>CAWVOI010000108.1:206737-2889518 GCA_963930915.1 Forcipomyia taiwana | reverse complement strand
AGAGACCAAACTTTGAGGGCCCCTAGCTCTGTCCCTGTCCATGGTAGGGGTCACATGTGGTACCATGATTTGCTAGATTTTGCACAGACTACAACATACTTTTCATACAAACGTAAAACACTTCCCATTACGCCCCCAGAAGAGGTGGGGGTCTAAAATTATTACCCTGCACCCCTACAGACCATGCCTCATATGATGGATAAACCGCAGCTCTCTATCTCTTCTGGATCTTGAGTTATAAAATTTTGGGCAGACAGACAGACACACAGACAGAAAACGGCTACAAAAGTGCACTTTTTGCAAAATACTGAAATGCACTAAATATTCGAGAAGTTCAGAAAACATCCTTCTAGAGGGGATAAAATCAGGCTCCCAGGCTCATATGGAGACAGCCGTAAAAGCCTTTCTTGAGCCCAGAATCACCAGGAAAAAATAATCTGAGATCTGATCTTGGCCCTTGAAGGACATACAGTCTGCGTCATATTGATAGGAGCACTTGTTTTTTTGGGATATTTTCAAAACGGCTCAGCTCTTAACTCTTGTGAGTAGCATTTTTTTAATGACTCGAGATGACACGACTTTTAAACATGAATCGAAATAGTTCGGTTTCGTTATGGGAAAAAATATTAGACAAAAACCCTCTTTTGGGTGTTTCAAAATGATAGGAGCACTTTGTTCCTCTGGCTCTCAAATGAATTTAGAAGCACTGTTAAGCATTTTTTAGCCTTTTTATATTAAAGAACACGCAAATTTACGAAAAGATGAAAGGATAGACACAATTGGAGTCAAAGTAATGGCAGAGGCCGGCTTAGGAGGGGTAAAACCTTAATTATCAATATTTGATTTGGTAAAACTATTCAAAACAATCTGATTTTTTTGTTTTGACTAAATTAAGCTCTTTTTAGACGAAATAAAATGTTTTTGGACAATTCTAGCCACTTTGGAAGGATCAAATATTAAATTAGTATGCTGACTTAGCGACTACTGCATTACTTTTTAGTGCATTTTCCCTCAAATGGAGAAAAAATGCACTATTGCATCTGCTATGTCCGTCCGTCCGTCTGTCCGTCCGTCTGTCCGTCCGTCTGTCCGTCCGTCCGAAACTTTATAACTCAAGAACCAGAAGAGATAGAGACCTGCGGTTTTCTGCATCGTGTAAGGCGTGGTCTGTAGGGTGGAAGGTTAGACATCTTAGACCCCCATTACCCCTAGGGGGGGAGTGAGGGGGGTAAACCCGTTGTATGAAAGTTCCTTATACTTCATTCGATTAAGCTGAATTTTGGATATGTTGTAGTTCACATCAAATCTAGCAAATCATAGAACACATGTATGGCCCTATCACTTAAGGGGGCTGAGTGGGAGACCCCCAAAGTTTGTATTGGGGAAAACTGTTAGTTCAAAGGTTTTATTTAGACTAAATTTATGATTCAACTCTCATCACTAGGAAACCTTTATCTGAAGTCTTGATTAACATTATTCGAAAATACTGTCAAACTAAGATCCTCCCTTAATCGAGACGTTCATAAATGTTCAAACAGCTTCGTAGTTTGCTTGCATCCTTCGTAGGCTTGGTAAAGCCATCAGCAACCATCCTGTCTGTTGGGATGTACAGCAACTTGACTTCTCCGCTGTCGATCTTTTCGTGGATAAAGTGATGCCGGATATCGATGTGTTTTGTTCTCGGGTGATATCCGCCATTCGTCGCTAGTTGTATAGAGCCGATGTTGTCCCCAAACAATGTTGTCGGTCCGACAGCAACCTCAGGGTTCAGTTCTAGCTCCAGTTGTCGCCACCATAGGCTTTCTTGTGTTGCAGTCCCAAGGCCCATGTACTCTGCTTCGGTTGAAGACAAAGCTACAGTGGCCTGACGCTTCGAACACCAAGAAATCGGTCCGTCTGCCATCTTGAACACGTAGCCAGAGACGGAACGACGATCATCCTCGTTGGACCCCCAGTCTGAGTCACTGAAACCAATAATTCTGTTATTTCCTCCCTGGGAGAAAGTCAGCTTGGCTCCCAGTGTTCCTTTCAGGTAGCGTAAAATCCTTTTTACGGCTAGCCAGTGGGCTGGTCCCGGATTCTCACAGAATTTCGCCACCATATTGACCGCGAAACAAATGTCAGGTCGTGTGGTCTGAGATGCAAATATTAGGCACCCCACAGCTTGGCGGTACGGCACGTTCTGCATCTTCTCCTTCTCTTCCTCGGTGCTGGGACACATTGATTTGCTCAACTTCGTGTTTGGGTCAGCAGGCAAGGTCAAAGGATTGCAGTCTTCCATCTTGAAACGCTTCAAAAGTTCTCTCAGGTACTTCTCTTGATCCAAGAATATTTGGCCCTTATCTCGATTCCGCGTGATTCTCATGCCCAAACATTGATATGCAGGGCCCATGTCCTTCATCTTGAAGCTGCTCGCGAGCGTTTTCTTGAGCTGCTTCATCAACTTCTCATCTTTCCAGAAAATCAGCAGATCATCTACGTAAACAGCCACGTACATCCTTTTCCGCTCCTTGATCATGGAGTAAATGCAGGGATCAAGTTTTGACTGTTCCAAGCCAAAACTCTTGAGGACCTTGTCGAGCTTCTTGTTCCAAAGACGACTTGATTGTTTCAAGCCATAAAGTGCCTTGTCAAGCTTGCATACTTTTCCCCCTTGCTTGAAACCATCTGGTTGTTGCATGTAGATAGTTTCATTTCCCAGCTCAGCCTGGACAAACGCAGTCACGACATCCATCTGGTCGACTTCCAGATTGTATTTGACCGCCAAGGCCATCAGGTACCGGATTGACGAGTACCTCACAACGGGAGAAAAGGTTTCTTGATAGTCAATACCTTCAACTTGAGAACATCCCTTGACGACTAATCTGGCTTTGTAGCGTTCGATTCCGCCGTCAACACTCCGCTTGATTTTATAGACCCATTTGCACTTGATCGCCTTTCGATCTGCGGGCAAGTCCACAAGCGTCCAAGTCTTGTTCTCGTTCAGAGACTCCATTTCTTCATTCATTGCCGCGATCCACAGTTCCTTGTCATCTCGATTGATGGCCTCCTTGAACGTTTCCGGATCTGGCAAAGAAGAAATTCCCTCGCCTTCGGTAAGTCGCCGAGCACCACCGAGCTTCGGCCTCTTGTCTGCTCCCGCAAACAGCGTGGTTCCAACAGCAAAATTCGACGTTTCTGACATTTCTTTGGAAGAAACTGGCTCAAAATTCGAATTGTACGAAAACTTATCTGTTTGGTGGCGCTCCCGTTCACCGCGCCTCAAATTAGTGGGATTTGAGTTTATTTGTGAACGGACCGCAGGAGCAATATCAACGATTTGTGACCCACTAGTAATGGAAGAGTCAGCTTCATCTTCGTCTTCGGTAAGCTCGAAATCGTTAGGGTCTTCCACCAAACTCGAAACCGCCTGGACCTCGGGCTCTGGTACGATGTCGTCATCTGCAGGAACCCAGTCGAGACTGACATAAGCGTCATCAGTCCTTGGTATCTTTGATGGAGCAGGAAAACCTTTGCACGAACCCTCGTCGATGAACTTGACGTCACGGCTTTTGACGATTTGTCCCTTGCTATTACGCAATCTGTAACCCTTCGTATTCGTCTCGTAGCCGAGTAAAATACACTCCTCGGCCTTGTAGTCAAACTTCTGTCTCTTTTGCTTTGGAATGTGGACCATCGCGCGTGTCCCAAAGACCCGAATGTGAGTCAAATTCGGCTTCTTTCCGGTCCAAACCTCTTCTGGAACCTTGTCTAGACCCCGCACTGGACTACGATTAAGCAAATATACGGACGTGTTTACAGCCTCTGCCCATAGAGACTTCGGTAGACCCGCCTCTGCCAACATGCATCTTGCTTTCTCGACAATCTTCCTATTGCCGCGCTCAGCCATGCCATTTTGTTCGGGTGTGTAATCGTTTGTGAGCTGATGTCGGATCCCATATCGCCTGAGATAATCAGAAAAAGTTTTATTAACGAACTCTTTTCCATTGTCGGTGCGGAAAACTTTGATCTTCCTGTCAGTGTCACTCTCGACCATCGCCTTGAAGTCCAAGAACGCCTCGAAAGCCTCAGACTTCTGCTTCAGGAAGTAGACGAAAATCATGCGACTCTTGTCATCAGTGAAACTCAGGAAATAACGACAGCCACTCTCGCTAGGTACTTCAATCGGACCGCAAATGTCAGCATGTACGACTTGCAGAAGCTCCTCAGCACGACTTCCCTTGTGTTTAAACGGCTCTCGGCACTGCTTTCCCTTGCAGCACTCCACACAGTCAGGAACGGCGCTCTCGCTAAACGTCACACCACCGACGTAGCCATTTCGCAACTTCTTGAGGCTATCATGGTTAAGATGCCCCATACGCTTGTGCCAAAGTTGAAGTTGGTTGACACCTGAAGCTACTAAAGCCTGATTCGCCTGACAGTCCAACTTGAACAACCCGTTGGACAAAGTACCAGTCGCAATCACTTCCGCCTTGCTGGAGACCACGGTGCACCCTTTGCGATCGAAAATCACCTCATGCCCCTTCTCTACGATTTTACTAATTGAAAGTAGATTAGTAAAAATCTGCGGAATGATTTGCACGTCTTCTAAGTCTAAAGCTCCGCCTTTTTTATCCTTGACTCTGACATTTCCGCTTCCAATGACACTCATTGAAGCACCGTCAGCAGCCACGACTGAGTCTGCCTTGCGTACGAAATCGCTAGAGATCCATTTCTCATGCTTGCTTAGATGGCACGTTGCTCCCGAATCAAAGTACCAGGCGTCCGCGTCAGCCAGTCCGGCCGACAAGCCTACAGCACACATCACCTTGTTCCTCTGAGGACATTCACGCGACATATGCCCAGACCCCTTGCATTTAAAGCACTTCAGGTCCTTCTTTGTCTGACCTCCGGCTCCGCCTTTGCCCTTCTTGCCTTTGCCCTTGTCCTTGTTGATCGAACTAAGAGCTGCACTGGTCATCAAGGAAGCTTTGTCCTCTTGAAGCAATTTGGTTTTGACCAAATCTCCAGAAATGCGTTGACCGCTGCTTTCAAGTCCCAAAATCATCGGGCGCCACTCGTCTGTGAGCCCAGCCAGGAGAAAAGTGCCCATCCATTCATCTTCAATCTTCAGCCCACTGCCATGGAGATGATGAGCCGTCGTCATAATTATGTTGACATACTCCTCCATGCTATTGCAGTTGCAGAGCTTCGTATTGATGATAGTGCGTAGCAACGTAACTTTTCGATCCAGTCCGTTGTCATCGAAAATCGCTTTCAGCTTCTTCCATATCTCCCTAGCCGATGTCTCGTCTTGGAAATGCACGTAGAGCTGCGAGTTACAGAGCAAAACTATTTTCCCCTTGGCCTTCAGGTTCTTCTGGAGATCCGCTGCTGATACAGTCCGTGTCGTACTTCCATTGGTCGCAGAGTTCGAAGCTGCTTCCAAATCCGGGTCCACGACACTCCATAGATTCTCCATCTCAAGAAGAGTCCTCACAGCATAAGCCCAAGTCGAATAATTATCACGACCAGTCAGCTTTGCTATCTTGAAGTTGCCAGTCTCTTCGGAACTTGCCATCGTGCAACAGTTAATTAATTTTTCAATTAATTTTTAGAGCACTCTGGGCCCATAACCTGTTAGTTCAAAGGTTTTATTTAGACTAAATTTATGATTCAACTCTCATCACTAGGAAACCTTTATCTGAAGTCTTGATTAACATTATTCGAAAATACTGTCAAACTAAGAAAAACTTTAGTTGCTCCGATTGAGCTGAAATTCAAAATAGTCACGTAAAATTACATTTTAAGAAACTTTTACTAATTACAAAGGTATCAAAAACGTAGAATAATCGAACTGGAGACATGTGAGTAAAATCTCATGACCGCTCTAGGCAGACACAAGGGCGAAATTTCAAAATCGTCCCTTTGAGCTGTTACTTTGGTAACTCTTAGAGGGCATTTAATCGAGCAAAAAACATTCCCATAGTATGCTCTCATCAACAAAGGTGGAATAGAAAAAAAATTTATTAAATCAAAGCAAATAAAAAATTAAATTAAATTAAATTAAATCAAATCAAATCAAATTAAAATACAAAATCGAAGATCAAGTATAAGAAGTGCATTTCCCCAGGTTTATATTTTGAGGGAATCTTATTGTTAATGTTCAAGAGTTCAGAAATTGAGTATGATGAGTTCTAATAAGATTCCCTCAAAATATAAACTCGGGAAAATGCACTTCTTATACTTGATCTTCGATTTTGTATTTTAATTTGATTTGATTTGATTTAATTTTTTATTTTTCTGGGAGCACAAGAGCCCCAAAACTTAAGGATTGTATACCATTTTGATTTTGTTGTTCCTTTCTGTTGAAAAGCAATTAAACATTTTTATTCGCTCTGCTATCGTAGGCTTACTAGCTCAAACATGTTGCTCATGAAATTTCTCGTTTTGGATAAAATTTTAAAAAATTATTCTGGCTATGCAATACATTTGTCACGGATGAAAATCATTCACAAAATTTTCAAATGATTCAATTTTATTAAATGAAAATGGTTTAGCTTGATTTAAGAGCTTTTAAGTGATTTTCAGAAAAAGCACAATAGCCCTTCATAATACATTTTTCTTTATTGCACTCTACGAGCTCTGTACCTCATAAAAGTCAGGCTACATTTGAAGAGTTGTTCAAAATCATTCAATTGTTCAAATAATAGTTAAGCAAAATCAAAAACATGCTACTTTTATACCTTGAAGTGAAAATAAGTATAATTTAGTTTGGTTGCTTCGGTAATTTTGGAAATAAAAAAATTATTTATTTGTTCCAAAGTGGCTAGAATTGTCCAAAAACATTTTATTTCGTCTAAAAAGAGCTTAATTTAGTCAAAACAAAAAAATCAGATTGTTTTGAATAGTTTTACCAAATCAAATATTGATAATTAAGGTTTTACCCCTCCTTAGCCGGCCTCTGCCATTACTTTGACTCCAATTGTGTCTATCCTTTCATCTTTTCGTAAATTTGCGTGTTCTTTAATATAAATAGGCTAAAAAATGCTTAACAGTGCTTCTAAATTCATTTGAGAGCCAGAGGAACAAAGTGCTCCTATCATTTTGAAACACCCAAAAGAGGGTTTTTGTCTAATATTTTTCCCATAACGAAACCGAACTATTTCGATTCATGTTTAAAAGTCGTGTCATCTCGAGTCATTAAAAAAATGCTACTCACAAGAGTTGAGAGCTGAGCCGTTTTGAAAATATCCCAAAAAAACAAGTGCTCCTATCAATATGACGCAGACTGTAGTTTACTATAAAAGCCATAAATTCTCTAAAAGGCAAACTCGAACATGACCTTTTAGCCTGAAACTGCGTTCTTCTGAAACCAATTAGCAGACATGGGAACAATAAACCGCTCCTCCGCGTCACGAAGCCGTACAGCGAGACATAAAAGTGCACTTTTTGCTGAAAGAAAACAAGAGCGGGCTGCGGGACTCAAGGGTAACCGAAAGTGTATCAATTCTTGTATCTGCTCGCCCCTCGGTGTTTCCTGAACCAGACTCCTTTCACTTTTGCCCCGTCCGTCTTACGAAGAATATTCTTGCCGGCAAAATGCCGGTGATAAAGTCGCAGGTTAGCGAGAGAAATCGGCAGTCAGTCCATGGTCTCGGAGCAGCGATGGTTTAAATAATATTTGCGCGTTTGCTGAATATCAATGATTTCGTCAAAACTAAAACAAACTCGCTTCTGCGGATTGTTACATAAATAATACGCGGGCTCCAATTGAAACAGTTAGTGATCAAGGTCGCTTGCTTTATTACTCCATTAATTTGGACTGTTTTGGGTGTCTGACAGTCGAGTGCCTCGAGTACGTGTGCGAAAATGGTTGTCTTGCAGGTTTCGTTGCTTGGGGTCGTAAAATTAGCGGAGTAATGCAGACAGATAGTAGGCGGAAGAGAGGAAAGGGCAGTTGAGCTCATTTGGCGTGCGACTCGACAGCTGAAGGTGTTCCAGAAAATGCTCCTGCTGGCGAAACTGATGGGATCTCTTAAACTAGGGCGTCAAAAAGAAAATTTGCGTAATTTTTTCCTAGTAATTCCAACTATTTAAAATTTAGGACCTCTCCCTGCGAAGTATTTAGGTCAACTTTTGGGCTTTGGTTAATGAAATCAACTTTGGGTCAAAAGGTCAACTTTAAGGTCAATTAAAAATTTTCTTTCAAATGTCCTTGACTGCATCTATTTTTTTCTGTTGTTTAAAAAAATCTTAACAAAAGAAAATGTCTTTAGTTGCTTAATCGCATTCAGCAAATTTTTTTCAAATTCATAATTTTCAAATCGAATCCAAACGTAAGCCAACGAATGAAATATTTTGCGAAATATTGAGGGTTCTGGTCAAGCTGAAAGATTTTAGGGTCAACTTCTTAAAACTTTATCAGTAAATTCTGTTTTCCTTTTTAAATTTTTTAGGTCAACTTATTAATTTTATAGGTCAATTTTTTTTTGGCACCCTAAATCCAAAAGCACGTGATTGAGGCTCTCTTAATTTTTTTGATATTTTCTTCAGCCTGGTGAAATGTCCTTAGCCGACCCAGTAACCCCAATTCCCGACCTTGAACTAAATCTTGACCGCAAAACACCATTTTACCGGCCAATTTCTCTCAACCCGCTCCTTCTTGCTGCTGCTGTCGAACGCCATCACGATACCCAATCAATAATTGTTGCACGTACTGGAGCTTAATTGATGCGACTTTAAATTCATTCAAGTGCTTTTCGCTTCACTCCGCGCGATTACATAAAGCCTCAAGTGCACATCGATAAGCGATCGTGTTTTGACGAAAACAAACTTGCTCAATGCAGTTGACGCGAGAGTTGCCTCAATCTGGAGCAAACATCGCGAGAACATGGATTTTTATTGCAGCCCGGTTTCAAAACGATGCTCGCAGAAATATGAGCATTATTTTGATGCGTACGATGATCTCAAGGTCAGAGCAATTTCGTTTCATGCTTGCCCAGAGCGACGCGCGAACCGCGGTAACCAAGTCGATCAAGGTCGCGTGCTGGTGGCGTTACGACTTACAACTCTTATCTCGCGCGTTCGCGCACTTGTTTGAATTCACGTGAGGTCAGACGCGGCGTGTGTGCCGACTGCCGCGATTTGGTGCAAAAACGGCATTTCCTCTGTTTGCTAATGCTGAAGTGGGGGCGTTTTTTTGCCGGAGCTCGTTTGCCTTTGGGGCTCCAGCTGCACTTCCTTTAGCTTTTGGGGTAGACTGGGTTAGCCTGGGTCTTAAAGCTTTTTATAGAATTTTCTGAATAAATTTAAATTTCACAGAACGATGATTTTTGGCCACAGACTCCCACAAATTCTGGTGGACGGACGGAGTTTGTGGCAAAAAGTCATCGTTTGTGTCTCCAGAAATTCTCGACAATTTTTTAAATGGCAGATTTGAAACGAAAGGACTCCATAAAGAGGGCAAGGGAGCTCGCTAATTTTGGATGAAAAAAAATTGGCAACAACCTCAACTGAAAGGCTGAAAATATGTACTGGCCTTTTAAGTCTCTAGAAATCACCTCTCTGGGATGTCAGGCCGAGTAGGAAGAGCTTTCATATTCGATCTCATCGAGAAAACGCTTCCACGATGCGTGCGATCGCTAATTAAAGGGAACACCAAGACACCCTTGAAACGTCTAATAGCATTTGCAGCACGAAAAGGGTCCCAGCTACTCAGTAAGCGGGGTAGGTCGACTGACGGCTCGACAGTGACAGTGACAAAAATAAATCAGCACGGTGATAAATGGCGTTGGATCAAATATCGAGCTCGGGTCAGCCTCGCGAGACATTTAATGTTTCAGCTCACGCAAGCTGCACTGATTGAGCCGTCGGTTGGTGTGTGTATGCAAAAATGTGCCGAGCTGGCCCAGAAGAACTGTTAAACAGCTCTTCGAGATGCCCGTACGTGCGCGTGTGTCCGCAAGGCTGCAGCTAGTAGTGCTCTCGAGGCGATTTTTGCACACGCCGGCGCATACGCGTGTAATGATTTGCAATTGGCGTGCACACGAGAGGTTGAAAAGGGATTTTCGGGTATGAGACGCGAGCTGTGTGGCGCAGCAGCCGGTATAAAAGCGGGCTTTGATGTTGGGTAAATCACAGTTCAACAATCTCAACTGATCCACTCACATCAGCCTCAATCTCAGCAACATGGCATTCAAAGTAAGTCCAATAGCCCCCACATGTCTCCCGAGCCCCACTAACCCCTCTCTTCCCGCAGTTCCTGACCTTCGCTGCTCTCGTCGCTGCCGCCAGCGCCGGAGTCATCGCCCCAGCTGCCTACAGCGCCCCCTTGGCCTACAGCCACGGACCCGCCGTCGTCTCCCACGCCGCCCCCGTCGCCTACGCCCATGGCCCAGCTGTCGTTTCTCATGCCGCCCCCGTCGCTTACGCCCAGCCCCTGACCAAGACCGTCATTGCCCAGCCCCTCGTCAAGCACGTCGCTGCTGAGGAATACGACCCCCATCCCCAGTACTCCTTCGCCTACGATGTCCAGGACCACCTCACCGGAGACTCCAAGAGCCAGCATGAGTCCCGTGACGGAGACGTAGTTCACGGATCCTACTCCCTCATTGACGCTGACGGCAGCAAGCGCACCGTCGAGTACACTGCCGACCCCCACAACGGATTCAACGCCGTCGTCCACCGCGAGCCTCTTGTGCACAAGGTCGCCCATGCCCCAGTCGTCGCCAAGACTGTCACCTATGCCCAGCCCGCTGTCGCCACCTACGCCCAGCCCGCCGTCGCCTACCACCACTAAGGCGGTCCAGCTCTTTCGTCCTTTCTTCCCGAGAACTGTCCGATCTCTCTACCTCACATCTTTCCACGTTTTCTAGTATTATTTCTGTTGACATTTTTTGTTGAACTTGTAAATAAATTCTGTTTTCTATGAAAAGTTGAATCTTCTTAATTTGAGCCTGTCAAGTCCTTGATGATTCTTGAAAGTTATCTCCTGGTTTTCATAGAAGAAACCTGCCTTAAAAGGTAGTAATTTCGAAAATTCGTTTTCTGGAGTCTCAAAATCAACTGGCTAGTGCCGCGCTGGAAACTTTTCATGGTGGAGCCCCTCTAGAGTCCTTGGGGCCTCCTTAGCCCAATAAAGTTTTAATTTCTAGGTCACAAAGGTTTTGTCAGTTTTTCTCCAAAATTTTAGATGGGTTAAACAAAAACAAAATTAATACAAATTCCTGAACGTTTTTAAAGGAATTTCCAGAGTCATTTTTTTTATTCGAGAGGACCTCTACACAAATTTTCGAAACATATTAGGGGCTCCTTGAATTGTCAGCAGGCCCCAGCACAACTCTAGGGGAGCCCCTATTTTTTAAGGAGCCCCTAGAATTTTCAGATGGCCCTTGGAATATTCAGGGGGGGACTCAACAGCAATGAATGTGGGGCCCCCTGTTTATTAAAATGGGGCCCCTATAGCCAGGAATGAGGGGCCCCTACGGGACCATTCTGGCGGAAAGTTTTTAGTTTTTGCAAATTTTTTGAAATTTGGGGGCTGCTGGGCAGGTGCTCAATTTGCCCATATGGTAAACGTGGCACTGAAACTGGCTTCCTCAAAGCTTAGGTAACAAGCCTCAAAAGCAATAACCCAAGTCTTTCACGAGCTTTAAAACTTCAGCAGCACTTCCATCTAGTACAAAAATTTGAAAAAGCCGGTACTGGTTCGTTACTCACCACGTTATCCGAGAGGTCTTGGAAGTGAAGCACCTCAAGTAAGTTTAATCTTTAATAGTCCTTTATTTTCAGTGTCTTTGTCCTAAATTTAGATCTCCGATATCCATTCTATGTTACAGACAGATCCTGACTCTCTACGGGAATATCAATAGCCGATAGGTTTTAGGTTTAGAACGACTCTCTAGAACATCTCTGCCACTTTAAATTTTAAATTTAACTTCATTGTGCTTTCGAAATCTGATTGGTGAAGACACTCACTCCTAAATTACTCATTAGTCATACTCATTACAATATAATTCTTACAAGATATGAAAGTTTTGATAGGTGGTTCTCATTTCATACTGAGTAATAAAATGAATTTTGTAGTCATCATTTATAAGGTACAATATTGATGCGATAAAGCATACCTCCTGTCCGGTATGGTTCATGTATTGAAATCTAGTACAAAAGAGTAGCGAGCGGTAGAAAATGTAAGCTTAGGTTCCTTCTTCGAGTAAATGGGAGAGAACGGAAGGCGTTGCAAAAGGGGGAAAATATTAAAGCTGTCACTACTGGCTCCTTTACAGCGATTGGTATTTGTATGCGTTGTCTAAATTCCTCTATCTAACGTACTCGTACTTTTGATTTCTACTCTAACACTATATAAGGAGTAATATCATGTGATTTGGAGTATTTCTCGTAAACAGTCGAAAATGTAGGTAAAAGCTGTACCTGGTTCTGATGTCGAGTAAATTCGTTATATTTTCTTGAAATGTATGAGGGCAAGATATGATGAGAGCTGTGATATGAAATGCAGTATGTTCCATTTTCCATTGATTCAACATGTACATATTTTCAATTTCCTAGTCTTATATTAATTTATGTAGGTTTTCCTAAAACACTCGGTAAGAGATCAGGGCCGCGTTTTCCATATAGGGTATTTTACAGTCAAACAAAAAATGAAAGGGGAGGTCTTGAAAATTTAGGAGCCAAGGTACCCCTTGTGTTATAAACGCAGCCCTGTAAAAGACGCGGTTGAGGGAAGTCGATATGTGGGAGTAACTTTGGCAACGAACGCAAGAGAAACGAAATAAAGAGAAACTAAAATTTTAAATAAGTTTATTTGAGGAAACAAAAATTATAAAATAAAGTATTTTGATTATGGTCATTCCCTTAAACTAGAGGTGCTTCGTACATTTTGACTTGATTCCTAAACCAAGATTATTGCATACCGGTTACTTCAAGATACAAAACTTCCGTCATTTTGGAATTAAAAAGTACATAATAAAACAGGTCAGAAGCTTAGCTGCTAAACAATGCGACACTCCAGTGTCTGATTATTAGAATGGAAGTGAGTTTTCTCGCCCTAAAGTATATATGATTAAATCACCGAGTGGAAGTAGTTTGAGTGCTGTGTCTTCGGGATCTACGGGTTAATTTATTTATCTAGGCTTTCTTCATCGTCGTCGGCGAACCCATTCTCGTTCTGCTCGATCTCCTGCTCCGTTATGACGTTCACCAGCTCCTCGACGGCTTTATTGAGGTCGCCTGAAACGCGAAATCGGTCGTTAGAAGGGAAGTTTTCCGAAGAAGCTCCTTACCTTTGCGGAATTACATTCGACCTGAATCGGATTAGCGAGCAAAACCAAGAAAAGAAAGTTAGTTGAGGTTAGTGAGGAGGCCAAAGAGCACCAAAAAGAGTTACATTAGTGAAACTAAAGCCTTGTCCGTCCGTCGGCTGGCAGTGAACTAAAGCGACACAAAACACTCGGAAAAGTCTCATAAATTACCGGCCATGTGGAGAAGACTCGTGTGCGGGGGAGGCGGGGGCCGGCTGTCGCCATTCTGCCCGTAGCTATTTACAAGATTTACGGGACCACCTCCGTTACCGCCAATCAAGCCACCAATTCCCACCATATTATTCATGTGCACCGATGATTGTCCCGCAATACTTTGATTATTTTCTGTTGGAGCGCACATTGTTGTTGTTGTAGTACGGATACCGCCACCAGAGGAGGAAGAAGCAGCAATAAATGGAGTAACATGTGATTTATTAGCAATCGTATTACCATTAATAATGACTGTAGCTGTTGTGGTCAGCAGTGAGGAGTCGTCACAGACTGCGAGACCACGGAAACATAAGAAAACAGGTGTGCAATGGGATGGAGTGCGGTTGAAATGAAAATACGATAAACGGAAGATAAGTCAAGAGAACTGGGTGGAGAAGAGGAAGCTGGGAAGGCTAGTACTCACTGGAATTTTGGTCGTAGTGCCCATTCTGCTTGGCGGGGGACTCCGTGTTGAGCTGCGAGGCCGTCACGGAGCGGGTTTGGAGCGTTGATTGTTTCGTCGAGCTCGGCTGGAACGACAATTTTAGGTTTTCTCTGGATTTTCTCCAATATTTCAAAGTTACCTCATCCAGAAGCTGTCTTAAGCGCTGCAGTTGAGCCTCCAATTGCTTGTTGTGGTCCTCCAGGATCTGCATCCTAGCTTCAAGTCTTCCTTTGTGTTGGCGGAGAAGCTTGGCTTCAGCCATCATGTCCTGGAAAGCGGAGATTTGATGACTGAGGAAGGTTTTTGGGGAATAAACGTTTTTTGAGAGGGTTTTTGGGGCTTTATATCAGGAGAAAAAATTTAAAAGGGGCAAATTGAAGGCAATCAAGCACTTTTCAGGGTCCACAAGTTTATAAATAATTTTTAAAGGGAGTCTTTCGCCTTTTGAAAAGCTTCGAAAACCGAAAAAAATTAAATTATAGAGTTTTGAGGGTTCTAGAAAATTTCTTAAAGATCAAAAGCTGCTTTGTGAGGCTCAGAGGTTCCAACAATCCAAAATTCCTTACGTTTCCTTGCCCCTGGGACTCGTCCGGGGTCGTGGAAGGAGTCGTGCCCTGCTTGACCTTGAGACGGTCGTACTCTGCCTGCAGCGAGGCGTTCTCCTCCTCCAAGTCCCGAATGATAGCCTCCAGCTCTTCCCGCTGCTCCGCGTCCATCGCGGCCATGACCTGAACGGGCGACTTGGGCCCGTTGCTCGGAAGAGACTGGCAATACTGCGCTATGAGATGGTGCTCCTCGTCGCTGTCCGGCGTCGAGTTGCTCCTCGTTCCGCTGTGCTCCACTTGGGCCAGTCTCGAGGCGTACAGCTCCAGCCGCGAATGCATGTCGTTCTGGAGCGTGTGTGTCGAGTGCTGCGGACTCGGAGCGGGACTCTGGAAAGTGCATATTTCATGAGCTTCGACCGGGAGACGTGAAGGAAGCGTCTTACCTCCAAAGCATCACCCTCCAGCACGCTCTGAACGGGCAGGTAGCCGACGCGTGGGTGCTTTTTGAAATACTTCCGGCTCTTGAATTTGTTTCTCAACGCACGAGTGAAGTCACGTACGTCCTCCGTCGACGTTGTCTGCGAAACAAAGGGGGGATTGGAGATCAGGGGGGCGAAAATGGAGCAGGCTTACCGTGGTGCAGTACTCGTGCATGGGATGACTGAGCTTGTGATTTTTGGCGTTGCGTCCGGTGAAGAAGCACTTCTGACACATGTCAAAGTTGAAGCACTTCAAGCAGCGGTACCGGAACCCAACGATGGGGTACTCCTTGCAGATGTTGCACTTGGCCTGGTGCTTCGCGTTCTCGGCGGCCGCCAGACGGTGCAGGACCGGGAGCCACACGAGGCTCTGGGGTTCGTGCTGCAGCCATCCGAGGAAGTGCTGGGCCTCTATCGACGACTCCACGAGCTCCCCGTTGGGCGTGAGGCCTCCGGCTCGCTCGAAGCAGGACCGCACCGAGGGCTCAATGTTGCTGCCCCCGAACGCTGCCACCTCGCCAAGCTGACGCGGGACTTGGATGCAGTCGTGGAGGAGAAGACCCAGCTTGCGCTGGTCCGCCTTGCCCTCGGGGTCCGCGATGAGACGGAAGAGGTAGCGGTACTTCTCGTCCAGGTGTCCCTTGCACAGCAGAATGAGACCGACCTGAGGGGGATTCGTGAATTTCAAGCCATTTTTGAGCAGAAAAGTCTCACCTTGAAGCTCAGAACTCGAATCTGGCCCGTCCTCTGGGAGTCGTAGACGTTCAGCATCCAGTTGATGGCCAGGTCCAGCATCAGCGGGAGGTCAATGTTGTCGATCGTGACGTAGAGCGAGTGCAGGACAGTCGTCATGTCGGGGATATCGATGAGCTTGTCGTTCTGGGCCCTCAGTCCATGCCTGTCGAAGGACTCGATGGCGGTGTTCATGGGTAGGCGGTCGAAAGCTGAAAAAGGTGGCTTGAACGGGAGTCTCGTTGTCTCGAGTTCTCTTACCTAGTCTCTTCTGCACCGTCCGGAGCTTGAGTGCAGTGCGGTAGGCGGAGAAGCGGACTTCATTCAATTCACAAAGCGACTTCATTAGCTCGATCATCTCGGGATGGTCCCAGTGGGTGTTTTCGTGTTCGTGACTGGAATTGCGGCGCTCAATCAGAGAGAGTGGGAGGGAGATTCGGACGAAATGGACTTACTTGATGTAATAAGGCACGTTAGCCGGTGTCGTTGCTCGTTCCCATGGCGGCTTAACGCTCACCGCCAAGTTCGGGATGGGTCCAATGGTGCCTGTCTGCGATATCCTGCCGCTTTCGAGGGTGATGGCGGCGATCTGGTTCCCGCCCGTCGCCAGGAGGACCTTGTGTCGTTCGTCCATTGCGATTTGGAGCAGTTTCATCCTGGAAAGAGATTAATTAGGAAAGGTTTTTTTGAGAAAATTTTTTCGGGATGAATTTTCCAGAACTAGAAGATTTTTCCGAGATGATTTTTCTGAGACAATTTTTCCGAGAAAATTTTTTCAGGACGATTTTTCTGAGACGATCTTTCCGAGAAAAATTTTTCAGGACGATATTCCTGAGACGGTTTTTCCGAGACGAATTTTCCAAGAAAATTTTATTGACACCTCTGAGAGCTAAAATCCTGTCTTACCTCGTATTCAAGTCTTCGAGTTTGGCCAAGCACTGATTCGGCACGAGTACGTGGTTTGCCGTAAAGAAGCCCTGCTGTTCGTTGCAGTCGCCCAGGAGGGCTCCCGCTGTCGTCATTTTGTCCCGCAACCTCTGAAGATGTTCCATTTGCACAACGGCCTCCGAGGCATTTTGGGGCGCAGGCCACGACTGAGTTGTGGTTTCGGCAGATGCCACTCGGGATCCCAGGTCCTCGAGCGTTTTTTGGAATTGACGCATTTTCTGGAAATATTACAAAAAATAGTGGTACATGAGAATCTAGTTATCGGTGTCAGAATCAGCTGAAGCCAAACAATCGAGCCAATTATCGCTCAAATGAAATGCATCACAGACACATAAAATATCAAATTAAATAATTTTATGGCCGAGCCTCAATTGCCTATTGATGGTGGTTGGATCCGAAATAAAATTGAAAAATTAATTCTATTGATATCTGCCTTCAATAAAACGATTTGGTGCGCTCATCACTCAAAACAACAATGAAAAACGTCCGGCTGAGCGGTCCGAGCTGTTGACCAATTATTTTGCTGCACTTTTGGGCACTTGGAGGCACGGTGGCCGGGGCAATTCGCATCACCTCGATAATTTGTCATAATTGGAACGATATGCGTCGGCTCTGCGTATCTTGGCGCCGTAATCGTGATTTGTGAGCGTCCATAATGACCGTGGAGAGCCCGTTAATGGGGTTATTATGCGTTTCTGGTGCCTGCCAGGGGTGGACTTGGGCTCTAGAATATTTTCAGAGTCGTTTCGGAGGTTTGTTTCCTACTTAAAAAGTTTTGAAGCCAGAGAGGACATTTCCTATAGCTTTTTGAGGATTAGGGACCCTCCATCTCTGGCAAACTCCGAAGGAAACGAATCGGAAAATCTCGGCTAAATTTATGGAGAGGCACAGGAGGCAGGAGAAGTCGACAATTAATCATCTGGTTCCGTTCCACAGACACTGATTGCGATTTATGCGGTCGCGAACCGAGAAATGCAAATACGACCGAGGCTCCGTCGGAGTATGTCAACAAACATTCGCCGGTGACCTCACCTCTGACACGTTCTGCAAGAAGCGCCGAGTCACGATAATTGCTGAACGCCCTCGCAGCTGCCGCGCATTTTTCAGCTCCCAGCGAATCCGGAATTTCGCCAGACAACCGTGGCGAAATTAATTGTTTTTGTATTATTACAAAATATGTTACAATCATCATCATCATTACACGCCCGAAGTGCCGATGATTAATGATTTTTAAAACTATTCCTCGCACGCTCGAGTAGATGCCTTGCGTCGCATTTCGGGAACATGTAGAGCTACACACCTTTTGACACACAGACACGAGAGAGCTGTGGCGTGATTATGATAATTTGCATGTTTCGAATTCATTTCATGATGTCGAGTTTTGGAGTGGGGAGAGGGAAAAAGTTTTTGTGTAACGCAGGAAGTTTCAATGAAAGGGGGCTAATTAGAGGCTTGTTCCAGTGAATGGGCTCCATTCAGGATTTCATCGCCCAAAACCAGTTTGTGTTTCTGTGAATGAAATTTTTTAATTAAATTTATTTCTGGAGCCAAAAAAAATCCAGCTAGTGGAATTTCTTTGACAGGATTTTTGAGAGACATATTTTTGAGAGTCAAATAATTTTTTTCTAACTCTGTCGGTCAGTCAGACTCCAGCAGGTTTTTTGGGAAATATTTTCGAAGCAAAAAAGTTTTGTGACCTGAAATTGAGCAACTAGGCCTTCCCTGAACTGACGTTTTCTTCACCAACTTCTGAAGTAAAAAATTTGTAAGCTGAAAAACACATCTATCCAAAACTGTAACTATTGGCCTTTCCTTCTCTCAATTTTGGAGAGAACATTTTTTGAGCCAAAAAAAATTTAGCTACTAGATTAAGCTACTAGACTCTCACCAACTTCAGGAGAAAAAATTTCTAGTTGCCTGAAATCGAGCTACTGGACTTTCCTCGAACTGCAACTGACGAGTCACCCCTCCAGAGCTCTGCAAAGCGGTTAATCCCAAAACTCTGTATCATTCACACTCCATTTAATAACCATTAAGAAATTGCTCTCGACAAGCTGAAATATCATTTAGCGGCGTTTCTGTCGATGTAAAGTATGCAAGTAATTTCCTAAAGTCAACAAAAACGCTCCGCAGCGGTTCGCGTGGTTTCAATTAGCACAATATGGTACCCCTTTTTGCAACTTTTAGCGCAATTTGCTGAAGAAACACTTGTCTCTGGCCTCGAAACACAAATTTTTCATGTTTTCCAACCCATTAGACGCGCGGGACTCTCCGGAGTCCGAGCATTCTGGATAATTAAACATTCCGAGAGTCCGAGAGTACAAGAGAAGTAATGTTTCCAATGTGCTAATTGACTCTCGAAACATTCAATTAGCCTGGCACAAGTGTGAAGTGGAGAGACGTTCGGGCGAGCAAGAACAATAATAGCGATGATAGTATCGGAGGCATGCCTTTCAATTACCCAGAGTTCAAGAGAGGAATTCCAGGGTGGGTGTGATCAGAATTCCCCTCCACAACCTCCGTCTCCGGCTTATTGAAAGAAAACAACAATATCATGATGGAATTTTGTGCTCGAGCGCAAACCAGCGGACTGAGACGTGCGCTGACTAATCCTTTTATGCTTTTCTATGCTGCGACTATTTTTAGACCGACTGGGTTGGCAATGCGCTATTTTTGGAGCGACATTCGTGATCAAAATGGCGAAAAATTAGTCGCGACCACAAAGCGCCAGCTGTTCGTGGACTTTGACTTATTACTGAGATGGAGTTGAGGCGTTTTGGAGCTCGTTTGAGAAAGCTGTCCGTCGGTATGACTTCGTTTTGGGAACTTTCAGGCAATAAAAGGCCTTCTAAGTTTTTCAGGGAATTTTTTAGTCAGTTTTTCTGGGTCTTCTCTTCACAACAGTCCCAAAAACAGATTTTAAAAATTTTTACGAAGTAAAGAAAGCCTTTTTCGATTTTTGTCGTTGGTCTAAACTCAATTTGGGAATTTTCAGGCATTGAAAGGCCTTCTAAATTTTTCAGGGAAATTATTAAGTCAATGTTTTTGGGAAATTAAAAGTCTTCTTTCCACAAAAGTCCCAAAAACAGATTTTAGAAATTTTTTTCGAATTAAAATCAAGTCTTTTTCGATTTTCTTGGAATTCTAGACCCTTTTAAAGCCCCCCGTCAGTTCAAAAACGCAAATCCAAAGCACCGTTGAATCTGGAAACGGAAGAGGTTACGGGACTCGAGCGCTGGCGAGCTCGTGTTTGCTTGTTGATTCGAAAATCATGTTCTGGAAAACAAACAAGGCGCAAAAAGCGATTCCGGAGCAAGATAAATGAATGGAAATGGATTATGCCCGGCTCCCAGCTAGCTCCAAGTAGTTTCGCATTTCACGTCGCGCTGAACTTGGATTAAAAATAAAGTAAAGAATCGTTTGGGGAAGCAAGCGAGTCAAGATCCGATTTCAGTAGAGCACGACTGTCGGTCGTTGATGTCAAAACTAAATCGCAGCAAATGCTATTTGTTCTCCCGGATTTGCGTTGCCAGCCGAGCCATTTATCTAATTCACTCCCATCTCTTCTCTATCAGCGATACGGAGCAGCGTGCACTGATGGGCTCTTAGGCAGATTAAGTAAATTCCCCCCGATCTTGTTATTCAGCGACTCTTTATCTTGATTTGTGTAATTATTTGCATGCAGCAGTGATCCGCCTTCTCGATGCTCCGAAGGTCAGGGGGCATTTTGCCTCATTCTCTTATTTTTCGCTTGTCTAATAAAATCAATTGAGCGCTCAAAAGTCAACTGGGATGTCAGCACTGAAATCGCAAAAATATCACGGGCTTCGGCGGACGGGATGAAACGGAATTACAAATGAACGACCGTCAAACAGCAAATAAAATTGGATTAAAAACGCAATCCACATCATTGGGCCGGGATATGGCGATGCTCGATGCTTCGGTCCGACGATGACGAGAGACAAATATTTTTATGACGACGTGTCAGCCGAAAAATGATGATGGACGGCTGCAGGACCGCCACTTGATTTATGGTCGTCATGAACTTCGTCGGGGCAGCGTGCGTGATGTGTGTGGGAGGACGAGGGGCGGGGCGGGGGGTCGCAAAAAGTGTTTTCTTTTGTAAATGTCGCATTGCGTAAAAGTTTGGACACAAAGGGGACGCAATTAATTAAGATTACACCGAGATTTCCGGAACTGTTTTTATTATTCCGGTTCAGGGGAGAGATTGATGGAAGAGTCAAGAGTCACATGTGCGGGAGCTACGAGTTGGGTCGTTTTTGCTTCAGAAGAGTTGGAACAAAGGGGACTAAAAAGAGTTCAGGCTTGGATTTCCTTTTTGAAAAATTAAGAGACACTTTAGAAGCCTCCTTACACCCTTCTCTGGACCAAGAAAAATATTTTAGGCCATATCAAGCTTAAGAGACCCTCTGAGAGCCTAAATAAGACTTCAAAGCCTCTCTCAGACAGAAGAACCCTCTGATAGCTCAAATCAGCCTTCAAAAGCAGCTTCAAAATTTTCCCAGGCCTTGAAAGCCCGCCCCTGACACTGATTCCGACTTCTTGTCCTCCGCTGAGGTCTTGATCCCCATCCAGACGCCCAACAATAACATGATTTCGAATAATGCCAGCTCCGAAACACAATAGCGGACTCGACACACGAGCATCAGCGCGGCAGCAGCCCAAAGATTAATATCTCAAAGAATGCATTTCGTTGTACATCCATTTGTAAACGTCGCGTCGCTCTCGCCTTCGACTTGCCGCCTGCATATATCATTTTTGTTCCACGCAGCTTCGCGCCGCGCCGCCAATTCCGTATTATTTTTAGATTATCTTACAAATATTGCATTCCTCGAGCCCCGTCTCTCGCACATGCATTGTCTTTGCCACCGTGAGCATGTAAACAAGCGTCAAAACCGTGATATTCCGCGCCTACCGACACAGTCTGGGCCGGACCAGGGCTGGACCCTCGAGAGACTCTGCACCAGGAGCTTCAGGTCCCACCCCTCCGTCTCTGCCGCAAAGTCTGACTTTGTTGCGTTTACACACGTCGTCTTTAGAAGTGCAATAACCTGCTTACTTGGCACGTCGTCGTCGTTGTCGGTCAAGAAAACGACCCGAAAGCCGCACTCGGAGCTGACAATAATTCGACGGAAACGAATGCAGCGGCCAATGTCAACCGCAGGCGATTAGTAACCGAACACCGGATTTTCTGGACGCTCTCGTGACGAGCTTGTGAAATATCAGAGCCACAAATTTCAATTAGAAATGTGACGGGGCGACCCCATAAATTACGCCAATTAAAAAGTGAGCCAACACGAGTCACAAGCACGTAAATTAAAATCATTTAGCGGGGCAGTGGAGCACGCCTGTGCATCTCAGAGTTCTCGGTGATAAAATCACAAAGCGCACAAATCTCCCGGGCCCGAGCTAGACACCGAATTGGCAGGTCTAAAAATAGCTACTTCACCTGTCTGGTGCACCGCCGCGCAGGGACGAGCTGTCGATTGAAAAGTTGTGCTTATTAAAAATTTACGTGATGCATAATTAACCCCCGATGCTCTTCCGATAGACAATCGGGCGTTGAAAGGAGCAGATTATCGGCGATGAATGGCGCATATTTTATCGCCTTGCATCGCTGAAATGCCTGGAGCGCTCTTTTTTCCCCGGCTAAGCGGATTTTTCAGCTCATTGGCAGCTGAAGTTATTTTAAGAGGCTCTTTAAAGGTGATTTTTATAGGTTTAAAAATTATTCAGGCTAAGAGGAGGGCTTTGGAAGACTTTTGGACCTTCTTTTAAGCTTAAAAAATATTAATTTTCCTTCCCAAAGCTTTCAGGATTGAAACAGGTCTTGCAGAAAGGTTTTGAAATCTCCCTTGAGTCTAGGAAAAAGGCCCTGATAGCCTTTTGGTAACTTAAAGGCAGCCTGCTGGGTTTCTAAGTTCTTTAAAAAATACTAAAATCCATCCTGAACAAATTTTATAGGCAATCCCCAAAGCCCAGCAGAGCGTATCTCATGCCTCTCTCTTGGAAGTCATAATAAAACACTTGTTACGACCTATCGCAGATCCGCCTGGGGCGAGAACGAGAAGAAATCAATAATTGCATTTAGCAGAAGCGGTCATTTAATTCCTGACTGCCACTGATAAGAACGAAACTTGAGTGGCTGCCAGCAGGCCGGTCTGGAGAGCGCACAAGTGTCTGCATATTTCAACCGACAGCCATAAAACTGTGATACAAACTTCAAGCTTCTACGTTTACACCATTCGACTCCGCATAAATGTATATCCTGGCATGAGGCAGCTCATACTATTCTCGGTTTAGTGCAAAAAGTCCGTATCATAAATATATATTTCACACAAATGGCATTAAGAGATTAATATTTCTGCTTCCTTGGTTTGTCTGGAGGAGCTGGTGTGTGTGTGAGTGCAAGAACACGTAAACGTGCTGATTCATTATCGCAAGAATTATATTAAATTACAGCATATTTTATGTTCACTTGCATGAATGGATGAGTTACATTTCTCCTCGTAGTCGAGGGAGGGGGACTACGCGTGCTTCTTGGGTAGTTAGCATTTGTGGAAAATTACTGGTTTAATTTTACGTCCCAGAGTTTTCAAAATTATGTGTCAAACGAAAGTATTAAAAAAGTTACTAGTCCTGAAAAAAATTAAGGTCCTTCTTTTGCTTAAAGAAAATCCACCAACAAACCTCTTGTTCAAAGCGCAACACCTCCATCACTTGCAAAAACATCTTCTCTGCCTCGTTCTTGGGATTCGCCTTGATCCCGTCCTCCACGATCTCGTCAACGAGCGTGATGTCACACTCGCTGTACTCCAGCTCGGACTCTGAGTCATCCGAGATGGTGCCATTGCGACCGCCACTGCTCGTCTGGCTGCTGTTTCGACTGCTGCTTATCATGGAGGTCGACGAGCAGAGCGTGCTGTCGGACTTGTCTATCGGCGACTTGAGTTTCATATCGGCCCAAATTCCGTCCCGTATCTTTTGAGGTCTTTTGTGAGTTTCAGCCGTTTTAGCTTTGCACTGGCACGTACCGACGTGTACTTTGACTTTAAATGAATTTATTTATTTATTGTTGTCGGTCATATTTTCAATATAAACTGCATTATTTATTATCACAAAAATGATAAATTATGTATGACACGCTTTGAATAAACAAAAATATATCATTTTATTGTGCTCTCAGAGCTGAAAGCGAGCGCTTTTCCCGAGCCCCAGAGCAGCGCACATGCATTTTAAATGGCACGCTGATAGGCAATCGCGAATCCTCGCACAGCACAAAAGTTCCAGAGAGCGCGCAGAAGGAGTTGTGAAGAGCATTAATTTGCAGGGGATCAAGCAAAGTGCTAACAACATCAGATCAGATGAGCGATTATGAATGGAATCAGGTCGTGGATTTCAAAGACTGCAGCGCACATGCGAGCTCTTTCATCGCTTTCGAGACTCGAGAGAGATATCTGAGCTAGCGTGCATGGGGGAAGAGTGCGCAATTTGTTTGAAAAGTGATAAATGGGTGCATGTTCCCCTTGTCGAAGGGGCCAGAGAATTGACTTGTTATGCACACGAGTTGAGTGACTGCTTCGTAGTGTGTGCCTTCAAAGGCTGACACGTACCTGAAATGTCCGTCTTTATGATCGTTTCGTAGGCTCAAAGGAAACTCACTTTTTTAGTGCATTTTCATCAATTTAAGAAAAAATGCGCTTATGTGTCCGATATGTCTGTCTGTCCGTCTGTCTGTTCGAGTCCCAAAGGCTCCGAAACTACAAGAGCTAGAGACCTGTGGTTTTTTGCATATTGTCAAATATGGTCTGGAGAGTGGGCGAAAGGTATTGGTTTTTCCAGAAAACTGCCTGGGGGGTAACTAGGGGGGTTTTTCCGTTGTATGAAAGTTCCATATACTTCGTCCGATTGAGCTGAATTTTGGATATTTTATACATCATGTCAAATCTAGCAAATCATAGAACACATATTTGCTCCTATCACTTAAGGGGGTGGGGTGAGAAGACACCGAAGGGGGTAAGATTGTATTGAAAATTTATAAGTTGATGAACTTGTAAAACCTAGCAAAAAATTGTTCTACAGTGTACCCGTACCACCACCAGGGATGGAGTAAGAGACTCCTTCAGTTTCTACAGAAACGGATTTTTGGGCAAAAGGTTTTCAGTTCAACTTGAAAATGCACTAAAATGCATTCGTATTTGACTGAGCTTTGAGGAGAAGCCTGAGATTGTTCGAAAAGTCTGTAGCGATTCTTTCCAGAAACCCGTTTCTCCAAGCATTGCACAGGAAGAGAGCTAAACGACCCATAAATTAGCAAAACAAGCCATTCGCGGGAAAACTCCGCTCTCTACACGACTTTGCTTCTAGCTGCGAGTAGGCGATCCCATGACCGGAACGTCAATCTCATTAAGAGCTTTGTCAAATTGAATTCATTTGTAAAACAAACCATTAACTCTGTTCCAGATCACCGATTCCATTTGATATTGCTGACGCTGATCAAATGTTGAATTAATTCACTTTCAGACGCAGTCAAAAGCTCCAATTATGTCTAACTTTATTCATGCATAGAATGAAAAGTATCATGTTGGCTCGTTGGTGGCTTCCAAAAATAGCCGAGACTTCTCTTATCTCGTAATTTGTTTGAATGTCTCTCGATAACCCTTTCACCTCCAGATTCGAGATATTTCGAGGCTGCCAGTCGAGATGGGCGGACAGGAAATGGGCCAAACACTTTGAGTTGATGAAGGTTGGGATCACCAGTTGGTGCGAAATGCGCGTCCGAACCTTTTCAATCATTCATCCGTTTTTGCCGGTTACTCATCATTCCATAATTCATCAACGGGCTGCAAAGTGTTCATTTATTCATCTCTTTGACACAATCATGTCTCGTTTTTGTCGGTTAACATTATATAGGATAATTTCTTTGGGAACATATGGCCCGGAATGAACGTCGGAAGCGAGAGAGAGGAATCGTTTATCATCTACTTCGGCTCTGATCTTCGGACAACAAACAAACACATATTGGCACGAATCGGGGATGGGATAAGCTCGAAAACTCAATACATCACGCCGAAGTGGAGGCACAAAGAGCCGAGAATGAGGAGGAGGGAGCTCGACAACAGGTCAAAGACATAAACTACCAGACAAGAGTGTTGATTCAAAATTGAACAGATGTCTCGAATATGTTTAAATCGGCCTGCGTTCCCGTCCCCCAGCCGAGTCTCGCGAGCTCTCGGGTCTGTTTCGCGGCGGTCCCAGTCCATTAGGTCTTATCTCTGTCTCTCGTCACGCGAAACCCGGGTCGAATATATGAAATCCATCACCACCACATGTCACTTTCGGAGTCTCATTGGAGTGGTTCGAGTGCATGGGATTGCGACTGCTAATTCGAAAGGAATGTGTGCTCAAAAGAGGGGGATATTTCAGGGAAGGCCTAGGAAAAAAACTTGTTGCCACCAAGTTAAAAATTTTTTCGAAAAAAAACCAGTTTCCAAATATAAATACAAAATTTTAAAAATCCACAAAGTTTCAAAAATAAATACAAAATTCGAAATCCAAGATGGAGGACAGTCCAAGATGGTGGCCAATTATTTCCAATATACTTTTATGGATATTTCAGAGACAATAAAATTTTATCTTGAACAGGTAGAGAAGATACAATGAAAAAGTAGAAATCCAAGATGGTGGACAGTCCAAGATGGCGGCCATTTTTTTTCAATATACTCTTATGGATATTTCAGAGAAAATCAAAATTTTATCTTGAATGGTTAAGAAGTTACAAGGAAAAACACCAAATCCAAGATGGCGGCAGTTTTTTCCAAGATGGTGGCTCATAAAATAATTCCCTTAAACTAAGACGTCTTTAATAAGGCCTTCAACTGTCGTAGTACCTCAAAATAGAAGCCTACTCAGATTTGTAAAAAAAAACCCCTAGGACCCAGCACTGTCACAACCCTTGAAGCCCCGAACGAGCGGCTAAACAAGAAATTATGGCCATGACACCAATATTGATCGGCGTCGATGCAGTAAAACCGAGTGTTCTTGCGAGACCGTCGCATATCGTATTTTCGATGTAATTAAATATGATTCATTTGCGCTGAGGAATAATTAAAATCATCAATTATGAAAATGGCACACACCATAGATTTTGGTGCAAGCAGCGCTCATTTTCTTGCACTTTTTGCCCCCTCAAATAAATCTGCATGCAATGCTAATGAGACTTTGTCTTGACGGGCTGCGTCATCGTCTTGTCATGCAGTTGAAATTTTAATTGCTTGTTTGCACTATCTGCATTTCAAACAAAGCCAGCTTTCTTGGCTGCTTAGCATAAACACGCTTTTATCGTGGGTATTGGCAGTCAAGGCTAGGGGTTTCGTCGGAGTCATCAAGGTTTCTCGAGAGAGCGACCCAGTGACCCAATCGATCCCCTTCAGCTATGCTCGCATTTGCATGTCACTCGCTAAGTGCTCTCAAAGCCGAGCGCTGCAAGAGGACGTGTGCCGTGACGCAGCTCAATGCAGTAGCGAACGAGGCGAAATCAGGGAAGTGGATAAATATTTGTATGTCAATAACTTGTTTGTTCACCTGTAAGCGATTCGTGCAACCGGGATTTGTATGCATACGCGACGTGCTCGAGCCTCTCAAAGACGCAGTTGAGGCAGTGGGGTGGAGAGGATCCAGCAACAAGACTGATATCAATAAGTAAATTGCTCAAGAGGGGATAAGAGCGACACTGGATGAAGATGTTCTGTTCTCCATTTCCCATTCCTCGACTCCAGCACCGACTTGTTTAGCTTGCTACATTGAGATTGTCAATTTACGACACGCCGACTCACTTCTCTAGACGCATATTGAATCCGAGACCGAATAAAATGTGATACTCTGATAAAATTCCTGTGACTCCATGAATGCGACCAGAGACGAGGGAATCTAAATGTAAATTTTAGTGGAGAGAGAGGAATAACATGATTTGTGGTGACTCTGAATAAAAGATGAAAGCATCGGCTTATTGCGCCTCGCACGATCACCTTATGCTGCTATCGACGAATTTCCATACCAATTTCATGCTCAATTCCCCGAATTTGGATCGATTTGGGAAACAAAACGGGAGATTGGCATATTGGGGAGAAATTAACTCATCGGGCTAACGACTCTGACAAGCTTGAGCTCGTCTTCTTGGATCTTATTTCAGATAGGGCTTTTGAATTTTTTTGGGGCCCCAAAACGTGGTTAATTTTTAAAAATTATTTAGTTTAGAAAAATGATACTTTTGGATTTTTAAAAATATTTTTTCAATTTTTTAGTGAATTCTCTACAAAAACGTTTATGTTGTATGTAAAAAAATTTATTGATAAAAACAGGTTTGGGCAGCTAAGTCAGATACCAATTATGATTTCCAAAAAACGTCAGCTGAAATATCTTGAGATTTTATTTATTCATTTAAAAAAATCATTGAGGGAAAATCAAATGATTTTGATAAAAAATTTTGTTCTCTTTGATGCGGATAAACCCCCGTGTTTGGAGTACTGTGGGTTGGAGATTTGGCTAAACTGAGTGTAAAATTAGCTTCATTAGGTCTAAGCGAAAAAGCCAGCATGAGGTCTCGCCAAGCGCGCGCCTCATGTCAGAGGCTCATCAAAAATTCAAATGAACCATTAATCACTCAATCACGAGCGCGAAATAAAGGAAATTATATCAACCCCGAAACAACTTAATTTTGTTTTTAGCGCACCAACAACACTCTTTCAGTTCTCAGGGAGCTGCTCATTGGTATGCCAAACGCGCGACATTCCCCATCCCAAAAAATTTACATTTATTTATTTTTGTATTTTTTGAGCAATCACTGTGCAAACGCAATAATAATAATAACAACAACAACAATGATGGCAAGCAGCTAGTAATATAATCAATTGAAACAAGCTTTGTGAAATAACTGAATGAAGCATTCAATTGGGCGAATGACGAAGCCCGGGCGAAGCCTGATCTGCGGATCTCCTGAAGAAGGGCCGCCAGACAGACAGACGGGAGAGTGGCAGCACTGCCGGAAATCGTACACGAGCGCAGTGAATTCATTAAGGTGGGAACGGCAGGCGAGCACAATGATAAATGAGTCCATTTCGGAGATGAAAAAGTTTTTTAATACGATTGTGAGCAATGAAAAGAAGAAATTAGACGAATTAGGGAGTCTGAATTGCGTTTTATTTTTACTTCTGCGCGAATTACAAACGAGGTCAATCTCGAGATTAATAGGAGTGTTACTCGCGCCTCGGTTGGGTCGAAAAGGAGTGCCAGAGAAGCCGGCCTTATCGCAGTGAATATGATAATTTTTTGGCAACGCTTCCCCGGGCGAATTTGGACATAATCCGATTAGATGGCTTATTACACGTCTCTTTATCGCATCCGCAGATGATGAATATTCGAATCGATTGACCCCAGAGGCACCCAAATGGAACTGGACCCCGTCGAATTATAATCTCACCTCAAGAGGATGATTACGGATTAAGAGCTGTGGGCTTGTGACGGGCGGTGACGACGCTCGAGAGGCTCGTTGACCTGCTTGGCAGAAAAAACGAGGTTCTACGTCGAAAATAACTTTAATGAGACGTTGCTGCCAGACACCTCGAAAAATAACAAAATTATGGTTATGATGTTGACATGCCGCGACCCGGGGAGTGCGGAGGGGCTCCTAGTGCGGTAAGCTGGTGTAAAATTTGAGGTATGCCGATGCATTTAGATGAGATAATAAATACGCTGAAGGTGAACGGGGGCCGGAGACGCAAGAGAAAGAAAACCAGACAAATTTTGTGCCGCAAAGTCATGCAGTTGAAATTAATTCCTATAAATAAAGTGATAAATTTGTTAGCTGGGAGCGGAGGCATTCTTTAGATTTGTAACCAGAGATTTACAGTAATTAGTCTTCATGAAGGTACGCCGTTTAGAACTGTTTTACGCCACTTTTCTTGTTTATCTGATGGGGACCTGCTCCTCGGTTATTTTTCTCAGCCTTTTCTTTTCCACAAGCCTTTTTCATGACATTTTTAGAGTTTTTCAAGGAATAGTTTCCTTAAAAAAAGTTTCCTTCTAATTATTTTAAGACCAATAAAACATTTTTCCTTTAACCTAGGCTCCCTCAAACCCCAACTTTTTAGCTGTCAGCCAACTTGTGGAGCCTTTTCTTTTCCACAAGCCCTTTTAATAACATTTTTAGAGTTTTTGAGGGAAGAAAAAATTTAAAAACTCGATAATTCCTTCAAGAAGGGCTTTTTTAAGCCCTTTCTAATTTTTTTAGGGCCAATAGAAAATTTTTTCTCTAACCTAAGCTCTCTCAAACCCCAAATGTTTAGCTCTCAGCTAACTTGTGAAGCCTTTTCTTTTCCACAAGCCCTTTTAATGACATTTTTAGAGTTTTTCAAGGAATAGTTTCCTTATGAAAAGCTCTTTAAACCCTTTCTAGTCTTTTTTAGGGCCAATAGAAATTTTTTCCTTTGACCTAGGCTCCCTTTAACCGCGAAATGTTCAGCTCTTTGGGATCTTCAGGAGATAAAACTTCCAATACAAGCTCTCAAAGCCGTCGTAAATCGTCATTCTTACTAGATCGACCTTCTAATCCCCCGAGACAGGTCTCAATGTCGGAACAAAGCGGACAAGAAATATTGAATCCAAACACGAAGCTCGATTGCGCATTACGATATTACAGAACGCAGGTGGTGGTCTTTTGCTGCCTTGCACTTTGCCTTCATCGTAACTCGTCTCCGATTCTCATCCACTCGGCACTATTTTGATTGCGACAAACTACTATTCTGAGCTTCCACGAACGCATGTCGGGTTCGAGTTCCCGGCTTTGGCTCCTTCCGAGAAGCCCAAAGTGATTTATGGGAACGATATTTCTATGCTCATTCAAATTTGGACGTTTTAATTAAAATTAATGCTCTTCATTTATTTGACGTTTTAATCCTATCTGCAACAGCGGCACTCTGCACTTTTTTTCTGTGTACGAATCAATCACCATCAATCACACGGGGAACATCATATGCCGGGCTTTTCGACCGAACCTCGACTGCGCGGCGCGAAGACTAAAAATGAACTGGAATCCACACGAATTCTCTGCTCTCTTTTACTACTAATTTTTATTTCACTGAATACTCGCGTACTTATGTGTTAAGCGTACTGAAAAGACTCAAAAGCAGACGTGCAGGGGAATGCGGTGGTGTTGGTGTTTGTTATGAATGGGTGTACAAAATGCACCAAGACTCAAGAGAAAGAAGAGTAGGAAAGGCAGATCACGCAAATTTCGGAGGTTATTGAAAACGTGCAGTAATTACCATATTTACGCCCAGAGGAAGGCTTTTTGGGGACCCAGGGGTCACTGGCCTCGTTAGTATTCCGCTCCCGCCCTCATTGCTTCTTATTTGAGGCCCTCGTGATATCTTAAGAGGGTACTTGAGCTAATTTGAGTGACAATTTTGAGCTGAATGAAGCTCTTAGGCTCGTTAGTAATGTAAGTCAGGCTCCTTAGAGACTCGTTGGACTTCTTAAAAATTTTTTAAGTCAAAAAAACCTACTTAGACTTCTTTGTACCATCATAAAAATTTTTGGGCTGTCAAAAAAGGCCTCCAACGTCTTCTTAAAAGGTCATAAACCTTGTCATGGTTTTTGAGTCAAGCTAAATTTGTGTCTAAGAAAATTAAATATTACGTCCTGAGAAATTTTAATGGTCCTTTTGTCATCTAGGAGAGTCCCAAAAAGTCCCATGGCATCTGAGCATATCAAGATAAGCCCCATGGAGTACTTGAGCCGCTTTAGAAGACCCTTCTCCGCAAAACAAAGCACGGTAGAGGCTTTGAGATAATCCAAACGTCCTGCATTCCGGAGTCCCCGCCATATTCTAGCGTTCTAAGGCGGAACAATGCAATCTCTCTCCCGACGACAGCAGTGATGATGATATCATTAGCATACTAGAAAGCGTATCACACGGGGTTATGAATAAAAAAGCAAGATTAAAAAATTCAAAAGAGAAAAATTCATAAAATGCGACAATCTAAATCTCCGAGTTCTGCATCGCGGCCGCGGCTTCAAACGAGCCAGAGTGAGGCGAGGCGTGCAGCAAAATGCGGTTGTGGTGGTGATATTAATAATGAAATGTGTGCGAGAGCGGCGTTCTGGGGCAGGCGAGCCAAGAACGCTCGTATTATCATATCATATCGCGTGTACAAAGAGAAGAGCACGGAGCAGCTCGTGTGCGAAAGTGAGGCAAAGGCTCTGCAAAGCCATGTGTGCATTATAATATGTTAATGTTGTGTAAGTTGATGCAATGCATGTAAACTGTTTGTAAAGCGAATGCAATTTGCGAGCACACATTTGAATCGTTTCATTTTATCATGCGGCTCTGCCTCCCTTTCTGGGGAGCGGGAGAGGAACGCAGTGGCGGTGTTTATGCACAGTCAGAGCGCATTTATTCTGAATATTTCATTAATTTATATACTTATGTTGCGGGCCCGGCTGTGTTTGTTTGCCGAAACAATATTTTGCGACCGTATCGAATGAATAATAATCAATTTTCTGGCGGTCTCGTAGCTACTAGAAAATTAGTGGCTTTGTGGGGACCCAGATGGGGTTCATTTTTGGGGATTTAAGGAACTCAGGGGCTCTAGAAGTCCAAAAGAGTCTTCCTTGTTCAGGTATGAATAGAAGGGATGGAAGGGGAGGTGCCAAAGCAAAGAAAACGCCTCCTTCTTAATCCCGGGACAGGGTTTCATCCTCTTTCTTAAGCATCTATCCTCCACCTGTTTAGTCCATTTCAGCTCAATCAGATGTCAAATGAGGAAATTTTCATACAAACGGAAAACACCCCCCATTCCCCCCCACCCCCCCAAGAAAGGATGGGGGTCTAAAATTTTAAGCCTGTAGCCACTATACAATGTAAAAAATGCAGCTTTCTACCTCTCAAGTTATAAAATTTCGGACAGACAGACAGACTGAAAACGCACTAAAAACTGAACCAAATAAGTGTATGATTCCCAGAAATCCCCTTCACAGATCCTCGAAACCTGAATGGCCCTCGAGAGGCTCATGATTCCGATTCCCCTTGAAGTTCTGGCTCGAAATTCCAACCTCACTTTTAATCACACAGAAGCACTCTTCAAAGCCAAATTGTTTATTTACCCATCCGACACGCACATCTACCTACTCTTCAGATGTTTGTAAAATATCCGAATCATAATTAAGAGTCTCGTTGGTGCACCAGAAGCAAAATAAACATGGTCGGCGACGTGTGAATTGGAAAGAGTCCCAGACTGGGCCCGCTAATTGGACCCACTCGAGTCCGCTTGAAAGTCGGCCCCAGGCTCGCGCATTGCGGGTCAATGGGGCGTTGATTATGATGCTGATTATGCAAGTTTGCGGCTCTTGGCGAAAATAAATAATTCAAAACTTTCCGCATTCCAGATGAACCCAACAGCCGGAGAGGAAGGAGTGACAGCCGACGAACTTTCAAATATTTACTCAACTTGATTCCACACTGATACCTTTACAATCCCGGATTACTTCCCGAGAGCGATAACGAACGACGTCTCTCTCTCCTCCCACCCTCCTTGACACTCAAACTTTTTCCATAACAATTAAGAGGCACAGCAAGCAGATCCCTGTTGTTTTTCTTAGCAATTCACCTCTTCCTGCCACCCTCCCGATCCCCCTCATTTGCATATCGAATGAGTAAACACTGCAATCGCTTCCACAAGTGGACGCTAATTAGATCAATTACGGATTCATTTGCGTTAATGACGGCGCAAGGCATTTAAATGTCAGTTTTTGCGGGCTCAGGTAGTCGTGACGGGGTCGAGAGTCGCGAAACGTCAGAATCACGCGGACTCGTTTGCGAAAGGCACGTTGCTCTTGGCAGGAATTTGAAAGCCAAATATTTATTTAGAGAATACCTTCCATTCTTCGGCTTTCAACTTTCGAGCGTGTTGACAAAAAGAGCTCTGTGTGACATCGTTGGGTCGTAAATATAAAGCAAACAAACAAAAATCAGTTTTGTCGCTCTGCACACTCCAACTAGTGTCATCCTCATCTCGCTGCCACTGCAACGCTCTTGATGTCATCCAGAGAGTGTTCATGAATATTCATTTTCGAATTACATGTGTTTGGACGCTTCTGGACAGCGTTCTGTCCTCGGGGCGGTAGAAATTGAAAATTAGGAGTCTGGAATCTGCATGATGGACTGGCGGCTTTCGTTGGGTTCGAGGGAACGAGAGACTACTCTCGAGCTGGGGAATTTTTTGAGCCAGTAAAATTTTCCGTCTAACAAATTATGGGTATTTAGGGGCACATTTCAGTTTTAAAAAAGAAGGAAAACGTCCATTCTCGCTTTTTTGAAAGTCTTCTAATTTTTGGAGAACTCAACTTACAATGGAAAAAGTAGGCTTAATCTATCAGTTGTATGAAGAGGTAGCAGAAAAACATTGGTCTGGGATTTTTATCACTCGTCTTCTTAGAAAAAAGTCGAGACACATTTTTGTCTTTTTTGTGCGTGCGTAACGCTTTCTTTTTCCCGACTTTTCTCTAGAAATACGAGTTATAAAAATCCCAAACAAATGTTTTTCTGCTACCTCTTCGTACAACTGATAGATTAAGCCTACTTTGGCCATTGTAAGTGGAGTCCTCCAATAATAATAATACTGTCTTAAAAGTCATTAAAATATCATGTGAAATTTTTCCGCAAGAATGAACGTTTAAGGACACAAATAAGGAAGAATTTTTGAATTCTTAGAGGGGAGGGGAAAGTTAAAAAAAAATTAGTGGCACCTTAATTTTTTGTAAAAATACGGGACCCCAAAATAGTTATCATTTGGGGGTTTTTGGTCTCTTTTAGGACCCCAAAAAAATTTTAAAAGACCTCAACTAAGCTCCTCCCCTTTCTTAACTATGATCTAGCCACCTCTGAACATTAACTCCCATGAAACCTAATCAAGAAAATGTCCGAGGAAACACGTCAATTTCAATAAGAGTCATGACGGGACGCAGAAAAGAACTAGAACCATACAAGCGACACATTAAATTACATTTTATCGGCCATATAACACAATCCAGGCGATAAATAATAATATGATATGATATGTGCCACGATAGCGAGATTATAAATTGGCGTTTAATTCAATGGACGAGTGCTCCACAAGTCCATAAACCGACTTTATTGCAACATTATTCTCCTGTCATTCTGCATATTATGTCCGTCCCGCTCCCGCTCCGAGTTATGGCATTCCAATTACGGCCCAAATGACAACACTAATAAAACTTCAAGAGTAAACACATAATGTGACACGGCACGGACAATCGCAGCATTACGCCCTTTTTCTATCCCAGTTTGCTGTGTCCGTCCGGAGCCAGATATTTTCAGTGCATTGCGACGCAGTTTGTTTACGAAAATCCACTAATTCCCCGGCACACTTGTGCTGCAGCAGTGAGATTTTCAGTGAGAATTCGGGTTAAGTCAATATGTCATGCTGATGTAAAAATGCATAAACGATGGCGGCAGCAGTCTGGCCGTTTGTAGTGCAACGGAAATTAAAAATCTTGATGAGAATCGCGTTAGAAATAAGATGGGCTCGGTGGAGCGCGGATTTGATTGACGTTCGCTGCGAGACACCCAATTTTTCGCGCAATTGACGTCTCTAGGCGAGACGTGGGACTCGAAGATTTTCTTTTTCCGCCACTCGGGGTACTTGTGCCTCGCCAGGGGTGGATCTAGAGGGGCCCTAGATTTTTATTTATTTTTTAAGGAAAATTTCAGGCCCAAACGGTCGCTCAAAAGGCTTACCTAGGGACTCTTGGAACCCTCTTAAACTTTTAAGAGCTTCAAAAGCATGCTTCAAAGTGGTTTAAAACGCCTAAAAGTGAGGAAAAATGAGACTCCCCCCTTAGTTACACCCCTGCCCCCAACCATCAACGTTTTATGTCACTTGATTAATTCATAAGGCATTACAACTTATTTAGACAGTTGATTGATGGCTCCACGATACAGATATCACGTCTCTCGGAGTCTCAGGCGCGTCGGTAGCGCAGCCAATTCCCAGCAAATTGGTTCCATTGAATGCAAAAAAGTTCGCAGAGTCGCGCTCTCGCATGCTAACAAATCTATTCGCATTACATTGAGCTGCAGAGAGTCTAGCGACATTACGCGACAACAATAAACTTTTGCACACACATAATTCACTTTCACTACCTCGGTAACCGCGCTGGCGTAAATATTTAAAGTCTAATTCATTTTGTAATTCTCAGCGAGGAGCAGCAGTAGCTGAACTCCGAACACGAGGTATGGCGCCGACTCTTAATATGCTCTGACAAATCAGAAAATAATGCCGATTTTTTGCTCATAAATAAATTAACTCGTTTGTGCTTTTATTGTTTCGCGCTTTGAGGCTGCTCGTTGGCTTTTGATCTATCTAGTTTGTTTAAGCCGGTCGCGTTTCGCCTCGCTTCATATGCCTTATTTATTGGCTCTCTCTTAAATGGAGATATTTGATTGGTTCGGGTGAAATGGATCGGAAAACGATTAGTGATTGGATTAATGAACTTTATAGTCTGCGATGTCTTTTGGAGTTCATAAACAATTTTACGACATCTGGACTCCCTTGGGTGGGCCGTCACTTCCAGGTAAACTGGCTACTGAGCTACTCGTCTAAGACTCTAAAAAATCTCTGTGGCCTCTTGAAGACCCTTTAGAAGACTCCTGAGTTGTCCTGGAGGACGTCATTAGCATAATAAATTATTGTAGTTTAGGAAAACGAAAGAGCTCTTCTGTCTAGAGAAACAAGTGGCAATTTCTCTCAAAAACTCTTCTGCATCCACGGCATGATTCAATAGAATTCTTGTATCTCTGTGATTTTTATCGATTTGTCAGCTCCTTCAGGTTGTTTGGCCGAGAAATAAGGGAGGAGAAAGACAAACTCACCGTCATGTACTCGTCCAATCGATGCTTCCAATTATCTGAACGATCAATTAGGTGATTCCATTGTTCCGACAACTTTGCCACTTCCCGCCTAATGCTACGTGTCAATTCCCGAGTCTGCTCCTCGTTCGACAAGTAGCCGTCTATGACTGTAAAAAATTGATAAAATTAATTGAATAATAAAGAGCTGCTGGCTTTTATTAATCATTAAAAATTAATATAAGACGAACCTTCGGTGTCGCTGGTGTCAGATAATGGGGGTTCATTTGCAACGTACTGTCGTCCGGTGATCAAATTACTCTCAATTATCGGTCGTTTATCCTCCAATTGACGTCTAAATGCCTTGTGATCATCCTAAGGAGGGAGGAAAGGAAATTAGAGTCATCATGGCTGCTGCTTGGTGTGACTGTAATAGATATTATCTCCGCGTGTCAGAGATGGAACTTGGATTCTCATTCTCAAATGGACCCCTCCTTAAAGCTCCATCCCTGACCCCTCTTTAAGTATCTGACACAATAGAGCTGATGATGTTTGCCGGGGCTAATAAACGGCTTTTAATTAATTGATTCAATCGTCCACACTTGTTGCAAATATTGCAGATGAAAAACACAGCAATAAACGTAATTAAAGCGTTTCGGGGTAGTAAAGCGGGCAGATGAGTTCATTTGAACCTCGTAGAAGCAGTTTATGGGCCGAAGTTTACGGCAGATTTATTGGCACGAAAACTATTCCAGAAGGAGTCAGGGGGTCAGAGGGTCCAAGGTTAATGCATCCGGCTCATTAGAGGCACTGAATTTACGACCCAACCTCTATCAAAGTTAATGTTCTGTTAAAAATCCCCCCGCAATGCCCCAAAATGTCTTTATGCGCTATTTTCTCAAGGATCTGCCAAATGAGGTGGTCACTACTCGGCCATGTATCATAACCCTCTTTAAGTGGTAACGAACATTTTCCACTTTCTGCCTCACTTTTTGTGTCCAGAGGCAACTTTGTGGTATTGCGGTGGCTGTTTGTTGGTCAACTCGATGATGGTTATGAAGAAGCAGCGTGGAGAGTGGACGGAAAAATCGATTTTATCCTTTGCAGCTCCAAACGTGTAATTGGACATCGCTTGTTATCTTTCCCGGACAGGCATTGCCATCAATACCCGACTCGGCAGACAATTCCGCAAATGCGCTCAAATTTTATTTATTATTTTTTACTCCATTTCGTGATTTTGCTTTAAATCGGATTTGTTGTAGGCCGTCATGTCTCCTGTAAGCACCGCTGCACCATTATTTTTCAGTTTTCTAAGTCGTAACGTCAAAGGGCCCGGACTTTTCCTCATAAAAGTCAACCTGGAAAACAAGGAAAGACCCCGCACTGACGCAAAAAGTGTGATTTATTGGATTTGATACCTGTGCCTCCAAATGTAGGTCGCATAAATAACTTTTAAGAGGCTTCAAAGTCGAAACAAAAATTCTGCGCCAGAGGTATGCAATCAACTTTGCGTATTCAGCGGCTTTTCCGTCGAGCGAAGAATTAATTGCTCCCGACATCTGTCAGGTGCCATCATTTGTCATGCAAACGCCCTCAATCCTTTGCCGAAGACACTCGTATGCACGAGGCTTTCAAGTAATTTAAAGACCCATTTTGACTGTCACATGTGTTTTTTTGAGCGCGAGAGACGTTCGACAAACATCCCATTAATCAATTTTTCCGGCGCCAGAGAACAACGGGGATGCCTCTGTTACCTCAAAGGCACGCCTTGAGGGCACTTCAAAGCCGGGCTGGTGAATAATTCAAAGCAAAGTTTGAGGCAGCAAAACTATTTCAGCAGGTCAAGTATTTCGGTGATTATGCTTCAAACTTTTTCACTCCACTTTTTGTCATTATACGAGCCACGCTGCATCCAAAGCGCCTCGCTGGCAGACAGACTGAACGCAAAATCAGGGGGGAAATTCCTCCTCCCTTCCTGTTTCGCATATTTTGCGCATCACCGGATCCGACGAAATAAAATTAAAAGTATTCGAGTTATTTGATTTAACTAGGAGCGACTCCTGCAGGAATTCGGCCGGCTTTCTTCTCACAACTCTGAAAGTTAAATTTCCCATCTTGTCGAGGTGCCATAATCGTGTTGCACAACTAAAGAATTATGTTAGATGGCAGATGTAGGACGGAACGGAGAGCTTCAGGAGCACATTGATGAAGTGCCTAAAAGTGCTCTGGAGCGTGCTCTTAATAGACTCGAGTGCGAACACATGCAGGGAGGAAGACGACGGGCCACGGCAAGGAAACGAGAGAGGCACTAAAATCCCCTCAAGCCGTACTATTTGCATAAATCTTTGTTAGATGGCAAATATTTAACTTTATCTTCCGAGCTGCATATTTTAGCTCTGCCGTTTTTCGTTTCGTCCCGATGGTCTCCCTGGCCCGGTCTGGGGTGGCAAATTTTTTTTTTTTTTTCAAAAAAGTAGCACATTAGATTTTCAAAATATGTGAGCGAAATCTGACCCCTTACATAACTTTTTTAATAAAGAAAAATTGGACGGGTTTGAGCACCTCCAGTAATATTTTAAAAATTCAGTCAGATACTACTCATGAATCCTACAAAACGTCGACTTCTGCATCCCAAGATTTTATAATTTTAATTTTTGTACCCTTCAAAGAAATTTTGAGAAAAACTTATAAAATACCGAAAATCAGCTTTCTAGAAGGTTCCCAAGGGAAGCAGACTGTTACCCGTCCAGTTCCACCCCTGGATTCCCGTACATGCAGAGACACGGGAGCTAATTGGCCACTGCTTAAGTATGCCATGCCCGATCCCACGCAGGAAGCACTGCTACGGTTTGTAAAATTATTAATGAAATTCGCAATTAAGCCAGGCGAGAGGAGGGCATCTGCAGCGGGCACACTTTCCCTCAAAGGGTGTAATCCTGCAGTTTAGTCGGGAAATATTGACACGCCGCCACCTCTGATGGAGCTTTAACTTCGTTTGCCTAGCACATTAGAGGCAGTGGACCGAGAGCCCACCTGGCGGGACACACTAAGTCCCGAATAGCAGGTTCCCACGCTCAGCGACGCCCTCCTGGCACGGAAGAGACACCAATGGCGTTCGCAAAATCATTAATCATCCGCTCGCGATTCAAGATTATGTCATGTAACGTCTCCATTCGTTCGGCATTTTCTCCTCTTTCCTCGCTGCCGGAAAGCTGCCATTCCCATACACACGTACGGGGGCGTGCGAGGAGCAATTTATTATAGCGTTTTCGATAAGCAAGCAAGTCGATGATTTGTAGCTCCGGAATGTCGAGGGTCTGCAGAATTATTTTCGTGAGTCATTTTTCTTCGGGAAAAACGGGTTGAAGGGCTCGTGACAAATGTTGCAGAGGAAAGGGACGAAGAAGGATTGTGCGAAATTGAAAAAGATTGTGGCTTGCCACTTGTCACATGTGTGGAAATTAACCTCCTTCCTTCCGGCTGCCGGTCCGCTCATCTCATTGTGCTGAGATGGAGTTCATTAGGAGGGTTGAGAAGGGAGAGCACTCTGTCTGTCAGTCTGGTTGTTAGCGAAAGAAACCCTTTCCCTCATTTTTCACGCCCTGAGTTCACATGGGGACATTTTCCCGAAATTTGGGGCCACAATTCCAGTATAACTTTTCTGAGAAAAATTCGGAAAATTCAAGACATAAAAATACCAAAAGTCTTCAAGTTTCTCAGAATCTAATATTTTCTCAGAATCGGGGACTAAAAACCCAGGGAAGCTCTAGGGGTTTTTTGAAAAAGTTCAGCTAACCAGACTTATAGTTTTCCAAAAAGTCCCCAAAATATTCTTTGGGCCTCGTATTTTGATAAAAGGTTCCAATGTGCGGCTCCTGAGGAACGGAGAAGTTTCCCACTTATCTCATAATTAATGAAGTGATTCCGCCCCCCCTTCGTCTTGGAACCGCTCAGCTAAATTATTCATCGAGTTTCACACATGTGTCGGCAAAGAAATTGAGAAAAACCACATGTTTGAATACAAATGTTTGTCTTGAGCCACTTGCTTCTTCTGTTTAGGAGGAAGACGGAAGTTTTGAACTAGAACTTGTCTGGGTGTCAGACGGGAACTTGGAATGCCGCAAACCCCGACACATGATTTCAACCGAGCTTGGCACGTGCGTAAGTATTAATTTGATTACATTCGGTTTGGGTTGGCAAATTAAATAACTCCAATATTTGCAGTCAGTCGAGCACCCACACGCGTCAAATCAATGAGACCGTGTGATAAATTATTTGTGGGCATTCAGGTGTAAAGTGTCAACAAGCAATAAACACTTTCAAGAGCGGCGACGAGGACGATTTCCAATTAAATTTCAATTTTCCCGATTTAATTCGGATTCCAATTTCAAACCAGCCGCCTCTTTTGCCGTCCATTTAAAGCCTATTGCAACTTTTTTCAGCAAAGTTCTGAAACCACTCGAGGCTTGGGAAACTTTCTAGGCAGACTCACAGACAAAGGGGCCACAAAACAGCACTGCAGAGCCGCTCTGGAGTGGTCTGGATGTCGATGTGTCGGATTGAATCAATTCAAATTAACACATCAAGCAGCTTTTCGGGCGACTGAAAGAGAACGGACGGGCAAAAAATCAAAATACTCACCAATTGCTTCTGCAGACTGGCAGCATCGCCTCGTACGGGCCCCAGGCCGAGCGTCGACAGCTCTGTATCCTTGCGAATCACCCATTCAGTCAGCTCGCGTAGGGACAGGAGAAGCGCGTTCCAGTGATCCGAGTTCGATTCCAGGCGGTTTCTGCGAAAGAAAATGTAGGAGCGTTATTTACTGTTCACTGGCTTCCGCTGAATCAATCGTTTGCTGATTCAGTGCGCGCAGTAACCTGATAAACAGGGTAAGTAGGCGATGAATGGGAAACGAGTAGCTCATTAGGCCATTCAAAACTTGGAGCTTGGCAGAGATTCAGGGACTTATAAAAGTTTTTTCTCAGGTGGAGATTTTTTGGCGAAATTCAAGAGAGAAAATCTTTATTTAAAATGGTCCCTGATGGCTTTGAACGTCTAGGTTAAGCTCAAGAACTGGCGTTTTGAAGATTTTGGGGCGAAAAAGGGAAAATAGAAGGAAAAAAAATTTAGCCCAAAATTTTGAAAATTACTCGTTAAAAAAATCTCAATTTCGGGATTTTTGATGAAAAATTGTTGTCGCAAAAATGGTCCCTGAAGACTTAAATTTAACTTATTGTCGAAGTAAGGGGATTTGCAGCAGGGAAAAATCGCATCTGACCGCCAGTAATGGATTCACTGCAGAGGCTTCAGGAGCTGCAGAAAGTAATCCAGCCGACTGGCAGCGAGATGCGACGAGAGGCACTGCGGCTCATTAATTTTAACTTCGCTTTCCTCCACGCTTCAAAACCCAAATTGCTCGAGGCAGTTCGTCGTCAGTCTTAATTACATTTTATATTCCGCTACATTTTCGTTAACTACCCTTAATTTTCTCAGCCAAATATGTGCGGCTCCTGCAGCGTCAACCTGACAGGTAAGTGTACTCACGTATCGATTTTCTCACGTAGCTCGACTCTCTCTCGTTCGCCCCAGAACCACATTCTATCACTTGGCTGATCTCGGGCTGTCAAGCAGGGTGACGCTGTGACACATTTTTATTACCTTGCCCCGGGGCACGAAGTATGTACACACGCATTTATTCATAAACTGGGCCCTCGGTCGCTTCAACTCGCCCTATTTTCGAGATAAATATGCGGAACGCTTTTTCCGAGCACCCAGTTTGTAATTAGAAATTCATTTTTTTGCAGCTCGGTACACTTCCTTTGCGTACACATTCGCAGTAACTCCAAAGGCCCCACCCGAGACTCACTGCCGAGTGACTGGAGGCGGACTGACGGACACCGCAGTTCCGGAGAGACGCTAGCAGTTTGCACTGCGGCGAAATATGAATATGGCGGGATAAAGGAAGCCAGTTACATGCCCCATAGTACTTCCCAGAGTGGAAGTAATATGCGGCATTTTTCATAAGTTGGTTTTGCGTCGGGCATGCGACATTTGAGTAATGAGGATTTTCAGCTCAGGCACTGGCAGTGGATTAATTAAGCGCTTGCCTACCTGATTGCAATACTCTTCGACTTCAAGTGATTCCACCGCTGATTCATCTCGTCTAGGCGTCGTTGGAGCATAACTGCGTCCTCCTGCGACGTCAGTGAACTCAGCAGCTTCCTTCCAGTGCCATTCAGTTGGTCGTAAACCACGCGGTGCGTCTCTATTTCCGACTGCAAATCCTGCAATAGTAATTTCTTTGTCAGAGGCGTCATAAAAAGCGCAATAAACGTCGGGTTTTGCGGGAAAGGTGCAACGAGCCAACTTTCAAGAGCAACACAGCGCTCCGAGCCATTTCACACAATCTGTCCACTTCACTTGTCGCTCGTGAATGATTGCCGGTGCGATACCGTCACTCCATTTCAGAGTTAAAGGGGAGACTTTGCATTGACGTTTGTTAGCTCGAGCTCTACTTTGATCCTAGATTTTTTAAAACTGAGGTTGCTGTGTCAGAATTCAGAAAATCGTTTGAGACTTTCAACTAGTTATTTTAGAAGAAAATAAGTCGGGCTCAGAGCGATCTTCAAAGGTATAATTTCTCTCAGATTCTTTGAGATTGAATTTTTCAAGCTAATTTTTAAGTCAGTGGCGTAGCCAAGTGGAATCTGGTCGGACTCTTGGGGCCTATATTCAGCTCTAAAGACGCCCTTTCCAGTCAAGAAAAGCCCCAGTGAAAGAGGTCGATTATCTAGAGGAATCAAAAATCTATTTAACCCCTCCAAAGTCCAAATTGCCTCGATAATTATTTTTCAAGAGCCCCCTCAAACTCTCCCTGCTAAACTTTCAATCAGCCAGAGCCGTCGAATGGATATGCGGCCATAAAATCATGATGAAGCGATGAAAATACCGGAGCATCCGACGGACGATTTGCAGAAAAATATTTAATCGAATGTGGACAATTCATTCATGGTCAGTTGGGGCAGAGACTCGGGAGGGGGACGGCAATAAAAGCGTTTCAATTGCTCGCCCGCTACATGTATCGTATTGATTGAAACAATTTTCAATATCGGCATATGTTGCAAAATAGTCGTATGATAAAAGCGGTCTCTCACCCACTCGAGAGGTAAAATTGAATTTTTGACATTTTTTTCGATCTCCCCCACTAGTTATTGGGTCAATATTGGACTGCAGTGTCCGCATAAACTGGGGCTCAGGTTATGGAACTCGGAGTCCATTAGGAGTCACAGGAGCCAGATCTCAACTTATTTCAATTTAGCCAACCATAAAATTGCTGCTTTACGGTTTTGCATTCCCGACTCTGAAGCGGCACTTAATCCATTTCAGGTGAATCCTTAGCACGAGATGCCGGTCCGGAATCTCATAAAAGAGCCATGACGATGATGCTCCCCATAAAATGTTTGACAACGTCGTGCAGGGAACGGTGCTCGGCTTGGGTACTCTCACAGACACACATGATGAGATTACGGCGAGCCACAAATTATTTGCCAGAGCAAAAACAAACACGAGCCAGACTCAGCCGCCAGAAAGTGGAGGGAGCCAAACATTGTAAACCACCCGAACTCGGGCCACATAGCTGCACATATCCTGGATAATAGATGGGGGAACATTAAATTGAAAATAGCTACGAGATTGTAGCAGATTTCATCAAATCAGGCAGTCGCAGGCAATGCAAAGCCAAATTTACCGTGTTTGCGAGTGTCACCAAATCGTCGCCCCGTCGTGCACGAAGATTAGAGCCGTCAGCGATATACCTGGGTGTTGCGGCGTCCCATGCGCTCACAAATTATTGTCGCCATCAATTGTCGCCTCGTCAGATGCCCTCACGGTTAATGGGACCGCGACTGACCATCATCGGGGTCGAATGTGGGTCACATTTATCAACCACTGCAGCGTAATTGCCTACGGTTTATCAATTTAAGCGGCATGGTGGCGTCATAAATAATCCAGGGCTCTCTCCATTTCCACACTTTTCCGAGGAGTGTGATAGCGAGAGAGGAAATTTATTTTTCCTGAGAAAAACGTCGATTTTTTAAATAATTTTTAGATTTCTAGGTTTTTCAAAAAATTTCTAAGCCAAAAAAATTTTAATCCAAAAACAAAATCGAAGATCATGTATGAGAAGTGCATTTTCCCTGGTTCATATTTTAAGGTTATCTTATTGCCTCATAGATTTCCTCAAAATAAAAACCCGGGAAAATGCACTTCTTATACTTAATCTTCGATTTTGTTTTTGGATTTAATTTAATTTGATTTGATTTGCTCTAATTTAATCTATTTTTTTCCCAGCCCCTTAGTTGATAAGGGCATGCCTTGGGAATATTTTTTGCTCTAATAAAAGCCCTTTTAAATATACCAAAGTTTCAGCTCCATTGGAAAATTCTGAAATTTCACCCATTTAAGGGAAAACAGCCAATTTTGTTTCACAACTTAGCTTTGAAAAGATTGAAACTTGAACCCTAAAAAAACCTTAAGGGTCTCGAGTCAAAAAAATCCAATTGTGAAAGAAAATAGAGCGAACTTTGAGGTGCCTAGGAATTTTCTGACGACGGAAAATGAGGTAAAATTTGTAAAAATAGGACTTTCAACTCCCCCTTTTGTTTCATCTCTAGCAATGAATCGCCCCCTACATTCCTCTTGTAAGCCCTTAGAATTCAATTGTTAGAACAGGCAATTTAAAATGTACCCAGTTTGTCGACAAGCTCCTTTAAAACGTGTAGAATTATGTGGCAAACACTCGTTCTAACTAGCTGCAAAATCAAATATTGGTGGAAAGTGGAAATGGAGTAAACAAGGCAGAACAAACATCAGAGGCCGAGATGTGCGGAGAAGAAAAAGAAGCGCAAAGGAGAGAGCAGTCCCATGATACGGTTTTTGGTCCATTATTTGTAGGCGACAGGCGAGCTAATGCAAAACAAAGTCGACAAGTGCATTGTTTCTGCACCAGAGAGAGACCTGCTCTGCTTTAATATTGGATGAGGGAATTCAATTTCCTCAACAGCGCCACTAAGAAGGTCCCGGACTCCATTTTTCAGGACGCAAATGCACACTTTCAGAGCAAATGCTCGTTTTATTGCCCGGAAAATTTATTTACACAGGTGTGCTCTTCTCACCGCTCCTTTTGTAATTAGAGACGGTTAATTTCCTGGGACAACTCGGGTGCTTTCGACACTGTCGCAGATACTTACTCTGCTGCCAAGACCTGCATTTCCTTCAGAGAAATCTCGGCACAAGCAAATTGGATTCGATACTTCAACTATAAATTTGATCGTCTGCTCCAGATACCAGGGTAAATTTATTTATTTTTCTGCGGTTTCCCAGGAACTCCGAGAGGCAGAGGGACAGAATGCAATTTTTCTACTCTTGCAGTACATTGCTTTTTTTCTCCCGAGCCCAGTGGTGGCTGGTGGAAGAAGGTACTCGTTTGTGGGCGCTTGTTCGGGGGAATCAGATGCAAATAAGTTGTTGCACAAAAATTGCTCCTGGCAGGTGAATTGTGTTTAGATTTAAATTGAAACGGACGTGAGGGAATTTTTAAATCTGCTATCTTTTGTTTTTCTCGTGTTCTTTCATGGACTGAGGATGAAGCTGGGGTTGTGGGAGGAGAGCTTTTAAAACACCATTTTATTTGTTAAAGATTTTTTGAAATTTAATGAAGGAGAAAGAGGCCTCTATCCCACCCCCATGACAGCGCCTCCAAATATTGACACTAAACAACATTAACTCACACGGACTGAGCTTGTAACATGTAATTAACTGATACGAATTACAGAACCACACCATAATTAAGCCTGGGCCGGGTTCGGGATCGCAGTCGTCAGCACATCGTCCAGCTGGTGTCTCGTGCAAACACCACCGGCTTCGTATCCGCACCATGCAGCTGACTAATGAACATGTGTAGTGCCCCGGAGCCTGCTAATCTCCCTGTAAGCCTCCCCCATTTGAGTAATGGCTTATTTTTCATCGATACGATTTCCAATTGCACCGCTCCAGTGCACTCTGCACTGCTCCCAGAGCTGACAGATGCCTTCATGCCCAGTGAGAGGTAATTTTCTTTGAACATTTCCGACATAAAAAATTTACATTTTACTTCGTTCCAATGATTTTAATTCAACCGTAACAGTGAACATTGAGTGCTGAATGCGGACGTGAGATGCAAAATGTAGCAGCATCTTTATCCCGATGAGCACTCCATTCGGACGAAAGACGCTCAATTACGTGCCAGGAATAATGCTCACTCAATGCAATTTGCACAATATTGGGCGAAGCTGGCGCCGATGTGGAACAAGGAGCGAATTCAATAAATGAATTAATACTTAATAAGAGTCTGGAGCAGATTTCCATTACTCTCCGTCACGCTCCCTCCCCATAAATCAACTCTGAAGACGCCCTTGAACCGGACCAAGGCGTGCGTTTTCAGTTCACTGAGTCCCATCCGGGTGTCGAGTGTCGACTCGCTATAAATCGATTGACGTTCCGCCAAATCGAACACGAAAATATTCGACAGCGCGTCGACATGCTGATGTTTTTCGCTGAAAACACCAAAGGCGCGCGAATTTCGGCCCACAGGCTCTTTTTTGCCTGTCCTATCAGCCTCTCTGCCTTTCGCCCTCTCGCTTCGCCGTCGCTGCCTTTGATACACATGTTTTATCCGCTATTTTTACACGTTTTCACATCTGCAAAAACTCGCTACAAACTCACAAACGAGCGCTTCGCATTGCCAAAGCAAATTGTCAGATAACATTTTGGCGAACAAAGCTATTGACACGCATATGGTCCTGGAATGGGGAGAGAGATACGGGGAAATTGACTGGCTCACTGGCGAAGCGGCGCTCAAATGGGGTTTTTTATATTTTCGGGGAGTTTTGCATGTCAAAGGGCGGATGAGAGACTGATTTTCCTTTTAAGACGTTTTTCCTTGAAATAACCCAAACTTAAACTCTTAAAGGGTCTGTTCAAATATTACGCCACGGTCTAAGGGTGAAGAGGAGTCAGCTGTTTCGTGACAGTGTGTACAAAGTCATGTAGAAAGAAAGGGGTGAGGGGTGGGCGTCTTAACCCTCCATTTATACTGTAACGATATACTTAAGCAAAGGAAGGAAGTTCTATAAGTCAGATTTATCTGTCAAACAGGCCATCCGACTGTCAGATAGCTGTCAAACTTCAAAATAGCCTCCAGGCATCATCGACAGTCAATCTGATGGCATTGGCCCAAAGAAAGACTAAAGAACGCCTGGTTACTTGTAGATCCTCCGAGATAAATCGCCCTTCACTGACGAACGAGGCTGCCCAAAATGAAGTTTGCGTAACTCGAAAGTGTTGAGGCAACTTTGAAAACTCGAGGCGAGAAAATAATAGCGCCTTCTTATAAATTTCGCCAATTAATTTGGAGCACTCCTCAACACTTTGGGAGAGAGACAGGAACTGAGCAAGACGACGATGCAAGCGGAGGCGAGTTCCCAAGCAGTTGTAAATTTGAAGATGAGCTAATTCAATCTGAAATTTGCATTCCCAGCCTGGCAGCCAGCTGTGTCCACTTAAAACTTTGCTCGGTACATTATTCTCCCCTTTTCTCCGCCTGCTTAGTCAGCTCCAACGAGACTCTATTTGCCGGCTTTGAGATTTAATAAACGTCAAAACTAGTTTAATAAAGGATTTGCTGTCCTGCTCCGGTTGCGGGCATTAATCTGTGCTACCATCGTGTGTCGATTGTCAGACGAGCTGGGGAGCGAGAATTATTTATGGCCATGGGCGAATAAATCAATGAGATCCCGTCTGGCTGATGGACGACCGGCTCAAGGACTCTCAACCCTTTCTCTGTTGATACAGTATCCCATGACGGGACTCCTTCACCTTGAATTATGCAATAAAGGGGCGTGAGAATCCGTGTAAGCGGATGTAAGAGGCAAATTGATACTCTGGGTGCCGATAACATCGCCCTAAGCGCCTTCACACATGTTTTCGCGGGGCTCAGAGCGTGATAAGCAGCATAAGCATTTATTTATCCCCAATTTCGCACTCGGTAGGTAGACAAGAGAACACGTATTAAGCAAATTTTGCTACGCAGGGGAAGCACACGCGTTTAGTCGAGTTTGCAAATAATCCGAGGCACCAACAATCACATAATGGAGCAGATTAGGAGATAAGTCACGTAATATAGGTGCTTATGGCGTGGAATAGTGTCATGGTGAATCTTTTCCAGCACACCGGCAGGACCTAGGTGTAGGTAGTTGGGATTCGCGCTCTTGTTTGTTCTCTGGGCTGTTTGCATGCGAAAACACTTTGCAGATGTCCCGATTATTTTTAATCCCCAACGGATTAGTGGAACTGACTTGTGAACTCAGCGTCAGGATTCGCTGCTTGGTGTTAGAGGGCCTTTCCATAAAGCTAAATTTCTAACTCATGGAACTCGGTATTTCCTGGGAATTTTTCTCAAAGTTCTTCAAGAGTCCTTTTTGGCCCTTAAGGAGTCTTCCTTGAGGTTCTTCTGAATTTCAAAATAACCAGAAGACTTCTAGCCTCTCGCAGCTTGAGTAAGGTGTTCCTAAAAACGCCAATTTTAGCCCCAAATCACCTCTTTAAGGACCTTTTTCAGTATGAACACGGAGATCATTCATTGTCACTGTCAAGAATGTTCAGTTTATTGTGAAATGGCTCTTCTTGATCTATCATGGGAAAACTTTCTAGAGGGTCTTTTTGAAATTCTATGAGATGTCCTCCTTGAGATCCTTTTGGAAGTCCTTTTTGGTACCTTTTCGTGGCCCTTCTTGAGACACACATTGGAGTCCTTCTAAGGGTCTTTTCTTGTATTTTTCCTAATGTTCTTCTTGGGACCCTTCTCAAGTGTTTAATTCCTTCCCAAGCGACCAAACGACTCTGGAGAGAAGGACTATATTTTTAAGATGCTTCAGATAAGTGTTCATTAAATTGCAATTCAAAAGCCACGGCGACAAACCCAATCCTTTCTCATTCGAGCGCCAATGAAGAATAACTGAAGCTCGAGCCAAACATTTTTAATAAAAATTTCCATCTCTTCGACAGTAACGAAAATTGACGTGAATGCTTTCCCCCTCCAAACTGCGCCGAGCAGGATATTAAAGAAGTAGATTTATGGATGTAATGCACTTTTTATGTATTTCTCATTCACTTGGCACATTTTTTCACCGCGTCCCCAAGACTGTCGATTTTCACACACCGACGCTGGTTTACATCTTCCAGTCCCGCTCTCTCGTCTCTCCCTCTCTCACCATTCCATTTTCGTCAGTATACTACGCCGCGTGTTTTGATAAGCTGTGCCACGTCTGTCTCGCACGCATGCCGATCCACTGCGCTCTGGCAATTCCGTAATGATTTTAATGCAGCATAGGAGTGGAACCTACAAACGAGCAGTAAAATTGTGTTACTGTGCTGAAAGTGCGGGCGACTGGTGGAGACGAGCGTTCACCGCAAAAATGCTAATTAAAGTTGGAAGAGCGTTTGAAAAAGTTGCGGTTTGTGAGGTTTTTCCTTTCGAGGGATTTTTCAGGAAAAACTAGTATTTTAAATCGGGGCTAAAGTTTTGAACCTCAAAGCATATCTCTTATTAATTAAAAAGCCAGCTCGTGTGTTTTGTTGCCAGACCCAAAAACCACTTGGACCGAGTATCCGAGTGGTTAGGGTGGGCTAGGAAGAGAGCCCCCAACAAAGGTTTCTTTGGCATGAGTCTCAGGTGGTTGGTCTACGCAGCACTCTAAGTCTGAGCTTTTGTTTCATTGCTCTTCCACCCGAGCACCAGCTCAAAGTAAATCTCCAAGTTTTGGGTGGTTTCGCTGGTTTATGTAAATTATTATTTGAAGTTTCCCCAAGTTGCTGGCAGCACTTACCTACGGTGTGCAGCCTCGAATGCAGAAAAGGTAATTTGTCTAGAGTGCGGTAAAGGAGCGAGAGCACTTACGAAACCGGCTCTTTTGGGTGCTCTTTAATTGCATGTTTTCTCGCCTCCACCCGGGAGCTCCTGCAAGGGTCCAGGGGGGAGGAAATTCTTCGAAAGTTTTCCATTAAACTAATCTAATTTGAATTGGAGGCAGGACATGCGAGAGCCGGGAAAAAACAACTTTATCTCTCGCATACTTTCTTTCCTCCGTACTTTCAACTTTTGCCATCCGCCACTGGAGCAACTTTAACTTTCAAAAGTGAATAAATAACTTTTATGGGCTGCTAGAAGTAGTTTGTCTGCAGCGAACGAACACACAAAATAATAATCTAAATAAGCAAGCAAAGCTCCGTATTCCCACCACTTTCGTTCGCTCTCGAAAGCTGTTTTAAAACATATTGCAACTTTATCTTTCGGGAGCAGAGTGGGAAAGGCACTCGGGCCCGGAGTTTGTATCGTAAACACCTGCTGATTTATTAATCTCCCGAGAATTACCCGACACTTGTTTGGCACACCGTAAAGCAGAATAATTTGCCTAATCCGGCACCACAGAGAGGGATAACTCGGTCTGGACACGGAATTGCATCTGCAAGTGGTCTCGCAAATTGATCGATGATTTCCAGATGGTCGGCTATTTCTCATGCGGAATCAAATCCCGCTCATTTGCCCAAATGCCATCCATTTGTTCTGCAGAGCCGGAGTCCTTTGCATTTTCGATGCCAAATCTCCCCTATTTGTTCTCCTCTGTCGTCTTGAGCTCGGGGTTCTGGGGTGGAACTCGAAATATTCGAGCAAGGGAGGCAAAAACTTATGGGTGCATTTTCAAAATGATTTTTAAATCTATGCTGCTCTTCTCAACATTTTATCATCGATTTTGCCTAATTTAATTTATTTTTTCTAGTTGGGTATGTCCAAGATTATTGGTAGGAGCACTTTTACCGGTCATTTACGAGTAATATTCGAATTTCAGTCCAATTGGAATAAAAAATTTTTCTTCCATACAAATTTGGGGGCCCCTAGCTCCGCCCCTGTACATGGTAGGGGTCACATGTAGCACCATTATTTACTAGATTTAGCATAGACTACAACATATCCAAAATTCAGCTCAATCGGACGAAGTATAAGGAACTTTCATATAACAGGTTTACCCCCCTCACTCCCCCCCTAACGAAAATAGGAGTCTAAGATGTCCTACCTTCTACCCTCCGGACCGCAGCTCTCTAGCTCTTCTGGTTCTTGAGTGATAAAAATTTCGGACAGACTGACACACAGACGGCAAAGGGGCCATAATAGTTCAAATTCTGAAAATGCACTAAAATCTTAAAAATGATGGCTGGAAAAGAAGCCCCCCCAAGCTCCACCCCTGACTCTCCCACATCCACATCCGGCATGTCATATTAATAATTTTCTATTTTGTCTCAATACTCTCTTTCTCAGTTCCGGCCAGAATATTCAATAACATTATACGCCCACGTACGATATCACAAATTTATTGAGCAAATTCCTTGCATTTTTCCGAGCAAACAACACATGCAAAATTTCCCGAAATGCACACACTAAAATGATTTTCTCGGCGGCAGCGGTTGTGGGAAATTGATGCGAGTTGGCAAAGGTTGAATGCCAATTTGGGAAATAAAACCGTGGAAAGACTGTAATGCAAGCGAAATTGGATGGAAAAAGAGCAAAAGTGCGGTTGCTGCACGATCCTGATTTAATCGGGTTAGAATAAATCGCATTACCCTTTGATCTTTCTGATTTATACGCGAGGGTCGTGACGCAGGATTTGCGCTCATCTCTGGCTCTTTTAATCGCTGGACCGATGGAGAACGTGGGTTGCCATCTGCGAGAGATAAGACGCAAGTCCGGAAGTCGATGGGATTTCCGCATTTCATAATTTTCTGCTCCCATTTGTCTGCGTGATTCATGGGAGGTTTCGGAAGCGGGAGGAAAAGTCCCAACTTTTAACGACTTTAACAGTTTTAAATTTTCCCCCCTCTAGTCTCCTCTCGAACACGAGTTTTTAACCAACTTTCCTGCAGAGTTGGAGTGTATCATGAGGTTCCTAATTAACTTAGCCAAGTTGTGCACCGTTTTAAGGCGACTCTGTTTTCCTGGCACACACTCCTTGCTCGTCAAATGTTATGGAACAAACCAGGAACGTGATCAAAATTTTCATCAACGAAATTCTCGCCGAGGCACGAGAGAGTGTGTGCAGGAAACTTTTTTTCTCACATCGACTTAATCGGGCCACTTAGAATGTATTATTATAAACAAGAGATCAGGTGGGGCGGCACTTGAACATGTGTTTGGGAGTCAGCCGGCAGGAATAAAATGAGGCGAAAATATTTGAGTGGTGCTAAAAGTTAAAATAATAATAAGACTGTGAAATAATTTTGTGCAGAAAGTGGCAAATGGAGCGGGAGTGGCAGCAGCAGCAGCAATAATAATAATCCTTACGTGTGCTGGGGCACTGAGAGTTCTGAGAAGACGTGTGCTTCGGGTACAGGGGTGGAATTTTGATTTTAGGGGGTTGTTGGAAATTTTCATGATTTTTCCAAAAATTTTTTCGTCCTTCAACAAACAAACTCCCCCAAAAGGTCCATCCCTGTAACAGCATGTACGTACTTGCTAAGTTACAGCCATCTTTAAATAATTCCCGAGCTCGACAGAAATCTTCTGCTTCGAAAGTAAAGGCAGGAGGTTAAGAGAGCACACGAGCTCGACGGCGGAGAAAAATGCGAGCAAGTGTGCTAAGGTGAAAAGCGAAGATACGTGACTCTGGTCGATTTCGCTCCCTAAACCGTCTCCTGGGACTGGGAGCCTAATGCGCAGCAATTCCTTTTAATTTGCTCTCCTCCGAAATGAGGCACATTACGACGACTGCGGTGCAACAGATGCTGCCATGTGCAGCTCCACTTTTATCTCAGATTCGCGACTCGAATCGATTACGCTAGTGTGGACTAAATCTGCCTGGAGCAGACGAGCCGCAACCCACGTGGTACCTCGATTTCCTCAGCCATGCAGACATTCCTCTTGCTTGTGTCTCGCATTCCGGGAATAATGCAATTGTTTGCTTCGTGTAATGTGGGGTTAATGCGAGAATTCGAGCCGAAATGTGGAAAATATGGCAGCAATAACGTTATTGAGTCGGTGTTCGAGGTGAAGTTCAATTGTTCCTGCTGATCCTTCTCTCTCTCTCGTTTGACTCAAAGGGAGCCGTGCATTGCAGCCATTAGTTTAATGGAATTTTGAATAATTTAATAGGCAAATAAAGTTTGTGTCATGAGAAGCATAACTCACTTGTGTGAGTTTGGATAGTTTTCGTTCCCCTTTCTCTGTGGCACGCGAGAGTGCTTGAGTCTGTTAGTCTCAGCTCGGAGTGGTGCCTTGAAGGAGCTTCAAACGGAAGACTGCCGAGTAACTGGCTGAATGAGGAAGTACAAAGCACAAGCATGAGCGGCAGTAATGTTTTAATTTACCCGGAATTGCAATTTTGCTGCTGCACAAATTGTTGTTTTGCTCTTTGGAACGTGTGTCGTTGCAGCAAAAAGCGAGTAGGGCTCGAAAACAGCTTGAAATGAATTTTCACCCTCATAAATTGTAGGAGTCATTTTCTGGATTTCTGGAAACCCTTCTAACTAGTTACGTCAGACAGACGGACATGAGGCTCAAAATTTCGAAGATGCACGCGTTTGGCCCCCCGGATTCCTGGAAGGAAGAGCAGACCAGAGACAAACTGTCGAATCAAAGTTTTTGTCACTTGACAGAAATTCCATTAAAATTATCCCTCAAACTTGGCACCGTGGTGTTCATGTATGTAAATGGCTCTGAATATTTCATGGCTCTCCAACCCGACTCTGGATTCGCCGACGCAAGTCGATTCCGGGAACTCTCGTCTTACCTGGAAGGAAAAGAAAGAAGAAACAATTACAACAATGTTCACAGGAGCGTGAGAAGTCGCCAATATTTTCTTTCCGCTCCAGCTGAAATGAACGAGGAAAGTTCGACCTGCATTCGCCAACGAGAAACTTTAACACTTCCATTTTCATTCAAAACAAATTCAATACAAGCTCGTTTCGCCAGCAGACTGATTTTAATGGCCTAATAATTGCTCGGGTCTATTAGAGTCTCCCTTACACCGATCGGTTGCGTTTTGCACCAAGTTTGCCATTGGGAAGGTCGGAGGCTTTAAGAGGTGGCGCGCTTTAAAGCACTTTTTCATGTTTTAAATGGAAATCCCAGCAGCGAATAATAAAACGGCATAGTTTAGGCTTTGTGGAGGAGCGCCAACAGCATCGTCTTCTCGACTTCTGTAGCAGATGCAGGAAAAGCGAATCTCTTTTCATATTCTTGCTCGTTCATTGTTGTTCTCTTTTCTGAAGGCTGAGAAAAAGACGGCGAATTTGCATTGGCTCAGGCACCGCTGGAAAGAAAACGCTGCGGCGAGACATCGGAAGAGCCATTTGCGAATTGAGGAATAGGGTGGGGGGTTTTCAGATTTTCTTGTTAGAATAAAGCCTTTAAAGTTTTTAATGGCTTCAAGACTGTGCCTTGAGTGGACTCTAGGGGGTATAAAAATTTCTTTAACCTCCTTTGGTGTCCACAAAAAATTTTTAGTATGTTAAAAATTTGATTTTTGCGATTTTTCATGGTCTCAGAACGACTTTTTCAGATCTAAAAATGTTTGAAAAATAATGCTTAGTCATTTATCATATTTCAGGGAAGAATTCTTTTGAAAATGGTTGCTTAAGATTTTTTTGGAGAAACATTTGAGACAAGCAAGCAAGTCCCAAACATCAAGGATTCAATATCCAGCCCCTCTTTGTGTGCCCATTCGCCCCAGCCACGTCAGTAGAACCTGCTCCTGGTGACACGAGCTAACGAGATTAAAAGCAAAATTCGTCGCCCGAAAAGCGAGCATTTTAATATGAAAATGTTATGTCGCCTCGCCTCGAATAAGATGAACGACACGACAAAAGCGAACACTCCGAAAATGCATTAAATGAAAATTCCCCACCGTGTGCTCAAAAACTAGACGCAGATAGCTCCGTCTCATTATTTGATTTACCGACAAGGTTCTCCATAAACAAACAAGCTCCCCAACTAAATCCAGTAGTAAATGTTTTCTTTGTGCTCGCTGCATACTAAGTTCCCATTATTCCGTGTGTCTCGTGTGTGCAAAAACTACCCGGGCACGGAGGAAGAGACGGAACAACGAAAAAGAACCAGCTCAGTGCATTTGCGGTGTCTTTATTACTCTTTTTTGGACACACCGAGCGAAACAAAAATGCCGGGACGCGTTCTTTTGAAACCCAATCGCACACTGAGCTGAGATTTCCATTTTCTAAAGAACGGAGGTAGCAAGGCATGACGTGAGCTGAGCAATCTAGAAATGCGAGCATTGTAGTCGAGCAAAGCCCTGCTATTCACACATCTTTTCGCTTTATTTCGGTGCGAGAGTCTGTGGGAGCGCAGCTTGTATTCCCGCTGCAGAAGAATGAGATGTTTTTCTTCCAATTTCTTGTTGAAATGTTCCATTTGTGGGGAGAAAGGGGCATAATCGAGCTAACAACTGAATCATTTGAGGAAACAATGAGAGTCTGCGGAGCTTCTCTCGACTGGAAATTCGTAAAAATCCTTATTTTTGCTTCGAAATTCCAAACACCAAAGAAAACAGCTTAGGGACAGAAACTAAGCAAATAAGGTCTCATATGGGGGCGTTCCGGGTCAGCAAGTCCCAAAGGGAATTGATTGGGGTGGACCGACATGCCGACACAAAGAAGGGAGTTAATTACCTCACTATTAATTAAATCTCAATTGGCCTCCGGCATGCTTTGTACCGGCCTGTGTGAGGTGAAGGCAAAACAATGCGACTCCGCATAAACAATAACAGCATTATGTAACAACAATCCCTGCCAAATTGATAATTTAGTGCGTCGGACCTTTGAGAAAGTGGCAAAGGCGCTCCTGGGGGTACACATTTACTCCCCACCCCGCATCACTGCCCCGCATTGTGCTGCTGACTCGGCAACAGCGTCCCCATTTTCGGCACTACAAGGTGGCTCAACACTTTTGAGGTTGTAAACTGCTTGTTTTGTGAAAGGGATCCTGCCGGCTGATTAATTTGCGACCACTTGTCCCCCTCGTCGTCCAGATTGAGTCTTTCAGTGACTCTTGACCTCCATCCTCGCTTTAGAGCGGCAGCAGCGAGGGAAATTACAGAAATTGCGGGACATTGTCCAATCAATTATTGTAATTCTTCCACTTGAGGCCGTAAAACACCCGTCTTAGCATTAATTCCACAGCCATAAATCTCCACCAGCTACGCAGTGGATAAAGTTAAGTTGGTTGTTTTAATTAAAATCAAGTGCAAGAGTCTTCCCCTTCCTCCGCGCTTCCTTTCACTGCAGAACGCTGTCTGTTATGATATTCAAGGATATTATGTATAGATAAAGTTGTGCTGTGGCGGATATTCTTTAGCAGTCTGACGGAGCTAATATTGCTCCGTATGCTTCAGAGTCAGGGGTGGCTACTAACGATCGACAACGGCCTAGACCAAGCAAAAAATTTAGTTCCTACTTTTTGGCCCAAAATCTCTGGAAAAACCTATTTCGAAGTAAGCCTAGTCGTTTAGAGGCTTCAGAGGCCATTTTCACGACAAAAAATTTTTGGTCGAAATTCCCAAAACCACGGTCTCGTTAACGAGGGGAGGTTGGACCATTTTATCAATTTCAGATGAAAAATTCTTTTTTCTCCAAAATCCACTTTTTCGTCTAAAACGCTTTGTTAACGTGCTTGAGGGGCCAAACTTAATCGATTGAAGCCTTCAGGGACCATTTTCGTGAAATTAAGTTTTTGGCCAAAATTCCAAAATCGAGTTTCCGTTAACGAGTGGAGGTTTGGTCATTTTTCAAATTTTGGGTCAAAAATTAATTTTCTCCAAAACCCATTTTTTCGGCCAAAACGCTTCTTTAGCATGTTTCTGCGGCTAAACTTAGCCGATTGAAGCCTTCAGGGAGCGATTTCGAGACAAAAAATTTTTGGCCAAAAATCTCGAAATCGAATTTCCGTTAACGAGCGGAGGTTTGGTCATTTTTCAAATTTTGGGTCAAAAATTTATTTTCTCCAGAACACACTTTTTTGGCCAAAAATCTTCGTGAACGTGATTCTAGGGATAAACTTAGCCGTTCTTAGGCTTAAAGGACCGATTTCGAGACAAAAAATTTTTGGCCAAAAATCTCGAAATCGAATTTCCGTTAACGAGCGGAGGTTTGGTCATTTTTCAAATTTTGGGTCAAAAATTTATTTTCTCCAGAACACACTTTTTTGGCCAAAAATCTTCGTGAACGTGATTCTAGGGATAAACTTAGCCGTTCTAAGGCTTCAAGGACCGATTTCGAGACAAAAAATTTTTGGCCAAAAATCCCGAAATCGAGTTTCCGTTAACGAGCGGAGGTTTGGTCATTTTTGCAAATTTTGGGTCAAAAATTTATTTTCTCCAAAACCCAATTTTTTGACCAAAACGCTTCTTTAATGTGATTCCTGGGCTAAACTGAGTCGATTGAAGTCTTTAGGAACCATTTTTGTGACATCAAGTTTTTGGCCGAAAATTCCCGAAATCGAGTTTGAGATTTTTAAAATTTTGGGTCAAAGTATTTTTTCAGTATCTGAGGTCAAGTGCGCTTACTTAGTCTAGAGCTTGCGTCTGAGCTGCTCTTGTCTATCTCAAAGCGAAAAGTGCTCATGAAAGTCTGCAGAAATCAACAAAGCTGCAATCATATCGGGGAAAAGTTTCGGGGAAGCCATAATTGCAGGACAGCCGGAGGAAAATCGATACTGCATGATGAAGATTGAAGGGATTAAGTTAGCATCAGAGGCGTAGCTGGGAGAAAACCCATGGGAAAACAGCTCCCGGCGATGAGTGCAGCTGCAGTCAGCCTCAATAATCCAGATTAGCATGAATAATACGTCACACTTGGAGTGTCAAGCGACGTACCACGCGTTGACATCTCCTCGACCATACCCTGTTCCGAATGGACGGAGAGAGAGGTAGGTAAACATGGCTCTGCTGATGATGCAAACTGAAAAGTGGTCGAGGTCAAACACTGAAAATGCATTTCTCTTTCTCCGTCCTGTCTCCACCGCCGCACAAAACACATCAATTATGTATGCAACAAATATCGATCGGGAAGTTCAAAATATTGTCTCTCGACCCGACATGAACGCGAGAAGCGACGATGAATGTGCATTTGTGCTCTCATTTATGATGCATAATTTTTTGACTGGGAATTGCTAACTGCAAACTGTCTGCCTCCAAATTTTCCACCCACACACACACACCCTGCACTTGCATCGTGAAATGATGAAGCATTGATGCTACCATTAATTCGATTATTTAGTGCCTCGCTCGTTGTTTCGCCCGACAGCAGTGTCGTCTTGTCAAAATGGAGTCGGATCCAAAAGCCGCCGCTTTAAAATTTAATTCGCTTATGATATCACCGACCTGCCTCCGTTGCACCGCACATAAGCTTCTCGGGGCGAGTGGAGGTTAAGTGGAAAAGTTACAGAGTGGAGTTTCGCTTTCTGCCTCCTGAGCTTGACATTTATCCAATTTTTAATTTTTATTCTAGGGTCAGGATTCGATGATAAAGTTTATGGGTGCATTTTCAAAATGATGAGAAAGTGTTAACCCATTTTGGGCCGGACATATATCCGCTCGTACGATTTTGCTCATTTTTGAATTTATATTTAAACTATATATTTCAACTATATAATACTTATATGGCTTTTCTATATCCACATCATATCCAGCATAGAACTATCCAATATATGTAAAATATACAAAACAACGTGTCTTTTCACCATTGACTTTTGAAGCCTAGTTTGAGCCTTTGAAAAGCCTTATTTTGGAAAATCTTGATTTTTCTCGAAATGTTTGACTATTATTCTTTCAGTTAATGGAATTTCAGACAAAAATTGAACAAGATGAAATTTTGGGGAATCATCAAAAAAATATGGTCGAAAAAGCCTATTTTCCAAAGCCTTTGTTTTAGATAGATTCGGGATGGGGTAAATCTTTAGAAGCTAGTTTTAAGAGCCTCGGGAGAAAAATTTTCTTCTATGAGGTAAAGACGAAAAATTGAAGATTTTAACCAAAAAAGTATGAGCCTTCTCTCTTTTACTGTTATGTCAGAAAAAATTCCAAAGTTTATGGTCGGAAATCCGACCCTTGGCTCGAAAGATGAGCTCCAAAGGGTTACGTCACATTCTAGTTATCCCTCTCGCGGAACACCCAAAACACGCAACTCCCTATGAATATCACATTCGGATGATTTACGAGCCTGAAATTTCTGTGCCCAGAGAACTCAGCTGCGCGCCCCCGCTGCTCCTTAATAAACGTACAAGCAATAATATTATGCACAATGTGGCAGCTTTCGCACCAGCAGTGGCGCCAGGTCCTCCCAGGCACAACCTTTATGTACACCATTACCTCCTGCGACGAGCCACCGTCAGATGATTTGTGTGTGGACCAACCGAGAGACGGTAGTGAGGCAAGAAAATATGCAAAAACTGGCAAACGGTGGCGGAGGAAAGCGAAAAGCGATGCTAGCAAACTAATTTTCACATTTTATTTACAAAATGCAACAAATTGCGAACAACATATTAAATTAATTTAAAACTTTTTTAATACACTGGGGACTCTGCGTCGCTCGTTTTCTCCTTCTCGCCGCTTTTTTGTCACAGAATCCCCCCGTTATTAGCATTACGTTGTCACAGCTATTTATTCATTGCGGTGGAGCGAAATGGGGAGAAGCCTAATAGTGGATGGCTATTCAATCGGCCCCCGACCACCAGGAAACACCCTCTCGTTTGAGACAAAGACACCGAAAATCGGATATTTTGGCCCAAATCCAAGCGTCGTCTTTCTCTCGCCTCACCCTTCCCTGCAGCAACTGGCTGGTGCAGACGAGAAAGTTTTTCTTGTATTTTTCTTGTTAACCTCAGCTTTCGTGTTATGTTCTAGATAGCATTGTGGCTGTGAGCCGGGTCGGTGTGCAACAAAGTGATAAACAGGGGAAAATATTGTTTAAAAACTCCGCTCGTACTCCCGGCACAAAGCAGCCTCTCTAACAATGACGATGATGGCTAAACCGACCTATCAAATCAGGCGTAAAATGCAATAAATGAAGGCAATAACTTTTGTTGTTCTTTGAGTTTCATTCAATTATTCCCCTTGCTTCTTTCCTCTTCCTCATCTTGCTGCGCTTGAAGGCTGCGGACCCCGTCATTGAAAGCTCATTTCAAGTTTGATAAAGTTGGGCATTTATCACGCCAGACTTCCCCCATTACGATTTACGCCTTGCCTCGCGGTAAATAGTTTTTAAAAGGGGGAAAGTTCCGTCTCAAAGAAGTTGAGTCGGACTTTTGGATAATTTTTAATTATACGATAAAAAGAGCCCTTGGAATTCCGAGAGGGCTTCATGTAGTTAATTTTCAGGTCAACAACGTTAGTCTTCTTTTTCCCCGTCAGCAACCGAGCGAGCCTTAATTAAACTGAAGGAACTCCGCAACTCAGGATATTCCGCAGAACGCGATTAATTAACGCCTCAATTAGACGAGAACAAAAAATTGTATGAATATGAAAAATTATGTGCACGTGCATTTCTCCGCTTCCCTCGGGTCGCATTCACTCCTCCCTCCCTTTGAGAGCCAGTAATTAAAATATTTACCTGCAGCGCGGAGCGGAGTCAAGAGCGGTGCGTGAACGAAGCTCTGGCTCTCGAGAGAAATTGGGTCATATAATGTCGCGCGACTCGTGGGGGAAAATGAGGCTGGCGAGTGATGGAGAACAAAGACGCCGACGCGGCTAAAATCATAATAAAATAACGTGATTGGCAGAAATCCCGAATTGATTGCAGAACTCTTTCATTCGGAAATGTTTCAATATGTTCTTCTTTTATTCAACTCCCAGCCATGACACAGAAGTGGGATAATGCATGTTATTTTTGCATTCTATTATACTTCAATCACGCTCTTCAATCCTATTATGTTCCTCGTGCAGCGAGACGGAACGAGAAAAGAAGCGAGGAGAAAGCCTAATCGCAAAGTGGAAGGCGACGGGATTGCTCCAGGCAGGGAAGGAGCTGCAGAGGGGTCATTTTTCATCAGTGTCTTTTTATTAAATTTTTTTCTGGGTCTGATATCATATTACTTAAATTATTTTGGGGTCACTGACTCTTTACTTTGACCCTTGAACTTTTTTATCAGTCACTAACTGTATCCTTTTTGGTCATAAAACTCAATTGTTCGAGCTTCTTAAGATTTAATCTTGATCAAAAGATTCAAAGATTCAAACTTTTAAATTTTTTGAGCTCACAGATTCAGACAAAACCGTCAAAAAGCATGCAGGAAGCCCCCCTCAAGCAAGTCTCGATCTTGAGAGATTCTCTATTTATCCAAAGCCCAGCTGAACTGGACTCATCTTACAAAAATGTCAGACTACTGCACATAAAAGCGCTGCAAAATTCAAATTTCACACAACAAAGGACTTAATGTTCCTCTCACATTGTCCTCCCGCTATTTATTATGCAAAATGAGATGCGAGCAGCACAAACTGGATGATGATCATAATTTTCTTATTGCTTTTTCCTTTGTGAGCCCAAGCAAAATCGTCCTCATCCAATCCTGTTATTGCCACTCACGGATATTGATTGATGTGCTCTAATTTCCATTTTAAATCCGGTTGCCTCGCCAGTTCAGGCCTTAAAAGATTTTTATTTCAATTTTCCTCATCCAAACCGCATCGTTCTCATAAAAAGGGAAATAAAATACAAAGGAATTCATGTGTTGAAAACATTTTTCCCCTTTTATGCCTCTTTCTCGGTGGCAACACATGCGACTTCGATTTGGACTCGCTCACGACTACTGCCTCAGAGAGTTCCGCCAATTAGCAGAATTGAATTTCTGAGTCTCGGACAGACGGAAAACGGCGCTGCATTTTATTCCGTGTTCCAGAGTGGCTTTAAAATCAATTAATAAAAGTGGGAATTACGTATGTGGACTTTGAGCGTGACTCGTGCCAAGAAACGGATACTGCGCTGATGGAAGAGGAGGTCGCCAGGGAGCAAACGTGGAATCGATAAAGTTTTAATCGAAGGTTGTCGCCATTTTTATTGCGTGTAATACTGCTCCTCTGACACCATTTCAATAGAAAAAAGCGCCCTGCCTCTCCACGTTCCCCTTTCTGGCATGAAAACTGCTTTTCTGAGGACCGAGTTTGATGAAAGTTTTTTGTCTTCCTCTTGAACTTTTGTATAGCTGCTCTTCAAAAGTGCAGCACTCCTTGTTGACACATTTTTCATTACTTTCCAGCGCATTCGAATGATAATCCAATATGAATTTATGCCATTCTGCTCCAAAGTGGGTTTGAAAGTGTCACTGCCTTTGGCATCGAGGCGCCAAGAGTGTCAGCAAATCACCTCTCGAGTGCTTTATTATTTTTTAACGAGAACAGACAGACTTTTGACGAGGGAGTTCGATCCCAAAACCACAAACAAACTACCTAGATGCGACTTAATATCCCACAAGTCGAGTTAATTAGGAGAAAAGAAGAATGGGAGCTACGCGGGTGGAAGAGCAGAAAACTACTCCGCTTCCGTTCGCCGGTTCAGTTTCCCGCAATTTGCGTATTAGTGCAAATGGCAGAGGAGCAGAGACAATTACGCCAAAGCGCTGGCGGCAGGTACTTTGTAGGCCATCCCAGTCCTCATTTGCGGCTCCAAACGGCTGAGGGACGGATGGAAAAGTAGCGAATGGAGCTCCAGAGAATGGAATTAAGAACGAGTGAGCGAGTCTACTGAGAAGTAAATTATCTACAAACAAGTTCAGGTGGAGCAACTACTGACTTATTCTGCACAAATGCATTCGTTTCCCATGCAAAAAGACTCGGGTGCATAGCATCGCAGAGGCAGCATTGTTAATTCAAGCGTGATGCAGCAAAGATCTGAAAATTGCTTGTACTTTGCTGCGCCGACTATTATTGAAAACTCACTGGCACAAAATAAATGCCTCAGTAAGCACCAAATCATTAAGAAGTGGAGCAGGAGGAGGCTGGCACTGCACATTTCGCCTCCGTTCGCCTTTCTGGAGCGCTATTTTTATTTACTTTGGCGGTTGTTTATGATTTTTCAGTCACAGACGAGAAAAATATTTGTGTCTTCGGACTGGATTTCTGGACCAAGGCACAGTTTTCTAGACGGGTCTATTTCAAAGCCCCTCAGGTCTCTCATTCGGAAAAGAAGACTAAGCCAAAAAATTTTGTGGCCAGCCATTTTGAATTCGTGGCCATCTTGGATTTAAAGTTTCGTCTCTAAACAGCTGCGGGTAATTTTTTTTAATTTTTTCGGCCATTTTGAATCAGCCACCATCTTGAATTTTGACGGCCATCTTCTTTTTAAAAAGTCTCCTCGTGAGAATCGGCGAAATAACCGATGGTGGAGTGTTTATTTGCCCAAATTCCATACCCGGCTTTTCGCGACAGCAGCAACTTTCGCATGCACCCAGACCCGAGGCCGGATTCAGATGGCGGTCGACTTCCTGCCCAGACACCGCCCGCCCCGACATTGAGGGAATGCGCCACAGTAACATCGCTGTCGTGCGGTTTGTCATTTTTATATGTGCGGGGGAGGCGAAGGGAGCGGAGCAAGAAAAACACATAAAATATAAAGTTCTACGAGCCAACTTCCCGTATCTGGTTCTCGCTTTGCCAAAAATTCAGCTGCATGTCGGGATACGGAGGGCGAGCTTTTGGTATGCAAATTACATAACAATGGAGATAAATGAATTGAGTTTGCGTTAGAGAGAGAGAGAGTTTCGGTGCCTGGCACACATTAGATTCGTCCTGCCACAAGCGTCGGTCGTCGGCGATGTTTGTTTTAATTTAGTTGACTGGCGAGGTTAGTTTTTCATTAATAGATTGCGTTCTCGCTTGCTGGCGAGCCTGCAGTTGGAGGTGATGCATGGTATATTTATTCAGCATTTTACATGAATTTTGCATAATTTTGCGTTTCCATTAGTGCGCTTTGAATAATTTCGTTAGATGTAATGTTAACGTGTTTATGCATTTTGTTGCGGTTTCGAGATGGAAATGGCTCGGATTAGATTTTATCGGATTTCATAATGGAGGGCGAGAAGTGAAAACTGGATAAAGCAAACAAAAATATGGGAGTGTGGTTTGGTTTTCTCCTTGGTCGAGCACATTTGGGAGAATATGGGTTAAAGCCCTTCGAGCATGGAAATTTTTCAGGTCGGTCGCTCTTTATATGGAGTGGACAAACAGAGCAAAATTTTTAGCCAATTTTCGTGGAAGTTTGGATTTGAGACGACTTGGATCTCCTAAAGTACTTAAGCCTGGAGGCTCATCTCTTGGTGGCTGTTTTTTGGGGTCCTTCTAGTGATCGTCACCAAAGATGGGAACTCTAGCCCCCGTACTTTGGGAGCTAGAGAAAATCGAATTTTTGTGAAATTTTTGTATGGGAAAATTTCACCAAGATTTGGTTTTCTCTAGCTCCCAAAGTACGGGGGCTAGAGCTCCCACCTTTGGTGACAATCACTAGAGGGACCCCTAGAAACAGCCACTGGAGCCTTCGGACTTAAGTAGTTTGGGAGATTTTTTTTTCGATCCAAGTAGGTCTCAAAACCAAACTTCCAAGAAAATTGGCTGAAAATTTTGCTCTGTTTGTCTACTCCATGAGAAGAGCAACCGACCTGAAAAATTTCCATGCTCAAAGTTAAAGCCACCTCCAGTTCCTAAACGATATTTAATTAGATTCTTGCCTTCTGAAGATACTTGTTTGCCAGCATTCCCCAAGTTCCCACTATTTGCTCAACAAACATCTCGGCAGCTCCGGGCTATCTTCGAAACTCAATCGTTCCCACTAACAAGACGAATATTGAGATCAATATGCAAAATACACAGAATATCAAGGCAACATGTGGAGATCGGCATGTTTTCTTTGGCCCTCGAATGCATGTTTTCCACACAATTTGCGTCGCTCGTGCAGCTCAGCCTTCCATCAATCTTCCTTTTGTGTGTTCCCAGATACTCGTCACGAGCGGCAAAAACAACATTTTGATGAAATCATAAACATTGTCATGTCTCGGGCCTGCACGTACCGCTGACTTACATGTGCTCGTCTCGCGCACGTACGCCAAAGCTCCCTCTCTCTCTGCAGAAGGGAAGAAAAAATCGCATCGCTTCATAAACGGATTCCGGAGCCGATCAATCAACGTTCCTGGAGATTGGAGTCGCGATATAGGGCTTCATCGATCGGCCAGGCGTTTTCAAAGCCATCGAGATTGATTTCACGAAATTGCTTCTGCTCTCGATACGTGTGTCGTACGTTTTGCGTGGCTGCTGTCGATGAGCCCGAGATCGATAGCAGACATTAAATAGTCATGAGGAGGCCCGAGTGACGGGAAAACTCACAATGGAGCTGCAGTGCATATTAGAGATCGATTGATAGATATGGATTATCTTTTGTTGTTCGCAAGTTGCTGGGAAATGCGGGGAGATTGGGGAAAGAAAGGCACGAACATGTGCTGTGGAGAAGGGAGTTCCATCGGGGAAATGATAATAATGATGATGATGGAGTTGATGACATGCAATTTATATTGATTTTGGAGATTTAGGCAAATGAATTTGTTGATGATAAGGAAAATCCTTTGACTTATTGTTCGAAGCGAGTGTCGGGCTCTGGAGTTTCCCGGCTTTTCTTTGCTCTATTAGCTGACGAGGAAGTTTCGCAAAACTTTGAGATAATATTTTATCTAGCAGTAACGAGAGGAGATAATATTGGTTCTAGACAGAGCTCTGAGAAAATTTTAGTCGTCTCATGAGGGAAGGAAGCCCAAGGTGAATATTTTCTCAGACTGCAAAAATCTCCATTCTTCTGGAAAATACTAGATGGATAGATCTGGGGTGGGGCAGAGGGTCACGCAGGTCCCGAAGATCCTATTGAGACCCATCCGTCAGAGACGGATCGCTCCGGACTCTGGGTTTTAAAGCCCCAAGTCCTAAGAAAATCTCAATGGAAAATACTCTTGAAGTTCTTTTCTTTTCGAAAATAATTTTAACAGGCCAAAACTATTCGGGTATAAGTGGTGGAAAAAATCATAACAGACCTGTCACTTCAAACAGCTTATTGCTCAGTGCCTGTTTACAAGCCTTAGCCATGAGCCTTCAAAGAACCTAATTAAAGCAAAAAACCGCCAAATGATACCCCCATCAGTCTGATAAAAGTGATGTCTCAATTATCTGGAGCGCAAATGGCAGTTTAAGTGCCAATCTAGTGAGCTCAAAGCCCGACTGTGACGCTCATTATGAACCTCATGACGGTGAAGGGTCGGAACAAACGCCAAAAATGTCACTAGACGCAATAAATTCGAGCACAAAGTGATGGTCATCGTCCCGTCCAGGACGTTTGATCTGGAACCAATTTCGGAGTTGAAATTCAATCAACATTGGCATGTGAGACACGGAGACCCGCTGTTCCGAGCACAACAACGGCCGACCCGCCTGACACAACCCACGGCCTCCCTATTCTCTAGTCTTTCTCTGCTCCCAGGCCAGTTCAACGTCACTCAGCGTCGCGCATGTTAAAGTTTATTTGTGCACTTGATGCAATTGCGAATGGTATTTGTTTATTGATACAAACATCGGATGAAATACTCGTAACAAACGCCGAACCTACATGATAGACGACGGTTGCGGAGAACGGATGAGCCGGCAATGTTTTTGGCAACTGACAACTCTCAATTTTCACTCAGCTCGTATTCATTGGGTGTGTTTGGTAAAAGCCTCATTGTTGTTTGCGTTATTTTGCAATTCTAAAAGAGCATTCGGAGAGTTTTAAAAATAAAAGGTGGATTATACACTCTCGACTTGATTGAGACAAACACCAGGCACGCATGCTGGCATGGCGATGGCGTGGCAGCCACTGAATGTCAGCACAAACAAAAGTATTCCGAGCGCCACCACCTATCACATGCAAATTTCGTGTGCATTAAAAATTATCATGTGAATCATCATGTGTGCGAGTTGCTGGCTTTTTGTGTATCTTGTTCTTTTGTCCCATCCCATCCTTCCCCGCATTCCGGTCCGAGCTGCTGCCAAAAACAACAGCAGACGACTCTTGATGAATAATAGAGACGAGCACGCGGCTCCTGAATAAGCAACGACGCAGACACCGCAAAAACAAGGGCAGGAGTTGGCTCAGCTGGGCTTGAGACTTCAAATAGATAAGTCCTTTTAAGACTTTTGACAAAAGAATTTTTTTCGGACAAATCAGACCAAAAATGGGACATGAAAAATATTAACACATAAAACGATTTAAGTTTTTGGATCCTGCTAAATTTGGTCCCATGCTCAAACTCCATAATTAGGTCGAATTCCAGAAGAGAGTTTTTCTGTACAAAAATAGTTAGCAGACCCTCTTCAAACATAAAGCGTTGAGATCTTAAAAGTCCATTGTAAAAAGTGGCACGACATTGTCAGCACTGAGCGCCCTTTTAACTCGCGCGCATACCAGCTTTGTGGAAAAATAAAAAACGGCAAACACAACGACAAAAAGTTTATGCACGTCGCGTGATGAAAATTCAAAGAGCGAAAATTCCGAATCAAGTAACACAATGACTTTCGACTTGAGGCAAGAGCGCGATTTGTTGACAGTTCAATCAGTTGCGCGGGTGGAGGAGAGATGGAGAGAGACGTGTTCACAACTTTATCGATCCTCGGCATCGCATTTCCACGTGATTTCCCGTCTTATCCATTCCTGAGCTCACTGCACCTGAAATATGTTTCTCTCTTTGCGTGTTTGTTTGCGCGCTGGAGCGGGCAAACAATAAAACATGCTTCTTTTGCTTCCTTTACGTCACAATTTGTGACTGACAATGATCGTAGGATGTGATTGCTTCATGCTACGACAGACACGGAGGCGTCATTACAGGAAGATGTGCTTGTTGACGGAGGTTTGGAGGCAGGAAAGCAATCCAATCGACTTTTAAAGGATTTTCAAGCCCACCCTCTTGACTGAGATTGACACCGTAAACCCAACAGGTAGGTCAAAGGCTCCACAGCCAGCAGCCGTCGTCGCTAGGAAAAAATACTGTCACCCAGCAAATCTACTCCCCACGTTTTACGACGGTTTTTCCAGCCACTGGTAATCTACATCCTCCCGACATCTCTCAGAAGGAGCATACGAGTGTGTTTGAGTTAAAAGAGCTCAAAAAGTTCAAAATCAAGAGGCAATGTGTCATGTGTGTGCTTCCTTCGTCCTCTTCGCTTCCTCCCCCAATCCTCTCGTGTCTGTCAAGGAAGATGCGGCTGAAATAACCATTTCTCTTGCTGTAAAAATGCTCTTGCTTGGATCTTTTTATGTTTTCCCAGCACACACACATACACGACCCATATGCACGGCATAATAACCACACTTGAGTTGTCGTCTTGCCACAAGGATGCCTCCTAATAGGAGCCAATTTGTATGATGCCGGCAGAGTATAAACGATACTAATATGAATAAAATTGACATTACCCATCTTGTGCAAGGAATGTGATAAATGACGAGTATTTCATTAAATGGCTCCGGAATCCGAATGCGAGGAATGCGGTCACAACTCCCAATCTGGACGAGAATTTCAATCATAATTCTGGAGTGCTCTCGAGTGACGAGAAATCGATGCGAGAGTGGCCAGCACTGCCTCGACTCAAGAGTAATTAAAAACTATAAATTTCAAACCAACTCCGGCCTCTCGATACTCGGCCTTAATGGACGAGAACGACGAAGATTTATGGACTTGTAATTGAAAATAAAAATCACGAAACGTCGACTTGCAGGCTACTTACGCCGGGCTGGTCAGTTTGGAGCGGAATTAATGTTGCAGAAGAAATTTGTGGAGATCTCGGTACGTACCTGGAATGGAGGAAGGGAAAGAAAATTTAATTTATTGAAGGATGCAGGAGAACTTTGTTTTTCGTGCTTCCAGGGATCTTTTTGCGCTCCACTTTTCATCCAATTTTCCCCATCTCACTCCTTTTTCTCGCTCTTCCACCTCTTATTTGCCGATTTTATTTGTCATTGCAACGAACGAGGCTTCGATGAGGGACGTCAACTTTTGAGTCGTTAACTTCCTCGTTATTGCAAGAAAATTGTTTTGAAGACTAAAACTGAAGTTTTTGAGAATTTAACGAAGAAAGTTTTTTAGTTAGAGCCTGAAGATGGATTTACACGATTGAAATCCCAGCTTTTTCTGAAGGTACAGTAACACGGTGAAACCAATCAATTTTTTCCTAATGGTGTGTTTACACGATGAGAAAATTCATACCAATTTTTAATAAAAATTTTTTAAATCAGTCTAAAGGTGCGCTTACACACTCAAAAATTCTCATGAGGTGTTTGAAGTATAGTTTGTGTGAACGCACCTTAAAAATAAGCTGTCGAATAATCCAATGCTCAAGAGAACCTGGGTAAAAGTCACACAAGCCAGTCCAGAAGCAATTAACGAGACCCGAAATAATCCCGAACGAGAATCCAATCAGCAAAAGCTCACTCGCAGCTCATGAGTCCAAGCACTTAGCATTCCCGTTGTTTATGGCACACGCGGGGGAAATCACGGAAATGTCTTTGATCTGCAACGCTCACATACGTCAATCTGCGCCGAGTCATTTGGAAGCTAATTGGCCATAAAATTTCGCATCGTGTGCGCTCCTTCACATCCACTTCATGACGGCGATGCTAATAATTTTCCGTGTTTTTCGCGCTTGCATTCTGATTTCAATTTGTGCATTCAAATGGCCCCTCGGAACGTGATTTGCTGCGAATATGTGCTTCATAACGTGATTAATTCGTTTTTAATGGCCTGAAATTAGTCAGAGCTCATAAATTTTTTGGCAATTATCGGAGCTGCGTTGATGCCACATTCCTGCGGCGGAACCTCGCTTTGTGCGCAGAGGTTCCCAAAAAACAAACAAGCCTCCCCCGATCAATATTTGAGGATGACAGAGTGTACAAAGCAAAAGTAAAGCAAACACCCTGAGGATGTGTGCTGGTAATTCGCATTTAAATTCCCGATAAGGCATATTTGAACGCACCATTTGAACGACAGCTAGCTGGTATGCAAATTGAGGATTGTTTATTAGCTCACTCAATATAGGGCTGGGAATGATGATGCTCGCAAGGCTTCAATTAAATGCGTGTGCTGCATTCGTGAGGCCTCTCGTTGTCGTCGGACGGACTGAAGGATACGTCCTAATCTAATAGATGTTGGACGCTGCCTCATCTTCGTAGACTGTGACGTTCAAAATAATTGTATTTATTATTGTTGGATAAGTTTCGTACACACTGGCTCAATAGATGGGTCAGGGATGTGCCTTAAAGGGTTTCTTAATTTTGGTGATTTTTGAAGCTTAGTTATGTCGCTTCAATTATTAAGTAATATGCATAATAGGATTAGAGATTTAATTGGCTTTTATATTACCTTTATAAAAATTTTTTCCTCCTCTTAATTAAAGTTTTACTTAATATACTTAATTTATTTTTGCTTAGACTAAAATGTAGATTAAAAAATTATGGGACAAAAACATACAGAAAAGATTCTCAGGAAGTCCAGAAAGGAGCTAAAAAACGGATGTTTGGTTTTGAGCATTAAAAAAAATTTAGTACTTTTCCGGTGGTAAATGGGGTAAAATCTAGGAGTAAATCCTCATCAAGTACAAGTCTGACAAAACGAGAGCCCCAGCTCTCTCTCCCTGTCTAGTGCCGAGTTGAGGGAAAGCTACCTACAATAGACGTCGCAAAATGATATTAAATTGTGTACACGAGGACAACCACAGCCTCCTCAATAATGATCAATAATACAAGTGCCCGAGGAAATTTTATGGTAGCAGCAGTGGGGGATTTCGTGCGGCCATCTATCATGTCCTGCATGCCTTTCTGCAGGGCAATCAATCTGCCTTCAACCCGGATCTGCACTGTGTGCGTTTCAAATGTTTCTTGCAATTACCAATCCATAATATTGCCCCGGTTAGTCCAATTGTTGGGGAGTTTGCAACAATACCTTGATTGCCCGACGTAATTGCGGGATGCGAGACAAACAAAGGGGGGGGGGGGGGGGCACCAAGATGCAAACTTGCTGATCAGACCTCCAGGTTGCGGCCATTTATCCTCCTTACTTCCACTCTCCTTCCCTTCCCGCGCCCCCAAACTCCAACTTTTGCCAGCATATTTGATTCCTCGCCACTCGAGCGAGCATGAAACGAACTGGAAAAGGATACACGCTCTCGAATCCCCACTTTTGCACCGCCCAATCGCCTTACACGGCAGCTTACAATCACTTAGCCGTCTTTATTTGGGTGTAAAAGAGCAATAATGCGATTATAATCTACCCTCCGCTCGCTCCTCCATCCCCCCACCCTGCTGAGGGCGCTGTGAGTACTTTTGATGGACTGAGCAGCGCCGTAATTGACCGCGGAATGAGCCCCAAATCGAATTAGCGGACTCGTGGAATTCCCGAGAAACCGGGAAGCGGAAAAATTGGCAGGTAAACACAGGTTGTAATTTTGGTACGCGACAAAATGGCAGAACAAACCCCACCTGCCACCCAGACTTGATAAGATGAGTGTAAGTCAACAGGTTCCCCATTTACATGATGGCATTTGAATGATGCCTCCGAGCGAGTGTACAAACAGAAAAAGAAAGCGTTCTTGGCGGAGGGGAGGCGCTAAGCCGCACATAAATGTTTCAGATCATTTGTTGGGAAAACTTTGACAAAAAGGCGCCAAATTTGTTCGCAACTTTCAAGGGCGTGCGGGCGAAATGGCGTCAAGAGGGACCCGGGGGACCCGAAATTGAATCCGAGCTCGGGTCGGGGTGTTTACGATACGCTCAGGAAATCCTTTAATCCGCGGAAGACATAAAAAGGGCTCAGTTCGTACTCAGAGGCGAAACTCTGGGGGTCTTTGGCTCCTTCTTGGCGCTGGCGAGAGCTCCCCAGTTACGTCTCTGCAAGCAAGTGAAAAGCTGCTCGGAATCGCTGTAATGCGGCGTAATGTTTCTCGCTCCCTGCAGTAAAATGTGGGTTGCTTGCGTGCCGACATCAAGGAAAAATGTAAGACAAGCGGAAATGAGAGACGGAGAAAAAATTTTACAGCTCAATACGGAATGTTATTGCACGCTTGATGCGGATGAGAATTCGACGCTCGAGCTCCACTTCTTGGTCACCCTCTAAAATACAGATTTAACATTCTTTTCTCGCCTCATGAATATTTGATGCCAAGCAAAACACGGAAACTTTGCTTTTTGCCACCGTCTTCCAAACCTGAAATATCGCTACCGGCCTTTTCTCTGCCTTGCAGCGCAACCCCAAAGTTTTCCGTTCCTCATTTATTTTCTATTTTCCGGGATTTTCAAAGAGCGCAGTGCCAAGCCTCTCTGGAGCCGGTGGAAGACGACTCCTGAGAGTGCGAACGGTGATAATACAAAACCACCAGCAGCTATTGTGCGAAAGCCACATGCATTGTGATGATGGGCGACAAAATTGATTATTATGCTAATATTCATAAAAGTTATTTTTACGATACAAGTGTAGGCCCGCAGCCAAGGCAGGGGTGTTGCGAGAGGGGGCCTTCCTGAGTAATTTTTGGAGGTCAAAAGGAAGGAGGCCCAGGAAAGTAAGCTGAGCTGTCATGAGAGTTTTTTGGGGTCCTGTTTGAAGCCCAGAAAATTTTGTCCTCATGGCAAACTGGAGCTTACGAGAGGTCTTTCTTCCATGAGGCCCTAAAAGAGGTCCAGAAAAATAATTTTCAGTTCAGAATGGAGCTAAAGGAAGGTTTCTCTGTCATGAGAGTCTTCTGGGGCTCAGAAAATGTAAATCTGCCCTCCACCCGCCTCCCCTGGCCAACCGAAGCGGAAAGACACACAAAGTAAAAGCAAAAATTTCCAACAATGCCGTAAAATTATACGACGAGGAGAGCCCAGCTCCTGCTAGACACTTGCTGTGGTGCGATAATTGAATTTGCCACCACACAAGCAGAGTTTAGCTCCTCTTCCTGGCCTGGCATCAAAGATATGTGCGCAAAATAATCATAAACACCGCTCCAGCGAGTCTCCGAGCTGTCATCATCGGCGACTTCCTGAGGGAAATTTTTGCGAGACATTTTCCTTTTTTATTTTCTTTCAATATCGCTGATCTCGTAAAGGATTTATCCCGCCCGGCGCTCGGCAAGCATTCAATTTGGGACGGGATTGACAAAAATTATCTAAGACTCCCTTGGTAGCTTGTTAACCGCCAGTTTACATTTTATGGGATCAAGATTCCTCGTTCGGCTCAGCTGGAGGAAGTAGCGAAATAAACGACGCTCTGATTGAATAACCGGGGGAATTGAGGAGAAAAAGGCTGCTTGTCGGAGGAAACTCAAGAGTCTCTCTCGCCATTCAAAAGTTTTCATTTCAAAAAGGCATAACGAGACGATTCCTGAGAAGCGTCTCGAGTTTCTAAAGAATCGCGAGACAAAGGGAATCGCTAAATGCAACAATATTATTTTTTTAAAATAATAAACTTTCAAAGTGATTTAACTTTTCTGCGTCATTTTCCGACTAAAGGCGTTCTTTGTGCCTCTCCTTTACTGCCACTGCCACGAAGTTCTTTCTTTTTTTTTATTCTGCTCTCCAAGTGACGTAAGTCGTGTCGTAAATACGGCTTTACGTACGACACGGGGGCAAAGGACAATGCAACGTCGCGCTGAATATGGGGCAAGAAGGGGAACGGACGACGAGAAAGAAATTAACAAAGAGAGAGAAGCAAGTGACTGCATTCAAAGGAAGTGCAGCGAACAGTGAAATAACAAGATGTCACATAACAACTTTATGAATTGCAAATTGCTGGTGGAGGAATTCAATTTCCATTTTTAGGGACCAGAGAACGGTTTTAGGTGCAATTAGGGCGCTTCATCTGCATTTCAATTATGGTCTGGTCATTCAATGAAATGAAAGACTATTGTTTGAGAGATTTGGCTTTTGGGGATGGTATTCCTGACCTGGGAGCTGGCAATGGTCGGGTTTTTCGAGCTGTGAGGGGCACCCTTTTCGACTCAGGGGCCCTAAATTAGCAGTAGTAGGCTCTCAAGGCATCTACTATAGCTCCTAGAGAACCGTATCCAGCTCTGATACCCTAATCATATATCTAAGAGCTTTCATTTGAGCCTTTTTCAGCTCCAGAAAATTTTAGGGCCTCATTTACCATTTAAAGGCTGTCAATATTAATTTTGAAGGCACTTCCTCGCTCTGAAAGGGTATATAATCTACCTATAGAAGCGTCATTTTGAGCTCTAGAGGTGTCTGAATCAGCTTTTGAGGCAGTGCAATCAAGGTATTTCTTTCTAAGACTTGACTGATGGTGTTTTTTATGGAGATGCCTTTTAAATCGACAAATAAAACACTCCCCAAAGCTTTCAACATTTTTTACTGCCGGCAGTAAGTGAGTCCCGAATCGATTTTAATTAATTAGATCATCAGGAGAAGGGAAGAGGGAGCCGGAAAAACCCGAACCAATTCATCACGTAGGGGAGGCAATAAATTTTTACCTGCGACGAAAAAGTTGAAAATGAAAGATTAGGATCAAGTTCGGCGGCTCAGAACTTGTAAAGCTGCTTCGCTCTACCACAAAGCTCCATCCCAGTGTGCCCCAAACGTGCTCCGAAGAAATGGGGGCAATAATAAATTTGCCGCACACCTGGAACGTGTAATGTCACAAATTCACATTCTTGTCCTCCCTCAGCAAGAAGCAAAATTATGTTTTATTAATTCAAACAGCAGAATTCACTTATTCGTCCTGCCAGCGTCGCTAAAAAACGTCTCAGAACCCCCTATTAAAAAGCGTTCCCCGAGCCATTAGGTCATTTACAAAAGGACCGGATGCTTGCAAGACAAAGGCTCTTTGTGCTCCAGTTCACCCAGTTCGGGAGCACTTGCTGAGGTGCAAACACGTGGTTTTGCTTCCAACCGCCCTTCTGCTCGCAGTCTTTAATCAAAACTTTTTAATTACATTATTCATAATTAATTGAGTCTCGCATCCACCACGTGATGGATGGGCTACACACACCTCGGCTCATCTGACGTCGAGCACTTGGAAACCACCTAAATCAAGTTTCATGGTGCGGCACAGACGAAAGTGCTTCCAGAGACGTAGCTCGAAGTCGCTCAATTTCGATATAGAGGTCCTCACATCCGAATGAAGCCCACCTCTGCACGTATCAAAGGGGATTAAAAAGCTGCACCATCCAACTAGCAACTACGTCCTGCAAATTCTGATGTAAAAATTTCCCCGGAGAGAGATATCGACTGACATGTGTCGGTGGCCGGTGCGAAAGAGGTCAGGTGGATGGCTCGAATCCCCGGGAGCTGCGAAGATTAGACATGGTGCCGAGTTAACAATTATTTGGACGTAATTGCATTGTTTTAAGGCCACTCCGGTAATCCAGTAAGCACTTCTTTGCCATTATCACTTTCGAGAACAAAGCCGCCCGTAATAATCTTCGTCGCTACTCGCTTTGGTGTCTGGAAGGCTCACAGACATCCACATTATCTCCCTCCTCTGCTCCCTCATTCATTGCGAGACAAGAGGCATTATTCGAGATTATACAGTCGGAGTCCATTGTGCTCTCGAGTGCGCGCCTGCAAGAGAGCAAAACTCAAACATTCCGGACTGTCATAAAGCGCGATTCCACCATAAAAATTTTTCTGTTATTCAAATTCGCATGTGACACGTGTCGGTCGGGCTTAATAAATGGCTGGAGCTGCGGTGGGACAAATTGAAATTTATATCGGAGATTTGGCGTACGAATTTTTCTGCATTCGAGTTTTGCTCGCTGAAAAAAGAGGTGCAGGGGGAGGAGGGATTTGCTCTCGGATGGATTTGCGGCCATCAATTTTCGGATTATTAATTTAAACCGACTCTGAGCTCTTGATGCCGTGATTTACAGACTGTCGTCCTTCGAGAATTATCCCTTGAAAATCGCTGGCACACTTTAAAAATCTTTCTCGCTTACGCGCTCTTTAAGGCCAAGCCAGACGCTCCGGAAAGAGCGGGGAGATAATAGACAATAATTCGCTTACTTAACAGGGTTATGTATTCTCAAGTGGCATGACATTTCCCGTCCCACGTAAGCTACATTGTCCGGAACGTACGCAGAGGTGGAGCCAGAAAGTTGTTCTACTACTTTGAATTTAATGGTAAAGGTATCCTGGCTGTCAATTTTCCTTTTCACAATTAGTTAATATGAATTTGTGTGTTCGAGACGTAAAATATATTACTAAGTAGAGGAAGAAGGAAATTTGAGTTTTTGGAATAAATTTTAATTGAGATGTCCAATTTTCAAAATTAAGGGCTGTTGGAATTATCATCACTTTGACTATAAAAGAGCAAATAATTTTTTTTAGACTGTAGACTAGGGTGACTCCCCATTCTGTAACTTCTATTCTGTAACAATGAGGTCTCTTTCAGATTTTTTTTTTTAAACCTTATTTCCAGGCCTTTTCAAAAAGTCCTTAAACTTTAAGATTGGACTTCTCAATAAAAAGTTATGAGAGAATCTGCAAAGGTTAAATACTCGAAATAACGGGATAAGACTTCATGTTGAGTCTCAAAGAAATTCTTCCATTTCTGCCATCTACAAAACTAGGCGATTCTCCCACCTAGTTACGTCCCTGAGTAGTGGAAAAAAAGTGTCGGCACATGCGAGAGTAAAAGAAAGCCTCACCTGGCTGAATTTCTCCTGCGCCTCGAGGATGTCGATGAAAATTGACATGCGATCGTCCATAATTTGAAAGCCATTACGTGGCTGCTGCAGGAGGTGCTGCACCGCCTCACGTATCGAGCCGGGCGTGGTGGAGCACGAGCTGTCGTCGTGGGAGTCGTAAAAAGTGCTGTTCCCCCCATTCGTGCCACCATTGTGGTACTTCTGGGCGTTCAGCTGCCGGATCTGCTCCGTGGTCTGCTTGAGGGCGTCGGAGCACTTCTTCAGGTACTCGACGCTGTTCGTTGTCTTCATGTGGCTCGCCATCTGGTAGAAGCTGTCCAGCATCTGGTCCATGCTCTGCTTCGTATTCCGGAGCTGCGTGAGGGTCGAGGTGGTGTTGAGGTTCTCGAGCTCCTGGTTCATCTGCTTCAGGTTGTTCGTGACGCTCGTGAAGCTCTCACTCGTGTTGGGACTGTGGTGAAGCTCGAGCGGCTTGAGCTTCGGACGTTCCTGTTTCGTGTCCTGGTTGGATCGGATTTGGTCGAGGAAGGCCCGCAGCTGGTCCTGGGGCGTCTTGGCGTCCGGACTGGGGCTCGGCAGCTTCTTGGACCCCTTCTGCGAGTCCTCCTCCTCCGAGTCCTCCTCGTGCTCCGGCACCGAATCGCTCTCGGGCTTGTGCATCGAGCTCCGGATGCTGTCCAGGAACAGCTTCAGCTGGTGCGACGGAGTCACGGGGTCCTCCTGCTTCAGTCTCGGCTCGCTCCGCGAGTTCGGGAGCCTCGAGGGGGCCGGCTGCTGCTGGGCCTTCCGCATCTCCTGCAGGATCCTCGCCTGCTCCGAGTACCGCCTCACGCCCTCCGTGATGGTCCGCAGCTGCTCCGTGTAGAGCCGCAGCTGGTGCTCCAGGTACACCTGCTCCGGGACGGTTCCGTAGGCGAAGGAGAGGGGCCGGTCTGCGCGCTTCTCTCCCGCCCCCTCCACGGACTTGGGACTCGGGTACATGCTGGAGGCCAGGGGCTGCCCGTGGAACGTCTGGGACTGCCGCATGCCCCGCGAGGGAAGGGGCTGGGCCAGCCGGCGGGCGGGGGGCGTGGGCCCGAGGCTGTTGGTGCGGTCCAGGCTCCGGGGACGGGCGACGGTCATGGTGCCGTTGGTGAGAACGGGGCTCTGGAGGCTCTGGCGCGGGATGCTCTGGGACCTGCGGGCCGGCACTGCCGGCGGCGTGGACGTCGGTTTGCTGGACAGCGTCGTGATGGGCGACGCGGGGGCGTACAATTCTTTCTGCAATCTCTGCATGGACGGAGTTTTCTGTAACATGTTAGGGCCGTAAATTTTGTCTTTCTGGTAGCTCGTTGCCAGGTCGGTGCTCTGGGAGGAGGACACGGCGATGCTGTGCGGTCGCTTCGGACGGTTCAGAGTCTGGGTCGTGTACTCCTCCGGCGTCCCCATGAAGCTCGTGCTGGTCCGCATCCCGGTGCCGTTGCGAGTCAGCGTGCCGTAGTTGGAGCCCGCGAAGGGGTTGTTCAGATGGAGCGAGATATTTTTGTCGTCGATTCGGAGCTCGTTGCCTCCATTGAGCGCAATTTTCCGATTCATTATGAAATTTTCTAAATGATAATCAATATCTTGCTTCGTTAATGTTGGGGCTGGTGCGGTTTTGCTGACACCGCCGCCGATGTTAACACCGCCACCACCGCTTGGCGTCGACATGGATGGCTGTCCGGGCATCGTAGGGGTATTTATGTACCCGTTGGACATTGTGGTGATGGGGTGTCGCGGCGACTGGGCCGGCAGAGTTCCGTTGCCCGCGCTCAGGAGCAATGCGGAGGGCTTGAAGTACGAGGTCCCGCCGTTCGGGGACGAGCCCTTCGGGTCCTTGGGGCCATTCGCGTGCAATGGCGCCGTCGATGTCATTTTTGCGTGCTCCTTCACTGCCGGAGCCGCGTCGTTATCATTACAATTATTTATTTAAAATTAATCTGGCTGAAATTAAATTTTATGCCGGATACTCGGGTCGGCTGAGTCCCAATTCGCACCTCGGGGACGCACGTCCCGCTATGTCATGTGTGCTTGCCTGCCTTCGCTCGTGGCTTCGGTAAATTTGCTCTTCGTGAATATTTGATGGATTGGATCTACTGAGTTCTATCGATTTTCGCTTATTAATTTTACTTCGATCCGGATTTAACTTGATTCCCGCCATCCCGAATGTCGGGGGACTGTCGCGTGGAAACTCGATATGTTTCTGATTAAATTTCATCTCAGGGACTGTTTTGACCTCTCTACGAGTAATTCTAGCGTCTTCTACCTACTTTACTGACCACAGATTGACCAAGGAGACTTTCATGACTTTAAAGGACTAACTTGTTTAGAAGTTAGGAGCTTTTATTTATGTTTCTTGATTTTGAAAATTTTTAAAGATTTTTTTTCAACTGAAAAGAGTAATTTTTGGGGATTTTCTCAGTTTAAAATTGCAACTTTATTGGCTCGTAAAAATCCTAGGATGCAGCATAATTTTTTTTGAGTCCAGTCCCGTCCAAAAAGTTCTCCTGCTTCAAGCACCTCGCATCTCCGAGTGCCTTAAATCATCTGCATTTTTAAAATACCAAACTCCTCTCAGACAGCCGACATAAATCCCCACTTTGAGAAAATATTTCAAGCATTTATTATTCAAACTGTTGCCTGGCATGTTTCTCAGTCGCGCTTCCTCGTCCGTCTTCCTCTCTTTTCATTCACAAAAAATAACCGCGACTCTCAGTCGTCTGGAAGGAGACAACATCGAGAGCTCATCGGTTTATTCGCACCTCATCCGAAGTCGTCAAACGTCGTGAATATTTAAAATGGTGGTGTACACATGTCGAACAATGCTCCCCGAAGAACCTCTCATCGCCTTATCTGCCACAAAGTACTCCGTCCCATCGTCGTCGGGAGAGCGAGCTGCGGGTCAAAGGACTGCCATGCCGGCACGTATTGTCTCTTTGCTAAATATTTAAATTTGATGGCAAAACTTTCCAAATGAAAGTGTCGAGTGTGTGCCAGAATAAGGACACTTTTGTGTCATTTATGTGCGTGAGACCGGAGAAAACGGGGAAGACAATGTGACCCAAATTACATCGGGTGACAATGCATGAAAGAGTCGTGGAGTATTAAAAGTTGTCCCAAAGCTGTCATCAAGTGGCTGTGATGCAAATCAGTTGTTTCCCGCCCAATTACAGGCGAAGGGGATTTAATCAAAATTAATGTCTGCTCCTTAACAGCTCATGAAAATTACATTTTCCGCGGGTGCCTCAGAGACACACACACAGCGGCTGCCAGGTGCTCTGCTGGCCCCCAACACGTGGCCTCAAGGTCTCGAGATCCGATTGCCACTCATCCCAGCTGTGGCGGATTTCTTCATTGCTTGCTTTTCAAATAAACCCTCTTTACTGCTGTTTATTCTAAAAATACTCGGAATGATTGAAATAACCGCGCGTCGACCATAAAACAATTATGATAACGAGTTTCTTTTCATCTCACAGCCACAGTTTTTGAGCACTTTCTTCGCAGCTCGAACCGAGACCGGAGACGGTCGGTGGAATGGGAAAACAATAAACTAAATGAACGTAATCGGTGACCGGAAGCGCAGCGTAATTCTGAGAAAGATTTAATTTCAGGGATGGAGCTTATTTTTTGGGCTACTTTAGGGATCTAGGGTACTTTTGGGAATTTTTCCTCAACCTTAAATATGAAAACTACATAAATCTTTGGGACGAGATCAATGGAAAATTCTGGAATTTTTTGTTCGTGAAAAATTGGTCTGAAAAATGTTCTCTGAGAAAAATTCTAAAGAAAACTTGTCTTTAAAGAAAACTTGCCACAGAAAAGGCTTAAGTTTCATACAGACAGCTCAAAGGTAGCTCTTATAAAGGGTTCAAAAATTAAGCCTCTAATAAAGTGAAGAAAAAGGAGGAAAAAAAGGATGTTGACCTTCGTCAGATGGGCTCAGAAAAAGACCCTTTCAAGACCCGTCTCTGCGGCGTTTTGGAACCGAATCCAGAGCCACAGAATCTCATTTCGCTTATGCGTGTTGCGGAGTTCCAAAAAATTTCATCATATTTATTATTTAAAAGTATATCTACGGGAGTGCTCATTCGCCAACTCGACACTGCAACTCCGCCATATGCTGGCCCGCTTCACAATAAATATTGTGCGAGGCCTCGCGTTGCGGCGCGGCGGCCCGAGAGATGGGAATCGATACATGTGTGAACGAATGAATGAATTTCATTTATATTTAGTACGTTCAGTGTATGTGCCATCATCGGCCGTGACAGCGACGGAACCGAGGTAGCCCCCGACAATCCGTCAGAGATAGACTCTAGACTGCCAGCGTGGTCCCTGGATTAGAACGGAGGCAGTGGCTTCGGCAGACAGAGATATAGCGCGTAGGTAAACAAACTGATGCAGGTCCACCAGATGTATTCTCATTGATGCCGAAGCCGAGTTGCCGGGGCACATGCGAAAGTTATTATGAAATTATCAAACACAGTCGGTACTTTCGTGTACTGCTGCTATTTAGATTTGGGTTTTGAGATCTCAAATGGAATGTGCAATATCTTTTTCTAATGGCACACACACGGCTCTCTTCTCTTTCGCACCCGGGCAGCCAGGCGTCCCAGACTAAACAGGGGACAGAGCAACTTTACTGACACTCGGGCACACAACAGAAAAGTTTGCCCGATATGAGCGTATGGAAATTTATTGGAAATTGTGTCCACCTTTTTGTATCTCATAAATGTCACGGTTCAATAAATTTCATTAAATTTATTCGAGCATCGGAACGAGCTTTCGGAATCAATAATTGAATGTTCGGTGGCGCGTCGATCCGGGGGCTGTTTGACTAGCTTCCGGTGGCTCGGTTGGAGGACAAAAAGCTGCAACTGAGACTCAAATGAGCCATCAAGAGAGCAAACTTTTTAATTTTTTCTGAGCAAAACTTTTTTCTTCTCGAATTTAAGCCTTTCAAACAGATAATTTTTCCAAAAAATTTTTATAATACTTTTCCTTAAATTTTTCGCCAATGAAAATTTTTTTCGTTCAGTAATTTTTTTCATAGTTTTGGTTTTTAAATTTTGTCCAAAAAAGTCTTTTTGGCCATCAAGAATTTTTCCAAAATCTTAAGCCTTTAAACCCTTAAAAATTTTCAATAAACTCGCTACTCTTTCTTTTTTAGAACGAGAGTGAATATGTCAAGATGCGAACAAGTAGGTCTTTTCACTTTCCAGGAAAATTTTCCCCAGTTTTTTTCAAATAAAAAAAAACCCAACTTTAATGGCTTCCCACTCAAAGCCCTTCAGTAACATCAAGCTGCCTTTGAAGCATTCCACGAGGGTTAAAGCAAGCGCTGCTGCGATGTTAGAGGCAAGCAAGCACACACATTCATCACCCTTTTAAACGTGCATCTCGTTACCAATTGCAGTGCCATTGAGTTCAGCCGCCGATGGTGGTGGAGAATGAAGTTCTGCAAATCCATTATGGCTAGTTTTTCCGCTTTTCCACAAAATCACTGCCTCCACTTTTCACTCCTGACGCCCCGCTCGGCGCTGGCTTGCGGGCCACAAAAGTTCTCAATTAACTTGATCAAAATGATGATTTAATTTCGTGTGACCCGCGTTATCACATATTTACGACCAAAGTAATTAAATTTTCATGCTGATATGCGTCGTTGCAAATTTATTTTCACGTTTTAGGACGTTCATCGCCGCGGAATCACGTTACTGGCACTGCCACCATGTCCGGTTCGCAATAAATTTTTATTAGATTCAGATTACACACGCGAGATATGTGGATATTTTATTAACTGCAATTCATTTATATTTTTATGCCATATTTTAATATTTAATTGCAATTTTCCGCGCTGCGTCTGTCGCGCTGGACGCGTTCAGTGCAAGCCCCTTTCGAGTATAACAGTCTGCCTGCACTGCACTTGGATCAGAGTGTTATATGGATTTATTTTCCCGGACGCTCTCGGCACGAGATGTGGATGGGAGCAATGCGGCGCTGAAACTAATTCATCTTACGGCGGAAAAGTTTAAATTTTCATACTGCATCCTGATGCTCGTGTTTGGCGAGAGAGACGAGCTCTCTCTGCTCTCTCGCTCTCCAGCCTGGCGCCGCCGCATCGTGGAAATGAAACACTGGAAGATGGTTTACATTTGCCGGCTTTTCCTTCAATTTTGGTTTTGGGGAATTTTTTGTTACCGACAATTTTTCACTTTCTCAGTCCAAAATCACCAAACACGTGTTTTTCTAAGGTTTTGGGGACAATTTTTGAAACAAAAAATTTTTCGTCAAAAATTTCGAAATTGAGTTTTTTCTTCAAACCCCATTTTTTCGAACAAAACCCTTCGTAAACGTGATTCAGGGGCTAAACTTAGTCCTTTTAAGCCTTCAGGGACTTTTTGTTGAGAAGTTTAGTCATTTTCAAAATTTTGGCTCAAAAATATTTATTTTTAAAAAAATATTTTGGTCAAAAATCACCGGAAACTAGTCGTTTAAGGCCATCAGAGACTATTTTCTTGACTAAAAAAAATTTTCGAAATTGAGAGTGGAGGTTTGGTCAAAATTCAAATATTAAGTGAAATTTGTTTTTCTATATTTTCCCACTTTTTTGGCCCAATAACCTGAAACAGACGATAAACCCTGAATGCAGACAAAACGAGGAAAGAAAAACCTCAGGAGGGAATGCGCGCCACAATGAAAATTGTTTGCGATCAATTTAATTAAATTGGCGTGAGGTATCATAATAACGGCGATAATGACAGTGATAAAATCACGACGGCTAATTACTACGCCAGGTCAGAGCGGCGCTGGAGGGAGGAGAGGAATAAATATCGAACAATCGCAGTATCACCGCAATTCGCTATTCATCGAGGATTTTATAATTTTGCAGCTCGTTTTGGGGGCGGAAAAACAGCTCCCTTGGAGATGGGAGACGAGTGATAAATGATTGCAACACGATTACGGGGAAAGGTCAAGCAGTCAACTCCATGTCAAGCGGTAATCGCTTCCACCCCCGCTCACCTAGTCGCCACACGGCAACAAATCGGCCCAGATTATGGTCCGGAGCTCTCTCAGTCAGTGTGCCGAAAGCGGGGGAGATGCGAAAGTGAAGGCACAAAAGAGATAATTGAATGATTCCGTAATGGATTAAATGTAATTATCGTGTTATTTAGAGATAAGCTTCTGTGTGATGCAATGCGGAGTGCGAGAAAAGGCAAACGGCGGGCGGGAGCGTGAAAACAAACAAAGTAGCTTGCGAAAGAACCAGCTCGAATCGAGCTTTATGAATGACTTTATCTCTCTACGCTACACTTTCAATTAATGGATTATGCACAAGCGATTTTTATGGGCACGCATTCGTTGTGCGGGATTACAGGGGATTGTTTGTCATGTTAATTGTTTTTCGTCCCGTGGCCATTTGTTTTTGCGGCCCCGCGCTCCGTTCATTCATGAAACCACGCACTTGGCAATGGGAAGTTCGCAGTTTATCCTCGGGCACTAGGCCGGTTCGCGTAATCCGACACTATTTTGGATTTTAACCCAATTTTTGCCAGTATCTTTTTAGTTCACAAAGGCTCCTAGATTTGAGACCTGTAGCCTTTTGAATGAGTGGAAAAATTGTTTTGGTTTTCCCGTAAAATCGTCAGGGACGTAGCCAGCAGGGTTTTTCTTTGTATGAAACTTTCTTATAGTTCATCTGATTGAGCTGAAATTTTAGTAAGTTGTATTTCATGAAAAATCCAGTAAATCTTGCAACCACATATGTCCCCTATTTCTTATAGGGACAGAGTAAGAGACTCCCAAAGTTCTTATAGAGGAAATATTTAGTCACTCCCAATGAGTCCAAACTCGAGCCCATACTTAGAGTTTCTAGAGTCAATTCTATAGAGGGAAAAGAGACAAACAGGCCAACTTTATATTTTTAAAATTTTCCCTAGCTCCTATAGAACACAAGAAGGCCTTCCCAGAACACAAGAAGGCAAGGTCAGAGACACAGACAAATGCAAAGGTGCTCCACAGACAGATCTCCTAACTCGAAAGGCAATAAATTTCGACTACGCGGCAAAAACTAACCCAGCATCTCACGTCTCGGCATTGAGTCTCGCTCGAGTTGCGGTGAGCAGCCTCAGCACTTTTATCACGTTCGATCCGAATCAGACGTCTTTATAAATCAAAGAAACGCCTCTCACATCTTAGTTCTTTCCGTTCCACCGAAATGCCAACTGCCTTGCAACTCATCGCCGTCCTGGGCTCCGTGTCGTGGGCCGTCGCCTGCGGACCCGACAACAACATCACCTGCGTTGACGGGAAGCGCTTCTACCAGTGCACCAAAGCCGACATGGACTTGTTCGGGGACTCGTCGGACGCCGTCACAATGGACAACCTGCTGCTTTTGCAGCACATGCTGAAGTACGCGGAAAAACACGGCCTCCCGACCTGCGACGGACACTGCACGACTCACGGCTGCGAGGATTCCTACAAGCCGCTCCACAACGAGTGCGAGTGCAACGAGCACGGGTACGCCTGCACCTCCCTCACCTCCTACAAGTACTGCACCCACGGCCAGAAAATGGGCTCGCACCACATCGAGTGTCCGGACGGGGAGGTCTGCCACTACAACGACCCCCTCAAGACCCGCAAGCCGTGCATGAGGCGGTCGGAAGCGGACCACTCTCTCGCCATGCACTGCTATCACCCCCTCAACTCGACCGACAGCGTCGTCAAGGACTACTCTGGCTTCTGCAGGACCCACGGGAGAGGCTCCTTCCTGGTCCCCGACGTGCCCGTGTGCGACTACTTCATCCGCTGTGACCCCGACAAACTCCCCAGCTTCTCCATCGAGCACTGTCCCGTCGACCACGGCTTCAACCTCGAGACCGGGACGTGTGACAAGACCGAATCCTTCTTCTGTGCCGCAGAAAAGTGCCAGTACCGGTACGGAGACCTCGCGAACTTCAACCAGAAGAACTGCTCCAGCTTCGTGAGCTGCAACGGTGGGCACTTTATCGAAATCGGGAGCTGTCCGGAGCCGAGTCTCTTCAATCCCCGGACGGGCGAGTGTGACGAAAGCCACAGCTGCATCGGGGCCAGCCACAGGGACTACATGGCCGTCTGCTCGGCTCTCGGGCCCGGGAACCACCCTGTTCTGACGGACAAGAGCTGCTCGGCCTACCTTCACTGCGAGGCCCGGACCTACTCCCTGGAGTTCTGTCCCGAAAACACGACTTTCGATGGAAACCGCGGGAAGTGCGGGGAAGGGACGTGCTCCAACGAGCTCCTAAGTATTTTCTGCGACGAGAACGGGGCTGGAGTGTTCGCCCACCCCACTGACTTCAACTGCCAGGCGTAAGTAGAGCTCTCAAAATTGAACAGACCCATTTTTCTTCACGAAATTGAATGAAAGAGCCGGGCTTCTTGAGGCTTTGGTCAGAAATAAGACAAAGACTGACTAAAAAAGCCTCTCTTTCAGCTACATCCAGTGCCACTCGAACCCTCTGCTCCACCAAATCAAGTTCTGCCAGGCCAACGAGTCCTTCAACATCAAAACCCTCTCCTGCGAGAAGGACCACAAGTGCAGAGACGACAAGGAGGCCGTCCTGGAGGCTTGCAGGGGCCGGAACAGCGAGCTGATCCCCGACCCCATTTTCAACTGCTCCTAGTAAGTCCCCTATCCTTCTCTCCCTCCCTCACGACTCTCTTACAGCTTTATTGCGTGCCACGAGTCGAGCACGGCGAGGTTCTCCTGCAAACGGGGCGAAGGCTTCGACCCCAAGTCCAAAGTCTGCGCCTCCAGCTACTCGTCCTGCGGCAAGTCGAAACCCAAGCTGCTCCTTGGCTCGGCTCTCCCGACCGCCTCCGAGGACCCCGACTACCAGAACTTCCACCAGATCTGCCAGGACATGCCCGAGGGATCCATCTTCGCCGACTGTACCGACGTCACGTGCAAGTCGTACATCAAGTGCACCAAGAGGTCCTTCGAGCGCAAGTCCTGTCCCCGAAACGAGTCCTTTAGCGAGGAGCTGAATGAGTGCTCGGACCGCGTGAAGGAGTGCAAGAACTGCGAGAACAAGGAGGAGAAGCCCCTCCCAATCGTTGTCGTGGACAGGACGCACAGAGTGGACATCAAGACGACGTGCGCCAAGACCCTCAAGGCATTCCGTGAGGACGAGATGGCAATCCCGAAACCCTACTCCAAGGACCGCTACTACGTCTGCCAGCAACACGACTCGTTTGAGGAGCGAACCTGCTGCCGGGGCTACGAGTTCTGTGCCAGCACCAGACGCTGCGAGCCGCCCAAGAAGTGCCCCGAGAGCCGTGACTTCGAGATCCACTACGTCCTGCTCCAGCCCCCCTTCTTGAGTCTCAGTGACTTCAATATTTTATCCAAATAAAGCACTTTAAAATCGGTCTCCGAACATGTCAGATAGTTCAACTAGGGTTTAAGTAGATTTTAGCTTATTTTGGTTAATTTCGTGAGCTTGTCTGAAAACCATTTATGCTCGTATCCCGACCGCATCCATAATTAAATTCAAATTACCCATGTTTTGCTGTAATTACGAGCTACTGCCAGTCTCTAACGCAGCTCCTCACAGACTCAGAGATTTTCCAGACAAACACACCGCTCCGACTATAATCGACCTTATCAAATATTAATGAATTATGGTAATATCCCGCTCTTCCAAGGCAGACACGGAGCACGCTTCTTTCCAAAATTAGACCGAGTTCGTTGAGGTAATCTCCGAATTGTTCTCCAACTGTGGAATCCGGGAGTTCATTAGTGTCTGGATTTAATCAGGTGCCAGATGTGGAATTTCAATCTCGTTAACTTGTTGACTTTCGTTGGGATTCTCGGAAATTAACGTAACCAAAAATTTCAAAGCAAGTTCCGTTTTCCACTCGTATCCCGAGCTTCCACGCCGGACCACAGATAGCGCCACTCACAGGGAAAACGGAAAATCTCGTCCTGCACTTGCCATTTTCATCTCGAAATTTTCTCACACACACTGATGGTTCGTGTCTGAGCTAAGTCCCGTTCTCATACGTGGTGAAAGGAGCGCTCGTATATGAAGAGACCAAGACAGCACTTACCTTAACTCCCAGGGGATTTCGCTCCAACTCTGCCTCTGTGTTTTCGCATAATGACTCCGCTTCGCTCAGCCACGCCAAGAACTAATAAAATAAAATTCCAATTAGTCAGCCACTCTCGCTTTCTGGGGTCATCGCTCTCATTAGAGCGCACGTACCTGATCGAGATGTCTGTCGAAGGACTGCAAGGAATGAACGGCGGCGTGGAGCATCTTTCCTCGAGAAATGACGGCATTGTTGAGATTGTCGTACCTGAAAGACGGACAGAGAGCGAAAAAGTCAGAGGAAAATTCAATAAGAAGCGGGAGACAGAAGGAACAGCCGATGAAACGGCTCCTCGACAGCAAAACTGCCAATATTTTCATCATTAAGCCCAGATATGTCCCATATTACGGTTATGTCGTGCAATCGGAGAGAGAACTCATGAAGTAATGGGGTATCCGGCCGACACGAGACATCTTTTGTGTCAAGTAGTAGTCAAATGTGGGCCAGGGAACGTGTGTAGTGACGTTTTTCCTGCAAACACGAAAACTTTGTCCAATAATCATTCGAGCATTATTGAATCCATCAACCCATGTGATGTTACCAATAAAAAACCTTTTGGATGAGATATGTCCCGGACAGACGGGGATGGGAGCCAGATTGGGTCTAATTTTTGAAGGGTCAGGGGATGTTTCGATAGGACCGCTTTTCTGTGTTGTTTTGCGTAACCGAGTGACTTTTATGAGACGATATTTTGTGTTTTCCTTGAAACTGGTCGATTTGTCTGTTATTTTTGTTTCATTCATTCAATAATGAGGATTTTAAAAATAATTGATTTTTTTAACGGGAAAAAATCTCGGCTTACAAAAATATCAGATTTTCCCTAGAGCGAAAATTGAGGCTTTAAAAATAACGCTAGTCAACAAAACTGGGGTCACAAGCAGGCCACCATATTGTAGGGTGTAGTCACTTTAGGGAAGGTAGCCATAAGTTTAGAGCTCTAGGAGGAAAAAAGTACCAAAATCCTAAAATTTCAAATTTTTTAAAATTTTCTTTTTGAATGTTTATGGGAGTTTGAAGGAATAAGGTTTTTTGAGTTTGGCATAAAATTTCGCAGTTACAATTGTTGTACAGTGTGGGAAAACAAACCAACAGAGAGCCCGAATGAATTTTTCAAAGTTGACCCTAGAGCTAAATTTGGCAAATTTGCCAACTTTGGACTCTGCCAGAGCCACCAACTTAAAAAGATAAGTATATAAGTAGGATACTTGACGAATTAGAAATTTAATAGTTAAGAAAAAAATCTCAATCCGAGGTCAATCGGACGTACCTCAAGCTTACACGGCCTCCTAGAGTGAAAAAGTCCCAAAAACCACTTTTTGCCCTTAATTTCCTAAATCCTACTTTAGACTTCCCTAATATAAAAAAAAAAATACAACCAGCTCCGGAAAAAAATTGTGTTGACTAGTGTAATCAAATTTTCCTCAGAACAAAAATTAGACTTTCCCTGGGAGAGGATTTTCTTGAGAGCTTTTCTGACCTCAAATAGAATTTGAGGAAAATGAGCGACAAACAGACACCCCCAAAACAGCACCCTTTTGGTCCGAAAACAACGCACCCAAGTGCCGTTCTTCGTCATTGTTTCATAGAAGTGCGTGTCCACTTTACGAAAGTTGCGGAGTCTGCAGAGCTTCATCATGAAATTGGGCGATTTGTGGATGTCGACTTGCGGAACATTTGTCAATACACTCGCATAAAAATCATAAAACGTTTTATTAAATTGAACAATGTCGGAACGTGCAGACTGAGCGGGAACAAGTGGAAATATTTGGTGGAAATTCATTTATCATGCGTCGAATGCCGAAATGGGAATATTTTCTTTTATGCTGCTTTTTTGTCGGTTGGGCAACAACGCAGGTGTAAACTGTGATAATAAATCGCCAAGATAATGCGTCGGTGACAAAAAGCGGTGGCACGAAAGGGGAGGGAGAAGTGGGGGGGGATGAAAAAGTTTTGAGAAGAATCTCATAAAACTTCTCCTGGCTTTCGTCAAATCAAAGCGAGTGGCTCGATAAAAGCACTTAAAAGAGACTACGGAATTCCGACCGAACGGCAATAAATTGAAACCCGATAGTGGAGTGTGGAAGAAAAAGGGAAGGAAATTGCCAGAAGCGCATTTGTATTGCTTCCAAGGAGTTGATTGACTGTGAATGATACATGAGACCATGCGGGAGCGGGTCGTATGTGGGACATCCGAAACCACGACATGGCGTAAGTCGGCCGATGTTTATGATGACAATAACGACAAAGCCGCATATTTCCTCCTTAATGGCTATCCCCTTTTCTCGCGCGGGAAAATGAGAAGAGAGGCTTTTCATTTGTGTAAGGTGCTTTTCTTTCACCTGGAATCATCAAGCCTTGCTCAAATGACGCTCTTGAGTCTCATTGAAATATTTAATCCCGTAATCGCTCGAATCGACTGAGAGTCAGGCGAAAATAACGTCATAGATGGAAGATCCTAGAAAGATTTCATCTATGAGCAGTGATGGATTTACAGGTAGGCACACTAGGCACGTGCCTGGGGCCTTTGCCAAAGGCAGAAGTTTTGAATCCTCAGTTTGCCACATCTCCTCCTCTCATTTCCTAAAATGGTTACTATTGATTCAAAAGGGGCCCTTTAGAGGCTACAAAAGAGGCCTCTTAGCCAAATAAGGGGCCTCCTCATCCTAAAAGATGGGTCTCTAGCAGCTGGAAAAGGGGCCCTCTCGACCTCAAAAACTTAAAATTATTTTTTTTTAATTCAAAGGAGGGCCTCTGGTAGCTGGAAAAGGAGAGCCCTCGACCTCAAAAAAGGTGCGAGCGCCTGGTTTTTTAAAGGGGGCCTCCTAGAGATTTTTGGGGGGCCCCGTCACTGTCTATGAGTTACTACGTCTATTATAGGAGCATGACGAAGTGAATAGGAAGATAGATAACGATAGTGGGATTAAATTCGACTATCATGGAGTAACTTCTGCTCTAATTGACACTTTCGTGACAGGTTAAAAAGGGAAATTTTTAATCCCAGACCCTTTTTCCCACTCAGCTTACCTTAGCTTCACGCTGTCAGTCATTCTTTTTATGCGTGAAGTGTCGTCGGTGGAGTAGCTTTTAATCAACTTCTGCGTTAATTGGTAGAACAGCTCGATCTGGTGCTTGTACTGGTGCAGCTCGGCGTGGAAAGACTGTGGAGAGAGAAGGGAACATTTTAAATATATGCCGGCTTTAGGAAGGGCCATCAACTAATTGGTGCTTGGAAAAATTAATGATGGGAGATTGCGGGGATAAAAAATTTGTAATCCGGGATGAGTTGGGCGGAGGACGGAAAACAAAACGGAGGAAATTTTTCCTCATTTTCCCCAACGAGACGCTCATCCACTTGCCGTGATTTTAATTTCGCCCTCCAAATTGAATATTCATGCAAGAGATTGAAAATGCGCTGCCCCGCCAGCGATGAAAGCATTCACTTAGCCGGCCAGCCATCAGACGCCCGGGACTCAGTAACATTTCTGGCCCGAGTTAAAATGCATATTAGCGTGGGAGAGTTCGCTCTCGGAAAATGTGGACTCTGCAAAGGAAAACGCTCTGCGGAATGCCGATATGCAAATTGAGCTGGAACCCAGGATCGGCTTGGCATGTCGGAATGCGAGTGCAAATTGTTCTAAATGCATGAGAAAGAGGCGAGAGTGGCTTCGGGGCAGAAGAAAAGCGAAAAGCAGCTCTTATTGAAATTGTTACCTTCTGTTCTTTTTGTTGCGCCTCAAGAATGTCAGCTGTTGTTGCAACAACACCCATTCGCTCCGCCCGATTTTCCATCCGAGTGAGCCAGGCTTCTATCTCGATGCGTTTTGCCTCGTATCTGCAAAAGAGATATTTCAATATTTCAGACAGAAGATCGATTTGTTGCCACATTCTCGCACTTTAAGGGCAGAAGTCGACGAATGCTTCGGTTAGAGGACAAACTAGAGGAATTTCAGTGTTGCATTCTAGATAATTTTGACCTTTTAAACATTTTTGGATAGAGGTCAAATTTAGAAGGAGACATTAAGACACATTCAGACAGTGGTGAATTTTAACTTTGCCGAAAAAAATCAATTAGGGCATAACAGAAATTAATCTGTTGAAACCAGCCACGATTACTTGGTTAAAAAAACTGATTTGAGGGTCAAAGCTCCTGATTTCCTTCTCAATGGGTCATAAATTTTTGGTAACGTGTGAATGCACTTTAAGCTATATTTTCAAATAAAAAAAAGGGAATCAAAATGGCTCAAAGCGCTTTGAGAGACAGCCACAAAAATGTAATAAATATTTCCTTACCTTTGCGAGTCCCCAAGCATGGTCTTGAGCTGCGTCTTCCTCTGGAACGCGCACTGCGATGTCTCGTTCCAGTGCTCGCGCAACCGGGACACTGAAAAGACAGAAACGGAAAATCATGAGAATCGATATTGCTTGCATCACCGAGCAAATCAGGGAATCCGACTTTATATCGGATTAATTAGCGGTATCGGAAGTTAATGAACTAGGCCGCGCTCAAACTCTGTAACTTTCTGCCTCCACGCTTCACCTCGTGCACGTTGGATCGATTTGGTGCAAATTAGAAGCCAGTGAGTAAATGGGGAGTATTGGGGTTTGCAAACTTTGTCGTGTAAAGTTCAAAGTTCGCAACTTGCCCGGATTTAATTTAGAACCCGAGCTTCTCTCTCGTCTTTGTCTCGCTCACATCGAATGGGAGGCGTTCGTTCGGATCCTCGTCCCGCGTTGCAGGATTTATTGTCCTTCTTACTCGCAATTTGCATTTATACGAGCTGCACTCCAAGTTTATTCCTCTAATTTGAATGCGCTCGTTTATTAAATAAACCTCTTGAGAGAGGAGTAGAAAAATGTGCGAATGGTGATGAGAAAATAACAATAACGTGTGATTGCTGCTCACTGGAAGCGGTCATGCAGGCCTGGTTTGAATACGAGGCGTAGCTCGGGGGAGAAGCACTGTCATTAGTCTGTAATTATTCCGGGGAACGTGTCATTTATTTTCCCATTTTTAAAATCAGCGGTCTTGTGATTTCTTTTGACTGAATTTCGAATGGTTTATGATGTTTTAGCTCTTCTGGAAATGAGAAAATTTGAGAAGGTTCGTAGCTGTCTTCCACGAGGAACTCTTAGGACTCTTGCAAGAGTTTTCTGAAGAGTCAGTCTTTCTGGGGTCTTCTAAAGAACCTCTGAGGTCTTCTCAAGGACTTCTGGGGTCTTCTAAAGAACCTCTGGGGTCTTCTAAGGGACCTTGGGAGTGTTTCTAAAGGACCTCTGGACCTCTGGACCTCTGGAGTCTTGTAAAGGACCTCTGGATGCTCTATAGGACCTCTGGGGTCTTCTAAAGGACCTCTGGGGTTTTCTATAAGACCTCAAGGGTCCTCTAAAGGACCTGTGATGTCTTTTACAGAACTTTTGGCGTCTACTGAGCCACTTTCTAGCGCAAAAATAGCTAAATATAGGGGACCAATAAACCACCTAAATAATTCAAAGCAGGATCTAAATTGTGAAGAACAATTTTAAGAACACCGGAAGCCCAGCTCAGCCTCTGTCTCTCACCGGAGAAGCAGGGCATGAATGTTTTATTTGCACAAAGAGAAAACTGCTCTTGCACTCGTTCAATCTAATGATCATCTCAACGACTTATTGATAACATCAACGAGTCCCATTGGCAAACACATTTCAAATTCTCTCAATCGGTCGGTCAGTGGATGGAGCAATAAAAGAAAATTAAATCGAGCCTTAAAGTGTGCGAAAGAAGTTTGAACATGTATCGGATCGAACGTCGTTTGCAAGCAGTCGCCCCATCGGCTGATAAAATAAATAAAATGCTCGACAAATTCGATTTCTACGTTTTTGTATCGGGCTTTTAGCTCGCTACCAGCACGGCCGGATGTTTAAAACGGGAAATAATGCTGCAATTCTAAGCGGAATGATTTGAATGCCCACGGGTGAGCAAATGTGTGTCACTATCAATGCGAGTGTGTGCCCCGTTCAAATTGTTGCTCCAATTCCGTCCCTTTCAGCTGTCTCGCAGGCTCATGGGCTCGCTTTCCAACCTGCTTCTGACACCGTCACAGTCCTGGTGCCCTTTTTCAGCCAATTCGTCCCACTGTGCAGCGTTTTGCAAAATTTCCATTCAATTGTCGGGATGTCAGCGTCGAGTCAAACATTTTGTCCGTTTGCCAGATTTTGCATTTATTTGTTTATTGGCCTGCAACCCTATTGGGAGATACTTCGGGTTGTCCAACAAGTGCGGCCAAACTTTGCCACGTCGGTGCACTTTCCGGCCGAAAAAAGGGCCGTACATAATTTATGCATTTTTCTTCCCAGCTCGAGAATCTAATCGATGGGCATGCGAAACCTGCTCACGCAACGATGATAAATGACTTGGGCAAAAGTTTATTTTATATCGGCTCACATCTTGCCTCCCATTGTTGCTATTTAAGCTGAGGCAAACTTCGTCGTTCACATGATACCTTTTTTCTTCACGCTGCTCACGAGGATACTCGCAAAGTACTTTTCTGGAGGCAAAATCAATACCGTCAATGACTTGTAGACAGTTCAAGGATGTTGGGGGATTTTGGAGCCAGTGTTTTATTCTCGTGTTCGTAGATGAACAAAACACGTCCCTAAACGGCTCGGAACATCTTCCTGGAATCGCCTCAAACGCCACGAGTCGAACAAACATGCGGGTTCTTGAACAAAGTGACTCCGGCACTTCCGGGAAAAACACGCTTGGCGAGACCGGAGTGAAAGTAATCAATTTAAGATCCGATGAGAGCCTCTATTCCCAAAATGAACACTAATCCACCGCCTGGTGCGTAAATTAAAACAAATAGCTCTTGTCACTCGAGGACTGGTGGAAGGTGGGAGAGGACGGCAAGCGGAAAAGACATAATCCTGTGCCGCAAGTAATTTTATTTCGGTCGATCTCTGCCTGGCAATGATAAGATGAGATGATGGCTGCCCGGAGGTGCTCGATTCGTTTCTAGGAACTGTTTTCGATGACAAACCGTGTCCTTGGACTAATGAGACTTTAGCTAGAGCGTGATCTAGGGTATTAACCCTCTATTGAAGTTCTCAGTTATGTTTTCTTGTCTCATTTGAGCCAGAAAATTTTCCTGATGGAGGGTTAACATTTTTTTCAGAAGAAAAAACTTAGCAGGTATGCCAAAAGAGCGTGATCTAGGGTATTAACCCTCTAATGAAGTTCTCAGTTAAGATTTCTTGTCTCATTTGAGCCAAAAAAATTTCCTGATGGAGGGTTAACATTTTTTTCAGAAGAAAAAACTGAGCAGGTATGCCAAAAGAGCTTGATCTAGGATATTAACCCTCTTATGAAGTTCTCAATTAAGATTTCTCGTCTCTTTTGAGCCAGGAAATTTTCCTGATGGAGGGTTAACATTTTTTTCAGAAGAAAAAAACTGAGCAGGTATGCCAAAAGAGCGTGATCTAGGGTATTAACCCTCTTATGAAGTTCTCAGTTAAGATTTCTCGTCTCTTTTGAGCCACGAATTTTTCCTGATGGAGGGTTAACATTTTTTTCAGAAGAAAAAAACTGAGCAGGTATGCTAAAAGAGCGTGATCTAGGGTATTAACCCTCTTATGAAGTTCTCAGTTATGATTTCTTGTCTAATTTGAGCCAGAAAAATTTCCTGATGAAGGGTTAATATTTTTTTAGAAAAAAAACTGAGCAGGTATGTCAAAAGAGCGTGATTTAGGATATTAACCCTCTTATGAAGTTCTCAGTTAAGATTTATTATCTAATTTGAGCCAGAAAATTTTCCTGATGGAGGGTTAACATTTTTTTCCGAAGAAAAAAACTGAGCAGGTATACCAAAAGAGCGAGATCTAGAATATTAACCCTCTTATGAAATTCTCATTTGAGCCAAAAATTTTCCTGATGGAGGGTTAACATTTTTTCAGTAGAAAAAACTCAGCAGGTATGCCAAAAGAGCTATTGTGTCAAAAAACACTCTCTAGGCACAAAACTAGCTCGAGTAATGACGAAAATGTGGCAAAGCACCTCGTCCCATTTTCCTCCAAGCACCTCTTTGTTCGCCAGTTGCCGATAAAAAGCCTGCAGAAATGCTGCAATCGGAGCAGACACAAAGGCAGTCGGCTGAAGGTACGCGTATTTGAATAAATATTGGAAAACAATGCAGGAACCAGACAAAAGAAAGTGTAAATAAAACAAGGCACGCAAACGAAAGATTACCTTTTAAACACATGCGGAGATTATCCAAGTCTGACTCGCACTCGGGAATGGGGAATGCAAGGATTTCGCCTATAAAGACCAAAAAGTATCAGAAGAGCGCACAAAAAAAGCATCGAAAGCAAGCAAGCACTGTGTTAGGCTCCTGTATGTTAGTTCGAACGACACCTCGTCCACTTCATCATTCTCGCATGATCATTACGCGTTCAATCCGGCTCTATATGAGTTTGGCATTAATCATGATGATGTTGCGCTGCATTAATATGACTTTCATTCGTCATCATCATCAGTCACTGCCACGTCAGTCGATCCAGCTGCTCCGACCGAGGCTACCAGTAATCGGATGCGTTTGGATGCAAACATTGTGGCACTCACCGCTTCTGCGTTACAGAACGGGGGCACTGACATCTGTGGTTTTATAAATCAACCCTTCATTATGGTTTTTGCAGCCAACATCACTATCAAGTCTCTTTTCCGGCTTCAGAATATTTTAAAGGAATTTTTCGAAAAATGTTTTGTCCTTCTCCTGAAACTTTCTGACTCAATGACAATAATTTCAGCCATCAAAATGATTAACGATCCAACTAGAATTTTCATTTTCGATTCCAAAAAAATATTGTTTACCAATGAGCGGTCGACTTCTGTTTTTTCTGCGACATTTTCGACTTCCAATTAAATATTTTTGGCGCGAGGAAATTTTTCTTGCCTTCTCTTGACAGTGAACGCAGAAATAGAGGATGGGATCAGCTATTTCTATGGGAAGAGGTTAAAATCATAGGCCCTGAGAAGAAGCCTGATTTGCATACTGATCCAAAATGCATTAAAATCAACCGAGATGATGAGTTTTTAGACGATATCGAAACCTTTTCGCAGCACTTCAGAAGCCACTTAGCAAACATTTCCTGTTTTCCCAATTTCCGCGCGCTCAACGTGCGATTCTATACGTGCTTGGTGTTTTGAGACAATTTCCACGCTGATTGAGCGCCCTTGATACCGCCGATGCTCTTCGTTAGTCTGCATTTTGGGTCCTGATTAAATCGTAATTAGGTGCCTGCCATCTCCCGAGCTCAAACTACATATAAATATTGCGCTAGCAAACATGCGAACAAGTACTTTGCCCGCACACACATAAATAATTCTATCGAATATGCAGACACACCACACTCGTTCGCGAACATGGAATATTCAGTTGTCGAATCAATATTGAGTAGCAGAGAGCCGATTTCGTCTAACGAGGTGGTGTTGGGGTTTTGTCTCCAACCCACTGGGCTTTGTAACAGAGGCTGTTTCTCAAAGAGTCCTGTTGACTTCAAAGTTCTGAATTTGGGCTCCAATTTAAATGCGGTTTCTTTTGGGATCCGAAACTGATCCCAATTGAAATCCGACAAAGCGAAATGTTTCTCACATGATGATTTGAATTATTTATTCACTGGATTTGTTGAAGGAAACAGGACCATTCGAGTTAATAACGAATGAGTTCCAGAGTTTAACAGAGAGAACTGACCTGTTCAGAATTTTATGGCAATTAAAACGTTCGATTTGCATACAAAATTAATAAGGGGTTTAAAAATGCACAAAATTAAATCATCTGACGAGCTTATTAACTTTTGAAATATATTTTTGTGCCTGGAGTGTGATAATAAACTCGTTATATTTCCCTCGACGAGCCAATTAAAGCTTTCAAAACTGTTGATCTGAGATTGGGTTTCCCAGTGACGTAGATAAGGAAAGAGCTGGGTTGTCTTGAGCTTCTCTTTCAAGAAGCCTGTTTAAAATATTCCGCAGCCATGGATATTAGAAGTTGCATCCTCCCTTGATTTATTGCCCGGAATTGCAGTCATGGATACGGACGTCGATGCGGATTGCGAGAGAAAAGCCGGCAGCAGACGCAAGGAAGATTTTAAACAATACACCAGAGCGGAGGTTTGCACGCCATTTTCAAGATTTTTATGCCTCAATAAACATGAAAATGCTCCATATCCCGCCTGATAAGCAACTCAGTCACTTGCGAATGCCATAAAATGCTGATGGCTGGGCTTTTTAAGATTCACATCGTGATTTTTCCTACGACATTCTGATGACCCAAACAAATATGCAGAGATACAGTTGATGTAGTATCTAGACATGCCAGCAGCCATCGGGTTTCGGCACGTGGTTCGGAGCTGGCGCTCAAAACTAGCAGTTTCCCGCTTTATTATATTAGTTCATTAGATAAATGAGCCTCAACTGGAATCCGGATGGCCAAAATAAGGCAATAACCCAGTGCCAAATGGTCCGATGCTCATCAAACCGAATTAGGCTAGATAATAAGCGAAGGGATTTATGATTATAACAACCGCAAATGCACATCTCGCCGCACATAAATGAGCATTCCGTAGCTGGCCGGCAGTGGAAATCTCGTCAATTATTCATCAGTAAGCCCTGCCGCAGTTTCATCGATTATCTCGATACACGAGGCTCGCAGGTTCCACATTTATTTGAGAGAAATTGCACTTCAAAAATTTCTCCTGTTACTGAAATAGTTGATGGAGAGAAGTACCTCTCAATTTCAAAACGCCAATTAAGAGGCATTTGGGAGAAAACTCCTCACCTCTCTAAACTCGTCCAATCAAATTAGTTCCACCCACTCAATTAAACCAACGAGCACGTTCCAGAGTCGAAATTGAATCTAACTTCAGAGTGCAAATTGAGGTCCAGCATGTGAACCTCAACGAAAGTCTTTAAGTCAGCCGTCGATGTCTGATAAATGCTCCCATTCAGCTGAACTTTCAGCACATCTACCGCACTTTAGAGCTTAGTTGAAAGTTTTTCAATTTTGCGGAAGGAGCTGGCGAAAAATTGCTTTCCACCAAACTGCACATATTTCTTCAACTTTTTCTTTCCCGTTCTCTCTTGTGTGTGCACTTTGGGAGAAAGTGCGAATGTGTATTTACCAAACTAATTGTGGAGGCTTTTGTGGCACTTAATTGTGGTGTCAAAACATGAAGCGCTGCCGAACAAAAACTTTGGCTAGCACATATCGAGATAACGTCCTCCATCTCCTGCAGTACGCCACCAAACATCATGAATGGGGACAATTTGGGAAGATTATTGATCATTTGGAGCCGGCGTGTGTTGTGGCTTTATTCAATAATAAGCAGCCGAGACAAATTAATTACCCCCATCCCACGCTCTAATCCACCCATTAGAGATCAAGTTTCGGTTTAGCAGGGGAGACGCAAATTCGGCCGTCTATCATTGGCCCCTTTTGTGCCGGGCGACGATTTAGAACTAAAATAAGGAATACAATAATTTTAAATTAACATATATTTAACTTTTTATTTAACAAACAAAACATTTTAAATTAAATATTTAATGCCCAGGTCTTTGAGGACGGAAGGCTTTTTCCTGTACTTTTTGAAGCTAATATCTGTTGTATTAAAAATAGGAAAAGTCCTGGTCGACCAGGGAATTGTCTTTCAGGGCCCGAAGCGTACTTTTATGACCCACTGAATGAGCAACCTTGCTCTTTTTAGCACCCTGAATGCTTAAACGTCTTTTAAACACCACTTTGGCGGCCCCAAGACACTTCAAATTCACACAATGGGGCAAGAAATGGGTTACGCTCCCATAAACATTTTAATTCATAAGTTTTTCATTCGCATCACCACACAAGACAGCTCTGAACGCCCCTTTTATGTTCGTAATCCCGCAACGAGGGAATGTGTTAGACGCATTTTCCGGGCCGTCAGCGAGAGGGAGCGTCAGAGGCGTAGAGGTAGACTTGGCCCCCTTGCACGACCAAGACTCTGGGGTGTCCCTTTAAGGTCTAATTTATACGACTCTTCAGCCGACTCAGGAGCGTCATTGCAAAGCTCCAAAGAAGTCATGTTGCAAGGCCCCCTCAGTAACGTCCCTGAGAAACGTCAGAATACGGTAAGGAGTAATTAAGAGGGTTATTTACCAGCTGCTGCCGCTGCTGCCGTCGAGCCGCCCTGACTGAACTGCGTCTCGTCGTGTGAGGACCGGCGCCGCAGTCTGATGTCGTCTCGCCCGTTCCCTTGCGGCTGCTGAGCCTGCTGCTGCTGCTGTTGCTGTTGCTGCTGCTGCTGCTGGCGCTGGATGAACTGCTGCTGCAGCCGGGGGTCCAGCTGGCGGTAGAAGTCAATCTCGGTGCGATGTCGGCTGTACTGCAGCTCGAGGGGCAGGTGGCGGTCCAGGGAACGGAACTGGTAGTGCTGCAGAGGCACGGGAGGCTGCTGGGGGGCCATCTGCTGCTCCGCGAGTCCGCTCCTGATCGAGTTCTGGAGACTCTCGAGCTGCATCTGGTCCATGCTCAGGTTGCGGCCCATCCGCATGCTCATGGAAGCCTCAAAGTTCAGTCTTAGGTTCTCCATGATGCGCAGGTTGCTGCTGGACCCGTCGAGACGGTCGATGGAGCCCACGCCCCGCATTCCCCCAAACCGCTGTCTCTCGACGGCTGCCTCCAACGAGCGCAGGTTCATCTGCTCCTGCATGGCCCGCTCCATGTTCTTGAGGCCCGTCTCGATGCCCCGGAGGGCGTCCTCGGACCCCAGTTCTTCGGTGGGGGAGATCGTCTTGCTCGAGGGCTTCGTAGACGCCTTGCTGGAGGGCAGAGGCGAGTTGGTGAGACTCGAGATGGACGAGGTGGTCGAGCGGTTGGCTGATATGTTCGATGTGGATTGCGTTTTTGCGGTCGACAGCGACGAGGTGTCTTTCAGACGGGCCGGGAGCTGCGGGGACCCCGTTTTGGCAACCATCAGGGGTGACTGGGGGATCTTGGCGTCCGGCTTCGGGAACTTGGGCGCCACCAGGGGTGAGTTCTGCACGCTAGAGGGCTTCTGCGGGACTGGAGGGGCCTTCTGGGGGAGGTTCCTCTGGGGGATGGGGGCCGGGGCAGTCTCCACCCCCGTCGCCACCTCCTGGGGCGAGAACGTCTTCTTGAGACTCAGACGCTTCGGAGGCACCTCGGGGGCCTTTCTCTCGCCGCCCCCTCGAGCCGGCACCTCCGGGACTTTGGTCGGGTCGCCGGAGGAGGCTCGACGTGCCATCTGCTGTGCCCGCATTGCGGCCTGGGCTGCCAGCTCGCCAGTGCTCTTCATTACCTCAGGTGCCACATCTGGCACTTTCTCATTGCTTTGCGCCATTTTCGCTCTGCCTTCCTGTGCGCTTTGATGATATGTCTTTCGTTTTACGGGACGTTTGAATGTGCGGTGCGTTTATGTTGATTAAAGTTACCCAAACATCAACTTATGACTATAAATTTCAAAGCTTGATATGCATGAGCGAGGCTCCACCTTAGATTTATTTCTCTACACTATTTTCTCTTCTTCGAGATTCACTTTTTGAGGGTACCTTGTTACACCATCTTGTCAGGTTTCAGTGAATTATTCAGACACTTTTATGCTAAACTTAATACATTATGACACTCCAACTTTCCTTTTTCCTTCTACTTTTCCCTCGCTTTTCTTCTGCTGGAAATGAAAAATTTTATTCGAGCACCATTTTGTGGAAAGCCATATCCTAAGTCTGTCATTGTTGCATGTATTATACATAGTAAGTGGATTCATGGCCGAGAACGATGCAAATATCGGAGCCAGCGTTCATATTTTATTGGCCATTTCGGGTTTTACGGTCCACGTTTTGCGGAAATTCTCTCCTCCTCATCCTTTAAGCCCTCGCTCGACAATTGGCGCGCTTATCCCTCGCGCTCCAGTCCGTAAAATATCCTCGTTTTGTCGAACGGGGGCGCTTGGAGGAAGAAAATTTCATCAAAAATTGATGCTCTACTTCGTTCTTCTTTGTCAATCACTGACGCAATTGTAGCCGTTCTGCCAATCACGCCATTGACACTCTCATTTGCCTGTATTTTGAAAACACCTCCTCACATCCCGCACTTATTTCCTGTTTCACAATTGACTCATTTGCTGAACCAGTTGATAGGCTTCGAGTCGGTTTCGGGCTATTCATAGCTTATTTTAGTTGGGAACATTGTTAGGGGGAGGGTTCAAAAACGCATTTGAACGGACTATGCTCAATATCAATGAGTTTTTAAGCCCTAGTAAGGACCTGTTCAATTATTAGGTCACAGTATGAGAAGGAGCTGTTCCGTGACATCCGGTATTAAGTCAAGCTGACACAGAGGGGGAGGGGTGAGGGGGTCTAAAATCTCGATTTTTATCGTGACTTTATATTGGAATGAGCCCTAAGTTATTTATAAAGGCTTTGAAACCCTACTGTTTTGGATTTGGAAGCAACAAATCTTTAGCTCTATAAAATTGGTTAGATAGATAGATTCGTGGGTGGGGCAGAGGGTCACGAAGGTTCCTGAAGACCCTATTGTGAAACCTTTGGTTGCCCCAGACCTAGAACAGAAGCTCTAGGTCCTTTATAAAGTTATATATGTTCCTAGGTGGTAGCTGATTTATCTGTTTTGGGGAGGGAAAGAGGTGTTTCAGGTGCTTTTTTCGTCTCCACATAAGACTGAGGCATCTACAGAGTATGTGTTGGTAAAAATTGGTTTTGAAGCCCTATCTTCCTTGGAAATCTAAATTTTATTAAATTAGCTCAAATTGGTTTTTGAACTCTAAATTTTTATGGAAACCTGAAATCCGGTAGAATCTCCAAAAATTTGAAGAAAATGGGAAAAGGAAATGGGTTTTGAAGCCCCACATTCCCCTGAAGCCACTTCAAATAGCGAAATTGAGTCAACTGCGATTTGCACATATCCATTTCAAGTGCCATCCGTGTCTGATGTATGCACTAATGATGTCATTGACTACAAGTTTGCATAATTCACTCCAGTTCGAGCACCGCGACCTCCTTGATTCATGTAAACACGGGTGAATTACATCAATAAATTAATTTTGATTTGTCCCGCGGGCTCTCTTAAATCAGCGCCGAGCACATAAACGTCAGTCAGGTGATTTCGCACTTCCACTTTTTGTCACTTTTTGCTCGTCAATTCGCCTTTTTGCGGGCCCGAGTGTCAGCACGCAGTGATTTATTTCCGGGAGCCATTTTTCATTTTGTGTATTTTGATTTCCTATTGCTGCCTTTCGTGTGCCGCATTTTTTTTTTTCATAATCACATAATGGCCCATTTGTCACGAGGCGGCCCGAAGGGTGACAATTTACTTCAACGTGTCCCGCGTCATCATTAAAGAAAATCGGGGGACACCGCTAATGGGTTCGATGGCTTCGATTCCTGCCACCACTTGATCACAATTATCACGCACTAAATTATCTAATGATGAGAAATTGTTGTGCTTACATCCTTTCCCATTTTTCTATTCAGTATTTTCATTATTTGTTTTCCTTTAACCCCGTGTCTGTGTAGGTATTCCTGCGTACAGGACACGCATACCAACACGACACTCACACTCTCTCACACCCCGGACCTGCTTCAGAATTTATTGGAAAATTTGCGGAGGAACGGAAGGCTTTCGGCGCCCGTTTTCTCCCAAATTTCCGCCACTTTTCTTGCGAAATTCCCCCACCCTTTTCTGCGAGTGAAGTCCGATTTTTCGGATTTTCCTGGCACTTTTCTGGCCTCCAATGGTCTGATTTGGGGGTTTTAAGCAACAGAGTTACACCTTGCGACGCGTTTTACTCCAATTCTATCAGCCGACTGGAAAAAGCGAGCACAGTGGAGCTATTTCGTACGGAACGGGGGAAAATCTCGGCCCATGCTCGCGTACAGAAGCCGACTGTGATCGGGGGAAAAGCTGGGAAACACGCCGTTCGTTGTGTTGGTGTCTGACATGCGCGCTTCCACCCTTCCTGATTCTCGCTCTGTATCACCCATGCCTTCCCTCGGGCCCTTCGACTCGTGCCAGTGTGCAGTGCATTTCCCGGCACATCAACCGGCAGAGTATTTACTAAACCGTAGTTTTCACCTATTCTCCCGATTTGTGCGAGTGTGAGTGTGTCTCACTTTGTAAAAAAAGCAATAAAAAAATAACAACAAGGAAACCCCCTTGAAACTCACACTTGCGACTTTGGATTGCCGACAATGCACATGAGGGTCGTTTTGCTCGCTTTGCCGGGAGCGCAGGAATATGCCAGCTTGAACTTTGTCTGCCAAACTTGCCTCTCTCCCTCCCTTTGCTGATTAGGCGCTCAACTTTCGAGTGAAACTTTTGCTTCCCTGTCCCGGGGAATCCGCGCTGCAGGAGAGTCCGAGGATGTCTTCTTCAATCAGAGAAGTCTGGCTTTAATTTAGCTCAGAGGTGGAACCAGAGGCGGGTTTTTGGAAGGCTCTTTTGGAATTATTTTACAGTGAAAGAGAGACAGAGGTGGAACCAGAGAAGGGCCTTAAAATTTTTACCTTCACTTTCTAAGAGTTTCTGCCCCAAAAGTCGACTCAGAAGAGCTTTAAAAAAATTCTTGACACGCCACAACTCCTAGCTACGAGAACCTCGATTATAATGAGTTTGTGTTCGAACACAACTTGAAGTCGTTAAAAGTCTAGGACTGCTCTCGACTTGTTGGAAAGTTCGTCTCTCAACTTTGCAACTCCCAACTAGTTGAACAAGCGAGAGACACAGTTTCAACAATCAGCTTTAAAGTTTCCCTCATCAAGACCCGCATCCTTGGTTTCCTTTTTTCCTGAAATTCGCCACACATTTTCCAACCACGGGAAATAATCAGCCCCAGTAACGCAATCATGTTGCGCCCTGCACGATGAACATTTTCGAAATGCACATTGAATATTCATGAAGTCAGTAATGAAAACGCGCAACGCGCTCATACCTTTAATGTTCCACATGTGCGGCAAAGGCGCGAGACTGCCAAAAGAGCGCAGCGAGAGAGTCAGAGCCAGCTGCGGTAACATCGCAAGTTGATGATTTTATGGCGGTGTGGACTTTTAAAACGAAGCAGCGGTGTAATTTTCGCCATTTATGAAATTGAAAATTAGCGCCGCTTTCCCGAATTATTCCCTCATGTTTTCCGACTGGCGTGCGTTTGTTTGGAATTCCAATCGGAATGAAAACACCATGGCATTCGTTAAATTTCGGGATAATTGGATGACAAATTGGCCCAATTTGGTGCGGGGACCAACACGACTGGGGTGAGGTGTGTGCGTTTCGGTGACATGTTAAGCCTTTTAAGCTCCCCCTGGCTCATCTTTTTCAATTAATCCGGCTCTTCCGGACTCCCGATTAGCCGGCTTTCTAAGCCAAAGCGACGGTAATTAGCTCTTTGACGGTGTACAGGAGCCTGGAGGTGAATGGGAACGAGATTCTTTAGAATCAAAAGCTTAGATATATAGACTAGGTAGATGGAATTTTGGGGATTTGGTTTACAGTAGGCTCTCCAGAGATCCCTGGAACATAAAATTCCCAAACAAAAAGGCGGCTTCTCATCTTTGAAAATTCAGCTACCCTCGAGGCCCTTAGGAACTTTACGAAAAGTCACACAGGAGCCTTGTCCAAGATTCCATCTATGATTTCATCTATATTTATTCCATTTACAGTCGACATAAAATAGCAAAGTACCCTCCAAGCAAAACGTTAATTAGTCGAAATACATGTAGCTCGCTATTAAAAATGCAGCTGTGGTGGTCCAACGGCGAGGACTGCGAGACAAAGTACTTTTCGGAATTAAATGAAAAGTTGCTCCTGGTCGGGAAAAGTTTCTACATCAAACGACAAAACACATCAAACATCCTTTATATTTCGCGCTCTTTATGGCTTAAGTTCTGCATTCAGATATTTTCGCATCGTGGGCTCCAGTAGCAAGTAGACTATCACAAAGCTTTCCAGCCCCGCTTCTGCGAGAAAGAGCATTTTGCAGATGAAACAACAACCAAAGCGCGTGAAATTATTATTTTACTTTGTCGTGAAACTTTCTACTCCCGTCTTCGTCTGCAATTCCCCCCACACTCTACTCACTTCTCGTTCTGCGGGAGTGGCAATGTTGTTGGAAGGAGCAATAAAACATAGCGCAAGCGAGAAGCAAAAAATTTAATTAAACATTTTATTTTCCTGACGTTTCACTACCGGAAGTGGGGATTAAAAGTTTCCTCCAGCCTTCGTTCGCTAAATTGAGATCAATTTGGGAAGTTTTAACATCTTCAGAAGTTTCAGTTTACCGAAGCTAGTTAAGTGAATAAGTCAGTCAAGGTATGAGGGGTCGATCGAGCCCTAGACCAGAAGGCCCTTTCCGAAAAAAAGTAAAAATCACCGTTCCCTTCTGGGACCGATTGGAACGCCCCCAAACAGCACAAAGACTCGTGTTTACCTCCGTGATGCTCGCCAAACACGATGCTCACTTGAGGTGAGGCTACAAACCCACATTCGTGTTACAACAAATTCGAATAGCGTGACTCCCTCCCGCCGCTTAATAGACACTTTCTTGCCTGCGAGCGCGCGTCGACAGGTTCAGGTACTGCGGATGTCAACAAATGGATTTTGTGTTCCCGTAATTTGATTACCGGGCCGAAAGCGAAACCCCGTCTTTTCCTTTTCGAGCTCCTTCAATAGATCGTCAAACTGATGCCTTTCTCCCGACTCGACTCGACTCGACTCGACTGAGAAACAAATTACAAGTCGGCAAATAAGTTATTCAAAGAAGGCCAAATCCCCCGGCATTCGAGAAAAAGAGCAGTCAGGTTCATAAATATTGCAGAGCCGCTTCTCTCCGGCCGGGCAGGCGGAAGAGCGAAAACAATTTGCAAACCCGCCAGCGAAACAATAACTCAAATTGTCACGAACGTTTACTCAGTACATTTATTCAAGAGCCGTACAAATTTCCTCCTGATTCCAGCCAAATTAAAATGTGTCTGTGGTAAAAAGCAGGGAAACCCTGTCCTCCTCAACTTCATCATCTTCATTATGAAATCATCAAAATCAAATACCATAAAAAGTACTTTTCTTACACAACCACTTTCCGCATCCTCGGAATAATTTGGGGCAATCAGCGCCCACGCACGAGCACACACTCTGAAGTGTTTGACAAGCCCGCCGAAATGCCTCTTTATGGTTTCGGGAGGCGCTCTCGTTCATTGTCATGGATGGCGGAGACGAAATTTCTACCGGATGGCTCGACATGCCTCGGTGAGGCAGAAGGCAAACAAGCTCTTCTTGCTCATTTCCATTTCTGGCGGAGGTCTGTTTGTCCAATTCCGCAAGTGGAGCAGTCACGAGGAAACTTTGAGTCAATAGAGTGATGTTTTGGAGTCCTTTCTTGTGAGAAGCTTTCTTCGAAGGTGGAGTTCAAGGACTTTTGGTACCGAAAGCTTCTGGGGGACTTTGTATTAAGAGAAAATTGTTGAACTATTTACCTCAAAATAAAACCAAAATTTTTGAGTAAGTTCTGTGACTTGATTCAAGACATGTCTTCTGAGTAATATAACTGAAATAATTTTGAATTGAAATGCAACTAGCTACAACTTTATTTGAATTGTTTTTGAAGTTTGATTTTTTGTTGTAAATAATTATGTGGCTTTTATTTTTGGAGAGTACATATTTGAAATTTTTTGTGTAAAATACTTGTGACTAGATGACTTCAACGACTATAGTCATTTGGATTTATTGTCACAGTCACTCCCCAGTGACTGGAGAGGCTTAAAATACTTATAAATAAACTCACAAAAATCAGCAAAAATTGCTGAGTTCGTCTAAGCCCTGATTTGCTCAAAAAGTCCTTTATTTTGGGTAAAAAATTCTCAAAAATGTAGAAAAAGAGACAAAGCCCTTTTCGTTCCAAAATACCACGAAACGTTAAGCCTTCGGCCTAAAAAGCAATCGTCCTTTAAATTAACGCCTATGCTGACCTTTGATGTAACCGAATTGTAGACCGGCAAATAAACGTCCAGCCTCCCTCGCTACTTCGCATGATTGCGAGAACCCCTTCCATCATTTTCCGCATAATTTGATCAAAAACTTTTGTGCTTGTCGAGATGCCAGTGCCCTAACCAAACACACTCGTAGCTGAACTAAATTTAATGGAGTCGAGAAGTGACTCAATACGGAACAATTTTGCGGTCATTCCTCCGTGTCACCGACTCGGACGAAAAAGTTCAGAAACTTCACGAAAATCAGCCAGCACGCCTGCGAGGGGAAACGAGGTACCTAAGCCCAGAAAAGGAAGATTTATTTTGGAAACAAAAACAATCTCAAGTCCTCACGAGAGCAATGAGTGGATCTCATTGCGCTATCCTAGGAGAAGCGCCCAAAAGATTCCATATGACAAATTACATATGAGGAAAAATGTGTTGCTCTGGCCGGGGCAGAGCGGAGATAAAGGCGGCACGAATTCATTTTATTTTGTGTCAAACAGACAACACATGAAAGACTCGCATTAGGTACAAAACGACGTGCTGTGAGCAATGTAAGATCATCATCGCCGGCTGAGCTCATGTTTAATGCAAAGATTTGGAACGAGCAAAGGAGGCGGAAGCTCTCCTACATCCGCTAGAATGAAAACAGTTCGCCTTGGTGGAAATTATGATTTCTGCACCTCCGAGCTGCTTTTACTTTCCGCACGGATTTTCCCCGAGACGCGCGTTGATGGATCGGAATTTCCATCCTGCCGCCAGTAAACATGACAGCCTTAAACCAATATGCCAATTCGCACTTGCTTTGCTTCAATTTTTAATGGAATGTGTGGGACTTTCACATGATTTCCTAAGAGGTTTCTGAGACTGCAGACAATCGACTGACAGATATTTCAGGAGACTATTTATCGAAGGCAGCAAGACAAAGCCTTTAAAGTAGTTAAAACATTTCGAGCCAAGGGTCGGATTTTCGACCATAAATTTTGGAATTTTTTTCTGGCATAACGGTGAGAGATAGAGAGCTAATCCTTCTTTTCTGAATATTTCATCTTTCGTCTTTAGCTCATAGAAGAAAACTTTTCTCCCGAGACTCCTAAAAATATATTTTTAAAAATTGAGAAACTCAATGCAAGATGAAGAAAAACCAGATATATATTTTTAGTTGAAATATATACGTATGAGATATATTTTTTTGACCTCAAATTTTTCATACAGGGGCCAAAAGGGGCTAAAATTTGAAAAATGAGCAAAATCGTAGAGCAGATCTATGAAGGATAAAATTTTCCAGATTTGCTCACGCCGAGGCTCCAGCAATTGTTTTCCCATTAGCTCAAAAATAACATCAAATTTTTTCCACGGCACCCCAATTCCATCTCCCATCCTCCCGAATCTCCGAAAACGAACGTCCCCCTTTTCCAAACACAAGAGTTGCATGAGGTCACGCACTTATAATCCTAGCCGTTGATGTATAAACGCTACTCATGAATATGTCAAAGTACAAACACGAAAAATCTCCCCGTCCAGCGTTATTTACGTGGCTCTCCGATTTTTGCCGCGTCAACCGCCATGAAAAGCGAGCAATCAATGCCTGCAACACACTCCACAACGATTGACGATACGTAGTATTTGGGAGCTGAGGCCGCACTTGAATTTGTATCCTTGCCAGCACACCTGTTAAGGCTTAAAGTAAATATTTTTACGGATGAAAAAGTGGCACGAACACATGAGTGCATGAGCTTGGGCAAACACTGGCCACGTTCCACCGAAAGGAACGGGGGCGCAAAAAAGTGCCACTGCGTTGATGTAAGCTCAGTATCGATATTTAAATTCACCCAGTGTTGTCGGCATAGAAAACCTAATGGCCATTTAGGTCCAGGGGTGGATACTTTATTTCATTACAGATACAAATTGTCTTTCATTTTAACCCTTTGGCTACCAAGGTTTTCAAACTGCGTCTAGCTTTCTAATTTCGTTGTTTTGGTTGAAACAAATATTATAGTTTTAAAAAAATAATTTTTAAAAATTTGTTTTGAAGGAGTAACACGAAAAACTGTCAAACAAAAATATGCCCATAGTTCAGAAATGGGTAAAATTTTCAAAAAAAATTATCAGAAAAATTTTTGAACTCAACTTGCAATATTGTATAAGAAAGATTTTTGAAATTACCACCTCATGTATTTTTAATGATTTTTAAAAGTGAAAATTAAAAATAAAATAAACTAGCTGCTTTTGCTGCTTTCTTAGTCTAAAAACGACTGGCAAAAAATTAAGCAAATTTCGAGAGTAAAAAGATAAAATTTATATGGAACGAGTTTTTACTCTAGAAAATTTCTGAAAAAATTTTAAGACCATTTTCAGAGATGCCTTAAATAATTTAAGGTCACTTCAAAGGGTCCCAAAGCCAGCATATGCTTCAAAAAGATAAGACTCTTGAATCAAATATTGTAGAAAATATTCCCCCCAGGTACCACTCCCGAGACACCCCTGGCCGAGTTACTGTTCCGGATTTAAACAGCCATGTCTCATCATTATGGTGATGCCATTCAGTCGGCACGAGTCAAATGTTGGGTATACATATGTTATTGGAGACAGGCGGCTGTCGGACGGAGGAGTTGAGGACAGGGAAGGGACTATTAAATGAAATAGAAACGTTATGCAAATCAGTGAGAGTCCCTCAAGGAGAACCGACTCCAAACCGCTCAAGCGGAATCGCCAAAAGTGACTCGGAGCGTTGACGGAAAATTGAAAATATCAAAACAGCTCAGTCTTTTTCCTCCCCTCGCCCATGTCCGCGTCCATCCCGGCTATCTCATTATATTATTTGCTAAAGGCACCAAGGCAAGGAAAGATGATATTGTTCCATTATTAAGTTAACCTTGTTGTTTCCCTCTTGTTTACCATTAGCTCGTGTATACGACTCGCCAGCATCCCCTGCAGCTAGCTCTATGTGCACGATAGCGCCCATTTCCATCATCTGCCTTTCCAATTTACTGCATCCTCAGACGGTCGTGGGCTCAACTTGCACGACCGTTGCAAGAAAGTGGATTACTCCATGCTTCCAGTGTGCGGTTAAATAAATATGAGGAAGCCTTTGCCGCGCTCTCGTCGTTCTGAAATTGCTTCGCAGGGATGCAGCCTGACATGAGACATTTTGAAATTGGTTACATTTATTATACATGGCGTTTAGGCCACTTCAGAGGTGTAACTCGAGGAATTTTTTAAAAGTCTTTTTATGTGACTTTTAATTGATGGAAAAAAACTTTGAGATAAATTTATTTGGCTCTCTAGCAGTACCTGATTTATGTTTTAAAGGCATACTCTCCAAAAGTTACAAGTAATTGAGGGAAGAAAAAGTACAGTAAAATAATATTTTGGCTCTTATGAGGGCCCTGTATCCTCTATCCCAGGAGGTAGGGTTGAAAAGTTTGCTAGTCTAGATGGCAGCTTATATGGAGAAGAAAAAAGTTTCATGAAGTTTTTTTCCTCCATTTTGAAGGCTTCATTCAGGCCTGTTTTTCCTCTGAATAAAATTGGAAGTGTTAGAAGTTTGAGACTCGAAAAAAAAATGAGTTACGCCCTTGCCAGCCTCCACATATTTGCTATTTTCTCAGAATCCTGCCAGGCGTTGACGATGCAATGTCCGGAGAACGTGGCAAAAATGATTTAACGTGCCTTCTCTCCGACCATGTCGTGCTTCTCCTCCCAGTAAGAGCCGCACAATGTAGCTTCTGTAGGCTAGGATTTGGGCCCACCGCACGATCAACTTTTCTGCAATGATTTTTTGATTATCTCCCTCAGGTAAGCTTGTTGAATTGCCCCAACTTCCAAGGCTGCAAAATATGTTGTCGCTCCAAAATAACGTCCCACTGCTGCCGACTAGGAGCATTAAAATTATGTAAAAGATTCATTAATTTCCAAAGAATTTCATTACGAGACACTTTGCTCCTTGCGCGCAATGATGCCGAATTGGGCTGCTGGAACATTGCGAGAGTACTAACAGCATTATTACGAATCCTTTTCTTCTAATTCCTCCGCTTGCGTCTCGGGACTCGGCACGCAGCCAGGTGGACGAACTGTGAGACGATGTGGGAAATCTGGGGAAGGGGAAGCCAGAGGACGGTATTTGAAACCGAGACTCTACCTTTCTCTTGCATGACTGCTGCGGTCTCGGGCTTAGCTTCCTCGCTCCCGAACTCAACGCATTCATTATTCATTTTTATGAAAGCCATAAAGTCATAACATAATACGATTGCTTTCGTTGAGACTTTGGTTCGTAGGCCGGGAAAACGCCCTTCTCTCTACACCTCCGAATTTCTATAAGCCTGGGCCAAGTGCTTTCAGGGAACCCTCCTTTCAAGGACGATTTTTTCTCCTGAACTTTGAATAAATGCAACTTCGAGTCCCATTTGTCCGTCTGTCTGTGTGGTCTGGAATGAATTCAACTCGAGTCTCGACTAAGCTTTAAACAGGGTTTTTTCAGCAAAAGAGAATAAATAAGTTCTTCTGAAGTGGAAAATTCCGTCCGGGAACCGCCTCGCCTCACCGTGCATATTCTCCAGCCCATTTACAAGAGCATTAAGAAAAATGGTTGGCCCATTAAAAAGCAATATCGATCCGGCTTCAAAGGCACGCTCCACTTACTTAGTTAAAGTCATTACCCACAAGCGCCGGCAATTGGTCTTGTACGTTTCCCGCTCCGTGAAATAATGAAAATGTGCCTATCAAGACATCCTTATCCTCTAACGAAGGTGCCACGCGGTACTGCTTCAATTACATCTCCTTGTAAACCATCCAGCCGTGTTCTGCACTTGCAAATACACACATCTAATTCTCTGAGGGCAAGAGAGGAAACAAACCCCTGCTTCATCTTACCCACTTGTTCGTTAATTCCACACTAAATTTACAAATTGGTACATTAATGCTACACGTCGTGCAGGAATACGGCCACCTTAACCACAATCCCGGCTTCTGTCTCTCCGTAGTGTGTCAAGATGGAGATAATCTTCATTGCAGAAGGATGTAAGACGCATCTTATCGTAAGAGTCAGGCCGAAAGTGTAATTGCTTGAGGAGAGCAACAGACCAGGGTACCTAGTGGGCGATTTGGGGATTTGAAATACGAGCTGGGCTTTGTCTCGGGCTTAAGATGCCTCCTGATAGGACATGGTCGGTCCGTGGGAAAGTTCACCTGCTGAGGGACCATTTTCGGTCCATTCCAGAGACGTAACTGGGGCCTTATGATTTTTTTTTTTGAACCAGTGACTCCTAGACCTCCAAGGGCTCTCACCTAATCTTGTCTCGGTGATGTCTTAACTCAGTCAGATTAATTCTAGCCTCCGTCAGAGGTGTAACAAGCTCATAAAAAAATCCAGGAGCCACAGACGTGATAAACTAGCCTGAAATATAGCCAATATCGCGACAGACACCCGATTAGCCTTGAATTCGTGACTTTCCCGAGCGCAGACAATAACCGTAATCCAATCAACCACCCTCTCTCTCCCCCTGTGGCCGTCTGCCTGACATAATGTGTATACATTTTTAATTCCTCGGTGGTCGCCGCCTGCCACTCTGCAATCTGCACTCGGCGCCATCCCCCCTCACTTTTTCAATTTCCGAACGCACGTTCGAGCGCATTCTCCCCCTCACATGTTTTTTCTTATCAGCAAAAGACATTGCAGAAAACTTTAAATGCATGCAAAATAGCGCAGGGGTGCAGACAAGTACAAGTACAAGGCCGAGGCCGTCTCAGTGTCTGTTGTGGAAAATAAACGCGCGAGTCAGCTCTCCTTCTGGAAGGGCGTCATTGACCTCCCGCACCCATAAATTAATCCCACCGAGTTTTTCATTATTTCCCAACTTCCGCACTTTCTCTTCCTCGCCCGTCGTCTGCAACTGTTGCTGAGTTCTGCAAACCACAACAAAGGGCAGGGACGGATCCTGCTGATGGTGACAATGGGCGTGAGGCCGCCCGGAAAACATGCCGCGGCATTTAATGAGGCTCCTCTTGCATACTCATTTTTAATTACTCGCCAAACCGCAATCAAGCATGGTGTCGTGGCTCCAAGGACCCGAAAATTAATTAATTACGGTATTGATTTTACATTACTCCCCAGCTTGAGCACGTCATGGAGGCCCTCGGGGTGTGCAGCATTAATTATGACGCTATCACTCAAGAGCTCTCGGCCCTTCCAATGTCCAATGGGGCGTGCTGTGAAAAAATCTCCGAGACTCGAGCAAGTCTGGCGCGAAATTAGTTCAGATAATCCGAAAGGAGCAGCGTTGATTAAAATTTCACAATGAGGCTCATAAGCCACATTATTTACAGCTCGAGACTCTCTTTGTGCGGTAATTCGGAGGTTTTGCGCAAACAAACCTGCTGTAATTGGATGGCGGGAGAGTTTTTAACGCTCTCGTTTGTTTGCCTCCCGTGCATTAAAATATTAAAATGCATGCAAAAAACTATGTTTGCGTTATCGTGGTAATTAATCAATTATCTGCAGATCATTAAACAGGGCAAGGAGTGAATCCTAGGGGAGTTGGATTGCAGCCATTTGCAGATAAGGAATTTCAACGAGGAAGAAGAATTTGCTGGCTTAAAGTCGATTTCGATTCTTTTTAGTGCATTTCATCACTTATGTATCTGATATGTCTGTCTGTCCGTCCGTCCGAGTCGCAAAGGCTCCGAAACTACAAGAGCTAGAGACCTGCGGTTTTTTGCAAGTTGTCATGTATGGTCTGGAGGGTGGTGGAACTACTTTGGTTTTTCCGAAAAAACTGCCTGGGGGTAATTAAGGGGGTTTTCCCGTTGTATGAAAGTTCCAAATACTTGATCCGATTAAGCTGAATTTTGGATATGTTATACATCACGTCAAATCTAGCAAATCATAGAACACATGTTTGCCCCTATCACCTAAGGGGGTGGGGTGAGAGGCCCAAAAAGGAGGAAAATTTTAGTTCGTCCGATTGAGCTGAAAATTCAATATGTTGATGCACCCGCACCACCACCAGGGACGGAGCTAGAGACCCCTTAAATTTCTACAGAAACAGATTTTTGGACAAAATATTTTCACTTCGACCTAACTTTGCTACTCAAGAGCACTAAAAAGCCAGATAAGCCTCAAAATTCATTTCCTAGCAGTCCAAAAACTCCACCTAACTGCCGATAAAATCAAAACATTAGCGGAAAACGGTTCCCAAATCCCCAGAGCCAGAGTGGTAATCATTTCGCAGCGTGCTAAAGGGCACATATTAATTTCATGCGGAACGAGGAACCGGCCAAAATGTAATTTTACACAAAAGCCTATGTTCCCCATTTTCCTTCGCCCCCTCCATGGTCCGTGGAACAATTAGTGAAACTGGAAAGTTAATTTTTGATTTATGATTAAAGTTTTATACACATTATGCGAAGAGGCGGCTATCTGTGGACGCGTGCGAGACCGCATTCCAGTTTGCAATTTGCCAACTCAGCTAGGGCCGAGTAATTATGACGTAGCTCCAGCTGGATAACATAATTTATTGGCATGCATACGCGCTTTCCACGATTTTACCCTGATCAAAATAGTACATGTGGTTTGATCCTCGTTTAACACCATTACTTTGTGGTCCAAATTAATGATGGCAAATTAATTGGAAAATAGTTCGACAGTGCAGAGGACGGGAACAATGGAAACTGCCATAAATCAGGCTGCAGCAATGCAATCACGCGTTATTGGTGTTAATGGTACGTGTATGTGAGCGGCAGCTTGGACACTTTTCGGGAATTTGAATGGCACTCACCTTTGGTCTGCAGCTGCTGGCGGTTGGAGTCGGTCCTGAGGGCCTCTGCGGTGTGAACGAGCTCATCCAGCTGCGGCTTCTTGAACTCCAGCTCCCGAAGAATGCTCTGAAATAGAGAAAAAGTAGTAGAAGAGGCTAATAAATCTCCCCCAACTCCCTCCAGCTCGGCCGTAATTGGATATCAAGTCAAGGAAGACTTAATTAAATACCAAACGATTTTATTGCACCCCAAATCACTGCCCGTCTGACATCAAACCGCAAGATTGAGTCGTCCAATATGTCAAAACATTTACTACCAGCAACACCCAAGCAGCCAATATGTGTGTCGAGTGTCAACAAATGGCGTCGGCCGAGGCAGCCACAAAAGTGTCCATTCAGCAACTTAATGACAGTGATAGAGCCGTTCGCGGGCCCACTCAGTGAAGCACCAATAAATCAAATATTTGTCAAGGAGGCCCATTTTCCGGATCATTCACACGGCTCACCTCACATACGCAGGAGCCAGGGGAGGAGGGAGGAATGTGGGGCAAGGTCAAGGTTCCATCAATCACATGCTGCGCGCACGGAGAGTCTCAAGTGGCTCCGTAATCGATTCCGGGTTTCGGAATCACAGCGTGACGGAGAAGTCCCGAGCAATTAAGGCAAGAGCGATCTCTCGTTGGCTCCATGACGTATTTTTAATTGGAATTATCTCGTGCCAAGAGACACGAACGTTAAAATAAATTGAATTCCACTTCCTGTCCTGGTGCAGGGGCTCGTCCATACATACTCCCGTCTCTATTGTGGCCTTTGGTACCACCATCTTGGATCATCGATTTTGCTTTATTTGATTTAATTTATTTTAATTTAATTTAATTTGATTTATTTTTTAGTTAAGGATGTTGGTAAACGAAACGATGGTAAAACGAAAAAGTTAATCAATTAAATATTTACCGATTGGGTGAATTAACCCATGGGTAAATTTTCTTCAAATTAGTTTTAAATACCCAAGTCACAATCCTGAACGACGCCACTCTGAGGTAGAACTGACATAAAACGGTGTGAAGTCAATAAAACAACCCCCACGACACTCTCCATGCCCGTGTGCCGAAAGTCCCAATCGAAGACGCCGGATGATGACAAAAGAGGAAATTCGCTTAGGTATTCCGAGCAACATGATCTGGCGACGTCCTGCGTTCGATAAATTGGCGCTGCATTGGCACTCTTTTGCGGAGTGACGCCATCATGAGCCCCGCTGAAGCGTTCTGAATTCGTAATGAGGCTTATCCATCAAAGGGAATTTTCAAGCGACTTGATGGTGGGTGGCCCGATGGCAGAGTTTATTAATTCGAACTCCCCGTGCCTCGGAAATCCCTTTCAGCTATACCTGGGAAATGTGAAGCAGGATACAAAGGAACAGAGATTCGGATTAAAGGAGCGCAAACAATGCCGTGTCACGGCGTGTATTCCGTATATATCAAAGAGATAATAACGAAGATAGACACGTTAGACACTGATAAGCGTCGTCTTTGTCTTGCTTCATTTTCCACTTTTCTGGAATTTTCTCTGAGCCACCGCCTAGGAGGAAATTTAAGATTGGCTGTCCATTCAGACCACAGCCGATTTAATTATGAGATCTGTTTGTGAAGCTAATGGGCTGAGTTTGGCTCTGAGTAGGAGAAGAAAGCCGAGTCGGGAAAGAACATTACTTTACTCCCTTCCTGTGACAGTCCCTGTTCCAAGGTCTGCTAGATTTTGCCTGATATTCAACATAATTGAGATTCAGCTCACGAAAATGAAGCATATGGAAGTTTAAAGCAACGGGAAAACTAAAACCTTTGAGCGAATTTTGGGTCTCTAAATCTAATCGTTTTGGAGCTTTTTGGACTCAAACATACAGACAGACGGACGGAACCCCTTCCAGGTCTCCTCTCTTAAGTCTCTAAAGCCTGAAAATAAGCAACGCAAGTCCACCTTTGATCTCTAATTGAAACCACATAAGTCCCCCGAGAGCAAGTTAATCCGTCGAAATCCTCGTCTAAACTTTTTCCACACACTCGCTCTCAGCACGAAATTCCTTGGCAACGAGAGTATATCGTATTGAGATTAATAGAGGGAACACGACGTCGGAACGCGGTTCAGCCCCAGCCCGCTTTAATGTAAATATGTCATTTGGCATGTATAATATGCATATTCCTACAATTTCACATTCATTCACGAAAACGTCTCCCCCTCCCCCCGCACCTCGCCGAGACACACAGTCTGCACGGGCTCTCCCACGGAGCGCGAGAGCGTCATACGGATACACGGGCCGGTGTGCGCTTTCAAGGGAGCCAAAAGAAAAGAGGGAAGTGGAGGGAAAAAAAAACTTGTAATAATAATAAACGAAGGACCATGCCGGAGGAAAATCGATACGCTTCCCCGTTGGATTCAGATGGTGTGCGCTTTAAGAAATGTCCCCACACACACGGGGTTCGATTTCATCTTGGATCGTCGTCACATGTTGGCTGTCGGCGCCGGGGAAGCCCGTACTCCCGCAGTTGAAAGAAAAATTATGTTTGCGAAGTGAGACATGCATGAGCGGAATTCAATGCCACTCGCAAACGCGCCTGGTGTGAGCTTCTGCAAAACATGATTCATGGACTGAACGGGGTAATGCACACATAAATTACGTCTGCCTTCTGGAGAGGCAGCAGCGACCCCTGCCTCCTCCCTCGCCGCCCTTCAGACGGTTCATATACGCCGAGGTGAGTGTGGTGAAGACGTGGTTCGTGTCTCTGCTAACACGGTAGCCAATCTAATCGAGGTTTGATAAGATTTCCTCGTATAAAAGAGGCACTGGGACGCAATTGGGTCAGTTTTTGCCATGAAGTTCCTCGTAGCTCTGCTCGTTTTGGCCGTTGGGGCCCAAGCAGCCCCCACCAACACCATCAACGGGACAATCGCGGAACCGGGGCAGTTCCCGTACCTCGTTCTGATCAAGCAGTCTTACGCTACTGTCCCTGGACGGGATAGCTTCTGCGTGGGAACTATCATCAGTGACGAGTACGTCCTCACCTCGCACGTCAGTCTGCTCATCGGGGACCTGGAGGACCCCATCACCCTCTACTTCGGAGCTCACGACTGGAAGGTGTACGAGGAGGCGCAAGTCAGACTGCTGGTCTTCTTTAGGAACGTCAAGACCTTCGCTCCCCCCAGCGAGCCCACCAAGGACTTGGCCCTCATCCGTCTGCCAGTGAGACTCAACTTCAACGCCCGCATTCAGCCCATCAACCTGCCTCGCTGGAGAGACGTGGGAGACGACTACGCTAGGCAGTACGGAATTGTGGCCGGGTGGAGTGCAATCTATGAGGAGTTTAGCCCAGTCGAGCCGGAACGCTTCCCGAGATACACGGAGGTGAGGATCCAGACGGAGGAGGAATGTATCTACCCGTCAGACATCGTGCGGTGCATCGAGCGGAAATCTATCGGGAGATTCGAGGAAGGAGCTCCGATTGTGAGAAATGACCCGGACGGGCCCAGACAAATAGCCATGGCGTCCGGACTGACTTTCTTCGGCGGGAATCCGAGGAAGGAGATTGATGTGTACGTCCCCCTGAACCTCTACTTGGTGTGGATTGAGAAGAACTCAAACGTCATTATTGAAGCATAAGTAATAGGGACTGTCGGAGGAGGGAATAAAAGCAATCGGGTGTCTTTGGACGTGAATAAATGCTCTTTTGATAGTCTAAAAAAATCCGTAATTTTGGCGCCAAAATTTTCTTTGGAAAAAATCCTCTAGAATTTTACGTTACCAAGACAGAAGTCGGACAAGGTGTTGGTAGCTATTTCGGTTGCCGAAATCATGACTGGCCTATCTCCAAATCTCAGATAAGCAGACAGGAAACTCGCCAGAATGGCGATAAGCAAGCACCTGATTGGCGTTGTTGTTTTTAATCAAACTTGACTCGTCACGCCAGCATCTTATCGAGCTTGGAATAATTGGCTATCAAATCGGTAATTAAGAATTCACCCACCTTTTGTTTCTCGATGGCAACCAGGATCCCATCGATGTCCGCCACGGTAACTGGCAGCTTCCGGAGCATTTCTTGTTCCGCCAGCAACCAATCTGTCACTTGATGAATTGACTTGTCGAAGCTCGTCAGCAGGGCTGTCGTGGCCGCGGATCCAACTGGAATTGCTTGTCGCTGTGGTTGCTTCGTTTTCGCCGAGAACGATCCAGGCACATATGGTTCGGAGGTAGTGGAAACGGTGCTTTCTGTAATGGAAAAATATGGATGATGAGGTTTTTCCCCAAAATCACAATCGTACCGTCGAGCTGCTGAGGAAATGGGAAAACATAAAAATTGAATTAGAAAACGCATTTCCGCACATTGTGAGAGACCTGAGAGATGTCTGGGAATGACAAATCCATGAAATATGGATGACGAGAGACGCAGTGGGAGGTGGAATACAATCATAAGCGGCTTTCGGCTTCGATGAGCAGCGAGTTGGAGCCGGGACATTTATGAGGCGTAATGAGGGGTCGTCGTTGGGACTTACAAGGTATTTTTCGCTTTTTTGCCTCCTTTCATGCCGCACGGACGGCCACCTTTTGTCCATGTGATTGGGATTTTATGATGGCTGCGAGGATGTAGAGGTAATAATTACATAAATCAGAATTACAGATCGTGCTGGGGCGGACAAAGAGAACCGCAGTATCACTTCCTCGGTCGGGAAGGAGCCGCGCAAACTTTTGCGGGTATATAGGGGATTCCGGAGCATTAATTCTTTTAGATTTCTTGAATCGCAGAGCTTAATATTTTCATCGTATTTCTCGACTTCATTTTTTTGGCCCAAATTCATCAAAAACGTGTTTCTTGAGATAAAGATAATTTCTCCAGGGATCATTTTCTCGACAAAAAATTTTTGGCCAAAAATCTCAATATTGAAGATTTCTTAACGAGTGAAGGTTTTGCCAATTTTCAAAATTTTGTTCAAAAATTTTTTTCTCTCCAAATTCCACTTTTTCGGCCCAAAATCTCCGGAAACGCAGATTTTATCGCCAACAAATTTTTATCAAAAATCCCGAAATTGAGATCTCCTTAAAGAGCGGAGGTTTGGTTATTTTTAAAATTTTGGGGCAAAAATATATTTTCTCTAATTTCCAATGTTCGTTCCAAAATCTTCAAAAGCGTGTTTTGCAAGCTATGTCTAGACGTTTTAAGTCTTCAGGAAACATTTCCTCGACATAAGATTTTGCACGAAAATTCTAAAATACCACTACAAAGAAGTGTCACTTTACCGCAAATTAAATCTCCTGCTTTACAACGCGCTCCAGGTACATCCGCAGCATACGCCCCATAAATCATGAAAGCCTCACGAAAGCAGCTATTTTTTCCTCCATTTTTACAAAATTCATTGCTGCATATTTTATTCAAACAAGTACAGCAACATTCCTCCCAGAATATGCAAAAGAAATTATTCACAAGTTGCGCTCAACTCGCGCAAATTCCTGGTGTTTAGTCTCTGCACCGGCTCGCAACTGCCTCACCTAATATCATCCAGGATAAGCTACAAGGCAGCTGCTTTCCCGAACATAAATACATGACTGCTTACGAATAACAGACAGCGCCTTCCCGCCATCCCCGGTTTCGAATAAAAAGTTTTATTCTAATGGAAAAACGTCTTCTTCTATTTTTATGGAACTACTTGGCAGCTCAGTGATGAATGATGACTGAATGCAAGCCTCCTTTACGGCCCCTCTTCATACTTGCTCTTTATTGCATGTGACAAAGACGAGACTTGGCGAACGCCGTCTTCCCAAACTCGTCTACGGGCCATAAAATGTCACCTACCACCATAATAAAGTAATGATGGAAGGAAACTATAAAACTGAGATACATCCTTGAGCGAGGATGTCGTGCCAAGGACATCATCATCGCCACAGACAACCTCGACTTCCCCTTTAGATTATATCTCGCCCGCGCGTCTCAGCACGAAAGTGAATTTCCTCATTTCGCCAAATAAAAATTAACGAGGCTATACAAGTGGCAATTATTGTCAATCGTGTCACCTCACAAATTACTTTTGAAGCAATCAATAGGAGCCCCCGCCGCGTCACTTCCTCCCAACCTACTTTCCTAAGGAGTTGAGGGAAGGCAGACAAGTGCGTGTGTTTTTGAATAGGATCAACTTTGGGTACGTCGCTCACACAAGCGTTAACTTTCTATTTGGTTTCCGAGACGCTTGGACGAATAATTGCTCGTGTAGGGCAGATTAGAGCGTAGATTTCGGCTTGCGGATGTAGTTCTGTTTGCCTAATTAGAGCAGCCACATTGATGTTTGACTCGTCTTTGGAGTTTTAGGGTGTAAAAACAGAATGTTTAGAGCTAAGGAATTTTGTGGATTTTTTTTCTCGGGCTTATTTCCCATACATTAGTCAAAAAGGACCAAAAAAGTTGAGATCAAGGCTTAGGTAAACCTCCAGTAGAGTCCTTTCCCGGTTCATCTTAGATTTGGAGAAATAATACTTCTGTACTTCTCTCAAAAAATTTTGTTCGTGGTTCTTTACTCATTTTTCATCGAAGGAAGTCCCAAAACGAGTGAACAATTGGCTCTGGAGGAAGACTAGGACCAGCAGAGAGCAACTCCAAGACTGCAACAAGCATAAAAGATCCAAAATCGGGCTCAAAGGTGAGTTCATAAATTTTCTTTTGGGCTGAAAGACTTGCAAAGACCAGAATTTTAGCGCCAAGAGTACTTGTAGAGACTTTTACTAGTCCCTCAAGTGCCCCTTGAGGCTGAAACCCAGTCAAATGGGATTTTCCAGTCCAAAAGTAAATTTTTGGTAAGGTGCCAAGGTCAATGAAGGTCAAAAGGACTCCTGGGGCGAGCTCCAGGATTTTCAGCCAACCCTGAAGTCCCCGTCCCTGCCCAGAAATCATACATTAACATTTAATTTAACAAAAGTGCCCGGATTATCTCGCGAAAAAGCAGCTTATGACAAGTTTTTGTTCCTCTCCCTCCCGATCCCCAGACGATTCACTTTTAAACAAGAATAATGGGCAAAAGCGCTACTTCCGGCAAGAGAATACCCATAAATACGTGATTAGCATGCGGAATCTAGCGAAAGTAGCGCAAATGCATCCTCTGTCGGGCGGCTGTCGGATCGAGAGAAGCGACAATTGAAATAAAGTTCGCCTTCCTGGAGCAAGGAAGCTCCTTTTCTTGCAACAAGTTTATTTTCGCAGAGAGAGAGATAATCAGGCATTGCTGACGACGATTCACTTGGGGATTATTATTTGCAATTTGTTTGGTATCCTAGACGCCTTGCGAGCGAGCTGACGATGAATTTCCTTTCACTTTGCGCGCAACGCTACTTTGGAGGCAATGAAAACGAATGGCGCGGCATTATGAAAGTGGGTCAGGAGGAAATTGCGTCCATTGAATCAAAATTGAATAAGCAACCACGAGGGAAAATTGAAATGTCAACCGAGGATTTGCATTATCCATGAGGGAAGATGTGGAGCGTGTCTGGGAGACTGCGTTAGCACGCATTAATGAGCATCTCCCCGTTATGCATTAATTAAAGCCACGTCGTGTCCTACATGTCGCAGTCCCTGGGATTCACACGCGTGTAATACGTGCACCCCGTGATCAAACATGACTGGGAACATTTTCGATACCACCACTTTATGCCTGCAGATGTATGTACGGAGAGAACAAGCCATAAAATGTGCTTTAGCAGGCGAACATAAAATCACAGAGGGCGAGATGAGCGAATATAAGAAATGCCCTGAATTTTTCTTAAAAATTGGGCTCTTTGATTTGAGCTTTTTTACGAGCCTTTTTGAAGACTCTTTCAGAGCTTTTTAGAGCCTGTTTTGGAATCTTTTCCTAGCCATTTTTGAATTATTTTTGGAGCTTTATTTGGAGCTTTTTTGCTGAGTTTTTCCTGAAGCCTTTTTCTGAGCCTTTTTTGGAGCCTTTTTCGGAGCCTTTTTGAACTTTTTCTAAGGCTATTTTCGGCCATTCTTATTGGAACTTTTTTGGAGCTTTCACTTGAGCCTTCTTCTTAGCTTTTCCTGAAGCCTTTTGCTGAGCCTTTCTTGGATCCTTATTCGAAGCCCTCGGAGCCCTTGAATCCGGAATCCAGAGCCTTTTCTGTACCCTTTTTGTAGTCGTATTTGAAGCCTTCTTTTGAAGCTTTCATTGGAGCTCTTTTCAACCTTTTTCTAAGCCCTTTTTGGAGACTTTTGAATTCCTTCGGTAGTAGATGTCGCTGAGAGACCGGTCAAAAACACCTCGAAAATTGCCCCAAACAACTAACAGACACCCATAAAAACTTCAACGAAAACCCAGTCATAATAAAAATGCAATAAAACATTCGCAAGGAGCCCTTGGGAGCGTCAGTTAATTTCACGCCACCATCAAGTTTGAAGTTGCGTACTTTGAAGCCCCCCAACGGCATAATCAGATGGCAATAATCGACGACAACATCACAATAACATTTTGTGCGGGTGTCTTGAGGAAGTGAGGCTATGCGAGGCTGCGGATGGGAAAAACATGGGGGCAACAGCACCATAAAAATCTCATCGGGCGCAATTATTTCTCGCAAATATTTGCCCCCCCCCTCGCTCTCCTCTCTGCAAATGTGTGTCACATCTAGTGCTCAATGTTTGCCTCAGTTGCTCCATTTCATGTGGATATGCACATCACAGACAGTGCTGGCGGCATGACATTTAGATTTGCACATAAAAAGTAATAAAAACGCATGTCTCTCGTAGTGTTTGAGTGGGACTAGCAGAGTTGTCACTCAGGATAAAATTGGGGGAGGTCTCGTTTCTCAGGGAAGTCTCCAAAAATGTTTCAAAAATGACTACAAAAAGGGCTTCAAAAAAGCTCCAAAATTAGCCACAAGAAGATTCCAAAAAAAGCTTTTAGAAAAGCTCCAAAAATAGGCTTACAAAAGAGGGCTCCTAAAATACTCCAAAAAGTTTCAAACGAGGTTTCAAAAAGGCTCTGATTGAAAACCCAATTTTAAGAATTAATAGCAAACCCTACTTCGTCTTCCCCCTCTCTGGAATTTTCCGCCGCATTGCCAATTTTCCTTTACATTTTCGCCTGAGTGCCCGCATGTCAAAACAAATTGCACGAATTTTGGAAAATTGAACACACATTGGCGTGCATATAAATTACAACAAATTGATACACTGTTTTTATTGGCCCTTTTTGCACTGGAGCCACTCATAAAACAACATCCACAAACTGTTTGCCATTTTACCGCACACAAACGCGAGCAGCACACCAATTTAATGGCTCAATAAATCTAAGCCGAGATGTGATTTTCCGTCAAACTCTCACCTTCGCTCTCACTCACAAAAAAAAAAAAGTAAGCTGCAATTCCAGGCTCCAGCACTCTCTCCAACAGGTTCAAGAGCACGCGACACGTGGCTCACAAGTGTGGAGCGCGACTGGATCCAGAATTATCTGCTGTTCAGCATATTTTCCGCTCTCTTGGGTGGCTTCAAAAGGGAAATGGATATGAAAGTGCTGTCGGCTCAAATTGGAGCGTTTTATTGAGGCAACACAAAAATTTGCATAAATTTATGAGCACAAGACAGAAAACAATGTTTCGGAGATGATGCCGAATCGAGTGGAAAAATGAGTAAATGAGTTGCGGCGGGTTAAGGGGAGGGAGGAGGTACTCCTAATGGAGATTAAAATTTACCTGCCTAAACGGTAACTAATGAGGCGAATTTTTCATCCCTGCGAGCGAATTATGATGAATTTGCGCATTTTGAGCTGAAATATGGGGGTTTCTTGATGTCTCTATCACTCGAGGTAATGTCTAGGATTAGCTGGGACCTCAGACCTAACGTGCTTCCTAGACTGGATACCAACCTTTTGGGACAGTTCACTCTCAGACCATACAAGTTCTTAAGGACCTTAGACTTTAAATACTTCATAGACTGAACACTAAATTTTTTAAGGTTTACAATTTCCCTGGAAAAAAATCTTTGGACCAAAAACTTCCTAGATGGGCACTTTCTGAAACTTCCAGAGCCTATTGAGGGCCCCCACATCCCCTGAAAATGTCAAAAAAGCCTTCCTTGTCCAAAAAATTTTGAATGATCAGTCCTTCTAGCACTTTAGATCTGAGTCTGGCAATCATGCAAATTTCCGTCATCGATTTTGCGGCTAGTTTTTTGGGTCACCGGGAGTAAACAAGGCCAACGAGGACAAAAAAGAAGCTCCCAGAATCTATTTAAAGAAGGCCGGGGCCGGTCCGGTTCTCATTATCGCCCTTTTCCACTTGCATAGCTTCTGCCTGTCATTCACCCCCATTCAGAGCATCTCTCCGCACATAATCTCATTAGCAGGCGCGTTGGCAGCGTGGCAAAAACAAATGAACTTGACTCACATTCCCTCGTTTTGTATATTTATCCACTTCTCGTCCTTCAAATAACGATGATTACACGATTTCGGCACTCTAATCCAGCTTCTTCACTTTGAACTCCACTTTTTGCTCTTGCTCTCCCCCGGACTCTGGAAATCAATTAATTTCGCGTTCGAGGGATAAATTAGTGCCGTAAGCTGCGGTTTCCAAGCACTTCATTAATATTCATCACTAAACCGCCTCATTTGGAGCTTCCTTTATTTCAGATGAATTTAAATTCCCAACACAGTTCGCGCGTATCTCTCCACTGAATGGGACACGGCACTAAGAGACTCTTAAACAAAGGCGACGTTTTAAAGTTCACCAACTTTTTGTTGATATTTCGCACCACATTGTGACCGGCATGCTTTCGGCTCCACAAAGCGCGGCATTCTCGTCAAAAATGTGTGAGTGACAAAGGAACGGGTGGGTATTCAAACACCCTTGCAGGCTTGCGACTCACGCTAAACTAAACACAAGAAATTGCCCACACAATGAGTAAAGGTATACAAGCGAGCTCAGTACGTATTTTCCTCCTTTGGCGCTATTCTCTATCCATATCCTGTCGCGCGTACAATCATATTGACACTGAGTACGGGGGAGCGTGTACGAGCACTACCCTGGGGGTTGGGTGTTTCTGTACTGGAATCAGCTGACCTTCGATTAATGGGGCTTTGATTTTTTATTCAAAAATAAACGTCTGTCCCAAAGTTTCTGGCTTGGAATTTTGAGCCAAAAAACTAGAAATTTTTCATGAAAATTTTTCAGTTTTAATGGAAAATCCCTCATTTTTTTCTGAAAGCCTGGGACTCAAAATTTTCTGGCTTCGAATTTTTAGCCAAAATACCAAATATACTGAATGGAAAATATATTGGAATTTTTCATGAAAATTCGTAAGTTTTCACGGAAAATCCCTTATTATTTTCTTAAAGCCTGGGATCCAAAACTTTCTGGCTTTGAATTTTCAGCCAAAAAACCAACAATACAAAATGGAAAATATATTGGAATTTTTCATGAAAATTCGTAGGTTTTCACGGAAAATCCCTTATTTTTTTCTTAAAGCATGGGATGATTTAAGAAAGCTTTCTGGCTTCGAATTTTCAGCCGAAAATCCAAAAATACAAAATGGAAATCATCGTAATTTTCCATGGAAAATTTATAAGTTTTCACGGAATATCCCTCATTATTTTCTGAAAGCCTGGAACCCAAAATTTTGGGCTTTGAATTTTCATCATAAAAATACAAAATGGAAATCATCGTAATTTTCCATGAAATTTTTCAGTTTTCACGGAAACACTCATTATTTTCTAACATCGTTTTTAAGTCTTGTTTCCCGGTCCTGAATAAATAATCTCTACCCACAAACTTTGCGTGAAAACATCGCCATCGTCGGGAAACTTTGGTCCCCAAGGGTTTCCAGCCACACAGCCCGGAATGCGGAACATGCACAGAGCCATGATGGAAATTTATTCCATCGTCGTGTTGTCATATTGTTACATGGACAGGAGAAAAGGACTCTTAAGTCGGCCCACTACTGCTGCAGTAAAGCCCCAAACCCAAATGAGGAGAGAGAGGATATAATTGCACAAAGAATGAATCAAGTAACAGAGAAGCGACGGTGAATTACAGGAGATCTGAGTGCATGCAGTTATGAGAGGAAAACAACAGAAATGCAGGAAGCAAAGAAATGCATGATGGTTTTTGTGACGTGAAAGAAGAGAGGATCCGGAACGACAACTTTGCATACTTTAAGTGGCTCGGAAGAATGGCTGCCTTGAAAACAAGAGAGCTCCTAGCACCGTGCTAGGAGCTCTTGACTCTCCCTGAACTTTTCACTCAGTCAGGAGCTCGTTAGCCAGAAGGTGTTGCTTATTGAGCTTCAAGAGTTTGAATCAAAAATAGAAGAAGCAAAAGCAAGTTATTATTTACGACCTTCCTTCTCGCCCCAAAAGCAGAAGTTAATAGAAATCCCGCCATTTAAAAATCCCCACCACGCTCGCTCCCCCTCGATAAATCCCACTTGCGCCCAGTGCCAAGAAACTTAGTGATTTTCAATAATTTATGAGCCTTCATAAAACCCATATCATCCACTTAAATTCCCAATCGAGTCAATAAAATTGGCGACCTCTCCAGGCTCCATTTGCGTCCCTCTTTGCGGTGTGAATGTTCTCCGTGCCGGCGTTAAATGTTAAATTGTCACTTTGCAGGACCCAAACAGCCGGCTATAATAATAATTGTTTAGATTCGATATTGAGACACAAATTCCAACGCATCCGACTATGATTGCTATCAAATTAGAGTGCATGGCGAGCATGGGGAGCCAACAACCTGCAGCAAACATTGAAACCGTTCATTGAATTTGCCACAAGTGGCATCCACATGCATGTTCAATGGAACGCAAGTGTGTTTAAGGTTCATTCCAGCTTAAATGTTCTCAATTAAATTTATATCATAGCTTAACAGTCTGCAAAATGCCCCCCCTTCACTCCAATCGAAGTCGTATATGTGCACTCTGGACTTCAATGATGTTATATACCCAATCCGTCATCCTGCTAATCGAAGGGCTGTCGGTGAAAAGGGGGAGCGAGCTTATAGACCAGTTTGCTGGCGGAAATGGAGCGAAAATTGGAAACGTGAATACAACTCAAATCTCGACAGACGACCGAAGTTGCTAATTTTAAACCAGCTTACACACAGGCGAGGCCATTCACTGCAGTAAACGTGTAATTCGACGGAAATCATTGAACAAAAAGGAGGGCAAAAACTATCAACACGGTAGAGATTACGGCAACTGGCGCTGCAGGGATGGAGAGGGGGCTGTCCGATTTTTCCCAGGGGACTTATTTTGGAGGTCTCTAGAGAAGCTTTTCTGGAGCGAAACAAGCCCCCTCCTTCCCGCCCCTAATCTCGTACCCCCAGGGGAGCACCAGAGACAAGCTCCGTTTCAATACTCCAGCGCCCAAAAGCAGCTTTCTGCCAACTCTGCCCATCGCCCACTTTATAATCATGCAACCGTTTATCTCGGTGACCAACGACACTGGGAACAGCATGTTTTATGATGTGAACTACAACACACTTTTGTGTTGCTGCATTTGCAAAAATTCATGTGCATTTGAGCTGGTGCCAAGCCGCACTTTTTCCTACATCTGAACCGCCCGCTGCACATTTACGTGTAGTCCACAGTGCACCAGACATTCTAGACAAATTTTGTCATAATTTATGGTATTGCACTCGCTCTTTTTCTCCCCCTCCGATCCCCCTCCACAGCTGCCCTCGCATATAAGGCATATTATGTTCAACAAAAGACTTTCGCAACTTTTCCCGACACTCTGAAACGCGCTTCGCGCCGCCAGATTATTAATACACACACCATTGCCTCGCTTGCATTTGCCAATTCTCGTTTCATTGTCGGACGGGACGGCCGCTTCATTGTCAAGAACACATTTTTATTGAAATTAATATTGGGGCCTCGTATTAATTTCGCAAAGTTGGAGGATCTTTCGGTTATTGGCTTCTGGAGTGAGCGTAGGGAAATGGAGAAAAATTGATATTCAATTTTTTCATCAGAAACTTGCAGCCTTAGGAACCAAAACAATACGGACTAGAGTGACATACAATTTAGGGCTTGATTTTTTGTGAATTTGTGCTTCATTTCCGAACTAGAAAGAGTCATGTAATTTTAGGAGGTTAAAAATTCTAATATCGGCCCTTAAAAAAATTTCCTGTGAGTCAAATTAAATGGCCATTTTTTACGAGCCCTAAGAAATCCTTGAAATAAGCTCAAATTAGCTAGTTCAAGAGCCTGGAAAAAGAGCTATAAAATTTTAAGCAGTTTTAAAATTTTTAAAATCAGTCTCTTTTCTTCAAAAAAATTTAAAGCCCATTTTTAAGAGCCCTAAAAACCTCAAAATCCTTGAGATAAATTTTATGAAAAAAAAAGACTTGACTCACCTTTCCTCGGAGTGTTCAGTGGCCGCTCCAGACTCGGCTTCCTCTCCGGCTTGGCCTCCACCTTGACAACGGGCGCCACACTTTCGTTCTCCCCACTTGTTGCTTGCACTTTTTCACTCTCACTCTCTGGCACTTTTTCAGCTTTCGGCGACGGTGGCGGCGGCGGTTTTAAGTTCAGCACAACATCTGTTTCATTTAGCGTCTGCGAAATGTCCGTGCTGATTGTGATGTTTTTGGCCACTGCAGGCTTGCTTGTGGTTTCTTCAGCCGTCTCGACAACAGCGACGGCGGCGGCTGGCTCCTCTTGAGGCTCGTCCTCGGGTTCTGTGCTCGCCTTGCGTGACACGGGGGCATCAACACTACTTTTTCTGGCCACGTCCGGCAAACTGCTCTTACGTGATTCCGAGGCACTGCTTTTTCTCGAGCTCTCCTTCGAGCTGGGGGGTTTTTCCACCTCTTCTTCCTCCGGGATGCTCGTCTTGCGGGACTCTGACTTCTCCTCAGCAATGCTGGGCGACCGGCTCTTCAGCTCGATCTTCTTTTCCTCGATACTCGCTGACCGGCTCTTCTTCTCCTCCACGCTGGGAGACCGGCTCTTGGCCAGAGAGGGGATCTTCGTGGCCTTGACGCCCTCCTCGACCGTCGGGGTGCGGCTCTTCTTGAACGGCTCCGGTTTGGGCTCCTCCACGACTGCCTTCTCGACCTTCTCGGGAATGACCTCCGCAAAGCCCTTCTTGATGGGCTCCAGGACCTTCTTCTTGGGCCCCACGAGCCCCGTCTTGGTCACCTTGGTCTCCACCGTGGTCGTGGTCGTCTTCAGTGTGGACTTGGGCGTGCTGGTCGCCAGATTACTGCGATTGAAGGGCCGTGGGCTCTTCGGGGTGGCCCCTGTCTGCTTGTTGAGGTCCGTGAGGGCCGTCGTGACCGCCTCGCAGTGCTTCCCGAGCTCGCTCTTGGACTTCTCGAGCTGCTCGATGATGGACCTGACTTTGTTGACCCTCGACTGGCCCTTCGAGGACGTCTTCTCCTTCGCCTGAGCCGCTAGTCCGGCCGCCAGCTTCAAGTCTTCCTCCTTTTCCTGCAAAAAAGACCAGAACTCGTCAAGCAAACGCGAAAAATGCGACACATTTTTTAAAGAACCGATGACAAGACGCCATTATAGCGGGCATGGGGACGGAAGTTACACATTAATATGACAATTTTCAATATCAACGAGTGATAAGTCATTCTAGTTGTCTTTCACGAAAATACTTCTGCCTACATGCCACCTAAAAATGCTCTCCTCAACCGAGATAAATAAATAAATAAATTATTTTTCCTCGTGCTTTTCGTGTCTTCTTGTTCTTTGAAGACGAGTCGGCAGACAAATTGTATGTAAACGATGCGCTGCGACACGAAATACAACAATGAGCACACGCTAGAGCGACGGGAATGTCGGTGGCCGTGCCGTGGTAAAAGAGTTTGCTCAGATAAATGTGGGAAACCGCAACTAATGAGCAAGTCAGTGCTCACAAAGTGAAAAATTAATGAGGAAATGCCACAATTTACAAGCTTTTCGTGGTAATTTGCACGTTTCCCTTGCGAGCTATCGGCTGGAGTATTCTATCAGCGTGGCTGGCTTCTCATTCTTTCGTGGCTGACGTTGATGGAGATGTCTCGCATTCTGGCTACCTTAGACTGATGTTGCTCCTGAGTTATTCGTCGTTAAAGTCTTTCGAGTGGCGGAAAAAAAGTCTTTCGTCCCATTTGATGATTTAATTAACTGATACCTGGGTGATTTAAACCTTCAAAAGCCATCAAAAACTATAGCTGCACCTTTCCCGATCTCACAAAATTCTGAAGTAAGGCTTCAACCCATCTCGGGCCTAATTTAAGCCTTGGCATAGCCATATTTGTGAAAAACTTCTTTTTTCCAGTGATGTTTGAGTATTACCCTCTAAGTCATTAAAATCTCAGACAAAAATTTAAAAAGACGAAATTTTGAGGAATTTTCAAAAAATATGTTCGAAAAAGCCTATTTTTCAAAAGCCTTTGAATTAAGTTTTAAGAGCATCGGGAGAAAAATTTTCTCTTTGAAGTTAAGACGAAAGAAGAAATATTTGGAAAAAACAGGACAGAAAAAAATATTCCAAAGTTTATGGTCAGAAATCCTTCCTTCGCCTCGAAATGGGCTAAGAGCCGAAAGAGACCTTTTTATGAGCAAATTTCAAAGTCCAAGCCAGACAGAGCCCAAAATACGAAAACACGCCGAGCCGTGAGTCACAAGGTCACGCGACATGCCCCGCAAATTGGCGTCACAAAATCCCAGAATTTTTCACATTTTTCCCATAATAAAGTGTCGTTGCTGTGCCATTACGTTTGGCATCGTTTCAGCGATTGTGTTCAGAAGAAGGGCGTCTTTCCTCAGGTTAGAGAACAACAATTTTCAGTACCATTAATTATAATTGTGTGTCAGCTCTGGCTACCTCCCGTGCATCGAGATATGCTGCGCGGAGTGCGAGAGAGAGATGATCGAAATAGACGGCGATGCACTTTCCCATTGTTCGTCTGCCGGTAGCTCGGCTATTTTTACCCCCTTAGCGGTCTATTTCGGGCCCAGGCAGCGCTTTCATAAATTCTCAAAAGCTTGAATTAAACAAATATTTACCATGGTGATGCGCTCCGACTTCTAAAAATACGCCTTGGTGCGCGACGGGACGAGTCAAGTTTCGATATTCGGTGACTGATCCTTGAATTACGACTGCTCTTTGTCTCTGCTATTTACTTATCTCGCAACTCTTTCGAACACCGAGAAAACGAAGCCGCATCCAGATCTGTCATGTCTCTCATTTGTTCACTCTATCTCTCAACTTCACAACTTTTCCTATTTCACGCACTTTCGACGCTTTTAACACGTAATTGCTACACCTAAATCACCAATACGTCATGCACCTTCATGTAATTTGTCATAAAAATAATCGACCGCGATGCAATTAGCTTAATTAGCCCGAGATGTGCACAAGTATGCAGCAAATTCACCAGACTGTGGCGTTTTAATAATGACATCACTCAATGCTTGGGGCCAAAATTCTTTCTGCATGCACCCAAAGTTGAATGAATGATAAGTACTTGGGAAAAAGGCGTCCGAGTCTCGTTAAAAATAAATTACACACTTGATCTCGCGCGCGCTTCTGGTGACATTTTCACTCGACGACGCGGTCACAACTGAGATTTTCCGAGAATGTGCGCCTCAACAAAGTGCTTCATAACTTTCCTCACCGTGTTTTGTCTTTGGTTCTCAAAAGTCTCCCAGATCTCGATTCTCGGTGCGTCGCGCGTCTCCCAGAGATGAAAATGAGAATGAAAACTCAAAACCTCGCCTAACAATGACGACTGTGTATCACATTAGCAGACATTTTCCGGACAGGTAGCGGCATGTGAGATGTAATTGAAACCATATGGCGGCTCACCGTCCGCCAAAAACGTGGCAAAAATTATCTTTTAATTTTTTTAAAAAAGATATATGCTTACTTACTTGGCCTGTTCAAATGTTAATCGAGATTTTAGACCGCCAATCCCCCTCTGTAACGGTTTGCAAGGGGGCCTCCTCAGACCGTGACGTAATATTTAAACAGCCCCTGGAGAAGTTACAGGCCTTCCTGTTCATAAACTAGGAGCCTCAAAGTTCTGACAGACCGACAGACAAATAAGACTCAAGGAAAAGCCCCGGGAAAATTTCCATTAATTTTTATCTCACCGGGTTTTGCGGTGCCGTGGGTGGCGAGCAAATTAACCTACTTGACATGATTTTACGCAACTTTTATACGCTTATTTACGGCTTGTTTTGACGGATTATGAAATACACCCAGTCTCTCACCTTTATTTCCACCAGCCTATAATGCAGCTCAGCCTCCGACTCCCAGTTCACGGGCTTGGCGATCATCTCGTGGATCCTCCGGCTCACCATCACCGACAGCTCCTCCAGCTCGAGCGTCTTGAGCGTCAGCAGGTCCACGGGGAACTTCTTGTCTCCCACCACCTTCTCCTTCGGCGTCCGCTGGTTCTCCAGACTCTGGTCCTGTGTCTTGTCGAAGGCGTCCAGGAACAGGGGACGCGTGTGCTGGACCTCCTTGAACTTGTCCCTCAGCGTCGTCTGAATCGCCATGAGTCTCTTTGTGAGAGCCGGAGACTTGCCATGGGCCTCGAAGACCAGCGTGTCGCCCTGCGAAATGAGGGTGGCGGCATCGGGGGTGATGGAGAGCTTCAGCTGCTCCACAAAGGCCAGACTCTCGTTGCAGGAGGCGATGCGGTCGCGAGTTGCCTCCAGTGCGACTATCATGTTGGCGGCTGCCTCCTCGAACTTGGTGACTCGGTGCTCAAGCGATGGCACGAACTTGTAGGGAGGCTCCTGGGACTGGCCGTTGGGAGGAGCTTCGATGCGGCTCTGAAAAATCGATAAGCAAACGTGTGAATGTCGCGAATGCTTGGAATACCTCTACGTGACTGGGGTTGCTTATTTCTGCCAGACGATAAGGGCCCCAATAAAAAAGCTGGGAGTCTGCTAATTCCACTCCCATTCGACTTTCATTAGCACGACCATGAGCTCCCCTTCAAGCAGCAGAGTAGTCATCATTTTCGTTTTTAGCCTGCTCCTGATGACCGTCTTGGCCAAAAAAGACCATCCCGAGCCCGAGCCCGACGCTGAGGAGAACGAAATACAGCCAAAGAAGCACGAGGACGAGCAAAAAGATGAGGGTGGTTTCTGGGAAATGGTCAAGAGCTTCTTCTTGAGGTGGTTCTCCGACGACAAAAAGAAGCAGGAAACTCCTCAGCCCACGAGTGAGCAAGAGAAAAAGGACAAGGAGGCTTACGGGAAGATTCTGGAGGCCATAAAGCCCGAGGAGGAGCAGGTCCAGGAAAAGGGGCCGGAAACTGAGGAGCATCTCTTCACGGAGGACCGCAAGAAGCCTTTCGTGAGCCCCTCCGTTATCTAATAAACTGCAGTTCTAACAGCAAAAACGTGTTTCGATAAAAAAGATGCTGATAACGAGGCAAATAAAAGTCACAGCTTCAATTTGAGGCACTTCAGTCGAGTCTCGGTCGAGTTAAGATGCGGCTTTTCCTACTCTTGCTTCCTCTTATAGCTCTCTCAAGCTCAGAACCCCTGCGGCCAGACCCTCCCAGACTCTCAGAGGTGGAAAGGGAGCGCGTGGGAGGCGACTGCAACTTCTGCTGGAGCCACTGGAGGCGAGTTTTCGCCTTTTCGCGCCTAGAGAAGGAGTCGGAGACCGTGAAAAAGGACTCGCCGGAGGTGGAAAAGGTGAAAATCGAGACTCTGGACGACAAAATCAACGAAATACTGAAGGTGGACGCCGAGTACCGGCACTTTATGTCGTGAATCTGAAAGTTTAAGCAAATAAACAAGCTCATACCGTGTCCTCGCTGTCAGAATCGCTTACTGCGTCACCAGGATCTTCCATGTCGTCCGGGAAAACCAGGGGCTCCTCGTCAAAATCGCCCAAACCTACCTCCAGCAGGTTCCTGGAGCCCTCCGAGTCCTTCAGGATGTCCCTCTCCTTGAACGCCTCCTGCTTCTGCTTCTCATCGAACGAGATTCTCTGCTTCTCGACCGTCATGACTCCGCTGGAGGTCCGTATTTCGATGGGTTTCATCATCGAGATGGACTCCAGCTCCTTCTCCAGCTCATACTCCAGCTCGTCAGCGCTGTCGTCCTCAACGTCCGAGAACTCCCGTCTGTCGTTCAGGGCTGGCGTCGAGCCCGACGTATCCGACGAGATCTCGATGTTGATTGTCTCCACATTCTCTGGGCTCCCTATCTTGAAAGCCCGCACGGAATGCACGCTGTCCCGCACATTCCGCTCGGAACTCGGTAGCAGGTCCGGCAACACCTGCTGTGGACATGACGGGCGCTCAGATAAGCTCAGGTTCTCGCTAGTACCTCGGTTGGGAGTACGTGCACGACGTTGACGGACAGTATCACTGACAATCACAATTTCTGTATCATTATCTTTTGGCGGGCAAGCAATTGCATCCTGCACAGAAAAGTTGCTTCAGTTTTCCACGGGTTTTCTCGTTTGGCCAGAAAATAAGTAGGTAGTCGGAAGACATTCATGAACTTCGTTAGCTTCCGGATCCACTTTGATTTAATAAAAACTAGGGCTCACAACCAGACTAAATTCTGTGTACCGGAGAATTATTTTCGGAGTCTCAGAACTCAGTTTTTCCGTCTCTGGAAATTTTTTATTTAAGAAAACCCTTTTTCGAAGATTTTCAAATCTATAAAAAGGATCTCCCGAGAATTCTTCTAAATTTTGGATTCTTTATAAAAGCACTTCTTCGAGAAGTTTTCTCCAAGGGCGTCTTCAAGAATTCTGAAGTCGTCTCCAAGAATCTTCTTAAATAATTCTTAAAATCATCTTCGGTAATTCTGTAGGAATGCTCCCAGAACTCTTAAAGTCTTCTCCAAGAATTTGTTCCCTTCCGGGCCAAATAATTTCAGCAAAAATTCTCTGGTAATTTTTTCTAGAAGAGTACTGGCAACCCTACTCATCCCTAAGAACCCTTTCCGGACAACACGTGGTTCATGAATGCTTCTCTATTTACACATTTTTCCCAATTTGGTTAGTCAGGACTTGCTGGTATCCCCCACGGTATGGAAATCCGGGGACCCAGGGGGTGGAAAAGGGGTTGTAATTATTTTACATATTGTGTTTCGTTTGGATTGAGTTGACCAAAACCAAAGGACAATGATACAGAATGGAATTTGTTTACAGGATGGATATATATGCAAACACAAAAGACCATGATGACAGCAGCCGATTCACCAGTTTGGACACATAAGTACAAAAGCGGAGGGAACATGCAACATTTACACATTGAGGCACTTTTACCCGACTTACCTTCAGCATCTGGTAGACCTCGTTGTGCAAAAGCTCGATTTCCGTCGTCTTCACTTCCATCGTCTTGAGGTCGTTCTCCATGTCCCTGAAAATCACGAGAAAAAATTTAACGGCCGTTTCGAATTCCAAAAGCTCGTTTCATTTTCAGTGAGAAAGTTTCACTTCCAGGCAACTTTCGGCCGCTCTATTAGTCGGGTCTGTTGAGGCGGCAAAAGACGACGCTGAGTGCAAACTTACTTGAGCGTTTCCGGCGACAGATTCTCCAAGTTCTGCAACGTGCTCCGCATCTCCCGAAGGATTTTCTCCACGTCAAGGCTCAGGACGGACCACAAGCGCCGGTTGCAGGACTCCACCTCGTCCTTCAGCTCCTCCAGGTAAATCGGGTCACATTTCTTGCGGTACTCCTCGAAGAACTCGTTCGACTTAATGAGGGCGTCCTCGGCCTCCGAAACTGTGACTATCTGGTCCTTCTGGGGAGCGCTGTTCTCTCTCTCGTCCAGGAACTGCCTCACCTAAAGGTTAAAAATATCGAAATCAGGCTTTTCCAACATTTTGGAAAATTTGTCAGTCCCCTAGGGTTTGTTCACATATTACGTCACGGTAAAAATCGAGATTTTAGATACTCCTCCCCCCCCCCCCCTCTGTCACGGTTTGTCCTATATAACAGTACTTGAGTTTGTACTGACGGTCAAGGAGCGGCCGACACCTCCCCCCCCCCCCGCCCCTTGGACCGTGACGTAATATGTGAACAGCTCCCTATCCCTTCTTGATATAGATTTTTTCGGCTACTTACCTTGTTAAGGTTCTCACGCAGCGCCACATTCAGGCGTCGTAGATCCTCGAGGGCCACCTTGGACTGCGTCACGTGCTCGCCCAGAGAGTTGTAGAGGTGCTTGATGGCGTCGATCCTCAGGTTCAGCTGCTTCGGGTTGCGCGTGTCCTTCTCCTCGCACAGCTTCCTTCCCGACTTGATGATGAACTCGGTCTCCGCCTTGACCTCCGACAGCTGCCTGTAGAGCCTCAGACACCGCTGGTACTGGTCCTCTACGTGCTGGGGCCCAGCGGAGGCGGGATCGAGAACGCAGGCGTGTCGCTCGATATTCTTTAGTTCTCCCATGGCGCGGTTCAATCGCGACTCGTAGGCTGCCTGCGGGGATGTAAATTGCTCCAGCTTGCCTTGAAGCGAGGTGAAGCGCTCCTGCAGTAAATTAATTTGGTCCTCGTACCGCTTGGCGGCCTCAATTTTCCCATCGTTGCGGTACACGTCCACTTGGCCGCGCATCTCCTCCAGTACGGTCTTGTTGGCTTTGAACTCCTCCGTCAGACGCTGGGAAAACAACATTTGGAATATGATTTCGGTAAGCTTTCGCGGTTCAGATTCGCATGCTAGGTATTATAGGAGACTCATGCTCATGCGACAGACATTGACTTACCTGGAAGTCGTGTGGCACATCCTCAATCGTCGTATCAAACTCGTAAAACTCATTAAGCATTCTATCAACGTGATAGATCCACTGTTGCAGGCTTGAGACACGTGATTCCGACGACTGTGCCTCCGTAACAGCCTTCTCGAGCATTTGGGCTCTCTGACGGGCCTGATATTGATATGTGTCGAGTATATAGAAGAGAAGAAAGGCGCAACATGCGAGAAGACGTTAGGAGGAAATGCAGATTAGAAAGGAAACGCCGATTAATTCACATCACAAACATTTACGAGTAAATCTAGGATTGACAAAGGAACTGGGGGAGTCTCACCTGGTGCTGCAGTCTGTTGTGGCGGTCCAGGACACCCTGGATCTCCTTCTCGATGGAGCTCGCCATGAACTCGTGGGTTATCAGCTCGTTTCCGATCTCCTGGATGCGCTCTAGACGGGCGTCGGAGTGGTTGCGGACGTAGTTTTCGAGAGCCTGGAGGGGGTCGAAGGGTAGTTGAGTCTTAATTACACTCTTGACACCTCTAAAAAATTTTTAAGCCCTGGGTCTTGTACACAAATTTTCTTGTTGAGTTTATGGTATTTTTTAAAATTAGTTAAAACTGGAGTGTCACGGGCGTCAATGGGCACTAGATATAATTTGATCCAATCTTAGGGTAGAAAAGGGACCTCCATTATGTGCACTTATGACCATCGAAATTTTTATTTAAATGACCTCCTTTTTGAAAAATATTTTTTTGGACAAGTGATAAGATGAAATTTAATTTAATAACTCGAATTTTGCTGGTTGCTGTTCTCCCCAAAGATCAAAGATACTCACGTCTAGCTCCTCAGAGATCTCCTCGGCATCAGCAGCGCTCTCGGGACTCCTCCTCAGAAGCTTCTCTAGCTTGTCCAGGTACCCGGTCTCGCCTGCTATCAGCGTCTTGAACTCCCCCACCTGACTAGAAATGTGCTCCAGAAGGGCTGTTCTCGAGTACACGCGCGACGTGACTTCGTTCCAGCGCGCGTTCAGCTTCGTGAACTTCTTCGCGAGATACGAGACTTTCCCCTCCGTGTGCTTCTGGGCCAGGTCGTCCACCTGCAGCAAGATCTCGCTCCCGGTCTCGTTTAGCTCCCGGAACTGGACCGTCATGGTCTCGCAGGCCTCCTTGAGGCCCTGGAACTTGGTCTTGATCGGGAACAGCTCGTTCAGGTTGAAGAACTCGGAGTTCTTGTGCTTCGGCGTGTTTGTCTCGAGCTCGCTCAGCCACGTCTCCATCTGAGCCACGCGGCCCAGGATCTCCTCCGTCTTGCCGATAATGCCCTCGAGCTGCTTCGTGTTGGCCAGCACAGACTCTTTGAGGGCGCTCTCGCGGTCGTTCAGCGCCCGTATCTGGCCCAGCAGCACCTTCTTGTAGTCGTCGTCACTGTTCTTGATGAGCACCTCGTTGAAGTTCTTGATGCTGATGATCTCTATCTCGATCTTCTTGAGCTCCCCCGCGTACCTCTCGTACTCCTTGGCCTGCTCCCTCAGCGTCTTGATCTCCCCAAACACAAAAGTGTCCCCTGCAACGGCCTTCTCGAGCGCCCCCATGAGCCCCTCGACGGTCTCGAACTCGCGGTTGAAGTGGTTCAGGTTTTCCACCGCCGTTTGCTGCTGGATTATCTTCTCGTGAATCGTACTCACGGTCCTCTCCCACTGCGCCACGAGGTCACCAATCGCCTCGGCTCTGCTCTTGTCGCAGACGTGCTCGAACACGTCGTTCAGCTCGTTGTACTCCGTGCTGAGGCTCTGAAGCGTCTCCAGGTTCTCGTTCATTTTCTCCATGTCGGAGTAGATGACGGGGGAGTTGCCCACCTTCGCGACAAAGGTCTCCAGTTCCCGCATCTTCGAGTTCACGTAGTCGAAGCCGCCCTTCTCCTGCACCAGCCTTGTGATGGCACGCTTCATGTCGGTCCAGCTGTCCACAAACTGCTCCCAGTCCTTCAGCCACTCCGCTGCCACCTCGGTCGTCGCCTCCTGGATGTCCTGGCCCAGACTCTCCATGTCCGACAGCTTCTTCTCCAGCTCCTCCTTGGTCGCGTGACGCGAGTTGCCGGTGTACCAGTCCCGGAGATCCGCCAGCACCAGCTTGAACCCCGTCAGGGACTTGTAGAAGCGCTCCTTGCGCAGGTCCTCGGCCAGCTTGGCGCTCAGAAGGTCGACCTGGGAGCTGAACCGGTCGTACTTGGAGCCCAATTCCTGCACCTGGCTCTCCTCCACCGAGAGATCCGTGTTCGGCTCCTTCTGGCACCTCTCCAGCAGGCTCTTGGTAGTCGCGTACAGCTCGGCCTTGCGCTTGATCTGCTCGCTCAGCTGGTCGAGGTACGAGGGCCTGGTCTTGAGGTCGCTCCGGTAGAAGTCCTCGAACCGGTACTCGAGGTCCTGCAGGAAGTTGATCATCTCGTTGATGCTCTCGTTCAGCTGCACGACGCTCGAGGACTGCTCCAGCTTCCTCTTCTTGTTGGAAGACTCGCCCTCCTCCAGCGGTCTGAGCTCCAGCTCCTCAAAGTCGACCGTCAGGAGCTTGCCCTCAAAGTCCTCCCACGACTTGGGTCGGTGCAGGGCCGTCTTCCGGGACTTCTGGGGCACGCTGAGACCCACGGCCTCCATGCGGGACTGCTGGACCTTCAGAATTTCCTCGAGGGCGTCCGTTTTGTCCGACAAGTGCTCGATTTTGCCGAAAATGGGGGCCACGAATCCATTCTGCTGCAGGATCTGGGCGAACCCCTCGAGCTCCTGCAGGGCCTTCTGCAGAGACGTGAGGTCCTTGGCGCAGTACCGCAGATAGTTGATGCGCTCCATGGCGGCTCCCACCTCCTTCACCTCGCGGTTCTCGAGAGCTATGAGGTTCCTCTCCCTCGCCTCGGTCCACTCGAAAATGACCTTGTAGTAAATGGAAAGTTTGATCCAGCAAACTTTGATACTCTGGAGCTTCTCCCACCGCTTCGAGGTCCACTTCAGCACGTGCGTCCACCGCTCCTCCAGGGCCGCCACTCGGTCCTCGAGGTCGCTGAAGAGTTCCGATTCCACGATGACCCCGAGGTTGTTGAGGTGCTCGGCCATGCCCTTGAGCCCCTCCAGGTCGTTCTGGAACCTCTTGTGCTCCTCCATCTGGGCCTTGAGCTCTTCGGGGCCCGGACCTATGGCGCTCATGTGCGAGATCCGGTCCTCGGCCGTCGTCAGGAAGCTCCGCAGCTCCTCGATCTTCTCCAGCTGCAGCTCCGCCAGACGCGAGTGGACTCTCGACTGCACGTCCAGGGTCCTCAGTCTCAGCGTCTCCCATCTCTCGTTCAGCAGAAGCAGCTGGTGCTTGATCTCGTTCTGCTCCTCGAGCGACAGGCCGCCGCTCGGGTTGGCCTGAGACTCCTGGATGAGCCGGGAGCCCTCGGCCAGAGCCGCTTCCGCGTACTGCTGGTGGTCCGAGAGCTTCCGCATGAACTCCTCGTGCGCGTTGAACTGCTGCCGGGCCTCCGAGAGGTTCGAGGCGACGGACATCTCGCGGGAGATCACGTCCTCCGCCTTCAGGAGCATCGTGAGCACCTCCTCGACCGCCATCTCGTAGCAGCTGATCTCGACGGAGATGTTCGTGGCCGTCGAACAGGGCCGACTTCCCACGTTCTCCTTCGAGGGCAGCAGATCGATGCCGCTGAGACGCTGCTCGGCTCGCAGGTCTTCCACAGAACGCGTGAGAGGCACGTGGTAGAGGTCGGTGAGGCTCTTGTGGCTCTTCGAAGGCGCCTGTTCCGGCTCCTTTGGCTCCACCAGCTCGATCTCCTCCATGCTCTGGGCGTGCTCCGTCTTCTTGCTATCCACGGCGTTGTAGATGCACATGACGTACATCAGAATACTCTTCTTGTCGGGCTTGAGGGTGTTGACGTCCTCCGGGTCCAGCAGCGGCTCTATCTGGAGATGCTCCCGTGCGAGCTCAAAGGCCGTTTTCAGCCGGGCTATGGGGTGTTTTTGCATGGCGGCCGGCAAGTCAAAGGCGGGGATGTTCTCGTAGAGCAGGTAGAGAAAGGCCAATCCGTCGTTCCAGGAGGTGGAGAAGTCGGTGACGCGGAGACCGTGGGGCTCCGTGAACTGGCAGACCCACGAGAGGAGGGACTTTTCGATGCCGGAAGCCTGCGAGCTTGACAGCTTCTGGCCGTCAAAGTTGAGAGCTATGAGCCAGATCAGGCCCAGGGTGAGCTTCTCGTTGCCGCACTCGATGTCGTTGCTGGAGATGTTGACGAGCTTCACGCCGCTCTCGCGAATGACATCAAGAGCCTTGTTGATGTTGTTGATGTGGTGGACCCGCATGCGGCCTTTTTCGCGTTTCTGAAAAAATTAATTGCTCTCTTGAGATTTATTTTGACGTCTCTTTTAGCACTGCAAAAGCCCACAAGATACTTAAAGCTCAAAAAATTGAAAGAAGTGAGCGCAAAAGTCGGCTTTAAGGCCAATTTTCCGTTTTTTGTTTTTTAGACAGAAATCTCGGAGATAGATTTTTTGACTCTCTAAAAAGACAGCTGCCCTCAGGAGAATTCACTCGTCTATCTAATCAATGAAATAGGCCCAAATTACCGGAAATATAAAGACCGACAGACAAATTAGACCAGCACCCGCCCCACAAAAACCACTGAACCAGGCGCAAAAACACCTCCGGGAACTCCGGCAAAATTGACTTGTCAAAGCAGTTTCGAGTCTGTCATTATCTCCGGAATTGAGATGAATAAGCAATCGCCGACCTTGGCCCGTGACTTACGTATCGCTTCGTGGTGAGAGCCTCCAGCAGGGACAGGAGCTTGTGTCCGTCCTGCAGGTCCTTGAAGAGGTCCTTCACTGGAGGCGAGTTCGTCTTGGCCAGGTATCCATTTATCCATTTCGTGAACGTCTTCTTCTGCACATCTTGTCTTTCATCTGGAAGAGAAAGGTCTCGTAAGTCACACGAATGCAATTATTGATCGGGTTCAGTACGTCTCAAACGAGCTCTAATCGCAGTTTGGAAAATGAAGGGAATACATTTCATAATTTGCTGATCGCGCAACAGCTCAAGACAAACTGAGAGGAGACTTTTCGAGGCTCGGTCAAAATTAGCTCTTTTGCTGATGTGAATTAAAATGGTCGAAACACCAGATCATGCTCCTAATGGTTGGGTTTCTCTCGCGCCCCAAAGACATCAGAGATACACACGAAGAGAATGATTAACACTTTTTGTCACTTTTGTTGGGTGTTTTGCCACCAGCCGAGTCGTGTTTTGCTCGGAAAGTTTGATTCCATTGTTTCGCTGAGTAGTCGGACACCCGTGAGAGCGGATAGTATCAGTAACGCAGCTACCGTTTATGGAGGTGTGGATTGAGAGGCTCGTGTTTTTAAAAGGTTTCGTTTTTTAATGCACTTTTTCAATTGGAAAGTCAATGAAAAATAGGGAAATTCCCACACCCTTTATTTGATTTATTTTCTGAATTATACCGGCCTGAATAATACAGTTATTGGAGTCTCCCCCTCAGGCAGATTTCTCAATTAATGTTTCTGTTAACCATCCACAATAAATTGATTATCAAGAGTACCTACATCATTAAATGTATTTCCATTAATTTTGAACTATTCGATTACTTTTTAACACAACATGCGATATTTAAATAATTACCACATAAATGAAATAATAATTGTTTGCATTTAAATCCGATACTCAATCACTTAATTATCTCTGTTTTCAGGCTTTGGAAGGTCACAGCAGTGATTAACAGAGAAAGGACTCATGATAGAAATGGCAGGTAAGGAAACGATCAAAACCCCTGCTGCAACGAAATTTCCCAAATTTCACATAAAATTCTACAAATCTGGCGTCAAGTTCTCCCGAGACCTCATAAATCATCGTACAATTCCAATTGTTTGGCCACATCATGATCTGCCAATTATTCGTGCTGCACGTAGACTCGCTCGAAGAACGCGTCTCATTCACATGCTCGCAGCATCCCAGTAACCAGCAATCACGCGATCCAATCACCAGAGACGCGTTAGCTCGCAGCACATTGTAGTCAAACTCCGAAATTGATTTTTTACGAGTTTTCAATACCACTCCGACGTAATTGGCGTGTTGCTGGGCCCCGCTAGTCCCATCTAAATGATACTTTGGACATGCCAATTAACACCATTTAATCAACCACTATCATTCATTGACCCGGCCAAGATGCTCGGAAAAACGGGCGAGAGTATTTCAGTGAGATCGTTTGTTTAATCTGGCGTTACATCTGCATCTGCTCCACTCGATTGCAGCCAAAATAAGTAAAGCACGTACCAACATTTATTGCATCATCTGTGCGAGTTTGTTACAGTTGAATGACCTTGTATCGTGCACTGGTGCCGCTCTCTGTGAGCAACGTCATGTGTCAGATCCGAACACACATATAAAGGAATGTTCTAACGTTATTGTGCAGTTGACTCCTCGAGTTACTCCATAAAAATATTCTTTTATGCCAGCAAAGATGGGAATGCGCGAGAAACGAGCTGGGAAGTCGAGAGCAAGTCGTGTTCGTTGACCTATATTTCGGGTGACATTTGACGGTGATTGTAGGGAACTCCTGCTCCCGAAAGTGGGTTAACTTTAAGTGCTTTTGTTCTCTGAATGCGAAAACATAAATGTCGGTTTTGAGAAAGTTTGCCTACCGACTTGCCGAGGTCGTCTTGAGCATGTTTATCACTCGTTTGCGAACTTTGCTACATTCGTCATAATTAGAATCTGCTCAGGGACGATTGCTGGGATGCGGAGTAAAGTGGTTTATTCAAGTTTTTATGTCATAACTAGGGCTGCCGGAAATTTTTGAATTTTTCTCAAGATCAATTTAGGAACATAATGGTCTTAAACCGAGTCCCTTTGGAATGAGGAAGCAGCCAATTCAGTTTGAAAAAGGATCAATTTTACGAAACTTTTTGGGGCAGCTCTATAAATAAGGCCTTGGTAGGCACTGACAGTTTAGCCACATCTCTGACAACATGGAAACTTTTACCAGTCCTCACATCGCTTTTATGGACCGTAAATGCTTTGATAAATATTTGAGCCCATAAATTCCTCTGGGAGATAAGAAAAAGAAGCCCGAATTCAGCAATTATTCTGTGGAAGAAGCAGTTTCGTGGGCGGAAACCGCACAAAATCGAATTTCAACGCCTCAAAGCACCATTTCAAACGTCATTGAAGCCCGCGAGAGCGTTGCATAACTCGCAACTGCTAATTGCCTTTGCCAATTAACATTTTCTGAGAGCGATGCGTTGAACAGAAGGAATGTGATCGCGGTGTTTACTTAATTTTCGCTTTTGCCCGAGAGCTGCAACTGGTACTCAAGTGATATTCCCACCTCCAATGCGGTTTCAGTCTGCGGCAAAACATGGCATTTTAAATATTGTTATTGATAGCGTCTGTGTGTTTCCTACTTTACCGTTCGCCGCCAGCAAATCTCACTGATGCGACGTGGTTGATAAAATATTTGCGCATTGAAATTTATCTATGTACACACTTTCATGACTTCAAATCCAGTCGCCGCAAAGCCACATTCGATTATCGTGTGACAGAGGTTTCACGTCGTAGGTACATATGTCGACTATCGACTTAATTAGGCTCTAAACCTCTCAATCAAGCTCGGAGGTGTTTGCTTATTGAGTTGATAAAATTACAGAGTTACTAGAACTTGGCAAGTACGAAAGTAAAATGAAAGTGAAGGAACAAAATTTTATTAACTTTGTCTTATCTAATTTTTTATCGATTTTTATCAGGCTGAAGATAATTTTTTCACATTTTGTATAATTTCTTTTAGGTATTCAGCGTCCATGCTATTATTATCTGTCACCGACGTCCACAAGCTAAATTAAACAGCTCGTTTTTTATTTCTAAAAATGCTATTAATTTCATGTTCTGGTCTTCGAGGTATTAATGAACTAACAATTCTGGTGTTTTCGTGGATCTTGACGGTGACAATAAGGATCCAATTGAACAATTTGTCTGGTCAATCTAAACAATTTCACATAGTCAATTTCCGTGGTTACAATATTTCCTCTTGGAAATCTCAATAATTTAAATCATAAGGTCTAGCAAACTTATAGCCAAATTCCATCAAATAATCTCTTGCTTCATCGAGACTCAGGAACCAAATGTCTAAACTTTCTAGGTCTCATGAGAACTTTGAAATTTGAAGCAACACATGCCAAGATCCAGAGTGCGCTGAAATCCTGGAGGCAAATCCTGTTCTCAAAGCTTTTGAAAAAAATTCTAAAACTTTGAAAATTACTTTTGATACCTTTCAGTTCTTCAAACAGTGAAAAAGTTCCAGACAAATGTGTTCAAAGAAAGTTAAGGCCCAAGAGCTCGAAAGTCGACTTCAGTCCCGTCAGGAAAAAATGGCGTTCAAATAATCCAAGGTCAGTCGCCTGTGGGTCCTCAAAAAAGCTCTTGACCTCGACGTGATTTGAACACGCAACCTTCTGATCTGGAGTCAGACGCGCTACCGTTGCGCCACGAAGTCTGAGGCTCCGAGAGAGCTTCGATAGCTGGCTCTCCGTCCATTCACTCGGCGTAATTCAATTAGACGCAACTGCGTAGTAAACTGGGCACCCAAACGGGCTAAAAATGGCCCTAGAACCGAGGGAGACCCGGTGATGAGGGCTGCTCACGGTGGGAAGAGGGCAAAAAAGTGGGTGTGGGGGCAAAAAAGCCAAAAAAGTTTTGACCTCGACGTGATTTGAACACGCAACCTTCTGATCTGGAGTCAGACGCGCTACCGTTGCGCCACGAAGTCTTGTACGGCATGAGCGCATATACCCTTTACAAACCGCATACGCCGCACACGACTCTCGGTTCGTTTTTCCCCATTCATACACGCACCAAAACCAGTTGTCGACTCGCTCGCCTCAAGAATGTGGGAATTATGCGGCCAAAAAGGGTTCTCGGTTCGCATGTGAAATATTGCATAATATACGCGTTTGTCGAATTTCGTTCTGTTGACGAGCGTGTCTGCTGAAGCGTGGTGCGCTCGTGATTCCGGCGAAACTTGCATCGCGAGTCTGCGCCACCATCTGGAAAAATGCAGCTCTCGAAGACGAACGAATGTCGCGTCAATTGTCTCATCACTTCGTCACGCTATTCTTATCAAGTGTGAAACCTCGCCATGGGCCCATTCATACACGATGACGCAAGGGTCAGAGGTCACCAGCTGAATTAATCAGGAGCTAATTTGCGGCCACTTAATTCGCTTTGTGCCAGCAAACGTCAATTAGACGCATCAATAGCTGACACTTCCTCGTAAATCATGGGCACTTAAATATGCGCAAACAAATATTTCCGTTTCTGCGAGTAGTCATGGGACAGTGACACATGTGGGAGGAGTCGGAGCTGATTAGATCGAAAAATACTGCGTCTCGGAGGCCCCAATCGATGCGGGCTGTAATCTGTCGCGCTCGCTCGACACAGGTAGCGTGGCCGAGCGGTCTAAGGCGCTGGTTTAAGGCACCAGTCTCTTCGGAGGCGTGGGTTCGAATCCCACCGCTGCCACAAATTTTTTGCTGCCTGAATGAGGCGAGAGTTTGAACAAAAACCTCTTTATGTGAATTCCAGAAGAACATTCCTGGACACCCAAGAACTCAAAGCAACTTCTGACCTTTGTTTTGCATATTTTGGTGATCTGAGTCTGCTCTAGAAAAAAATCTAAAACGAGAGAAACTTCTCATTCATGTAAAAGTCAAACCTGAAACTGCGATCGCAATCAGGAGTGGAATTTCTAGATTTGCCATTGATACTGATTCCTATTGGACTGGAAGTCATACTGCCAAGTCAAATATCGCAATACTTCCACACAAGAGTTGAGTCAAAAAATTCAAAATCTCAGGGAAATTTTTGAGGCCAAAGACAAACAGAAAAACAGAGCAAACCCAAATAGAAGCCGATAATTCACGTCTTTATTTCCAAATCCCGCTCAAAATATTTGCTTTGGCACGACTTAATAGAAATCACACATTGAGATCTCGAATTTAAACTGCAAATCCGTGCTAAGCAGCTCAAACGTTATTACCTCTAATGGCAAAGCTTATCGTCGCGAATCTCGCATCACATTTCGCCGAGCTGAGTGCGTGCTTCATATCTCCATAATAAAATTCATGAAGTTTTCATCAAGCTGCCATATTTACATACAAAAATAGTCACCCGGTAACGCAAACATATGATATGTTTGCTCTAATGATTGCCTCACAAGGCAAGCGCGAACTCACCTCAATTTATTTTAGATTTCTACAAATTACAAAAATTTCTACGAGCCTCATCAGTGGCCGCTACTCCGGTTAACTCGTGTTTTACAACCTTGGACCCTCCAAAAGACATGATTACATGCACAAAAGCCGACGTGACGTGCGTAGGAACACCAAAACCGATTGCCAGCCATTTGACAAATTTCCTCAACGACTTGCAAGGCGAGCTCTCAATCACAACTTCTCAAGACTAATTTATTCTTCCACGTCCCATTCAAATGCATGGCTTGCGGTAAAACAACTCACCAGACACATTTTAATGAACTGAGTCGCGCTGATGAAAATAGTGTGGTAATATTATGGGCATAAAAACGCGGCAAAAACGGGTTTTGTGGGCGAACTTGAATTTTCATGTATTCATTCATGTTGACGGGCATGAATGGAGAGCATAGTGCCGAACTGGCTGCTCGGAGACATTGCAATTCGATACAATTTGAGCTCCAAAGGCTTTCACTTTTACCGCAAAGAGAGAAACTGTGTCAGTTTGAGGCTGTGCCGGCAGTACCGGGTTTACAGCTCGGGTGTCCTCCTCTGCTATTTACTTTTGATTCGAGAAGAGTTTTCCTAGAAGCCATGCCATTTTTTCTAGTGTGTAGATTCTATTTCTTGCATAATTGAGATCAGGTTCGAGGCCTTACCTACAGGGCAGTTTTCTTTTGCATGAAAGAGCGAGAGCGTAGGACGAAATTTTGCCTCTTCTACAATGAACTTTCTTTTGAGTTTCCATTTTGGGGAAAGAAACCAAGAAATTAAGGAACGAAAGTTTCAAAAGAGACGTCATCTCATGGGAAAAGTCGGGTCAAAGCGCCAGCAAAAGATGCCGGAAAGGTGCCGGGGCAAAAAGCACGAGACGTCAACTCCCCGACATTTCTATGAATCTCTCAAGATGGTCATTATTCAGCCAGAGTTGCGTGATGCGATTGTGTAATAAGTGTTCAACAACTTATGATAAATGTTTGCACAGCTTACGTTTAGTTACGCGCTCAATTCGCGCAACACACACTCTTCTCTCAAATCTCAAGCCGTATTGTCTCAGTCTTATCGGAAACTAAACAAAAAGTCCCACACCGAAGCACGCACACTCTGACAGACAGATAATTGCCGTACACACCTGCATTTTGGACCGCAGGTAGATAATCCCTCCCTTTGCTTTCTCACAAAAGTCGTCGAGAAATTTGAATTTCAAAATAAACCACTTCTGGAGCTGGTCAGCAGCTCAACCTTGACCATCATTGTGAGCCAAACAATGACCTCGCATGTGTAATTTTATGCTGCTTGCTGCTTTCGAGACTCGCTCGCATACGAAATGTACCTGTGGGTGAAACATGCCTCACGAATTTCAATTTACATAAAACCGTCCTTTTGAAACATACCGTCCTTTTGAAAAGGCCTTAGGAGGAAGCTACGTAATGAGCCTTCCAAAGAGCAACATCGTGAACTCAGGCAACCCTATTCCAGCTGCAAGCTGCAGCAAATTGAAAATGACACTTGGCTGAAGAATTTTATGATCACAATTAATTCCCTCAATGCGATTATTCCCGGTATCTGAGCGCGGGGAAATACGAGAGCTGAGACAAATTGAATGCAGAAAAACACGTACCAATGAAACCACTCGGGCTCGGTGGCTCCATGCTGCTTATTCAAATTAATTATTGTGTTGCTTCTTTCATTCGGTGTTGTTTTAGCCAGGCTTAGGCACACAATAAGGCACTCATTATTGATCTCACTTCAACACTTATGATTTATATTTTATTGCTTTCATGTAACTGAGAATCATAAAATTTCTATTTCGTTGAAAGTGGTCGTGAAACTTGAAACTGCAAAAATAAATACCACGTTAAGTGCAATTCTAGCCACTCTCCTAATCTTATCTGCTATCGCACCAACACACTCAAGGCTATGGACATTTTCGATTCTCATTCTCGTTACTACAATTGCGGCATTAATAAAACACAGCCGCTTCAATTAAACTCCACTTAATTAACTTTTTCAGCCTTCAGAACTTCGGCCATTCGTTCCGCGGCTCTGTGAAATGCAGGCAAGCAGAAACTGGAATCCAGATTCTACAAAACTCGAACCGCGAGAGTCGACACGAGTCGCGGAACAAAAGGCAGAGAAGGCAATAAGCGATTCAATATGAATGAAATCAACAGGTAGCTACGTGTTTTCGCGATTTTCCCCGCATCCACCGACTTTTCGGGAAAAATTTCTAGCACACACTGAAGTTACACCCTTGACACACCTTTTTTCGATATTTTCGGAAATTTAAATGCACTTTTTACGGCGAAAACTAATAAAAATCGCGGACGATATAAAAACACGTCCCGTCGTCATAAAGATAAACACTTCACTTGGCGAGGAGTGAACCCAACCGTAGCACAACTAGTTGGCGCCGTCCACAGGCGAGGTGGAGAGACGAGAAAAAGATTTGACCCCAAAAAGGGACCCAAAAATTCCGGGGTCTTTTTGAGGAAGAGAATAGTCAAGAAAGAAAAAGTCAGAGCGGGAAAAGACGCGACGAGTGACCCGCTTGCCCTCGAAAGTCGGCGCGCTCATGCCGGCGAAAACGTAAACAAACGCCGGGCCGCGGGAACGGGCCCACGACTTGGAATGGAATCGAGCGAGAAACGAAACACGGAGCTTTTACGATAAACGCGGTCTCGGAGTTCGTTGAGGCCGCGCTGACCCGCACTTTGCGCGCCCCATCGACTTTTATGAATGAAAATTTATGCAAAAGGAGAAAATTGCTGTGCTACCTACGCGAGAAAATCCTCATCTGGAGATCAAAGGGAACCTCCTCCAGCTTCGATTGCGGCTCGATTGGCGATGCAAATTTATACACAAGGCGTCTCTTGATCTCCGATTTCTTGAGCATTTTCGCACTCGATGCCGATTTAATTGATTCTATTATTTTCCGTCTATTTCGCGTAATCACGCCTGCAAGTGGGAAGGCGAGCGTTCAACTGATGTCAAATTCATTGAGCGGGTTGCTAGAATAGAGAAGACTCTTATCAATTCTACTCGAGATTAATTGAGACTTTGTACGTTTGGTGGCAGGGACGTCCCCAGATAAGAGCAGAGTGTATTCAGGAAGATGTTTTTTTGACCCCCAAATCGGGTCTCTTATTATTAAAATTAGCTGTCAGTCACTTACTTAACAATTTTGAACAGACTAGGCTCTTATTCTTGTAGTAATAGATTTATCAACCCTGCGTAGTTTTACTATCCTGCTTAAAGGTGTTCTCTGACTTCGTAGCCCCAAAATGGCATATAAATTTCTAAGAATTTTTCTTAAAAATTGAGGTATAATTGCTGCTTAAGGTTGCTGCAGTAGACCATTTTCCTTAGCGTCTCCAAGCATGCAGAAAAGCTAAGAGAGGTTCTGTTAAACATTTGATGAAAGAATGCCAAGGCAAACACTATAAATTTAGGTTTGAAAAAAAATCAAATTCATAAAATATGCCTAAATCTTTTTTTGTAACCAAAAATGTGAGGCCAAAAATTTCAGCAGTAAATGTGAAGTTAAGTAATCAAATTCAGTGACCGTCACTTACCAGAAGTTTTTTTTTGCTGAAAATTAACAACAAAGGAGGATAAGAAATTCGATCAGCCCGTCTATGTTCATGGTTTCGTACAGAAAAATGACTCCCAACTGCAGGTTTTCTATTAGCATTCCTTTCAGGCAAAGTAATCGAAAGTCGCCCGTTCAGTCTCGCCCCCAGACGAGCATACGTCTCCCATTGATTGCTACTCTCAGTCCTTTGGGAGCACCAAAAAGGAAACTACTACTCAAATGCCGTCGTTTTCCCATTTCCTTTTCTCCATTCTCCTCTGCAGCTTCTCCCAACTAATATTGACTTTTCTAATATCACTTGTGAACAAACTTTTGCCTGTGAGCACAACCCACCTGTTAAATTTTACTCTATTCGTGCCTTCCCCCGGCTCCCTTATTGCAACAGAAAGTGAGGCGAGGAAAATCAAAAGTTGATCTCCAGCCCACATCATTTTCTAGGCGCGCAGGTAAAAACAACGGTATCCAACTTTTACGACACCTAAGAAGGCTATCGGAGCGCCTAACAATGGAGCAAACTTTCACGTCTCCCCGGCACGAATAAATTAGTTTACCTCGTGCAATTTTTACATCATCGGTGGCAGCGGTTGACGTCGTAATGAAGGCAATAAGGCAATCATTTTCAATCTTCGTACGTTTTAATACAAACTTACACGGAGGAAGGATCCTGTTCCGTTCAATAACAGCATCTTTATTTACCTCTTGCTGTCGCTGACGTTGGCACGGATATTTTTAGCTGCTCGGGGATGCTCTTGGGAAATCTAAAATTGCATTTGCTCGCAAGAACGGAGAGAAAAGCGAGGGAAGAAATGAGCTAAATGAGGCTCTAATTTGCATTCTTGCTGCCGTCTTCTTGGGAAAATTGATTTTTCGTTAAACAAAGAGCGGAGCGGATGCAGGTGGGTGAAGCGTAAGTAATTCTTCCTGCCGACGGATCGGGATCAGGGGGTTGCTGTTAATTCATTATGCAGCTTCTCGCAATCGAACTCATCAAATGGAGCAGTGAACCGGAATCGAGTTACGACTTTCATTGTTTGAAATGTGCACTTTGGGAGGCAACATTTGCCATAATTTAAATTAACCAGGGACTTACCTTTCCTTCGTTGCTTCGACTTGGGCCATTTTAAAACAAACTGAAAACTTTCGACAGCAATTTTTTTTATTTTGATGAAACTGGGCATTAAAGGATTTTCATTCTCTGTTAAGCTCTAAGCTCTTCTTAGCTCTAAGTTTCTAAAAAGTGCTCACTCATCTAAGTCGGGCTCGTGGGTCAGGAGAAACAATTTCAAACGTGAGGACAATTTTTCGCAAATCTCGAATTTTCAAGGTGACCTCTATGGCGGCCATTTTGGAGTTTAGAAAAACTAAATGCGCCAAAAAATTTAGTTTAACATGCTAAACAAATTTTTCCAGTTTCATCGAAATCAAAAAAAAAATGCTGTCTGAAGCCCCACTTACCTTTCTGAGGCTTTTAAGAGTAAGTCAGTAAAAAAATCCGTGATTTCAAATTGAGCTTTCCAAACCCACCTTTTTAAATTTTAATGAATAAAAATTTATTTATTTACTTCAAATATAATTATAATCTTTCCATAAATGTTTCAAACGGTATCATAATCAAATATATATCATGCATTCTTCATTATGCCCTCTTGAATCTGATATGTCTGCGGGTTGGAACGGAAAGTCGCTGCTCAAAAAAACAAAGAAAAAAGAAAAGAGAGGTGAGAGGGAAGCAGAAGCAAGTGATTCATGTCTGTCTCGGGGAAAATCATCTCCATCTCCCAGAAATTGCGCCAGTGGATGGAGTTGGGATCGAGATTGTTGTAAATGTATGTTTGTGGGATCTTGGGGGTGATGCGAGATAACCATCCCCGAGAGACCGCGCAATCCTTTGATCTTCTCGTCTACTCTGACTACCTGTCGGGAACAGAATGGAGCTGGGCAGGGGGCTGGGGCAAGGGGGGGGGGGGTGCAAAACGCAAACAATAAGCTCTACTCTTTTCCTGATGACGCGATTTCCTCGACGTGCCGTGCCTTTCCTTTAATTTCCTATTTTTGTTCCTCGCTAATCACGTTATGTTTATCACAATTTTCATCTCCTCCGTCGCTCAAAAGCGTCCTTCTCTTGCGGAATATTTGCTCTCATTAGGAGTCAAGGGGTAACATTTATATTTCAAGTGCTCTGAGGCGCTCTTCTCTGGACACACGTAATCCGAATGGCAATTAAAGAAACACTGAGAAAGTGAGAAAGAGAGATGGCGGGGCAGAACACGAACAGTGGGTGACTGGGCGAAGCTTTAATTGATTCTGATTGCACACTAAGACGTATGTAAATATGAGAGAAAAATCACTACGCTACGTCATCTTGTCCTGAAATGGCTTGATATGTTTACATTAAGATCATCTGTTGCTCCTTACGTGCTACGCTCTAACGTTAGTGATATGTTTTGCTGGTTCATCATCGGCTTACAGTTTTATAATATACTTTTATTTTTTTTTGTCTCTGTCTGCACTGCAAGTTCATGCCTAGGTTTTAATCTCTCATTTGATATGTATATGGTGTCTGCTAACCTACTTCTCTAAGTACAGAGTAAGTCCGGGAAAGGGACGACATCTCAAATGGGGGTCGTGGTGGAAATGGGGCTCCGAGAGTTCTGCTCCAGCCACAGCGCAGAATCTGAGCGAAGGGAACGGAACGGGTTGGGATGTCGTCGGTTTCCAAAGTGGCTCAAAAAGGCTCCTACCGCTACTTAAGTAACTACGTGCTAGCTTCCGCTCTGACCGACGGAATGGGGGTTCATCTGTTCCTTTATATTTTCGTTTCATGACTTCATGTAAAAATATAGAGTATCATATCGCAACATTTTTATACTGTATGACCTTATTTGCCTATTTGTGTATAAGATTTAAAAGATTTGCATTTGATTGATATGTTTAGGTTACATCATTAGCAAGTGCAAGCTTATAGCCGCCTCTGGGATGCGAGCTTATGGGACTGTCTGCTGATTGCCCTAAATACTACATACATTTCTCGTCGCCTTTCATGACTTACCTCCTTGACATTTACAGTAGAAGTCGAAAATGTGTAAGTTTAAGAGATTTGCTTAAGACATTTACCAAGTGACATCATTATGAACTCGAATTGAATGACTGGAAAGGCGTCAAGCATTTGGCTCTATCATATACCATATTATGTAATTATGCAAGTTGTTAAAAGGTACGTAATACTCCACTTTTAATTAAACACTGTACGCTACTTTTGCATCTACGGCGTTGTTGTTTTGTTGAACTAAGCTACGATCGACGACATCGGTGTTCTTGTCTGTCTTCTTGTCGATTACCCAGGAAAAATCAAGTCAATGCTCTCTATATGAAACATTTCGCTCATAAGATATTGTTGTTGTTGCTCTTGTTGTTGCTCTTATATATACGCTGATAGATGTATTTATATATTTATATTTGTTGTCTGCTCATGCACAAACATATGCGCGAGATATAGAGGGAGGAACGGGTGTGAAACCGTGGGTGAGAAGAGGAGATTAGCGAGAGTACATGTGGGTCAGGGTAGTCAGTCTAACGTCGCGTGAACTTGCATTCTGCTTGCTAGCTAGGGGGGCGGGGGGAGGGAGGGAAATTAGTAGTTGTAGCCGTCAAATGAGGAGCCCAGGTATGAGTAGAATTGAGGATTGATTGGTACAGAGTAGTAGAAGGGGGACGATCGTTCCGGGGCCACTCAGTCGAGGAAGCCGGTGTTGACGAGCTTCTCTAGGAAGAACTTGACGTCTCCAAGCTCCGAGTCCTTGATGCCTATCGACTTTAGCATGCCCAAGTCGCCGTTCTCCACCGCCATGAACACTGACCGGAGGTGCTCCAAATCCGACCTGCAAAAAAGCGTACCATGTCTGTCTGTCTTTTTTTTAAACCCATTGGCTACCGAGGGATCACTGGTGACCCATCAACTTTTAAAAATTCATTCCGGGCAAAGTTACAGTTAAGGACAAGTTTTGAATGCATTTTCAAATAATTTCATCCTTCCTCTCGAAATTGGCTTTCTTGTACAATATTTAGAGTTAAATCCAAAATATTTTTTTTCAAAAAAATTTGTCAAAAAATTTAACCTATTTCTGATTTGTATTCCTCGTCCAAAAAATTTTTTAAAAATTAAATTGTTGCGAATTATTCATATGGAAAAGTTTTTTCAACCAAAACAATCGATTATAGGAAGCTTAACGCAGTTTGTAAATCTTGGTAGCCAATGGGTTGAAGTGATTTTTCTTTCATCGAAAAAGCAATAGTTTTAAAAAATATTTTTCCATTTTCAGGATCACGAGTACCAAGGTCGCGCTATTTTGTGATACGGCCACCCAACGGAACCGTTAATTGCCGTTAATTTGTGAACAAGCGATAAAGAGGCGCATTAAGGGGCAATTGGCACGTCATGAGACCATGTCTTATGGCTTTCCCCACGCAAGGCTACTTACCTCATCAAATGGAGTGCAGCGCCAAAATCTTCGATTGTCTGTGATTCACTTAAGGCAATTGCAACCTTCTCAACACCTCCGAGTGGAGCCAATGCGTCGCGTGCCTTGCTTCCAAAGAGCTTTTCGAGATAGTTGGGTCCGTGTGAGGCGAGTAGGCTTTGCAGGAATGAAGCCGTTTCCTCCACAGGTGGTCGCTTGGCTGAGACGGAAATGGGGAGAGAAAAGGAAACAAACGGAAAGCCATTAGATGGGTTGATATAAATAAAGGAGGCCATAAAGTGTGTTAGTTCGAAAGCACAGGATCAATATCGAATGAGGGCATTGTGAGCACAAATGGCCAACTAACTAAAGTGGATGTGTGATTGTGGGATGTTCGGATTTGCGTATCGGCTTAAATCAATTTATTCAGATTGCTCTGCCGAGGTTTTTCAGCATAATTCCCTCTTGTTTATCGCATTCGATCGGATTTGAGCCCCAATTTGCAGTTTTCTCCTCCCTCCTAGCGGCTTCCTAGGTCTCAGGGGCGTACCTTCATTATTTATTAGGCCCCTTACCTTAAGTTAAAGGCGCTTTCTTTGATATTGGGGGCCGCTAGAGTTGGAATTAGGGCCAATAGCTTTAAATTTAGGTTATTTTCTTTAATTTTTGAAAAAGCTCTTTGAAAAGCCTTCCGGACTATTTTTGAAGGGAAATGGGACCCCTATACCTTTGAACTGGAGACCTAAACTGTACAAATTTTGAACTGGCCGCTCCTATCTGTGAACTTATGGCCTCTCAGTCAGCGGAAAAGAAGCCATAAGGTTTTGAAATGCCAGGTCCAACCCTACCCTGGTATACGTCTCTGCCTGACCCCCGGAAAAAGGTCGCCACGCTCAAAACCCTCTGACTAGTCTTGCATAGAGCGTGAAGAGCCTTTCCATACTCAACCCTCTTGGCTAGAGTCTCTAAATGAGCAAAGCGAGACGATGTTATCTCGACGACAACCGTCAAGTTAAGTTGAAAGTGGTGCTCGACTGCTCTTCAGCCTTCCCACACAAACGAACCATTTGCGTGTTCATGAAGCGAGTTCTAGATTCCCGCAAATTGAGGAGCATGTGGTGAAGCACTAAACAACGTATTATCGTCTTCCAGCGGCTCTTGAGGGGTGATTTCGTGGAATCCTGCTCCCGAGTTTGTAATCTAACTGGCTTACGGAGAACTTTTGCACTCAATTTGATGCAAGTTGGAGAATCTCCGGCGGACCTTTATGCACTTTGGAGGATTAAATGCAAATAAATTCAACAGTTTATTTGCCGCAGTCTATTCCATGAAGTAGGGTTGCCCTGTATTCTGCAGAACGAGGCCTCTGAACAACTTTATGAGGCGACTCTAGCCGCCTACATTATTGATTGGATCTGTTGCACGTGAAAAATCTGCCTGGTGGAAATCAAATTCGGATTTTTCGCAGCTACATCGGAGAGGAGAGGAGCGAAAATGGAAATGATACCTGTGGAAATGATGAGGTGTTGAGACAAAAGTTTTGGGACGGAAAATCAAATATTCACGCTTCGTCGTGGGCCAGCTTTGAGCGGAAATGAGTGAAGCGGTATAATTTTGGTGACGGAGAGAAGCGAGGTGATGATGGAAAGTGTCACGCAATACCAATTTTCATAAGTGAAATATGATCCACGACTTTTGGCATTTCCTCTCCGCCACCTGGTCGAGTTTCAATCCAGATTTCTGGGATTCGGTGGCCTTCTGAGAAATCTAGTCATTAAATTCGAGCCAATTCCCTGCTGAGGAGCCGAGAAATGGGCCAATTTCCCCACCCAGTGCCCTTTTTTGCCAATTAATCCGTCGGAAATTCGTCTTCACCAGCGAAGATAATCTCCAGAGAGGTCTCGCTGATGAATGATACGCCCACGCGTCAAGGGGGAGCGTGAAAATGCAAAACCCAAGGTCGAATGGCGCTTACCTGCCGTGCAGAGCCGCATGTCTTCGTCGTATCCGTCGGCACAGTCTGGAGCACCGTCACAAAGGTACTGAAATTAGTTTTTAAATTGCAGATTTCGCTCATGGGACCGACTAGCACGTCATTACCTGTATGGAGATGCAGTTTCCATCGCCCGGACACTTGAAGGGCTCGTACGGATGACAGGCTTCTGCAAGTGGAAAGTAAATCTCCGATTAGCTCACTCGTGTGGGAAAATGTCGAGTCCGTAGGCAGATGGATTCCGGGAGACGCTTTCAAACTCCACATTTAGAATTCACAAAGTCAATGTCACAGGAAATTGCACCTTGCGTGCGTCACATTCCCCAGACGAGACTTATTCATTCACTCACACCCCGCTTCGGTGACTTGAATAGAACTAAGAAGCGAAAGAGAGAGAGTGAAGAGCTCGGGGCAACTTGACGATGATTTAATTTGAAGGCAAGCGACATCTCAGCCGATGACTGAACCATTTAATTTAATCCAGCCACCCTAATTGAGTTGTGAGGACCATCAATGGCCAGAGAGGACGAGAGACGCGTGGGCCGAGTTACGATTTTTAAACAAATTACGCTGTCAGTGACTCCGCTAATCTAATTACTCGTGCGGTTAGCCTTAGGTGAAACCGAAATCGTGACTAATGACCCCTTATCGCTTTCTCCGTCGCGCTCATCTCTCGCGGTTTCGGTCATCTGCAGATTCGCTGAGCACCTGCAGACATGGCGCCGGAATAGCTCAGTTGGGAGAGCGTTAGACTGAAGATCTAAAGGTCACCGGTTCGATCCCGGTTTTCGGCAATTTTTTGGTCCTGTTTTCCGCCTCTTGGATTACGGGAATTCTTCTGGGATCGAAAATATCTGGAATTTTCAACTTCAAAGGTGTTTGTTGAGAAAATTTAGCCCTCAGAGAGCATTTTCTCGACAAATTTTTTTTTTTCGAAAATTCTGAAACAGATATTTTTTTCGAGCGGAGGTTTGGACATTTTCAAAATTTAGGGTCAAAAATTGTTTTCTCCAATTTCCACTTTTTCGGTCAAAAATCTCTAGAAACGCAGCTCTTGGGCTAAATCTAGTCGTAATGGGGGCCCAGAAACCATTTTCTCGACAAAAATATTTTCATCAAAAATCCCGAAATTGAGACTTTGACCAACAACACTTCAGAAGCAGTATCCATTCATAATATAACTCCATGTAATCAGACAATGACCTTTTCACTTTCTCCTTTAGGGGTAGATTTAGGGCCGCCAATAAAACAGGTTTTTGGATAATAATCCGAACGAATATCCCACTCTTCCCAATTGGTTTCGGGATCGCAATTCATCACAATTTCGCATAATTTTTATATCATGATTTGCAGCTCCGAGGTACTGGAAATTAGCATAATTTATATGATGCTCGTAAAAGTTCTGTCGCTCTGTCTTTATTACAGATCGCCCGTCACCTCGAGCGCGTCGGGAGAATACCAAAATGGAGAAAAAAGCCACAAAATGAGACCAATTCATCGTCGAGGTGGAAAAGCGGAAGCACATGGACGAGCTGGTGACATTTACAGCGGCTGAGGTCACTGACTTCATTAGCTTTGGGTTTCAGAAAGCTAGGTTTAGCTGATTGAGGCTCTGATATGGTGAGAGCCGCTTTCAATTAAAACTTGGTCGTTGTCTGATTTTGTTTGACTGCGGGGGAACTAATTTGCTAATTGGGAGCTGCAATGAAAACATTGGCCGTCACGGTCCTGCAAGTCCTGGTTGAACTAATTAAATTAATTTGCCCTGCTGCTGTCTGCTGAAGCTCTTTTGAAGGACGAGTTGGGATGGATTTGAGAACTCCTCCTCTGTGGTGATTTTGGGTATGGACCGGACTGCAACCGAGATAGTTTGCATGGCCGAGTTTATGTGGCGGTGCAATACTCTACAGGTAGGACTACCAGCGCCAGGACTACCCCCAGATTCTCAGAAAGGACTGAGCATGAAGTTCTTGTATCAAATAAAAACCTGCTAAATTAAATTTCACCGCCACACATCCTTCCCGAGCACAGAAAAACACGCTTTCCCAATTAAGTACCCTTCAACACGTGAATTCAATCACGATAAAACCTGAGTCGAGTCTGAAAACAGGTCGCGTTCGCAAATAGGCCGCCGAAAACCCGCAAAACTTTCATAATCCAATTGCGATCCTAAAATACCAAATTGCATCACGCTCGTTTCAGGGAACGAGATGACATTTCCCCAGCCAGTGACCGAAATCGAATGAAAGTCCAACAACTCGGTTTAATTGCGGTTTATTTTGGGCAAATTGGTTCCTATTTCATTTGGCCCGCAGGTTATGGCAAATATTTATAGTTTTTAATAGCTTGGAGGCACTGAGCTGCCCAGCCCTTTCCAGGCAATCGCGTGACGAAAAGTGATATAATTGGAAGGTAATTTGACATCGTAAATGTCATAAATGTGGGTGTTGTGCTGTCCCGACAGCCTTGCTGAGGGTATTAATATTGCATCAGATGCGGCTTGTTCTCCTCGTTACATGCAATGTTTATGCCCACCAAAACGGAGGCTTAATTATGTCATGAACTGTGTTGGGAGCCATTAAGGCTAATTGGCTGCAAAACATTGGTGGGGCTGATTTGATTAAATTTTAAAAGTCGAGCCAATGGATTTCCTTTGAAGCAGGAAGAGCGACTCTGAATCGCAAAATAAGCTCTTGTGTATTTGAGCAGACGAGCTCAATTTCCTTTCGATGCAAAGCAATGCTATATTTTATGTTCAAAGGATATCTTATCAATTTGTTTCTCGTGAGCTGAAACAACGCTCTTGGGATTCCTGATGCACAAATCTGCAGCCTCTCAATCGGAATCAGCAAGGGAAGAAGTGCAAAAGAGAGAGAGTGTTAAGTAATTCCGAGGCATGACGTTTGGCTTTCTGGTTCGGATACTTCCATTTGCATTTGGCAGACTGCAATAGATGATTTAAATTGCACAGATTGAACTAAATCTCTGATTGGGAAATCGTTGTCTGTCATCGTTATTTATCAATATTCCACTTCTGACTGCTTTGAATCCATTTATTACATCAATTGAGGATGCTCGTAAAAGTCACACAACAAATTTCTGAGACCCAGGATTTAACATTGACGCTTAGAGAGAAAATCTCCCCTAAAATTCAAGGCTATGCGTGGAGTGGACTATGGTTAGGCCCGGTTCACATATTACGTCGAGTTCCTAGAGGGGGAAGGGGTCAGCTGCTCCGTGACAGTCAGTACAACAGGTAAAACCGTGACAGAGGGAGGGGAGGGGGGGGGGTCTAAAATCCCGATTTTTACCGTGACGTAATATGCGAACGAGGCCTTACTACTAATTCTGTTAAATATAAAACAATGTTTATTTGCACACCCCAAATCCTGGTACTGGTTTCGCGATATTCAAATTACCTCCTGTCATATTAATTGCACCTCAATGTCGAAAATTGTTTCACATAATTTTGTAGCTTAATTTTAATGCGCCAAAAATTCATTTCATCAGTGATTCCACGGCTCACAACTTTCCCAGCTCACATATCGATTCGCGGGTCGGAACACGAGGCAACTTTTTAACTTGTGATATAAAATATTCCATCTCAGTCAAGAACTTTTAATTAGGTTCAAGCTGCACTTCTCCCGAAAGGATCTCGCTAGGTGCCGTGTAATCCAATTAAACCGCCATGCTCTTTCTGAATCTCGGTGAAACTTTGAGATCCTCTTAAAAGCACCGCAACCTTGCATTAGCCTGAATGCGCGAGCGAATGAAAAAGTTTGTGGGGGAGAAAGTGAACCCATTGTGCCTGGATTTGCAAAAAGTATCTCGCAGATTCGATTTGTCAGCCACTCCGGTCTCCGAGAGACAAAGAACTTTCCCATTATCTTTTCCCGTCTCCGTCATCCATCTCTCCGTCTGATTGATGGCTCCAGGTGAGTTGTGCTACTCGAAATGCGATTTAAAGTCGGACAAGGGGATCGAACCTTGGGCTTTTGCGTATCTTAATTTGATAGAAAAGGGTATCACTGGAGACGCTCGTGGCTCTTCTCCTCCCCCCGTGTTGCTTAGGCATCCAGGCTTCCAACTAGTTGCGCATTATGTAAATTCAATAAATCAGACTTCCAAACAGGCCGGCCAGACAGTAAACAAGTAATTATTAATCCGACATGCTAACCTGGGGCCGAAGGAAACAATTATCTCTTTGTTTACCTTCACAACAATCACCCTCATCTCTTCCACGCCCCCTCTTCCTCAATCGACGTGAGTGTCTCGCATTTAAGCATCGATTTGTAGCAACGAGAAGACACTGGGAGAAGTAAACATCGCATTCAACTGGTGTTGGAGGGGAAAACATGCAATCAGGAGGGATTAAGCGTGTTTACGGGACTCATCAATTTCAATTTGAGAAAATGCTTGTCAATTGTATCGAATTTAATTTGAGTTGTTAATTTAAAGCTCCGGTGGAATTTTCGCTTCCACCGAATGGAGAGCAGCGACGATCGCCTGGAGTGAATTTATGTTGTTCGGCAATCACGACTACATGAAGAGAATGGGGAAAATTAATTGCTTTAATGGCTGTTTAAACACATTTCCGAGCACTAAATTTCAATCGTGGTTGATTTATTCCACAGCGGGTAGCAGCAGGCCGTCGCCAGCGGCTGGCACTTTGTAGGGTGCGGAGAGAGTTGGTTTTGCCTCCCTTTCTGTGTTAAGGCCGAATCACATATTTGGACAAAATGGTCAACTAGCTCTAGCTTTCTTTCAAAAATGCCCAAAACCACTTTTCCAGCCTTCTTCTAGCATAGGCATGAGATGACTTGGGCAACCTTAAATGGTCTAGGATGTCAGAAAAAATAATTTCAGCCCAAAGCTTTAAGGTAACCCTAGAAGCTAAAAACTTGCATGCTATCTCAAAAACAAATGTAGATCTCGATTTGACACCCACCGCGACAATCGGTTTGCTTGTTTTGCGGTAGGTCATCTGAAGAGAATTTTGAGGGCCTCAGGACCTCAGGACAGCCTGGACAAATTGAAAGGAGGAGGGGAAGCAGGACAGCCTGGACAAATGCTCTACCTCATGCATTTTAGGAGCTACGGACCTGGAAAGGGTAGCAAAAGAATCATCTCAACGCCGTGGCCCTAGCACTTAAGAAGGCAGAGCTAGAGCCGGTTGGACATTTTGTCCAGGGCAATTTTGTCCATCGGCCTTTAGTTTCTGTTTTCCATAAAGAAAACGACTGGTACTTGGTTAACCAATCACTTCAAATTTCTAAAAATACGTCTCATGCCGAGAACTCGAGAAGATAGAACCCGAAACGGACGCACTAATTGGATTAGGAATCCAATTAGAGACAAAGTACAGCCATTGATCCCCCAGTTTGCAGAAGTAATGAAATTTCCTCCCCGATCCCGAACCTGCCACTTGGTCGCAAGCAACCGGACGGAGATGGAAGGATGTGACTCCGAAAACAAGTACCAACAATCGTCCCTACTAAGTGATATTGATTTTCAAGTGCCTCCCGGGAAATATCTGGCTCTCGACGTGCACTAGAGCTCATATTCATTCACATTTTTGCGAGATAAACGTAGATGACAACACTTTTAGGCCACTCACACGCCACTAGAGCGACACTGTATCGGGCTTTTTGCTGAATTGAGTCGTATTTGCAGTGTGTCAAGGTAGCTCTGGGACTGCTGCTCACTCCGGAGCGCTCCGATGATCGAATTGGCCGATTCAATTACAGGATGGGGCCAAAGTGTGGGGGAAAAACCTCAGATTTCTAAATAATGAAACCGTCCCGGGCAATTTGATGCCCTCCTCCTTTGAATTAGCAGCTCAGGAACCCACCTGTGAAACTCGAAGCTGGTCTGCTATTTTTCTTCCCCTCAGACAGCGCTCCCAAATATCTCATTTTGCTTCACCGTACTGCCGCTTTCCCACCCGAGCAAACACCGAAATGAATGAATCACAAAATCGTGACCGTATAGTTTTATTACTCTTTAACTACGGCCATAACTTTTAAGTGGCTCTTCCCCGGGTATCTTCATCCTCCTCACAATGCAAACCTTGGCGCCAAATTTGTCATTACAATAAGCAGCTTACGAACCGTATTTAAGATCGTTCCAAGGGACGGAAGCCGAGATAGCGGGGTGAGCCATTTGTTGTAATTTGTGTGCAGCACAAGAATAAGTTAACTTGTGTGAATCTGCTTGCAGATTGGATTAAAGTGAGGTTCACGGGAAACTTTGCACGCAAGAGGAAGTTCACCACAGACGAGGGCGTTAAAACTTTAATTTATTTCCTCCTTCCACGCCTTCGCCACGACTTGGGTGCTTTGTGAGTAAACTTCACCCATGTGTTTTAATTTGAGGAACGCTCAGACGATGTAAGCCGCATCTTGCAAAGTCTGAGCTCAAAGATGGGAAAATTAGCATTAATTTATGGGTAACGTAACTGGCTCTCCTTTGAAAGTCCTCCGTGTTCCAAAACCCTCCTCTAGGTACGTCACTGACGGTCTTAAGTTTCCTTCGTTCAGACTAATTTGACGGGACGCGCCTCGAACAAAGCGCTTCCGAGTTTTGTGTTTTTGGGCAAGCGTCCCAGCGGATTGCATCAGGGACGGCCAAATCGTGCTAATCTCCACCCAAACTCGAGCTGTTTCACGCGTCTCTGGTCCAGGGAGTGATAACATGATTGAGAAGGGTACAAGAACCATCATTCACCCGAAAATAACTCATTTTCCTGGAAAACATAATACTTTGACTTTTATTTGATTTTGAGTGCCCCAGGATGGTTTACTTTCCTCCGAAACAACATTCTCCCACGCACTTCACGCTCCAAACTCCCCATTAGCTCTGGTGGGGCAATTTAAATAATTGTGACATGAAATTGGATAAAGTTTCTGAAAGACGCCGCTCGCCCCAGAGCACCAAAACGGTTTATAGTCGGCTTAATTAGCAAGCTCGTTGGGGTTTTCGGGGAACAGCAAGCCCACATGTTGCCCCAAACGTGTCTAAATTCGCTAATGTTCTGTCAGCTGAGCATCAATAATTAACGCGCGGGTGGCAAGCCCCGAATTCATGCTGGGGGCGTCAAAACACGTCGAACACGGAAAAAGGAACAGGCTATAATTTAAGGCACAAAGGCTCCTGTTTGCTCGGATTTATTTGACATCTCTTCTAACATAGAATTTCGCCTCCTAGCGGTTTAGGGAAACATTTTATCGCAAAACGGTCGGAAAACAAATAAGGCAGCGCCCACCTTCGCCCTCCCATGCTCCCGTGCGAACGTGACCTTTGTTGTTGCTGTGGGACGACCTCATCCCCTGGATTTGTGTGGGCGTGTGGACACAATGTCTGATTTTATTGCTGTATGCAAGTACTTAAAATGCTATTAAATTATTATTATAACGGCTTTTGGAGAAATGGGAGTCATTATTACTGTTTGATGGTCAGAAGAATTGTTTTTTGCCTTCTGACTTGGCCTGGAAATTTTCCAAAATTTTTTAAGGCTTTTAGAAGATGCCTTGAGGCCATTTACAAAGCAAAATATGGTCAACTGATTATTTTTCTTTAAAATAAATTAATCGTCCTGAGCCTTTCTTAGGGTCTAATCTGGTTCTAAATGAACTGTAGAAGCCCCAGAACATGAATATGCTTTTGGGTCGGCTGGCTTTTCTGGAGCCAGCTTCGAGCAAAAAATCCTTAGCCTAAGAATCAATTCAAGTTTGCTTGAAGCTGGTTCCAGAAAAGCCATTTGTGGACCGATTCCAACCGGTCCAAAAGCCGATTTCTAGTCTGGAGGCTCCTGCAGTTCATTGGGAACCAGATTAGACCCTCAGGAAGTCTCAGTGTGTCATATTTTGCTTTGAAAAATTGCCTTAAAGGTAAACTTTCAAATTATTCATCTAAAATACTTCTTTCTAAAGCTCAAAGGATCAAAGGAACTCCAAACACTGAAGGCTAAACAAAACTCTGAAAAGCCTAATTAAGCCGCTACTCTCCCCCCAACATGGTATTTAAACATTATTCCGCCGCAGCAAAAATACATAATTCAACACCAGTGTTTCAGGAAAACATTTTCTGCTCCCCCCATTGAAACAGGATGAAACAGCAGTTCCGCCAAAAGCGTTAGCGTTCATTAAAATGGAGCACATTTTGCTCACCTCATTAAACGAATCCAGCCAATTAAAAACGAATTATCAAGTGCGTGTGCGTCATCAAACGCTAGTCGATGTGTGTAACGTCTATAATGAAGCATGAAAGCGAGTGATAAGCTATTCAGGACCGAGTCTGCAGAATTTTAATTTGATTTTCGTGCTGCAATTTTGTGATGCAGAGTAAACTTGACTCGTGATGGAATATTCATATGCCTGCATTTTGAATGAAGTCGAGTGGATAAAAATCATCGTGGATACGACGTCAATCGTGTAAGTGGAAAATATGAGAAGGGAAAAAGCTCGCAGTGTCACTGGAGCAGGTGATTTATGATATGCAGACAGAAATCACGCCTTGACATGTAGCTCTAAAAGGCTTACTCACCGTTTTGCCTTCTCGAGTTCACACAAAGGTCGGGGAAATTCGAGGAAACTTTGTAAAAATGAGAATAATCGTACCGTGAAATTTTCATCCTATTTCAGGTTTGAAGAATCAGCTCTTTTTCATGAAAAAAAATTTAACTCTTGACCTCTTGAGTCGTGAGTTGGGAAAACGACTGCTTGATACAGAAAGGCCTGAGTAGGGAATAAGAATTATACCGAAATCTGACAGACAGCTGACGTGAATACGTAATTTTCAACACAATTTTCGGTTTCCCTCGCAGAACGTGAATTTTTGCGTCACCACTCAGAGCTCTGAAGTGACGTCAAAGGAGTCCTTCCGCAGCGTTTCGCGAGCGCACTCGAGGTAAGAGCCTCTTCTAGTCACCTGTGAAAGCACGCCCCCGCTCCAGCCCTACTTTGTCTCTCTTTCGAGTGATGTACGAGGATGGTTATAAAAAGCATTAGAGGCTCACTTGTGAAGCCAGAAAATTGCTTATGCAAAACGAGACTCCATTTATCTTCCTTCGTTGCATAATTGAATAACTTTTGCTGCGCCTCCGAGATTGCTCGAGAGCACGTTCGCCCAACTATTTCAACTTATCCGTCGAGTGCATAAACAGCTACTGTTATCGCGATAAATCGAGTGTTTCCTCCATGTTACCGCGATATTTATGCAATTGATTGGAGTTCAAGGATTCATCGTTGATTATCGGGTATTTGAATTCCAAATGAGAAGGGGAGCCTCTTATTTAAAAAGCAATTGAATCTAGATGATGCGTTTGAAGTCGCCTGAAGGAGGCAGAGGTGTAACTAGTGGGGGAAAGGGAAAAGGCTCGTTTTTCTCCTAGGAAAGGGGCAATCTGTCTCTGACGGATGGGTCACAATAGGATCTTCGGGACCTGCGTGACCCTCTGCCCCACCCCAGATCTATCTATCTCTCTTGGGAAAATAATTTTTTTAAGGCAGAGGGATTTCGTTCTGGGATCAGATTCAAGACCCTGCGGAGTCTCCAAATTGCCACAAAATGAGAAAAGGGTCCCCGAGTGAGACCACTTTAAGTCCCAGGAACGCCCCTGAGTGGAAGTCAAAAGGTCACGAAGCAAGTCGAGGACACGAGAACGAATTTGCCGCAACCCACAAAGGGCAAAAGTGAAACGAATCATGTAGCTGCTATTCATTACCATCGCAACACGAAGCCGCGAAAAGGACCCGCTTTCGAGTTTCTGTCCGTCCATCGGGTGACTAACCGCACCTCCACCCACCCTTTCGAACCCTCTCGGCACGACTGGGCCGAGCAATGTTTACCATGTGTTCAACATCGTGCTGCCTGACGAGCTGTATATAATCAAAAAGTTCCGTCTGTTGCGCCGAGCCTTTGTTCGGCCTCGCAAGCGGAAACCGAAAAAGTGCTTGCAGCCAAACTCGAGCAGCCACATGCCGGATCTCATTAAAAATGTTTTAACAGGAAATTAATGTTCTCATAGCCTTTTCATCGCACATGAGAGGTCTCTCCCAAGTGGCTGTGGTGCGATGCATTTCCGCCCGACCGACGCAAAAAAGCACACGTCTCTGGCGAACTCCGGATTTGCCGCCCGAATTCCAGTCACGAAGCGGCACATGATCTATAACAGGTTCGCATTTTCATCTAAATCAATTTTCGCCCCGAGACAACGCATCGCCGCCAGCCCCGACCCCCGTTTTCGCAATTTGCTGGAACAATGTAGCTAATAAAGCGTGATATGGACGAAAGTGCGGAGGCGGGGGTCTATTGCCAGCCATGAAGTGAGCCGTAACGATGCAGGACGTTCATTATCGTTTGTTTTGTGTCCTCCAATTACATCCTCTTTTAGTCCGGGCAGTTAGGGTTTATTATTACAAGCACACGAGTCTCCTAATGCGCCTGCATCTGACATTTTCAGGACGTGCACCATTTGATACTCTCCTGCTTTGTTGCTGTTTGAATGAAAAACAAACTTTGTCGTCTTCGAGGTTCGCTAGCACATACGGCAATGTATTCGTTGCCCTCCAGAAGTAATTTATCTCGCGAGCACACACACAGACGAGCAATTTCAATGTCATGCGAATTCGCGAAGCCACGGAGTGTAGGGTTTCCGGCACATTGGAAGACAAACCTGGCTTTTAATCAAATTTCCCGGGGCTGTTGGCATTTGGAAACAGTGAGGTGTTTCGCGGAAATGGGTTATTTTTAGGCGTTCGGGGAAGGAAAAGCAAACCCTCACGGACTAGTAAATATTTGATGAGGAATGAAAGCTTTTCATTAACATTTAACTACCTTTGATTTAAAATTAAATAGTGGTATTTACTTAAACAATCAAATGAACTACCATAAAACCATTTAGGGTCTGTTCAAATATTACGTCACGGTCTGAGGGGGAGTGGGGGGGGGGAGTCAACGAACCCAGCCCGAAAAATGAGGTTTTTAGCTTTCAAAGTTCCTAGTTCCAAAAGCAAGGAGTGCCTCTAGGGTCCCTGAAGTGCTCCATTTGCTCCAGACAGACAAATCGGTGTTACGAGATAGCTCGAAACTATGGCTGGTGTGCTGAAAGGCAACTCCTATGCTCCAGAAACTCCCAGAGAGCCCAACTTTTCCACTTTTTAAAGCAAACAGAGCCTTAAACGTCTGTTTTCACGTCTTTATCTCAACAAACTTGCCGAATTCCTCTGACAAATTCCCAAAACTTGGTCCGTACCGAAGAGAGAGAGCGATGCCAGGGAATCAGGCATTACTTGTTTACATATAAATGAGTTGTATCACAAACTTCGACGCCTTCCCTCCCCACCCGAGACAAATCTCCCGAGTGGCTGCGGATTTGCATATCACGCTTTTAACTTCTTACACGGTAACGCGCACAAATTCGCACAAATTTCGGGCACATCTGACAAATTAAGACAAACTGAGTTACTGACATGCATGAAGATACACATTTTTCTTAATTTCATTTGCTCTCCTCCATGCAGACATTCCCCAAAAAAAACATTAATAATGCTAATGCCTTTGTAGCGCGCACAAGAAACATGCGGTGGACGTGTGTGCGGGTAGAATTTATTGTTTCTGGGCGGAAAACAAGGATAAGCAAGCAATTACGCTGTCTCCGACCGCCTCAGAGGGTTGCTCTTGCTATCCTAACGACAGCCACTGTTTACTTTGGGGTTTCTCGGGATACCTACGGGCGCACTAGCTAGCAATTTGTTGAATACACTCTACAAGGAGCCGTTCAATTTGAAGAGGTACTGAATCGACTCTTATTTGGCTCCTGGAAGTGTTAGGGAAAGGGGACTGACTAGAGGTGTATGAACTTAAAGTAAAGCAAAAAAAGCTTACAGAAAATTTGTGAAGAAATTGAACGAAATTGATAGACCTTTAAAACTAAGTTAAATTAGCTAACTTCTGTCTACTTGGGTCCTTTGTAAAACGTCCATTCTAGTACCAAATGTGTCTATTGAGGTATTCTGATTCTTGGAAGGCTTAATCTACAGCAGCCAAATTGAGCTTAAACATCGAGTTGGGTTTTTCAATACTAGTTATGCACGCACATTTTGTGTCACAATTTTTCGACTCAGGTGCTTTCTAAGTTAAATTATAATTCAACCAGATGTTACAGAAAAATGAAAAATACCGAAATGAAAAGCTGACTAAATTTCCCTGGGAAGAAAAATTAAATAAAAGATGATCCCATTATGGTTTTTATAAGTTTTTCAAAAATTTTTCTCCACTTTTTTAATGAAGATTTTTGACCAAACGCTAAAAAACCTGGCTTATTGTACCACTTCTAAGAACTTGGGGCTTTGCCTGTCGTAAAAAAGTAACTTTTGGCCTACGTCGAGCAGTTTAAAAATTTTAAATTTGCGAGTTCCAGCGAGAATGGACGACAAGGTTTAGGTTTAGGATAAAACTCCCTTTTTCTAACCTCAAGAGTCTCTTGTCTCACCCTTTATTAAACAAAAAAGACCTCATCGTGAAAAGCCACTTCAAAAAGCCCAAACTCCGAAATACTCTCAACTAAACGCCGATCTCTCATCTGTGACGGAGGAGCATGCTGCTTTCTTGACAAACGCATTAATATTAATTGCTTCCTGCTCTGCCTTAGCGCCTTGCGGAGAAAATTTGCATAAACTTCTCTTAGTGAAGTCTGTAGTTGAGAACTATCCAGTCACTTTGAAAGCAATTACGACTGTTGATCAAGAAATTTCCGTCCGCAACGAAGAGTTTCCGCTCCACCCGTGACGTTTTCCTATTTCCCGCCATCACACAACTCATAAACTGCTGGTAAATAATAAATTTCCAGAGCTGCAGCCGTCACAAGTGCATTTCTGGAATTTGACGCCTCAGAGCCTTGCATGCTTGAATATTGATTGCCATTTACACGTATTGGGTTCACCTATTGCGTTTTCCTTTTTTTTATGTCGTCACTCAGCACTCTCTGTCATCGAAGCGGTGGTGTGTGTTTGGAGCCACAATTTCCATGTTTTATTTAGTAGCTGAGGACGGGAACGGAATCAAATGGCCTTTCTGTAGCAAATTGGGATCGATAAGGGACTTTCTATTGTTCATCGGAGCACGTTTATTTGTGGATAATGTAGGTCATGAGCGGATTGGGAGCCTCACAGTTGGATTTCCCACTAATGCAGCTAGCTACAGTTGAAGGTTCAAGGCCCGGGGTAGCCAAAAAGCAACAAAACCTCTCAAGGTAATTAAAATGCAGGTCCCACCGTCCATTAAAATAATAGTTCGTTATTTACTCAGAGCGATGGAAACTTCTGCTCGGCCTGCGGTGATTCATCGGTCATAGTTTGGGCTCATCCAAAAGCAGCTACGACGTAGTCCCTGATTTTCTTTATATTCACTGCTTTTCTGGGAAATTGCGCTTATGGAACGAACACATTGTCGCTACTTCACATCATAAGTGTCTTTTATGATCATAAACAGGAGAGACATAGAGAATCACGTACTAGAGGGGGGACTTTTTTCCTTTCTTATGGGAGTTTCTGTAGTTCTTTTTCATATTTATCATGGCTCAAAGAGGAAAAGACTAGAGGGAGTGAAAAAATTGGCTCGTCAGTTTTCTTCTTGAAACTGATAAGAGAACCCTCTAGGCCCTCATTCTCTTCGACGTTCCCCCATATGAGAAGCTATGAGCCAGATAATGTTACTACCTGTTGTGCTGCCATTTTTCAGTTGCACTCTGCAACTTTTCTCATTACATTACCCAGAGTCTCTCTCTCCCGCACAAAACCACTTTTCACAGGTCGTTTGTTTCAATTTGCCCGCGACCATAACTCAGCTAGCCAGAGTAACTCTCACTTCCTGCTCGCAAAAACGAGATTACTTCAAAGGAGGAAAAAGTTTGCAGACCCCTCGTCTCGAGTAACCTTTGTTCTGCCCCCTTTGGAACTGGAGGCACTTAAGTCTCTGGTTTCCGACTTGCTGTTTACTCGCCAGTGCTTGAGGCAGAAATTCAATTTTGCAGAACGGATCAAAAGGCTGCTGCTATGGCAAGCACGTACTTGATGCGTGGAATTGAAAGTGCAAAGTTTCCCGAGAAGGAGGCAAACTTCGTCGGAAGCGCCTCCGGAATGAGACATCAATTTTTCAATGGCCAATCAGCAATAATTAACTTTCCCATCGATGGAATCGGTCACGCACGCGGAGTTTTGAAGCGTCTGTCGGGAGAAAATGTGAGGTGTGTACTTACTCTCGTTGTTGCTGCGTTTAACAGGTGCTCCAGAGTGGCCGTAGAGACGGCTTAAGTCGATGCCAAGAGCCACATTCGGCATCGAGGCAAATAAGATGCCAAAGAATGTAAACCAGTAAATTTTGGACATGATGCCTCCAAAATTTTAAAAAATCACTTGCACTCAAATTCTCCAATTTTTGCGGAAAACAAAAATTTCCTCTTCCTCGAAACTTTCCTTTTCTGATTTTGCTGCACTAAAAATTATTACCACGAAAAATCATAAAAGAAAACAACCTGGAAAGGAAAGAAGGCTGTAGTTTTACGGCTCGTGCCTGGAAGGCGCCACACAAAATTCAGTTTTTCACGATTTTCCAATTAGTTTGACATGAGCACAGCACAAGCGACTCGGGTTCGTTTCTGCAGGCAATAAAAGTTTTACGGCTTTACACAATTTTTTTTTTGCTTATTGAAATTTCCCGCTTTACGACACAGCTTTAAAATTTATCTGCACTTTTTGGCCAATAAGAGCGGAATTTTCCGAGCTCGGTCTGAGTCGCGTATCAGCTTGTTGCTGCCACAAGCTCCTTTGTCCTTCACAGGCATGCACGCACACACACGATCCAGCACACTCGCCGTATAATGATTCACTTCGCCTTCGTATTTTCCTCACTATATGCAAATGTCGTGTAGGACTTCCACTATATGTGAGGCGAATATGTGTGAAAAAGGAAAATGAAGAAAACTGTTCTCAAACGTACTGCGATGAGTTGCAGTTTTCACCTGTACGACTTCTAAAACTTAACTGTGACGTTTCCCATTCACGACTCTAGTTTTATACTAAATCGTGGGAGATCCAGAGCGCAGGATCCGAGCTGGCCTAACCACTCCCTGAAGTGCAACAAGGACGTCATGATGTAGTGGAAAATCACCAGGTGAGGAGACGGAACAGATAGATGTGTGTCTCGCTTACATTCAGGCATAGGGGAAAGGTGGCTACAGTAGCAATATGCAACCTGTTAGCTTCGTGGCGTAGCGTACGGAAAAATGAATGAAAGCTTGGGCGATGACGTCATCTGAACTTTTACTGGATTATCGAAACGCATCCCGAGTCCGTAAAATGTGGGACTTTATTGCAGTTTAAACTTTTATGTCGCCAACAATGGCTCGCTATGTGAGTCAAGGCTGTTGGATTGCAGGTACGGGAGTTAGTGGAGGTAATGAAGACAAAACGGCGGGAAATCAGAGGTCTTCGTATGTAAAATTATATAGTAGGTGGGTTAATAAATTGAATGATCCTTCTGTGAAATGGATGTGATTACTTTCAAGGCTCCAATGAGATGTCTTGGCTGTATTTTGTTTTCTTCGCTTTTTTGGGCAAGCCAAAGTGACATGTCTAGACCGAAGACAAGACAGTCCTTAATTTTTAATGGAGCAAGCATGTGTCACCTTTGGGTTAAGGAGTTTGGCAAAGTGAAGGCCGAGCGATTAGACAGCTTCCAAGGGAACCCTGGAGGTTCCTTAATCTCCACCTCAATTACTTGTAACAGGCCTTGAATGGCTTGTAGCCCTTCAGTTTCGATTTTAACCCATCGGCTACCAAGATTTTCAAACTGTAGTTACACACTAAAAAAAATAATGCCCATGGTTCAGAAATGGGTTACATTTTTTGAATTTTTTATCAAAAAAATAGTTTGGACTCAAATCTAAATATTGTAAAAAAAGTTTTTTGAAATTAGCACGTCAAAAATTTTTAATGATTTTTAAAGTTAAAATTTAAATTCAAATATAGCGGTCAAATCCAAAAATTTAACAACTAAAAACGACTGCCAACATATTTAAAAAATTTCGAACCAATGGGTTAAAGCTCATTTAATGTTATTTGAGCTCTAAAAATGTGAAATATCTGAGTCTTAATCACGTCCTGTTTCTCAAAAAATTTATCACGTGAGTCAAACCCCAAATTGACTCCCTTTCCACAGAAAAAAAACTTCCTCTTTTAACATTTTATTTTTCATTTTAATAAGTTGAGACCTATACAATAATGCAAACAGTATTCACATGCGAGGATGTGACTGCAAATGTCTGTCTATCATGCTGAAGAGCGCCGATTCCGACGTCAAGCGAATTCGTTACTCTCTCTACTACTCTCACAAGTCCAGGGGTAGCACGACGGAAAAAGGTTGTAAAAAATCAAAAAGTCTTAAAAGCATGCTTCGGAAAATAAAAGCCAGCGCCACTCGATGAGCTAGAAAGAGACTACGTTCACGCCTCCGTTTACCACATGTGCGTTTCGCGAATCTCGCTAATAATGTGATTGGCCCGCGTGAGAGCCTTCAGCATGTCCCCGGCCTCCTTGCGCCGCACCGCAATGTGATCCGACTCGTTGAGGAGCTCCTCTGCCGTCACGGACTTGTACAGGTGCGTCACGAGCTCCGACTGCAGGTTATCCTTCACGTAATTCACGAGGAAGTGCATAATGGCCTTCGGGATGCTGTCCTGGATCGTCTTTCGGACGATGTAGAAGTAGCTCTTGATGAGGCGCTCAATCACGTCACAGTCCCGCTGCTCCTTGTCCGTCAGCTTGCGGGAGGAGTGGTTCATGGGGACGTCGGGCAGCAAATTGACCGGTTTCGCGGGACTCGAGACCTGGTGCGTGGGCGTGCTAGCGTTCGAGGACTCGCTCTCGTTGGCCCCTCGGGAGTTGGGGGGCGGGAGGATGTTCGAGAGCCAGTTGCCGCCCTCCACGTGGTTCTGGGCCGGCTCTGAGGAGTTTTCCTGGTGTTGGGGAGGCGCCACCGGGGCTGCTCGGTGCGGGTTGCGATTCGGCTTGTAGTTGTAGGGGTCGTTCTGCTCGTTCTTCAGCAGACTGGGCACGAGAGCTGCGTCTTTGTGGAAATCGGGGTGCTTGGTGTTGATGTAGGCCAGCTCGATCTGGACCAGGTTCTCCACCATGCAGTTGGTCGTGGGGAGTCGCCGACGGAGCAGCTGCGTGACGACGTCGACGATCTTCTCGTGAAGCTTCGGGAAACGCAGCATCTCCTGCTGGACCTCCGTGCCTAAAAAATACAAATGTTTCAGAACTTGTAGCATTTTTCGTTACCGAGACAGTTTTCTTTTCCAAAACTGTTTAAAGATTGAATTTTTTGGACCAACAGTTTTTCTAGAAATCGGGAAAATTTTGACCCGGGAGTTCTCCCGGTTTGTCCGGTATAGGGTTAACAAAAACGACCTTGAAATGTCTCAAGCCGATAATTGCATCAGCTCGAGTTCAAGTCAGACTTCTCAAGGACGATTTTTATCAAGAAAAAAAAAATTCACGGCCAGATTAAGGGGCTTAGAGCCGACGTCGACTCACCGCAGTGCTGAATAATGCGTTGCATCTCCTCGTGAATCAACTCCACGCACCTCAGGGAGGGCTCCTCGAGTCGCCGGATCTGCCGCTTGACGAGCAGCTCGAAGGAAACCTCGGGAACGAAAAGAGCGGGTCGAGGACCAGTGGCGTTCCGGATGGCCGTGAGGATGTCCATCTTGGTGAGTCCCGTGAGCGGGTGAATGGAGTCGAGGGTGCGACCGAAGGTCTCGTGGAAAATGTAGCAGATGCGGGCGCCACCACAGAGCTCCGTGGTCTCGATATTCCGGGCCGTGCCCTCGATTGTGGCGCAGTAGGCGGAGGCGAATTTGGTGATGATCTGGAGCAGGGTCTGGCTCTTGTCGGTCACGTCCTCGCCGTACGAGTTCAGGAGACTCTGGAACTGCGACGCCATGACGTTCACGCGCGTCTTGAGGTCCGGCAGGCAGTCCCGGATGTGGTGCATGAGGAGCCTGTTAAGGGTCTTGGCCAGATAGGGGGTCCCGTTGCGGGTCGCCAGTGTCGGGTACTTGCGCTGCAGAAAGGCAGCTTCATCCTTGAGCTGGTCCTCAATCGTCTTCTTGTCGATAATGTCCTGCTGCGAGCGGTTCACGACGCCAATGATGCCCAGCTTGACGGGGATCACGCGTCCACACAGGATGTCGATGGCGTCTGTGCCCGCGTCCATGAGATCTAGCTTCGTCACGACCGCCAGAGTGCGTCGGCCCTCGGGGTCCACTTCCTTCGAGAGCTTTATTGCCTCGCTCGTGGCCATGTCTGTGTTGGCCGCCGTCACAGCCAGGATGATGGAGTTCGGGTTCTCGATGTACTGCACAAGGAGCTCCCTGATTTGGTTCTCAATGTCCTCGGGCTGGTCTCCGACTGGGACCTTCGTGATGCCTGGGAGATCCACGAGGGTCAGGTTCACTACCTTCGTGGAGTAGATCTTCAGGTTGATGGGCTCTGCGCAGATCCCCTTGTTGCTGCCCGCGATACGGTCTGTCTCGTCCTCGATCTCACGCCGGATGTCGTCGAACTCGGAGTATATTCGGTTCTTTGTGTGCAGAAACTTCCCCCACTCTTCCAACTTGGCCGTTCCTTGCTCTGCGGATCTGCAATGAGACATTTCTTAAAAAATTTCTTTGGACCAGAGAATTCACGAGGCTCAAATAATCGCTATAAGGGGTGGTTAAAGGGGGGTCAAATACTACGTCACGGCCTGAGGGAGAGAGCGGTCTAAAATCCTATTTTTACCGTGACGAAATATTTGAACGACCCCTAAGGATCCTAAATATTCCCACCTGTGCTCCCGGTCATCCAGCGGGCAGTATATCAGCTGCAGGACCAGCGGGCGCCGCGTGACGATGCCAGTGCCTCGCGGCAAAAAGGACTTGCCCACGAGGCTCTCAATCACAGACGACTTCCCGGAGGACTGGCTCCCGAGGACCACGATCTGGGGCAGCTGGATCGAGTCGCTGCCCACTGTGTTGAAGACGTCTTGCAGCTTGTTAACCACCGGAATCAGAGCTTCCATTTTCGCCTCGTCTCTGTATCTAGACACGAAAAACAGCAATGAGCGTCGGAACTGCAATTTCCAGGCAAGCATGAAAGTTCAGGAAGTTCGCGTAATCCAAGGCAAGAATGCGAGAAATTCCGTCACGCGCTTTATGAGGTCATTCTCCGGATTCGCCGCCTACTTCGACTGAACTCATCCTTTTCCTCACCCAGGAGTGTCAAAGGAGCAGGCCTAGACCACTTTACTTACCAGAAAATCAGTAATTTGGAGAGTTTCGGTCGTTACAACCAAAACGAAAATTTCCTGCAAAAATCAATGAGATCGGTCGTCCCTCGCTTGACGAACCTCCTCGTGCGTTACCGTCCGTGGTGTTCTTGTTTCCAGCTTTTTCCGCCCCACCGGCAAAGCCTTCGGAACAACTCACGAGCCTGTTTGAGCTATTCTGCGGAAATTGGAAAACACAAAAATGAAGTTTTTCGAGAGAAACTGGCAAATCAAGTCAAAATATCAGAGAAAAATTGCATCGGCTAAATTTTTAAACGACGAGGGTCTGTTGCAAACAATCACGTTTTGAGGTGCGTTTCCCATTTTTAGGCTCCCTCGTGACCTTTCGTTCCCTTCCATTTCGGGACTGCCAACTTTCAACTGACGAGAAGTAACAACCTTTTCCGCGAGAGAGCGTGCTTCGCTGAAGCTGAGCCGGAGTTTGCCGAAGACAGACGAGGGTCAGCGGCCAAAAGTGGAACTACGTACGAGCTGTCAAAAGTGGTGGCGCCACTTTCCACGCTCAAGGAGAACATGGCAGTCAGCTGTATAAATTTAATACACAACACAGACCAAACAGAGAAAAAATCCGAGAATGAGCAAAGGAAAATGATGCTTCATGCTGCATTGTAAAATCGATAGCGTCTGTTGGCATCGAAATAGTATAAAGTAGCAGAGAAAGCGCCAAAAATTGTGTGAAGTAGGACCGAAATCGGATTTGGTTGCGGTGAACGGCACAAAAAAGGTAAATATTGAGCGATTAGTGAATAAAGGCGACGCAAGTGTGTGAATAAAAGCAACGCCCGGGCCAAGGTCACTTCGGATCGGTTATGTAAAGCGACTGACACATTGCAGACCCCGAAAGGCACCCAACTGACCATTTGACCGCCAACGAGAGTTCGAAATTCGGGCAGCAACTCAAGTAATCCCTCTCTGTTTCTAGAAATGGATGGGGCAGCGTCTACGTCTCACCATCAGAGTGTGGACAAGGCTCTGGACATCGAGGGGTTCTGCGCCTTTGCCCGCAAGACCCTCGCGACCCCCCTCTCGAGCAGCGAAAGTGACTCCGACAGCGAGTCCTCGGGGGAAAATAGCACCGACTGCGCCGAGTATGAGGCAAACCGTAAGTGTATCCAGCTGCTACTCGGACGATCGAGTCAAGTGTCGGATTTTTTGTTTTTGCAGAACGTCAGAGACGGAAACAAGTGCTGTACAACTTTTCGAAGGTGGGCCAGGACCGGAAGTGGCTGCAGGAGCTCCTCATGAGCGACACAGACTCGGAGTCGGAGATCTCCGACGAGGACGAGTACATCAAGGAGATGCTCCGGGGCCACGTCTTCGAGAAGAAGATACGGGACCGCTACCAGAAGAACCCCAATGTGAGTTGACCGGAAGTAGGGTTGCGGGGTCTCAGATCCCGGGTGTCTTGAGAATTTTACCGTCAGCATCACGATTTCTTGAGAAATCCCAAAAGCGTGATTTTATCCAGAAACTTATCATCAAAACCTTCTCGAGAAATGACCCATGGCTTTGTGTTTTTCAGAACTCTCAGTACGGCTACTACAGCTCCTCCATCCTGTCGAACATCGACATCTACCACGACCACAAGAAGACCGTCTCGGTGGCTCGAAAGCAGGCACGTCTGGAGAAGTCCATGAAGCCAGAGAAAGCTCCCAAGACGAAGGTACGGAAGGTGAAGAAGGAGGAGGACTTCATGGACTCGGTGGACTGGGAGGACCAGCTGAACGAGCTCACGATAGACCAGGACGGTTTCGACTCGAAGAGCCAGAGCCCCGTGCCCGGAGGACCCGCGAGACCCGGCATCAGAGGTCGTCGCAAGTCCAGTTTCCTCAAGACCCCCGAGGCCATGGCGATGCGACGCCGAAAGGTGTGGCAGATGATGGCGAAGAAGGAGATCGGGAAGCTGCAGAGGGCGCGCGTGAACAACCACAAGGAGATGGTGATTGGGTGCAAGAGAGTGGCGACTCTGTGTATGAAGATGCAGAGACAGAAGGCGATGCAGAGCCAGAAGGTGATGAAGGAGACGCTGTGGCGAGCAAAGAGGCTGACGCGTGAGATGCAGACCTACTGGAAGCGCTACGACAGGGTGGAGCGGGAGACAAAGCGGCGGATGGAGAAGGAGGCCGAGGAGCAGCGGAAGCTGGACGTGGAGATGATTGAGGCCAAGCGTCAGCAGCGAAAGCTCAACTTCCTCATCACCCAGACCGAACTCTATGCCCACTTCATGTCGAAGAAGCTGGGGGCGGGCAGTGAGGAGGAGCAGCTGCGAATCCTGAGCCAGCTGGACGAGGAGTCAAACGTCCGCTTGGCGAGTATCGACGACTACGACTCAGAAGTGATGAAGATCAAGGCACAGAAGAACGCCAGTGATGCGTATCTGACGGAGAAGGAACGCACGAAGCAGTTCGACTCGCGGAACGTCGGTCAGCTAAACGTGAAGACGGACCACGAGGGACGCATCGTGGAGCTCCCGACGCCCACTATCTTCAAGGTAAATTTGTGTCCGTCTGTCCGTCCGTCAGAGTCGAATAAGCTCTGTAACGGTGAGACTTAGAGTCTTGTGGTTTTTTGCATGGGGTCATATGTGGTCTGGAAAGTTGATCAAGGGTCTTGGAATTTCCGAAAAATTTCCAGGGACGTTACCAGGGGGGTTTCCCGTTGTATGAATCTTCTTTACACAGAATTCGATTGAGCTAAAATTTTATTATGAAAAAAATTAACACCTCTTTCACCTCTGGCCTCTTTCTCGTACAGGCACGGATCTAGGGACTCTCAAGTATTTTTTGGAAAAAATTCAAGCTTCTCTAAAATATAATATTTGCTTCCAGGGCGTCCTCAAGGGCTATCAGACAAAAGGGATGACGTGGCTGGCAAACCTCTACGACCAAGGCATCAGCGGCATTCTCGCAGACGAGATGGGCCTCGGCAAGACCGTCCAGTCCATCGCCCTCCTGTGTCACATTGCAGAGAACTTTGGAGTGTGGGGGCCCTTCCTGGTGATATCGCCCGCCTCCACGCTCCACAACTGGCAGCAAGAGATGGAGCGCTTCGTACCGGACTTCCGGGTCGTGCCGTACTGGGGGAGTCCCAATGAGCGCAAGATCCTTCGGCAGTTCTGGGAGCAGAAAGACCTGCACACAAAGGACGCCAGCTTCCACGTCGTCATCACGTCCTACCAGCTCGTTGTCTCCGACTACAAGTACTTCAACCGCATCAAGTGGCAGTACATGGTACTGGACGAGGCCCAGGTGAGCTCTAATTATCGACCACCATTTCTGAACTTTGGTTTCGTATTTTCTTGGCTCAAAATGTCGCTTTTGAAATGTCTCAACCTTCTTTCTTGAATTTAAGGCAATCAAGAGCTCATCCTCCGTCCGATGGAAGCTCCTGCTGGGCTTCAACTGCCGAAACCGACTCCTGCTCAGCGGCACCCCGATTCAGAACAGCATGGCCGAGCTGTGGGCCCTTCTGCACTTCATCATGCCGACGCTCTTCGACTCGCACGAGGAGTTCAACGAGTGGTTCTCGAAGGACATCGAAAGCCACGCCGAGAACAAGACGGGCATCGATGAGAAGCAAATCTCGCGTCTCCACATGATCCTGAAGCCCTTCATGCTGCGTCGAATCAAGAAGGACGTCGAGAACGAGCTCTCGGACAAGATCGAGATCATGGTCTACTGTCCCCTCACGACGCGTCAGAAGCTCCTCTACATGGCCCTCAAGAAGAAGATCCGGATCGAGGACCTGCTGCAGTACACGCGGGGCAGCGACGGCCACAACGTCGACAAGACGGTCACGTCCAACCTTATGAACCTCGTGATGCAGTTCCGGAAGGTCTGCAACCACCCGGAGCTCTTCGAGAGACGCGATTCGCGCAGCCCGTTCGCGGTCCAGCGCTCCGAGTACCCTCTGGCGCGCCTCATCTTCCACGAGGCCTTCCTGTCGCGCGCCCTCCCGAGCCAGAAGCACCTGCTGTACAACCGGCTGAGCGTGTTCAAGGCCGAGAACGTCCACCGGAGCCTGTTCCCGCTCTCCAAGACGGACAAGAGAGTCTCCTATCCCAGCAAGCTGGTTGTCCGGAGCGCCTTCTCCTTCACTCGCTTCGTGGACGTGAGCTCGCACGAGCTCGAGAACCTCACTCTCGGCGGCCTCATCTACTTCCTCACGCACTGCGGCGAGACCCGACGCAAACGGGCCCTCCTCGCCTTCCGGTCGCTCTGGTGGCTGGTCCAGAACAGACGCAACCTCCTGCTGGAGCCCTCGCTCTCGCACCCTCTGAACGACCCCCACAGTATTTGCCAGGACCTGGTCTTCACCGCCAATGCCTCAACTGACTCAAGGATATACACCTTCACGAAACACGCTTACCACTTCATTCCGGAGTCCATGGAACACAGGATAATCAGGAGTAAGCATCAGCAACTGCCACCGAAAATGGAAGAAATCAAGCCGGTCCTCAGGTCTCCCACAAAGTCGCCCATCAAGTCGCCCACGGGCAAGGGAGGCCCAGTGGCGCCGGGTCAGAGCAAATCCGCCCCATCGAGTCTCAGTTTGGTACCTGAATTCCCCCACATCCCTCGTCCCTCGCCCCAAATACTCGCCTGTCAGGCCACCCAGATGCCCGCTTTCGTGTGCAGCGTCCTGCCAAAAGTACAATGTCCCGTCCGTCGGCTGCACTGCGAGAGTCGTGAGGCGGCCTGGCTGGCGACCCGCACAGAGCTCGCGGACACTCCTGACGGCAAGCAGCTCGTCTCGTCCGCACTAGAGAAGTCGCGTCCCGTCTTCGGGTGGTCCAACATCACGATTCCGGACAAACAGACACTCGTCTCGGATGCGGGCAAGCTGGCGGTTCTGGACTCGCTGCTCACGAGGCTGAAGTCGCAGAACCACAGGGTCCTCATCTATAGCCAGATGACCAAGATGATCGACCTGCTGGAGGTGAGTGGAAGTCTGTCCGTCTGTCTGTTTGAGTTGCCAAGACTCCGAAATCAGAAGAGCTAGAGACCTGGATCAAATTATGTTGGTTGTCCTGAAAACCCGCCAGGGACGTAAGCAGGAGGTTTTTATCGATCCTTAAAACTTTCTTATACTTGATCCGATTGGGCTGAAATTTAAGTATGTTATAGTCCAAGTAAAAAGGAGCCACATGTGACCTCTATCTCATACAGGGACGAAACTAGGGGGGGAGGGGAAAATTTGGTCTTGTAAAGTCTAGAAGGACGAAACTAGGGACCCCTTAAATTTCTATTAACCGTAAAACTAAGCTTTTAAAATATTTGTAGGAGTACATGTGGCACCGGAAGCACCGCTACATGAGGTTAGACGGGTCCAGCAAGATCTCCGCCAGGCGCGACATGGTGGCAGACTTCCAGAACCGCGCCGACATCTTCGTCTTTCTCCTCTCCACCCGGGCCGGGGGCCTGGGAATCAACCTGACTGCCGCCGACACGGTGAGTACATTCTTTCCAACGAAACCCCGCACCTCGTTCTGACAAGAGAGAAGCCAAAGAATCGCACCTCGCTGAATGTTAATGACGTCTTTGGCGCGACTCCTCCAGTCTGTCTCGTCATTTGCATATTTGCAAGTAACTCACGAACCTCGTATTTAATTTAAACCGAACTAAACGTGGTCGGAATGCAACTGAGACTTCTCCCGGGGCGTCTGAGACAGCCTTGAACTTTATTTCTGCTTCATCACTTGCCGAATTTGAACCGGACGGCATCCATTCCGTGCACCTGGCGCTGCATCGACCTGTTGTCCGCCCACGCAGAGTCCAGATACGCATCGTCCTCGTCCAGCTGCAGCGCCTTGAGCTCCTGCTCGCGTCTGTAGGCGATCAGCATGAGTTGCTTCTTCTGCTCCTCCGTGATCACCGGCTCCCTCCCCGGCGCCCCCTCCTCTCTCTTGGCTATCTTGACGATGACCTTGCTCTTCTCGTTGCCGCCCACAAAGTCCTTGAGGGTTTTCTCGGGCAGCAGAAGTCGTCCCGCGAACCAGATCTGGCACCTGGACGGCTCTATGACCTCTAGAGACGCGTGGGTCCCGCTGAGGTCCTCGATGTTCATGAACTCCATCCGGATGGGGTCGTGTGGGGGCAGCTCCATGGGGTAGACAATCCGGACGGCGCCCTTGAGGAGGTCCAGCGAGTTCTGCACGTCCTTCAGCACCAGACTCTTGCCCTGCTCCACGAGTTTCTTCCCAACCGCCTCCTTTGCCTCCGTGCACGTCTTCCTGAGGAGCTCCTGCATCTTGTCCGAGGGCTGCTGTCCGTTGCGGCGCCCGCAGGGGTCCTTGTTGAAGACGAAGCCACCCGAGGGAACGCACGTGGAGGCCCACTCGTCCTTCAGCTTCAGCTCCTCGACCTGCTCGTCAGTGAGACCCACCATGTTGGGAGGAAGCGCCGTTCCGTGACTCGCCAACTCCTCGATTTCGCCACACAGCCGGCTGATTTTCAGTCTCCCATTGAAAATGGCCAGGATCTCGCTCTGGACCTTTGCCACCCGCTCGTTGACGGACGTTTCGAACAGGAACTGGCTCTCTTCGCCTCGCTTGACGTGAAGAAGGACCATCTTGGTTTCGTTTTTGCTCGAAAGTTTGATCGATAAATCAGACGTTGGTCCCCATGGTTGCTATAAAAGTTAATATCTGTTTTCCAGAAGTTTTGGAAAATCTCGCTTTGAAATCCAACACGCCTGAGCTGAATTTTTGTCAGGTGCCGCACATTTTCTGGCAATAAAACGCACATAGCCGTTAATTTTAATCGCCGAGATGTTTTACAGCCCCGAAACAAGAGCAATTAAATTTTTTGCCTACCCGAGAAGTTCAAACAGCCCGGCAGATGCGCGAAGGGTTGAGAAGCGAGTGTTTTTATGGCCAGTTTTTGTCATAATAATTTGACGCCCAGCATGGAAGCGGTGTCGATGGCAGAAAAACAGAGGAAATAAAAATTAATGACTAGGTTACAGGCGTTTCGTGATGTCGAAGAAAACAGGGACTCCCTTCAGTCACGGTTGTGTGGCTCAGGAAGTAGAATATCTGCATAACGGCACACCAGTCAGCGAATCAATCTCGCATCCATAAATTATTCCCTCCGATTTGATTATCTCTCAAAACGTTTCCGTTGGCCCGAGAAGTCGTCAGTTCCTTGCTCAAGTTGAGAAACAGATAAGCGGAGGAATAATGTTGCAATTAGGTTACAAAAGACACAATAACGCTAGCTGACGTAGGCTGCAGCTCTCCGAGACGCTGGAGATAGAGATCACATATCATTACTATTACATTATTTTTTCATTGTTACATTGCAATACTTATCTAGCGTGCACTTTTCAATAATTTATGATCATTGTCAGCGTATCCACCGGAGAGAGACGGGAGATGCGATTTCTCAGTCGACAGATCTCCATATTGTGACCCACTGAGATAAGGAGCCGGAGCTGCGAGAACGGGCTCGTGGGAAGGCCTGCAGTGGATTGTAGGCAAATTTTTCAGACCTGATGACTGATTTGTATCTTAGAAAAATTCAATTTAAGGCGCCAAGAAAAATCTGGAGGTGAGAAAAATTAGCAAAACCCAATCTCGGGCCCTCCTAAGGAATCTGAGGTTCTTTTGAAATTATTCAAGGCCTAAAAATGTCCCAACTGGCCAATTCCGCAAACCATGAATCTCTAATAAATTCAGTCCCAAGCCTCAATATCGGCAATTAAGTTGTGTTATACAGCAGAATCAATCGCGAATTTGAAATTCATGTTCGAGCGAATAATTCATAACTGCTCAAGCCACCTCCAAATGGGAGACTCAGACGGTTGGGTGTGGGAATTTTGATGCATTTTCAATATCTCAACTTATCTCGAGCCTTTCACTTTTTGTATTTCTCGATACGAATTCGTGTGCAAAATGTATCTCACCATCAACTTTGTGATTTTATCTTGCTGCTTTATGTCGCTGTCACAACGCTACAAATGTCTATTTTCGAAGCGATCGCGTTCCGTGTCCTGATGAATGTCATGCCTCATGACTGGCCAAATGGATGCAACACGACCAAGTAGCTGCTTAATTAGTCTTGTCGAATACAAAGTAGGCTCTCATTCTGCCAAGTCTGGCATTTTGGTCAAATGATTAATGGCTTGATTAAATCAAAATGGGGTTTGTTCGAGACTTGATGGCTTTCTTACGCTTCTTTTATTTTCTAAAAGACACTAAGATTAAAAATATCATCGATTAGAGAAAAGGCCAGGCGCCTCTGAGCTCCAGTTATGCAATTTTGCGAAGATAAGAGAGTCATGAGCACTATCAGCAGATAATCGGTTCGTATGTCCTAGAAACAGCAGAGTTCAAGCTCCGATCCACTGGCGGAAGAGACTGATAACTCGCTGCTTGCTGGCCCTGAGCTCGGCCGAGTCACTCGAGCTGATGGACCCAGCGTCAGCCACGAAGGACACCCTCGGGATAATGTTCACGGTGGCGGTGCTGCTGAGGTTTCCCTGCACCCCATTCGTCTGCCAGGTCTCGAGCTCGCCGTAGGTGAAGTAGACGTTGCTGGCAGCCGGTCTGAAGCCTCCGTAGATGGCGTTGGTGCGGTTGATGTTGGCGTGGACCTTGTCACGAGTAAAGTCCTGGCCGTAGATGTCGACGCAGAGGTTGTAGTACATCTCGATGGAGAGGTTGGGGCCGAAGGGGTGGTTGTCGGAGTCGAGGGTCGGGAACCAGCCGTACTGGGAGCACATTCCGTGGATCCACTGGCGGACTGGAAGGCAAAAAGGGGGTCGTTAATATCTTGAGGAAATTAGGTCTGAAGATTTATTTCTACTTACTCCAGAACGAGACAAAGTCACTCCACTTGTCGAGTCGCAGAAGCGTGGTGAAGATGTAGTAGTCGTAGGGGTAGCACTGGCCGGCCTCGAAGAGAGATCGGGTCCAGGCGGAGTAGGCAGCGAAGGCGTCGGGGTAGCTCTCGTCCTCGATGACGGCGCAGGCCGCCTGGATCTCGGTGCCGCGGTGCTCGTTCACGAGGTTGACGAGGTCATCGGTGATCTCGCTGAAGGCGCCCCAGTAGTTGATGAGGTCCTCGGGGTCCAAGGGAGTGCACAGGTTGAGCTCCGAGTTGAAGCGACTGACCTGTCCGTTGGCTACCAGGTCCTCAGCAATGCGGTAGGCCTTCTCAATCCGGTCTATGCAGTTCTTCCCGCCCACAAGCTCGATTGAACGGGCAGCTTGCTCCTTCGCCTCAGGCCAGTTGACTTTAGCGTGGACGGGGGCACTCGAGGCCCACACGCCAGTCACGAGCTCGGGGTACTTTTCTCGCGTCCAGGTGGCCAAGTTGCCTCCACGGGACAGGCCGACGAGGAGGACGGGCGAGTTGGCGAGAGCTGGGCGGGACTTGAGCTCGCGAATGAAGGCTGCGAGGTCGGCGATGGCCTGGTCTGCGCGCAGGAATCGCATGTTTCGGACCGTCAGATCGGGGGTGGGTCGACTGGCGCCGAAGTAGCGGTGTTCCAGGTAGAAGATGGTGCCTCGGAGCTCGCGGGCAATGTCAAAGATGAGTGTGCCCTCGTCGATCTCGGGCGAGCCGATGATCCAGTCGGCACCCACGTTGATGAGGATGGGTCCTCCGGACTGGAAGAACTGGTTGTTCTCGAGGTACCTCTGGTTGAAGGAGAGCGTGTTGGTGGGGTCGAAGTGGTCCTGTCGCTGCCTGAAGAACTGGTCGGGGAAGACGGCGTTGCTCTTTGAGTTCAGGAGGAACGGGAAGGGGGTCTGGGACTGGGACTGGAGCTTGCGCTGGGGAATGCCGAAGAGGGCCTCCGAGCAGGCCAGGAGACCGACGAAGAGGAACGCTACCGCGAACTTCATGTTTCTCGCGCTAAAACCTTAATTCGAATGTGATTTGGGGTGACTCGGGCTACTTTTTTATACGCGAGCAGGAGCCAGGTCGATAAGATTGCGAGTTGCGGAATTAAAATGAAATTTTAGATTAGATCAACCTTTGTATAGGTCGGTCCACTGATAGCCAGAGTTGGTACCTTTATTACAAGCCTAGAAAGTTCCGAATCAAAGGCCAAGCCACTGCTTTACAAACTTGGTAACGAGCTGCTTGCTCTCAGTGAGGGCGGGGTCCTCTTCCGGGTCGATGGAACCCAGGTCCTTGCAGTGGGACACGGACGGGATGATGTTGACGTGGGAGGTCTCGCTGACGTCCTCCAGGACCCCCATGGAGCTCCACGGATCCACTTGGCCGTGGGTGTAGAAGACGTTCGTGGCTGTGGGATCGTAGGACCCGTAGAGGAGGTTGATGCGGCGGGCGTTGCCTTCCAGTTTGCTTGGAGTGAACCTGAAAAGGGCAGAAATACCTTTGACCTATTTTTTCCTTCATACGAGAATGGGTTTCAATAGGAACCTCCGTGACCCCTTGCCCCACCATTTAAACTTCTTACTCATCTCCGTAGATGTCCTGGCAGTACTTGAAGTTCAGCTCGACGGGGAAGAGGGACCCAAAAGGCTGGTCCATCGAGTCCGAGCTCTGATACCACCCGAACTCCGCACACGTCTGGTAAATCCACTGTCGCACTGAGAAGGAAAACTAGTCGTGTTTTTCTCCCTCGAGAAGCTCATTAACTCACGGCCTTGGTTAGCAAACGCCTCCCAGCTTTCCTCCTTAACGATCGCGGTGATCTCGTCGTAGTCCATTCCGGCACAAACGGGGTAGTTCAGGTTCCTGATCCAGCTAGCATACGCTGCCAGACCGTCCTCGAACTTCGGGTCCAGGATCTCCTCACAGGTCTCCTGGATCTCCCGGTCCTTGTGTCCCTGGACGATTCCGGCCATCAAGTTAGCAGCGTCCGAAAAGAACCTCCAGACGTTCAGCTGGTCAGTGACGTTCAGGGGCTGGCAGATGTCAAATTCCTCGTTGATCCGCTGGACGTCCCCGGAAGCCACCAATTCCTCCATCTGCGTAAAGGCCTCCTGAATCCGGTCGTAGCAAGCCTGACCTCCGAGTAGGGTCACTGCTTGCCCCACGACTTCCTTGTACTCGAAGAAGTTCATCTTGGCGTGGAGAGGAGCACTCGAGGCCCAGGCTCCCACCACCAAGTCGGGGTACTTTTGCCTCATCCAGGCCGCCATGGTGGCTGAGTAGGAGCCGCCCTTCACGACCACTTTGGCGTCCTTCAGTTCCGGACGAGTGGCTTTGATATGTCGGATGAAATGGGCCACGTCCTCCAAAGCCTGGTCGATGCTCAGGAAAGCCATGTTTTTCACTGAGGCGTTCCTAAAAAGAAAATACTTGTATCTACTTCAAGACCGAGCTGAAAAAACACTCACGGAGTAGGGATGCTTTTGCCATAGTAGCGGTGCTCAGTGTAGAACAGAACTGCTCCCACCTCCTTGGCAATGTCAGTAATGAGCGCCCCCTCATCAATGCCCCCCGACTCGATCGTCCACTCGCCTCCAATGAAGATGAGAATCGATCCTCCCTCCTTGAAGTAGGCGTCGTTCTCAAAGTACCTCATCTGCCAGGTGGCCGTGTTCAGGGGATCGAAGTTGTCCAGCTTTTGAGTGATCCATTTCTCCTCAAGCTCTCGAGTCTTCACGGTCCTGAAGGGCTGCTTCCCGAACTTGCTGAGAGTCGAGCTGGAAATCTCGTACAGGGCCTCAACTGAGACCGCGAAAACACCGACGAAGAAGGGGAAAAGCCCGACTTTCATGTTTCTGAGTCGAAATTAGGGTATCGAGTGACGATAAGCTTGACTTTGAGAGCTTGAATTATTTTTCAAATTAGTCTGTCCGTCGGTTTGAGACCCCGAGAGCTGATTGGCTTTTAAATATCTTATCAAAATGACGAATCAAAAATATGTAATGAAAAACCCCATTATTTAGCGAGTCCCCGATATCCGATTAAATTGTAACGATAAGAGATAAGTCCAATTGTGATTTATTGACAACAGATTAGAGCTCGAGCCACTGCTTAAACAGTTTAGTGACCCGGTTCTTGCTCTCAACTACTTCCGGTGCATCTCCTGGCTTGATTGCTCGAACGTCAGCGCAGTGAGAGAGCAGGGGAAGGACGGCGACAGGGGCAGACTCGCTGACGTCCTCCTCCACTCCCATTCCTCTCCAGGGGTCTAGCTGGCCGTGAGTGTAGTAGACGTTGCTCGCTGTTGGCTGGAAGGATCCGTACTTAAAGTTGATCCGGCGCATGTTTGCCTCGATTCTCTCTGGAGTGAACCTGAAATGGGCAGTTTTACAGAAGAAAAGGGAGCCTTGAAGACTCACTCTGAGCTGTAGAAGTCCTTGCACCAGTTGTAGTAGAGTTGCAGAGGGAACAGAGTCCCGAAGGGCTGATATGGCGAATCAGAGGTCTGGTACCAGCCGAACTCGTTGCACGTCTGATAGAGCCACTGACGAACTAAGTAGTGAAAAAATCTTAGGATGACTCTAGGAGTCGTTAAAGGGACTTACTTCCATCATTTGCTTTCGACTCCCAGTCTTCGTCTCTGATGTACTCCACGAGCCCCTCGTACTCGTACTCCAAGCAAGAAGAAGGACCAAAGGATCGAATCCAAGCAGCGTATCCAGCCACAGAGTCCTCAAATTGGGGATCCATAATGTCGGCGCAGGTGTCTTGAATGTCGGGATCCTGGTGGTACTGAACGATGCCGCTCATGTAGGATGAAATTTCAGAAAAGAAGCTCCAGACGTTAATGGTGTCGGAAACGTTCAGGGGCCGGCAGAGATTGAACTCCTTGTTGATCCTCTCGACATCCTTCCTCTTGACCATCTCCTCCATCTTGGTGAAGGCGTCCTCAATCCGGTCGTAGCAAGCCTGGCCTCCAACCAGAGCCACCGACTCGCCCACGATCTCTTCGTACTCCCAGAAGTTGGACTTGGCGTGCAAGGGGGCGCTTGAAGCCCAAGCCCCTGCGACTATATCGGGGTACTTTTGCCTCATCCAGGCCGCCATGGTGGCCGAGTACGAGCCTCCGACCACGGCGACGCCGGCATCTTTGAGTTCCGGACGAGTGGCTTTGATCTCTCGAATAAAGTGGGCCACATCTGCGAGAGCCTGGTCGATGCTCAGAAAGGCCATGTTCTTGACTGACGTGTTGCTGAAAAAAATCCGGTTTACGTTTGCCCTTAAATTTTTGAGAAAACTCACGGAGTTGGCCGGCTTTTGCCGTAGTAGCGGTGCTCGGTGTAAAACATAATCCCTCCCAGTTCCTTGGCTATGTCAACTATGTGCTCCCCCTCAGTAATGGCTCCGGAAAAGATAGTCCACTCGCCGCCCAGGAAAATGAGAATCGGTCCTCCCTCCTTGAAGTAGGCGTCGTTTTCCAAGAACCTCATTTGCCACGTCTTCGAGTTGGTGGGGTCAAAGTGGTCCAGCTTCTGTTCGATCCACTGGTCTTCGATGTCCAGAGTCGAGTAAGTCTCGAAGGGCTCTTTCCCGAACCTCTTCAGGTTATGATGGGAGATTTTGTTGAGAGCCTCGCTGGACAGAGCCAGGGAAAGCGTCAAGAGAAGCGTGAATTTCATGTTGACAGGCCGAGCTTCAGACACCAATTGATAGCTAATTTTAGCTAAGACATGAAACAATGGACGAAAAGCCTTATCAGGAGTCACCTTGCCTTGCTGATGTGATTAAGGAATAATCTCTGGGTTTGAGGTAACATTTTTATTCAGAGATAAAGTCACTCGTTGAGCCACAACCGAACCAGCCGAGCCACTCGCTGCTTGCTCAGGGTGATCTCCGTGGCCTCTCCGGTCCGAATGGAGCCCAAGTCGGCGCAGTGGGAGATCAGCGGGATCACGGTGGCTGGGGCAGACTCGCTCACGTCCTTCTGAACGCCCATGGCCTTCCAGGGATCGACGTGGCCGTGGGTGTAGTAGACGTTCGTGGCGGTGGGGTTGAAGCCTCCGTTAGCCAGATTGGTCCGACGAACTCCGTTGTCTACTCGCTCCTTGTTGAACCTAGAGAAGGTCTGAGATAGTGGTTTTTCTCAGAGAGACTCCGAATACTCACTCGTCTCCGTAGAAGTCCTCGCACATGCGGTAGTAGAGCTCCACGGGGAAGCTCGAGCCGAAGGGCTGGGCGTTGGAGTCCGAGGTCTGGTACCAGCCGAACTCGGCGCAGGTCTGGTAGAGCCACTGACGCACTAGAAACGAGAGTAAAATTAATACAAACATCTGTCTATGTGATTGCTACTCACTGGCTTGGTTAGCGGGCGCGCTCCAGGCGGTTTCTCGCATATCCTTGACAAAGTCGGAGTAGACGTGCTCGAAGCAGCCTCGGGTCCGACCTCTAGTCCAGGCGGCATAGGCCGCGAAAGCGTCAAGCTCCCTGCTTTCCGTGAGAGTCCTGCAAGCGTTCTGGATGTCCTGGTTCCGGTGCGACTGGACCAGACCAGCGACGTCGTCGGAGAGCTCACTGAAGAGGTTCCAGACGTCCAGCTGGTTCGAGACGTTCAGGGGCTTGCACAGGTTCAGCTCCTGGTTTATCCTCTCCACGTCCTTGGCCTCCACCATTTTCTCCATCATATAATACGCCGTCCTGAAGACACTCAAGCAACTAGGGCCTCCCAGGTTCTCAATGGACTGACCCATCACCTCCTTGTACTCGAAGAAGTTGACCTGGGCGTTGAGGGGGGCACTCGAGGCCCAGGCTCCTGCCACGAGATCGGGGTACTTTTGACGCATCCAGGCCACCATGGTGGCCGAGTAGGAGCCGCCCACGACGATGACCTTGGCGTCTCTCAACTCGGCTCGCAGGGTCCGGATCTCCCGAATAAAGTGCGCCACGTCGGCGAGAGCCTGATCCACGTTCAGGTACTTGAGGTTGCTGGAAGCCGTGTTGGGAGTCGGCCGACTGAGCCCATAGTAGCGGTGCTCCGTGTAGAAGAGGATGCCATCGTTCTCCTTCGCCAGGTCCGTGATGTGCTGGCCCTCACCGATGGACCCCGAATTGATGGTCCACTCGCCCCCCAGGAAGATGAACATGTCACCACCCGGCTTGAAGTAGCGGTTGTTCTCGAGGTACCTCATCTGCCACGTAGCGTTGTTGGAGGGGTCGAAGTTGTCGAGTTTCTGCGTGATCCAGAGGTCGGCAAACTTTTCGCCGGACCGAACTTCGAAGGGCTCGCTCCCGAAGCGCGTCCAGGAGTTGCGGGACATGCCGAAGAGGGCTTCGGACAGAGCCAGAAGGCTGAGGAGGAAGACGGGAACCGCGAACTTCATGCTGACTCGCCAACGTTCACCGAAAGAATAACTGGAGCGGGCGATTTGGACTCAGCAGGCTACCTCGAGCTCGCAGATAAGCAGTTGGGTTTTACGTTGCAGATTTTCAAGTGGGTTTGAATGGGAGCTGTGACACGATTAGATAGGGGCCAGAAAGGATGTCATAAATAACGCTTTGATAAGTGCAGTATTTTTGGTTTATTTAATCCGGTTATCGAATCCACTGGCCGAAGAGCTCGCTGATCCTGGCGCGGACGCGTCGCATCTCAGGGGTGTCGTTGGCTCCGTTCGAGTACATGTCTCCGCAGTGGGCAGATCCGGGAATGGTCTCTACGTGGAAGCCCTCCTCGCGAGTCTCGTTGAGTCCCAAAGCGCTCCAGGGGTCGATGTCCCCGTTCGTGTAGATGACCTTGGTGACTTGTGGGTTCAGACCCCCGTACTTCTTGTTGACTCGGTCTATGTTCTCGAAGACCGTGCGGTTGTTGAAGCTGCAAGAGACCAGAAAGTGGTGTTTAGAACCTTTTTCGATTCCCATCTCTAGTATAAGTCTCTATGGGACTTCTTAGCACAAAATCACTCCCGGAAGTCCAAAGTTATTCCCGAAACTATTCCCCAAAAAGCAAAGTTTTCCCGGAATTCCAAAATTTTCCGGACGTTTCCCCCTCTAGTGCACGCTTCTATGGCTCAAGACTCACCTCCTGTCGTAGATGTCACCGCATTGCGCGATGTTCAGCATGTAGGGGAAGCTGGTGCCGAAGATTTGCTTGTCCGAGCTCGAGGACTGGTAGTAGCCGAACTCGTTGCAGGTCTGGAAGAGCCACTGGCGGTACTGGCTGCCGAGAGTGAGGCTGGTCTGGCGGAAGTAGGCCACAAAGTTGCTGTAGCTCGTGGCGAGACAGCTGCCTCCGTAGAGCACCTTGACGTAATCTGCGAGTCCTCCAATGGGGTCCTGGCCGGCGTTCACGTAGTAGCAGACAGCCTCGATCTGACCTCCGGTCTGGTACTGAACGGGTCCGGCCAGGATGTTGGAGAGACTGCTGAAGAAGCTCCAGACATCGAGCTGGTTGTTGACCTCCAGAGGGAAGCAGAGGTTAAAGTCCTTCTCGAGTCTCTCAACGTTCTTCGCACCCATCAGAGCCTCCATCTCGGCGAAGGCCAGCTCGAGGTTCTTGTGGCACTGCTGCCCTCCCACGCTGAGGTAGGCGTCGTTCATCTTTTCCTTGTACTCGAAAAAGTCCACCTTTGCCAGAATGGGAGCACTGGAGGCCCAGGCCCCGTCAAAGACGTTGGGGTACTTCTCCCGGGCCCACGCAGCCACGTTGCCGGCGTAGGAGCCTCCGGTGAGGATGACCTTGGAGTTGGCCAGCCGAGAGTTTGTCTGCTTGACGTGCGCCACGAAAGCCACCAGATCAGCGATTCCCTGGTCGACGGTGAGCCACCTGAGGAGCTCCGTGGTGCCGTCCGAGACCGGGAGACTCGTGCCGTAGTAGCGGTGCTCCGTCTCGAACATGTAGGCTCCGTGAGTCCGCGCCATGTCGTACATGTGGCCCGTCTGAAGCCACACCTGGTTGGCCTCTGCCTCGCCTCCCACGAAGATAAAGATGGGTCCTCCCTCGCGGAAGAACACGTCGCTCTCGAAGTACCTCATGGCCCACATTTGGCGGTCGTTCTCGTCAAAGTGGTCGCGTCTCACGAGGAAGGTCTTCTGGTCGACGCGTCCGGCATCGGCTTGCGGGGTCGTGGGGGGAATGACGCCCCGCTGGAGGTACTCCAGGAAGGCGGGCTTGATGGGTTTGGGGACAGACGCAGCTGCGGCTATCAGAGCTGCCAGCAAGAGCACGGTTCGGACCACTGAAAGATAGGCGTTGGATTGAATACGGGGGAGACATGTGGGAGCTACTTACTTCTGGCGGAAATCAGGGACTGACTGCCCGGTCGTGTTTGGAGCTTCCTTTTAAAGCGGCTTTATCGGCGATAAGACTATCGAATCACCACAGATTCCGATTAGATTTGCATTGTTTGATTCTGAGCCCAGGGTTCAGACGCTTATGTTTTGAGGCGTGACCACAGTCGCCCAACTCATAGCCACAAATTTCACTTTGGCTTTTACCCGCCATTTTGCACTTCAACTTTTGGAACACTCGTACTTCTCGTTTTTGAGCCTCAGGAGGTCTCCTTTAGAGCCTAGAAGGAGGGTAAGCTAAAAGATATACGAGGTCTTAACTTTTAGTCTTCATCTCCTTACGCTTTGAGTAGTCAATGTCTCTGGGTGCCTCGTGGGGAAGAATGAATACGTTGGGGACAAGCAGACTACCTTTATGTACCCTCATATCAGTGATTTCGGTGAAATCATATTATCTTATCGATACTTTCTTAAGAAGAGAACTTCGGAATGGGCCAACATTAGTTAGTAGAATAAATAAAATTCCCTTTTATTCAAGGAGTTTCTGTTCGTTCTCCGAAATACCGGAGGCATTTCATGGAAATCGTAGTAAGTTCCATAATATTGAGAGACTTTGGACGAGATCTTTCGTTTTTAGCAGAGCAGCAGTTTTTAAATTGAGTTCGGATTTGGAAGCTTGAAGGTTCATTGAGCTTCGGAGGCTTTGGTAGAAACTGAAAGAATGGAAGAAAAAATCTAAAGGAATTTTTTAATCATCTCATCTTTTGACGAGTCCAGTTTGATCCTCGCTTTATTATAGAGCCTCAGACAATAAAATGGCCATTAATATACCTACCCTTAATTTAAAATCTGTATGGAAGAAGTAGGAATCCGAGCAAAGAAAAATTTACTTCCGGAGTCGAAGCGTAGTTTTCGTAAAAAATTTTTTACATTCCCAAATTTTTGCTGAGCAAATTCCTCCTGGGATTTACTCCAAATCTTACCTTCTTCGCTTTTAATGCTTACGCAAAGTCACTCGCACATTACTCATTCCTATATTTGTAATCCGATGACATAATTGGAAATACCTAAATCCAATGCAAAATGTCGTTTCTGATGTCCTCCTTGGCCTTCCTCATTTCCGGCGAGTCCGAGCTCGAAATGGACCAGAGCTCGGTGGTGTGCGGCTCCCCCGGGATGATGTAGACCGGCGCCCAAGGCTTGTCGGACTCGGTCTTGCCCGCTCCAATCCACGGGTCTCTGGACCCGTGAGAGTAGCAGACGTTGGAGGCAGTGAGTCCCTTCCCCTTGTACTTCCGGTTGATCCTCCTCGTGCTCCAGTCCACAAAGTACTTGTTGTAGCTCTTCCCGAATAGCTCCTTGCAGATTTCAATGCTGAAGCTGAGCGGCACGGTGCTTCCGTACGGTTGGTTGGGCGAGTCTGTGGTGTGATACCACCCGAACTCGGTGCACGTTTGCCACAACCAGGTCCGGTAGCCGCCCGAGTTCGCTGGGTGCTCCCACTCCGTGGCCTGCCCGAATCGCGTGTCGTTCGCGAACACGTGGTGGTAGCAGCTGCCGCCGTAGAGCGCCTTAATGAAGCCAGCAAGGCCGAGTATCTCCTGACCTTGCCAGTAGGGGTGGTTGAGGTAGTCGCAGATGCTCTTGAGAGACCCCGGTCTGGCGCTCTGGACCTGTCCCGAGAAGATGTTCTGGATGCCGTAGTAGAAGTTGGTGACGTCCAGGGAGTTGCTGGTGTCCAGGGGGTAGCAGAGTCCAAACTCCCTTGTGATCCACTCGGACTCCCCGGCCTCCACCAGACGCACGAGCTCCTTGAAAGCCTCCTCCTGGACCTCGTAGCACTCGTTGCCTCCCGCATCTCTGAAGGCCAGACCCACGATCTCCTTGTACTGCGGGAAGCTGGGTTTGGCTTCGAGGGGTCCACAAGACACCCAGGCCCCGTTCACGTGGAAGGGGTAGTGCTGGCGCAAGTAAGCCGCTATCGTGCCCGCGTAGGAAGCTCCCGCCACTATGATGGGCGTGTACCACCCAAACTCCTCCTTCCAGCCCTCACAAACGGCCAGGAAGTCCATGATGGCCTGGTCGATGCTCAGGTACTTCAGATTCGCGGTCGAGGTATCGCTGCAAGATGCACCGAAAATGTTATCTGAGATAAGAGGTTCTCTGCTTACTTGACTGGGCGACTCTCCCCATAGTAACGGTGCTCCGTGTAGCACAGGAACGCCCCCACCTCTCTGGCGATGTCGTGGAAGTGCCCGGTCGTGAGCCAAGCTTGGCTGATCTCCCACTCTCCGCCAATGAACCCCATAACGGGTCTTCCTGGCTTGTAGTAGTCCTTGCGGCAAAACATCCTCTGAATAAAGCAGAAGAGAGTCACAAAAAGATCTCAGAGGTGTCAGAAAAACTCACCATTTGCCAGGTCTGGTGGTTGTTGGGGTCGAAATGGTCCAACGGCTGGGTCACCCAGAGCTCCTCGATGGCATCCGAGACCAGCATAGGCGTGCCTTCGGGGAGAGGAGGCTCACGGTGGATCTGCTGGAAGACCTCCTGGACCCCGAACATTGGGCTTTGTTCGGCGTGGGACAAAGAGAGGGCCACAAAGGCCACGAAGGCTATTTTTAGTGACATTTGCTCGAAAATCTCAAAAAGACTGACGTTTATCAGCGCTTCTGATTCCTTTATAAGTAGCCATTTTTCGATAAGATACTCGGCTCGTGCGCAAACAAATGAGATAGAAATGGTTGATAGACATTTTAATTTTAAATACAAATTAAGGGGCAAATAGTGAATCGGGCAGGTGTTCAAAGGGTTCTAATTAGCTGGCTCGTCCTTCCGCCACGCCACCGAAGGAAGTCGTCGGCTCTCTTTGAGCATTTCGGCATTTCTGCAGTGTGAAAGATGATCTCTATTCAGTGTATTTCCGATTTTTTTCAGGTGATCTTCTACGACTCCGACTGGAATCCCACCGTTGACCAGCAAGCTATGGATCGCGCGCATCGATTGGGCCAGACGAAGCAGGTGACGGTGTACCGTCTCATTTGCAAAGGGACCATCGAGGAACGGATTTTGCAGCGGGCCCGAGAGAAGAGCGAGGTAAGAGTTCCGTCCCTGGACAAGCGACGGAGGTGACATTGTGGGCAGACAATAGGAAATTCAAACAGAAACAAGCAATTTTACTCATTTTGGGCAACTCTTTGAATATTAATTAGCCTTTGAGATCCACTTTTGAGGCAAAAATGTTTCAATAGAACACGTCGTGAGCAAGCATGTTTTGTTATTCTCCGTTGGACGAAAAAAAAACACGAAAAACAATGAAAATATCCGGTGCACATGGTTGAAAAGAAGCCTGGACGTGGCAAAGAGAAGAGATATCGGAACACGTGCTTGCCTGGAGTGCCCACCAAAAGGCACTCGACGCTGTACGAACCCTTTCTTGAGTAAACACGCAAACCACAAGCTTTTGTTCGAGTGGTCAGAGGAGATGAGTCAGTTTGAAGGGGCCACTGTTGAAAGAGAAACAATGAGCGAAGAGGGTACTTGCCTCAGTTTTTTGTTTGCTCCAAACCTTCTGGGCGGATACGCTTGAGGCGGGAATTCGAGATGACGCGCGCGACAAATGTGGGCGATAGGAGATCGAATCTTGGTTTTAGATGACAAAGGGGACCACCGAGATAGGGGAAGCTCTGTGTCTTTTTGAATTTTATTTTTTTCTGACCCCCTGAAGCTACTTTTCTTGGTTTAAAAGTCTTTCAGGAAAAAATCACATTTTCCAGGCATTTTCTGTGGAATTTCTCGTTAAAAAAAGTCCCGCCCCTGCCATGCTTTTAATTGCCACCTCGCCTAAACGCAGTTCATGCCCGAGATGCAGCTCGTGACAAACGCGTCCCTGCCCCGAGCAATTAAAAATTTCATTGAATCGGCGCAAGAAAGTTATTACAGATCCAACTGCACCGATGACACGATCGACGGCATCTCCCAGCCATCCAAATCTAATTCACCTCCTTTGTAATTACCGTGAAAACCTAATTGAGCGTAGTTTGTCTTGTGCTGGGCCGCTAGGCTCCTCGTACCACTCAGTTGCTTGCCCAACGACTGCTTTTCTACCGAAGGTGGTTATTAAGCGATGAGATGAGCAAACTTCGGCTGGCTGGCGCATTGAATTAATAGTTCAGTCAAGCCACGTACGGGCCTTCCTTCTAGTTACCTAGTTATTTATTAATTATTATTGATATCTCCGGTTTCTGCTCTGTATTGAGGTTTTTCGACTAATTGCACTATTAAGGTATTTTTGTCCGTCGGTCGGGACTAAAAGAAAAGACTTAAATATCCAAGAAAAAATAATTTGGCGAGAAAATAGTACCTGAAGCCCTAAAATGACTACAAAGATTCGCCTAAAGAACCAAAATTTTTAATTTTTCGACCCGAAAAAGTTGAAATTAGAAAATAAAAATATTTTCATTTGAAATTTTCATTTTTGACCAAAAATGTTTTGTCTCAAAAAAAAAGTTCCTGAAACCTAAGAATGGGTAGTTTTGCCTCAAAAGCCTCATTTCCGAGGATTTTCGGTTGAAAAAATGTGAAATTGGAAAAAAAATGTTTTTCACCTGAAATTGGAATTTGGCCAAACCTCCGCTCGTTAACGAGACCCCGGTTTCAGGATTTTTGGCTAAAAATTTTTTGTCCCAAAAATGGTCCCTGAAGCCTTAGAATGGTTAATTTTGCCTCAAAAGCCGCATTTCCAAGAACTTTGGTCGAAAAAATGTGCAATTGGAAAAAAAATGTTTTTCACCGAAAACTCGAATTTTGGCCAAACCTCTGTTCATTAACGAGACCCCGGTTTCAGGATTTTTGGCCAAAAATTTTTTGTCCCAAAAATGGTCCCTGAAGCCTTAGAATGGTTAATTTTGCCTAAAAAGCCGCATTTCCAAGAACTTTGGCCGAAAAAATGTGAAATTGGAAAAAAAATGTTTTTCACCGAAAACTCGAATTTTGGCCAAACCTCTGTTCGTTAACGAGACCCCGGTTTCAGGGTTTTAGGCCAAAAATTTTTTGTCCCAAAATGGTCCCTGAAGCCTTAGAATGGTTAATTTTGCCTCAAAAGCCGCATTTCCAAGAACTTTGGTCGAAAAAATGTGAAATTGGAAAAAAAATGTTTTTCACCGAAAACTCGAATTTTGGCCAAACTTCCGCTCGTTAACGAGACCCCGGTTTCAGGATTTTTGGCCAAAAATTTTCTGTCCCAAAAATGATTCTTTAAGCCTTTAAACGGCTATTTTTGTCCCAAGAACACCATTTCAGAGGTTTTTGGGTCAAAAAAGTGAAAATTCTGGGCTTTGCCCTCCATCAAATTCTTCAGCTTAATTTTCCAGCCAGTTAGTCCAGGCGTCTCGAGCTATTGACTAACGCTCGTTTGGCCAGCTGAGTGAAAAGGCATCTGATTCGTGGCACAAGAGGGTGTTACGATCGTGAATTCAGAGAATTTATGATCATGACGTTGTTGGCAATAAATAATTGCCGCAACTAGACGCGAGATCGATTGGAGGTGCGAAAAAATGCCTGAATATCTCGAATTTATAGCCGACTAGGTTTGACGCAAGGGGCCTCTTGCGATACCGAAACAAGTGTACTTACACCGCAATGAAATGTTTTACGACGACTGCTGGTGAAAGAGCCTGCGTATGTAGTTACAATTAATATTCAATTCACGTCTGTTCTTCATTCACCGGACTGATAAAATTAATTGCCTCTTACCATTCAGCTCGGAGCCGGGCCTCGCCACGTCCCGCTTGGAGCAGAAGATACGGGCGGCAACTGGTGATATTGAGAGTTGAAAAATGGAGTTTTATGATGCTAATAAGGTCTCGTTAAACAAAAGCAGTTTCCTTTTCGTTGTTCCTCATTCATAACTCCCGAGACCCCGAGAGAAAGGTTTAATTAAAAATAGATTAATACGAGTGGCTGGACTGTAGATAATTTATGCATAAAAGTTCTAAATATATCGTAGAAGAATGAAGAGGCATTCCTGGAATTTCACAGATGCCGGAGTCAATGCACTTCTGGAATGCCATTCAGTTTCGGCTCCTATTGTCTGCCGATCCGCGCCTAAACGCTCTAAAATTTCCCGACCGTTCACCTTGTCATCGCTGTTACATTTTCCAGATCCAACGCATGGTTATAAGCGGCGGCAATTTCAAGCCAGATACACTCAAGCCGAAGGAAGTCGTATCGCTGCTGCTGGATGATGAAGAAATTGTATCAAAATGTGAGTTCAAACGTGCGCCACGATATTCCCCGAGAGATAACAAGACATTTTCTTTTGCATGTCGTCCGCAGACCGACAAAAGACTGAAGAACGGCGGACTGACGATCAAAAGGGCGACAAAGATCCAAAGAAGCGGAAACTCAACTTGCAGGCGGCGAAGGTAAGTTCAAGTTTGGTGTATTTTTGGTTCAAGAACCAAGGCAACTTCTTTCGCGTCGTTCCAGTGGATGAAGAAATCATGCACCGAGACCAATAATAATGCCATAAAGACCGAGATAGGTTACTGTCTCTCGGGCTGGCTTTGCTACCACTCGGGGCTTCTTCTAAGGGTTCTAGAGGGGTTTCTTCCTTAGACTGGAAGTTAATTAATCCTTCGATTCAATTTTAGAGATTTCCCAAAGCTCTGAGCTTCTTGACGTTTTTGACTTTTTTTTGCTCCTTGGGATGGTTTATTTCCCCAAAAGAGACCTTATAAAGCCCTTTTTCTGAAATTTAAAAATTCATCATTGAAATGTCGAAGCCTCACCAAAAACCGAAGCTAGAAGAGTCCCTCTCTGTGATCGTGTTTGATCGTGAGCAGCAACTCGCATATGTATATGAAAACCTTTCATCGTCTTCACGTGTTATAAATATATTTTTTTCAATGAACTTTTTTCTCCACATTACTGTGAAAAATATTGTTGTAGAAAAGGCTGAAAAAAATCAAATCATGAATATGGACAAAAAATAATGTAGACTCGCGATGTTATTGTTTCATGCTTCAATTTCTCTCATTTTTTATTGTACTCCAGTCCCTGTACGTTCCTTACCTTTTTGTGAGCGTGTACCTTCGCCGACATATTCTGCTGCATTCGGGCACGCTACGTACATATCAAATTTATGGCAAGTAATCGAATCGGCCGCCGTGCAGAGTCGGGCCGGGCCGCAAGAAAACGGAAGTCATTAATATATTTTTTTGATTGTCTTTTGTTGCCGTGAATTGTGATCGCGTTCAGAAGTCTCGAGTTTCTGGAGGATCTCCAGGTCTCTCGGATCGAAGTTTCACCGAGGTGTCACCTCATTGTCGTCTATTTCTCTCACGTCTGCTCCCCTTTCATTTCACATTCGTTCATCATCTCCATTCTTCGACAATTTCTTTCAATGCTAATGGCCAATTAGAGCGCGATTATTAAGAAGTGCCCCATTCACGTGTGTGATATACGCACGGACACACGCAACACAATGGAAAAATTGTATTGTAGCGCTCTTGGGTAACTCGCGAGTCGTCTCTGGGACGGAAAGAGCGGGTTTTCTTCCAAAAATGCCGCTTCCATTGTCTCGGAATGCTCGAAAACTCACACCTCCGGGAATGTGGGGCTGTGATTGAACGGTAAATTGACTGAAATTCGACAATTGCCCGCTTTGAGGGGCCGCGGACGTCGTAAACATGCCACGCGCCTCGAATGCCAATCAGCCAGAAATTCTTGGCAGCGTTTAATTGCCTTCTACGGTCATTCTCCAAATATGAAAGAGTTTCAAACTGGGCTCCATGTTAATTATCATCATTATGAATAGCTAATATATTTGCTCTGTCATCATCATTATGACAATGATTATCATCACCGTCTCTGCGTCTCCTTGCCCATTCATCTCACAGGCGGTACGTTTCGCTATTTACCCTGAGCCAATGTTTGCCCGCGACAAATATTGGAAAAGAAATCAGCATCGCATTAAGCTTCGACTGTTTCGGCCGCAAATATTTGTCCCAAATCATCTGTGCGTAATCAACTGGTGATCAACCTTCCTCCCAAAAAATGCACCGAATTGCCAGTTCTCACAGGAAATGCGTCGCTGAAACATCAAAGAGGATCCTGCGGCGGCAAAAATGAATTAATCCAGTCACAATCGCGGCTAGACAGGTAGCGAGATCACGTACGTAGAGTCTCGTCCGCAAATGACGACAAATTAAACTCATTTCACGCTCTAATGAAGAGTAATGCGGCCGCTAGACTGGGATCTCCGCGCATTTGAATGCAGACGATGAGCGAGTCTGAGGGCGAGGAGCCTCTCGAAGGTCGGAATTGACCTAGAGAAAGACTGGAGACCATTTAAGGGTTTTAAGAAGCTTTCTAGACCTCTTCTGCAGAAGTACAAAATAAGCCACGCCCCTCAAGTTCCTCACAAGTCTCCATTTTAACTCTAGCCTCTCCCCAAGCCTCTTAAGAAGCTTTCTAGAAGTCAGACTGGCAAGCTCCGTCTCTGTTCGGGGAAGTAAAAAATAAGCCACGCCCCTCAAGTTCCTCACAACCCTCCATTTTAACTCTAGTCTCTCCCCAAGCCTTTTTAGAAGCTTCCTAGACGTGGGACTAGCAAGCTCCGTCCCTATTCTGACTGATCAGAGCCCTTTTCGGAGAAGTAAAATTAAGCCACGCCTCTTAAGTTCCTCAAGAACCTCCATCTTGAATTTAGCCCCTCTTCGAGCCTCTTAAGAAGCTTCCTAGAAGTCAGCCTGGCTAGCTCCGTCCCTATTCTGACTGATCAGACCCTTTTTGGAGAAGTAAAAAATAAGCCACGCCCCTCAAGAGCCTCCATCTTGAATCTAGCCCCTCCCCGAGCCTACCGCTGGCCCAGTTGCAGCCGACCTACCTCACGAATCCGCTTGTTTGCGCACAAGTCATCGACACATTGTACTGATCTCCGCTGGCCTTTCGTCACTATCTCAAAATTTGATCTTCCGCTTGCTGTGGCGTTGCTGCATTAGCCTTTACCTGCTGTGGCGTTGCTGCGCACGCTGCACCAATCAAAGTAAATGTCATTTTCCCTACGTATCTGCATCTTGTTTATTATTTTCAACGCGCAGCAGGTGCCCAGATGATATCACATTACCGTGGGATAAGCACACGTAAATATCTCGATCGATTGGCGGTCGTTATCCCTAACACTCGGGCTCGGCTGTGTCCAGAGATCCGAACAAATTGATTCATAATGAGATACTTTTGTAATTGTGTCATTAGAGACTACTCAACGGATTATGACGGGCCCATTAATCATCGCTTGTTATCGTCTTCTAGACCGCTGACGCCAAGAGACCGAGGACCGAGGGGATCTTGGACGCCGACGACCTCGCATTCCTGGGCTCCTCGAACGTCACGAGTCCCGCCATCAGCGACGTGGGACTCAACAACGAGGCAGCCAGCAACGACTCCAGCACCGAGAACCTCGTGGTCGATATGGAACGGTCGGGATCCAACACGCCAGGTGAGCCAGTTTCACTTTCTTTCAACCACTAGGGCAGTTGAAAAATTTGACTCAAAAAAAATTTGGGCTTTATTGTTTGTCGATCTGTTCAGTCGTGTCGCCGTAATTAGATCACTAACGTCGATGTCGGGATCATAATCCGCCAGCACCACTGCGTTCGACCGCTAATGGACTAGAAAATCGTGTGGCTCGCCTCTTGTACTTGCTAAATTGCACAAATTAAAACACACTTGTAGGGGATTAATCACTGCTGGGCAGCCAATTGAGCAAATATGGCGGAGCGAAAGAAGAGATTTGAAAATTAATTAACTTTGTGTTCGATTTTGCGCAAATTTGCTTCGCAGCTACTATTAATTTGCGCCTGGTGGAGGTCTGCGGATATCTCTTGGCTGGCAGAATCAATTTTCTCCTCCACGTGTAAGATTTGCGAGTAATAGCGGCTAATGGGAGGCTCTGGGGGGCGTTCGTTGGGAGTTTAATTAGAAATTTATTTTTTGAGCCAAAATCTTGCGAAATTTCTGTAGAAGAAAAATTTTAATGACCCCCAAAAACTTCTCAGTCCAGTTCACGAAAGCGTTCTCATGATCTCCGGGGAAAAGGTGGCTGCCACAATAAAATATCGCTTACATGCATAATTCCGACTGTTTATTCATTAACGCCGGGAAACAAGAGTGTTGATATGGATATCGTACATCAAAATTTATGACGAAAAAAGAAGAAAACACCAAAAGTGAATGCGTTTTTTGAAGCAGAAAGTTCTTCAGGTGTGCACGAGAAGGCGCAGTATCTCCTCATCAATCTCTTGCGAGACACAAACAAGCAAAACAAGACTCCTTCCTTTTGTTTCGCTTAATTATATGACACCAAATACAACAACAAAGACCGTCTTGAATTTTAATTATCTGTTAATTCAGTTTAATTAAATTAGGCTGATGATTTCGGGTTGCGCCTTGTTGGCCACTGGACATGGGAAACATGAAAAATTACGGGTCAGAAGTTAATGTCGCGTTTCTTCTCCTCCTACGACGTCGTAAATCTCCCAGCGCCACTGAAGGACTGGCGTAATCCGAGCGAAGGAAGTGCATTAGGTGCCTAAATTGGGTCATCAATCGGACGGAACTAATCGATTGCCTCTGGAGGAAGTGCGGCTAATTGGTCAGCTCATGGATATTCAAGGCCACTCGATAACTTGTTGTTTATGCACTAAATACCGAATCAGGAGCTTCAAGACCTCGAAAATGACCATTGAAAATGACAAAAAGACGAAGTCAAAGGCTCTTAGCTATCGAAGGAATTTTCATTTTACTAAAAAAATTTTGCTGATTATCGAAAAGGCCATATGAAGACTTTTAAAGGGTTAAAAAAAATTTCCCACGAAACTGCAAACACAGAAAACGGCTAAAGAAGGTCTCTTATTAGCGGAAAAAAAATCAAATTCAAATAAAAAGTGAAGTCATGAGCCTCTCAGATCTCAAGTAGCTCGTTCATCGGAACAGAAGTCGTTCCCCGAGTCACACGAATTAGCGCTGGTCTCTAAAAAGTGTCAAGTGGCCAATTAGAATGCAGAACGCGTAAACTGCGGCCGACAGAACCAGCATTTTCGGACCGAATTAAGCCAAAGCTGCATCGGGCATGCTAGCAGGATGTGGCGCAGCAATTAAAATGCCATTTCGTGAATTGTTCATCTAATCGACGGTCGCAGCATGTAGCAGACACGTAAAACGTGAACTTTTTGTACGGCCTCTTAAATTTTAATTTTCACTTTTTAGCTCGTCCAAACGCAAATAAAAATAGTATCGTCTTTCTGGCCTCCCGTACATACGGAATCGAAAGGGCAGAGAGTGGGAACTGAAACAAATGATCTATTATGTGTTTATCCACTGTTTTCATTTCTAATTTCATCAACGGCTGTTAAATGAGACGTACATTTCACCTAACTTCATAATTAAGTGCGAGAACCCCTCTCTAATGGTCGCGCGGGCCGCATTCAATATGTCTCGAATTACTCGAAAAGGCAGACAAACTGACACAATTGTAATTGATGTCCATTTCGAATTCGATCTCTCAGACGTGCGAGTCGCCGAGCCGCTGCTGGATATAAATTTTATAATTGACTGCTCTCGGCCAATCTGCGGCTCGCAAGGCACCCAGAAGGCTGCGGATTGGGAGTGCATATCACTTTCAATCGGCATTAAATCATTTTAGCGCTGCATTTATCACCTTTTGAAGCTGAATAAATTGTACAATTGTCAATGAGGCTCGGGCTGGGAGCTGGCGTAAGGCGCTACTTGCCATTATTGTTGCATTGACGCAGTTTGGGATTTCGCAACCGCGGCTGCGGACTCCAATGAGACGCGTCGATTACCCAAATGATTAAGGCGCAGTTCGCTGCAAAATTTTAACGAGCTCCGAGCCTTCGTTACGCAGCTCTGAGAGCCTTCTGGTGACTCTGGTATTCATTTTCACAGTGAGCACTTGCAGTTTCTTTCTTCTGTAGCCTCGAACGATGAAATGAGAGCTGATTGAAGGCTCGAAAGGTGTCACTTTTTCACTCCAAGAGACATTTTGACCTGTTTATATCAGGTGTTGACCTGCTTTATTTCAATGAGCTCATGAAAACAAAAGTCTTAACACTAAGTGTTCTACTTGAACCAAGAAGTTCAAACAGACCTGCTCATGCCAGGTTACGCGAGATGTCCGTTATCATTCAATTTCAATTGGGTGGTTTCTTCAATGAACTTAACATACTGGCATACTAAAGTACACCCCCCTGGGATGCCAGCGACACAAGTAGTGAATACAATATTTATTCCGAACGAAGTGACGCAAACAATGAAGTCTCCGAAGTAGTTTCCAGTTCCTGAGTCTCCGGGACATGTGACTCCTGTCCCACCAATGCAAATTATAGATCGTTGATCATTTTCCGGTCCTGCGTAAAACCCACAGATATCTTTGGAAATTACTTCGCCATAAGCGTTTTGTAATATAGTTGGTGGATTAGAAATAGGATTTGTTATACCCCATCCAACTAACCTTACGATTTTTCCAAGCTGTAATGATGTCGATGAGAAATCGTTGCATTGCTCACTTGACTGCTTTAGAAGTTTTCCCTGGACGACAGTAACATTATTGATTGGAAATGGATCAGTTGTCTGAAAAATCAATTCAAAGATTATTTTTTCATCACTTTTATCCATAAATGCTCACATTGCAGACGGCGATGTCATTAATCAGTTTCGAGGCGTTGTATTGCGGATGAAATATGCATGTTGAAAGACCAACGGACAACCCTTCGGTACGGTCACGGCTTCCAAAACGAATTAAAAAGCCTGTTTCATTCAATTTTACGGTTTTGCCGTTTTCATCTTCATCGGAAATACAGTGAGCTGCGGTCAAAATATGGTTCTTGGTTATGATACTGCAGCCACACCTAAAATTGCCCTTGAAGTACATGGAACACGAGGAAGCAATTGGAGCCTTAAATCCCGCTGCTGTTACTGCAAGAGGTGGAGTAATCGCGATCGTTGGCAAAGCGATATAACTAAGTAGCCCGACAATAAGGATCTTCATGATCGAGATTGGGTTTGGTATTCAACAAGAGCTCACTGGAAACTGAATAACTCGAGGTGCAGCAAGAGTTCTTATTTGAGTCTGAAAGAATCTGACCCGCTTTTAATTGAGTCCTCCAATATTGAAGGCGAGAATAACCAGGCCACATGTGTGTGGAAGAGGTCTCTCAAGTGAAGGCAAGGTGTTATTACCAGCGAGAAAATATTGCTTCTCGGAATTCTGGAAATACTGAGAAAGGAAGAGTAGGGGTTTTCTGGAATTTTTCTGGATCCGAGAAGCTTTTCGAGGGCCTTTGAAGGATGGTCTTTTGGAAACATTAACTTGTGGGAATTTTTCGTGAACTTAAGGAACCTCGGAAAAAACCTACCTCATGGATTACAGAGCCTCGTGAGGAAATAAAGAGATCTCTCAGAAGTATTTCGTGAGAGCAAAGTCCTCAGTCTCATTAGTATTCGATGCAGTTCACATGCTCTTGCGCAAGTGGGCCATCAAGGTGCCAATTAAGCCACCCTCATGTCTCCGGAGCTGCATTCGGCACCTGGGCTTTAAGGCTATGGGACAGTCAGAGGCGTTTCTCCCGCATCGGCGAAGAGAAAGACGGATAATTATTTCATAATCGGACCAAATGCAAGCTGTCCTCGTATCAATGTCACTCGATACGCGTCTCTCCCGTTCCGCTTTCGATACGGTGCCGAGCGTGTAATCCGAGCTCCTCCACGCGACCGAGTTTCGGGAACCGAAAAGTGGATATTGCGGTTGCCTACTGGCATGGCGTTGGGTTAGACGGAGTCAAAAAGAGAAATAAAATATTTCATATCCGTTTTGGTGCAGGTCAGGGGGCACACTGCTTAGCTATTGTTTCGCAAGGGGTTACCTTGAAGTCCCGCCTCAACTCAATAACCCTAAATTCTGCCGGAGATTATCCTTCTGACGCTAATTCCCGCATTCCCAGCGTCTCTTCATTAAGTCATAAAAATCTTAATTTCAGCGTTTTCAGCCTCGGAGCCCGACCATGCGCAAATTACACAATTTTGCGTGAAATATTTACCGCTGTCTTCGGCAAATAGTCGCTTTTTTCCTTTTTTCTGCTCGCCTACCTGCGTCTCTGTGTCTTTTTCGTAACTCGCCTTCGAGTAATTGCCCGAGCATGTGCATGCCAATCTCGCTTCGACTCGGACTCATGCGACTCCAACTCCAACCCGAGAGTGCAAGTTTGTTACGGCCATAAATAGCTGAAATTGATTACTCATTCGAGGTAAGGCTGCAACACTCGGAGCTGATGAGTTGTGCGAGAGGAGATGATGTGTCTGGCCGAAGACAATAACACGCTACATTAGTATCAATTAAGCATTTAGCGAGCGAAAGCGACTTAACCCTCGCTGCTATCGATTCCCGGAATCGCGTGTGTCCCATCGATATTTGGGCCAATTGCAATCGCGAGGGTTTCGTAGTGCATGAAATATGCGGTTTCGAGGCAGTTCATGTCATGCTTTATGGGTTGACGAAAACATGGCGGGACATCGATGAAAGATTTGTTAGTCGTCGTGCGGCGCAAAAGCGGGCTTGTAAAACCACGACTCGAGTCGAGCTAATAAAAGTGGTGTTGCCATCGGTGCTGGGAGTTCGAAGGAGTAATTGAACTGGAGCGGGTGGAATTGTCCATGCAGTTTAACCCTTTCCGGACTGTAGTTCTATAGTGGGGTTTTCCAAGACAACTGACAGGCATGAATTTGAGCTTAGGGCCCATATGAGAGCTCTGGGGGTGCACTCAACATCTACCCTGTGTGAAAATATTTTCTGGATCGGTCCCGTCCAATTTTTAAGTCCGGAAGTTCTGCATGAAAACTTCTACTTTCGAGACAGAAATTGCACCGGCCTTTCACAAGTCTTTCGTCACCGACAGACTTGCAAACAAAAATTTGCGTTTCGAAAGACTTTTACTCTACCAACGGAAGACTTCAAGTCTAGGTATTTTAGGCCAAAATTTAGAAGGGTGTTAAAACCTCAAGGTGTCGTTACTCCAAGCTACAGTTTTGAGCTGAAAGGGTTAAACACGTGACGTGACTAGAACGCGGCTTCAAGAGCCATCAAATCAACTAGCTGGTTACAACTTACGACACAACTTGAAATATTATTTGAGGCATTGGGTTATTTGTGAGCCAGGACGCCGGTTGCATGAGCCATAAAGTAATGCAAATGCGATTGATTCCATGTCATGGAGCCGCGAAATTAATTTCCCGATCGATGTACATGTTAATCAAGAGCCAGTCAATAACCCCTCCGTTCCGTGCTGGGCAAGACGAAAATACAACATTATTACCGCATTAAATGCTAATTCTTATCATCATCTGGGTCTCCCTCGTTCCTTTGTTCTCCGTATAGCTTGAGAGCTCTCCTCGTAAGTCATGCCAATAAAAATTATGAAAGCTAATTAGTGTCGATCGATAAAGTGAAGCAATTCCGCCTCTCTGGTGGTCCCGAGAGGGTCACATGCGGCGAGATGCAGGTGCTGCGGTCTAAAATTGATTAAGACAATGGGAGAAGGCCGAGATTGGATTACATTTCATGCATTTTACTGACCGAACAACTTAATTAAGAGAGCCTCGGCGCAGTTCAATTTCCCATGACTGATTAAAATCAATTCATTTCATATAATTTCTTCTCTCAAATGCACTCCAAACCACACACTTTTTCCGCGTCAGAGGCGTCTCTGGAGGGGGCCTCACTTCCTGTTGTTTAGTCTCGAGGTAACTCATCTATTTCAACAGGAATTGGAGGCTTAAATCCGGTCAGTTTTCTTCAAAGGAAACGTCCTTTTGACTGATTCTGATATTCTGAGAAGTTAAGAAAAATTGTCCTGCCCAAAGTTCGAACCCAGATCCTCCTGCACGTCGATAAATCTATTGTTTTTGAAGAAATCAGTCTAGAAAAGCAGCTCCTGGGCAGATTTTCGCATTTCTTATTATGGAACAGTCGAATTGTGGAACACCCTAAGCAATTTTGCTCTCAACCCTAAGGACAACGTTTTTCCACCCTTGAATTGCTATATTGCTGAACTTGTAATTTTTATCCCTATTTATTACAATTGATAATAAGTTTATAGCTCAAAAGTTGGACTAATGGAAACTTCTTTTTATAAAAAAAATACAAATTTCTTAAGAAATGGCGAAATTTTATTATTTTTCTTAAGGTTTTCCCTTGTTTCTCAATTCTACCAAAACACCAATAATATAAATTTCAATAAAAATTCTCTTTTTAAAAAAACTTAGGGCCCTAAATTTTTTTTTTCCATGTTCTTTGTTAAATTATCTATCCACTGACACCAAATTTGACCCTTTTGAATGCCGAAGAGCCAAGATATAAAATAAATAAATAAAATAAGGCCTCAAGTGTTCTTCAAACGAACTTAACCCTAAAATTGGAATTGAAAATCCTAATCCCAGGAAAACGCCCTTAAATGCACCGCACCTGACTTCTAGGCATGAATAGCGTGTGACAATAAAAACGGCGCGATGCAAAAAGGTAAACACTTGTCACATCATTAAAAATGAATATTAAAAGGCACTGAGACTCCGTCCACTCTCCTCTCTCTCTCCGATGCACTTGGGTGCTGTCAAGCGCTGATTGGATCTGCAGCACGTAATGTGAATCCTGGTTCAAATTGGATTTGCACACTCTTGAATGTCATGTTTAAATGTGTTACTAACCTACAAAAAAAAGAGTCATGGGTACACGGAGAGTCAATTGATGGAAGTGAAATGAAGCAGTAAAAGCCACTTTTTGCGCCGCTCTCGGTAGGTGCCTGGGAGTCTTGGTGGCTGGCGACTGTGTCGCATTCAATCGGACATGACATCTGATTAGAGAAAGAGCGTTTGTGGGGAACTGTTTCGGGACACAAAGTTGCATTCAAATGGGGCTCTCCGGTGGGAACGGCTGGCGGCGACTCTTTTTCCCCAAGCTCGCGAAAGTGAAGTAGGACACCTGCTATCGGGTTGAAACTTGCTGATTGGCCGCAACCTGCTCGCCAATAATAAATCTATTTTTGATTAGGATATGTTAATTACGTTAATCTCGCAAGTACCCGCAATTGGAATGAGTATTGATTGATTTATTAATTTGCTCACATTAATAAATTAATTTATGGATTCAATAAATAAATCAGATTGCAAGTAGTCGGTGCATTTTCCGTCCGCGAGTCGCGCTCTGGCTGAAAAAGTCCGCATTATGGAGTACAAAGCTGCTTTGCATTTTGAAACGTCTGTGACTATGACTGTTGTGAGCATTGAGCACAGTCCGGCTTAAATATGTGTAATAAATTATTACATTTGTTTGCAAGCAAGCAGCGAGTTAGAGACTTACAGTGCAACTTTTTCACTTCTTTACTCCATATTCGAGTTGGCAGCTTGCAGAAAACGTACACGAGTGGCTGGGATATTTGAGGAGAAACTGAGCCTCGTTGGGATAAAGGATGGGGGTTTCAGGGTGGGCTTTTTGGGGGACTTGAGAACAATTAGGGAGCTCGTGCTCGCATCTGATCCTAAGTAGCTCCCAGACCATTTGATTTTTGGCTCCATTAACTGCTTGGAAATAAAATTTTGGCTATCTGAACTATAGCTTCGATGTCTAGAATAATTGTAATGGTTAAATTGACCCTAAATAAATTCTTGATGGGTCTCAAATTGAACACAAATTTGAGACACTGCGTTTACGCAAAGTCTTAACACAATAAAGGACGAGTTGCGGACACCTTATGGTCTCAAATTGGTCTCAAATTGACCCAAACAATTTCTGGAGAGTCAGGGGTCTCATATAAGGTGATAATAAGCACTTTTTCAGTTGGGAGCTCTGAAACTCTAAGTACGAAAAATTCATAGAACTGATTATTGGGTTAAAGACTGAAAAGACGTTGGATTTCCAGAATGTTGCATTTTTTAGCCTTTTTTAGAGAAGAAAAACACAAGAGTTTTTCTTGCATAAGATAGCTTTTATTTTCAAAGTTGAACAGCATCTTTTGGACAGACAGACAAAATATCCAGAGCGCCCGAACCCACCGTGCGCCGCGAAAATGGCGGCAAAACGAGAAAAAAAGCATTATTAATGATTTGATTCTTGTTATATTATTGCAAATGAGTAAGTTGTTCGCCGAGATAAGTGTAATGTAGCCGTTGTTGTTATGCGGCATTTAAAAACACATTAAAACTACCATATTTAAATTGATTCAAATGAGATCACTTGAGCGCGGGCTCGTATGACATTTTTTCCCACAATGACTGGCGCTAATTTTTTTCTGCAGCCGAGATACGTTCGGAGTCGCCCGATAAGATATTGTTGTATCAGGTGTCTGGCCTTCTCGCACCTGTGATTTCAACTTCTCACTGTCCCACGAGCATTTTCCACTTTTATTAGATTTATTTTTGATCCTCACACTTAGTTTTTCATACACTTCTCAGCCCCTCTTGATCCTCGACCCCCGTCTAGTACTGGTTGAGCCTCTTGTTGGAGGGGCAGTACTCTGCGTACTCCTCCCAGGTGCAGCCTACCCGAGTGCAGCACTCAGACGTGATGGACCCCGTTTGCTTGTCGCTCCGTCTGAACCGGAGCATCTGGTGAGCGGCCTCAGCTGAAATCCAGGGGTCGTATCCGAGAGCCACGTCGGTCCCAGACCTCTTGGTGATGCTCTCGTCCTGCTTCACGCCGTTTCTCCGGGACAGCCGGTAGATGTCCTTCTCGCAGGCCCAGTAGAGATGCCGAATCAGCTTCTCCCGGCACCTGGAGTGGGCCTCGTGGTGCCACACCTTCTCCCAGTCCGTCTTGGTGCGCTGGTTGAAGAGCGACTCGAGGGCGTCGTCGCGCTCCAGGTTGCCCTCTGCGACGTCCAGGAGGACCCAGATGGCCGTTACAGTGGATATGGGAAGCCACATTTTAGTCAGTTCCTCGAGACTTCTGCAGACCAAATGAGGTACCCGGTATAGACGGGTGTACATTTATATAGGCTCGGCTCTCCCACACGGGACCTTTCGCAGGACACGATGTCCGCAAAGGCAAATATTTAGCACTTTCTCGCTCACCTGCGCGTCGGCGTGACTCGGTGGGAGACTCCTCGGTGGAGCGGAGGTTAATGAGGAAACTAAACATTTGTGATGAGGTTTGATGGCCGATTGTTTGTCGCTGCAAAACAACTCGAGAGTGGATGTTATTGCGGGCTTGTTAAATTTGCACAGTTTATTAGGGTTTGTGAGGACGTCATCGTGGTCTGCCGGGAGTAGGAGGGAAGATTTATGTCTGTTTGTCTCACCTTAATTTAGAAAAGTTATTTTTGAAGGAAAAACAGTCCTTGGATTGAGACGTTTCTGGTACAGCCCAGCTTTCGAGAGAGAATTTCATAACGTTCACCCAATGAGGTCTAGTATCCCATGCTGTTCGCCGTCCCTGCCTCGCATACTAATTGAAAATTCAAGAGACGACATTTTAATACAGTAGCCACGTTTGCCATAATAAATCTCCCTCGAAACTGCCATTAAAAAATGCATTAACGACAGCAAACTAACATGTGAAATTAACGAGAAATCCACAAAACAACGCGATTATCTCTCTCCCATGCAGGAGTCACCGAGCGACTCAGCGAGCAAAAAAGTACAAATTCGTGTCATCAAATAAGTGGTTTCGGTGATTTATGAATATTATTTGCAACTCTTAGCGCACGAAGGCGTTTCTCCTGCTTCTCTGGACGGAAGAAATTTTTTTCTGTCTGTCTGTCTGTCTCAGAAAAGAAGTTGTTAAAGGCAAAATTGTTTATGTCAACTTTTTTGAATTTTTAAAGTCGTTTTTTTGTGAAAAATTGTGGAAAGCAAAATTTGTAAGGTTAACTTTTGTGAATTTTTTTGTTAATGAAGTCAATTTTTTACATGTTACCGGTAATATCTTTCAAATTTTTTCTATGGTCAACTTTTTGGCGCCTCATTTATGAGGCTCTTCTTAATTTTTTCTGCAAATCAAAAATTCATATACGCTTCATCTGGTTTGTGTCTCCCATCCGCTCGCTGCGATCTTTTCGTGTTTGATTTTTAAGTACGCTAACGGGACATTTCAGCAGCATGTATGAATAAGCAAGACGAAAAGTATGATAGAAATTATTAGGAATACAAGAAACTGTTACAATCGTGATGAAAAGTGGTGCTTGTTGATTTTGAAATGTGTGAACAAGAGATTTTCTCAAATTAAGCTAATTAAATACAATTCGGGGCCGGTTCGTATCGTGCAGATGCGATTCTCACCACAGCTCTAATATGACGAAACAATGCCTTATCAATTATTATGAAACTCGACGGGCTGTTGAGTCTTTTTTCTCTTGCAGAACCTCCAAATGAACTTTAAAGGCCTCCAAAGGCTCCCAAAAATTCTAGAGCAATGATTAATTTTTTTATGTTCTCTTTCAGTGTCATTTTCACCGTTTGACGGCCTTTCCAAGAAGCGGCGCCGGCACTGCCCCCGAGGGACCAAACGAGGCCGACCCAGAGGCATCAAGAGGGGCGGTCTCGCTGCTGGCGCCCTCGACAGATCATCCAGTGGTAAGTGTGAGAAAGCCGAGAGGTTCGATTTCACCCATTCCCGAGACCACACACTCAAAAGGAACCCAAACCATTACCGTTGACTCGTGGATTGTTCGAGTTATGCATTATGAGCGGCGTGCAGACATTCCAGAGGAAAAATGTCGAAAGTGTGGAGACAACAACGATGATGTTGTGAAGATATGGTGATTATGATTCGACACAATGCAGTCTCTCTATGTGTGGCATGTTGACGACATTGTTTGTCGTCAGTTTGGTCCGCGTGCTCACCGAGGAGCAGAGAACGTTCCTCAAGTGGATGATGGCGATGTGTGTCTGGAGTGTCGGCTGCAGATAAAAATGGGATGTCATAAAAATCTCATAAAATACGTGTATGACAATGCGATGATCGTCGGTGATAATGGGTTGTTGTTCTATTCTCGGATGAAAAGGGGGAAGGAGTGCTTAGATTTTACGATCATCGCTGGAGATGAGATATAGGGCTACTGGAGGAGGGAGCAGATACCTGGGTAACTAAGTAGTGGTAGGAAGGGGTTCATTATTGCCTTCCAAGTCTCTAGGAGGGTTCAGAACTTGCTTCCTTTCAGCCAATTCAAGACCTCCTCAGTCAATTTCTTTCATTGAAGTCCTTCTAGCTTCTACTAGAGACTCCTTTTTATTCAAAACTGACTGCCATTATTTTTTTGTTGATCCAGAAGCTTCTTTAGCCTACGGTTTAAGCTTCAGAGGTCCTTAAAAACGATCTTTAGGGACGAAATTAGCTTCTAAAAGTCCTTTTCATGCCTCTTGGAGTCCCTGAAAGCTTCAAACTTTCTGAAAAATGCTCTTTGGAGCTTAGAGTTGCCTCTTTGAGACGCTCTTCTGCTCTAAAAAGACTTCTATCTCCAACTCGACGTCCCACCTCACTGCCTTTACGGCCATATTTTACAAAAAGGCGCATAAAACAGCGGCTACTGCTTCCGCCATGCAAGCAAGACCTCTCTCATTGTGTCGTTTCTCCATTACAAGTGTTAGCCCAGCGGAATTTATGTTCCTGTACTCTTTATTTTAATTAGCTTATTATTTTCCCATCGTGCGGCTGAAAAACAGCAGCAGCAGTAGATTTACTATCGCAGATAGTATGCAAACATTTTGTTTTTACACAAACAGCCTTATCTGATCCGAACGCCGCGCGATTAATCCGTCAATTAACGCCGCTATCTTAATTAACTTTTTATCGGCCATCCAATGCGCTCCCGAGCAACTTCCGTCGCATCGGGAGGGAGACAAATGCCCTCGTCTCACGTTTCGGATGTATGCAAAATCGCCGTGCGTGAGGTTTAAGCTCCACGGTTGGTTCCGTTGCGTGCTCAAAACGCGCTGAATGTTCTTTTGAGCGAGCACGGGAGGGCTCGATGGAGACCCACGGACCATCTGAATCACATAAATGGCACGAGCTAAGTACCCAATGCGTCATATTTATTCACTTATTGTGTCATAATAATCATAATTAAGCTGTGTGTATGTGAGCCAGATTATGTTATAAAGCGACATTCTTTTTCATCGCATCACGTACGGTCGCGCGCCGGCTAGACTGTCGTTTGTGGCAGCAGCGCTCGGACCGGCTTGTAATTATGGTTGTAATTCAGTGGGAAGGTTTTTAGCGCACCTTTGGCTGTTTATTCAATCTTGGGACTTTTCATTTTCGGATTCGAGAATTTTCCTATCCTTGGAGATACCTAGAAAGCCCTCCAGGGCTGTAACTGAAACCCTTAGGGTCCGTCTTGAGGGTTTTCATCCATCGTTTAACCATACTCGAGCCTCCAGACGCTTCTCTGAGGAGCTAAAAGCCTGAAAATCCGGAAAATGTTAAGAAAATTTTCCCTCAAGATTCCTGTAAAAGTTCCTTGGCCTCTCCCCCTGCCTGCCCCAATCACAATCTCAAGCATCTGCTACTCAAACTGAGTCATTCCCAAGTTCCATCGCGATCAGCGCATAATCAACCTTAATTAAGCGCAAAAATTTGAATACCACATGTGCCAAGTCGATCAAACGGAAATTACTCGACTCTCCGCTTGCATTTTCATTCTAAATCACGCAACTCCAATCACACGCCAAGTGACCACGAGATAGAGTGGCAAAAATTCCGCGTCCATCTACCAGGTGATTAGTCAGGTATTTTGTGCATCACCGTCCCTATTCATACATCCATCAAGAGACACGGGGGAACAGAGTCGAGGCGAGAAATGCAACAAAAATCGCTTCTACTGCCACTCCGGTGATTCGATCAGAGGTTGTGTGAATCAAATCCGCAAATTAGCCGCGGACTCACGATTCCCCGATTAACAGCTCCTATACAATGGGCGCCTCTAACTTTCTGCTCTTTTTTCTCCCTCCACAGACGTCAGCCAGCCCAGCACGTCGCAGATCCCGCCGCCGCCCAAGCGTGGGCCCGGACGACCCCGGACGAAGCCACCGGGACCTCCGAATCAGGGCTACCGGGGAGCGCCGAGAGGACCCAGGAAGCAGAAGCCCCTCATGGTACCTCTGGGCCAGAGCCCGCTCACGACTCCGCTGCTCCAGAGCCCGGCCGTCAGCCGCCCCGACTCCCCGTCGAATTTTGACAAAACCCCGCTCTTTGGGGGCGAGTTCTAGATGGACCTCAACGAACGAATGCGAGACAAAATTTTACTTCAATCAATATTCGTATGAATGTAGACGCGATTCTAACTTATCAATGGTGTTTTTAACATAAATAAATCTAAATTTTGTACAGAGACGAGTTTTACTCCCAGCTGTTTTTTACTGCATGTAATTCAATCATCACGGCTCGAGGAACCGAATTCGGATCAATTATTCATACGAATCTGGGGCAGAGCGAGGCAAAAATAGAATTCACAACGGTTTTTCTGTCGTTTTTGGAGAAAAAAAAAGTCGTAAGCGACGAAAATAGACGTGTGACTTCATACTTCAAATAATTAGTCAAACGCTACAAATCTTCCCTAATGAGCAGATATTTGATGGATTGGTCGAATGCGAGACGAGACGTTCCCACCAGATGCCAGCTTCCAGGTGCGTCGGAGCTTGAGAAATTTTTTAAACTGCAAAAAGACGCCGTGCTCCATGGGCCTCGGAGGACAAAGAAAATGCAAACAAGAAAAAACCCTTTCCTTTTGTCCGAAATCATGATTAGAATAAGCCGTTTATTCAAAATGTTTTTTATTGTTCGACTCAGGACTTACCTGGGAGAGCTTGTCACATGTGGCCTTGCTGCTTCCGTGAAAGTCATGATTTTTGCATTATTCTAAAAAGTCTCAACCGATTGAAGGCCTTCTCAAAAGTGACTAGCGAGAGAAATCCCAAAATACAAATTTATCGTCTTTTTGCATGTCAATTGTGTAACACATTGATAGATTTATGGAGCTCTCGTCTATGCCCGTACTTATCGTATCTGTGGATGCAGACACGAAGCACTCGAATTCCTCTGGCACTGTCAAAAAATTTCTTTCATCTCATTTCCATGTCTCGAGCCGGGGTCAGACAGAGTCTGATCTTGACAAAAATTGCTGGCGACAATATTCAAGGTTTCCGAACCGAAATTTCCGGTGCACTCGTTCAAAATTACCCAGATGACAACCCTTCTGGGGTCGAAGCAGCTCTTCAGCAGCCCGCTTTTGATTGACACTTTGGGATGCCTGTCTATTGTGCCGGGAATATACATAATCAGATTGGATTGCTTTCATCGAGCAACGAGATGTAACAATTCTTCCGCAGCTGTTTTGTTTCCCAACTGCACGTCACAAATCCTTTGCTGCTCACTTCGATCATGATGACCGCAGCTGATGCAAAACTGTTCGGTTTTGAATATTGTTCAAAATTATGATGTTTTACCTCATTTCGATGGGCCAATCGATCACATTGCACCCCTGGCCCGCACAAAGGAGAGAGTATTTCGGGACTTTCGGGCCTTTTGAAAGCGAAATTGAATTCATTACCCCTTCGCCCGTCATTCAAATTGATCGAGATGTCTCTCAGAGCCGTAACCAGCCAGGGGCTTGACTGAGAACCCAGCATATTCCTGTCTCGACTCGTTTCAACCCGAGCCGACCGAGATTAAAATATTCAAAAGGCGATAAGATCACGGCATTTATTAAGACAAGAGCGGAGAGGACGACGACGGGCTTCGAGAGTGCTTCAAAGACACGACGAGACCGGCAGGTACACGGCGAACCACAAAGTCTTACAAATTTTTCACCTTAATTTGCTTATTCACTTGACTGAAAGATATTTCACCTCTTCTGCTCTCTCGCCTAGTCTTGTATAGTCTTCTCATGAGGCGGGAGAGAACAAGTGAGTCCGCCGAAACCCGACTTAAAAACACATTCGCGACAGTTTTGGGCGACGATAAAAATACTCGGGATTCCTCTTTTATTGTGTGTGCTTGCATCCTCAATCGGACGAAGCGCAAAAAACACCGAATTTCGAGATTATAGCAATTTGAAGCGACAGCAGCATAGATGGCATTTTTCCCACAGAAGCACCATCTCAGGCTGCACCCAGCATTTAACTCGTCGTAGCAATTTTAATCTCTCTGTTGGTTCTGGACCTTTCCTCAGAATTCGGGGCTCCGGTGTGTGAACGCGCTGCCAGCAGATTTATGGTGTCGCGGAGAGTATTTTTATGGGATGTTTCTCTGATTTGAGGCGATATGGACTTCTTTTGATTTCTTGAGGGGGTTTTTATTTGTCTCTGAGACCTTTTATACCTCGAGTCTACCGTAATCTGAGGGTTGAAGAGGGTTTTGGAAGGTTTAAGTGGTCTTTTAAGCACCAACCTCGTATATTAAAGGTCAAAAATGACCTAAGAACGCCCTAAGAGGTTTCAAAGGGTCAGAAAATAGTCAGTCAAGCCCCTCAAATCCAATCCAGGAATGTCAGAAAATTCATTAAATTTTTCTCTTGCCTCCTTGACACCTTCTGTCAGCAGTTTCCCACGTTTTCCTCTCCAAGAACATCCAAAACGACGTCACATAAATATAAACTCAAGTCCCACACGTTCTGGCGGTGCAAAAAAAAAACGGGAAGTCATCAACAATTTTCCCCCTCGAGATGTCAGGAAGGTAATCGAAACATCCCAGCAACGACATGCCCCCGAAAATAGATCTGCATTCCTCGATAAGCACTAATTTCCAATTTTACGTTCATAGCGGCGTTGCGCAAGTGACGGGCAGCCTCGCATATTTCAAATTACGTACTATCGCGAAATTAAATCGGCCATTATTCCATTATTCCACACAAAAAATGTAATTAAAAATTGATACGGGCCAACGACACGAATGTCCAATCGTGGGTGCACCGCGGAAAGTTGCGGGTTGCCCAAACAAGCGACCGAAATGCCGTAAAACGACGTGTTACACTTTGTGTAACTAAGTCGTAATTGGCGAGCTGTTTGCTCAAAAACGAAAATTTCATATTTGAAGACTTGCATCGCGGTCGATGCTTATCCATCATGACGTTTGCATAATCGTTGCCGTTGGCTGAGTTTCGGGGGAAAAAGTTGTTATTAACGTTTATTATAAAAGAGCATCGGAGCTACTGAATGTGTCGAAAAACAAAAATGAGCCAAAAATGTGAAAGAAAGGCGATGGCGTTGAGAAACTGCGGAACTTTTTGCGGCTCGCCATTCTTCAGCTAATTAAATTTGCTAATACAGTTGCATGTTTGGGATCACAAATTTTGACGGTGCACTTTCATAAATAATAATTATGGGACCACTCTTATTTAAATGCAAATATGGTGAACAAAGAAATGGAACGGGCGGTGTTCTTTAAGACCTCCAGAAATTCCCAAGCCTTTCTTTTTGGCTAACAGGAACATTTCTGTTCATTTTTTACAAGAAATTCAATTGTTTTTGCTCCAAAATTCGGGATTTTAGCCTAAAAGGAAGTCTTTTGTAGTCTTTTGAGGAGGTTTAGGAACTCAAAAGCTAGGCCAGGTCTCAATTCCGGCCTTCAACAACTTCTTTTTAAGGTACAAGTCCCCGGAAAAAAATTAGCCGGAGGAAGGAAGAAGACCATTGATCATCGGAGACCGTCTCTAAGCCTGAAATTGGAATAATTAAATCATTTATCAAATTCGTTGAAATATGATTAATTAGATGCACTTAGCAGTGACAACCATGAGGCCAAAGCGGCTTCTACCCGTGGACATAATTATCTGATCGCTCCGAAGATACCCGTGGCAGTCCGGGCAGCTCTCTAATAAAGCTTATGTTAATGAAAAATTAATGTTTCGCATTAAAAATAGGTTTCGGGATGGAAGTAGAAGCAGTCCGTATTTGTTATTCTAATTGCCATTGAGGAGAGGTCTGAGTTTCTTTCGTTAACAGCATTAAACACGCTTTAATGACCATCTCGTTCATTAATTCTAGCCTCTCCTACGAGAGACTCGCCCGTCCAAGCGAACCTGTGGGCTCGTGAAAGAGCCATTTGTGAAGATGCCAGACAAAACGACTTTTATGTCAGACAACGATGTCTTTGAGTTCAAGTCACGCTTCTCAAAGGCCGCCTTTGTTTGCTTTTGCAACAATGTACCGCGGCTCGAGTGGAACGCCGAGATGAGCGGTGATTAGAGAAAGGTCAGGATGACCTCCAAGTCCCCCCTGCGCCACCCAGAAGTCTCCTGAAACAAAATTCTGCCCTCGATCTCCGCCCTCATCGTGTTTGATCAATAAGCCACCCGATTGGGTTTCCGTGACCGACCTCACTTTGCCCACGCGTTGCCCTTATCAACCCTCCGCACGCTTATCCCGCACGCACGCACCTCTTGCGACACTCTCCAGGTTGCAAATTGGCTCAGTAGTTGTGTGGTCGGTCGCGAAACGCTGCTCAAGGCCCCGTAACAATTGTTTCAACGCGATCAACGGCCATCGCGAGTAAGGTTCAGGTGTCTCGCTCTCAAACCCCTCCATTCAACTTGAATGAATTTTAATTTATAAACCGTACGTTGCTGCACCCTTTGGGGCAAGAGTTTTGGGACCAATGATTTTTTTTGACAAACCAAAAATTTTACGGTTGTGAAAAAAATCTTTTATATTTTAGAAAAACATTTTAAAATGTCTCAAAACCTCCTGCACAGACAGTAAGCTCAACCATTGTAAATTCATTTAGAGGAGATAAATATCCGTAGCCCGTCCAGAGCGAGCTCGACTCCGGCAGCTGCACCGCTCCTGCGAGACCTCTCTCGGAGCGACCTACGGCCATTCAAGAGAAGCGAAATGAAAAACAATTATAATTTAACGGTTGAGTTGACAAAAACACTTTGCTACTTACTGCCTAATGGTTTGCTGATTCCTGCATTGTTTTGAACCTTCTTCGCTCTGTACGGCGGCCGACACGTGCAGGTGTTTTAGCCGACATTGTCCAGTCTCACGAGTGCGAGTCTCATTCAAAAAAGGATTTGGTGCTCACTTTGTTCCCATTCAATTTTGTTCTAATTACCTTCCAATTACTTTAAATTTACTTCGGATTTGGGAATGAAAAATTGTCGCCGGGCCATGCTGGAGACATAAAGCAGCATGTTAAAGAGTTAGTGAACCACAAAAAGACGGCTTTCATGTCGTATTTTAGGGATTATAATTTTCAACAGCCTCAGATTTGATTTATGGGCCCCATCTAAGCCGGGCAAAGGTCAGACCTGGCTCTAAATTTAGGACTTCTGATTCCAATTAGAAACTGCTCCTCGGTTCTCGAATCCACGTCCAAGGAAGTGGAACTTTTTGTTGACACGCACAAAAACTGATGCCGGATACTCGGGCGGAAATAGATTGTTCTAAGCACATCCACGCTCACGGACTCAGGCACGTCCCCGGAACCCGAGACGAGCAGCTTGATGCAAATTCGCGCCCTCTCCTATTTTTAAGTGGATTCCCAGATATCGAGGTTATCAGTGCACTCGACTTTCTTCTGGTGTCACTCCATAAGTCCATCATCTGAAGTTTTTCGTTTTCGTTAAAAAAGCAAAACAAAGATAAACAAATTGGTCGTGTGGCAGATGCATTTTTAAATTACTGCCAGATGTCTGCTTGCATGATCGTTTCTCTCCATCTCTCTCTTCGTCTCCCGTGTGCTCTCGTAGGCCAACATCTTTCGAGCGGTTGCAAGAAGTGTTGCCAAGAGTGTGTAAACTTGAGAACTTGGAGATGTTTTGGTCATTCTAAGCAAAAAAGTTTTAATTGGAGCTCATGATTGGTTTTTGGGGCCACTGACGTAACTCAGAAGAGTCTTAGGAGAGGAAATAATTTATGAGAGTCCTAAAAAAAATTCAAACAAAATATGTAAGTAAAATAAATTTTTGAGAGCTAGTAATTCGTTGAAATCAAGCTTTTTGGACTTGTAAAAGGCTTTACAAATTTTTTTGGAGTCCTCACGATGTCCTCAGAAGCTCGCTTGAGGTCAATTTAGAGGTCAATTTTCGGTTACACCTCTTTTAATTCACCTTCAATTCAATCTAACAGATGCCAGGCTGCTAAACGCTCCCAACGTAATTGCTCCAATTTGCAAACAAGCTCAACGAGTCATAATCAGTACTTGCCTCACATAATTTCTCGATTAAGCCAGCGATTCATGCAGGAATAATAAAAGAACATTAAAAATGCTGTTCAATTACGAATAATTTATTTACATTGTAGGGGATTGGGGCAAAAAGTGCGCCACTTGGAGAGAAAAATTAAAATTATGAATGCCTTTCCGCGACTCGAAATGTCAAGAATCGAAATTTGATGAATGGAGTTGGGAAAGCACATTTTTGCGGCCTGTGAGAAGCTGATGGACGGCCTGATGTCAACAAGTAACACCTGAAACTGGTAATTGAAAGTTTTTTGTGGCACTGGATGTGACAAATGTTGGGTAATGAGGCAGTTTGCATGCGAGTGTTAAATTTTAAAAGAGAAATTGGCACTTTTTGTCGACTATTGAGTTATTCGATTCCGCGAATTGGTTAATGAACTCGCTCTGCTTCCACTTTTCGGGGCCCAGGTAGTCCCACAAGGTCTCTTGACCCCCGATCTCCTCACCCGCGTCGAGATCTAGGTCGATAGCAAACCCATAAATTTCGCAGCGCTCGAGATCAGAAGCTCCACCCATCTGGCGTTCTCGCAGCTAATAGTAATCTCTCAATTGATTGCCATTCAATTACTCATGACACGAATCACAGCCAAATCTGGTTACTTGTAGATCGTGTGATTTACATTCTGATTTATCACGGAGCGTTTTTGTAGCGAGCACGCAGCGCCCAATTGGTTAATGATTTTTTCATGCACACGCTCGCGTCCGCTACAAAAATGGTATGTGAACGTGCTATTGATGGGCATATAAATATAAGAAGGAATAATGAAGACATCATGAATTCGCACTTAAATCGAGGCAGTCGGCTCGCATCGGATCGGAGCAAGTATATTAGCGGATGATTAAGATTAACGCTAGATAATTGACAGCCAATCGCCAACTCCGCGCACCGATTAAATCGTGAATGAGTAGCATTCGTTAAACGTCTCCGTCTAATGACTGGAGTCCATCAAATTAATTCAAGTCATCCCTTCATGAGTAACGTTTATGAAATTAGGCGGCAAATCGATTCGTGTTTTTTCACCGAAAATCTGGTGCACGTGATTTGCATTATTTTCGGGCCCAAAATGACTACGTGAGAGTTCGTTTTTGGGATTTCTTTAGTATCAACGTTTTAGGAGTCCCTAGATCCTTTTTTTCTAATTTCTACCAGAAGTTAAACCTGAGAAAAATTTTTCCAGGCCTAAATTTTGTCTCCAGACGACCTTTCAGCTCCGTTTCTATAAGAGAAAAAGGTCATGAGTAGGGTTACCAAAAATTTGACCCCACATTTTTTTTTTTGATTTTAATAAAATTCAATAATTTAAAATCGGTCATAAATTCAAAATTCTTATGGATGTAAGCTTTTCAAACCAAATTTACCCAGCTCACTAAATTTATTGGCTTTTAGTCATGAGTCATTTCATGATTTTCCAGATTTTTCATGAATGATTAGAGAATTTTTATAATACGTGAAAACCCTCCTGGAATTTTTTGCGAAAGAACCAAGTCCTTAAGTGCAATTTCCAGACTCTAAATGACCAATTGTAAGAAACCACAGATCTCTAAGTCCTACAGTTTCGGAGAATTCACAACTCAAACGCTAGAAAAGAAGCACACTTTCGATCTTAAAATTCTCCCTCCTGCGCTCAAAAGACGACATTCCACCCCAGAAGATCATCAATTACAAGAAGAAATCGGCTTCCCTCACTTTCGCTCCTAGATCGACGACGATCAACGAGGACCCCTTCATTGTCGTACGTTGCGTCAAAGTGACCAAATCGCCTCAATTGAAGATGATTTATGTCCAAATAATAATGTTGAGCATGACATTTTGTTTGTCCAATGTTTGTTTGCTCTCTTCCTTGTTGTCCGTTGCGATGACAATAATAAATTTTATGTTCCCCAGATTTGCTTTGGCTCGCTTTCCAAAGAGGTTATGCTGTAACACTTCATATCGTGAGAATCGCGCGCTCACAAAGGAACTGGAGAACAAATTTTTCCTTTGTCCCGACTCTCAAAACTGGAGATTCGTATAAAAATGATATGGGAGTCGACTTTGATAGCCGGTCCCGGGTCAATTTATTGATGGTAAGGGCGGTTTGTTGGCTTTATTCACGCAAAAGTGGCAGCCAGCACCGTGGATAATAAATGACGTTTTAATTCGGGACGCGGGCAGATGTTAGAGCAGGTTCGTCGCCTGCCCGAACCCAAATCTTTCGTTTTTCTCCGCACTCCGGGGTTCGTTACGCCACTGCCTAGCGGGTCGCGCAAGGAAAACAAGTCGGAGTGGCTTTTTGCACGTTCGTTCGCCTCTTTTTCTCCACATTCCTCTCACTGTCGCCGTCGACGTTGTTGTCGTTAGAGCGCACCGGACTGCTTCTGATTAAATGCGTCTAACCACATGAGACTCGCACTTTTTCATTCAGCGCTCAGCGTATAAATTATGTTTCTACTCGCGTAATATTGGCGTCACTGGGAGAATATTAATCAGATGGCACTAAAATACTTGCTTCGTTCGCGCTGCATCCCGCAGCCTTGGAGTACGCAGCTTTTTCTCCCCGACATCGCGCTCACTCATTGATGAGTCGCCAGCGCAAGTAATTAAATTAATAAGAAGCATGTGGCTCGTTTGATTTTCCTTGTTGCCTTTGGCTTCGGATACGAAATTTCGGCCTCTCTAGTAGACGATTCTCTATTATTCGGAATCTCAGATGTCTTGATTGGGACAAATGAAAGCTGATCTTCTAAGAAATGCGTACACTTTTAAGGAATCTGGAGCGTCTGTTTTAAGTGGAGCAGCTTCATTTCAGGCTTCGAATACTCGACTACGATAAGGGCTAAGGCATCTGGACGCAGGTATTTTGAATTATTTCTCCGTCCCTCGGGAGAAAAACTCTCGATTTTCCAGGAAAATCAGACAAATCTGCTCATCTGCTCCTTGGAATTTATTTGAGAACTCTTGGCATTTGGAATTATGAAGGCCCCATGGAATTTGAAACGGACCACTTAAAATTTTTGAAAGGCCCGAGAAATATTTTGGGAGCCCCTAGAATTTTTAAGGGGCTCCAGAAATACTTTAGGACTCCCTAGAATTTTCAGGGGGCTCCAGCACAACTAAAGCGGCCTCTAGAAATTTTAAGGGGGCCCCTAGAAATTTTAAAGGGGCCCCTAGAATTTCCAGGGAGCGCCAAAAATATTCTGGGGGCCCCTAGAATTTCCAGGGAGCCCCAGAAATATTTTTGGGGCCCCTAGAATTTTCACAGAGCCCTTTGAATTTTCAAGGGAGTCCCGGCAGCTATGAATGTGGGGCTCCGAAAAATTTCTTTTCTCTGAGAGTCTAGACTTTTATCATCTAACTCACGGGACTCAAACGTGCTGAGTAGGATGGAATTTGGAACGTCTGTTTTAACTAGAGTAGCCTCATTTCATGCAAATAAATTGATCCAGCCACTCAAGTATCGCTCCAGTGTGTGACAAGTTGTGTTTCAATCAAGATCGCCAAATTATGAAGATCCTCGTATTGCTTTTATCGTTTTTGGGGTCAGCCTTCGCGGTCATAGGGGGAATGAATGTTGCAATTGAGGATTTTCCCGCAACCTGTGTCCTAAAAAATTCCGGTTCGTTTTCCTGTGGATGCAGTTTCGTAACTACCGAGTGGATTGTCACCGCAGGTCACTGCGCAACCAATAATGGAGCTCCTCTTAATGCAAGCATATTTGATGTTGCCTATGGAACTGCTAACAGGGAAAGCGGAATTCCTCTCAAAGTCGTTCAGGTAGCAGTTCACCCAGATTTCAATCACACGTCTTTAGAAAATGACATCGCCCTTATGAAGGTAAGTAGGCTCATCAGAAGAAAACTCGTCTAGAAAATGTATTCTAGGTCAGTCCTGCTATGATGCCAGATACCAAGGCAGCGGTAGGAACCTTCGAAATTTCTGACCAAATTCTTCCTGAGGGTTTCGAGATTTGGACCGTCGGATGGGGCCTCTCTAGTTCTAGCATTCTTGGTTTAGGTACTTCTAAGGTAGAATTGCAAGGAGCCCAGATTAAGGTCGTAAATAACAACAAATGCAACTACGGAACCATCACACCAAACACCGTCTGTGCTGGTGGTGATGGGAAGAGCATTTGTTCTGGAGACTCTGGAACTCCTGGTTACAGCAAAGATAAAAAAATCACAGAGTGCATTGTTTCTTACGGCATCGTTAGATTTGGGCTTGTAAATTGCGACCGCAATACCCCTGGAGGTTACACAAGACTCTCCGCTTATATATCCTGGATTGGGAATATAACACTTTCAGTTTTGAACTCACTAGGAAAATATGTTCCCAAATAAAAATTTTATTCCCGTTTTAAATTAAGTCTCAGGTGGTCCTTTCTCCCCTATTTCAATTTCCTCTTCTCGTCAGAGTTCACGGAAGGCTGGAGACGCCGATGAAGCCGCATGTTCTCCGCGGAACATCTTCCAGAAGTCCATTACGGCCAGAAACAGAACACGGGGGGAAAAATTGAACACGGATTAATTTTTGTGCTCAGCCACCATTAAATATGAGATTATAAAATTGTAACCGCAAAACATTGCATGTAATACATCAAAATCTGATGATGAACATTACAAGCTGCATCGACTGAATCCGCTTTCGGCTCACTGAACATCCTTAGTGCATGAATTTCAGCTCTAAATACCAGCAACGTTCAAGTCGGCAGTCGTTTTTCAAAAGTTCATGACAAGCTCTCGACGACTCAAGTGGGGCTACAAAGTTGCAGCTTACAACGGAATAAGCGTGTTCAATTATCAGAATGGAATATTCAATAGGAGCGACGACATGAGAGGAGACATCTACAGTCATCGCAGGAATAAATTACTCGGCCTCATTTGAATCATTCATAGGCTAGAGACGGAAGGTGTAGCTCACTTTTGTGGGCTTTTACTTGCTCTCAGGTGGTCTGTCTGTCTGTCTGGCTTGAGTTGTCTCTCAGAAGCTATCTTGAAGGAGACTATGGAAAGCCCTTGACCCTCTCAAATGACCCCTAGAGAGCCTTCTGGAGAGCTCATAAAAATACTTCCTAATAGGCCCCTAAAAGAGCCCCTTGAAGTACTCTTGGAGGGCTCTTTGGAGGACCCTTCATTAAACTCCTTTTATCAACTCTTGAGACCTTTTATAAACTCTTAGAAGAACCCCTCAGGAGACTCCTTGAGTATCCCTCGGAGAAGCCTTGGAGATCCCTGAAAACACTTCAATTTAGACCCCCCAAGAACCCCTCGTTAGAGAGCCTCTCAAGACACCTCGAAAAACCATTAAGTCCGCCTCGTTCAAGTCCGCAAACTGGCTGCCAATCATGACGCGAGAAAAGCAATAAATTACGCCTGAGAAACGGCTCATGTGTCTCAGCCTGCTTTCAATTAGCTCGATGAATTATCACTTAAACTGCCACTCTGTTCGGGCAGGGCTGCTCTCGTTGCATAATCCAGTGCATTAAGGAGAAATTGCATCAAACTCAAAAGGCCCAAGTCACCGTCCCGACATTCGTCTGCGTCGTCGTTACTCACCAAAAATGAGACATAAACAAAAATGTGATTTAAATTGGGTATAACAAGCCGTGAAAGAGACTTAGCGCGGCGTGTGTTGACTTCGTTTCTTGCTGCGCTCCACGGTCTCCTTCTTGGCGATGCGCGAGAGATGCTGGAGATACGGAGCCCGATGGCAGCATAACTTTGTGTTGAAAAGTATGATATTTTGTTACACATTAATTCATCATTCGGTTGTCATGAGTTTTGAAATGAGACAGGAACGGTTCTGGGAAGAGAGAAGACAAGTTGATTGTCGCGATGTGCGTTGAAAAGAGCTCCGGCGCGGACAATGACAGTGCGATACTCGTTTTGTTCGGTCGTGCTCGAGAGCGGTCGGCAGATGGAGAAATGAGAACCTGTTTGAGGAGTACAAATTGTTGCTGCCTTCAAGACAAGTTGCTACAAAGTACGCCGACTCTGGAGGAGACCTCTGGTGGGGGCCAGCCTCTCGGAAAGGCCAGGAACATATTTCACCCAGCGCCATAAATAAAGTGTAACTCTCTTTCAAAACGACTACAACTTCATCAGCCGAATTAAAGCGTGAAGCGTCATAATCATAAATTAAAAACTTATTATTGCGATACATTGTTGCAGAGGCTCGTCATTTTTGCAGCGATTATAATAAAATGTAATTAACTTCTCTCGCGCATCCCGAACGTGAGCAATGCGGACTGCTGTGCGGGAAAGAAATTGCTGCTGCCGATCAGCGAGCGAGAAGCACCACAAGTTCAGGGAAGCATTATCGTAACTCGCCATCTACTTGAAGACGATACCTGCGAGCTGGGAATATCGAAATTTAATTAAATTATCGGAAATAAATTTGCGTTTGGCGGGACTTGGCACTTCCCAGCAGAGCCAGACAGGGTCGTCGAGAGAAAATCCGGGTCCGGTACTATCAAGCTTTTCTAGTCATTTTTTTGTTCGCAAATTTGGACAATAGTCTTCTTTAAATAAAAAATAAATTTAAGTTTAAATTCTAATTTAAAATTGTGGAAATAATTTTTTTTCAAAAAAATCGCGGGTCCGGGGGTTTAGTCCATTTCCCCCCTCCCCCCCCCTTCTCGTCGGCCTTGGAGCCAGAGCTCGTCCATCTCCTGAGGAAACCCCTCTTCCCTCTGAGATTTTTTCATGCAAACAGAGCCCCCTAATTATTAACACACCCCCCCTGTTTTTTAGCCTTTCTACGTCTCTGGTCTGAGAGATTTTGCCCCCTCTTTTTTTAAGCCTACCTACGCCCCTGGAAAAGGCTCCTCCGCTGTCCGAAGTTTTACAAAGTTGTGCCCATTATAATTAATTTTGAGCTGCACGCGCGATTGCAATCATCTCTCAGGTGTAAATTGAAACCTGCAGCATGCTGATTCCCTCTTTCTGTCTCCCATAAACTTGCGAGGACTAATTTTTATTGCATTAACGCCTCGCTACCAAAACACCTTGCGTCTTGGTCCCACGGTCCGGCTCCTCGTATCTTCAAATCTTAGACAAATCCCTTGGCCTTGTACTAAAACACGTGATACGGATCTCTGGCCGTGCTTTCGTCTTCCCAGAAACATTTTACGGTCCCTCCAAATCTCGCTCTTTGCGTAACACAAAAAGGCAAAAAGTCTAAGACACAAAAAAAAACAATATGTGCACCTGATACCCTCCGTCAAGGTGTAATTTTGTTGTATCTTTCCTTTTTGGAAGATTCGAATGTGTAATTTCTGTTCGCTTGCCCATTTTCACCTGTCGCTTACACACTCGTACGGGTATTTTATATTCGGATCAAGAAAGCTGCATGAAGATTTTTATGGAATTAAGTTTTATTTTATTTTTGATGGAAATACAAGATTCCCATCAAATCTTGCAAGCTGACGTGGAACATACGCAGCTCGGAGTCGGACGTATGGAGAAGGAAGACAATAAACGTTTTATTGTTTTCTAGAGCAGTTTTGGGAGAAATTTGATGGGCGAGGAATTTCACATGATCCCGATCTGGGAACCGATTTCATCCTTTTGGGGCGTAACGAATATTAATTCTGAGGCTATGAGTTTATTTTGGGGGGCCTTCATTAATTAATGCCGAAGTTATCAGATCGAAAATACTTCATAGACGGACTAGCTTCTGGTGAGGAGCTTTGGGATTTTTTGAGAGTCTTAGTAGACCTTAAAGTGGACAGTTCAGAAGCGTAGTGCGGTCTCAGTGAAATCTCAAAGAAAGGAGAAGGGCTAAACCTAATCCAAAATTAGGATATTCGATCTATGAGGTACTTTGAGCCCAAGTCAGAGGTTGAAAGTCGTAAAACTCGACTTGAAAAATTTGGCGCTCATTTCATCGCCAGCCAAACGCATCAAAAACGCATTTGGAATATATTTGACGGAGCTCCATGCTGCTTTTGTCGAAGAAATGACGCAAGACGAGACAATGAGGACATGTACATGACTCCAACTGTGTGTGAACACATCAAGATTGACGCAACAAAGGTTTAATGAGGTGCTTTCGACCAAAATATGAGTAAGGACGCGCGGCACAAATTAACAATTCAAATGGACGAGGTATGTTATACGAGAACGAGCTTCCCTCCCTCCAGAATGTTATTTCACGGTCAGCGATCGGGGTTCGAGGCACCGGGGACGGTCTTGCATAATTGCATGTTTGTTTATTGTTTTCCTTCCTCGCTCCCCGCCAGGATGTGGTCGCGCTAGTCTGCCGCAGGGATGGAACTTGGAGGCAGGAGTGTCTCACAAGCTCTCATAATTCACTTGAAATCACTTACTTACAAAAAATTCAAACCTGCAAGCAATAACCGGAGTCTAAACCGTCACGCGCTGTCGGTTTCCCGAGAAATGTTACAAGAGTTGTTCCTTGAACTTGTTTCTCGCGAGGGGAAAGAGTCAAGTAGAGCACTTGCTCGACACATCAGAAGCTATCGGATTCCCCGAGGACCAATTAACTCGAAAACGTATTCTGTGACCTCTTTTTCAGTTTGATTCTGATACGTATTCACATGCAAGCCGTGTCGATGATGATTTATGCCGCCCAAAATGTACTCGCATGGGCAAAATACTAAAATGCGAGAGGAAATGAGTGCTTTTATATAAAAGCAGCGCACCGCACCGGCGAATCGCGGCGCAGGTGTTGCCAAATCAGAATGATGCATTCGATTTTAACAAGCTGCGGTGCGGCAGGTTTGCCAAATGAGCTGCTAAACGATTGCCTGATAGGTTGTACCTGGGAATATTGACCTAGATTGGGACTCGGACGAGATCTATTAGCGCAGGTGATAAACGGAGGACCCTAGCAAAAAATAGGCGTAATTTCTTTAACCCAAAGACAATTATATTTGACTCAAAAATATTTTTATTTGAAAACCGAGGACCCTAGCAAAAAATTGACCTAATTTTATTGACCCAAAGAAGTTTATTTCAGTTCAGAAATATTTTTACTTGACAAACGGAGGACCCTAGCAAAAAATATGCGTAATTTCTTTAACCCAAAGAAATTTATTTTTGAGTCAAAAATAATTTTTTTTGAGAACCGAGGACCCTAGCAAAAATTGACCTAATTTCATTGACCCAAAAAAATTTATTTCGGTTCAAAAATATTTTTAACTTGATAAACGGAGGACCCTACCGAAAAATAGGCCTAATTTCATTGACCCAAAAAAATTTATTCCAGTTCAAAAAAGATTTTTACTTGGCGAACGAAAGACCCTAGTCCAAAATAGGCCTAAATTTTTATTTAAAATTATTTTTTAGTCCACGAATATTTTTCCTGGAGCTCCAGAGACTTGAGAAGGTTGTATTTTCAAAAGCAAGAAATTTTATCATACATCTGCCCGGATTATGTAAATTCCGCCCGGAGGAATACAGGGACTCGTACAAGCCAGTTCCGCTCCATCCACGTAATCGCCGACCATTCACGATTTCATGAATGACTACACGTTTCCGCCACAACCAAAACTCGAGTTTCATATTTTGCGCATAATTTCATTCATAACCTCGCATCTCTAGTGGCGTGACACAGTCGCTGCCCCAATCTACCGGCTGCCACGACAAAGCAAATTGCAAAGAGCGACGGGAATATCAACAGGCACATCCGGAAATAGGTGGACTGCATTTCGAACGCACATGCTGCCATTCGATCTGATTTGGGAATTGTTTATTTGAATGTCTTGATTATTTTGTTCTCTCTGGGGGAAGTTTGTACTCGGGTGAAGGTGACATTGCACCGGATGTGCTCTGGAAAGTGCGTGTAGGCAGGTTCAGGACACCAAATGTTGCCGTATACATATTTTGCGACGAGATTGCTATCTACTTGTTGATTTTCAGATGACGACGCATGGCATGTGTGTCATTTCAGACTCGGACTGATGTCTTCATTTGCCTGCTTTCATTATTCTGAGTTGATTTTATGCAGACCGGGCCTTGCAGATGCAGTCGAGAACCCGGCAAAGTGACGGCGTGGCGGATTGAGGCCTGCAAAACAGGCAGCCGTAATTAGTTGGGCGTCAGGGACGGACTTGGGGGCTTTTTGAGGCTATTCCAGTTCAGTCAATTGCTTTTTAAAGACTCTCAAATTGACTTTCTCGAGCCTTTAGGCTCATAATTTTGACTCCATTAAAAAGTCAAGGTCTCAAAAGTCGAGACTCAAGTCTAGGGTCCTCCAAGTTCCACCTCCACCCCTGGCCGGCACATGCTCCTGCATAAACACACGCCTATCTCTCATCTATGCTGCCTCGGCCCCAAGCACGAGTACAATGTGTCAATATGTATGCAAATATCAAACATTCATTTGGCTTCGCCCGAAAAAAAAGCAGATGCTCGCGTTGGCCGACGCACGTCGCCAAAATTGCAGCTTGTCACTTTGAGTTTGACAACTCCTTATCGCGTTCCACTGATCGGCACACTGCGCGTCTCCTTCAGCTTGATAATCCGGCAGTTGCCCGCCATCCCGATTACGTCTAACATTTTAATCCAAACTCGTAATGGTAATTGATTTAAAAGCTCAACTTCCTCCTTCCCCAGACACATGTCGATCATCGTTTCGTAGGGGATTGCACCCTCGAACGCCAACTTTCCTGCATTTGGGAAAGCCAGTGTGTAATTTGCCCTAATAAAACGAATTAAATTGTTGATTTTAGTAATTTTGACGCTAATCTTAATGATAGCGGGGCCCGAGCCGGCATGAAATCGAGTTTGTGAGCTTGACGGACACCGAAAATGGCGCCAAAGCGAGATGGTGGAGCCACGAGGTGACAAATGGCTCCGCTGTGGACTCGAAAGAGGAACGAGAAAAAATTAATCACTTGAAATTGCACCTTGAAAAGTTGCTTTATCGTCTCCCACATCGACGCAGTTTTTACCTGAAACGAATGATGGGAATTGGTAAAAAAACGTACGGGTATGTTGCCAAAAGTGCCAGCTAGATCTCTTATCACTCTCACAGAGAGCGTCTGTGTTGGTATTTCGTGTGTATATTTCGATCGGGACACAACAGAAGCATTGTAGTGCGAGTAAAACGGCAGATGTGCGGACCAAGAGGCACGTGCTGTGCTTAGACGGGCAGCAAACAGAACACAAAAGCTGCAAGGATGGTGAATTCTAATGCCTAAACGCCCGGGAATAATCTCGATCTTTCTTTGTGTTGAATCTTCTTGAGGCAGCCCTGAGGCTAAGAAATTGATGTATTTTTTGACTCGAAGATATTTTTAGACTAATTTTTGTTCCAAAATGAAATTGTTTGTCTTTTTTCTGAGCTAGCTTTTTTTTTTTAATTAAGAGAGTGCTAAAGGACTATAATGGGTCTTAATTTGGCTTCAAAGAGAGCTTTAAAAACTCTCAAATAATTTTTGACCAATATTTTCTTGAAAAAATAGTCCCAAAAATCACAATTTCCTAAGAATCTTGGAGCAAATCTTTTTCTAAACCCTCCAAAAATATAGGTCCTTAAAAATAAGAGTTGACGAAGGCCTAGAAGAGAGCCTCAAGATTTTTTTCCTAAATACTTTGGAAGAATTGGTCCCAAGAAAATCGAACCCTGAGACCTTTGTGCCCTCCAAGGACCCTCCAGTAATAAAATCGTTCAGTGCATCGAAATCCACTGCTCACCCCTCCGAAACCGTCGATTCCGCCCATCGCATCACATTTCCTCAAATCCGTGTTTGTTTTGACGTCCTCGATCATATCTCGATGGAAACTTGTTGCAGATGCGCACCTTCCTGTGCCATTTTTTCCTCTTCCCCGGTCCTCAATAAACATTTTTCCCCGCTTCCATCCCGAAAATGGAGGATATGTGCTGCACATTTGGCCGCTGCATCGAAATGCAGATGCGGAAGGTGCAAAAAAGTAGCAACTGGTGGTTTGTGCATTAGAATCTGTGGAAAGGTGACGCCGAAAGAGCATGTGCAGCGTGCAACATGTGGCCTTTTTCAAACATCTATTGTTTGGGATATGCCTGGCAAGGGGTTGTGGTGGAGGAAGCCGAGCCCGGGAGGCCGGGACCGAAGCCACGCCGGTCCAGCAGATGTCTGATATGATGCAATCCCGAGATGCACATAATGAGAAACAGACGGTCGGATGCACCATCTTGTAGGTTCTCTTTCTCTAATGAGAAAGGCGGTAGCACGTGCCAGTTGCGAGATTTAGGATCGAATTCGCCTTGTCATTTTTTTCTACCTAGACCGGAGGACCTACGAAACTGCCTTATTGAAATGTTAAAAAAGCACCAGGTGCCCTTTTTTAATTTCCTCATTTCTGTGATTCTTTAGAAACATGCCTGGGATTTGCTTTATTTCCCTTATCAGACCAGCAGCTTGGAAGATTTGTGTTTCATGGGCGGGTGCTTCATTTGAATACATGTGCATGAGCTGCGATTTGTTCAAGGGCACATGTTTGCCATCTGAACACCATAGCAAACAGCAACTGTTGCCTTCGACTGTCACCTGGACTTTTGCCGTCGCCTAAATGAGCAAACGACGCTTTGGGTTACTTTTTTATTCGCTTAATACACTGTCGTGAGCTTGGGGCCGCCCTGGAAGCCGTACTTGAGCTTCTCCTCCTCCAGCCACCCCGAGATCCTCTCGATGGCCGTCTTCTGAGCCGCCTCCAGAGCCTCAGTGCGGGGAAATTTGGCACTCAGGAGGTCGTTTCCGTGAGTGGCGCCCGGGATCTTGAAGACGTCAGCTCCCAGAGGCCCCAAAACCCTCAAGGGGTCCTCTTCCCCGACCGAGACGAAGACCTTCTCCAGCTTGGCTGTCTTCCCTCCGTACTTCTCGTTGATTTTCTTCGTCTTCTCCTGCAAGTCTGCCAAGTTGAAGCCCTCGTCAAAGACGTCTCGGCACAAGTTCGAATAGAAACTCATGTTAGGCCGACTCCCAAAGGCCTGGTTCTCCTCTAGGGCGGGAGAAAACCACCCCAGCTCGGAACAAGCCAGGTACAGACTCACCCTGGAGGTGTCTTGGGTGATGGGATCCCGCAGCTCCTCGACGTATCGCTCGTAGTTGATGTCGAGACAGAACTGCCTGGGCAAGAGGGGTTCCAGAACGAGAGCTACTGCCTCCACGGGGTTAAAAATGCTCTCAAGATCCATACAGACGTCCCCGATGAAGCGCTCAGACTCCAGAGACACCTTCAAGAAGGTCTCGAACAGGATGTGGAAGAGCAAGTCGGTGTCCTTGGGGATCGACAGCTCCGAGCACAGTCCGAAAGCCTCTTCTATGAGATGGGTCTGGTTCGCCCAGATCTGCACTCCCATGGTGTTGAAGCCCTTCTCTATTTTCTCGAAGCAGGAGTCCCCTCCGACCTTCCTGAACCTCTCCCCTATCGAGTCTCGGAGCTCCGAGATGTCAGCTTTGGCCTCCAGGAGCGGGCTCGAGATCCACGCTGCGTCCACCAGGGCAGGGTATTCAGCCTTCAGCCACGCTGCCAGGGAACCCGAGTACGAGACACCCACCAGAACTATCTTAGCGTGGGGCCTGTCGCGCTTCAGGACCCTGATGAACTCTGCCAGGTCCCCGATTTGGTTGGCCACGGTGTTGAACCTGAGCTTCTCGACCGAGAGATACCTAAATGGGACGCTGACTCCCGTGTATCTCTGCTCCACGAAGTACGAGTCGGCCCTCAGCTGCCGCACGAGCTCGGAAACTGGTCCCTCGACGAGAGACTCGGGACCCTGCAGCTCGACTCCGCCCACCAGGACCACGATTGGGCCTCCGTACTCGTACTCTGCGGGGTTCTGGAAGTACCGGAGCTCAAACTTTCGGGCATCCGAGGCGTTTGAGTGATCCAGGGGCATTTCGATGACGTTTTCCGTGATGTTAGGGGGGAGCTGCTGAGAGTCTTGGGGGCTGGAAGACCACGGGAAGGCCCTCGAGGGAGCGACCAGAGCTAGAAGAAGGAGCTTGAACATTGTGGATTGATTAAAAGAACCCGCGGCCGGCGCTCTTTTTATATGGAAAAAGTCGGGCGATAAAGCTGTTATCGCTATCTTGTTTGCCGAGTCTTGTAGCCAAATAGGAAGGGCGCAAACAAGCCGGCCAAGTTCATATTCCCCAATGACGCGCTCATGGAAGTGCGGGAAGGACAATGCAGCTGCAGACAACTTCATAAATCTCGAGCGCCAAACCGTTCTCGGAAACCCGCTTGCAGATCATTGAATTTGTCATCTAACTGCCAAAACAACAAATGAGTTGCAGAAATACGTGGACGGGAGGACTCGGAGCGGTTCGCAGGGATTGCGAGGGACAGGGAGAAAAGAAAACAAGATTTATGTCTTGTTCTCCAGTTTCGCATTGCGATCATCATGCAGCATCACCGTGATAACAATGTGTCTCGTGATTTGTGACAATATTTTTCCATCTCTGCACTTTTGTCTTGGAGAGAGACTCGATTTCTGGCCTCACAAAAGGTTGCACGATGTTTAGCTAAGATGTTGAGAGGAGAAAAAAATTTGACATGGCGAGAGCTCACAATGTTCAGGTAATAAACCGTAAAAAAATGTTCAATGGAATTGCAATCGAATGAGCTGAGACTCGCAACACAACCAGATGCAGCTCTGAGAGAATGGGCGAATGGGGAATTGAATAGAAATTAATAGACTTCCAGCTATTCTTCGACTTGATTGCTTTTGCGGCCTCGAACGGGAAGTTTGGGGAGAAAAAATGAACTAAAAGGCTGGATTTGAGTCGATTTAAGGCATGATAATTTTTTATATGACCTCTTTTCCTGATTTATCAAGGATTTTAGAGCAATTTTTGGGCCATTTTAGGATTAAAGGGCTTTTCTTTGGCTCATAGGCATTTTTTTCGGTCTTGGAAAAATTCATCTTTCACTGAAATAATTTTATTTGGTCTTAGGGAAAAATTCTAGCCCTCTGAAATTTTGGAGAGTCTTAAATAGGTCTTCTTTCCTAACTTCTTTTCATTAACTTAATTACCTCTGGGCTCTCTTTTCTCAGACTTTAGGGCCTATATTAAAGTCAGTTTCTTTCTCTTCCTTTTCTTTTAAATACAGAAACCTACTGAGTGGTATGAAAGAGGTGATTATTTTTTATCTGACTTCTTTTTAGGTTAAAAATATTTTAGGGCAACTCTTGGGCTCTTTTCTTCGGGTTTTAAAAAAATAAAATAGAACTCAATAAATTCACCAGAGACCCCATAAATTCTCTCAATTATATGGGTCTCTTTTTTGTAGAAATGGACCTAGGAGCGCTCTTTTCTGAGACGAAAGAGGGTCCTGAATTCGATCTGAAAGATTTTCAGCTCAAGAAGATTAAAAACGCATTCGTCTGAAGTCACCCCTTTAATCATGCAAGTCGGCAGTCGCTGTATTTTCGGAGGGAAAATACCTCCAAGTCACTGTTGCATAACCCAGCCCATTAGATTCCCATCTGCATCGTCATTCAACCGTCTAATCACCAGTCCCATTTACCCCTTTACCCAATTCCTGGCCCATCTTCAAAAATGCTTCCAAGGACGCATCCAAAGACGGCTGCGCTTCACTGCATCGCTGCATGTCGACTGCCGAATATTCACTCGACTATGCAGCAGACACGAAAAAAATGCTGATTCTAATCTACGCGATGCATTGTTCACTCAATCGACTTTATAATAAAATAATTATCATCATCAGGTGGGCCGTCGCAGACAATCCTTTGCCCGGGAAGCGGTCGACAGGAGGGACTATTACGGGTGATTACGGAGAGGATCAGACAACCGTGGGACAAAATGCATCTCCATACAAAGTTGCAGCTCGGCATCTCGGGGAAGCTTGTCAAATGCTAATGACGCGCCAAAACGAGATCCATTTCGCTCCCAATTCTGGTAGTCGTGTACTTTTAATTAAATTTTGTGTCTTCATCGAAAAGGCACATGCTTGCGAAAGAGTTGGGGAAGGACAAAGGAAGACGGGCGAAAGCAAAACGGGGACTAATGACCGCTCGGTTTAGATATCGACGTTGGCTTCTTGCTGCAGTCTGCCACGCGACCGAGTGGAGTCGATCGGCGTTCGGGCAGCGTCGAGCACCTTGATCGCAAGTTTGTTTGCTCCTTTTGCCAACGTGGGCCCGTCCAGGCGCTCTCTTCATCCCGCTGCTCCGAAGTACGACGCCAAACACGGGCTGTGGACGGGCCGGCCGAGAGTTCAGGTTACCTCCGAGCACTCTGCAATTTTTTCGACCTTTTTTGATGGTTTTCGGGCATTTGTAGAGTGATTGTATGGTGCTTTGTGTTAAAAAGTTGTGAACAGATCTCATGTGCGCTGAGAAGGAGCAGATGTTTCGGCAGAAAGGATGAGTTTACGAAGAAAAGATGTCGAGAAGCAGTGGTGTTTAATCTCTGGGCGCAGCTTGGGAGTCCTTGAGACGAGATTCCACGAGCTTGAGAGCCCCTGAAGTCATCTTTTTACCTGATATCAGCTGATAATGGAGAAGAGTCCCTAGAAAGCTGCCCCTGGGAACCTCATAAAAAGTGTAGTGTAGAAGAGAAAGAAACTCAGATGGGTCCCAAATTAAATTGGAAACTAAGACGTAGAATTACACACCATCGATACCCGAGACCGGCCTGTTTTGTTCGAAATTACATAAACTCGATCATGGAACATTTCCCAGGACGCTCGACAAAGCGCGCGACATTTCAAAGAAATCATAATAGCGATAGTTAATCACGACTTGTAATTAATTGCATGCATATCATTAACATACAAACGACTTATCATGCCGTTCAGCCCCCAGAGCCCCCAACATACAAATTGTTCTCATGTCTGCGAGCTCTCGGCGCATTTTGCAGACAATGCAGGCCTCAAATTCGATTCGGGATTGCGAAAAAATTTATGGGTCTCCGCCGCTTTGTCTCTTAATTACGTGACAAAGCAGCATTTGTAAACAATTAGGCCGTTTATGAAACGCGCGGCACGATAAATTAACCAAAAAATCATGACAACTCTCAGGACCCGCGATGAATGTGTCGGTTCAATTTGTAGCAATCTGCCGCAACATGTGGCCCTCATTTGAATTTCAAAACACCACCGTTCTGCAGAAAAACGGAGCAAGGAGGAGGAGGAGGAATCGAAATCTAGGTAAGAAACGCAATATGCTCATCAGACGCAAATGAACAACTGTCTTGATGCGGAGGAAAGGTGCATGCAAGGCAAATCTGAATCGCAGGAAATAATAAAATATTCAATTATCGAGTGCATCCGGTGTAATTGAGGCGGATGGAGGGTGTTGGGCGGGTCTGAGGATGTGCATTCCCGCGCTCCCTCCTCGGCCTGCGGAACGCCGCTGTGCTCCGAATCTAGGGCGCGCATTTATGGGAGACTCGACTCGTGATTGCGTGACTGGATTTTAATCAATTGTTCACATTTGTAAAATGGTAATTAAAAGTAAATGTCTCTATTTAATAGTGTTTCTTGGGTGTACTGAGCCGTTTGCGGGACTTCCCAACGTCTAACTTGCTGGCGCACTAAAACACGGAAAGAAAATTTGCAGTCAATTGATTCGACTTGGAACTAAATGGCCAACTTTCTTCTTAGTTATTTTGGGTTCACGTTTAATCTTTTCTGCACTGAGAAAGTCTCTCCTTAACTTTGATGTGAGGCTTATTATCGTATCTTTCGAGGATCGAGAGGCTGTCTTTCTGCTATGTCCGTCTGTCTGTCCGTCAGAAACTTTATAACTCAAGAAACAGAAGAGATACAGACCTGTGGCTTTCTGGATCGTATAGGGCATAGGCTTTAGAGTAGAACATTAGACATCTTAGACCCCTATTTCCCTTAGGGAGGGGGGAGTGAGGGGGGTAAACCCGTTGTATGAAAGTTCCTTGTACTTAATCCGATTCAGCTGAATTTTGGATATGTTGTAGTTCACATCAAATCTAGCAAATCATAGAATACATGTCTGATCATATCACTTAAGGGGGCAGAGTGGGGGACCCCCGAAGTTTGAGTATTCAGAAATTGAGTATTATGAATTCAATGCACTTTTGTATTTTGATTCGTTTTTTTTTGTTTGTTTTTTTTTTTGTTTTTTTTTTTTTAATCAGAGTGTCAGTTTTTGACCCCTTGTCTTAAATGTTGTATTCAAAAATACCTGAAATAATTTTTTTCCGTGTATTTCGCAACAGATCTGGTGCCGTATTGAAATTAAGCGACAAATTTCTGATAAAGCCGTTCGTGTTTGAGAGAAGCGAGATTGCGGGCGAGAATTCTCATTAAAATTCCTCAGCCGAACGGACTTCTGTGGGACAAATGTACACGATATTCGCTCCGAGATTAGAATGGAGGTCTCCGGGCACTCTGGTGTTTTCGGGGGAAGACGGGCCATATGTTGCCTTTTTCAGCCCATTTGCCGACCACAAAGGTGCTAAACCTTATCGTTTTTCCCCGAAATACCCCTGAATGCAGATTAGGAATCAACTCGGGCACCGCAAATCCAATAAACTCGCCACAAAAAGACCACAAACTACTGTTTTCCCATTGTCCTGCTCAATTCGACGACCGATCGGCTGCTATCACGCATCAAGATCTCAAAATCTTAACGAGATTTGCTACGCCTTCTCATTACTATAATAGCTCTGATTCCTTTCAACGGGACTCTCTCCCGCTTGACGAACCTTTTGTGCTCGCCAAACGCAGAACAGGCTGTTTGACATGTGTTTGATATACTCGGGCTCCATCATCTTCGCATAAACACAACAAAGACGCCATTTGACGTGACAATGATGGACTCAGATGTGCAGAAGCACACGAGTAGCTGCTCAAAAGTGCTCCAAAAAAGTAGTCATTGTTCGCCACGTGCCTCCATGGGTCAAATTACAGACTGGTGCACACATCCACAGAATGTGACGCAAATTGATATTCATCATCTGGACTTAATTTGAGACGAAGACGACTCTCTCGAAGATTAATGAACATATTGGGAGTGAAGTGCATGGGTCCATATGCAAATCACATTTACCGCCAGCCGGAGCGTTGCTTGGTGCAAATCAATATGCGTGACATGAAATTAAATTTTCTCCGTTTGCGGCTGTCTTCTCGGCCATCCAGATTTCGGTCGTCATGTGCCGATCCAGTCGCACTCCAGATGGGCTTGCTAGGAAGATAATTAGCACAGCTTGTCTCTCGCTCGGATCTTAGAGACCTAAAAAGATCACTCGGAGTGCCATAGAAAAGCCAGGTAGATTCGCTAGACGAAGGCTGGACAGGGATGGAATTGATTTTTTTTTTAAATAACGACCTTCAAAGTTGTTTTCGAGACCCAAAAATATTTTCTTTCGAAACTTTGAGCCATTTGATGACCACAAAAATTCCATTTTCAAAATGGTGGAGTCTTGGAAAAATTCTCTAAGACACATCTCTGACCCAAGATTAGTCCTCCTAGATCCCAGGTTTTCCCAACAGATGCTGCAAACTTCCTTAAAAAAACATTTGGCCCATCTCTCGTTCGCTTCTCCTCCGTTTCGCCTTCTGTTGCTTCTCCACCTCTCCGTCTTCGTCTCGTTTTCGCCAAACTTCCTCAGCTCACGAGTAGCCACGGAGCAGTTGTAGGAAGGTAAACACCATAAACTTGATTTCCGATTCACCTCTCTTTTGTTTTTGGCAAACAACCGTCACATGTGTTTAGTCTCCAAACATCTCTCATCTCCATGCATCCTATTGTTTTTTCTCATGAACTCATAAATCCGTGTGTTTGCCCACCTAGCGCCGCACATGGCTCAGGTAGGATTTCAGATGACGCCGGAGAAGCAAACTTTGGAAAGTCCAAACACATTTTTTCAAAGCTCTTTAATTACTTTCTGCGTAAATCAGCGCGACCGATAAGGTGAGCTGCCATCTGGTAAAAGGATATTCGGTATTCAAGACACGACAGACAATGGAGGATCGACGCGAGGGATACAGGATGTGTTAATGGGATTTTTTGATTGTTTTGGAGATCCGGAATGACGAAACGGAGTAGCGGACGGACTTCCGATGGCCTGGGATGAAACGGGCGTTGTTTACTTTTGATTAGGATCTGAAACAATCTGATGCCATGGGAACAATAGGAGATGAGAAGACAATACTAGAAATAGGGGTTGACTGGCCAGATTGATTTTCTAGAGGGTCTAGAGACTTAGAGTCTAGCCAAGGTAGAATTTTATGGGTCCAAAATCTTCCAAAGAGGGGTCCAGAAAGAGCCCATTTTCGCTCTTTGTCCACCTGTGGAGTCTTTAAAAAATTCTAATCTCTTTAGAAGCCTAGACATTTACAAAGTTCGGGGATTTTAGAAAACAAGTGAGAGAAATGAGCCCCCTTTGACCTAAAAATCTTCAATAAAAAACAAGCTCGTGTTCCAGAGATGATTCCCTCCGAAACACCGTCCGACCTGCCTTCAGTGATCAGCCCAAATTAATCTCTTAACCCATTAAAGTATCAGCGCATGCTCACCGATGGCAGAATGAAGAAAGCAAATAGTAAATTGAGCCGGGTCGGAGGTCGAATAATTTCACGAGCATCGATCGCGCGCAATAAAGCAACGAACATCAATTAATTGCATGCAAACATCGCGTTCCCTCTCGAAAGCATAATCCTTCGACTCGAAAAACGGTTTCACTCGACAATCACCTCATTTATCTCATTTGTACGGGCCAGCAAAGGGCCATTGATGGTTTTATAATGCTTTTGAAAAAATAACGAAACTGGTAAAAGGCAATTTCAGCATCGAATCTGCGGACTCTGATTGAAATTGAATGAGCCGATCTGTTGCTCCTTCCCTTCTCGCGCAGACACGTGAGGACCAGGGGCGGGAGCGGGGGGCAGAGCTGCGGCAGTCTCTCGACCCGGAACCCCCGTCCCTGGACTCTTAACTGGCCATTCAGCGCAGTTAATACATAATTATGTTCTCTCTCTTGCCTGTCCAAGTACGTCCGTTGCGAAACTGTGACCCCTTCTCGGGCTGCGCATTGTTGGAATTCCCGATAGTAATTTACATTACATTGTTTGCGCAATTCAATCGATTAAAGGTTCTATCGGCGCGCAAAAAGTAAACATTTCTCTGCACCATCCCTTTCGGAGCCACAGTACGCTTTTTACGGATCACCAAATCACAATCAATAACGACTGACGGCTGTGATCTTCGCTTTCTTCCCTCTTCCCTAATCCAATTCGTTCCAAGCGACCCGCTTTCCGTTGATTTCTGATCCGCCTGAGAAGTTCGGGGGATCGAATTTTATCACCTTGCAGACATTTTGCAAAAACACGAGTTGACAACGCGAAACACGTAATTCTATCGCAAAATAGGCATGTTGGAGTGTTAATTATGCCGAAATACAAGTGTAAAGTGCGCTCTCGAGTGCATAAAAAGTTGTGTTAGCGCTCTTGTAAATCATGAGCAGAACGACTTCGACAACAATAAGTCGTGGGGGAAACATTTATTCGCAATTTATTGTCTGAGTCCTGCGTGGGCGGCAGTCCAGCTTGTAGTCCAGGTTGGCTGATTTATGGCGCGGTTAGCTAATTGAAAAGGCCGCTGCAAGGTCGTTTTGCCTTTGCGCAAGCTGAGAACTGAGTAGGGGTGGGAATTTATCTGCCTTCCAATCTGGAAGACCAAAGAACTTTTTAGAACCAAAGGATCACTTTTTTGACCAGAGAACCTTGGAAACATGTTGCTTCAGCTTGCTATTTTAAGATTTTTTCCAATTATAATTTTTAATTAAAAACCCGGGATTAGGATTTTTGTAACCAATGGAGTTTTGGTCATTTTCGGTCAAAATTTTTTTTTTCTCCAATTTAAATGTTTTCGGACCAAAATTTTCGTAAACGTATTTCTTGAGCCAAAACTGGTCATTGAACGCTTCCAGGGACCATTTTCTCAACAAAAAATTTTTCAAATTTCAAAAATTTCGTCAAAAAACTCGAAATTGAGATTTTCTTAGCAAGCGGAAGTTTGGTCATTTTCAAAATTTTGGGTTTAAATTTTTTTCTCCAATTTCCACTTGTTAGGCCCAAAATCTCCCAAAACATAATTCTTGAGCTTAATCTAGTCTTTTAAGCTCATCAGGAACCATTTTCTGGGTAAAAAATTTTTCATCGAAAATCGCGGAATTGAGATTTTTTTAACCGGTCAAGGTTTGGTCATTTTTAAAATTTTAGGTAAAAAATTTTTTTTCTCCATTTTAAGTTTTTCCGGACCAACATATCCAGAAACGTGTTTCTTGAGCCAAAACTAGTCATCAAACGCTTCCAGGGACCATTTTCTCAACAAAAAATTTTTCGTCAAACAACTCGAAATTGAGATTTTCTTAACGAGCGGAAGTTTGGTCATTTTCAAAATTTTAGGTAAAAAATTTTTTTTTTCCAATTTAAGTTTTTTTGGACCAAAATCTCCGGAAACGTGCTTCTTGAGCCAAAACTAGTCATCAAACGCTTTCAGGGAACATTTTCTCAACAAAAAATTTTTCGTCAAAAAACCCGAAATTGAGATTTTCTTAACGAGCGGAAGTTTGGTCGTTTTCAAAATTTTAGGTAAAAAATTTTTTTCTCCAATTTAAGTTTTTCCGGACCAAAATTTCCAGAAACGTGTTTCTAGAGCCAAAACTAGTCATTATACGCTTCCAGGCACCATTTTCTCAACAAAAAATTTTTCGTCAAAAATCTCGAAATTCAAGAAAAAGTTCACTCTACGTCCCAGACGTCTCTTTTAGTTCCGATTCCCGCAAGACGCCTCTCTTCCATAGAAGTGAGCGCAACATGTTCTCCCCGAAGATACAGAGGAGCAATCTGTTGATTCGTTCTTCTAGAAACATATCGAGTATCACTTCCGACATATGGCAATGGGCATTATAGTACCAGTTTATGTAACATGGATACTGTAACATTCGATTGTGGTTGGTTCAGTAAATATTGTAAATAAATAGTATGGGAGGAAAGAGAGAACAAAATATCTCAAGTAACACTCATCTTGTGCCTTCTAAAATGCTGTCAGCTAGCCAACATGTGTAATTTAATGTGTGTCACATTAAGGTAGGTTGAATGCAGCATGCATCTTGCGCAACTCCACAACTGTTGCATAAATTAGCTTCTCAAGTTCAGTTTCGATTGCACAACTGACGAACGGCTGGTGCGTCAGAGGGATATTTAAGGGCGAGACGAAGCTCCAGAGCTCCCGAGGGGTCTCATGCGAACATAATTTCGATCGCAGCGGGCCATGATAGCTACATATTTCCTTACACAGCGCACAGGCTCGCAGTTGGCAGGCCAACATGCCTATTACACCACTGGGCTGTCTTTCTCGCGGCAGAGGTGTAACTCAAGCGAGAAATCGAGATCACCTTTCCATAGATCAATAGGAAAACCCTTCTGGTTACGTCTCTGGCAACTATCGATCAAAGACCGTTCGAGTTACACCTCTGTCTCCGACCGATTCACAGTATTTCACATAATAAACAACTAGCTCTGCCCAGAACGGGTCCCATAACAGCCCAGTAAATCTCAGATCTCTTCCTGGTTGCTGAAAGCCCTGCCTTTTATATGTTCCAGACTAGCAACACCTTCCACTGATCCTTAAAATGCTCTCATGCCGCTCTCCGCTGTGCCGTATTCTTCCCCTCCCGCGAATGCGCTGCTGAAACGGTTAAAGCCACTGATTGTGAGGAGGAGCTAGCAAGTTTTTGTTCGCAATCATGTAACTAATATAATTTAATGTATGTTTTAATAGCACATTAATAATAAATTGAACGTGGTTTGGTGTGCGCGAATAAACAACATCCAGCTCACCATTCTCACTGCTAGACTCTCAGCAGCAACGTGTTTTCGTTCATCGACGAAAAAACTTTTTAATTTATAGTTTATTATAACAATATTTATGTTGCCTATGTGCCTGCCTGGCTTTTTGTGCTCGTTTTTGTGTATTCGGAGCGTAGCTTGAGATCGGATAGTCGAATGGGTTCGATCCGAGAAGCGAGCTGGAGAAGGAGAGAAGAGATCCAGAACAATATGAAGCACATAATGTTGAAATAGTAAATCATTTCTGCATATGCACGCGCAACACAATTGGATGACGACGAGGAGCAGGCCAGGGATGGAGCAAGGATGGGTGGTCTGAAAATTTTTCGTTCCCCGGGAAAAATCAGCCAAAACTGCGTTTTCTAACAAATTACATTGCGCATGCGCAGAAGAAAAATATATTTTGACTCTCCAAAAAGCCTATTTTAAGCTTCTCACAGGTTCTTTTTTTTGGGACGAAAATTAGAGCAATTTAGAGGTCCCACCTCCCTAGGTAAAATAACTGAAAAGCTTCTTTTTTTGCCAAGAAAAATGGTCATAAGCTTTCTCGCTCTCGTTTTGATAATTTTCTGCTCTTTTGAAGTCCGACTTGGAACTATATGAACTAAATAACTCCCATTCAAGCCCCACCTCCCTAGGTAAAATAACTGAAAAGCTTCTTTTTTTGCCAAGAAAAATGGTCATAAGCTTCCTCGCTCTCGTTTTGATAATTTTCTGCTCTTTTGAAGTCCGACTTGGAACTATATGAACTAAATAACTCCCATTCAAGCCACGTGTTTGCTTCAATCGGTCCAAGGTGCCATTCGATACTCAATATTTATCTCCAAACCCGGAACATGGTTGACTTATTTTTAGAAAAAAACTCCTGAAAGAGAGAAAAAACTACTGAAAAAACTCCTGAAAGAGAGAAAATTCTTTAGAAAACCCCCCCCCCCCTTTTTCCACCCCTGACTTCGGACAACATTACAGGAGTTTTTGTGTTCAGCCCGCGCGCTGCTTGTGATCTTCTTCTTTCGCGATCGTGTATGTTTTGCGAATTGTTGATTTTTATGTGAGCTTTTTTCACGATTTTATCGCATTGTCTTGTCCAATTCAATTGTTTTATCTCTCCTTGCACCGGAGTCTCGCGGGTAAAAAATGGAAAACGACGATAAAAAGGAACTTTTATGTAACTTCTTGTGCATGTGATCTGATAGTTTCGATACAGTTTCGTGCAACATTTGAGCTCCGGCTCCGTGCCAGCGCCTCGTAACGCTTAGATAAGGCCTTTACCGTTATGCAAGGAGCGTACTGGCTCTGCCAAAATCTGATTGAAAGTAAAAGTACAGCTGTGGAAGCTTCACAGCCGACTGCCTCCATTCAGAGTGGGAGGATGAAAGACGCGGTGGGAGCTCACTGATCTTAATGATTCCACATTTGTCACAATGAGACCCAATAAATCTCCGCTACTGCATCGGCTCTTTATTAAAAAGCCATTAGCAGTCGGCCATGTGCGACATCTCAGCTGGAAGTGCTACTAAGCACCGGACACGATACAATGGCATCAATGGAGATGTTTTGACATTGTCCTCTGCCTCACCTTCAGCGACCACTGGCGTTCTCACGATCGCCGAATTTCGATTTTCGTACTGCAGAGCCCGAGACCGGGACCATATTGCACGGTAGAATAATTGATGCACATTCTTTTGCCTAATTTACATTCCACGAATTCCTGCTCATGTTCTTTTTACTTTTAATTTTGCCACCCTTTTCCTTCATTCGGGCCCCTCTGTCCGTCTTTCAGGCCTTTATACGAGAGCATTTGCTAAATAAACTTTTCTCTTCTCTCAAATTACACGTTCTTTTCCGAGCCAGCGACGAGCAGTTCATTCAGTGAGCATTTCATTCACAAAACGATATCCTTTGCGTGCTCTTATGCTAATGAGTGAGCACTCAGATCAACTGTTCTCACCTTTGGCCTTGATCATCGCACACAACACTATCCGCAATCAAAAGGAATCGCTTCTCCTCCTTCTGTGCCGCTTCCTCCATCGTCTTTCTCGCACATTGCACTTCGGTGGAGCGAACAAACAAGAGGAAAAAAAATCAAAACTCCATTCAACAGATGCGCCAAAAACTGTCCAGGTAGAGGAGAGGCAGAGGCACATTATTCGGAAGGAAACTCATTTCCGGTGTTAATCTGCGCGCTTTGCACATCACTTTGGAAATAAAAAATCCCAGTTTTGGTAAACACGCACGCATAAAAAAGTTCATTCATGTCCTCTGCTCTCCTTCCCAGATTTTCGAGCGTCTTCGGACGCGCATTCTGGAACCCTTCTTCGCTCTCGCGGAGTCGGCGGAAAAAAACAACAGCTGATAGAAAGAGTTATCCTCCCCTACCTCCTTCGCTTCATTTATTATCTTCGTCTACCTTCTTTTCTATTTTCAACTGAAACGCACATTTTGTTCGAATGCACATAAAAACCTTTGCTTGCATGTTTCTCAAGCAATCTGGCGAACATAATTTTTTACGTAACACTGAATCGCTTTTTTTCTGCAGCCAGTCAAGCAGCAGACACGATTGGCGTCCTTTGATGTATCCTTTGAGGAGCAAAGATGTCCTTTTTAGACGCAGTAACGGGTTTGATTTCTGACGAAAGATTACGTTGGGAGAAAAAAGAGGTAGACATCTGGCTTCAAGAGACGCAGGCGTGAGAGAAAGGGACCAAGTCGGAGTTCTGGGGATCTTTCAAGAGGGTTTCTTGTTACAAAATTCCTTCTGGTTTCTGTGAATCTTTTTCCAGAGCTCAAAAATGGTGCCCATTGACCACCAACAATTTTTAGAATTTTTGCATAGAATATTTTTTGTAAACTAAATTTTTTCTATGCTCAAAAAACCAAAAATAAGCTCCCTAGCTGCTTTCTGGGCTTCGCTAGGCTGTTTTATGCCTACATTTGTCCCATGCAAAATTTTCTTCTGGTTTCTGTGAACCTTTTTTTAGAGCCCAAAAATGGCAGTAGGATAAAATCTAGAAGCTCTCATCGACCACCAAAAATTTTTAGAATTTTTGAATAGAATATTTTCTGTAAAATAAATTTTTTCCATTCTCCAAAAATAAGCTCCATAGCTGAAACAAAAAATCAACGACCAATCGGTGGTCAATGGGTTAAGCCCTCATTTCGTGAGCAAGGCGGCTCGAGACAAAGGATTCCCCACAAGGTTCGTCCCTTCCCTCCGCGCAGTCTCCGGCCCCAGACCACTAATGTATGCTAATTGTCAACATATAAAAGGGTGCGCTGTTTCAATTACGCGAAGCTGCGCAAATCATGACTTTGCCATAAGTAAGAGACACTTGCTGGTGTAAATTACACCGCGCGATCAATGTTTGTTTCCATTAACCCGAGCCCATGCATCGCGACTCGCAACTATTAAAACAATAATCGTGTTCAATATAATATGCGGCCGGACTCCGGAGTCCGGAGTCATGAGAAGAGTGCGGCTAAGACACCAGACACATGGACAGGTTATATAATTGCCAGGCATCGACAGCACCGTCGGAGAATACGCGAGCAAACCATAATCTAATAATATTTAAGTGATACACGCGATCTTATGTGTCAATAATATTTATTCCATTAGCTTACGTGTCTCTTTGTGCCCCAACCTGAGCCTCTCAGCGGCTCCGCACACGAAGAACTCACGGCTCTCCGAACCGGCTTTCCCCCAAGAAGCGCCAGACTGCACTTTTTGGGGTTTTTCCCTTTGTCTGTTTGTCCCTGGAAAATTTTAGGGTTTTCCCTCAGATAAAAAAATGCACTTTTGCATCTGCTATGTCTGTCCGTCTGAGGCTTTATGACTCAAGAACAAGAAGAAATAGAGACCTGCAAGTTCCTGCATCGTGTAGGACATGGTCTGTAGGGTGGAAGGTTAGACATTTTAGACCCCCATTACTCCTAAGGGGGGAGTGAGGGGGGTAAACCCGTTGTATGAAAGTTCCTTGTACTTAATCCGATTGAGCTGAATTTTGGATATGTTGTAGTTCACATCAAATCTAGCAAATCATAGAACACATGTATGCCCCTATCACTTAAGGGGGCCAAGTGGGAGACCCCCGAAGTTTGTATCGGGGAAAAATTAAGTTGCTCCGATCGAGCGGAAATTCAAAAGAGTCACGTAAAATTACAGTATAGTATATCAAATCAAATTAAATCAAATAAAATCAAACTAGAAAATCGAAGATCAAGTTTAAGAAGTCTCGAAGAGGGTTAACTCTCGATCAGCCCCTTTTTCGCCAGCTGAGACTCAAATCGGGTTTGTTTACGTCTGTGAGCGCGTTTTAAATGGAATTAAATAAATTAATAAATTGTCCAACGCAGAATTTGTCAGCGAGCGAAATAACTTTGTTAGTTTCGGATCTCGGGGCAACGCGTGGAGTAAAACAACACGAAATTTGTAAATTAAATAGTCGTGTTCGACAAGGGTGGAATCTAGGTCAATCAATAGCAGGCTTTCCGGGGTCTCACTCTCTCTCTCTCTCTCGCGAAAAATTCCCAGAGGTGATCTAATTTAGTACGCGATCGAATATGGCCTGCGATCGCCACGCGACTCGCGGAACGGTACACTGCAGATGAGGAGCTCCAAGATTCCATATTAGGGAGGCACGGTGAGGCGAAACAACAAACGCACGGTGCGAATTTGCAGGTGAACCATTACTCATTCTGCTTCCTTATTTCTCGCGCTTTTTATTCTCCTCCGTCTCTTTATTATTCCATTTGCTTTTTGCCAATTTCTCAAATTTATCAATTAAATTACGTTTCCAATAACTGCAAATGTCCCGGCGAAGCTCTGGAGGGATAAATCAGCGCAGTCTCTGACCGACGGACAGCTTCCATGACTTGGTTGGTGGCAGGAGAAAAACGAGAGTCGAGTTCGCGGAGCAAATCAAGTAACCTTAAAATAAATACATAAAATGTATCCACAACAGGAATAATAATTAGGCTCGTATTATGTTGCAGTTTTTTTGTCATCGGCTGAGCTGACTGGTGTAAGCGTCACTATTTTTCTTGAGCCTTTTATTAGTGTTCTAGACCTTCTTCGTGAGTAATAATAGTTTAGACTGAGTTAATAAATTATTTAGGCTCAGGAAATTTTCGTAAACCCTTGTCACTTTATTTCTAAAGAAAATATAAATTTAATGTTCTGACAATTGAATTATTTCTTTGAGCAAATTTCTATTATCAACTCTAGTTCTAGGTGCTTACAACTGACTTACAATTTTTCCAAAGATATTTCAACCATTTACAGCTAATCAAGGAGTCAGTAATTTCTGAACTAAATCTATAATAATTTCCAAACAATACTTGCATTATTTGTGGTTATTCAGAAGCTCCAATCTTCACTGATAATTCTTTAATTTTACCAATGGCTCCTTTCATAGAAAAACAGTTTTTCTTTGCAACGTTTCGACTCAAATAACGAGTTTTTATTCAAGCATTTAATTTTCTAAAATTCTTATATCAAGTTTGAATCTCAGATTTATGAATCTAACTCATTCTTACAAAAAATTTTCGCCTCCATAATTCAGACTCATAATTCAAAACTAATTTTTTTCAGTCAACTCCACGTATAAAAAAAAGTTTTTAAAAATTCAGATTAGGGATTAGAAAAAAATTATCTGTTTTAAAAGTTGAAAGAAACCAATTAGCAACAGACAAACAAGAACGAATACAATAAAGCTATCAAACCCGAAATTTAAAGTTTCCCCAGCCCTCATAAAAACACAATCTTCTGCCCTCGATCACCAGCATGGCCGAGCATTTGTGAGGAGTTCCGAGAAAAAGGCACAAAAAACGAACCCCTTTCTTTCTCCGCTTATCTTCGATCTGTCCTCCACACACCCGTGGCCGCCGTCTATGCACGCCGTAATAATTAAACGCAACTGCCACACGTCGAATAAATTAACTCCTATCGTCCGCCAGCTGCTGATAGTGTCTTCTTCTCTATCACACACAACAACTGATTTTTTTGCTCGGCCACGAGTCCACGACCGACCCTTTCTCCATAGCACATACGCGAAACCCGAATTTGGCGCGAGAATCGAGTTTTTAAAAGTCCCCGCGCACCTTTGCGCTCGGCCACGCGCTTGCACTTTGAGAAATTATTTAATTGAGTTCATAAACCGATGCCAGTGTGTGCGTGTGTGTGCGATCACACCTGCTTTTGATGTTGTTCTACGCGTAACTCCATTGCAGAGAGGGGCAACGCGACTTGTAAACAAAACGAGTCGGCAGATGATTTTGGCAAACTGCAGGCGGTTGCTTGTCCGGCAACTTTCGACGTCGACGATACTCGTTGCTCGTTTTTAAAGAGCTAGTCAAGTCCAAGGCTGAGTGTAAGGGCCACGTGCGTCGGCACCGGAACTGCTAATGGGATGATTCATGGAAAAATAGACTCGGCACCCAATTCTCAGAGATGCTCATGAATTTATGCAGCGTTAATTGGCGACTCCGAAGATTTAATTAGAAAATTATGTGTCGAATTACCCAATTAATGATATCATTCAGTCATAATAGCGACGAGAGTGCGCTCGGAAACTTTTCACTTCGCGGCTCATTCAATTGAAATGCTTTCTATGGTTTTGAGGGGACCGATTTCTTCAAAACGAGTCAATGAGAAGATTTATTTTGTTGTCTGTCAGTCTGGAAAAAATATATAAAAAGCCAAATCTGAGATTAAGCTAAAGGGTGCATTTTCAAAGATTTTGAGAAGCCCAAACTTTGAGGACGCCTAGTTCCGTCCCTGTACATAATAGAGGATACATGTGGTACCATGATTTGCTAGATTTGACACAGACTACAACATACTAAAATTTCAGCTCAATCGGATGTAATATAAGGAGTTTTCATACAAACGTAAAACACCCCCATTCCCCCCCAAGAGGGGGAGTGGATCAAAAATTCTTAGCCTGCACCCCTACAGACTATGCCTTACACGATGCAAAAAACCACAGCTCTCTAGCTATTCTGGTTCTCGAGTTATGAAATTTCGGACAGACAGACGGCAAAGTGCAAAATGCTGAAAATGCACTAAAAATTGTTGGTGCTCTTTTGTCCACCATTTTGTTTTTTAAAAATTAAATTTATGAGTCTCAAGCAGGCTCTTCTTGAGTTCAAAGATAACAATTCAAAACTCCTAAATCACCTCCCCAAATGTGAGAAAAGACGAGTTTTTAAAATTTTAAAAGCCCGCTTCCACATATGAGTCGATTGCATGGCGCTAATTGACCCAGAAACGCACGAAAGCAGCTCGAAACAATCCATTTTTGGCACTTCTGTCATAACTCTCGCGTTACTTTTCCCCAAAGCCTCAGGAAACTTGTCGTCAGCCTCCGATTTTTACACCTCAGCCGCTGAAAAGAAACGAGCTTGCGTACAAATGACACGAGGAAAGCACTTTGAGCGTAAAATACAACAGCTGTCCTTTCCAGTCCATTACAAACACGAACCTGAGCCCGTATCCAAGTGACCTTTTGTTTCTGATTCTTGCATCTGACCAGCAGGCCTCAATTTTTAAGGTTGAAATTTAAATTTTCCGAGTCGCCATATTGAATATTTTAGGCCAATAAAAAACGTTTCCCCTTCTGCCCCGAATCCTAGTTTCGTCTATGGCCACATTGCGCACACTGCGCGCAATCACACATATGTTAATCTAGTACCTCTCTCTCCCCGGCTTTCGTACTAGATTTCGGCTTGTCCAGCAGTTCAGCGATACTCAGCCGTATGTGCGTGGAGGGCTCGTTCACAGGAGGTTTGGTGAATTTGTGTGGACGAGTCCCCGTACAGCCCGTACAGGCGTGTGAGCCGACCGCCGCCGCGCTTCTGGCCCAATGAGATTTTACGTTAACTGGCTCACTGTTCATCCAACTTCCGAAGCGAACACACGAACATCGCCACGTTGATTTCGTGTTGATTATTTAAATTTAATATAAATCTGAAAATCACGAAAAATAAATTGTAGAGCAAGGTACTTGGAGAAAAACGAGTTTGCGTTGATTTTTTGTGTGGAAAAACAGTGAAAATTACCAAGTAGTAGGAGAAAATCGAGTGGTGAATAATTATAACGGACTCGTAAAATTAATTTTGATAATGAAAAAGTCGTGCGATAATAGCTGTAGATGGATTACGCGTGTGCAAAGTTACTAAGTTATAAAATAAGCAAATAAGAAAAACAAGGAAGAAATAAGAAACAAGGGAATAAAAATGATTCCGAAAATGGTTATAAAATGATAAATTTTGAGAAGCAAAATATTGAGAAAAATCACGAAAGTTTTTATCATCAAACGACAATTGTGGATTAAAAACTCGACAAGTCGACCGACGAATCGCCGCAAACGCAGAATATTGACCACGTTTCGCCTTCTCATCTCATCCCATAATTATACAAAATGAATTGGATTACATTTTTGACATTATTTTGTATAGTTATCCTCAACAGCCTCACTCAGGTAAGCCGCGTTTCCGCCACTTGACTGACTTTCCCAGCCTTCGGGTCCATTATTTTTTGCTTTTTGCCGAAACTGAGAAACTCCGATTCCGAGCCGAGTGCAGCTTCAAATTTCAATGTTTCCGCTTTCGGTCCCACGAAAAAAATAATTTCGAAAAGGAGAGACGGAGACACACTTGGGCATCATATGCTTGCCTTTTTGCTGCCTCCTACCTAGCTAATCTTCGTCTTTACACCATTTTGACCATATGTTGAGGTTTCGGGACGACACTTCACTCTCCCAGTCTCCTCACAGCACCCGTCTGTCGGTCCAGAATGCTCTCAAATCAACCCAAAGCAGTCCCTTTTTCCCTATTTTTTGCGCGGCTCATCTCCAGTTGTGTGAACGTGCTCGGGAATCACTTGCGAGACTTATGCCGGAGACTCGGAGGCAAAAAAAAAATTATGAATGAATTTTGGCTCTGGGAGCTTGAGGGAAATTTACATCTCCCGCTTGCATGTTTTTTTGCCTCTCTGAGCGTTTCAAGGGCAGCTCCAGTTTGTGCCGAGTTTTCTTGCGACATTATTCGGTGCTGACATTTCTGCATCTGATTTTGATTAATTTATTGACGTTATTACAAATTCATATTTTCTATGCCAACTGCAACAGCGACTCTGACTCTAATAAATGCACATTTTTGCATTTGCTTGTCCTCAATCTGCGTCCTCGGGAGCTATTTTTTAATAAGATCCAATCTCGTGACCGCTCCTTTGACAGCTTTTTGAGGCCGCAAAAATTTTCCAATGCTTAAATACTTTTTTGAAAAATTTTGAAAACGAGAAAAAAGTGACTTTCCCGGCACACGCGTAACTCAAACGAATGAATGGTGGTGTTTGCAAAAAATAATGTGCACCTTGTCGATCGCGCTACAATTATGAGGCAGCTGCATTTCATTATTATATTATTTTTATTTGTGGTGTGCCGTTGGTTCCAGCGTAGTTGTTGTTGCATTTGGTGTCATGGCGCGCAGCAGCCTGTTGTGTGCCACTGTTTATGCATTTTAATTTGGCTCACGACAATATGTTTTTACGACGAGACTCCGATGGGCTTTTACGACTTTCTTAATTTTCTTTTCCTTGAACTTTTGGGACTCGTTACGCCCGTCGTCATAAAATGGAGCCCATTACGCTAATGAGAAGGTTTGTGGGTCCTTAAAAGGCACGAACCCTCACGCTGGCTCAAAATTCCCATCCCAATCAGGTCAAGGTACGAAGAAAGACTTGCACATGACAGTAATTACGACGCGCGGCCACGAACGACGCAATCCAGTTTCGCATGGCAATCTGCAGTGAAATGTCAAGGGGTCGGACTGAGCTGAGTCGTTTTGCGGAATACCTCCAGTGGAGAGAAATTGTGAATATAACACGCATGCAAAAAATATGATAATATGTAATGCAAGTAAATCAAGATAACGTCAATAACTCTCGTCGATAACTTGAACGAATTAAAATTAATTTTATTATATTTTTTGTATGCTCGCGAGACGACGTACGAGCTGATGGGGAAGTTTTGAGACCTTCTAGAAACTCTAGGGCTTCAAACTTGAGTCTGACAGCTTTTCAAAAATTTCTGAAGACTGAAACTTGAGCTCAGAGGGTATTCGAGCCTGAATCTAGGAGTAAAGGACTGAAACTTGTGCTCAGAGAGTAGTTTGAAATCCTTCAGAGAGCGAAAACGGGACTCAAAAACCCTCCAGACATGAAAATGTTGCTCGTAAAGTATTCGTAACGCCCCAAAAACCCAGGACCGTAAACTTTTCCCAAGAGTATGTGCGGAAATCCCGCCGTCAGAGGGTGGTTTTGGCATAAGTGAGCATATGGGCAGCCGCGGAGCTGAAATCAGTTGTAATAATGAAATAATAAACGTGCACCTTGGATTAATTTGCATTCCAGTGCACCGTGTGGCCACAGAGGATACGTGAGCGTGCCAACCTCACCTTCTTCTCATGTTCTCTCTCTGCGATCGCGTCGAGTCGGTCTCGCTGGTCTGGTCTACCTGCAAGATGGACTCACACAATCTCGACGTTGTCGCTTATACACATATTCCAGCCTGACTCGCATCTCGCGTATATTTACAAACATAAAAAGCCTGTGTGTACGCCGTACCTACCTACCCAGCTTGCTATAGATATAGCACATGTTAGGTGCTTCGACGTTGTGTGTATTATAATAAAAAGGAAAAAAAACTTAAAAAGAGTATATAAAATATCGAAGAACGAATTGTTTTCCCACGGCACACGATCGCCGGCTCAGGGCCGGGCCGCAGATCGACCAAATTCGGCGTTTTGCGAATCTCGGTTTTTTGCTCGATTCTCGGGATTTCCGTGACTCGTCTCGAAAACTCCAGAGGAGCCTCCCAAAAGTCATCTTCCAGGAGTTGGGGGGTCGAAAAGAAGCCCCCCGTCAAGTCATAGTCATGTGTGGATTTGTCACGCCTTGTTTGAACTTGTTAGCTCGCGCACACCATCTTGGCCTTTTTTAATTGCAATAAATCGCAAAACATATGTCACAGAGATCCTCCGCAGCCGAGAGTCTCGGGGCGACGCACGAAGAACGGCAAAAAAAAGAGAAGAAGTCGCACAAATAGGCATGTGAATGGACCAACTGAATTCCAGTTTTGCTCACATTTACACAATTATTTATTTCACATCAAATCGTCATCTTGATCTAAATCGCGGCCCGCGGCTCAGCGATGCGTATAAGCCCAGTTTTGGCAAAATTATAAATTTCGTCGTGAAGTCAGAGGAATTTCTTTGATCTTTCTGCTTCTTGTGAGTGCGCAAAAGCGTCTCTCTGGTCCGTCTAGAACTCTACTCTGTCTCCATATTTTCTCAAAACTCTTATAATTTTTTTTTTGATTTTCTGAAAGGTCTGGAAAAAGCAACCCCATCCTTCCTTACAAGATAGGGGGCCCTCAAATTTTATTTCTAAGACTAGAAGCAATTTTAAAAATTTTATATCCTATTTTGATGACAATTTTCACAAGTCCTCAATTTTGGAAATTTGGGAAAATTCAAAAATGCAAAATGGAAAGGCCAGTATTCGAAAATAGGCCCGCTTTATCCCGAACCGAGGCTTCTGAGAACGACTCCGGAGTGTGTATTAATGGCAAATTTTGTCTCTTAGCGAGATAAAGATCAGTTACTTTTTATTTTATCTGCTGATTATGTCTCTGTTTGTCTTCTTCCCTCTCACTTTGTTTCGCCTGTCACACACACGCTGGAGAGGATATTTCGCGATTTTATTTTTTGCATTTCGGGTTTGTCAATTCCTTAAATCTGATTATAATTTATTGCCCCGATTGGATTCTCTTTGTCTCTGTCGCATGCGAGCGAAAGAAACCCCGGTCTCATGTTACACCAAAAGTTTACATACGTATGCGTCATTGATCGCGGAAATTAACTAATGTGCCGATCAATTAAGAGGCGAAATGTGCATGAGAGATAAAAGGGAGCAGCCCGTGAAAGTCGAATTGTCGGTGTGTCGGTCATTATTTGATGAATTGCGGCGAAATTGCCAAGGGCATTGAACAGATAAAAGGCATTTAAATGTAGGACGGCCGAACAACAGATGTGCAGTGGAGCGGCTGTGGGAAGAAGCGAAAAATCGCGAAAAAAAGTGCTGCAGCTCTTTTGATCTGTCACTCGATCGTGCCGAAATAAATTCGCGTCAACAGACAGGCGCAGAATTCTTAATGGAAAAGGCGGGGGCGGGGAAATCTCGGCCGTAAATCGATCGAGGTAATTTTTGTTGTGACAAGCCTCATGGAAATGGACCCGGATTATGATTATTTGTACAAGCTTGTGACTAATTTGATGGCCGTTTTATCGCAAAAGTGTAATTCGGATGAAAAATCTCATCTCAGACCCATGTTTGTCACATAGTCGAGCGGACGGAGCTCGTGATGAATTCAAGCTATTTAAAATTCGGGTGGTCCACCTCATTAGTAAATCACGTCCATTGAAAGCCAGGTGGAGCGCGAGAAGATTCCAAGGCGTACATTCAAAAGGTCCCCACACACACCCGAAGATGACTGATTCCATCATCAGAGATACTTTGTCAATGATTTACTTTAAATTCCTCGTCGTGTGTAGGGCCACAGAGAAACAGAGGAGAATGACTAATCATTTATGTAAATATTTGTGTAAATAGCACTGAATCTCCATCTTACCGCGAGAGACGTATGTGATGGGTTTATTTACTGTGTCATGAGCATGACTCTAAAGTATGTTTGCTCCTCGACACGAATCATCACTTAAATTCTTGTTACAACCCGGGTCTTCAGAATGGGTTCCAGGATGAATAGCGACAGTCATCGGAGATAATGCTTGGCGGTGCATCTCGCGATTGAATGGAGTATCGGCCAAACGCAGTCGAATTAACCTCAATTAAAGGGCCTTTCAGCCAGATTTGAGTGAATAGGCGGTAGATGCAAAGCCCAGGGTCTCGGAAAATCTCAGAGTCTCTCAGACTCTGACAAACAGACAAAATTTTTGCCCTCCTTACTCGTCTTTGTTCAAAGCCCCGCCAGACACGGCAGTCCATAGAAAAGTTCGGCTACCAATACACCTATTTAGGCAGTCAATAGGAGGAAAAGAAGCAGTAATAACAGCCCAAAATTAAATTCAATAGACAAATCATCAGCCATTCAGTTGCGATTGTTTGTTAGCCCGCCTCACGAACCGAGCCTCTCTAGCAACACCTCTCTAACAACTAATCAGTTACTGCTCACTTCTTTTATTCTTCCCCCCTTTCGCATCTCGCAGCATTTATCATTAAAAGTTCGTTTTTTTTTGTGTTGGTTTTGTTTCACGATGCGACGATAAAAACCCGCACATACGCTCTCTTGCTTGATTGAATGGAAGACATGATCACCGCTGAGATTTAGAATTTTTTAGAACTCGCCAGGAAGATGAATGAGATTGAAGATCTGCGTTTGAGAATTGATAAGTCTGAGCGAGTATGAGCGCAATCATCGTCGCTTCGTGTATCGTAATGAATTCAATTAGAGAGGACGGGTGATGGTTATCATCTGTAATGCTAATAAAATCAGTGTGATACAAGATTGATGGCGACCAGTTGATGGGGAATCAAACTATGCCATCACACTTTGCGAGTGATTGACTTGCAGGTTTGCTGACTTTTTGTGGCGAGCTTGGAAGTGACTATTTGAGTCCTGGAGCGTTCTGGAAAGCCCAGGTTTCGGGTCCCAGCTTCTCTAATAGAGGTGAGATTTTCACTTGAACCCTCAAAAATGTCAGTGTTGAGGCCTTGCTCCAGTATGACCTTTAACGCCCTCCTAGAGAAGCTAAAGGCCCACGAACGACTAGAACTCCACTTAAACGCCTCACTAGAGCCCGATTGCCCAATGTTCCGCCCGAGAGCTCGCTCTCAAAGGGCCCTCCTGGCGATACGAAGGTCGAATTCCGCCTTTGCTACAATAGAAATGGAAATTAAATGTCTTCATTACGGCTCTGCATTCATACATATCGAATAATAATGGGTTCACATGAAATGTCGTCTCGAATACACGCATTCCTCTCCTTGCGGCAACAATGCCATGAAATGCGAATCGTAGAAGATCTCGGAGCAAAGCAGCAACTTGTTGCCCGACTCGGCCGTGCTCCATTATTACTCCACATCAAAGCGAGCAAACAATGGGAGTAAAACAATTTGAAATTAGCTGTTAAATCGTTAAAAAATTGCACTGCATTGTTCGACGTGTGTGTGTGTGTGCCTGCACTTTTTCTCTCGCGAGCCTGTGTGTATATTTTTGTTAACAAGTGATAAATTATGCATATAAACGTTCGTTTGTGTACATTTTCCTCCACTTCACTCCGCAACTCCTCACTGCAAGACATATTTATTTGTATTCAATCTCGTCAATTCGCTTGTCTGCGATTTCCCGTCAGAGCCTGCGAAAGTGAGGCACCGAGCACTGTTAGTTTCCAGGAAAACTGTCACTGGCGCCACGCCAGCAGCTGGAGAAAACTCGCTTTTCCCCTACAAGGCCTCGCACCTCGCACCTGTGACGAATACTAATGGGAGCCTTGAGCTGGCTTGCGATCTTTTGGAAGCTCGATCGCTATCAATCAAGTCGGCCGTGACAAAATTCTCACAAATGAGTGACAGCAGCCACATTCGATGTTCTATTCGACTCCAATTAAAACAACTCCAAACACTCATTGGAATTCAAATTATGACAATCGCGAACCATCCAAATATGGCGCACTAGAGACGCTTTACAACGTTACTTGCATCTCGTTCAGGTAATTGTCAACGTTGTTGTCATTGCGTCATCTGCCCGCTATATACGAGCCGATATATGTATACGCGACTCGCATGGCATACATTATATTTCAAGTTTCAATAATAAAAATGCTAAATTATTGACGAGATGGTGAAGATAAAGACGGCGATGTCGCGAAAGACACACACAATACGTGCGTGCATATGAGAACAAAATGATGAAAGAGGAGAAGACGAAGAAAACATGTGTGTTTTACATTTCATTGATTGCTGCCGTTGTTTGGCTGTTTTTGTATTAGAGAGACCCCGAGCCCATATTCTGGATCTTCTAGTTTCTCGTATTCCTTCATTTCACCGTTTGTGCCCTGCGAGTTGAACGGTCTCAGAAGTGGCTTTGTGTTGCATCTCGAGGTGCAGTTTCTTTGTCTGTTTGTCCAGGCTCTTTTTTAGCCAATAATTTAGGGATTCTTGAAGTTTTTTTGGGGTCAAGAAAAAATTCCTCGAACTTCTTGAATCCTTCAAAAATGCCTACAGCTGAGATTTTGGAGTTCAGAGTTGCCAAAAATTTCCCAAAACTCCGAATTCCAGGGTCTAAAAAATTTTTGTTTATCCATCAAAAATTTTGAACCTTTCAAAAGTGCCTACAGCTGAGATTTTAGAGTTCAGAGTTGCCAAAAATTTCCCAAAACTCCGAATTCAAGGGTCTAAAAAAATCATTTGTCTTTTGAACACCAGCATGAGGCCCCAAAAGGCCCTTCTCCCAGTCCTCCTCCATCGGATTCCACGTCTCATGTTAACATGTACACATTTCGTATAAAAAGTGGTTATTGTTTCCGATATATGATAATGAAGGAGCCAGCGAGCCACGATAAGTCTCGTCTGCGATGAAAATGCAAAATTTCACCTGACTGCAATTGGGGATCAGCATTCAGCGATGAAAGTTAATTGAGGTGCTACTGATATCCCGCTCAAGAAATGCTCGTAATCTCTCCCGAAATGCGAGTTTATTTCCATTAACCCCGAAAGCCACCGAGCTGAGCACATATATATTTTTTTAATACACATAATTGATCAATTTATTCCGCGCATTTTCATTTGTTTGCCTCCGCTTCCGTTATCTCTCGCGATATCGCTACCGTTGATGGCGTAAGTCGAGCCAAAACCTTAATTAAAGTTTCGGAATTAAGATGTATGTACTTTCATTTCTGCTTGGCCCAGAACGAGCGGGCATTCATCAATTTTGGATTAAGTCTTCGATAACCACTCTCGAAGCCGGATGCCCCCTTAAATTCTGGGTTAGCTGGTCTCGATCACGAGCCGGGCTACAATGTTGCCGGCATCTCGACGGGCAATCAAAAGTGGAGTCAGAGGAAAGTTCAAGATCATGACAATGATAAATGGTTGGAGAGTGCATGCGGGAAGGGGAACCCGAGGGGGTCCCACGGCCATCCAGCCCGAATTTGCCACCATTCGCGATGATGGATGGAGCGACTTTATGGAGAGCTTAGAGGGGATTTAATCGCCCGATGACAGCCCCAGCACTTTATCAATGAAGAGGAATAAAATTTATATTTATTCTGAAGAAGTTGTTGGGTGGCAAGTGGAAGCGCCGTTCTAATTTAATCAATAAAGATGATGATGGGAAGCAGCAATTTCGTGGCATTAAGATAAAAAATTGTTTTGTTTGACAGAAACATTTGTACAGCGGAGTTAAGCCAATACGTTCGAGCCGGAGGTGCGGGAAGAGGTCCAGAAATAGCCGAGCCCCACCGTCTCTGCCTTATCTTAATTCTCGTCGTGACTAAAACGTCTTCACGCTTCTCCTAAGTCGACGTGTATTTTGTCCCAAAAAAGCCGAGATATGCGAGCACACGCGACAGCTATTAATAGCCGCCCAACGTCGTGGTATTTTCGTCCCAACCGAATGCACTTTGTCCATGATAAATCACTTTTCCGCATTCGTCTCAATTGGCGGCGTTATCGGGATTATTAGACGACACCAGAGATATGTCATTGATCGTCTTGTCTCGCGAGTCCCTCGTTCAAGAACCTCTCGTTCCGTTCGAGGCGCGAACAAAAAATGTCGTTAGAATGTCATCTATTTTTGGTCTCATTTTGTATAAACAAAAATCTGCATGCGAACATATGCACTTTCGCAGACACTTTTTTCGCGTCAGTCGGGCCAGAGACGGAGCTCCCGGACGCGCACTCGAGCACTTGGGGGAAATGGAGCTCCTGCCGTGCCGTGCCGGCAAATGCATAAAAATGGAACGTCGAATTTCGTTTTGCAAAAATAAACAAAGCGGACGAGCCGCGTGCATATTGTTCTCGGAAAAGCCGTTTTGCAGACTTTTATAACCCGAGTATCTGTCAAAAATCATTATCGCTATCGGACCGAGTGCTTTTAAAAATGTTTGTGCTGACTCGCGTTTGATACCTGGACTCGAGGATTTCTGGGAAGTCTTCGTCATGTCGCAGTTTTTCATGATTTGCGGATTAGCCCGATGCACGCACGATTTTGACCGGGAGAATCTGCTGCTGCTCAAATATTGACACTCGAAAATCCCCAATGTCGGGCGAAAATACACAATGAGTCGGGTTCCGGAGCGCAATTGCGACAAGAATGCAGTGATAAATTACGTTGGCAGTGTTTGCACAAAAGAATTTAAGAAGATTAGAGATGAAAAGCTGCATTTGTGACATAACGTGCTACAACAACAACAACAACTGCGACAAATCGATTATTCTATGAATGAATGGCAAAGATGTTGAACAAATGTCACAGAACGGATCGCTTTCTGAGAAGGAGCCAGATGTGCAGAAACTAGTTTGGAAATTCCTGGAAGACGATTCAGGGAGCCTCCCCCAGGGCGGATTTCTTCTAACTTTTGAGTAGAAAAAATTCATGAAAGGCCTAAGGAGGTTTTCTTCTAAGAGAGGGTCCTGTGAAAGTGGGTAACTGCTAAGAGAAAAGAGTTCTAGAAAACAAAAATGGGAATTTTTCTAAGAAAAAAGTCCAAGAAAAGAGTGAAAGTGGTTTTCTCCAGAGAGAACAGCCAAGAGATCCGCTGAAATTGCCGGCAGAATGGAGGTCAGGGGCCAAATCAGAGCCGAACCCAACTATAATGGGCTATTAATTTGAGAAACGGCCGAGATGCGGCATTTTCTTGAATGAAAATCATCTCGCGAGCTGACCGCAGTTTTTTCACTTTATATTTCATGTTCTTTTCATCATCATTTTGCCTTGCATTATTATTCTCGATACGTTCGCGAAAGAAATTTTTTTGCTTGTTCTTTCGCGTGCATTTACTCCTTTTCTTCTTCCACTCCATCACCACATCGGACGCACACGAGAACTGAGAACCGAGAGGAACGAAGAAGACACAAACGGTCGGTGTGCGGAGAGGGAAAAATGCTTTAAAATACCTGCTGCAAAACAACAACATAACAGACTGATTATCAAAAGGTATTGTAATGCTAAAACGATACGTTGTGCATAAAATATTGAATTGTGCCTCGCTCTGCTCCTCACCAATACCAGCAACGCGGCGATAAGTACGTGTACGAGGTTCGAAGCGCGGAGAAGAAGAAATATTTATATGCTCGATCATGGGAAAGAAGTGAAACATACACGAGGCATTTAATTTTATTATTATTCGTGTATATTTGTATATGGTGGCTGCGGATGACCCGTAGGAGCGGTGCAGAGAGCCGGATTTGAACGGAAATGTGACTCATAGACAACAGCATCACGATAATTGATCATCATAATCGCTTTTCTATACCCGCCTAATGATCCCCACAAATCATCGGCGTATTACCGTCTTTTGTTTCGAAATCCACCCGAAATTAGAAACGCGAACCCAGCTAATCCGGCAGACGAGCGCCATGACCTAACCCAAGCTCCTCTCGGACGTTCACCTAGTTGACGACATCGCGCTTTCTACACTCGTTGCACTTCTCTCGCCTCCATTTGTTTGTCTGTTTTTCTTGGAAGGGCTTTCTTGTACTGATTATGGTCTAAAAGGTGGAATAAAGCTCTCATAAAAATGTTTTTCTTGCAGATCGAAAGCACGGGGGTGTTCGAGCTGAAGCTGCAGTCGTTCAAGAACCCAAATGGACGCGACAACCTGGGCAGCTGCTGCTCGGGGCGACAAGACCCATCAACAGGACGATGCACCGGTGGCTGCAAAACGCGATTTCGCGTCTGCCTGAAGCACTACCAGGCCAAAATTGACATCACATCGCAGTGCACGTTCGGAGACGTGAGCACGCCGGTGCTGGGAGAGAACGACATCGACCTGATCCAGCATCCCTACATGCAGCAAAACTACCCCTACAACAGCACCGTCTCGATCAATCCCATTCAGTTTCCCTTCGACTTCACATGGCCGGTGAGTAACGAAAAGAAAAAAAAAGTTCATGCAAAAAGAGAGAGAAGCAAAGCCTCACTCAATCGAATCGAAACAAGTTCATGCACATGTGGCAATTTAATATGTCCCTTACGGCACTAGGGTACGAACATCTGCCGGCTCACTCACACAAGTGCAATGCAATTGCGAGTCCCGATTCCCGGCCAATTTGAGCGCTCAGTGACAAATTGACAGGCTGTCCCGCGGGACCACTTTTGCGCGTGGCTCGCAAGCCCCACCAATCGCACCCAACCAGTTCCGTCGCGTTCCAGTAATTTCTGAGAAATTTCTGTCTGTCTCGAGCTCGCGAGGAGATCCCGAGACATGCCTCGAATTACATCCGAGTCGGTCGTCAAAACTCGCTCTAGAGACGCCATTTATGCATATTTTTAAACCGTTTCGTGTTTCAATATATGAGAAATGCGACGATAAAATTAGATAAGTAGCGGTGTATCGCAAGACTCTCTCGTCTGGCTTTGTGCGCCCATGAAAGAGGTCTTTGTTTTCGCCGTGAATCAAAGTGAATTCGACGGGCCCTTCTCGTTTTTAATGTATGTACATTTAAAGGGACCTGAGGTGAATTACAACAACAACGATACATGGCGGAGCGACAAAAAACAAGGGGAAGTGCGCTCGCAGGAAGTTTGTTCAACGTTGAAAATTTTTCGACACAGTATGCGTGAGGCAGTGGGTCTTTTAACGGACTTTCGGTCTCATCAGCTGAGTTTTTTTGCTCTGGAACCTCAGATAGATTTTCTAGACTGTCAAAAAGGGACTCAGACTCAAATTCCAGTCGGTCTAGAGGTTTGAAGGCTCTTCTCAAGACTCAATAGAACCTCAGGCAGCTACCCTGGTTCTACCAGAAATTACTAGAAGGAGTCAAAAGAACCACAGTCCATCTAGAAGTCGTGTCTGAGCTAAGGACCGAAGAAAAAACGCATGAATGACTTCAAATATGGCCATCTTTCTATCATAACGACAAGCGAAAAATTAACGCGGTACCTCCAACTGCGTGTGGAAATAAGTCAGAGAAATTATTATTAATAAATACGCACACACTCCTCGCAAGCTGCTGCTGCTTCATTCCAATCCATTATTACGGCTGCTCCGGCTGAAAATGCAATTTCGTGCGTGCATAACAATTTGATATATGCGCGGACTAGCTAGCTGGATATTCTGCCATGGAATTCCGTGCAATTTGTTGTACTTTGCAGACGACGTGCCCCGCGTTATGATACATTATGCGTGTTGCTGCTATCTTAATTACATTACCTAGGTGCTGCCATTTTAACGTCTAGCGCTGTCGAGTTACATAAATGAGTATGTGTGCTCGAATCACGTACAAAAACAAGATGCCGTATTTTTTGAGGAAAAATTTCGAGAGACCGAAACGGTGGGACGCAAATATGTCAAGTGCTTATTATGATTAAAATTTTAACTGTAAGGTGACTCGGTTGTTGTTATTTCTCAAGCCAGCAGACATTAGAGCCGGAGAGCCTCAGCGGTGTTTTTTCAGCGCATACTCTTTCGAGTTTCAATATTTATCCAAATATTTTTTCTCCTCAATTCATTCTTCAACAAACACTATAAATGTGGCTAGGCCTCGAGTATTGACGTAATGGATTAGGCTTCCTCGTTGTCACTTTCGGCGGGCTCCAGTTCCGTGAGAGACCAGCGAGTTCGCGACCTCTTAATTCAATTAAAAGGCCCAATTAAGAGGCAATTGGGGAACAAAGGGGCCACGCTTGGAGCAAACAAAGCGTGCCGGAGCCTCAAGCTTCTGTTTGCCCACCTGCTCGGCTAATATTTGGGCGACACCGATCCCCCGAGATTGGGCAGAAGCACTTTTTAATCATATCATAACAATAAACTTTATGGCCCTTTGTTTCCCGGCAGTTTATCTGATCTGCCGTTCCACGAAAGTCAAATCAAGTAGCACAAAGCGAGCTAAGCACAAAGTAGCTCACTCACACACGGTAATAAATGATGATATTAAGATTTAGATTAGAAATAAGATAAAACGATTACTGCAATTATAAATAAAATACTTCATCACAGTGCTGAGTAAAGCGAGCCGCACCGAGGGCCAGCTGTATGTGATTTACTGTTCAAACAAGCCGCACACTTTCTCGGTAATTGTGGAGCTGGTGCCGGTCCAGACTCTTTCCCTCTCTCTTCCCAAAAAGTAAAAAAAAAGATGGGCTCCTACTCGCAGAGTCAGCGAGCCGTGCACGTGAGCGATCTTCAGAACAGAGCTAAAGAAAAGGTATCAAGCAGTTCCACTTCTCGCACTCGCTAGCGAAACCATATCGTGGAATGATGATGAGGTACTCTACTCGGTCGGGTAACACAAAAAAGTAATACAAAGTGCGCCAGAAATGGTTCTTGATGGCTCTCGAGTCGTGGATTCGTATTGTAAGCGCATCAAGAACTGTTTTATGTGAATGAACATCATCATCAGCGTCGGAGTCGTTTACTCAGTGTGCAGGTCCGCAAGGTTAAAGAAGTATAAACTGGCTCGTCGAACCGTACCGGGAGTTGGAGTGGGAGGGGAGTTTGGACTAGAGGAATAGCGAAAATAAATGGACTTTTAGGCATTGGTTCTCTATGGTCTAGAGATGCCTAGGAGAGATTTTTTGTTCAAAGGTCTAAAGCCGCCAAGGAGACATTTTAGGCTAATTTTTACAGGCTTAATTTAGAGCCAATTATCGTTGAATCTCTAGGAGTTAGAAGAGCCTCTAGCCTGGAGTTCTCTATGGTCAAAAGCTCTAGCCTTAAAGTCTCTATGGAGCTCATCCCTCCTTGTATGGGAGCTCCGAAAAGCCGGCAGGGGAAAGGTGTCCCGCAGACTCGACTGGCGTAATTACAGCGCTCGCCGTCCCTCCCCTCTCTCGCTCACGTTTAGGAAGCAGCGGTGCTAAAAGAAATTATGAAGATCATCATGCATGATGTAGAAAGATTAAAAAAGCAGCAGAAGTAATATTATGGATTTTATCATGAAACCATAATGCAGGTGCTTTTTCTACCTTCGCTTCGCTCGCAATTTATTAGTGCATTTTAGGTTTTTATACCTTTCTCGGATCGTTATTATCATTAAATTACTTTTTTATGAGCCTGTGTGTGTGTTTTCGCGTTATATAGTGGCCAATATCATCATTAAATGGCAGACGCGTTTTTATGAAATTTATGATTTGCCATCCAGCGGCGAGAGCTGATGATGCGCGCGGGAGAACGAGTGCGGCAATTAATCTCGCTGCCCGCTGATTTGTCACCGCTCGGGTCTAATGATCCGCGGGCTTATTGTTGGTGCTTTCGCACAGGCTCATGAGTCACTTTCGTTGAGTATGCCTCGGGCACGCAAAACCGCACCGGTCGGAGATGCAGACTCGGTGCTCGCCCACATATCCTACTTACGGGCAACTAATCGGCGTTTGAGCGCAGAAGTAAAAGCGTGAATGCGGCCAGTGTTGCAAATTGACATTTCACTTTTGGACCGCGATCCTCTGCGGTCGCCGGCCCATCACCTGCTTTCTCACATGAACCAATGTTTACGTTTCTTTCTCCACGAATGCTTTGTGTTAATTAAATATTTGGAGTGCTGAGACTCATTCTTTTCCTTTTTCTACTTCATCAGGGCACGTTCACGCTGATCATCGAGGCATGGCATGATTCGAATGAAACATCGAGATCTTCGGGTAAGTGACGACATGTCTATTTTTCTTCCATTTTGACGCCTTTCCTTGCTTCTGGCTTGTCTGTCTGTACGTGGAATAAATTCTAGGACATTAAAACGGCAAAAACTGGACCTAAAAAATTACAAACGAATTTAGAAAAAATTTTCTTAGCCCAAAATAAATTCTAGGACGGTTTTTCGGGTAAAACTAGGCTCAAAAAATTACAAAACACTTGAGAAAAAAATTTCTAAGCCCAAAATAAGCAATCAAGCACAAAAATGTCCACAAATATGAGACCTACGAAATTGTATTAGTTAAGACGGAGGTCCCCCAAGTCAGAAGAGGTCAGCTCGGATTAAAAGAGACGTTGCATCTCCATTTCCCGCTACTTTCCATTCATAGCAGCGCTCTTTGTTGGCATCTCAACAGAACATTGCGTGTCTTTCTGCCTCTCCGCTGCTCTCCCCGGAGTACGAGCGAGCACAAAAGTGAAATAATATAAAAAGAAATAAACATCATCCAAAACAAGATTTGATACGTTTGGTTAAAATTATTTAAGCTTAGTTAACATGAATGGTTGATGGTTGAATAGACGCGCGTACATTTCTCTGACGTCTGCGAGGTTCGCTGGCTTCTCGACCAGCTCTCGGCCGATTAAGAAATAAAATATATAAAATATCTTTTGTATACGTCTTCCTGCTTGCGTGTTTTATGCCAAAGCATGGAATGGTCTGCAGAGATATCGCAGACACAAAAAAATGTAATGTTTAGGAGTTACGACAAATAACAAGCGGGGAAAGCGAGAGATTAATGACAACTGGAGATGCACAAGAGTCAGGACATTACGGCCATCAATCAGAGGATTTGGAGAGTGATGTGTCTAATCGGATTGATTCTCACCCTCCAGCTCCTGGAGTCGGAGTCCCGGGTCTCGAGAAATGGCGAGAAACGTTGGGCAACTACGCTCATAAATCCCCTCTCCTTTTACGCTTCAGAGCGGGCTGGAAGAGATTCACGCTCTAGCAATCACAACACACATGTCTCTCGCATCGTTTATTCACCTTTGAATGGATGTGTGTGCTTCTTTTGCATATCATTACCCCTTTTAGGACACTTATTGCGCTTCGTTCTTCCCTCTCTTGTGCGACCGAACGCGAAACTCCGGCTGCCGTCGCTCCGAAAACTCCATTCATCGCCGTGAAAGGGACGGACAGGGTTTCCTATTGTGCGTTTCGGGCTTCTGTCTTGTTCCACCGTTCACGTCTTTCATACAAAATGTCATCTTTTTGCACGCCAGGCGCAATTGTGAAAGAAAAGTCTGATCCAGTAATCATATTATTACGTTGTGTGCCAGTTTCCGGTACTTTCCTTTGTTCCTCGCTCATCATCTTCGTCGCCCGCACCATAATTACACACATAAATATGTTCCTGTCTCCTCTCTCTCTGTGCGATGTGCTATGTGCGAGCGGAAGTGGTAACACGTAAATATGACAACCCAAACGATGCGAGCAGGAGAAGGAAATCAGGGCTGAGGCGCGTATGGCCTACATAAAATAATTTAATATACACCACATGGCCGCCCGAAACTTTTTTCAAAAAAGTACGCCTTAGTCTCAGACCTAAAATGTTCCTAGACGGAATATCCGGTAATTTTTTGAAGCTTAAGAAGGCGTCTTGGGTCTCAGAATTCAGTCAGTCTATGAAGTACATTAGGTCTGAGTCTCAGAAGACGACAGACACGACAGTGGAAACAAGACAAGAGTCGCGTCGCACATGTTCATCCTGGCACACGCGGCAGACCGCACTTAACGACTCCGGCTCGTTCCCACAAAGTCCACTTCTCGGTACCGTCACCGAGTCTTTCCCGAAACAATATAAAAATCAGAACTTATGATTTGTTTATTTACTCCATCGCGATCAGTGCGAGCTCATTAGAGCTTATCCGAGGGCCGGGACTCCCAGAGAAAGATTATTGCGACCGTAAAATGAAAACTTTACTATCTTGTCAACGTTTTTATGCTCTCCCAGCGAGCCGACTGGAGTCTGCCTGGTATTGTTTGTTTATCTAGAGCAGAGGCAGAGCAAGATGCCGCGCTAATTTATGTTCTTTTCATTAGTCGAGTAATTTTTTCCCGGTAACGGTGAGTTGATGGGTTCCGGCGGCACGATTTCGGGAAACTCTGCTCCCTTTACGACCCTCGCCCATGGTGGTCCAGTGGCTGAACCTTTGCCCCACTTTTGGGGGTTTCTGAAAGAAAAGCCCACAAGTTCGCTAATGAGCCGGAAACGCTGGTGTTCCCCGAAACTCCATTAATTACTTTCGTTTCCTGCCTCTCCACCTCTTCTCGCGTTCCCATCCCAAGTAAAACACGAGAAAAAGTGAGAAAAACAAACACTCTGCAACTGCTTTTGACAATTATTTTATCTAAATCACCGCCAGTTCATTAACTTCTCTCCTCGTCCTCTTCGCTATGTCTCTGTCTCTCGCGTCGCAGCAATACCGGGAACTGATTTAATTTTGGCCAAAATTGGCAAACGCATTATCACTCATTAATCAGCGGAGTTCGACGCCTTTCACTTTTTTATGGCCAGAAACGTCCGTTTGTCCGAGAATCCCACAGCCTCGGAGGAATTCCAATATCTCGCTGCATCCGAAGATGAATCACGGCAGATAAATCACTAGACATAATCGGTGGCAGGCCATCCCCGAGACAAAAGAGGCGTTGCTACTTTTAATTAAAATGCATTCCTCCGTCGCTGTCTCAAAGACGGAGATTTCCAGTCTCTCTAGTCCCCATATCTCTATGGTGGCCCCGAAAAGATGTGGCACCGAAACCGCTATCTCCCCCGTGGGACTGTGGGAAAATTCCGGCATCTCTTCGGTAAACACGGCAAACGCCAGCAGAAGCAGCATCGCACAAAAAACAAGAAGAACAAAAAGGACGCAGTCTGCTATGGGCAAGGTTAAACTACTTTGCAGTTCTTTCTTCTCCTTCCTCCATTTGTTCTCTGTTTGTTCCTCACCAGTCTAGTTTGCATAATAAATTATCATGTCTCCCAGCAATTTCTCAGCTGTATCAAATGTTGCCCGAGAGAGAGAGAGAGAGGGATCCTAATCAAATATTGAAACGTCATTACGCAAACGAGGATCCGGTATTTGCGAACATTTCGGTCAATTAATGTCGCATCATTTCGGGGGTAGAGAGAAGAGGGTACGGGGCTGCAAAAGAGCAGGACGTGGACACAAAAGATTCAACGGAGATTGCATTCACTGCTGACTGATATTTGTTTGACCCAAAAGGTCCTCGGTATGTAGCACATTGCAAGATGTGTTCTCTTTTGTTCTGCATCTTGCTTCTTCGCCTCTTGCAAGTCGTGCTGCTGCTGCCGTTCCACCTTCCAGTGCCCGGTCCCGCATCCGAGCTTCGCCCTCCGTCTCCGCTCCGTCCGTCCCACCCCTGTCTGCCTCTATATGAAGCCATTACACAGTACGAAGTCGGAGAGTTACACAGAAAACCTCTAAAATGCATCCCGCTGATCGTTTTAAGTGCTTTTGTGCATTGCGAGCGGAGTTTTACGACTCTTGTGGAGTTCAAATAGGAATGTGGCTCTGAGAGAGTCGCAGAAAGACCTGAGACAGCTGTCTCAGAGCCAAAATTTGTACCTGCGATCCCAAAGATTGCCCGATGCCAGGCTTGTTACTGATAAAAAGAAGACGAAAACACGATGGAGAGAATTCCTGGCTGTCCCAGCTGTTTTTACATGGATTTTTTCTCTCCTCCGTGCGTCGTCTTTTGGGATAATGCACGACATATGCAGGCCAGAGCAGAGACGCCATGCCAGGCCGTGTAAGCGGAGAGGAAGACGAGATGATAAGATAGTGCCGGACTGAAATTGAAATTCCTGCGCTGCTCCAGATCCATTTTGCTCACGAATAAAGGTTTTTGGTGTTGCTCGCGAAAAAAAAAATTCGAAAAATGTTTTTTAAAAATAATGCTAAAGACATATCAATATCGATAAATACAGACAGACAGACAGACAAGAAAAAAGCAAGGAAAACCAGGGCAAAGGGCTGTGTCGAACAAGTAAAGACACTTTGCAGAAGAGAGTACAGAACACGTATTTATTTTTTGCGCTGCCATGAACCGCTTATCGGGGCACTAAATCTCTTTAAAGAGCCGGCCGAAAATGCAGCAATTGCACTTTTGTTTTTATTTTATTGCAACTTGTTGCACTACTCCTTTGTGCTCTGTCGACCGTTCTCACACAAAATTTCTTCCGCAGGTTCCCTCATCTCCCGCATCTCCATCCAGCGAGTGCTGGAAGTGAAGCCCGACTGGACGCCCGACAACTACGACTCCAAGGCCGCCAACACCTCCATCTCCTTCGAGTACCGCGTCACCTGTGATAGCAACTACTACGGCGCTGGATGCACGACGCTCTGCCGCGTCCGAGACGACCCTTTTGGACACTACTCGTGCGACTCCAATGGAAAGCGGGTGTGCCAAACCGGATGGACCGGGGAGTACTGTGATAAACGTAAGTCCCATATCTCGCTTTTTGAGCTACAAAAAAATATGCGGGCGACGACTTTCATAAACTTTTTCGCTGCCTTCATGCTGGTATTTACTGGCAGGTGATTACAATTATTAATTAACACCAGCACCATAATAGCCGGTACTCGCTCCGCCGAATTCATCAAACTCGTTTCATCACACTCATTCACATCTCCATAAAATCATTCACTCGTCAAGGTGCTAACTAATTCTCACATTCGGGAGATGTCTGCTCCGAGCCAAAGCCAAAAAATCGGCCTGAATCGGCTTGTAAGCGCAAGGTCCCCAACTGCAATCAATCAGTAACGGAATAGTTTGATCTGCGAGCGCGATGCCAGGGAGGTTAACGAGACGAGACTCTCACCGAGCGCTCACGAAGGCCGAAATTACACACAAAAGCTCATCTAACAACTCCATGACTAATTGAATCTATTTGAAACTCTTTTTTGTGCGCACCAATCGACCCAGTATCGCTCTTTGGTTCCCAACAATAGGCTTAATTAGGAGGAGAGGTGACAAAAAAGGCCCATTCATGAGACTCGGCATTCCGATCGGCTGAAATGCGATATCTCCAGTGAGGTGGAAGGACAGGGACTCCCTTGAGGTCCGTCCGTGTGTGTAAATATTGTTATGTAAGAGCGTGGCCCGGGGCTCCTTGTTCTCTCTCTCGTCCGTGCACGCCGCAGAACTGGTTTTCGTCTCTGGATTTCTGGTTCTGGTTCACATAGTGTTTTACTTTTCATTTTTATCATCCTTCGTGCTGCAGCTTCGTTATGAATGGGAACCGAGATTCACTTATTGAATGCTAATGTTAATGAATTTGATGCACTTAGGCCCTATTTTGCTTTGCTCCTCGTTTTCTCTCGATAAACGGCCCGAACGGGACAAATTTGGAGAGGGTCGAAGAAAGAGTGGAGCTCTAGCCAAAAACCAAAGAGCTGCATAATAATACACATGTTGCTTGTAATCGCACAGACCATTAATTTCACAATGCATTCATGTTGGGAAGAAGAAGCAATTATGGTAATCCATCAGAAGATCATCACAATACGTAAAGGATGCACGCACTGCTGCCACTGCATTGGCATCGCAGTCGCGCATCAGACACAAATTATAATTGCCAAAAAACCGCACCTTGCACACACTGGCGAGGAGCGATGACGAAAAAAAGAGGAACAAGGGAAAGAGGCAAGAAGTTAAAGAGCGAAAAGCGAGGTAATAACAGCGAGTCGGGCACAGCAGAGAAGCGAGAGTGGAACATTAAAAGGAACAAGTAAATTATACCTACCGAGTGGTCTATAGGTAGCTCGAACCAGCGCTCCCGGCGTGGGAAGATGCCGAAAATATCCGCAGTGCAGCTTCTGCTCTTTCGGTGCGTTCTGTTTTTGGGCTCAAGAGGTCGTTTTTCGTGACTTTAGAGCAGAAATGGACCATAAATGTGATTTTGGAAGCTCCAGAATTTCAGACCCCTAATTTCTCTGGGACTAAAATGGGTAGATAGCTCCAAATCCATTAAAAGTGGTCACAAAAATCTGTTTTGGGGCTCGTCTGGGCTCGAGAGGTCGTTTTTCGTGACTTTAGAGCATTTTGAACGCTTTCAGAATCTCAGACCTTTAAACTCTCTGGGACTAAAATGAGTTTGACTCTTCAAAAATGACTCAGGCAAGTCAAAAAGCGACACCGACAGAATGGGCTTTGTTCTTGAATGTGAGAGGAGCCTTTACAGTCGCTAACAACTTTCGATTCCAATCTAATCGCCCAGCTCCGGATCAATCATCGACGATACATCATCATTATAATTTTTATTTTGACATCCGAATAATGGACAAGTGAATGAGGGAGCTACAATGACGAATAGACGATGATTACGATTAAAATATGTGTATCGCTCTGTTCGCTTTCGACAGCCCAGAGAGCCCGAGAAATATCAAATTGAATTAAACTGTCTGAAGTTCATTCTCTCGGCCGGGCTTTCGACACACATTAGTGGTTACCAATCCCAAGGCAAGGCAACATTCCACGCGCATAATAGAGCAATTTGGAGGTCTGTATCTCCGAGGCTTTGTGTATCATTGTCTACCAAATTGTGGCGTTGATACCCAATTGTTTGCGTGTTTTGATTGCTTTCTCTCATTTTTCAAAAACCGGGGAGTTGCGAAATCTCGGAAATTCGGGTTTTTAAGCAGTGTGGGACTACCGAAAATGAGACATTCGAGTTCGGAGAATAGCGCCATGGCAGAGGTCAAGACCCGTCCGACGCCTACTCGCCATCTCGCCGCAGTTCGCACATACCAGACCCTCGTTCTCATGCTCCAGCCGTCATTAATTTAAAGTTAATTAATTATTTTCTTCTTTTGGCAAACGACCACTTTTGATCGCTATCACTTTGTCAATCCGCGGCTGATTTAAAGATGTTCATCAATGCCTCGTCGCTGTTGTATGCTTGTTTATATGCATAAATTATATCGATTTCGATGTCGATCGAGATGCCAGTTTCGTGATTCGGCTCTCTTGCAACTTCTCTTGCCGGTCCGCCAAATGATATGCAAACATGTGTATTTTGCAAAAATGAATAGTTCTGATTTGAATTTTGCAGCTCTGCGTTCGTGTGGTGTGTGGAAAAGGACAAAAGTGCGAGTGGTCACTCGCGGCATAATAATAAATTTAAATTCAAATCGTTTATTACAACGATCCAATCCATCCATAATTCGATGTTAATTTGGTTAAGTTCTTGCCTTCGCTTGCCTCCGTTTCCTCCTCCACTCTGCACCTCATCACCATACATCGTCGATTCGCCGTGTCGTCGTTCCGTGGCGCGATGAGAAACAAGACTAAATTGTCGGGGTTATCACATTCTTCTGATTTTTATTTGGAGCAATAAATTAAAATTTGATTATGTGGACTCGGAGATAAATAAATAATAACAATTCCCTCCCTCTTGATTATGTCGTGTGATATCTTAGTCATCGCCGGCAGCCGGCTAGTCGTGTTTACGACTCGCGTTTATTTCACTTTTCTCGACGATTTAGAGTCGCAGTAAAAAGTTTCATCATCTTGAGATTATTAAAAAATATATTCTTCCGCCATTTTGAAATCTGCCATCTTGATTTCCGCCATTTTTAATTTTTAAAAATATTTGAGACATATTGCCATCCGCCATATTGAAATTCGCCATCTTGAAATCTACCATCTTGATTTCCGCCATTTTTAATTTTATTTAATTTTTTTTAAGACATGTTCTTTCAAGACGTTTTTCCAGGATCATGAAAGTCGTCCGCCATATTAAAGTCCGCCATCTTGAATCACCTCCTAACCTCTCTCTTCTCTTCCAGCACGGTGCCTGCAGGGATGCAGCGAGGAGCACGGACACTGCACCAAGCCGAACGAGTGCCAGTAAGTATTAACCTGCTTTCCCAAATATCTTATAAACCGCACCATTCTGCAAGTGCACAATTGACTTTGATTGAATCTGACAAATCTCCTCCGCGTTCACAATATGCGAAAGATAATAAGCGAATTGTGTTTTCGTGTTGGCTCGGTGTGCGCGTCGTGGGAAATACCTCTCGGAAGGCGTGTCAGAGCCATAATAACAGCAATCATAATGAGAGTAAAAATATATACAGAGAGAACGCGAGATACAGAGTGAAGCAATGGGCTCCTAAACTAGTTTTTGAGGGTCTGTGTGTCGATTAGAGCGAGAAACTTTTGCGTAGAAAGTCACCGAATAATTGCATTTCGATTCATTGCTGCTGCACTTTGATTGGAATGCCAGGTATCGCCACTTTGTATTTCATTCACGTACTCCTCCGTCGAGCAGCTAGGCAATATAAGGTAAAATATAAAATAATGATAATGTGATTATGATTCTAGGTACTGAGTTTATGTTGCGGATTCGCGAGGCAGAGCTTGTTGGCAAACAGCAAACGGGCACAGACAACATAAATTAATGTTGAGTCTCGAGTCTCGACTAGCTGTAGTCCGGCACTATAGAGATAGATTTACTGAAATTATTAATTATTGCCTTGGTCAGTGGTGTGGCTTCGAAAGAAACACGGCAGACATTAAAATGGGCATTTTTTGGGGATTTGAATGAAAGAAAATTTTTCTAGAGCCTTTTAAAAAATTTCAAAAAATTTTTCTTTCCCTGATAATGGGTGTTAGGTCCAAAAAGTACCCTAGAGGCCCTTCCCTGGTGGTCGACAGAGATTCCAATTTCAGATAAAGCCGACATTGTAAGCTCGAGCCGTGCATTTCCTTTCTTTCGATCCGCACTGCCCTCTGCCACATCTCGCTTGCGAGGAACGATTGCAAGAAAGGGGAAAAGCTACACCCATTCGGGTACGCGTGCAAATGAAAATCACGTCGACCACGTTACACGATAAGTGTGATAGGAAAGTTGTAGCGAGCTACTAATAAACATCAATTCTCGATTTATTGCGAACATACTCCGACTTTTGGATTTTATGCTATTTTTTTACGTAACGCTTGATCAATTGCGAAGAGCCTAGCCTTTCCTTTCGGTTCACATGACCCTTTTCTAATCCTCCGCGTACCTTACTTTCTGATTTGAATCTCTCGGTGTTTTGCGTCGCAATGGAAAATCGCGTCTCGTCTCTATGTGCGAGGAATCGGGGAGAGAGAGAAGACAAAAAGAGGAACGACAGAAAGAAATCACGCAATTCTGGTACCACAACTCGGGTCTCCATGTTCAACACGTCATTGTTTCTCTCGCTGCAATGCAAGAAAGCTCATTAAAAAATGTACTTACGACTGCTACTTAAAATATTTTTCGCTGAAAAAATCGAAAACAATATGATTTCAAAGAGCTGCCTGCACCCGATTCCATGTTCGCTGGTTGCCTCCACTGCTAATTAGCGAAATGTTAATTTTGAAAAAGAAACTAATTGTAATGGGGCTAATTATCCAGTATTTCTATTCAATACTGCCGGCTAGAGGCCGCGTTTGCTCAATCAGTCGATTTGTCTGTCGGTCTAGGCACTCCTGATGCCCCCCATCTGGCCTTTCTGACATCCCAAAGCTCTGGTCGGTCATTGCTCGTCGTTTAAAAATAGCTGGAAACTTAGACCCATTTTCTATCCATTTCAAAAATCAATTTTCGCAAAACAAATCAGACAAAGCTGGGTTAAGCCCCTGAAATGCCAATTTAATAGTCACCGTGTGCCGCGAATACCCAAGTGCCTGCCTCGATTCTCGAAAAAGCCGTCAAATATCGAATTCTAATGGAGTGCGAGTGTTGACAATGAGGGATTACCAGCGTGACATGTGGAACACCGGCCAAGCCTCTCCTGGAACGCCACTGGCGAGAGCAGAAAATGGGGTTATGCCAACAGTCTCTGATTAATCTTATTAAGATAAAGCGCGTCGAGTCTCGGCTGGGAAGAAGTTCGCACACTTGCGATAATCTCCAAACTGGTTTTTGCGCCTTAGCCCCCTCGAGCCACTTCGAGTCAACACTTCTAGTGCAGCAGCGATCTCCGCACAGGTGAAAATTGGATCACAGAGGCTGTGCGCGCCGTTTCTCTGCCTCTGAGGAAGAAGAAGCAGAACGAAGACCAGTATGCAAAAGAGAATCGCTATGCGTGGGAACGTATTGTTTATTCTGTACGTTATGTCCCGTAACTTTTATTTATTACTGTTTGAATTTTAAGCAGCTCATCTCCGAAGACATGTGCAAGGGGGCATTGCTCATTCCAGGCATGTCCGCGTGTCGCTGCCACCGATTTTCAATCAATCAATCGAGCGCTAACTTTTGGCCATTTTTGAACACTTTCCCAAGTACTTTTGTCTTTCCGCTCCTCGTCGGTCTCCGAAATTTCGTGATAATGATAGCTTCCTTTCTCACACACGTAATTTTTCTGCCACTGCTCTCGAACGTTTCGTTCGCGGAATGAGCGATTGCGAGACGCTCGGAGGCAGGCAGGCAGGCAAAAAATGTAGGCCAATCAATTAATATATTCAAAATTAATCGGCATTCATAAATTTGTCACACGTTGTTACTTATGACCACAAATCCATTCCCACAATTTTGCTAAACGCACGGATAATACGGCGAATAAAATGCTAATTTGTATGCATAACTATGATTTATTATCAATTGTGAGTGTTTTTGCGAGGGGAACATTGTCCAGCTCCGATCCATTCATGTTTTAGAGCTCGGCGGCTCGCTAAAGAAAGGCTTTGGAGGAGCCTCTTTGAGCCGTTTTCCAGCCTCTTTTGAGTCGTTTTTAGAGGCCGCTTTTGAGTAGTTGTTAGAAGCCTAATTAGAGCTATTTTGAAAGCCACTATTGGGAGCCTGTTTTAGGCCGTTATTTAAGGCTTTAAAGCTATTTTACAGTCTCTTTTGAGTCAGCTTTGGAGGCAGTTTCGGAAGTCTGATTGGAGCTTTTTTGAAACTTCTTGAAGCTTCTTTATGAAGTACTGTTTGGAGCCTGTTTTGGGCCGTTATTGAAGGCTCTTTTGAGTCAGCTTTAGAGGCTCTTTTAGGAAGCCTAGTTGGAAATTTCTTCGAAACCTCTTTGAAGCTACTTATAGAGCCTCTTTTCGGCTGTCTCTGTGGTAACTTTGAAACCTTTTTTGAGCTATATTTAAATCCCCTTTTGGAAGACTCCTTTGTAGCCAATTATTTCAGCCGCTTAAGAGACACAACTGTGAGCTTCTTGTGAGTCAATTTGTGAGCCAAAAAATGTTTAATCAGAAACAATCAAAGTCGACTGTCAGTTTAATCAAGCCCTTTCTCACACATACCCTTCTTTCTTACAGATGTCAAGCCGGCTGGAAAGGCCCACTGTGCGACGAGTGCGAGCCCTACCCGGGATGCGTGCACGGCACCTGCTCCGTCCCTTGGCAGTGCATCTGCCGCGAGGGCTGGGGCGGCCTCTTCTGCAACCAGGACCTGAACTACTGCACGAACCACAAGCCCTGCCAGAACGGTGGCACCTGCTTCAACACCGGCGAGGGTCTCTACACCTGCCACTGCGCCCCCGGCTTCACGGGAACCGAGTGCCAGACCGAAATCAGCGACTGTGCCACGAACCCCTGCCAGAATGGAGGCACGTGCGTGGAGCTGAGCCACGGGTACAAGTGCGAGTGCCACAAGGGCTGGATCGGGAAGTTCTGCGAGGACAAGACAGTGACATGCGCCGACAAGCCCTGCATCCACGGGACCTGCAAGGACACGAGGTTGGGGTTTAAGTGCGACTGTCCCCTCGGATACAGCGGAACGAGCTGCGAGACGCAGGTGAACGAGTGCAGCCCGCACCCGTGCCAGAACGGAGGAACGTGCACGCAGAAGGACGGGACGTACAAGTGCGTGTGTCCGAGCGGGTTCCGGGGAACGAGGTGCGACGAGAACATCGACGACTGCAACGGGAATCCCTGCCAGAACGGGGGCAGCTGCGTGGACATGGTGAACCAGTTCAGGTGCCAGTGCGTGCCGGGCTTCATAGGGTCGGTGTGCGAGAACAAGGTCGACTTCTGCCGCACCAAGCCCTGCGCCAACGGCGGCTCCTGCACGAGCCTCAACAACGAATTCCGGTGCACGTGCAGGCCCGGGTTCACGGGACGAGACTGCAGCACCGACATCGACGAGTGCCAATCCAACCCGTGCAGGAACGGCGCCACCTGCCGAAACCGCGTGAACAGCTTCCAGTGCGTGTGTCCGCCCGGGTTCGGGGGCCAGACGTGCGACGAGGAGGCCCTCTCCGCCGCCTTCAACTCCGCCGGGAGCTCTCGCCACTTTGCCATCACGCAAGACGGCAAGATCGCCGCCGACGACGGGCTGAGCGGGGGCCAGATCGCCCTCATCGTCATCTTCTCCATCCTCATGCCGCTCGTGGCCTTCGTCGCGACCGCCCTCGTGATCTGCATGAAGCGTCAGCGCAAGCGGCAGCAGGAGAAGGACGATGCCGAGGCCCGGAAGCAGAACGAGCAAAATTCCTCGCACATCTCACGCATCCACCACAACTCGATCAAGAGGAACCCCAATTTGGCGAGCGACATGCCCCCGCACGTGATCAAGAACACGTGGGACAAGAGTGTCAACAACATAACCAGCTCCCAGAGCATCGACGAGTGTCTCATGAACGCCAGTCTCTATGGCGGCATGTCGATGTACAGCAGCGAGAACACGGTGGCCAGTGACTGCTTCCAGAACTCCAGCATCGTGGTGACGGGAGGCAAGGGAGGGGGCGGAGGTGGCGAGATGACGCGAGCCAAGTCGCAGAAGCAGCTCAACACGGATCCGAGACACAGGACCTCGCAGCTAGTCACGCCTCCCCCGATCTCCGTGCCGACGACGGCAGGTGTAGCAACCAAAGAGGGCATCTACGACATGAAGCGGATATCGGTGCTGTCGGACGCGGCTCTGTGCAACACCCGGTGGTCCCCCCGACCCGTCACCCTCCCCCAGTGCAGTCCCCCCCACATGTAGGCACACGTCGCTGATGTGATTCGAGAGATCTCTGAACTCCTTGGACGCAAGGTTTAAATTATTCAATCACGCATATACGCAAGGTACACTCGGGAATGTACATAGAGACATTGTGACCCCTTTCTACTTTATAAGGAAGAAGATTTTTAATTTATTGATGATGATAACAGAAGAGTAACGTTAAGCACTTCGCACACGCGGCCAGTTGAAAGTTCATGTGACCCGATCTTGACTTTGACCTCTCGTCCCTCCCCTTTTCGTCCTTTCTTTAATTTTACACTTGACCGGGGGGACGCGTGGGAGTCGCCCCCGCCACGCCCACGCGCCCCCTCCTTCCCCCTGAGACGCGACGGAGAGAGACCCTCAAAGTGCCCTATATTTATTCTTTAGATTTTCTCATTAATTGTAACTATGATAAAGATAGTAAGCCCTCACCGCGGGTCCCTACCACAACTATCTGCTATGCAGGTTCCATGGACTCGCCTCCCAATTATTCCAAAAATTACTTCTAATGTGCGCAACGAATCCAGATTACTGTACATAGAGTAAGGTTAAATATATTTGTAAATTAGCTGCCGAGAGGAAAAGAGTGTTAGTTTTTCCATTTTCCGAAATAAATTTTTTGGCGCAAAAAATATGATACCAAATTTTAGGACCTAACGAGGCGACTTGGGGCGCCCCTCTCCCCTCCTCAAGGACGTGGGGAGGGACTCCCCGACTCGCGCCAAATTGAACTCAAAATTACATCTAGGTAACATTATAATATATAAAATATTTAAAGATATAACGAAAATACTACTTACTTGTATGGATAAGCAAGAACAAAAGGAAAAATAAAATTGTGATCAATTTTGTAGGTCGTAAGAGGTACCCAGTAAGACATTAATAATACTGCTTATGATGAAGTAACTACGTAGCGAATACACGAATAAATATATGGAACATTGAAATCAGCAGCAAATTGTAAAGCTAAGTCAACTGCATTATTCCTGCGAAACTCAAACACAATGCATTTATATTCCAAGCGCATGACTCGAACCGATTCTTCACTTCCTGCAGCAATTTCTCCTTTGTTCGGAACGTCGGAATGTAGAATTGATTCGATTTGCATGCCGAATGAAATTGAAAAAATGGTTCCTACTTTTCTACGACAACTTCGACGGTTTAGAGTTTGCACACTCGAGAAAAGGAAATAAGAAAATTTGGAGGAGTTTTAGCAGTACGATTCTGTAAATACTGAGTAAGCTGACACCTAGAAAGGTAGCTCTAAGGAGATTAAGTAAAAGAAATAATTAAAACGAAAATAAGAAAAGAAATTGAATAAAATGATTGTCAAAACATTAAACCACGCTTTTTCTCGCACACATTTGACTTCAGAAGTGGCCTCCCCAGTTCGAAGCTCGAAAGAGAAATCAGCCATAAATCCGCGAGATCAATCTTCGCAATTTCCTCGGCGGCAAAAACCCATGCAAAATTCCACCGCGGTGTCCAGGACGCACGATTCGAGCCAGCTGCAAAAAACCAATACAAGCACTCGCCTCTTGTTCGTCTTCCGCACTCAATCTATACATTTTAATCACTGCTGGCAGAGGTGGAGCTGCACTTGAGACTTCCAGGGGCTTGTCCAGAGACCTGGGTCCAGAGAACAACCCTCGAAGGTTGGACATCTGGAAGTTTTTGGATCCTGAAATTTTTTTTAAGGCTTTGATTAAAGGAAAGTTGCCTTAGAATAATTCCTGTGTCATCCAGGATCTATAAAAGCTTCTTTGGACCATGGATAAGGGGCTTAAAAATTTTGGGAGAAAACCCAACTTTTTATGTGTTGAACATCGAGGCTCCAATAGATGAGAAGCTTCATTCAGGACCTCTTCAGGAGGCTTTGATTGATGGAAAGTTGCCTTGGAATAATCCCTGTGGCGTCCAGGACCCCTAAAAGCTCATTTGGGCCATGACTCATGGGTCTATAAATTTTTGGAGCAAACCCAAATTTTTATGGGTTGAATATTGAGGCTTCGATAGACTCTAGTTGAAGTACTCCCCTGCCTGCACTGCACCAGAAACACAGCCGTGCCTCTAAGCCGAGCAGAATCGCATAAAAAATGTGTAGAAAATTGTAACAATATGGATTTGAATATCCAACTTTCATGTCACGTAATTAAAAAACATGTTTCGTACAATGCACGGGCACTTCTCCCAACCGAGACTCTCGAGCAGCAGTAGTGGGGCAGCTGGAGCAAAAAGCCATGCAAATCTAGCTACTTTCAATTCTTAAATGTGCGGTTAATTGAGAGCTTAAAAGAGTGGTGAAAGAGAAACGTTCACTTGCAAAAAAAGCTGCCGCTTTTTGCGGTGTTTTCCTTCAATATTTATAAGTAAATCGCGAATCGATAGCCAGGCTTTGATAATCTATTAATTATAATGTAAAGCGCTTTTTACAACCACGGCACACATTAAGTATGTCTCTTAATGTATTGTTTACTGACTGTTTTTGCAGAATGTGTGCGCTTTAATTACCCACTGGTATCGCCGCTTTGCCGCAAAAGCACACTGATTGCCATAAAATTAAACGAGGAAAACTTTTTAGAGAACATCACTGCGGTTTCGAGATTGCCTAAGCGCCGTAATTGCGATTTTATTATTCCGCTGCCATTTTTTCCCGCCGACGCCGTGTCTCTTTCTCGAGAAAAGTTGCGTTAAACGTCGCGTATCGACTGTTAAACACCCCGTAATCGCACTTTAGCGACCGCAAACGCATCGTGAGTGGTCTCTCATCGTGATTTATCGCCTCTCGCAGCCACGAAATTTGCTCTCCGGGATCCCGCAGGAAGCGAGAACGGATAGAGGTGGAGCTCCGAAGAGCAAACAATGAGGCAGCTGATATTCCTTTTTTGGCCAAAGTGACGTTAATTATTGTGCTTCCACACATGTTCACTTTTATTCGGGAATTATTATAATTCTCAGAGATCTCAAGAACAAAGGATGCTGCTCGGCTGCTCAAATGTGAATTACGCTTCTTGCGAATTCACACAATTACGCGGTGCATGGGAAATTTCGAAAGTAAAAGTACCGGATACCGGCACATAACGACGATATGGCGGCTCGGCCAGGAGTCGTTCGTCGATCGTCACTCGCCTCGAGCTTTGAAAGTTGCTTTTGAGCCGCTTTTTTGGGGGACACGTGATTTTCGGCTTCTTTGCGGACCTTCTTCTTTGAGTTGCATAATTTTTTCTGGGCCGCTTAGCTCCTTTTTTGGGACCATTTCTTGCAGAATAATTTTTCTAGGCACCTTTTTCTTTTCGTAGATAGAACACATGGACTGGAGGATTTAAGCGATTGTCCACCTAAAGTTGAACATATTTTATGTAACTTGAAAGTGAAAGAAACCAAAAATTAGCTCTCTAGCTCCTTTTTGGGCTTCACTTGGCTCCTCAAAAAATTTTACAATTTTTTTTCCTCAATTTTGATTTATTTTTGTTAAGTAAAAAATTATTAAAGATCAAGTTTGAAGTCAAGATAAAAATTTAAGATTAATTTTAAAAGACTGATTTTTAAGGGTTTTAGAAAACCCGTATTAAAATATTTATAGGGAGAAATGGAAATTTTTCCGGCCAATCAAATTTCCTATTCAATCATGTAAAAAAAAATTAATTTTTTAAAGCAATAAATATTTTTTAAAAATCGCCAGAGTCGTCAGTGACTCATTTTGAAGGCAAGGAAGGACTATATCAAAGTTTTCTCATGGGCTTACATCAGACTTCAGAGCCCTTGAAACTAGCTACTGTCAGTCACCCTAGCTCCTCATAAATTTTAATCAACTCGTGCAAGCGTCCAAAAGTTGCAAAAGCCCTCGGAATGCGGTGGCCCTGACACAGCCGCCGTTCCACGTACCTCTCATGCACTTTTTTGCACTCGCATGATCTCTCGCAAGAGCCTCATTGCACATGCATTATGCTACGCGCTCTAAAATGCATATTCTGAAATTGCTGAGACGAGATTCGGCTACCTGACTCGCATATCAATTGTCTTTTGTTCTCAGCAGCAGCTCTCTGAACCCCGTGACCCCTCCACGACTCTCTCTCGACTCGATCTAATCGTGCGCATTTCTAGAACCCCGCTCATGACTATTTCGCTCGCATTGATCTTGATGCGTGGTCAAGAGCGGCTACCCGTTTGAAGGCTCCTAGCCTTAATGGCTTCCAGAACTAGTCCGAGATGGATGAGCCCGATAATTTTTATGGCTTTGTGAAACAATTCAGCCACGCTCGACGGAGCTCATTAAATACCGCTTTTGGATTTCCGAAATCCGACACCTGTCAATTCGCAGTCTAGCTTCGGCCATTGGCGCAATCGGGTGACATGAAATCGGTGATTTATGTGAGCTTTGTTGCATCCGTCTTGTATGTCGGCAGCTCGGACGGACAGGAGATCTTCGGCATCGACGTGAGCTACCTCAACCCGTTCGGTCTGAGCAAGCCCATCAACCAGGAGTTCCAGTCACGACGCTACCGGTGCGACCCCGACCTGGGTCTCAACGTCGCCAAGAGCTGTCTCTGCATCATGAGGGTGGTACGCAAGAAGAGCGGCTTCCTGGCCCAGCTGGGATGCGACGCCAGGAACCCGGCTGTGGACGACATGATGGTGAGAACCTTTTTCTCCCAGCCCCTAACTGTTTTTCCACCTCTCTCAGATGGAGGTTAATGCAGTCTACAACTTTACAACGGTCAGTATCCTCAGCAACGACCTATTCGGCAACACCTGTCCCATCGGTACGGAGGAGGACTTCTTCAAGTTCGTCAACGCCGTCCAGAACTACCGTCTGAGCTTCGCCCAGCCTTGCCCTTTTCCCGTAACATGAACATGAACCCCCTCAGTCTGCTCCCTAACCCACTGACCCTTTTCCAGCTGCTCAACCGCTTCCAGACAGTCGACTCGGACTTCGACAGCAAGCTCGTGGACACGCTGAAGCCCATTCTGCCGATTGGGGGCGCCTACAACGGGTACGTGCGGGTCTACAGGAGCTCCAGCAACCTCACTCTGGCCTTCCAGACCCTCTACGGCAGCACCCCGCTCCTCGACCTCGGTCTGGGCTACTTGCCCGGCATCGGGAATGCGCTCGGCTAGCGATCCGTTCTGACCCAGTTTCCTCAATTAGGTGATAAATTCAAAATTAGTTCCATTCAATATTATTTAATAAGATTTTAATGTACTGGCAGCAATCCACGTAAAAACTATGGCCGCACATTTTTTCTCACGTTTCTTGTAAATTTATTCTATGAATTGGAGTTGAGAGCTGCCTGGCTACAACCAGAATAATAGTTGAAGGTGAATAAGATGAACGTTATGCTTTCATGTAATAAATATTTCATAACTGGTGCTGATATTATTGGGCACAGCCACGGCAATAGCGCAGCTGAGATACACGCTGGAAAATGTAAGTCAGTGAGATGAAAATATAATTATTTATACCATTTAAAATACGTTAGAAGATTATTAGAGTTGTTGTTGCCTTTTCAACCTGTAATACACAATTTAATGGTGATTCGCGGTGAATAAAATTATAGCACATTTTTGCGATCGCGTTTCTCGAAAGGTTAATATCAACGCAGACCACGAACCATTAAAGTGGTGGCTTTAGTGGGTATCTAGGCCTCGTTGGCTCCTGGGTCAGTGCCGTACTCGAACGAACGTGCTGATGGGAGAAATTTCACATCACGCATAATTACTCGATGACGATGAGAAAATCCTTCTTTCGCAATTTTTCTATGTTTGACCTTACTTGCTTGCCAATTAAGTGTTTATTATTTATTTATTTTTCCGCACAGTCTCAAATATAAAAATATGGTGCACACAATTTATGCGCTGGATTAAATCTCACCAACTGCTGCTGCCGCAGATTTGCGCCACTACCTCGTTAGACTTTGATATAGAAAACGTTAATTATAGACTTTTTTGTCTGCATTTGACATTCAGCTCTCTCGACAACAGCTCGTACATACCTGACGTTGCAATAAATTTAAGTGGTTTTTAAGCGGGGAGAGAGAGAAGCTAGGAAAATCTGTGGCATGAGAAAGGAAGTGCATGATGGAGAGTTCGTGCTGCTGAGGCTGGAGCCCAGAAATCTCAATTCATGCTGGCAGTAATCGATTGACCAATAAAGCTGATTAATTTGCTTTTTCGATCCTACAAATTTTTTCTTTTGATTTTAGGAGGCTCTAGAACCCCGTTTTCTTGGCATCTAGTAATTTAACCCTGGCTAAAATCTTCCAAAATATTTTCTTTGGAGAGTTTTTGATCATCAAAAAATTTTTGAGGGCAGATTTTTCCACAATCAGGATTTTAAACAGCTTCTTTTTGCCCAATATTTAGTTTAAAAAATTTTTAAGTCCCTTGAAAAGTTTTTCAGGTCCTTATTCTTGCCTAAAAAAAATTTGTGAAGTTGAAAGTTAGTAGATGGCCTCTAAAATTTGGCTTCTGGGCCCTTATGAACCCAGTCTGAAGGCTCCTTATACCCAACTTTTAGTCTACACATTTAAGAATCTTCTGAAGGAAAAAGCCTCTTGTACCCAAAGCAGAAGAGAAAGCTTGAAATACCACAAAAACTTGTAAGCCAGCAAGATTTCTAGCCTCCTCCATCAAGATAAGGCGCGACATCGAAAAATGAGGGAAAAATTGAAATAATAATCTCTAATCGCGGAACATTTCGTTCGACGTGGAAACACGAAATCGGGCAGGAGAAAACTGGCTCTGCTGGTGCGCGAGCGGCGAGGAAGCGCAGCGCACAAGAAGCAGGAAAAAAGGCAGCGTTCGTGCTTGCGTGAATGGCATAGACTGCATTTGTGTCTCAAAACGCGGCTCGCAACATATTTTATTTTATCCAAATACACATTTTTGATGCACTTCTCACCCGTTGTTCTGCACTCCAGTCTTCGGTCCCAGGTTAAGCTTCTTCTTCTCCTCTCTCTCTCTTTCTCTGCTGCTGCGCTTCTCAAGACCTTTCTTTGCTCTGCATTCTTCTTTTATCTCGACGCTGCATTGTTGGATACAAGGTGGATGTGATATCAACCTCGCCATTCGTGTGTGTGCCTGCGTGGATCATTATCAAAATTTCATGAGATTATAGCAGACGAAACCCTACGGCCGTCGCGGCTCTCGTACATACGCTAACCTATAAAATTAAAAGGGATTTAAGATCGCACAATGTGCACCGCACGGATACTTTAATCGAAAAACGGAGAAACAAGGGAAGAAGAAGACGAAATGAAGAAAAGAATCGAAAGAATATATTTCAGGCATGCACCGTCGGCTGGGGAGAGTCGGGTCCCGGGCGAGTGGAATCTCGGAACCCGGATCGCCCAACTGCCGGCGAGAACACAAAAAATTCCATTCTCAAATAGGTGAATGAAACTTTTAATTTTTTCGCACACAAGCTAAGCATTTCGAGCTCCCACCAATTTCGCCATGCCATTGCCGAATGCCGTGCCACATCAGCAATCTGGTGCGCTGCTCTCCGTCTAAATCACTTTAATTGCCGCTGCACCTTGATTGCCACTCTAATCGGCGGCATGTAGGTATAATTTTGCTGCAAACCATTTAGGCTTCCTTCGCCGTTGCCCGTTACATTTATGATGGATGGACCCGAAATATTCGCAGCTAACAGTAAGCAGGGCCCGGAGGGACGCCTCGGTTGACGAGACCCGTTTCTAGATTACTTTTATTACGGACAGGGAATAGCGCCAAATTCGCGGGTAGGTTCGTGATTTATAGCAGTAGCTGAAATTGGAAAAACACGGCCCGACATGCGAAGGTTGGTGGTTCCGTGACTGCGTGTCCTGCGGGGAAATGTTCTGTTACCCCGAAGTCTGACCTACATTAATACATTAAGAGCTGGGGGTCTTAAACCGTCAATATCGGCTTTCACTTTCAGCTTTAGGGAAGACGCTTTTTTAGGAAAAATGGGGCAAAAAATAATAAGCTGACAGGGCCGAATTCGGACTTTGGGGCCACATTATTGAGAGATAATTTTTTCAGGTGCCAAAAAACGTGACTCCCAAAAAGACCAAGCCGACCCTGGTTCCAGCGTATCAGGTGACCAAATAACTGCGACTGGCACTTTGATAATCTGATAAAAAATCGCTTTTCGATCCAATCCCGACGTGATGTAATAATGAAACTCGAGATGGCAATCTAGATGACCAAAAACATGCCCGATACGCCAAAAACGATGATATCATCTCGTAAAAGCCGGTAATTATCATATCTCCCTGATCACTTCTATTAATAAATAGTCCAAGTTTGCTCTTCTCTCATAAACATATTCATATGGTCGTGAAATACACCATAAAAAGCTAATTTGAGTAGATTTGGAGCATCGCGGGGTTCACACGGTCGTCTTTGTGCAAATCGGAGCAAATCTTGACCTTCAGATTCGCGATTTTCACGCCTGAAAGCTGAGCCAAGCGTCTGTTAGTCTAGGAAGATGATGTCTGTTAGTTTTCTGGGCAAAAAAAAAATTGAGTATAAAAAATTATTTTTGACTCAAAATTTTAAAAATTACCAAACCTCCGTTCGTTAAGAAAATTTCAATTTTAAGAATTTTCATAAAAAATTTGTCGGCAAGAAAATGGTCCCCTGATGGCCTTAAACGACTTCATTTACTACAAGGATCCCTTTTCCAGAGATTTTGGTTCGAAAAAGAGGGAAATAAAAAAATCAAAATTTTTGACCCAAAATTTTAAAAATGACCAAACCTCGACTGGTTAAGAAAATCTCAATTTCTGGACTTTTGATGAAATTTTTTTTTTCGAGAAAATGGTCCCTGGAGGCTGAAAACAACTAAGTTTATCCAAAGCAACACGAGCCTGGTGATTCAGTAAACAATTGAGGCTGAAATTCAAGAACTCGAGACCTGGTTCAGCTCCCGATTTCGGCAGAATGATCCAAAGTGCTAAAAAAGTTAATTGAATCCAATTTCGATTTGACACGGAGAGATGAGCCGGTGATCTCTGCCCCTCCCCGATCCTTTGTTGCGATCTAATCCCGGAATCATGGCGGCTGGTGTGTCGGCGATAATTTGGAGCTGCCGCAGTTTAGTTGAATGACCAGATTATGGATGTTGCGTACACCAATTTCAATAAATTAAACTGCTCAACTGCTTCTCTTCTCTGTTTTATCTCGTTTCTCAGCCGCATTTAATTTTGCCAATGCCGCTAATATGCAAAATCACCCTGCCCGCGTCGTACATAAGGTATATGAATGAAAAATGCAAATTCGCATCTGTAGATTTTTTTGTGCGAGCTTCGATATATTTTGACGAGAGACCCGAGTCGAGTCCGGAGCTAGAAGCGGTATATCAGATCGAAAAACTCGTTCGCATGATGTCTTCTTTATTTAAAAAGTTGTTAATCAGATACAATTAAAGTTGCGAGAGACGATCGAGATAAATTGCAAAGCACTGATTACAGCAAGTGCTCTCGCCAGTCACAGGCTTCTGCCCAAGCCACAACAACAATAAGACACGCACATGAAGCTCCGCCTGTGGCTAAATCCAACTGGCTCACACATTTTGCAGTAGCCGGCGATGAGAAAATATCTTTTTCTTTCATAAGTTTATTTTACCTGCGAGCCAGCGATGATTATGGGGATCGAGCAGCAGACGCGCATAGGAAAGTGTTTATCTTTCTCCTCAAGGCAATGATTTTTTGTTCACTCAGTTTCGTTTAACGACTCGCCCGACATCGCCTTTTTGCCGGCAAAACCGGAGCGAGGCAGTAGCGAGTTGCGCTTAATTTGACATTTCGGATTGAAATACGAGCAGTTGGGGGACAGGGGCTGGAGGGGCTCTCGTTTCTCAACTGATGAGGAATCAATTTTAGCGGAAGTCGGCAATTACGAGGCCCTCTAGCGATGAAAATATTCAATTTTGGCTCGGGTTTTGGGCCAACTTTTGAAGGCTCCCAGAAGGCTCTCGAGTAAATTTTTTCTACAAGGCTTAAATGAGGGAGCCTCACAGCTCAGGGTACAGAAGGAAGTAATTTTTTGGAAGGCTAGAAGACCTTCCTTTAATCCTTAGAATGGGACCTAATTGATTTTGGCTAGCTTTTGGAGGGCTTTTGAGTATAAGTTTTCTTCAGATTTTCTCCAAGGCTTAAAAGAGGAAGCCTCACAGCTCAGGGAACAGAAGGAAGTAAATTTTGGGAGGATAGAAGACTTTTCTTTAACCCTTTGAGTAAAACTTAATAAAAAAAATCAATTTTGACTCAGTTTTTGGCTTTTTTTAGAGCAGAGTCAAGCTTAATTTTTTTTTCAACCTTGAAAGATTTTCTCCAAGGCAAGGAATAAAGAAGTAAGGTCCAGAGAAAGAAGGGTTTCCAAGCAAGTTCATTGGGTTACTTTTATTCCACCAGTCAATCTCACATTCTGACCTGCGTCTGACCTCCAGAACCTTCCTGCATTCTCTCTCGTCCAAGAATCTCGCTCGCGCTGTTTACTTTTATTTATTGATAGAGTTTACGAGGCCGCATCAACAGTATAAATATAAATGAAGAGTGCACGCTTTAATTTGCTCAAAAATACTTAATCATAACCTTTTATTCTTCTCCATCCACGCCACATTGTTGCAAAAAGTCCGACTCGATGGCAGCCCCGCAGCACGACGCAAGAAGAAAAGACGGCTCAACACTTTTGTTTCTGCCTCCTAATGGATCTGCCTCACGCAGCTGCGGAGCCCGACTCCGACCCTCTCGCAGACCCACCAACCGACTCCCGGGCCCGGTTCCGCCGCTGAGCCGCCTCACACACATTCTTAAGTTGATTACATTGGCACATCGCAAAAAGCCTTCAATATCTCTGTTAAATAAGCGCACGTAGCTCTCCAGTCCAAACCGATGCTGCATTCCTGCGAAATCCTGTTTAATCAAAGCAACGACGGCTGATTGCTTGACCCGCCATAGCCCGGCTCTCGCGATGTGACGAAGAATGCCTCGATCCCGACGACGCTGCTGCTGCGAGACGAAACCATGCCATGCCAGCAGCCACGAGAGCAGGTTAAATGAAGAAATTCATCTAAATAAATCAACATTCGCTGATCTATTGCAGCATTCGAATTGACTTGCGCATAATTTATGAATATTTGGTTCATTTGCATTCAATTACGGGCTCAGTTTTCATCGTTTGCCCGAGCCGAAGCAACCAAACTCGACACGCGCTGAATTATGGCGGTGCAATTGAAGAAATACCCCGAGTTCTAGGTTTTGTTTCAGCTCTCATCGATGGATGTGAATTCCCATTTATTTATGGACTGCGTTTGGCATTAGAAAGGTTGGAATTCGTTGGTAATTTATCTTGAGCGGTGCATTACTGCGGTTTCAGGATCCAGCTTGATTTATTCGAAGACGGAGGTGATTAAATGTTCGAGAGCAGCGTGATTAAACAGTCATAAGTAGCGCTCGTTCACGCTTCTGGATGGCAGGTGAGTTCTCAGTTTGCTTATTAACATTTCCTAAATTTTATTTCTGGACTTTCAGCCTCACTCTAGCCCTAGATAGATCTGTGGAGGGGCAGAGGGTCACGCAGCTCCCGAAGATCCTGTTGTGACCCATCTCTAACCCTCCTGAGTGGGTTTTAAAAACAAAATTTCTTTTCTTGTTCAGATTTGAGAATTTTCCTTCCCCTGGAAGAACCTAAAAATCACTTAAAGTCCCTCAGAGTTTTTTCTAGAACCTCTATGGTCTGGTCTGGAACGTTCCTGCCCTTAAAAAATATCCCGAACAAAATTAGAAAGCCATTTTATTTATCAACTCCCCTCCCTGACCCTCTAAGAAGGCTTTCAAAACCTTCCCAAGTCCCAATCTGGAATTTTGAGTACAAACATTAATTTTTTCCCCAATTTTAAAATTTTTATAACAATGGAGGTACCTGAAAATCACGTAAAAAGTCCATGAAAGCCTTCCCAGGAACCTTTAGGACCAGAAATGACCAGCATTGGAAGTATCTTCAAGGTTCCTACGCTACTAGACGCTTCCCTGAAGACGTCCAGGACCTCCAACTCAACACCTGAAACCTCGGAAAAATAACAAATGCTCTCTTGACCCTAAGCATCACTTTCCTTCTCAAAACCGCAAATTTAAGTCATCCTTTGTTCAAGCTCCAGAAAGCACAAAGAGGCTGCAGGCTTGAGAAACTGCCACAGGTCAAAGATTCCCGTTAAGCTATCTAGAAAGCCCGTCACCTCGACATGAAATTAAATTTCCCTGCTCGTCGATAACCCGCTCGTCTTCGCACTTAATTCGCCGTGCGCCAGGCACCGAGAGAGAGAGAGAGGAAAGGAGTCCACGAATTGGCTCTAATTAGCTACAAGCACTCTGAAAATTAATTATCCAATGTTTGCGCATTTTACATATACTTGAGCAACTACATGCTGCCAATAATTGCGAAGATAAATAATTTAGCTGCTTTCGAGTGAGAGAAAAGTGCAAAATTTATGGACAGACACCGATAAGGGCTGGGCACTGGAGAGTGACTGCAAGGCTGCTCGTAAATTTCCGCGTAGAACTTCTAAAGCACAGACATTATCGGCCAGGTCGGTCTACGTGAGTTTCTATTCGTGATCCAGCAATTATCACAGACTTCGCAATATTCTCTCAAAATTTTATTCTGTGCGCCGCACAACCGCGACCGAGTCGATTGATTGTAAAATTAATGCTTGATCATAATTGCTTGTTTTATCAAAAGTCGCCATCTTGCTCTGCTCGACTCCGAAGCCCGGCCTCCTAATTTACTTCTTTTTTTTTCCACCGAGCTACAAATTACACCATTTATTTATGTAATGTGCGGCAAAACATCGAATTGTGCAAACTTGGCTCGGTCGATTGTATTAATGGAAAATCGTGAATTTTAATTGGATGAAAATTTTCTCAGCCGGAGCCCGCTCATAGATTTATGCAATTGTTCGGAACGCGCGCGTCTCTCAAACCAATAGCCTCACTTGGGCCCATTAGCGGGGCTGGGATGTCAGGGGTGTGGTCCAAGAGGGGCACTTTGCGTGGTTTGAGTGTCAGGGGTGGAACTTAGGGGGGTCATTCTAGTTTTTGATTTTGAGAAAAATATTTGTTGAGCCCCAAGGAGCTCTTTTCTTGACATAATTAATGATGGGTTAGCTGAACTTGGCTTAATTTTGGCCGGCTAAAAATTAAGGCTGTACTTATGTTCCATTTCTAGCTGGTTCTAACTCAAGCCTGAGCCCTATAAAACTTTTGAAGGAAGATCTGCGGTAGAAGGTGGGAAGATCTTCCCCCAGTTTGCCTCCCAATCTTCTCTCCTCAAAAGAAAGATCTTCCTTTTCAGCAGGAAGATCTGCCGCAGAAATTTTTCTCCCGGCAGAAAAGTCTGCTGCCATACAAAATAACGAAAGATCTTCCTCCAATTAGGAAGCAGGAGGATAACTGGCAGGAGGATAACTAATTAAACTGTAGTCATTTTTGGTTCCATTTAAATTTTTAAAGGCCCTTTAAAGCCTAATTTTGAAAGGCTTTTCACTCTAAAAAAAATTAATGACTGAAGAAAATACCCCCAAAAATTTTTTAAAGGACACATCCCTGGCTGACTTTGCTTTGCTTTATTCACTAGACAGTTGAAAGTAAAGCAGAGGCAGTAGCAACTTTCTTGTGGTTTTGAATAGATCATTGTGTGTGTTTATGTTTTGTGCGGTTTGCAAGTTGGGTTGGTTGGTGGCTTGCTCGTTTATATTTTATATGCACAATAATAACACCATAATGATTTAATGAATATTGAAATTTCGCTTGTGAGGAGGCCGAGGCATGAGAGATGAAAAGATGATACCATTGGTGAGCTTCTTTTCCTCGTTTTTGTCTCCGTCCCCGATCAGGCTCACACATGAATGAAAGAAGACGAAGCGAATTTACCGCAAAATCATTACAAGCCGTCTATGAATGGAGCTTGGGAAGTTTCTCTCGGAAGCTCTCTCGGTGCCGTGGAAGTCCTTCGGGGTGACTGGGCTGCAGCACGAAAAAGAAGGACCGTGGACTCTGAACAATGACTCGAGTAACCTTGTTCGGCAATAAATTTGCTGTCCAATAAATAATAAAAATGCGCAAATAATTCAAGAAAAATGTTCATAGGCTGCTGCTCAGCGCTCTTTTACAACAATATAATACACCACAAGTACAGCAAAACACACATTTTTTGCCTATATGAATAAGCATGAGGTGTATTTTATCAGCATCATAAGTTAACATGACTGCAAAATGTGTATATGATGCGATTGCAAGAGTTAAGAAGGTGGATGGAGTAGAAACAGGAATAAAATGGACTCTTTTTTGTGTGCGATGCCGTTTTTCTTGTGTTTTACTTACTTAACTCACTAAGTGACCGCCGAGCTGCAGCATATCGGGCCGCAATTGCATCTTTAAATGCATTCAATGCGGTAAAAATGCACAAAAAAGACTTAACTTGACACGCTGAAAATCGCAACAACGATGTCGACTCGCTGGACATTGCGGAATGGACTGCAGAGTGGAGCGGAGTCGACAGGACAGGCTTAACATAGAATACGCGAAACGTGACGACAGCATTTTTGCATGCTGGCTTTGTTCGCTTGAATTCCCACTTTTTCTCCGCAACTTCGGGAGCCCCAAAAGAGCCTCCCGAGGTTTCTCTTAATGAAGAAATAACCCTGATGAATCGCCGTAGCCATCGAAGAATGTTTATGTTTCTGCTTATTTATTTACTTCAGATAGTTACTACATAAATTTATCATGTTATGATCCAATTGCCTGCACCATCCTAGACTCTCGCATCGGTGAGTGCAAGTGTTCAGATTGCGGTTGAGCAATTTATGTTCTTGCGCGTCGCATTCCGTCGATACACAACATGCTCATACGGCCACTGGGGCTGCAGTGAGGTTTAAAGGCCGAGAAACGTAGCTACCGGCTTGTCTGTTTGTCCAAAGGAGGTAGATATCTCTCGATCAAGGGTGGAAATTTTAATGAGCCCCCAAAAGGCCAGTGAGCACCCTCTAGATCTCCCAATAATTTAAGAAATATTTCCACGCCCCCTTTAAAATTCAAGAAGCGGTTCTGGACACTCCAATACCTCATAATTTCTCCCCTGGGACCTTTCTAAACATCAAAATTTTCATTTAAAAATTTTAAAAAATATTTTTCTCTCAAGTTTAGTTTAAGCCTTTGAATAGCCTTATTTGGGAAGAACTTGATTTTTTCGGTGATGTTTAACTATTACTCTTTAAGGCATTGAAATCTAAGACAAAAATTGAAAAAGACGAAATTTTGGGGAATTTTTAAAAAATATGTTCGAAAAAGCCTGTTTTTCAAAAACCTAAGGCATGCCTAAGGCTTCTAAAAAGCTAGTTTTAAGAGCCTCCGGAGAAAATTTTTCCTCTATAAGGTAGAGACAAAAGATGAAATATTTAGACAAAAAAAGAATTAGCTTTTTATCTTTTACCGTTATGTCAGAAAAAAATTCCGAAATTCGACCGAAAATTTCCAAAATTCCAAAATCCGACCCTTGGCTCAAAATGGGTTAAGAATGGGTCTGAATACTAACTCTAGAGTCAACAAAGAAGTCCAGTCCGCCAGATGAGCCCACACCAGGCCTCCGAGGCGTTGCTTAATAGCTAATATGTGGTTTATTTATACTGCAGAAAAAAGTAATTTGAGGTAAGACTTAAAGTAAGTGGATTTTATATAAAAATAATTAACAATTAGTCTCTTGTGGTGCATTCATGAGAAAGAAAATCAATGTGATCGATTGCGAGAATCGTTTTTGCCGTGCAGTCCAGCCCGGCTCATTCCTGTTGCGAACTCGTCAGCGTCCCGCGACTCGGCGCAGTGACTGCGACTGCAACTGCGAGCTTTAATGCGTGAGTATCAGATTGTTTTTATTGATTATTTTTAATGTAGTGTACTGATTCACAATGTTGTGTATTTCCGCTGAACAAGTTTTTTTCACTCGCTCGAACATTTGCTCTCGCGAATATTTTACACAATATTTGCCAAGTTCTTCTTTTAGCGCTTTCATTTATGTATTGTCAAAGCCCGTCGTGTCGCGCCGCGGACAAGAAATGATTTGCGATTGTGGCGTCAGGGAGTAGCCGGTAATTAGAGTCAATTATGTGCGACGCTCTCAAAAGGTTCACTGATCCTGCTGGGAGAGTCCTCGCTATCTCGGGAGCGATCACCATTTATCTAGTCAGTCAAGTGATGGGCCACAAAGGAAGCATGAATCATAGGGCGAGAGATACCAGAGACGTTAAGTGAACATTAAAGCCCATCGCAGTGGTGATATTTAATATCACTCCATCTAAATGATATAAATCACATTAAAGATTGCTTTATCTTGTATTGAAATCACCGCAAAAATCTACAACTCATTGCTGGCTGCTTTACATGACTTGATCCTCGCACATGCAACCTTGCTCTTTCCTCTCGTCGCGAAATCGCGGATCTCTCAGACTCTCATGACGGCTCTGCCTCATGCAGAAGCCGAGGCCGGGGGATTGGGAATGCGCGAAACAACGAAAATACAAATCGACATAAAAAAGGTACTCGTTCTCGTATTTGCAAGAACAAAATACTTGTGCGAGAAGTGAGCACTATTGAGCGGTGATAAATTATATTAAATCCCGCTTTTACATGAACATTATTCAGTCACTTTTCAGAAACGGAGAAAGACTCGTGGAACGCCTATTTGAGCATTTGTCACTGGCACCGAGGTATTTTAATGGTCTCTCGTGCTTTCAGTGGGCACCTTCTAACTACCTTCACTTATCCGAAGAGCTTAATCTTTGACTTCAAAACGGGCTTCTGGCTGAGTGAGGCACCTTTCTTGGTTCTGGAAATAAACATAACAGGTCTATGAAGCTTTAGGGTCGGAGCCTTGAAGTCTCTGGAATGGCGTAGCTGATTTGTTCCCAATTGTCGCCAATAGTTCTTTTTGCCGATGGAAATGATTTTAAATCGTTCTTTTGCTTCCTAAAAAATTTTCTTAGTGCTTTGAATGACTTAAATCGGTTCAGAAATAGCTGATTAAGGCCAATTTCTACTTTATTCAATTGAAAAAATGTTCAGAAAATGATCGTACAGAGCATTTTAGGCTCGAAAATTAATTTCAAACGGGGCCCTTTTTTGAATTTCGTTCTGTAAAAAATTCGAAAAAGGCTCACTACTTCAATTGTGGGCCAAACATTTCCCTAAAGAAGCCTAGAAATTCCCCTAGAAAAATGCAGAAGTGGCAGAACTTTAAGATTTCATGCCCTAACTACAAAGGAGCCTTTTGGGTAGCTAAGTCTTTGGGAACCAAGTTTAAAGAAGGGCTCAAAATCCTTCAAAAACCTTTTGAGTGCTTTTAAAGTTTGAGCATTACTCGTATGAGCCCACAAATCTCCTTTAAAGAAATACTGAGGAAGAACGAAAGAAGCGGCAAAAGGCAACATTCGCGTTCTGACCCAATTAATCACAGAGCTGGCCATCCTTTCTCCTCGAAACCACTCAGCTTCGACATTTACGCGATATCGAGTGCTCCGGCATAAATTACTCAATTTCGGCAAACTCTCCATCCGATAAATAACGCAATCGGGCTGGCAGCGTTGCAAATGAGATATTTGTAATTGCTGCACTCGAGTAATCCCTTTTACGTGATTCGAACGAGTGACCACATACTTAGCGGTTTACTTAATTTTTGGCGACTCCAAAACTTATCAGGCTGTCGTGTTTTACAAGAACTGCATTAAGAGCGCTGGATTATATTTAATTGCTCTGTGCGTGAGCTTGCAAGGACTCGGGAGACTTAGACCCACTTCTTATCGAGCGATTGTGCTTAGGTATTTCATAACAAGCGTCAGACAAAGCATTGATTTAAGATTATTTTATCGGGTCGAACAACACCTCAGCGACATTGCAAGGCCGTTCCGAGCAGGTGATTGGAATTCCGAGCGGACAGAAACCTTATTCCAACAAATTTTTTCATGTCAATGAACACGATTTGATATAAATTGAAAATTCAAGTGGCCAGCCATTTCATAATTAATTAAATTTCCATGCATCAATATTCAAAGCCCGAACAAGCTGCAAACAGTCCTGGCAACTGAAAAGCGATTTGCATTGAAATGTTGCTGTTGAAGTTGATATCCACAGCCGTGTTCGAGTCCAAATAAAATGGCAATGTGCAACAAGCGTCTAGCCGGTTTCGAAGTGCACAGGAGATTTGTCTAAAAATCACCTCAATTTATTTTACGCGCTCGCAGCTCGGACGCACGCGTATGAACCCACATGGATTTGATTAATGTGACATCGAAAAATTAAATACCCAATACTACAAGCCCCAACTACTACCGAGCCAGGCAGGCTCTAATGATGTGTAGTAGTTGCCGCTTTGGACATGTGTGACTGCTCAAACTTTACGTCGCAACAAGTGCAATGTCTGAGTTTCAATCACGACTCACCGCAGGGGCGTTTTTCCGTCTGTCCAACTTACCCACGGGCTCTCTTCTGGCGAGTCAATCAAAACAGGGTGGTTTCAGAGGTCTTTATTTTCCATCTTTCTTGTGGGGCCTCTTGTTATTGGTCAGGCACCAGCTAGGGGGCGGGCGAGACGGGTGGTGAACAATTGGATCCTCTTGAACCCTCTTTCCAATCCGCTCCATTTCCTCCTTCGTGGGCAGTTCAACTAAGGAGAAGTACTTCAACTGCTTTCCCGAGGTCAGTTTGCACGCTTCTAAGAAGGTTGTTCCTGGAGGGAGCTTCTTGATTTCCTTTCTAGGGGGACTTTCGTTCTCCATTGTTCTCTTCTTAACTGAATGCGTCTTGTTTGCTTGACGAACTTGATAGAAATAAGGCTATCTCTTTGTTTGGGAGAAGGTTACATTCAGCGTCAGCAGTTTGTGTAACTGGAGACCTAGAATGTAGGGCGAAGGAAGCTTGTCTTAGCATAAAATCGTGCAATCAGAGTCTCGAGAAATTCGAATAAAGCAGTGATCTTGACAAAACTGCAACTCACTATAAATTTTTATGCCACGCCCAAAATTTTGTGATAAATTTTATTTTGGACTAAATCCAGGTTATCTATTTTATTTCTAGCGAAACAAAAGTTGCTTCTTTCGTTACCTTACATGATCATTCTAAATTTCAGCCCAATCGGAGAAACTAAAATTTTTCCCCCTTTGGTACGCTCTCACCCCACCCCCTTAAGTAAAAGGGGCCATTATATGTTCTATGATTTGTTAGATTTGACATTATGTATAACATACTCAAAATTCAGCTCAATCGGACGAAGTATATGGGACTTTCATACAACGGGAAAACCCCCTTAATTACCCCCCAGGCAGTTTTCTGCAACAACCAAAACAATTTGTCCTCCCTCCAGACTATACACGACATCATACAAAAGACCACAGGTCTCTAGCTCTTGTAGTTTCGGAGCTTTTGTGACTCAGACGGACGGACAGACGGACATATCAGATACATAATAGATGAAAATGCGCTATAAACAGAGAGCATAAATTTTTGAAGATTTCAGGGAGCTCAAGATTTCAGTTTAAGATTTTTGTCCCTTTCCACAATATAAAAGCCCATGAAAGAACCTGTGAGTTATAGTGGAATTGAAATAATTGATCCCAAAACTATATTTTTGAAGGAACGGTTTAAGCCACGCCCCTTTGAGCCAATTTTTCCAAAGCAGGCCCTCTTGCACCCCCTCACACACTCACCGTTCGGACTCACATCAGTCTTCGACTCACGGCGAGTTTCGTTCAGGCTTTGGAGCAAGAAGCCGAGAGATAGGAGATTGGTGGTGTATTTGGGTCAATATGTTAATATTAATTTTTGCACATTACTCGCGCCATGTGGCTCGATCAGCGAAGCAGCAGGACTAAAATTAATGCACTCTATTACTTGCTCACATCGCTGCACGTGAGGCTTTTTACAAGCAGATACATGAAGTGTAACATATTTGGACAAGCGGGCTGCTACTAAATTGGCGGCTCACGGTCTGCGATCAAGTGCAGTGTAGCTGTTGCTTGAAAGGCGCAATTTTACCATCATTTCTCAGTACTGGACCGCATCGAGCGGGTTCTCACAGCGCAATCTCGGTGTTGCCAGTTGCGACATCGATGTGATGTGGAAGAAATCGCAAGTAAGATGTTTACAAGAGGAGCAAATGACTTCGGAAAAAGCAGTGCAATAATATGATTATTACACTTCATACAAAACTGCTAATGACTATCATTAATCGAAGCAATTATATCGATTTGTTTGTCGGCGCGGCATTCCACAAAGTCTCTCACTACTCTCTCGAGTCGAGTTTATAAAACTCTAATCGCTTCTTGTAAACAATGTTATGCCTATCGCCGCTCGAGAAACGGACGGGGATAAAAAATACGGCTGACTGATTGACTCGAGCTCGCTCCCAGAGGCGTAACTGGGTCGCGTTTTCGCGAGTCTCGGGACTGACAGACGGCCCCTGGGTGCCTTCGGTGTCTCAACGGTAGCGAGATTCCAGGGGAAGTTGATAAAAAGCTGCCCAACATTGTTACTCCGGAATGGAAGAGATCCATGTGCAGAATCACATGCGGGGATTTTAATAACCTTTTCGTCCAATAAATCAAAGCCAGTGTTGTGAGAATGCTGCGATCGCCATGTAAATGTTCATTGTCTGGTACACTGGAGCGGGGAAAATATAAATAATCTTTTGAGACGGCCAGAACAATGAGCAGGCTGGGCGAGTCGGGGCCAGAGCTGCTCCAGTTTTGTGTGTTTTTTTTGCTCTCTGAGGTTTCAAAGTGAGAAATAGTCATTGATGAATTTTTTCCTGGCCGCTAGGATGCGCTGGGTTAACACATTTCTGGAAGAAAGTGGAATTTTTTTTCGACCCAAAATTTTGAAATTGACCAAACCTCCGCTGGTTAGAAAAATCTCAATTTCGGCATTTTTGATGAAAAATTTTTGTCGCGAAAATGGTCTCTGATGGCCTTAAACGACTAGATTTAGCTCTAGAACTGCAATTCCGGAGATTTTGGACCAAAACAGTTGAAATCGGAGAAAAAGTTTTTTCGACCCAAAATTTTGAAAATGACCAAACCTCGGCCCGTTAAGAAAAACTCAATTTCGGGATTTTTGATGAAAAATTTTTTGTCGCGGAAATGGTCTCTGATGGCTTTAAACGACTAGATTTAGCTCTAGAACTGCAATTCCGGAGATTTTGGGCCAAAAAAGTTGAAATCGGAGAAAAAAATTTTTGTCCCAAAATTTTGAAAATGACAAAACCTCGGCCCGTTAAGAAAAACTCAATTTCGGGATTTTCGATGAAAAATTTTTTGTGGAGGAAATGGCCCTTCGAGCCTTAGAAGGACTAGTTTTGGCTAAACTAACACATTTCCAAGGTTTTTGGGTCAAAAGAATGAAAGAGAAAGAGGTCACCTTCCATATTGTTAAGAGGTCACCATTTCGAAACCGTGTCCCAGCCACGCTCGAGCCAATATCCACCTTCTGACGGATGTCACCACTCGAGATCGCGCAACAGCCATTTGTTATTCGCACATGAGCTGGCCGAGGCGACCCAAGCAACAATGACAACAATGTAACGTGGGATTTTGTATTTTTGAAAGTTCTATTGTCATCCCACTTGCACCGCGCATTTTCAGTTTTAATTCACATCTAATGCAGCCATTTGTCAATGGGTTTTTAGCCAGCATGTGAGGCTCCATATTGTTCGCACGACGTCCACGATTGATTGAATGTCTTCATCATTTATCAGGTTCCAACGCTTGACATGCCTCGCTTTCTTTGCATTCTCTCTATATAGCTGTCTCTCATCCGTCATCACGCATAATGTTCCGTGATTTCTGCCAACGACATGCAATTAGCTGGCGATTTTTTGCCTCCCAAGTGGGCTTTTAATTTTTTCAAAGCATTGGATGATTTTGTCTGTCTGTCTGGATGAAATTTTAGCCCCAAATTTTGAAGTAAAAAAAAACTGGAAGGATTTTAAGGCCACAAAAAGCGTTTCACTCGTCTTTTGGTCATTTTCTGGGCTTTATTCCCTCCCAGGCCCTTCTTCAGCGGCTCGGAAAATTGCAGCAAACGCAGTGACAACACGAAAACGCGCCCAGTGTCATTTATCTAAGCTGAGGGGAAGCGACGAGACAAGAGAACCGACCGATCGACATCGCATTTGCAGATAACGTACATAGATTACTTGATTATGTGCTTGATTTATTGTCTGCAACCGAAGCACCGCGAGCAGCATAGTGGATCACCTGTGGCGCCATTTCCATTCTCATTCGCAACTCCCGCTACATTTTCTCAGCATATTTTCTCTTCTCCGGGCATCCCAGCTAGCATTCTCCTCCGCTCCGATCGTGAGCAGCGGCTCGTTTATCCCCGGTACTCGTCGTGTGCATTATTGAAATTCACTTGATGCCGGGTCAATGGAAGATCATCAGGTGTTGTGCCTCCAAAGTGCGTCAATCAAAATTCAATCGAGGTCCCATGTATCGGGCCATCGACGGCATAAATTATTCAGTAGCCACCGAACGAGAAATGCGAGTGCAACGACTTCCTTTTCGGGTCACTCCGCATCAATGAAAGAGTCGAGGTCCAGATGTGAGTGTGTTGCCAAAAATGGTCGCTCTGACATGTGTAAGAACCAGAAACGGGCCCGGAGACGCGAGAATAAATTGCAGGTGGAAATTAAAAATTCATGTCACATCGAGATGCAAGACGCGTCCCCCGATTCTGATGATGATGATATGACGACGCTCGGGAGATGATGATAAATTGCAAGCGTGGCTTCTCCCCGACAATGTTGGAGATCACGATAATGGCTCTCCCGGCCCTTGTCAATGGTCCATTACGCTAACGTGCTTATTGAAATTAATTGGAGTTCAATACACTGTAATTTGGGAGTTTTGCGCGAAACTCGGGAGCGTGCGAAACTTGATTTCGGAAATTGCCGTGTAGAGTCGAGCTGAGGCGTGAAGGTGATTTTTGAGACACAAGTTTCCCGATTTTTTGTGATTCCTAGGCTCGCTTTTTCTGTACGTTTGTACTTCCCTGCGTCTGGATGAATGTTCCCAATAACGCGCTTGTTTCATTTGTGAGTCAAGGCCAATAACCCACTGATAACGAACGTACTGTAAATCCCAGGTCCAGATGAGCGCGTATAAATACCGAGTTCAGGCCAATTTTCATTCACTTCGGTTAGGTCGAGACTCGGGAAGGGACGTAGAGGCCTCCAGTCCTCTAATGACCCCCTACTAAAAATTTCTGGGCATTTTCTTCTCCACTTTGGTCCTTGTCGGTAAGAAAACTACTCTTCAAGTGCTTCCTGGTCTTAAAATATGTCTCTTCTAGAGAGGTCAAGTGCGAGAAAAATGGAGGCCCTCCAACTACAAGGATAGAGCCGAAAAAAGGTGTTAACATTATGAACTAAGTAAATTGAGAGCCAATAAAACCTACTTGAGACTACAATCCGCCTGTTTTTCCACCCCTAAATCACATCACTGGCATCAATAGCTCAAAATATTCCCCTGTGATTTTCTCAAATTGAAAATATCGCAGCAAACACGATAATTTGGCATTCAGGCGCCGACTTTCGAGCGCATCAGAGGCAACAACAACAATAATAATAATTTTTTATGACGAAAGCGCGTGTTCCTCGCGTCTTGCAATCACTGATGTCGCCGAGATGCTGTCACGGGATGCGATAAGAGAGCGAAGAAGACGAAAATGCTAATCATAACGAGGAAAATTGCTGCTCCGAAACCGGAAAGAATGCCTCGGCAGTGTCTGAGATGTGTGCGTTACCTACGTGTCGGAATCTCGGTGCTGGAGGAGCGAAATGTCGGCGCCACACACTTTCTCGTTGGACTCCGGAGTCCGGGGGCCGGCTGGCTCGGAATATTAGCCAACATTGTCCCAAATATAGAAGTAATTCGAATAAATGCTGTGAATTTCGAGTTTTCCAGTAATGCAGCGCAGCTAAAACGGATTAAAAGCCATCAAGCGTATTCATGTGTCAATCAAATGCAGTCAATTTCACATTTATTCAGTCGCTCAATCACTGGCTGCACTTGTGGCAGAGAGCCGGGTATGGGGAAGCACACACATGCAACATTATTATGCCATGCGTGGAATTTAACAAGTTTTATGATTGGCGTAAATGCATCAAAATTGCATCCATATACTTGTTAGACGGTTTCACAAATAAAGCACATTTATGCGGATTATTGTTATTATTGTTGCTATTGGGGAACAATTGCGGCGATTTGGTATGGATGTATGACAGTGTGTCAGCGATTTTTATTAGATTTCGAGAGTTTATTGTATTCCGTAGGTTCCGAGTCGGTCTACGATCGCCGAGGTGATTATATTCAATTGTCCATAAGGTTCATTATTAAGTGGCTCGCTTGAAATGCGCATACATTTCCCAATGTCCTGGATATTTTCCATGAGAACGGAATTTCAGATTGGTAGCTTTTCCTTATAGGGAAGTGGAGGCTCTCTCTAGCCTGAGAATCTCTAAGGTCGATCCTATTCATTTTCCTTCTAGACTTTTTGTCTCCATGAGTTTGTAAGAATGAAGGCTATTTGCAAAGAGGCTAGAAACTGAAGAAAATACCCTCCAAAGTTTCAGAGGTTTTCTTGGCGTTTTCCTTTTAGATTAAAATTCTCCTTGGTCCCTGATATTTTTGATGAGAACGGAATTTCAAATTGGCAGCTTTTTCTTGTAGGGAGTGGGGACTCTCTAGATCGATTGAGATTATCTCTAAGCTTCTATACGGTCTTCCTTCTATAATCTTAGACTTCTATACCAGGAGAGACTGTTTTTGGCGTTTTCCTTCTAGATAAGAATTCTCTTTGGTCCCTGATAATTTCCATAAGAGCGGAATTTCAGATTGGCAGCTTTTCCTTCCAGACTCTTAGACTTCTATACCAGTAGAGAGTGTTTTTGGCGTCATCCCTCTAGATAAAAATTCTCTTTGCTCCCTGATAATTTCCATGAGAGCGGAATTTCAGGTCCCAGAGCGGTTTTCCAGCTTTTTCCTCACACGCCAAGTACAGTTACGAGTCCCTCGCGCGCAAGAAAAGGAATAACTAATGCACAGAGAGTAGTCACATGTTGGCAATTTTATGGAAATGGCAACTACAAAAACCCCTCCGACTGGCAAATCAGACATTTATCAATAGCCTGGTAGTTCAAATGGAAAAATGTGCAACATGATTATTGATGCCCATATGCAATGGAAAAAACAACTAAGCTGCATACTTTACCTACTGCCAAGACCTGTGTAACGCATATGTAAGTGGAGTATAAGCAAATAATTCGATGCATCACACTGCATACATTATGCCTTGCGAGAGCGTATAGAGCGGAATCACATGGCGATAGTCGAGGCAGTCAAGAGAGTAGTTGAAAATCAATTAGCCCATTTATGGAAATCGAGTAGCGTCAGAATTTTAATTGAGTCCATATTGATGCTGTGTGCGAGTAGCGGGGCACAAAAACTTCAATGTTAACCGTGATTCAGCGGCCGAGGAAGTACACCGCTGCAGCTGGACCATTGTTACGGCAAGTTGGCCTGAAATTACATGTTTTCTGGGTGGAAGGAAGAGTTTTCAAACCCTGAATTGGCTCTCAGGGACCTTCTGAGAGCTCTTTGGAAGATATTGGGCCTTGAAAATTGTCTTTAAGGGAGATTTGGAGGTATGAAACTGACCCTTTTTGGTCTTAAAATAATTCTATTGAATTCTGGGACTTCTCAAGGATCATACAGTAGCCCTTGAGTGGGTCCTAGGCTCTAAAAATATTTCGAGAAAAATTTCGAGGAAAAAAATAAATCAATCCAAGAAAAGCTCTCAAGAAAGTCAAATAATTGAAACGCTCAATTCATGCAAAGTCCGCCAAGTCCATTATTTTCACCACTTTACGGGAGCTCCGTGCCTCCCATGAATACCCAGAGATAGTGTGAGACGAACAGAAATATTCATAAATGTAAACCAGAGTCTATTGTTGATATTTCCCGATCAAATACACGATTAATGTGCTATGGCTGTTACAAACGTGAAGCGTTTGCTACCTCTTTTACACAAACACACAACCCGAAGAACTTATTGTGGCCCATTGAATGTGGATTATTACATACTGCAAACACGAAATTATACACATTGAACATCGATTTATACATTGTTGGATGTATTTTGATTTATTGTTACACAACGTTTGCGTCAATTATAAATTGGCTCTTTTGTTGTTGCGACTTTGCGAGTTGGGGCCGCGCCGCCATTGTCTTGGGAGGTGACCAGAACAAGAAGTGGGGAGAAATTTTAATTGCAGACATTGCAGACCAAGCGGCGGGAATGTTTTTAATAGATTTCCAACCACTAATTAGCGTTTCTCGGACATTCTTGGGTCCATGCTTTGCGGTGGGAAAATGCTCACATGCAAATTCTGGTCTCAGGTCGAGGCGAAACTTTGCAAGAGTTTTATTTATGGGGCTTGGAAGGGAGGTGGTTTATTTTCAAATTCAACCTTAGCTTTTGAGGAAAATTGGGGTCAATATAAGCTCCTCCTTCTACAACTCTCGTAGAAGATCTACGAACGACATGCAAGTGAGTGAAAATGCAGAGATTAAAATTAGCCTCAAGGGGTGTAAGTCGGGTCTATAGTTGCCGTGAAAACTCCATCAAAGACGCTGGACTTGCGATTTATAAAAATTAGTCCAAAGTTTTGAAGGGACACTCCCCTTAGAGGGACACGCCCATTTTTGGAGAGACACGCCTTTATGGGCTTGTCCGTCCAAAAGGAGGCGTGCCTCACTAAAACTTCATGAAAATTTTCCACCCTTAGAGGCGTGTTCCTCCTAAAAGGGGCGTGTCCCTCAACAACTTCGGACTAATTTTTTAAACAACCTGGTTCATGGACAAAACCACCCCTTTATGATGGCGCCTCCTTAGCCTTTTTAAAACCTTTGAAGAGTCACAGAGAGCATCTTTTCTAGGCTACATCTCAGAAACAAGCAGCCGTCAGGTTCTCATTAAAATCTACATCTCGTTTCCTTGTCTCCAGCTCTCTGAGCCGGAGCCGGAGCCCAGCACAGGTTTCTCCGACAACAAATGGAGAACTCTTGTCACTCCTCTGATCTATCATTTTTATCTCCATCCACCACACGTACCATTGTTGTCGATCTCGTTTTCTTGTCATTCATTGTCTATGAATTTTAATCTGCACTTTGCATTTAATCTGTCGTCGCCGTTGACAACAAACACACATTTCATTGCAGAAAAAAGCACTGGACTCTGCGACAAATGAAAATTATCATGACTTGATTAAGATTTAATGAGGATTATGTTGAAATCATGTACCAATTGTATATATGTCGACGACGCTGTGTTATGTGGCTGCTGCAATCTATAATTGCGGAAACCAATAGCATTTTTTAAAATTTATATCTTGCCTTTATCAACACACGCAGCGACAACAACAGCAACGGCAGACGTCGATGCAATTTGTAGACTTTTTTGCGAGATTTACGACGAACGGAAGGGGCTTTTTGTGTGCGGATTTTCATGAGGAACGTGGGAACGGGGGCAGGATTTTCACGTCTCGGAGACTCGGGATTCGGACACGTCAGAGACGGCTTATCATAAACATACACTCGAGCATATTTATCTTCGGAATGATGGGCGCTATAAAAGTGTATTTGAGTAAAACAAACAAAGAATTATGACTATGGCTTTTTTATGGAGACTCGGCGCGCATTTCGCTCCAAAGCTGCTGAGTCGAGGTATTGCCAGTGACGAAACTGAAGTCTGGAATTTAGGAAAAATAGATTCTAGTCTAATTGAAGGAGCCTTTGGGCTCTCGTAAGACACCTCAGGAAACCTCTGAAACCTAGAAAACCTCACTAAGGCACTTGGAACTTAAAAAATGAGTGTAGTGGAGTCAAAGAAACCCCTCAACGAGCTCAACGAGCTACTTCGCTGGATACCTGCTGACGAGAGATGTTCTGCTCAGAATTAACAGGCCAATTAAAAGTGTCTACCGAGCCGTGACTCAGCCAGTTTGGCAATGCGTCGGCGGATGCTCGTCTTAATTGAGATCGTTAATCCTTTCTAATCTCTCCGGGACTCGCAAATGTCACTCAAATGCGAGATATTCCAATTAACCTGAAGCTAAACCTCTCAATCCAAGCCGAACTCTCAGCATAATTTCTTCATCCAGAGCGCGACCTGACAGCTTTTTATCGGATGGTTTACAAACGAACAAAATAATCTCCTCTCCTACACGTCGATATGCACGCCGCACTTCAGAGACCTGCATTGATTAATATTATGAGTGTCCCATTTTGATTTTATTTTATGCGCGCGCGGTAGACTTGACGCGAGAGATGCACAAACCGGAATGTAAATATTATTCAATTAAACAGCATTTAAATTTCTCGAGAGTGTTATCAGCTTAATTGAATCTAATACTGGCCGAGCTGACAGCCAGAGACGGAGCTGGCCACTTTTTACTGCACGCACGTTTTAACTGCGAATCGAATATCATTTTAATGACGAATGTAAATTTCCAAGCGATGAAAAGTTAATGAGGCCAGTTCGATAAAAGTGTCTCTCGGATGGGAGTCGCGAGTCGGGGAACAAGAAACCGATTTGTTCCCGCCATGCATCTCTAATATTCACTTTGTCATTAAAATCAGATCATTACAAGAGTGATAGAATTAATAACATGGATTATCACACGGAGGACTGATACTCGACATGCTTTGGAAGCTGAGAACTAATTTACGATCGTATCACCATCTCGATAAGTGGAATAGTTTTAGCTTTCTCTCGCTCCCTCCCTATTCGGCCTTCGGACAATGAATTCGAGTATGAAGAATTGATACTCCACTTAGGCTATTCAGATACTTCGTTCGTGTTCATGACTCTGAATAATTTTAATAAATACTCGTACCTTCCACTGTTTGTGTCTAGCGTTTAAGACGTCTAATGCCTTATGAGCTCTTAAGATTCAATTAATAGAAATGTTTTGAGGGCAGACTAGCTTAAGAGGGGGCTTCAGAGAAAATATAGCTTCAAAGGGTCCAGATTTTAGCATTCTGAACACCCAAAAGTGTTAATTTTGGAGCTTTTCAGAGTCTTGAAATTTTTGATGCCGAGTCTAAACTTCTTCTAAACAGTCTTCGGAAGATTAAAAGTCCTGTTTAAAAACTCTTTTTACATCTATGGAAAAAAATAGAAATATATTTTTTGGTTGCCCAGTTTGTCTTGTGTACCTTTAAATAAATCTTTTTTAGCTTCTTGGACTTCACGACTCAAAAATCTTCTAGAAGTATTTTTGTGAAGTTCATTTTTGAGTCGTAGAAGAAGCCCTTAATAATTTTGAGGATCTTCCGCAAGACCACCCTTAACCCAAAGCATGCATAAATTTCCTCTGAAAGAGAGCTCAATGTCTAGTAAGTAGTTGATTACCATTTGGGATAATTAAGATGTTATTGTTAATACATGCCAGCTATGCTTTTAATTCTTTTTCCTCTCCCTTCCATTCCGTACTTCATTCGATCCGCATTCGCCTCTCCAACACAATATTTGATGCTCATTGCTGATACTCCGTGCCAGCATTAAAAGCTGCCCGAGCTACCTCCTTTTAAATATCGTTAATTTACCTATGAACGTGTTCGAGCTTTGACTACAGCTCAATGTTTTGATATATTTATGATCGTGGGATTGATATTAATGGGTGATAGAGAGGATTTTGCTGCCGCTGCTGCTGCCATTCTCGCGCCTCAACAAAATGTTTGTGGTATTGTCGAGCACGGGTTCCGCACGAATTTCAAATTGCTTTGACTTTTCATTTCGTACCTCTGGAACTTGCACTATCGGGGCTGGCTCTTTGCACATGAATGCTCGATCACGCGAGAGAGGTTAAAGCTGTGGTGCAAGAAATCACACGCGGCGTTGAGGTAAGAAATCACCGCGATTGATGAGGCAGATCAATGTAAATATTGATAGAAACAAATTGAACTATTTTTCATACCGTCCAGAGACCAGAGTGATATATTTGGAGCGGTTTTAAAAATAGACTTCCCTACTTTGTAGCACTCGAGTTAACTAATAAGCTTGTACACCGAGCATGGGCCTTAATGAGATTTGTGCTTTATGACTTGGAGGTTGATGGACATGACTCATGGAAAATTGAAAGTTAAAGCAATAAAATAAATTTGGTGGCCTAAGGAACCTCTAAAAGGGTCCTAGGAAAAGGCCAATAGGATGAATGTTACTCCAAGCCTCCGAAAATAATTTTTAGTGACGATTTGAGCAATTGCAGACTTAAGAGTATTTTTCAAATTCTATGAACCCTTTGGATTGATTTTTCTGTTAAACACTCGTAAGTTTTTGTCTCCTGTAATTTGCTGAGAAATATTTATTGATGCATTGTAGATATGTGTGTTGAATAAAGCCTCACAGTTTTGGCGAAACGTTCACGAAAAAATCATGCAAGGTCCCAAAGGCTCAAAAATCACCTAGAGCCTCCTTAACTTAATTTTTACCAAAGCCTAGACCTTCTCTGGAAGATCCATGAAAATGAAAAATAAGAGCCGCAGTAAATCTGGCAGTAGGTCAACTCCAGTCCCGCAAGAAACCCGACTCCAGCCCATAAAATCGTTTAACGAATTCCCGTAATCGCCGAACAATAATCTGCATCGCTTCTGACTGCCGAAAAGTACGACACCGAAAGCTGCCAATTTTTATTAAGTTGCTTCAATATTTTATTATGATTATTATTTTCAATGCGCGCAAAAAACAAAAAGTTGCGCAGCATTTTATTGCAGCAACCACGTCGACGACGACGGGACCGGAGCGGTAGTGCACCACGGGGAAAGTGTGAGAATCTCTGTAATTTTTAACACCAGAATACAATTTATTATATCCGATAAGCGATTCGATTAAAGTTTGTGTTTTATATACCTACATTTGTTGCCGTTGAGAGTCTTACGGTTTCGCTTGCAGGCTCTGCATCGGGCTCTCTCGGGCTGGGATGATTTAATCTTGATGTATAAATTGCAACACCCGTGCTCCGCACTAAACTCATATTTTTATGCACGAACGGGACGTTTTCAGGTCTAAGCGCATTTTTATTCAGAAATAAATACATTTCTCTCGGAAAAGAGGAGCAGTACGTTAAGAGGGTGATAAGTGCCTACTAAACTTTTTATTGCCGGTATAGAAAGTGCATCTTTAGTGACTTTTAAGCATGACTCACTGCTGGCTGACCTTCTGGTAGCTGTAGCCCTTGCCGAACCCGCCGAGGCCCTGCTGCCCACCGCCCTGCGAGCCCTTTCCGATGTTCTTGACGATGGCGTTGAAGCCTTCCTTCGAGTTGGCCTTGTACTTGACGATGCGATGAGTTCCGTCGGCCTCCACGAACGAGTACTCGCCCTCCACCTGGTCCCCGTGTCGGTGCTCCCAGGCGTCCTTGATGTCTCCCGTGTGCAGGTCCTTCACGCCGTAGGAGTACTTGTAGCTCGGGAAGTGGTAGCCGCCCTCGCCTCCTCCTCCGATGAGATCGTTTCCTCCGAATCCTCCTCCAAGTCCACCTCCAAGGCCTCCTCCAAAACCACTTCCTTGACCTCCTTCAAAGCCACCTCCTAGGCCTTGACCTCCTCCCTGGCCACCTCCAAAACCACCTCCAAGGCCTTGACCTCCTCCTTGGCCACCTCCAAAACCACCTCCAAGGCCTTGACCTCCTCCCTGGCCACCTCCAAAGCTTCCCTGGCCGCCTCCCTGGCCACCTCCTCCGTAGTACTTCTCGTGCTTCACGTCAAAGGCGTATCCTTTCTGCTGCTCAATGGGACTGGAGGCCGCCAGACCTGCCAGAACCGCGATAGTCACTATGAAAGAGTTCATCTTCGGGCGCTAATTTAGACCTCAACTGGTGCTAACTTGTCTAGAACGGCTGATTGAATGATGACTCTGCAATTAATTCACCACCGTTTTATACTCCCAAGCCAAATTCGATATCGCCTAGAATCAATCGATTAGAGTTCGTAATTACACAACAAAAACGTGTATTTTTAACACTTGACTGCAGCCCAAACAATGCTCTTGCCAATCCACACGGATTTCAATAGCTGCTGCAATTAATCAAAATATCGTTGGGTGGATCAACGCCGAACTTGATGCCCAGCAATGTGTGAAATTCCGCCCAAGGTTGCCGGACCGTCGTGTACCTCAAAGTTCAACCACCAAGTTCAAGATGCCTATCTCGGGTCCCAGAAATTTGACACTCGTCCCCGCACGCTGTGACTGATGATGTGAGTAATCTCTCTCTCGGTGCGTCGCAGAAAGTTGCCGTGTGCATCTCTCGCGATTCGGGTTTTAAATGTCCCTGATAAAGTCTCAGTCCCACAGAGTCTCTCCGTGGCTAATTTCGTGTTTGGTTTGGCCATTAAAATGTGAAAACAAGTTGTTAAAATGCTTTATATGCGCGTAAACTGATAATGATAAAGTGCACTTCTCGTACGCATACATTTTCATTATCGTAATGTTATGCAAGCAAATATTAATCATAATCTGCCGCAGCTTTCTGCGGACCTGCTCTAGTTTAGACGCGATTTATTTATTCCCACAATCGCACCAGTTTACACTTTGCGACTCTCGCACTGCACGACGATGGTATCATAAAGTATCAAGTGGATTTTCAACCGGAAATGATGAGACTTGGATCTTCTTAGTTTTGTCCGTCTGTCTAATACTGGAAGTAAATTTAACGAGGCAAAATTTTTTGACTTCTCGAGTCTGTAGTTTCCAGCCCCTCCTGGACTTTGTCTCGCCAGAGGCCTTCTGTGGGAAGTCTCACGTTTCCCCAGACAACACTCACTTCTGCTTATCTCACACCCGCTCCAGCCTGTGCGTCTATTGAGTACGAGAATGTGCGTCTTAATTAGAAATTAACTCTCCGCAATGATGATTAATTTAAAGTGAAAGGTAAAGAAAACAAGAAATGGCTTCATAAAACACACTGCGATTCCCCGTTCGGCCTGAAAATGATATTCACGCGAACATTTTTATTTGCTCATCGCGCCGCGGAGAAAAAACACGCTAACATAATTTTGTGTCAAAAATCTTGCACCAATCCGCGATCCACAATTAGTTGTTTGGCTTTTGCCTTGTAGTTTGAGAGAAAGAGATTAAAATGTACGAGAGCCTGCAATGAAATATAGGTGGTTTACCGGGGAATCTTGTACTTTACTTCGCACGAAATAATTAATTCTTGTTAAGAGCAGGCATGCGTGATTTAACATGGATCGGGGGCTTAAACGTCGCTTGTTGCTCTTCGGTGATGTCAGTTCTTGGTCCTGAAAAAGACGCTTCTGGTTGCTTGCTTTTTCTTTGTCTAGAAGTGCTGCTTTAAAGAGCCAAAGAGCCTTTTTGAAAGCTTGTTGTGCCCTTTCCTGCCTCTAAAGAATTTTTCCGCGATTTTAAGCTTCTGAGGTTCGTTCGAAATGGAAGAAAATGAGCTCAGTTTGCTTATCTCTTGAGTTGCAGCTCAGCTCATTCGGGTTAGCCGATAAGGAAAATGACAAATTGACTTTCTTTCACACAGCTTCTCTCCCATTTGTGGCTCTGAGCGAGCGAGTTGCCGATGAAATCATCTAACCCACGTAACACAAAGTCCGTACGTATATTTCTTCGGAAACAAAAAGCGACACAACCCACCAATGTAAAACCTACAAATGATCTTAATAGAGTTCATTTAAATAACATCTAAGAGAGCTCTTATAAAAGAATAATATAAAGTAATGTCACTGGATTGTCGTTGAAAATGTTACAAAATAGTACGTGATGATGTCTTATTCTCTTGTTTGTTCTTTTCCTACAATATATACCCAAGCCTGCCTCAGCTATTCCGAGTGAGATGAAATGATAACAATAGCAAATGGCTGTGGAAAATAACATTATTTTGTGTAATGTTTTAAGCAAATGTGTTCGAAACTGGCAAACATACAAAAGACTTGTGTGCACTATGACACGAACCTCTTTAAATGAAACACAGCAACATGGAAAAGATCATTTGAGAAATAAACTGTTCTGGGATTTCGCTGTTCTATTTCTCGTTTCCCGATCTCCGGTGCATTTTTCTGCTTAACTTCTGGTTCTTCAGCTTTGTCTGTCTGTCTGGCGAATTTTTTAGAAATTATGGGTCTCAGAATTGTCTCTAAGGTAGTCCTTGGAAGGGTCTTTTGAGCATCCTTAGAAGAACTTGAGTGAGCCAGAAGGATTCTCAGGCCCTCAAAGGTCCTCAGGAGTCTATTGAGAAACCTTCCAGAGAGAGAGAAACATTCCCCGAATTTTTTTCTAAAGATCTTCCAAGGAGCTCTTTAGAGTCCTCCAAGATGTCTTCTCATTCTTTGAGCTGAAACGTGAGCTCCCAAGAGGCTTTTCCTGAATCTCATGGATGAGACGTCTTGTCGAAACGGAGGAGGACGCCGAGCCACACACATGAAAATGTTCGAAAATTTGTACCGGAGCTGAGAAAATGTTTTACAAGCGTCGATGTGGGTCAACAAGGAAGCGAGCAGTGGCTCAGTAATCAAATCAAATATTCTATAAATTATATATTCACGGACGGGCGCTGCAGCAGCCGTTCTGTGGCTCATCGACACACACATTCCACATCGGAGATGCCTCACGAGAAAGTTGCAAATCAGGTTCAGGCACACAGCAACTAGGTAGCTGGCTCAATGCAGCTATTATTATTACACTGATAGATATTCCTCATTGATAGAGTCTATTTTATTATTATTTTACTTCTCCACCGTGTTATGCGCTTTGTATTCTAAATCGAACATGAATGCGAAACATTTTAGGAGCTGCTGCGGCCGCTGGAATTTCCAGTTGGGGCCCCGCTCTCTCGCTTCTCACACCGCCAAAAAGCGAATCGAGTGAGATTATATTGAATGCAAACAAATGATAATTGCGTAGGCAAACAATTGACACATTTTCTACGCTCAAGTGTGTGAAGACGCGCAGCTCGAGTGTTTGTTCAATCCACATTAAATCATAAACTTAAATAAACTTTATACGATTATCATTGCGCCTCTTCACACGATTTATTTGTGCTGTCAGAATAGACGATAGAGCTGAAGCGATAAGGCGGTGGGGGCCTCGAGGTCGGACAAAAAGTGGTGAAAGGAGTGACGAGACGCGACGCGTCTTTTTAGCGAAATAATGAGCCGGCAGATAGCATCGAATTCCCATCGATCGCGCGAAAGGCAAGACACAGAGAAAAACTTCAATCACTCAATTAGATTGACGTTACAATTTGACAAATTTTTCAAGACCTAATTAATCGAAATGCAGTGGCATTGAACGTGCAGCAGCTGCGGTCGCCGGTCGGCGGCATAAAGCTCACAAGAAAGCGAATGAGATAAGACGATTGAAGTTTGAATGCCGGATAAAACTGATTAAGATCAACGGCCTGACAGTTGATGAGGTGCAGTACTTGGAATTGCCATTCAGAAGAGCGGGATGCGATTGAGGGAACCGCCGGCAGTAGCTTCGGAAAGTAGGTCGTCCCTTGGCTGCTTTTTTGAGTGTTCTGGAAGTCCTGTAACCCACCCATACACCCACCATGACCTTCAGTCGGAGTGAAAATTATAAACCTGGGAGCTCTTTTAATCAAAAACTTACCAAACTTCTCCAGAAATTTTTGTTATAAATATATTACCTAAAAATTAAAGCTTGCTTTCGAAAAAATTAGGACACTTTCATAGGTCATTTTAAAAATTTCAGATTACCACTTCAACTTTGAATTACTTGTTTTTCTTATCCAAAAATTTTGATTGTAAAAATTTTTCTTACAAAAATTAAAGATTTTTTACAAAAAAATTCGGACTGCTGAGATAATCTCTTTGATTTTTTAGTGTCTCTTAAAAAACAACTTTTGGCCCCAGTTATCAAAGACATCGATAAAAAATCCCCACAAAAATTTCTCAAAAATTTTTCACTGGCTCAGAGACACCAGTGTACTTCCAGATTTTTTCGAAGTCAAGCTATAGGGCCCAAAGAAATGTCCCCAAAAAGCACCTTCTACCGATTCCTCGTCTTCCAAGGAATTTCCGATCCAAAGTGTGAACATTCCAATCAAGATAGCGCGCTCATTTGCATCCGCACCACGAGAACCTGGGCCCATTATCCCGCTTATCCACGATGACAATAAACGTGTTAAAACCGAAGCAAGAACATTTTAATTGTTATTATTTTATCATCATCATTGCGCTCAGTAGCTCGGAGCGTCGAAGTCGGAGTCAGCTGAACCTTAGCGCACAGCTAATGTCATCTGATCGGTGGTCTGGTCCCACCAAAGCGCTCACAGTCCACGTCAATGTTAATTTTCCATGCCTCTCGCGCTTCTCCAGCGAGCAAATAGCATCTGTGGAAGTGTTAATAAGCTCACGTCCAGCGCTGCATTGGCATTGTTTCGCTGTTACTTTTGCTGCTAATTAAGTAATCAGTTCTTGTTTAACTGTTTTGCTGCTCTCTTTTATTATTCACGGTCTGTGTCGAGAGACTCGGGAGCGCAGTTAATTTACAAGCTGCGAGTCTCTGCGACGACAAAGGCTAAATAAGTATTGTTATTTAAAGTGTGATGATAAGAATGTAGCTCCGTACCCTCTCTTCTGTACTTGAACTTTGGTGCTGCAGCGCAGCTACCTCGCTCTCGGATGACAACAGTTGGTCCGCTAAATCAGCCAATAGATCTTTAGTGTGTCGTTTCTGCTTCTGTGCGGACGCGCCGGACACTCTAGCGAGAGAGTCAGAGAAAGAAGAAACACACATTACTAAATAGAGACATCACGACTTTGGGATTTGAAATGATTTTTAAATTTGTTCGCAGTTTGAGATATTCATCACTGGGAGGAAATGAACATGCTAAGCCAAACACCACTCTTGTGCAATTTATTTCTTCCCATTTCTTTGTTCCAGAGCCTGCTACTTTGTTGGCTTTCCGCCCGAAAGTTGTGAGACCCTATCTCACGACTGCGATCCGCAATTTAGGGGAGTTCATAGGCGGTTTCTCCCTCGCTCAGGAGCTCACTTCTTCCTATCCAAGTCTAATTTTGTCTCCATGGGACTCATTACTGGGGTTAGAGGACGTGGTAATTCTAGAACCACTCAAAGTCAATGAAAATGTATCCCTAGGCTCCTGAAACCCCCCATGAAAATAATAAGAGTCCTTTCCCTCCGAGACCCAAGGACCCACCTCCGTCCCTGAGTACCACTCGGATGCCGAGAAGCAGTAGAAATTTCATTAAACGATGCAGCTGAGGTAAAAACTCACTCGCCGAGTCGCGCCATGCCTTGGCATCGCTGCACCGGCCGTCTAAAACTGGGTTGAGATTTGCGTGCTCGAAATCATTTATTATTTAACGATTATCTATAAGAGAAAAATGGTTTATATATTTCTAATTATACGGGTTCAGCTTTTTCACTTCATTCCGTTGCCTGACTCCAATCTGCGCCTCGCCATTTCATTCATCTGCAGCTTATGTGGTTGCATTTTTTTTTTCATCTCGAGTCTTTCGAGTAAGAGAGCGAACCACTTTGGCCTTTGCTTCGGCAATTTTCGAATGTTGCTGGTGTTGGTTTTATTGATGCTGGCCCAAGTGGCCGAGATGAGCTCAAATTGTTATTTTTATACTCATTTGGCGTAAACATCATCAGTCGGATCAGTGTCCGCGTGTAAAACATGATGGTGAGTGAGCAGGCACAAAAAAAGTGAACACGATTAGCCTACGATTGGATAATTGTGGGATCATTTGGGTGATTATCGTTTTGAAGACTGAGACTCGGCGGATCGTTTGCGTCTTGCTTTTGGATTTGAAGTGCAGTTTTGAACCGAGGAACCGAGTTTGGGTTTCTCGCTTAAGAACCTCATCTCTGTGACGGTAAAATTTTTGTCGCACTATTTTGGCAGCAATTAAAATTTTTAGCACCAATTTGGGTCACTCAAAATTAGATATCGCTTATCTCCCTGCTTCCGGATGGTCTTTACTTTCTAAACCAAATCGCCTGGCCCCTTTTGCTTTCCCGTCTCATGAGAGGTTATGCGATACAAATTGCCGGTGAACTTTAAATACGCGACTCCATTCATTATCGCAATCGATTCCGCGTCTCTCCTCTCACTGTGTGTGTCACTGCAGCATTAAACTTGGCGCAAAAGCCGCACATTTATTAGTGCCATAATTAAAACTAAAATGTACTGTTATTGGATTGTATAAATTCAGCAAAATCTCATTTAAAATTCGTCATGTTACGCAATTTTGTGCGGCACGAAACGCCTCTTTTGGCGTGGCTCGGACGGAGCACTGGCGGTAATTATTCGCATCGGGCCCCTCGGAATTCCCGATACGAGTACCGTGCTGGTGTATAAAATTGTTAGCATTTTCTCAGGCAGATTAACGTCGCGAATCTAATCTAATGGATTCGAGAAGCAAGCTTTTAAGCCATAAATGTCATTAAATTGGCCTGAGAGTGCCGAGCCAGTACCGTTAGGCCTACGAGTTGTCAATCATCTCGCTTCTTCGGGCACGTCCTGGCGAGCTGAGGTCTCTAATTTTCAGCTCCAATGGAGCTCGAGGAGGTTGGGAACGAGCCCACTTGTATTTGCATACAAATTTGCAACTAATGCATCGAGCCAATAAAGCACATTACGGCTAGGGAGCAGTGACGGTGGTAGGAGGGGGCAATGAAAGGTCTAATTTGACTCTAGGCTCTTCAAGGCACTAATTTTGACTTTGAAGGTCCCATTTTGTTACTGAGGCAGCTTATTTCAGCTCTTGAGGCCCCTGATTCCAGCTCCATGATCGTTCAATTCAGCATTAGTAACACATATTTGACCTCTAGGCAGGCCTGACGAGAGAGGGGGGGAAGGGGGTAAACTCCTCGGGCCCGTGATTTTTTAGGGGGCCCCTAGAATCTCGAACATTTCCCTTTGATAGTACCGGGCCCAGATTTTCTCTCGACGGCCCTGCCTCTAGGGCGTTCTGGGGGAGTCTATTTCAGGTCAGAGGACACCAGATTAGTACCCCTCATACCTCCGCCCCTGGACAGCCATACAAAGTAGGTACATGTTGATTGCGTGAAGACAATCAAGAGCACCTCAGGATACGAGCGAGTTCAGTGTTGATAGATGGTAGAAAAATTAATTAAACTTTTACGGTTCTGCGGAACGTAAACAAACAGACAAATTCTCAGGAGGTCTTCAACATGATTACGCTCCACACATTGCTGCCGCTGCTGCCTCCTGAGTTGAGAAAGACAGAAATGGATAAACGTGCGTATAAATTTCTATGAAAAATGTGATAATTCAATAGCTATCATGTTCAACATCTTATTTTAATGAATCAGAGTGCAGTTCAAATATAAATATAAATGATGGTCATAAATAATAAAATTATTGAAAAATATAATGAACCGTGTAATTGAACAATCTAAGAAGTTGTTGTTGCTGCGTTGTCTCGAGTCTCTCAACCTGCCCGGCCTGGGTCTTTGTGTTCTCGTTGCCTAGTCCAGTGGCGAAACTGAGACATTTGGACGGGGGAGCCCCCTCCATCCTCCGCCCCTGACCCGCGCCATAACGGAGAATTGGACACAAATGTAAATTGTGGCCTCTTCCAAGTGCCTGTTTTAATTCTCCTCGTAGAACTACTTTGTAAACGTCGTTAGCTAGGGAAAGAGGAACAGAGCCAGGGAAACCTTAGATGTCCAAATTAACTCGACTCGGCTCACTTTTCAATAAATAATTGAATCAATTTGCCGCTTGACAATATACATTATTTTTATGATCATTTGTGACGTTTCCAGCATTACTAAATCTCCTCTCCGTCAGCCTCTCGAACACGAACCCCGGCATCTCTCGTTGACATTTTGGCGTGCCTGAGAACTATGCGGAATTTGCCTTGGCATACCTTCGCCTTCCCAAGATGATTGAATGAGAACTTGCAGTACGCCTTTTTGTGTGCCATATGCAGCAATCCGATCGGCAAAATGAAAATTTCGCAGATTTGTGTCAATGGATCGTGATTATGTTTTATTCATAATTTTCTATGTTAGTGGCTCTTGCTTCATACACGAGGCGCGCAGAGAAAATTGAGGAATTCGCGACACAAACCGGAGACAAAGGTTGCCTCGGGCCAGGGCTGAGTCGTCGTCGTGGGAGAAGCTCGTGTCGCTCCTGAAGACGGCCCTGGCGAGAGGAAACTCGACACCGAGCCAGACTCTGCTCTCCGAATATTCTTCGAGCTACATTTATCACACAAATATTGCCTTTGCGACGCGACTCGGACGCGCGAAAGTAACAAATGCGATTCGAAATAGAGAAAGAAACTGGATTCGACGAGCGCAGACACGGGCACTAGCCGGGGTCTCGTGAGGTGATGCGAACCTTATTTTTAATGCGAATAATTTAACATATAATTGAAGAGATAAATCAAGAAGGCATGCGGATGGCTAACCAATATGTGTGTGCGCGATGATAGTTATCGATTTTCACTCAATCAGTCACCGCGGATCAAAGTGTTGACACACTGGTTTACATTCAATTATATTGACACTCATTGGCTACCTTTATCTCCATTGTTTACGTCTCTTCTGCGGCTCTTCCGGGACTTTTTGCTCACACAATATGGGTCAATGGAATGTTTCTAGGTTGCGCCAGCTGCGCTCTGTCGCTTGATATGAATGTGGGAAAATTTCCTGAAGACTTTTGAAGAGCTTTCCTTCCAATCTTTCCTGCCATTATTCCTTTGGGTCTTCCACGATCGACAGTGAGTTCTTAGGAAAAAACGAACAGGAAAATTTTGAGTAAAGAACACCAACAGACTAGAAAATCTCAAGGCTTTCGAACCTCAACCCGGTTTCGTTATTTCCAAAATTACTCTTCCATTTTTAATTTTTTTTCCAAAGAAACCCCTGTCATCTATAAAATTGGCTCAAGATAGAAAACGGTCACGAAGGTCCTCTACAAAGTTAAATATATTCCTAGGTGACAGCTCGTTTATCTATGTTGTCAGGATGTATGTAATAGAGAGAGAAAAGTATAGGGACCCAACCTGAAAATTTTAGTCGGTCCATTAAACTGTCAATGGGACTCCCAAACGATTTCGGGGCCGTGTTTCCAAGCGTTATTTTCACATCTTTTCACTTCAGGGAGCCTTTTGGGAGCTCCCTGAGTCCTTTTAGGGGCTTTTCGATGCTTTGCTGCGGTCCAGAAGCTGAAAAAAGATAAGTTAAAACTTGCAATTTAGATGTTTTTGACGTGCTTTGATTTTTGGAAATTTTGACAGTTCAAAAGGAAAAAATTACCGCCAAAGGAAATTTAAAGGGCCTGGGACTCTATATAATTATTACTCTAATATCTATGAAAGAAAGGAAAAAATTGACGGGGTTCTGGGGCCCAAAACACCTAGAAAATTCTTCCGTCCCAGAAAGTTCACGGAAGTCTCCAGAAACTGCCGGATGATATGCGTGAGACCCTCTCGTGATCGGGGTCACGCATTAGCAAATTCAGTTACTCAAATTGACGCAACAATTTGCATTGAGGGACTCCCGAAGAGCCATAATTGGATCATAAATTATAAATTGTCAGCATTCATGCTCGCACAGAGCCGCTATACGGCAATCAAATAGAAGCGATTCCAAAATGAGCATCCACCTCGCCTAAGTGCGCACTCTCGCAAGATTATCATTATTATTATATTTTTATTGGATGAGCATTATGCGTTTAGTGCAATCTCATACACTAGCAGAACACAACGCCATTACACGATGATGACGATAATAATATGCATGCGCGCCTTTTTGCTGCAGCTGAGGCAAAAGCCACAAAAAGAAGCAGAAGTTAAAACGCAAATTGGATTCTTTATTTGTGCGTTTGAATGTTTTCCTTTCCCCTTCCTTTCGCGCTTTTTCACAATCTTTACGGCTCTCCCGTCCACCAGCAATTTCATAGTCCACCGAGATCCTAGAGCATGGAAATTTTCACTTTTTTGCCACTTTATATGGAGCAGGCGAATCCTAACAAACTGATGTTCCAACATGAATGACCCTGAGGTTTGTCACCTACTTGGATCGAAAAAAAATCGGTTTTTTTTTCGGCCCTGCAGCGGGGTGAAAGTGGTATCAGGAGATTCGCTATCCTCCAAGGATTCCAAAATGCCACGGCTCGTCAAGAACAACCACCTGGGAGCCGAGCAATCAGCCTCCAAAGTTCGTGATTTTTCGTGATTTTTGCTCTGGAGGAGCCTTGACATGTGCACTATTTCCGGCTCTCCCCGGTCATGAAGGGGAATGAATGGGGTATCACCAGATTTTCTAGGCTTTAAGCATTCTGCAATGCCACGGCTCGCCAGGATCTATGGCCTGGGAGTCTCGCAATCAGGTTCCAAAGTTAAGCATTTTTCACGCGCCCAAAAAAATGCTTAACTTTGGAACCTGATTGCGAGACTCCCAGGCCATAAATCCTGGCGAGCCGTGGCATTGCAGAATGCTTAAAGCCTGGAAAATCTGGTGATACCCCATTCATTCCCCTTCATGACCGGGGAGAGCCGGAAATAGTGCACATGTCAAGGCTCCTCCAGAGCAAAAATCACGAAAAATCACGAACTTTGGAGGCTGATTGCTCGGCTCCCAGGTGGTTGTTCTTGACGAGCCGTGGCATTTTGGAATCCTTGGAGGATAGCGAATCTCCTGATACCACTTTCACCCCGCTGCAGGGCCGAAAAAAAAACCGATTTTTTTTTCGATCCAAGTAGGTGACAAACCTCAGGGTCATTCATGTTGGAACACAAAAACACGGGATTCGCCTGCTCCATATAAAGTGGCAAAAAAGTGAAAATTTCCATGCTCTAGGACCGAGATGCCTCGTCTTGCGCCCGTCGAGCAGTAGATGTTGAGTGAAGCACAAAGGAGGGACACATAAAACTTTCAACCTGAGTTCCAGGCTCCGACACGACACTCCATCATGCGCCGTTTAGTACCAGCCTTATAAAGTTTATTCTGGCATCACAATTGTAACAGTATACCTGCTGATTGAGGCACTGGTGGAGCTGCAAGGGCTCCGGTTTCGCTCCTCCTCCGGGCTCGGTGGGAGGCCGGCTCCTTCTCTGGACACGGGCGTTTTATTGTCCGCAAGTTGGGTACTAATAATCGAAATTATAAATCATTTATTTACGTGTTATTAATTAATTGGCTACGGTGTTGGAATGCCGTTTTGCGTGCGTTCAGTCCACTTGAAAGTGGCAACATGTGCTGGCTCTATTGCAGAAACGGAGGTGAAACTCGCCTAGCACGGAGGTGGACGTGTGAACTTGCAACCCATAGAGCTAAACTTCTAGAAGAAAAATTTTTATTTACTTCTTGACTTCTGAGCCTCGTCTATTCTGACCAAAGAGGCTTTAAATTAAAGTTGGAGGTCCAATTTCAAATAAAATAGACTCTCCTCTTAAGATGAGGCTTCCAAATTCAAAGAAAGGGGTCTTTAATCAGACTTGGATGATCCCAAAGACTTTAACCTTGACTTTGGAATCTCCTGGTGAGGAAGTAGAAGGCTTTTTTGGACGATTTTTGGGGGTCCAGGCATAGGCAAATTTTTTGGTAAAAAATTGTGTATGGAAATTCTAACTTTGAGGCCGAATATCTCCGGAAGGAGGCTCTAGCCGGATGTGGGGTCAGTGGGTTCGACCCCTGGGGACAACTTTGAGTTGTTGTTTGACCTAAAATCGTTATTTGACCTCCGATCGATTTTTATGAAAATGTTTCATTGGCCGCTTGGTCGATCCAGCTCCTTAAGGTATTAGAGAAGCCTCTTGGAGCAATATTCTGTGGTTCCAAATAAGCTAAATCTGGAAATTAGTAGCTTCTGAAGCCGTTTCAGTGCTCAGAAAAAATCCCAAAAAGCCTATCTTGCCAATCAACACCCCAGAGCAGTCGATTTATCACGTTTGCCGGCCGATCTACCGATTTGAATAAACGAGAGGAGATGTAGACATTAAGATAGTAATTAATTTGCATAAGCGCCCATAAACTTCTGTAAAATGCCATCTTTCAGCACAACACTGACGTCAAAGGTGAGCATGCAATATCTAGAATACGACTTGCGAAATTTGTCTTCGAGGGCGTCAGTGGGAAGACAACGAGGAATGTCATAAGCGCGCTGCAACGAAATTAGCTGGCTCAGAATGTGGGAAAATAGAGACTGATTCCTCATCCGCACTTTGCGCCTGATTCACTCGCAGTCTCTTAAAATAAAATTTATTAAAATACGATAAGTACCGATGCCAACAATGTTGCTTCTGCGAGCTCTCGGCTGCCTATCATGAGGAGCAAGTAATGTACGTTAATGTGAGTGGGTCGAAATTGCGAATCGAAGACGTGCAATATGGGGCTCGCAGAAGGTAATGTCATCATTATCGAGTTTAACGGTAGCCGAGAGCTGAGCCCTGACAAAAACCTCAAAACACAATCTGCTGCGTCGATTGAAATAAATAACAGCAATGCGGCGTTTTTGCAGTCTCGGAGCTAATAATGATATCTTGTTGGAGCCCAGTAAAATTATGTTATTAAAAACAATAATTAGGTAATAAATTAATTTATTAGATGAGCGCGTCTGAGCAGGCCTGCAGCTACTTCCCATGTTGCTAATGACGGGAAAAAATGCAATATCGAACAATAATGAAGACGGCAAGTGGAGCAAACGCAGCAAAAACGCTTGTTGGAGTCGTGTCGGTTTTTGCTGGCAGCCTCGTGTTGGGTCATTATCGTTAGATTGTAAGCTCGAGATTGGGGTTGCAGTCAGTAGAGGTGGGCTTGGACTCATACTTAGGTTTGGGCTCTTTTGTCGGCATTTGGTCAGACTTAAGGTGACACAAGAAGCCTGAAAAAACTATACTCTGCTGCAGCTCTCTGAGGCTGGAATCTGACCTCTCATTGGCAAATAGTCAGCTGGCTGCATTTAGGTCATGCCTCATGAACAGACCTTCAATGACCCACAAAGCGATATAAAAGCCCAGATGGGCTCCAGACACCTCAGTATCAGGCCACAGTCACAGGCCTCAAGATGAAGCTGATTTTCGCTCTCGTTTTATTAATAGGTGAGGAGTTTTTGACCTGAAAACAGTGAATACTGAGCTCGGGAATTTTTCAGGTCTCGTCTCCACGAGCCAAGCCGTCCCCTGTTCCACCACCACCACCGAGCCAGAAATACCCTTCCAGTGCGTTCCTGAGGAGCGGAAGCCCTGCACCTGCTGGTGCGACCGAGGCTTCTACCTCTGTGAGGACTGCTTCTTCCCGACCTCGGAGAAAATGATGTAGCGGTGACTTTCAATAAAGCATCGTGCAGTTTCCTAAAATGAACAAGTTTATAAAGCCATAAATCTTCTAGGTGTGTTCAAAGTAGCTACTAAATCTGCCGAGTTGCTGCAATGCGTTAATTAATTTTATACATGCACATTGTTCCGCCTCTATAAATTATTGAATTGTTAAAACGGCTTTGAAGACGCTCGAGATTGAATTTTGCAACGATGAGCTGAGCCTACGGAGATCACGTGGGACTGCCGGTAGGCTTCTCTCAGGGTGGGCTCGAGACGTCCACGAAAGTCGGGTTCGACCCAGAATCCGGGCCCCGTGAGTCACACCTGAGAGATTGCATCACACACGCAGACGAGAATTAATGCCTATGAGCGAGTGAGAACCAGAGAGTCAGATTAAAATGTATGTCAATCCAAAAGCCTGACAACCAATATTACATTAAGAGTATAATTTAAAATAAAATATCACTGCTACTCTTTTCGCCAGTCGTGCTTTTGCATATTCCGAACATCATCATTTCAACTCCCGGACTCGCTGCAGCATCATTAAAGTCTCATAAAGCTCAACGTGAACATCGAAAACGCGCAGACAGAGATGACTGCGAATAGTGGAGTCGAGAGGAATGCGCGTTTGACAGCAAGTGCAGGTCTAGCAGGCGCAAAACAAACAAATAATTTAGCGGCGAGAGCCATTAGCGTATTAAATTTATAATATGATTGAAATATTATCGAAAGCTGAATGCGTTATTCCGAAGCGTGACGCAACAGTTTCCAGGCCATATCTCATCTAATAAAACTCACTATTTGCTACCTGTTTTCGAGATGCACCATGATCTGCACAAATGTATGGTAATATGCGTCCAGCTTCTAATGACCACTGGGCATCGTATTATTAAACCGAAGGGTCTGACTGACTCTCGTTTACTCTCAAACGAAAATAGGTACTTAGCTAAAGAATGGAGTCTTCACGGGCCGCTCCTGGGTCCATCATCAGGTCTAATTTGTCGTTGTAAAATTTAGATTGAATTATCACAGGGCACAAAATAAATTGCTATAAAAAAAGTTGACCTTATAGATGTAAAAATTAACCTAATAGATTTAAAAGTTGCCCAATCAAAATTTTTGAAATTGACCTAATTTCTAAATGAAATTGACGGAAAAATATTTAATTTTAATTTTTAATTTAATTACGGAAATTCAATTAAGGTTTGAAAAGAGTTAGATTTGAAAATTTTGAAATTTCAAATTCCAACAGAAAAGAAAAATAACGTATTTTTTACTAAAATCGACCAAAAATTTATTTAATTGACCTAAAAACCAAAAGTTGGCCTATCGAGTAAAAATTGACTATTAACTGACCTAATAACTTCGTAGAGCCCTAAAATAATTGCGTTTTTGGGCTTTTCAGAAAAAAGTTACAATATCGTCGAAAATTGACTTTTTGTGCCCTAGTTATTAAGTGCTAAAAATACTTAAACTTAAACAGCTTAACTAGATCTTGAGTTGACTTTGAATAAGTCGAGCCCGAAGCACCGACAGAGGCCTCCCCCAGTTATTAATTAAGTTTCATATCGGAGCCAGCATCTCTCAGCTATCGCGAGCAGTGAGGCGATAAATGAGAGGCAAGAAAAGTCAGAATAATGGGCGCTGAGAGGCAAATGCGGTCGTTTGGTCCGCGGAAGCAGTTTGCATTTTGCAGGTAGACGTCACTTCCCGAGGGTACGAACCGCACTTTGGGACGCAGATCTGCAACAGAGTAGCAGTGGCTGGGAAAATAAGAGCCGTCGCGTATCTGGAGCGGCATAAATAAAGCCAATTAAATGGAAGTTGAATTACTTTTATTGGGAACCCATTTTTAACACTTTTTGCATAATTTTTGTGCCGCTCGCATAAATTCTCTAATCGTGAGTTTATAAAGGTAATTAAATTCCACTCCCTTGTTGAACAACCGTTTGTGTCGGTTTTGTTAAATGCACTATTTTTGTTTATTTACCTCTCCACTGCATGCACTCGCCAATTGGCACTTAGAACAGATCAATGGACAACAAAATGAGTTATTGTTATGGCGTGAAATCGAGTAAATGGCGAACGCTGAGTGTTCGGAAACGTAATTAAGCAGCGCTCCAGATAAAATGTCCCAGCGCCGCTCTGAGTTATGGAAATCTGGAAATTTAGGAGGCCACTGTGGGCTTTTTAGGGCTCCCGAACGCATTTTAGTCGCTCTCAAAGTCGGCTTTTTTGGCCAAAATCACCGAAGAAGTCGATCTGCCCGAGAGTTCTGGAGTAAGGAGACCTGATTCGGGGCCTCCAGTGCGTACTTTATGGACCCTTCAGCGAGATAAGACGCAACACAAAGGAAGTGGGGCTGAACAATACACGCTGTGGCCCTAATAAAGACGTATTTTCCCACCGAACCGAGCAAAATGCAAATCGAATGCACCTGGCGTGTGTCCGCTTCCCCGACCGAAAAAATCAAATGACGCCCGATTATCAATTCAAATGCTCGTCTGTGTCTTCCTCCTTTTTTTTTCGTGAATTATCTTTTGTTCTGCTCCTGCGCCAGCCAGCGGAGATGAAAATAAATTGGACTCATTCATTGATTATCGTCATTCTATTTTCTTCACCGTGGAATGCAATGAAAGTCACCTGTTCAATTATCTCACATTTGTATTCACCAAAGACGTCTAAAAGGTTAATCTGCTGAGCAGTTTGAGAATTTATATGTGCGCCTGATCTCGAGACCTACCACGAAACTGAATTCCCCGACTCGCTGCAGGCTCAAATGTATGTAAATAGATGCAGCACATGTCTATTAGGGCTATCTCATCACCTTCATTAACGAGAAAGGTATTGAACAGTCGTCGAATCTTTCAATTTACATTACTTTATGCTTCGTAACACTAATCCGATAGCATATCATATATTTTATGAGCCTTATGTTTGTTTTGGCGTTATTGGGTCTTAAGATCGCGGCTCTTTTCTCCACCTCGGGGCCATAAAAAGGCGGTAAAACCCTCAAAATTGACTTTTAAGTGTCCTAACTTCATTTTCGAGTTCATAAAATGGAACCTCTTTATTTTCGAAAAAAAATGGGTTAAACAACTTCGCGGACGATTTCTGTGCTGTATGCGACTTCCCTCACAGGAACCACATCAACGGAGGTGTAGGGGTAGTACTCGAAGGAGAAGGCTCCGGGGTAGTAGACGAGCTCCTCGAACTGCAGCTGGCGCTGGGGCACTCCAACAAAGACGACTCTGGTGGGTTCTGGCTTCTTCTCTGGCTCCCTGTACTCGACAGTCTCGACCTGCACGGGGGCTTCTGGCTTCGGATAGTTGTATCCACTGGGCTGCTCGGGTTCCAGGGCCTCCTGTCGCTGTCCCAGTCCCTTTGTGAAGCGCGCAGGAAGGGGTCGGAACCGTCGCTGAGCCTGCTGCGGCTGCTGGGGCTCCCGAAAGAGGTGGGAGATGTCGGCGTGGACGCCGAGGACCGCCAGGGTGACGAGAATAAGGGTGAGCTTGTGCATTCTGAGGAGTTAATCGAGCTACTGATACCAATTCGTCACTCTGATGAGCTTTTTATAGGCCAGTTCGATCGATCGGCAGTTGATATTCATAACGCATCTGATAGTATGACTATTATTATGCGTGTTTTTGAACTTGACCACGACCGGGTGTCTTGGAGCCGGGGTTTTGCCGTCCAAAAACGATGATCACGTGCCAGCAGTGTAACAATGCAAAGTCACTGCCGGGCGTGATCGAGAACCCATAAGGCAAGCGTTCTAGCAAATCCATTTCTCATCAAGGACCCGCACTGAGCCCTGATGAAGACGGATGGGCCTTGATTGGGGCCGACTCTGGGGCTCCCCAATCGAGACCGAAGCGTAATAAATTACCCACAAAGCATGCATTTATCTGAGATATGTGAACACGAATTTCTAAGCATGGGGATTGTGGCTCGGGAGCAGTGACAAGCCATTGAGAGCGGAGTAAAACAAAATGATCGTAGAGACTAGTAATTTGGTAATATGTGAGGCAGAGGCATGAAGAAAGAGATATATGCTAAAGAAATTGTTGAAGCAGCGGGGATCCGAGATGCTGGATAGTTTCTCTTTTCCTCCTCTGCTCCTCCGTCTCTCGAACGTTATGAATGTGGCTTCATCGTGAAGATGACTTGTTATTCATTTTGTGGATCGTGTAGATCCGAGACCCCGATTGTGTTCCCAATCACTTCTTAGACACCGATAAGACTCCTTCTCTCCGTGTACTAATTCTGGTATTTATGTCTCTGTAATGGGATTGGCTTGGGAAATTTGCTTGAAACGGTAATTCCATGCCCTGAAAAGCTTTGCTTAGGAAAGTTTTAAAAAATATTTCTTTGAGCTCATTTCAAACCATTTTTAAGGCTTTTCTAGTCCACAAACTAAAGACAGTAAGGAACAGAAGCCGGAGGAAAGTAAAAACACCATTGTTTCCCGCGAGACACTCGATTTCTAATCCGTCCATCCGACACAACTTCACATGCCAAATTGCTGCTGCCACCAACCAAGCTCCTAAATGACAGCTCGCCATTACAGTTTTCGTTGTTGTTGTCCGAGCCCACTCGTTTGCCGATTGAAAAACGATGTGAGATACAAATCTCTCACAAAAATTAAATACCAATTGACTTATTGTTCTTTCAATACCTACGAGTACGGGCCTTGAGGAGCACATATGTGACAAGGAATTTATGGACAAACAGTAGCAATGCATGGAACTCTTTACAACTAATCTATCTCGCCAGTATTGCCAGGGCTGTCGCGGTTTACCACTATTTCGCTAGTTAACATTATTCAACATGCAAGAGAAACAAATCTCGCCATTGTTCCAAAAAAGGCTTACGTAAAATCAGCAGATTGGCGAGCGACGAAGCGACGTTAGAATTGCTAGTTATTGGGTTATTGGCTTTTAGTGGTGGGTGACGTTCAACAATGTTGGAAATATGCTTAACTCCATCTCGATTGCAATAAATCAAAAGTTAATAACGCGTGACAGTTTTCCCAAAAATGTCACTTACCGGAGCTGCTCATTAAAATGCCGTTACTTGCTCTCCCATGTGGGGAAATTGGAGCTGGACTGGGTGGGTATTGGTCAGTGGTGGAGCTCCAGGGGGGTCTTCGTGGGACTCCTTTGGGCTTTTGGATTAGAGATGTAATTAAAAATCAATTAAAAAATGTTGGAAAATGTCCGCCAGCTTGCACAAGCCCCCTGAATTTGCGTCAGTTACCTGCAGTTCAAGACTTGCAACAGCTACTTTCTCCCAAACCAATTAATTCGCCCATTTTCACGGTGCTTTTTGCCCGCACCCAAGGAGCCGGCGTCGTGGGAACCCTCCGCGCTGCGTAATCCTTTCCTGTGCTCCAGAAGAAATATAAAAAGCTGCGTTCCCTGAAATCCATTAGACACGGGTACTTGAAACACAATGCCCGCCATGCGATACTTTTTGTTGGTCTTATCCCAGGCTGTCCCGTGTCTAAATCACCGCACTGCATGCATGCTTAAAAGGCTCTTTCTGGATGATGATTTACAAATTTAATAGCTAATTGAAAACCCCTCGACCATCAAATGCCTCGTAATGGCGAGCGACTGGCCGACGACGACGACGACGCGATACAAAGTATCAAATTAAGCGCGTTCTCATTTTGCATTCTCACAGGATGAAGATGAAATGGCACAAATGTGAGTGATATGCGAGCAAAAAGGGGTTTTTGCCCGCTCCATGCCTCTTATTTTCCGACAATTAGTAACGGTGTGTTAATTTGAAGAAATTAAACACTGCTCGGTGCAACGACTGCACTTTTTGCGTATTTCAGCAACAACGATGGCGATCAATCGCCAGTTAATTACCTTTTTGTCCCCGCAACCACATAATTTATGGCCCACTCTGTTCTGGAAGCTAGGTAATTATCTTCTTACTGGCTTCTCTGAGCTGCCAACCGCGTGTGTAGCGACGAAGTCGCGGAGCAGAGACGAGATGTCAAAATAAATCACCGGGAGACAAAACAAAGCGCCATTTGCTTCGCCAATCAGATCGATTTCGGACAGTTCACTGAAATACGTCGATTCGGGATGGCCGCTGATGGCAAATTGATACGGATCTACACGTTTTTGCGGGCGAATTTCGGTGACAGCTTTATTCAGACGCCTGGACTTCCGGAGGTTCACGCTCCTCCTGACGAATTTATCTCTCCGATTGGAGATCATCAATTACAAGACGATCTCAGGTGGCTAACTACTACTAGCTACTTAAGTCCGGAGGCTCATCTCTTGGTGGCTGTTTTTAGGGGTTCCTCTAGTGATCGTCACCAAAGATGGGAGCTCTAGACCTAGAGCATGGAAAAAAAAAATTTCCATGCTCTAGGGCTCTAGACCCCGTACTTTGGGAGCTAGAGAAAATCGAATTTTTGTATGGGAAAATTTCACCAAGATTTGGTTTTCTCTAGCTCCCAAAATACCGGGGCTAGAGCTCCCATCTTTGGTGACAATCACTAGAGGGACCCCTAGAAACAGCCACCAAGAGATGAGCCTCCGGACTTAATTACTTTGGGAGATTTTTTTTTCGATCCAAGTAGACCCCTACCTCCACGAAAATTGGCTGAAAATTTTGCTCTGTTTGCCACTGCATAAAAAGAGCGACCGACCTGAAAAATTTCCATGCTCCAAGGCCCTTGTGCCCCAAGCGACCTTTGACGCCCCCAATCCAAGAAAGGTGACACACGAATCAATTAACATTTCCCGTCCCCACTTTTGGTTTCGTTGCGAGAGACCCTTTCTCAGCGGCACAGCCCGTAATCAGCGGTGTTCCGACGGTCCCTAATGCATAATTTTGCGCCACACCTCGAAGACAATGCGTTATACAAGCGGTGCATTAGCTAAACTATCTCTTTCGTTCGATATGGCATGGCGCGATGACAACCAGCCTCTTCGTCGTCAGAGAAACATCGGTACTTCATCATTGCCGTTACTCTCGTGATTACATACTGCACCATAATCCGGCTCCGAGTCCCCTGTCATTATTCTTTTGTGCCGTGTGGCGCGCAGATTTTCAATAGAATCCACTTTGAATTTTAATGAAGTTTCGCTTTTGATGCACTTCGGTCTCCGGGTAAGCTAATTTGGGTCAACACCCGCGCATTCTTGGGGCTTGAAATGGAAATGTTTATGTAAATACTCGAGCTACTGGCTCCAACGCCATGCCATCTTGACGTGTCATTGCTTGCTCTTCTCTGGACTCATTAATAAATTTCAGACTGTGGGAGGAGCAGATTGGGAATTGGTTCTTGGCTCTTCGAGGGTCTCTTTTCAGTGTCTGAAGTCTCCGTTTTTCCTTCTTTAATTGAATCCAAATAATTAAGGTTCTTTTCCTCCTCTTTTTTTCCTTTGAAAAACCCAAAACACCTCATAGATCCAGTCAGAGCTCCCAAAGAGTCACCGTCTCCAAGCCATTCGTATCACGCCCCGTCATCTCGCTGACAGAAGCTCGTCACTTACATAATAGCTCACATTCACATACATTGTTTCACTCGCATTCAAGACCGAGAGACCCGAGCTATCGCTTTCCTCAATCTTTGAATATTCATCTTTCATCCGTGCGCGTCAGCTTAACCTTTAACTTGAATTCACTAACGATGAGAAGACAAGTTCACGCTTCCCCATTCATCTTGCTGCAAAAAATATATAAATTTAAATTGTTTGTCTTGTGTCAGTGTTATGTCAAATCAACATATCAAATTATAAATTGCCCATTGTTTCATGCATTATTATATAAACTCTGGCTGGGGACGCGACCGATGCTCCGAGATGGGACCAGTAGCCGGCAGCAGATTAATTGATGTGCCTTTGACGGACTGGCGGTGGTCGGAGGCTGTGCGGGGGAGTGTCGCAAGGGCAAAGATTTGCGTGCTGGAGTGATTTGTCATCGCTTTTTGGGCATAAACGGTATTACGCATTGGGCTAGAGAAGGTTTTCTCGTGAGAAGGCTACAAGCTAGGTCCGAGATTGCTTTTACTGGCCAAAGAAACGTTTTTGCAGTACTTTTCCGGTCCGGAAATTTTTTTTGTAAGCTTTAGGACCCTTCAGTTTTCTCCTAATAGAACATTAAGGGCCATTTAAACAATTTTTGTCGGTTCAGCCGCTGATGAGAAATCCTTCCCCAAAGAAACTGCTCAAGTTTGCCCCAGTAACGCCAATTGTAGACCGATTTCAGCAGGTCCAAGAGCAGATTTCTAGTCTGGGAGCTTCCACTGATCCTTTAAAACCAGTTTAGACCCTCCGGAATTCGGGGAATCGGGGAAACTTCAAAATCTGTCAAACTGCTTTTAAAATGGCCTTAAGGGTCCCTTGGCTAGGAAACACCACCTAAGAAAACCTGCAGAAAACGAAGCTGCTGCTCTCACACTTGAAGTTCTCACTCACATTCATATCAAAGACCTTCCTAAGCAGCTGAACAAAACTTTCGGACATTCCATTAAATGTTCACGAAGCCAATTACCACTCGACGGTGACTTAATTACCTCTCGTTCGCGACTGGGTTGTGGACGGAAAATAGAGAAAAAGGCCAGGAACAGCAATCACCTCGTAATCACAGATAAAAGCTGGCAGCTAATTCGAACCGATACAGATCTAAATCTGGTTTAAGTTCCACTCGAGAAATGGAGTCGAATACATGCAATTAACACTACAGAGTCGCCCGTTTGGACCAGGAATTCACATATCAGGTGTTTCGATTTCACAAACCAAACCACATTGCTGCAGAATGTAGGCTGTAAGCTGCTTAGGCCAGTGCGCAAGCTCAACATAATTTATACCTACATAAAGCACTATTAACTGAGATTTGCATCTCCGTACTTGTATACATGAAGTGTTAATCCTGCTCAAACAAATTATTGACATAATGCACTCGCGAGTGGGGCCCGTTTCGGCCAGAGCTTGACCTCTTCGCACGGCGCGGCTCAGCTGCCAATTGCCACAAACGAAACACTCATAATTTATTTTGTCTCTCTGCGGATTTGCATTTTATGATTTAGCGTGCTTTTAAATCGCAATCGGCAATCTCGCATGTGTGTAAAATAATATTTTGCTTTGTAACCTGTCAATGGCACGCATTTAACTTTCACACTTCTCATCCTCCTCTCGGACACGACGATGCACTTCATAGCATAATGTTCCCGTGCTGTGCCAGGGCCGGAGTCAGAGAAGCTCACAGTTGTCTGTTTTTCCTCGAGGGGCTTTTTGAAAGGTCTAGGAAAGAACTGAGAGCTTTCTGGAACCTCAAAAGGTCTAACGGAAGATCCATTGAAGGACCTCTTGGAAAACCTCTCAAAAGTCTCTTCAAAGAGCCTCTTGGGGGACTATTCTAAGGTCCTTCAAAATACCTCTTAAAAGTCTTCTTGAAGAGACTTCTTGGGAGCTCCCAAGTGACACTTTAAAGAACCAATTGAAGGACCTCTAGAAGGATTTTCAAAAAATTCTTCCAAAAAATCCTTAGAAAAACTGTAGAAGATCCCTTGAAGGACCTCTTGGAAAACTCTCAAAAGTCTCCTCAAAGACCCTATTTGGGGACTATTCTAAGGTCCTTCAGAATACCTCTTTAAAGCCTTCTTGAAGAGACTTTTTGGGAGCTCTCAAATGACACTTCAAAGAACCAATTAAGGGACCTCTCGAAGGATTATTAATAAAACTTTCGAAAAACTCCTCAGAAAAAGTCTAGAAGAAGCCTTGAAGGACTATTTAAGGAGGCCTGTTCGAGGACAGTTAAGGCCCTCAATTTCCCTATAGGCGACCCTGAACTCTAACTCCATTCCGGTCCACGAGGAGATGGCCGATGGTGATGCTAATACGAGATAACCATGATGATGGTGGTTTATTGCATGCAAAATTAGAAAATGAAAAATTTATATGTTTTAATATACATTTAACAGTAAACAATGCATGAGCGACGCGCGCTGCAGATGGATCGAGAGGCTGCCGTTGCCGAGGCCAATAATCATAGTCATTTCGTCGCTCATTTCATTCACTTTAATTCAAATTGGCACGGTACTAAAATGGCTATAAGGTGCCGCACAAACTCTGCCTTCGCATTATACGGCTTTGATAAGACCGCGTCCATTTATGACAATTTTAATGGCAATTATGATGAGGCTGTGCGTTTCAGCATTTCCTAGAAACGTACGGACCAGCCAGGTGTAGCTTGACAGCTTTTTACGGCAGTAATCCATCATTAAACCGGGCGTTATTTGGGTCAACGTACGAAGACTCGGATTACGGGCTTTGTTATTGCTCCGCTGGCTCTTGATGGTTCCACTGGCCTTTCGGGGGGTCACTTGATAAGGAAGGTTTATGACGAAACCAGCTGAGAACGTTCGTCAAGTTGTCAGCTGACGTGAAAGGAAATCATTTGTTCCTCACTCGGCGTCATGGCTAGAATCCGGGATGCTTTCGCCAAGTGGCTGAAGTTCCGTGCGCAAGGAGATCCCTCCCGAGTCCGAGAGGAAGTCTTCAAAGTGCTGAAGACGAAGTCCTGCTGCAGGAACCTCGATAGCAAGCTGAAGAATAAGTCTTCCAATCTGATCTACAGCTTCAACAAGCTCTGGAGAAAGTACGGTGGGCAATTGAACAGACTGGTGGAACGAGAAGAAGCCTTCCTGAACAAACCTGCTCGAGTCGAGCACGAGTGTAAAAGGAAGAAAATCGGCCGACCAACCAAGTCCTACGAAGAGAGTTGCACCAGATCCAAGCAAAAGAAGATCCAGAACCTGCTCAAGTTTTCTCTTCAAGAGCTCGTAGACGCCGTAGTGAGCAAGGTGTACAAGCTGGGTCATCGCTTAGAAGCGCGAGAGCTCGCCGAAACCTTCAAGGGAATCACTACGAAGATTTCGTCCACTTCAGCCACTCAGGTGAGAAGTTTTTCTCTCGTCCGATTTTTTTCCACAAGACATTCCTATCTAGGCGCTTTCCATGGTGGAGGAAGCAGAGCTCACCCAGTCCTTCTCGAGCACCAGAATAACAAAGTTCCTCCAAGAAGACGATAAAAATCAATAAAGAAGCCGTTTTCCACCTGACTGAGCCATCTGCTACCGACTTAGGGCCGACTATTTTCCATTCATTAACTCTTGCATCATCATCTGCCCAGCAGTATCCCTCGCAGAAACCCATTAAAGCTTCTTTCACGCTCTGCTCCGCTCCGATTTCACACTTTTTCTACATTCCGCAACACATTCTCAATTTTTCAATTACTTTACCGTGATTCCATTGTGAAATCTTCGATTATCCTGCAGCCGACCGCTTTATTGAATGCAAAACGAGTCGTGTTACGGGAACTAATCGGTTATGCTTGTTGCAGGAATTACGCCAGAACGGCGGACCGTGATTTGCGCTATTTGATCTAGATCCATTCCCACGAGCCTCGGTGTTGCGACAGTTTTGTGCGGAAAAGGGCCCTCCATCGTGACTCCACCCCTACTTTCCCATGAAATTAATTCACCTTTCACAATCACTCACCAAATTTATTCATCAGCAGTTAATTTGTTGTTTGTTTGTTCGAATGCGCGCGCGAAAAGAATTCATAAAGCGCACGAAATGTCTATTATTTTGCCACAAATGGAATACAACGGCGAGCTGGCTCTATGAAATATGTGATGTAGAGGTCTCTATTATAAATAAGTCGCGTTACGGCAATGAGCCATTCGTGGTGCAGGGATTGTGGGTGTTTCCATGACAAAAGTCTCATTTTTCTTCGTTTTCGGTCTCGTTGCACTTTTATTAATGGGGGTTTTCTTTTGTCCGTTTGTCTTGAAATTGCTTAGAAAATTTCTGAGAGACTTTCTAGTTAAAAACTAGGGTTTTATTTTAGGTTGATGGGTTTAAATTTTGGTAAAAAATGAAAATAAGAGAAATTGATTTTTCTTTAAAATATTTTCATGGGAAAAAAAGAGTTAATTTTTATTTTGACCCATTGGCTACCAAGATTTTCAAACAGCATCTAGCTTTTCGAAATTCAATGTTTTGGTTGAAATAGAGAAAAACGTAAAAAATATATGCTCATGGTTTAGAAATGGGTTAAATTTTTTTTATCAAAAAATAATTTGTACTCAACTCTAAATATTGTAAAAGAAAGTTTTTTTTAAAATTAACACGTTAATTTTTTAAAATAATTTTTCAAAAGTGAAGATTTAAAATCGAATATGGCGGCCAAATCGAAAAATATCAAGACTAGCTGCCTTTAACTAAAATGTTGTCAGAAGTAGAAAGATGAATTTATTTAAAAATGCTTTCAAAACTAGTCATTAACTTTAAGTTTCCCCGGAATAAAATTTCAAAGGTTGATGAGTCATCAGTGAACCCTTTTACCGTTTAAAAAAAATTAGGTTTCAGGTTTTGATATTTTTGCTTAGTATGTTTTTCAAACAAGCTTTTCCAAAACGAGAAACTCCAACTCAAAGTAGGAAGCAACGACACTCGAGGCTCTCTGACAGATCTACGGCCGATGATTAACGATGAAATGTGCTAAAAGCCCAAAACACTCGCGATAAATCCGAAACGATACGAATCCGCTGCTGCCGCAATTCGACAAACTGTGAGATCTCTCCATTTTTCCATGCTTTTTTACGGGGGTGTTTTGTTTATGAATTTTAATAGAAATATTATTACAATAAAGCGTACAGTCGCCAGGCAAGTCAGAAATATCATAAAAGTCGACTGCAAATCGCATAATTTTAACATTTATTTTGTGAAACCTTTGGATTCCTTCTTTCACTCTCGATTTAACGTTAATTATTGGTGTACACTATGTGTTTGCCAACATAATTCGATGTCGACAACTGATTGTAATGGATAAATGAAGCATATACGGTAATGAATCAAATAACAATCTGCTGGAGTTGTAATATGGGACTCAAATTGATGTAACCGCTAAAAGTCGTGGTACATCGGATTGGCAATAGCGTTACTGGCTTTTGGTTTCACTATTTTGCAATGGACGGCATGTTAAGACTGGAGCTGGCTGCTCTGAGACGAACTTTGGCTTCACTCCGGTCGCGCCGGTCGCAAGTCTAATTTTATTTCGCCAGCTATTTTAATGATCTCCGCCTTCATTGCGTCGGAAATCGCGGAGGTGCGATTAGGAATCTCCCTGAGGGGTTCTCATTCTCCCGAGATTCACAGCCTTGATGTTTTAGTTGAGGCTCTGAAAATTACTAGGCTTTAAAGCCACTTCTATTCAAGTCTTCACTTATCAAAGAAAATTTTTGGCCAAAAAATTTTTGTCGTTAAAATAGTCTCTGATGACCTATAACGGCTGCTTTTGCCTCGAGAACCACATTTCTTAAATTTTTGGGTCAAAAATGTGGAAATTAGACATAAAGCTTTTTTCACCTAAAATTCAGAAAATGGCCAAACCTCCGCTCGTTAACGAGGCCTTAATTTCGAAATTTCCGACCAAAAATTTTTTGTCGCAATTTAGGTCCCTGGAGCCTTAAAATGGCTATTTTTCCCCAAAAGCCACAACTCTTATGTTTTTGGGTCATGAAGTTGGGTTTTGAAGAAACAAAATTGTTCACTTCAAATGCATAAATTTGCCAAACCTACGCTCATTGACGAAACCTCCATTTCGGTTTTTTTGACCACAAATTTTTGTCGAGAAAATTGTCTCGGAAGCCTTAGAACGACTTAGTTTGCCTTGAGAAACAAGTTTTCAGACATTTTGGATAAAAAAAGTGAAAAATGGGGAAAAATCGCCCCAAGGAAGTCTCGAAAACTTCCCATACCAAAGAGGACTCCCCGTCGTCTGGCTTCTGCTGCACCCTGATTGCATTTTAATTCGAGTCTCGGGCCGTCCAACGACAATAAGCGACGGATTCCGATCTCACACTATTAAAAATGAATTATCTCCTTTGCTCCCGTTTCAATCTCGCAAATGACCGCCCAGGAGCCACTTTTCTGGACACAAAACGGCCATTAAGCATGCCTCATTGTGCAGTCATCGTCCGTCCACTTTCAACTCACCGCCTCGGGAAAGATTTGCTCAGACTCTCAGAGTCATGCCATATGATGCTTTTAACGACTTTATAATTCATAAACCCCACTTTGCAAGCCTGCATCTCGCCAATCCAACGGTGGCCTTTTGTGTGTGCGATTTGGATGATTTGAATTTAATATTTCTCAAATTATTTACATTTTATTTTTCGCTTGTTTGGTGTTTACCCTCTTCCGACTCTCTTTGCATAGACATAAAACGGCAATAAAAGCGAATGCCAAAGCGTCAAGTTCCTAGGAAAATGAATTTCAGACATTACTTAAATGGATGCTGGTGGTTTTACTAGCTGCGAGCCGGAATCTGCAGCATTTGAATAAAATTCAATTAAATGTGTAATTATGTGTAATTGGAATCTGTTTTTATTTATTTCTTTAAATTTTTCATCTGAGACCGAGCCAAGTAGCTGTGTTCTGCAATATTAATTTCGTCGTCGATTCGAATGCAAATGCGGTAGAGCTGCCGACGCGAGACACATTAAGGAGCGCGATTAATTCGGTTTTAATAATGTTTAATTATGTGAAAAACATTTGATCGCCTTTGAAACACGTTTGAGTGATTGCTTATCTTAATTGCGAATCGACGTTGTCATATCTCATGAGAACGAGGCAGATCGCATTTCCGCTCGTTGATCCGCTTAGAATGCACTTAGATAAAAATGAAAGATACTCTCAAGGGTCCTTGAAAATGCAATAAAACTCCCCTTGCTCTAAGTGGCCCACTTCAAATTTTATTAGCGTGAATCCCAGCACTCCTTGAGACACCTCTCAAAGCAGCTGTCCCCTCCAAGATGAAACCCACCTTTGTCTTCACCAAGCAACGCAAGACGTTCGGGCGTCAATGCCGGTTCTCGAACTTCCACGAGGTCCTCGTCTCCATTCCCTCGAACCACGACGAGCTGCTCGAGAACTACGTCCTCGAGAACCCTACGCAGAAAACGACCCAGCTGGCCCAAGAGTTTGCTCACAGCGAGGTCAACACGGAGAGGACGGAGCACAGCCATCGGGGGATGCTTCACGCCCAAGGGGGGTGGCCCAGAGATGTCAACTACCTCGACGAGGAGCAGCCGGTGCGGTACAAGAGGAAGCTGGAGAAGGAGGAGAGCTACATCAAGGACGTTGGGAGGCTCGTGGGCATAGGCGAGAAGGTGGTGCAGGAAAACAACGCCGTAAACTGCTTCGAGCGGTACTTTGACGACGAAACGGACAAGAGTGGCCCTCCCGAGACCAGGATGGAGCAGATCGAGACCTTTGTGGACTCGCACGTGGCCAAGAGACCTCTCAGACACCTCTCCTGGTCGAGTGAGGGCGCGTCTGCCATCTCTGCTGTCCACTCGGACCTCGCTGGTGGCCCCACCGACTCTTATGTCTGGGACCTGGAGCGCTCAGACGTCCCCAGCGCCACTTTTGTGCCGGAATTCGAGCTCATGTGTCTCGAGTTCTGCGTCAAGCACCCCAAAGTCCTTGCTGGTGGTCTCACAAACGGCCAGGTGGCCATCTGGGACTGCCGGACACCCCAGAGCCCCGTGGGCATCAGCGAGCCAGAGGTCTCCCACCGCTCCGTCGTGAACTCTGTGCTCTGGGTCAACTCCAAGTCGGGCACCGAGTTCTTCTCCGGCTCCTCCGACGGCCAAGTCATCTTCTGGGACTCCAGGAACTTCTCGGAGCCCGTGGACGTGCTTCTTATGGACCCCATCAAGACGGACGAGCAGCAGCTCTCGCGCTCCCAGGGAGTCTCCGTGCTCGAGTACGAGACCACGATCCCCTCCAAGTTCATGGTAGGCACGGAGCAGGGCATGATCTTCTCCTGCAACCGCAAGGGCAAGACGCCCACCGAGAAGATAAACTTCAAGCTTAACTGTCACTTTGGCCCCGTCCTGTCGCTCTGCCGCAACCCTTCGTATCTCAAAACTTTCTTGACGGTGGCCGACTGGAGTGCCAAGATCTGGTCCGAGGACAACCGGGACAACCCCATCTGGTGGACTAAGAACCACGTTTCCGAGCTAACTTCAGGCTGCTGGAGCGCCAACCGCTGCTCCCTGTTCTTCACGACCCGCTCCGACGGAGTCCTGGACGCCTGGGACATTCTCGTTCAGCAGGACAGGCCCCTGACGTACCTGAAGGTATGCGATGAGTCTCTCAGGTGCATCAAGGCTCACCCGGACTCCAGGATCCTGGCCTGTGGGAGCGATGCCGGGAAGCTGTACCTCGTCCAGGTCTCGGAGTACATGCAGTCCAGTGCCAAGCAGGACAAGGGCTTCCTGACTTCGGTGAGTCTAATGTTTGAGGGGATGGGGGCGGGCAAAAAGATATTTTTGGACACAACCCCTGAAAATAGGCGTCTGAAGAACGTCCTGAAGAAGGAGTGGGCTCTGAAAAGGAGTGTGTCCCAGATATTGGGTGTTACGAAAAGAGGCGTGTTCTAAAATGGCGTGTCCTGAAAAGGGGTCTGTCCTGAAAAGAGGCGTGGCGCAAATATGGGGGTTCTGAAAAGGGGCGTGTCTTGAAAAGGGGCCTGTCCTGAAAATGGATGTGTCCTGAAAAGGCGTGGCCCAGATATGGGGGTTCTGAAAAGGGGTGTTTTATAAAATGGGTGTGTCCTGAAAAGGGGTGTGTCCTAAAAAGAGATTTCTTAAGTTCTTCAGGAAAAGGGCGTGTCTCAAAAAGAAGAGTCCAAAGATTTTCCCGAAAGGGGTGGGTCTAGGCAAACGTAATATTTTCTTCTTCAGAAAACTTCAGAATAATTTCCTCCCACAGTTCAAATCTCTAGTAACGCCTCTTTGCAGATGATGGAGCGAGAGTCGAAGCGCGAGAAGATCCTCAGTGACAAGATGCGGGAGCTGCGGCTGAAGCTCAGAACGGAGGCCAGCAAGCCCAAGGACGTAGAAGAGACAACTCCATCTCAGCTCAAGCAGAGGGCCCAGGAGCAGCTGGCGAAACAGTGTGAGGCAGCAGAGGCCAGCTTCTACGAGATCATCGAGAGCGAGAAGACGCGCAGACGAGTGGCCTACCTGGGACCGGAGCCGGAAGAGGCCGACGAGGCCGTCGAAGCGGCCGAGGAGGAGGAAATCGACTGACTCCTCGTCACCCGATAGCTCTCTCGAATGTATGTTTAGTTGTCGTCGCGAGATCGTGCATTTTTCCGAGCTCCGATCTGCATGAAGAATATGTTACAACAGTCAAATGTAATATGTTATTTTTTGTCCCCCCTCGATGTCGTCGTTTCTGTCATTGCAGCAAATGCAGAAATAAATGGCGACTCGTAATCGATACATTGCTAACGGTATCTAAATATATTAGCATCACCGGCCGTGGCTGCGGCAGTATCATGGATTTTTGAGCCGCAATATGGTCCAATGTGCGCTAGTCAATGTCGACACGAATATCGCTAGATATTCTTCTCTATGTATATTATTTATTTGTCAGTACTTTTTCTTCTCAGAGATGTTTTCTCCGACTTACAAAGTCGTTAACAAAAATTTCGTGCAACGAAACCTCGTCTTCGGAGTCCACTTAATTGATTTATGCGAGATTCCAGGCTGCAACAATGATGTGGAATGAACGCGGGGGATTCCGAAAAATGAACAGAGTGACGCAATTGCCACCACTTGTTGCGTGAGGAAACCCCACCAGTTGCTCCCGACTTCCACCTGTTGCGCCACTTGTTGCTCCCCAGTTCCACCTGTTGCATGTTCATTATCGATCTCCGTGCCAGCTGACTACAGTGGCTGCGTCACAGGGAGCAGAAAAGTTGCGCTCCCGAGAAAAAATTCACCGAAAATCGGTTTCTGCAGTTTTTCTCCCAAAAAGTGAAAGAAAATGTAAAAGAAGGTGCAAACGAGCCAGAGAAGTCAAGATTTCGTGAAAGCTCCCTCGGGTGAAGGAGAGAATCGGGATACAGAAAATCCTGCTTGGTTACGTAACTCTTATTCTGACTTTTTCACTGGGAAGATGTGCCAAAGCGGAAACTAAGGCAAGATGAACATGGCAGGGAGCTTCAAGGTCCAGCTGGTGAACATGGGCACCCGAGCTGCGGCATGTAAGTTCCGGCTCCTGGACCCACGAGCCCCCTTAAGCCTCCCTTTTGTCTTTCAGTCCAGTCCAAACTGCGGTCTCTACACGACTTCCACCTGCGGCTGCTCCAGCACCAGCAAACGGGCATCCTCGGACCCTCGGGAGTGGACATCGCCAACACCATCAAGTATTTTTCGCAGACTTTGATGAGTGAGTATCGATTTTTCACACCCCTCGTGTGCGCATGTCTCGCGAAACCCAGCTGTTGCGGAGTCGAGAGGGAAAGTGCGGTCACTGACACTGATTCTGATTGCAGCCGTGTTGAAGGACGTGCCCAATTCGCCGCTGTCCATCATCAAGGACCCCTCGATGGACCACGTGCGGATGAGCGGGTACCCCAATTTGGAGTACTCCAACCTCTACAACGCCCTCGCCATGCTCCTGGACGTGGCCCCCAGCATCCAAGTCGGGATCCAATGTAGGTTTTTGACTATTAAGGAAGCTCTAGAATGTCAGGGTTTGATTTTCTAGCGTTCGGAGAGTCCATTCTACAGTGTCTCGGATGCATTTTGCCGTTCCTCGACAAGGACCTGATCGAGAACATCCCGTATCTCACCGCCTCGGCCATCTCCGTGTTCCCCCACATCCTCCACCAGAACATCATCAACTCCCTGTGCTACTACATTCTTCCCTTCACCATAAGTAAGTGCTGTCTCGAGGTTTCCTGGCCTCTAAGAGTCTTCTTGCAGCTCGACAAGGCGAAGAAGACACCGAATCCCAGGCCAGCCAGTCCATTGCGGCCGTCATCATGCTGATCTTCCAGTACTCGAGCAACCCAGCGCACCATTGCCAGCTTCTGGAGTGTCTCATGGCCCTAAAGCACAACGTAGCCAAGGACCTGCTGTGCGTGATTGCCTACGGAACCTCCTCGTCCCGATCCGCGGCCGCCAAGCTGCTCTTCTACTACTGGCCGCCTTTCAACACGGAGCTCTTCGACCGCAAAGTGCTTCTTTGCAAGTACACAAGTGAGTTTTTTACATCTACGCTCATTTTTTGAAGGGAGCCGATGGCAGGTACTGTCAAAAATTCCAGTTTCAAAATATTTTAGAGAGAGGGGGTCAAATTCGGTATTAAGAGATATAGCCTTTAAAAAGTTAGCCTTGTGAGAAAAATGCCCATATGACAATTTCGGAAATTTCTTAACTCAAAGGTCTTAAAAGATAACAACTTAATTTATTTTGTAATCTCACAAAAATAGCAATTTTACGATATAAAAAATATAACTTTGAATATTTTCGATAACACTAGTCAACAAAATTGAGGTCACTTTCTCCTCCCAAGCCCGAACTATTTTTCCCATGTAGGACATGATGAGTGTATAAAAACCTCATATAACATTTTGGATTCCTATTCTCAGATTTCGAGATATAGCCCAAAAAGTGAAAATCACGGTTTTCACCATGTTTGGTCCTATAACTCAGCTATTAAAAGCTCGATTGAGTTGGGGTTTGATTTTCTGAATTCAGCATTAGTTGGGCATTCAAAAAATGTGAACTTTGTTACACCCAAGTCTTAAGACAACTGAGTCAGGGGGCGCCAAAGTCGAAAATTTTGGAAATTTGCGAAAAAATTTTGTGTTCAAAAAATCAGCTCGCGGCCCTCGAGAGCTTTTTATTCTAGAGTTTTTTTATGTATGATGGCAAATTTAATGCCAATTCAGAAAAACCACCAACCATGGCTCTAGCTCTTATGTCAAGCTAGATATAGGCTTTCAAGTAATTGAAGTCGTGATGAAAAGTGCTCGAAAGTGATATTCAAACATCCCCCAAAAATTCAAAAATTTTGTCAGCGTAATAAAACTAACTTTAACAGAACCGCGCTAACATGCGAAGTCAGAAAAACTTTAGTTCACGGAGCTGTGACCTCGGGGGCCTTCAGGCCGAATTTTTTTCTTAAATTTTTGTTGAAATGGTTGATACCCCACAATATATGAAAATTTCAAAAACACTTCGAAATGGCCCAAAATGGCTTTCTTACTGTGAATTGGCCTACAAACAATAATTTTGGGACGTTTTGAACCACCAAAATTCAAATTTTCCGTTATTTTCAAAATTTCGGTTTTGTCACGGAAACGCCCATAAAAGTCAAAATTTCTTATTTTTTGAAGCAGAACTTATGTTTCAAGGTTTAAGCCTTAAAGCAACTTAAAAGCCTTAAAACATAAGTTCTGCTTCAAAAAATAAGAAATTTTGACTTTTCTGGGCGTTTCCGTGACAAAACCGAAATTTTGAAAATAACGGAAAATTTGAATTTTGGTGGTTCAAAACGTCCCAAAATTATTGTTTGTAGGCCAATTCATAGTAAGAAAGCCATTTTGGGCCATTTCGAAGTGTTTTTGAAATTTTCATATAATATGGGGTATCAACCATTTCAACAAAAATTTCATAAAAAAATTCGGCCTGAAGGCCCCCAAGGTCACAGCTCCGTGAACTAAGGTTTTTCTGACTTCGCATGTTGGCGCGGTTCTGTAAATGTTCGTTTCATTATGCTGACAAAATTTTTGAATTTTTGGGGGATGTTTGAATATCACTTTCGAGCACTTTTCATCACGACTTCCATGACTTGAATGCCTATATCTAGCTTGACATAAGAGCTAAATCCATGGTTGGCGGTTTTTCTGAATTGACATTAAATTTGCCATCATACATGGAAGAATTTTTGTTTCAAAAGCTCTCGAGGGCCGCGAGCTGATTTTTTGAACACAAAATTTTTTCGAAAATTTCCAAAATTTTCGACTTTGGCGCCCCCTGGCTCAGTTGTCTTAAGACTTGGGTATAACAAAGTTCACATTTTCTGAATGTCCAACTAATGCTGAATTCAGAAAACCAAACTCCAACTCAATCGAGCTTTTAATAGCTGAGTTATAGGACCAAACATGGTGAAAACCGTGATTTTCACTTTTTGGGCTATATCTCGAAATCTGAGAATAGGGATCCAAAATGTTATATGAGGTTTTTCTACACTCATCATGTCCTACATGGGAAAAATACTTCGAGTCCGGGAGATTTTTTCTGTTGACTAGTGTAATCAATGGGTTAACTTCCTTCCAGATGACTTGATCCCCTTCGTGTGCCAACGAGACCAGTGCCCGAACGCCGGAAATGCTGAGGCGGCCAAGGTCTGCTTCGACCACCGAACGAGCATCCTCTACGCCTCCGACACCCCTCCTCCCCTCTACCTGTGCATCGAATGTGCCAACGAAATCCACCGAGAGCACTCAGACCTGACCTTCGGGGACCTCCTCCATCCCATGCAGCAGGTCTCGATGGTGTGTGAGAACAAGAACTGCCGGTCCTCGGACAAGCAGGCCACCTCCATCTGCTTCAACCAGGAGTGTGCGAGCTACAACGGCAACCACCCGATCCGCTACTGCACCCAGTGCCACAACAACCGCCACAACTCGCGTCGGGGAGGAGACCACATTGTCCACAAGAGCCTCCAGATCGCCTGGATCATGGACCCCGAGACCCAGACCTACATGATCGAGTCCGTCATCAGTCTGCTGAGGGAGGCCAAGCCCCTGTCTCTCGACTTCTCCAAGGACTCGACTCTTGACTCCAAGGAGTCCGCCTCCAACGCCCCCGCCGACAACATCTCTCTCGAGGAAAGGCAGCAGCTGGGTCGCTACGGCATCTGGCTCCTCGTGGGCCGTTGCACACCCACCCCAGACACCCCCGTCGAAATCCTGGGCCGGCTCTTGTCCATGCTCTTCCACTGGTTCCACATCACTGCCTACTCCTACGACGGCCCGGCCGAGAGCAACATCGAGAAGCTGAAGCAGGACCATGTGTGCAACTGGCTCCGGGACATCAGCAGGAACCACAACAAGGACTTTATCGCGTGCTTGCTGCCCCATCCTCCGGAGTACTCGCGCGTCGGGGGCCACTGGGACACCCTGGCGTCCCGGACCTCGCACCTCCGGGAGGGCCTGGAGCGTCTCATCTGTCTCATCCCGTACGAGATCATCTCGCAAGAGATCTGGGACGTCGTGATGCCACACTGGATGGAGGCCATCACGAACGACGTGCCCGAGAAGGAGCTGACGGAGCTGAAGATCGTGCTGAGCAAGATCCTGGACCCCGACATGTCGCCCCTGGGCTTCGATGCCAACGCCATGTACAACTTTGTGCGCATCCGGTTCGAGAAGACGACCTCGAAGGTGCAGCAGCAAGCCCTTCACTGGCTCCAGATCCTGTCCAAGCTGGGCATCACGATCCCGCTGCCGCAGCTGTTCTCGATGTTTGGAGATGGGGTGCGGATCATGAAGAGCGGGGTGCAGCACGAGCTGGAGAACAAGGACAAGAAGGGGAAGCAACCCAAGAAGGATGAGCTCTCGGTTCCACCGAGGAGGAGCTCCATTTGTGAGTGAATTAAAATTGTCCGTCTGTATGTCTTCTAACTTCAGTTTGATGGCCTTCAAGTTTGTGTGGAGCATAAACTTTAGTTTCTTCGATTGAGCTGATAATTTATTTGGTCATTGGTTTTGTAAAATCTATCAAATCAGTACCACTACCAGGGACGGAGCTAGGGGCCTCTTAAATTTATACAGCGACGGATTAAAATTTTCAAATTTATTTCCAGCTCCAGTAATAGAAGACGACTCGGGAAATACCTCGGCCATCTCCGACGACGAGACTCCCGCCAACGCCAAGGCCAACAACTTCTCCAACGACTCTGAACACAACCTGACCTGCTGCATCCTCATGCTCGACATCCTCCTGAAGCAGGTGAGTCCCTGGCCCTCTCCCAATACTTTAAGAAGCAACTGTTCCGTTCCAGATGGAGCTGCAGGACGTGGAGCAGCACATGGGCATCGGAACCGCCGTCTGCGAGGACGTCTGCCGCCTCCTGAAGTGTATGGTGACCGCAGCCCGGGTCGGAGTGGGCTCCCACGTGTGCGCCACAAAGTCCACCGAATGCGGATACTGCGAGGCCTCGGTGATGTGGCACCAGCTGTCCGCCAAGCTGGTGCAGTTCATGGCTCCCGAGAACCCCGTGCGACCCCCAGATGTAAGACGCAAGAGACGCGGTAATGTTGACCTCTAACTCACCTCTATTTTCCCCATTCCCGTTGCATCCGATGTTCCCCCCTCGGTGTGTAGGCCCCCATCGAAGAGGTCATTGAGGACGAAAAGCCGGCACGCAAGAGCCCGCCCGAGGCCGACAAAAAGGGCGACAAAGACATGTCCCTCGCCATGGCACCCCTTCCGATTCCCTTGGGTATTGGGGGGCTCACAGGTAATTGCGCGTTCCGCACCACCTTTATGTTTTTCCTAGAGCCATCATTCGTTTTTCTTGACTCTTCCGTTCCTTCATCTTAGTGTGACTTTTCCTAGACAAGCAGATGATTCTAGTCTTTCTGTTCCTTTTTTCTCAACTACTCAATTATCATGTTATAAAAATAACTTTTCTTCTCTCCATTTTGTGCCTTTCTACTACGCTCGCTCACCTATCCACTACCTATGAATGTTCTGCTACAATCAATTATAACTACAATTCCATTCCGAAACGAAACACATTCTAAACATCCCAAAATTGAATACTCTTGTCACGAAAACAAACAATATTTATCAAAACCATTCCCAAAAAAGTTATTCCAAACGTTTTAGACGACATCGGAAAGATTATATTTATGGCAGGTGATTGTCAACTTTCTTATCTACTCTTCTCTATACTCTTACATATATGAATATGATATGCTACATAAATAATAATGCAAAGCTACTATACGCTGTTATTTTTTGATTGACCTTCAAAATTTACAAAGTCGGTTTTGGTTCTGAGTTTGGATGATTTGGTTTTGTAGAAAAGCTTTTCTCTTACAAGGCTACACACCACAACATTTGGTATTGGATGAATATTGGAATGATGTAATTAAGAGCAAATTTTTCTCAAATTCTCACACACTTACAGGCCACACAAAACTACCTGAGATAACACGTTGCCAATAAAACACACCGCATTCCTCATTTAGATACACCCTAACAGTAACTCGCAATTTACAATTCATTATTGTTATTAATTTTATGTTTACTATCATTATTGAAATGCAAGAGACAATCATAAAGTATTTGTAATTATTAAAATACTCCGCTGCCGCTGCTGCGTCGAGGCTTGCGTGCCTGCGCTATTTCCCCGCTCCCACAGCCTACTCCGCGTAGCCACGAACCCGCCTTGCGAGACGGCTCGTGTGAGGGTCCTGGCTAGCGGCAGTACACTGTGGTCTTACCTCCAGTAACACCTGCTGCGCACTCGGCTCTGCGTAATGCGTTTTCTGATACCTATTTTAGTGTTTTAATCATTTCCATTACAAGCTAGGGTTGCCAACTTTCCTCTGATGGACCTGGGAAACTTACTATTTTATTGAAAAATCATGAAAACTAGCCATTAAAATTTTTAAAAAATTTTTCCGAAGTTGTCTCGAGTAAAATATTTATTTTTTAAAGTCCGGATTTCAATTTATATCAAGTAAAATATTTCCAGGACCTGCCTTTCAATATTTTTCGAGTAAAAAATTTCCGAAACCAGCCTTGAGAATTTTTTGAAAAATTTTTCCAAAAATTTTCTCAGATAAAATATTTATTTTTGTCCATTTGAACAGTCCGGACTCCGGGACTCGGAGATTTGGCAACCCTACTCATTACTCCACTGGACATGCGGACCAAAGATCAGCCGACTCCATACTTGACAGCTCATACTCGCACAAAAACGTTTACGATTTACTCGTCCCTTTTGTCGCCTGTTTTTCTTTTTGGATTGATGAATGATGCGATATTTTTCTTTGATCTTTGTTAATTACCAATTTGATGCCTGCCCATTGACTACAACTTTTTATTTCCTTATCGATGAATCAAGTAATGGACGGAGAATGATTACAATCCTTGGATGTTGTGCAACAAATAAAGTTGTGATACCTTGCCTGCGATGGATGTTGTGTTTACTTAGCTATCCTCCGCTCGAACCCTCGAATTACCATATTTTTATCCATACTAAACATAAATTGATTGCTTTACAATTTTTAATTATATCATTAGATATGTAGTTTATCTTAATTGCCTTAATGCAAGTCTTCCAGGAGCCGCCAGTGGGTTCTTATCAAGTTCTAACGATTTGGTGATCTTGCAGGTCCAGTGCCATTAGCCGTGCCGCAGCCGGAGGTGAGTCACTTTGAAGTCTTATCAGCTCGATAATGATGTTTCTTCTCTCATTCCAGACCCACTCGATTGGAGGTGTCTTAGTACACATGCCCCACGTATGTTCTGTATGTATTTTCGTCCTGTGATGCACATCTATACTTGACCTATAATTAAGCTCATATAACAACCGACCCCAGCACATTGGCACTTGTAGACGTGTACTCAAAAATCAATGTCTCTGTCGCCGGGAGGACAATCTGGAGACGCTGAGTCCCAGACGGTGCTCCCCGACCGGCCCCTGACTTCGCTCCGACGCGACCAAAACGTGCTCAAATGATTCAAATGCAAAATTTCTTGTCGATTCAGATGTCTGAACAAGGACGTGAAAAGGAAATTGCCCGTTTTATTTATGCCACTGACGAGGTACTCAAATTTGGTTTTTCTCTCCAAAAGTCGTATTTTGTTGTTGAATTTGGATGATTTTGTAAATATGATATGACCTGGTACTGGTGTCTCTATCACACTTTCATTNAAGCAGTGGTATCAACGCAGAGTACTTCACACTTTCATTGTTTGTGGCATTTGTAACTATTAGATTGATTGATTTTTGATTTCACACACCTCCACATCCACCTGACATACACCAAAATTGGATTCGATTGTGTAAATGTCAAATATTGTACATCAGAACATGAACAAGCATTTCTTTCTTTTCACAACATTCCGAGTTTTCGACATATTTATGTTGTTTGGAGCCCGCCTTGTCTGTCAACTCCCCTCCCTCCTCATACCCTATATAGACCTCAAACGTCCTTGAATGTGATTTTCTGAATGTGGTTTTCTTACATTTGAATGTAACTATGTTCTGCATACCTTAACTAGTCACTAAGCGAGATGTTTAGGAGTAAGAACTAGGACGTCGGAAGTTTCGTAGGGAAAGTTTTCCTCTTTGATAACTAGAGTTCAGTAATCAGTACAGTAGGTAGCTCAGATCCTAGACTAGATTTTTGACCAGATGACAGAAACTCCCCCGAAACTCCTATTCTACCACACCTGAACGCTTTCCAGATCATGACAGCCACCGTTGAGACTGTCGCCGAGCCCCTGGACCTCGCCGCCATCATGCCATCTGAGAGCGTGGTGTCCGCTGTGGCCAGAAGCGTGACTCTGTCCGACGCGGATGTCGGTGAGTCCCCTAAAACTCCACTTCCGAGTCCCAAACTAACGTTTATTTTCCACAGCCACAGCCACGGTCTCTGTTGCCAAGCCCCAGGTCGTGGGAGAGTCCAGCGAGAGCCTCGACGGAGGTCCCGACGACACCGAAGACCTCGAGGACGGCGAGGACTTCTGGCACACGTCCGTCGGGAGGTTCAAGTTCTCGATCCAGAGCCTCCCTCAGCCCATGCAGTACATCCACCAGCTTCTCACGGTACGACGAGCACTCTGGGATCTAAAAAAATCCCTTATCGATGTCCTTTTCAGGAGCTGACGAACATCGACAAGCCAGACACGCTCTACTACATGCTGCAGTGTCTCAACATCATGATCCTGCACGGAGACGCTCTCACGAAGGCGGCTCGAGACCACAGGGGCTTCTTCATCTGGTGCCAGGAGAACCTGCTCATCAAGAAGTAAGACACTTCTCGGCTTAAGAGATCCCTCTAAGCCTCTCTTTCTAGCTTGTGGGAGCTCTGCAACTCCCAGCACTCGCACATCTGCGAGGTAGCAGTACCAGTGCTGCTCCACTGCATCACCCTTCCCCTCGGCTCTGACGCCTTTTGGCGCGTCATTCAGGACGCCTTCCACGACTCCGATTGGCGCGTCCGTTTCCAGGCAGTAGAACGAGTCACAGTCATCTCCCGCTTCATGGACTCCACTCCCCTCCGCACCGAGGTCAGCCTGCAGGCTTCGCTGGCGGCAGCCTTCTGCCACCTTATTGCCAGCGTCGATGACATCAACGTCCAGGTCGCCCAACGAGCCACGATGTACCTCGGCACCATCCACGACACCGCGATCCAGAAGCTTCTCTTCTGCCTGGAATCTCAGTTCGACATGTTCATAGTGGACCGTCCCGTGGTCCTGCAATCCATCTACCAGCTGCACAACCTGCTCTCGGACCGCAAGGTCCTCACGTGGGAGTTCTTCCTCAACCGCTTCGACACCCTCTTCGTCGAGGCCCAGATCAACCTCGAGAAGTCGGGAGACATCTGCAACTTGCGGGACCTGCGGAACTCTGAGAACGGGAGCGAGATTCTGTCCACGAAAATCAACAAGGCCAGGGAGGCTCTGAACCAGTCGGACTCGTCGGGCAGCATGACGAAGACCCTGAGCGCCTCTTTCGGAACCAAGTACCCCTACAAGCGGACCATGTCGGCTCCGGCCACCATTATCCCGAGACAAGAGTCCAAAGCGGGTGAGTCTGGCTCCGGAAGGGGGTTTCTTTCAAAATTTCAAGCATTCTCTGGACTTTTTGACTTCCTCGTTCCCCGATTTTTCCAAATTTTTCGTGTACATTTTTGTGTTTTTTGTCGATTGGAACAATTTCAGTGGAACGTTTGCTTTATTCGTTTCGGAAAAAATTGGCTAAACATTTTTTGTTGGATCGGAAAATAGCAGGAAAAGTCCGTGAAAAGTTTCACTGCTCATCTCATGAATTTTGTTACAGAAAAAGAGAAAGTGTACAGTCGCCAGGTATCGGCGCCCATTTTGAAACGGAAAACGAGCCGCTTCGGACTGGGTCAGTTAATTGTAAACTCGCAAGGAAATACTAGTCATAATAATTGTGCTACGTCTGTAGTTACTCCTTCATCTCAACTGCCAAACTCATGCTCACTTCATCCCCCCACACTGTCCATCTGCTCTCTCTCCACTCACTCACATCTTCATCACCATCTGAAAGCTAATAATTGTTGCAATCAAGCCAATACTCTTGCCACCACCACACCTGTCTCGCCACGTCCCAAGATGTCCTCGTCCTTCTTCTTCAACTCCGCACAGACTCCCCTCCCCTCCCCCTCCCCCGCCTCTTCGAACCTCTTCATGATCACCCAGCCCAGCTCGACCACCAACATTACTACCAGCCCGAGTTGTGCTAGCGACGCGGCGACGACTTGTCGTTGTGGCAGTACTGGCGGTGGCACCCCAGGTAAGTTTAGAGCATGTTTGTGCTTCCAGTGTGACACTTCTTTCCGTGGTTTTACTCACAACTCCGTCAGGTAGTCGTGTTTCTCTCTCAAGTACTTTCCAGGAGCTTGCGTGAAATGGAGCCCACATCCTGTCTCTCTTTCTCCTTTCCTTCTGTTATTTACTCATTGGCAGCTCGTTCACCTCTCTATCTGCTTTTCCTCCTCTCCTCCCCCGTCTTGATTTACGTGTTGATCCTTGACCGGAAAGTTCTGTTGGTTTTCTAAATTTTCTTGATTGATTCTTGAACGAAAAGGATGTAAATAATGGTATGTCCCCTTGACAGTAACGTTGGAATTGATGTTAGGTGTTGTAACGTACTCGTAAAAGTGATGCATGTTTGTGTAAAATCACCCCCAGATAAACCGTAGAAAGTAGCAACCGTTGGAGTAGAAGAGTCTCCGCTCCCAGGTCCGCCCGAGTCTAACGGAATTTCGTTCTAGACACGCACTTCCACTCCATGGTGATGGACGAGAGCACCATTGCCCAGAACCTCTTTCGCATCATCGAGATCGAGGAGGCCGATAAGGAGACGATGCACCTTCTGATCTTCCTCCTGATGCAGTTCCTGTCCCGGTCCGACCTCGTAAGTCTCCAGTACCAGTGTGAGTCCCTGACTGAGCTCTGAAAATGTTTCAGGCATATCCAACGGAGGAAAAGCCCATGTCGAAGCACCAGAGCATCGTCCTGAAGCACCTCTTCCTGCTCCTGGGTTACCACGAGAAGACTTTCCACGCCAGCCCTCAGAAGCTGAGGTACTCGCCTACCCTAAACCTTGCTCAGGAACCTCAAAAACTTTGTAATTTCAGATACTCGGCCGTCTTCAACGCTTTCATCGCCAATCTGCCCCAAATGCTAGACCAGAACTCGCCCATGGGAATGCACTCCATGCCCCTGGCCATCCAAGTGATCCTCTTTGCCCCCAATCCCTCAAACCAGCCTGGTGGGAATCTCGAGATGATGCACAACATCTCTCTGACGTACTCCCTGTGGTTCCTGGACCCCCACGTCCGCCGCAACTGGCTCATGAGCATCCTCGTCGTGCTCTACAAGTACCAGTACTCCTTCCCGCCCCTCGTGGGCCACATCGAAAACGCCATCCGGGTCGTCCTGAACTCCATCGAGGGTCAGTTCCACCAGTGTCGACGCATTCCCGCCACCGTCATGATGGACATGCCCTCCTCCCGCTCCCGAGACATCAGCCAGCCCTCTCTAGGCACCGATGGAGACGACAAGGACTCCACTCCGCCCCTCAGTCCCATGCCAGAGGGCAGCAGCACGAGCTCACACGCCAAGAGAGGCCTCAGGAAGTACCCAGACTCGAGTTTGGAGGCCGACGACACCGAGTCTGAGCTAGTTCCGATCCCCGAGAGCGACATGTCCGACAGCACGCTGCACGGAACCAGCAACGTCAACTCCTTCGACGACGCCAACCACTTTGACGAGCTCTGTCTGCCTCTGAAGCCCGACTCGAAGCTCAAGACGGCCGCCAACGTCATTGGGACGGTGCAGGAGAGACGCGAGGAGCGTGTGGAGACCACCAGGAAGCTCCAGAGGATCAAGGCGCAGTCCAAGAGCGTCGACAGGTCCGGCAACGACATCGCTATCACGACCTCCTCCACGGTCATTGAGGCCTACTCCACGACGACGGTCCAGACCAAGTGCAGCGTCCAGGAGGGGCTTCGCATGCTGGTGTGCTCGTCCGTGGCGGGAGAGAAGGCCACTGTGGCTCCTCCAGTCCAGGTCCAGAAGGCCGTCGTGGTCTCCCAGTCCTCCAAGCCCTCTGCCACCTCCAAGATGATCGCAGGCATGGCCGCCAAGCAGGCGTCAGCGTTCGGAGCCTTCGTCGAGAAACGCTCTCCCAGTCTAGAGCAGGAGTCCTCGACCTCCACGAGCTCTGAGGAGAAAGCCAAGCCCAAGGCCATCGTGAGTCCCACGCAGACCTGGGCAGAGCACCGGGGCGGGTCTCCCAGAGCCGTGGGCAGGCAGAAGCGAATCGTGGACTCGACGGCCCCGATCGCCAACATGAGCGTCCCCTCGACCTCCGTCGAGGACCAGTTCAAGGTGGTGACGGGCAAGCCCCCGCACAAGAAGAGCTTCAAGTACATTGAACGCACAAACTACGGCTCTCCCGAGTCCCCCCTGTCCAAGATGGACCTCATGAGCCCCCCGCCAGCACCCGAGGGGTCCGCCACGGAGACTCTCATGTCCCCAAAGAGCATCGCTTCGTTTGAGATCCCGACCCAGGAGCGTCTTCTGCCCATTGGGTCCGCCAAGGAGACCGTGGCTACGCTGGCTGACAGAGTCAGGGAGGCCCTGGTGATCCCGGACATCAGCCATCTGAGACAAGACAGCACGGAGAAGTCGGAGAGCACGTCGAGTCCTCGCGAGGACGTCACTCCGAGCAGCAGAGTCCCCTCCCCCCGCCGACTCACGAAGCAGACGGCTCTCGAGTCGCCTCCCCACGGGGCCACGGACGACCTGCACTCGACTGTTGTGAAGACCGTGACGCACGAGATCAAGGTGGAGAAGCTGACTGGGCGTCAGAGACTCAGAAAGGTGGGTCCCTTCGCGATCGGGTCCCAGACGATCCCGGACTCTAAGGCCAAGTTCGCGGGTTCCTTCCCGCCCCGCGACGAGAGCGACTTCGAGGACGAGGCTCCGTGTGTAGACCTGAAGCCCAGTAGCCTCCGGGTGGGCGACGAGTGCAACAGCGAGAGATGCATGGAGTGTGGGGCCTTGAAGGAGATCTACACCGACGAGGAGATGGGTCTGTTCCTGGTCATCTTGGGCACCTTCATCCACCGTGAGCCGGCCATGGCCGCTCCGTATCTCCCTGACATCCTCCAGATCGTCTCCAGGTGAGGGTTTTCTTCGACCAAATGACCTGTTTTCATTGAAGTACTTCTTTCAGGGTCGCTCTCCACACTCCGTTCCCCTGGCAGACCGAGAGCATGACTCATCTCCCGGGAAACTCCCAGCTGGTGGCCTACCAGTTCATCAGATGCGTACTGCACCAGCTGGCTCCCAACGGCGTGTTCTACCAGGTGTTCCTCACGCAGGCTAACGGTGAGTCTTTCTTGTTATTAACTGCCAAATAACTAATTTAAATCAACAGAAAACGTTCGAAAGAAGTTCTACCGGAGCATGGCCCAAGCCCTCCTGGACTTTGCCGAGCTGAACCCCTCGAGCCCAGTCCAGCTGCTTGCCGAGAGCCTCAACAACAAGAAGGCCCTCCCCGTCGACGTCCTCCCGATCATCATCCGGAACCTGGCAGAGTACCTCCACGCCGTCCCCACGGACACTGTCACCTGGAGCACCTGGTCCGTCGCCGTCCAGAACCTGGAGCAGCTCTTCCGTCGGATTATCCTCATCCTCCCCAGCCTGGACGAGGCCGAGCATCTTCTCACCATCATGATCTCCATCCTTCGCGTCCCGAATCTCGCGAAGAGCATCCTGGACCCCTTCTCCAAGGTCCTCAGCTTCGGCATCCAGAACCTGAGTCTCAAATACAAGGTCCTGAACGACCTCTGCGTCCTCAATGCCCGCGCCTTCTCCAAGGACCGCGACAAGTACCAGCTCTGCCGTCACATTGTCTTCGAGTTGGTGCAGGCTCTCAAGTTCAAGACCAACATCCCGGACTCGAACCTGCTTCTGATGGTCGGAATGGTCCTCCAGGATGCCGGAGGAGCTCTGCCTGCCGGGTTCGCCGAGACGCTTCCCGAGCACGGGTCCTCCATGAACGGACTGGCGGAGAACATGCGGCAGTATCTCACGGACGTCGTCGAGTTTCTGGCCGACTTCCACACCCTGAGCAAGATTAAGAACTTCAAGAACAGCCAGCAGGGCACGGGGCTGAGCGAGGACACCATCGGAGGCTGTCTGAAGGGCGCCATAGCTCAGTACTTGGCGCTGGAGATGTCTCGGGGCAACTCCAGGGACAACAGGGCAGTGGCCAGGTATCTCCCATGGCTCTACAACGCCCCGTCGTCGCTCCAGCAGGGGTGAGTTCTGTTATTAAGGGGTCGTTCAAATATTGTGTCACTGTAAATTTTAGATTTGAGACCCCTACCCCCTCCTCTGTCACGGTTGACTTGACCTCCCCTCACCTCTGACCGTTACATAATTTTGAACAGACCCAAAGCCTTAGATTAGAGTTAATAGCGCTGAATTTCCCTTCCAGACCCAAGGAATTCACCGAGTGCGTTGGTCACATGCGAATCCTGTCGTGGCTCCTCATGGGCTCCCTCACGCACACCGCTCTCACCGGACACAAGGGCAACCCCCTGGCTCACGGTGCCACTGTGCACTACCACGGCCAGTCCTACTCGACGCCCGTCCCGCAGGAGGCCAGCTGCCACATCGCGGACCACATCCAAGTGATCTTCGCGGGTTTCGCGGAGCAGTCCAAGACCTCCGTGCTCCACATGTCCTCGATGTTCCACACCTTCACGCTCTGCCAGCTTTGGACGGTGTATCTGGAGCAGATCGCCAACGTCTCCTCGCCCGCCAGCGAGTCGCACAACATCACGATGTCCATCTTGTTCGAGTTCTGGGCCAAGGTGACGCCCTGCATCCTCCAGCTCATCTCGACCTCCAAGGTCGTCTCTGAGATGGTAAACCTGCACTTCCTGAGCATGCTGGAGGCCCTCATGGAGACTCGATCCACGATCCTCAGCAAGCTCCTATCCATGTGGAGTCCCGTGCTGTCGTCCAACACGCCGCTCTCCGGGACGCTCCACGTGCGTCTGCAGAACGTCCGGGACCTCGGACCGAACCTAGAGGAGGCAGACCAGACCCAGTCCATGGCGCTGCTGAAGTGGTTGCAGCGACTCCAGTTCAAGATGGGCCAGATCGAGCTGCAGTCCTCCACTGCGACGCAGTTCTACTCCATCTAAGGACCCTTTCTTATGAGTGTTAGAACAGAGACGTAGCAAGGGAGGGTGAAATGACCCAAGAAACTCGAAGCCCTGTGAGGATGAGCCCCCTGGCTACGTCCCTGTGGTAGTGAAAAACCCGTGTTATAACGAAACTTTAATGGAAAATAAATGAATGTTGAAGAATCACCCCTCCACGGTGTAAACGACGCCCCCTCTCTCGACCTCCTCGTCGTGAACTTCGTCCTCGCTGTCGATCTCCTCCTCCGACTCGGAATCTTCTCGCTCCCGGTAGTCACTGAAGTTGACCGCGTCGTTCCTGAGACTGCTCACGACGGCCCTGTCTCGCATCCGGATCTCGCTCAGCTTCAGACGCTCCTTTGCGTGCTCCTCGTGCATCCTCTTGACCTTCTCATAGTTCTCCTTCTGTGCCTCTATCGACTCCTGCAGCGACAGCGCCTTGACCCCCGAGTGCCTCAGAATGGGAGGCGTGGCTGCCGTGGCCTCCCAGTTCCTCGCCACCCGTCGCTGCATCTCACGTTCCGGGTTGTGGACGTCGGTGAGGGTCGTCCGACTCGGAAGGAACTTGGCTTTGGGACTTGGCTTTGAGGTCAGCTCTCTCTCACACAGGTGCAGTGCATGAGGCTCCAGTAGGACGGCCACCTTGTTCATCTGGTTCTCGTCCTCGATGGCCTTGACCTCCATCTTGCCGATGAGCTTGCTGATCCGCTTTTTGCTGCTGATTCCTGCCTCCACGACCTCGCCTGAGGAATTTTCCTGGAGCTGCTCGATGTCCTTGAGATCTTCTTCCGTTATGAGGGTCTCTGGCTTCTCGATCTTCACGATTTTGTTCACCTCGTTCGACCCAGCGATGATTTTGAGGGGATCCACGTCGTCCTCGTCGTCGTCGCTGTCCACAACTTCATCTCTGGCCCCCTCAGAAGCACTTCCCGTCCACTCCAGGTTATCCATGGCTCTCTTTCCCACGCTGGCGATATTCAGACGCGAGAACTTCTCCGCTGCCAGTTCGATTTCGTCTCGCTTTTTGAGTTCGGCCACGACCTTTTCATGATAGTCTATGATTTTCTGTCCTTTGTCGGGTAGCTTTGCTAGCTTGACTCTGAAACAGACTAAACTCAGTACTTTTGAGAGTTCTAGGCGAGTCTTACTTGTTTTTCAGAAGGGTCTCTTCCCGTTCCAGGATTTCGAGCAACTCAGCTTTTGTGATCTTCGTCAGATCCTTGCGATACGACTGCTTATCTGATTTGGTGGGAAACGCTGGACCAGGGACTCGGTTTAGCGACGGCAAAGCATGCATTTTGGAGCTCTAGATTCACTAAATTGATACAGAAAACTTGAAAATTCGAATTGCGCTACAATTTCGTGTTTACATGCAATCTCTTATGCGTTTTATTTGCATTCTTAGGAGCACTTGTGATGCGACTCAGAAGCGCTGTCTAATTTAGTAAACAAATAAAATGAGTTCCTCGTTTTTGGCTCAATATCTGTCGAAGCTAGCGATAAACAGCCCCCAAGTGTGTTCCAAGCTAAGCCCAAGAGCCCTCCAGTTCGCTGTGGTATGGAAAATTCGACTGTTTCCCGGTTTTTCCTTAAGACTTGAGATTTTTCCGATTTCAGGCCAAACGATGTTACGGCAATCAAGTCACGGTGTCGGCAGTGCCGGTGCTGAAGAAGGAGAAGACCAGCAGGGCCATGAAGGCCTACTTGGAGCGAGCCCAGCAGCACGATGAGTTCCTGAAGAACCAGAAGCAGGAGTACGAGATCGGAAAGAGGCATTTGGCGAACATGATGGGCGAGAACCCCGAGACCTTCACGCAGGAGGACGTCGACAGAGCCATCGAGTACCTGCTTCCGTCCGGTCTGTTCGACCCCAAGGCGAGACCCTTTATGAAGCCCCCAGAGGAGGTGTTCCCGCCGAGGAAAGCGGCCGAGTTCGACGAGTCCGGGCGACCCCATCACTTCCTGTTCTTTACCGGCAAGCCCAACTTCTACCAGATGATGTACGACGTGGTCGAGACCATAAACAATCTGAACGACTTCGAGGACAGGATGATTCGGAAGGGGCTTTCTCCCGACCCAAACCAAAAACTGTACGCATTTTCCGTTTTCTTGAGATTTTCGCTTACTTTTGCCGTTTCAGGGACATGTTCGGCTTCGTGTGGACCAAAAAAGACGCCCTGGAGCTGCGGCTGGTGGAAAAAATCATGGACCGCGAGTACGACAACTTCACAAAGGCCATGGACCGGCTTCTGACGCATCCCTACTCGTATCGAGCAAAGGAGCTGATAGAGAAGTACCGAGTCCCGATGCTGCAGCAGCTCTCGAGCCAGACGGAGGTCCCTGAGGTCAAGTACGACGAGAACGGACGGGCCTACATTACTGTTTACGGTAATTTTCATGATTTTGCTTGGAATTCGGCTCAGGATTTGGTTTTCCAGAGTGCTTGAGGAAGAGAGCTCGAGGTGATGTCACGATTAGGTGTCCTGGAACGGGAGAGATCACGATAAACGGCCGGAGCATCGAGTACTTTGACGACAAGCAGTGTCGGGAGCAGGTAGGTGCCCTCTGAACACTCTTTGACTACCAAAAGTCATCGTTTTACTGAGAGAGAATGTTGCTGACTGAGTGAAGAGCGAGTTTCTATCGCAAAAGGCTCATCCGGAATTCAAAATTTCGCGCTTTCGTCTCTGAAGTCGGAAGAACCGCATTTAATTGTTACTTTCGCACCGACATCCGGCCAGTAATTGATTGTTTCGCGAACCCGCAGATCCCATTCACGCGATCGACATTTTAACATTCAGAAGCTCAATAATAGCCGGATACCTGGGCTTTGTCGCTGGCGTTGCGGTGCATTTTCATTCACAAGTCGCCGCCACTAGAGTGACACCAGGGCCGCACTTTTTGGCTTAAAATTGCGAATTTGGGGCAAAAATACCTATACCGTTGGACCAAGGTTTTTAAGACCTACCAAAATTCTCTATGAAAATGAAAATTATATCTAGAACATTTATATTTTAATATCTTCTAAAAAATCAGTTCTTTTGTCCTCTAAAAAAACCAAGAAGTCTCAAGATTAATTTAAGAGTCTATTACTGATCTTTTGCCTGTCTCAGAAAAAACTTATTGGAGAATTACTGGATTTAGAAAATTTTCTCTGGTGTTAGGACTGTCTTGAAAAATTAAAGAAAAATCAGAAGTCGTTCTAAAGACCTTAACAATATGTTAAAAACTGCGATAACCTCAGACCAAACATACGACTAAATGTAGACGAAAATTTTGTGCCTCCTTTCAAGGCTCCAAAATTATTTCGAAGGCAGTTAATTTTTTTTTTGAATGTCTAGGGTCGAATCAGTCCCTCTTAAAGCCAGGATACTCCTGGATAAGCCCAGGATAGCCTCTTTTGGGTAATTTTGAAACCACGAATGAAAATTTTTTTGTCAATTATTTTAGCTGTTTTGTTCAGGAGATCTTCTCTAACGGGCTTCAAAGGCCTTCTTATCTATGTCTCGTTGAAACGCTGATAACACGCTCTGTATAAGCTGAGTTTTGTTCTTAGTTTAGTGCTAGGTATAAGTCAGGATGGACGAGTGGTCTAAGTCGTATGGTTCAGGTCCATATCTGCTTCGGCGGGCGTGGGTTCAAATCCCACTTCTGACAGACTTTTTTTAGTATCCAGGGAGATTAAGGATCTTTGTAGTAGATCCTCTCCAGGATATCTTGTAGCAAGGACATGTTTTGTGGGAAACATTTCCTGGCGACTAAATTAAACTTCAAGACCAAAAGCAAGCTTTAAATTAGGAATAGGAGGTCACGTTGATCTGAAATCTCTTGAACTCTTTGAACTTTATTTTAAGGTCTTCTGCTAGTGAAATTCGCATTGATTCCTTTTGAGTTAAAGCCCAAAAAGAGCCATTTTCTAGCGTGAAAAAATCCCCTGCCCTAAAAACCCGGCCCTGCACAGCGACGCGTCGCGACAACGAGCAATATTTCACAGGAAGTAGGTGTGCAGTCCGACACAATTACACCAAGTTCAAGTTGAATGCAATGAATGAGCCACTAAATGTTCTGGCACGCGATTATTTACTTCAGCGCGAATTCTAATCATACTCGACGCGACAAATTTAGTCCTCGGCCTCCCCGATGTGGCGCTGCAGCTGGACGTGGTCCGACGTGTGGCTGCACTGCTGTCTGCCGTTCATGATCCTCGAGTTCGGGTGCGGCGGCAGAACGTCAATATTCTGCGACACGAACTTGCGGGCTGCCTCCTCGCACTTCCGGTTCTCCTCCAGAATTTCGTGCAGCTTCGCCTCCTCCGCCTCCCGCGTCCTGCGTCTCTCCAGCCGCGTCTGCTCTTCCTGCTCCAGCAGCTCCTTCGCATACTGCTTCGCCAGCTGCCGTCTCCTCATCAGCTCCTTCTCGTGCTCCGCCTTCAGGTCCACCTGGTCCCGCTTCTCCTTTGCCTCCCGGAACTCCAGGTCCTCGAGAGTCTTGCGTCTCTCCTCGTTCTCCTTGATCTGCAGCCTCTGTGTCTCGTAGATGCGGTCCAGAAAGTCTCGTCTGGCCTTGGCGTCAGAGCGGCACTTGGCCAGCTGAAATCAGGTCGAAGAAAGGCAATATTAAAGGAGAAGCTAGACAGACGGACACATATTTTCCTGAATGTCCATATGTTTTCCTCCAAAAATTTGAGCCATTTTGAAGCTTCAGGGAATAGAGATAGTGGAAATACGAGAATTTTTAGCCTGCCTCAGAAACTGTCAAATTGCTTTGGAACTGTCAAATTTGCCAATCCCTGGGGCGAATTTATTTGAAAAATTATCGCCTGAGGCGATGTATGGGTATTTCCACTCTATGACTTTTTATCTCTATTCTTCAGGGACCGATTTAGTGACAAAAATTTTTCACAAAAAATCCAAAAATTGAGATTTTCTAAACGAGCCGAGATTTGCTCATTTTCAAAATTTTGGGTCCACATTTTTTTCTCCAATTTGAAATTTTTTGTCCACAAAACCTCCAGAAACTCATTTCTTGATCTATAGTGTTCGTTTTAAGCTTCCAGGGACCGTTCTTTAAATCCCAAATTTTCGAATTTTTCGGAATTACCTGTTCCTTCTCCTTCCGCACCCTCAGATCCTCGATGATGCGGTCCTTCTTGGCCTCCTCCAGCTGCCTCTCATGCCGCATCTTCTCCACGTAGTTCAGGTAGTGCGAGGTCTCCTGCCTCAGGTTCTCCACCTCCGCCTTCTGGCTCTGCGCCGTCTTCTCGATCTCCCTCCTCACCGATTCGTTGAATACCTTGTTCATCTCCGCCTCCTGCGCCTTTCGAGCCAGCCTCTCCTTCTCGGCCTGCTGCAGCTGGTCCTTGAGATCGTTCACGAGACTCACTCGCTTCTTGGCTGCTCTCTCGCGCTCCCCCTGGTCCTCCTGCTTCTGCTTTTCAAGCTCCTCCTCGTTCCTCCTCCTCTCCTCCGCCATCTCCGCAAACTTCTGCTTGTCCAGCCGCTTCTCCTCCATCTGACGCTTGAGGGTCTCCTCCGTGCTCCGTCCGTAGATCTTGCGCTTCCTCTCCTCCTCGATCTCACGCTCCAGCTGCGCCTGATTCGACCTCTGCGCGATCTCCATCCACAGACTCTGCGTCTCCTTCGCCGTCTGCTGCAGCCTCTTCTTCTCCTCCATCTGAGCCCTCTGGCAGGCCTTGCTGTCGATCAGCAGCTGCTGTCTCAGGTAGGGCCGGATCTCGTCGCAGGCGCTCACGAACTGCTGGAGCTTCTTGGTCTTCAGGAACTCCTGGGTCTCGCGTTCGCGCTTCTGCTTCGACGCCAGGATCCGGTTCTTGCGCTCCTGCATCTCCCTATTGATTTTCTCTGCCATAGACTCCTTCACCTCGTCGTAAAAGACCGTGTCCTCCTGGTGGAAGAGCCGTCTGAGCTTCTCCCGCTTCTTGTTGAGCTCCGCCTCGCGCTCTCGCAGACTCTTCTCCACCAGCTTCTCGATTTTGCTCTTGAGAGAGGCCTTGTTGACCCGATTGAGCAGGTTCTTGTCCATTTCGAGCGACTTTCCCGACCAGAATGAGGTGGAATGCGGCTCTTGGATATCAACAGTCCAGCCGTATCCTGGCAGGAAGCAAATAAACGACCCCGTTGCCAAGCAGCGGCTAAATTTAGGAGCTCAAACTGTGTCGCGTGCTGTTCCACATAATTTCACGTGGGTAAAAGCCATCCCATTGACGCACGTTCATTAAAACAAAAAGCTCGAATTTCAAAAATAAATTTGGCACCTCATTATCGGGAAGAAATTGAATGGAAACTTCCATGTCATTACTGACAAACAAGCGAGCGCTTCGGAGGTGATAATAGTATTGACAAATCCGCCATTCAGCCAATAATGCGTCTATTAAGAGTATTTTTTAACGCAACCCGAACTGTTTTTACCAATATGTACATTCGAGTCCATTGAATATCATTACTCCGGTATACAGTCCTCCCTGGAGCGATTTCTGCGTAATAAAAACGTTAGTTGCGGTTTGGGCCGACTGTAGTGACTGTTTATGGACCACTGCCTCCATGTAGGCCAGCAGATAGCATTGACCCTGGTCGTCGATCATTAGAACAGTAATTCTAGCGCCAAATCGGGGTAATCAATTGAGGGGAAAGTACAGGAATGATTGTAAAAGTAGTTGTTGTGTCCTAGAGTCGACCTTTCACACGAAGTTTCTGAACGAAAACGGACTTTAAATACTTTTTTGTCTGTCTGTCTGTATGACATGTTCCTCAGAATGACGATTGAAGCTCAAAAAGGGCAAAAGACAAATCGAAAATGGAGGCAATAGGCCAGGAAAAGCATCTTAAGCTCTTCTTTAAGAGATTAATTCTCAGATTCCACCCTTTTTCGAACTTTAAAGTATCCAAATATGGCTTCAAGAGGCTACTGGGCTCATTTCGTCCCATAAAAAAGACGAAGAGTCCTCCTGATTTTCGTTGGAAGACCGATCTAGGGTCCCTACTTCTATCAGTAGATCACTCTCTAAAGTTTAAAATAGGACAGAGAAGTATCTTAAGCTCTTCTTATGAAATTAATTCTCAGATTCCACCCTTTTTCGAACTTTAAAGTATCCAATTATGACTTCAAGAGGCTTCTGAGCTAAAAATTTCTTCCAATAAAAATCCTGGTTGACGTTGGAAGACCGATCTACGGTCACTAGAAGATCACTCTCTAAAGTTCAAAACAGGACAGAATATGTGGGAGGCCGAAGACGGAAGAAAAAACGCTGTAAAAAATATGTATTTCTTTTCGAGTGCCCCAAAAGTAGTCCAACGAGGTACCGAAACCAGTTTATGGCCAAAAAGTACGTCAAAAGCACGCGCTCTCTTCTACAGTGACGCGTTGAGCAGCCAAATTGCGTATTTAAAAGTCGTAAAAGCACCTGAAAGTCCTCTCCCCCGCCCCGAGACACGACCCAAAGGTGAGGAAATACGTCACAGATCCTCCCATGTGCCATCTCGTTTCGAAAATCACGACGATATGCGCGATGATCTAATAGCAAACGCTCCAATGAATTGTTTTGACAATATAAATTTGCAATCTTTTGCATATGAACACAAATGTGTGTGACGCTGCATTGTTCCAGCAGTGGGCAAACATATTGAAATTAAGTCGGTTTTTTCTGCCGTGTTCTCTCGCGAAGTTGGAGCCTATCTAGCAATTTTCGATTATAATTACTGGGACTCGATAATGCTAAATCACCCGTTCCGCACTCGTAACGCTGAATGGGGGAATGAGTTGCCTCTTCGACGATACCTACACTACCCGAGAAGACTCGGGATCACGACTCTTGTGAGACAACTACTCCCAAAACCAGCCCTGGCGTCTTTGGCCCATAAAATTTTGTAACGTCTGCATTGCCCAAATCAGTACCGTACTCTTATCAGTGAGTGATAAGGAGGTGGGTTCATCTCAGCGGGAGAAATCTCGATCAGCATCACCTGTTTGCCACAGATACAGAGAGATCTTCTTATCGTTCCTCAAACATCACACACGCGAACCCCGAAGCTTTGTATTACAATCATTGTTGACTAAATTGCCGTACACTGAGCATGATCCACGCATAGCTGCCCTGCACATATGGAGCTGAGATTGATCTGAGCCCACTCTGGCTCTTCAGTTGCTTCTCGTCCGTCGCAGAATTCGCACGCAAAAACGAGTTTCCTGTCGTGTTTTAAATTTGTAATTTGTAAGTCTGTCAGGAGACAGAAAGGTGTTTGTCCGATTTTAAAAGCAAATGCAGAAGTGAAGTAGAAGTGGTAGGAATTTCGGAGAGCGCTGAAATTGATGAGGCACTGCGCGAAACATGACCGTTGAATGCAGGAGATACAAAGTAAATAAACCGAGCGAGCACAAAAAGAATCAAATTTGAATAAATCTAATGGAAGAATCGGACTCGCGAGTGCTGCCTCAACAATGGAGTGGCTAAAATCTGCTCACGTAACGCGCGTACGAACAGGTCTGATGATAAAAAGACCAAGAGAGGAATTTCTGCGACTTTCATTTTTTTCGCGAGCGAGCAAATTTTGCTTTTTGCGAATCGCTTTTTTGGGATTTTTGGCGCGGACCATTGCGTCAGCCTGTGCGCGTGGGGTTTCTGGTATTCTTAATCCGCGATCCTGCGACGGTCGTTCGCTTTTACTGCCGCGAATTCCCCAAATTTCAAACGTGTCTCGCACAAAAGACGTGTTTTTTTGCCCACAGAACGAGAGAGTTCAAGGGCACCACAGACGCTTTCTAGAGGCTCATTTGGTCACGTGATGGCAAGATAATCGCCTCCAAATTGACGTTAGCGGGGGTTCTGGCGCCCGTAGCTGACTAGCAAAAGCCATTGTCTTACATTCCATTCCCTCCAAATCGCCGAGTCGCAATTCACGAAATCGTAGGTGCCACCGAGCGTCTCACATATCTTATTTTTAGTGAATGATAACAATGATAATTTCACTTAAACTTGAATAATTGAATTTGATTTTGAACTGAAAAGCTCGGTGCGGCCGCAAATTGAGCTCTTCTCATATCTCACACACATTTTCGAGACAGTTTGGGGGGCTCTAAAGTCCATATATGAGAAGAGTATGCACACACGGTAGATAAGCTCTGAGATTTCTCCGAGTTGATGATCCAGAAACCCCTTTTGCACGCCACAGTCTCTTTGTGCAACTCGTCAAGTTCAAGTCTCGTGCAATTTGAATTATCTCCCACAATTGGCAGGCCTATTATTAGAACGGGAAAAGGTGCTCCTCAACGGTCACGTTTGGCGCAGATCCTCGAGAGAGGGTCCTGAGAACACATGTGCGAGCTGAGCTGAGCTGCGTATCTGGCTGAGCGACGTTATCTCTGATTCATCCGAGACTTTCGAGCTCACAAACAAATCAAATTCACATGCTGGCCGCATGTTGATGAATTGAAATTTATCAGAACAGACGTGTCAAAATGCGATTTCTATGCAAATTTTTATGTAAATTATTATGAGCGAAATGTCGCGGATATAATTGAGCTAGTCGTCTAATTAGCTTAGATTATACGAGACACTTTGCTCTCGTGAACTATGTCTGTCTGAGTTTAGGAATTCTAAAGTTAGAGGGCAGCTTTATTTTTTTAAAAATTTCGAGAATTCAACGATTTTAAAAATTCATATTTTATTTAGCAAAAAATTAAAAACTTCCTCAAACCCCATCAAGCTAGTCAGACTAGTAAAAACCCCCACTTGAAATCCCCAAAAGTTCTAATGAGTCCATCTAGGGCCGGGCCAGCCTTCGAAAGACGAGTCTGGCTCCCGCGAAGTGCAAATTGCCAGCCAATTCGCGTACCTTCGCGATGTGTGCTCGAGGAAGGAGGCTAATGGCATTCAAGACATGCCTCTATTATGCAAAAAGTGCATATAAATGACTACTTTCAAGGGTGATGGGTGCAAATACCCATAATCTTCGCCCGAACGTAAACAAGAAAGTGTGTGATTGCGATTTCTGGGCATGTGGCTGTCGTGAATGGAATTTTTTGCCAGCCCTAGCTCGCTCACAGTTTAAAAACAGTGCTGAGGGCTCAGGCTGGCATTTGCTCGCTAGATCTGCTCATGTGTTCAATGGACTTTTTTCTTCAACTCAATGGATAGAGACTGAACTGTGATAAGAGCAAGTGATATGAAAAGTAGCTTTTAACTGAGACACAAGTGAATCAAAAATGGATAATCTGGGATACAAAGAGGGCTCGACGAAGCCCAAGCCGAAGCCACTGCTGCACCGGAGGGTCTCGAGGGCCGTGAGTCTGCAGGTGGAGAATGAGGCGGTGCCTCTGTCGCTCACATCGCGGTAAGTTGACGCCTCGTGACGCGCGAGTCACATCTCGAATTCACAAAATAGCACCAAATGCAGGTTCAAAACGGTCCCCCCGAACATCCGCTGGCGACCAGAGCCCAACACGGTCATCGATGAGACTCTTCCGGGCAACAACTTCCACTTTATGGAGATGGGACCGTCGCCTCCCGCTGAGGGCATCCCCTCCATCTACGACAGCTTCGAGGAGCCCTCGAGCGACATCAGCGTCCACGTTGGCAGCGACACCATTCGGAACAGCATCGGGGAGCAGATGAAGCTGGTGGCGGGTCGGGCCAAGCTCCTGGAGGACATCGAGCAGGGCAACGTGATTCTGGAGAACGTGACGGAGACCTTCGAGGACGCCACGAAGTCCGAGAAGAACCTCTGTCTGCTGTGGTGCGCCTTCCTCAAGCGCTGGGACCTCCTGGAGCCCCTCATCGAGGCCGGCGCCGACCCCCTCTTCGTCGACAACAGCGGCATGACGGCTCTGCACCTCAGTGCCTTCAGCGGCTGCCTCACCTCCACCAGCTTCTTTATCTCCAAGGAGCTGGACGTGAACTCGCAGGTATGAACGGGGTTTTTGATGGCATTTAGACTCCGGAAATGTCCGTCTGTCTGTTCGTCCGAGTCGTTAAGGTTCCGAAATTACAAGAAAACTTCCTTATACTTGATCTGATTGAGCTGAAATTTTGGTATGTTGTAGTCCGTAAAAAATCTAGCAAATCATGGAACTACATATGACCCCCATCTCTCACAGAGACGGAGCTAGGGGCCCTCAAAGGGAGAAAATTATACAGTTGCTTTGGTAAGGTTTGGGAGCTAGGGACCCTATAAAATTTTTAAGAAATATTTCCGGAGTCTATCTGGCCCTAAAAATCGCCTTTCACCGACTCTAACTCCTGCTGGTCTCCCACAGGCGAAATACTTCTCGCCCCTCCACATGGCGGCCTTCGGCAACTCCCCCGAGACCGCCAGGCTGCTCATCAACAACGGCGCCAAGCTGGACACGTTCTCGGGCAAGCCAAACTGCGAGGAGTCCCTTCTCCACGTCGCAGTCCGAGCCAACGCCCTCGAGTGCGTCCGGCTCTTCATCTCCGAGGGCATGGACGTCAACTCGCTCAAGCCCAACGGCACCAACGCCATCCACCTGGCAGCCGACCTGGGCGCCTCAGACTGCCTCCGGGTGCTCCTGGAGTGCAAGACAGCCGACCCCAACATCAAGATCTGCGTGCGGGAGAAGGAGTCCACGGCTCTCCATCTGGCTGCCGACGAGGGGAACGTCGAGTGCGTGAATCTCCTGCTGAACCGGGGAGCCAATGCGAAGCTCAAGAACCACAGAGGCTTCACGGCGCTGCACCTGGCGGCCCGGACGTCGAGTCTGGAGTGTGTGGAGTCGCTTCTCCGGAACGGGGGAGCTGATCCGAACGCCGAGGATTTTGAGCAGCGCACGCCTCTGCACGCGGCTGTTGGCAAGTCCGAGAGCGCCTTCGACATCCTCGAAACGCTGATCCAGTGGGGGGCAGAGGTGAACAAGAAGGACAAGTACGGGTTCTCGGCGCTGCACCTGGCGGCCCTGGAGAACCTCTCGCAGTGCGTGGAGCTCCTGATCTTCCATGGGGCCGACGTCACGACGAAGAGCAAGAAGGGGACGTCAGCACTGAACGTCATCACGCGCAAGACGCCCGCGAGTCTGGCGATGGTGCGGCAGAAGCTGGACGCCGCCATCACGATGACGCACTCCCAGGTACAGATTGATTCTGTTTCTTGAGTTCTCGACAAATTTAGGAGGAAGTGGGGAGCCCAGTTTTTAATAGGTTTCTTGTCCGTCTTCGTCTTATTTTTAGGTAGATTGAAGTTTAAGGTAGTCAAGGCATATCGATGGACGCAGAAATGTGCAAGCATCCAGTAGCTTATTAATTTTTTTGGGTTCTGTTCTTTTTAGAAAAAAACTGAGTTCTACAAGCTCACGTATTTTTAGAGACACTAGACTGACAGAGCTGAATCTTGGTCTCTTATTACCTGTGCTTGAAATTTTTCCAATTTCGTCAGCTTTGAACCTTTTCTTGTTCCAAATTTTGAATAAACAAGCCCTCAATTTCTCGAGAATTCTCGACTCCCAGACTCGAAACTTACCCCTTTACCCCATAGGAGGCGGCTAACCGTGAGGTGGAGTTGCAGCTGGACTTCCGGACCATCCTGCAGTACTGCCATCCGCGCGAGATCAGCTTCCTCAACACGTTCGTGGACGAAGGGCAGAAGGAGATCCTGCAGCACCCGCTCTGCTCCGCCTTCCTCTACATCAAGTGGGGCAAGATTCGCAAGTACTACATCGCCCGTCTCCTCTTCTGCTTCACCTTCGTGCTCTTCCTCACGCTCTACGTCCTCACGGCCCTCGCCCACAACTGCTACAACGGGAGCAAGGACATGGAGGAGACGATACAGGAGCAGGAGCTGTGCCAGAAGCAGTCCATTCTCGGAGACATGCTACGCAACAATCCCTTCGTCATGGAGATGCAGTGGTGGGTGCTGGTGGCCATCACCATTGTGGAGATCTGCCGCAAGATCTACGGCATCACGGGCTACTCCAGTTTCCGGCACTACGTCACGCAGGTCGAGAACATCATCGAGTGGTTCGTCATCGTGAGCGTTTTTGTCATCTCCTACATCTACACGAACCGCACGTACACGTGGCAGAACCACATTGGGGCCTTTGCCGTGCTCCTGGGCTGGATCAACCTCATGCTGATGATCGGCCAGCTCCCCGTTCTCGGGGCCTACGTGGCGATGTACACGAAGGTGCAGGGCGAGTTCGCGAAGCTCTTCATGGCCTACTCCTGCATGCTGGTGGGCTTCACCATCAGCTTCTGCGTCATCTTTCCCAGCTCGTCGTCCTTCGCGAACCCCTTCATGGGCTTCATCACGGTCCTCGTAATGATGACGGGCGAGCAGGACCTCGAGCTCCTCATCAACGACCCCGATGGCAAGGACCCTCCCTTCCTCCTCGAGATCAGCGCCCAGATCACCTTCGTGCTGTTCCTCCTCTTCGTCACCGTCATCCTCATGAATCTCCTCGTGGGCATCGCCGTGCACGACATCCAGGGCCTCAAGAAGACAGCTGGACTCTCGAAGCTCGTGCGTCAAACGAAGCTCATCTCGTACATCGAGTCGGCCCTGTTCAACGGCTGGCTCCCGGACTGGCTCCGGAGCCTCCTGCACTACACCGCCCTCGTCTCACCGACGGCGTACCGCGTCGTGCTGAGCGTCAAGCCGCTGAATCCGGGCGAAAAGAGGCTCCCAAGGGACATCCTCATGGCGGCGTACGAGGTGGCGAAGCACCACAAGCTCACGGGACGCACCGTGTCGCCGAAAAACAACCCCCCTTCGTCCACCTTCACGAACTACTTCTCGTACAAGACGAAGTACGAGAGCAACCACTTCAACAACAACGTCTTGCCGAACGGGGGCCTCATCAACACCGGGAGCAGCACCGGCAACTTTGACCTGCACAGTCATAGGAGCAGCAATCACTACGACATCGGCTACAACGGGCTGCATCACGATGACGATGGCACTGACAGCATCGTGTGCTCGTTGACAACGAAAATTGACGAGAATGCGGAGAAGATTGATAAGCTCGCGAATGAGATACGAGAACTGAAGAGTGCACTGAGCCAAAATCATTTAGTTATCGAGCAATTGCTCACAATTATCTCGAATCAGCACAAAAATAGTTTTAAGCAGTGACAGTCTGCGTGTATTCTAGAAGAAGTCGCGTCTGATAATGAATTCACTTTCTTTCTGTCCGTGAGCTCGCGGAGTTTCCCATCTCCCACACCATGGCTTGTTTATGGGCCGTTAGTGCTTGCGAAACAGCTCGTGGCAGAGGAAGTGGGACACCTAGTGACATCACACGCGACCAGCTTGCTTACTTTAAACGACAGTTTTTGATAGTTGTGTTGCCAATTATCATCATATTGATCACATTTCATTGGCGTCAATGCGTATTTAGTGCCTTCCCGCTTAAATGAGCGATAATATTTGTAAATGATTACCGCTTTTGCCTTTCTTTTGTACAAAAATTTCGAGATTATGTATTAATGATATGTGATATTACTGTTAAAATGATTCCCGAGAACTTGAGAAGATAGCCAGTGGCGTAGGAGGGGTTTTTTTCGTCCAGGGGTATTTTTCAAAAATCAAAGAATTTTAAATAAAACTTCGAATAAAAAAATCCCTCTTTGACCAGTGGCGTAGGAGGGGGTTTTTTGTGTAGGTCTCTTTGTTGAAAATCTTAAGTTTCAAAATAGAAAAACCTTAAAATCTGCCCCCCTTAAAACATTCCTTATTCTTCTAGTGGCGAAGGAGGGGGTTTAAAAAACTTTAATTTTAAATTTTAAATGAAACCTTCAATCCAAAATAGTCCCTCTTCTACCAGGGTCATAGCAGGAATTTTCCACGTAGAGGTTGTGTCAAAAAATTTGGTAAATTTCGGAAATAAAAAGAGGTGTCTTTGTTAAAAATCTTAGTTTTAAAATATTTAAAAATAAATACTAAGAATCTGCCCCATTAAAAAATAGTGACTCCCTTGACAAAAAACCCACCTTCCGCCCCTGGTCTTCTTCAACCGCGCCATTCGATGGAAGAGTAATACGAAGCATGTACATATTATGAATCCAATCCATTCCAGATTTTTGTATTTATTTTTAAGATAAAAACGTGCTGATTACGTTTGTGTTAATTTGATAAACAAAACTTCCCAAGTACGGAATCCGTAGGTCACCTGCTTCCAGCCCCGCGTTCCAGTGTTAAGCTACCAAACACCACATGCTTTCTCTAACCAACGACGAACATGTAAAGTAGGCACTTGTATTAGCAAATTGTGTACATTTAAAATACGAATATGATGATAATAAAAGTTCAAATTGAGCCGAGTGATTCTGGGAAGTCTGACGAGTGCAGTAAAACGATGGTCAGGCGGAAACCTGCGACTTTTAGCTAATATTTTTGGTCACGCAGGTCGTTTTCCCGCTCATCTTCAGCGGCATGCTGGGCAAGGTCGACGTGGAGGCCAACGTTGCGGGAGGCGGAAGCTCCGGACAGGCAGGAGCCATCAGGTGGGGCGTCGCCATGGGCCTCAGGTGCTTCGTGGAGCCCGAGATAGTCAACAAAATGCGACTCGGTAAGTGTCCCGCCTCGGTGAGCGTGAAAATTGGTGTGAAAACCTTGTCAATGCAACGTGTTTTCATCGCACAAATCAGAATCAAGAGCCCATAAATCATCATTTAGGAGCGCGATGCTCAATCTACGGCTGTGACGTGTTTTGCCTATTTACTCTTGCACTTATGATATGATAATCTCCTTTGTAAGACGTGAATCACATTTTTGGCACTCCAAAATGACGATGTGGGAGCTCTCGAGTTCTTTCTTGGCGCGACGAGACGCGGAATTTCGACTTGACAGCACAAAAGCCCGCGTGTAATCGTGTAAACGCCCCCGCTAATTTGGATTATCTTGACCTTTAAACAGCCGGATTGTTACAACGTGATTACCGCACGCGAGAGAGAAAGAAGTACGGCCAGGAAGGTGCTAGAAGGAAGTTCACTTGGAAGAAGCGCTAAGGCGGCATTTTTTGATACAATTAGAGGAAATAAAATAGAGTAAATTGAGGCCCTTTTTTATTTTTTATGAAGAAAATTTTTGGAACGGTAAGAATTTGAGTTTTTGACTTCAAAATAAAAAGAAACTTCAAAGCTCACTTTTGGCTTCAGACAAAATTAAAATCACATGTTTCGTTGGGTTTCAAATGTCCCGTCTTCACGTACTGACTCTCGGTCCCGCCCGAGTTCAACGTCCGGAAGCAAATTCTGTTCTTCTTCTTCTTCAAAAAACCTCGTCTAAGGAAGGAGCCGGAATTTCGTAGTTTCTCCTAGATTTCATCATCCAGAACATCAGTCTTGCACTGGATACTCTCACAATAGCACTCGTCTGTCTCAAGAAGAAGAAAGAAGCTTCAGAACAGACGTAAGAGCACCGAAAGCCCCAAAAGTGCAATTCGCCACGCGCAACTTTCTCCACATTTTTTTGTTTACCTCAAAAACTCGAGGCAGATGTCGGACGACGCAGTGAAGCGCTTCATGGCGCTCGGCCTGACTGAGCAGAAGGCCCGGGAGACATTGAAGAACGCAGGGGTCACGAAGAACCTCAACTCGGTGCTGGACTCGATCTCGGACCGCATCCCGGAGGGGTCTGGCTCTCTGCTCTACAACCTTGCCACCAAGATCAAGCCCCAGATCATCGATCACCTGGGTTTCGTGGCCCAGAACATTGTCAGCAAGAAGCTTGACACTCAGCAGAGAGTCGACGCTGCCCTGGAATTCCTCCTCTCGAACACCACGAAGCAGATCGACGTGGCAGCTTTCGAGAAGGCCTGCGGAGTGGGAGTCGTTGTGACGCCCGAGGAAATCGACAAGGCCGTCGAGACGGAGATTGTGAAGAACAAGGAGGCTCTTCTGGCCCAGAGATACCGCTTCAACGTGGGCAAGATCCTCCAGGAGGTCCGGAACAAGCTCCCGTGGGCCGATGGCAAGGCCGTCAAGAGCGAGGTGGACGTTCAGATCTTCGACTTGCTGGGTCCCAAGACCGACGCCGACCTTGCTCCTCCCCCGAAGGTCGAGAAGAAGCCCAAGGAAGCCAAGAAGGAGGTAAAAGGACTTCATTTTCCCCAGAAACTCTTTGATAATCGTAGATTTTCAGGCTGTTCCGCAGAAAAAAGAGGTCGTAGCCGAGGAGTCTGAGGGCGCTAGCTCGATAACGGAGCTCATGAAGACCAAAGTGCACTTCCACGCCCCCGGGGAGAACTTCAAGACGGACGGGTACGTCGTGACTCCCAACACGGAGCGACTCCTGAAGGAGCACCTGAAGCAGACTGGCGGACAAGTCCGCACCCGGTTCCCCCCCGAGCCCAATGGCATCCTGCACGTGGGCCACGCCAAGGCCATCAACATCAACTTCGGGTACGCCGCCGCCCACAACGGGATTTGCTTCCTGAGGTACGACGACACGAACCCGGAGAAGGAGGAGGAGAAGTTCTTCGTGGGCATCCGAGATATCGTGGAGTGGCTCGGGTACACTCCGTACCAGATCACCCACTCGTCGGACTACTTCCAGGTGAGAGTCCCAGAAGTCTTGAAACGAATAAGTTAACCCATAAATGTTATTTTCGGCCAAAAAAACGGACAAAATTTTTGACCCAGAATTTGGAAAATGACAGATCTGGGATCATGATTCGAGAGGCCATTTAATAATTATTTTTATCAAAAGAAACAAGTTTTGGAAATATTCGGGCCGTGAAAGTAGAAGCTGAAAAAAAATGGAGATAGTCATGGGCGGTCTTAAAGAATGTCTTGGTTTCGAATTACTGAGCTTTACGACTCTCGAGAGTTTCAAATAACCCGCATATTCCTTGACTCGGTCGCTAAGTTCCATTTTCGACTGAGGGATGAATTATGCCAGAGTAAACTCGAGGTTTTCGACTTTTTGGAGGCTCTCAAAGATTCTGAGTCTCTGTTAGAGAAAATCTCACAAAACCCAAAAATTTCTTCAAACATTTTTTTTTTCTTTCTTGAAAAAAACCTCTAAAATTGTATTAAAATTTCTAGCAACTCTACGACTGGGCTGTCGTCCTCATAAACAAGGGCCTTGCCTACGTGTGCCACCAGACTGCGGACGAGATCAAAGGCTTCAACCCGCCCCCTTCGCCTTGGAGAGACCGCCCCATTGAGGAGAACCTGTTGCTATTCGAGGACATGAAGAACGGCAAGATCGACGAGGGCGCGGCCACTCTACGAATGAAGGTGACCCTGGAGGAGGGCAAGCAGGACCCCGTGGCCTACCGCATCAAGTTCATCCCTCATCACCGGACCGGAGACCAGTGGTGCATCTACCCGACCTACGACTACACGCACTGCCTCTGCGACAGCATCGAGAACATCACGCACTCGCTCTGCACGAAAGAGTTTCAGTCCCGTCGCAGCTCCTACTACTGGCTCTGCAACGCCCTCGACATCTACTGTCCCGTTCAGTGGGAGTACTCGAGACTCTGCGTCAACTACGCCCTTACGTCGAAGCGCAAGATCGCCAAGTTGATCACCGAGGGCGTCGTCAGCGACTGGGATGACCCGAGACTCTTCACTCTGGCAGGTAAGAGAGATGAGGACCCCAGATCTGACCTTGACTTGAAGCTAATTTCCAAATCTTCCAGGTCTCAGACGCCGAGGAATCCCCCCCGAGGCCATCAACAACTTCTGCGCCCAGCTCGGAGTCACGGGTGCCCAGACCTCCCTGGACCCCTCGTACATCGAAGCTGTGGTCCGCGACTACATGAACCTCACGGCCCCGCGAGTCCTCGTCGTGCTGGAGCCGCTCAAGGTCACCATCTCCAACTTCCCACACGCCGACCCCCTCGACCTCGAGGTCCCCGACTTCCCCAGCAACCCCGAGAAGGGAACCTCCAAAATCCGCTTCGACAGAGTCGTCTACATCGAGCAGAGTGACTTCAAGGAGACCCCTGAGAAGGGCTACCGAAGACTGGCTCCGGACCAGACGGTGGGCTTGCGACACACGGGCTTCGTCATCAAGGTCGAGAAGGTCCTAAAGGACGCCAGAGGACAGGTTTCGGAGCTCGTGTGCTCCTGCGAGAGCGCAGACACGGCAGCCAAGCCCAAGGCCTTCATCCAGTGGGTGTCGAACCCGCTTCGAATCGAGGTGCGGCTGTACGAGCGACTCTTCCAGCACAAGAACCCCGAGGAGGCTCCCGGGGGCTTCCTCAGCGACCTCACGCCCAACAACATAACCGTCGTGCCCAGCGCAGTCGCCGACCAGTCCCTGAGACGAGCGAAGGTCTACGACAAGTTCCAGTTCGAGCGTATTGGCTTCTTCTCCGTGGACCCCGACACCACGACTACCAAGCTGGTCTTCAACAGAACCGTCACGCTCAAGGAGGACGCCGGGAAAAACTAATGTACTTTCTAAAGCTTTATAAAAGTGATTTTAAATTATAACTGACTCTTTCTCCCCACTCTGTGGACTCGTCAATGGGGTCTATGACTAGTAGACCGCAGAAGCAGCCTCCGTAGACGGTGCAGGAGGCCTCCATGTTCTGCTCCATGCAGCAGAAGTGACAGTAGCTCGAGGGTCTTCCGTCTATGCAGTCTAAATCTGGAAATTGAAGTTTCATTTTGAAAAGATATTTTTTAAGAAGACAACCTCACTTACTCTGACAAGCCCTCCCAAAGCCGAAAATAAAAACGCAGGCTAAAATCGACAGCTGCAGCTTCATTTTGCGGCAATTTTTCCAGCAGCTCTGAAGAGACTGAGAAACTTGGTCTAAATAAAGCTTAGCGAATAGGGAACGAGGTAGCGTGAACTGTGCAAAATTTTCCTTTTTACGACTTTATAAATACTTGGCGTCGTGTGGGGTCTTTTCAGAAGAGCGTCGGTCATTCTAGCTTATTTTGAGCCCAGAAAAAAAACACAGTCCTTAAGCTACATTTACATAGTACTTTTATTACTTTATTGTTTGTGTTGCATAGTTCAATCCTTGAAGTCCAAGCGTCCTGACCGCGCTCCTCTACTCCTTCAAGGACCTCGTATTGTACAGTGCATTTAAATATTATCATCAGTATATCCTCTTTATCGTTCATTTTAATCCTGAAGGGGTACTCATAGACTTTTTACAGTATAACATCATTATGATCTTGTTTCATTGATTATCATATTACCGTTATCATACTATATATTTAATCTCTAACGTACGTAAACTCAACGACTTGAACTAATCCTGCGGTGTCAGTTCCGGTCCCCAGATGACACGTCAAATTAATCTACGCAAGGAAATTCTAACTGCAAGACAAGAAAACTTTACTCAAATGTGCTACAATAAGCATCAAGCTAATTACTTCATATATTTAGGTATTCTATCATGGCATTGATGGCTACTATCGGTTGACTTGCTAAAATTTCCGCGGTTTCTTGTAAAATGAACGTCTCAAAACCTTCGTCATAAGCACATTTTTCATCTTCAATCGTCTCTACACATCAAAATTTTCGTATTACGGGCGGGGAGGGGGCTGCTAGGGGTCACAGAAAAAGTACTCAAGAGAACTCATGTATACAAAAACGTAGCAAAATACTTAACAATAATATTGCAATCGGAAAGTCCTCAGGAGGGATCTCGGAGTGGAGCCTCGCCCTCGTATCTTACAGTGGAATGCTGAAACGGGATCCGAGACGAACTTTTATTCAAGTTGCTTCGAATCACACAGTAACCAAAATTTAACAGAACGCGCAACAAAAATCATATGCTTTGCTTAACTCTAGCTGCTTCTTAGATTCACTTTTGCATGAAATTTCATTTCTCTAGGTTGATTACTTGAATTTTGCTCTGTGAGTGTAATAGTCAATAGTTGAACAGTAAACATTAGGTTTATACGTAAGATCAGTTGAATAACAGCTTAGAGGGCTCCGAAGGGATCCAGTTGTACATTGTTGTTTTGTGGTTGCGGCTGCTGAGTCACGGGAGCCGCCATCGGCTGGCCTGGCATCACTCCGGGCACCATTCCGGGCTGGCCCATCGGCATCATTCCGGGCACGGATCCAGCCATCGGGGGCATCATGGGTCGCATCTGGGGCGGCATTCCTTGCTGCAAAGTCGCATGTCATTAGCACACCCGGAACGGGGATCTTTTCACCTGCACCCCTTCTGCCTCGATCGCGAAAAGCCGTCACCACAAAACCCACAAAATCATATTTAAATAATAGCAACTAAAAGATACGAGCTCTTACCTGATGGTACGGTGGCATTACGGGGAAAGGGTGAACTATTGTGCTAGGTGCGGGAGATATAGTCATACCTTGAGCCTAGTTAGGTAGGTAGTTTTTGTACACGGTGAAAATATCATTTACATAAAGGTTTTTTATGTACAAAACCGAGGAAATAAAAATAAAACAAAAGAAATAAATAATAAAATCAAACTAAGGTCCCAAAATGTCGGGTCTCAAAGCCGAGGCGCTAAGGTCAAAAGAAGCTGGCTTACCATGGGACGATAGCCGGCGCCAGTGGTCGCGGCCATGGGCTGCGGCGTCCATCCTGCAGCGCCTGGTTTCGCCGAGTTTTTGGGTGAGTTCCAGCCGCCCCTAAAAATACAATTTTGTGAGTTAAAATTAAAAAAGTCCTCAAATTGCCTAAATTTCGAACTAGTAAAATTTTAATTGAAGTAATTAAATTTTTTTAATGAACTTTACTTAAGAGAAAAGAAATTCTTGATTCTTGTTTGAGGTCCCAATAATATTAATAGACCAGAAACAAAAAGATTTAGGTTATTAAGAAAAATTAGGAGTTCAGACTTCGTAGATGAGGACTCTAAAAACGGCTTAAGAATCAACTTACTTGACTTGGCCGCCCTTGTTGATAGTCAAGTTATCCGCGAGCGAGGCCAGGGAGCTCTCGAGGTCGCCGGTCAGTACTTTTCCGGGCGCCGCTGCTGGCTGCTGACCTGCAATATTCGATTGCGGGACGCCCCCAATTAGTCCTGCAGCTTGACTCCCTTGATTTGCCGGTTTTAGTACATCACCCAACGCATCAAAGCCTTGTGATTTTGTTTATTGATATCGTGTTAGGGGTTCACAGTGGTGTTGTGGTGAGAATGTGGCGTTTCCCAGAAGTTTTGTGGGTTTGTTTGTTATTTACATGAGGTGTTTTTGGCATGTGTGTGAAAGTACCGCGCGGGAAGAGAAAGAAAACATATTTCATGTTAGTAAAGTAACCCATGTGGCACCTGGGGGGAGGCTACACTGATATACAGCTGAAAGAGTTAGTGAGAGGTTGACATGCAGAAGGTGCGATTAGAAGCGGCAAGCGAATGAACGAGCAAGGTCAAAAACGAAAAAACAGCCAGAGAGAGAGACAAAGAACAAAACTGTATGTATGGACAAGACCTCCTACGAACGATGGCTGCACACTAGTCAGTGATGGCTGAGCTCCGAACGCCAACTGATGCTGGACCGGCACAAACATGGACGCGCCCTTCGCCGGGGACCCCCCCAGCTCCGGGGGCTGGAACTGCGAGAAGTCCGCGAAGGCCGGCGGAGCTGGAAGGGCTACTGACCCCGAGGGTCCCGCAGGCGGCGGCGGACGAGGAGGCGGTTTCGGAGAAGCGTGATGTGGACGTGACACTGTGCTTGGAGAGGCATTTGCGTGCAGTTTGGCGGACGTCATTAATTCACCTGAAATTTTGTTTGGATGTGGCTCGTCGTCGTCGTCATTTAGAAATGGATTTTTGTCCTGCTGCTGGGGCGGCGAGTGGACCGCTATGGGCGCCAATATCGAGGTAGGTTTCGTGTAAATTGGGGTCGGATTGGAAAATAGTGAAAGTATATCTGTTTGGGCTAAATAAAGATACTTTTGAACTTTGACCTCGGAACTGAAATCAAGAAGCAACATCGCACTCTAATGTCTCTCGACTCGTATTTACATGCAATTTTTCTTTTCGGGCCTTGAAGAGGTTAGTAGGGGTGCCTTTGCTACTTCTAAGTACTTTACATACTCTAAAGGTTAGTCTAAAGGGTGCATCTAGTCACAGTTACACAAGATGAAGAGGAAAATTATTACAAATCATAGAGAGGACCACCAAAATCTATTTCTAGTAGTGAGGTTTAAACTTAATTGGCAGTTATTGGTTAGTAGTGGGTGGAGGGACCTCCGGGGAGGACGAAACTCTTACCCTGTGGTTCACCTGCGTTTCCAAACACATTCGAGAAGCTCGTGTCCGTGACGAACGCGTTCGTGGAAGCTCCTGGCGCTCCTCCGGCTGCACCTGAGCCATTCAAAAAGCCTGTTTGTTAGTAAGGGAGAACAACGAAACGCTTTTGAACCAAAAAATAACCAACCAAAGTCGTAAAAATCGAAAGTGAAACTCATAGCTGTCTAGTACATAGTCTGGAAGACTTTTAATGACTATAAATCAAGTCAACTATGATTGGAGAAATTTTGAGTTTTGCTTTCCAGACCATGTATGAAGTCGACTGTGATAAAAAGCCTTACCGTTGCCCATCCAATTACCGGAAGCCGGCTGAGCTGCGGGTTGAGCTGGAGCACCTCCTCCGAAGATATCAGCGAAGGGGTTTCCGAGTCCGAGAAGGTCGTCTGAGGCCTTGTTGGGTGCCGCCCCCTGCTGCGAGTCGGCTGCACTGAAAAAGTCCACGATATTCGTGTTTGCTGCTCCCGCCGGGGGCGATGACAAGAACGGATTATTCGCGACTGCGGTGGGCGAGCCCAGCTTTTGCTGCAAAGAAACAGCTCTCATTAGCTCCGAAGACCTTCTGGGAAGAGACTCACCTTGTACTGACTCATGGCTGCCTCCTCCTCGGCCAGCGCCTGGGCCTTGAGGGCGTCGTCTATGACGCCGTTAGAGTGCGAGTCAAATTTAGTCGAGGCTGCTGCTGTTCCAAAGGACGAGCTAGTAGAAGATAGGGCATTCACACCACTCTTAACGTTCTTTTGATTGCTTCATTTCGCAATTTTGGTTGTCAATTGAGTATTTTTGTGGGAATGTGCGATGTGTCACGAGCCAAAATACAACACAAAAATCAAAAGGACCAACATGTGCGCAACAAAAGAATTACAGTTCGGATTTACAAGAAAACCATTTCAATTTCAGGCATTAAGCGAGTGACAAATTGAAAGTGAACCAAAACATGGGTCGCCGGTTTGCACGGCGATGAACGAAAGTCAATCAAAAATTCATGGAAAATGATGGCATGAAAGGTAGAAGGTATCCATTTCATTAGCAAGCGGGTAGAGCAGCGGTCAGGAAACAGTTTTTGCGGTGTTTGTGTGATTAGGTTGTGAAGAAGGACGGTAACATAAAAAGAGAATAAAAAGAAAAACAAATCGTTATAGCTACTTCTAAAAATTCACAGTTGTCGGGAGGAAGGGAGGCGACTTACGCTTCAGGTCTCTACTATTTTCTAGCAACAAAACGGACAAAAATCAAATTTAACTACCAATGTTCAGTGCAGTGTGTCTCTTGTTTTTAAAAATCTGTATCTTCACGTGGAAGTCTGAGTGCCAGAATTTTTCAAACTCAGAAAAGATCGAAAGAAAACCAAAACGCGACCAAGGTTACCTCGCTGTCTGCGTCGGCGTGTTCGCCGCGGATCCCTTGCGGCCCTCCAGGACCGCTAAGTGTTGCTCCAATGCCTCCAACAAAGAACTAGGGGCCTTTGTCAGATCAGGAATATCACCCTTGTCGATTCCAATTGCCTGAAAAGGGACTTTCGTGAGGCTTCTGGGGTTTGTTAAGGGTGCAAGGGTCGAATCAAAGGCTCTTCACAATTCCGAATACTCATCAAATTTCAACGCACCCTAAGGTCATTAAAATACTCACTTCGGCGACCTTGAGAAATTCACCTACTCGATCCATGCGAGTGAGGAATTTCTTGTACAAGTCTAGCGCATCCCGACACTGCTTCTTGTTCATGTCAAAATACTTCTCCAATAAATTAATAATACCGTCATTGTAGCAGGCGAATAACCTAATTAAATCTCTGAACAGCAACATAAAACACATATTTATAACACCTGTGAAAAACGTGGAATTAGCGAGGGGTCCAAAAGTGCCAAAAGCCTCACCGTTGTTCAAGTGGTTCGCGGGACAGTCGAACTCCAGCAACGCATCTAGCTGCGACTGCAGCGCTGGTAATGTCTTAAGTAATTTGTCGGCGTTCATTGTGCGCAAGGAGCCCTCCTCCTTGCCCCTCTTCACCTTGCAGAAATCAAATGCCACCGTGCGGTACGACAGAGCCTTGCTGTTTAAGTAGTTAGCGTATCTCCGGATGTAGGCAGACATGTCGTAGCCTAAAACGAGGGCCCATTAGCTGAGATCTGACGGGGGATGGGGGTCATGCAAGTAGACATGCAACTACTTGTGGGCTACATACTTAGCAGGTACATACCAACTCGAGCTCCAGCTCCTGTGTTAGCGAGTTAGTGTGGTGGAAGAGAGAAATGGTAGTTTGTGAGAAGCAGGATTAAAGTTTTATAGCGGAGTGTAGAGATTTACGTGTTTTATATGCAAAGAAGAAAAGCATTAAATTTTTATTAGTCATCGGATGCTGCAGGTTTTATGGGAATGGCGACGTGGGATCCCCAGCTGCTGCCTCCATGAATCCCAGAGCGCCCCTAATTGGCTTTGAGGGGCCTCAATCAGTACCTCGATCGCTTTCTATTTTTACAACTGCCTTCAATGAAAAATTCATTCACAGAAAATAATGAGCTCGGCCTCAGACTTGATTATACGGCATCGACAAAAGAAAATCCACTCGTAAGTCCCCAAAGCCCGGGGATTAGCGCAATTAAATGATTTTTATTGAAAACATAAACTCCCCCATCTCATCGCGTAATCCACTTTCGCCTCATTACCCATCTTCTCTGAGCTCCCCCCGAGAACCCACCCACTTTTTGCAGCAGCTCGTAAAACACATCGTCTTGAAAGTGAGAGCCCCGAGGTAAATAAAAATTTTCACTTTTCGTTGTTTCCATTCATAACCGCAATAACTCGTAGGTAAACATCGCGAGATTTATCGCCTCTTCATGCACCGATGCTGCTCATTTCCGTAGCAGCTCCGAGTTAATTTTGGAAACGGCAGCCGGGGATCGACGCGAGAGTGAGAGAGGTGACGCGACACTTTCGGCGTCAGCTTACCCTGAACTCCTCCCTTGTCTAGAAAACTGTTGAGCTGAAACGACGAGTTGCTCGAGGCGAGGTACTGTATGAAGCGCTGGAATGAAATTCATTTTTTGTTAATCTTCCACCTGACGAGTGCGTGGGTGGAGGCGCCACATACCTCATTCCCGTACGCCAGCAGATGGTGTGTTGAGATGAGAGCCTTGAAAACCACAATCCAGTTCTGGTTCTGCGATCTCTCGATGAGGTGGTTGGCCAACGAGGGTATCGACACATTCGGCTCATTTGTGCAGTGGACCAGATCTGAAAGAGTCGATGAAAAGCGCCAATTAGTGTCAAGTTGTATGACGCTGACGAGATTCTGTGCCAAATTGCCTAATCGCCGGCTGAACGTGCGTCTCACGTGCTTCGAATAGCAAATTTTTTTAAACCGCCTCTCGGCACGTCCTTTCGCTAGCTGCAAACTGCGTGAGAGCAGCGCAAACAAAAGTGAAACCGGTTCTCGCTGGCTCGCTACATTGTGCCTTTTTCAGCTTTCATTGTTAGAAGCTCGATGTAGTTTTCGCAATTGCACATTAGGGGAGCCCAATTAAGGCCTAATGGCTACTCATTTTGGGGGCTTTTATTCATTCAGTATTCTTTTCAAGGGCTTATTCTCCTTCTTAGATTAGTACTTCAGCCGTAAAAAGTAGAATTTTCGTATCTACGAAAGTCTCAGACCCTACAGAGAGAATTAGAGCCCAATCAAAAATTTCAGGGAAGCCAATAATTTTTAAGGACCTCTCCTGAAAGCCTTAATTCTGGAAGAAAAGATCCAAAAAATCTCAGCAAGGTCTAGACAGACGGACAAAAGAGCCCTGACCCACTTCAGCTCGAAAAAACCCCGTCTAGACCCATCAGCGCCGGAGCAAATCGCTTCTTGCGTGTGCATGCTTGCCATACCGCAGCTTCATGACTCATTCGCGGTGAGACCGGCTCGAAGACAGCGAAACAAAAGCCCCTTGTAGGTTCGAAGCACACATAATAAGATGAAAATTAATGCCGTTCGTTGAGTAGACGAGCTGCAGACAGGCAATGAGGCGCTACGAAGAGGCTTCTGCTACCGCAAACCGACTTATCACTTCAATCACTACTCCCCCTGCAGGCAGCAAGTGTCGGTTATCGCGTCGTGATAAAAACATAATGCCACGCCGATGGATGTGTTATTTTCAATTATTTCTCCCCGGCACGGAATGAGGAGATCGAGATGAGGTTGGAAACAGTGCTTTGAAATGCGCGACCGGCGGGACTTGCAGCGACTGTGCGATGAATTATCGATTAAGAATGATGTAACTTGGATCGACGTGCATCAGCGTTCGTTCCAGTCTGCTCGGCGAATAGAAATTACGTGCGGGTGACGTTCAAGGACGTTCGTTTTGCAATTTTTGACTTCTGAGGGGAGTGACTTTTCTTCAATTCGATTTTATCGGCCAATTTTCCCCTTTTAGCCGTTTTTCCACTGGTGACTTTATTTCATTCAAATTTCATCAGATATTATGAATCCATCCTCCACCCTCGTATCTAATGGAATTTTCATGAAAAAAACTAATGATTGTGGTCATGGAAGTCGCTGATGGATATGCAGCTTTAGAGGTTTCTAAACTAGCAGAATAACGACTTGAAATACTTTCAATGGCTTTGAGATAAAAAAAGCTTTATTTTGGCTTCCAAAAAGGAAGGAATCAACGGTCTAAAACGAGACTCTTTCCAGCATCTTTCTCATGAAAAAAACGACTTGAAATAAAAAACCTTCATTTTTGCGTCCAAAAAGGGAAGATTGAACGGTCTGAAACGAGATCTTTCTCAAGAAAAATTCTGAAAAAAATCAAGCGGGAAATTTCCAGTATTTTCACTGGCAGGAGGTTTTTTTTTTTAATTTTTAATAAAGAGGCACCCTATTGGGTGCCCTTTTTGGGGTTCACTGAGTGCGAAGTTTATTGTGAAAGCTTATTACATTTCACCTAAACCCTACGTGGGAATGTGCCCCAGTGAACTCGCTGATTGAAAACTGCCGGGAAAAATAATTTATTTCGGCTTAACCCCCGTTTCCTCCACCCGAGTCGCGACCGCCTGCCAGCCTGATGCGAAATCGAATACCAATCAGGGCGAAAATAAATCATGTCTGATTACAATCCAAATAATTTTCCACTTCGCAAACACAGCATCGCGATTCCAAACAAATCACTCCTCGAACGCTCACTTTCATTCATGCCCCGAGTCCTCTTATCAGCGACGGTGGAACGAAAATAAATACACCTTCCCGCGCTCACACCACCACCGCTCATTATTGATCAGCTGGTCCGGGTTGGTCGTGAATCTGCCACGACGCGGGCAAACATAATGTTGTGATAACGCGATAGGTGTCGTTTGTTGTTATTATTGTGACCTTGGGGTCGGCACTCATGAACGTTACTTTTTTTCGTCGTCGCACGCTCTGGCGTACTTGGACGCAGAATCGGGTGACAATGGCTTAATTTAATAATAATAAATTTTTATAGTAGTCAACTCCATATCGTATTACATGTTCAAGTAGTCAGCTAGTGTTTCGTCCATTAATCAATTTAATGCGCAAGAAGCAGGCCGAGAGGCTCCTCTTGACATCACGACTCTGCCTTCGTCCGCAGCTCCTCGAGTGATGCTCGAAACCCCTTCATTCGGCCAATCTCGCTCTTTTATTCGATTTCCATGCTTCCTCTAAACTGTACTGCCAACGTGACGACTCGAACGCATGCGTCTGGCGAACGAATTTTCTCAATTACGTCTTTCTAAATGCCATTCATACACGAAAAAATTTCCATTCGCTACACATTTCCACGTTACACAGTTTATAAATTGCATGCCGAGAAGATTACGGCAACGAGCGATTTGGACTACGACGATGGGCTGCAAATGACGGTAGGAAGTCGTCTGAAAAACCCATAATTACTTTCAGGCCCGAATCCAGGAAGTGCTGACCTTTACTGTATGAAACATTGATTTTCTCTACAATATACAAAAGGGACACTTTGGGAACCCCCAGCTCCATCCCTGGCAATAAGACAGTCAAGCTACATTACTCTGGAGGCTTTCAGCTCTATTCTGTGGTTGTTGGGGGTCCTATTAAAACTGCAAGTGAACCCAAACATAACAGAAAAAGGCTCTGGTTACGTCTCTGGCGCTTTTTAGGATAACCAGAAATTTTGGGACCCTCTTCCTCTATTTTTTACAGTTCCAAAGCTTCTGCGTTTCGGATGAACGAACAGACAGACGGACAGATTATGCACAAAAATATTCAAAATTTCCTAGAAAAGAGGCTTAGGTTCCTACCCCCTCATTGCGAGCCTGGAAACGGTATCCATGGCATGAATTAAACAGGATTGCCTTCGAATATTGATGAAAGCGATGTAAACTCTGCTATTTCAGCTCGTTGTTGCATGCAACCCAACACCCAGAGCTCCAAAGGTTTCTGTTCCCCTCAGCTAAATTTTGATACCCGAAACTTTCTGTCCCTCGTCCAAAGCGATTGTGCAACTCGTCAGTCTGATTGCCAAAAATCAACCTCGGCAAGAGGAGAGCCGAATCAGTTGGTAAATAACATCTGTTTATTTGGCTGCAGATAAAGTTTTGTGGGCGTTTCGAGTATTTTCGAAAATTCCAAGTGTCATTCAACTGATTGAAGCATCCTGACATGGCGGTCCGGTCTCTCTGTACGCTGATAACGAGAGTCTGCTTTCTCTGTGCTTGGCAACAGAACTTCGAAATCCCATAAAAAGCCACTTTCATAGATTGAAATGCAAATTTTATCTCCGGCGTTATCTCGAGTCAGTTGTTCTGCATCATACGCGGCCCAGTGAGAGCAGTAAACAACCTCACGACTTGCAATAATGCAACCTACGACTTTTTATCGGAGGCGTTCTGGGGTCTTTCACGAATCAGCCCTGTCGACTCCCGACCTGCCTTAACACGTGCAAGCTAATTCCTCGCTCACGATTCCTGTTTAGCACCTCTTACTCGGGACTAGTCTGGTCACTGATCCGAGGTCACTGAACTGGAACTCTCAACACAAAAATCCACTCGCTGATCTGGTGACTCGGCCTTTTCTCCGCTCATGCAATTGTGGAGGATGGGAAAGTGCAAGGTAACGCGATACCGCAGAACAATTAGATCTTCCAATGGCTTCCCTGAATGCCTCTCTCGCGAGCAATCGTGTCAACAGCGGCATTGACAGTGAATTCTTTATACTCGAACAATGTTTCATTCGCTTATTTGCCCAGCTACACGTTCGTCTTTCTCCCATGCTTCGGATCTGCTGTACCTTTCAAGTGCCACACAATGCGTGAGTTCCTCTATTCGTACTCATTAGACCTTAACATGAAACATATTTTAACATTTCAATAAAAACATTATAAAATCAGGTTTTTTCTGGATTCGAGTTACTCACGAAAATCTTAGACTTCATCAGACAGACAGAAATGTCGGTTGAGGAAAACCACCTTTGAAGCCCAGTTTGGTCACTTTGACTCTGGGAACCTCGCGACCTCTCCTCCCCTGCGGGCAACCGACGCACCGGAAGATGAATATCGTCAACTGATTAAATATTTGCTCTTTCATGCTGCACTTCAAAGAGATTTCAGGCGTCGAGTCGGTCTGCTATTTGCTTTAATGCAAATGTTTTGCATTCGCGGAGGTTCGTAAACACAAAATTTCAGGCGAGCGGAGATCGCAACTGTTGACAAGCCAAACATTTCAATGTCAATGCCGACAGCGGAGAAAGAGGCTTGGGGTCGTTGAAATACTACTTTTTCGACTTCCCCCAGTTCACCGGCATTCCGTCACTCCGTCTTTTCTCTTATCAGACTCCATAGTCTTCTTTCATTATCAAACGTAACCCACTCTTTGTTTACATAGCATTGGCATATTTCCCTTCCTTGTGGCAGTCTTTTTCGTTCCTCGTACGATCGGACACAATTACTGTCTCGAGATAAAATACAAAACAACTGCCGGCAAGACGACCCGCTTCGACGGGTCCGAGACGAGTGGAAGAGAAATAATGGCCCGCACAGTTTTCTCGTCTCATCGCGCTTTGTTCTGATAAACATGGATTTGCCGCAAAAAAAATGAGCCTGAGTTTGAAAAATTCTAAAAAACGTAGGTTTTGGTAACTTGGGATTTTTTTTAATTCAAAAAATGGGCTGAGTAGAGTTCAAAAACCGAGGAAGGATTTCTGGTCCAGAGAATCGGATAGAACCGGATAACTAACCGACATAGTTGTCGCAAGCAAAAGCGTGTAAAAACAAACAAACAGGTTTGAGCCGATGATGAACTGCAACCACGGCTCCTTTGCCACGCGTAAAACCTCATGGAATAATTTTTGGTCAACTTGCCGGCCGTGAAACAGATCCACGAACGAGTACGCAGGCTGTGTAGTCAGGTGGAGAGCAAATTCGGAATTTTATTGCCCCTCCGTACGAGTCTCGGGTCTCTCGATGAGCCGCATCGCACCGACTTTGTACTGTGAAGTCGTGAAAACCAACGGAAACCAACCGGCTCGGCTGCAAACGCATTTCTATTAGGTACTCGACGACTAAATCGGTCAGCCGTTTTGTATCGCTCAAGTTGGCTGCTCAGGCCTCGCGTTGATGTCGCTCTAAAGGGGAAATTATTTACGTCTGTCTGTCCTGGCCTATGTCAGAGACTTGGAGTTTCTTTTGAGAGCTTGCAGAACATGTTTGAGACCTGGGGTTTCCTTGAAGAGCTCGCAGGAAAGTCGTACAATTTTTTTAAACCAACAACTAGCCTCTTGGTTCTTCTCAGATCATGACGAGTGTTTGAGTAGCAAATATTGAAAGTCCCACTTATGTCCGAAAATTTGCAGTTTTGCTGGGTCATCTCATGAGCGACCCAGATACCCAAAGATGGGTCGTTTACCCGGCTTCGTGGGCTTTACCCGAGATTTCTACAGGCCGGTGCTCCCGAAGTACTCACAATACCTTGCATAACTCATAAATGAACCATTATCTCTTACGATGCGACTCTGAGTCGGGAGTTGAAAAAAGCTAAGGTTTTAATGACCCCGATGAAGTCATCGATGGCGCCGAGCTATGTGCGATTACGAGGCACTGACTGCAGGACGTGCCGCTGGCATGCTTTTGCCGAATCAAAACGTCACAAAGTCAATGGACGACCCCCGTTCCAGATATGACCGAGTTTCGATCGCGACAACAAAAAAATTCAAGGACGTTGCCTCTCTTGCACACGTTTTCCCATCACTTGCACCTCTGATAGCGAGCATCGACTCCGTTCTCATCGCATTCCGTATCTCGTTCCAGCAGTATTAATTAGATAAGCAAGGTGGACGGACGGTGGACAGGTGGAGAGACCTGAAATATGGCAGAGGGAGGGATCAGAGATACTCACAGTCAAGATGCTTCTTCTTGGGTCCAATCATCTCCTCTGTCGTGGCCTTACACACCGACTTGGCCAAGCCCTGGCCGGCCAAGGAGTGTCTCGCAGCAAGAAAACGGTCATTAATCGTTTGACCTGCCATATCGACTTTTTCCTCCTCGCTCACTGAACTCTCTTATTGCTCCCTTTGCCTCTATTGCCCGCTTTGAAGCGTTTTTCACCGCAATTGCACCTACTTGCTTGCACTGAGGTGGCAAATTTAGTGATTTTCTCCACCAACAAATATTTTTGACGAATCCAGATTTCTGCTTCGCTTTTTTGCGCAATTTTTTCTCACTTTGCGATGCGATTTTCACTTGTTTATTATCATACACTGATAATGGGGTCTCCTGCCCCTTCTTTTTCGGCTCTGCCTGTAATAAAGATGCCTTCTATTTAGATATTTTTTAATTTTTCACACGAACAAATTTTCACGAACGAAGAACAACGCTAAAGCTCTAAAGTGACTGTCAAAGTCGTCAGCTGTTGGCTTTGACAGTTCATCTTTCAACTTCGACCGTTGACGCTTCAAACTAGACAGTGCACTCGAAGCTCCTCGTGTGGGCTCCTGGAGGCTTCTTTGTCTTGATTGAGGATATGTGAAGCTTTAATTCTATCGATTGGGTTTTCTGAGGTTATTTTGGGGCTTTCGGAAATTTTATTGGAAAAAAGAACGTCTTCACATGTTTGATTTTTAAAAATTTTAGCCGTTCAACAGACGGATCTTCTCCTTCAGCCAGGTAAAAGTCTTGAGCTACAAGACCAAGTTTTTGGGACAACTCGTCTGTGTAATTTCGTCTCCGGACTATAGGAGATGGAATCTGTTAAATCCATCTCTTCTTACAACTGACGTTACTCACGCTCTGACATCCTTTGCACTGCTTTATCGACCTCATAAGCTTTTCAGGTAAGCTTTCAAGCTCTATTTGACAGTTTGATTTTCAAATTTCGCTTTTAATTTTTAAATTTTGACAACAACCAAACCGTTAAAAAATTGTGTTTGCGCAGGTTTTTCACAAGTCTATTTTCCTGATACCAAAAGTGCCAATCAATTGATACAGTGCTGCTTTAAAAACAAAACAGACAATTTATTCACAAAAACTGGACCAAATTCAAACTCCTTGAAAATTTTTTGGGGTTCAGAAAATTTTTTGGGAGGCCAGGAAAATTTTTAGAATTTCTTTTGGGGCCTCTGGAACTCCTTGAAAATTTTGGAGGCCCAGAAAATGTTTAGGAAGGCCCGGAAAGTTTTAAGAATGTCGGGTTTGGAGGCCCATAAATTTTTGGAGGCCCAGAAAATGTTTAAGAAGGCCCGGAAAATTTTCAGAATTTCTTTTGGGGCCTCTGGAACTCCTTAAAAAATTTTTGGGGGCCCAGAAAATGTTTAGGAAGGCCCGGACAGTTTTCAGAATTTCCTTTGGGGCCTCTAAAAATTTTTTTCCGGATCCACTGACTTTTTTAGGACCTTTTGGTTTTTTTTGGGTCCTCTCTCCTTGTGAGGGATCTTTCAATGTTTGAGAATGTTTTATGAAAACCTTAAATTCCTCAAATATTCACCTCAAGCTAATTTTCCACCCGAATTCTCAAGCTATTTATTCTTGAGCACTTTTGAACAAAACAGACTGGTATTGTATTAGCTGGGGTGAGTCCTTGAATTCGCCAAATTAAGCAGATCTTTCCCACGCAAAATTTCTCTGTGTGATCGACAGCTCGATCACCCTCAAGAGACACTAATTAGAGAGGGGTGCCTCGTCCGCCCCATGAGCAACACCGTGGGAGGAACGAGCCGCTTCTTCTCCGGCACGTGCTTTCTACGCACAGAGGAGTCCTCTCGTCTGACATAAAAACGAAACAAAGGACTTTTTTGGGGAACAATAAATCCCTAAAGAAGCTTAGAGACATAAATAACATCGGAAGCAATGATCTGGAATCTCCTTTCTTTGATTTTTTATTATTTTGATTACGATCGGAGTTTGTTTGTCACCGGAGTTTTATTGATTCTGTCACAGATGTTTGCCTCCAGCCAGCACGACTCTCGTTAATCTGAGACGTCGTTTTCGGCGGTATTTAGCGAAGATAAAGAAGTTTGTTCCAGAAAAACCACAGAGCTTCCATTGTTGCAGCGATCACAAATCGAACTTAATTAACTGAAGAGGATCCTCGAGCGCTGCTGTGCCGAATTTATGACGTATTCATTAAAGTTGCAATAAATTTCCCAAATTTTACACGAACCCTGCCAGTCATTCAAGATGTTCCCTTTCATTAAGCACGGGAGACTCTTGAAGGACCTCCGACTAATTTAAATCTTTTGTTGCCTCACGCTCTGTCTTTGATCCATTGTGAGATCGCGTAGGAGATTGGTCGTGTTCTACATGTGTCGGATGAGGACGAATTTCGGTGCGCAAGGAGACGCAAGGTAAACATAAATAAAGGCATCAAATCAATCTCAGACTTCACAATTGTGTCACAAGTAATTTTGAGGATTATTGTTTAACTTTTTTTTCCATCGATGAAATTAGAATCTTGCAGCTGCTCGAGAAAACTTTTCCTGGTACCTGGAAGCCACCTCATCTGTTGTTTTGGGAGCAAAAAGTTATTTTAGAACTACGAAGTCATTCAAAGTACATTTTCCTCGAGGCGAGCGTCGTGTTCCCATAATTCCTCCGCGCATCACCTCGAACTTCCTCCCATATGCGATCGCTTGTCTTGGAGGAAAAAAGTGTTTGCTCGAGACCTGGAAAGTGCATGTCTTACTGCTCCCTCTTTTTGCATTAAACATGAGCTTGTTCGGTTCCATTCACTTCCTACTCGCATGCAGCGGGCACAAGGAATATATGTTGTCTGTCATTCTACACCGGAGGAAGATGAGGCAGAAAAAAGTTTACATAATTTTCTTTGGCAACCGTAGAAAATAAAAGATTGACAAGTCAAAATATCCGGAGGTAAAGGATCCGATGTTGATGCGTTTGGTGCTGGGGGAGAGGAAGGGTTGTACTGGGAAGCCAAGTTAATAAAACGATGGAACAAAAATGACAATTATGTGATTTGAATGTCATCTATAAATTAGATGCAGTCGCACGTTGAAATGAGAAAAAGTTGTGAACAAGCTCGGGTTGCAGTTTCGGCGGATGGAGGTCCTTGTTCGGGGTTTGACTGAAGCCTGGGAGGGAGCAAGAGGAGTTTCTTTGGTTTTAAAACTTATTTTAAAAATTTAGAAAATCTAAGATCAAGCTTTGAAGCCATTAGAAGGGCCTCTAATCCTCACCTTGGGCTCAAACAAAGCCTCGGAGAGAGATTTTGGTTCAAAAAACGAGCCATGGATTGTGTGATAGACGAACATTTTTGCCTAAAAATATTTTTAGACCTTTCTAGATTAGTAGAAAACCCTCACAGTAGTCTAGACAGACAGACAAAAATTCCCGACTGAAAATTCAGCGCGGGAAACGCATCCCAATGTTTGGGCTCCGTTAATTGTGCATCAAAACATGGAAATATGATACGGAATGTCAATGCGTGTTTGATTTGTAATGGATCATTATTTGTTGACACGGCAGAAGAGATCCGGGATGAGCTGAAGGAGTGAAAGGGGTACCCGCACGATTGATTTAACGAAATTGAAGTGATGTTGTGATGTTTTACGACCTTTCGCATGTCTCTCTGATGGAACGAATTTTGATACTTTCTAGCGTAAAATTGAGTTCAAGGTTTGCCGATGGGAGTTCATAAAAATGTCAACCTCCCGACCCTGCTTGTGGGAACTGCCGTTTCTCCGATCAACCTCGACTCCCAACAGGTGGGTCGGTGGTGTGGTTTACCGGTTTAATTAGTGCACTTCCCACGTCTATTTAATTATCCTGTAAGCGGTTCGGGACAATAAGATGTTTATCGTCATTAGCGACGTCCTCATAAATACACCAGTCGCGAACGAAATGTGGTAAGTTTCACATACTTACACATATCCTTCCTTGAACGCCGCCCTAATTGAAACCACTCAGCGTGAATTCGTAAATCAATAAATTTCAGAGACACGTAATTAAACAAATAAATGTTTTAATTGCTTTGGCAATGTTCCGTTTTGCTTTTTGGGTCCTTTTCAGGCATAAAATTTCAGGCTTTTTTCAGCTGGTTGTATTTTTATTCAATGGGGTCCTAAGAGAAAACAAAACAATGTAGGGTTTTTGGGAGTTTTTACACTCTAGGAGGCAGTGTGAGCTTGAGGTACGTCCGATTGACCTCGGGTTTAAATTTTTTTCTTAACTATTTAATTTCCTATCCGTCAAACATACATTTCATAGACTTATCTTCTAAGATGGCGGCTCTGGCAGAGTCCAAAGTTAAACAATTGGGAAAATTTGGCTCTAGGGTCAACTTTGGAAAATTCCTTCGGGCTCCCAGTTGGTTTTGCCCCCATGCTGTCGAACAATTATAACTGCGAAATTTTTTGCTAAACTCAAAATATCTTATTTGAAACTCCCAAAACTCTTCAAAAAGTAAAGCAGATAAAGTAAAGCACATAAAAAGTTTAATTTAGCGTCTCAAGTCGATATGTCACACATGTCTAGTCAGCAAACTCCTCCTCAAGTGCTCTCAAGCGACTCTCATCGATTGAAAATCGTAATGCAAATTCTGATGACACTGCAATTTTCACTTCTTTACCCTTCCAGCTGCACACTTCCGCATAAAATACCTCAATAGCGAGAAGCTCTGATGCTCTGCAAGTTCCAGCTTCTGTTCATAATGCTGCCAACTGTCTCATGCAAGATTAATGCCACTGCACATCATATAGAGGCCTTGTTCTGTCAAACGTGGCAGACAAAGAGAGGAGCATTACCGAGAAAAATTGCAAGACAAGCGACAGAATTACTCAATTTAAGGTGAGCGCCGCAAATCCTTGAACATCATACTCAGGGTGGAACAAACATGGCAGGAGAAATGGAGAAATGCCGCGTTTCATCATGAAAAAGCACTTTTGAAGGATCCCAAGAAGAAGCTTGCTTAGGAACGAGCCGAACCCAGAGGTTCCGTTTGTCTTGGGATGGGAGGGAGTTTTTTTGGCGCGTCAGAAAAAACACCTCGTTAAGCTTTCTGCTCAAAGACATCCTGATTTTTTATCGCCCCAGAGCTGTTGTCAAAAGGAGGAGTAAATTTTCGTGTCATTCCTTGATTGAAAACCTTTCACTGCTCTCAGCTCACGTGATTCTGGATCACCGAGCTTCGCAAGATGACGAACGACGTCCCTCAGCAGCTTTTTTAATCTCCTCCGAAATTTTTAGGTGAATCTAAAATCCCATTCTCCCAATCATTTATGCATCACTGGGCATTTTGTGCGGATTCCATCATTTTCCCATTCTTTTATCCCAAATATCTACATTATTAACTCGGGTGCAGTATCCCAGGGAATCATTTGATGTAAATATGACAGACGAATCAATTTTCCATTTTTTGCGATTCTGGTAAAATAGAGGCATTCCCCGTCTTCTCTGGTTTTGTGTGATTCGAAAAAAAAAAATCCGACTGACTCCATTTCTTCTGGTTCAATATCATTACCGATGAAATATGATGAGGCAAATAAGGTCTTCCCACAGCCAGTTGAACCCTGAGAAAGAAAATAGAGACTTCAACGGGTCTTCGGTCTCGCATCACCATCGCGTTACTGCGCCGTGTTATTAACGATATTGGCAATTTAATACTTTTCATTGTGCTTGCTAGGAAACTTTCGCATTGCTCAACCTTACACTCCAATGAATATTAAATGCAGAACAAATTTATGTTGAATGAAGACAACGAGGAGCAAGTCTATAAATATGCATGCGATTTGGACCTGGAATTGTATGTCTTGCGAGCAGAATTTAATTATTCAAAATAATTTAAAAATTAATGCTTTTTAGAATGCTTTGTTCACCTTCGGTTAGCTAACTGAGCTTTTCCCAAAACACCGTATTTCAGCTATCGAAGCTTAGATTTATGAACAAAATGAAATTTCAGAAGACTTTTGTTCCCACATTAATTTTTCAAACATAACCCGGAGACTCAAAGCTAACCGCACATTAAGGGTTCGGTTAGACACATGGTGAACTAACCGAAGGTGAACAATACAGGCCTTAGTTAGAGGTGAGTTTTCCCCCTTTAATCGAAGGGACATGAGAACTCCCAGAGCCTAGATTAGGCCGCTAAGTCATTAAAAACAGACTAGAGACAGACAGAATCGACACATTAATTAAAGGCAAAGCACAGAGCAAAAAGGACTGCCATAATTTAGATCTGAGATCTGACGACGGCGGTGATTTCGCAAGGATGTTTACGAGGAAGGAAGGAAAGGAGTAATATCTGTCAACACCGCCCCTCAATAAATTACATTTTTCATGTCAACTTGCAAAATATATGAATCCGGTGCAGTTCAGAGTCACTCAGACGAAAATGATGAGCACAAGATGCAGCTTGAGATATTCAATTGAATGCATCCCGCCATTGTGCAGAGATTGACATGTTAACTTTATCAAATCGGCTGCATTTCGTCTCCCTTTTGTCCCCGGGCGCATTTCTGGAACCGTTTGAGTCGGCCTGAGAAAGACCGGCAGAAAGTCCACTGATGTTTTTCTTTCATCACACAAGTTAATGACCTCCGGCTCAGTGAGTATTTGTGCAAGTCACAAATCAAACGGCAGAAGGACTCGCATAATTAAGAGGGAGTCTGGGATAATAACAGTATCGCTAGCCCACGCTGCTGGACACTTTGGCTCGCATGTGTCCCGGCTCCTGTGCTCGCGAGACGGGAGGAACAAAAACAAATGGGAAGCACACGTCAGAGACCAGCAGCGCAAAACAATAGAAATGATTTCGTGCTTATTCATTTTGGAATAATGGAGGTAAACAAACTCGTGCGCACATCACAGTCGTCATTTGCCCGAATTAGAGGCAGAAGGTGTAAGTAATAATGTTGCCATGCGTGTATCTCGCAAGTTGAACTCTTTATTTGAATTTAATATAGTGAAAGGGTCAGTGCAACGCATCATTTGCATACGCTTTGACGTCTGTACTCTGTTACGTTATTTGCGGAATACATCAACTGACTTTCATCAGCGAGCTGGATGTGGGACTGATGCATATGGTGCAACGTCCATCGGCGCAAACGAGGTGGAAGAAATGAGCTTTTGTTCGGCGCGGGGTAAGGTTTTTTATTCCCAGTGACACTTTTTCCGTGTCACGAGACTTTCGGTGGCTCTCCTTCATCATAATTCGATGGTTTGAACTCGTATCGATGTGACTCGGAGGTAAAGCCCAGGGGGTTCTCCAATTTCGAGGCCCTTTTTAGAGCTTTTAAGGTCACTTTTGGAACTTCTAAGGACTTTCCTACTTACTTGTTACTTGTGCCTAGGGTCAATCCCTTCTCAGGAATTATCTGTACACTCAAACAAATCACGGTTGCAATTTCACGTACTCTTCGACTTTTTTCAAGTCGGTTTTCCAAACATCAGATGGTGTATTTTTTGAAGAAGTCATTCAGGAGTTGTTGGCCCTTGTAAAAAATTGAATTTGGCGAGTTTGCATTTTTAAAATTCAGAACAAGATACTTGTGTGCTTTTCTAGGGCTTTTTTTTGTCAAATTTGATCCTTAAATATCTCTATTTTTGAAGTTTTGGGGTCTTTTTTCTTCAAATAAGATAGTTTCTAAAATTAACAGATGAATTTGAGTTGGAAAAAATTAAAAAATCTGCTTTGAAGGTCCTTGAAACTTCACTCAGACAGACAGACAAGGACCCTCACCAAGCGATCACGTGAAATGCACCCAGAATGCAAACTGAAGTGAAAAGAAAGGGGTAACAAAGGCCATTGTGATGTGCATTATGCATTACTAAACGTCACGTAACTCCGAAATTGCATGTTCGAAACAAATGTCGCAGTTGCAGTAGCTGAGGACGAATATGACAGACGCAATAAATTGGAATCCAATTCCCCATTTATGGTCATTCCTGCGTCTCGCCGCTTATCGGTTCGCTGCTGCGACACTGAATGCATCTTAATCACCGCGTCCTGAAATTTTCACTGTTCAGTGAGTGCATAATTCGGACGCAAGGAGTGAAGCGTCGTCGTCTTTGTTGTCGGAAGGAAGACGATTAAAAACTACAGCGGCTCCATTGTTGGTGGGAAATTTGTCGTGAAATGGTGAAGATGGGCGAGATTAATGAGCGTTAAATTGGGTTTCATCGATGACATTAGCGACTCCGCACTTTCCCAGCCGAGCTCGGCTCCGGGACTCCTTTGAAAAATGTTTCGCAAATATTCGGTGTTTGTTTAGGCGCGAAGGAAGCTGCTTTTTGCGGTCCCCAGCTTTAATGACCCGTACGAGGATTTGTGCAGAAAGATAAATGTCAGGACATGGGAAGCGGGGATCAATAAATATTTTAATAAACTACAGTGAGGTCAGTCCTGCTGAGCGAGGAGATCATAAAAAGCGTACGTTAGAATGCCTCTCCTCGCATATTTCATTCACGCATGACGCTAGGGAAGGACGACACAGTGAGGACACCTCAATAATTTTTTAATGATTTGCAGAGTTTCGTATTGAATTCTCATTATGAGGCCGAGAATGCAAAGACGGGGAAAGAGGAAACGCATGACGGATCTTCGGGAATATAAATATTCATAAGAAACCGCAATTTGGTGTTTAATGATCTATGAAAATTTTAATAAATAATATTTGTAAAAAAGTCAAGGAAGACCAACGTGCGTAATAAATATTTTTACACAATGAAAAAGAGATTTAATCGCATTTAATAGCTCTATTATTGCCTGATTTCTCATGCACATGTGAGCATCCTCGAGTTTTCGCTGCTCTCGAGATTTATGGCGAGGGGGATGTCGCTTTTCGGAGGACTTTCGAACCTAAGAAATTGGATAAACATGTTTTTGTTCAAGAAAAACTCCAATGGAATTTTTAACGTAGCTTTTCCTATTCCTGTCACAGCTTACTTCAGTTTTTTGATAATTTTAGAAAAATTTTTGAGTTAAAAAACTTTATAAAAATGGCAAAATCACATGAAAATCATTATTCTTGGACTTATCCAAGAGCCAAAATAAAGTTCTAGATAATGGAGCTAGTAGCCTAGTCCTTTAAACAGGAGAAGCTTCTTCTTGGTCCCCGATTCAGACAAAAGAAATCTCTTCCAGTCTTCAGTCGTCGTCCTGAACGAGACAAATCTGGCCCACAGACAAAAAAAAACGCGTTTCCATGGGGTTTTAGGCAAATATTTGCAAAAAAGGTCGTATCACACAAAAATGCCCGCCTGCGGGTAATTAAAGGTGCTATTGACACTGCTAAAATTTTATGACGTCGAGCTGCGACAACAAACGACACTTTATGGTGCACTAAAAATAATATTGCTTCTGTCCTGAGTCAACAGAATCGGAGGGTCAGGTCACAAACGGAAAAAGACCAGTTTGCAGGACCGCGATTTGCGACCGCGTGCGCCCGTTTGCCGCGGTCCTTATCAAACAAACTGTAAATTTATGAAAATGACTAATAATGTCACTCGAGGACCGCTGAACGGGGTGCAATGTTCGCTCGCAAGATGCACTGAAAAGATATCCGAAAAGCGCGTGCATTATTTTTACAAATTGCTCTTGTAGGTCGTTATTAATGTTTGATTAGCATGCGTTGATATAATATGCAAAACATCTGCGCGTGCCACCCCAGCGAGAGAGGTGCCGGAAAGCGGAAATGGCACTGCGCTTTTTGCTGACGGACGTTACTGACAGACTGTCAATAACCGATCTAAATTTTCATCCCCTGGTATGGTTAATTTTGGTCCAATGTCCAAAGAAAAGGAGAGAAAAATCGAAAAAGGGTTCGGGTCAATTTTTAGCCCTTTTTCCTTTTCTTTTTAAAACAAGATATTTTTAAAAATTTTAGGTCAAACGAAACCAATTTTCAGCCCAATGCACATCCCTATAAGCAGCACCTAGTGGCGGATTCCCACGCTCTCAGCCAATTTTAACGATTTGTTGGTGCTCAATTTATGCCTTTATGGCACACACAAACACTTCAAACTCGAGTATCGACCATCAATTTTATCGCTCGCCTCGCTCCCAATTTATTTAAAACAATTTTATTGCTCTCGTAATGGCCAGTGTCCGCATCCTGAAGTGCTGTCTCAATAAAACCCACCCAATTCGCACACCGGGGCTTTGTCTGCTGCAATTTTCGCCGCTCTTATTCATATTCCCATCGCCCGTAATAATTCTTTCTGCATTGTAAATATTTTGAGATTCGTTCCAGGCTTCGATTTCTCCCTCGGATCCCCTCGTTTCCCATTGTCATGTCATACGTGCGAATGATGCACCGCGATGCTTATTAGTGCACTGAACTTGAAAATCTTGACCAACATATGTAAGAGACGTGCATGAGGAGGAAGAAGGATTGCAGACAAAGCCGATTTTTGACAGAATCTCTGAGGGAAAGGAAGCAGGACGAGACACAAGGGTGAAACCGAAATGATAATTGGCTGGTCAAAACTCAAATATATTGAAATTATGGTTCCGAATTCACGCATCGGAGTCACGAAAATCGCAATTTATGAGCTTTCTGAGACGAATTGCGAGTCCGAGCCCCGGACTTTCTCCGTCTTATCGCCCGCTCAGATGGCCCATTGTTCGCTGGAGAATAAAGCAATATGTGTTTATTTACTTTGGAACACACAATGGATTATGGAACAGCTTGGGTGTCCTTTGTGCCGATCGAAAGATTCCTCGACATCGATATTGCGCAAGAAAGTAGCAAAGTTGGGACACGCCAGCTGGTCCGGGCTGTTTATCATCTTGTAGGACTCGAGCCAGCTCGCCTTCGCTATGGCGGTGGGGAGGGAAAATCGAAAGTGTCAGTTTGGAGCGGAAGTGTGATGAATAATAATCAAGGACATTTATCGAGAAACTTCGCAGGCAGCCAGAAGAAAATTATGTACTTCGAAGACAACACAAATCTGATTCAAGTCTTTAATTTTTAAAAACACAAAAAAGAACCCCTCAACCCGAGTCTGAGTCCCTCAGAGTCACACAGTCCTTGTCTCCAGTCTTCTTCTCGTGATGAACGCCCAAGATGTCGTTGTTCTTGAAGATCTCCCTGAGCTCCAGAATATCCTCATTGGAGTAGAGCTGGAGCATCTCGTGCTGGTACCTCTTGACTATCCCCAGAATGCGCTTCCTGTCCTCCGACTCCAGTCTGTTCCAGTACCTTGCATTAACCAGGTACCTAGGCTTCCCGTTGACCAGCTTGCAGAAAATCAGAGCCCGGAGGTTGCTCTCGAACTCGTTCCGGTTGAACCTCGGGGTGCGACAGAGCGAGAGACCTGGAAGCGTCGTGGAGGTTGCTGCCGCCACGCCTCGGAGGTCCTTGAGGATCGTGACTTTCTCGGAGTCTGTGAGCAGGTTTGTCCTCAGGACTTCGTTCAGCTCGAGGGTCAGGAAGCGGAGAGACGAGAGGGCTCCCATAAGGTCTCTCCGGAGGTCCACACCGATGTCTGAGTTGGCCTTCACGAAGGAGTCGAGGGCCGCCACGAGGTCCTGCTCCGAGTTGATGGATAGGTACTCCATCTTGAAAAGCTTGTTGACGATCTCCGGGTTGGCAGCGACCCAGTACTCGCTCTTGATGACCTCCAGGGTGTGGTCACTGAAGAGCTGGAAGAGAAACAGAGGCTTCAATTTTCTCGAGGGTGTTTTCAGAGACCCACCTCGACACATTTCTTCTCCACCTCGCTGTCGCCGTAAACTTTGGCACACTCGTACAGAATGATGGCGTTTTTCGGGCTGCAGCTGGCCTTCAGGTGCTCCCTCACGTACTTTACAGCGTCCTTGACCTCGTACTTTCTCGCACTCGCGTACAGCATTATCGCGTCTACCGGTGACTCTATCACGGGCTCCTGCAAGTAAATAATCCTACAACAGCGGGTTGAAGCATCCGCTATTTCCTCCACTTACTCCATGAGGACCATGAAAATGCGCGGCTCCACGTCCTCGATGAGCATTTCCGTCTCCTGGTTCTGGTAGAAGACGGCCCGGAATATGGAGGAGGCCACTGCCAGCTGGAACTGGTGCCCCCTGATGATTATTTCGGTGCCGGATGAGTGCGGGAAGACGAACGTGCAGTCGGCATCCTCTTCGGTCTCCAGCAGACGCTTCAGCTTGTCTTTCATGAACTCTGCCTTGGGCGCGTTTTTGGTCCGGAAAACGTGCATTTTTGATTTCACGTCTGCCTGCACTTGCTCCCAAGAACTGCTTTGTTTGCGGATTTCAGTTGCTAAGCAGTCCTTCGGGACGCAAACAGGATCCCAGTGACGTAGGTAGGGGAAGCGTTTTGCGCGTTTTCCCTCATATTTTCGGTTTCACCCCAAAATAAGCATATTTTATAAGCTTATGTATGAAGTAGATGATCACATTTAATTAAAATAACAAAGATTATTTTCACAGTCCACTTCACTCTGAGAGGAAAATGATTACATTTATTGGATTATGCGACATTTTTGAGGCAGAAAAAATTCGGAACGGCCCAAAAACATGTCGGGGACGAACGCGTTTGAGTGCATTTTCAAGTCGGCAGAGTTACGAAGTTGGGACGAAGTGTTCAAAATCCGTTTCTGTAGAAACTTAAGGGGTCTCTAGCTCCGTCCCTGCTGGTGGTTCGGGTAAACTGTTAGCTAGGTTTTACAAGTTCATCAACATACTCCATTTTAAGCTCAATCGGAGCAATTAAAATTTTCCCCCCTTCGGTGACCTCTCACCCAACCCCCTTAAGTGACAGGGGCATACATGTGTTCTATGATTTGCTAGATTTGACATGATGCCTAACATATCCAAAATTCAGCTCAATCGGACGAAGTATATGGAACTTTCATACAACGGGAAAACCCCCCTAGTTACTCCCCAGACAGTTTTCTGGGAGAAACCAAAGTAGTTCCACCACCCTCCAGACCATACGTGACAACATGCAAAAAACCGCAGGTCTTTAAGTCCAATAGTTTCGGAGCCTTTGCGACTCAGACGGACGGACAGACGGACAGACACTAAATATCGTGCCAGGGGTGCATCTAGGAGGCTTTAGGAAAATTTCCTTAGTCAAGACAGCGGATGGAATTTGAATTCCAATCAGCTCATGAGCTAAAATATTCCATTCAGGCTGCAGTCCAAATAGACTGAACAGATTGTCCAGGGACGTATTGCTCAAATATGCGGGTTGGAATTTATTACATTTTCGTGCATTTCAACCTGAGCTGGGACACAATAGAACATGCCATTCAGAGTGACCAGAGGATGGGGTGGGATCTCAAATCAAATCCAGACGACTGCAAATTGTTCGTTTCGGCAAATGACTATGCAAATTAGGCGGAAAAATTGACGCGGCGCGGCAGAGTAACGACTTTATTAATCGCTAAAATTGCTAGTTGATTTGTTCGTCGATGCTCGAGGGGGTGTCTTTTCATCTGCGACTATTTAATTTTACCAGAGTTTTCAAATTGAATGAAAACGACCAAGTAGGTTATGCAGGTACCCCACATCTGAAATACTCGGAAAGTTACCCTCAGAGTCACACATAGCGGTTCTTTACCGAGAGATACAGCGGCCAGTTGACGAGAATCGCGTTGGCTTGGACCACCGGGTTCCTCTGCTGCACCTGGAGGACCAGCAGTCTCATCTGGAAGGGCTAGAGGTCACTCGGAAGCGGAACCAAGGGGCTTACTTGTTCAAGGAGGTCGGGGTCGTCGGAGTAGGGCCAGCTCTTGCTCACCAAGTGGACGATTTTGCGGCCCTGAAACGAGTCAGAGAGCTTTTCTTATAGAAAACTAGTGAAAATTACCTCGTTTGTCGTCCTGCTTCCCTGATAAATAATCAACAACATCACCAAGCCGAAATAAACCACCCACATCATCACGAAGGTCGACGTCTTTAGAGCCTGGACGTCATTTTTGACAAAAGCGGCGTAGTACGTGAAGGAGTTGAGGGTCGCTATCCCGATGAAGGCGTAAATGCTGCTCAGCATCTGAAGGGAGGGCATTTTCTTGAGCTCTAGAATGACCTTTTCTCACCTGAAGAGCGAAGTTGCGGTTGATGATCTCCAAGACGTCAACGAGGTGGTCGTGAAGAACGGCGATCCGGAACACCATTCTCTGGGTGTCCTTCCGGGAGAGTTTCAGAGTGGGATGGCCGTGTCTCTCAGTTCTGAAGTGGAGCCTAAAATTCCCTCTAGTCAATAGTTCTACGGAAGACTCAGATAAGCAAACCTAAAGGCCTGGTTGAGCACTAGAAAGCGCCTGTGGAGACCCATCAGAGACGACATGAACCTGAAGTTCATGGGCCCGAACCCAACGTAGTTCAGAACGACCAGGAGAATCTGGGACCCGGCATGCCTGATGTCGTCGTGGTCCCTCAGGATGAAGTAGCTGACGACCATCATGGCGAGGCAGTTCAAGATGCTCAAGTAGATGATATTCTTGAGCAGCTGCAACTCCTCCGAGGTGTCAGTTCCGCCACTTATTTCCTCAATCTGGAAAAACTCAGCCATCAAGGAGCCACAAGTGCTAGCAAGAACGAACTTTTCTGTCGAAGAAGTGCAGTTTGTTGATGGTGAAAGCCATCGTCTCCCGTCGCAGGTAAAGCCAGGCCATGACGACCATCAGCAGAACGATGCTGCTGCGGAAGAGCACCATTTTCGCAATGAAGATGAATTTTATGTTCGACTTGGCTATCACCTCCTCGTTGATGGAGGAGAGGTGGAGGCAGTACCCGAGGCAAACGTAGACGAGGGCTGTCGGGACGAAGTGGTACCATCTGGTGGAAATTCGAATTCTGTCCTCCTCCACGACGATTCCGTAGGGCGAGAAGCCGCTGAATTTGGAGACCCAGTGGATCCACATTATACTTGTGAACACGCTAGCTGCCATTTTCCTTCTGACCGGGGAAAAGTGATGTTTGTGTGGCTTTTCACAAACTCTAATTGCCGTTAAAATTTAATAGCGCTCAATTACTTGTCCATCAGATCCGCTTCTGGCGCCCAACCATTGATTCGGTTGGACTAGACATTAATCCGCTGCAGTGGACGTAATACATGTGTGACAGACACATTTGTGGAAACTCGTTCGAGCCCCGAAACTTAATCGTGATCAATTGAAATGGAAATTAAAACAAACCCCCTTGGGCTATTATGTCAATTACGACAATCCGATGGTGGTGCAGATATGTTTTGGACTCGTGGAACCCCTCCACTCGGATCACGAGTGTTCTGATGATTGCAAACCTCAAACAGCGACGTTTCGGTGAAAATACCCTCTGATTTAAAAGTTCTGAATCTGGTTTTTTTTTGACTAGAAGGGCCGAAAGTTACTCCTCCAAGGGTAGATTTCATTATCAAGAGGTGAAAGCGCACTCACAGTTGGAGACTTTTGCGAACAGCAGTGCTGCCATTTAGCATACGAACGAACGAGTAAAAGTAGAAAACCCAGTCGATGTGCGGGCACGTGTGTGAACAATACCCTTTCCCGAATGTGAAGGCAGAGAGTCCTCGAAATCATACGGGTAGTCAAATAGATGTCAACCATCGGGAATTTTGATAAAGGCAGACTCGAGTTAATAGAGATCATCATTATCGCGCTGCATGTTGGCCACTTTTTGTGGATTTATCACAATTATGCTTTGATAGACACGCCGAGTGATGCATTCATCATTGTGTCGGAGCTCGCAGGGGGACGAGAGGGTGAAGGACTGGTCCAACAACTTTCCAATGACTAGGACTTTTTTCCCTAGAACTCTCGCTTTGGGCTAAAAAACGTTACGAAGGTGTAAACAAACATAGAAAAATTGCAAAATCATAGGAGGTGATGATTGACTTCCTCGTTCTTCCCAAACAGCCAAAAGGATCGCGAGCACGAGCGTCAGGATTTCATTTTTGTCAACTTTCCGCTTCAATAAACCCATGAGCGCGTATCTGAAAACTTAATTTCAATTCTGACACATTTCGTCTATCTGATTTCCTCGTTTCGAGTGCTCCCACTCCACATCAACTGGAATTTGAATGTGTCAGCCGTCAGCATGGCGTTTTTTGGCCAAGCTACGCCCATTAATTAACATTTTAAATCAAATTGTTATTGTTGATGAAATTACACAATGAATTTGGAAAAATATGGACGTTACCGAATATTTTATTCATTTGCGGGAGTTGTCCGTGTGGGTTGTCATTCATAGATGCTCCTTTTGGAAGCTCTCCTAGGCCGTTTTTGAACTATGAGAAGAGCCCCAGACTCCTGAACAGATTCTGGACACCTATAGAGGACATTCAGGGCCTTGGTGTCCAAATTTTTTAGGGACTTTATAGGGGCTCCTTGAATTTTCAGGGGCACCAGAAGTATTTTGGGGGCCCTTTGAATTTTTAGGAATCTCGAGAAATATTTTGGGGGCTCCTTCAATTTTCATAGGTCCCCAGAAATATTTTTGGGGGGCCTTGAATTTTCAGGGGGCTTCGGCACAACTTTTTAGGGGCCTTTAAAATTTAAAGGGGCCTCTTGAAATTTAAAGATACGTTAAAAATGGAGCCCTTACGAAACCCTAAAAATAAGGGCCCCCTCGGGACTCTGGCCCCCTATGGTAAATACGGCCCTGAGTCTTTGCTCCTGATTCACTCCTCCCGATGAACTGCCAAGATAATTTCAAAGTTTGTCTTCGCCTGCCAGAGAAACCACCCACAAATCTCCTGTAACGGATTCCGATTGTCCTTCCCTAATCCTTCAAATTGAAAATTTTTGCTGCAGACTCCCAACTCCCGTTTCTCTCGGTGCCGATTGCAGGCAAGCCAGGTGTATATGCAAATCCAAAAGTTTGTCCCATCATCCAAAGCGGATTGTGTGATTTGTCTCTGCTGATCTCTTTGTATTTATAAATAACGAAGATTAGGGAGAACACACAAAATTGAGTTAGTTGCGAGCAAAACCCTTTGCGGTCCGGATTAGGGTTTGCATGTTTTTGTTTCCCATCGAGCTCATCTTCATCCCGTGTTCTGATGGGTCGGTAATTGAAATCCATTCAAACAGAAACAAATCATGAAGCTTTCAGAAGTACCTCAGAGACAGCCACGAGACGCTCTAAGCCCTCCCAAGCTCTCCTCGAACTGGGTAAGCTGTGTATTCAAAAGTGTCCCATAATGCGGTTAAAAAGGTGCACTCTATGCAAAAACATCGGAGCAAAAGGTGTGAGGCTGAGCTCTTGGCAAACGGAAAAACACATAAATCACCGGCAGAGGAGCAAAAAGGATCTCTCACAGCGGGTGTGAAAAGGACCAAATCCGTCATTAACCACAAAGAAATCATTATTCACCTTGCACAGGTGCTTTTAACGGCTCTCCCTTTGCCCAACCGACCGGACACTCGGAGTGGTCGAAGACGATCAAATTTATGTTATTGGCAATCAACTGGCTACAGGTGGGGCTTCAACGGTTTTTTGCATCCGCTGCAGGAGTCCCGATCCTCTCTCGAGCTGCCTCGATCAATGACCTTTATTGTGTAATTATCGACCTTTTGTATGTAAATATGGGACAAATATTGCATTCTAATCCTCTCGAATATTTGGCTGCATGCTGCGAGATTTCCTCTGACGTCTAATTGAGTATGCAAAGGACCGGAGAGTGAAGTTTTGGCGTGGAACGAGAAGGGTTCCTTGCCGTTAGGCCTCGGGCGAGGATCTTTCTTGCGAGTTCCTGACGAGGGTATTTTGAGGTTTCTCTCTTTGGAATGGAATTATGTCCTGTCTATCGAGAAAAAAGAAACTTCGAGACTACCTGCTGCCCATTCAACACGTTCAATTGTCTGCTTATGAGTCCCCGGAGAGCCTCGAGTTGGAAACCACTGCCACGAAGCGCATCTCCAATGAATTGCGACAACGTGCTTTCATATTGCTTTGCAATAACGATTAACACACTCATTGTCATGCCGTTCCACTTTTTTCTCTGCACTTCCATGCCTACGTAATCGCGTAGAGGCCCCTGGACGTGCAGAGAGCTCAGTCAACGAACGAGAAGGAAAGGACAATGTGCAGAAACACAATCGGCGAGTCCGTAAATGCAGAACATACCATAAACGGTGTGGTAACGAAACCGGAATCCAGTGTAATGGCATTTTTTGACAATGGCCTTGAAACTTCGCGTCTGTTGCCGACCGCGTCTCGAGGAATCTCCCCTCCCCTCGCGTTTTTTGTTCGTTGCTTTTCGTCCGTTGCTGAATTTCTTCATCGCTGAAGTTTGGGGAGCGTTGGGAGAGAGACGAAGGGATCAGCAGGCGGGCGTTCGAGGACCTGTTGCATCCGCTTGCACAATAGACGCAGTTGGAGATTCACCAGACAAGTTCAAAGCGGACTTGGCGACTTTTGTCATCGTCCTTCCGGTTCCCAGGGCCCAGAATCGGACGTTGGAAGCCCCATTTGCCCTTGTCCTTGACCTTCAGAGAATAATAGTCGCGTTCGTTAATGGAATAATGGGCATTTAGGCAGCCTTTTAAAGCTGCAGGACCACTCTGAAACGTCAAAACGCCATTCATTTCTCATTAAAACGAGCTCAAAGGGCCTTGATGGCGGTAAGATTTGCAAATGTCCCAAAACGGGTCCTTTGTTCCGAAGAATGACTCCTTTGTTTCAAGACTGCACGCAAATGAAGAAGGGCCGAGCACAATGGAGACGACCAGGACGCTGGAAACTCATTAAGGGCCATTTGAAGGTGTTTTAGCGACGTCCTCTAGTACGTGAACCTTTATCCCGACTCGAAAGGCACAGCGAGAGAAAAGGGGTGTCAATCAAAGTTCACGGTATGGACTAGAGGATCTCGAAAGGCTGCTCGCAAATGTGTTTATTTATGTAGATGAAAAATATACAACTTAAGATGTAATTTTACAATTCAATTGGTAGCAACAATGCATGACGCGAAAATCATAAAAGCCGGTGAGTTGTCGCGTTGCACTCGACTCGCATTTCGCGTTTTTGCAGAATGGGCGTACCGCTTACAAACAAAAATATACACATTGGTGGCGATCCAGACTCTCCCTGCTGCAACCTCGGAAGATTTCGGGTGCTGAGGTGCTGTGAGAGAGCCGTCTTGGGTGTCTGTTTGTCTGGGGCGTCGAAGGGATGGGATTTTAGAGCTAGACAGTGAGTCTCTATGTCAGATTTTCCAGTCAAACATGCCATCCAACTGTCAAAAATGTTGACAGATATCTGTCAAAAATTAACAGTTATTTTAATCTGTTTCTATGTCATAGAGAGGCCTATTTCAGCCATTACAAAGTTTAGAACTGAGGACGAGGAGTTGGGTGTCAAAAATCTCGATTTTTGACATGATCTGAACGACCCCCACAGACCCATTGAACGGTTTGTTTCGTCCAATTTGTAGTCCGGAAGATCTGCCTGCAAATTTTTACTTCCGGGCATCGGCCAGTCACAAGTTTTTCCCAGTCTGTCCGCGCGGACAGACTTACGAACAAACATTCTCGCCTCGCGGACAGACTTTTACTCAAGCACCGACAGACTTAAGTTTGTCCGTTTCATACTGGCCGAGGACAGACTTGTTCACATAGGGCAGACACCTCTGCTTTACCTCCAACCCGGCTATCGTCTTGCACCCATATTGTCTGCAAGTCCCTCGGACATGAGCAGCTTCAAAGGACTACAAATAATCATGGTTAATCTCTCTCAAGTGGTTCACTGGACACTCACCACATAAATTTTCGTGACGATGATGATGCATGTTGAAGCGACATAAATCGCATCTCGCTCATGTACCGTCGTGTGAAACTCATTTTGAAAAATTGCATTTTTGCATATGAATGCGACTTGAGCGGGGTGCAGCTTGAAAAAATCGCACAGAGCGGTTGAGGAAGAGGTGAAAATGACGGCAGCAAGACGCGAACACACGGAATTGATAATACATTTTTAAATACTTATTCTTTGTGCAGTCAAACATGCGCTTTATAACATTGCATAAATATAATAATTGTTCCTCGTTAAGAAGCCGACCGGTTTGCGAAAAAGGATGGACCCCGCGAGCTTATAGACGTTCAATATTTACTCAGGGTCTCTTCTTCTCGGCTCCGAGGTGCCAAAATGTAACTCGATTACGCAAATTGTTTGCCAATAGCGAACGGCGGCTCTCCTTCTCTCTGGTCGTGCGAACAAGGGAGGGATATTGCAAAGCAATTTATTTCCCATTGTCTATTGGATGTTCCGAAAAGTGAACTGACGGGATTTCAAGTTTTTTGCACCTAATCAAACATCGGATCGCGTGATGTGCGAGCTCTAGATTCCATCGCGTACGGCAAATTTGACAGGAGCGAGTCGCAAGTTGGAGTGCTTTCTGAAGAGTTTTATATTACTGCCAAATCCCGAGCGCAAACAAGACAATTCCGACGTTGCGAATTTGAATTTCCAGTTCAAGTGGATTCTCCCGGTCTCTGAGACGCTCCGACCCCCGTTCGTTATCAGGAATTTTATTAATGACGCAAAAAACGCTCACAATGGGTCAGACATCGCATCATTATTCATTCAAGTGATTGAACGAATGTGCATCGGGAAGAGGAGGAGGAAATCGGGTGCAGAATGAGTTAAATTGAGCGAAAGCGTTTTGAGATGAATGATTACTTTTTGCACATTTTGAGCTGGAAGTCGTTTGAAATTATTCCAAATTACTGTTTTCTCATCAGACAGAAATTAGACTCAGAGCCTGTCCGTCAGTCCAGCGCTAGAGAGGCGACCCCTCAAGCCTCCGTCTTGGCCGAGCTCCGGTTCCAGCGAGGGCTAAACCCGCTGGTCTTCACACATGAGATTCGTCTCACTCCCATTGTGTTTATCCTGACGTCCGAAAATTATGTCTTGTTGCCATTTCGGAGACCAGAGAGGAGAATTGCCACATTTGTTAACCCTCATTGTCATCCAACCCGTATACAAATTAGTGGCAACGCAGCCATGTGCGCTCGCGAACCTGAAGACTTCCAAATGCGAAGAAAATAGAGGAATAATGCGAACAATTAGCGGAGAAGAAAAGGAAAAATTGCAGACAATGGAGTCATAATTCGCTGTTTCACAACTTTTTACTCTATGCGCGCTCCGATCGTTCTCAAAAGACCCAACCCTATAATCATGTTTTGACTTGCCATTCAATAAAACTCATAATTTTGGAAAGTCAATCACGAACATGGCTCTATTGACGTGAATAAAAGATGTTGTAACATAAATAAGGAGGAATTGCGATGCAGGAAATGGGGTTGCGGTGATTTGCAGTTTTCGACGACATGCGATTCTGCAGTAATGAAACCGCCTGCTGCTTCTGGAATGACAATTCGTGTTTGCGGATCCGGGGAGTCGCCGACCTGAGACCTGAGCGTCTTTGAGAGGAAGGAAGTTGCATTGTGAGGAAATGTACAACGCCTTTTTTGAAGAAATCATTTTTGGGAAATTTAATTTTGTATAAAAACAAAATTAAATTTTTATTCCAATTTCTATTTTTTCAACACAAAATCTCCAAAATCGCTTTCTTGAGGAAAACTTTGGCGTTCTAGGCCACGAGGGACTTTTTTTGAGACAAAAAAATTTTCATCAAAAATCCTGAAATTGAGAATTTCTTAACGAGTCGAGGTTTGGTCATTTTTCAGATTTTTGGTCAAAAAAACTTTTTTGTCCAATTTCCATTTTTTCTGCCCAAAATCTCCGGAAATGTAGTTCTTGAGCTAAATCTCGTCGTTTAAGGCCGTCAGGGAACATTTTTGAGACAAAAAATTTTTCATCAAAAATCCTGAAATTGAGAATTTCTTAACGAGTCGAGGTTTGGTCATTTTTCAGATTTTTGGTCAAAAAAATTTTTTTGTCCAATTTCCATTTTTTCGGCCCAAAATCTCCGGAAATGTAGTTCTTGAGCTAAATCTAGTCGTTTAAGGCCATCAGGGAACATTTTTGAGACAAAAAATTTTTCATCAAAAATCCTGAAATTGAGAATTTCTTAACGAGTCGAGGTTTGGTCATTTTTCAGATTTTTGGTCAAAAAAACTTTTTTGTCCAATTTCCATTTTTTCGGCCCAAAATCTCCGGAAATGTAGTTCTTGAGCTAAATCTAGTCGTTTAAGGCCATCAGGGAACATTTTTGAGACAAAAAATTTTTCATCAAAAATCCTGAAATTGAGAATTTCTTAACGAGTCGAGGTTTGGCCAATTTCAAAATTTTGGGTCAAAAATTTTTTTTCTCCAATTTCTAAGTTTTTGACCAAAAATCTCCAGAAACGCGTTTCTCGAGGTAAACGAAGACGTTTTAAGCCTCCAGAGACAATTTCCTCGATAAAAAATTTCCATTACAAAAATTGAATTTTCTTTTTATCCAAGACAATCACACAGTTCTCTGCACCCAGTCGTGATTTCCCCACTGACACAGAACCGAGGCAGGGACACGAGATTGCGTAAATTGAAAGCAAAAGTGTGCAATCTGCGATGATCCCGACGCAGCGTACGAACGGAGTGGGCAAAGAAGACACAAGTTCCCGAACGGAACTTTCTTCATTTCCTTTTGTCCACGTTCTTCTCCTTGCGAATTCACGTACAAGCCCACGCTCACGTACACCAGACACCTTTTACGATCACCACGTGTTTCCAGGATCTCCCCTCTCACATCGGAACTGCAGTTCCCTCACGTTAGAGCAGGCCCACCGTATGCAGAGGTCCCTTGCCACGCTCACGTGCTAGCACGGAATGTGTGTGGAAAAAAATCGTGATCATTGTTTTGTGACAGAAGCGGATCAAACGAGTGGTAGTTGCCGAAAAGTGCGGACGTGCAGTTGGATTTTGTGCGGAGCCGAATTTTGTGAGGAACTGGAAAATTGCAAGGAAATGCACTTTTGGCGTTTCTGCAAGTGAGACAGTCAAGTGAAAAGTGTGAGCCGATAAGGAAGGATATTAGAACAAATACCAAACTCGAACTGAGCCAAATTAATTATCTGAAAATAAAATCAAAAGACGGAAAGTGAAAGACCGCGAAACCTGGATATTTTTCCATGAAATAAGTGAGTATGCATGCTTATTTAGAGCACGACTTAGGAAGCTCGGAGGAACTGGAGGGTCATGAAATTCATTAAAAGTTAACTGCGACCGGGTGAAAAACAATGGGGGTACTTGTTCGCTTGAACTCGCACAGGAAGACGGGATAAAGGCCAGGGAATTTGGAAGTTAAATTTCTCCAAAATTTTTCTAAAACATAAATACTCGTGGACACACACAAAAAAAATTCTGTGGACAGACGGACAAAAAGGGTTCTTTTGTTTTGCCCAAAACACGGCACATTCTCGCAGTATCCTAATTTAATTTTTATTGAATTTGTAACGAGCAATTTCCCGAGTACGTGCAATTGACTTGCCCGTTGTATATTATCGCCAGCGCTACCAGGATATGTGAGCTCGTACGCGTCTGCATATGAAGTATGGTGTGCTCGACACCCGCAAAACACGGAGTCGGGTCTAAGCGAAGTGAATTTATAAGGGTTTATTGTTTTTGCATTGCTTGACTGCAGTTCTGCAACATGTTCTGCGTGCAGGCATTCTCCTTCTCCCTCCCCTGCGATTTCGCTGTTCGGGCAGTAAGGCGATCTTTTTTTAATTAAAAATAGTCCGTAATTGCATGGATTTAAATAAAGTGGTGTTAAATGAGCGAGCAACTGGTGGATTGGATGGAGAGACAGGAAAACATCTGGAGTGGTGAAAGAGAACCCATTTCTCATGAATTTTATCGCCCGCTTTACTGAGCCTCAGACTACCTGTTCGATGACTCCTAGTCTCTAAAACGTTCCTGTGACGCTGGAATTAATCCAAAACATGTCCTCGTGTTCTTTCGAGTTCCGTAATTAATCATAACTAACACCATATGCTGTCGTTCTGCCCCGAACATGTTACGAGTGTGTAGTCGATGTAGGTCGGAATAAATTGAATTTATGGAGGATGCAGATAAAAAATTGACTCCCGGCACATCCAATACCACACCGCATTATCCTGTGAAATTGACCTTTCATATCCCGGCCGTGGAGCTCCGTGAAGCTCTCTCCATAAATCAGGCCGTGAAGAAGTCAAAATGTTTGCGTCTAATTTATGTTAATTGCTTTGGATTATGAACTGTCGGCACCGTCTGGGCGGAGAGTTCCCCAACCACCCGGCCCTTTTGTTTACAGTTAGAAAAGCAATGAAAATAAAAATTAATAATTCACTTCATAAACGGCTTATCATTCAAAAACGCCATAAATCATGCTGCTAAGTCGTACCTGTGCAGACTCGGCGTCTCGCGACGAGATAGCGCATCCCAGTGCGTATGCACAAATTCTAATTTATTGTTGTTTGAGCGGAACAATAAATCAACAGGGGGTGGACTACTGTTGGCCTGATTATCTCTCTCCAACCTTTTGTTGTCGACTCCCGGGTACGCACGTAAGCGCTTTTGAAGGACATCTCGCTTCCAAAGCTGCGGAGGATTAGGCGAGCTCTCCTCAATTGACTCCCGGGCAATTGCAAAGTCCCTTCAATTACTCTCCCAATTGCTTCCACGACAAATTGCACTCCCAAGATCTATCTGTCGACAGGAGTGCCGTCTCGGGATTGATGACTTGATTTCGGAGACTAAAAAATTGCACCATTAATCAAAGCCGAGACGACGCCAAGTCATTAAAACGTTACAGTTGAACTTTCGAGTAAAACACGCAGCAGCAGCAGCAGAAACACAGAGAATGCATAATCACATGATTAACCTGGGAGTTGGCATGCTGTCCCGGACGGAAGAGGAGCAGGGATGCATCCGAGCGAGGACTAGAAATAAAATATAATTATCATAATGGCCGTGGAGCAGCGAGCTCAACGAAGATTAATGAATGCACACAAAAACAGGAGGTGCAAGGGAATGCAAAAGCCTAATTAGTGAGACTCTAGAGGTGGGGTTTTTGGTAAAGGACAGCTGGATAGACGGACAACAAATCTGAGAGCTTTAAAATCCAAGCCTAGAGGCTTCAAAACCCACGAGACAGACGGAAAAAAAATTCCTGCTTGAGACCCAGCTGGACAGACAGACAGACAGACAAAAAATAGTTTTAATCTCGAAGAACAGGAAAAAAAATCTGAGAGAGTCAGAAGACCCAAGACTCAGTTGGACAGACGGACTAAAATCAGTCTAAAACGTTAGACTTGAAGTGTTCAAGACCCAGATAGACAGACGGACAAGTTAAGAGTCTCCAAACTCCGATTAGATGGACGGACAAAAATCAAAAACCAGCTAGACAGACAGACGGACAAAGAGAGACTACCTCAAAGCCTTTAAATCCAGCTACACAGAAGCACAAGCCTTCAGTGGTTTTCCAAAACGTGCCTGATAGACTCACTAAACTGGAGGATGTGCTTGCCTCCATAATTGAGCTGGAACGCTTCTTTCCACCTCAGCAGGCAGGACCGTGACATCATTAACCTTGTCATAAAACTCCAATCCCGTCAAGTTTATGACACGAAAACCACGCGTAAATAATCTCCTCGTGTAATTGTCACGAGAAATGCATTTGATTGATGAAAATTCCGTCGCTCGTCCAGGGAATGAACGACCTCGAGCTCACACAGACACAGAGACGAAGAATGCAACCCTTCCCTTGGCGATGGTCGCGGCTCACAAAGACAGCAATAATAATTCGCAATGGTCAGGGAGCCGCGCGACGCGATGTCGTTGTCTCAGTCGTAATCGCAGTACTCAAATCGTATAAGAGGGTAGGATTCCGCTCGTACAGAGACGCTGTGTATCTGTGAGCCAGTGTGCGAGTAACCCCAAGAGGTCAATAGCAAAGTAATGCATGTTGTGAATACAGTTGTGACCATCATAATTATTATTACACTTCTGAGTAGCTAGGATGCCGTGCGAGGAAGGCATAAATGTCGCCAGGCGATTTTACGTCGTCGGCTGACATGACGTGGATGTGGAAAAGAGCGAGCACAGAACAAACAATGTTTGTTATTCAGAGTAAATTAAGCAAGGTGAAAGACTGAAAGGAAAGTGAAAATAAACACGCATAATCGACGTCCCACGGCCATGGACTTGAGAGATCCTAATCGGGGTTGTGGAGGGTTTCGTGTAACGACGTCGGTTTCCGCGCAATTAGAAAATCTGCGGAAATCGACAAATGAGGCAAGTGGACTTGACGACTTTTGCTTTTGACATTTCTGGAGGAATCTCGTTATCATCAAATCATGGGCATTTCCTGACCTATTAGAATCTTTTAACCCATTGACTACCGATTTTTTTACTGGAACTAATTCTTTAGCTTCTACATTGGCTCCATTTTGTGTTTTACAAAAACAAAAATTAATTTTTAGAACTTTTTAATTTTTTGTCTACAGTAAAAATATTTTAAAAATTGAAAATTGGTTAAAAATGACCAATTTGGAAGGCTTTTAGAAAAATTTTCTTAAAATAAGAATTATGTGGAGGGAAAGAGTTAACGAAAAAGCCAACCAAATTTCCTTTTCAACCATGTTTAATACTTGATAGTTCGAGTGGAATAACCGAGCTTAAAAATTTAGTGGGTCGTCAGCAGCCCATTGGTGGTCAATGGGTTAAACACGCTTGACCGAAATCAAAGTCATTCAAAGCTAAGGTACTTGGAGTTTTAACGAGGCAACTCAGCGACCCAGATTGCGCGGCACCTCATTAAAAGTTTACGTAATTAATCAGTGCTCTAGCGGGGCAATTAGCAATTTATTACAAAAACTCTTGCGGCAAGGCACTCTCCTGTGTACTTTATCACATGCGATATCGCATAAATAAATGTTTTAATACAAATAATGCATGAATCGTGTAAATATGATAATCCACACTGACACCACTACAGAAGTTTGTAACTAACTATACGCGCATCCCTTTTCACAAATGAGGGTATAAATAAGCCAAAAAATAACGTGTGTTTTGCGGCAAACATTTTAGAGCAATTGAATATACATAATTTATGTGATATGCCAGAATCCTCGAACGCGTAAGCGCGCTTAAATGTGGGCCAATTCAGCTTTTATCGTGGGCCTGCGAAATCAGGGGACCGGAAAGCAGAGAGTCAGGGATCGTCTGTTGGTCTGAAAGCATAGAGGTGTAACGACTAGAAGGCGAGGACCTCTCAAAGGACCAAAAAGAGTTGATAAATTGTTCTCAAAATAGCCAAAAATTATGCAAGCTTTCAAGCTTAAGACTATTATGCACCATCCCCCCTCCTTTGACAGCTGCTTTGGAAAATTTTTTAGCGGCTTAAATGGGTCCATTCTAATTTTTGTTTGACTTAAGGCATATAAAAACCATACTTAGAGATGTTTGTTCTCTAATTAGCTTGTTCTCAAATTCATTAGCTAACCGAAAAATTCTCGTTGAGCCCGATCCGAGCTCTCTAACTCGACTTCTCTAGATTAGTGTGAGAGAAGATAAAATTGCTGATTTCTCAGCAGATAGGTAAAAGATTTTCAAACCGAGCACAGATTTAGGAATTTTAGCCGCCAAATCGTCAAAAAAATTGTTCTCAAAAATTTTCCAAAGCAACTGTGAAAGGGGAAGGGGGCCTCATACTCTTAATTTCAAGAAATTTCAATGTCAAAATTTTGTTTTTCCTGAAATGTGTAAATGTGTTCTTTTGGGAGTATCTCAGACTAGCCGTTCAGGGAAATCCCCCTGGGCTTTACCTTATCTCGCAAAAACAGCCCATTGATGCTCCGAACGCGATTTATATTGAATTATGGGATCCCGAATTATCCCGCGAACGTCCCTGCACCGCATAACTCAACGAAATTTACGACGAGGTACGAAAACGGGGCCGCGATTATTTACGTTTTTCCATTCTCAACATCTTGCGGAGTGAAAGAGACTCCTTTGTTGGCCATGAATGCGGACCATAATTAGTGCCTCGAAATTATGATTGAGCGATCAATAGAAAATTGGGTGTCACCGATATTTCTTGAGTCGGTCGCTCAATTGTGTTCCCGTAATTGACATTGAACGGGTTCCTTTTGGGTCCCGATACAGCAGAAATCGCAGCAGGACCGTTTGGCAATAAAGTCGGGGATTATTCAGGAGCAAACATAGAACGCTGCACCCCTCGTGACCCCAGCACTCTGCAGCAATAACTGTCATCATATTTTTAACACTTTAATGATCGATAAATTGAAAGATTAGCCATAAAATGACACGACACGCTGCAACGCATGCTCGTGCATAAATTAAGTTTCTTAGGGCAGCAGCCGATAATGAGATGCGGATTTGCGATTCGAGTGGGCCGGGCGGACCCTTTCGTTGCGCGTCAAAAGTTGTCACAAAAAATGTGCATCTAAATGCACTTTGATGAGCGATAATTTGGCAATTACGATGCCTTCCTCCGGGTCCCGGGGTGGGGTGGAAGCTCCTGACGTCATTGTCGAACAATGGTGAAGAATTTGAATAATGCGCCAATTAGTGCAGATTTATTTATTAGGTCGAGGTGCGAAAATTCGGCCGGCAGGGACGGCTCTTGAGGGGACGCTTTTCCCAATTTTCTGTTGACTTTTGGGCATTGTTTGTTTTTTTTTGCTGAGAGAGATTATGAGCCTACCAAAGCAATGCTTAGAGACTTAGAGCCTTAACCCTCTAACGGTCATTTTAAAAATGGTTTTCGAAAAAGAGGTGATTCAAAAGACCCAAATCGTTGGTTGGAAAAAAAATAGAAAACAGGTCCTTGTTCGAGTTTCGAAGACTGCTTCACTGGCATTCCTGATCAAGTTCCCGTCGAGTTTGCAAATCAACAGCTCATCTCTAAGCACAATACGGCCATAATTGAGTACGGGAGCATCCGCATTAGGGAAATCTCTGCCCGAGTTCTCGAGTTGCGAAAACAAACAGTCACAGGTGATGCCGAAAGTCGGATATTAGTTTTTGCATAATTCATCACAACCGACCTCGTTCGTATTTTTATGATAATTAAATGAAACGAGTCCCTCCCAGTCCCGAGAAGCCGCTGCTCCGAATGTGATGGGTCGCGCCGGAAGCTGTGGTGCAGATCCAAAATAAACCTTGTTTGCATTCTCTCTGGGCTAAGCCGATTATCGTCTCTATCATCTCATTGCAACATTTCGACTCGCTGTCCTGCATTTATCTGCCATTATTATGGGATCGTTCTAATGAAAAAGGGGCAGCGAGATAGGACCACCTAATTACAGCTTAAATGCACAACTTTGAAGATTATAGGTACTTAGGGGCTCGAGGGAGATTCCGCCAAAAGAGATACAACGGAAGCGCTGACGGACAGCTATAATTACCCATTTAGCCGGTGGTGGTTGGGACGATGATGAGAGAGCCCCCGGCGACAAGTCTCATGAAAATCACTTCTCGTCTCCTGCGCTCATGCATGAAATGTAAATATTCGATTTGAGAAAGTAAACAATTCAATAGCTGCAATTCAGTAAATTTCATAATTGTTTGTTCCGTTTCACGAAAACAACCCCAGAGCCGACTCCGGACAGACAATGGAAGGGATGAAGGAGCGCTCCAATTATCGGGCCCACCGGCGTGAAACATGACTGTTTCTTTAGCTAAAGTGTGTTTTCGGGCTCGTCTCCCACCCCAGTGGACTCTCTCAATTACCGGGATTGCGTTCGGCATGACAAAGGACATCGTTCCGAAGTAATTGAATAAATTTCCGCCAACGACATCGATCATTGTTATTACTCCTGGGACAGCTAAGTATTCCCAGGCGATGGCCGAAGGAAAGTTTCGGAAAGACGAGACGCCCAAGTTTGCCCATATGGGAAAAGTTGCTGCTGACGTCTTCGGTCCGACATGCAAATACCCGTATTTCCCTGGGTGATGTATAACGATACATTTTTCAAAGGATTAACTACCAGATTTCCAGTCGCTCCGGAGCGGACGAAGACAAAGTTGCCCTGCTTTGAAAAGTTGAGGGATCAAAAACTCATTAGAATCCAGTTGCACCTCGTTTCGGGGCCTTTCGTGGAACAAGTTTCCGAGTCTCAGCCCTTGAACCGATCAATCAAGGTGTCAGAAACAATTAGACCGCACTCGCACTTTAGAGGAATCTCATCTACCTTGACACTCCTTACAAGCTGGTGGGAACACCAAGTCATTACTTAGACATGACATATCTGGAGCAGGAGGACGATGAACTGTTATAATTCCGTCATATCGACGTTCAAGGATAACGAGATGGTGAAAGAGGCACAAAAGGGAGCACGAAAAGATCCCAATTTGCGGTTTTGAGGTTGACGAGAAGCCAAATCTGGATGAAATCTCTTTGACAAGGCCTCCTGGGTTCTCTGGGAACTCTTTTGCGGGGTTCTTTATTTTTTAGTCAAAAGGATCATCTTTAAGAGACTCTTAACTCTTCTGAAGGTCCTTTTTGGGCGAACTCTTGGGTTAATCTAAAGCTTAGGCCTCTGTTGACCATATTTGAAAGGTCAGTAGATTGGACAGACGGACTATTATCTCTCCAAAGATTTTTTCAAGTTCTTGGTAAGGTCTCAGGAGTCTAAAAAGAGTCCTTCAGGGTCAAATTCTGAATTTCGGGGCTCCTTCAAGTCAAGAAACCCGAAATATTTCTAATCGAACGGTCAATCAACGGACTTTTCTCTCCCCAAAAACCTTTTCTAGTTCTTGGAAGGGTCTCAGGAGCCTGAAAGGATTCCTTCAGGGTCAAATTCTGGATATCAGGGCTCCTTCTCGTCAAGAAACCCGAATTATATCCATTCAATCGGTCAATTTACCGGACCGACGGACAATTTCCTCCCCAATAACCTTGAAAGTAATGCAAAAGCGGTTCCGAGTGCGCAGTTACTTTGTCCTAGTTACTGCTGCATTTAGGACTGCCTGACGCAGGAGCCGAGGTGAGCACGCTGAAGGCGAGGGGTCGAGCTTTGCGTACTTGAATGGTGTCTGCTTGAATAACTCCAGAAAAAGAGATGAAGACTTTGAGAAACAATGCATTCTGATTACTGGCAACAAGGAGGCCGATAACAATACAGCCTGTAATTTAAAATGTGCGGTTCGTTCGTCTTCGGAATATTGGCTGTGATGGGAAAGGGCGGAACGGTGTCAGAGTGGCTAAATATCAGAATTTAGTGAATGGTAAAAGATTTGCCGAACAATGAGCGTGAATTTCGGTTATTGTTTTTCGGGAGTTTTCGAGGGTTCCGTTTCCTGGGAACGATTCTTGACTCACTGCACCTGACTGCCCTAATTGGGCGATCCACGAAGTCAGTTTTCGAGCTGTCAGAGCGGAGTGGAGTTGATTTATATCTCTGAAGGGATTGCTTTGGACTTTGAACTGAGATGTCAACGATTTCAATTAAATCGTCAAAGTGAAACGAGCAGCCCAGGTGGCTATTAAAAACGCATAAACCCTCAGAAGACAGTTTAAATTTCAAAACAAACAAGAAGCTGCCGGACAGTGTGCGCCTTAAGTAGTTGAAAGTTGTCGGTTGTGAAAATTTATTGCTTTCCCGCCGTTTTGTCTCCTCGTCCTGTGAATGAGCAAGCAGCCCGGGGTACAGTGCCTTGCTTAATTTATCTCAATAAGGTATGCTTGTCCTGTGCAATGCGTTTTCTGTATTAAATATTCAAATGAGTTTTTTGCATGTCAAGGAACAAGTCTCGAAGGGTTGATGCTCCTCCGTGTCGTCCCAGATATGAATAAGAATTGAATTTGAATGCGCTGTTACATTTAATTTATTCCCTGTTTATGCATATTATGACACAAAACGAGATCTGGGAGAAAAAAATGGGGAATTAGGAGAAAGAACAAGATCTTACCCATGTATCGATCGGCAGACATTCGCGAAAGACGCAATGGTGCATACGTAATTGCAATAAATCCTCGCGATGCACCCAAGCAATTAGTGCACTTGAGGCATAAATCAAATTTTATGAAGAAATAAAATTTTATGAGCTGGCGTAAAAAATGCAGATAAATTTATGACGGAGCGCGGATCCCGGGAGGAGGAAAAGGATGCGTTTAAGTGCTCTTAATTACTACGCTGCGAACCAGTTCCGTCTTTACGACTGTTTACATTGTAAAATAATGTCATCAATTGCGTGGAAGCCCTTCTGACACTCTCTCTCTCTCTCTGCTGTGTTTCAGATGAGGAAGGAGCTGCTTTGAGACGAGAGGACTGAACAGTGCTCATCAATGTGTGTGGCAGGAAGATAGGTAAGTCAAAAAATGATGTCCTTCAAAATCTAGCTTCAGTCTTTAGACAGGAAATTTACGTGTTTTAAACACGTTTCATTAAAATGACTAGCATCTTCAGGTCCAACATCTGCATTTTAGTCTTGTAAACATCATTGCAACTTTAGGCTTAAAAATATGTAAGTTGCTGGACCTTAAGATGCTAGTGGATAAAACTAGCGGGAATTCGTCCCCAAAAAAGTGGTTTTAATGACAGAAAAAAGGCCTAAAAATTTAACAAATAGCTCGTAAATAACTAAAGAAGGAATATTTAAATAGACAAGAAAATTGGCTGTCTTGAAAAATCTCATATCAAAACAAGAAAGCTCAGATTCACTCCAATAAAAAGCCGAGTTGAATCTGCAGTCGACGTCTCCCATTCAGTGCATAAGCGGAAGCCATTAAACTAAGAAATGAGTCCATTTTAAGTCCATAAAGACGCCCTACTTCTTCAATGGACTCGAGTCGGCACGGAACAAGTCATAATCCCGGCAGTTTATGGGACCACGGAAAATCGTGGCCCGCATTAAAGCGAAACTATCATAATGACGCCGCGCACAAAGGATTACATCGTTTGTTTAGCGATCCTCCGGTGACCTGCGTCTCGGATCTTCCACTTGAGATTATTAAAAATGCAAATATGGGGTGCTCGCGGTCAGAGTCGCGGCAGAGTGTTTGATTTTGACACTTTCGCGCGTGGACTGAGGGAAAACTCGGGTACCTGCAAGTCACTCTGTGCGCTGGACATGCAAATGATGCGCTAATGAAGTCCGTGCTGCGTCATTGTGAGAAATTTTCGCCATTTTCTCCGCTCCTCTCTAATCCAATTTATCGAAATCTGGAGCAAGTCAAGCTGAAGAATCCGAGAGATGCAGCTTCGGCCAGGTAATTTTGTTGCAAATGTTTTTTCAGTACAGCACCTTAATTGAAAGGAGATTTTGGTTTTAACAACAACAATGTAATAATAAAAATAACAAACGTGCTTAATTTAGGAGGCAAATACATGGAAGAGAGAGAGAGCAGTGAAAGGAAGGAGCACCCCAGGTTAGACGCAAGACGGAGATAGGGTTCACTGTCCCGCTCTACTTATGCAGGCACCCTGTCCTGAACGTGGGAAACGAGTTTCATTTTTTCGTCCTCGTCCCGACTCCCGAGCGCTTTCTCGGCGACGAAAACAAATATTTGCCGAACCCTTTATTATTTTCATTAAGTTTCAATTCCGATAATGCGCCGATCAATTTCGTCTTTGCCACTTTCGAGAGCCCGGGGAGTGGAAATTTCACGCTCCAGCTGGAAAATATGTTGATTCTGTCAACAGAAAAACTTGTAAGCTCCCGGATCGGCCCGAGATTAGCTAATGATATTCCCGCGAGAGAATCAATGAGCAAACAATCAACTTAGGCGATAAATTACGACGACGTGGCGAAACTTTTGCGGGTCTGAGGGAACCGAAAATCCGGTAAACTCCGACAAAGATGAGTAATTTATGACTGCTGTGGCAAATTCGCATCAATGGAGCGTAATTTACTCGCCATTCCGAGTGCAATTTTTTTAACAAGATTTGGGAAAGAGCGTGACCGAGACTAATGCGTGTGAAGCCGCATTACCTGAGCCCTCTGCGAGCGACGAATGACGATCCCAGGCCCGTTGAAGTGACTTGTTTGTTTTGACATAACTCAATTCCTTTATCAGGCAGGCACCATCTCCATTGTCTCGGACGTTGTCGGGCGAGTTCCGATTCCGAGAGACATGACCGAAATCGGGGTTGTCATCGTATCCGACTTGTGGGCCCGAAGAAAGGGTCCTTGATGGTCATGTAATACGTAAATAAACTGCATGACATGGGACAACATGCAAATGCATTCTAATGAAGAGGCAAGACATGTCCCGGGCCGACTTACCCTTGTCAAGCCGCCGTACGTGTCTCTCGTCCCGAATCAGGACGACGAATTTCTCAGCCCAGTCGCCATTTTCCGTGACTCCTGGCCTAATTAATTCGAAAAGAAAACACAGTCAAGTCAAATATTTGCTCGAGCTCACCGAATTCCGCTTTGATTTGCATATCAAATGCCAAATCCATATCCCCGAATGAAGAGCAGTTTGTTTGCCTACGCATCAAACACACGCTGACCATCAACAACTCCAGCCTGCGGTCATTCGATGACAATGGAACAACGGGATGGACAATGATCGCCTGTTTACCTTTCCGTTTATCAACTCGCTTTAATCAAAATTTATGCAAATATCTCGCGATGCAATCCGCTGCACTGTTTGCCATTTGGGTGCTCGCGGTTTATCCAAACTCGCGGGACAGCTCACTGCACTCCGGACGGAGAGAAAGTGACGGGTGAGCTGGAAAAAACAACCCCTCACAAATCCGATTCCAGCCCAACACTCCCAGACAACGTAAATTTTTTCATCCTTTGATCCGTCAGAGCTGCAAGAAAAACACAAGACGCAGGATTACATGATACCCAAGGACGAAAAAAAGAGGAAATAATGCAAATTAGCTGCATCGCTCCGGGATATCGGATCAGGATCTTTGCTCTTTGGTATCAAGATAGCGTGCTCTCTCGTCGCATTATGACGAAATTAATTTTCCCATTCTTTTCCAATACGAGACCGGAGCCGTTTAAAAAAACAAATTATTTAATCTTTTCTCCCCGTCAAATTACCCTCCACTTAATTATCCTCAGCCTCTCGGGACCTCTATCTTGTCAGATTTGATGTTTCAACCAGGAAAAAAAACACTGAAGATCCTTGGGAAAGTGACTTTTTGTCCACTTGAAGAAGTTTTGTTTGAACAAGGTGGGGGGAGGTCACCCTGAGCCCTAGGGTCTTTAAATGGCTTGGTCCCCCAGAAGTTCAGGAATGAGGTCAACCCTAAAGCGTTCCTTGACCCATTGGCTACCAAGATTTTCAAACTGAAATTCATTGTTTTGGTGGAAAAAAAAATTTCCATCTGAAAAATTCGTAAAAATGTAAAACAAAATTTAAATTTTTGAAAAAAATTTTATTTGAAAAAATTTAAATATTGTAGAAGACAATTTTTGAAAATTATCACGTTAAGTATTTTTAATTATTTTTTAAAAGTTAAAATTGAAAATCCAATATTGCGGCCAAACCAAAAAATTTAAGGACTAGCTGCTTTAAAAGTTAAAATCTAAAAATGACTGTCAAAAAATGTAGCCAATTTCGAGAGTAGATGGATTTAAGTTTAAGTTTGCTCGGAATAAATTTTTAAAAGTGACCCCTCGGTAGCCAATGGGTTAAGGACTCTCAAGACCTTGAAAAGCCCACATCTGCCCCCAACCCCGTTAATCCCGCCTCAGACACATTTTAATTGACTCCAAGTCCCAAAAATTGTTTGCTCAACAAGTCAAGTTCCCAAGAAGTACATCCCTAATTGCCACAATGCTCTCGGAACAATTACGGCAGCAATCCAACTCCGCTCTGCGATGCCCGAAAGGAACAGCAATAAGCGCAAAACTTTGGCATACACGACAAGGAGACACGGAACTTTGGAGCCGCATTACTCGTTTCAGAGAGAAGTCTCTGCCAACTGACGTGCCCCTTCTCCTTGGGATTCGAAAAGTTTGTCACTTTTATGAGACATTTTACAAACTAACTCAATTAAAAGGGCCTGTGAAATGTTCCTTGATTGATCCATAAAGAAAGAGAAGGGTGAAAGCGCTCAATCACTTTGATTGGGTGTTGTTACACCTCTGGGAATGTTCGCCGATCAATTCTTGATCAATCTTTATTTTTCGAGGCCGGGATCCAAGACGACAGAGGGCCGAGAAAAACGTTCCCTCCACCCTTTGAAAAGACATTTTTTCGCAATGGAGTCTGCTCACACGACAATAGCTTTTAATTTGTTTTTGCATCTTCACAATGCTCTTACAAATTTTCATAACCAAAACAAAAGCATATCAGTTACAGAGCGACTTGCAGGGAGGCAGGCCAGGTGAGAGGGGAGGGCATGGAAACCAGAAAGAGACACAGAGGAGGAAAACCAGATTATGCACTCGGGAATGTATCGGGACGCGGGAGAGAGGAACGCGAATGGAATGGCATTATAATTGTCGAGTCGCCGGAACAATGTAGCACATGCATAGACGCTGCAACGGAAATGCACGGAGATGCCCAAATTTGCAAAAATGTACCACAACATGATGCTTCTCGTGTTCCTTTGTTCGCTGCACTGCAGTGCATCGCGAAATCTCCCTCCCGAGACACCATCTCGGGGAACCGGTTCGCGTTTTCTGCAAGAAATATGTCCGCCACTCGGAGGAGGAGGGTTCGGAAGGGCAGAGGAGAGCGAAATCCAGAATGTCAGACATGATACAGAGCCATTGTCGCGAAAGATTTTTGGGATATGCTCGGTCCTCCTGGACTGGTTTCGCGCACCATATGCGTGTTTACCTGGCTCTCATTACCTATTGTCTTGCCTCGTTTTTGATAAGCAGTTAAAAAGGTCGTCGCTGGAAATCCTTCAATTGAATTTATGCTAATTTGGGCGATTGTTCGCGAAGACGGAGGATTTTTTTGCGCTCTGGGATCTTTTTTGCACACACTCTCAAATTTGGGTGCGTGTCTCGGGTGCAATACCAGTTGGCAGAATTTATGTTAATCAGGTAACGGCTTTTCGCGAGTCCTGAGAAAACCGGGAAAAGCCGCATCGACGTCTGGGAGCCGCTTGACGGGCGACATGACACGAAAAGCCGAGGAAGCAGGGAGTGCGAATTTCTCCTGATTAAATTTGATGTCTGTCGGAAGAAGGGCTGTTGTGGGAAACAGGGAAATGAGATTAAGTTTTCTCTCCGAGCAAACTGGGCTGAAAATTGTGTCAGAAGGGAGCTCTCTGTGGAATGGGAGTCTTCCTTCAAAATCAAGGTTTTCTCTAAGAGAAAGACCAACTGTCCCACTGTCGAATTGCGCCCAAATCCGAGCTCATTCCGGTCCTAATCCGCATCTGTGTGCGTGATGGAGGAAACCACTTTGCACAAAAGAACCTTTATTACGTTCCAGGATTACTTTTTCCTTCTCCAAAAATCCCAATAATGTGCAATCGCATGCTCGGAGGCATAGTCTGAGGTATTTGCAACGCGCGTCTGCGTCTGCTCGCTCTGTTCCTCAATTACGCAACAAGACTTTCAATCAATTTCTTTCGAGAAATTCCACACAGCTGCTCTCTCTTTCCCATTCAACCTTTTTGCGATTCGCATGTGTGTGTGTGTGCGACCAGCAACAACAAAAATAGCATTATAATGTAATGTTATAAAATATATAATTCGTCTTATGCCTACAAATAGTGCGTCGAAAGGAAAGAAAGGCAGGAGGAGAGCCGAAATGCGCGACAAATGGTTTTTTTGCAGTCTGGAGATTTGTGTTTCGGCAGAGCGTGACATTGAGCAGGGACACGGAGGTGCGGGACGCAAATATCCCCGGGCGCAATTCGGCACATATTAGACGGAAGCGATTCAAGGTCAATCGATCGCGCTCGCGGCAAAGCGACGGGACTTCGTGGGGCGATAAATTTGAATTTCTGAATCAAACTTCGATTGGGAGGTGAGAGGTCAACCAGAGGGGATTTATTTGTGCGTTTTATGGACTCTTGCTTCGGGGCCGTAAATTAGGGTGCTAGATTCTCCTAGAGTGCTGCACATTCCAGAGCATCCTTGTCGCATCCTGTTTACCTAATCAACTGTAAATCTCTCTGTAATTCTAGAAATGCATCTTCGCTCGCTCTTTCCATTATTGTGCAATTTTTGAAAAGGAAGAGATTTCGTTCACAGAAGAAATCGCACTATCCCTTCCCTTTTCACTTCCTTAATAAATAATCTCATCTGCAGAGGAGTCGGGACCGACCGTACAGGAGCCATTTCTCACCGTATCGTCGTGTCTCGTAGACAGGCCGGGACATTTCACATTTCGAGCGATGGGGAAAAGTTTTGTGTAAAAGTTGCACAAAAGTTGGTCCTTTGTGAGCTTGTGTGTGCCAAAAAGGAAGATAAATGTGAGCCGAAAACAATACAAACAATCATCATTGTGCGTCGGTATGGGGATGGAGGTGACCAGAGCGGGATTTTCCGCCTAAACTTTAGTCCTTTTATTCCGGTGCATTCGGACTCGTAGTAATTAATCAAATTTGTTTGATTTAGAGGCTCGCTTTGTCCACTCCGGCAGGGCCGTCTAGAGAAAATGCGGACCCACCTCTACTTCAAATTTTTTTAAAAAATGTATACAGGCCCGTAGCTAGTATTTTGTATTAAGGGAGGGGGGTTTGAGCATAATTTGACATGGCATTTTTTAATTTTCAAAATTGGACCTCTAGTTCCTGAGATATAGGACCCCAAAGGGACCCTCTCATCAGCTCTGGAAGAGGCAATTTTGAAAATCCATATCTTCAGAAAAATTCAAGCTTTTTTAGTCATCCCTTTTTTGGCAAAATTAGACTAGAGTATGCTTTAAATAAAAAAATAAATTTAAGTTTAAAAGTTTAAGTTTCTTTTTGAAAAAAATGGAGGTTCGAATGGTGCCAATGAGCGTAAAATAATTTGAACAATCTTATTCTAAAGAGATTTTCTGGCTGAGGCTTTGCTCAACTGAGTAAATCGTATTCAAGGGGTCAGTTTTCGTTAGCTGAGTCGTACTTTTGCCATCGTAGAGGTCTCCTTTACCTCCCCCCTCTCGTCGGGCCTGCACTCCGGCTCAGGAACGGGTCATGAACGGGCTCTCCCAGAACACAAACGGGCCCCCTCCCATTTGTTTCGACACCTTTTTTTCGTCGGAAACTAAAGACATTTATCTTGGGAGTCGTGGTGTCGCAAAAAAGACTGATTAATGATTGCAATTTGTCAACTTATTGATGATTTTTTTCCTCTGCTTCCAGGTAAGGATGAGCCCTGGACCTGCAACGGTGATACAGATGTAAGAAATTGTAAGTAGCAGATCAGAGTCGACCCGAGAGCTGACAAATTGCCCACGAGCAGATGTTCTTCTGGGGCCTTTCTGGCGCATATGACGTGTGTCCACTTGATTTAAATGTAACATTACCGTCTGTCGTCGAGTTGCTGAAATAAACGGCCACCTACCCCTCTCTCGCTCAATACAAAGTTTGCAATATATTTGCATTTTTGTATGCCTCTCCTTCAAGACTCTCTGCAGATAGTATCGGCACAATCGGCACTTTACCGAACATGCGATGAAATTTATGATACGGAAATAATGAACGCTCATTGCAAGGAGTGCAAAAAAATTTAATGCTAATTTAATAAATTAACATTTGCAGTGTGCAGTATTGCACCGTTGCGAAAGCGAACCCTTTGCGGCAGCGTGCAGGAATCTTGATAATGAAATTTCGTCCTCGAGTCGGGGACTCGGGAGGGAAGGTAGCGTGCATTGAGACGTTAAGTTGCGAGTCGTGGGTCGGAAGTGAAGAAATTGTGTGCTAAAGTATGTAATTTCTGCATACTGCACACCGGCTAATTGAAATAAATGTATTAATTAGGTTGTATCGTATTATTAAGGTTTTGCGGTTGGCGAAATCGGAGGAGGAGGGCGTTTTTGGCATGCAAATCAGCCACTCGACACTTGAGGGCCCTCTGGCAAGAAAGGGACTGGGTTCAGGGGTTTCGGGCAAAGTCAAGACATCAACGGAACTGATACTGGGGTCAAAAAGTTTCTGAGTTACCTTCAGAAGAAAAAGTTTCGAGCCTACAAAATTTTATTTCACTCTAAAAAAATTAGTCTCACCTTTCCCTTTTCAAAAATTAGGCTTTGAGTTGTCTGAAAGTTCTGGTCTCCTTTCAGAGGTTTACTAATACTAAAAATACCCTCTAAACAAAAAGATTCCAACATCCATGGGGCCTTATAAGCCTCAGAAAAAAATAAGCCTTACCGTGAGGCTTAAAAGTTCCTTTAAAAAAATCACAGGACCCCTTTTAAAGCCCCCAAGCCTCAAACAACTGCCCCCTAAGCTCATCAAAAGGACCCGGGGGAGGAGGAACTTCCGGGTCAGACGACACACGGTGTCCATTAGCATGCCGATGACGACTACATGACCAAATTAGCATTTTTATTGTTTCTCAAACGTCTGATACGCGACACGGAGACAGATGGCGAGTCGTTACTGGCGATGCAGTGACATGTAATGATACATGTTGAGTGCTTTTCAATAGCGAGCAATTCCAGTACGGAAAACACGTAAAATGCATCGCTCGCGGTGGCATATTGCACTGGAATAAAAATGTAATTGTCCTGCCGTGACCCCATTGTAATTAGTCATTAGATGCACCGCGGCGCGGTCGATGATTAATGAAAAATTAATTAATAACCGCACGAGAGCCGTTGACTGCGCCGCAGACTGGGCATTAGGAGGTGCGGGACGCGGAACAGGACCTCTGTCCAAGACACGCAAGCAAGGAGGTGGACGAGCTTAGAAGTAATTAAATTAAGAATGTTGTAAACAAATTTCTTGACGCGCTCAGACTCGGACCCGAGACCGCCTTGCTAACCACAGAAATGCAGAAACATGCGTGACATATGGCGCGAACAATGCAGTGAATTACCAGACTATTGAACGGCCCAAATTTATGGCATTAAATTACGCTATTTGCCTCGTCGCTGAACAATAAATATTATAATTTACGGCGTTATCTCGGAGATTAATCAAATAGTTTATGGGTTAAGGAAGTGGCCAAGAACGAGGACGAGTGCGTGGCGGAGAACAAGGAGGAAGGAAGCATTGTGAGGAAATTATACGCACGTCTGTCACACATGAGGTGCTTTACATGAAGGGGGTGGATTTTTACCTTCTCGATTAAATTGATCCCTTTTTTCTGGACTTTTTCCTTTCAGCGGCTCCGGCAGTCAACGAGCCTTTTGATTTCTTGTGAGGTAATGCAATTTTTTAATAAGAGGTTGTTGATCAGCTTGAGTGATTTTAACAAGCTCCAGGCCCGAAGACACAGAATCCATTTTTCAATTTCCATAACTTACGTAACGTCTATCTAATTTGCCAACTACACTCAAAAATTGCCCGGAGAGTAGACGCGCGGAAATTTACACCTAATTTATTCAAATATTATTCAAAACTCATGCAAAATTCATGCATGTTCCTCGTGTTTTCCTCAGTGAGCAGCGCGCCGGTGCTTCCTCGCTGGCAGGAAAGGAACTCGAATCCTTTGCTGTCATGGCATGTTGTATGCAGACTGCAGATAAATTAAATGCCAAAGTGCGAACTAATCCATGGTCTTACAAAATGCACTAAAGCATCGCACCTCGCCCCACGTGCTTCGGCCGGAAAAGCTCCTTAAAATTTATGCACTTTCGCACCTCGAGACGGGCTTTAAATCATGGAAGCGGCCCCCGGTTTCCTCGACAAGCTGCAAAAGAGGCTAAGTGCCTCTCCATTGTGCATTCTGATTGTTATTTACGCGCTCGTCTTGTTACGTTCCCATTTGTTGCATCAGAATCCGCCATCTGATCAATTTTCGCTGCAGTTGCTCTCTTCTCAGATGCTTGTAGTTCGGCCCGAAAAAGAAATGAGCGCTTTACACTCTGCTACACGCATTATATTTCGAGATAAGGTTTTTTATTGCCTCTGCTGAGGGTAGGTTCGTCATAACCGAGAGCAGATAAATTGCATCTTGAGGAGAAAAAACTTCCTCGCACCCCTCGCATCTTTTTTTTCGATGCACCTTTGCAGGGCCTCCTTTCATACGTCCTTTTGATGATAATAAAATAAATTTGGTGCAATTTATTAGAGTCCCTTGGCTCCCTGAGTTGCCAGACCTCTCTGGAACAGAGCCAGTCCCGAAACCATCTACCCAGACGGCGCATTTTCCAAGCTTGAGTAGCTCCTTTGTGCCGGCGAAATTAATATCTTCTCGAGCAAATTCAAAGTCGATGGAATCAGATCGATCACGGGAGATACGACGAAAGGGTTGCAGAGCCGTTTGACCGCCACCTGGAGACCCACCCTTAATTAATTCGAGCCCGAACACGATTCAAATCAGTAATTACGACTAAAAGTGTACTTGTCATGCTCGTGTTTGGAAATCGCGTGATAGCTCGATCCAAAACTCATTACACATGTCGTCGTGAAATTGGATTCCAGTTGACACTATCGCCGAAATGTATCATTAAATAATTACAAAATTGTGTTTTACAGTCCCATAATGCACTAATCTGGCCTCTGGCGTGCACATGAAGCGGGAAATTTAATTATCCCAGCCGAACTGCAGCGATGAGAGACTGTTAAGTAGCGGAAGAGGTAATAAAACTGCTTTACAGCACCGGCCTGGACGTAAATTAGGCTCCCATAACGCACTGCTGGCCGTTGGAACTGAGATAGAGACGCCGATAGCAATTATTGGCGACTCACCCCTTCTCTCGGGAGGGTGGGAGCGGGTTGAAGGCCGCTCCCTGGCAAGCAATCATTTTGTAATCAATTGTAACTCCTATTGGCGTGCGGATCGCCACTGTCCTGGACAACTCAATTCATTTGTGAGGCAATGGTTATCGGCTGATGGGAAAATAATTAATACGTACGGAAAATCGAAATTGAAAGGGACGTATTGTGGCTGGCAATTAAAGTAACGCGCTTGTTTTTCTGGAACATTTTTATCGGACACTAAAAGAGCAATTTTGCTATAGAGCTAATAAAAGCTCGAGTTGTTTTGCTGCAAAACTTTTAATAGGCAATTTTTATCAAGCTTATGAAAAACAGTCCGTTTCTGAGAATCGTCTCGAGATAAACAATTTTTAATGATTTTCCTTGCTGGAGACTAATGAAAATTTTATGAAGTCCTCACAAAGGCGAGACGAAGAACTCGCAACAAAGCGGGACAAAACGGGAATGTCACAAATCCCGTCAAATCCATTGTTAACTCGTCATTTTCGTTTTCCCAACCTCAATTTCTCCTCTCGTGTATTGATTTTCGAGCATGTCTCTCCGTCGTTCCTTTAAGAACATTATCCGTGACATGGAATTTAGTTTATGACAAGGCCATGAGCATAAATCCCACAGTGTTTGATGAATAGAAAATGATTTTTATTGTACGATCAACGTGAAAGGGAGGAAAATTAAATTATGCATAAATTTCGGAGATCGTCTCGAACGCTTAACCTATCACCTTACCTCGTACGAGCAGCCGAGCGTTTAAAAGGAGTGGAGGAAAGGAGATTTGTGATGAATCGGTGCATTTTGATGCTTCATCAAAGTAACGTGACTTAATGCAATTTGAATTGGATAATGAAGTGCACGAGGGTTCAAAGCGATGCAAATATTTACCAAATCAGTTTCAGTCTCGGAAATAGGAGCTTGACGGCGACAAAGGGAATTTGCATGAAATTTAACGCATAAAGGGATAAGCCTAGGACATAAATCGAGGCGAAATCGATGAGCCTGGGAAACTTTTCGTCCGTAGTCAGACCACGAAAAGATAGCAACACTTTTGAATTTTAATTCGAGCCACTAACACAGCAAAAAGCAGCTCGGTGGAGGGAAGAGAAGGACGAGAAAAAGTGCTAAAGTCAAGGACGAGTAACCACCCTCGACGGACTCGAAATTAGCGCTGCAGCCGTTTTGAGGTCGCGATTCCCCGGGCCCCATTGTGAGAGCACACGTCCTTGACAGACATTCCGGAACATGCGTTAGAGGCAATCAATCACCGGGAGCATGACATGAATAATAAAGATTATCGTGAGCTCGGGCCTCCGCACTTCTCCAAAATCGAATATTGATTGTAAATTGAAATTGACACACGCCGGAGCTCGCAGCTAAATCGATTTATGGACGGGAGTTGGGCCCTTGTAAACTATCGGGGCCATAAACCGCTTTATGGGGGCACTTTGAGCACAACAGGTGCCGATTATGTTAAATAAATCGACACCTTACCCCTCATTTGAATGAGAAACATTTTGTCCGTCTTCAGAAGAAGATGGTCTTTATCCAAGATTTACACCTGCTCTCCGGAAGCGGCGCTTCAGCTGCTCGATTGTGAGGTTGGACGTTTCCGATACCGGAATAAAATCGATGGGAGCTAAATTTATGCATTGAGAGCGGCGAACAATAGCCTGATAAATGATCAAAACACTCAGGAGGCTATACAATTTGTATTATCAACACTTGCGCTAATTTCATAATGGGGAACATGCCTATTTATAGTCGTTCGAAAACAAACCACTCATAACCGTGTTCAATAGCGAGCGAGCCAGCATCTAGGCACCAACGTCGAACAATATTGGAAAACCACTTGAGCAACCCTTTATGTGTTCTACATGCAGTCAACATTATGGTTTTGGATTAGTTCGCCCGATCTGATGTGGTGATATCCAGAAGCATGACGATGACTTTCCATATACCCGTGTGTAGTAACACTCTGATCCACGAGTTTGGGACCCAATTTTCTGCCTCTAGAAGGGAATTTCTACTTAGGGAAAGAGGACCTGGAACTTTTTTCTCAGAGGATTAAGTTCTTAGAGTCCAATCTACCGGGTCTGCGTACTCGAAACTGCCTAGTCAGATGTTTAAAAGCTATGGATTTACGAGTTTGGGACCCAATTTTCCTTCTTTTCTGCCTCTAGAAGGGAATTTCTCCTTAGAGAGGGAGTCAAGGAGTTAGGAAAAGGGGTCCTGGAACTGCTTTGGCAGAACCCTTCGGACCTGAAACTGCCTAGTCAGATGTTTAAAGGCTACTCTAAGAGCCTCAAACCCTAAATTAGACTCGAAACTGCCTCACCAGAGGGTCCAAGCCTCGAAATAGGGCATCAGGGAGGAAAGAACAAAACATACTCTACATGGGCTGGCCGGGACTGGCTTCGGAATTGCTAAGTGCTGCATAAGATGTGAATTTGAAATTCAAATCTGCTCGCTGCTGCGTGACCAAGTGAGTGAAATATGTTATTCCAGCCAAAAGTGCCGCCAGCACCCCCTCCCCCGGCCACCACGTTCAACTTTGTGATCAGCTAAGCGAGGACTTTGTGATATTTACGCTCGTTTTATGACTCGAGAAGTTGCAAAGTCAAAATATTTTGTCGAAACTTGGTCTGCGGCTGGAAGTTTGTCTTGGGGCCATTCCGAAGACATCTGGACCCGATGCACCCGTTCTAATAATAAAACTGAATTAAACTTTTACTAAATAAAAGATTTTTTGTGCCCAAAAGTGTCATACGAAGCTCGTGACATAATGAAACGAGTAATAATAGAACGTTTTGAGCGTTCCATTGTTGCGTTTTTTTCCTCCGTTCTCGTCGCTGTCAGAAACGACGGCACCTGGTCTGCATCCTGCCGCTGGTAGCATGCCAAGGATGTCGGATAATTTTTTGGCACAAGAGAGACGGAATTTGCCTCCAAGTCAATTGATTGTAAACGGCATTCATGGATTCCGGACTTATAGGAATTTAATATTCAAGTTCGCTGCTGGAGACTTCATCAATCATAATTTAATTAAGCCATTCAGGGTCCCCACTTCACTCGAAATTGCCGCAACCGAGTTCATTGCTCGTCAATCGCTTTAATGGAGTCAATTTTTCACGGCCCCTTTCGCTGCTCCAAATTATGTAAAATGAGAAGATCTCTGCAAACATCGCTTAACGAGGAATCTCGAAACATCAAATAGAAAAGTTTTGATTCAATTCCCCGACATTTTCCAGCCTTTGCACCTCATTCGTATTCAAGCGGCGCCCCTCAACACTTTATCATCTGAAACATCCCTCACCCGTGCCTGCTCCACGTCATCCTCGATACCACAGGAAAGTGCATTAGTCTTATCAGGCACCTGCCCGCCACAAACATCTGAAGCTCGCCCCGAATTCGCCGTGACGTCCAACTGGAATTTTTCCAACAAGAATTTCATGGCTCCTTCCAACCAGAGACACAAGTTTCTCAAATATTTGCTCGGGTTTCGCTTAATGTGTCGTCAGTTTGGCGGAACACTTGTTCTGGACTCGACACCTATTGTTTTGCCGCAACAGTCGGAGCTGGAAGTTTAGGGACGACAGATACCCGGAAATTCCAGAACCCCATCTCCCGCGCAGACTGTTTCTGTCCACTTGCTTGATGACAAGGCACAAAGGGAGCGAAGCCGATGTGGACCGTGCCCTCGTTATTCGTTACTGACCGGCAGCCAGCTGACAAACGTGGAGTTTTGTTTATTTCATCATGTCCCGTTTTCATTATTTTGAATTTTGAATGAATTTGCTCTTTTACTCGTACTTCACCCGGGCCCTTCGAAGCAGCAATGCGTATTTTTAGCAACATACCGTCGACAAGTGTGTTAACAATTTATTTTGTTGACTGTCGGGTTTGAATTTTTAATTAAAATTGTATCCGTAGAATATCCACTTGACTATTATTGTGTGCAGACCTGCTCTATCCCTTTGTCCAGTCGAGCTGCAATCAAGCTCAATTACGGCTTGTATTTATTGTCGATAGTCATTAAAAACACGATAATTGGGGAACAAATTTTTTTGGGGATAAAAAAGCTCTCGATTGCAACTGGCAGGGCGCCATTGATTGCCGCAAGCGCTTTATGAAATCTGGAATAAACAGTCCTGACAGCTTTATTTCGCCCTCCATCTCCCAGAGCACCATTTTAATGATGATTAATGACTCAATTTTAATCTCCTTTGAGTGTTTCTCCGAATCGGCAGCTCGTGCCTGCACAGCAAGACCGCTCTCCTAGGATACTGAGCGACTTAAGAAACGGCATAAATAAATGATGAGGATTCCAGCCGGCCTGTGCGTCGACTGTCGAGTGATCGGGGACAGGTGTTTTATTATTATTTGTACACAAACCCAAACACGCCCGATACATGTGTTGAGTTCTTGATTGAATAATGGGCTTACGTAGCTGATTTACAATTAAATTCATTGTCACATGTGGCCACGCAATAGCGAGCCTCACCCAAAGCCCAGAGGAGCAATCAGGAAGGGAAAAATAAAGCAAAATCAGTGACAAATCTTTTGGATGCATTTTTAAAATTTTGAGAAGGGCTGAAAATCCCAATGATCGTTTTGAATTTCACTAAAATCGGAACAACTAAATTTTTCGCATGGAGGTTTCCCCCCTTTTAGGAAATGGGGGTCTAAAATTTTTGATACATGATCTTTGATTTTGTATTTTGATTTTATTTAGTTTAATTTCATTTGATTAAATTTAATTTGATTTGACTTGCAACTAAAGTTTTCCCCGATACAAACTTTTGGGGTCCCCCACTCGGTCCCCTTAAGTGATAGGGGCATGTATGTGTTCTATGATTTGCTAGATTTAATGTGAACTATAACATATAAAAAATTCAGCTCATTCGGACGAAGTATAAGGAACTTTTATACAACGGGTTTACCCCTCTCACTCCCCCTCTAGGAGTAATGGGGGTCCAAATTGACCGATTTCTTATACTACGGACCATGTCCTTCATGATGCAGAAAATTGCAGGTCTCTATGTCTTCTGGTTCTTGAGTTATTAAGTTTCGGACGGACAGACAGACAAAGCAGCCACAAGAAAAATCCTTTCGACAAACAGACGAGAAAGTTGGGTCCATAAAATGTATATCTGCTGTCGATGGAGAGGATACAGCCAAATACTGTGGCTGGCAGAGAGAACACACAAATCAAGCAGTCACAAACTAGGTCAGGCCTATTTCAGCGTGAAAAGTGAAGTAGTTCTGTGTAGTAAAATAAATCGATATGCGGCAACGATGGCAAGCGCCGATTATTTGCTGACTCCTCGGTATCATCGCGGCGTCGCCGTCGAGTCTTGGGGGGAGCCACGCCATAAGTGGAAGGGCTGGGAGTGTTGGCGAAAATCACCGCAAAAACACCGGACAGCTTGATGAATGGACGCTGCTTAGCCATGAAACCCCAAACCGCCTGCAAAACCGCAGAAATTGAAGAGATTTGCTCGTTCCCTGAATTTTGCACGAACGAATAAGCATGCGAGTCGTAAATAAATTTACAAAGTGCAAAGTGCACTAAAACTTTTTCTCCTTCTTTAATTATCTCCAATTACGCTTCAATTGCCCGGAAAAAGTTGGTCGAAATCAAGTCGGACGGGGGCCGATGGTATCAGGGAACTTTAGAGCTGACCTGACAAGAGTTATGATGGGCGCATCAAGCACGCAATTCCTTCACGACTGAGTTCCTCATGTTTATTCATTCCGAGCTCCGTGCACTGAGAAGTTAATTGCAATCGGATACTGAGCCAGTGGAAATTTAAAATTCTCTTCAGCGAAAACGGACAGAAGAAATAGCCGGGAGGTTAAGGGTCACGGGAACGTCGGTAAAAACATAACGTGCTCCGAGTTAGGAAAATATTTTCGTTTCTCGGTCGGACAGAGGTGTGTCGAGTCGAGAGAGGACCTGAGAGACTCGGAGCTCCGGGTTCCGTCCCTGACAGAGTCATGTTTTATCCGAGCAGAGAGAAAACATGGCTCTCGTTTAATTAGATGCCTCCGAGGCGCCGTCTCTGAAGGTCGCTGGGACGAAAATTCCCCCAGATTGAGCGATTTCCATAAATTGTCAATCAAACCCGGCTCACAGAGGAGCAGGTGGAAGACCCCGGCTTCCAGAGGTACAAATGTTTATGGGCGTGGGAACATCTTGGCCACACGTAATTGCTCTCGTAACTGAAGGGTGGACGGGCTTATCGGTGCTCGGGATCTGCTGCTCAGTTCCCGTCTTACCCGTACTTGCGCTTTATTAAATCAGATTGTGGAATAACTTCCTTTCTTCCTTCTCTCTCTCCGCAGGAAATCATGCTAAAGTGGACTGTGACGAAGCGGTCAGATGATCCGTTGGGACAACGGAGACCATATCATGCAAGACGCTCATTAGGGGTGTTACAAGGGACGCCAACCACAACGAATGCCAACAGGGCCGTGAGGCCGAGACGCTCCATTGCCTCGATTGCCGCTCACAAGGAGCTGAACAAGGATAAGGAGAACAGGTACACCTCGACCCCATGCGTGCAATCCTCGGTGGCTCCTCGCGATGACTCCTTCGTGAGCCAGATGGGGGGAGCTTTGCGGGATGTCAGCAATATCAACACCTCCACGTCGACCCCCCAGGCCGCCGCGACCGCCCCCAAGTCCCGAGCCTTCGCCAAGACGCCCGTGCTCACCTCCACGATGCGCAAGAAGAACTCGCAGTACTCCTCCACGCTCCCCACCTTCGAGGTCGAGTACTCGCCCTGCGACAAGCCCTTCGGAGGCCTCTACTTCGACGACGAGCTGCCCCCCACAAAGAAGCAGAAGCCCGCCCAGTCGACCCCCGAGAAGCCCTCGCAGCTCTTCAAGTTCAAGAAGCCCAAAAACAACAACAACGACGACGACTCGCTGCACTCGTCGCAGATGGGGGACGTGACTCTCGACAAGATGATCGATGCAATACTGGAGAGTGCGAGAAAGGAGCGGCCCAAGAGATCTGCCAGCGTCAAGTCGAAGGACTCGGTCATGAGTCCGACCTACACGCCTGCCGACGACCCCGCCAGCGACCTGAATCTCACGATGGAGGCAGAGCTGGATGGGCTGCAGACGGATAAGACGATCATCCTGCAGGAGCCGTGTCACAATGAGAGGGAGGTGAGGACGCCGGATAGCGTGAAGCTGAAACGCAAGAGGTCGCCGGAGTCGTGTCATCTGAAGCGCCAGAGGGCCGTGAGACGCAAGGTGAAGAAGATGAGCCCCGTGACGCCGCACTACGAGATGGAGGAGACGTTCCTGCGCAAGACCCTGGACGAGATAGCGCAGATCGAGACGCCCAAGATGCTCCACACCGCCTTCTTCCCCGCTAGTCAACACGAAGAAAAGTTCCTTTTGAGCGACTCTTACTCCAAGATGTCCGCCGAAACGTCGCCCGAGATGAACTGGCAGACGAGCTCGACGCCCACGGCCGAGGCCCACATCATCCGCAAGTGCCTCACGTTCTCCCCGCCCGGTACCAGCGACGAGTCGATCGAGAAGCGCTTCTCCGTGGCCTCCAGCATCTCGCGCTACACCCGCGCCTCGACCCTCGCCAACGGTATCCTGGACCTCGCGATGCACGCGGACTCCAATAAACTCTATATTCACGGTGAGTGGTGGATGGTATGATCGTCGGTTTTAATTTTCTTTTGCTTTTATTATTTTATGGCTTTTTTCTCTTGGACTTTTTGGATTTTTTTACTCAAAAACAGTCGTTCTTAGAAAATTTAAATTCTTTGGAAAAGTTGGTCCAGAATAGGAAGAACCTCAAATCCTTTTAGAAGTCTTCCAAAATGACCGTCAAAATTATTTAGGACCAAACTGTCGACCAATGAGCTTCAGAGCTTGAACAAGCCGTTTAAGGCGGTCAACTTCTGTTTTTTCTGCGACATTTTCAATATCAATTGAATATTTTTTGGGAGAAAATTTTGTTCTCGACTACTCTTGACAGTTAACGCAGTGAAAATCCACAGCAGAACTTGTTGTGTCTCTTATGGTGAGACAGGAGTTGGTGTTACTAAACATTCAGCTCAATCACAAAATTTCCCGCCATACAAATTTCTGGGACTCCTAGCTCCGTCTCTGTAAGAGAAAGGGGTCACATATGGTTCCATGATTTGCTAGATTTTTTACGAACAATAGCATACTAAAATTTCAACTCAATCGGATCAAGTATAAGAAAGTTTCATGCAACGGAAAAACCCTCCTTATTACGAATTTTTTCGGGAAAACTTCCAAACTACAAAACTCTCTAGCTACACAGATAGACAGACGGACAAATAAGTGAACGAAAATCCCTCATGATTATTATCCCAAAATTCATCCGATTCTGACGAATCCATCTGACCAATTTGCTGCCAATTTCAGTCATCAGATGCAAGGACCTGCAGCGAATGGGAGCCGCCACCATCAACGCCTACGTCAAAGTGTTCCTGCTCCCATCAAACTCCAATAGTTACCAGAGGACTGCCGTTCACCGGAATTCAAATAGGCCATTTTTCGATCACCGCTTCGAGTTTCATCTGAGCGACGCTGACCATTCCAGGCGTATTCAATTGGCAGTTTGGCACCGCGACAGAGAGTACAAGTAAGTGGAAAATTAAGTGAATCCAAATTACTAGTCTGCAGCTGAGTGTGATTGAGCGGCGTGAAAATTGATTTCTGCCGGAGTCGTAGCCATTCATGGAAGGATTGGAGGGACAGAGAGGAAGAGAGACAATGATTCCTAATTATGGTGTTAAATTGGTGTGAAGAATTATGATTCCGAAATTGAGGCGTCACATCTCATTTAGAAGCGAAATTGGGTGTTTTTCAGACGGTGCCCAAAACGCAAGGAGGGTGTGAAGTCGAGTGTGGAAATTTTTTAGCAATATTGATTCCAACGACCTGCGAACGATCGTGCACTTGCCTCCAGCAGTCTAGCGGAATGCACATGTGTCTCTGGGTTCCCCCATTACTATTACGGGCCTGGCTATGAAAAATGGATATCGCCTCCATGCTTTTAAACTGCCTGTTTTGCACAGATTCGTTTTTGCTGTCTCCGCCTAAACGATGACGAATCTCGTGCCTCGACTCGTTCCCCGAGCATTACTGGGGCGACCGAGATTGAATATAAATGCAATCTTTCGAAATGGAATTTAAAAGTAAAGTGCCACAAAGAGCTTGAAATCCTTTAAGTCACGGATTCTATTATTGTGATCCTTTGCATGTGCGATATCCTCTTTATTTGATTTTTGAGCCGTCTTTATTTCGGGCTCGGGGACTTCTGTTCCCAATAAAATTCCATCGGTGGCTCCTAATGAATGTCACGGATGAGTTTATGGCTGCAACGCTATTCGACGAATGCAAAGGGATGCTAGGGATCCTGCGACCATGTGTGAAATGAACGGGTGACTTCTGCGCATGCGCGGGAAATGAACGAGGAATTTCGGGCTACCAGGACTCCCGAATATTTGAGCCTTTCTTGAGTTTCGAAGATTCGTGGGGGTTTTGAAATTTTGGGCGATTTCGGGGTTTCTGGGAGGTCCTGAAATTTTTTCGGATTCGGGGGGAAATTCGGGGAAATCCTTGCGAATGAACGGAAGGACGAACTCGGGGGTGGTAACACTCAGTGCGGCAGTGGATCGATTTAGCCAGTTCGAGTCAGTTCGTCTCCAGATTTCGACGCGTGAATTTGCCCCGTCCTGTTCCGAGAGAATTTTTTCACTTTCCAAGCGGATTCAAAAGAGTGTCATTATAAGAACATCACTGAGTGCAAAAGAGACAGCTTAGATAAATTACCACTAAATGTTTCACACCTCTCAAACCGTATAAATGTGCAATTACTGCAATGATCAGCAACATTTTACCATATATCGAAGCCTTTGAAAGCAAGCAGATTTTTATATAATCAGTGTGTTATCCCTGTGTCGTGTGTGTCTCTCTTTATCTATAATATCGTACCGAAGACCGTACCCTATATTTGTACATACACTGGATGTCCGTAAAATGGATAAGAAATTATATAATTGTGGCACCAGAGGACTACTCGCAGGAGGAGTGCAGTGAAAGGCAGAAACGGGAAAAGTGAAGAGCCAAAGAGAAAATCGTAGTTTTAAGAAACACTCGTAGCTCAGCGCAATAATGCACAACCAACTCGCTATCGTTTGGTGTGGCTTCGTCTTACTTAACACCCGTGTTTCGTGTTGCAGAAGAGCTGCGGCACCACGGCAATCGGGCTTCTCTCAGCGCCTCTGCCGTGGTGCCGTAAAACTTTATGCGCTTTCTATGTTGTAAATCTGTGTTCTTGCTTTTGAACCCACTTTAAGTTTTATTTCCCAAATCATTGAAACATGCAAAAATTCCATTAAACTTTAATACCCCAAACTCGTTGGCACAGAGCTCCTTCCTCCATTATTCAGCTGGCTCCTCCGAGATAGATTAGGGAGTACACAAGGTTACCAGAGGTCGGAGCAAAAACGCGAACTATTCCGGCCCCTTTTTGCTCCATCAAGAATCGAGACATTAGGCTCTTGTCACACAATTTAGTGAATATTTTGGACGCTCGCAGAGCCTGCAGAGGGGTTAACATTGTACGAAGACGGCGCAGAGCCATTAACTTTTATAGTCAACATTTCTTTACTGCCAATCGTCTCTCCCAGGCACTGGATGGACGCGCAGGCATTACTTTTCATGACTGTCAGCTACCGTCATTTTGATCGCCTCTAGACCAGAGAGAGCGAGAAGGGCTCTAAAAAGTTTGTTGATCTTTTCATTCGACTCGCTTTTGTTTCGTGTGTCTCAGAGCTCTGCACTGTTTTTGTTTCCATTGTGCTCAAGTGCCGTCGAGCCTGGCTCTCATTTCAATGGCTGCATGCGTACTTTTCACCCTTGTCACTGAATGAAATGCACTTTGTCTCACACTTTGTACCTGTCTGCTTGAAAGCATGAAAGAGCCGTCTCCGGAGGAGTGCGCTTTCACGGGAAATTGCCTGGAAAAACTCACAGGAGGAGCACGAGGAGCTCTGCCCCTCCAGAGATGGCCACCAGCTGCTCAACTTTGACTTTTCTCTACCTCATTTTCCTCTCCCCCGTTGAATCTAGTTCGAAATCTGTCAGTAGTAGAGACAAGCTAGTATGTCTTTCGTTTCACAAACAGTAGCGGGGATCTTGCGTGGCTCCCAGAGTACCACGAGCCAAGTCCATAAGTGTGATCGTAATTGTGAAGTTCATTCATGTCAGAAGCACCGCAACTCGGAGGAGTATAAGAATTACATAACATTACTGCAGCAGTGCAGCGGCGATACGAACAAAAGTAACTCTGCCTCATCGTCGATTGAAAGTGAAAATAGTGTTGTAACGTTAAGGGCGCCCACTCGAGCCGCAAAATTGGATAATTCTGTGGAAAGCAATAGTTCCTCGGATTGACAGCGCGTCGACGTCACGAACGAGGAGTAAGTAGAAATTCCGAGCGCGGGGCGGTATTTAAATAGAATATGATTGTGACGATGACCTAGATTCCCAGACACAGGCCCCATTGTCGTCACGATTGTGATTATTTTCGCACAAACTTTCGCTCTTTTGTGCCCCACACGCTGCCTCATTATTTGGAGTTTATTTCTGTCTCTATCGGCTAATTTGTTTTCCGACTTTTCGCAGTTGCGTAACTGGAGGGGGTGGACGAGGAAGCTGTTTTAAAAATAACCTAGAGGTGTTGCCACTTACATGATTCAAATCTACCTAATGAAGGCTCACGTGAAAGCGACGGGAAACAGGAAACTCCATCTTGATTACGTCAATGACGGAACCCGGGGAAATTGCTGAAGAGGAACTTCGCGATTGAAAGAACTCACGGAAGGAAAATTAAAAGTTTTCCCTCAAGTGAAACTGGAAACTTTTTGAGAAGCTCTCCCAGGTGGGGGGAGGGGGAGGGAAAATTCCCCAACGGCACATTCTGCTAGCTCAATCAGGCTCCGACTGATTAGCAATATTCTAAAGCTGGGGGGATGTGTGATAGGCCCAATTACTACGTTACGTGACTGAATGCCATGTTTGCTCGCCTCGATTCTGTCTTCGGCGCATAACTCACCCTTTAACGTGGAACACGTGGGCATTTGGGCAAAATCATTTTGTCATCGTCGACTAGCTAATTATGGGTGTTTTCGTAGCGATTTTCCGGCTCACTCACGTCGCGTTTTTGTTTTTCCCAAAGCTCGCTCGAATAGAAAGCCTCATTTCGCCACCGTCAAAGTCAATGAATTGAAAATCCGGCAATGAGATCGAGGGAGTGAGATAGGGAAAGAGCGTGGCGCCCAGCATATTGGCAAAAAAGACGCCGAAAATCACAATGGCCCATTGATTTTATCAGCGCTAAATTATTGCAGCACACTCGGGGAGCTGATTGCAGCAATCTGGAGTAGCGACTGCCTCAAAACTCGGTCATAATTTTTCCTTCATTTCCATGGGAAATGTAGCCGTTGTTGAGGAAAATCTGACGGTTGTAAAAGCGACGAAAACACAACAACTACGAACTTTGGCATGTGGCCAATCAAAGTTGCTTCTTCTGGGGCGGCATATCGCCATGACGAGGCGCTTCTGTGGTCGGGCTCTTCGATGTCTGCGATTCATGAATACCGAATTACGTATTTACGAAGTAGCTGCTGGCTCCCCGATCGAAAATTGATTTAATTTAATCCAGTACCAACTTACCAAGTTCCCAGGCATCTCGGGGAGACTTTTTTTCTCACTAAACAATAATGAAGTCGCTAGTTTGGCACGGCCGTTGGACTTTGAATAATTTAGTGAATTAATAATTTGGATTCTTGGCTCTGGGACAGCCGGTTGCCGGAGTTTGTGTGACGAAATCGGGGCATGCATAATGAATAGCGGTTCTGGTGACAATTCCGTAATGTGCAAGCTGACAGAAATGCATTAAAAATGAAAATGCACTAACGGGTGCCTGATAACGAACCCCAAAGTCGGCTGCTTTATTGATTTTGCCGCGACACAGATCTGCCCTGCCTATTGCCATTGCGACAAGGACGGTTTTTGCCACCTTTGTCTCCTGATTGACGTATTTTTCGCCCGAGCACTTATTTTTTAACCCAACGTGAGAGCGAAAACGGGACAAAAGACACCACCGAGGAGAAATGGGTTAATGGAGTGGTGCAAAGCTATCAATACTGCGTCGCCAGCTGGAGATCCGGGCAGTCTGATTTGATTTTGCAGCTAATTGGAGCGCAATTGCCTGTGAAATCGTGAAATGGAGTCTCGTCATTTTCTCGGAAGGCAACTTCTCCCTTACGTGCGGATTTGCCGGCTGCCACGCCAAATCCCACCAACTGCAACTTGTTTCAAAAAGGATTAGTTTGCTCTGCACTTTTCTTCCGCAAATACGGGACGACTTTCGGAGACTCCTCTCTTGGTACGATGGTGCAGGAAAAACAAGCACATATTTTATGACTTCCTGAATCTGCCAAAAGTTTTCCGTGAAATCCCTGAATATGAAGTTTTCCTCCTCCCGGCCTTTCCGCAAAGTAATGAGGAAAAACTACCATCAAATTCAATAACAAAGATAAATTTTGGAGCCTCAACTTGTGCGTTCCTTGCTGAGGGGAACTTCATCCTCGGCTCGAGCGAGATAACGGCACCCTCCGGACTCGTAATTTTCCTCACTGAAATGGCCAGCGGCTCTGTGAATACGACTCTTGTCCCAGTGTGTGCGAAGCGAGAGTGCCGTAATTTGATAAGATTAATTCGCAATTCCCACTGTCAGAAGTTGCAGCTCATGTTTGTGATTTTTGTTAATTAGACAAAATTTTTCTTTGTTTTTGCAGACGCAGCGAGTTTCTAGGATGCATGTCATTTCCCGTAAAACATGTAATTAAAAAGGTAAGTTGAGGAATTTGCACGCGTTTTTGTGGCAAAAACAGGCCCCGAAGTCACCCATGTGAGATTAATTATTACAGCCACAGTTGACGCCACATTGTGGTTTCCATCTGTCTTGCTATTTTAACCCTCTACTGGGAAAGTTTTCTTTTTCAAAAAAATATCATGTGTATTTGGGGAAATTGAATAAAATATGGCTACCCGTAAAAATGAAACTAGGCCCATTTTCTGGGTATCCAAGGACCTTAATTCGAAGCAAAAATTTATCAAACGAAGGAAACCTTAATTTTTAGTCATTATAAAAGTACTTAAGCTTCAATAAAAATCAAATAAATTTTAATTTGAACCGATAATTTTCCCGGAAAATATTGGCAGGTTCAGGGTTAAATAAAGTTTTAAAAATGTCAGAGTATTTTCGTACCTCTCTAGTAAAAGTCTCTGAGGACAACTCTCACACACGTCTACCCTCGTATTGCAGGAAATCAATGGCTCATTTAGGCTGCAACCTCAGTCGTGTTTGACAAATCCCATTCCACCCATACCAGTGACGACGACAGCAACGACTTCAGCAACAACAATGTGTGATTACTCGCAGTCGGGCAGTGAGGAGATAGTCAGCCTGGACGATGGGGGACTCGGCGGCAGCACAATCGGAATCGGCAGCATCGGGTCCACTGGCACTGGGGCGGACCAGATCTCGCTGAGCAAGAAGGCCCTGCACCAGCGGGACGCGGACGAGAACCTCTTCCTGCGCTTCCTGGAGCTGGACCCGCCGCAGGAGCAGCAGGGTGGACGTCGACAATCAGCAAACCTGGCCTACAAGAACTCCAACGGACGCACGCCCTTCACGATATCGAAGAAGCTGACGCGGGCTGGGGAGCGGGGGTTCGGGCTCTCGATAGTGTGGACGCACCCGCCGCGGGTCGAGAAGGTGGAGGCGGGTCTGGCGGCGGAGAAGGGGGGCATTCTCCCCGGGGACTACATCGTCTTTGTCGACAAGCACAACGTCGTCACGATGCCAGAAGCGGACGTTCTCAATCTGATCAAGGTACAGGGGAGCTCTCTGGCGCTCGAGATATTCCGGAGACCGGCCGGCTCGAAGGCGAACGGCGTAAAGTCGCGTCTCCTGAACCTCAACCCGAACTCGCAGCCCGCCCCAGCTCCCGTTATGGCGCCCGTCCAGCCATCCCTGCCACCCCAGCCACCTCCTAGTCAGCCCCTGCCTCAGTTCCTGCCGAGCAACTCGACGCCCGTGCACCACGGGACGCTGCAGCGAGCACAGCCCGTGAACTCGACCTCGACGCTGGCAATGACGGAGCCGATGGAGGAGAAGGCGCTGACGTCCTCGAACGCGTCCATGGAGAAGCGGCGGCTGCACCTGCCGCAGGTCACCTTCAGCAAAGAGGTAGGACAGGGCGTCATCGTATAGTTGTAAGAAAATTGTTCCATGCTCATTACTCTATCAATCTGGCTGTTGTAGGATTAATCTCGAAACTGTACATTAAGGTCTCTCGCGGGACCCTTGTTGAGCCTCACGTACTCTGTTCTACTCTAGGATCGCTTTTAAGCTTCTTTTCACTCTTTTGTTATCGCGAGGGGACACCCCCGCATTTTCTTTTTGCACATTCTTGTTTCTGTTGGAAATATACGCTTCTTAACTACTCTTAAGGCCTGTTCTCGTAGTAATTTATTTAGCTCTAATCTCTCAGCTTCGTTAGGTTTTGTTTTGCGCTTACTCTACCAGTGACTTACTGCCACGTGGGCTCACTCGAATTGCAATGCGGTAGCCAATGACTCGGCAAACACAAATAGCACGTGTAAATAGCGTTTATTCATGATTTCCACATATGTTTGATTACTGACGTGTATCTAGTTTTAATACTTGTTTGTATTTATTTGCAAAATCATAAATTTTCTCGCATATCTAAATTGCAATATATGAAAAACACATGAAAGACTCGATGAACAAATTTGGATCAAACATTTTGGCAATTTTTGTTAATGCTGTAAAAAGTTTAGTCGTTTTCGAAACCAAAAACTAATGACCTAAGGATAATACGAGTAGTAGTAATGTAACCTAACTTATGTATTTATTTAATCACTATCTCATAAATCGTTTGACTATAACTCTTGCTCCTCCCTGTACATGACATAATTTATGTTGTATTTATGGTTTAATTTATATCATATAGTTTGCTATTTATTATTTAATTCTGTACATATGATTTTAGCTAAAGAAAATATAGATTGATTTGAAATTTTATGTTCTGTGTCATTATTTTGCCTCTTCTGACTTCATTTTGCGACTTCATTATATTTTCTTGGGGAAATATTAAAATACTTCCTATTTAATGCTCCAATTTCCATTCGTCCAGTCAATTCTACCAACGACACCCGAGGATCACCGCAGGCGGTTCTTATATCAACTCATAAACAGGGAACAACATTTCGTTAGTGCGCTGCAATTCGGTATCGAGCGGTTCACGAGTCCTCTGAAGGAGCGGAGAGACGTGATATCACAGAACGACCACAAAGTTTTATTCCAGAACATTGATGAGGTACATGATGGCCTCCCATTGCCGAAACTTCCCTCTCACAATCCACTTTTACAGCTCTCAAGGATTTCCGAGGACATTTTGGAACAACTTTTGCATGACGAAACGGAGCCACAGATTCATTATGCCTCCCGAGTGTATTTATCAAAAACGACGGCCATTTGCGGTAAGCTCCGCAATAATTTAATTTACGAGATGCTTTTCTTCAAACTCGGGATGTCTGTCTGTTGGCTGACTTGATAGTGCTGAGAAGTTTTTAGTGCATTTTTAGCATTTAGCAAAATATGTACTTTTGTGGCCACTTTGCCGTTTGTCTGTCCGTCTGTCTGTCTGTCTTTCCGAAATTTTATAATTCAAGAACAAGAAGAGCTAGAGAGCTGCGGTTTTTTGCATCGTGTAGAACATAGCTTGTAGGGGTGCAGGCTTACAGTTGTAGATCCTCACCCCCTCTGGGGGGGGGGAATGGGGGGTATTTTACGTTTGTATGAAAACTCCTTATATTACATCCGATTGAGCTGAAATTTTAGTATGTTGTAGTCTGTGCTAAATCTAGCAAACTTTGGTACTACATATGACCCCTACCAAGTACAGGAACGGAACTAGGGGCCCTCAAAGTTTGGGCTTCACGAAATCTTTGATTTTGCTTTTCATATTTTTTTTGAAACTTTTTTGCCTATTTGAAAGTAATCAGGACGCCCAATTGTCCTCTTCATTACAGCGGCGTACAAGAAATATTGTACAGGATTAAAAAAGGCTGACTGCGTATTGGTTAACAAATCACGGAACGCAAATTGTGACTTTATGAAATTTATTACGGAACCACCAGTGCCAAGGAAAAGACCTGATTTAACGACATTCATACATCGACCACTGCAACATTTTCGAGAGTTATTAAAGCTAATCCAAATGATAGCGTCATATTGCCGCTTAGATACGGAGGAGTATAACAACTTTCAGACTGTCATTAACGAAATACAGGCAAGCTGAGTCTCTTTCCCCCACCGCCCATCCGTCACTCACGCATTCTCTTTGCAGTCGGCTTACCGGGAGATTACAACGACGGCGGGACTGATGGAGCCCCTCTGTGATGGGCGACCACTTCTGACCTTGCAGGACCTCGAGGCTCGTCTCGTCTTCACCAAGTGCAAGCCCTTTGTGCTGGCTAGTCCCGGAAGACAGTGGATTTTCGGTAACTCATTTCACCTAAGAGTTGCTTCAAATCTGAATTCTCTACTCGCTTCAGGTGGAGATTTGTCGAAGGTGGAAGGGAAGTCTGTGAAGCCGTACTGGAGTCTGCTGTTCAGTGACATGCTGATGTTCGCCAAAGTCAGTCGGGACCGGGTCCTGTTCATCACCGAGGACCCCATCCCCTTGTCGCACATCGTGGACTCGTCGTTTAACATCAAGAGAAAAGGTATGAAACACCCTTATAACTGACTCTTAACCTCGACCTGATTTTAGGCACCGAGTTTCGTCTCACGACCGACCCCAATGGCCGCATGGCGGAGAGCCCGACGGTCCACTGCGGCCCCGACATCACCAGGACGCCCCGGAAGAGCGGCAAACGGAAACAGGTGATCCTGCGAGCTCCCTCGGCCGAGCTGAAGGCGGTGTGGCAGAACCTCATCACCAGACAGATGTAAGACAGACAGACAGATCTCCGGAACCGCCTCCAAAACATCTCATTTCAGCTTCCTGGCGAACGCAGCGATGGGAGCCACGCCCCTCAGCAGTCCCCTGGAGTCGCCCGACCTGATCCAGTCGCTGCTGCCGTACGGGGAGATCGGGGCCACAACGGCCTCCGTCAGCTCCGTCAAGCTCTCCATGGACAACATCCATCTGCGGAACAACAACTCCCTTCCCCAGGTGCGTCCATTTCGTGCTCAGCACTCCCAAGGCCTCGGCAGCAGTAGCAACTTGTCGCACCAGATCCTCTCTGCTACTGCTGCCATCAATGCTATGCGCAAATCCAGCCTGCGGGCCCAGAACCCAGCCGTTCGCTACGTGTTTCCGCTCCCCGGCTCGATATCAGAGCTGCCTGAGCTGAATTTATCTTCTAGTACAAACAAATCACAAAGCCAATCCTGCCAAGAAGAGACTGATCCACTTAAGAGTAGCTCATTAATGTACGAATCCTCCCAATCTTGCACGCCCATTGTGAGGGTCGGGACCGCGTCCTCGGGGAGCACTCGGGGTCGCATCAGGAGCGACTCTTCCCGCGAGTCCCACACCCGCAACCTCCTAGAGTTCAGTCTCAGCTCCGTGGGCCGGTCCTTCATCGACTCGGCGGACGAGGGAAGTGGGTCCGGGAGCGTCCCGACGGTCATGCAGACCCCCGAGACGCCCCCTCCCAACGTCTCGCCCTCCTCCTCGACGCAGGTCGAGCTGACCCGCAGACCCCCGTCTCCCGCTCGCACCCTGTCCCCCATCGAGGACGAGATCGTGTTCAAGAGCGGGTCCTGGGACCTCCTGGAACTCGACATGGACTTTCACCAAGTCAATTTGGATCCGTCTTTGGGCAACATCGTGGAGGAGCTCGTCTTCTTCGGCGATGACCCATACGGCATGCTTCCATCAAAGCCTACTGACCCCAATCTGCTAGATTTGTGATTCAGAATCGTTGTGGATCTGCGTTGCTGAGTATCGTTACCAATTTCCAAATTTTAACAGCATTACTACTGCGAGTTAGCCTACATGTTAGCTTACGAGTTATGGAACACAAAATATCACTAATGTAAATGTCTACGGACACCCTTTATGTTTGACACCCACGCAGCTCTGAGCTATCCACGCTATCGATGTCCTTAATATATTAGAGCTGAGTCGCAAATGCGTGCCAAAATATCGCGAGTGAGAATCCAGTTTTCTTAAACCCACCACCACCACCGCTCTCCAAAACCTAATCAAGCAGCCACTTGTAAAAATAAAAAAATAGCAAAGGTTAAATAAAACATATTTTTTGTGAATTTTGCATCAACAATATTGTCAAGAGATAAATCATGAAAGTAAATGTCAAAGTCATAAAATGCATAAATGTACCATAAGGACACAAGTTCAAAGCGGGTTCTTTTTCAAATTTTTAATGTTTACGACAATCCAAGAGTTATTGAAATTATCATGCAAACGATGTTAAGCCAGTTGCATTGAATTGTTAAACATAATGCCGTTTTGAGCTTTGGAAATTTTAAAACCGTTCATCTTTGATTCTTAGAATTGTGTCAAATTTTGCGAAGTCACGGAAAATGAGGAAAATGGAAAACTTTTTGACGTATATAGAAAATTTGTTGTACGTAAATATTTTCAACTTGCAGTCGTATTTAAAATATTGATGCTATCATTCAATGTAAAAGATAAGCAAACAGTAATGATATGGAAACGGACTAAGGAAAGAGATATCATTCGGATACTTTTAACAAAATTTAAAAATAAAACTAGAGCATTTTGAATTCCATCCCTGGACTTTTACTCGGTTCTTGTGCACGGTAAATTTGGTGTTTAGATGTTCTTTGTGCCTATATGGATGTTTTACTCAAGCATTGAATTTTCTATATACTGTAAAAAGTTTCAAGAACTAGCAATTGCAAAAAATATGTTTTATTCTGACTGGCATCTCGACTGTAAAGTAACGAAGAGCAGAGGTTTTGGAGTGGAAACTATGTTAGTTTGAGTTATAGAAAATTCATAGCTTGCTAGATGTTTAGCTTTGATTGGTGCCTACACACTTTTGAGAAATCACAGAAACAGACTTCCTGAGTGTTTTATCTCGCAGCCCCAGATCTCGCCATCTGCGACCGCTTCGTCCTCGATATCCAAGCAGATCGAGGACCTCATCGACGAGAAGTGCCGGAACCTCAACAAGACCGGGACCTCCCGAGGAGGCGTCCTGCACCTGGCCCAGTGGATGAAGTGCCAGTTGGAAAAACAGGTTCGCTCCCGCACTTCCCCAAGTCTCGACCGAGCCCTAACGAAACTTCCCCAGGTGACCGAGTCCGAGCCCATTCTGTCGGACCCGGAGGAGCCCGACATCACGGATTGGAGCCCCGAGGAGGTCATTAAGCGCTCCGAGGAGCTCAACCTCATCGACTCGAACGGCCTCTGCAAGACCCCCAAGTCGACGAGACGGGCCGAGAGCAAGCCAGTGAAGCCAGACGCGCTGGAGAAGAGCCCCAAGAGCCGCTCTCGGAGCACCTCTCCTGACAGTCAGATCACGGTTCGGTCGCCCTCGCCTCTCAGCAACAAGGTGGAGTCGATTTCCGTGTGTCTGGACTGCAGTCAGAAGTGCAAGAGCCGTCTCAGTTCCTCCAGCAGCAACTCGCTCCTCGTGATGCAACGCAGCCAGTCCGGCATGGACTCCAATCCCGAGAAACGGGCCAGTCTGGTGAGCAACGACTCAACGATTTCTTCCACAACGAGCACAATCACGGGCCAAACCAACTCCTCGGCGACGTCAGCGAAGCAGCACCTCATTGACCGCAGTCCCTCCAACAAGAGCTCCAAATCGATCGGCTCCACGGACATCAATAGCAACAAGAACCCCGAGTACCGCATCAAGGCCTCCACGCCCTGCAGCTGCAAGTGCACCCCGCGAGACTTTGCGGGATCCACGACGGAACCGGACGAGTGCAAGCACGAGACAGTCAAGATCCTCACGGACGTCATCGAGTGCATGAAGCAGACGCCCCAGAAGGTGATCCTTGGGACCCCCAATCGCGTCACGGGGGGTGCCAAGAACGTCAGCGACGACGAGTGCCTGTGCGACAAGGTTGTGGACGAGTTCCGGTCCCAGGAGGAGGAGGACGAAGACTGGTCCCTGATGCTCATCGGCCTGGCTCAGATAAACCCCGCCTCCACTCTCGTCAACATCGACCCCTTCGACACGGTGCCCACAATCTCCGTGGTGCCTCCCACGCCCGAGGGACTGGGCCGGTCGTTCAGCAGTGCGGGTGTGTGGGAGTCCAACAAGCTGTCTCCAGAAGAGGCTGAGGACCGGATCATCGTGTCGAAGCCACAGCTCCAGTCCTCGTTCTCGGACGACTCGCCGCAGGACGAGGAGCCGCCCTACCTCTCGCTCAACACCACGCTCAAGCGGTACGGAACCATGTCGAGTCTGGAGCGCGTGCCGTCGGAGGACACCGACGAGAAGACCTACAACTCCTCGGAGGAGGATTCAGAAAGTGGTAAGTTAGCAGAACTCCCTAAAAATTCCCAAAGTTGAGATTTGGTGATTTTAAAATTTTAGGTCAAAAAATATTTTTTTCTCCAATTTCCATTTTTTCTCCCTAAAATCTTTGGAAATATTGTTCTTAAGCTAGATCTAGTCGTCTAAAGCCATTAGAGACCATTTTCGTGACATCAAGTTTTTGGCCAAAAATTACCGAAATCGAGTTTTCGTTAACGAGTGGAGGTTTGGTCATTTTATGAATTTTAGGTGAAAAATTTTTTTTCTCCAAAACCCACCTTTTTGGACAAAAATCTTCGTGAACGTGATTCTAGGGGTAAACTTAGCCGTTCGAAGGCTTCAAGGACCGATTTCGAGACAAAAAATTTTTGGCCAAAAATCCCGAAATCGAGTTTTCGTTAACGAGCGGAGGTTTGGTCATTTTATGAATTTTAGGTGAAAAATTTTTTTTCTCCAAAACCCACCTTTTTGGACAAAAATCTTCGTGAACGTGATTCTAGGGGTAAACTTAGCCGTTCGAAGGCTTCAAGGACCGATTTCGAGACAAAAAATTTTTGGCCAAAAATCCCGAAACCGAGGTCTCGTTAACGAGCGGAGGTTTGGCCATTTCATGAATTTCAGGTGAAAAAATTTTTTTCTCCAAAACCAAATTTTTAGGCCCAAAATCTTCGTGAACGTGATTCTAGGGGTAAACTTAGCCGTTCGAAGGCTTCAAGGACCGATTTCGCGACAACAAATTTTTGGCCAAAAATCCCGAAATCGAGTTTCCGTTAACGAGCGGAGGTTTGGTTATTTTTCAAATTTTGGGTAAAATTTTTTTTTCTCCAAAACCCACTTTATCGACCAGAACGCTTTGTTAACGTGATTCAGGGACTATACTCGGTCCGTCGAAGGCTACAGGGACGAATTATTTGACAAAAAAATTTTGGCCAAAAATCCCATAATCGATTTTGCGACAGCCAGTCCAACTCTGAACAAAACCATTTTCCTTCTAGATATAAAAATCGTAACTCGGGAGTACAACTCGAACGCACAATCATTCAAAGCTTGGACGACCCGAGCCGGGACGTTCCTCGAGGAGTCCAGAGCCTTCATCGACAAGTACCTCGTGAAGCTGCCCGAGACCGCAATCAAGCAGGACGAGCCCGTGGAGTCCTCGGGAGCGACGAGCGGGGACGACGCCTGGGAGACGCCGACGAGTGGCGGAGAGTACGACGATGCCCACACCTTCGTCAACACGGATCACAGCCAGATGGTGAGAGTTCTCCTCGAAAATGGAGAGGCACTGACCCCTCAACCTTTCCAGTCTCCTACGAAATCTTCGTCCTCGTGCACGGGAGACGAGGAGCCGGAGTTCATCATGGACGAGCTGCTGATGGCGCCTCCCATGACTGCCAGCGCTGTGAGGGGCCTGCTTCCAAGGTAAAATTCTGGAATTATTTATTTCATCAAAAGGAGACTTGTCTTAAAGCCCTAGAATAGATCATAGCCTAGAGAATAGTCCCTACTATATCATTAGATAATAGTCTCCAAAGGAAATCGTTGTTTTGACCGTTTACTAGAAGTGTTCCTTAAAATTTAGCTTTTATAATAGGAGAAGATTAGAGCCGCTGTTCGAGGAGGACACCGAGAGCGGGGAGTCGGGGGACGAGACCCCGCTGAGCACGAACAAGACCCAACAGGTAGGTACCTCTGGTCCTAGCAGCTAGTTCCGACCTCTCCTTTGATTATCTCAATGTTTTTCCTCATTTTCCGATTAACCTTAAGCTCGATTTTCATGTTTTCGATAGTTTCCGAAATTTAGAATGGTAGCTTAGAATGAGTAGTGAAGTAGAGGAGTTTGTAAGTTTAAGTGTTTCATTTAGTAAAGCATCAATTAGAGGTAAATTTCATTTTGGCTAAATCTGGCAGGGGCAAAGCATGGAAAAACGATGCGCCGATGGTGCCAATTCGGAAAACGATCAAACAGAATCCGGTTCAAGCCGGACAACGAGTCGTTCTTCCACTCCGCCGCCGTCAGAGCCGCGAGGGCAAACGGCAATCACCACGACCCCGGTCAAGGCGGCGCCGCAGGTCACATTTGGGAGCGGTGCTGACAAATACTATGCGTCTGTGCCACTGCAAGAAACAAAAATAACAAAATCTGCCGAAAGTACAGATCAATGCGCAATACGATCCAATGCTGCACCAGTGCCACAATCGCCGTGGGAATCGGGCCCGGGGGGTCCGGTTCGGGGCTTCAGCCCTCGTCTGGAGATGCGTCTCGCGATGAACCGGGATATCATGTACGACGAGGACCTCATGAACTACGAGCCTGGACCCGACCTCACTACGATTCTAGGACACGACCTCTCCTCATACCGACGCATAACCGGGAAGGACATCATAATGAACCGGATCGTTTCGTCGTCGAGCAGTCGTACGTCTTCCCCAGCCCCGGGCCCAGTCCCCGCTCGCAGCACCAGCCCACGGCAGCGGAACGGCGGCATGACTACATCGCTGGCGCTGCAGCAGCAAAGCAACTCAAAATTGGATACGCCGATCATGAGCAGAAGAAAGCTAAGACTACCTACATGGAGCACTTTTGGTTCTGCGGATCGAGGTGAGGACTTTACTTCTCATTACTATCAACTGGGAGAGGCCTAGGAAGACAGGAAGGTACTAAATGGAAGGTCACCCTAGGCTGAAATATTATTTTTAAGACTAGAAGCAATTTCAAAGTTTTATTTTGTATCCTGATAGTCAAATTTATGACAATTCTAACAAGCTCTCAATTTCAAAAGTTATTCTTAAAATTGAAGAAAATAGGTCTTTTCTTATAGGGCCTGTTCAAATATTACGTGACGGTCTAGGAGCGGGAAGGGGGGGGGGTTAGCTACTCCGTGACTGAGGAAGGGGGTTTAATTACTAGAGCTCACAAAAAAAGGAAACAAGGTTAAAATTTTTTCCAGTACCCCATAAACGCCCCCAACTTAACCTTTTCCTTCCAGAAGAAAGCGCCCTGACAGACTTGGAGCGGCTGGCACGACGCGAGAAGATATACTGTATGACTCAGACTTCAAGACAGCCGACGAAGGAGACACTACGGAATGATGACGACATGCTAAACACCACCGCCTCAGCAAAAAGGCCCAATAAGCTGTGAGTAGAGCTGCTCCCGCCTCCGCCGCAATCCGCTCATTCGCTCTCCTCACACCTTTTTGTAGATTTAAATTCTTCAGTAGACGCAATTCCGAACAGTTGCTAACCGCAAGCACTAGTAACAATAGTAGATTTTTGTATGACGACCGAGAATCTAGCTTTAGCCAAGGCACGAGTCGGTCGGTGTCGCCGAGTAAAGACCTAGTAAGGATCATTCCTCATCTTCATTTCAGCTTGCTGCAATGCCATCACCGGACGGCCCCTAATGAGCCCTCTTTTCAGGACAAGCCGTTGCTAGACCGTAGATTTTGGAAGCAGCTCAGCAGACGACGACGGGCTCAGTCCTTCGACGCCTCGTCCTAAGCTTGCCTCTCACGCGAGCTCAATCCGAACGAATCAAATTTGAAACATTAATAAATTTACACTTCGAAAGCTTTACTTGATTCAAGTGATCCATACATTTTAGATAAACTACTCTTCCTTGAAACAATTTTAGAACTTCGTGCTTGAGACAAAAATAAGCTTTTGTAGATAAAATGCAATAATTATGATAGGAACTTGTCACCATCCGCAATTTCGCAATCGCAACGTCCATTAAAGATTTTTTATAACGCCAAATTTTAGCAAAATATACCTAAACTTACGCAGAGATGTCCTTAATTTATCGTAGCTAGACCTCTAGGAAGTTTGACGTTAGTGAACTGTAAATGTGACTGTGTTGGGAGTAGTTTTGCGCCAGTCTGGACCAACGGAGCACGCCCCGCAAGCGCTCAATTAGTGGCTCCGTCGATCCGTTGACTGGCGCGGGGACATTTTGCACAGTACGTAGAGAAATCCAAGTTTTCCTCATCGCACAACCCAAAGTATTTCTTTAAGCCACGTTGAACTAGCTGAAGACTTTAATTACTGTTAGAAAATTGGGAACCCGTTTCACCTTGTTAGAGACTTGAATAACTTCATCTTCAACAATTGGAGAACAATTTTGCCTTACTGGTTGTATTAAAAAAAAACTATTAGGAGTATGAGAATGACAAAACAAAAAACACTGGTTTTCCTGATAAAAATTTTAGAAAGAGTATTAGCCATTTATTCGGTATGAACACACTGACGTTTGTAACTCTAAACTTGTCAAATTCAATTAAAATCAATAAAGTTAATTTATTGTAGCTCCAAGGGGTATTTACTGAGAAAACGTAGAACTTATGGAAAGGTAAGAAACACACTAGCTTAATTTTTAAAAGGTCTACATAGTCTCTCTGTATACCGTCTGAACGCACCTTAAACCGTCACCTTAATCACACAATTAAAAAAAACAATCTTAAGCTTTTCACAGACCTCATAGGAGTAGCTTCAAACCAGATGTGAGTCAGTTCTCACTAGATTTGGTATCTCTATCTAGAGCTCGTAATCAAACAATCAAATTACCAAATATTTGCAAACAAACAAATATCAATCAAATGATTTTCGTCATATAAATATTTTTAATCCTAATTTTCAATTAAAAATTTTAAATTTAGAAATTAGGTTTCCCACCCTCACGCTACAATTTTTTTTTAAATTGTGTGGCAATCCTCAATTGTATCTCAATATAATATTATTAATAAATTTCAAAAAAAAATATTCTGTGTTAAAAAATTGATTATAGTTTTATATGGGGGAATTTTTTATCAAATATTTGCCAATGTTTACAAATATTTGATATTTGCTTCAATCAAATATATTTTCCTCAATATTTGTTTGATAGCTAACAAATATTTGCAAATATTTGAGAAGTGCTTGATCACGACCGTCTAAACGCACCTTAATCACACAAGTAAAATATTTTTCGTGTTAACGAACCTCTTAAGCTTCTCAAAAATATTAAAAGGGAGTGAATTCAACGACTCAAAACACCGTCATTAATTTTTAACGCGAGAAATTAATCAAGGCTTTCCCTCCCTTAATTTTCCACATCCACGTGTCAATTACCGAGGTACTGCCTCTAATTGCTTCACAACACCAACGGCTCCCCGAAGGTATTTTGCGCCTTCTCTCCGCTCATGCAGCACACGCAAGTTTTCCTCTCCCGAAGAGAAAAGCAATGCGGGCGGGAAACTCGCAAGAGAAGGCGACACGCATAAAATGGGGATACGAAACATGCGTAATGCTAGTATTCCGCTGACTGTTGACAAACAGAGACGTTCGCGAGACGACTCGCAGTAATGTAGTGTATAGAAGTCCAACCTACATCTATAACACGACCCCCATATATAGCACACATTCGCAGCAGCGAGCGAGCGAAAGGACTACAGAAGGGAAATAGGAAAAATATCGATTTTTCCGCAATCGTACGCATACACGGGAACAAGCGAAAACACAAAGGAGCTCTCGTCCAGTTTCCTGCATTTCTCCCTCTCACTTCGCATCTCTACCATGTCCTTCTCCATCGACCTGGACCGCAAGAGCCGCCTCTACGAGCCGGGCGAGAAGATAACGTGCAAAGTGGAGATAACCTTTGATGCACCCGTCAAGGTGAGGTGCATCGCGGTCAGGTTCCACGGGTTCGCGGCCGTCGAGTGGACCAAGATCAAGTCCACGAAGGGTCGCAAGCGCATCAAGACCTACGCCGCCTTCGAGGAGTACTTCCGGACCTACAACGACCTCAATGGCGAGCGCGGAGGTGAGCCGCTTCAAACAATGGGGGAGGTGTGTCCCAACTGTCTCTCTTCCTTGCAGGTCCCGAAATCGAGTTCCCCGCGGGTCGCCACATTTTTCCAGTCGAGTTCACACTGCCATTCAGCTTGCCGTCCTCGTTTCAGGGTAAGCTGTTGCGCTTCTAAATTGGGCCTATTATAGTGCAATTTTCCCTGTCGTCTATTTGGTACAGTGGAGTTCGTATAATATAGATTTCGGACTAATTTTTGCTGCTATTTTCATTTAATATTTTTGATGAACTTGTGTTTCGTGCTTACGTTGCTCTAAAAAATAAAAATTCCACCTAACTCCACTGTAAAATTTGCAGGCTCCCACGGAGGCACTCACTACACCATTAAGGCCAAGCTGGACGCCGACGGGGACTTCAACAAATCGCTCAAAGAAGAGTTCTACATCAATTCCGCCTTGGACCTCAACCTGTTCCCTGAGACGCGGGAGCAGAAGAAGCAGGAGGAGATTAAAAACTTCTGCTGCTGGTGCTGCCGCTCGGGGCCCCTCACGCTCGCCACCACGATCCCCCGAAGCGGGTATCTGCCGGGCGAAAAGATCAACTTCCTCGTGGAGTGCGACAACACATCCCGAATAGACGTCCTGTCCGTCAAGGTGTTCCTCAAGGAGATCCAGACGTTCCGGAGCACGACCCCGAAGGCCAACACGAAGGTCACGGAGGAGCTGGTGTCGGAGGTGGAGTTCCCGGAGGGCGCCAAGTGCAACGACTCCAAGAACTTCAAGGGGGAGCTCACGATCCCGAACGAGAAGGTGAAAAATCTCAAGAACTGCAACCTCATCGATGTCGAGTACGAGGTCTACGTGGTGGCGGAAGTTAACAAACTACACATGGACCTCGAGAACCGCATTCCCATCATGATTGGCAGCATTCCGTTCGCCACCACGCCCAGTGATGTCATCGCTTCCGGCCAGAGGCCCAAGGCAAAGTCCGGCAGCATTCCCTTCATCGACTCCACTGACTAATACGTTACTCTCTTTGTTGTTGTTGCTACTTGCTATAAGCTTAGGACATTTGGAACCTCCATCCGATAAGATATAAGTGGTTTTAGCCTGATCGGGACTCATCCGCAGTTTTAATGGGTAATGGGAAGGAAATTCGGCTCCACCGAGGGAAAATTGGCTCAATCCTTTTGGCTCGACAAACAGACAAATCAAACGAGTAGGTGCAATTCTAGGAAACGTTAGGTCTACGCGAAAATCACCATAGAGGATAATTATCAAATCACACGCAACTGATACTACCGATGATCTCAAGACAAACTCAGCATTTTTCTCTCAATCTATATATCCAATCTACTATCTACGGAACAACAAACAAGTAACTATTTACTACATTCTTACTGATATATCGAGAAAGGTAAATAAAGTGCTAGCATATTCAGGCTTTTGCTCATAACAGTGCTTCTTTTTCCACGGCCTCGGGATGGCTCTTCCTGACGTGTCTCCACATCATCGTCTGGGTCCCGAAGCTTCTCCCGCAGCCTCCCACGCAGTCGCTCTGCTCTCCCTTGTGCAGCTTCTGGCGGTGGTTCCGGAGCGACTTGTCCGTCTTGTAGTACCTGAAATGAGGCCATGGGGGAGCTCAATCCATCAATTAATGGCTATATCGTGACTGATGCGGGGATGATGACGGTGCGTGCCAATAATTTCTCATTCCTTCATTCCACCAAGCTGCTTGATGGCTCATGAATAGATAAGGCACGATGTGTGTTACTGGGCGTTTTGGGCTTTCTTGAACCGCAATTTTTTAAGGATCTTTTTGGCAACTTTTGACCCAAAAATATAAACAGAAGCTCTACTTACTTTCCGCAAATCTCACACTCAAAGTTCTTCTCCGTGGTGTGCGTCTCGATGTGGTTCTTCAGGAGCTGCTTCTTCAGGAACTTTTTGCCACACACGATGCACTCAAAGTCCCGCCTATCCTCGTGCTTTCGCATATGCACGTTAAGGTTGTACGTCAGTCGCGTTGAAAAGTCGCAGTGCGGGCACTTCTTGGGCTCAAACAGATGCACCTTCTTCCTGTGAGACCGCATCAGGAGGTTCGTGGCGTAGCTCTCGCCGCATAGGTCGCAGACGTGGGAGCTCCCCTTGCTCACGTGACTCATCACCATGTGGTTGTAGCAGTTGGCGCGGCTGCTGAAGGACCTCTGGCACAGATCACACTCGTAAGCTCGGAGCTCCGCGTGCTCCGTTCCAATGTGGTTGTGGAGATGGCTCACGAGTTTGTCGCAGATCGGACACTTCCAGTCGCAGTCCTGGCGCTTGTGGGGGTTCCTGGGACACACCGAGAGATGCGCTATGCAGTTCAGAGTGAAGTCGAACTCTGACTCGCAGAACGGGCACTCCTGCGGAGCGTCCTTGGGATGGCTCCAGAGGTGGCTCCGGAGCTTGCTGAAGGACGAGGCTCTGAAGCCCGGACAGCTCTTGCACTCCAGCTTGGCATTTGAGGGCTTCCTTCCAGGCAAACTTTTATCAGGAGGTTCTGGAGACTTCGAAGGCTCCTCGTCTCCCAGGTCCCACTCATCGAGGTACTCCTCTTCCTCCTCAAACTCCACGACCACGGGGCACAGGTCCTTGTTGGGCATCTTCTTGAACACCTCCCTGGACTCCTTGCACTTCCTGAGGAACGCGTGGGTGGCCCGCAAGTCCGTGGCGCAGGAGTGACAGAAGCCCACGTTGAACAGGTCCTCCAGCTTCTCGCCCACCACGACGCTGTACATCTCGAAGAGCTCCGGGTTCTCCGTCAGGACGTTGTAGTTCTCCGGGTACACGATCTCCAGCTCGTCCTCCCGCGTCGAGTCCATTTGCTCCACGGGTCCCAGGACTCGCATGCAGACCCCACATGATATCGTCGTGAGCTCCAGAGGGTTCACTGTTATCTGAGCCACTCTCTTCATGCTGGAATCAGCTCCCCAAATATTGTTTACTGTCAGCTGACTGCTCAGCTGATCAAAGTTTACTTTTTCTTGCTCCGTGAATTTTTGTTTCGCTCCTCCAAAATTGTTTTCTGGCACCGACATGAACTTCGACGTTCTCTGTCGCGGGTGTGGCGTCGAGCAGAAGGACCTGAAGCCCCTGTTTGGAGCCTCGATCTCCCAAATGATGCAGGACGTCACAAACCTGGAGGTGAGTCGCGAACTTTCCCCTCGAATTGCTCAGGAAAAATCATTTCAGATAACCGAAAACGACAGCTTCCCCCAGCAAGTCTGCCGGTCGTGCATAATTCAGATCAGCAAGTCTTTCGCCTTCAAGGAGCAGGCTCTGAAGGCTCACACCGAGTTCCAGAAGTGCCTGGAGCAGAGTCGCGAGGCTCAGTCCAAGACACAAACGGAGGAATTCGAGTTCGAGGACTCCGACTTCTCGATCCCCTTTGCAGCTCACGAGGAGCCTGCGAGTGTCCCAGAAACAGCTCCTAAAAAGTCCTTCGAGTGCAACGTCTGCAAAAAGACGTTCGTGGACGCCAAGGCTCTCATCCGACACCACAAGATTCACCTCACCAAGTCCTTCAAGTGCAACGAGTGTGGCTTGATGTTTGCAGACAAGTCGAACCTGAAGAAGCACATGAAGACGCACACGGGGGAGCTCAGGGCGGTCGTGGGGAAGCCCCATCTGTGCGCCGAATGCGGCAAGAGCTTCAAGTGGAGAAGCTCCCTCGTCAAGCACTTCCGCCACCACTCCAGAAGTCGCATTTTCCAGTGCAATCTGTGCCCCAAGTACTATGTGGAGATGAAGGGACTCAATCAGCATCGGTTGCTGCACACGTGAGTCCCCAAAGAAGCCCCACAATTTTTTACCAGTTGTTTTTCAGAGGAGAGAGACCCTTCGAGTGTTCGATAGAGGGTTGTGGTAAGACTTTCCGGCAGAAAGGGCACCTAGACAAGCACCTGAGGTCCCACAGCTCCAACGTCAAGCTAAAGTGCTCGGCGTGCCCGAAGAAGTTCAAGCAGAGGAGCAGTCTGGAGAAGCACCTGAAGTCCTGCACGGGTAGTCAGAAATGGAACTGCCAGCGCTGCAATGCCTCCTTTGACCTACACCAGTCCATGGCTGCTCACTGGAAGACTCATCTCAGGGAGAAACCCAAGGAGTAAATTTGAATCAGTATTAAAGTGAATTTTTTAATGAAATTACCTACTTATTAATGGTGAAATTTTTTTTTCGGAAAACCTGATTTTCTTGGCCAGAGCCTCTTTTTGGATGTATTCGGCCATAAATTTGAAATATTCCAAAAAAAAAATTTTTTTTTGAAAAATTTTGCCTATGCCTGGACCCCCCAAAATCGGCCGAAAAAGCCCTCTAGCTCCTCACCAGGAGCTTTCGGGGTCAAAATTTGAGCACCATCTGAAGCGTCTTAAAAAGTTGAGGGGACCTTTCAAAGACCATTTTGAGATCGGAGCCCTCGTTTGGGAGCTACGGGGCTAAAACCCCAACTCGAAACCTCAAAAACTGACGATTCAAGGGTCCTCTTCCGTGCGCGCCACCGTCTCACTTGCAATGTTTACTTCGCTTAAAATTTCTAGGGGTCGGATAGCAGCACGCATCCAAATATTAGGTATTGTGGAGGATGCAATTTTGGATTCAGTCAAACTTCAGCAATTGAATTGCGACAAAAATGGACGAGAACCAGTGCAGAGTTTGTCTCTCGAGCACGCAAGATGACTACAGTATTACGAAAATCGTGGGAGGAGTGCCGCTGTGGGCGTTCTTGAGTGAACTCGGAAAAGTTGACATTCGGAATGGAGATGGATTCCCCCAGAAGGTCTGCTTCGACTGCTTCGAGACGATCACGCACTGCGTGGAGCTGAGAACCCGGATTGAGGAGTCGGATCGAAAACTCAGATGGGAGCCCCTGATAAAAATCGAGGTCGTCGACATCAAAGTGGAGCTCGAGGAGGGGGTGGAAGGAGATCTCAAAGTGGCCTCTCCAAAGTCCGCCTCAGACATCCCAACGGACCTCGAGAAGGAGATGATGCCCGACCGGCTGCAGAAGAAGAAGCGAGTGAAGCACAAAAAGTTCGTCCCTACAAAGTGCTGCATGTGCGGAGCCTCGTTCCAGAAGGAGGCCCAGTTATCGGATCACTGCAGGGAGGCTCATCCAGAGGGAGCTGCGAACCCGGACCTGAAGGTCGCCCCAACGACGAGACACAAGTACAGCTGCAAGTTCTGCCACAGGGTCTTCTACATGAAGCGACACGTGAGGGAGCACTTCAGCGATCCGAGTTACAGGGAGCCCAAAAGAGATCGGTCGAAGGAGAAGCCTTCGAAGAACTACAACCGGTACCGCAAGGGCACCTACGTCTGCTCAATCTGCGGCCTCCAGTTGTCGGAGAAGACCTCCCTGGAGCTGCACGAGGCCTCCAAGCACTCCGTGAGGAACATCGTGTGCGACTTCGAGGGCTGCAACCGCGTTTTCGGACACAAGCGGGCCATGACGAAGCACAAGCAATACTGCCATTCCGAGAAGAAGTATACGTAAGTCAGTAGAAGCCCAAGATTTTAAGGTCGGGTTGTCTCTCTGAGGTGTTTGAGGTCTTCAAAATAATGATAAAAACCCTTATCATTTCCGTGATTTGTTTAAACACATGCCAGTCAGTCTCAAACTAATTTTTCCTCCACAGTTGCGACCTCTGCGGAAAGTGCTACAGCTTCTACAACCTGATAAGGAGACACATGTTTGTCCACATGGAGAACAAGCCATATCAGTGCGACATCTGCCCCCGGTCCTTCTCCCACGTCCACGTCCTGAGCGCCCACAAGCTGGCAGCGCACTCCAGCATCGAAAAGTAAGCTTCCTCCACCGTCTCTTCCGACTCTAAAGTTCCCGTTTCAGAGCACATCCCTGCGATCTCTGTGAGAAGGCCTACAAGTGGAAGGAAGACCTCCGAGCGCACCGGATGACCCACTTCGGACAGTTCCCCTTCGTCTGCAAGCACTGTGGGAAAGGATATACCTCTGCGTAAGTTTAAGTCATGACTCCAACCCAGAAGCTAGCTCACGAGACGCTTTTCAGGTCCAGCAAGAAGTATCACGAGCAGCGATGCCCGATCCAGCAGCCCCTAGCGATGCCCCCCGTACCTGACTTCGGTGGCCTGGAGTCTAAGAACCAGTTTTTGTTCTACTGAAGTACTGAGCAATAAAAAGTGAAAACCGTATTTTCCGCATTTTATTTAATTTTCTTATTTATTCATCTTTAAATTCTACTATGCAATGTTTACTCGCTAATTCTACTGAACAAACGTAAATTATACTATGGGAATACATTATAGCTTCTTCTGTGTTGCAGTTTTTGGCATTTTCACCTCAAATTTATATTTAAATCGTGTGTATATATAAGTTTCCGTGGTTTCTCTTATTAAAATAGAATTATTTCTCAAAGTGGTGAAGTCGTTAGTGGGTCTATGTAAGATTCCTTGAAGACATCCGTTGTTAGTTTTGTGTGTGACAAAGTTGCTACTTAAATTTCCATTTAAAAGGGAAAGGAGAAAACTTTCCTACAAAATTATCTCTTTGTACAGCGCTAACCTAGTTTAGAGCTATTATTTATATGCATTACGTCTACGAATAAAGAAACTCTTGATCGCCACAAAGAATTACATTTCTCTAAAAAATTGGTTACAATAAACATATTTGATGATTCTAGCGAGACCAAAAATTTAGTTCAGAATACCACTTATACAATAAAATTGCAATCAAATTCAGTATTCGATATTCACCTGTACATTTACGCTATCCTTATCGAAATAAAGCCTTACTCAAACGAAGCCAAAGTCTAGGACATGATTTGTGACAAAAATGAGTTACGTACATTAAAATAGGACGAAAGATCATTCTCTTGCTTTACAAACATCGCGAACATTGGTTGGTTGGTTGGTTCGTAAAGGTTTCTCTAATGTAATGCAGTAAGTTTATGTATAAAGTAATGGGTTTCAATGAAGATATTCGGTTTTAATTTACACAAATACAGGAGACACACGAGGCTTCCGTTGGCACCTTAGCCATCCTCCTTGGGGGGCGTGAACCAACCTGAAAAGGCGCGAGGTCAGTCATAGAGATCTCTGTAGAGACACAAGCTCTACTTACCGTTCTTTTCGTGGATCTGTACAAGAGTCTTGAAGCTCTGCTGGGCCCTGGCAAGGCTGTATTGAGTCTGAAAGGGCGAAAATGAGTCGCGAACGCATCGAATACCCACTCACCTTTGTTGCACCGAACTGAATGCGAGCTTTTCCCTTGACTAGCGTCGCGGCTATCTGCATAATCACCGCCTCTACCGTGTAAGCCGAGCTCCATCCCTGTTTTGTAAGTAATTCCATGCATATTGCACCTCCAACGAGAACGTAGCCACCTGGAAGCACCACAGAAGTCATATTCCTGCAATTTTAGGAGTGAACTAGACTTACCGGTGATGATTGGGTGCACGACTCGCACAAAGGGGGGCTCAAAGGGATACGTTTCCTTGAACATGATGTTGAGGGAGATGCTGTCCTTGCCCTCCTTCTCCTTCAGGACAATCAGGTCATTGTGGAGCGGGCTGTCGGGGTCCACAGACATCAGCTTCACGTTCCACTCGTATATCGAGTCGTTCACCAGCTCTATGGAGTACATGTTGTTCTTGAAGGACTCGGAGCGGTAGATGTCTCGCAGCTCCTTCATGAGGCGGTCCGTCGCTTGCACTGATCCGTACACTGAACCCTGGAAGACGAAGAGGGTTTAAGGAAACTTTCTAATTGAAAATTCTCAAAACTCACTTTAAGGTAATCTTGGCGTTGCGTTTGCCGTAGTCTCTCCAGTGTCGCTAAGTGCTCCAGGTCCATTTCATCCTGAATCAAGAAATGACTAATTAGGCCTCGATTGTCAGCCAATTAAGTAGAACGCCGTACCTTGCTCGTGTTGTGTGCCTCATCGACCTCCAGCTGCAGATCCTCATCTCCCTCGCTCTCCTGCCCACTCTCAGCCACGTCCTCGTCAATGTCCTCCCCGTCATCCGATTCAATGTCGTCCATTTTAGCGTGCCCGTTGTGGTTCATGTGACTCCCCGCCGAATGCTCCGATGACGCATAGTGGAACGTCGTTTTGAGCTTATCGAGTTCGGGCGGCAGCGGCAAGTTGTGTAACCGACACAGCTCCCGGACCAGGATGTCGATCTGCGGCGAGACGAGCATCAAAGACTCCATTCCGGGAAGTTGAAATATACTCACCTGGTTGATTACGTGGTTGTCTAACCCATGCGTGTTGCTCAGGATCTGAATTGCATTTGTGATGCTGGTCTCCTCGCTTTCAGCGAACCAGACCGGCGGTGTTGTGGGATACGGTTCCTGAAACGAAAAGTGATGATTGCAGTGAGACCAATTAAAATGGCAGCCCGACGATTTTGAGCCAATAAAGCAATTAAAAAGTGTGTCAATAACAATAAACGGGGCGAGAATGCGGTTTTACACAAAATCAATACATGGCACGTAGACGTAAAAAAAATTCTGACTGACACACAATCAACTTTTTCAGCCTCAAATAACACATATTTGCTTGCTCCAATTCTTCGCTCAAACAAAAGTGATAAGGGCCTCTGCATGCACTCTGCACACTGCAGGATCTCACGGCAACTTTCATTTTGTTGCAAAGGAAGTGAAACTTTGCGTCTCTCGTTACTAACTCGGTTGCACCGCATGCACTTAAGACGCTGCACCGGCACATACAATTCACACTAAATATGGTAAAATTCATTTGTATGGGCAGCTGCTGAGTAAAACAATAGACTTTTAAATATAATACGCATTCGATGATGCCCGAGAGCGAATTGAAGCGGGCAAAAAGGCGGTTGCGTAAATGCGAGTGGGATCTAGATTCCGCGATAAAGCCCTGGTCCCCCGCCACTCCGATTCTGGTTACGCTTCTGGCTCGTTCCAATCAATTCCCAGCAAGCTGTGAGTTACTTGTTTGGGTTCGGTTTACGAAACCTCTCACTTTTCTATTAAGCAAATACTCCGGTATAAACATTTTCATCCAACTGCTAACCAGACATGGAATGAGAGCTTGGCCGGGAGAAAGCTCCCTCTCGTGCTTTTATTAATCCCCATAGTTTTCTGAAGCTCCGGTCAGCACGTCATCGACAACTAATCGAATGAAGGGGAGTATCAATAAATACTACGTGACGCTTTCTGGAGTAGTAGGTCAATAAAATTTTCATATCAGGCGTCACATGAGAAGGTTGAGGGGATTCCCCCTCCCCCCTCTGAACCATACACAAGAGAAAAAATTAATGGCTCCACGGTTTAAAAAGTAGTCTCCGCCCCCTCGGTAAAAAATAAAATCCCCCGCCCCTGAAATGAGACAAACAGACTTTGATTGGCCAATTTGTCTCCCAACTTCGTCGACTGAACAGGCCGTTTCCGTCGAACTCGTGCAGGGCATCTCTCGTTTCAGCATATCGTTACTTCTCGATTCGCACGACGTACTGAAGGGGTGTAAAAAAGCAATCAATTCGGGGTTAATTAAAATGTCACTAGTGAATTGCCCATTTAAGAAAATAGCGAAAGAAGGTCTCACTTCTCGCAGAAACAACTTTATCACCGCTCCCTCGGAAACGGCAAACGTCTGTCACCTGCAATCATCAACATCGATGCGAGAGATTCGCTTCTTCACACGAGCCACATGCACGTTTCCACGTACTCACCTCCCACTCGACGATAACGACGACAATATGTGCGCCTTTCATTCCGTATTGATCTTCCTCAAAGTGGGCTATGTGTAGCAAGGATTTCCCTCTGGCGAAGTGATTCGAAGCGAGAAGGGGAATCGAGTTTTGGGAAAGTTCCGGTCGTCACAGGTGACTATGTGCAGGAAGGGAACCGAATCATTCGAGGAATCGCTCGCTCCACCGAGACTCAGACTTGCAAACCTGCTCGGCTACACCGCAGACTATTCCTGATTTGATCATAAATATTATGATCACCTAGGGGTACATAATAAATCGATGATTATGCCTCAGTTCTCCTCTCTCCCTTGCGTCCTTCTTTTTGGTGTTTTGCTTTCGTTTTTTGCTCTTCGTTCTTCTGTTTTTGCATTCACGCACATCACCACTCTCACATATGCACCAAGCATCCACTGCAAAGTGTTCGAGACTCGCTTCATTCTCGTAATGAACCCTTGTTTCGTGGCCCCAGAAGTAACACACATTGTTTTTTGTCACGGGAAATCCCAAAAGCACCTCATTGGCTTGCTTCGTGTTCGTTTATTAGCAGCAGACGATTTTGGGGAAAGTCTCTGGGGAAAAGTATTTTTATAAAAAAATTTTATCGTTCCTCGGAGGCCTCCAAAACCCTCAGAAGGTCTCTTACTGAAATAAATCGTGGGAATCTAATCAACTGGAAGGTGTGATTGTCAGATTATTTGATTAAAGTTTTCAACAGCCTTAAATAAATAATCGATCCTCGTCTTCGCCAGACCGCCAATGTCACACTGTGTGACAATGACCAAGGACCCGAGACTCCTTCTTTGTGTCCCGTCCCATTCCAGCCTCTCTACAATGTTGCTTGCTGCCGATGCAGCTGAAAATGGTACCTACACACTTACCTACCAATTTGTCAAAGTAATCAAGTGCGTAGACACGCAGCACACTCACACACCTCGCGTACACTTCCCATATGCAGAGTGCAGCTCTCTGGTCTGCAGAGGAGCTGGAAAATCACGAAGCTCCCGACGACCAGAGCCAGCCCCGAGTCCCGAGATGCAGGACTCGCCCACACGGGCCCTCCGTCCCAGCTGCCCTTTGTCTCTCCGACCACCACCACCACTTCTCGACTCAACACAAAAGGATATTTTTGATGGGCAACCATTTTGTGCTCTTGCTGGTCCGCTCTGAATCGCACATTTGTCGACACTTTTCCCCAACTTACCGTAATGTTGGCATGGATGTCGTATTTCCTCCCGTTGCTGGCGACGAAACGACACGAGATCTCGTCCAAAGTGGCTTTGAGCACCTGAAATCGGGCATTTGCTTTGGGGGGAAACACCTCGGCTATCGTCTTTATTTCCGCTTTCAGCGTGTTGAAGCAAGCCATTTTAGACGCTTTTCACCACTGGCTCTCCACTCCTTGACACTTACACACGAAAATCATGAATTTGGGCAGGGCTTCAACACTTTTCAGGGGGAATTTTTCCTCGCAAAATTTCTGCCTGCTTGCGACTTGACTCGGACTGAAGAAATAATGCAAAACGAAAGGGTTGCCACTTGCTCACTTGGTTTACCAACCCTCAAAGAAAATTTTTTTGAACCTTGAAAATTTTAGATTTTCTAAATTCTAATTTGTCCAGAAAAAGTCGAATTTCAAAAAATATATAGAAAGCAAAATCGGAGATTAAGCTCAAGGGTGCATTTTCAAAGATTTCGAGAAGCCCAAACTTTGAGGGCCCCTAGTTCCGTCCCTGTACTTGGTAGGGGTCATATGTGGTACCATGATTTACTATATTTTGCACAGACTATAACATACTAAAATTTCAGCTAAATTGGATGTAATATAAGGAGTTTTCATACAAACGTAAAACACCCCCCATTCCCCCCCAAGAAGGGGTGGGGGTCTTAAATTGTTAGCTTGCACCCCTACAGACCAAGTCCTATACGATGAAAAAACCCGCAGCTCTCTAGCTCTTGTGGTTCTCGAGTTATAAAATTTCGGACAGAGAGACAGACAGACAGAGCGACGGCAAAGCGGCCACAATAGTGCATTTTTTGCAAAATGCTGAAAATGCACTAAAAATATTATTGTGAAAACATCGCATATTCTGAAAAACTATGTTCGATATAACAAACTAAATTTAATATTTTCCAAATTTTTCTGAAATAATTTAATCGAAAATTTTTGAAATTTGTTAACTCTGCTCGTGATATATTGAAACTCCGAACGGGTTCGTTGACCAGATGAAGTTTTGACTGAACACAAAGAAAGCAGTCTACAAATACATATGATGAAGCATTCCCAACTCATTCCGCAAACAGCTGGCCGAGTTGAGAATAACTAAGTGACCCCGAAAAAATTTCTGTCTCGAACTGCGTCGTTGGCAGGTGTTTAAAGCGGCACAGCAAGCCCCGGAGTCACCAGACCATTTAGAGTAGCAGAGCAATAGTGAGGTGAGTCGCGAAATTCCAGGATCTCGCGGTGTTTTTGGTTCTTTTTGCCCTTCAGCAGTTTTGTGAGTTTGCGGGGTCGCTGTTTTTTTCATTCGTAAATTTTCTAGACCCATCACTATGCAACCCACACCCGGCAAACCCGAAGCGGTCATCACGGACTCGCTTGACCTCGAGGAAACCTACAAAGTCGCCCATCAGTTTTACAAAGAAAAGTTCGGGAAGGCGGTGCACTTGAGCTACGACGAGAACCTGAAGCTCATAGCGCTGTCGCTACAGGCTCGATACGGCCCTCTGGATCCGTCCAAGCTGAAGCCTCTCGGAATGTTCGACGTGGTGGGCAAGGCGAGGCGGCAGGCGTGGCAAAATCTCGGGAACATCTCCCAGAACCAGGCTATGAGGACCTTCATCAACACCCTCTTCGAGCTGTGTCCGCTCTTCAAGCCCTTCATCGAGGCCGTGCAGAAGGACCGGAGAGAAAAATCTCGTGAGATCCATGATATCCTCGACGACAAGCTCCGGATAGAGAACAAGAACGAGGAGGAGCTCGAGAAGTACAACGAAGAGCTGCAGCTCCGGCGGCTCCAGGACGCCCTCAACGAGCAGACGTACGAGCACTTTCGGGACCACGTAGAGAAGATGCATCCCGGGAACCCGGAGCAGCAGGCCATCCTGCTCCGGCAGCTGCAGGAGGAGCACTACCACCAGTACTTGCTGCACATCCAGAGCCAGATCTTCGACGTCGACGTGGCTCCGCAGGGCCAGGCCGAGACCCAGACGGAGACGCCCGGCAACGAGTCGGACTCGGACATCGACGAGGGCGCGGCAATCCTCACGCCGGCCAACATGTGGACGCGCACGGACATCAAGAAGTTCAAGGACGAGGTGTCGGAGACCAAGACGGGCGTGATCCGGGTGTCGCACGGCGACATCGTGACCGTCCGCGTGCCCACCAACAAGGACGGGGTCAGCCTGTTCTGGGAGTTTGCAACCGACTCCTTCGACATCGGGTTCGGCGTGTACTTTGAGTGGGGCGTGCCCGAGTCCCAGGAGGTCACGGTGCGCATCTCCGACTCGGACAGCGAGGAGGACCTGGACGACGACCTCTCGGACACCGAGCTGGGAGGCGACCTGGAGGCGGGGGGCGAGACCACCTCGGCGCTCGCCAAGAACCTCAGCGTCATCGTGCCGGTGTACAGACGCGACTGCCATCTCGAGGTGTACGCGGGGAGCCACACGTTCCCCGGCGAGGGCACCTACCACTTGAAGTTCGACAACAGCTTCAGCTTGTGGCGCTCCAAAGTTCTCTACTACCGGGTCTTTTACACACGTTAGGGCACACTATTTTACTAAACACTATATATCAAAAGCTGTAATGTCATCCTTGTGAACATTTACTATTTACACGTTATGTCGTACAATTATTTATCGTAATCGTTACTAAATTACAATAAAATTACAAAGTATATCAAGTGCCGCGTTTTTCGAGAAAAAAGTTAGGGATAGGGCGTCCTGTTTTCCTTTTTAGATGTCCTGGTTTTTGCTTTTTTCAAAAAGAGGCCAGACAACCCTAAGCTAGACAAATAAACGAAATTGATTTTTAACAGATAATATTGGGGGGCACGAAAATACAAAACCAAAAAGCAATTTTTAAAAAAACTTTTAATCTCATTTTTTAGTCCAACATGGTCATCTTAGAAACCCATATTATGTCGACGCTTCTCCGGCCGCTTCTTTGGCTTTGGGGTCTCCTTCTTGTCAAAAGAGACCGACATAAACTGCGAGACGTCCGGTTCCTGGGCTTTCCAACCGCTCTGGGTGAATGAAGGCTCGACCAGGTTGTTGTTGGAAGAGGGTTCCTCCAAAGTCTGGTTCAGCTCCATGGACATGAGGACCTCCTCATCCTGGGGCGGCCCCTCAAACTGGCTCATCCACTGCTCGACCTTGTCGGTGCTAGACATGTCCTGCGTCGGAACCTTAAAGAGGTCCTCACGACCCTCCATCGGCAAGTCCCAGTCCCGCAGGAGGTCCTCCGCCAGCACATCCTTGAACTGGGCCAGCTGCTCAATGGGGATCTTCCAGGGCAGGTAGGAGGGCCGCCACGGGAAGAACTCTACTGGGTCGTCATTGGCTGTGTCCAGAAGAACCGACCGCAGGTCCACCTTGTTGATGACGCCCGTGGCGGCCAGGCGCTTGAGCGGGATGTGGCGCTCGAGACGCGCGTTCCAGGACTCGAACCAGTTCCCGAGTGCATCGGGCGTCGACCTCTCGGCAACGAGGCGGTTCGAGAAAACATCGCAGGCGCTGTTCTGGCAAACAAGCGTTCCGTCATCTAGGCCAGTCATGCCAGTTATGCACACCCTCATGCGTTTCTGAATGGGCTGTGTGGGACCCAGGCAGTGACCGGCATTTTGCACAGCTTCGAACGTCTGAATGAGGTCGGGTACTGAATACGGGAATGTGCGGTTCGTGTAGACCTTCTTCGAGCGCTCCGTGGTCACAGACACGCAGTCTCCGATGAGGTTGCTGGACAGGACTACCAGCTCCGAGGTCTCCGTGCGGATGGGCACGATGATCTGGGGCGGCAGCTGCATGAGGTGGTTCCAGGAGAGCACCACGTTCGACTTCATCAGCTCCCCTTTGAAGTTCCGAAGGTCGAGGGCCAGAAGTCTGTGGTTCAGGGCCACGTAGACCAGGTTCCGGAACATCCGACTGGGCTCGAGGCAGCTGAGCTCCTCGCAGAGCTGTCCGTACTGGTTCAGGGCAAAATTGCTGCTGAGGACCTTGGTTCGAGGGTCACAAATCCGAACTGTCCGTCTGTCTGCGCAGATGAATCCGTACTCGCTCAGCTCCCGCACACACCCCCAGTTGTTCTGGTTGTAGAGGCTCTTGACGTACTCAAAGTCCTGCTTCATCACAGCCTTGCCGACGTTCAGGTCGTAGATCTTGAGCTGCTTCTTGGCGTTCAGGGTGGCGAAGCGATCGCCCCACAGGTCGGCGGACACGAAGGCCGCCTTCGAGGGGTACTGGACGAAGGACTCGCACTGGCCGTCCTCCAGTCTGCTGAGAAACACCTTGTTGCGCTTCCGGACGAGGAGATTGAAACCCGAAGAGGTGTCTTGCTTGGTCCTGATCTCGAAAATGGGCTCCTGGTCGTCAGTTTCGTATCTCTCTCCCTTGGAAGCCAGCAGTTTGGTCCGTCGGTTGTTGATGGGAACAATGTCTGGAAGAATGAAATTTTAAATGATTTTTTTTTATTTGCAGGATGTTCGAGACCCTCCCGTTCGACTGCCTCTTCTGCATCTTCCGGTACCTCAAGATCCAGGAGGTGATCGAGCTCGAAGAGGTCTCCCCGTACCTGATGGAAGCTGCCCAGGAGTACTACCGACAGATCCACCACTACGAGTTCCTCCTACGCTACATGGAGCCTCCCGAAGTCGAGCTCATCCTGAGCCGAATCGGCCCCTTCCTCCGAACCTTTCGCTTCTCTGGGGGCTTCATCATGAACGAAGGAGTAAAGGACTTGATCATCCATTCCGTCGCCCAGCACTGCACCAATCTGCACTCCCTGGCCCTCAACTACATCACCCTCGAGCGCATTTACCATCTCACTGTTCTGCAGCCCGTCGTAATTAAACTCACGGAGCTCAACTTTGGGTACGGGACCCTCTCGGACGCCGCACTGGAGCCCCTTCTGGCGCAAGCTACGGGCCTCAGAAGCCTCATTCTGAACGGCAACAGCTCACTCAAGGGCTCCTGCTTGACGAACCTCAAGCAACTCCAGAAGCTGGACGTCAGCTTCTGCTTCGAGCTGCAAGCCGACCAGCTCTTCGAGTTCCTCAGGGGCTGCGAGAAACTCACTGCCCTCAACGTCTCGGGCTGCAACACCCTGAACCAGCGAGCCTTCTTCGCCGTACTGTCACAGCACCAGCCGAGCATAGAGGAGCTCGTCATGAGGGACTTGGGGGTCCGGAAGCCCGAGAACTTTGCTCAAATGTTCCCCAACATCAAGAAATTCGACGCCAGTGGGTCCAACTTGTTCGGGTCCTTGATTGCATTTGAATAAAACTCACCTAAAAGCTGGTGTGTGGCGCCGAACGACTTCACGATGTAGGTCTTGCTCTCCGTCTCGAGGGACGCCACATTTCCCCCGCACAAATACCAGTTGTACTTCCCACTGAAGTACGGGTCGGGGTTCGACTCCACGGCCTCCATGTAGCCCTCGATGACCTTCGAGAAGACATTCATCTTGGCCCCCGCCTCGTCTCTCTCTTCCAGCAACTCCTTCCAAAACTTCTGTGTCTTCTTGGACGCCGCATTAATCTTTTTCCGTTCCACCATTCGTTCAAACTCTTGCTGCTGATCCACGATGTGCGTCCCAATGTCCACCCAGTCCTGTGTCAGAGGCACCACTTCCTTCGATATCGGGTACGGGTAGTCATAGATGAAGGGCTGCTTGCGACTGCGGGACTCGAAGATACTGTCACTGAAGGAGGCCTGGAGATTGCACGCGATCGCAGAGTGGTGGTTGAACACTGTGTTGAGGTAGAGTTCGGTGAGCGGCTTGTCCACCCGATGGCGTCTGACGGAGTTGAAGAAGACCTTAGGTTTGCGTGGGAGTTTGTGAGTCAAGCCTGAAATTTTGATCGAATTAAAATCCTTAAAAAATAATACGAGATCATAGGAAAACAGACACGTGTTGACTTAGAACACCAATTTATTTAATTAAGCTACAATTTCGTTAAACTGCACTGGACTTCTTCCGCAGGAACTCGATTTTGTCGTTGCTGATGTCGATCTCCTCGATCAGGTTCCTCGTGAGGTTGTCCGACGTGACCTCCCGCTGCAGGAAGTTACCCACCAGCTCGCGACTCGGCACCTCTCCCCCGTGAGCCAGGCACTCCCTCCGGTACTTTTCGCCCTGCGAGCGCGAGAACGGGTCTGCCTCGAAGTACGTCTTCCAGATCCACGAGGCGATGGCCCTCGATATTAAGTACGAGTAATATTTGGCTCCATACCCCACCAGATGCGAGAACCGCAGCTGCCACGCCGTCCGGTCGACGTACGGGATCCCGTAGTACTCGTTCTGCACCTCCCTCATGACCTCTGTCGTCGTCATCTCCGGCTTGAGAGGGGACCCGTGGTACGTCTGGTCGAGGGCGGAGTAGAACACCTGAGATTGGGTCTCGCTGGCAGCAAAGAGGTGCTTCGAGTCACACAGCCGCGCCATCATTTCGGGGGGCATCTTGTCGTGCGTCTGGAAGTGGCGAGCAAAGCTTCCTAGGACTCGGGGGTCGCTGGCAAAGTACTCCATCAGAACGGAGGGCACCTCGGCAAAGTCAGTGCTGCACCGCGTCCCAGTCACGTGCTGGTACCGAGTGCGGGCCAACATCGAGTGCATCGCGTGGCCCATCTCGTGGAAGAGGTTGTCCACCATGGAAGGCGTCAGCAGACTCGGGTTGCCCCACCGAGGTGCCTGCAGGTTCAGCATCACCACGACGATCGGCTGCTGGTACTCCCCGTTCTCCAGCAGTTTGCCTCCCCGGATCGTGAAGTGGCAGTCCTGGTTCGGCTTCCCCGACCTCTCGAAGAAGTCGCAGTAGATGTACCCCAGGAGGCCCTCCTTCTCGTCCGTCACTGCCAGCTTGTACACGTCGGAGGTCCACACTTCCCCGGGCAGCACGTCCTGGGGCTCTAGCGAGATCCCGAAGAGACTACCGTAGAGCGCGTTGAGGCCCTCCATGCAGCTCCCGAGACTGAAGTAGGGCGCGAAGTCGGAAGCCGGGGCCTGCAGGTGGCGCTTCTTCATCTGGGCCGTGAAGTAAGGGACGTCCCAGGAGGCCAGGGGCGAGTCGTGGCCCGACTCCTGCAGCTTCATCTTCTGCATGATCTCAAAGTCCTTTTCGGCCCTCGGACGCAGCTCCTTGTTCATGACCTCCAGGAAGCTCCGCACGTTCTCCGGAGTCTCCATCGTGCTCGCCTTCAGGGCTCTCTCGGCGTACGTCTTGAAGCCACACGTCTGGGCGAGCTCGTGTCTGGTCGTGATGAGCTCGTGCAGGAGTCTCTCCTGGTCCTGGATGGGAAACAGAAACAGCTTGTAGGCCGCCTCTCTCGCCTGGGCGTCCGCCGAGTCCGCAAAGAGCCCCGAAATGTACACGTTGTCGTCGTCTCCTGGGAAGAACTGGTGCAGACGGGCTGGCAGCAGCGACTTCCGGACCACGCGGGGCTCCACGGCCCCCGCCATGAACTTCTGCCCGCACTGAAGGATGCAGTTGTTTAAGTACACGACCTACGAGAGAGAGCTTTCAAGGTCAAGTCCCGGGATTTTCCTTCTCACCTTTCGCCGGAGCTTCTCCTCCAAGTGGATGCCGCACTGCTCGAAGTCGAAGAGAAACAGCCTTGCTACGTGGTCGTCAGTGGCGTCAGTCAGCACAGAGTCCCCTTTGTCCACGACGCCCTTGAGACTCTGGAACAACTGCCGATGCGTGTTCAGCCTCTCGACCATCCCGCTGATGCTGATGCAAGCCTCCTCCGCCACCATCCGGACCTGGTTCTCGGGATGAGCGATTCGAATGAACTCGGCCAAGTCTGCCACTTTGCACAGCGTGTCGGAGATCTCGTCGAAGATCTCTACCATCTTCCGCTGCCGGTCGCCCGACGTGGCCTCCTGTATGAGGTCCTCCGTCTTGAACAGAGCCTGCTCCTGCATGAAGTAGAAGCCCTCCTTGTCGGTCAGGTGCGAGATTTGGAACAGCCCCGCTCGCTCCTGGATGAGGTTCAGGGACGTCGAGGGCCGGGAGTTGAAGATTGTGGCCAGGGGACTCCAGGTTGAGAGCTTTCTTCTACTCAGCTCCCGCCGACCCCACAATCTCAGGACTTTCTGCATTCTGGGCTTCTTCCAGCTTACTTTTGGACTAAAACTAGCACTCTTTCTTTGGTAAAACCTCGAAACCAGCCGATTATTTCGGGGATTATGCAAACCAGAAATAACCACGGGAATAATAACAACAACAACCAGTCAACAAGAGAGTTTCGGCCGGCGCGGCGCGCGCTTCGAGAAACTCGGGTTTTCCCCGCCCTTGGAGGCAGAGTTCACTCACTCACCTGATCTTTTTTGAAAATAGTTTAGACGGCGCTTCAGACGGCTGATCTCTGATTTATCGAGGGTCTCTTCTTCCATTTTATCGGTAAAAAATACATTGAAATTTCCTCACAACCTTTCAACTTTTCCTAGACTGGCAGAACGTCCGAGAACAGCTGATTGACTTGTGAGTTCGCACGAGGTTGAAATTCCAATGTTTTGTCGGTAATTTTCCGCAAAAATGCACTCCTTCAAGAGAACCAACGTCCAAGTGTTCAACAAGACAGCCGAGACAGTGACCCCCGATGTGGTGTACTGGAAAAAGCTCGGCCAGCCGTACCTGATCAAGGAATTTGGCGGTAAGCAGATCGACATGTTTTCAAACAATTTTCCCATGTAAATTTCCCCCGCAGGAATCGACTACATCGACCCGAGCCCCGTAGAGCCCAACTACTTCGCAGTCACCTGCTCCGTTCGAGTGCAGGTCTACAATGCGGTGACTCGGCTGGTGGTGAAGAACCTCTCAAAGTTCCAGCAGAGCGCGTACGGGGGCTCTTTTCGGAGAGACGGGCGATTGCTAGTGGCTGGCGACGAGGAGGGCTGCGTGAGACTCTTCGACGTGTCCTCCAAGAACATTTTGCGTCTCTTCAAGGGCCACAAAGCGCCGGTCCATCGCACTTTCTTCACCTCCGACACCAACATCGTGAGCTACTCGGACGACAAGACAGTCAAGATATGGGACATCCCGACGGAGAAGGCCGTGAACACCTTCAGCGAGCACACCGACTACATCAGAGCGGGCTGCGTGAACCCCATTTCCCCAAATATCGTGCTCTCCGGAGGCTACGACAACACGGTCCGGATGTACGACGCTCGCTCCAACTCCTGCGTGATGGAGCTGACCCACGGGAGCCCCGTGGAGTCGATAGTCATGCTTCCTTCAGGCGGTATTTTCTTCACTGCTGGCGGAACTGAGATTAAGGTGAGTGTTGCAGAGCTTAGGAAGATCCTCGAAAGTTGAATGAATTTTTTTCCCTAGGTATGGGACGCCCTGGCTGGAGGTCGTCTTATGGCCAACTTGGTTCAGCACCACAAGACCGTGACCTGCCTGAGACTCGCGAGCGACGGCAAGAGGCTCCTTTCGGGCAGCTTGGACAAGCACTGCAAGATCTTCGACGTCGCCACGTACCAAGTAGTCCACAACGTCGACTTTGCGAGCTCCATCCTGAGTCTGGGGATATCGGAGGGAGACAAGGTCCTGACAGCAGGCATGGTTGACGGCACTGTGGCGGTCTACCGTCGAGACGAGGAGGAAACGGAGGAAGAAGCCGCCCGCAAGAGCCAGCCAAAGCGGTACGCGATGGTGGAGGAGGCCGACCAGGTGGTCACGCAGGAGAAGAGAGATGCCGAGGCCAAGTACGACAAGTTCTTCCGCAAGTACGAGTACTCGCGCGCCCTCGACCACGGCCTGCGACCGTACGTGGCCGTCAAGACTCCCCAGGTCACTGTCGCCATAATCCGCGAGCTGATCCACCGGAAGGGACTGGAGAGAGCCCTAGCGGGTCGACCTCACGCCTCTCTGGGGCGCTTCATTCGCTTCATCAAGCAGAACATCGGTGATTTTCGGTTCACGCCGGTGCTCACAGACGCAGCCAACATCCTCCTGAACGTGTACGAGGACGACTTTGGGACTTTCGGGTACGCCCTGAACCAGGCCTTTGTGGGGCTAGCCGAGAGACTGGCGAGAGAGGAGCAGGTCTCGTTCCAGTTTGTGGAGCTCAAGGGGGCTCTGGACCTGCTGTTTAGTGCCTCGAGTATCGAAAGGGCCCAGGACGACGTGGTGTCGAAGCCCCAGGACTCTGTGCCGGACGCCTCGAAGGATGCCATCAACAAGTCCGTCATTTCCGTGGAATGATATTGCGAATAAGTAGGATAAGGTTTGTAAATAAAATTATTTTTAATTACAGTTTTTGAGATAATTCCTTGGAAAATGATGGAGAAAATTTTGAAAAAGTTCGGAAAATCTATGAAGAATTTTTGAAGAATTTTTCATAGGAACATTTAAGGATTCTTGAGGAAGCCTTTAAGAATACTCGAAGAAGACTTCCAGAATTCTCGACGAATCCTTAAAGAAAAGCCTAATGGAAAAAAATGTCTCAAAAATTTTATGGCTTGAATTCAACGACCTCAAAAATGCCGTCTCCCGAAGAGAAGTGCAGTGAGAGCGCGAAATCAGTCAAGTTCATGATCAGCAACTGATAAGATGTTACCTCGACTCGTTCTGTCCCTCCTCGTAGTCGCTCTAGCAGCTTCTTTGTGTCCCATCTCGCTCATCCAGCTGGGCTGCTGCAGTCCTCAGGAGCCCCCACATCCCGAGCAGGTGGGCAGGATATTCGAGACAGTGCATATTTGTCGGAAAGGTCACGTTTTCGACCACAGAGCCAGGCTGTGCCGACGTCTTCTGGTGAGGGAAGAGAGACAAAGGACTGACGATTCGGAGAGTATTGAAAGACTTTATGTTTGACGAAATAAGCTGCAATAAAAAATAAACCTGCGAAACCTCGTTGAGGCCGAAAAAAGTAAGTTTATTGCTTAGAGTAAGGAGGTAAAGACAAGACTAGTAGACACGGTAAAACACTTCCACAAACGTTCTGAGCACATCTAATCCTTCAACGCGTCGTTGATCATCTGCGCGACGCCCTGGTCGCCCAGAGTCTTCTTGAACAGGGCGTCCTGGAGGAGGTCCCCGTCCGCAGCGTCCTTGAACTGGAGAAGCAGCAGCATCAGCTGGCCCAGACGGATGCTCCCGATGCAGCTCTTGTGCAGCATGACCAGAGTCTGCTCCTGCAGAAGGACACACTGCTGGAAGGAAACGAGTCCTTGGACCTCGGTCTTGAACAGGATGAGTGCCTTCAGACAGGCCGTCTCCTTCTGGTCCACGCGGAGCCGCTGGTAGTTGTAGAACGCCGTCTGGAGCTTCTTGAAACGCAGGTCCTTGCCTGTCGATTTAGAGCGTTGAGTAGTCTGTGGGGTAAAATTATAGCAAGTGCTTACTGGAATCGATAGGCAGGCCCCACTGCGCAGCCGTGATGACGAATAACTCCACCCACGTCTCCTCTATGAGCAACCTTTGGTCAGACAATGGCAGCTGTGTGAAAGATGGCACCGTTTTGATCCACTTGAGTGCCAGCAGGAGCAGCTTGGTGGCCGAGTCCGGCAGCAGCTCGAAGCTAGCGGAGAGCTGCAGGAGCTTCGAGGACTCGCTTTCCTCCGAGCTCGTGACCTCCACTTCCTCCTCCTTGCTGGACTTTGGCAGAGAGATGGGGGGATTCGGGGGAAGTGGGAAGCTGGACTTGGCGAAGGAGAGCGAGGATGAGGAGTAGGAGAGGTTCAGGGGGTCCCAGGGCAGCGAGGAGGGGGCGTAGGGGGAGGCGAACCGGTTGAGGTCGTAGTTGGAGAAGCAGAAGCTGGGCAGGGGTGCGAAGGGAAGCAGGAGACTGGGGTGGGGGAGCGAGACTTCGGGCATGGGATAGATCTCGGGAGCGAACTGGCTCGCGTGCAGCAGGCTCTGAGCTGAGTTGCAGGTCCTCGGAGACCGCTCGTGCTGGACGGCTGAAAAGAACAGTAGGTTACACCTGCCCGAGTGACCACACCGCAGTCCCAATTAAACATTTACAAGCTAGAAGTCAAATGAATTGACTTCCACCCCGCTTTCGACAAAGGAAATGGTGGGAAGGGGTCACCTGCAACCTGCATGCCGGCCCGGGGGTTGCTTTATTTATGAAGTGATTGACAAAATACCATAATTTATTAATAACAAATAACTCAGCCGAACTTTACCCTCTTTCTCTCTAAACGCAAGCACGTGAGGTTGCGGAGAAATGTGTGGCAAAAAGCGGGAGAACGAAGTCGGTAACGAGACAAGTGTTGCTTACATGTAGCGAGTTAATAGCGCGCGTGTTCGTGTAATTGAATACACACATCTTTGGGGGATGCAAGAGCGGCGTGGTGTGTGGCGTGTGAACTGACAAGCTGCAGTCAATATCGGGTCTCATTAATTTATGGCTCTTCGATTTGCTGGCAAGCGCGTTTTGACTTCATGGTTTCGGGCGGTATTAGGAAATTTCGTGAGTTATGGCGTGCTTCGAGGCAAAGTTTTGGAACTTTCCTTGTAAGAAGTGTCCTTGTACCAGAAGTAGAAGCGTAAGCATCAAGATTAGGACAATTTTTAAAGGAGCCTTATTTTACGAATAAGAATTTGGACCCTTGGAAGAGGCCCATTGGCTACCGAGAGGTCACTGGTGCCCCATCAACTTTGAAAATGTATTCCGGGCATTTTCAAATAATTTCATCCTGAGAAATAGCTTCTGTTTTTTGACAGCCATTTTCAAATTTTGAATTATAAAGCAACAAAACCAGCTAGTCATTTAATTTTTAGGTTTAGCCACCATCAAAAATACTTAGCAAGATAATTTCAAATTTTTTTTAACGATATTTAGGGTTAAGTTTAAAAAAAAACTTCTCAAAAAATTCAACCCATTTATGATTTATGAGCAAATTTTTTTTTACATTTTAGTGTATAACTTCTCCAAAAAAAATTTTTAAGTTTGATTTTTACGAAATATTCATGTGAAAAATTTTTTTCAACCCAAAAGAATAGATTTCTGGAAGCTTAACGCAGTGTGGAAATCCTTGGTAGCCAATGGGTTAATTTGAGAGAATAACGAGGTGAAAAATAACGAGTACTTCTTTAATTTTGATGAATCACCTCAATTTTATACATCGGTTTCTGGTGTTGTGATGTTCTGATTTAGTCCAAAATTGAATCCTGAGATCCAAGATTTAAAGGCAAAGACACAAGCTTGAAGACCTGACCCATTCATACCGTCCGACTTTCTTTTCTCTCCATGGAAGATTCGATTTTTAAGCAAAAAACCAAGACGAGACTTTCCGTGTTTTTCTTCAAACTGCCAGCTCAACAGGCCGCGGCCGACAAGCAGAACATCAATCGGCAATTTGCCGAACATCGAAGAGTATGTTTGACATGATCCGCGTCTCTCTCCTGCAGCAACCGCAACAATCCATTTGCGGGAAAAGTGCTGGGGTGCGGATTCGAAACGATTCGAGCCGCCTGCCGCCACTTTATGACGTGCAGATACGGCAAATATTGACTCAATATCAAATTTTATGCGTGTTTTTGATTTGAGCGCCTCCTCCACTTCCCACAAATATAAAACAATTATCACTTTTCGAGAGAGCGCGTCCCAGAGTGAATGAGAAAAGCTGGGCTGAGTCAACAGTTTTGAGGCAAAGGCAAATAAACACGCTAATTGACGAGTTGGTCTGAAGAACGTGCAATTGTCACTTTCTCAACTCACCCTCGCGACGCATGTTGACCTGCAGACACTTTGCGAAGCGACACGCCTGGCACTGGTTCCGTCGGCTGACATCCACGACGCACTTGCCGCCCTCCTTGCAGGCGTAGTCGAGATTCCGGCGGATGGAGCGCTTGAAGAAGCCACGGCAGCCGTCGCAGGACGGGACTCCGTAGTGCTTTCCCGAAGCTCGGTCTCCGCACACTTTGCACAGTACTCCCGGTGAACCCATGATGTTGTGGCAAATATGCATTCAAGAGGGACAAAGGGGCCCGAGCTGCGGAAGAGAGAGAGACGCTAATTCAGGTATTTGCATAAATTTCCCGTTCGCTCAATGACTCGGGGTTTTGTCAATTGACTTCATTTGGAAAAAACTGTGACTCGCAAGTTTCGACGGAATAAATTTGAAACAATTTTGAGCCGCCTTTATTGAGCCGATCCATCAAAGGTGTCCTGGAAAGATGTCAGTGTCCTTGTAGCTGGCGTCATCAAAAATGCTTTATGTAACAGGCGGAGGAGATTCTTGATAGCGCGGCATCACGTGCGGCCGATTTCATGCTCGGTGGAATTGAAAACAAATGGTAATAAATCGGGCAAACCCTTTGTCGGGGGCTCGCGGTCGTTAGATGGTAATTATTTGCTCATTAAACTCAATGGAGTCAAGCTTCGGTAATGACTTTCATTGCTCTTGTTCATTAAACAACGTGAGGATTTTTCAGAATTAATTTTAGACATTTTTATCCGCTTAATTTTTTTACAGAAGCGTGTATTGGATTTTTAGATGAATATTCGAAGAAAGGACTCAAAAGTTTTGATATAAAACCACTCAAGGAAAAGGACTTCTTGTCTATGAAAAATTGGCTCCTAGAGTAAAGAAGATTTTTCCTGAGAAACCTCAGGGAAGCTAAGCTTACTCTAGCCTCTTTGTCAGCCATGAAAGCTTCTGCTTATCAAATAGGAACTATAACTCCTAAATGTCATCTATAAAGTCTCATAGGAAAATTAATTGGTCAGAAAAGCCGGAAAACTAAAAAAAAATTCTTGTTAAAATTTTCCTGACATTTTTAAGAACACTTTTTGCCTAAATTGTTCTATTGGAAATGTCTAGGAAAGCCCTTAAAAATTTACTGAAACAATTGTACTTACTTTTCTACAATGAGACTGAAGGAATTAATTTCTCCAGGAGGGTCTCCCAAATTCACAACTATCTATTTCGCGTCAGGAACAAGACTAATCAAACGGGAGGATAACGACAACTCTGTCACCTATCGAGCATATCCTCGCAATACCTTGCACCGTACGCCGAATATCCTTCGATACAAAATTTATAGCGCTCACACACAGCACACAGGACGTTTATAGCGAAATTATTTAACCTATGATCGATCGTGTTCGTGGCGTCTCCCGACCAATGGCGTTGCTCGACTTTCTACCCTTCGACATTGCAGCCGAAAGGAACAATAACCTCATCAAAAATTTAACGCCGTGCCCCGGACATCAACAACCGCTCTCTGTCTCGCTTTCGCGCGCACTTTGGAGTCGCGCCATGTTCCGCCTTCGATGATGGCACAAAATATCAGCAAACAGCTTTATTGATTGACTGCCACTCAATCGATAGACTTTTTATTCAGCGTCTTTTTCCCTCTTTCCGGCACACTTCTTCTTGTGTCTCAGCATCTCGATGCTCGTCGCCGTCACTGTCTTCCCGCAATGCTCGCACTTGGATTCCTTGACGCCAGCAGCTGCTCTTGACGCGACGTCTGAGGGCTCTTCTGATGTCGATGGCTCTTCCTCCTTCTTCAGTTTCTTGCACTCTGTTGAAATTTGGCTTGAAAAAGTGACATGGGGGTGGTAAAAAATTACCTCTGGCGTGCTGGAGCTTCTGCAGACCCGTGAGGCAGAACTTGCTCTGGCAGGACGGGCACTCCCAGACCTGGGCGGCGATCTCTTCCATCATCTGCAGGCTCCAGTCGGTCTCGTGGACACTGGAAACGAAATTTAGCATCTTTTACGTGGATTGAGAAACCTCTTACCATCCGAAAACGACGTTTTCCGTGACGCTGAGGCCTCCCTTGACCGCGTTCTCGACGCACTCGAAGTCCTCCAGGAATGGGTTGGGGTCGCACATGGCCCTCACGTCCTCGTTGTCCTCCTGTCCCCTGTACATCGCCTTCAGATCGGCCGGCAGCAGTCGCTTGAGCGTGTAAGCTACGTCGCTGTTCATGAACTGAACCAGCGCCTGAGAAAGCTCGTACTCGATTCGGTCCAGCCTCCCACTAGCCTTCTTCAACTCGTTGTCGGCGTTTTTCGCGTCGATGACCTGGAGCTTCTCCGTCAGCAGCTTATTCCACATGTCCCGTATCATCACGGCCTTGGACAGCAGAATGAGTCCGGTTTCGGGAGACGGAAAGTCGACGGAGAGCCACGAGTCGCAGATGAGACGCGAGCAAGTGAGGTTCGTGTCGATGACGTGCGAGAAGAGGAGCAGGGTTTGGGCTGCTGGCATACGGAATGTGCTCATGAGGGTAGGGCTTTGCGGTCTCTAGTAGCGTGACGTAGCACAGCAGCTGGTGACGGGAGCTGAGCGGCTGTTTGGACTTGTAGATGCCCGTCTGGTCGATGATGTCGGCGGCGTTTAGCTGGATGACCTGCGGGTTGTTGCCGAAGTAGCTCATGGGGTGCAGGGACGTGAAGGGCTTCGACTTGGTGTGATAGAAGTGCTCGCTCACGGACTAAAATGGGATTGGTTACATCTCTGGTGATTTCTCAAAAATAAACTCAGAAAGTTTTGGTCCGAAAAATTGGCAATTGGAGAAAATTGAAAATTTTTTCTTAGAAAAAAATCCAACTTAATATCGATTTTAGAACAGACAGACGGACAAACTTAAGTACAGACCTTGTAGGCGTTGAACTCGTCGGCGATGGCAACTTGAGGGTACAGCCCGCTCGCCAGGATGACCTTGATTGTCATCAAGTCCCGGAAGCTGCAGGCCGTCGAAGCCGTCAGCAAGTTCTGGATCCTGGAAGAGTCGTGGGACATGCGGAACTCCACGTCCCGGATGTCCATTGGGCCAGCTTCCGCTTCCTCCTCATCCTTCTCGATGACAAACCGGTCCGCCTGCAGCAGTTTCCTCTTCCTCGGGGCCTCCATCTTGTGAGCCCTCTTGAGCTGCTTCAGCTGCCTCATCTCTCCGTGCCGAATGGCTCTCTGGGCACTCGAGAGCTCCTTCTTCTCCATCAGCTCCAGCAACCCGCATTCCTTCAGGCAGTCCTCGAATTGGCGACGGAGTTTTGTGATTTCGTAGAACCTCTGCTCCTCAATGCCACGCTTCCGGCACCAGTTCCTGGTGGACTCTCGCGTTTTGTGGTCAAAGTAGTCCTGCTTGAGCTCCAGCCACTCTCGGTAGGCGTTCAGAAGAATGATGGGGTCCCCGTGGTCGGACTCCAGACTTCGGCGGGCTTCCTGAAATGTACATTCCAATTGAAATGAACGGAAGAACCTCGACTCAATAGAGAGCCGGTTACTCACACCAGCAAAAGTCGATTGATAAGATACTCCTCACACATTCATTTGCCTCGATTTATTTATTTGCTCAGTACTCGATTGTTTTCGGTGGAATGGCTTCTGATTTGAGCTCGAAAAAGATCCTCCTGGTGGGAGAGACCGTCCTCGACATCATCCAGACTGTCAGAACCTTCCCTAAAGAGGACGACGACATCAGGTGAGCTCTCGGAGAAAAGCTCCCTCATCAGTAATAGCAAAAATTTCGCTCCAGATCGACTCATGGGAGATGGCAGCGAGGGGGAAACGCGTCAAACAGCAGCACGTTCCTGGCGCTGATGGGCGAGAAGGTCGAGATCATGTCCACCTTCAGCACCTCGGAGATGTTCAAGTTCGTCGTTCACGACCTGACTGTGCGAGGCATCGAGCACAAGAACTGCGTCTATTACGACAACTGCGAAGTGCCCCTGTCGAGCATCTGGCTGAGCGAGGAGACCGGGAGCCGCACAGTAGTGCATTCCAACCCTAATCTGCCCCACATGGACTTTGAGAGCTTCGACCGGGCAAACTTGAGCGAGTACAAATGGGTTCACTTTGAGGTGGGTCATGTAAGTTCCAGCAATATTTTTGAAAGTTAATAAAAGGAGCTCACATCCAGGGACGGAAACCGGAAGAGTTCCGACGTATGATGGAGAAAGTGCGGAAGTTCTCGAGCGAGATCACGATATCGGTGGAGCTGGAGAAGCTCAGGGGCAACGACATGCTGCTGGTGGACCACGCAGACTACGTCTTCTTGGGAAAGCTGTATGCCCAGAACTTTGTTGCCCCCAACAAGAAGGACGCCGTTTACAAGCTCAAGGAGATTGTCAAGCGGAGGAACTTCACGGTCATTTGCGCGTGGGGGACTGAGGGAGCTGCCACCCTGGACAGCGAGGACAACTACGCCGAGTGTCCAGCATTTGCTCCAGAGAGAGTCGTGGACTCATTGGGAGCCGGGGACACGTTCAACGGAGCCGTCTTGTTTGCCCTCAACAGGCGATACTCTGCCGGACGAGCGATTGAATTCGGCTGCCACATTGCCGGAGCCAAGGTGGGCTTCTACGGCTACGACGATATCAAGGACATTTACGAAAACTTCCTGTAGCTTTGTTGTTTTATTAAATGCTCATTTGGACTCCTCTGTTTCCTCCTTTTCGGCCATTTTCTCTAATTGTAACACAAAATTTTCATCACACTGGGGGAACTCCAAGGATTCATCGAGCGGGTCACAGTCAGCACTCACTAGGAGCGAGTTCTTGAACCTCCTACGGTACCACTGGAGCCGTCTCTGCCTGAACTCTGCCAGAGCGAGCTGCAGCTGAGCTTCTTGAGCCTCGCAATCTATCGTTTTTGGGTTAGCCCACATGCCTAGTTACTAAAATTTTCTGGGTATCAAGATGAACGTTTGAGGCCTTTGTCGCCGACTACTCTTCACTTGAGCAAACTTCCCTAGTTAGTCACAAGTCCTCGAATTCTCATTTAGCCTTCATTGAGATCATGTGACTTTTGTCATCTCTAAAAATACGGCAAAAAGCAGCGCATGTAGCTGCTCTGACGTCCAATCATCCGATGAAAATGTGTTCTTGATCAAATATCAAGGCTTTGTTTTCTCAATTTGGCCCGCAAAATATCCAAAGCGAAGCTCGTGTACCAGAGAGGTAACCCGTAGTTTAGTTTGTCAGCAAAACCCACGTTTTCACCTAGGGATTCTCAAGTTTCTTTTCCAAATCTCATAATTGTAATATCTCCATCCTATAAACTTTTCCTAGTAAGAAATTGTGTAATAGTGCTTAGTAGGTAGAAGTAGTCTAGTAGATGTGTAGGCAACCTCTGTGGTCTTAAACCTACTAGTGATCACCTAGTAAGGTCCATATCTGGCTACACCGCTGGCCAAATTCGCTCACATGATCTTCTTTCCAGACCCCTGACGCAGTTTCACTTCAGCTCCTCGTGGGGACAAAACATCTGTTTCGAGAAAACTCGCTATCATTTCGTTTCTGGGAACCAACGTGCCGAGCTCTGACTGACGCAAAACTGAACCACTTGGCCCAACAAAATGAGTTCGAATTGGGGGTATAAAAGGTGCTCGCAATTTGATCAAAAGTCATAGTTGAATCAACTGTTGAACAAGATGTTTAAGGTGATATAAAAACTGCTCCCTTGACTACAAGGTGCTAATACAGCTTTGAATTTCAGAACCTGATAATAGTCGTTTTCACGGCTTCCTGTGCCTCAGCCATTAGTTGGACCGATTTCAACGCTAATGCTGGAGCTGATGCTGACTTTTATTATACTGGCAACGCAGAAACGACAAATTTCGCCAGTGGATCAGGCTCAGGCTGGTTTGATATTGCCTCATCTGCCCTTTCGAGCAACCCGCTCCTAAGCAGTGCATCTCCTATTGAAAACCCTCAAGCGGCAGTACTCAAGCAGCTTTTTGGACTGAGTGGAGGCGCAACCTCCGTTGGCGGAGCCGCAGGATCTGGATCTCCTCAGCAACTTACTGTCATCGTCACTAAGTTTGTCACAGAAGCAAGGCAGATATCAGGCTCCTCGGTTTCAGTGTCATCCGTCACGGTTATCGTTCAAGGTGCATATGCCGCAACAGTCAGAAGTGGAGAGTCCCCACAGTCAGCTTTGATTTTGATCAAACAAATTCTGAACCAGGCCATCTTGAACCTCCGAATCGCCCAAGCCACTGGCCAGCGTGTGAACTCACTCGATTTCTTGCTCCAAGTACAGAAACTCATCGAGGCACGATCAGGCACTTCGAACTTCCCTGAGGCTGCTCGACAACTCATTGTCTTCACCTTGGCAGGGCAGATCACTGTCATCTACCGAACCTCAGAAACTCAAACTGTGGCTTACTTCCAATATGTCCAAAACCAAGTCAGTGCCAGCAACTTGCCCTCCTATGTCACCATCGAAGCGATCCAGTACTCGGTTACGACCACCATTACTCAAGCTTCTTCGGGTTATGGCCAGTCTCTTACAATTACGAACCTCCAATCAGTGACCGTTACATATATCAGAAGACTGTCATCGGGTGCATCAACTGGAGCCGTAGGAGCAGACGCTGGATCTCCTCAGCAACTAACTGTCATCGTCACTAAGTTTGTCACAGAGGCAAGGCAGATATCAGGCTCCTCGGTTTCAGTGTCATCCGTCACGGTTATCGTTCAAGGTGCATATGCCGCAACAGTCAGAAGTGGAGAGTCCCCACAGTCAGCTTTGATTTTGATCAAACAAATTCTGAACCAGGCCATCTTGAACATCCGAATCGCCCAAGCCACTGGCCAGCGTGTGAACTCACTTGATTTCTTGCTCCAAGTACAGAAACTCATCGAGGCACAATCAGGCACATCGAACTTCCCTGAGGCTGCTCGACAACTCATTGTCTTCACCTTGGCAGGGCAGATCACTGTCATCTACCGAACCTCAGAAACTCAAACTGTGGCTTACTTCCAATATGTCCAAAACCAAGTCACTGCCAGCAACTTGCCCTCCTATGTCACCATCGAAGCGATCCAGTACTCGGTCACGACCACTATTACTCAAGCTTCTTCCGGTTATGGCCAGTCTCTTACAATTACGAGCCTCCAATCAGTAACCGTTACATATATCAGAAGCCTGTCATCAGGAGGAGCCGTTGGAGCTTCTGGAACGGGAAATCCTCAAGCTGACATTCAAAACTTGATCAATCGTATCAGCAGAGAACTATCCCAGTACGGAGTTCAGCAATCGGATGTATCAGCATGGGTAAACTACTTCTACGGCATCTTCACCAAAGCAAATGTTGACCATAACAGAGCTATTACTTTGATTGGACTGATCTTCGAACAAGGCAGGATCAACGCTGTGGTCGCCAGAGCTCGGGGTCAAAACGTATCGCCGTTGGTTTTCGTTAAAAATGTTGCTTCACAATTTTCCGCAACTTACACAGTTGGAGCTTCCGTGGAATATGTCCTTGAACCTAGTTTCAGAGAGAGTGCTGTCTCTAACATTGCAGCCCTCTCCAATGTTTCCAGTTCACAAGCATTTGTAATTGTGAATCAAACTGTGGCTTCATCAAACACAAGGATAGACTCAATAGTCGCCATTCAAAGGAGCACTGGTCGCAAATTTTTCTGGCCAAGCTCAAGCTACTACGTCTCAGGGCCAAAATGCTGCTCAAAAACCTTATTTCTTCGTTAATTGCAAATGCCCTTTTGTCGGGAGTGCTCGGAAGGTCTGCGGGAAGTTCGTCCTTTTTTACTGTCCGGCTCTACTGACGGAAATGCGCTGGCCCTTCGCTAAGATTGTGTTAAGCACTCAAGACTAAAATGTTAAGCAAATAAAAGTTGAAATGCAAATGTAAATCACCACAATTATTCCGTTATGGCCGTTTTTGCCTTCGAGCATGGAAATTTTTTAGGTCGGTTGCTTTTTTATGGAGTGGACGAACAGATCAAAAATTTCAGCCAATTTTCGTGGAAGTAAGGGTTTGAGACCTACTTGGATCGAAAAAAAAATCTCTGAAAGTACTTAAGTCCGAAGGCTCCGGTGCTGTTTCTAGGGGTCCTTCTAGTAATTGTCACCAAAGATGAGAGCTCTAGCCCCGTACTTTGGGAGCTAGAGAACGATCACTAGAGGGACCCTTAGAAACAGCTACCAAGAGATGAGCCTTCCGGACTTAAGTACTTTGGGAGATCCAAGTCGTCTCAAATCCAACTTCCACGAAAATTGGCTGAAAATTTTTGCTTTGTTTGTCCACTCTTTATAAAAAGCGACCGACCTGAAAAATTTCCATGCTCGAAGGTTTTTGCCCATCGACATTTAAAATTAGCGAGAGCCGACTATACCCTCGACTCGATCGTGTAAAATAACACCATATGTTTTCTTGCTAGTGTGAGTAAGCCAATAAAACTTTGTTTTGTCGTCATTCGTCACGAAAAACATTAAAATTGTCGCGAAAACCCAACTGGCGGTGAGCTGTCGCGATAAGAGTGACAAACTAAGAAGCGATCGAAAGCGGAAGCGCTACAATGTTGAGAGGACTGATCAGGTTCGGAGCATAAATGAGGCCAGAAAAATTATAATTACACAAATTCTCACAATCTACTCGCGTGCTGACGAAGATAAGCACGCAAAGCAGTGCAGTCGTAGCTGGCAAAGTGAAAAGAGGTAGCACGCAGAGACTGCCAGGATGGTCAAAGGTGAACGGAACGTGAGTACGGGCGAACTTGACCTGAACTTTGGGCTCATCGCGGCCGCACTTTCAGGACACGAACCAGGGCTGGCTGAAGGTCATTGGCAACACGAAGCCCATCTCCCTGTTCCTCAAGATGTACGCGCTCTTCATCCTCTTCTGCGACACCACCTACTTCCTCACGTACCTGGTGACGTCGATATTCAAGGCCCTGTTGGGCTTCATAAGCCCGCCCCGGCTAAAGTCCCTGCGCAACGAGATAGTCGTCGTGGTGGGCTCCAGCCGGGGAATCGGCCGCGAAATCGCCATCCAGCTGGCGCAACTGGGAGCTGTGCCGATCTGCCTGGACCGGGACCAGGATGAGAACAGAGCCCTAGTCAAGGCCTTGCAGGACGCGGGCACGAGGCTTTTGGGTACACGTGCGACGTCACCGATCGAGAGCAAGTGAGGCAAACCATAGAGTTCATCGACAGAGAGGTCGGTGACATAACGATGTACTTCCACTGCTGCGGCGTCCCGAGTCCCAGGAGCCTGGTGGAGGAGGCGCCACCCATCCTCGAGACCATGAACATCTCGATCATGTCGCACTTCTACGTGAGTTCTGATCTCAGAGACACATAGACTAGAGGGATACTCTCTGTCGAGTCTGATCCCAATCTGACCAATGCTTATTTGTTCTTGGGAAAAAAAATCCTCTTCAAAGATCGTCAATAAGACTTTAGTACTCTGCGTTGATACCACTGCTTGCATCTCTATGGTACAGTCTTTCATTTTGTCCTCTGCAGCTTCTGGACGAAATCATGCCAAAGATGAAACGCAACGCGTACGGGCACGTGGTGCTCCTGACCTCCGTGGCGGGCCTCAGCTGCATCAAGACCCACATGCCGCTAGCGGTATCCCAGTTTGCAGTTCAGGGTCTCTTCGAGTCGCTGGTCGAAGACCTGCGGACGGAAAAGTTCCAGGACACCATCCAGGTGTCACTGATCCATATGTACCCCTTCATCATCAGCGAGAGTCTCGAGAACGACATTCGGTTACGAATTCCCAGCTACTTTGGGACCATGAGGGCCGACAAGGCCGCCACAGAGATCCTCAAGGGTGTTCGGAGGAACCAGATGGAGATGAGCATACCAAGTGAGATCCGAGACTAGCCTTTAAACTTGATGGGCAGTGTTTTTCCTTCCAGAATACTACCTTTTCATGGGAAACTTCCTGAGAATGTTCCAAAGAAGGCCACATTCCTGTTACGCGAGCTTCTGGACACGGGAGTCGACTTTGTTTGAACTTTGCTTGGACCAAATTTACTTAAGCAACTGGAGCAGTGAGACTAAGCCATAAATGAATAAAAATTTTGATAGAAGAGACCAATTTCTCAGCAAGTTTTCCAATCCAGACGCTCTCAGCTCAGAGACGGAAATATAAAAGACTCACCTCACACTCGTGGTCTCGGTAGGCTCTGTTGGTGAAGGGTGACTGGACCGAAAGAGCCGCACAGAGAGTCAGGACGGGCTGCAGCTGCTGGAACACACACCCCATCATGAGCATCTTGCCGATCGAGATGTCCACGGGGATCTTCGCCAGCGCCTTCCCGAGCATCGTGAGCTTCTCGTCGAAGGTCAGAGCGTCGATCTGCTTCAGGGCCAGAATGGCGTTTCTCGATGTTCTCCTTGGGCGGGGGCTCGATGAAGGGGAACATGCGTGCGTTTCGGGAGGCCCATGGAGATCATCTGGAGCATCACGGACTCCAGTGGGACCTTGTGGATCTCGGCTGTGGTGAAGGGCTCCAGCGTCTGGAACTCCTTGTCCGAGTAGAGCCGGTAGCAGACCCCCGGACCCGTTCTCCCAGCCCTGCCCTTCCTCTGCTCCGCCGAAGCCTGCGAGATCCAGAACTCCTTGAGACGCTGCATCTTGCACTCGGGGTCGTAGCTCATCTCCTTCACCTTGCCCGAGTCCACCACGAAGCGGATGCCGTCGATCGTGATGGAGGTCTCCGCGATGTTCGTGGAGATGATGCATTTCCGGATGCCCTCGGGACAGTAGTCGAAGACCTTGTCCTGGTCCGCGATCGAGAGCTGGCTGTGGAGCGACAGCACTATCCAGTTCTTGTTCTTCTCGGCGTACTCCTTGGCCGCGTCCTCCACCGTCGTGATCTCGTTGAGGCCGCTGAGGAAAATGAGCAGGTCTCCCTTCTCCGTCGGCGGGTACTTCTTGTCTATGATCTGCATGACGTTAATGTAGGGTCCAGGGTCCAAACGAGTGGTCTTCTGGCCCTTGATCTTGGCGTCCTGCAGCACCGGCAGGTAGTGCAGCTTGATGGGGTACAGCCGGCCCGGGACCTCTATGACCCTGGCTTTCTCGGCCGAGAAGAAGCCGCTGAACAGCTGGAGGTTGATGGTGGCCGACATGAGCACGAGCTTGAGATCGGAACGGGCTCGCAGGAGACACTTGCAGACGCCCAGCAGGAAGTCCCCGAAGAGGTTGCGCTCGTGTACTTCGTCGAGGATGAGGACCGAGTACTGGTCCAGGTTCGCCTCTTCCGCCAGCTGACGGAGTAGGAGACCCTCGGTGATGAAGACGATCTGGGTCTTGGAGCTCTTGCTGCGTTCGAACCGGATCTGGTACCCCACCACTGAGTCGTACTCGCTCAGCATCTCGTGGGCCACGCGTTTCGAGAGCGAGATGCAGGCGATTCGGCGGGGTTGAGTGCAAGCTATAGAGAGAGAGATAGTTTTAGAAGAGGCTGCTAAAGGTCGAATTTCATTTACCTATTTTACCAAACCCGGCCGAGGTCAGGAACTGCGGAACCTGCGTCGACTTTCCGCATCCTGTGTCCCCGGCGATGATGACTACCTGCTCGCTCCTCACAGCCTCCACGATCTCCTCCCTGAAGCCGCAACCGGCAGATTCCGCTGAGTCTGGCGCAGCTTCTTCAGCTTCCTGAACCTCTCCTTCTGCCTGAAGTCGCTGTAGTGCTCCACGATCCTCAGGAACTGCTTTACTCGCAGTCTCCCGAGCCGTCCGCCGCTGGAACCCAAGCGACCGTAGAGCTCGTCGAAGGGAGTCGTGATTCTCAGGTTGATGCTGAAGGTCTTGTTGTACTCTCGCGGGTCCTTGGGCTCCTCGGGGTCCGGCAGGATGGGCTGGCCCGACCTCTTGAGCAGGTTCTCGTACTTTGAGAGGAACATCCAGAAGTCGTGGGTGTCGTCGATGAGGGCCTCCCGGTAGTGGTAGCCCTGAAGCAGCCGGTTCAGCTCGTGCTTGTGGTTCAGGAAGGAAAAGTTGACGAGGCTGGTCTCCTCGCGTGACGCAGATCTGCTCCGGGAGCGGTGACTTCTTCTACGGGACTCCATTTTCTGTAGACAAGCGAAAGAAAGTTTTCCATCTCGTATTACAATTTATTACCGTATTAAAAACTTAAACCTAAAACATCAATGTTCTCGTGAATCGCTCAATAAATAATCGGTACTAAATTCTTGCTCAGAAGTGTCATTTGTGTGTTCCATCACCCTCAAGTCCATGGTAAAAAATTGCTAAAAAGTATTGTCCCGATACAAGCGTAGCCAACGAAATAACACAGTATCAGTCTTCTAGCTTCTGACTTATCTAACAAAATGATATCTCGAATATCTTCAAATCCGTTGATAGTGGCGTCCTTGAAGTAGTTGGCGCAGAGCCAGTACAGGAGAGGACTGGAGGAGGCCAGGAGGCGCGTCGAGACCTGGATATGGACGAAGAAGACGCAGAAGAGGCTGAGGAAGAGGCCGTGAGCGATGAAGGGGAATATCTGGCGCTCGAAGAGGGTGATTTTCTTCGTCGCCTTGTTCTCGAAGAGGCCCAGGTGGAGACAGTACCGGGTGTGGGTGCGGATGTACGTGAAGCAGAAGTGGAGGACGAGAGCCAGGATCGGGGCCGCGAGCAGAAAGTTCGGGATCTGCTTCCACTCGTAGTAGCGGAGGAACCCCACGTCCCAATACTCGCTCTGCACGTACGAGTAGGAGACGGGGATGTCGTAGGAGCACCAGGGCGGGGTCGAGTTGCTGCCCCCCATGAGCCTCAGTCCCTTGACTTCGGCGTACGCTGCGATCTCGAGGCTGTGCTCGGCCAGACCCTCGGAGCAGAACAGCAGGTAGAAGTACAGGTGCATCACGACGTACAGACTGAGGCTCAAGAAGACGGTCATGGCGGAGCGCAGGACCACGCTTGCCTTGCTCGAGACCTTCTTGGAAGGGGAGCAACAGACCTTGAGGGCCCCATAGGCCACGAACCCGATATTGATGAACCCGTTGGAGCGCGTGATGAGCGAGAGACTGAGGGGTATGGCGGTGCGGGCGACCGAGGGCGAGCCGTCGGAGGTCTCGAGCATGACGCGGAACGAGAGCCAGGCAAAGAGGGCCTCGGAGTAGGAGGCGGTGAAGAAGATGGAGGCGGGATTGACGCAGAACAGGATGGCTACGAGTTGCGCCCACTTCTTGTTCCCCGTCAGCCTGAAGCTCAGCTCGTGCAGGCACTCGACGGCTTTTACGAAGAACAGCACGTTCAGGAGGGTCGCGGTGATGAGGCAGTAGTGATAAATCGACAGGATGGGCAGCAGGATGTGCACGATTTTCGCGAAAAACCCGACTATCAGAGGAAAGAGGGGGTAGAAGGCCAGTGTTTGCTCATAAGAATACCCGTGGGTGGCAATGTGGAGGAAGTACTGGGCGTCCCAGCGGGCCAGACCTCCCAGGAGACTCTCCACCGTCCAGCCGAACCAGCCACTCCCACTCGACAGCCTCTGCTGGGGGCTCACGAAGACGTCTGTGGCAGCGTGGTCGGGGATAATGCCGTTCGCTACTGATTGTATTGTGATGATGCATATTCGTGTTAGAAACGCAAAACTAATTAAATTCATCGGCCGCCTGAAAATGCAGACACAACCGGGGTCAGAACCGACACAGCAACGCGGCGTTCCTCACCTCTCTCTCAGCGCAAAGCCATGCAAGTCTTTTTTCCGTACGGATTCCGTGATGACGAGTCTCTTTCGTTCGGGTTCCCAGATGAAAAAGGTGAAAATGCGGAGAAGAAGTTTTGGTTTGTTTTTATTTTTCTTGAGAACTGATCCCTAGACTTCCCGAGCCACCTCCGAGTCTAGGTCGTCTTTGTTTACAGAATTTTTCGAAGGAAAAATCCACGTCGGAGACTTTTAGTCGGAAATCTCGAGACTTGAGGAGCTCTTCTTATCTCTGTAGCAAAGCAATTGTAGTAGCTTAGTTTCCACACAATGGTAAGTCCAGGATAAGCTCACAGGTTAAATATTTACCCGATTCCGGTTCGGCAGAGTGCGATCTTCAACTTCCAAAGTTTGCTGTCGGTGATACTCCTGCTGATATGCACCTGCACCTACTTGAGATCTCTGTTCCCGAGCATCATTGACCGGCACAAGACGGGGTAAGGCAACTGGAGGAGCTCTGGGGGAAAATCTGGAATTTCGTCGTTTCAGGAGCCTCGGCATTTTCTGGAAGCTGGCGAGAATAGGGGAGCGGAAGTCGCCGTACGTGTCAGTGGCCTGCTTCCTCATGGCGGCCTCGATACTGTTCTGGACGTGAGGCAATAAAAGTCCTTTTGTAAAGTTTTTCTTTTATTTCCGTATAGATAATTTTGTATTAATCGTAATGTTCGGAGATTGTATGCAGTAATTGTTAAGAGGTTGACATACATATAAAGCTCTATTTTAATTAAAAGTACCAATCAAAGACTTCAAATAAAAAGATTCTGATTTGAGAGAAAGGCTGTTTTTCCTGAATGTTTTGCTTGTGTTCCGAGTTCCGTGAAGTCTAATTGACTGTCTTTTATGAGTGTAGCCTAAACTTTAATTTCAGTCTGAGGGTAGAACTAAGAGTACCGAACTTAATTTAATTTTGTGCGTACAAAACTCAATCTCTTTCCTTAAAATTTCATTTAAATGCTGACCAGAACATTTGAGGCTCCCCTCGTAAATTCGTTTGGATGCTGGAGAGCCCCAAGTGCATCTTTGCGATTATCTACGATAAAATGTTAGTATTTATTCAAAGATTCTTTACGTGTTATCTTCCTTTCTCATAAGATTATATATCAATATCTGCAATGGTATAAAAATGATAACTAGACCTACAAAAAATTGTTAAATGCTTTCGTGGATCATCTATAAGAAATATGATTTGGTCAAGTTTGAAGCTTGGAATCCGTTTATTTTGAACGAAAATCTCGGAAAAATAAAAAAGATTAGGTAGTTTTAAGGACTAACAGGAGTTGTAAATCTCAAAAGATGCCAATTTAACAATTTTTTGGAGGTCTAATGATAACAAACACAAATTTCAAAAATATCATCGTTGATTTGATTCACATACATTCATAAAATAAATGCAACACTTTCGATATATGTTATAGAAGATGCTTCAAAAACTTATAACGTAATGATTAGAGTCATATAGTTGTAATATATGTTGGTGTATGGGATTTAACTTATCATCTCGCGGTACTTCAACTTGTGCTTCGAAAGCATGTCCGTGACAGTGACTAACTTTTTGATTGATGAGTTTGTTTTACACATTTGCTGCAAGTCTGGCAGGTAGGTCACACAGATGTGGTGCAACGTTGCCAGTTCGCGACCTGCAATTTTTATTCACGATATTTCTCACTGGAATCTTCCGTCTGTCCAACTCACCTATGTCGTTATATTGTTGAATCGTCATGGGAGGCTCCAAGATGCAGACCCCCGGAATGGGGTTCGGGTCAGTGACATTCGACAGCTGGTCCAGGAAGACGATCATGCGCTCCTTGTTCTTCAGAATGAAGGGGTTTACGACCTCCATGTAGGGCTCCTGGAAAAGCTTCAGAAATATTGGATCTGGCTCAAAGAAACTCAGAAACAGGTACCTTCCCGCCGAACTCAATGAGGTTCGCCAGATTCTGGAGACACTTGGCGACCATGATGAGGGACCTCGTAGCCATCTGATGCGGCGTCTCGGTGACGAGGCCGAATTGGCGGGGGTTCAGCAGCGCGGGACACAGCAAGCGGAGGAAGATGAACCCGGACACCACGCGAGTTCGCACCAGGCGTTCGTTGGGCTGGAAGAAGAGACAATTTTGATGACTTTGAGTAAATTTTCTTCAAACATATTCTCAATGACTTTGAAGCAAAATGGGAATTTAGAGCCTTAAAGAGATACTAAAATTTTCTTAAAAATTATCTCAAATTCCTGAGGGTTGTTTCCCCCATTTACTCACCCATTTAGCGATGACGGTTTTCTGAAGACAGTTGCAGATGTAGCGGACCGAACGGGGGCACGAGTCCGGAGACGTGAATATCGACTGGGTGATCTGGTCCAGCACGAGAAGCAGAAACTCGGCGTTCGAGCAGGCGTCGTCGCTGACGTCCATCTTCGTGGGGTTCAGTTCTGCAGACTGCTTGCTGTCGAGCAGCCTCTGAATCGTGTCGGAGAGCGCAGACTTCAGAAACAGTCCGCACTCCTGCCGCATGTAGAGATCCATCAGGGTCGTGGGAAGCGACGCCCCCCGGAACAGCGTCGAAGTCTCGCTCTCGCGTGCTATCTCCGTCTGGCACAGAATCCTGATGAGCTCCGTCTCGCGTTTCTCGTGGTGGAAGATGTGCAGCAGGGAGGTTGCGAGAGGGACGCGGTCGTTATGGCACAGCTCAGAGAGCGCTTTGACGGAACTCAGCTCGGGCTCCAGCAGGAGCTGCTGCAGCGGGCTGTACTCGTCACATGGCATGACTAGGTCGTCCAGATAGCGGATCCGGAGACGAAGCGAGCCCCATTCCCCGATTGGGGTCATTCCTGTGAGGGAGTACCACTCCTCTATCTCCTGCCCGTTCTTGAGACTCGCGAGCTCGATTGTCAACTCGGCCACCTCTGAGTCTTTGCCGCGCTTTCCGCGACTCAGCACGGTCACGTTGATGGTCGCAGCGTCGGGCGGGACGTCGTCGAGGACGAATTCCTCCTCCCACACGGGGTCCGGGGTCGACTTGACGCGCGTCTTGGCCACGCGGATCTGGTTGAGGGACACCACGCAATACGGATGGGGGACCAGCTTGAAGGGAAGCCGATGAGCTTCAAGCACCTGGAAGAGACAAGGCAAGATATAGGGTTTGAAATAAGAGAGGGAAGGAATCCCCGATTTTTCAGCTCCATTTATTTTTTTCTGGCCCCTAAGCTCATTTTTAGGACTATTCCCTCACAATTTAGGAACAAGTTTATTTTTTCGGAGTCGTTTTTTAGGTCCTTAGATTCATTTAGGGTTTGTTTAAAATAAGATAACTCAGAACTCGTCTGAGGTCCTTCTTTCCCATTTCCCCTGTTTTTGCTCATTTCCGAAAATTTTGAAGGTTTAATCAAAGAAAAAAATTTAAGCCCCCCCCCGTCACCTGCGCACCTGGATAAATTTCTGGCATCTGAAAAATCTTTGAAGAAGAAAGACCCACCTGGAAGTTGAGACACCGGAGCTCCCGGAGTTTTGGCACCTTTGTCTGTGCTTTGCTAAGCTGCGAGACTAGCTGAGGCTTGAGGGCGTTGATCCAGGTCTGGTAGTTGTCCTGGTTCTCGGCACACAAGTACGAGACGGTCGCCAGACAGGGGAGGGCGCGCTCCACGATCTGAAAGCAGAACGGCTTCTCCCACAGAGACTCGTGCACCTGGTAGAGGTAGGCGCAGGAGAGGTCGATGAGGCCCTTGGGCTTCGTCTTCTTCGGGTTGTCGTAGAAGCAGAGGTGTGTCTCGGAGCCCTCGGAGATGAGCGCGAACCACATGTTCTTCCACTTCGACGTCTTGTCCGACTTCTTCAGCAAATGGCCACTGTGTTTGATTCCTTTGGTTTTGTTCAGGAGGTTCTGGTCCCGGCACTCCCGTAGCGTGGCGTAGATCTTCTCCGCCGCAATCGACTGGGGCGTGGGCATGTGGAACTCGGGCTGACTTCCGGCCGGCACGGCGTGCTGCAGCGTGTGACCCTCCACGATCTGCTCCTTGCGGTACCTCGCGATGACGGCGTCGAGGCACTCGAAGATGCGGCCTCCCATGAGGTACCGGACACCCTTCTTCTCGATCCGGAACCTCTGGATCTGGTTGTTGATGTGGAAGAAGAGCGAGTAGTCGCCCGGAGAGTTGTCGCTGGGACGGACCAGGAAGCTCCCGGGACCCGCCTTCACGAGCATATCGACGGCCTCGTTCTTGGTGCAGTTCGGGTGGAACCACGAGAAGACGGTGTTGGGGTCGATACTGACGTCGAGGTCCTCTACCAGCTCCCGGAATATCATGCCCTGCTCGCCCGTTCGGTGAGCCGTCACCCACAGCCACCCGTCGCCCAGCTCGTTGTGGACGAAGAAGATGTCTCCCTTCTGGAATGTCAGCTCGTCCGTGTCGGGCATCTTGGTGTACGGTAGGATCGCCACGACGCGCTTCTTGTCGTTCACGGGCTCGGGCGGGGGCACCGGGATCACCAGCCGCTCGCGCTTCAGGAGATCCGACACGCTCGTGTAGTAGCCCACGAGGTCGCTCAGCGAGAAGAACTGCCGTCCGCCGATGTAGAAGTCGCCGCAGACGGCCGTGATCCTGAAACGGGAGGGTTTGCATATTTCTGCCTTAGAGGCTTATACTAGAGAGGAGAACGAAAAATCTGCAGGGAATTTGGCCTTAGAGGTTTATTGACCTTATGGAAAATGTGACAGAGGTCCAATCTAGAAAAGGTTCCACTTTCGTTTCCCCTCTAGTACGAGTCCCTGTGCTTTTTACTCACCGGAAGTGGTTGATTCCTGAGCGGCCCAGATAGCTAAGTACGTACGAGCCGGGTTTGCGGTCACTCTCCCGGACTGAAATGAGACAGACAGAGAGGCAGGCGTAAGTAAAAGCTCACCAATTTGTTTGATAACAAGATATGACTCATACCCAGGTAGCTGCCCAGCTTTGAGTTGGATCTCAGTCGCTGCTCGGCAGAGTAGCGATCGAGTCTTCCGTGATACCACTCGCACTCCGGTGGGGCAATCAGTCGACGGTCTGTGACGAAGAGAGGGACAAAAAAGCATTATTTTTCCCACAATCACACAAAGAAATGAGGGTGGGGACGGGAACTTTGCGCGGAGGTCGGAAAACTCGCCCCCAAAGACAGAAACCCGCTCCCAAACTCACCCCCATTGATGACCGGCGCATCCAGGTCGTCGTGGTCCAGCTCGTTGGCCAGGTCCCCCAAATCGATTCTCTCCTCATCGCTGTTGCTCGAGAACGTAGCCATTTTTCTCCTTTTTCACCCCTTTTCCCGCACTTAAACTTCCACTCTTGATTCTTCGCGTCGTCTCTTGCACTCTAGATTCACGATTATGAGCATTAAGCGAGTTTCCGCGTCCCGAATCACATTTTCATGGCTTAAAAACTTATTCGTGGACGAGTTTCAATTTCAAAGTGCCAACGGAATGTAGACTGGGAGAGAGAAAAAAAAGTCTGCCAGTCTAGGGTTCTCTCCTCGATGCAAATATTTTTCAGCCCGAAAATTCCTGTAGTAAATCTATTTTTACGCAAAAAACCGCAGATAAAATTCGAAAAGAGCCCTTTGTAGCCCACAAGCAGGGGCTAGTGATCGTTCTGCAGCGTGATTGTCGTCGTTGCGCGGAAATTAACCCCAAGTCACCGTTCTGTGACACATTTAAAATTTGCGAATCAATAAAGAAAGTCGAAAACTACAAAGTCGGGCAAAATGGATGGAAATAAAGACGAAGCAGACCGATGCATCGAGTTGGCCGAGATGGCAATCAGGATGGGAAAGCTGGAGAAGGCGGATAAGCTGCTGAAGAAGGCTGAGGCCATGTTCCCGTCCCAGAGGGCAAAAGGTATGTACACGTATCTAGTGTTTTGCTCGCTAATTGCGAAATACCCGCCCGTCTGAGGACCTGAGAGTCGACTGTCTTTGTGATTTAGTCACTTTTTGACGAAACAAGGTCTCCAGAGACGTAACTAAAATCCTGTTTGGTGTTTTCCAGAGCTCTTGGCCACCCTGAAGATTCCCCAGAGCAATGGAAGTGCCAACGCAGGCCCCACCACGGACGAGGGAGTCCACCAGCGCAAGAAGGCGGCCCCTGGAAGCCCCAAGCCGGAGAAACACGAGCCCGAGTACACGTCCGATCAGCTGGAAATCGTTCGCAAAATCAAAAAGTAGGTGTCTTTCACGTGACTCACGTCGTAGCGCGACACAAATAACACTAATCGATACTCGCAGGTGCAAAGACTACTACGAAGTTTTGGGCGTCACGAAGGAAGCCACGGACTCCGACATCAAGAAGGCGTACAAGAAGTTGGCGCTGCAGCTGCATCCGGACAAGAACAATGCGCCCGGGGCCGCAGAGGCCTTCAAGGCGGTCGGAAACGCCGTCGCTATTCTCACGGACGCCGAGAAGAGGAAGCAGTACGACTTGTACGGGTCTCAGGACCAGCACACGACGAGCCACAGACGCAACTATGGATACCAGGAGTACGCCTACTCCAGGGGCTTCGAGTCCGACGTGACGGCCGAGGAGCTCTTCAACATCTTCTTTGGCGGCAGTTACCCCAGCCAGAACGTCTACATGCGGCAGAGACGCTTCCACAGGGCCGAGCAGCACCAGAGGGAGCACCAGCAGCCCGGCTACGCAGCTTTCATCAACCTTTTGCCCATCATCCTGCTCATCGGACTCTCCATGATGTCGTCGTTTTTCATATCCGATCCTATCTACAGTCTCACACCTAGTCAGTAAGTAGAATCGGAACAGAACTCTAAAATTTCTAAAATCGCCCATCGAAGGTTTTAAAGTGTCTCTGGGTTTCTTTTATCTTGATTAAATTGTTACGATATTTTTTGCGCGTAAAAATTACGACACACAGGCATGTGACCCGAATGGAGCTGAAATCGAAGCCAAGGTCAGGTCACGCTATTGTTTAGAGAAAGTATCTGACTTTGTAATTTCAATTGTGTTTTGAAGAGCTGGTAACCCAGGCCGGAAACTGAGTGACTTCTAAAAATATCCTTTGAGAGAAAAAGCCAAGTTACGAGCAACCAAACGTGTATTTGCAGTTTGACGATTGCGAGATTGAGGAAACAGAGCAGGGGTCAACGTCGTTGTCCTTCAGAACCCCAAGCACGAATTCGTCGTGCCATTCGGGGCGAACTGGAGTCCTCGAAAAGGCATAAACCTGACCCCTGCTCGTCCCATCCTCAAACACAAAACAGATGTAGCCTATGATGTACTGGTCAGGTTCAAATGCCAGCGTGAAGGCCAGAATGCTCTCCCCCTGATTCGTGTAGATGATCTGTCCGGGGTTGACGGAGCTGTCTGTGAGGTGACCCGAGCCGACGTTGTTCCCACAGTACGCCTGTCCGTCCTTCTGGCAGCAGTAGCTAAGGGAGAGCTGTCGAGGCTCCGTGAGAGCCATGTACATGGTCCAGCAGCCTCCGTCGCAGCCACCGGTGTTGGCATCGATGGTGAGGTGCGAGACGTACCATGGTCCCTGCCACTTCTGGAAGTCGACGTCCATTAGGTAGGAGACGTTCCGAGAGCAGGCTCCGGGGAGATTCTTGTAGATGGCGGCAAAGGAAGGGGCGAGGAGCCCGAGAAATACGAGTGCTGTCTTCATGGCGGTTGGATTTGAAATAACTCTGGCAGGCTTCGATCCGAACTCGAAAGCGAGCTGGCATTGAAAAAAATCAGGCGGGACTGGCATTTGCGGGTCAAGATCCCACCACTGGTCCTAAAAATTTCTGTCACAGTCTTACAGCCTGGTGATTTTTTTATTCATATGAGTTTTCGGGTCAAGACCCCAATCCTAATTATGCCAGTCACATTCTTACAGCCAGCCTAATGATCCACTTTTTCGCAGGAAATTCGCGGTGGCTCGCAAGACCCAGAACTTCAAGATTCCCTACTACGTGAAGGAGAACTTCCACACGGAGTACCAGGGCTCGGTTGGGAGACTGGAGGCGTCTGTGGAGGAGGACTACCTGACCAACCTCAAGCACTCCTGCTATCGAGAAAGAAACTACAGTAAGTACAGAGACCTCTTCTCATGGAGATCACCACTGATATTAAATTTTTGCAGAGGAAACCATGTTTGCAAAGGCAAGGAATTTCGGAGACCGAGACCTCTACCACAAAGCCCAGCAGATACAGACCCCATCATGTGAGTAAATTAGCTTGACTCCAGGATCTGCAATGACCCCTTTCGTTTCAGGCGAGACGCTGCATCGGCTCCTGAATCAATAATATTAAGTGCACCCGGTCGTTTTTGATTTTCTTTCGTGATTCGTTTTGATTGTTTCCGGTACCTTTGTTCACTTCCCATCGCCGTCAATCATCACTATATATAATTACTACACCGTTGTTACTGATTACCAGGAGGCTTTTAAGGATATTTACACACAACTGTATATTTTGCGTTCATCGATAAAAGCTTTACATTTGAATCAAACTACACGTGGTGTGATAATTGGTTGAGAGCGAGTAGCAGCCCTTGTTGGAGTCACTTGAAATGATAATCTAAAGAATATTCTAACTAAACATATTACGATTAGAGGTAGAGTAGGTCCCGCAGACATGACAGGGATGTCTATTGGTGTAGTGTGATTCTTGGTATTTTGTACCTTTACCTAATTTTAGAGAAGTTAGAAAGAATTTCCGGTTAAAAGACCCTCTTAGAGCGTTGCAGAGTTCTCTGAGAAGTGAGCTGGAATCTGGCTAGCATTTTTCCAAAGGTGTCCTAAGAAATTTTTTACGAACTTTACCGAGTCTTGGGAAGCAAAAGAAGGGCCTCAAATCGGCAGATTCCAGCACATTGTCCTCATACGCAGAGTTTATTTCCCTCTGAAGCTAGAGACCATGTAAATAAGATATTATGTAGCATGATGAGACAGTTGACGTCATATTTAGCGAAATAAACACCTAAATGATTTAATACATAGTTTATTCTCTGTCTAAATATCGTAAAATATACTTTGTAACATGTGGTATCAATAATTTAAACTTCAAAAACAACAAAACAACGAGAACTGGCGCTTCATCGAGAGTCGAGAGTCACTTGAGCTTGAAAGATTGCGGTAACTCAGGGGTTATTGTCATGAGAGAAAGAGAAAAGATATGTGCGAATCGAGAGTTGTTGATTGAGTCAAATTATTGCTGAAGAAAAGCTTACTTGCAAGAGTTAGGTACGGTTTTAGCTTTTCAGGTATTGCGCTTCAAGCGTTCTTCAACGTATCACATTCCATTTACGATTTTGGGTCGAATTCGAAACCCAGGAATATCGAGCACCACTTCTGATGCTGCGTCCCCCTGCTCCCCTCGAGCTGCCGCAGACCCTCCAGCAGCGCTATCTCCGGCTCCCTCGCGTCCTCGTCCACCTTGATGAGCTTGCTGGAGGGCTGCCAGCAGTCGATGAGGAGGTCGTTCGTAGAGTTGGCGTGTCTGACGACGTCCACGATGAACTTCACCATCGCCCGTCGGTGTGCCTCGAAGGCGTGAGATTCTCCAAACATGTACTTTAGCTCCTCGCAGAACTTGATATCGGATGCCGCGTAGTTGACGCAGTACAGGAACGTGCGCAGCTTCGTGTTGTTCATCTCGCTCACCTTCACGCTCGGCAGCAGCGTCGCCACGAGCTCCTCCTGGCTGTTGATGCTGGCACTCTTCAGGATCACGTTCGCCAGGTCCGTGATCTCCTTGTAGTGCGTCTCCTCCGGCTCATAGTAGTTGTGCTCATACAGTGTCTCCAGCACGTGCTGACGGTGGTGGTAGCAGCTGTAGTCGTAGACGTGCTTTCGGATGTACTTCTCCGTCTTGTACATCTCGAACTTCAGGAGGTGGCTCGCCTTGTCCAGCACCCACTGCCGGTGCGACCAGGCGTGGTAGTTGCTCGTGTTCTTGTCCGCACACCGCTCACAGAGACCCAGTTCTATGAGCCAGTCGATTGACTCCTCGCCTGAAGGAATAACAACAATAAGAAGAAGAGCTTGAGTCGGAAACCAGGACTCACTTTGAAACAGGTACAGCCACCGTCGGTAGGCGAAGGCTTCGTTGGACTTTGGCTTGATGGAGAGCACGATGGCCGAGAACTGGAACTCCTTGCCGAGCGTCAGCTGGTTCTTCTCCACCAGGATGCGCCTCACGTTCCAGAAGGTGGCCACGTCGGGGTTCACGAGCTGCGCCACATTCAAGTACTTGATGAGGTTCTTGGTGTTGCAGTACTGTTTCCGGCACTTGCGACTCGCCAGCACTGCCTTGTGAGCAAACTCGTAGATGTACTTGACGCACCACGATTCCAATCCCAGATTGTGCTCAGCGTGAATGACCGGGGACTTGTTCTGATGCGATGCCACGGGAATTATCTCAAACGATGTCCTACGATGAGAGAGCAGTGAGACAAAGGAGTAAAAATAGACAAGGTCAGCGATCCCTAATTGATTTGACCCTGGCCTAAAAAAAATTGACATGGGAGAGGCTTACAGATCTGGGTCTTTGTGGAACACTGCGTTGATTTCCCCGATTATCTTCTCGCAGAACGCACTATTGTCACTTTCCATCGCGGACGTGCGCTCCTCGGACTACTTCTTACTCAGAATCGAGACAATTTATTTCAATTTGACTCAATTAATCACGAACGTATTGAAACCCCAAATAAATAAGCGTGAAAAACGCAAGTACTAGCGTTTTGAGAGCCCGAAACGCTAACTCTCGATTGGCTAGTTCAAAAAACGCTCCGAAGTCTTCCAGTTTAAAAACACGTGGGTAGGTAAAAAATTTTATTTGCAACTATGAGAATTCCATAATCCTTAAAAAACGTCTCTTACGGGCTAAGTCTTAGGGCTAATTTACAAATTATCCTCAATGTACTCGTGGGTCTCGTTTTTCAGCATGTACATTTCTGCCATGTCGTCCATGACGTTGATTTCCATGGAACTCAAAAATATGTTCAGCGCGACCACTAGCATGTTAATGCCGAGGGACAGGTTCTGGCCCAGGGTCGCTTTCTCGTGGTTCTCGTGCTTGTTGATGTTGCAGTTCCCGAGGAAAACGCAAAGGAGTCCCTGGACGATCTAGCAAAAGTGTCAGTTACTCTACCCTGGTCCTCTCCAATTACAATTAGTAGGACTTACAATTCAATTAGTTAATTAGTACAGTTAGTAGATTAGTGAGCTACTTAGTGTTATTATAGGGTACAGCCGGATCCAGCCCAAAGTTCATTCGGATCACGTCACAGAATAGAACGACTACAACAAAGGCTAGGGAGATATGATTGAGTACGTTAACAATTGATTCGTGCTGGTCTCCTTGACTTTTTAACATAGACAGTAAAAATGAGAGTATTGCAGCTGATACCTACAATGGAGTGAAGTTAACTGTTAACTCATTGGCGGTTGACGGACATGTACAAAAAAGGGAAATGAACGCGGAAATGCTCATTGCACTGTAAGTCTTGATTTGCTGCTCTTACGTACTAAGCTAGACTACGAAGTAAACATGAGTAGTTGAGATCTTCATTGCAGTACAAGTTCGATTCAAAAATGTGGACCAGCCATGGGACCTATCACTAAAATGTGGCACAGTCTATTGTTGAATCGAAACGAATGGTTATTGATTTGCTTTTTCTTTCTCAAGGAGTCTCAGGGGCTGGCTGCTGTGCTCGATCCCAAAGCCCGAAATCACAACGTTGACAATGGATATCACGAAAACTATCACCAAAATAATGTCATTTAGCACGATGGCAGCCGTCTGATCTTTTTTCCGATTTATATTTAAACTTCCTATCACAACGAATAGCAAACCAACAAGCATCTAGAAAACGAAAAGGGCTTATTGATTTAACAGAAGAGCCTCCTCGTAAGGTAGGTTTGTGCTGTTAGCGTGACTTGCAAGCGGCAGACAAGGTTTAGGACACACGGAAGCAGTTTTTGTGCTTCGGAACCCGAGGTTTTTCCCGGGAAATTTTTTTTTCAACTTTAACATTCGTAAGTTCCCTTTTCCCACTTGAGCTTCCCTAAAGCCCAATTAGAGTCGCAGTTTTTCTCAGAAAACCCGTCAGAATCACACCTTCCCGTAATTGCAGACCTCAACTGCCGAGGAGCAACAGTCGTGGGAACTGTCCGGCGGGTCTCACTACTCGCAAGGTCGCACAGCTCCGTAATACAACGCGTGGCGGTCAATTGATCCAATTTTCGCTGTAAATATTTATAGTCTCGTCCGCGTTGGGAAATGAAGACGTCCCGCACCTGCTGTCTCATCTAAAATTCAATTTCCATTCGCGACTCCGCCGAACTTTCACTTCTGTTGCTCCATACCCGCCCACTTAGGAAGTTTCCAGAGCGATAGTTAATAATTCAGACACCCATTAATTGATCCATGTAACAGTTTTCCCGAACCCCCTTCTAATTGTCAGCCTTCGAGGAGCACCGTCCATCGATTTCCGCGCGCTTGGCCTACAATGTATCTGCGAGTATCCCCCCAATCGATGGACTAGCATGTTGATAGCTGTGTTTAGTGTGTACTGATAGTCAGAGACGAGCCCGGAGGTCGGAAGGGGGTCCCAACTTTCACCCCTTAATTTGGGGTGACTTTTCTCAGAAATGAAATTTTCTAGCCCCGGGGAGAATGGAGTCGAGTTACGCCCCTGGCTCGACCCGACTAGCCTTCATTTATTCATGAGACACGGAGGGAGCGAATTGACATTCCAGGGGAGTGATTTAGACCTTTTTCTCAATGTCGAGGTCGACGTAGCGGATCACGGTGGGATCGAGGGCAGAAATCATGAGATTAAGGATGGTTATGAGGAAGGCAGCCGAGGAAGTGACTGTGTTAATATAGTGAGCTGATGTGTGATAGGCTTCGAGGTGAAGTCGACAGTCTCGGAGGAGGCTTAGTGTTAGGTTGAGGAATCCGGAAGCGATCTACGGGGCAAAAACCCTGAGTTAGGGAGGAGGGATCCACGACTCACCTGGAGGATTATGGAGACCGTGATGAGGGTCAGCATGAGGGTATAAAACTCGTGCTTCTCCCCCACCTGCAGGATGTACTTGAGCTGGCTGGCGTTGGCTGTGAGGAGAGCGATGTCGAGCATGCCCTGGGCAATAGTCTTCTTCGTGGCGTATCGGTTCGCGTCCATGGACTTGAGCTGCGAGAAAGAACACTTTTTCGCGGTCCCAAGAAGCGAGAGACGAACTTACCACTCTGTCGGTCGCTCCCGCGTTCCCGTTCATGGCTATCGAGCTCATTTCGCAACGAGTGGGTTTGCCAAAAAAAAACAGATATGAATATTTCAGGACTCCTCCGCAGACGGTGAAAAATCGATTGGAGATCGCCGTTCGAGTGAGACCCCTCCGGCTGACTTGAGAGCTCAACAATGTCTGACGACGTGATGGAAAACTTGGTCGCACGCAACCCCGATGTGTATCTCAACATAGCCAACACAGAGGGCATGTACGCTACGGCGGGTGCATTATGTGGGGTCGACAACCACGTAGAAAATGTTGATTACTGAACTTGATAATGTGAAAATATGTATGTCAATAGTCGCGAGGCTTTACCTCGCTTTTTGTGTTTCGGGGAACCCTGACTCATCAGATAGAGACATTGGTTTTCGCTGATAATTTGGGTACGGGAGTTTTCCAGGAACTCAGAAGAAAGAGAGAGCTTCAAAACCCTCCAATACTCAATAAAAAATTTATTCCAACAAAACTACGAAGCGCTAGTCTCGTTCTGGAAGTCCTCGAATTTGCTCGTGAGGTCCTCGGGAACCTCGACTTCCCTGAGGTTGTCCTCCCCAATCTCTTCCTCAGTCCTGATCAGAATGTCCACGACATTCTCACACGCCACCAGAGTCTTGGGGTCACCATGGGCCGTGTTCTCCCACTTGTGCAGCTCCCTCAGGATGTAGTAGGTCCCGCGATTCCGGAGACTCTCTCGTCCAGAGCGAGTCGCACATAGCTGGGCCAGGCTCTCCAGGAGCATTTTCCGGATATCCGGGTCGGCTTCTCGCTCCTTGTCGGGCGTCATGTACTGGCACTCCACCGGCAACTGGTCGTTCTCCTCCTCGCTAAACTCCTCGGGACCCGTCAAGGGCAGCAGGATGAATGGGAGGGCGTCGACTTTGGGACTCAGGAGCCACTCGTGCAGGCTCGTGTCGAAGCAGACGTTCTTCACGAGACCCACGGCACCTCCGCGACGAATGACGCTGTCCTGGTGATGCGTGAAGGGCAGAATTCTCTGGAGTAGCCCGATTTTCTCGTTGCAGATCAGCTTCCTGCCTCGTCCGTGCTGCGACAGGTTGCTGAAGATCGGCCCCAGGTAGTCCAGCTTGGCGCCCTTCTTGTTGTAGCTGACCTGGGTGAAGCAGTTGATGAGTCTGACAATGTGTTCCGCCTTTTCCTCGATCACGTCTATCACCTGGCTCACTAGGGTCTCGTGCCTGGAGATATTGCTGAGGATCATGCAGAACCAGTCCGCCACCTTCGATTCCTTGTTGAAGACCTCCTTCAGAGCCAGCTGAACTATTCCTCGTTCCTGCAAGAGACGCGGTTTAAGAGACTGCCAGAGTGTGGGGAGCTTGTACCTCGTGGGTTGAAGGAAATGTCTGGAGGAGGAAGCTGGAACCTTCCAGGTCGGCCGACAGGTTCACCAGGACTCGACAAGCATCCTTTGCTATGGAGTCAGAGGGGTCCTGAGTGAGGTCCAACACGGCTTTTATGAGAGGCTGATTGCTGAACAGGAGGTTCTTGCCATCAGAACTCGCGGTAAAAGCTGAAATGTCACAATTTCCATGAGGGAGCTTTCCCAAGATGACAACTTACACAGCAGGTGGGTCAAGGTCACGGCCTTCAGGTCCAGACGGGCATTTATGTCAAGAAACTGGATTAACTCTGATATTTCTTCCATTATTTCCGATCGCGAGCTCCGCAAGTTTATTTGAAAACAAAACCATGTGAATGTGAGCAGCTGACTTTGAAGTTTCAGGGCGATGGTTCGTGTCTGAGCTATCTGTTTTTGAAAAATGTGCTCGTTTGAAAGATTTTCTCGATATTTTCTTTAAAAATTTTTCTGAAAACTTCGGGTAATTTATTTTGAAACGTTCAAAAAACCAAACTCTTAGATTGACTTACTTTTCGATTCAATTAACTGTGAAAAATCAATATTTTACTTAAGGAAAATTCGGGCATCTGTTGAAATTTTCCTCCCTCTTGATTTTGCCTCATCATTCGTCAAGGAACCTCATCATGGGTGACATCAATCAATTTCCGTCTCTCAACGATTTTTGCATTTGCTGTTTGAAGGAAGAGGAGACACTGACTGATGGCTTGGAGGCTACTGGACTCTACTTGAGCCTGATTTTTAACATCCAGGTAAGCTTTTCGAGGCTCTGGAAAATTTCACCTCAGACTTGAACGTTTCAGAACGACCCCAACTTCCGGAATATCAAGATGTTGTTCTGCAAAACGTGCGAGAAGAAGCTGAAGTTCTTCGGGAGCTTCAAGAAGCTCTGCTTTTTCTCGAAGTCGGAGCTGCTTCAGAGACTTGGAAGGGCTAAAATGGAAACCCTCGATAAATTGGATGAAGAAGTCGAAGTGAAAGTCGAAGAAGAAAGGGTCCCAGAGCCAGAAGTGAGCCCCTTTCTACGCTGTGCTCACTGCTCCCAGAAATGCCGGACCAAAGAGACTCTCATCAAGCACATGCACCGCTCCCACATCAAGTCCCTCATCCAGAAGGACATCTGCACCGTCTGTGAGAAACCAGTGACCCCCACCGTCCGAAGCCACGTGAGACAGCACTCGACGTCACTCGAGGACGGGAGAATTACCTGCTTGGTCTGCAATCAGGCCTGCAAAAGCCTCAACGCCATGACCCGGCACTTTGTCAACGCCCACACGCGCTTCCCGAGTCCCAAAAAGTGCTCCAGGTGCAACATGGCCTTCGAGAATGCGCGGGACATGAACCTTCACTCGGAGACAGAGCACAAGAGTGTCGGGTGCGAAATCTGCGGAACCTTTCTGAGGCGATCGAGCCTCAAGTACCACAACAAGACAGTCCACGAGGGGTTCCGGGGATGTGTCATGTGTCGAGTGTGGTTCCGGGACGCAGAGGAGTACGAGAGCCACCGGAGGGCCGACAGGGAGAGGGCACAGAGGAAGGACCCACTCATCTGTCCGACCTGCGGCTACTCGACGCCCTTCACCGCCTCCATGAAGATCCACCAGAGCTCTCAGTAGGAGAGAGATTCTTCTAAAGCCCTTCTGACAATTCCCATTTCAGTTTCGTCCAACCCCTGGAGGACCGAACCTGCTCGGACTGCAGCCTGGTCTATGAGACGCCCTTCGGTCTCCAGAGTCACATCGTGAAGGAGCACCAGCCCAAGACCGTGAGCTGCGACCACTGCCAGGAGGGCTTCCCGTCCCAGTACTGGCTCAAGCGGCACCTCAACCAGAGCCACCGTCTCGAGACCTGCGACGTTTGCTTCAAGAAAGTCTCGCACCAGAACCTGCCGAAGCACAAGGCTCTCTCCCACGGCCCTCAGAAGAGGTTTCGGTGCAAGGTCTGTGGGAGGCAGTTTCGTACCCTGAGACTGGCGAGGAGCCACCTCCACCGACACTCAGGGAGAAGGGGGTTCTCCTGCGACGTATGTCAGCTCGAGTTCTGTCGGCTCAGGAGTCTGAGCAGCCACTACCTGAAGACGCACCAGCTGGACCTTGAGACTTCGGAGATCGACTTGGGGAACATCTTGGAAGTGGAAGGTGAGTGAGACAACTCCACTGCAATGAAATAAACCTTTTGCAATTTTTAACTACAAAAATGATTTATTCTCTCAACGAAACGTGAAATACATAAAAGAACAGTTAAAGCACAGAGATTAGCCGATTCGAACGCCATACTGGGCGCAATACTTCTGCAGGGCCTCCTGGTGGGGCAGAGGGAAGCCGGTGATGAGATTGGCGACTTCGGGGCGGGACTGGGAGAGCTTGGAGAGATTCTCCACCAGAAACTTCCGCGTGTCTGTGACCTCGGGGATGGCGTCGAGCTTCTTGGTCTGTGCAAAGTTCAGCTGGGAGTAGGCGACCTCGTAGCCGGCCGTGTCCTCGATGTCGATGAAGGTGTCCCCCTCGATTTCGTTCTCGTCCGGGGGCAGCTCGAACATCTGGATGACGCCCTGCAGCAGCTGCGTCCATAGGTGTCCGTACTCTGAGAGCATCTTGGGAGCCTCGCAGAGCAGCAGCGTGGAGCCAACACACACGATCTTCTGGTCCATCTCACCCGAGACCTTGTTCATGTCCATCACGAAGACGCGCTCGACCACCATTCCGAAGAGCTTCGCCTGGATGCTGTCGATGGTGTCGACGGTGTGGGAGGCGCCCACCTTGGCGGCGTAGTAGCTCACGAACACGATGAAGCCCTTCACGAACTTTGTGGTCTTTGAGCTGCTGAGACGCGTGAACATCAGCTGGAACACCTGGAAATCACATTATTAAATTAGCACCATGAACTGACTCGATATCGATGAGAAGCTAAAAGAAAAGCACATGCGCCTTTATCACAGAAGAACACTACTGACCTGCTTCATGCAAGCCTGGAGCTCTGCCTGGGGGTAGTGCTGGACGAGGTTCTGGAGCAGGTAGAAGCCCTCATGGTCGTTAGCCTTGGACGAGAGCATCTTCTGGAAGACCCCCAGAACTGCGTTCAACTTGCCGTCCGCGGAGATCTTGGGCGATGCCTGACGCACAAAGGCGCACAGGAGTCGGATGAGGGGTGTGACGTTGCCTGGTCGCTCCCACAGAGGCGGAGCCAGGAGACACGGAAACAGCGCCAAGTACGGGTCAGGGACACCAGAGCCCTTCTCCTCCCGAACCTCCAGGAGCAGCGACAGGATCTGGAACACGTAGGGCATGAACTCGAGGACGTCCTGCTGCAAAATGCCCTGGAAGACGGGGAAGAGGGCCTCCTCGAAGGCGTCCACTGCCTTGAACTCCACCTGGCACACGATCTTGATGCTGATAGAGAAGGTCTCGAACAGGTAGTGGTTAAAGTGGGGCTTGGAGGGGTTCTTGGCCACTTCTGTGAGGATCTCCGTGAGCCGCGGGAGGGCCTGGCCCATGTAGGGCAGACAGGCGCCCTGTAGCGTGGAGATGGAGCGCATTATGGCCTTCATGACGTACTCGTTCTCGGTCGAGCCGGGCTGGGATAGGACGTGGAATAGGCCCTGGAACAGATCGCTCGAGTGAGGTGCCAGATGAGCGTCTTTGATCCTGAAAAAGATGCTTTTAGGATCGCTTTCTTTAGTTTTCGGGGTAATGGACTTACAGTGACTGGGTTTTGTTGACTTTGAGGATCAGGACCTTGTCCAGGGCGCAGGCAGCGTAGCTGTGGACAACCGCGCTCTGGGCCTGCAGGTGCTTGATCAGGTGGGGGAGGCAGCCAATGATGATCTCCTCGCCCAGGAGACTTCGGAACGCCATGAGAAACTTCAGGGCGTCAGCTTTCAGCACTGGGATCTCGTTTACTGAAAAGAGGAAGCCACATTAATTTTGAGAAGCGATTTTTAAGTGTCTAATTTTCTTTTTTCAGTCTGAAAACTTCAGAATCGGGTTTGTTCAAACGCTTTTATTCGGTTTAAAACCCTAGGAACCGATTTAGAGACAAAAAATTTTTGACCAAAAATCCCGAAATCGAGTTTCCGTTAACGAGCGGAGGTTTGGTCATTTTCTGAATTTCAAGTGAAAATTTTTTTTTCTCCAAAACCCACTTTTTTGGCCAAAAATCTTCGTGAACGTGATTCTGGAGTTAAACTTAGCCGTTCTAAGTCTTAAAGGACCGATTTCGAGACAAAAAATTTTTGGCCAAAAATCCCGAAATCGAGTTTCCGTTAACGAGCGGAGGTTTGGTCATTTTCTGAATATCAAGTGAAAAATTTTTTTTCTCCAAAAACCACTTTTTTGGCCAAAAATCTTCGTAAACGTGTTTCTTGGGGTAAACTAAGCCGTTCTAAGGCTTAAAGGACCGATTTTGAGACAAAAAATTTTCGGCCAAAAATCCCGAAATCGAGTTTTCGTTAACGAGCGGAGGTTTGGTCATTTTATGAATTTTAGGTGAAAATTTTTTTTTCTCCAAAACCCACTTTTTTGGCCAAAAATCTTCGTGGACGTGTTTCTAGGGGTAAACTTAGCCGTTCTAAGAATTAAAGAACCTATTTCGAGACAAAAAATTTTTGGCCAAAAATCCCGAAATCGAGTTTCCGTTAACGAGCGGAGGTTTGGTCATTTTTCAAATTTTGGGTCAAAAATTTATTTTCTCCAAAACCCACTTTTTCGACCAAAAATTTTCGTGGACGTGTTTCTAGGGGTAAACTTAGCCGTTCTAAGGCTTCAAGGACCGATTTTGAGACAAAAAATTTTTGGCCAAAATCCCAAAATCGAGTTTCTGTTAACGAGCTGAGGTTTGGTCATTTTTCAAATTTTGGGTCAAAAATTTATTTTCTCCAAAACCCACTTTTTCGACCAAAAATTTTCGTGGACGTGTTTCTAGGGGTAAACTTAGCCGTTCTAAGGCTTCAAGGACCGATTTTGAGACAAAAAATTTTTGGCCAAAATCCCAAAATCGAGTTTCTGTTAACGAGCTGAGGTTTGGTCATTTTTCAAATTTTGGGTCAAAAATTTATTTTCTCCAAAACCCACTTTTTCGACCAAAAATTTTCGTGGACGTGTTTCTAGGGGTAAACTTAGCCGTTCTAAGGCTAAAAGGACCGATTTCGAGACAAAAAATTTTTGGCCAAAAATCCCAAAATCGAGTTTCCGTTAACGAGCGGAGGTTTGGTTTTTTATGAATTTTAGGTGAAAATTTGTTTTTCTCCAAAACCCACTTTTTTGACCAAAAATCTTCATAGACGTGTTTCTTGGGGTAAACTTCGCCGTTCTAAGACTTAAAGAACCGATTTCGAGACAAAAAATTTTTGGCCAAAAATCCCGAAATCGAGTTTTCGTTAACGAGCGGAGGTTTGGCCATTTTCTGAATTTCAGGTGAAAAATTTTTTTTCTCCAAAACCCACTTTTTTGGCCCAAAATCTTCGTGAACGTGTTTCTAGGGATAAACCTAACTGTTCTAAGGCTTCAAGGACCGATTTCGAGACAAAAAATTTTCGGCCAAAAATCCCAAAATCGAGTTTCTGTTAACGAGCGGAGGTTTGGTCATTTTATGAATTTTAGGTGAAAATTTTTTTTTCTCCAAATCCCACTTTTTTGACCAAAACGATTCGTTAACGTGATTCAGGGGCTAAATTTAGTCGATTGAAGGCTTCAAGGACCATTTTCGTCACAGTAAGTTTTTGGCAAAAGATTCTTAAATCGACTTTTCGTAAACGAGCAGCGGTTTGAAGCAAGTATCTCACCATTGGGTCTCTCCAGCTCCGGAATGATCTGCTGCTGACAGAACTGCGGCAGGGGAACAAGCTGGGAGCTCTGAGTCACCCCCATCTTCTGCGTGGACCCTCTCGAGGCGAGCGCCATGACCAGATAAATAGCCGTGTCCTTGGATTTCCAGTTGGCGACGGGGTTCTCAGAGTATCTCGACAGCAACACTTGCAGGTACTGTCCAAAGATCTCGATGATCTTGGCCTCAAAGTTCTGTGCCAGCGTCTTCACGAGGTCACAGGCAGCTCGACGACGTGTGTCGATGTCGGACCCCTCAATGTCCCGGCGAATGTACTCCTCGGGGTTGTCTTCGAAGAGCTCCTCGTCGGAGGTCCGGAAGTCCATGTTGGGGATGATGACCTTCTCGCAGATGCTGGCTAAGACTGTGGGATCCTCGAAGAGATTGCGGTAGTGGTTGCGGTCGGCGACGGTGCTGAGGAACTGGAGGGCGTTGGAGACCAGGGCGTCGTACTTGGTCTGGATGCCGGTGGCCACGAGGAGCTCCCATACGGCCGTCACGAACTGGGGCATGAAGGGACCGAACTCCTCGTCGTACTTCTGGGCGTAGAGACCGAGGTTGTCGCAGATCTGGGAGCGCAGCTGCTCCAGCACGCCCGCCTCCTCGTCGTCCGAGGTCCGGAGGAGCGGTACGTCGGTCGTGAGAAGGCCGTGGAAGGCCTTCATCCACGTCTCGATGTTGTCCTCGAAGAACTCTGGAAGGTCCTGGGAGTTGAGCGAGTTGAAGACCTTGCAGACCAGCACGAGCGACCCGTAGATCACCCTGAGCGCCTCTGCGTTGGTGGCGTGGGCGGCTGTGAGACCCAGGAGAGCCGTCAGGAGTTCCGTGAGGGGCTTGGCGAGCTTGTCGAGAACGAACTTGATTTCCTCCCAGAGTGTCTGCGACTTGAACTCGTACCGGTAGCGCTTGAAGAGCGAGTGGGCGGTCTGCAGAACGCCGTTGATGACGTAGAAGTCGCCCGTGGAGAACTTGTTGATCATCTCGTCCATCAGCTGGGGCCACTTCTTGGGAAAGTCGTACTTCCCGATGATGCTTACGGCGTCACTGAGCTGCTTCTGGATGGTGGGAGGGGCCTTCAGCATGAGCGTCACGATGAACGTCTTCACGGCCTCTCTGTCGGACTCTGCGATCTTGCTGATCCCGTCGTCGTTCTCGCCCCCCAAGCCCGTCCCCCAGTTCCGCTTTACGTAGTTTTTGAACGCTATGGCTCCCGCGACTCGGATCGTGAGCTGTTCATCCTCCTTGTCGACGAGGTTGAGGAGCAAAATGGGGTAGTTGAGGTTCGTCTCGACGCTTTCGAGGAACTTCTCGGCTGCGGAAGGACCGGTTAGAGATGGAATGTGCTCGAGATTCGCGCTTACCTGGTCGCCGGACATTGGGGTCTGGACTCAGCGTGTCCTGCAGGTATTTGGCAAGTGTCTGGTAGTTGCTCGCGTTGAGTTCCATCTTGTGAGGCTTTATGAACGGAAATAGAGGTTTTGGGCGTCGTTTTTGCGGCTAAATAGCTTTGTTGATGCGGTGCCGATGATGAACGTTACGAGCATTCCAAAGTCATTCCCTCTAGGGAATGATTTCTTGAATTGCGAAATTTTAGCGGCTGGATTCAAACTGGCCGTTAAATTGGGGAGCCGCCAAAATGAAAGAAAATTTAAAGAAGATAAAAGCGTGTTTATTGAGTCAATTTTCGTGGATCCTCTGCTTGAGGGTCAGTCGGTTCTTCTCCACAGGCGTGAGTCTCACGATGTTGGACTCGTCCACGTCCGGTTTTCCCTCGATCATCATCTTTTTGATTTCCGACGGGGATCCCACGATGCTGTGTTTGCTCTCGTAGTGCTTCACGAGGACACGAGGGTCACAGGTACCGTATCCACAGAGGTTGCAGTTGTTCTCCTTGGACGTGCTATGGACAAAAAGGTGTCGGAATGCTGTTTTGCGACTAAAGAACTGCTTGAGACAGAGACGACACTCAAAATTCATCTTCTGCTCGTGCACTCGGTTGATGTGCTTTCGATAGACCGTCGCAGTCACCTCCAGGCCGCAGTGCTCGCATGTCTTCTTGTCGTGCTTCTGGTAGATGTGTTTGTTGAGGTAAAACTGGAATAGAATTTTGGACCAATTTAGCCGGAGAAGAAATTTAGGGGCCCCTAGTTCCGTCGCTGTAAGGGCCTGTTCACATATTACGTCACGGTCCAAGGGGGGGGGGGTTCGGCCGCTCCGTGACAGTCAGTACAAACTCAAGTACTGTTATATAGGACAAACCGTGACAGAGGGGGGGGGGGGTGGGGGTCGAAAATCTCGATTTTCACCGTTACGTAATATGTGAACAGGCCCTAAGACATAAGGAAGAACTACTAGAAAAATAGAGAACTTTCAAACAAACGAAAAATCCTCCTGGTTCCGTCCCTGACGAACTTCCGGGAAAAACCACAGGTCTCTAGCTCTTATAGGTGTGAAGCTCTGCGGTCAGAGAAACGAACAGACAGACGGACAACTTACCGAGGTTTTGAACATTTCCGGGCAGTGAGGACAGGGAATCGTCTTTTCCGCGTGGTACTTGTCATAGTGGACCTTGAGCCTGTCCGGATTCCGCACCTTCACGCCGCAGACGTCGCATTCCACCTCGTTGTAGCGCTCCTCCACGGGCTTGCTGAAAGTCGAGGCAGTCAAATTAGCATTCAGCTCACTTCCCCCAGACGTGACTTACTGTACTTCTTTAATGTGAATCGCCATCGAGTTGCGCGTCGTCGTCGTGAACGCGCACACCGGACAAATGTGCTCGTGCTTGCTCTGCAGATGGTTCCCGAACTCCTCCCGACTCAGGTCCGGAAAATGCTTGTCACAGAGACGACAGAATTTCTCCGTATGGTTCCTCATCTTGTGTCTCACGAGATACCGGTTGCAGCTAAAGTTCTTCTGGCACTGGTCGCAGGAGATGTTCTTGGGCCCGTGCACTCGCTTCTGGTGCAGCTTTAGCTCGTGCAGGTCCCTCACTGTCGTGCCACAGTCGCTGCAGGTCGCTCGCCAGTCCGCCTCCTTTGCCTCCAGTCTCTTCAGTTTCTTGCTCCTGGGCTTCCGCACGAGATCAGCCGTAATCTGCTCCTCCAAGCTGTCATCACTCTCGTCCTCGCTCTTCACTCCCTCCTTCTGACTCCTGAGCTCCGCCTCCAGGTACTCCATCGGTTCAGCCTTCACTTCTTCGCTGAGCGGATCCACGGCCTGACTTCCCGCCAGTGACTTGAGGTGCTCCAGAGACTCCCTACACTGCACCTGGAAGCTCCTGACCTCGTGCAGGAAACTCTGACACGAATTGCACAAGAGAATGTTTCCGACTTCCGCCTGAAAAAGTCAAGACAGGTCTTCATCTCCGTTTAACCCTCGATTTTGACGAACCTGGGCCAGCTTTTGGTAGACTTTCTGCATCTCCAGGTCGATATCGGCTAGCTGGTTGGGGTCCAGGCATCCTGCGCACCTCCTGAGCTCGCGAAAGTCAGTCATTTCGTCTCGAGGGACAGAAACTACTGAAGAGGGGATTTTGTGTTTATTTTTGACACTCACACTGTGAGAGTCAAATCTGTGTTTGACACCCACTCTAGCACCTGCAGTCCGAGTTTTGACAGTTGCTGTCAAACGTTATTGTCTTTTGCTTTCGGTTCGCAGTTAAAATGAGTTTTTATCAGTAAATTAGTGTTTTCCAGATAGTTTAAATGAGGTTTCGCGAAACATGTGAGTGTTCGAGCATCGATATCAGTGGGAGATGCGGGAAAACTGTGGAAAGAGGTGAGAATGGGCGAAAAGTGTCAACCGTCAAACCCCAAAATGGACACCAAAACAAAATTTGCGAGTCCAAAGCGAGCAAATGCGCTCCCCGGTAGGGTTTGGAGAAGTGTGGGGCTTTTCTGTATGGAATGGGAGCTGATTCGGTCCTCAGATTCGGCTCCAGGTGAAATCTGAGAGGGGGCGGACCAGTGAAGGTGCGGATTGGAGGCACCTGTAGGCACCAGAATTCCAACAGTTGGTTTCTCAGCCAATTTTCAACCTGAAAATAGTGAACGCAGGTCTTTCGTGAGAGTCGCTAATGCTGGTATTCCCTATTTTGCAGCTACCCTCCACCGGAGCCTGGAACTGGGAGGAAATGACGAGGTTCAAAGTGCCATAAAGCTATAAAACATGAATATCAAGAGAAATGTGGTAAAGTGGGAAATAAAGTCAATGAACAATGTTAGAAATTTCGCAGAGTCGAGGTTTTTATGGCGAGACTGATAAAGATAGCAGAATTGTTTATGTTGAATTGAAGCTGAGTTGACATGTTAAACTGAAGATAAACGCGAACCTGCGAGCTATTTTGGAGCATAAAATCAAAAGCAACTTTTGGTGAGTAGAATACTTGTCTGTCTGTCAAGGGCGTCTCTCACATGCCACGGAAACAGACGTCCAGAAAAAGTGGACCTCCCAGGTTGTTGATAAGGAAATTGGGGATGATCTCAGAGTAATTATGTTGACACTTTAAAATAAATCAAAGTCGTGACACTCTCTAGACATATCGCGCGGATTGAGAGACCATTTGATTCTGAAAATCCAATTTAATGCCAAACCAGGCACGCGACCCTAGGTCACTTTTTGCGTCTCTCAAAACCTTACTTCTGTATTGAACTCGTCTGTGAGTTTTTTTTCAGCGTCTGGGGACTCTGGGCTTTGGGCTTAAGTTTCAAGTTCCCCCCTTTAGAGATATCAGAACAAACATCTTCCTCATTTTAACTTAAAGGCTGGAACGTGATTTTCAGATAGCAAAATTGGATAATTCTTCAGACTCTCAGAGCCCTGGAAATTCGTAGACAGGCAAAATATACTATTTAATTTAAGGTGGGTTGACTCTTGACTCTGTCAAGATGGGTCACAATAGGACCTTCGGGACCTCCGTGACCTTTGACTCCCAGTACAATCTACAAGGTGGATTAAAATTCCTTGTTATAAAATATCGAACGGATTAACAGAAAATTTGCTAATAAAGTTATATCAAAAGAAAGTTTTCAATTGAGTACAGATTTAAAGAGTCACCAATATACGAGAAGCTAAAAGGTTGTTCAAATATTGGTACTCGCCAGACCGACGGACAAACAAGCGAAGTGTGAAAAGTGCAAGGGAAAAAAAGCCAGACAAATTCGAATTCCTCTTACGCACGATTTGAGGCGGTGGCGTCGTCTAGTTTCCGAATTCCTGCATCGGATTCCAAGTGACGAGTGACAAAAACAGCAAATCAATAAAAGCCGTCTGTGTCATCTTTTCCGCCTCAATTAGCACATTCTTCGCTCCCCCGATTTGCGGACGCGAACAATGAGCCACCAATATTGACTCTGACATGTGTGACAAGTCGCTCCTAATCTCCGCTCAGGTCTCTCGGGTCTCCAGCCATCGCACCTGAGAGAGCGGAGACAAGAGGCGGAACCGCCTTTGATGACAAAAAACGAATTTGTCGTGTGCTCGGAATTAATTGGATTCGGATGATGAGCTTGTCTCGCACTCGGGAGAGAGAGGCGATTCCTCAAGATGAATCTGAGTCAATTGTGGCCGCTCCGGTGATTCCTGGAGAGCGATAAGAGGAGGAAGGCAATAAAAAACATATCGATTTCATTGCTTTATTTGGGCAAGCCAGGATTAAGTACACGAGATGGGATGGGGATCGCACAATGCGATGAATGTTTGCTCTACTTAGTTTCAATAGACCTCGATTTTTTATTAATTTCGGTAGTTATGATTATTATGAACGCATTGTGCTTCGAAAATGATGAGCACGAAGTGGGTTCAATCGAATTCTAGGTAGCGAGACGGCGAACCTCCGGGCGATGTGAGTTTAATGCGAGTAGAATTGGACAGAAATCCATATGCGCGGGAAAACGCGCTCGTGACCGGCCATTTAGATAATAATTCAAATATTTCTGCGAAACTTTGGACCGAAGTGGCTTGAAAAGAGCTTTACTGGTTATGTTTTTGTAAACTTCAGACACGAGTTCCGGTCTTCACAAGAATTCTTCGACTGCAGAAATTGTTCGAGATATGATATGAAGAGCGATTTGAGCATGGTGGCAAGATAAACTTAATTGCTTCCGTAAATTTGATTTCAACGTGTTCCTAAAAGGCTTGGAAGAAAGGATTTATGTCCTTAAAAATCTTCTATTTCTAAAATATGGCCTTGATTTTCTTCTTCGACATTTTTGTGGGTTATTCCTAGCCAAGTCTAGTCCCTGAGCAATTGTCGGCTTCTTGCCTAGAAATTGCTTTCTACAGTATTTTGAGGAAGATTATGAATCTCAAGCAATCTTAAAAGCTCTCAATTTAATTTATTTGGTCAATTAAGGCCTCTTTACCAAGCAATTTGAGTTTTTCGAGGTTTCCTGGATTCCGGGTTTTTGGCTTCCCGAGGGTCCAATCTGGTTCCAAATGAACTGTGCGAGCCTTCAGACTAGAAATCTACTTTTGAACCGGTTAAAATCGGTCCACAAATAACGTTTCTGGAGCAAACTTGATCTGTTTCTTGGGGGAAGTTTTAAAAACAACAATTTTTTCGCTATTTTGTCCTCTTTCCAAAATGCTACGAAGAATTTTGGTCGGTTTAGCCGTTGCTGAGAAAAATTTTCCCCAAGAAACTGCTCAAGTTAGCTCGAAGTTTGCTTCAGAAAAGCCATTTGTGATTCCGGTTTTTCCTTTCCTGGATTGATTGTCAGGCCGGGAATCCTCCCTCATCCTCTTGATGCACGAAAGAGCCGATTTGACACGATCTTTAGGTCAATTAAAATTTGCCTCACAAATTGACTTTCAAATCTGAGCAGGATTATTTTTTTCAAATGAAAACTATCAGTTGGCCAGATTTTACTTTGAAAACTGGCCTTAAAGACAGCATCTACAATCCTGGAAAAAGTTTCTTTCCGTTGCCTTAAGATATCTGTTTTCTTTTTCGAAGAACGAAATTCTAGACCGACGGACTCTACAGCCTTGTCACACAGATATGCAGTTCTCGGTTCTCATTAACTCGTGTCGCCGGGAGGCGAGAGGCAAAAGCCCCTCGGCTACCTAAAATTGTAAGCGGCTTAGAGCCCCTTTCAAGTAAGCCGCCTTTATCACCCACCTTAATGACACAGAGATAACTCGTTTTGTTTTGCTCGTCCATTCCGCATGCTCTGCAGGTAAACTGGCATTTTACGATCACCTCATTGTTTCAGTCAACTTCCCAGCTCCGTCGTCCATATTGGCGATTCGGGGTTTCCATAACAATCGTCCACTTCTTGCCTCCTCCACGTCAATCCGATTTCGATGTCGATGATTGCGATGAATGATGTACGTTTGGGGTGGAAATTTCACTCACCCAGCGTCAGTGCGTTGGAGGAAATCGCGAGAGCAGGACGTTGAAGGAGCCATTATAAGAGACTGCGCAAAAGCTTTGGAGCAAGAGACGACGGAGGATCAAGGTGGGTTCCGTGGAAGTCTCGAGGTGCTCTTGAGGTGTCGGCGCTTCAGAAGATTAGCCTTATCAGCGGCGTTATCCAAAGACTGTCCTGGCCCATATCTGTCGCGAAAGAGCTCACGTTAAGAGCGGATTGGAGTGTTTTGGACTTGATTTTCGCGAGAAACGAGGCTCTAAAGGGCTTTTCTGGGGTCTCCGAGGCCCTCAGTGCCAGACTGGTTCGCGAAGATGGAAGGAAGAAACGTCAAAATCGATATTTCTCCTCCTTTTCCGTCTCCTGCTACCAGCCGCTACCACGAAATGCTCGTCCCTGGTTGGTCGGCTGGCAGGCGAATGACGAGAGGGAAGCATGATGGCGGCTCGCGTCACTCAAGAGATTCATTCGCACAAAAGGATATCAAGTTCTGGCCGCGTTCTATTCAAAAGGGGGAAGCGGATGAATGGGATCTGTAGCCGAGGGACGCGTTTTTAATAAACGAGGCGAGCGAGATTAAATACGTTGAAAATGGTGACGGAGGCAGACATGTTAAGAGAAGGGAATTTCGTGGCTTTGAGAGGCTTTGCTAGGTCCTATTATCGCCGTTTGAATTCAACTAACAGTTTCTTATCTTTGCAGGCCTTTCACTTGATGCCTTCCGACGATATAATCAAACCCCAAATCAAAAGAAAAAAATTTTACGAAGCTAGAAAGTAGACAAATCTTCCAACACAAAGTAGAACCTGTAAGCAATCACGAGAGTAAATCAAAAGTAATTGGTAGGAGACGTAGGATTAATCAGTATTGTTATGAGTCAATATCAAAACACTTGCCTAGATGAGTATATTAGATGTGGTGGACCTAGACCGCCAGTGCCAGGAAAGGAAAGCCGACGGCCAGAGGTTCGTATGTTCCGCAGCCTGAATCGGGTTTAAAAGTGTGCGTTCGCAGATGATCGAAGCCGAGAAGCAAGCAGCCTTCAAGTGGGCTGAGTCGCTGCCGGACCTGCTGAACGACCCCGAGGGTCTGAAGCAGTTCCGGAAGTACGCCAAGACCGAAGGAGACGTGCACCACGACCGCATTGACTTCTACTTCGCTTGCGAAGGACTGAAGCAGCAGAAGGACCCGGAGACCATCAAGAAGCTGGTTCAAGCCATGTACACGTGAGTTTCTGAACCCCAAGTCTCCCAGAAGTCCTAGAAATTTAATGCCTTTTCCCCCTTCAGCCGGTACATAAAGAAGCATGTCGTGTCAGTGTCGGAGGAGGTGCGGCAGGAGATCAAGAACAGTCTCCGTGGGAACCCCTCGGAGATCGTCTACACCTTCTACAACCTCCAGCCGGCCGTGCTGAGGTTCATCGAGCAGACGACCTACCGCAACTTCCTGCAGTCCGAAATGTACGTGCAAATCCTGAACGGCCAGACGTCCTCTTCCAGCTCCAGCGAGTCCATCTCGGGCGAGCAGTCTCTGCTCGTGTCTCGCAGCTCCACCCTCCCGACGCTGCACGAGGACTCGGAGCTGCACAACTACAATTCGAATTTTGGCCTCATGCCCTCCATGAGCGGGTCTCTGGGAGCAGGAGCTGCTGGCGCCAGTATTCCTCTTCTCACACTGACGGCAGACACTCTCATGGCGACGCAGCAGAGGAGACTGGAGATGCGGCCATCACGGTAAGGCCAACAGAAGCACATTATTTTTTGAATTTTTATTTATCGATTTTCATTTTATTTTCATGTGATTTGGTTTGTCCTCATGCATGTCCCCACGTTCTGTGTGTTTTTCTGCCATTTTGCATGCGCCTCCCAGAACGCAAAGTCACTTTGTCTACACCGGATACAACTCGTATAACCCCGTGTCGTGCCGGGACTCCGAGCTCCACAGTCTGAGCTCGGGGAAGAACGATTCCGACACCATGTCGCTCTCATCTACGTAAGTATTCGCCCGGCTTGAGTCGACACTCTGCATCCAAGACCCAAAATGACGCCTAATTCATTCCTTTCACGTAGGGAGGGCCGTCTGTCGTCCCACCGGAAGTACAGGTCGTCGGAGCGGATGGAAAAACGCATGATGAAGGAGAGTTTGACTGACAACTTCGACTTGGACGCCGCCAGGGTGAGAAGAAAGTCCTTCAAAAAGAAGTTCTTCTTACGAAAAATTTTTTTTTGCAGCCCATTCCGCGGTCCAAGAAGATCGACCCGAAGGAGAAGCTGCCCCAGAACGAGAAGGAGTTCCTCAAAATTCTCTTACCGAAGCTCGAGTTCCTGCAAAAGCAGCAGGAGCAGAACGAGAAGCTGGCGAGGAAGCTGCAGGAGCCGGGTCTCTCGAACGACGCCCTGGCTGAGGCGATACGGGAGAAGTTCCAGATGGAGGATACCAATGATCAGGACATCCTTGACCAGCACGTATCCCGGGTGTGGAATGACCTCACGCCCAAGATGTGCTCCCCGGGGGCCATCTCGCCGTGCCCCAACACCCTCACGGCCCGCCGCAGACCCACCGACATCGGAGCCTTCGCTTCCGTCTCAAGTAAGCCGTCCATCTCCCTTTTCCAGGACGTCTACGTAACTCTCGGGGTTCTTGCAGACACCCAGTCCATGCGGCACTCGAAGTCGATGCCAGAGGGAGCCACCAAGAAGCTGAGTCACAAGTGGCCGTCGATCAACACCGACAGTGGCATCAGTCTGCAGTCCACGGACACGCTGAGCAAGTACAAAGACCCGTTTGCGGAACCATACCCGTCTTTCTCGCGGTCCGACCTGTCCTCGGGCCTCAGCACGCCCTCTACGATGCTCGCCTCGGACACCCGATTGAGATTACAGGAGGAGGAGACAAGAAGGTGAGCAGACCGCCAAAACTCCTAGAAGGAAGACTATTAATTTTGTATTTTTCCAGATCCAAACGACTGCCGCCCCCGCCACCTCCCCCGTATCAGCAGCAACCGCTCTCGCTGCCACCCCTCCCTGCCAAGCCGCAGAGTCTCCCGTCCGCCCTGCAGCCCCCCACAGCCTCGCTCCAGCGCCCGCCCCAAATGCTCGCGAATTTCACCATCGTCGTCTACTCGTTCTGCGACGAGGACGTGCCGTATCGAATAAAGATCCCCGGGTCGGCGCCCACGCTGCGGCAGTTCAAGGAGTACTTGCCCAAGAAGGGAAACTACAGGTCTGTTTGTTGGAATTTTGAGAGACCTGAGTACTTGACGATCTCTCTGTTTTGCAGATTCTTCTTCAAGACGAGGTGCGAGGACCTGGACAGCCCCGTTATCCAGGAGGAGATCAACAACGACTTGGAGGTTTTGCCGCTCTTCGAAGGCAAAGTCATGGGAACCGTGAAGTCTGCCGAATAGAAATTTCGACCAATTTCGTAAATATTTTAATGTAATTAATGAAAATGACAGAAGTCTTGTATTTAATACTAGTGCCAATAATAAGCTAAGTGACATGATAGGAACAAAGCCAATTTACATCACTTTTGTAAGAGAACGCTAACTTTGAAATCAAAATGCTTTGTGTTTTATTAACGACCTGTATGTTCTGTATTTATAGCGGCTAAGATTAGTTGTAGGGACGCCCTTGCCATTATTTAAGCTTCCGAGAGGCCGAGAATGAAATTCTAACAGATACTAAGTAGAGTCCGGCCACGAGTACTTAGGATAGAGAAGATGTCTCAACCACGGTTTCAAGCAAAATGTATTTTTAGAGAAAATGACGAACAATAAATGAATTAAGAAAGAGCTCTGTTTGAAAAACCCCCAAAAACGACTTCCCAGGACGTGAAAAAAGCCAGGATGAAATTTGTATAAGAAGCTTTATTTATTTCACTTTTATCTTTTTCCAGACAAATATTCTTAAGAGATATTTAAATTATATCGTAGTAATTATATATTATATTTGTATCATTTAAATATTCATAGCATGTTTCTCTAATATTTTTCTTTTGAATTTATAACATTGAAAAGGATCTTCTACGTGTATGCAGTTAGCGCAATAATTTGGATAGTAATCATCATATTCACGATTAAACAGGTATTCATTTTTCATTATTAATTTGTGTGTATTGTGTGTCAAGAGCAGAAGAAGATAGATGCGTATGTTACCCTAACACTAGACAATTTCTTGATATTTGCTACTGTAGTCCCTAGAAGTACATAGGTAGTAACGGTAAACCAAAATTAAATTACACGGAGAAGCCAACAGCTGCCGTTTGTACTGAAGATGGTACGGAGCTTCCCGAAATTGATTGTAATGCGTTAATTATATAGTAAACAAGGGACCTCCGGTGGATCGAGAGACTCGCAATATGCTTCTAGCTGGCAGTAATATTCTTCTTACGAGAACGGTGACAACAAATAAGTGTGGAAGTTACACCTTTTGATTGGATATCTAGATACGCCTAACCTCGAACATATAATTCATCATCTTTTCTTCATTTTTGCTTGCTATACTCATTAAGTCATTAATATTACGACGCTTAACGTATTAATTTGAAAGATTCAAGGATTTATCTCTACATGCAACAATTTTTAATTCATCATTTACTTCTGGAATTTTTACAAATATTAGCAAAAAAATAGTTCTTCTGTTCCAATGAAGTGGTCTTACAATCCTACGTAATATAGACTGATGATGATCAGGACAAGACAGTTAATAAAAGCTAACAATCAAGGCTTTCTCATGACTACATCTCCGCTCTCTAACATCATATCGTATCCTGCGTGGGAGGACCGGGCTTCTGACGCGTTTGCAGGCGTCTCAAAGGCGTCTCGAGCCCGCCCCGGTATCACATTTCCTTTCTCTCGAAACGAAATTGATAGATTCTGAAGATTCCAGCGTTGGTTTGCTTCCTTTCAATGTTATATCGCGCGCACGTTCGTTTAATTTGTCCGGCAAAAGCAATTTTTGATTTTTGTTTGGGGGCAAAGCAAAGGACTAAAACTTGTGATGACAGATTGGGATAAAATATATGTTGCGTTATCTTTTCTCGTGTTGGACACACTACAATAAAACTTACGTGCTAATGAATCTTTACGATACCATTGTGAGAGGATATTTTAAGATTAAAATGAGGGATTCAAGGACAATTTCTCTTAAATTATATCATGAAGCTTATACGTATTACTCTTGCTTATTTTTTTACGGTTTTTTCGTACTTTCTTTTTTTTAAATAAAAAAGGATTTAGCATTTGTATCCGACGAGGTGGTCGCCGTGTCATTACGAGGAGAAACTTTTTAACTGAAAAGAAACGCCGGTCTTAATAAGTTTTCCAATTTTCCACACGAAACGAAAATCACCAAAAGAAACAGGACAAAACATTCTACGTGACATACAATCTAGATATTTACAATGAAGCAGTGTTACAGTAGAGCGAACCAGAGACGCAACCGCCAGGGGTCTCGTCTCTGGCAAGCAAACCTCAAACCAAAATTTTCGAATCCAATTTCAGGTTGAAACAAAGGAAAAAAATAACCAAAATTGTTGCATGCAGCTCGTGTTAGTTCCTCGTTTCTAGGTAGCTTAGATCTAGGGGAGCGGACCAGGCTCCTTCATGCGGTTAAGGTTCGGTTCCGACAAGACACTCTTAAGAACTAAAGGAAAATAAAAGTTCGCGAGGAAGAGACAGAAAAAGTGCCAAAAACTACACTGGAAAAGTGGCGGGTATTTACTTTTTCTTTAGCGTAAAGAAGGATCGTCTCTTTGGTTCATCCTTTTGCGATGATGCTGGCAATGTCTGCGATCGGCTCTCTCCGGCTCCGAGCTGCTCACAGTGCTGCTTCAGTGTCTGGACCCAGTTGTTCATCTCGGCGTCGTCGTGGCCTTGCAAAAGGAATTCCCCGCCGTTCGAAAGTCTGAAAGAAAGGACGTTAGAGTCTTCAGGGCCACCAAAAATTAGTACTCACTTTATTCTGAACACGTGCTTCTTCTTCGTGTAATCACTGGCGATCTCCACCGAAGCGCCTTGCAGCTCTAGCGGTGGCTCTCCCTTGAAGGTCTGCTCCGGCACGGCCTTGGACGCCTTCTGGTCCTTGAAGAATATCAGTCGGCCGCCTCGTGTCACGCAATACACCTGCAAAAGGAACTTGAGATCCTGCTTCGAACGCCTTCGGTGTCCTTACCTTGTCCCACGATCTGTTAGAGGCCTTCTTTGTGGTGCTTTCCCACTCGTGCTTGCGCGTCAGGGTGCCCTCGATGATGCCGTCCTCGGGCCCTCCGGGACTAGTGCGTTCTGTGGGGAAAGGAGTCTTCAGTACTTGCTCTCCAAAGGGCTTCAGAGAGAGAGAGAGAGTGGGCGTTTAAGAGAAGGTTAATTGGACATGCAGGTGTTCGTTTGTCGGACATCACATCATGCAAAAAGCTGGACTAAGTACGACAAAATGCATTCATACATCTTCAACTCCTGTCTCCTCGAGTTGATTGAGTTTACCTGAGTCATCCTCTTTATGAAAGGTTCAGAGATTTGCGAGAGGTTAAGAAAATGATAAAAAGTGAAAAAGTACCTTCGGATTCTTCAAAAGACTCATCAGCCTTGGATGTTCCCCGCTTCCATCTAAAACTACGGAATGGGCTTTTGGAGCGGGAGCGACGGCCAATTTTCGTGCCAGACGATGGTGTGGATGGTAAAGTGGCTGACAAGCGTTCAGATTTCAAAAATGAGCTCGCTGTGTTTATGCACGTGAGATATGCAATGAGTTTGGTGGTGATTTGGGGTGGCAGTGTGGTAATTTTCGATTGGTTGAAATAAATAAAACAAAATGCAAAACATGACAATACAAAAGTTATCAGAAAAATCGCTAGACTACCTTGTCTCGTCAAAAAGAGGGTGGGTCTTTTTGAGGAGGCAAATGTTAGTTTCGGATCGATCATGCACTACTTACTTTGACCTTTACCGGGAGAAGGACTACTGGCGGGCGATTGCTGACTTCTAGAGCCCTTCCGGGGCGTACTAGTTAGGCGGGGATCATGCACTATACAACATTACAACGAAAGGGCAAATCAAGTAGGAGTTTAGGGAGCTAAAACTTACGAGCTAGGGGCTTACCTCGCCTTTCTAAAACTAGGTTAGAGCACAACAGTTAAAGCAGAAAGCATGCTAGCCAATAAGCCTAAGAAACACACTTAATATTCTCGCCTTTGTTGAAGTTCAGTTCCACAGAAGCAAGAATTATCTAGTCTTTGAGACAAACACCAGAGGGTCAAAGCGACAGTCAAAAAGCGGAAGTGAAAGTGAGTTCGAGGCTGGGCGCCAAAAGTACCTGGTTGAGACACGGGTCTCTCTTTTTCTACTGGTGACGTAGCTCGCATTGTGACTGCATTTAGCACGCGCGCAACATTGCATTTACGGTTTTTGTTAGTAAATGGTACACAAAAATTTTGTTAGTAGATTTAAAGGCAGCGTGTAATGAGTTCAAAACAAACGTGTTAGTTATTTATTGGAGTCCAAACAGGAATAATATAGAAGGTACAGAAAAGAAGAAGAAAAAGGAACAGCAGCAGCTTCAACACAACACAAAAGGCGATTATGTACAAGGCGGAGGCGGCTTCTGGTTGCGACGAGGGGGTCTTCGGCTAGCGCCCTTCTCCCCCGAAACTTTCGGGTCTTGGTTAGTGTTTTGGCGAGGATTTTTTGGGTTGCTAGGCTTGGGCTTGTGCGGATTAGCGGGTTGCTTCTGAGACTCTTGGGAGGTCTGGGGCGGTCTCGGAGGCTTTCGGGAATCGGGCTTTGGGGGTTTGTGTTTACCTGCTTCGTGTTCACGCGAAGAGTGCGGTGATCCGGGGGCGTCCGCTTGGTCTCGGGCCAATTCCGCTCGTCTGGCTTCCTCTGCTTGCGCTTCTAGGGCTGCCTTGGCCTCTGCTTCGGCTCTGAGGCGCTCCTGCTCGGCCTTCTCTGCTGCTTCCTGGCGGCGTTTCATCTCCTTGAGCTCGAACTGCAAACGAGAAGTCATTTTAGCGTGACTCTTTCCGATCCAGAGACCAACTCACCGTCGTCAATCGCTCCAAAGCGCTGAACCGCTCCTCCTGGGCAGCTGCCGACTTCTCGAATGCCTCGTGTTTCTTGATCAGGTTCTCGACCTCGTCGATCGTGTGGCCCAGCTCCGTGGACATCAGGTATGGCTCCTGGGCGATCAACCAGGCTTCAGCCACGGCTGCGTCTCGGGCGAACTGATAGACCTCGAGAACTGCGGAGGAACAGAGAATATTTAAGGAACGTCAAATAACGAGGGTCAACTACTCACTCAATTGCAAGTTCTCCCAGCGCTCCTCCCACCGGAGCAGTAAGGCGTTCCGGCTCGTGTTTAGCTGCACGAGACGCTCCTTGATGTCGGCGGAGGCGTAGTGCTCCCGCGACAGCAATTCCTTGCCCAGAGCGATGCAGGAGGCGAAGTTGTCCTCGCGCGTGTCGATCTCAGCCTTCAGACTCTGGTGATTGTTCATGAGCAGCTCGACGCCCGACACGTCTCGCGGCTTCTCCGACGTGTTCATCTGTCGCACGACGTCTTCCATCCAGAGCATGAGGATACGCACCATGTTGAAGAACTTGAAGAGGTCCCCGGTGTCGGCGAGCTTGTTCTTGCGTGCCTCGCACATGGCCTGGAGGTTGGCCCAGGCGTTGAGTACCTCCTGCTCCCGGTTCGTGATCTCACGTGCCTTGTCTCCGGCATATGCGGCCTGCAGCTTCGACGACTCTTCCTGGATCTGCTGAACCTACGAGTGGATGAAAAATCGGTGAGAAAAATTCTCGAATTCTGGAGAATCAAAGCCGTACCTGCGAGTGCAGAGTCATGAGGTCCTGGATGAAGTTCAGGTGCTTTCTCTGGAGCGCCGAGACGGAGCCTGCGTCACGTCCTAGCTCATCCGAGACGGCGTGCTGTTTCTCGATGATGCGGCTGAGGATGTCCTTGCAGTCGTGGAAGTACTTGTGGAGCTCGCGGCTGGCCGCCAGCATCTGCTTGCGTGTCTCAATGAGCTCCAGCAGGTCCTGCCACATCTCGTTCAGGTTGTCCTTCCACTCGGCAATCGTGGCACTGTCGCTGTGACCCGCGTGGATGAACTCGTCAGCAATAGCGTTGGCCTTTGCAACTCTCTCGTTGCCAATGTTGGTCGTGTCTTGGGCAAACTCCTTGAATCTCTCCCACAGGAGTGTGACGTGGTCGTAGTCCTGGCCCAGCTCCTGCGAACCGGCCACCAGCTCGCGCTCCTGGATCCACTGTTCCAGATCGTCGACTTCGCGGTTCAGCATGAAGAGCTGCAGGGCCTCATCGAGCTTGGCTCGGCGCTCGCCTGCCAAGTCCTTGAGTCCGGCGTAGAGTTTGTCTAGCTGTGACTGCTTTACGGCAACCTGGAAAGAAGTAGGGAGTCAATAGACAGTTTTTTGAGGAACCCTGATTTTTCTTAAGTATCTGAAAACCTTTAAGTTACGTCCCTGAATTTTTAAGGATATTTCCCCTCTACAGAAGTTCCGAGAAAAAATTCAGGAGAAAACTCTCCTGGTTACGTATCTGATTTTTTTAAAGATCTAAAAAGAGCCTTCCAAAAAGGTCAATTACTCACCTGGTCACCATGTGGGTGCTGCTCGGCCGTGAGCTGACGAGCTGTCTCGCCCAACTGCCGGATGGTGTCTGCGTAGTCCTCGACGCTCTGCTCTAGCGTGTCGTGCTTCTTCATGAGGTTCTGGGCGGACGTCTCGTCCTTTCCACGGTCCTCCACCATCATGTAGAGCTCCTGCTCGCTCATCCAGGCCTCAGCCTCGGCGGCATCGAAGAAGTACTGCTGCACCTTCTCGGACTGGTCGAGATCCTTGCGTCTGTTCTCGATAGCGTCCTTCAGCTCTTGCCAGCGCTGACGCAGCTCCCGAATGAGGTCTCCGTAGTCTCCGGCATCCTCGTGGCCCTCGTCTATGAGCTTCTGGCCGTTGTTGCAGATCGTGCTGATACGCGGCTCGTGGTTGTCGATCTCCGTTGCGAGCGACTGGTTCTTCTTCTTCAGCACGTGCACGTTGAAGAGCGAGTTGCCGTACTCCGAGGAGTTGGCAAGTGGCAGCTTCTCGTCGATCCAGAGCTTCTCGTCCTCCACGTCCCGACGGAACTGGTAGGCTTCCTTCTTCTTCTCGAGCTGGCGCTGGCGCTCCAAGAGGGGTCCCTTGATGCGTTCGAAGCGCTCGCTCACGACCTTCTTCTTCTCCACAATCGGCTCGATCTTGTCCTGCGGGATCGTACGCGAGAGCACCTCCGTCTGCTTGTCGATGTCCTCCACCTGTCGGGCCTTCACGGCCATCTGGGTCTGGATGATCTCCTGTTTCTGCATGAGGATGTTCACTGACGTGAGGTCGCTGCCGGTGTCGGTGCTGATGACCTAGAAGGACGAAATGGGTCTTTTAAATTTTATGAACTCAACTATGACTAAACTAGGGACTTCTTGAGTTTGGTAAAGGTCTCTTTCGTATAAAAATGTAACCTTTTAATTTTTTTGAATTTCAGAAGCCTTCAGCAGTCTCCAGTTCGCCAAACCCTGTACTCAACATACCTGCTTCTCGAGGTCGGCGATCCAGGAGTCGATGTCGTCCACGGTCTGGACCACAAGCACCTCTCTCTTGGCTCCGAACAGCAGCTCGCCCTTCTCCTTCGTGGTGCCCTCGAGGTCCTCGAAGCGCTGGAACAGATCCTGCATCTTGGGCTCGATGATCTCCCGGAACTCGGGCTTCTCCGCCATGAGCTCCTTCGCGGCCTTCTCGGCCTCGTGCAGACGCTCCTTGTTGGCCGCAATCTCTGCCTCGAAGGCTTGGTGACGCGTCCACTTGGAGTGCACGGTTCTGTCGCTGCGGTACGTGTCGTCCTGGGACGTGAGATGCTTCTCCGTCACCCATTCGTTCAGCTCTTCAAGGTCCTGCAGGAACTCGTGAAGCTTCACCTGGTTCTTGAGCTTCTCGTGCATCTCCACGGCCCGCTCCTTGTTGGCGTTGCGTCTCTGTGCAATGTTCTCCGCCCGGTTGTAGATCTTGTCGGCATCGTAGTGGTCCTTCTGGGCAAGCGTCTCAGCCACCTGGACAATCTGGTTGATCTTCTCGTCGTTCGCCTCCATCGTGGTGAGGAAGGCCTCGTGGCGCTTCAACTGGTTCTCGGCCTGCTCCAAGTTCACGGGAGTGTCGTCCTTGCTCAGCATGTGCTCCTGCTGGCTCAAGAGGACTTCAGCCTGGCGTGCGTCGCGGTTGAAGAGCTGCTGGTCGAGGCTCTGTGAAAGCAGTACCTGGCGGTTCTCCCACATCTGGTGGAGCTCCTCCCAGCCGTCCTTGAGGGCGCGGAGGCGCTCTCGCAAGAACATGTACTGAGGGTCTTCGGCCTGGAATTACAAGAAAGAAATCACATTTTTAGACCACGGAAATTTTTTATTGCCCTGGTACCATTCTCCTGAGGGCAGCTAATTTTAAAGAGCCATATCTCGGTAACCAAAGCACCGATCTCAGTCATTCTTGTCTCTAAATGGTAAATGTACACCCAATTACAAGACAAACGTGCAGAAAAGATGACTTGAGTGGACAAAGATAGGCAAAATTAGCCTAAAAGCCATCTAAAACTATATCAATTTGAAACTTGGGGGCCAAAACGAGAGATACGGCTTCTCAAAGCAGAGGGGGTAGAGAAGACCTACCTGAGATGGCTCCGAAGTGAGTCCCTCGCCGTACTCCATCATCTTGGAGTAGTCCTCGGTGTAGTTGTCGATCTCCTCCTTGATGCTCTGGTGCTGAGTGAGGAGGCGCTCGGCGTCTGGGAGGCTCGTTGGCGTGTCCTCGGAGGCCACGTCGGTCTGGGTCTTGGTGAGCCAGGCCTGGAAGTGGTCGAGGTCGCGTAGGAAGCGGTGCAAGTCGCCGGCCTCCTCGAGCTTTGAGTCGCGCTCCTTCAGCATCTGCGTCAGCTGCTCCCAGATGATCTGAATCTGGGACACCTTCTCGCGAATGAGGGCCGCCTCCTCGGGGTGCTCGCCCTCGATCGAGTCTGCCTCGCGTTCCAGAGCAGTCAGCTTCGCCTGGATGGCCGCCAGATCGCGCTCCATGCCCGACAAGCGGCGCTGCAGCGTCATGACGCCCGTGAGGTCCATCTCGAGAGAGTCGGTCTCCGTGAGGATACGCTTCTTGTCCTCGATCCACGAGACGGTCTCGCGACATTCGATGTAGAAGGTCTGCACGCCGTGCGCCGAGTTGAGGGCGTCTCTCTTGGACTCTGCCTTGTCTCGCAGACGGCCCCACTCCTGGTTCAGGTGGTTCTGGCGGGCCGTGATCTCTTCGCTGTCGGGATGCTCCACATGCAGCAGCTGGCGGGCCAGCTGGTTCACGACGGCCACTCGGGACGCATTGGCGTTCATCTCCTTGTCGAAGCCCTCGTAGCGGTGCTTCATGATCTCCACGTCCTCGATGTCCTTGCCCGGAGTCATCGTGTTCAGCATCTTCTCCTTCTCCGTGATCCACTGCTCGACTCCGTCCGACTCCGACAGCAGCTTGTACTTGCTGAGGGTGTCGAGGAGACGCTGCTTTCGGAGCTTGCTGAGCTCCAGGAGCTCGGCGTAACGGGCGTCGATCTTGCCCAGGCGCTCCGACACCTTGGCCTGCTCGTCTTCAGTGAGAGTGAGGTTCTTGGCCTGGCTGTGCAGCTGCTCGATGGTCTCGTTGTAGCTCTTGAGCTCGTCTGCCACGTCCTTGTGCTTCTTAAGCAGCGACTGGACGTGTCCCTCGTCGCGACCCACGTCCTCGGAGGACACGAGCTTGAGAGCGTCTAGCATCCAGGCGTCGATGTCCTCGGCGTCCGCGAAGAGTCTGTGGTACTCGACGGCGTCCTCGAGGCGCTTGCGACGGTATGCTGCAAGGTCCAGGAGGTGGTTCCAGCTCGCCAGGATTTCCTGTAACAAACAATTGAATGAAAACATGACTTAAACTCCCATAATGAATTCATTCTAAAGACTTTAAACTCTTTAAGCTTCATTAAGGTTCCTTAAAACTCGGTAGATATTCTGGGAAAATTTTACATCTTGCCGTATTTTAATGATCTTAAAGTTCCTGAGTCAGAAATTTAATCTAGTTTCATTTAAAAAAAAAGGATGAGTGTAGCAAAAGTGTATAGTTTAAGAGTGAGAGCCCTACCTGAAGACGCTCCTTGATGCGGTCCGCTCCGAAGTGACCCTGGCGCACGAGCTCGTCTCCAATAGCTACGACACTCATCAGCTGCGGGTCGTGGGCGTGGATCTCGGATTCAAGAGCCTTGTGCTTCGACAGCAGAAGGTGGATGGTTGTCAGGTCGTGTCCGATGTCTCCTGTGCTCACGATCTGCTCCTTCTCCTTGATCCAGTTCTCTTCGTCCGCCATGTCCCAGTAGAACTGCCACAGCTTGCGGCTCTCCTCGAGTCGGGATCGGCGCTCAACGGCCAGCTTGACGAGCTCTGCGTACGCATCCTCGAGCTGCTGGACGCGGTTCACGATGATGGCGGGATCGCAGGGCTTGTATCCGTCCTCGTCGTCGCTGAGGAAGCGCTGGCTGTTCTGCACGACTTGCTTGACGCGCTCGCCTGGAAAAACGTGTAAGAAATTATTTTATTTTTCTTGAAGAAACACACCAACAACTTTACTCACCCAAAACGTTGATATCAGCCTCGACGAGAGAGTGCTTCTGGAGCAAGTCCTCGACGCCCATCAGGTGCTTGCCGTAGTCGTCGGTGAGCAGACGCTGCTTGATCTCCTCCATGGAGTCCAGGATGTAGAGCATCTCCTGGAAGTTCTGCTGCAAGTGCATGGATCCCTCCAAGCGGGCACGGCGGGCGCGGAGCAGCTCCAGAAGGTAGTTCCAGAGACGCAGCACGTTCTCCTTGCGGGCCAAAATACGCTCAATGTCGTGGTAGCGCTCCGACTCGAGCTCGCTGCTGACCGCCACGACGGCCTGGACGCGCTCCTCGTACGCGAAGATGTCGGTCTCGATGGCCTCGTGCTTCTTCGCAGCAGCCTCCACGGCCGCCAGATCGAATCCGAAGTTGTCCTGGCTCACGAGTCGCTGGTTCTCCGACAGCCACGTCTCACGCATGCTAGCCTTGCGGTTGAATCGGGCCGCTAGCTGCTCCAGCTTCTCCTGCCGGATCAACTCCTCTCGCAGGGCGAGCTCTCGCTCGTGCTCCGCCTTCTCGAGACGCTCCCACGCCTTGTTGATGTCCGAGATCATCTTTCCTTCACGCGGCGTGTACGGCTTCTGGTTGTTGGCTCGCATCTTGGATTGGAGGGTGAAGAGGAGCACCTCCAGGTTGCCCTTCTCCACGAACTTGGGCGGCTTCTCGACCGTACGGTAGTTGGAGAACTGCGCCAGCTGGGCCTGGACCCCCGTGAGGGAGTTGGCGAACTCGCGGTCTCCCAGCGAGACGATGGTGGTCTCGATCCACTGGAGGAGGTCGCTGGTGAGGCTCTCGTACTCGTGGATCATGCGGTCGTTGTCCATGGCGATGCCTACGACCTTTCCGATACGCTTGCCCTGAACCGTCTCCTGCTTCATCTTGCTGAAGTAGTGGTAGTACGTGACGACGTAGGTGATGATGGACTTCTCGTCGGGGTGCTCGACAAAGACGTCCTCGGCGTCGAGGAGCTTCGTGAGCCCCAGCTTGTCCTCGGCGACGTTAAATGCATTGTTCAAGTTGTGAATTGGATTGTTCTTCGTCAGCTTCTCGAACTGGATGAGGTCTGGCCGGTGCTTGTGGATGATGGCGTTGAATGCCAACCCGTCGCGCCACGACGTCGTGAAGTTGCGGATGTTGACGTTGTTGTAGCCGGCAGTTTTCATCTGGCACCAAAGCAGGAGGGCGTCTTTGGCGGATTTCGTTTCTTTGTTGTCGACTTCTTCGATTGTAATGTCTTGAATCTGGAATTAAGAGACGTTTAAGATTAATAAAATTTTCTTCCTTCAAGACTTAAAAATCAACTCACCTGGAATCTCAAGATGATCGTCCAAATGAGACCTAAGCTTAAACTAGCGTTGCCGTCGACGATGTCGTGCGATCCGATGTTCTCCAGGTGCACGCGCTGCTCCCGCAGGAACTGCAGCGCCTTGTCGACATTCTCGAGGCAGTGAATTCGCATCTTGCCCTTCGTGGGACGCGGCAGACGCTCGCCCGAAAGCACTTCGAGGAGCTTTATGAGATTTTTGCCGTCCCGCATGTCAACGTAGAGGTCTCCGACACGCGAATTGACACGCACCAAGTGGGAGTTGACCCACTTTGTAAAGGTTTTTTTTTGTACTGACTCACGCTCTTCGGCAAGTGCCTTAATACGAGATCGCTCAAACAAGCGAGAACTAGAGTTTCCACCGTCATATTCGTACTCGTCGATGTAATCTGGCCCCTGGCTCGGGTCCCAGCGAACCACTGAGATATCTGTAGTCATCCTCGCGGTTTCCTTCCTTCTTTCTCTCTCTCTCGCGGTGGTTGTGTAAAACTTGCTGCTCCTTTAGCGGTTAAGACTTAAATGGATTCGGTACTTAAAATGCCCCAGGATGGACGTATGTGTAGCTGCAGAAAGGAATAAGAGCTGTTAGAGCTAGGAGGTATGAGAGATATCGTATGACACCATCATATTTTATTGAAACCGTCAGGTGCACCGCCACACGCTTCCACGTCTGTAAATGGATTCAATTTCAATTTATTCTGGTCCGTCACATTGCACCCGCTCGCTCATCCATGAGGCCATAAATAAAGCAAATACGAATCTAATCTGGCGTCGCACAAAAGACCTCCGCTTTTAGAATTCTTTTCAGATTCCGTTCGATTCTAAACATAGGCTGTTCCAAATTAGCTTTCTGGAGCTCTTCTTGAGGATGTTTAAATTTCTGATTGAATTTTTTAACGAAATATTTTTGCATATTTTGTTATTTTTTTAACAAAAATATTTCAAATTCAAAAGGTTCAAATTTCTATCATAAAACGAAGAATATCAGGAGTTTCTGAACTCATAAGCAGAGTTTTTTCAGGCCAATGACTCCATGAATTAGAAAATAACCAAAAGAGGTCGTGAAGAGGTCCTTGATGCAAGGACGAAAGTCGACAGAAAAAAGAAATTTCTGGTTCTTTTCCAGCCTGAAAAAACTCTGTTTAAAATTTCTAATTGAATTATTTTTGCATATAAAAATAGGTATTTAATTTGTCACATTCTTCATAAAAAATTAGCCTCAAAATCTGGCGATAAAATCAGCATTGGGAACGACCTCGCTCCAAAAATAGCACTCTTTCCCATTTAAATTCCATCAATTTTTATTGTTTCACACCGGCCGGCGTGCCTCGATGCTTTATTTGCCATTTTGCCGACATTTTGTGCCATCCGTAGCCAACTGTGCAGAATTACGAAATCCAGTCATGCGATGAGCAGCATTCATTCAGCAAAATCTGTTTGTTTTCTCGCACCGTGCCGCAACTCTTCGCGCCGCGCCAGAGCCACTCTCGAGACCCATGTACTTATTCATTTATTATTACAAACACACTCTCTCCGAATGATTTACCATGTATCTTCTTCTACAATTTACGTTTATCAAGAGGGTCGGTCGGTTGGAAAGCGCTTTCATAGATGAAGAGTTTAAAAATAAATTGTTGTTGTTGTTGCTGCTGTTATCTCGAGATGCTTTTGAGAGCGAGCCCGCGAGTATCGGAAGAATGTTGATGTTGTTGTTGTGGATGAAGGCAAAAGGTCAATCTCATCATCGGTTCGGTAGACGAGGAGGAGAAACAGTAATAATGGGAAAATGTAGCTCGCCGAGCTTGATTGACGTCTATCAAATTTTAAATATAACCGTCTGGCGGCCGAAATGTAGTGGAAACGCAACAGTGTGTCGTCCAACAATAGCCGGGAAGGCGAAATTGCGGTGTCGTGAGCCCCGATTACAGATAAGTGGGTTGACTCTTTGTTTATGGGGAACTTGACCGTGAAGCTCGGGTTGCTCGACTCGCGAGAACTGCTAATTTGCGGCCAGAAGTCGTGCAGCTGGCTGCTGAAGGAGGCACGAATTAAAGCTGGAAGATTAACCCTCTATGGGATTAAAAATGGGCCAGTCATAGGGTTAAGTCGGAAAATCGTTTGAAAACCCCCTAATTAGATTCCCACAGTCCGTCAGTCGCAGACAAAAGGCGCCTTTCCGCCCCACTTCTTCGCCCCCACAGTTCCCCAACTCCAATACATCACTCGAGCCACCCATGGCGCTCGTACTCTTTTTAGTTCGTCGCTCGACCTTCGGCTCGCAGCACCCATTCCACCGAAAGTTGCCAGAAAGTGTTCAAATGCCACTGCCTAGACATAATGTCGACGGTCTCCTTCACCGCACGGAAACATGAGCAACATAAAAGCCTGCATTCCGCTCCGTCCCCGGCCTGTGGTTGCGGTTCTTGAGTTACATTTGACGTTGCAGCGACACTTACGACAGACATTTGCATATATGAGCATGATAGAGAGAGGAAGTTCTTCAGGGGTTTCGCCCCGACACGGACGACTCTATATTGCATAACGGCGATGTGATAGATGAGGAAATGCGACGGCTTGAAACTTGATTGCTCGCGCTGAGGCGACGATGATGAGTCTTTTCAAGCACAAATGATGTCATCGTAGATTTAGCGGCTGATTTGGTCGATGTGAAGGCAAAATATTTGCTCTCGACACGACGAATTCTTTTAATTAGAGACAATTTCTTGACAAAAACAAGCGTCTGCTTGGGAAAATTTTCGAATCAGCTTCCCGAGAGAGAACGGAACCTCCAAACGAGGAGCAATTACGCGACCCATCTTCACATTCAATTGACCGCAATCATTATTCAGGCCCATATCTACGCTAAAAAGCCATCACATCGCAGTGGCACCTCTCATTGAAACTCGACACAAACGAATGAATAGGTATTTGCTCACTCGTGAGACCACATAGGCGCTACCTATCTGCTATTTTTCTGCACCAAGGTTGATTTCATCATCATCATTAGAGTGTCTCTAGCTATCGATGGGGCCCAGCCAGCGACAGAACCCAGTTCCTGCCGGCTCCCCAGAGTCCAAAGTGACACAGCTCGCCGCTCTAGTCGCTGGCACGTACAAAAAGGCGGTTGTTAGGAGGCCATTGTCGACGCTAGTTTGAGTTATTATATATTTTTCAGGTGAAATTGTCACGTATCGGATTGAAAACGTGGATTCCAGCCTTTTCAGCATTTCGAAACGCCTGCGGTTTCCGACCTGCCGCCAAGCTCCACAAATAGCATCCAGCTGACACTCTGACCTTCGTGAGTCGATGAATTTCTCGTTTTCGTTATTAAAAGGGCAATGTCGATGGATCTCCATGGCAATTTTATAAAATGTTGATAATTTGATAGTCAGCCCAAACACATAAAACTTTACGCTCGGCTCGCATGGAGTGCTTTCTTTCTGCGGTTGCCTCACGAAGGTTCGGAACGTATTTGCTAAATGTGGAGAAATCGGGGTTGGTAAAGCCCAGAGGAGCCACAGACAGACTTTTGGGGCGAATATAGGAATCATAGGTCATTTTTGAAAATTTGAGTGGAATTTTTTTTCTAATTTAAAATTTTTTGGCCCAAAATCTTGAGCTAAATCAAGTGGTTTTAGGCTATTAGGAATCGTTTTCGAGACAAAAAAATTTTCATCAAAATTCGTTCATTTTCAAAATTTTAGCCAAAATTTTTTTTGCTCCTATTTCCATTTTTTTGACCCAAAATCTCCATAAACGCGACTCTCAAAGTAAATCTTGTCATTTAAGGCCATGACAGAGGATTTTCCCGACAAAAATGTTTCATCAAAAATCCCGAAATCGAGTTTTCGTTAACGATCGGAGGTTCGGTCATTTTCAAAATTCTCAATCAAAAATTTTTTTGTCCATTTCCCCTCTATCGTCTAAAGAATACAGAGAAAAAACCACAAGATGCAAACAACAGACATCTCATCTGGGTTTCTGGAGTCTTCTGGTTGAGAAGGCCCCCACAAAAACAGAAAGCACGACAGTAAAATCTTGGAGTTTGCGCTAAGCGAACCGAAAAGAAACCCAGGCCCCCTTCCTCCATGCTTTTGCCATTTCTCCATACGCTCATTGCCGTTTCAGCACTACGTGTTGAAAGAAAACGAACACCGAGTACGTGTCAGCGTCATTAAAGCGGGACAAAAGGTAATAGAGAAAATATATAGAACAATGGCCGGCGAAGGTGATGTAATTTTAGCTCGCGTCGCGTCTCGCACCAAATGCCAAGAGTGATGTCGCGGAAGAGCCAGCTCGCAGGAATTGGGTCATTTGTGGGATCGGCAGGCTTGCGTGTGGATGCGTCGTCGTGTGACTCCAATCAATCAATGTCTGACTGGGGCAAGCAGAAAGGAACTTTATAGCCTCGTTCTGGGTGTGCTGACGCACTTTTACGACTCACCTTGACCTCGTTTGGAGAATTTCGTGGCGCCGGACTGCCTTCGCCAGGCGGTTTTCCTCCTGAGAGGGAAATCACGATGTTGCACGACCGATTTGGAAGCCCCTCAAGCACCTTTTTCGTCAACTCTAAATCCCCTTAAGGCAATCATTAACGCCGAAACGCTTCACAGCTCGCTTGCACCGTCCAACACAGCATAAGTGCTATGGGAGCCCCACTTGCAACACGATATCGTCTCTCAGACCTAAAAATAGGCACATTAATGCACGTAATAGTCGTTACTCCGTGAAATTCAACGACTGAACGTCTCGGCGGACGTCTCTCGGGCCGCCTGGGACGAAATTCGGTTTGTGGAGCGACTTGGGAGCCCACCTGGTGCTCTGCAAGTATCTGGATCAATATTTTGTTTGCAAATTCGCGTAAATATTGACTTTGTAGCTCGATACGGCAGCCTTGTTGAAAGAATTACAAAGTATAGAGAAACCTGCTCTGTTTGTTCTCGATAAGAAAGCAATTATGCAGGCTATTTTTCGCTCTGACCCTCAAACGCCCCCCGTCCGGTCGCCAGAGTTTCCAAAAGGTTACTTTAAAAATAGGTACATATTCAAAATCCGCGATAACAAAGTCGCTAGCTGATAAAAAAAAGTCTCTGATAAGCGGGTTACAAGTACGACAGGCGTTGCGTAATCTCGAGTCACCTGTGACCGGTCTGATTACTTATTTTTATAAAACTTTACGGCTCTCATTCTAAGCCGCTTTTCTTGCGAATTCGCCACACTCGGACCAAAGTAGGCCAATCCAAAGAAGGCGGTATTGTTGCAGCAATTCTTGATTGATTCAAACTGACAGTGATTGACGTGAGGTTGGCCGGCAGAAGCCCAAGAAAAGCGCCCCAAACCCCCGAGAGAGGAAGCGTGATTATCAGTTTCTCGACCGAATAATCTTGATTGATGACCAGACCGGGCTAGGGATCCCCCGAATTGCAATTACCGTAATGCGGACTCGGCTAATAATGCTTTAATGTCCTTTTGGCACCGTGACCTTTTGACACCGGCGACTTGGCTCGCGATTCGGGCCAGCCTACGATTGACGTTCAATTTTGATTATCATTCCCATTCAGAACTATTGCTGACAGAGGTGTAACTGGGAGTCATTTTTTCTCAGTCAAAAACGGCGATTTCAGATGGGCTACTTCTCTGGGTCGTGGGCCAAATGGCTTTATAATTCGATTCATGTGGCATGATGGAGCTCTTTTGCAGATTAGATTTTTTTGCTTCCCCAGAACCCTGAGTTACGTCACTCTTTGATGGAAAAAAGGAGAAGATTCGACCCCAGATGAGCCCCATTCAACCCTTTCATTCATGAGCCGGCTACCGACAGCGACTTGACGCAGAGAAAAGCCGGCAAACATTCATTACTTATTCAGAATGCACCGAACCGCGACGCTGTGTGCGAGTGAGACGGGACGGGACGGCGATAATATGATAAAATGTATAACATACCGTGAAACAATAAGACACGACGCTATTCAAGTGCTATTTTAGTTGCGCTGGGCTGTGGCAGCTTGAACTCGCACAACCAGACCGACGACACACATTCAGATTTTAATATTCAACTAACATGGTGCTCATGAGTCGTCTCTATTGTTTTAACACACTTTTCCGTTACGAATGTGTCGTTTTTGTGGCTTGTAATGTTTCCCTTTAATTTCATCGGATTGCCAGCGCTGGTACCGGAGAAGCATGAGATGTTCGAGCAGACACAAGAGGAAATGTCGGATGACTGCTCCTCCCACGTCCTCAATCTCGGGCTGAGAGCCTGGTTTTTTTTGAAAAAAGAGCCCTTAGCTCGAGAATCACTGCTACGTTCGATGCCCAGGCGCGAATTACAACAACAACAATGCACAATAGCGTCGCTGGAAGAAGTGCTCAGAGCCGTTCCTCGCAAGCTTTAATGTAGGCGAGCGATTGTTTCTGTAATGTGCATAATGCCCGAGTGAAATGGCTTCTATTTGTATTTTATGATTTATTAATCGACCGAGCCACACCACACGCACACAGAGACAGGGAAGGGGGTCAACAAACTTGACTCTTTCGTATTCTCTCTATGCTCTTCGTTCCTTCGCTTGCATCTTACATAATGCACTGCCGTTCTGACGAGGCCCTCGACGATGACACAAGAATGAGCAAATATTTGCCGAGTCTGGTGCTTTCAAGCGTCCGAAACCGCGTGACGCGACTGGGGTCGATGTCGTTTGGAGAAAGTGGCCGCTCTTACGTTAATTACACACGCACTAGCAACTAGTTATTTGCAGCGAGACCGTGACACAGTGGGGTAATCGAATTAAGGTAGATTATATCTATCGAAGAGTCGCCTCAGGGCGTGCATTGGACTGCGCTGGCGATAATTGAATAATGACAGCGTCTAGTTCCTTCGATGCATTAGTTCCTTATCTCGGAACACGGGCCGGCCGGGTTGAAAGCGAGCGACACACCGCCGAGACGAGATTGAATCGCGTGATGAAGCGGAATTACGTTTCTGATAAAGAGAATTTCAGGAGTAATTTATTTATAAACCGCTAACGTGCTGACGTTGACACTTTGGAAAGTAAAAGTAAACGGGAGAGGCTATTGACTGCTGGAGTTTCCGTGAAAGCTGCCATTTGAATTTTTTTCTCTCAAGTCAAAGCTAGCTGGAGTTTCCTTGAAACCTGCCATTTGAATTTTTTACTCGTCAAATTTAGTATTCTCAAGTCAAAGCTAGCTGGAGTTCCTTGAAACCTGCCTCATTTAATTTTTTTACTCGTCAAAGTCAATATTTTCAAGTCAAAGCCAGCCTGGAAAAAGTTTCCTTGAATTTGAAAGGCGAGACTTCATACGTGACTTCAACGACTTCATTTTGGAAAATCAAGATAAATCAAAAGGGTGACAAAAAAGGGCTGCCTATTTTTGGTTCAATGAGACGACAGACGAGCAAAAGCTAACACGATTATGCCAGCGAGTGAGTCTCCATCGCCAATAGGATGAAGTAATAATCTGCATCAGTATGCTAATTCAGCCGTGTTTGTGTTCTGCCATACGTATGACCTTCGTTCTCGCACCGTACGCGGACTGTGCCAGCAGCAGGTACCGTAAACCGCAGGGTGACCTTGAGACTTTTCCCCCTTATCATCCCTCGTCGATCGCGTCTTCTTCTTTGGAATATCTCTCTCTCGTGTCGTCTTGAAAACTTTTCTGAATCACACCAACGCTTGCTCAACGTTATAAATAGATGAAACAGAGAGATGAAGACGTTACAATTTAAGCCGTAGATTGGAAATCGAACGCATATGAACGTAAAATTATGAAAGCCATTATTCATGATTACGGCGAAGAGGAGACAGTCGGTCCTCGCTTTTTTTGGGGGGGCTTTCGGGGACCCAGAAACTCGGGGAGACACTGTGCCATCTCTATGTCATTAATGGATGTTTCCGTGCAGCCGCCTTTAACTGCTTAATTTATTTTTATTGGCGTGAATTAGGCGTTGCCACTGTTTTATCTCACTGCTCCTCGTATATTTTTCTTCCAACAATTACAAAGTATTGCACTTTATCTGTGCTCACGACTCCCAACTGTACGCCCGTGGGCCCCATAAACCTTACATGTTAAACACAGGCCCGACGAGAGGGGGGGGGGGAAAGGGGGTAAACCCCCCAGGCCCGTGATTTTTAGAACCTCATCTCTTGGTAGCTGTTTTTAGGGTTCCCTCTAGTGATCGTCACCAAAGATGGGAGCTCTAGCCGTCGTACTTTGGGAGCTAGAGAAAATGGAATTTTTTGGAAATTTTTGTATTTGAAAATTTCACCAAGATTTGATTTTCTCTAGCTCCCAAAGTACGGGGGCTAGAGCTCCTCTCTTTGGTGACAGTCACAAGAGGGACCCCTAGAAACAGCCACCGGAGCCTCCGGACTTGAGTACTTTGGGAGATTTTTTTTTCGATCCAAGTAGGTCTCAAATCCAAACTTCCACGAAAATTTTGCTCTATTTGTCCACTCCATATACAAAGCGACCGACCTGAAAAATTTCCATGCTTGAAGCTTTGATAGGACCGGGCCCAGATTTTCTCTCGACGGCCCTGGTTAAACAACCTTCGACCTTTGCCTTCCGCAACAACAACAACAACGAAGGGGTCCAAGATGGACCCCTTCGACTTTTGTTTTTTTTTTCAGCGCTGAGGAATTTTCAAATCACGTCTCGAGCCGTTTCGCTACACGCATAGCGAGAAACGGGGACGGAGGAAGTAAAAAAACTGCAACACTGGGCATCTCGAATCCGCCATTGCGGGTTTTCGTCACCTGCAGTACGCCGAGTGAGGGGTCAGAGTGGCTCCGGGACGACTTACCAGCTGCTGTTCGACCGCTTCCGGTCCCGACTCACACCTGAGGTCCTCGTAATCCTAGCTAGCACGTTTTTGGCCCGTTTTCACTCCTGCAGGAACCAAATTATTGCACTTCCTTGGCCATCAAACTCGGAATGATTGAATTTTTCTGTGTGAGTGCGGCGCAAGCGCTCTGGCCGGACCAAATTTTCATGAACACCGCGAAAGCTCGCAAAATTTCACCCGATTTCCGCTATTTTTCACACACTTTTCGTCACTCCTGCGCGCCATTCACTTCTTCACTCGCCTCCGTGCCTTTTGGCTCCTGCTTTGTCACTTTCTGGGGGCTCTTTGGGGCCAAATGACCGCAATCTCGTCGATGATGATGTCATACGAGAAAAAACTTTTGTCGGGCGTTGCCTTGGAGGCACAACTATTTTGCAAGATTTATCACTGTTTTCGCCCGATTCGGGACCCTCTCATGCTGCAATCGCTAGATGCCCACCTTATGCAATGTATTTGATGAAATTCTGGTATTTTTTCACAGTTTTTATGATTTTTTCAATTTATTTTACACCACGCAAACATCTCGGTGCCGGACAAAACTCGAAAATTGCTTTCCTCGCAGCATCGCCCAGACCTACGAGTACTTAGGGGTGGGCGCTCCGCAGTCGATACTCTATCGATACCACAACAAACATTCGCACAAGTCGTTCGCTCCTTTTCTGACAGAAAAAGCTAACATGGCTCCTCTCGAGTTCCAGGCGGTCGTGCTGGCGGCCGGTAGAGGCAACAGATTCCACGACCTGACGGAGGGAAGACCGAAAGCGCTGCTCCCAGTGGGTCCTCTCCCCGTCATTTTCTACCCCCTTCATCTGCTGCAACGTCACGGGTTCTCGGAGGCCCTCGTCGTCGTGCTCGAGTCCCAGAAGCCGGAAATTTCGCAACGTCTCGAGAAGATTTCGCAACTCACGTTGGCTATTGAGTACGTCTGCATCCCCAACGACTCCGAGTTCGGCACGGCGGACACCCTTCGCTTCATATCGGACAAGATCAAGGCCGACCCCTTCGTGGTGACCTGTGATCTCGTCACCGGCGCCAGTCTGTATCCTGCGATCAACAAGTTCAGGGAGCAGAATGCCGCTCTGGTGGCCGTGATGCTGAATGGCGGCCAGGACGCGGAGGTGGTGCTCCCGGGACCGAAGCCGAAGGAGAAGCCGGACCGGGACATTGTCATGCTGAACCCCAAGACCTCGCGGTTCCTCTTCATGGCCTCCATGAACGACTACGAGGGCCAGATCGAGCTGCCGGCTCACCTGTTTCGCTCCAACGGGAAGGTGGAGGCCGAGACGAAGCTTCTGGACGCCCACATCTACATCATGAAGCGCTGGGTGCTGGACTTCCTGGCGGAGGTGAGCTTGAGAGGTCTGTTTCTTGGAGATCTGAGTCTCTTTTTTCGTTCCAGAGCAACTTCACCAGCATCAAGGACAAGCTCGTGCCTTTCATCCTGAAGAAGCAGATGAGTCGACCTCCGCACGTGAGTGAGGCCGACAAGCCCGTTTCTGACTTCAACATCAACCCCAACCACGAGGATATTTTCAATGTGAGTGAAATTTGGGGTTGCAAGAGCCTTAAAATTCCCAAAGTTCCTTCCTTTGGAGCCTCAAAATGTCCAAAAACCCTTCCTTTAGAGCCTTAAATTGTCTAAAAGCCCATCCTTTAGAGCCTTAAATTTTACAGAAACCCTTTCTTTAGAGCCTAAAAATTTCCTAAAGTCCTTCCTTTAAAGCCTTAAAATTTCCCAAATTCCTTGCTTCGAGCCTTAAGAGTTTATTCAGCCCTTGAAGTCAACAAAAAAATTCTTTCAGTTCATCCCAATCTCCTTCCTTGAGGACAAGGTCGACAGCACAACCATCTTCTGCAGCGAGAAAAACCGCCACGACCGCCACTCGGACAGAATCCGCTGCTTCGTGTCCCTGTCAGCCCGTGACACCTTCGGACTCCGCGTCAACAACCTCCGGAGCTTCGTGGCCGCCAACCGCAAGTCCATCCTGTCCGACATCCTGCAGCCCGACAACCAGCCCCTAGCCGTGTCACCGCTCGCCAAGGTGGAGTCAAACCAGGTGACGAACTGTCTGATTGGGGAGAACACACACGTGAGCCCCAAGACGTCCCTCAAGAACTCGACGCTGGGGTCGAACTGCGAGGTGAGCAACAAGACGCGGATCTCGGACTGCATCATCTTCAGCAACGTGCACATCGGAGAGGGGGTGGTGCTGGAGAACTGCGTGATCGCGGACCGGGTGAGGATCGAGGGGGGCTCGACGCTGCGGAACTGCGTGATCGGGGCCGGGTACGTGGTGGAGGAGGGCACGAACGAGAGCAAGGCCGCCCTCACGAAAACCGATCTGTTCATGGAGATCTAGAGACGGGGTCACTTCATTTGTTTTATTATTGTAATAAATATACTTTTTAATAATTAAATATTATCAATATTGTATCTGCCATAATATAATAACTATGTAGGTTGTTCTTCAGCTATCAACGATTACAATTTTGTTCTATTTCCTCCATCAAATCTTCCTTCTTTACGTTTATGGCTTACATGTGAGTTTAGAGCGTTGAAGTATACAATCCCTTTTATATCGCAGTGGCTCGCGCGCGCGTGTGTATTAAGTGTGTATTTCAATCAGTTATCACTAACAAAAGCACTCAGACACAGTAATCTATCCTTTAGTATTTAAATATATCATTTTTCATATTTATATAGTTTTGTCTGTTATTGTATACTTTTTTATTTTAGCTTTGGTATAAAAAGACAACAGAAGAGTCGAAGCAGAAAATACACTCTAATATACTCTTATAATGACAAATCAAGACAGATTGCACATCGATTCAAATTTCAGAAAAACGTGTTTGATTGAGAGCAATGTAATTAGTAATTTATGCGTCCTCTTGAGATGCTCGAACATTTATCCTAACGGGAGCGAGACTCGCCTGGCAGCTCTAGAGTGCGGCGCGTGAGGGTGAGTCTTTCCGCCGAGTCCCTACTTGCTATACAAAACTAGACATTTCAGCTACTTTATCATTGCCATTAAGTTTTTATTATGTAAGTTACTGTCTTGTGTCCTTGTTTTCCGTGTTCCTCGCGATCGGCGTGTGTTGCTGCGTGGCCTTGCTTGCATGTTGTCAGAAATGGGGGAAAGGGGGATTTCGAGAGCGCCCTGAGCCGCCCGAGCTCGAGGAAAGTACATATTTAGAAATGCCTAAGGAATGTTCCGATCTGCTACATCCTACAAGATTGCGAGTCGGGGAGCTCAGGAGGGCCCTCGAGTGAAGGAGTTTTGAAAGATTTGCAACCTTTTTGATATGTTCAGCGAGCTAAGCGTGAAATCAATCGAGTGTCTCGGGATTCGTATGGTAAATAGATAGTAGAATAGGATATAGCGTCTCCTTATACATCTGATATGGATAACGTTCTGCCGTAGTTCAAGATTTATGCAAGCAAGGACGTGTCTGTCTGGCTGGAAGTTTCTCTCTGTAGCCCCACTAGGTGACCCTCCAGAAGGCTAAATGTATTTATGTTTTCCTCTAAGCCTAAACGCTTAATAAGCCTAAATCTTAGTCAGTCGTAAGCAATGTGTGAGTGTGTATCCTTATGATGTCCTTCTGTGAGTGCTGCTTTTGATTTTTCCTTCAAACAAATGGCTGGAAAGTGTTCTTTCTCTTCCTCCCATATTTATAAAAATACTTAAAGCTTTGCATTTGTCTCTATAAAGATTGCATTTGCCCCGGCCGGGCAGCTTCCCGGCCAGCATGCCTAAATTAAATATCTGAAATCGCAAACAATATCATAAATAAATTCCGAAACTTACATATCATCGTGAATATAAAATTCTCATTGTTATGGCAATAGAATGAGGTTTTCCGTTATTTAATTAGTGTACTAATTCAATTTCTCATAAATAATTGATTGGTTATCGAATGAAATGATGATGAGTAAACGTCTGCATGCGGTTTGAGGTTGCATTTTTCCTCCTGGCTGAACGATTTTTTTCGCCTGATTTAAAAGCAATTAATGCATGAATATTCAGTGTTTGTTTAACCCAATCAAATTATGGTATATTTAAATCCGAAGCAGAAATGGACTAGCGTGGCAGCTGATAAGTTTAGCATGAAAATGTTTAATCCCCCGACTCGTGGGTACCGCGGCCGAGGGGGCGGACGAGATGGCTTGGAGCAGATGAATGGTGACGTCACTGTAATCCTGGTTTTGTAGCACTTTTGACAATTATCTCTGCTCCCTCCAATTATTTTCATTTACTTAAATGTAGACTGGGTTCTCCTGGCCAGTTAGTAATCTAAACATTGAGGTTGGCATTGTTTTCATCAGGATCTGCAAACACAAGAGTAAGTTTCAGAAATGGTGCGGTTTCAGGTGGACGTGAAAGTTTAATTAATTGAGTCTCTCTCGGATGGGGGATTTTAATGGAGTTGGGCTGCCTCAAAAACTATCAGTATTAATAGAAAAACGCTCCGGCTGGTCATCTGAATTGATGACGGAGTGAAAAAGTGATTCGTTTCGGGGAAAAGGTAAATCATCTCCATTTGAATGGAGCAAAAGGGACGTCATTCATCCACCTTTTCACTGAGCCGGCCGTTTTGCCTCTGCCGTGTGAATGGACAAATCAATGGCTGGCCCAATTATGGACGCCAATGACTGTGTCAGCAGAAGGCAGAAACTTTATGGACTAACGAGGGCTCGTTTTTCACCTTTTCTTCTGCTTTCTCGCGTCAAAAGTCGCCAGATATGTATGTACGTGATTCCTGGAACTCCCGACTCAATATTGCTCCCGCTTCGAGCTACAAATTGCACCAAGCTCGCGTTTTCAATATCGGAATGTCAATTTTATCGTTTTGCCCGATTGAAAATCGCTTTTTTGCGTTTTTATTGGATCTGCACCGACACATATTATATAGGCGCTGGGAGACAGGCTGGGAAGGGAAGGGATGATATGTTTATTTGAATAGTGAGAGTCGAGGAACTAACTCGGTACAGAATGGCGGGCGATGATAACACATGGGGGAGCAATAATGGAACTTTTTATTTATTTGCGATCGGAGAAACAAATTTACTGTGCGGCTGCGAGTCCCCGAAACACGCTTACCTCTCCAACAGACGTTGCTAGCAGATTGACTATCTTCTCGTGCGGAACGGCAACGACGCTCTGATTATTGATTTCGATTATGCGATGGCCAACGCGGACTCCTCCCCGCTCGGCGATTCCTCCCCTCAAAAGGCTGCAAATCTGAAAAATTTTAGGACATTAACACAGGTCCAGACCTCATTGATGGCATTTGTAGAAAAAATTTGACTTGTGAGAGGGAGTAAGTCAATTCCAAACACTTTTCATTTGTCGCAAAAGAGATTAAGTAAGTTGAGCCTTTGAATACATCTAAACAGAAGCGAGTATCTCTTTGATCTCAGCTTCCAGGCCATTGGATCTTGACTCATTAGGACCTCCAGAGCTCCAGAACGGGATTTTTTAGCCAAAAAAGCGAGATGTAACTTTAAGAAAGACACTTGTGGGCTTTCAAAAAGTGCTCATTCGCACTTTTACCATGTCTCTGGGAGGAAGAGATGCAACTGGGATGTGGCAGAGGGGGTAGATGAGCTTTAGTTCTCCTAGGAAAAATTTTTGTTCGACGTTTTGGACAAGAAAACTTTTTTTCAAAATGTAGTTCGAATATTTTCTGATTTTTTGAGTGGTAAACGTGCTCACTGCGACCATCCTGAGAGCCACAGAACCTCCAGATAGCTCCAATATCATGGAAATTCTCTAAATAAATTTTCGGACTAAAATCGAAAAAAATAGAAGGAGCCCCCGAAGACAAAGACTTCCGTGGCAAAGACTCTACTCACCACTCCATTCTGCACACTGAAGCCGAGCTGGTACTTGGTGTTGGGCCTCTTAATTTTGACCTCCACGACGGGAGCGCAAGGAACTACAGTAAATTTCACAGCTGTTTGATTTTTGGTATTTTTTATGTAACCCTGACACGTGGACAGCGGCAACCCGACTAGACTGAGTCCGTTGATGGCGATTATTTGGTCTCCGATATTGAGCTGGCCGCACCGAGCTGCGGCCCCGTTCGAGGCCAGGTTGGCGATCACGACCGTGGGCAGCATCGAGCCCCATCCGGATTCGACGATGACCACGCCCAAAATCTCGCCCTTGGCCTTCGGGACCACCACCTCCTTCTGCAGCTCCTTCTTTGCGAAGATCTCCAGCTCGTCGCCGAATATCTCCTGACTATTTAGAACCTCCTGGTAGTCCATCTCCTTCATAAAGCTATGATCCTCGATGCCGTTCGCCTTCAGAAACTCCATGTAGGCCACCTGGAACGCCTGTCCGATGGATTGAGCAATGAACTGGGCCTCCTCGCTCTCGAACACGTGGCAAATCATCTTCGGGGTGCGGTTCGCCTTGCCCCCAGTCGTCGCGTTCGACTCGTTGTTCGCCGCCTCCGAGTCCTGCTGGGACACGAAGCGCCTCCGAGCCATCAGCACAACCAAGTCTCCGATGTCCGCTATGTACGAAATGGTACGTAAGGCATGATCCATCATAATTTCCTTCAAATCTGTGTTCAGCACCATGATTTTCTCCGTAGAGATAAACAAGTCCACCTCCGTGCTGGGCTGGCTCTCCCCCTCCGGCGCCTGCAAAGGTTATTATTTTCCTTATATTGTTCTTCCGAGATGGGAGATGTGGAGTGCAGGGAGATAGAAGTGCAGGATGTAATTGAAAAAGTGCACAATAAATACTTCATCTTCATCCCTTGACAGATCCCGTTTATGATGAGGAACAGAATGCCAGGCACCTGCTCCTCGCTTAATTTTTATTGCGCCTTCAAAGCAAACACTTTCCACGCCCAAAGATGCAATTTTCACGTTTTCAAGGCATCTTGGGAGTTTATGGCATCTTGACATTACTTTAGCTTGCAAAGCGTCCGGGGAAAGGGGAAAGAACAAGCAAAGTTTCTTACAATCCTTGTAATTCGTGTCAGGGACGAAACTGGGCGTTCGATGAGACAGCAAAAGGCTTTCGGCATTTTTTTTCTCAACTTTAAAAGACAAATCAGAGGGTCACCTTGAAAATTGGTCATTTTAAAAAGTGACGCCCATATTGGATTTTAAAAAATCTAAAAACGCGATTAAGGCCGATTCTCATATTTGGACAAAATTTCCCTGGACAAGGCCGAGCTAGAATATGTTACTTGGACACTTTTTGAGGGGGTCAATTTTTTCGATATTTATTTTTTTCAGAGCCAAGTGCTATTTTTTAAAGTACAACTTATTGTGAGCTTACACAAAAAAAATTAGCACGCTAGGTACTTTTGTTGGTGTTTTATTGATGAAAGAATGAAGCTAGAATGAGGCCAAATTAGCTTATTTTTATGTCCAGGGTCTGTCCAGGTAGATTACCTTAAAATTTTGGGCTGAAATTATTTTTATGAGTACCCTAGACCGTTAAGTTTCTAAAATGCCCAAAACGAGCCTCGTAAATCCCATCTACGATTTAAAACCGGCCTTAGAGTTGCCCAAATTATCACAGGCTTATACGGAGAAGGGGCCAGTATAATGAAATCGATATAGAATTTATTTTTCAAGATAGAGAATTAATTTTAGACATTTTGGAAAGCAAAAAACCAAATACATACTTCACGCCGTGGCTTAGCACTTAAGGGGGGAGCTAGACCCGGTTTTGTCCAAGTATGTGAATTGGCCTTTTTTCACGAAAATCGGAGGCCGAAAGCCAGCTGTCCTTCTAGTAGATAAACTCTGAGATTTAATTGAGTCCGTCTCTGATTAACGACCCCGGGAAAAGCGAGGAAAAGCTCTTAAACAACTCAAAGTTTGTAATTAAATTTCCATTCCTCCAACACTCGAATGTTGCTGCATGCGTTGCTCCGTCAACTCACAAAGGGAAACTGCTTAAAGGCGCTTAATTAAAAAATTCCGTTTATTTCTCCAGTCGCCTACTTTTCGCGCGAGAGCGCAAGCAAGTTGAGGCGCGGTGAGGGGCAAATCCCATGCTGACACGCATAATGACACGACGAAAGCACGGCGGCAAATAAACGAGATAATAATGACTGGAATTGGAAAGATTTGGCGACCTGAGATTGCTTGATTACTCGCAATTTCCCGCCCTCGCTCCCAATTTGATTTTAAACGCAGCTCACGGGTCGGAAGGAAGATGAAGCTATCCGAACAGGGGTCTGCTAGTTCTAAGCAAGAGAGGTACATCAAGAGACAACTTACCAAAGCCTAAATTGGTGTTAGTAGTAGTAGAGTGGTGGTTGGTCGGATGGTAAAAATGCGCGCGAATTATTTTTTATGTGTGAATAAATGTGTAAAATGGAAGCACAAATGGGAAAAAGAGAGAAATGTTCGTTATAAATAAGTAACTAGCCTAAGATTGATGGGCAAGTTTAATGGAAAAAGACAACGATTCAAGTAAAAGAGTGTCTGAATGTTTTATATTACCTTTATCCTGGATACGGCCTCCTCCGCCTGCATCATGCGAGTCGATTTGGTCGGTTGGCCTTCGCACACGAGCTGGGTCGAGCCGAGATAGCGCGCGCGGAAAAGCACTCCCTCGATTAGGACTGATGGTTCGAACGGACCTGCGAGGGAATAAAATTCAATCACCATCCTTCTTCATATCGCAGAAGACGACTTCAGAACCCATCGCTAGAGAGATCAAATTGCAAAACCAACAAAAAGCCAAATTCGTTTGCAACTCAAACAAAACCCTCGTCCTCGAGACTCTTCCGCACACACTCAATCACGGCCCATAAAATTTACATGCTGGATCATACACGAACATGATGCCGCAACACACAAAATCACTTCAGCGAGATTTCAAAGGCATTTCATGTTATCCTAACCAGCCGCGGGGCAAAAGAACAAAACCCTTTATGTTTCGCAACACCACAAAATGCAGAGGAAGAATGTAAAAGATAACACGCGCGTTTTTGTTCAACCCACTTTTCGATATACGGAAATGGGGAAAATTGCTGTCCGTCTGTCTTCTTTTTGGGCTCTTTTTTCCACCTCAAAAATAGAGCTATAATATAAGAACTTGGTGAATTTCCTAATTTAAATTTTTTTCGCCTTCATATTGTTCCTCGGCCTCTTCTGGTCCTCATACGGCCCCAAAAGCTTGGAAAAAGGTGAAATTGCAATTTATATTTTTGAACTCAGTCAAAACAAAGAAAACGCTCTGACGTTCCCTCTATGCTAATATTGCACCTTGGATTGACAGACAGACATTCTGGAACGTCTTGTTTTACTCCAGAGTTTTACTTTCGTTATTAAAATGATCAGTGGAAACATTTCCCGGAAAAAACTCCCCAGAGTCGAGGAGAGTGAGTGATATGTTTCCATCAGAAAAAACAAGATTCTTAGCACCGGAATGAATGTAAATTCCTAGGGTTAGTCCCAACGATACCCCCATTAGCCCCACAAGGCACTCTTTCCTGTTGCAAAACGCTCCCATCAGCCTCAAAGAAAAATATGTGAGGCCAATGAAAACTTTTTCCCATTCATCCATCATGCATACGCCCGAGCCATCACAATGACATAGAAATTTGTATGGGGGGGAGAAGGTTTTATGGCTTTCGCGCCCCCGTTTCGGAACACATCCACTCATCCTCCCCCAGACTCTTGGCAGAGCGTCCTTGACCTTCCCCCGACTCTCCAGCGCCTTGTGCGGCAAATTAAAAGGTCTCGCTGAATTTATGGCCGTCGGGTGTGCTGTTCAAGGGGTGAAAAGGAGAGCTGGGAGAAAAATTTTCCAGGTTAAAGTTAACCCGGCAAGAAGCGATTCCTTTACATAACACTCGCGTGATCTGCAATAACGGCTCACGACGACAAAACATCAAGTACCACTTTGGCATTCATAACACCCCCCTTCTCGCTCCCACTTGTGGAAGGCTGTGTAGCTGCCACTTCGCACACGTAATTGAGGCCCTCTTTATTATTTTATCAACAGACAATTTATCAAATGCTGTGGCATGGCCACAGAGACCCATGGCCTAGAGCAGTATAGAAAATTAGGCTCCTACAAAAATCGTGAGCCTTTCACTTCGTTACATCTCTAGTGTGCAGCTCTCTGTGGCTACAGCACATGTTTTTCTGCAAAGTCAAAGCGAAGGCTAATGCGTCAAGGTGATCCGACATCTTTTTGCGGCGCTCCACCACAACATCGGCAGCATGGAGGAGCTCGGGGGCAGCCAGAGATTCCACGGAACCCGGTCTCTGGTGCTGCAAGGCACGTTCTCCCCTAATGAGGAAATTGCCCCGAAACTGCCGAGGACGGAAAAAACATCATACGTTATATGGCAGAGGAAAATGGTAAGAGCATTATATTTGCCACTCCACAAACTACAAGCGGCAACGAGAGCCAACGCTTGGGTGCCTGATTGAGGTGGCAACGCTGCAAGCTGTCGTCGGGCCACGAGTGTGTTGACTGACGGAATATCTTGAGGACCGAGTGGCGAAATTAACGGGCCTTCTCGGATGTACATGAGGTACTTTGTTCCGCTCACTTGATTCGTGTTCATTAACCACCATCAATGTGACATGACCTGGATTCTCTTTTTTCTCCTTCCTCCTCCTCCTCCTTCCCCGCTCTCGGGACGTTTTCAGGAACCGCATTTTTCATTTTAAGGGGCCAATTACCACGTCTTTCTCGTCTCGGGAAACCCGAGAGACGCATCAAATTTAATTGGAAAATAAACGAGCGTTTCTTTGCGACAGGAGAGTGTGCTTTTTGGGGCTAGAAAGTCTGTTTGTCCTTGCTGTTCACAAATTTCAAGAATGAGCGGGACTCGAACCCACACCCGCTCGAGTCCCGCTCATTTCCAAATTTTTGGCTTTTTTAACTCTCTCAGAGCTCACTTGTATTTTCTCTGAAGTCTTTGGGCAAAAAATTCTACTCGATGAGTGTTAAAGAGTTCTCATAAAATCTGTTTGTTGACCGTGAAAAGAGTAGCTCACTTGAAGGGTTTTTTCCCACCTCATGAAACCAGGGCAATTCCCCAGAACCTAGGGTAATTTCTCTTCCGGATCCCATTTCACTAAGAGGTGCTTAACATAACTCGATTTCCCGCTGAACATGTCGCCGGTTAATTTTCGAGCACACACTCTGATTACTGCCGCCACGAGACGTCATTCGAATTGATTGCGAGCACTTGTTAACTTGTTAAAAATTAAATTATGCCTCGACTCGCGCGCACCATCCGTCAGGAGGCGAACGGTGATCCACGCAACAGGTTCATTTATGTATTTGCCACACACCTGAATCGCACTCTTCACACGTTTGGATTCCAATTCAGCGAGGGTGTTCGAGCAGCTCCCTTTTCCAACGTAGATTTCCACTCAGACGCGCTCTCGGTGTTCCCCACACGATTCAAATTGGGATCATAAAATTCATTTCATTTCGTTTTCAAAAGGCGTTGCGAACGCTAGAAAATTCATATGTTCCAAGCGCAGCGAATGATTTACCCCGGGCCCCGGAGTGCATCGAGTGCCTATTTGCGCAAAGAAATTGAAAAACTCCGCACACACATAGGAGCGTTGAAATGGTGGAGGATGAAAAGAATTTCCACCTTATGTGTGACGCATAGCGACGAGACGCTTTCTCTGGTGCGCCCCACAAAAGTGGTGCTGATGTGTGCACGCGCGATAGTGGTTTCTCTGTAGACTCTCATGATTTGTGTGACATATATGGGACACATGTGTGACGCTTCTCGATTTTATCCATCCGAAGACTTTATCGTGTGTGACATTTAATGCGAGCGTGTGTATGCGAGGCTCGCTTGTTAGCTGCTGGCTGCCACATATTTTATAATTTTCATATCCCCATGAAAATGCCGCTTTTCACATTTTCTGTCAACCATTTCTTTTTGTTCCGCAACCGGAAATGTGTATCCTGGAGCTGGAGGAAAAACACTCAATGTGATGAGAAGTTCAAAGAGAGCTCTCATTTAGCGGGATTCGCTTTAACGAGCGAAATTGACATTTTGCTGGCCTGATTCCGCGACTGAGGTGGTATTTGGGGCACCTTGACGAAGAAAATTCGCTAGCTATCGTCAAGCTTTTCATGATTATTTTTTATTTGTCGCTCAAAGAGCTTATTTTCTAGCTGGGAAAATATCTCTCTGAACCCCAGGGCTTCCTTTAACTCGGCAATTTTACAAGCCAAGAATCTTCTTTGAAGCTACCCAATATTGCATTCCGGATTGCTCTTACTTGGATTCTATTCTCTGAGTCAGATATCATGGATTTTCTTTTAAGCTGTAATGGGCCATTTCAAAGTAGACTGATCACTTTGATTTCGATTGAACTTGACAAATTTGTTCAGTGGGCTATTTGAAAATTTAATGGATGTAAAGCTCAAAATATATTTCCATGGAAAAATTGATTTCTCAGCTCACAAAGCACTTGGAATTTTTATATAAAAGAAATTAAAAAGGATATATTTTGGATATTTTTTTTAACGGCAGTTTGTTGGATATTCAATGCAGTTTCTAAAAATCAAAATCAAACTACAAAGGCCAAAAATTTGTTTTTTTAAATTCCAAGTTTTATCGAAATCAAAAAGTGATCAGAAGACTACCTATCTACCTTTTGCGTCAGAAAAGCGGAGAATTTCTCAACTAAAAGAATCTCTTTTCCTTCTCGGAATAAGCTATTTCAAATGGAATGAGTGCAATCAACGTTAAAATACCAGTCGTCCGCACTATAGCCCGCTCCCACATCAAAAGCCGACTCCGTCTCTCGCAAAACAAAAGCAAAAACACACACAAAACAAGGCAAATTTGGAGTCCTCGTCTCGGAGTCTCGAGGCAGGCCACAATTGAAATTCCCCCTTGCTCAACAGTCACATAATGGCTCCGAATTAGTATAGCGACGAAAATGTACTTACACAACATTGAACAAAGTGATCCAATTTTAGCGTACGGAATGAGCGAGCGTTAAAGAAATTAAATGTCGTGAGTGAATTATAAAATTATTTGCAATTCATGTTTTGCTTTTGTAGCAGTGACGACAACACAGCAGCGGAAACTATGCCCCAGTGCATAGACACAGAGACAGAGAGAGAGGGAACTTCGTGTGAGCTCTTCATTACGGAACTTTTGGGGCTTAGCAAGTCGTTGGTTTCGCGTTCGCTAAGCCTCCAGCGAGCACCAGCACGATGTCGGGTTGGGGAGCACTCGCTCGATTACCGCGGGGTAATCGATGGCGGAAAAACTGGGGGAAAGTGAAAAATGGAGTTTTCTCTGCACTCGTTACTGAGTTACTGACACGGGGCATTGAATGGCACAAAAATGCTACTTACCCTCTTTATTTTTGTTTTTGCTCCCCTTGCCGCCACGCTCGTCGTCCTGCGGATGCGGAGAAAGCGAATGAGAGAGAGAAAAATGTAATAAATTAGTGAAAACCTTCATCACATAATATCATTAACCTTGTGTGCCACGAGCAGCGGCGGAGAATGGAGAGCTACGCAACAATCAATTAAGTTATATGCCTTTCCCGCTCCAGCAACTCGATGATTTCGCGGAGGAACGCATGACCGAATAGCTCGAGGAACATAAAATGGTTATAATTCGGGAAATTTATGACGTTTAATTAAATTAGATAGGCTCGCACTCTCGCAGGCTCGCTGGAGAAGCCTTCGGGGGAAACTTGCAGCGAAACAACTTTCTGCTTTTTGATTTCCTCCACAGCTGAAACCAATACAAACACGGGAAAATGTGCCAGAACGATAAAAGTTCAATTGACACGCGGCTTAATTAAGTTTCTCCGTTTGTTGGCTCAGCTCAGTGGTGGACCAGGGGTGAGTTTCACTCTCTAGAGGAGCGGGTTTGCGGTTTGGAATTTTTCATGAGCCCAAAAACTGAAGACAAACTAATTTTTAGCCAAGTTTGAGACTGAAAACGACTACTGGATATATTCTATGACTTTTTTGAAAGTCTTCTAATTTTTGGAGGACTCAACTTACAATGGCCAAAGAAGGCTTAATCTATCAGTTGAATGAAGAGGAAGCAGAAAAAATTGGTTTAGGATTTTTAAGCTCGTCTTCCTAGAGAAAAGTAGAAAAAAAGAATTTGTCCTTAACCCTTAACTTTTCCCGACTTTGCTCTAGCAAGACGAGTTATAAAAATCCTACAAAATTTTTTTCTGCTTCTTCTTCATGCAACTGATAGATAAAGCCTACTTTGGCCATTGCAAGTTGAGTCCTCGAAAAATTAGACTACTTTCAAAAAAGCCATAAAATAAATCCGGTGCAAATTTTTCGCGCGAATGGACGAAATAGTCTTTTTTTTATTGAGAAAGTTTTGAAAATTTTGATTAAAAAAATAAATGATTTTTAAAAAAGTGTTTTCCGGAGATTAAGGGTAGCTCCATCCCTGACCCTCCAAAGCCGGCGTAGTGGCACAAGGTCGTGACCCCCCGAATGTGTGTCGGCATCGCAGTGGAGCAGGAAAAGGATACAAATTGCAGCTAATTAAACGTGATACTATATCGACACAGAGACAGAAGCGCAGCACAACACTCACTTTTTTGCTCGAATCCACGGAGCCAGCGGGACTCTTTTGCAACTGAACTTTGTGACTAGGTGATGACAAATCGTCATTATTGCAGCTGCCAGTGCCATGGACCTTGCTTGGCGACAACGTCGTGCCCACGCCCTGGCGAATGGCCGTGTGATTTTTATTAGCCACTGCAGCAGAGGCGGCGGAAACGGTGGTTGTAGCAGCGACAGCGGCGACTACGGTGTTGTTGCAACTTTGTGACGTGGTCGAAGTTACGTTCGTGATTGATTGCGGTGATGGCTTGGATGTGAGCGGGGATCTAACAGTACGGAGTCTACGTTCGGACCAATTCTACAAACGGACACGGAAAAACGACACTCATTTACTTTTGCACTCCAACAACGTGAAGAAGCTGAATAAAACAATTAGGTTTGCGTGCTGGTGGGCCAAGTGGGGTGGAAAATGGGAGACACGACGCTGATCAAGTGGCGCGAGAGCTTAATTAATAATATCGCTCGTCGAGTCGAGTCGCTAAGTAATGAACTTCCAGCCACTTGCTTTCCTCCCTCTCTCGCAGCGCCTAGAGCCATAACAAACTCATTTGCAGGCGTGGAGGAGTAAATGGGAATGGGAAAACTACAGGCAACCTCGTTGGCGCTGTTTAATTTACATTTTGCAAAGGAGAAAACTAATTTCCATTGTGCGCTGCAGTGAGTGCCGGTCACTGCGCCGGCAAGAGGCAACTGGCGACGATAATTTGCATCATAATTAATGACGGTTGTTATCTCCCTTCACGCACTCGGTCTCGGTCTCGGTTGGTGTTTAAAAGGCCTCAAACTTTCGACGCTCTGGGGCTTCCTTCTTTGCGGAAACTTCGACAATCGGAGTCCGGAACTTTCTCTTCTGCTCTTGGACGAAAGTTGGTTTCTTTTAATTGCCTTTCCTCTCACTTTGTAGAAGTTTCCCAGAGCTTATCTTAAGACATCCAGAAAACGAAGATTTAAGGAGCAGAAGGGCCCCTGCTTCGAAGGGAAATTTGTGGGTCTTGAAGCTCCCAGAGAAAATTAAAGAAACTTGCATAAATGCGAAGTTAAGCACATTTTTAAAGGGGTCGAATGTGGTATCAGCAGATTCTTTAGCCTCCAAGGATTCTGGAATGCAATAGCTTGCCAGAAACAATAGCCTGATAGCCTCGCAATCAGTTTCTAAGGTTGAGGGTTTTTGGGGCAATTTTAATGCTCCTCCGGGGGTCCTCCAAGCCAATTTTTTTTTCGATTTCGAATCTTGACCCACTTTCCAGTCAACTGAATTGACAACTTGGCTCTTTTGACCCTTAGTTTCGGAGCTATAAGCCTCCAAAGTGGGACAAACTACGGACAAAACACATTTTTGAAAAAATGTGCTAAAAGGGGGTTAAGAAAAACCCTACCCTGGTCTGACGCTGACCCACCAGTCACGACTTACGACATAGACAAGAAAGGTGCATCAACAATCACGACACGGACAGTTTCAAGAAGCAAAGCAGCACCAGCAAAGAGGTCTAGGAAAGTACCCACCTTCTCGTCGTAGAACCCTTGGTCATCAAGTCGCTGCTGGCCCAGGAGCCGGTCCGTCTCCAGATCCGTGTCGGCCTCCTCCTCGTCCGCACTCAGCAACTTCGACGGCTGGTCGCTGTCAAAGCTCTCCCTCGAGTTCTCCTGGTGCCTGTTTCCGAAATAATGGCCGCAATTAATTTCCAGTCTATTCCACTCCCCAGATGTGCACTGGTCCCGCTATTGTTTTGCATTTTTTAATTGCTCACCATTTAACTAAACATGTACACAATTTTTCACAGCCGCACAACATCAGCTCATGATTAATTACGTTTAAATTAATCCAAACTTTCTGTGGAGCGGTTGGGTTTTGTTCAGCCTACATACGGATATAAAATGCTCCTCGCTCGACGTCGGGGGCTTAATGAAAACTGGTGCGGTTTATATATTACGCGGAATAATTTACTCGGCAGTAGGGAACCCGAGCATGAGTTCGTTGATGAAAGTTTAAAGTGATTTAATAGGATGTTTTGTAACTTTGTAAGGCTGTCAACACGCTCTAAATTGATTTGATTTGAGTTGCTCTCGGTTGGAAGAAGTGGAAAAAGGGACTGCTTGGGATAATGACCTACCGCCTAGTCTCAGCCTTATTGAACGTTTACTCGAAGAAAAAAAAATAAAACCCGGTAAACATGGGTTAAAATAAGGCGGGAAATCCAAATTGCGATTACGTTTTCCGCTTCAGCCACAGCTTGGGCGTGATCCCACATGCTGAGAGCTGCAAATTGCTCATTATTGCAAATTTTTCCGCATTAAAAAGGGAATTAATTTAGCGGCAGAGCCTCTTTGCTGCCATGGGGCCGTAATTTTCCCATTACGCGTCCATTTCGTGCAAAGTTTAAAATTAAATATTGAAAACCCGAATTACGCAACCCGAGAGTCAACATGGAGGACGCGGATTCGAACGCAAACATAATTAGAATGTCTTTTTTGCGATTCGCCATCCGCACGCACAATATTTATTCCGCACCAGTCTTTAATCACAGCCCGCTTGCCTGCCGAACCACATCGCCATTCAAATGCCAATTCACCCGACGTTCGGCAATTAAAACATGTCCCTCGGTCCGCTCAGAACAATCAAAATTGACTGCCAATATGCGTTAGCGTATTTAAATGCTATTTGCTCCTCAGATTCAATGAGTTGCCCTCGCTACCGCGCTCGTAGAATGTTGCTAACAAACAAATTAATTATTTAAACTGTATATTTTCACTAAACTCTCTCACAAGCACCCCCGCCCCCCCTTGCCCCCCTAACCCCTAACGTGATATTATAATTCCCAGCTTTCGCCTGTCCCCGTCCGGAATCCGGCATTTCACTCACACAATGTGGCCATTAATTATATCGCCATCGAGCCAAAGTTAGTTAGCTCTTTTCCCCCGACTTAAATTGAATAAATATGTGGACGGGGATTGTAGTGAAAATGGGAAAAACACATAGAACTTTTTTGTTAGTCACACAGTCGGCTTAAAATGGGACACACGTCCAGCACTTTGGCACACGTTGAAGCGTAAAAAGTGCTCGTAAACCCGTCTGTCAGTCGGACTCTTGCTCATGGGAAAAAATCTCTTTGTCGTAAAAAATCTTTTGAGTTCACACCTGGCCTTTTATCTCTCATTTTAGTGCTTTGTCTGCTTTGTCGTCTGTCTGTCTGTCCGAAATTTCATAACTCAAGAACCAAAAGACTTAGAGAACTGTGGTTTTTTGCATCGTTTAGGGCTTAGTCTGTAGGGGGTCAGACTATCAATTTGAGGAAGGGAATTAGGGGTGTTTTACGTTTATACAAAAACTCTTTATATTACATCCGATTGAGCTGAAATTTAAGTATGTTGTAGTCTTTATAAAATCTAGTAAACCATGGTACCACATGTGACCCCTACTATGTACAGGAACGGAGATAGAGACCCTCAAAGTTTGGTCTTCTCGAAATCCTTGAAAATGCTCCCTTAAACTTAACCTCCGATTTCGCTTTTTATATATTTTTAAATTCGGCGTAAAACTATCCCGCCCAAGTACATTGTTGCCACTTCCATAGCTGCACTATTTAATTTATTCAAACCCACATGCTAGTTAATGGGATTGCATAATCAACGTCGCTCGCTTTCGCAGGCCTAAAACTCAACGGAGGATTTAATTGTGGCTCACATTCACATCCTAGCAACCCCATTTCACCGGGATATCATACCTACGCCGAGGTAGTTAACAGTTGAGCTCGTTCATTTTCACCTTCCACACTTTGCTTACTTACGCGATTTCGCCATAATGGAGCTTTTCTTTGTTTGCACCTGGATGTCGTGCGGCAGCGGCTTGGGAAAATCGGCATGGCGATGCACGAGAGGCAGTTGAACTTTGTAATGAATTTCTGGTAGGAACTAATATGAAACTTAAACAAAGGAGCTACTTATGCATTGTGATGGGAGAGAGAAATCTGGAGCGATGCAGAAGGGGAGAGACAATGCACAAACACCTATAACAAGATGTAAAAGTTGAAGTTGAACATCGCAGACGATGTCGAGAGGAGACACGAGTGAACTCTCGCTCTGAATCACCTGCTGCTCCTTGTTCGTCTTGTGCAAAGTGAGCATGCTTTTACTGGGACTATTGTAGGGCTCTCAAGGGTTCAATTCTCTCACAACAGGCACTTCATAAAAATCTCCAATAATCCCCAATTCGATTTAATCCTGTTCCGAAGCGATGCTGCACTCTGTTTTTAAAAATTTATTACACTTCCAGCCAGCCGAGCAATGGCGTCTCGGGCTCTTCGCACCATTTCTGGCTCCGACAGACGACGACTCGTCACACTGTTTGTTACAAACACATCACGTTCGTATCATTGTTTACCACACATTCGTGCACTCGCGATGAAAAACACACACAGACCTACAATATTGCAGCCCCGGCATCGACACTTACCTCGGTATCCAAACAGGTGACGCCGGCTCCGGAGATACGGGATTATCACTTAATCCTCCGGACATTTCGTGTGCCGTTGCCGCCGCTGTTAGAGGTAATTTTTGTGTTTTTTGCAAAGTTGTACGAATATCCTTCAATGTAATTTGAACATCTGGACTAGCTGTTGCAGCATCTGGTGCTGAAACTACACCCGATCCTACTGCATACGGGGACGTCTTTCTGTGCGGAACGGGGGCTGGTGGGGGTGGCGTTGAGTCTTGAACATCTTTGGCAATAATAAATTTTGATGATCGGGCCGTGTCGTCGTCGATGAGGAGGAAAAATCATGATGATGCAAAGGGATGATTCCGGCGACAAGAATAAACAGAATTTCGACGAGAAAGAGGAGAGACAAAGAAAATTGTTATTATTAGCATGAATGAAAATTGTACCCTGAATCCTAATGAAGACATGGCAAACAAATCAAACGCAGGCGGCTCTTGCCAGGAAATCATTTCATGCCTGCTGATTTCCCGGATCTCGCAGTCAATTACAGTGGGAGTCTCCTTTGTGACACCGGTCGGAATCTGAGGTATTTTCTGCTGCATCAATGGGCTTTCTAGTAGAGTAATTTACAAATTTTATCTGTCCCTCTGAGACTCCTAAATGACTCCCTGGTGGCTAGATAAGCCACAAACATTTTTTTTACCAGCCTTGAATTTTTTGGAACCCCCCAAATCAAACCCAAAAGAGCTCCAAATCCAGACGGACAAAAAAAGTTTCAGGCTCACAACTTTTCTCTACCCTTTCCTTCAGACACGGCCTCCAAATGAGACAACCGAGGGAGATCCCACTGTGCGCAATTAATCGTTCTGCGAGTCAGCCGAGACGCAGTCGGAATTATAACGAGCAGACTTACTTATCGAGTAGAGCGTATCCAAGTCGATATCCGTATTCTTGACAACGTTCTGCTGTTGCTGCTTGTTATTGAGGTTGTTCTGGGCAATCTGGCTGGAGAGTTCCTGCACATGCAGAGCACTCGCGTTCTTGACAGCAATTGGAGACGCGTTCTGGCTCTGCGTTACCACGGCCGACAGGATATTCAGGTTGTTGGCTGCCTGTCTCTTCGCCATGTTGAGCGCCACCGCAGCTGCCGCTGATGGATTGGCCACCATTAGGGGCTGCTGGGCGACATTCTGGGCACCCCCAGATGCCGCGATGGGTGACGTTGTGGTCACAATCGGCGAGGAATTCGTTATCAAATTTTCTTTCCTCACACCACCACAGTTGTTGGCAGCATCGATGATGTCTAAGCCGCCGTAGTTCACTCCCGCCGCTCCATTTCGAGCCAGCACTTGCTTGCTGTTGCTCACAGTCGACTGAATCGTCGATATCAGCGTCTGTGGGCTGTCAAGTACCGAATCAATGTACTTGTCAGTAGCTGTTGTTGTTGTTGTTGTAGTGGGATCCACTATCTTGCACTGATCCATGAGCATGGAGATGGTGCCCGCGGTGTTGGGGTTGTTGTTTTCGGTGTCGGACGCGTGGCCGCTGGACAGGCCATCCTCAAGGACGGGCATGCTGTTGTAGATGCGAGCGAAGTTCGGAACACAACCGTTCACGTCGTTTGGAAGCCCTGTGGAAGAGGAAGAGACACGTCTTAAGGCTAATTTTAGACATTTTTTAGCTTCCAGAGTCCTCAAAAGAAAGAAAAAGCCTCCGTCGCTCCTCCTCAGGAGCTTAAGGGCCCTTCAACTGCCAGAAACAGCCTTTTAGCACCTCATCGAAGCTTTTAGGGCCTTTTTATTGACAGGAAAAGCCACTAAGCTTCCCATTAGAAACTTCCAGAGGCCTAAAAAGGACAACAAAGCCCTTTAAGACTCCTCCAGGAGCTTTGAGGCCACTAGACTGGTCATAATCTGAAGGGATATCAATAACCTTCTTCATCAAAAAAATAGTCTAGGTATAGGTTTCGGTCTGAGGAGAGAGGTACAACCCGAATGCAGCGCGCTCACTTGGCGTGCAGCAACCCAATTTGCGAGCGTCCCTTGTCGTCCCTTTTCTTGCCTTTCCCCCGATTTTTTTTTGCGCTTCTTGCCGGCTTGCGAGTCGTGCCAACAAAATTTCGTTTCAATTTGTATTCATTTTTATTTTAACTCGGGTTCTTTGTGCCAGTGTGCCATATAGCGACAGCCGGCACGGAAAAAAGCACGGAATTTGAAAAGTAGTTCACAAATTAGGATGAGAAACGAGCGCCCCGGGAGTAGGGCATTAACGATCCTAAACTCTTTCTCGTTACACCCCCTTGAGTGACGCCTTAAAGACTCTCCCTTTAAAGGCAAACCTTTTCACAAGTGCATTTGCATACAGCCGCAAGATGCAATAATTGGAAGTTCCAAACAATGGAAAGTGGGGCGCACAATCGACGGTCGGAAGCACAATTCTGCAGATTAATTATTTCGGGACAAACATTTGAAGTTTGTGGGCCACACTGGAAACTTGTGCTTGTCTTTCTCATTTCCCTCCCGACCCGCATGTTTGCCGGAATGCGGTCGTGAGCTCAAATTCTTGGACGTTTTTCCAGCTTTTAGCTTTTCAAAAGAGCGTTATGCAATATTTTAACAGACCCTTACGAGTCCCGGCTTTCCCGGCTCATGTTCGGCTTTTTATGCAAATGCATAACGACGCTCCCGTCTAACACCGGTTTCATAACGTGTACAATGCAAATCTAAATTAAATTGCGTGTTTCATTCATCTTGCATAACAAAACAAACACTCATTCATAATTTATCTGGCGTGGACAGATTTGCAAGCAAGCAAAACAACCCCAACGCCGGTTATAGGCCTAGGTAATTAGGAATACATGAGATGTTTGTGTTGCGAGTGTATATCTACATATGATGGCGGTTGTAAGACATGGCTCGCACAGGCCAGAGGGTTGCCTGTCTTTGCTTAATTTGATAACTAACCAATTATGTTGGCAAACAGGAGATTGCGAAGGAAAATGATGAAGTTGTGGGTCTCTTACATTGTTGTCTCAATTTTGGTGTGTGCGGTGCCCGGATGAGATTGATAAGGCGAGAAAGAGGCCTCTCACACATGTGAGGATGAGGACAGAGTCAACAAACCTTGCGTTTAACATGATTACAATGCATGCAGTGCTGATGAAAATGGATCGTAACCCTTTGCCAGACCGAAAAAGAGTTGATACAAGCCCACAGAAAGCACTACTCACCAAATTCGCCACCTAAGCCCGTGTATCGCAGGGAAACCTCGCTGTCCAAGTCCCCGCAGTTGGAGTCGTAGTCTGTCGTCTCGGGCGACAGAGTGAAGTTCCTCGTGTGCCCGTCCGCGTTGTGCTCCACCTCATTGTCTGCCAACTCGCCGCTGCTCCGGCTTCCGGAGTCCAGGAACAGCTCAATATCCTGGTGCTCGTAGATGTCCTCGTGCACTCTCCGGTTGCTGCCAAACTCATCGACGGGAGGCGGAAATTTGTTGGCTAATCGGTGCCCAATGTACGAGGCATTCGTGTTGGCATCCGAGCTTCCGTAGTAATGATTGCTTCCACTGCCAGACGTCACTATTATCTCATCCTGGGCCGTCACTATGCTGTCGTAGCCGCCTCCGTTGTCGCTCTCATTGAAGTCGCTCAACTTCTCGAGGAGCTTGTCGTTGCTGGTCTGGCACGTGAAGAACTCCTCCAGCACCTTGCGGGTCTCCGAGAACTCGTACAAGTAGTCGAACGAGAGAGGCTTCTGCTGCGATGCGGGCATGGACTGCGTCAGCACGTCTAGGGGCGGCGAGGCCGTCGAGGAAGTTAGTAGAGCTGAGAGGTTATTGGACATGGATTGCGAGTTAGTGATTGAGGTCGAGGTGAGATCGAGCCCCACTAAGCCACCACCACCACCACACGGGTTAGAGTTACCGCCACCGAACAAGCTCCCCACCAGATCGTCGCCCGGAGGCTGATCCGAAAGCAAGTCGAACCCGCTCAAATTACCTGAACTCTGCTGCGTGAGGGGCGGCGGCGAGTCCGGGGCGTGCTGCATCTCCGCCAAGTTGTTGTTGGGTGGGGACGTGGCTGCCACTTGCATCTGGTAGGATGACATAACGCGCTGCAAAATAATTGCACACAACTAGTTAGAACGCGCGTCATCACACATCAATGTTTGCCGCTTTAACGTTACATCATTGCGTGAATCACGTATGACAAATAGATTAATCTTTCATCAGAAACTGCCAACGTCTGCGGCCCGGGAGGCACGTACTCTGGAGATCGCAGGGGGAATTTCGGCGCAGGGGTCGGCCTCCCATCTCCTACAGGGATAAACGCTCGTCATCTGATAAGAGGAGCGATTATCCAGGGATTACGGGGATCTAGTTTCTTCAGGGGCTCATCTCCCATGAGAACTGAACAGAGAAAAGGGAGATTTTAGCGAAATTTTTCTTTGATTTTTGAATTTTAGTTGAAATTATTTTCCACTTTTTGAGCTTGGAATCACTAAAAACGGGCTATTTTGAGTAGACGTAGTCGGTCTAGGCCTAAAGAGACCGTTTTCATGACAATCAATTTTCCATCAAAAATCCCGAAATTGAGATTTTCTTAGCGAGCGTCATTTTCAAAATTTTGTTTCAAAAAAATTTTTTTTTCCAAATTTCATTTTTCGGCCCAAAATCTCCTGAAACACAGTTCTTGAGCTAAATCTAGTCGTTTAAGGCCTCCAGGGGCCATTTTCGCGGCAAAAGATTTTTCATCAAAAATCTCGAAATTGACATTTTCTTAACGAGCAGAGGTTTTGTCATTTTCAAAATTTTGGAAAAAAAATTAATATTCACCCGTTTCGGCCCTAAATCTCCAGAAACGCATTTCTTAAGATAGATTAAGTCATTTAAAACCATTAGAGTCTATTTTCTCGACGTAAAATTTTTGGCCAAAAATTCCGAAATCAAGGTTTCGTTAACGAGTGAAGGTTTGGCTTCTTTTTCAAATTCACCTTTTTCGGCCCATAATCTCCAGAAGTGTATTTTTTAAGATAAGTCGTTTTCGAGACACTGGAACTATTTTTGGGCCACAAATTTTGAAAGTTTCTTGAAGAAAAACCTTTTCAATCAGGCGAAAGTCAAGACACTACGGATCCCATGAACGCGAATGGCCGACCCCTTCAGTCCCAGAATGTGACATAACTCATAAACGCACGAGACATCGGCAGGTTTCCGCAATTCCCGAAAACAGAGGAACTTGACATGCGTGTATTCCGGTTCAACACGTACCGATTACCCTACTTTTATGACCCGTGCATGCATGTGTACGTACCTTTGGAAAGCCGGGACGTGGCGGAAACATGGATGGCGACGTGAGCAAAGCCTTTGCATTCGGGGGACGACTCGATGTCTGCTGCATCGACGACTGGTGATTCGAGCTGGTGTGGACACTTGCCCCAAAACGGCGTGGTGAGCCCTCGTAATCGGCTATTTGCAATCCACCTGGAACACACAAACGGCGCGATTACATTAAAATGGGTCGCGTCGGGGATATATTCGACATTGTAAATGCAGATGTGATTAAAGTAATGCCGGAAAAATGGGATTTTTCGTGCTCTGCTGGCCCAGAATGCCACCATGCTCGCGTTGCTCGGGGAAATGCATATTCATGGTTTTAATGAGCGGCTCACGGTTGTTTGTGTACGCGAACGTGAAAAATTAGTGGGAGCGGGCGTTCACTCGCCTCGCATGCTGCCGACTCATCACATGAGTATGCTTTTAAATCCCGGCAATTTGGTTGTTTTGTGCATGCATAAAACAGTTTTGATGCTGCTTTTTTCCTGCTGCAGCCGGACAGGGAGGGGAGTTTAAGTTTCCTGATAACTTGGCTTTCAAAATTAAATTACGTTTTCTGTCCCTTTGTGGCTGAGTTTAAAGGCTCAAAAATTTTTAATTTGTCCGTCTGTCCTTATGTTGAGTTACTGGAGGCTCCAAGGGCCCCTCCTTCCCCAAAAATCAACAAGGGTTTTGGTGCAATTTCCCTCATAGAGAAAAAAATGCATCTGCTATTGAATGCATGTCAGTCTGTCTCTCTGTCCGTCCGTCCGTCTGAATTTTTATAACTCCATAACCAGAAGAGATAGAGACCTACGGTTTTCTGCATCGAGTAGAGCATGGCCCGTAGGGTAGGAGGTTAGACAGTTTGGCAATCAAATTAAATTAAATCAAATAAAAATACAAAATCGAAGATCAAGTATAAGAAGTGTACTTTTCCGAGTAAATTGTTCAACAATCCAGAAACAAAAATCCGGAAAAATTCGCTTCTTATACTTGATCTTCGATTTTGAATTTTGATTTGATTTAATTTAATTTGATTTGATTTTATTCAATTTTAGCATGTATTCTAGCAAATCTTGGAGTTGCCCTTGGTCCATACTATCCACAAGGACGAAGCTAGGGGCCCCCAAAAATTTCAAAATAGAGCCCAGATCAATCGAGACCGTCCATAAGCTCAAAAAGACTAGTTTAAATTCAAATCTTGCCACGAGAATCCAATCAGGAAGCCTGCAAACAAACTAATCCGAGCGAAACATGCCCTGTAACGCGTTCCCTGAGGCACCGACATGATTAAAATAAGTTCCCCCGCCCGTTTTCCGCTGATCCGGCTGTCGAATTTAATTTAAATGGGTCGAATGGGTATTACGATAGTGAATACGTTCGGAATTGCGGGAAGCTCGAATAATAACATGGGAATTTAAACGTGTGCGGCATTGTTGTCGGATCTCTGCTAATCAGAAATGCTGACAATGTTGCCAAAAATTAAGACGTCTACGGAATTCACTCATTCACTCACACAATGACTGGAATTCGGCATTGTTGTTTGTTCTGGAGAGCCTCCCGCCCTGCAGTTGGCATCATTTTTGCCAGTCGAGGAACACACGTTCGAGGGATTCTGTCCCATATCTACTGACGCTGAAGCTGACGCAGGAGGACACTCACAATGGAGTGCAGGCACACGCTCGCTTCTGTTTTCTTGCTGACAGCCTACAGATGTTTCCAATTTCCTTCGAGCGCACGGCCACACATTGCGCCATCATGACTCGAAGGCAATGCAATAAACCTTCCTTCCAGCCAGCGAACGAGAGCACAGTATGAAAGGGAACATGAGCATTTCTCAAAGTCTCTTGAATTAGATTTAATGTATGTGAGCACTTTTATGGAAATTTATATGTATTGCAAGCTGCCTCCCGAACGGGTCGGGGGACGAGGCGGAGGATTTCGGAAAGCACTACATTTGATGTGGCTTTGGAACTTGACAACGCACTGCATAAAAATAATTCATGGGATTTCGCCTCATCGAGTCTCCTTCGCTTCGTCGTTGCTGCCGAGGCTCACGTCTAAATTGTGATAAGAGGATTCCTTGCTTCCGCTATGTCTTAATAAAAATTTCCTGGAAACATATTTTAAGCAGCTTTTGCAGTTTCCGTCGATGTGCACTTATTGGAAGAAGCTTGTGGGCACTGCTCGTAGAAAACCTAAAAATAGTGAGCCCAGAATAACCGAACTTCATTAACAACCCCTGCTCCTGCCAAGAAGGACTAGCCAGTAGCCGAGACGAGTGACATTGATTAATTTTGAGCAGAGCACAATTTGAAACTTTAATAATGAATAATGATTTCCTGTCCCAAGTTTCCCATTTACAATTTTTCCTCGCTCGTCTCCCACCGCAACGGAAATTTTCCACACCACGGACGCCATCAGCGTGCTGTCAATGGGCATTTTAATGGAATTCACGCAACAAAGTCGTCTTGACGGGTTTTTGAGCCAACAGACAAGCCTATTATCACGAGCGCCAATTGAAAGCTGCGGCTTCTGGCTAATTAAAAGCATCTCGAGACGTTTTATGACACGACAATTAGGGCGAGATTGTTTTGAGGTGAGATTAGACAGAGATTAATGGTGCTTTGTTGCTTGGTATTTTGAAATTTAAGAAAAACTAGGAAAATATTATCAGAGTTTTTGAAAAATCCAGACCGAAATTCCAAAAAGAAAAAGAAAGCTACCCTAAGGGCTATTCTAGGAAGTCTCTAGTACACCAAACCACAAAAACGTTTCAAAAACTCAAATGGAAAAAACTTGCAAAAAAAAGCTACCTCTAAGACCCTCTGTTGGAACCTTAAAGGCCCACATAAATAAAATAACCAATAGTCTTTTCTGCAAAAAAAGCTCAAGAAGTGATGATGATTCACTCAAAGAAATTTATAAGAAACTATGAGACTAGGAAAATGAAAGAGTTGCTGAATCTAAAACGGAGGGACACTTACAGGCTTTTTCACTGGAAAATTCCCTGTAAGATCAAGATTGATACAACCTGCCAATTCTGCAATGCAGCTTGAGAAACTGTGGAAGAAACTGTGAGATTATGTGAAGACGAAAAGAGAGCCTGAAACATCCTTTTCCCACTCCAAAACAAGTAAACGAGCTACCACCAAGGATCATATTTGACTTTGTAAAGGACCTTAATCTTCTGCTCTTAGTCTGAGGCAACCAAAGGTATCTTTGGTGGGCCACAATTGGTTCTCAGGAACCTCCGTGGCACTCTGCCCCACTCACGAATCTATCGTCTTCTTACGAACGACATTTCAAGGTCGAAAAATTTGACATTCACCATCTTTGAAAATTTATAACTCAGAGACCTTACAAACTTTTTTATACCTTACATTATTTATTAAAAAAATATAAAATAAAAAAGGGAAAAGGTTTTGCTCACCTATCACCTTCTGAGTCCTGCCCCCATCCCGCTCCTCAGCGCCGCCTCGCTGCTTGAAGTCGTCCAGGCTGAAGCTCTCCTTGATGTAGCGCTGCTTCATCTGCCGGATCTCGTTGTCGGAGATGATGGGCGACGACAGGTTGCGGCTGGACCAGTTGCTGTCGCCGATATCGTCGAACACGACCACTTCCTCGTGCTGCTGCCCCTGCTGCAGATTCTGCATGGAGGTCGTGGGACTGATGGGACTGGGCGCCGAGTAGCTCTCCATGACGCTGTCCATGCTGCAGTTCTCGACCGGACTGCGACCCACCTTGATCTGGCCCGCACTGTGGTGGTAGTAGGAGTGCCCCCCGGGTCCCCCACCGCCCGACAAGTAATGGTGCTTCGGCAGGGGCTCGAGGTCGCTGAGATCGGGCGAGTTGAGGACCGTGCTGGCGGGCGTCGTGTTGGGCGTCCGCTGGTGCCGCATCTCGCGGAGCGACACGTCCACTTCCTTGTAGAGGTTCACGTAGGGGTTCGGCTGGTAGCTCGACCCGACCGGGTACCTCTTCGACTGCCCCTGGTCCCCCTTGTTTGCGTTCATTTTGCTGATTGCGCTTCCTGGCTCCACGCCGACTGGGTTCAAATTTATGTCGCACGCCCTGGGCCGACACTTGGGAAAGAGCTTCGAAATTTGTTCGTTCTCCAATGGGAATAAATTACTATCATCAGTCTTTGAATTGGTACTCAATTGCTTTTGCTGCAAACTCGTCAATGTCGATGTCAGCGACGCCTTTGAGGGTATTTTGTTTGCGTTATTCGACAAGTTGCCCGATATTCCGCCACCACCAATACTGTTACTTGAATTCGTATTTTGGCTGCTTGTTATGCTCGTGTACGCGTACGGTGATGTATTTATCATTTCTTTCTATATTGATTTCCACAATACCATCGATACATATTCTTGTAATCTGCGAAAATGGAAATAACCTCGTTAGTGGGCTCGAAGGTCATGCCGTCCCGCCCCCCAGAGCTCGTTCCACCTGCCCCACAAACTATCACATCTTCCGTCCTCTCTCAAATTGCTTGTACGGGACGATTATTTATGAGATGATTAGTATCAGACACACGAATTTCTAAAATCAAGCGAAAATCAGATGAACGTTCGGGAAATTCTCCACTTTTCCGCCCCCACCCACGTCCCACACAACCATTAAGCTCGCTCACAACACCATAAATCACGAATAATTTGTTTTGGCTTTTAATACAACTTGCCAATGAAATTCCGAAGCAATAAAGCTCACTTTAGGTGCTCCATTAGTGCCGAATATGCGATGCTTCGGCGGGCACCTTCAAGGTGAGGCTGAGGGGTTGTGGGTGGGCCGGGTTCCGCCGCTGCAGGTGGCAGGAAGTGCGGGAAATATGGCTCACTTCGGCACGGGAGAAGGAGGTGGGAAATCGTAAACTATTTTATTGTTGTTGCAGGAAATAGCTGTGGAATATCTCGAAAGACGTACGCAAATTCATAAACCGAATTAATTCGTGTTGGAAGTGATACCGAGCTCTATCTCGGATACGGATTATTCAAATATTTGCACAAATTAATTTTCTATGGAGACCAATATGAGACTTTTGTTCCTCTTAATTGACGCCATTGTTCCCCGGGGAGCCTCCCCGCAGGCTTTGCCCCAACCCCAGTGGCCAATCGCAATTATTTCGGCTGCAAGGAAATTTCTTCGAACCTATTAGTTTTGTGCGCAGTAAACTCGGGACGCTTCTTGCCATCACCAGCAACATCACTCACAATGGCTCAGTACATTTATCAAGTGACATTCCGCGATGTTGTAAGTCGCTCTACATTTAATGGCAACAATTTAGCAAAATACTTCTCTCGCTCGCTTTGCTTCTTCCCGCACTGAGCCGAGCTGAGCCGCTCTGCAGAAAAGTGGGTAGGGCGCTATTATTTCGATTCATTCAATTCAAATTCCAGCATTTCATAATTCTTGCTATCATGCACAATCAACAAAAAAATGACAAAAAAAATTTTAAAAAAATATGCTTTTACCCCATATGAGGCAAAACCGTCGGAAAACTCACTTTTTGTATCTAAATCCAGTTTAGTCTGATATTTTCTTAGTTTTTCCAAAATTTCCACGATTATTTTTCGACTGTCAAGTCAGTCAACAAAACACATACAGACTCAGCAGATTCAACGAAAATCTCTCTTCAACCGTCGTCGAACGAAGCTGTTAAATTATTATCAAAAATAGAATTATGCCGGGGCTTATTATGCTCCATCGCTTACAGCTCCGTCGTCCATCTCCTCATTTTATTTTCGCTCTCCTCCCTTATCGTTTTTCTGCTATTTTGCCTTTCATCACCATGTTGGAACCTTACTTTTTTTTCTTGGCAGTTGGCACCCCATCCCAGCTACGATTTTTCTGGCAAAGCAAAAGTTTCCCCACAGTGTCCGTCAGTCTGCAAAAGTTTTCCTTATCGCACACGAGGCAAGTCCATTGATTGCGTTTTCCCACTGGGCTTTGGCCGCGCCAAATTTCACTTCAAAGTATCCGTATCGCATTGTGAAGCCATTTACCCACGATATAATGTACACCACCTACTTTTACAATGCAAAGTCTCAAGAGTGAGTTGCGGAAGAATTTTTTTTTTTGTGTGCGGGTGTGTGACGATGGAACCGCAAGTGGAGTATCATATCTCAGACAGAGGGAAATTGAGAATAAAATCGACTTGTTGGGAGTTCAAATTTTCCTTCCTTTCTTCGAGTTGTGCGCCTCAGTTTTCGCAGCCGACCACTTCCCAGACGCTTTTTCTTGCCATAATTCTTTCTGTCTGTTGGATGTACTTGATTTTAAAAAGTCGTTTTGTTTTGGGAAATCTGAAGATATTTCGGGACAACTTTTGGGAACTTTTAAGACGTCGTTCTCGAAGCAGTCGATAAAGAGTTGATATTCCTCCCAAGCAATCTCTTTAAAAGACATTTTAGGTATTTTCAAACCAATGAATTAAAAAGCTTTAAACATTTTTTATTCACCACATTCTTATATTTTCCCTCCTCCCGCTCGCCCCGCAATGCTATGTTATCCGAGGAATGCGGAATAGGGGTGGTGTATCGCTGATGTTAATAAAAATGCTGCACCATCGTCTTGTGAATTATAAAGCCCTCCCAGTGGTGCTCTAGTGTACATCTTGTGTGTTGTGCAAAAGTAATGGTTCATTAACCTTGAACATGCCCGCGTTTCTTTCGTGCACTTTTGAAAGCGACAACTAAATCAATACGAGCGGGGGCTGTTGTGCTAAAATGTTCATGATTCGTGTACGTTCTCTATGTGTGACGACAACGACGCTGCCTAGTGGGGCGAAGAGGTTCCGTGCTGCAGGCTTTTCACTTCGGTGCGCGCTTCTAGGCGGGCGGAAGAGTGCAAGGAGCAATTAGAAATGTGTCTGAGTGTCTTGGGAAATGAGCAAACTGGAGCTGGAAAGCGAGACACTGCACACAGTCTGTGGGGAGATTTCACTGAAATTGGTATCTGAGGGAGGGAAAAAAATGTCCTGGGCGAAAATGGGTTAAGCAGACCCTCCCCGAGGCCAGTTCCGCTCCACTCAAGCAGCTACGGTGACAATGGAGGATGCGAACAAAAGAAAATTCTAAACAAAGCGGCAATTTGTGAGCACTGATTTGCCTCCAAACCGCCCCAATACCTCAGAGCAGCCATCAAAAGTGCGCAATCAAGACATTCTCGATAATATTCCTCACGTGACTCATACACCGGCAGTCGGCACCCCTCGCTATCACACCCTCATTTCTTCCTTTGATATTCTTTTCCTCACCATTATTCCACATGCCCCCGACACATGTTTGTTCTCTGTATTTTACGTATTTGCCTCCGCGCCGTTCTCAATTTGCCTTAATTTTATTATTTTATTTAGTACTCCAGTTTCTCTCTATTTAGTTCTCTCTCTCTGACACCACCTCATTGCCATATTTTGTGCAATTTGTGCAACATAGCACAATCACTCTCGGTTGACATTGCTATTGTCTTGCGAAAGACGACGAGGACTCATCAACGGCGACGCGGCTTCGGCAATGAAAACTCTCGACCGCACGTACCTGCCACCATTGAGGAAACTAAAAGCAGAAACCCGATATTTTGGTATTTGCTTTCTTGCTTTCGGGGCCTTCTCGAACCCTCAAGGGCCTGTTTAAATACTACGTCACGGTCTGGGGGGAGTCTAAGACTTCGAGCACGGAAATTTTTTAGGTGGACAAACAGAGCAAAATTTTCAGCCAATTTTCGTGGAAGTTTGGATTTGAGACCTACTTGGATCGAAAAAAAAAAATCTCCCAAAGTACTTAAGTTCGAAGGCTCATCTCTTGGTGGCTGTTTTTAGGGTTCCCTCTAGTGATCGTCACCAAAGATGGGAGCTCTAGCCCCCGTACTTTGGGAGCTAGAGAAAATCGAATTTTTGTGAAATTTTTGTATGGGAAAATTTCACCAAGATTTGATTTTCTCTAGCTCCCAAAGTACGGGGGCTAGAGCTCCCATCTTTGGTGACAATCATTAAAGGGACCCCTAGAAACAGCCACCAAGAGATGAGCCTCCGGACTTAAGTACTTTGGGAGATTTTTTTTTTCGATCCAAGTAGGTCTCAAATCCAATCTTCCACGAAAATTGGCTGAAATTTTTGCTCTGTTTGTCCACCTGAAAAATTTCCATGCTCGAAGGTCTAAGAGTCATCTGGAGAAAATTTGATGTTGCTAGGAATCTCCTCTTGCCGATGAGTCACAACCACAAAAACCCTTCTCCTGCGACACTCCGGCTCGGGACTCCCTCACTCCGGCAGTCGGGGAGCTACGAGAAAACCGCAATCATATAAAATTTCACGCACAATGATTCATCGTTGTCTGCGTCTTTTTATGTTGGTTTATGCTGGTTTCGTGTTGTTTTTGTTATTATTATTTTTGGAGACCCGCGTACAGGTCGTGTACATGTGTGTACGACCGAAATCATGCATGCAAATGTTATGATTTATGACGACACACCAAATTCAGGAGCCTCACCATTACGTCCTTTCCATTGTGTTATAACTTACTTACATGACACTAACATGAATTTTTCATTTCTCTTTATACTCTCGCGCGATCGCGAAAAGCTATTTCCACACACTTCCAAACTCCACGGAGATTTTGGTTATTTTCGGCTTTCGCGATTCGCGTCTAGTCACTAGGATACTGGAAACTACCGAAAGAAGCAGCTTACTGCTTACTCGCACGACGTCGACTGTGGAAATGAATGTGTAAAATTATTATCGATTTTTCCTCCTCGACGACTAGCTTCAATACATTACTTGCTCGACTTTCGAATTTTCCCTTTTTTCACCACACTTTTCATTTCCGAGACGGAACACCCGCAGATCCGTCCGTTCTGGGCGACAAGAGAGCTCTGATAACGCAGGGGACGGGACAAATGGGATGCTTTTGACCCGACCAATTTCTCCTCGGCTCCACTCAGGAGCCATTTTCGCACCTTCGCGTACCTCTCTGGGAATATTTTGTTATGACACTCGTTCGGAGCTTGTGGCTGCTCGAACCTATGCACTTTCTACCATTAAATTCACTTGTTTAGTAATGATTTTCAATTATTTTCACGCCGACCTTTTCACTGCTGTCTGATCTGTTTTTATTAAACTACTGGAAGGAACGCGAGCAAGGAACGCGAGTCGATCGGAATCGCTCAAATGCGTGACGCAAGCCAGTCCAGCTGTTTGTGATTGATTTTCCGATTTCTCTTCTTTTTCGAGTTTCGTCGCGTGATTGCTGGACTTTGTGCCGAAAACTGCTGCATTAGTTCGACGACAGCTTGATTCTTGCCACAGACCCCTGCTTCTTCGTTCTCAAAGACATGTTTTGGCGCCAGTTTTCCCGGAGGCTTAGTTCCGTCGCTGGCGGATACCGGGTGCAGAAAGTCAACCCGTTTGCCAGCATAAAAATCGTCGGGAATCTCAACTACCGAATCCAGCCCTTTGATCTGTTCGAGTGCCAGGTGAGAGGAGCTTCGTGAAGACGAAAAATAAAATTTTGCTTTCCAGGACTCAAATCTCCTGAGGGCCTCAATAATCGACCCTTCCAAAGGAGCTCTGCTGGACCACGTCCGGATAAACGTGACCGCCGACACCATCGAGATCAGCGACTCTGTCTCGGACGAGGGCGCCTGGTGCTTGCTGGAGGTTCCCATCAAGGCAGATCTTAGCATCGTGAATGGCGGGGACTCAGAGATCTCAGACATGCACTCTGACCTGCTCGAGGTCACGAGTCGGTTTGTGAGGACCAAGAACATCAACAGCCGGGAGGTGAGGGTCGAGAGCGAGGGGGCTGAGTGTCTAGGCATCCTGCTGGGCCAGGAGGTGTTTTTTCAACGTCAAGAACGGAGACCTCAATCTCCACAAGGTCCAGGGGGAGAAGCTCTTCGTGACGCACGAGGGCGGGCGAGTTGTCACGAACTCCTGCTACGCCAACTTCTCCTCCTTCGAGTGCAAGAACTCCATCCTCAGGCTCAAGAACGTCCACAAGGTCTGCCAGATCAGCGGCCAGGGTTCGGGCGAGGTCCACATGAGCGGCTTCTACGGCACTCTCCTCCTCGACGTGGCCGACTACAAGCTCAACTTGCAGCTATCGGAGCTCGTTGACGTCAACAGGATACGAAGCGCCTACAAGGACCAGGCCTTCATCAATATGGCCGAGAAGGTCTTCGAGGAGTGTCGTCTCAGCATTCACGGAAACTACATTGGAGTGGACAAGAAGATAGTGGAGATGGATTCTAGCAAGATGGGGGACAAGGACACGATTGTGTTCAACAAGGAGGATCTCAAGCACCAGCTGAGTATCGACCACGCGGGCCAGACTGTTCTGGGAAAGCTGGACTGGGCGGACACCTTCGACTTCAAGGAGAAAATTAAATCAGCACCGACTTAGTGGGAAGCAGCTTTATTGAACCAAGGACGAGTCTTTTCCTCAACGGTGTGCTAGCTAGTGTTACCCGCGCATTTGACCTGGAAAATAAAAGGAGCTTTTAGTCGCGATTCTCAGTTTGCGTTTTCCCTCTGGAGCTGATGGGGTCAATCAGTGAGGGCAAGTTGTTATCATTATACACCAGCTTTAAGCTGGATACGTCTAAGCGTATATTAAAGTCATCAGTGAAATTGTTGTCTTAGGGCCTGTTCACATATTACGTCACGGTCCAAGGGGGGGGGGGGGGGTGTCGGCCGCTCCGTGACAGTCAGTACAAACTCAAGTACTGTTATATAGGACAAACCGTGACAGAGGGGGGGGGGGGGTCGAAAATCTCGATTTTCACCGTTACGTAATATGTGAACAGGCTCTTAATGAAATTTGAACACAATTTTTACCTGCTCAAGGGATTTTCAGTCAACAGGTAGCCTCTTGTAGTCAGGCCCGACGAAAGGGGGGGAAAGGGGGTAAACCTCCCGGGCCCGTGATTTTTTAGGGGGCCTGGGCCGGCGTCTGGGCCCCTAGAATCTCGAACATTTCCCTTTGATAGTACCAGGCCCAGATTTTCTCTCGGCGGCCCTGCTTGTAGTCAGCAGAAATCCAGCTAAACCTGCAAGAAAACATTTTCGTTTGAATCTGACTTTTCATAGTTTTTCTCTCAAAATTTAATAGTTTCAGGAGGAAAATGAAGCTCATCAAATATTTTATGATAGGGATAACTGAACAAATGTTTTTCATCAGAAATAATCGAGCTTGAATTTTTTCTTCTGTACACACAAGCTTACCTTAATTGGGCAGTCACCCTGAATCTTCACATGTGGCGGCCTGAAATGACAAAAGATCGACCGATTAGCTGGGTTTTGCCGGCAAAACGTCTCCAGATATTTTATTAGGGGATCAGAAAGACCAATCTACCAATCGTCATGAATTTTCAGACTGGGGCGGTAGAGTTTGAGCATCATAAAGGCGTTTCGGGGCCATTGCTCGTCCGCGTGGCTTTTTACCTTTTGCCCTGGAATCCACTTTTGGCGACATATTTCAACCCATTTTGAGCCTCAATCTCAGCACTGTAGTCGTTTCTGTAAAAAAAGACGAAATAACCTATAAAATCTGGCGTAAGTTGGACAAAATGGTGGCGAGAAAAATTTTCAGTAAGGACCAGTCGTCATGGAAATCAGACTGGGGCGGTAAAGCTCATCACTGGATATCACTCTTTGCAGTTAAGCTGCTCTAGAACTCACCATTATCCGTTTTCCATGTTTGGTTGGGGCCGCACCGACTTTATCATGCCGAAGCTCACGAAAATACAGGACCGCATCGTCCTCCTCGCCGACTTTTTATATTCGACGTCACATGTCAATTTTTCGACTGGGACTGTCAACTGGAAACTGCGCACATCTGCGCACATCAGCTGTTCGTCAATCCGAACGAGTAAAGAAGTAGTGCGTTGAACGAGTGCAAGGTAGAAGCTGTGATTTCGGCTCGTTTTCGGCTTTTATGAATTGATATTTTGTGAGAAATAAGTCAGAGACACCCCAAAGAACGATGCTCATCAAAGAATAGTAAGTGACATGGAAAAGCGGAGCGAAAAAGCGACGAAGAGCTGAGTTGGCAATTGATTTTTCCACGCACTACCTTTGTCCACTTCATTTGTTGGCTCGAACTTTGATTACGTGTTTTATTTGCCGCATAGATAGGGAAATACCCTTTGCATTAGTTATCATGGCCATTCACTCGTTGACCTCCAAAAATATTGTGCTGCAGCCGTTCGTGATGAGATCGTCGCGACAGATAATTGGGTCAAGGATGGGAGAAAATAATAAAAATCCATAAACGCCACAGAGTCGCATCCTTGGGTGCTCCGATATTGCAGACTTAGATGAAACATTAATGAGTTTTTGATTTTTGCTTGCAGCCGAGTAACGTTGCCGCTCACAGTTGAAGAGGTAAGTGCTTGTATTTTGAAATGTATTCCAAGAGCCTCTTGAACTTCAATAGAGAATTTGAGATCAAAGTTTTACTGCCACGAACTCATTTCACTCATAAATTTTAATAGCTCTTTATCTAGAAAATTTTACTGATAAGTAGTCGTTTCGAAGTTTAGCCTCCGCCAAGTCTCCGAAGCGAATTTATTGAACAGTAACTTATTGCTTCGAATTCTGGTGAACAGGAATTCACGATTCAGTAATCTGGAATTTCATAACAACTAAATTAAGGATGTCTTCTTCTGGTTCCTGGTAGAGGAGACTCCAGGCAGGCCCGACGAGAGGGGGGGGGGGAAGTGATTTTTTAGGAGGCCCGGGCCCCTAGAATCTCGAACATTTTCCTTTGATAGTGCCGGGCCCAGATTTTCTCTCGACGGCCCTGACTCCAGGTCTAAAGCACCCATTGAATTGAGCTCTTCTCTATGACCTTGACATTGAATTGAAACCGTGGAAAATTTAGATCGTCAAATGACTGTAGCTAACAAAAAAATAGTCCTGCAGCACACGAGAAGTAAACAACAACTCAATAAAGTTGATAAATGTGTATTAACAAGCCTCGTGCCATTTTATATATGAAGCGAATTGCATATCAGTTGGATGCGTTGGCGGCCCCAGTTATTATTTATTCAGGCGCAACCTTTGATAACAGTGAATAAATTCAATCCTGCAGCACGTTGTCATATCGATGTTTTTGAATGATTATTTTCGTTTAATTTGCATAACACATGTATTTGTCCAAAATCCGGGACCGATTCTAACTTGAATGCCTCCATTATTTCAGTACCAAGTTGCTCAACTGTATTCCGTAGCAGAGGTATCAAAGAACGAGACGGGAGGTGGCGAAGGCATCGAGGTGCTTAAGAACGAGCCTTTCCACGACTACCCTCTTCTGGGTGAGTGTTTATTGGCAGAAAAAAATGTGCAAGAACAAAAAAAGCCAATCAACAGAAAGTTTAATCAAAAAATTCCAATTTGAGTTTCCAACTGACTTGCTTGTTTGCAGGTGGAAAATATAGCTCGGGACAGTACACGTACAAAATATACCACGTTGCATCGAAAGTACCTGCTTTCATACGCCTACTGGCTCCCAAGGGATCACTGGAAATCCACGAGGAGGCCTGGAATGCGTACCCGTACTGCCGAACTGTGATAACAGTAAGTTTTATGCATAGTCTGAGCTTCATATATGCAAATTAGTGGCATGTCGGTTTGAATAATTTCAACTTGATTCATACATACCTGGGGCAGGTGGTGCAATCAAACCACTGGAAATCCGTTTCGGAATGTTGCTTCAAACTGTTTCCCAACCTTGAACCTTTCCCTATAGAAGATATACCACCGCTTCTGACCTTCTATTTCTATCAAATAAACTATTGAGATTTCCCAGGAAAACATGATTAAAGCTTAGTCGGGGACGAACGCAATTCAATTTGTCTTCGTTGTAGAAACCTATTGGACCCCTGACTTCGTTCCCACAGGTTAAAGAGTCTTACTTCAGAAGGATTTTTTGTCAAATTTAATGTCATCTAACATTTGCTCGAGTTTCAGTTCAATTGGAGAAAAAATTTTTCGCCTCATACTAACTTTGAGAGCCCTCAGCTCCTCACCCTTTAGGTCAGGGACTTACATGATCTAAAACACAAGTTGCTTCGTTTGTCATTTTACATGACCATTCTGAATTTCAGCTCAATCGGAGCAACTAAATTTTTCCCCCCTTTGGAGGCCTCTCACCCCAACCCCTTAAGTGATAGAGGCAAACATGTGGTCTATGATTTGCTAGATTTGACATGATATATAACATATCCAAAATTCAGCTCAATCGGACGATGTATAAGGAACTTTCATACAACGGGAAAACCCCCTCAATTACCCCCAAGGCAGTTTCTCGAAAAAACCAAAACCTTTCGCCCACCCTCCAAACCATACATGACATCATGTAAAAACCGCAGGTCTCTAGCTCTTGTAGTTTCCGAGCCTTTGCTACTCAGACGGACGAACAGACGGACATATCGGACACAAAAGTGCAATAGAGCTAAACTTTTTTTGTTCAATTAGTTCTGAGCCTTATTATTCTCGATCCAGAAAAAGTATTGAAATTATTCGTATGTATTTTCCGCCCCAAGAACCCCAAGTGGATGGGAGAAAAATTTTTCATCTACATCGAGTCGCTGCACCTCGACGACGTGGGCGACTCGGACAACGTGAGTAATCAAGCTGTGCCTTTTTCTAATTAGTACCTACTGTTTTTACTTGCACTGCTCGCTGCTGCATCCCTCGCTTGCTTTTGCTCCCGCACGCTGACACGCGCCCGTAGAACCCCAAGTTTATGAAGTCCAACTTTCTCATATGCATTGAGTCCTTCCACGCACCTGACGATGTCGGAGCACTTGAAAACGTGAGTAGGGCTTTTTCATTCAAGAGTCTTTTTGTGTTAAGGCTTTTTGTGAGCCTTTTTTCAAAGCAAGGGAATTTTCATGAGTTTCCACGTTCAGGTCCACGAGCTACCCCCTGATAAGCTGAAGCAGCGGGAGGTCATCGATATCGACATCGCTAACGATCCCGTATCGACGGCAGACTACAAGGCCTCGGAGGACCCCACCAAGTGAGTATCCCGAGACAAACCCCCGACAGCATTTCCCAACGGACCATTTCCAGAATCAAGTCGGAGAAAACGGGCCGTGGACCCCTGGAGGGCCCGGACTGGAAGAAGAGCGTGAGTCCCGTGATGACGTGCTACAAGCTGGTAACGTGCGAGTTCAAGTGGTTCGGGCTGCAATCGAGGGTGGAGAGCTTCATCCAGAAATCGGAACGCAGGCTCTTCACTGTGTTTCACCGGTAAGCCCCTTTTAAACCCCCTTGTGAAAATGAATAAAATTAATTGCACTCCAGACAAGTATTCTGCTGGATTGATCGCTGGTTCGGCATGACGATGGACGACATTCGCGCTCTGGAGGATAAGACGAAAGAGGATCTCGATAAGCAGCGGCAGGCGGGCGAAGTGAGGGGGATGCGAGCCGACTGCGACTAGATAGAACTGCTCATCAAACTCTTTTGCCATCCATGCTGTGCTAGGCTCTGTAGAGGCTGCTAAATCTTGTCAACAAATCAGTACGACTTAGGACACACGTGCAATCAATTAGAACCAATTAACTGAAACGCAGATAATATTTTCTCTCAACGACTCTATTTTGACGTTTAACAGGAATTTTTGTACTTTTAGTTGTAGTTTCGGAGCTTCTAATAAAGCAATTATTTACCAGTTCTTGGAACGTTAAAGTTATTTTTAGTGCATTTTCATCAATTTTGAAAAAAATGCACTTATGTGTCCGATATGTCCGTCTGTCCGTCCGTCTGAGTCGCAAAGGCTCCGAAACTACAAGAGCTAGAGACTTGCGGCTTTTTGCATGATGTCAGGTATGGTCTGGAGGGTGGACGAATTGTTTTGGTTTTTCCGAAAAACTGCCTGGGGGGTAGTTAAGGGGGTTTTCCTGTTGTATGAAAGTTCCATATACTTCGTCCGATTGAGCTGAATTTTGGATATGTTATACATCACGTCAAATCTAGCAAATCATAGAACACATGTATGACCCTATCACTTGAGGGGGTGGGGTGAGAGGCCTCCGAAGGGGGGAAAAATTTAGTTGCTCCGATTGAGCTGAAATTCAGAATGATCATGTAAAATGACAAATGAAGCAACTTTTGTTTCGGGTTATGGTCTCAAAAATGTAAAATAACGGACTCTAGGGGTCAATAAGTGGCCATCCAAGACTTCCCCTGGCGAACTGAAGGGCAAAATTTCAAATTCAACCGATTGAGCTGAAACTTTGGAAACTGTTAGCTGGTATTAAATCCAGCAAAAAACAGTTCTACAGTAAGTCTCTATGACCTAAGAGTGTGGAGTTAAGAACTCCCAAAGTTTGTATGAGGCGAAAATTTTTTAAATCCAATTGAGCTGAAACATGGGACTTGTTAGATGACATTAAATTTAGCATCTACATTAAGGCTCTATGACCTGTGTGATCGAAGTCAGGGGTCCAATAAGTTTCTGCAGTGACGGAATTGGGAATAAAATATTTCACTTCGACCCAACTTTTGCAACAAGTGAATTGAAAATGCACTCAAATGCGTTCGTCCCCGACTAAGCTTTAAACATGTTTTTACCAAATTTTGTACCATTTTTTCACCAAATTTTTACCATTTTTGTACCATTTTTTTACCAAATTTTTACCATTTTTCGACCATTTTTTTACCGACTTTTTACCATTTTTTTACCAAATTTTTACCATTTTTTACCATTTTTTTCCCTTTTTTTACCAAATTTTTACCATTTTTTAAACATTTTTTTACCATTTTTTAACCAAATTTTTACCATTTTTTTACCATTTTTTACCGACTTTTTACCATTCTTTTATCATTTTTTTACCATTTTTTTACCGACTTTTTACCATTTTTTTACCATTTTTTAACCAAATTTTTACCATTATTTTACCATTTTTTTATCATTTTTTTACCATTTTTTATCGACTTTTTACCATTTTTCGACCATTTTTTTACCATTTTTTTATCATTTTTTTACCATTTTTTTACCATTTTTTTACCATTTTTTTACCAAATTTTTACCATTTTTTTTACCATTTTTTTACCAAATTTTTACCATTTTGTTATCATTTTTTTACCATTTTTTTACCATTTTTTTACCATTTTTTTACCATTTTTTAACCAAATTTTTACCATTATTTTACCATTTTTTTATCATTTTTTTACCATTTTTTTATCGACTTTTTACCATTTTTCGACCATTTTTTTACCATTTTTTTATCATTTTTTTACCATTTTTTTACCGACTTTTTACCATTTTTTTACCATTTTTTTACCAAATTTTTACCATTTTTTTTACCATTTTTTTACCAAATTTTTACCATTTTTTTATCATTTTTTTACCATTTATTTACCATTTTTTTACCATTTTTTAACCAAATTTTTACCATTATTTTACCATTTTTTTATCATTTTTTTACCATTTTTTTATCGACTTTTTACCATTTTTCGACCATTTTTTTACCATTTTTTTACCATTTTTTTACCAAATTTTTACCATTTTTTAACATTTTTTTTACCAAATTTTTACCATTTTTAAAACATTTTTTACCAGTTTTTAACCAAATTTTTACCATTTTTTTATCATTTTTTTACCATTTTTTTACCGACTTTTTACCATTTTTCGACCATTTTTTATCATTTTTTTACCATTTTTAGTGCATTTTCATCAATTTCAAAAAATATTTTCTCTCAACGACTCTATTTTGACGTTTAACAGGAATTTTTGTACTTTTAGTTGTAGTTTCGGAGCTTCTAATAAAGCAATTATTTACCAGTTCTTGGAACGTTCAAGTTATTTTTAGTGCATTTTCATCAATTTTGAAAAAATGCACTTATGTGTCCGATATGTCCGTCCGTCCGTCCGTCCGTCTGTCCGAGTCACAAAGGCTCCGAAACTACAAGAGCTAGAGACCTGCGGTTTTTTGCAAGATGTCATGTATAGTCTGGAGGGTGGCCAAAATGATTTGGTTTTTCCGAAAAATTTTGGAATATGAATTTTGGATATGTTATACATCATTTCAAATCTAACAAATCATAGAACACATGTATGACCCTATCACTTGAGGGGGTGGGGTGAGAGGCCTCCGAAGGGGGGAAAAATTTAGTTGCTCCGATTGAGCTGAAATTCAGAATGATCATGTAAAATGACAAATGAAGCAACTTTTGTTTCGGGTTATGGTCTCAAAAATGTAAAATAACGGACTCTAGGGGTCAATAAGTGGCCATCCAAGACTTCCCCTGGCGAACTGAAGGGCAAAATATCAAATTCAACCGATTGAGCTGAAACGTTGGAAACTGTTAGATGGCATTAAATCAAGCAAAAAACAGTTCTACAGTAATTCTCTATGACCTAAGAGTGTGGAGTTAAGAACTCCCAAAGTTTGTATGAGGCGAAAATTTTTTAAATCCAATTGAGCTGAAACATGGGTAATTGTTAGATGACATTAAATTTAGCATCTACATTAAGGCTCTATGACCTGTGTGATCGAAGTCAGGGGTCCAATAAGTTTCTGCAGTGACGGAATTGGGAATAAAATATTTCACTTCGACCCAACTTTTGCAACAAAGCGAATTGAAAATGCACTCAAATGCGTTCGTCCCCGACTAAGCTTTAAACATGTTTTATAGGAGAACTTCCTTTGAATAACAAATTTTGTTTTTTATGGAGAAAAACGTCTGTTGTTGCTACGAAGGTCAAGGGTACCGAAAGAGAAAATTCATCCCATTATTTTATTCCTTGAAACATCATGTAGGAAGACTAAGCTGTACCTGGTAAAATATGCACGTATTAAAACTACGTTCATGCTCCAGTAGTTCTTCATTTATTCATTTGCATTCCAGGAAGCCAGGCTAAAAGTTTCCTGGACTTTCGACGTTTTTCAAATGCCAAATTTTCCTGGCCTGGCACAAACTGTCGTTTTATAATTTGCTGTGCAACTTTTTCGCGGCATTCAAGTCTCTCGATTATGACTTAATAAAATTGTGTTAAAAAGCAGTGGCGTTCTGGAGCTCGCTTTTTGATACCGTAGGGATATAACAAGGAAAGTAAAGGGGGGAAAAGTCAAATAAAAAATATGGCGCCCTTTTCGAAAATTCAGGGAGAAAGGAGTGGACTTTGTCCTCTCCAACCCCCTCATTTAAATTCCCATTTAATTTTTGTCCGCTCATTAAATGAATCAAGTACATGTTGAAAGCGTGGAAGGGAAGGTGGGATGTTCAAAAAGGCTCATAGGATTCTGCAAAGTCCGCGACGGACGCTTATTCGGCTTCTCAATGTACTTTTTTAGCTCCCACAAATGCAATGGTGTTTTTAACGAACAGCGCATATGCCGGCACGTGCTACGGGAAACGGTGAGAATGGAAGCGTCTCTGTCAACGACTGCCTATATATTAGGAGAGCTCACAGCGCAACGACGCTCAGTAGCAAGTTCACCTTCAGACCGACGAGACGCATAAAGTTTGCATTCGCTGTAATTACACCAAGTAAGTGAGGCTCGAGATGATTGTGATAGTGAACATACGTTCTCGAGTGCTTTAATAACACTTGTGGAAATCTCTGTGAATTGCGTGATTGGGAAAATAGTGAAAAAATCATGGACACTTACAACGTGCTGTGGTTCCGCCACGGATTGCGTCTCCACGACAATCCGGCCTTGGTTGAGGCCATGAAGAGCGACTCTCCTAATGAGGTCGTCCATCTGATTCCCATCTTCGTGTTCGACGGCGAAAGTGCTGGTAAGTTTTAATCACGCGCCCTCCCCCACTCCTAAAGACGTCAGCGTGACGCCAGGATATGTTTTGCTCAACCGACCCTTGAGCGAATGAATTATTCAGATGGAAATCAAACGAGAAGAAAAGGTTGGGGACATTTGAACTGTGTCGGCGTAATTCAGCTCGTGATTGGTGGCTTAGGGCTATTAATAGCCCAAGTGGGTCCACTGATTTCCCTTCATTAGGCGGGGAATTTTACCTTTTCGGAGTACTGAGATAATTAGCTGATTTTCCAAGACTCCAACCAATTAGGATAACGTCTTCCAGCCTTTTAATGCAACGAAATTTCGCTTCCAGGCTCTGACTAATCTGATTTTAATTCCCCCCGCCAGTTGAATATTATCTCAGTGATGAAATAATGGATCGAAAATATGTCTAATTGATCCTCGTCATTCAATGATATGATTGAATAGGAGGATTGCTCAATCGATTACGGTTGGAATTCGAGGGAACAGGATTATCATTTGAAGCAGGATATCAGGGATTTGTTCCGAGTGCCTGTACACGTGACATTCATGGGTAAGGAAAGGAAATAAATTGAAAGAATATCTTCACATCAATATGATGGAATTCAAGGAAATTCGTGCATTCAATTTCAAAGAGAATCGGATTGAAAACTTGTCGGAGGGGCGGTACACAAGGACGCTCTCAGGCTTGATGTCCATTATTTCAATGACAATGAAAATTGTCTTTAACAAGCACGTCAATTTAGACTTGTTTGGCTATTTATGAAAAGAGGGTCCTTAATAAGCGTCCAGCCCTTTCATGTCAGACTGTGTATTTTCATTATCCCCAAAACCCTGGTTACTACATAATTAGATTAGCTCGCCCGCCTGCTCTTAATTGCTCTGGCTTTTGAAAGGTCTCCCAGAATTGCATTTTGAGTTAAAATTACACGTGAGCTGAAACAAACTATCAAAGGTAAAATTTTTTACCCTCCTTTATGCGCATCAAGAAATGTGCAATATAGCCACGTGAATTGGAAAAGGTAGCCCAAGCATGAAACGTGATGTCACGAGAGCCAGCAAACGTCACATTGCCATGGGGTGCTTTTCAATATACACTGCCTCTGGCAGTGATTTGTATGCCGTCCGTTTTGCGTCACGGGAGGTGCAATGAATGAAAAGGTCGAAAGAAGCACTTCTAGGGACTCTATTTTCCAACGTTTTTAGGTAATTCACATCCATTGTTTGCACTTAATGGGAATCCCCAGCCTTTGAGACAGCTCCGATTCTCGTAAGAAAAGAATTGTTATGACGCAAAATTATGCTAAGTTATACAACGAAGAGCTTCCATCACAATGCCTGGCATAATAAAATATTTGTACATGAACTCGCTCCGAGTTCTCGGGGATGCATTTGAAATTCTAATTCCAACTTTGTCTCCCAATCATCATATTTCATGTCACTTGGGAACGTGTACTATCCGATCGTGATCATCAGAATCCCAATTTCGATTTTCCATAATGGCGAGCGCTTAGCCACTCGGTCATAATTCAGCATAAACCACCCACACATCATATTACAAGTCGAGGCTTTCATAATAAATGTTGATTTTTCATTTTACACAAAGCAAATATCGTCAAAGAAAAATACCGTTCAGAAACATTCATCCCGTTGCTGCCAGAAGCCTGGAAACCCCTCAACCTTTGTTTCCATCTGAATACGTTCAGGGACGTCCCCTTAGAGTTCACATTAAACCAGTAATTAAAGCTTTTGTTAACGTTTCACCTGCAGGAACTAAAGTCGTCGGCTACAACCGCATGAGGTTCTTGCTGGACGCCTTGGAGGACCTTGACCGGCAATTCCAGGCCCTCGGAGGAAGGCTCTTCGTCTTCAGAGGCGACCCGGTGGAGATTTTCCGGAGGCTGTGGGAGGAGTTCGGGGTCAAGAAGATCTGCTTCGAGCAGGACTGCGAGCCGATCTGGCGGGCGAGGGACACGCGTGTGCGGGAGTACTGCCAGTACAACGCTATCCAGTGCATCGAGAAGGTCGGCCACACGTTGTGGGACCCGAAGGAGGTGATCGAAGCGAACGGGGGAATGCCGCCTTTGACGTACCAGATGTTTGTGAGTAGCTTTCTGGGAAGTGTTTGCTTGATTGAGCGACACAAGGGTTCCTTGAGTGGAAAATAACGAGGCACTTTTGCAGCTTCACACCGTCGACTTGCTGGGACAACCACCTCTTCCCGTCGACGCGCCGTCTTGGGACAACGTCAAAATCGCAAAGGTTTCCATAGAGCCGTCTGAGAACTTTGTCTTGTTCGAGAGAATGCCGATCCCGGAAACCTTCGAGCTGTACTACGACGTCAATTGCCACAACTCCACGTTCCGCTGGCGCGGGGGAGAGCAGGCTGCCCTGGAGCTCCTCGACTCCCGACTCAAGATGGAGGAGAACGCGTTCAAGGTGGGCCTCTACCTGCCCAACCAGCACCGTCCCGACATCATAAACTCCTCCACCTCCATGAGTGCAGCCCTCCGCTTTGGCTGTCTGTCGGTCCGAAAGTTCTACTGGGACATCCACGACCGCTTCTACCAGGTGAAGCAGATGCTCCCCATCAAGAATCCCGGTGGTTCACACATCACTGGGCAGCTTTTGTGGCGCGAGTACTTTTACACCATGTCGGTGCTCAACCCGCAGTACGCAGAAATGGAGGCAAATCCGATTTGCCTGAACATTTCGTGGAATGATCCGAAGGACGGGAGTCTGGAGAGGTGGCAAGAGGGCAAAACTGGGTTTCCTATCATTGATGCGGCCATGAGACAGCTGCTGGCTGAGGGGTGGATCCACCACACTCTGCGGAACATCTCGGCAATGTAAGCAGACTTGGGAGTGGGGTAATTCAGGGCCAAAATAAGGTTTGAAATTCCCGAGCAAATTTCCCGGGAATTTCATTTGCTTATGAAACATTCATAAAAAGAAAATAAACCCTGCATGAAACTGCTGCTTATGGTCATTCATTTTCTAATTTGACCAACTAGGTTTCTCACACGTGGCGGCCTCTGGATGTCCTGGGAGAAGGGATTGCAGCACTTTCTCAAATATCTCCTCGACGCCGACTGGTCCGTCTGTGCCGGCAACTGGATGTGGGTGTCCTCTTCCGCCTTCGAAACGCTCCTGGACTCGTCCAACTGCACCTGTCCGGTCATGTTTGGGAAGAGACTTGATCCCAACGGAGAATACATCAAGCGCTACATCCCGGAATTGCGGAACTACCCACGCGAATTTATGTGAGTAGACATTAGATAACTCGTAATTAATTGCTCTCGCAATTCGAGCATCGATTCCAAAAACAGCTTAAGGCGAAACTTTCTGAGCGGAAGGTGGGGGTGGAAAGCGGGGGATTGTTTTTCTTTTTTTCCTCCCGTTGCTTTGGGGTTCATTCCAAATTTAAGGAAAAGTTAAGTCTGAAAAAGTAATCCTGTAATCAAAGTTTGGCTCAGCTAGACAAATTGTCTCCCTCGATTTTCATGACAACGGTGTACGAGATTGAGACGCGTCACCTTTCATCGAAAGTTGGGAAGTTTGGATTGCTCTTCCCACATAATTAAGTCCCTTGATGGAGGTGTTTGAAAGTTTTGCCTCTTGCAGACACGAGCCTTGGAAGGCGCCGATGGAGGTACAACAGGAGTGCGCCAGCATCGTCGGCATTCACTACCCGCAGCCCATGATAGACTTCAAGAGCGCGGCCAGCACCAACCGCAAGGCAATGGCGACCATCAGACAGGCCATACTGGAGGAGAACGAGGTGGAGCCGGAGCACTGCAGGCCCTCGAGCGAGACGGAGATCCGCCAGTTCTTCTGGCTCAAGGACGAGCCGTCGGACTATCTGAAGGTGTTTTAAGCGTCGCATTTTTCGCTCTTCTTCGTGTTTGTGGATTCACTGTTTCGTAGAGTGTAGAACCTGATGTGCCAACTAAAGCATTTATATCCCTTGTCCAGAGCTTCACGACGTATTGCCTTCAACGTTTCAGCAACGAGTATCAGAACGGAACAGAGAGTACAAACAGACTTTTGTACGAATTTTGACGGAAATTAAATGGAAGCACCTTCTATTGTAAAGGAGCACCGAATCTGTCGACTCGAGTGCTCGCTCGAATTCAATAGCATAAAGTAAACCTATTTTTGTAAGCATGAAGGGACGTAACATAGAGTACGTGGTGTGTTTTGGAGAGAAGTCTCGTCGTTTTGTGTGGAGTGAAAGGTGCCATTCAGTTCTGGAAATGGCAAAGCGTGTCTCTCGAAGGGGAGGAATTTCATCATTGAATGTCAATTTCCCAGAATCACTCGAAATATTTTTGTAGCTGTCTTACGAAACTCTGTAATTTCATATGCAGATATCAGATTGTCTTCTAGATACAATCATAACTTGATAACCTTTCACAGACATGCATCGTTGTGTTGTCTTGGCTTAATGAACTACAGGAACAATGAGAAGAAAGGGTACAAAGTCAAATACAGGGAATAGAATGCTGAAGAATACATTTTGTACTGATGAGAATAATATAACTGTTGGCTGTTTTAAATGACTATAAATTAAACCGATGTTTCTGGCATCTAAATGTTTGACGTTTATTGTCATGAATAAAATTTATGAAAACTAATTCCAGATTGCATTTCGTGACTTCAAATTCTTGGAGCTAAGAGAAGATTAAAATAGGATGAGCTGGTTTTCGGTATTCCTGGGGACGGTTCTGTAAATGAGCTGCAAACTCGTATCGTTCAATGCTGCTGTCAATGATATTAGAACTTACTTCTGATTGTTTGATTTCGCTTTGTATTTTTCATTACTCGTGTATCTACGCAATAACAATCAGAAACAGTCAAAAGTTATTGCAGCAGGTTCATTTCCTTTTTGACTTCAATATACATAGTTTTTGGCGAATATTTCAATACTTCAGGGTAATATTGATGAAGTTTTATTGTGAACTGAATTCTTTAAAATGAGAAAATGGGACTGACTTCCTGACTACTCCAACCGTTCCAAAACCTCAAACAACAGAATTTTTCCTGCGCGAAGTTTTCAATTGGAGTTTGAATTTTTATTCAGATTCGACCTTGCTAATTTTAAGTGCATTTTCAGCATTTTGCATTGTTGCCACTTTTCCGTCTGACTGTCTATATGTCCGAAGTTTTATAACTCAAGAACCAGAAGAGCTAGAGAGAAATTGTCCGTAAAGGTGCAGGCTAAAAATTTCAGATCCCTATCTTCTTTTAGGGACGCAAGAGGGGTGTTTTACGTTTGTAAAAATATCCTTATATAACATCCTATTGAGCTGAAACTTTAGTATGTTGTACTCTGTGCAAAATCAAGAAAATCATGGTACCACATGTGTCCCCTATCATGTGCAGGAAAGAAGCTAGGGGCCTTCAAAGTTGGGTCTCTCAAAATCTTTGAAAATGCACCCTTTAGCTTAATCTCCGATTTTGCTTTTAATATTTTTTTTTCGATTTTTTTTTGGTTTAATTTTTAATGTGCTGAAAGAATGCAAAAAATCGATATTTACCTTATGCCAGTCTCGTAGCGGTGAGTAGCTGAACCAGCCAGCCCAGATCAACGTTTCTATGTTCCCCACTGTTCGCAGCAATACCTGTTTCGTCTACAGGTGAGCACAGGTGTGTCTCTCCGTCCACGCTCACTACAAATCCGTACGTTTCTCTCCATTCCGGAGAGCTGGGGGAGCTTTTATGAATGAAAAGCTCGGTAACGAGATGAAAATACGCGCGGCAAACGAGGTGCAATAAAAATACCTGAACATACGAGACGAGATTCAAGTACAAGTGTATCGTAGCGTGCATTTTGTTTTCGTCGCTCGTTTCAATCGGACGTGCTTTGATCGCGCTCGCGAGTTTCTGAATTTTAATCACCGATTTCGCCGACAAACTTTGCAAGTTACTCAGGTGGAGAAAAATAGTGAAAAATACAATAAATTGTGGGCGAAAGGAAAATGAAGTGACTGGAGAAAAAAAATAGCCAAAGAAGAAGAAGAGAGGAAGATGGTGGAAAAATAGATCAAAAGAAGGTTAATGCATGTAAAGTAGTGTTGTGATCGAGTGAAGCGAGGTCTCTCGGAAAAAGTGGAATTAATTGCAGAGGCAAACACACGAGCTTATAAAAAATCGGAGACGGTGAATGCGGAGCAGAAAACAAAAGTGAAGTTGTGAAAATACTCAGATAATCCTCTGGTGGGAATTTCAGACGTGTAGAAACCGATTGGGGCCACTTTCGCGATGATAGATTGAATCAATCAGCGAGAGATAACGAAATGGAGTCTACGAAGATTGAAGTGCGCTCCAAGCCGATCCTGAGCCCGACCCACTCGCTCGACGAAGGCTTCGAAAGCGATCCGGATCGCATTTCGACCGATTCACAGCTCGTTGCGCAGCCCCCGCCAGCCTTCGATGTAGTCCAGCACACGGACCGCGATGGCATGCAGCACACGCAGATCCGGCGGACCGCCACAGCGACGGCGACCCCGGAGGAGTCCTCCAGCAGCGGCCCCAGCAGCATCCTGTGTCTCGAGGGCGAGATAGACTCGGAGATCCGCTCGGACATTGACTCCAAAGTGCCGCCACAGCAGCAACGCAAGCCCGAGACGCAGCAGAGGTACCGCAGGGTGAAGACGAGGGCGCCACCTCCGCCCCTGGGAGCGCACATCTTCAAGCCTCGCTCGCAGTCCGTGGAGTCTGCCATTCGAGGCACGAGCTCTCTGAGCATCAGCAAGGCCAGCAACTACGACTACACGCTCAACGACATGGACATCCTGACGCAGCGGGGGGACGTGCTGTCGGGGAGGTACGTGAGGGTGACCGTGGACCCCCGGCAGTCCCGCAGCAGCGGCAGTGGAACGGGATCCGTGTCGAGTCCCAGTACTCTCTACAAGCTGTACCACTCGGCCTCGACCCAGAACATCGTCCACTACCCCTCTCTGATGCCATCCAGCCACTTCTCCAGCAGCTTCAAGGGCTCCAGTGGCAGCGCCAGTCTCACTTTCAGCGGAGGGAGCGGACCGGGCGCCAGTGCAGCGAAGCACTTCAGTCGCTACAGCACATCGCATCAACCGCAACACATGCCAGTCTCTTGGACCCAATCGATTCCAAGGCAAACAAGAAGGTACGCGGATCATTTTATTGTTTATTTCGAATGTAATTTTAATTAAAGTGCGACAAACTGGTTTAAGGACTGCTGCCTAGAAAAAGCGTCCTGGGAGCTGCACAGTGGAAGATTGATGTGCTTGGATGAGACAATTTTTTTCCAATCGAAAAAAGTGTCCTGAGGCCAGAAATTTTTATAGGGGCTGAAAAATGTCAAAGTGCAATTTAAGGGTAGTTTTCTTCTCCAACCGGAATTCGGATTCTGCCCAGTCTCTTGACGCAACTAGCTGCCATTCCCATCCGAACAATGCGGCTCTTCATGAGAATTTCACGACTTGTGCGCGTCCCATGTAGCAAAAACAGAAACAAAACAGCTCGTGAGCCCGAGCTAGAAAAGCCATTATATAATCAAATCATTGATACAAAAATTAATGTTTTTCTGCAAGGTCAATCGGTTCCCTTGACGAGTCGGAGTCAGAGTCGCGTCTGTCAAAACATATCAGCTTTTTGTGCAGAAGCTATTTTCTATTGTTAAATCGCTAAGTGGCACTCCCTCTGCGATTCCAGAGTGCGTGATGTTTTTCACAAACACACACAGCCTAATCATCATCTTCACTTCATCTTGAGGCTCATCATTGCGCGACGCAAAGCGACGGATAATGCGGATTTGCCAAACATCCAGTAATGGAGAAAATCCGACGTCTTTGTGCTGACTCTTATCTCCATCACCTAGACCTGCTTCGACCTTCAATTTTCGCGTCAATTTAGCGTTCGTTCGAAGCCAGTTCTGTGTGACTGAGGAGCCTGAAAATGAAATTATTTGCTCGTTGAGCTCGAGTATTTGCGCAAAACAGACTTTTTGCGGCTCTCGCTGTGACAGGCCAGACTTTGGTCCCGAGAAGCTTCTCTCAGAAGAGTTCAGAGGTGTCTTTTTATGCACACTCAAAGAAATTTATGTCCAGACTCAAAACAATGGGCCATTTGGGTTTTTTTACGATGCGAGTCACCTCAGAGATGCGACTAATGCAGGTCCCCCAGCAACTGGCTCACTTTTTTTTTCATTTCCATGGTCTATTGATATCATCATCATCACCGCCGCTGTGGTCGTCTTCACTCTGTGACACACATGTACCTTTTTGTAGGGTCACGGTCCACTGGTGAATTATGTACGTGCAATAAATTGGGCTTTGCGTCTTTTTAGACCGTTTCGAGGGGACGTCATTGCGGTAGTTAGAAGCAATTTGGGGACAAACTGTGAAATTTTTGGGCAAACAGATACGATCATCGGAAAGAAACGAACGCCTTGTTCAACTTGTTTTTTTCTGGCGTTTTTGGCGACCTTCGCAGCTGTGAATGAGCTCGGCCAAGATCAAATGTTGAGGTATGGAAATTAGACGAGCACCGTGAAAATGAGCGGAACACGAAATGTGGCCGATAAATAATATTAATGAGGTGGTCCGGCGCATCCCACTCTCACTTTTGGGCAGATTTATGGCGAAACTACCGGTTTTTGCAGTCTCGCAGGTCCAGAAGCCGCCTTTCTCACAATCTGCGTAAACTGAAATGAACCGCTACTGCCTTACAATTACAACATTATTCAAACACATTTTCCTGGATTATGTAAAGCGAGCGAGCACCGAGAGATATGCAGGCATTCAAAAAGTGAAGAAAAATGTTAACTTACGCGCAACAAAAAGCTGAATGGATTGAATGAAAAGTCGCAGTGATGTAGTGACTACCGCTGCTGCACCAATTTGAATAATATTATGAATCAATGGTGATCCAATTTTGCATAAACATTATTTACATTCCTCATTGTACAGTCAGCGGCTCCGAGTTGTGTATAGGTGTATCAATTTTGGAGCAGACATGAAAGAAAGAATTGAATAGGCTCTGAAAGTGGCGCGAAATTGCTCTCCTTCATACATTTTTATTTATTCCCGCCAGTTGCAAAAATAAACATGACAACTCTTTTTTAGGCGCTCTGGGTAGCGAAATCTAGTGCACAGAAGTTGCCTCACTTTCAGCCAATTCTGAATTCAATCCGCTTCCAGTTGCATTGCGCTCCAGCGAGGAGCTGGCAAAACAATATAATGATGATAATTGATTTTCACTAATGATAATCTCAATTGCTGCAAACCGGTGATGTAATCTCGCAAGCTCGTTGAGAAAATTGGATTCCAATCGCAACTGGAATAGCGCAGCTCATATTGCATGTATCAGCGCTATCGGGTATCTAATTGGAGCCGTGATCTGCGGCAATTTGAGACATCAAGCCTAGATTTCGGGGCTTTGCGTGATCTCGGGTTCGTTAGGGGGGTCTTGGGGGCAAGAATTAAGTTTGTAGAGCGGAAAAAATCCAGAAGGTCATTTTAGGTGCATTCTAGGGCCAATTTGATAGACTGGGGCTTAGAGTTGATTTTTACTATGGCAAAACTCACAAAAGAACCTACTACAGTCCCATACAAAATTTGGCTTGTCCGACCTTAGCCACGGTTAGGGTCTAGCATCTTGAAGTAGGGGGTGAGAGGGCACTTTTTGCTCTTTCAAATAAAAATATATAACATATATGTAAGAGTTATACATTTTATATTTTTTTAACAACTTAACAATAGCACTAGTAACCACAAAAAATTTCAGCCAAATCCGTCAAGCTGTTTCGGAGTAACAGGTTTTCAAAGTATGCACCCTCTCACTCTCAGAATTTCAGGTTGTAAGACATGGGTCCCTTTGAAGTCCCATATATCCAGAACGGGACGGCCAATTGGCAAAATTTAAATGCAGCAATGACAACCAGGCTCCAAACTTTAAAAAACATGTTAAGAAATGCCTCCACAACGTTCAAAAGTCAACCTTGGCTCTTAATTCAACCCATGATATTTTCTTGTCAAAGGAAAGTTGTTGGAGTAATTTTTAAGATAAGATCTTAGATAAAAATGGCCCTTAAAATCGGTCGCACAGCCCGAAATAGACCATGGAAGACAGGCGTCAGTTCTGCTCGATGGCTCACAATCCCCATTCAGAGGCACCTATCGAGTTCTAGATCTCCTGACCCACAAGTGCGACTTCTGCCCACCTTTTCGCTAATCGCGATCGCGTTTCGGTTACCCACATGCATAAATTAATGGCAGCGCGAATATGTGTCATCACGTGACGTTGAGGCGGCTCTCGGAACGCCGACAAGCAGCACGATGGTGTGATGGGAAGAGATGTGCGAGATGAAGTGTTTTGATTGCGCGCTCTTTCACGGAGCTTCTCACATAACACACCGATTTCCCATGCTTCGGAGCTCGCTGGAATGCAGGGAAGCGATTAACGAGCTCTCTTGACGTCATGAGAATGTCGGAAATGAAAGTGCGGAGGTTCGGAGTTTGTCCCAGAGCTCCGACCTCCGAGACGACGCCCCGATAGGCATCGCTCGCGTTCTAAAAATAGCCTCTCCGAAGCCCTTTAATATGCATTGTTTATCATCTCCCTGTGCTCTTTCTTTCGCGGGCCCCGGCTCTCAATCGGGCTTGTAGTGCTTTAGATTATAATTAAAATCGACTAGACGCTCGAAATTTATAGATGCAATGCAATAAATCGTTCATAGTGCCAGGCTGGCAATAGTAATAATCAAAGCAGGTACAGGTACAACTATATAAGTACGAGTACAATTGGTAGGTACATTTTGATCACGCAACAAGACAATCTGGAGCTAGGCTGGAGTCGAGAGCACGCTTAAGACAACACGAAAGTAAAAATAGTGGAAAAATGTAAATTGTAAAATAAACCTCGATACACTCGGTCGTAGCCGGAGTCGCACTCTCGGATTTATAAGGCCAGCGAAATTATGTAGATAAATATACGTGTGTCTGCGCTCTAGAAATCATTTTATGGTTGTTTGAATGAGTTTAAAATGCCTCGATTTATAAGTATCCGGAGCGGAGTTTATTTAATTTTAATCGGCATTAATCGATTTAATTGGCTGCCTGAGATGTTGGTGGTTTTGAGCTCACAGATGTCTAGTCGACGGCCCGTTTGGGGCTTTCTATTGCTGTATTTATTAAGAGGGGCTGGAAGGTCAGGTTTCAAGTTCTAGAGACCACCTTTTTTCGACTTAAAAATCAATTGTCAATATTTGAGAGCTTTTGAAAAGGAAAATCTTGAACAACAAGTCTTTTTGAGCTCTAGAAGGTTTCAAAAGAAAAAAAGAAAGCCTATTTCTCTTGCCAATCTTGCTCTGAAGGCTCCCAGGCACGCCCTCTGGCACAGTTGCCACTTCCTAGAAGCCCGAGAAGGGCCCGGGTGGGCGTCAAAGAGCATGTTTCCCTCTCCCCCAGCTCTCCCATTAGCCCTAATCTCTTCATTGCAACACGACTTTTCCATGTTGTACCTCTGCAAATTGCGGACTCGGAATGTAGGTACACGCATGGCCTGCTTGCTGCAATCGTACATATACTTGCATAACCTTGTGATCACCGATCGCTGCCACTGCAATCTTGTCCGTCGGTAATGGCTCCGCTTACCGATTGCATGTCATTTTTTTCTCTTGTAATAATCACTCATATATCCCCTCTCATTACGTCTCTCACTCGCCAGCATATCGACATTTCTTCCATGCCAAATCGCCACTTCCTCACCACGAGGTAGACGACTCTGTTGCGAAGCTGGCCCACTTAGAATAGCTCTTACGTGTCTCTGACATGTCAGCGAGTCTATATTGCACACACGGAGCCTCGGGGCGGTCCGATCGGGGCCGTGGTCGAAAACATCTATCGGCGGACGGGGGACCTCTGCTACCGAATTTTTGAGAGTCACTTGAAGCTGAAAATTTGATACATCAAGATAAATTTCAAAAGTACGCGTAATTGCATAACGTGTGGATAGTTGTAAAGTTTTTAAGCGCGTTTACAAATAATGAAGTTACGGTATCGCTCGTGTTCATCAAAAGTCATCCCGTGCGGAGTGCAGTGCCGCCGCTTCTTCATGACTCGCGTTGCGTAAGGCTCGTGGATGAGTAAAAGGGGCTTCATGCACGTAATAATCTGAGAAGAAAAGGTGCGAAAGTCGGCCCGAGAGTGACGTGAGGGGGACAAAAGCTCTCAGAGGCGGTCGTCAGTGTCACTCATTAGCGCTTCGGACTGTCGGATGTGAGGCAAGGGGTCTTTTGATGGCTACTTTTTCTCATGGAAAATAAGCTCTACTTTGCTTCATCATTTAGCCTTAACCCATTGGCTACCAGGATATTCAAACTACGTCAAGCTTCCTGAAATCCATTATTTTGGTTGAAAAAATTCCTAATTGAAAATGCATTCAAAACTTCTCCTTAACTTGAAGTTTGACCGAAATAAATCTTTAAAAGTTGATGGGTCACCAGTGACCTCTCGGTAGCCAATGGGTTAAATAGCTACCAAGGCTGGGTCTTGAAGGCTTTAAAATTCCTATCCCTCAATTTTTACTCCCCCGAAACCCAACTTAGCTAGGATTTTGAAGATCGAGAGCACTTTCGTGGTTTTTTCTTCTGCGCATGCGCAATGCACTTGAGATAAAATTTGAGTTTCGCAGACTTTCTTTGTGATTCAGGTGAACTTTGTGATTCAGGCGGACTCTTTTTCTAGTCAGGAACTAGTCGAGTCCCTTGAAAACAGTTCACCAGAAAAAGTGTCCTCAATTCCGATTAACCTGAAAATTGTCCTCCAGTTACGAAAGAAAATAACGAGTTTCGTCACCGCGTTATCTCAAGATCGCCGACTGCAATCGTGCCAAATTAAAATGCGCAACTCTCGGGACCTTCTTCTCGAGTGTCAGCGGGCCGCCGTGCCGCCACACAGAGACAAAGGAAAATGATATCAAAGCGCTTTTTGTTGGCGCTCTGGCAAAAACGTTGCCCAACCACCTCTTCGGTCACTCACTTCATTAAACAGGTGATTTCGAGCCTGGGATATTTCCAAAGTGCCAAACGGAGATCAATCGGGGTTTTGTTTCAATCCTCGACAACCGACCTTGCGGAAGGTCAGCGCTCGACCGGCGACCTCCTAGCGTGCTAATGGATCTGGGAAGTGGTCGCATTTGTATCGATTGGGGGCATTAATTACAGATTCCGGGCTCTTCTGCTCAATGTCTCCGATCGAGAGGTAATTGAATAGTTTAGCGCTGACGGAACTCTCGGAGTGAGTAGGGTTAATGACAGCAGTCGCATGCGCCTCTCGAAGCGGTCATCAATTAAGACGGGCTCCCCCGACTCGGTGTCGTTCGGCCGTGAGGTTTATTGGTGGTTGATCCGAGGGAAGACGGCATCCACCTGCATGTGAATGCTGATTTATGATGTGAGAAACTCCGCGATGCTCAAGGATTGTTGGTTTTTTGTCAGTGCAGGGTTTCATACGCGCTTTGTTTGTCTAAAAGCGGCAGAAAAAATAGACGTAAATATATTAGAACGCATGCAAATGATTGAGGAATTCATCATCATCATTGAGGCATTGTATTTCATCTGTCCCACAGCTGGCCGCAGCCTTTTTTGTGGGAGATTTGCGAGCCAGGTGCGTGACCGAGGGACTTTTGGCAGCAAACGCGAGCCCCACCAGTCCCAGGCCTGGTGAGAAACCTGCTTTTCAATAATCCAAATGTGTATTTTTAATTGCAATTTGCATAAATTTATCTCTGTAAAATTTTTATTTGGCAAAATCAACAATTTAGTGGTCGTTTTAGCACCTCGCTGATTTCACTTTTGGATGCAATTCAAGGCTGCCGCGAGGCCGCTACCAGACTCTCGGGCCATTTGGTGCCCAATGGAGTCCGTCTCTCGTGGGCCACTTTCTCACATGAGGCGATTTTAATTACACTCTAGTGCTCTTTAATTTCCTGCTATCACTAGTGATTCGACTTCTGCCCACAATTTCAAATTGCAGCTTTCTGCTTCTCTGCCTCGTACCTCTCTCCGGAGTCCATCTTTTTCTATGCGCTGCCGTGGCCGGCTCAAGAAGACGGGGAGAAGAGATACAGAGATTAAGATACAATTAAAATAAAAGCAAACCATTTTGACACTGGAATGCCTGCACAAAATTTGATCTACATTTTGATAACTGCTCTCGGAGTCGCGCTCAACTTCCGTCATCGGCATCTCGTGTGTGTATGCAGGGCTAATTGCTAGTGTTACAGCAGCAAAACACAATTAAATTACCATCATGAGACCGCTCAGGCTCTGCAATTTGGCCACAATCTTTCGAGGAGATCTTCCCTAGCGTGATAGCGAGGTGTCGTGTTTGAGAGGGGGAGCCTTATTTCAGCCTTTGATGCCGCAGAGCCAGAGGTCGAATGAAGATTGACGAAGGAAGGTGCGACTTTCTGGTTGGCGTGGAGGTGTGAATTGGGATTGATTAATAAAAATGCCCAGGAGAGAGTCATGAGAGCAGTGGTTTATGGCACGTAGTTCCTAATTGGTTTATTTGGGACGCCTGATTTCGGTTTATGACTGGCTAATTAGCGGCACAAACGACGAAAACAATCAAGAGGGTCAAGATTCGCCGATCCTTGAGCTGTTTTGATTTTTTTTGTAGCTTATTTGGTTCATTTGATGACCTAAAACCTCCCTGAAGCCTCCAAGATAAATTTTTCTTGACTCCGACAGCTCCAAAATCCTGAATGAAAATTACAAAAGCAAAAAAATTAACTCACAAAAATTTTTGAAAAAAAAAACATTCAGTCTCATTTGGTTCATTATAAGACCTAAAACCTCCAACAGCTTCTTAGAAAATTTTTCAGAGCTCCAGGAAAATGTTTACAGGCTCTAAGAAAATGTTTCCAGACTCCAAGAGCTCAAAAACCTTTGATGAAGGACACGAAAGCGGGAAACCTCCAGGAAATCCGACACCCCCGCCGCTTTCGACATCCCCAAATGACTCAATCCGAGTGAGATATGACACTTTTTAAGGCCAACTGCAGATTCGGTTCGCATCTTGCGCGGATCATGTTACACGTAGCGTAAAAGGGGGTCACAAAATGAAGATTAATGTGAAACGGTGACCGCGTCAGCCGAAACACTGCGATAACCTGTCAATGAATGAATGGGCTTAAATAATAAAATAATCGATTTTTACGAGTCAGAGTGGAGATACTGATTCAATAACCACCGATCATCGATTTTTTGCGCGTTTTTCCTGTCCCTCGCACTCTCGTGATGCAAGTCGAAACCCCCCGGTTGCGCAAGTCGCCTTTTCTTCCTCCGCAGTCCGCGCTCGGCCATTCATGTTTGCCCTCACAATGCGTAATTTTGTAAATATTATTGAATAGCAAGTACATTCGGGCAATTACGTCAATTTTTCGCGCCCAAAAGGAAGACGAGGCTTATTAAGTCGTCACCTTGATGACTGCGAGAGAGAAGAGAGGAGCCACAATGCGGCATTGTTCGGGTTTTCTTTTCTCTCGACGCATCTCGCGTCGACAAAGAGCCCGAAACTTCGGAACCCGCGATATGATCAGGCAGATTGACATGACGCTGATGATGGAAATGAAACTAATGAAGACAGCCATTGTGTCCGTCGGTATGACATGTAACAGCCCTCTGGCCGGCGAGTTTGGGGCCCATTTGGAGCCAACAGCGGGGACTGGAACTTTCGGGGGCCGAAACGACTGCTGGAATGCGGGTAGTTCATTGACTGATGATGCGAAAAGGTTGAGTTTCCGTTGCGCGGCCATCGGAAATATCAGTGCCCGGCACTCTCGGAGGTGACTCTTTAATGTGAAAATAATCGGTGCCGTGATACGGCAAAAAGCGAGCTATCACGTATAATAAAATGTACATTTACTTAGCAAAGGTCGTACGCGACGCGTTACAGATCGCAGGCACCGAGGAATTCGCGAAATGTCTCTCAAGTGAAAAATGCTATTGTGTGCACTGAGAACGGCGGAGAACCTTACCCGTGAGTTGTGATATGGGGTTCCCGCGAGCAGAATAGACCATAAAATTGAGAATAATCTGGAGAATTTATAGTTCACCTTAATTCTCCTCACGGCTATTCAAAGATGCGTCAATGTTATTTGCGACTAATTGTTTTTTTACGAGTTCATAAATTCGCGGGAAAGTTTAGAAGACTTTTTGCGCAGAATTTTTCACGTAATCCGACGTTTATTGTTATGGAGTCGGGAGGTTCTAGGGGTCATTAATATCGGGGAATTTTATGGGTTTAGATAGAGGCCGCTTTGTTCGGCTTTTTCGGTTTCTAGTCGGTTAAAGGCGCACTAAAGTCTTTTTAAAGACCCCTTTTACCCAAGTTGGCTACACTTCAAGGGCGTTTGAAGGTCATGTGGGTCTTTTGGAGCAATATGAGTCTTTTTCAGCAGAAGAAGACTTTCTAACTTTTTCAGGAATTACGGGCATTTGAAGGGCACTTTGGGCTAGGATAAAAGCTTAATTGGAGCCTCTTCTCTACTCAAAATGGCTCCTCTTAAAGGCTTAAAGGACATTTAAAAGTCACTTTGGGCTTTTATTAGTATGAAAATGGCTTCTTTTCAAAGCTTGAGGTACGATTGAAAATAATTTCATACCAACCTAGAAGCCAAAAAGGAGAAAATTTCAGTCTGATATCCCCTCTTTCTCTCGAAACAGCTACGCTTCTGGTCAGCCCTTCACGTGATCGAGCCCTGCACGCTCGAATGCAATTACGTGCACCACTTGAGAGTATTTTTCCATCCAAGTGCCTCGAGTCTGCCGACTTACGAACATTGTAGCATTCAAATTGCTGCATGTTTACTCATTTTACATAACTCGCCTTACACACTTGATTGAGTTTACCTGCCCTATGCATAACTGCGTTGATAAGAAATGCACGCGTGATGATGTGATTGGGCTCCCCCATAGCCCCCCACATATGAGAGGAGATTTAAAAAGCCCGATATAATTGGAGTGGAATTAATTAATCGAGTGTGTTGCGGAGTCACTTACTTTTGCATAAATCATTAATCAATTGTTGTCTTCGCTAGTGCATGTTCTTTCCACGCCAATTCACAGCTGATTGTTGCCATTACCATTGCAATTTTACACTGTAATGGAGACTGTCTTGCAATTCCGTTTTTACTGCGCTCCGGGACCTCCACGGAGTCGGGCTCGGACTCACGGGTCGTCGTCATGAGGCGCCATGTTCTGCATTGGCGATTTAAAAAATCATCATCATCATCGCGTATTTCCCACTTCACTGGACTAACGTTCCCCCCTCTATTCTCTTGCACTTCCAGGTAAGAACACATGTGATCGTCCATCAATTAGCTCAGTTGCCGCTCTCTTTGCATAACTACAGACATGATTGAGTCATAAGTGGGATTCTATGTAAGTGTAAGAAGCTCAAACAAGCCGCAAGGTGACGAATGGAAAAAGAGGTGGTGATTACTTCATTATGTCATTAGCTAGTTTCAATACTGACGGACAACGAGGCAGCCGCAATTTCAACGCACTTTTCTCAATTTTTTTTTATTATGGATATTAGCACAAGTTGAGTAAGTGAGTAAATACGAGTAATTTGAACAGTTGATGTGGAGGTTGGGGAAAAATTGAATGCTTTTAAGGCAAATTGGAGTCAGAATGCGGTGAGGTAACGGCTGGGAGTCTCTTTTCGGGTCACTGACTGCCTTCTGAGGAGCTCCAAAAACGGCTCCTAGAGGCACCTCCTTGAACTTTCTCGCGCATTTTCTCACGACCAGAAGCCCAAGATAGCCAACAAGACCATGCCCACAAAATAATTACCCGAGCCGCGATCGCAATCGCGATCTTGCCTTTTATACTCGCGAACCAGCGCACAAGCTCGCGATTTCCAATAAAAGGAAACAACTGCCGCACTGATTGGGCTCCGGAGCGCGCACGGAAATGAAAATTGAGGCACAAAAAATCATCGTGATGCAGACCTAGCTCCTATCTAAGTGTGTTGCTGAAGTAGACCTGATTGAAGTGATACGCGATACACATAGCTGCCAGTGCGCCAACCCAGGCCAGAAGAAACGAGCAAAAAGGTTGTGAAACCACACGAGGCGAACATTTACAAGTCGAGAGAGCGCGCGCAAGGCAAGGGAGAAATTGAAACGAAAGAAAGATACGGCGAGGCGAGGCTTGGCGAGGTACGGCCGCAAAAAATCAAAAAATTAATACTTGAACTTTCACTTTTTGTTTTAAAAATCAGCATCGACGTGTACATGTAACATAATAATATCATTTCATTACGTTACAAAGGTGCACTTATCGTGTTCCCCCTTTCTTCGAGAGCGCGCGCTCTCGCATCCATGATAGCGAAAGAGCAAACAATTGAAGACGGCAGCTGCCGATGGAGCTGGAAGCAGAGCGAGCCAAAAGCCACATGCGAAACAAAATGAGCTATTTCACGGTTGATTGAGGCTGATAATGTTGATTGAAGTTGCTGAATTGGGTAGCGAGCACTTGATTTGCGGGCAATTATTGCTGGGCTTCTCGCAGACGCATGTCTCGACTTACGTGCGTGTAGCAAAAAGCCTAATTGAGCGTGAATTTCTCTGGAGAGCCCAGCTAGGATGGCCTTAGAAGCCCTAAAACTGATTCAGGCTGGGGACTTTTGTGACAAAAAAATTTAAATTCTCCAAAAACTTCGCGGCATTCATTCTAGAAGGGTCTCAACCCATTGGCTACCGAGGAGTCACTGGTTTCTTCCGGGCAAACTTTAAATGTATTTTCTATTATTTTCGTCCTTCTACTTATTATTTGGCTTCAATTTGATTTTAAATTTTCACTTGAAAAAATTTCATTAAAAATACTTAACGTGATAATTTCAAAAACCTTTCTTCTACAATATTTAGAGTTGAGTCCAAACCATTTTTGTGTTAAAAATTTTACCCATTTCCGAACTATGGGCATATTTTTGTTTGAACTTCCCCAAAAAATTTCTACAAAAAATTCAATTTTCACAAATTATTCATACGGAAAATTCGTCTCAACTAAAACAACTTCAGGAAGCTAGACGCAGTTAGAAAATCCTGGTAGCCCATGGATTAAAAATATTTAACAATTTATTTTTTCTTTTAAAATTAACCTTTGGTTCATTCAGCCCAAATTTGGTATTCTGAAAATATTTTTCCCCAAAAAATTGTTTTTGAAAGCCCACAAAACTCGCTCTCGTCGACCTTCCAAGCGAGAGAAAACCCCTCAAAACCTTAACGGCTCTCGAAAGCCCTCAACGCCCCTAAAACCATGAGCTATTAAACTCTCCAAGCACCAATTAAAAGTCAAGACGATCCCCCACCGGATTCCCAGCTCGCATACCCTCCTCTCAACCGCCTCCATTCAACACAATTGAACTTTAATTCATTCGGCTTTGACCCATCCTGCATCTCTCAACTTCCTGCGCTCAACTTTTTCCCTCGCACGCTGAGGTCCGAAAGCAAAAAACGACGTTGTTCAATCGTGTTACTATTTGTTGGCGGCGCATTTCATTCGAGCTCTTATCCCATATATACGCGCTGCCGCACCGATACGACCGCGACGCTAATGCAAAACAAACATAAATTTAATTTATTAATAAAAAGGCGAAGGCGCGTATCTGAACGGTTGCGGAGCGTCGCGCAAAAAGCGCATCGCAAGAGCATTGGCAGGAGCATTTTATTGACCTTTTTGTCAGAGGAGATACAAGTGCAGGCGGTGTAGAGCATCAGAAGGCGGGAAGTGAACTTTTTGCCCACGGAATTAACCCTTAGAGGGCACGATGCTTGAGCTTCTTCGGGAGAACCCCCGTGCCTTCCGTAAAGGTTAACGATGCAAGGCGGCAAAAACTCGAAAATTAATTGCTGCGGGCTGAGCGGAGAAGGGCAACAGCTTCTTATCTGTAGTCGACGAGCAGCAGCGTGTTCGCCCAATCAGATCTGTTTTTGCGGGAGAAACCCGGGATCTATCGCGGGTCAATTGATTTCCACAAACGAGCTATCAAAACAAAACACCTTTCTCTCAGCTGCACTTTGCCAATCAGGGTCGAATACAGTGGAACCTCCTTATAGTAACACCTCGAGGGGGTACTGAGGTTTCCTCTGAACACATCATTTAGTACGTGAGAACAATTTAATGGCTTGTAATAGTTGAACTGAGTTCTTTGAGACCCCTTGTTTTTCTTTACAAATTAAAAAAATTTTAAGAGTTGAACTTAAACTTGAAATAAAGAATTAAATTTTTCTGAAGCTTTTCAGATTGATCTGGGGGGGGGGACAGAGGGTCACGCAGGTCCCAAAGATCCATATGTAACCCATCAAAGCTTTTAAATTATTTGAAGAAATGTTAATTTACAAATATTTTAAGGAAACTTATGGTTTTTCTTCGGGGTGTAAGCATCGTTAAAACATACATTTTGGTGCTAATTTTCGAGAGCAACTGCTGCCATCCTCAGCAACAACTCCTTTACCAGAAGAAAAAAAAACAATAAGCTACGTTTGAGGCTGACTGAGATTCCAGTTAACATTTTCAGTAAAGTTTAAAAAACGTTTTTATAGAATTGGAAAATCCTGAAAAAAATTCTGGTTGTAAACAGAGATTGTTCTTCTAGAGAGGTTCCACTGTACTCGAATTTCTTGCATCCGAGACACACTCAAGTGCGGATAGATACCGAAGATTAATGAGCCACAGGTTGCGGTAGGTTCGTCGCCTGCAGCAATCAAGTCACTTCACTGGCGCGAAGTTATCATGCGTTGAAATCGGCAATCACACACTCGAGCGGCGGCCGAATGGGGGAGAGGAAATAGAGGAGAAAAATGGCACTTCAATGTTGCAAAAGGTGACCAGAGCCAATCAATACTTCTCGCGCATATCTACGAGGAGCTGGCATGCCGGTGAAAGTGATTCTGGGAGATACGATCTCACACATGCAAAAAAATGTTGTGCCGGCAGCTGCGACTAATCATACGCGCCAAATTAAAATTTTTGCCAATTCAACCTGTCTTGCAAATCAGTTGAGTAACGCTAATCATTCCAAATTGTCCGATAGGCTTTGCGAATCGCTATTGCGACCCCCGAGACGAGATTTCAATCGCAATTTAGCTCCACAAAGTGCCTATCATGGGAGCAAGAGAAAGACGCGTGATGCTGCAGAAACATGCATGCATGCACGAGAAATAGTTTTCCCTTGATTGTCTGCACACATCCGCGGAGAGCGAGGCTGTGCCATTTTTGCGGGAAAGAAAAATTTCCAGACAATGCAACAATGGGAGAGGTGCAGGTGCCGGAGAAATCATTCGAATTTTATGCGTTTTTGACGGTTCTTGGAGCTGCTCTGGGGTTATTTTAGGACCTTGAGTTCTTCTGAGAATTTTTATGGCGTCATTTGCTTTTTCATTCCATATCAAAAATTTTAAAAAGCCTCAGAGGTTGGATTTAAAACTTCTAGACGGCCTTAAGACCTTTTTCCATCAAGGAATGTTTAAGTCTGTAAAGCTCCTTTCAAAGTCTTATTTGCTCTTTGGATTCATCTTAAACGAATTTAAAATACTTTTGAGCTGACTAGAGGCTTTCAGTGTGTCCTGGGAAGGCTCCAAGACCTAACGAAAAAATTTTAAGAGTCCCTGAGATGACATAGGACCCTCCAAAATCTCCAAAATGGGTCGTAAACTAAGGTCTTTCAGGTAAATCACACCGTCTTAAGAGAAGCCCCAGACAATAAACAACAGAAATTAGCTATTCTTCTGCTGCCAGTGCGGTTGCCTGTGCAAGAAAGTGAGTACACGCATTGGAAAAGTAGATCATAATGGCTGAGAGAAAGATTAACTTTCATTTGGATTCTCAAGAGATGAAGACGAAACCAAACTGGCTCATTACTTATCTCGATCTGCCAGACTCATCTGTCAAAGTGGAGAGATCTTTTAATTTTTGGGACCGCCAGACCCACCAGACTCGCTTAGAGGTGGAGGAAATTACAATGGAAAGTGAAATTTTTTGCTAATGCTCGTCTATGTTGCGGCTCAATGTCCATTTAATCGTGATATCGATTCGCAATCATCGCTTCATTTTCATCCACTTTTCTCCGTGCTGTGACCGCGTATTAACATGTTAGCAGTGACATAGCAGATCACGACTTCACCAGCGGAACTCGAGTCTCGCTCGCGAGAAGCTCCCTCTCAATGGGACAGCTAACGTGATCATTATAGTGCATAATTAATTTATTGAGGAAATTATGGTGCTCCCAATCGCGCGCAGTAACTCGAGACTCGCGGTCCATTTTGAAAGGCGAAACTAAAGCGAGACAAAAAGGCCTTTTGTGGAGAGACTGGAGAACAAACCCATGCGATAAAAAAGCGGTTGTAATCCGAGAAATATGCATGCGGTTCGGATGACCTTCTTGTCGAGCTCTTTTTATTGTTGTTTAAAATGTTTGATATATATTTGTTTGTTTCTGCTGCTGCCTCCACAGCTCCACTGTCAATATCGCACACATACGCGCAGCACAATCTAAATATGGAGATTAACATCTCTGTGTATTGTACAAAGTGGTGTAAATTGTTGGAACACAAAAAAATTTGTAACAATAAAACAGAAAAGCCTCGTGTGCTGCAAAAGTGCGGGAGCCGCTGCAGATATGGCAGCTGATTGTGGTGGAAAAATATGCAAAGTGACGCTGTGACCTTTGACAATTCAATGCACTGATATGAGGGTCCGCGTGACCCACTTCAGAGTGACACATTGCTGCAGGTGTTGGCGCTCTTGACGTCTCAATTGGGTGTTTTTTACGGGGCTCTGGGCAATTACGGGCAATCAAGAGTGCGGGACGTTGACGGGCATGGGTGAAAAGTGACGCAAGGGACTGGCCAACTGACCTTCTCAGATTTGAGAGAAATCCCCGTGAAAAACAGGCCCAGTTGTTATTAAATTTGGCTAATACTCCGCTTCCTCGACAACGCAAATAGTCTTAGACGCTAAGTAATTCCCCACGCCCCACTCGGACGTGTCGGTGATCTGTTTTTGATTGACATAAATCACGGCATTCGCTTCTCTCCCACATTTCTCGCATACTTTGACACGTAAGACAGCACTTTGGCAAACTTCCGCGAACCCAACAATGTTGCTCGTTAGCGGGCAGACGGATGACAAGATAAGCCCAATTTTCTCCCCAGATTTGTCACTTGTTCTCACGATTCGCCTCTCAGATCTTTCCGCGAAATGGCTTTTTGATTAATTGCGATACTTGCGAGTCTGACATCAACCTTGATGCGCAGTCTCGACTTCGGAATATCGAAAGTAAGAGTTCCCTTCTCCTCTCTGACACCCATCTCACCCATCTCGGACACAAACTAGCAAAATTGGATCTCGGCAGGTCTATGCCGAAGCCTTTGCCAGGGCAAACATCATCATCGTCATTGTTATTAATCTCGTTATCGGCATCGCGGCCCGATTATCTCATCGTCTCGATCTCTCTCGTTATTTTTCGCACTTATCCATTGTGACTTGCGTGAAAAAGAAGTTTGCTAAAATATTTTGACGCTTAATTTATGCACATAAAGCCAATTTTATCTCATCTCCGCATATTGTAAATGTGAACATTGCTGGCGGCTATTGCGTCGACGTTTTTGCACTTCCGTGGAGTACGAGGCGAGCTCAAAATTTACTTTCAATTTTCGGAAGCTTTTCATTGAGTTGGGCTTAGTATGTCGAGACTCAACATTGGTCTAAACTGCCAAGCTTGGACAGAAACCAACTACTTTTCTGTCTTCGGGGAGCTTCAGGAGACTTCTGAAGGCTAGAGCTTCTAAGAATTGTCAAAAATTGTCTTCTACAATTTTACTTCATTTTTGTCCCTCAATTTCCGGCCATTTGTGAGGGAAGTTGGCAGCTGAAATTCGTGGGAGACGGAGGCGGTTATGCTGGCTTAGGCTATGGCTGTGGGAGCTTCTTCTCCTTCCTGGAAATGTGGGAAAATTTTACGAGTGAGAGGTTATCAAAGAACGAGACATAGAAAGAGAGGAGTCAGAAATTTTTGGGAGGAGAAAAATTTTTCACTTGGCGTTTTTTCGGTCCCGAATCTCCGGAAATGGGTTTTGTAGGGTAAATTTAGTCGTTTTAAGCCTTAGGGAATCAATTCCCTGACAAAAAAATTTCGGCCAAAAATCCCAAAATTGGATCTCGCTTAGCGAGCGGAGGTTGGCAAAAAATTAAAATTTTGGTCCAAAAAATTTTATTTCTCTGAATTCACTTTTTCGACCCAAAATCTCCGGAATTAGGTTTCTTAGGGTGAATTTAGCCGTTCTAAGATCTCTGGGATCGTTTTCTCGACAAAAAACTTTTCGTCCAAAAATCCGAAAACTGGGGTCTTCTAAAGCCAAAAGTCTCCAAATTTGACCTAGCCAAAAAACCCCAAAAGAATAGTTTTTAAAAAGTTTTTTATCACCGCCCAGTTTGATGGCCAGTGTCTCGATCCGCATTGAAGGCAGAAGAAACGGGCACCACAAAGAGTGTTTGAGAAGTTGACATGAATGGAGGACTTTGAAAAGCACCACAACTGCGAGTAGGCGCGAGGTAAAATGGCTCGAAGCGCGCGCTGTTTGCCGGACAATCTCGATTAGGAAAGTGAAAAAGTGTTATGACAAGCTGCGACACTAAGTTATGAATTTGCCGGCTCCGGTGGTGGCGTTGATTGGATTACCGAATCATTTTATTTCCGAGATAAATATGAGGAAAATTTGCACTTCGAATGTCGATGCGAGCTCGTGTGTGCTCGAGCTGTGCGTGGAGTGGAAAGAAAAAGTGTTAAGTAATGGTGGCTTTAATGAGGTGTCGCATAAATAGCTGTGACAATTTGAGACAGATAAATGTAACTAACGTGCTCGGGGACCGCGAGAGACTTATCAAAACGGTTATTGACAGCGAATGATAATTGGAGATTAATTGATTAGTACGCTATTGGGACCGTTTTGGCATGTTTTGATGGCTCGGGTCGTGTTGGGGCGCCCGATATGGACGCACGTGGTAGCTGTTTTTGACGCGTTTCCGGATCGGCCAATTTAAGCCACTCATTGGTCTCGAGCATCGAAACTGGACCGCCGTCAGAAATCTCAAAAGCGCCTTATTATTTTCCACTCATAACTCCGCTTACAACAAATCACCCATTCATTCGCAGCGGGCCCTATTGGGGTCACGAGATCCGTTGGCTGGCAGCAAGATTCCAAATACATCACGGCAGTCGCCGGTGCGGCACGTCAAGAATCTCACTCACCTGCGAGAGACATCGATGATTTTCGCGATTGAGTAGCAGTCTACTGTCTTTCCACGCTTACAGGTCCAGGGGCCTTTTTCTAAAATATAGGCTTCTATATTTTTTAATTTGAAAAAAAAAAACATTCAGAGTAAATTTGGGCAGTATTTAAACAAAATCCTGGAATTCAAAACACATTCAATTCGATTTGAAGCCCATGATGAGAGCCTATGAGCGAGCAAAGACAGTAGCAGCCTGTGTAACCGTAAGTTGTCTTTGCAAGTGCCCACCTCCGTTCTTGTTTTCCCGCTACACCGCGCCGGCATCGGCATTTCCAATATGTTGCAGCTCTAACTTCATTACGATTATGATCCGGAGAACAGCTCTATTATGTAATAAGTTGGTCAAGCTGCAGTAGATCGGCAAGACGGTAGGAGAGAATCGCACGCTTTAAATTGAAAAATCTCTTAATCACAGCTGCAAGAATGCATTCCGTTTCACTCGGTGAAGTCCAATTTTTGCCGCAATTAAAAAGAACAGCAGCACCGTTCTCTGATCCCTGAGAGCTCCCGCAAAGCGGGCTTGAGTTATGGAACGCGGGGTTTATTGCTCATTTTGCTAGTCTTCACGCGTGTAAATCAGCAGTTTTATGGATACTTCAGCAACTTTATAATCGAGCGCAGCGTTCAGGTTCGTCGGAAGGGGCAATGGAATCGTTTTCTGGTTCACTGGGGACTTCTTTGGTTGAATCCGAATCTTGAAAAATTGGACTCTATCGGTTAAATTTGATACAAAAGATCCACTACTTCATTCAAAGACAGAAAAGAAGCCTCTCACAGTTCAAAAAGGAGGGCACAGCCCACAGTCCAGTTAGCTAATTCCCCCTGACCCGACGGCCCTGCATGTGCAATTTAATACAGTAAGCAAATAAATATGTTAAATGTTACACAACAGGATTAATGCATTACATAACCCGACCGCGGAGCATCTCCGCGTTGTTCGCTTTAACCGTAACAAACGTGCTCCACTATGAGGCCGGTTCGCAGCTAGCGAGCCACACACCGGCCAGCCCAGAATGTGGGTAACATCTACATTACGAACGATTTCCTGGTCTTCGAGAATAAACTCAACTCCAACTGTCCATATTTGGACAGAGAGTGACTGAACCGATCTGACATTGAACTGAATTCCGACAATTCGCGTTTTGGGAGTCGACTCGCTGGTCAGTGCACCTCCTGCATTGTAGTTTGAATTTTAAATGCGCATAATCGCGGTCAACTTTTGTTCCATTCCTGCGTTCATACGACAATAAGTCTCCGAAACAGTGTAAAATTGCACGCTGAACCAAATAATTTATTCACCATCGGCATACAAATTCAAATTCAGGCAGCGAAATTGAAAGCTTTGCGGTTGCATAAGTTTTGGGTACTCAGTCAGAGCGAGAAGTGGGTTTCATGAATGGGGAAACATACACAATATGCGACAGGTGGACAGGTGAGCATAGATCATATGGAAAGATGACGGGGAACGCACGAGAAAGGGACAAGGGAGGCACCTGAGCATGGCGACTTGTCGCATGAGCCGTAACGCGACACCGCAGTTGCAGGAAGTATGGATTATGGTTTATGCTTTCGGAGCCGAACTTTATTGGGGCGACTCGTGAGACGGCTTTTTGGCTCTTAGGGACGCAATTAACCCGGTTAATAGAGCTTGAACGGTCAGAAGTCTCTTTTGAGTCGAGAGATGGGGTCACAAACATACTTGATAATCCAAAAACTGTATTTTTTGAAAATTCTCAAATTTCGCTTTTTTGTGTCTTATTTAGTGACAAACATTCACACAAAGTTTCATGAACCTTCGGATCTTAATGTGTAAGATATGGGTAAATGAATGGGAATATATCTTCATACAATTTTTTTCGTTTTTTTGATGTTTAATTTAAAAATTTATCGTAAAAGTAAAATGTTGAAATCTTCAAAATATTTTTTTAAAAGAAAAAACCCACTTTTGCGGCTTTCAATAAGTCATTAGAGATCCCTTTGTGAGCCGACTTTTCCTTCAAAACGACAAAAAGAAAACACTTTGAAACTTCAAGCTCCAAGGCCCGTTCCACAAAACCAGCTACGATTTATCAAGAGCCCCTTTCATTGCAAAAGTGTCTCAAATCTCAATCAGACTGGCAATAAAAATGTGAAATTGTGTGCCAGTTCGAAGGTCAGAGCGGCGATTTACAAACGTCACAGAGCCGGTATCGCACATCTATGCCGAGCACATGTTTGAGTTTGGGCCCAAAGTGGGTCAGGCGGCGCATTCAGAAGACACTTTGTTAAATGAATATGTGTGAAAATTATTGCCAATTCCATCGTGTGCGCGCTGTGAAACAGCAATGCAAATGATAATGATTAATGTGTGTCGTTAGCCGTGTGCACTCGGGTCCCGAGCGCCGTAAATGCAGGGAATTTTTCTTCAATTCACAAAATATTTCCAGTTACTGCTCATTACAGAGATGTGGATATGCGAATCTGCGTCTTTGGAATTTTTCTATAACGAGACTGCACCGTGGGCCGACGAGGGAACCGCTTGCACCAGAAGTAGGAGACTGCCGGGCACGCGACTGCCCACTGTGCTGCCCAATGTGGATCACGGAGCCCCAGAATGTGCGTGAAAACGTGCAATTAGCCGACGCGAAATCAATTAGTCTAGCGATCGATTTGTCGGCGACACCTTCGGCCCGTTCGTCGACTCGGAGCGTCATTGGGAGCCTCTTTAAGGTGTGCATTACGTGACAATTTCATAATGGCCCGCGAAAATTGATGTCTGTGACTTGCTCGCGCAACTGTGCCGGTGCTTGAGCTAATTAGCATAAATACGGGTATTTTTTCTAGGCCGTTTCACAGAATATAACGACAAGTGCTGGCCTTACGCGACTCTTACTTTCCTTCACACAATTGTTTAGAGGCAGGCGGGTTTCGGAATTTGCTTTAAAAATCTAAGATGAAACCAAATTGCATGGAGCACTAAATCAATAGCTGCCAGCGCTGTAACATTGACTTTCACATTGCACAGCTTTATCTGGAAACGCTTTTAATTCGATTCCTAAAAACGTGAATGCCGGAGATACAATAGCCTCGCATCCCCCTGGGCGAACAAATCTCTCTCTCTCTTGAATGTGCCGTTTCGGCGGCAAAGTTTGGTTTGTAGGAAGGAGAAAAGCCAGCCAATGACCAGATGTGCTTGCACATTTGCTTTTTAATTAAACGGCACGGCCCAGACATGAGGAGTATGAGGCCGTTTGTTATTTAACAGGCTTTAAAACGCCACAATCAGCTAATCTGCATGCGAGCGTTTGAACTTTTATCATTGAGGGCAGGGATGGAGCTCGGAATCAACGTTCAAAATTTCAAAAATAAGAGCTTATTTTGTCTCCTTTGTACAAATCCCCTCTATAAATGAGACTCTATGGTTTTGTGACCCACAACCCGAGCTACGTCTCTGAGGATCAACTCGAATGTAGTTTCAGCGGTTGTGTTTGTTTTTTTCTGCCTTTTGTTTGATGAGGCTTACCACACATTCAACCTTAGGGCAAGATTGGTTTTTGGAGGGTAATTAAATTTCATAATCATGATCATCGCGGCCGTTTTTGTGTCCGATTCCCCCCAAAAGTCGCATAAATCTCGCGCTCTATCGTGTAAATTTATCTGCCTCATCATGCACCCATAAAGCCATAAATCGCTAATTGATGAACGACCGTGCCTCGGATTAGGTGCATAAAGAACGCCGCCTGCCATCAATAGAGTTGATTAGAAGAGAAGAGATGTGCTCCACCTGGGTGGGTGGCAATTTATGAAAATTATGCTCATTACTTTCACACTTAGACCGTTGAGAAGTAATTATTTACGCTATGTGAGCACACCTTATGGCTCCTAAAGAACACCTTCTTTTTGTCTTCGTGCTCACTGATCGTCGGGTCGGGCCGCGCTGAACGCTGAGCGCAGTAATAAAGTAGATAAAGAAGGCTGATGATCAAGGCAAATAAAATAATTTCCTCCTTTATGCTGAGCGCCGAGTGCCGATGCACATCTGATTACATAATGCTGTTGTAGTGTTGTTTTTCATCAGCCTTAATGTTCTTCTTTCACCGTTGCCTCTCAACCATTTTTTACCCAATTACGCAATAATACGCCGCGATTTGTTCCCTTCTTCCAAACACACATTCTCCGGCTCCGGTCGAAAAAAAGCCATAAAATAATGGAATGATGGGCTTTTGAAGCCTAATTTGTTTGTGATTTATAAGTAAAAGGTTCTGTTAGGTTCCATTAGTAACGATCGAAAGCCTCGATTGGATCGCAGGTCGCGATAAAGAGCTATAGCCAATGCTGGAATGTACTTACGTATCTATAAACAATAACATAAAATAAAGAAAAATAATAATAATACACCGAGTTGTAAAAGGGTTCAAGTGTTAATGTGGGACCATTAAGTTGCTGGCCTCTATGGAGAGCCGGAGATAAAGCCTTCTCTGCCGCCCATGCATCGGCTAATCAAAAATGTTACGCTTGCTGTGTTCGTCGGGGGCTATTCTAGGGGCCAAAAGAGCCAAAAAGCGTGGTTAAAAATTATCCCGGACGGGACTCGAACCCGCAATCTTCGGCTTAGGAGGCCGACGCGTTCTCCATTACGCTACCGGGACTTACCTCCGTTGCGTCACTTTGACACTTTTCCCTGTCACCTTCCAGCTGACGGAAAGAATCGTTAGAGGAAGCCGTGACCTGGAAGCCTGCCTAAAAGCGCAAACAAGCATCGCAACACGAATCTCCACGAATAGGAGGGAGCTGATGCCACCTCTCGGGAGTCGGGACCCGAGTGTGTGGAGAAAAAGAGCGGAGAAATGGAGATAAGAGAGAGATTATCTTGAATAATTACAGTCATATTGTTTTTAATACGATGTTGATACAAGAAATGGTATTAAATTTTACTATCAAACGCTAATTATGGTCATTAAGCATGTTATGCAAGATACACATGTGCGCGCATCTCGAGATTGCAATCGATTCTGTGCTCAGTTATTCACTACCTAGATCGTCCTCTCATGAATCTGAAACCTTAGATCTCCTCGTGCCTGCGCTCGCTGCCAACCGCCCGCTAATATTTCTTCCTCCGGGCAGTATCAGATTTGCTAAAATTAATCAAACTGAGCTGTAGTCGGGCAGGGCTGTACCTGGGGCCCTCACCTGCTCATCCTTAATCGGTTGAAAGATTCTTTTAGAAATAAATTTTTTAAACTGAAAACTACCTTAATTAAATTTCCTTTTAATTTTTCAATTAACGTGACATTTTTGAAAGATATTTTTTAATCAAAAATTAATTTTAATGAATGTAACTTCAACTGGGATCTTTCCTCTAAATTTTTCATCCAAACAAAGTTAATCAAACAGTTAGAACATTCCATATATTGACGTTTTAAAAGATATATTTTAAATCAACATTTCAAATTAAAACACCGTTACTAAAATGGTTTTAAAAAAATTTAAAACTCTCTTGGGATTCGCTTAAAAATTTATTTCCTCTAAATTTTCTTTCCAAAAAACGTTACTCAAATGGTTAAAAAAAACTCCAAATGTTGACTTTTTGAAATTTTGCTTAAATATTAAATTTCCATCCAAACAACGTTACACAAATGTTTGAAGAATTTTAAAATGTCGCTCTAAAAGACCCCAAGAGTCCCCCGAAAAAACCCCCAAGGCCATCCCTGGGGCTCCCCAACTGCACTGCCGACCCCCATACCGTTGGAGGAAAATATCATAATTCTCGCAGGCCGGCTTCGTATCGTCGTGCCCAATCAAAGGTCGCGCGAGCTCTCGTATCTGAGGCAAAACGTTACTCGGACGCTACAAAGTAGCAGAAGAATGTGCAAACAAGTGTTGTTAATGTGCTGAACGTTTTTTCGTGCACTCGCGATTTAGCGAGACAATGTAGGCAAGTCAGCGATCGGGAGGAAGAACAATGTCCATTTAGAACAGTGAGGGTACACAATGGTCAAGTTTGTGACCTCCATTCGCGGACTTCCGTCTTCTTGTGGGGCTATTCCCTTCGACTCCCGTGAAGCGCCGACCTTCGCGGTGATCGATGAAGAGCTGAAAAATTTTGTATCGATCGAAAAAGACACGCATGAGGTCTTCTCTCTAGGTACAATATGAGCGCTTCTCAAATTACTCCAAGCCGAGCGCTGTAACGGCATCCAGTAATCGATTACCGGGTATCATGCAAGTTGCGTAAACATTTCGAGTGCAAAAAAGACACATTATTGTGTTCCACCAGCGTTATTACAAAGTACGAGACATGGTTTGAGGAGAGGAGGTGACAAAAACGCGATGACTTTGCTGTTCCAGAGTTCTTCGACCTCTGAATCGGCAATCAGCGGCGTAAATGAGCATTCAATTTTTGAGCGAGGGGCTCTGCCGGCTCTGGAGGTGCAGGCACGACTCGGTGCCCTAAGACGCATTAGAACGGAACATCGGTGAGGTAATGCGATTACCATTTTGTCTCAAATTACGGACCTTAGAAGCGACTAAGCGAGCCCGGCCCGGTGGAGATCAGATTCGTTGGGAGTGCCGAGTGCCGACTGGTGCTAATGACTATTTTTGCTTCGTCCACCTCCATCATCGTGTGTTTGTTGTTGTAATTTTAATCTTCTGTAATAATTTTGTCGACTGAGTCGAGAAAAATACGAGAGACAAATGCCGAGAAGAAGTCCCCATTCAATTGTTACTAATCCATTTAAGTGCTAATCGAAGCATTTCATTCGATATTACATGTTTGTGAGCCGGGTAATGCGTGGCTTTGGAGATGGGCAAACTCCGAATGAAAATTAGTGTCAAAGCATGAGATTTCATTTATGTTATTTATCGCAGGTTCAACGACCTGTCTTTTGATGTGGTGACATGGGAATGGTGCCGAGTCGCATGCAGAGAATATGGATATTGCCCATTTGGGTTTTATGTCTTCTGGAGCTTCCAAGTTTATCAACTTGAGGAATTTTTTACAACAACAAATATTTTCTTTAGCGTTCACCTTGTTGCCTCCAAAACTCCGGAAACGTAGTTTTTGGGGTAGCTTTAGTCGTTTAAGGCCTCCAGCGACCAAATTCTCCACAAAATATTTTTCATGAAAAATCGAGATTTTCTTGAGAGTAGTCAAGAATTTTATGGGGTGACTTTCTTGCGTTTGATCTCAGCTTGTAGGGCACGTAAAAAGGCGAATGATGGCTTAAAAGATGCGCAAACTCTCCTGAACGAGACCGATCTACAGTTCGAAGCTGGGTTCTGCGAGGCCCCAGAGTTCTGGGTGTTCCCCTGGAGGCCTATCAAAATGCCCGTTCTCCATTGTTAATTTCACGAATTTCCATGATATGGAAGCTATCTGAGGGTGCTGTGGCTCTCAGCATGGTCGCAGCGAGCTCGTTGAACTCTCAAAAAATTTGAAAAAATGTGAATTAAAAGTTTTTTGGGTCCAAAACGTCGAACAAAAAATTTTTCCTTGGAAATTAAAGCCCACCTACCCCCTCTGCCACACTCCAGTTGCATCTCCTCCTCCAAGAGAAATGCTAAAAATTCAAATGAGCACTTTTTGAAAGCCCACAAGTGTCTTTCTTAAAGTTACATCTCGCTTTTTTGGCTCAATAATCCCGTTATGTAACTCTGGAGGTTCTAATGGGTCAAGGTCTACTAGCTTATGTTCGGCTGAGGTTGAGTCAGTTTTCAAATTTTAGGCGAAAATAATTTTTTTCCAATTTCCAAAATACGAGAAACGTTTTAATTTAATAAAAACTAGCCGTTCGAGGGCTTCAGGGACCATTTTAACGACATTTACTCAAAATGTGTCCTACAGCATTTTCTTTAGCTCTCATAGTCCATAGCCGCTAGAGCCTCCCTAAATAGACTCAATTACCCGCCCGAGGCCCCACATTTCACGGTTGAGAGGCGGTTTTCAATTTTTTCTGGTCCACTCGGGCATTCACACCAGTGTAATAGTCCCTCCCGCGACCCGGCGAGCCCATGAGTGATTGCCGACGAACGAAAGTGAAACGAATGCGAGATGAATTTCGCTACAAATTGGCAAACAGCGATCTCAGCCAAATTCGTGCAGCGAAATTAGAGCTGCGCGAGTTCAGTGCCCAGCATGCGCAATGTGCATTTTTTAATTGTGGCAAAGTGGCAGCATTAGAGCCGAATTGCGGTGGAGTGTAGATGAATTATTCAGACTTATGCGATGGTGTTATGTGCCGGAACGTGATCACGTTCGGAGCCGCATTGCGGTCACTCTGAATTAATTAACCTTCGATTAATACACCTAGGCTTCTTGTGTTTCTCCCGCGACTGCGACCTGCCTCGTCGCTTCAGTTCCCCAGACGTTGCACCAGCTCTTGCTGACCGACTTTGAGGAAGCGGTATCGGACATTTCCCTCGCAATCTGTCACAAATGTGTCAGCTTATCGATTTGCGTGTCGTGCGTAACTCAGAATCCGTCCTTGGCCATCCGTGAGTCACGGTGTCGCGAAAGTCTTTGCGGAATCCAGTTTGACAAAATATTTGATTTCATGCCATTTTTCTCCTCTCATCTGAATGCCAGCTTTGAGCGAGTCCACGAGTCTTTTGAAAGTCCAAATCGCCTCATCACGAAGCTCGTTAAGACCAGGAACATCTTTATTAATGTGCGACTTATGAGTTTATGACGATGCTATGAGTCAAAGTTGCGCCGCTGAGAGTGCGATTCTCGATAGCTCCGAGGTGGCATAGAACTCGATCGACTGGTTTTTAATCAAAGATTGCAAAGATCGCCTATATTGATTCGCTTAGCGAGGAAAAGTGAGGAGTCCAGGGATGTACCTTTGGACTTTTTGGGGTTTTCTTCTCTCGAATTGTCTGTTCGAAACTTCATAGCTCAATAACCAGAAGAGATAGAATGCTGTTATTGGTGTTAGAGGAATTTTAGACTCCTAACCTCCTTAGGATAGGTATGGGGGGTGTTTTAGGTTTATATGAAAGTTCCTTATATTGTCTCCGATTGAACTGAAATTTCGGTATGTTGTAGTCTGTCTAACGTCTAGCAAATCATGGAACAGCATGTGACCCTTATCTCTTTCAGGGACGGAGCTAGGGGCCCCAAAAGTTTGGTCTTGAAAAAATCACCACTCAAGCCCTTTACTATTCCCGTCCCTGCTCTAAGTGCCGGTAGACGCTCTCCGCTTCCGCGTTATTGCTATCTTCTCCCAGCCATCTCAAGCGTCGTCATTAATTTGCACATGTTCGCAAATTTAAATTGCATTATTATGCAAAGCCCGCAATCCACCTGCGATCCATAATGCACTTGCAGCGACGAGCACAGCCTACGGATAATTAATTTTCAATTATCTTCGCACACCGTGGAATTCTCTTTCCTAATCGACGTCAATAAAGAGGTCTAATTCATCTTCTTCTCTTCCAGGTACATAACTCCGTCAGCAGCAGTCCTGCCGCAAGTGATAGCTCCCCCGACACCAAAGCCCTCGACCGGATCCAAAATCACGGAGAAGATACGGGACTTTGCGACGTCGGCGGGTCTCCTGTCGGCGAAACCGAGGCCTCCGCTGAAACCTGTGATCAAGACGAGGGGCTCGACGCAGACGGAGTACCCAAAGAAGGTGACCTTCAGTGCCTTTGCCACAGTCCAGGTTGTCTGAAGGGGCAGCACTCCGCAGGTGGACGACGGTTGTACATAAAACTGAGAGACATGGAACTGTTTTAGCAAGCAAAAGCTCCTTTTAGTGTTTAGGCGGCTCTCTCAAGAGTCCTCGCGACCTTGGGGAAGTTTACCATTGGACCATTGTTAGATACGACTTATAAATTACGGAATTAGGGATACCAGAGCTAAGTTTCCTAGGTTATTTGCTCAATTGTTTCTTTCCTTTCCCTGTCACAACTCCACAACTTCACGCTCCGACGGCCGAAATGAGTCGTCGTCAACGCCATCAATTGCCACACTTTGCTCATTTTTCTCATTTTCGCAATCCGCATATCAGAGCACATTTACCCCCATCACACACTCACGTAGCCCCCCATATCGTAACATGATTTGTGAATGGCACAAAGTGCATGCATATTACGCATATCAGAAGTACGCCAACAGTCATTTATTATATTTGCTAGTGTGTAATGTTAGACCATATCTAGCAGTAATATCATAATAATAATGTTAATAATGTATGCTTTTAATATGTAAAGTGAGCGCGATGAGATGGAGAAAGAAGTGTGCATAAACGCACTAGAGATTAGCAAAGTGATTGCATACTGTACGATACTTTTTACGTAAGGGAGGTTAAGACAGACCGATGAGACCCAGATACGGCTCGTGCACCGTTGCAGCAGCTTTCTCTGGGGGCTTCTGAATTAGTGGGTGGGATTTTGATCCCCTTTTAATTTTTGACCCATAGAGACGAGCCCTAGAGCGTTTCCAAATTTTCATTTCTGTGGTTTTTCGGATTAAACAGTAAAAATCTGGTGAAATTTTTTGACTTCTGGTTAAATTTTGACTAAAAATCCTGGAAAGAAATAGGTTCTCAGGAACCTCCGTGACCCTCTCTCCCACCCAAAAATCTATCTATCAGTCATAAAAAAAATCTCGTTCGATATTTGGCTCGTCTCTAAGATTTAATAAATTTTTAAAGCAGAAAAAACCCCCCTCTTCCTCCAGAGAAAAATCCAGAGGCCACGTTTTTGACTGACTCACGGTCAAAAGTTCAGCAATCAGCACCTGCTGTCCGTCTCCAATCGACACCGTACACGCCGAGAGAGACGACAAAGTAGTCTTGAACCAAACTCGACCATAAACAGTGCAAATTAGTTAAATGTGTAATATGTGTAAAAAGTTATGAGTAGCGATAAAGATAGCGCGAGAAAATATGGCCGTCGATATCTATTCCTAATAAATAACAATATTGATAACCAGCATTCAAGTCATAATCATTTTAATAAGCATAAATCTACTTCTCACTTTTCTCGTCTCCGCGTTTGTATCCATTTTACTGCTAATTGCTTTCACAAGCTCACAAAGTGTACGGCACAGACACACGCACACACAAGTTTGGGAATCTAAATTTCGAGAAATAAATTAATAATATAATCAATCAACCAAATGGAATTTGATTCCAACCATATGTATTACGCTAAAAGTTGTATTAGTAGCTCGTAAGGTACGTTTTAGCGAGTAAGAGAAGAGATGATACCAATAAAATTATGAATTATGGAAGCCCGAGTGTATGTCTCTCTCTCATGTCCGCCGCACTTCCACCATTTGAACACATGAAGCGACGAGCGACCAAAAATGCATCAACTGGTATTTCCTTCTTTCACTTTCATGACCGAGCTACGTTTCTCCGAGCACTGCGCTCGCGCCAGCGACGGATGCGGGCTCGAGAGGGTCCAGGTAAGGCTTTTCTGGGGCTCCGTCGCTGCTGGCAGCCTCACTCACGTTCACAGACGAGCATATATTTCTCCACTTTCATCATTATCATTAAATTTAATTACTTTCATCATTCGCGAGTCTCGCAGAAGGTAATAAAAGAAAGACTGAGTGTTCTTCTCACATTTTTATGCCTTTTGTGCATGTCCCCGCATAAATACGCCGTAATTGTCGACAAAGAGCAGCTTTGACTCGCGACTTTCCGCAGTTTCCATAAATTGGCAAATATGAGTGAGGAGCACCTGCTTTTAGTGATTTTCTCGCCCGTCTATCTGCGTGAGATTACAGATAGAGACGATGATGAGGCTGCTCGGCTTGAGTAACTTTTTTCTCCTACAAAAACTGCCGTATTATGAATAAAGAAAGGGGTATGATAATGAGGTGCAGACGCCCTGCCTGGGTTTCGCTTTTACGAAGCTGAGATCGCTATCGTGAATCGAAAATGTGTATCAGGAATTCGGGCTTTAATGTTGGCGAATTCGAAAAAAAAGAGCTAGCTTTAGTAGGCCAACTAATTACAGCTGGTCACAACAAATGTCATGTCGTTACTTAACAGATTTTCGTGTGAAAGAGCGGAGCGGAGAAAAGTTCATAACGACCCGTGAAATGGCACCTCCATAAAAGTCTGGACACCTCTCTTCCAGCTGATTTTTATTTATTTACGACCGCCAGCTCTTGATGAATTAAAACAATCACGACGATGAGCCGCGTAATAAGTTCCCACGGCTTAGAAAGTCTCATTGCTGCCAGTGAATAAATTCGCGCGCGCACATTACTCATTTCTCCGCGGGCTCTCGAGGAACGGGTACCTCGTGGTGGCAAAAGACACGACTATTGTCATGGGTGCTCGAGTGACGACGGCTGGTCAATGAATTAAACAACAACAACTACCAAGACTCCAAGTCAATCACGTTAATTGGCAATGGCGCTGCTAAGAGCGGAGAGAACTGCAAAATGTAGCTTAATCACCGCACCCAAGATGACTCACGAGAACATCGTTTTGCGTTGTAGAGAGTTAGAGACCCATTATTAATAGCTTTTTTCCTATTGTTGTTCTAAGTAGTCGTTAGGTAAGAAAGCAATTAAGTTGTGGGAAAAAGGCAGATGCACGTGGCCTAAAAATGCGCCTCAACGTGTCGCATGACGAATTACGGCGCGAAGGCTAGCCGTCTGGGTGGTAGCTGGTAATTGGACAGCTAGTGCTAGCGCCCTAAAAACCCCGCTAATCATAAATATTCATGACACAGACTCCCGCCAACTCGATAAGCACGATCTCAGCTCTTCAAACAGAGATGAGATGGGGTTTCTAGCGAATTTGGCTACAAAGTTGCTAAATATGTTTGACAGGAAGGTTTTAGGAAATGGCTATAAAATTTTTAGCCAGGAACGGACTCTATTTTTCCATCTAAAGAATTAGGTCTTCTTCGGTTGTGGAGGTAAGAGACCTCTAACGAAGCGAATAAGCCGAGTCCGAGATTTCAAACCCATCAATTGCCCGCCATGATGCAACCCATCGTCGCCAAAGAGAGAGAATTCGCAACCTCGTTAGAGAAAACTTATCCAATGAGCAGTCCATAAATCACACGTTTCATCACCCCAGAAGTGGTCCAACGACCGTCGACCTGCCATCAAATCTTCTGAGTACTCCACAGTGCGGGGCTGCAGCAAGGTAGATAGCCCGCATGTGCTGCGTTCACTTTTATGCTTCTGCTGCTTGTTTGACGCGCGCGCATAAAATATGAAAAGTGCTCATCAACTGACCCAGTTGGGAGCGGAGCTGCTTTCGATTTCAGTTTATGGACCCGCTTCTACGCTGCACCGCGATAATTGGTGTGCACACGAATGCAGGTACGCAAGTTTATTGACTTTTCTCATCCGAGTGTCGAGAGTTGTCACTCAGAGACGTATCTCGGGTTTTCCCTCAGACCAAGTACCCGAAATTCAAACCAGAAAGTTCTTGTTTCGAGGCTTTCTGGATGATTTTCGGGCTAAGAAATTTTTTGAAATTTTAGGAAAATTCTATTGTTGAGCTCTGAGGTCTCTGAAAGCCATTTGAAGACCATCTAGATCCTTTTTGGGTATCAAGATATTTTTTAGAAATTCTTAGAAGTCTCAAGATAGAACTAGGAAGCCTATGGTAGACTTTCTGGACATTTAAGAGGCTAAGAATTTTTTTTTGAAAATTTAGGTTTGAGCTCTGAACTCCTCAAAGCCATTTAAAGACCATCTGGGTGACGTGAATTTTCTTTAAAAAATCTAAGAAGTCTCAAAACGGAGTTATGAAGCCTAAGGGAGAATTTCCTTGGCTAAGTTCAGTTCTGCCGATGCTAGAAATGGGGATGCGAAATTTCAAAACGCCAATCGGTGTCATTAACCCGTAATTGGTAATCATTTTTCTCTCCCATTATGCGCGATTGCGTACGAGTACATGATACCGGCGATGATTGAGCTCCGACATGTATCACGTTTTGGTGCCATCAGCCAGTCATCCTCTTCTTTGCGCAACGAATTCGCCAGGTCATGCCACCGTGTCGCCCTGCCACTAATCACGCGTGTTCTATCATCATTTTTGCACGAGTGCGAGTTCCGTCAATCGGATTGAGTTGTTTTGCAGAACGGGCGATGATTGATTGAGCGGTGGAGGTCAAAGAAAAGGTCGCTCTCGGAACACTGGTAGGTCAACGATCACCGTGACGCGCTTAATTGATAATTAGTGCCCGGTTTTCCCGCAATCAAATTGAGATATCGCAAAAATCAATCAAGAGAGCTCAACGTCACATAGGCAACGAACCCGAGCTTCTGCGGGGGAGCAAAAAGCTGTCCCACTTTTTGCAATCACTCAATCTGGGTGAGCGAGCCTCATTAGTCCTGACAGCGAGAGATCGCGTAAATGGGTGAAGACGTGCACGAAATCAATATCAAAGCGCGATTTGAAGTTCAGGTGTACGTCAGAGCGGAGAAAGATTGCATCACTCATGCTCGCTCCGTTCGCTTCCTCCTCGATTCGCGCGGCTCCAAACCTCAAATTACCGAGATCGCAGTTATTGGAAAAATTCTCACACTCCGGGTAATGTGGAGTGCTCTAATGTATTTCGTGCATTCCCGCTCTCAATGTGACCCAAATGTGAGGCAGTGGGCCGCTCGGTAACCCAGTTTCTCCCGTAACTTTTGAACTTTTGGCAGCTCGGTTGTAGCGCATCCGGAGCCCCTCGGCTAGTAGTCCAGTGGCGGGTGTGGGTTTGAAACCATGCCCCTTTCTCCTCCCCCCAAATTTTGTTCATTATATTTTTATACTTTTTAACTGCTGGTTCTTCTTTTTTTTCCGTAAAAATAATAAAAAAAATATTTTTAAAAATTAAAAAAAAATTTGCTGAAACTGATAAAAAAATTTTAAATATAATTGCTTTTCATAATTTCCCCTTTTGGAACCCTTAAAGCTTAAGTCGTAGTAAAATAATGCCCTCCCATAATTTTAGTACAATTTATAGGAGGAGTCTTCACCATTAAAATGATGTTAAGGGCTTCATGATTCTGAGAGTGCCATGTCCTACCCCTCTCCCTTCCATGAACCCTCCTCACTTCAATTTTACCCCTAGAACCGTCACTGGCTAGCACCATCCATTTATTTATTATTACTATGAATTGTTTGTGTGCCTGCGATTTGAATGCCGGCCAGCATGTGGTAGCTAGCAGGCTCAGTAGTTTCTCCTCAATGCTCAATGCCGGCCGACACCTTGCCAAAGTCACAAAGTGCACACATATCTCCCGAGCCCGCTGCCCGGCTCGCGGATCCACAATAGTGGCTATGGCACGATTGTGAAAGGTGTTTATTAAAATGTAAATAAATAAGCATAATTGAAAGGCGAGATGGTGAGGTGGAAAGGGGAAAATATTTCTGCAGAGGCCACGAGCAGGTTCCTAAGTACCTCCGAATGTCAACCCTTGCGTAACCACGCGACACATTAAGGCACTTTGAGGGCATTAGCAGTGCACCTCCGCATAGCTGAGCTCCGTGGAAGTAATTAAAATTAATATTTTAATTGCGTACTCTAATCCCTTTAAGTGGCTCCCACTAATCTCCAACGTTTGGAGCGAAATGCGCTCTGCTTTCACATCTAACACCTAAAGTGCTGGTTTGGTTGGCAAGTGGTGAAATTAACACTCCGGGCTCATTGCACGCATCTTAATTTATCATACGCGTATGAAAAATATAGAAGTGGAAAGTGCCCAGAGCTGGATTGGGCCCGGAGTTCAATAACCACTCCATTTTGGAGCCTTTTGTTTTGTTTCGTAAGCCACCTTTGATTGTAATTGGCCATCGTGTCATAACGCATGAACTTGCTCATTAAAGGCGGACTGGAACGAGGCCGTCTGGTTCAAGAGTTTCCAGACCATGAGAGAGAAAACATGTTTAGTCTAAAAATCTTTTGTCCAAAAATCAGTTTCTGTAGAAACTTAAGGTGTCTTTAGATCCGTCCCTGGTGGTGGTACGGGTATACTGTAGAACAGTTATTTGTTAGGTTTTACAAGTTCATCAACATACTAAATTTTCAGCTCAATCGGAGTTACTAAAATGTTCCCCCCTTAGGTGGCCTCTCACCCCACCCCCTTAGGTGAGAGGGGCAAACATATGTTCTATGATTTGCTAGATTTGACATGATCAATAACATATCCCAAATTCAGCTGAATCGAATGAAGTATATGGAAGTTTCATACAACGAGAAAACCCCCCTAATTACCCCCCACGTAGTTTTCCGGAAAAACCAAAATGGTTTCACCACCTTCCAAACCATACATGACATAATACAAAAAACCGCAGGTCTCTATCTCTTGTAGTTTCGAAGCCTTTGGGACTCGGACGGACGGACAGAAGGACAGACATATCGGACACAAAACCTCCCACGCAAAGGGTATTCGTATTTTTATCACCGTATTTCTGTTTTCGTGGTCAATCAAAGCCATTTTGTCCGCTAGTCGAAATACCCGAAATGCCCCACAGTCCGCACAAAAAGTAAATGTGGTGCAAAATACTGGCCGGCGCTGAGCCAAAGCCGTGCCGCGAAAACATGAAAGGTGAATGAAATTTATATATGCTCGCTACATGCTACAACCGATACGGAGAATGGTAGCAATGCGAGACCAGCAGAACCATCAAAGTGTACCTTGGGGCGATTTATGTGTGTAAAAGAAAGTTGTTCCCTCAAAATGTAAAAATCGTAAATTGTTCAATTTTGCGTGTGTTGTGTAAAAAGGCTTCACGATGGTGGAGTAATCGTGGCTGCAGCTCTGCACCGCTGCAATATAAATTATTGATTGGGTGTGTATTGCGAGAGATATTTATTCACCTACCACAGCCATAAATTTCCGCTGCTTTTCGGAAAACTTGCAAACGAGGTACTAAAGAGATGAGGAGGTAGCCACAGCGATTCGTTTTACGGCCGTGTTTCGCGGGGGAGTGCAGATTACTCCTCGTAAACGGAGCTCCGGGGCTCTCCAACCTCCCACGACTGGTCTTGAATCTTCCTCTGAGTCTTGGGAGGCGTTTTGAGAGCAGACTTTGAGAACTGGTCAACATTTGACCCCCTAGCTCCGTCTCTGGGAGTGACAGGGGTCACATATTGTTCGATGATTTGCTAGATTTTGGGCAGACTTCAATATAAGGAACTTTCATTCAACCCATACCTCCCCTAAGGGGGTTAGGGGCTTAAAAATTTTCCCAACTCTCTCCCTCTTCTGAATCTTGGGTTAAAAAGTTTCAGACAAGCAGACAGACAGACAAAGCGGCCACCAAAATGTTGGAAATTCCTATTTGAATCAAAGCTCCATGACCTTCACTTCAATGACCAGGGAGGCACGCCAGCCATCCGGATGAAGGCAATAAACCTATCAAGGTCGATTTTCCGCACTCGCATCCGCGATATCTCCGATAAAATTTCATTGTTTCGGGTAATTTTTCCGAATTGCGCGCATTCCTCACAAACCCGTTTCTCTCCGTCTCTAATTTCTTCGATACCCAATAATGATAATGCAAGTCATAAAATATTCATCATCATAATTTATTAAGATTGACTGACTAACCTTATACTCGACTAGCAGGCAGGTTGGAGTCTCTAAAAGTCTATTGACCACCGCACCAGCGCATGTGTGAGAGTGCGCAAAAGCTAATGGCCATTACGAGAATATTTATCTTGTTCAAGCGCGCTGATATGATTTATGGTAATCAAAACGTACTTGACTCGAGATGCGTAAAAGTGCATGGTCGGGGGATCGCATCGAGCATCGCGAGAAAGAGAGACGGGAGAAAGTACACTAATAAAATTAATAACAATTTAAATATTTAACATATTGTATGCACTCGTATTAAGACTTAAGACGTCTTGTCTCGTCTCGCAAGTCGCGTCGCAACACAATGCTGGTCGCTGGAGTGCTTTATGCTGCTGCGAAACGCGTTTTGCATTCTTTTCTTCTCTTTGCATCTCTCCTCATCTCGCATTTCACTTCATATTGCGTCGACATCGGTCACTGCTGCACTTGCCCGGCCACTTTCGATTATGTTTTCATGCACAAAACGCAAAAAGGGGCAACACGAGGAATTTCATTAACGACTTTGGCAAAACAACAACACCGATTCAATGGAAACGAGACTTGATAAGGGGAGAGTGGCTGCCAGAGACGGGTCTTGGTGGCTTTGGATCGGAAGTGGTGGCTTTTTGACCTAAAATACGGGGGAAGTACGTGAAATAGCCACCCCAAGAGTTTGAAAGGGGGCCTTCTCTAAATTTATCATGGAGACATATTTTGAGGCCTTCACAAAAAATTTTATTTCTCAGATTAAAAAGCACATAGAAAATTTAAATAACTTTCAATCTCTGGTTCTATATTTATGTTTTAATCCACAAAAAAGTTGGGACTTCTAGATCCCTCATAGCTTGAGGAGGGTGTACTCGAAAATGCTTATCTTAGCCTCAAATCACCTCTTTAAGTGCTTTTTTTATATTAAAAAAAAATATTGTAAATAATTTTAATTGTCAGTTTATTGAATATTTAGTGCAGTTTCTAAAAACTGCTCACTCATCGGAATCGGGCTTGTGGTTCAAGAGAAACAATTCAAAATGTGAGGACCATTTTTTGCAAATCTCGAATTTTCAAGATGACCTCCATGGCCACCATGTTGGAATTTCGAAAAACTAAAAACGCCAAAAAATTTAATTTGCCAAGTTTTATCAAAATCAAAAATGGCCCAAGGGCGTCTTCAGAGCTAACATCGACTTCTCTAGAGCCGATGTGTGATACTCCCGGAGCTACAGTCGGTGACAGGCCCTCACTAGTCCGTCCCTGCCCCAGCTCACAATGCAATAGTGTCACTTGCGTCGAGGTTTCTTTTCTGCCCGAGTCCAGCTTCATCTTTTACTTATCTCCACTCCATCGCCAAATCAAATATGTTTGACTTTTATCGGTAAACATGCAATTTGCCCTCACTTAATGGCTTTTTCATGGTGCATGAAGTGAGGTAGGTTGTGTACCCAGCCAGGGCCTGCTCTCATCTCCGTCACAGTCCACGGATCAGCGGGTCGGCGACCGAGAGATGCTCTAGGGTATCCCCCGAAAGCCACCAAACCCCACACACTAATCGATTAGATACACTTTCATGCTTACTTTGCTGTCTTGTCATCGTCGTCATCCTCATCAGCGTCAAGTTGTCGTCAACAGAGAGCGAAGAAGAAGAAGAATGTAAAGAAAGTGCAGCACTTGGCATTGTTGTCTCATTAAAATGCTCATAGCTCATACATATTTGAGCAAGCTGCAGCATGATGGTCGACTCACCGAGTGGCAATTGTCATTTTTTTTTTTCATCTTCGCTAGCACGCAAACCACTTAGCATGCTGATTAAAGCAAACATGGACGGAAAAGCTCCCAAAGTAGTGAAAGTTACCAATCTAATGTTCTCCAAAAGTCCGTTTTTGCCTCGGCTCTTACGAAACGGGCCGGGCGGCGCAAAAAGCAAGCACCCATATGAGTCCCATGTCACCCAAACAATAGCGGCATGTGCTTCGTTTACATAATTGCGAGTCTGCGAGACGTTTTTGTGTGATATGAATTATATTTTGCCGCGCGTTTACTCCAATTATCTCGGCTTCTTCGTGAAATGGCGGGCTAATGAGCGGCTTTTTCTCGCGAGTCGCGTCGAGAGGCCGGGTAGAGGCTCGAGTCAAAGCGAGAGTGGAAAAAACAAACAAAATTTGAATTGAATCGGGCTCAAGACGTCGATGGGACCGAGAAGAGCTTGGTTGGGGTTCATTTTTGCTGGCTTAGGAACCCTCTCAGTCTTGCCAAGCCCCCCAAGCCCCCAAGCAATAATTAAGAGGAACCAGAAGCTACCTAAGACCGTCAAGTCTACCTTCTAGAAGACTTAGTAAACCTCTGGGTCTCGAAATGGGGGCTCCTAAAATCAAATTTGGGGGAAAAAGCCTCCCCAAGTCCCCAATCAATGACTAAAAGGAACCAGATACTACCTCAGACTGTCAAGTTTGCCTTCTAGAGGACTTAAGAAACCCCTGGGTCTCGAAATAGGGGCTTCTAAAATCAAATTCGGGAAAAAAATTAATAAATTAATGATTGAAAGAAACCAGGAGCTTCCTCAGACTGTCAAGTTTGTCTTCTAGAGGACTAAGGAAACCTCCCGGTATCGAACTGGAGACTCCTGATACCAAGTATGGGGTAAGAAGCCTCCTCATGTCCCCAATTAACGACTAAAAGGAACCAGGAGCTACCTCAGACCGACAGACAAAACCTCAACCCAGTCTTCAAAAGTTCAGCTCAAAAACCCCCACACATTTTCACTTTCAAAACTCTCCAGCGCCTTCAAATTTCCATTTCACTCGTCGAGAGCTCTAGAGTGGAGATGCCGAGATGCCAAAAGATCAATAAAGTCGCATTTCACATAAATAAATCATGCAAAAAGTCGCCAACTTCCGAGCTCCACTGGCATACGCTAATCAATTACCAGGCATGTGAATTGCGGTGATTTGCTGCAATTCAATCGCTAAATGCACGCTGAGAGCTGAGACACGGATCTCTCTTTGTGCTCTTTTGTAGTGGCGATCGTCGTCGGGGCCATTTGTCGCATGTGATGCGCGGGAGAAAAACGTATGGAAATTGCATGGATTGAGGAAATAAATGCCAGCAAGTCGATGTTTAGCGGTGGCTAATAGATTTGCGCGGTACAAATGGCGAGGAGGAAGAAGAGAGAGATGAAACAATGATGAGGATGAGCGGTTTGCCGTACATGATATAAAAATAGGAAAACGCTATCGAGATCCAAAGTTTATGTTGTTTTCGCGTAATGTATTCAAATTTTTCATATGGAAGATGAGGTGCATCAATGCGATGGGGAATTTATGCAGTTTCACTTTCGTTTTCGCTGCTTCTTTGGCGGCATGGGAACATTTTTATCCGATTCAAGAGCTCAATGTCTGTTTTTCTCCGCTGACCCACCTGCCGTTCATCGCAATGAGGTCTGACAAGAGAAAAAGAGACGCGTGAGAGGAAGCAATAAGAAGCCTCGCGAACTTTTTAGGCTGAAAACCTGCTTTTATGAGAGAAATTTAGGCTGAAAGACATTTTCTTTTTCAAAAATGTTTGTCAATGTTTTTCAAATCAACTTTAAAAAATTCGAAGTCCAGAAAAAAATTCCTCAGGCCATTTCGAGTTTTTTTGAAAATCTTCCAAAAATCAGTCTCAAAATAAATTCTGAGTCCAGAAAAAATTCCTCAAGCCTTTTTGAGCTTTTTTGAGGAATTTTTCAGAATATGGGAGACCTTTATCAAGTCCATTACTCTCTCTCTCTCTCTCTCAATCAAGTGTGAGATAATATCCGGCATCTGCTGAAATCGGGGACACAGCTCCAAGTTGCACCACCCAACCGCCAAATGAAGTGTCGCTTCGTGAAAAGTGGCGAAAAGTTTCAAAACCAGGCGTGCACGCATCATTTTTGGCAACGTCGAAAATTCACGACATCCATTTTGGAATTGCCTCATCTCGCGCCTTCTGCTGCCCCTTTCCAAGCACCGAGATATTTGCGACGCGTCGGGAAACGAGGTGCAGTGCAGTAATTATGGTTCCAGCATGTCTCAGCACCGACTAGACATCGACGATGTCGATGTCGAACGAGTTTTGCGGGCAATCACCAGCGAAAGTGAGTGTAATAAACTGCAATTTAGCGAGACTCGGGTTTATCAAGAAATCTCACATCATCACTTGCCGCTCCGTGGCCCCAGTCGTGCTCTTGATTAACCGCAGCCGACGCACATGCACGACTCATTTACAAACATTTAAATGCCTCTAATTATTCTCCAAAGGCAACTTGAGATGCGTGTCCGATTCGAGTGTGTGGGCCATCATCTTTTCCGAGACAGCTGAAAGTGAAAATTGCGTGACTCTTTCTTCGACCGGAGAGGGAAATTCGTCGCGGGTTTTTTTTTTGCCCCCCAACTGGCTCCAAGTCCTCGACCGCTGATTGATTGCACGCGTGCTTTTGGGAGTCACACGTTTGATTGGAGGAAAGCCGAAAGAAAGACCACCAGGTGAGCTGGTGAGAAGCTTATTGAAATGCGAGACGAGCAAAAAGCGGGCAGTTGATTGCATACCTCTAGGGGCAACAATCCCAGACCCCCATTCCGCCTAATTAGAGCCTCATTGTGGCAGCTTTATTGCGACATTGTGTCGAGTCAAGGATTTGAGAAGATTTTTGCGGCTTTTATTGGATCTGGAGCCTTTTGAGAACCTGTTCCACCTCGAGATCCGTCATCCCGGCGATTTGTCACTGAACTTGAAGACAATCGTGTGTTTTACATAGCTATCTAATCGTCACTTGAAACGGCCACTCGTCGACTGGTTTCCATGTTGGCCAAAGGTACCTAAAACTTAGCTAGACGACATTAAATGGGACGTCCAAAAGAGTAATCAGTCGCGCGGATGAGCCCACCTTGGTCAGACGTGGCTGAAAAAAGTGTCAAGCTATGACAAAAGCCCGATCTTAAAATTTAGTGTTAATTGAAGCGTTTCAGAGTGACAATGTATCTCTTGCTAGTGACTTTTAGCGCCCTCGTGGTGTACGGGTACCTCAGGTGGAGAGAGTTCGTGAGGTGGGCCGACAACGTCCCGGGCTTCGACGAGCCGTTCTGGGAGAAACCGGTGTTCGAAGCTCTCCTGGCTTTCTCGGACAGGAGAAGTAGGTGAGGTCACGCCCTCGCTGAGACTCACGCTGTCTCTTCCAGAGCACCTGGAGCTGATCGTGAAGGTGTCCCGAAAGTACCGCAGGCTCTATCGTCTGATGTTCGGGCCGATCCCCAAGATCTTCGTCAACGACCCCGAGCTCTTCAAGCAGGTTTGGACGTCTCCGAAGGCCCTCAAGAAGCCCCACTTCTACCGCTTCTTCGGATGGGGAGCTGGGCTCGTGACTGCCAGCGGTAAGAGCTCTCTTCCCCCCAACATTCTCTTAAAAATGTCTCCCCAGTCGAGTCCTGGAAGGTGCACCGGAAGATCCTGAACCCCGCCTTCGGGCTCTCAGCCCTGCAGAGCTTCATCCCGATCTTCGACGGAGTCAGTCGCGAGCTCGTGAGCTTGCTGGAGCCCAACACGCATGACGGGAAGGCGTTCGACCTCTTCGAGTTCGTCGTAAATACCACTTTAGATAGCATTTGTGGTAATCACGATGCTTGTACCCATTTATCAGGGGTTGTCTAAATTTAAATAATTTCGCAGCTACGTCTTTCGGAGTGAAGGTCAATGCACAGCGTCGGCGACTGGACTTCAACAAGTATCTGCAAAGGTATGATGGTGTCGGGTTTCACATGACGCTGACCTCACTTTTATTGCAGAGTTCACGAGATAATATCCATGAGGATCGCCAATTACCACTTTTACAGCGACACCATTTTCGCCTGCACGCCTTTCTACTTCGAGGACAAGTACGTCCGTCGGAAGTGCATCACTTTTGGCGACAAGGTAGCCTGTCTCGATTTTGACCATGACGTAATATTTGAACGACCCCTGACGAAACAATCCTTGCAGCTAATCAAGCAGAGGAAGGAGGTCCTGAAGGCCGCCGAGGCTGGGGTGGAGTGGAAGGACCAGGGCGACGGGAAGGAGATCTACGAGAACATCACGAACGACCCAAAGTCGGAGAAGCCCCAGATATTCGTCGACTACCTCCTGAAGCAGGACTCCGGAACCCGCTTTACCGACGAGGACATCCGAGGACACGTTTTCACCACCATTTCGGCCGTAAGTCTCGCGGCTGTCTCGCAATTCTCTCTGATCCTCGCTTCTAGGGCAACGAAACGACGGCTCTGGGACTGTGCTCGGCCGTCCTATTCCTAGCCGTACATCCCGAGGTCCAAGACAGGGCCGTGGAGGAGCTCCTGCAGGTTTTCCCCGACAAAAACGCCCCCATGGAGCAAGACGCCCTTAACAAGCTGACCTACATGGACATGATTCTGAAGGTGGGGTCGAATTTCGCGACGAAAAGGGGACTCAAGAGAATGATTTTTCCAGGAAACCTTGCGGTTGTGTCCCGCCATCCACACAGTCGGCCGGGAGCTCCAGGACGACATCGTTCTAGACGGACACCGGATTCCCAAGGGAACGGAGATAATCTGCTCAATCTACTCGCTGCAGCGGAGGGAGGAGGACTGGGGGCCCGACAGCGAGCTCTTCAACCCCGACAACTTCCTGCCCGAGAACGTTGCGAGCAGACACCCCTTCAGCTACGTCCCTTTCTCTGGGGGCTCGAGGAACTGCATTGGTGAGGAAACTCTTCCATTTAGAGCCTTGTCTTCAAGGAGATTTTTTTGAGCAGGCAAAAAGTATGGGATGATGTCGATGAAAGTCATGCTGTGCCACCTCCTGATGAACTACAAATTCTCCTCGCCACTCAAGTATGCAGATATCAAGTGGCAGCTGGACGTGCACCTGCACATGGTCAACCCTCATCTGGTCTCCATCGAGCCCAGGAACTTTGCTAACAATAATCTCAAATAAATGATTTTCTTTTTCAAGAAACGGCTTTTTTATTAGCACTTTGGAGACTAAGGGTCCGAAACTAAGGGTCAAAAGAGCCTGGTTGTCAAGATTGAAATTGAAAAAAAATTCCGTGGCTCCTCTGAGGCTCCTTTGGGCTCCTCTTTGTCTCCTTCGCATTTTAAAAGTGAATAGCCAAAAATAGCCAAGGAAGGACGTCGCAAATTCAAGCAACGGCTTTTTCAAAACCACGGGCTTCAGGGCTGTCCAAAGTGAGAAGCAAACAGTCGAGATTATATTTTCGGAGCTCTGAATTTCTTCGATTTCGTGCTCCTAAAGTTTCCCTTGCGCGTCCACAATGAGTATTTCCTAAGCTCCTGGTATGCAGACGTATTTGTTCATAACCGGATGTGCTGTCAGAGAGGCCAGGCTGATATCCACCCTCAACTCGCATCTCCTCAAGAGCCACTACGATGTTCTCGGGATCGCTAAGAACTGCACCGGGAAGCAGGTCAAGGAGGCCTACTTCAAGCTATCCAAGATCTACCATCCGGACAGGAACGACGGGAGTCCCGAGGCGGCTGAAAAGTTCCGAGATATCACGGAGGCCTACGAGGTCCTGAAGAACCCCACGACTCGCAAAGAGTATGACCGAGACTCTGGCCCCGCGGGCTTCGAGCCTCGTCCCAGGAGAAGTGCCCCGGACCCGGAGGTGGTCAGACCAATGTACCCCACGGGGAAGATCAGGTTCGATGTGCACGAGTGGGACAGGATGCACTACGGAGAGCAGACGCAGCGGAGACAGCGGGCGAGGGCTCAGAGGCAGTACGAGGAGTATCAGCAGCACAACGTGGAGGTGGAAAAGGGAGCGAGGAAGCAGGTCTTGGTGATGCTGGTGCTGTTCTTCGTGGGCTTTGCAATCATGAACATTGACTTTCTGGACAAGGACGACCCCAAGAGACAGCAGAAGAGCGACAGGAGGTGACGAGACCCGCAAAGTTGTAAATAAAACGAGCTAGCTTTAGTTAAAATATATAGCGACTTTCTCCTAGATTTATTCTATAATTCAGAGTCCTACCGGTTCTTGGGGACGGGTCTGGGAGGCGCAGAGTTGCTCGCCATGTGGACGCCCACAATGACGATGACGAGCGCCAAGAGCCCCATGATCACCTGCTCCGTCTTGAAGGCCTCCTTGGAGCGCGCGTCCAGGGCCACTTTCTGGTCGTACTGGGTCTTGGCCGACTGCCGTCTCTCGAAACTCCTCGTGTTCTGCTCCTTTGCCCAGGCGTCGAAGTCGTGGACCGTCGTGGTGCCCGACTCTGCCGGCGCCTCCGACCTCTTCAGCCGTTGCTTGTAGAACCGCGTCTGGGGGTCTTCCTCCACCGGCTCTTCCGGAGGCATCTGGTCGGCAAACTGGGCTCCAGCCTGGTGCAGAATCCCCCTGTCATACAGCTTCCGGAGCCGAAAGTTTCCCAACACCTCGTACGCCTCTGTCACCTCCCGGAACTTTTCGGCAGCCGACTTACTGTCTTTGTTTCTGAAAAGAGGGTTTTTAACTCGTGACCTTGAGAATGGGAGGGTCTACTCACATGTCGGGGTGGTACAGCTTCGAGAGATTGTAGTACGCTGCCTTGATCTCCGCCTGCGTGGCTCCAACGGAGACGTCCAAGGCTTCGTAGTGCGTCTTCAAGAGCGTGGCCGAGACCGAGACCGAGCGAGACGGATTCAAGTTCAAGCCCAAAATTGCTGCCTTCAGAAGACGTCTGTGCTGCATGTTTCCGCTTGATTTTCTACTTCACCACGCGAATATCATAGCTGAGAGACGTGCCAGCAAGAGTAGTGGGTGTAAGGGACAGTTTTCTAGCCCTAAAGCTAGATTTTCCGAAAATTATGTAAACACAATTTTCGCTCGATTTTTGTTTACTTCAACAGCTGACAAATACGTTCTAGACTGGGAGACGGCAGAGAGGGCCTAGATTGGGAGATAATTGCATTTTGAGTCGCGCAAATAAAATTGGTTTTTCGCGATGTATCAGCAGTACATGAACCAGATCCAGTCACAAATCGCGTATTTGAGCTCGGACGAACTGAAGGAGCTCCTGAACAACGACGATGAGGTGGAGAAACGAGTGGATGAGGCTGTGAGTCCGCCCTGGGTGAGTCACCTTTGTTCGGAGTTAATTGACCCTTGTAATTCCCAGATTCGGTCGCTGGAGTCGGAGAAGGAGACCATGATGGGAATCAACAGATCGCTGGCGGAGGAAAACGTGTTGCAGGAGCCCAAGATTATCGAACTCAAGGCGAACATCAGCGAGCTGGCGGAACAGGGGAAGTCTCTGGTGGCCCAGGTCCAGGAGAAGATCAACGAATACAGTAAGAGAGGTCTCTAATGGGCGTCCAGGAGCTCACTTTCGTGCGTATTTCAGAGTCAAAGTCGAACAACATAAGCCAGGACACAGCGCTGGCCCTTCTGCAGTCGGCAGCGGTGGAGGCCGAGGACGAGTCCGAGAAGATCTTTCAGCAGTTCCTGGACCGCGAGATCGACAATGTGGAGCTGTTTCTGGAGCAGTTCACGGCCGCGAGGAAGAAGATGCACGAGCGTAAGCTGAAGTCGGACAAAATGATTGAGCTGATAAGGAATCAGGCGAACCAGACGCGGAACCAGGGTCCCAGTCGACCCCGCCCACCCCAGCCAACGCCGCAGTTCAGACCCCCCCAGCCACCATACCCCTCCTGGAACTCCCCATCGATGCCAATGCCGGGCATGCCCGGCTTCCAGCCCTCACAGACGCCCTGGCCCGAGAACTAACCACTAATTTTAACTTTCTGGGGACCGACGACTTGCCGGAAGTCCCCTTCGTTTGCGGAAATTTGAATTTTTCTGAGCAACCAAATAAAGGTTCACTCAATCGCTCTTCGATTTAACAAACAACAGCTCTTTTAAAACTTGAAAAATTGTATAAAGTTTATTGCATAAAAGTTCCAGTTTAGAGTCCAGACTAAATACAGCAGCGAGACCTACAAACTAGGCGCTAAAGGCACGTTACTCGATCTCCTCGATGAGGGGCTGCTCCTTGAACGGATCCGCCATCATGATCGACCCCACGTCTTTGTTCTCCTCGATTATCTTCAGCTCCTCGGCGTGCTTGATGATCTCCTGCGCCACCTCCATGGCCCTTGCTCTGTTCTCGTCATTCAGCTGCGTCACTCCGTAGAACATTGTCATCAAGTCTGTCTCGAAAATGCGGTTCGCGTACTCCGTCTTGGCTCGGATGACATTGAAGATTGCCACGATTCCGCGGTGCTGAACTGCTGGACTTGGGTTGGCGAGCAGCACTCGGAACACCTGCAGCCAGTTGTCGTACTTCATGACCTGTAAAATAGAAGATAGAAGGTTAAAGATTAAGGCTAAAATTTCAGGAAACCCCTCCCGCCCTAGTTACGTCCCTGATGATTTTTTGGAAAACCCAAAACCTTCAGTCCTCCTTCCAGATCAAAAGTGACCGCATTTAAAATTAGTAGGTCCCTAAGTTTTACAGTTACGGAGACCTTGCAGCACAGATGGTCGCTCGAACAGACATACAGACGGACAAATCGAAAATAGAAAGAAAGGAAACGCACCTTCTCGCATATCTTCTCGCTCTCAGAGGTCAGAATGGCAAGAGCCCCCGAGGCCGCAATGGCAGTGTCCTCATCCTCGTCCTCGCACATCAGAAGCATCAGCTTGACGCGGTCGTTGGGTTTCTCGTGCAGCTTCACGACATCTGGAGACAGACACAAGTTGCAGATACACTGAATGGCGGCCCGGTTGAGCATGAGGTGCTCCTCGTTGATGTACATCTCGATCCGGGGCAATCCCGACTCCCGGATGATGCGCTTTCTGACGCTCTCGGACATCTGGGCAAGGTTGCAGAGCGCCAGCATGGCCTCAAAGTTCTCGAGGGCCGAGCAGTCCTGGTCCAGCTGGTTCAGGAGCGGTCTCACGACCTCCAGAGCGCGCTGGCCCGGGAACGCTTGCTCCGGGTTAATGCTGATTCCGATGCGGGCGAGAGCAGAAGCGGCGTTCCTCTTGCCGTTCTTGGTGCCCTCGAGGGCCAGCGAGATGAGTACCTTGGCGCCTCCCTGCTGCACGATTTTGCCCCGATTGCAGGCCTCTGCGGTGAGCGCGTTGAAGACCCTCGCGATCATCTCCTTGCTGTTGTCCGACTCAGTCTTACTGAGCGCTACCAGAGCCGTCGTGACTCCCTCGTTCGTCAAGGTCACGCATCTCTTGGCAATAAAGTCGGGGTCATCCAGCTCGTGCTCCTCTGGGACGTGGTGTTTCGCGTACTTTGCTAGCTCTATCAGCTCCGCCAGCAGCTCCTGCTTCTCGTAGGCGTTCACGAGGTTCACGAGAGTGGTGACGACGCCGTACAGACACGACTGGTCTCCCGTCTGAGCGAGCTCGATGAGGGCTCGGACGGCAGCCCTGTCTTCCACAAGCTTCTCCTTCACGTCGGCATCGAGGGTGAGGTAGGAGAGACCCTCTGCTGCCCATCTCCTGATGTCCTTGTCCTTTCCTGGGAAGCAAAAAATTTATACATTTTTATGAAAGTCGTTAAATAGAAAAATAAAATCTAAGACTCACCTGGCTTGATGAGGAACCGCCGGCACGCCTCCGCTAGCTTCGTGGTGGACCCGTCAGCCAGCAGCCTGATCGAGGCGTCGGTTCCGCCAGCGCTGCCGAGCTTGCAGAGCCCCACCAGCGCCCTCACTCGGATGCCCTCGTCCTTGGAGTGGTACAGCTTCTTGAGAATGTCCATGCCGTTGTCGACGATAGACTTGGCCTTGTTCTTCTTCGAAGCAGCCGCAATGATAGCCTCGCACGCCACCTTCTGCTGCAGCGTGTCGTCCGTGGTTGCCATTGCAAGAATCATATGAAGCACGCCCTCTTTTCCGATCAGGGTGTTGCCGACGTCAAGGGGACCCAGCAGGAGAGCCGTGAGAGCCACTGCAACGCGCACCTTGGACTCGAGACTCGGGTCCAGGAGCTTGTCTCGCACGTACTCCTGGATCTGCTCCATGAACTTGTTCCGGATGGCGTCGTACCACATGTTCTCGTAGAGTCTCGCCAGGCAGACGGAGGCCACGGTGCGGGAAGACGGCGTGATGGGAATGGCGCTCTCGTAAGTGTACTCTTCCAGCTCGCTGCACACGTCCATGAGTCTCACGAGGCCCTGAAATAATTTTTTTTTTAAATTCATGAACAGGCTTTAAAGGCATCTCTTAAGTCTCAAGAACCTTCTCTTTTCACCAAGGGTCTCAGGGAGTGCTTACCTTGAGGTCCACCACCTTCTCGGCGAAGTCAATGTGCTTGTAGTGGATGTTGCGAGTCAGGAGCTCGATGACGGTGTCACGCGCCTTGCCGGTCAGAATGGGGTCGTTGATGGCGTGCACAAGGTTGAAGACGAGGAACTCGAGATCCTTCTTGTTCAGCTCCACCAGCTCCTTGTCCGGCTTCGACTCCTCCTTGTTGTCCATGCCCGAGAGCGTGTTGAGGACGGACTGCATGCAGTGTCTCGTTGCCAAAATGCGATCGTCGTCGTCGGTGTTGAGCATCTTGAGGAACCAGGGGATGCCCAGCTCCTCGAGGACGCCCTTCGTACGCTCCTGGGACCTATTGCAGACGTGGTCGATGGTACGCACGGCGTTGATGATGATGTCCGCGCACTTTTCGACTTTCACGAGCCGTCCGATCTTCTGCAGAATGTGCTCAGAGTAGATGATCTCGGCGCCGGCTTTCTCTCGCGAGAGCACGACGAGGTTCGACATGGCAGTCTTGCGCTTCTCGATCTCCGCCTCGAAGTCAAACGCCAGCTCCATCATCTTGGCCACCTTGTTGGAGGTCTGGGCGTTCTCCCGCAGTCGCTCCTGCACGATGTTGTGGAGCCTCTCGAGCACTGGCTGGATCGCCTTGTTCTGGGGCTCGGCCTCCAGGACCCCCCGGGCATCGCGGTACGCCTCCTCGAACCGCTCAAGAGCCTCGAGCGCCTGGCAACGCCGGAACAAGGCCTTGGGGTCCTGCGGGGAGACCTGGAGGGCCTTCGTGCAGTCCTTCTCTGCCTTCTCGAACTCGCTCAGCTTCAGGTAGCAGGCGGCTCTGTTTTTGTAGAATACTGGTAGCTCCTTGTGGCCCTCGCCCAGCTTGATGGCGCGGCTGTAGTGCTTCTCGGCCTCCTCCCAGTCCTGGTTCTTGAAGGCCTCGTTTCCGGTCTCCTTCTCCAAAAGTGGGTCAAGCTCTGGGGCGATCTTCGGCTCTTCCGACATCTTACTCGTGCTCTTTGAACTGTTTGTGTCTTTTTGAAGTATTTCTGAAACATACACCATTAGTTTGTACTTTTCCTGGGGTTTTTCTCTGAATTTTCCTAGTTTACTGCTCACCTGCAGCTTGCGAAGTTGCTTTTATTGTGGCGAAATTGAACTGACGAGAAGTTTCTCGATGAGTTAAAATTAGAGATGCAACGTGTTTCAATACAGAGACGGCTCTCTTTCATCTGTGTGGCCGCGGGAAAACTGCGAGAAAATCTGTCTAATTTTAGCGTAGAATTGGGAGGAAAACAAACAGCTGGCGAGATCTAGGAATTTCTTCACCCAGTCTAGGTATTTCTCCCATGCTGTTTTGTTGTGGCTCGAGAACAACATCGGATTTTGTTAAATTTCACGGACAAGGAAACCGAAGTTAAGTGTCTGCATCATGGCCAGGAGACCAGAACATACAGCCCCTCCGGAAATAGTAAGAAGTTAGGCTTTCCCGCGGAAATGGGCTGAGAAAAATTTTGGTTTCAGTTCTACAACGACGAGGAGGCGCGGAAGTACACCTGCAACTCCCGCATAATGGAGATCCAGGAGCAGATGTGCGAGCGGGCGCTGGAGCTGCTGGCTCTGCCCGACGACGAGACCCGATTCGTGCTCGACATCGGGTGCGGAAGCGGGCTCTCGGGAAGCGTTCTGGAGGAGAACGGGCACGTCTGGGTGGGAATGGACATCTCGCAGTCCATGCTGAACGTGGCGAAGGACAGAGAGGTGGACGGAGACCTGATTCTCAGTGACATGGGCCAGGGAGTGCCCTTCAGAGCCGGCTCCTTCGACGGCGCCATCTCGATTTCCGCCATCCAGTGGCTCTGCAACGCAGACAAGAGCTCCCACATCCCCGCCAAGAGACTGTACACGTTCTTCGCGACACTCTATGCCAGCCTGTGTCGCAGTGCGAGAGCCGTCTTCCAGTTCTACCCCGAGAACAACGACCAGCTGGAGCTGATAAAGGGGCAGGCGACGAGAGCCGGGTTCTACGGAGGGGTCGTAGTGGACTACCCGAACTCAACGAGGGCCAAGAAGTACTTTCTGGTGCTCATGACGGGGGGAGTGACGCAGCTGCCCAAGGCCCTGGGCACGGAGGACGAGAGGGGGAACCAGGTGGAATTCACGAAGAGCAGGAGGGAGTTCGCGAAGGGCGCGAGAGGGAAGGGGCTGAAGAAGAACAAGGACTGGATCATGGCGAAGAAGGAGAAGAGACGCCAGCTGGGGGACGAGGTGCGGGCGGACAGCAAGTACACCGGACGCCGCCGGCCCGGCCGCTTCTAGAGACTGTGATCTTTTCCCAAGTAAATTCTTTATTTAACCCGAAATAAAAATACAAACGCTAATTCGCTACGTACAAAACCCACCTTCTCGACCCTCCACCAGCTCAGTCAATCTCCAGCTTGCTGAAGCTCTGTCTGGTGTTCTCGATGACCTTGCTCTTGGCGGGACTCGGACTCGTGTTCCACTGCTTCTCCTCGTCAATGAAGTACTGCTGCATCCTCAGGAGCTCCTTGCAGTGCCTCTCGTGCATCTCGTCCACGGACGGCTGGTCGCCCCCGAAGTCAGAGGGGAGGCACGAGAGAGGAATCACGTCCTTCAGGAGCTTGTCGTAGTCGTTCGTGGAGGTGTGGAGGAATAGCTGTCGGTCAAACGAGCCATTAGATATTTTTTAAAGATGGCTAAGGTCAGATTGAAATCTAAAGAAAGCTTCTGTTCGCATAGACACGTCTGTTACAAACTAGTTTCTTTTTTATTCACCCTCATACCAGTTTTTATGCCTCAAAAAAATTTTGCGGCGCAAATAAGAGGTCGTAGACGTTCAAAAGCAGGAGAAAATTACCTTTTCTAGGATTTCGGCCTTCATGAAGGGTTTGATGAGCGCCAAGACCTTATCGAAGAAGCCCACGGTGTTCAAGATGTGGATCTGCAGAGGGAGAAAAAAGTAAGTGCTCAGTCCGGTGCAAAAACGTGGCCTTTTAAAGTTTAATGGCCGCATAATAGGCGCGCAAAAAAAGTCACCTCGGCCAGCTTGCAAGGCACGCACTCCTGGACAAAATGGAAGAACTTCTTGATTGCTCCTATCCTTATCCGCGTGAGGTGACCCAAGTTGACGTTCTTCATGTCGAAGAGGAAAATGACTCCTTTGTTGGGGCCCTGGGTGTAGAGACACGAGTCTGCAATTAGCGAGTTATGAGCGGAACGAGTTGGCCAAAAGCGCAATCACCTATCGCCATAAAGTACGTTTTGATAGCCTCATCGAAAATGTAGTTGGATGGCTTGGAGTTGGCTAGCCTGTGGTAAATGACGGCGTGGCCTTTCGGGGTGTGGGGCAGGTAGAAGTAGATTCTGGAAACAATGAGCTATTATTTTTAAGGGGCAACTTATTGATTTGAACTTGGAGAACTCACTGGTTCTTGAGACACTGCTGAATGTGGGCAGACTCGGGGTCTCGGTTGGCAGAGTGCTCCAAAGCAGATTTCTTGTGTGAGTAGTAGAGTCTGATGGTCTCCAGAGTGCCCTTCAGGTCCTTGTCGCAGGCGTTGTAAAACAATAAAAGCTGCTCATCCGTGATGGTCTCGGGCATGACGGGTATCTTGGCTTTGCGGATCTCGGCAAAGACGTTTCTCGACACATCGTGCTGTGAGAGGGCCTTTTCGAGGTCGAAGCCGAGGTTGAGGGACATTCTGTGAAATCAAATGTGATTGATTCGAATATCTCTGACAAGCGGGGAGCGCGATTTGCCACGGTTGGATTAGTGTTTATACTTTCATGAGTCAAGGTTGGCCATACATATTAGCTGGGTTCAATCATTTTCCCAACACCCAAATCACAAAACCGGTTGCATAGTGGAGGCGGCCAATTTTGCAATGCTGCAACGCGTAAATTACCTCATCAATGCATGCAATTCCACGAGTCATTTCTAAACCTAAACGCATGCATATCGGGCATGTGAGATCTGCGAGCCTTACTGAGCTCGGCTCTTAATTGCGTCATAAGCACTGGTTTAGTGCAGGTTTTCTCTTCCGAGACCGACCGGCCAGAGCCGGGAAACTCAAAATTTTCTAGCTTCTTTTTCTCGAGGAACTTTGACCCCTTTTTAAAACGAGGTTTTTTTTTCAATGAATTTTTTCACGTCCCCCAAACCTGTCCCAGCTCTGCTTTCGCCGCGTCTAAACCAGTTTTTCTGCAAATAATATGTCTTTTACAAATGACTAGTCTCGATAGCGACTCCGTGAGAGCATGCAGCTCCCCATATTCTCGGAAAGTCCTTCAGAAGGGGGGGTTCAAGCAGAAAGGTCGCTCTGAAAGACGTTCGAATTAGAATCACCTTAGCAGATATCAGCGCGTGAAGGACCAATTTGCAGAGTGACAAATCGACGTCGACCTTGCCAAGAATGCACAAGAATGGCGCGTCTGTGTTTCTGCACTTCCTCGCGCAAATGTGGGTCAATGTCACGCGTTAACTGGCTTCGAGTGACGCAAGACAGCATACTGACAGGGGAATGAAGCAGAAGAAAACAATACCGCAAGCAGCTCCTCGTAATTGGATTTGCGGTTGCACAACCCCTTGTGGTGGTCCTCGGGAGGTCAGTGACCCCCCTCTCGGGATGCAATTTGGACTTTTTGCCTCTCCAAGGGCGCGATAATGATGATGATGAAAATTAGACGGATCGCTATTGACTCTGATTCGGCATTATGCAACTTCGTCACATCGCGATTCGGGTTTCGCTGCGCCTCATAATTCATAACGTAATAGTCGCGTGTGGCTTACATGCAAATTTCGCGGTTTTGGAAAAGAAATTTGAGTTTAATAGATAGGAGGAAAGTGGTGAAAGGTTGTGGCGTAACCGTAAGGGCTCCGCGACCTCCAAAGCGCTCCGTAGGTGTCTCCGGAACATGGTGTTGAATTTGAATTTCAGTGGTTTTGGGTGGAGGCCGTCCGGATTTTGGGGCAAAAAATTTTTTATGGACTCACGATTGTAATCGCCGAAAACGGTCTCAATGGCTTTATGTAAATATGTTTTTTTTTTTCACGGATTTTCGAGACTCCCAGAACGAGTTTCGGAGACGAGCTTCCTAAGTTCAAAACCTAAAGCACACATTGAGTCACGAATTCCACGGACTAATTAACATTTCGAGTCGATTTTCTTTCTTCCAAAGGTTCGTTTACGCCGTCGATTTGCGTAATTCATGCAACAAGAATGCCACTCGCTTCGTGGGTCTGCGGATTCGGAGCGTCAATATTGACTAATAATCTCACTACGGCTACGAGTGTCGCAACTCGCAACATTGCACTTCAAGGTCTTCTGCATCGACCTTTCGTCGGTGTGCACTTTTAAATAACTCGAGAAGCGCGCCATTAGAAGGGAGGAAAATGGGCCCTGACTCTGACACATACTCACTTTGCGAAAATAATGAGGAAACTGACTGGTTTTCACGTCTACCCGGGTCAAGTGGTCGCGGCGAACTGACGACGACGGTGGACAAGCAAAACAAACACCAGCCACTTCGATTACGGCAGCACACACCGCAGACTCGTGCTGTACGGCGAGCAAAGTCGCGCCTTCGCCTTCATTCATATTCATATCGGAGAGCGGACTTATGTTCGCTTAGTACCGACGTCGGGTATGCGGCTGTCGGTAACATGTGGGGAGCTGAAACTTCTTGAGTTGAAAGATGGTCATGTTTTGGGTCAAGGTCACTCTAAGACAACGTGATAATTTTAATTGATGGCCCAGAAAACGCCGGCAGCGACATAGAACTTGTTTCTTTAATAAAGACGTCCTAGGCCACCTTGTTGGAGGAGGGGAAACTTCCCCTTCTTTTTTGCGAAAACTGCCAGGGTGGAAAATTTCAAGGAGAAGTACTTTATTTTTGTTTCAGATTAAAATATTCGGGCCTTCAGAAGCTCTTGGGATCCAAGAAAGCGTTGATGAGCAGTCCGTAGTTGTAGACCCTGTTAAGGAGGTTTGTGAAAGCCTCGTAGTTGACGACGTAGAAGGGCCCGAAGCGGAGCAGGTTCTTGGGATCCGCCACTATCATGATCTGGAGCAGGACTTTTCTCTGTTGCGGCTCCATGTCGTACCACTCCAGGTCGTAGATCGTGTCCTGAAACTCCTCAAACGAATCCGTGAGCAGCTCAGTCATGATGCAGGGAATAACGTAGATGTAGGTGTTGGCTACGTTGGCACAGGCAATGAAAAGGAGTTTTCTCATGAAAAAGACGATGAGCCACGCAAACAGGCACATGAAGAAAGCCATGAACTCGAACCACAGCATCTGTCTGGAGGCAAAGTTGTTGAAGAATATTTGGTTCTCGATCAGCTCACAGTGGATGTTGACGATTTCCTTAATTTTTAGGTCGAAATTTCTTCTCGAAAGCTGGGGACTGACTTCTCTTAGCAGGTTGACCTTCAGACCAATCAGAGCTATGAAATGGACGTTTATCATGACGAGGAAGCTCAGTGTGGCTCCAGCACAGAGCGCCAGAACGACGGCAGCAAAAGTCTGAGGCAGAATCATCAGCAAATTTTCAATTTGAGTTCCAAAGGGGACAGAAAGCATCATAGCGTTACTGATTCTTCCCTTCAAGATGCTTACGGTCAACGACTGAATAGCGACCAGTCCCCCAGAAAGGACTGGCAAGATGACACAGAACAGAATGTAAGCCTTTGTCGAGGTCCTCTTGCACTCCTCGAAAATATCCATGTGACACCGGTTCCGAGCCTGCAGATCCTCGCACCATTGGAGTCCCTTCTCGTACGTTTCGACGTTCATTAAGAAATAGACTGCCACCGATTTGCAAGCCGTCATGGTGGTGAAAAAGAGTCCGAAAAAAATTTTCCACGCGAACTTGGGGCTTTCGTAGAAGGCAAAGATTATGTTGAAGTACACCAGCAGTACTGAGGTAAAGAGAAACGCCGACCAGAGTCTCTGCGGCCAGACATATCGCCTGTTTCGGAGTTTCTTGATTCCAAAAAATACTTTGATGAGGTCTAGAATTCTCCAAATGGTATCCAAGTTGCGAGTCATGACTTGACTATTTGAATTCCGAGTTTAAACTGACCACTTGTAGCTACTTTTCAGGTATCCAATTTATTTTAAGATCCGTTTTTTTCCTCCCAGTAGTAAAATATTCAAAGGGATCAATGAAACACTGAGTGCTTGCAAATAGAATACAAAATACGGCAAGTCAAAGTCATTGAGTAATAAGTACTCATTGACCGTAGGTATTTTTCCAGAATTTTGGATTTTTAAACGCCCCAACTTGATGATACTAGTCTTTATATGTACGAATCCCAAGCAGAGCATCAGGAAATGACCTAGAGAATGGACAACTCGTTAAACCGTCTGGATGTGCGCTAGGTTAGGGTGAAACAGTAAAGAAAAGAGGCGGGATTTCGGAAGTTCTCTTCAATCAACAGGTTTATTCATTCATTTTTGGCAAACTTACTCAGGCACTCACTAGACTTTGGCTCGTTACGTCGGTCGGGATGTCTTCTTGCGACGCGCGCTGTAGGAACCCAGCTTCGGGGTCTCCATGGAGGTGTTCACGACTTCGTTCTGGGGCATGTTCTCGATGGAGTCGTCGAGCACTATCACATCGGGGGAGAACCGGAGCTGCGTTTTCTTAACCGACTCCTCTCGAGACACCTTCTTTGGAGCCTTCTTGGCGGTCGTGGCGGCCTGGGGCTTCACTTGTCGGGTCTTGGGTCGCTGAGAGACGAGCGAGACAGCGGCTTCCTCACACGAGGAGCTCGCTAGAGTGTCCTTGCGGGGCTCCGTCTTGCTGGCGTAGGCGAGTCGCTTCTCACGGGCCGAAGGGGTGGCCTTCACAGGGGAGTCCTCGAAGACTGGAATAGCCCTGAGTGGGACTGCTTTGCGACTCGTGGTGACCGCCTTCTTGCTCTTTGGGGGGTTGGCGGGCGTGAAAACGGGAGGTGCTCTCGTGACTGGCGTCAAGCAGTCTTCGGTGAGGAAGTTTACCATCTGGCTACAGGCCTCAAAGTCTGCCAGAGTTCGAGGAGACTCGAGACCCGAATTGAGGATTAGCTGCTGGGTGGACTTGAGCACCTCCTGCGCCTCGGAGAACCTCTTTTGCGCCAGCAGACACTGGCAGAAGTGGTTTTGGAACACCAAGGAGTGTCGGTAGAGTTCTTCAAGAAGACGTGGGGAGTCCGAAGCCTCGAGACTATCTCGCAGCTGGACCCAGGACTTGCTGGCTCTTGTGTAGAACTCCGAGGCGGCTTCGAAGTCCTCATTCAGAAACAGCATACGAGCGTAGTTGCACCCGATGAGGAACGAGTTGAGCTGCAGCTGGGGCAAGGGACCTTTTTTGGAGCTTCCAGGGGTCGGGAGGTACTGGCAGAGGTCCGAAAGGGAGGCGGGGGGCGAGCGCTGGTACGGTTTTGGAGTCGAGTAGGCGATGTCTCGGCGAACGACGTCGTATTCGAGCACCGTGGGAGTCACAAACTCTCGACTTTGAAGGACCTTCGGCTTCGGGGTGGCTGCTATTGAGCTTGTCTGGGCGAGAGATGGCGATTTGAAGCCGCAAAGGGCGTCGAGACACTGCAATTTCATCTGAAACGGGAACTTTAGTTAGGTTTTACCTCAATAGAAGCCAGAAAAATCTTCATACCTCAGCATCCATTAAACTGCACTTGGAAAAGTCCATGAGAGTCAAGAGGTTCAGGATCTGGGCACACCTCATGGCCAGGCCGTGCTTGAGCGCGAACTTGTGGATCATCCAGAGGTATGGCTCGACGTGCTTCACTTCTGAGGCCAGCAGGGCCTCCCAGCTCATGCGTCCGATGCAGTCGAAGAGGAGCGTGGAGACGTGCACGGAGAACTCTGTGCGAAACTCCTTGATCTCCGCCGTCTCCTGCATGAGCTGGAACAGGAACAGGTACTTGGAGACGCGTCCGCCAAGCACGTCGAGGCAAACCAAGAAGTACTTGATCCGAAGCACCCGGAAGACGTCTCGGTGGACGGGATTGCGTTGCTCCAGAGCCGAGTGAGCCTCGTCTACGCGTCTCAGGAGCCCCGTCGCCTCCGAGAGTTGCCCCTGTCTGGCGTGATGCTGCGCCAGAACCGTCATGGCGTAAAGAAGGACGCTCTGACGGTAGTTTTTGAGCGTCTCGAGAGTCTGGGAGAGCGCCGTGATGAGTTTGTAGGTCTTCTCCAGCACCTGAGGGCAAGGATTCAGCTGAGAAAATTTCACCAAGACACCCTAAACCTTACCTGGGAGGTTCGAAGGCCCGCGACGGCCTCGCAGAGTTCCGGGCTCTCTAGGAAGCAGCAGTAGCTCTGAAGAACGGGCCAGTCCATGTTGGCGGAGGTGCGCTGAGTGGCGAATTTCCACGCCAACACCTGCGCACGCATCGCCTGAGCCTCGTAGTTGCGCATGCGCAGGTAAGCAGCGGCGTTCTCGAGCATCTTCGTGACTTTTGTGCACGAGAAGCGCGAGTCGAGGCGGTCTGATGCGTCAAAAGCCGTCTGGTAGTGTTCCAGGGCCTCCTGCAGGACTTCCAGGGCCTGCGTTTCCGTGCTCACTGCGAGCTTCTGGGCCACAGAGACGCTCGTCTCGTAGGAGCTTGTACACTCCTTCAGCTGCTGGAACTGCTCCTGGGTGAGCTCGCATCCCACCACGAACTCCCTGAACTTTAGGAGCGCGAGACCCAGCCGGCTTCTCTGGGTGTTTCTGTCCCTGAGTTGCATCTCCAGGAGCTTCAGAACCCTCTCGTCGACCTGCTTGTGTTCCTCCACGTCGAACAGGTACAGTCCGATACTCCAGATCTCGGGGTCTTCGGTTTCTTGGGTCAGCTCGTCCCGGAAAAGCTTCAAGTTTCCCTCGTAGGACGTCGTGTAGCGGAACGTGTACTCCATTTCGAGGAGCGTGATGGCTTCGGGACTCAACCGCGTCTCCGGGAGCCCGAAGGTGTCCAAGTCGGGGCGTCTCAGGACCTGGAGGAGACTCGAGTCCCGCAACTCCGGCGTGTCTCCTCGCAGCTCGACAAAACTCGCCACGTCTGCAAAAGCGGAAGCGGGATCTGAGGCGGTCCTGAGGCAAATCTTCTTCACCACAGCCGCCACTCGTCTTAGGGGGTCCCAAGAGTACCCAATCTCGTAGAAGTTGATGAGGTGGAGCGGCGTCAGACTACGCGTCTTGTACTTTTGGCTGCCGTCCCGGAACATCTGGACGAGCTTTTTCTTGGCCTCGAGGAACTCGGGATTGGAATCTGGAAAAACGGGCTCATTACGGGCTCTATTCCTCTAGTACAAGCTTCTATGAGCCAAGAAAAAATTTCACTTACCCAGGATCTTGCAGGAGGCCACGAGGTTGTAGGTCTGGACGAGCAAGTTCTCCCCTAGATCGGCTTTTGAGGAGCACTCCAGTCCCTCCAGGGTCCGGAAGCAGTAGGAGAAGAGACTCAGGACCGCCTCTACGTGCTTCACCTCGATCTGGCGCTTGTTCTGGGCAACCCGCAGAAACACGTCGAAGGCAAGAAACAGCAGCTTCACGGTCCCGTGGCGCTTCGTGCTGGGACACTGCTTGCAGAGTCCCCAGTCGAGTCCGTTGTCGTCACTCTTGACGAGGTTCACGACCCTCTGGACAGCCCTGAAGAAGACCAGGCAAGACTCCGAGTCGAGACCCGATCGCAGTGCTTGTCTCGTCTCGCTCAGACTCTTGGATATCACGATGCCTACATGCGTCCCAAGGGTCGTCTTGCAGTCCTTGGTAGCGGAGAGATGGGCCACTAACCTCTGGAAGCTCTCGGAGTCGAAGGAGCTCCGGTTTGCGTGCAAAAAGTCCAGGTAAGCGAGTAGGAGTTCCGATTCTGGACCTGGAGACATCAGATTGCGGGTCAGGACGAGGTCCAGGTCAGCCAAATCGGGGTGCAGGAGACTCAGGGTCACGGCAGAGCTCAGGTACGTCAGTTTCCTGAGTGGCTTTTTCGGGACGAGTTTCGAGAGGAAGCTCGAGACGACCCTGGCCGAGCCCTGCGCCCTCAGGAAGGTCTCGACGATGGGCTGTCTGCCAAGGAAGGTCTCGAGCACGTCTTCTGTGGCGGAGCTGCTCTGGTTGATGAGTGGAATGGCGTCTTCGAGGTAGCTCAAAACAACGTCGGCCTCCGAGGCTTGCTGGATCTTGGCATTGTGGCAGATGAAGATCACCTGGTGGATGAACTGCAATAGGATTTTGACCTCCTTCTCGTCGCTCAGGTCCTCCATGTGCAGTCCCTGGACCAGACTTAGGGCGAGGGCGGGCTTTTTCTGGAATTTAATGGCTGAATTCTGGAGCCTAAAAATTAAACCAGTCTTACGCGTTTCAGAGTTTGAGCCATCAGGTTGAATATGACGGGGAAGAAGAAGCCCGCTCGGTTCTTGGGGTCCTCCTGCATCGCGAACTTTGAGATGCGACAGAAACAGACGACGTTTTCCTCCGCCACGAACTTGGCGAGCTCCTCGACGATTAGCTTGTTAAAGGCCACCTTTTTGTGCTTCCGGGCCTTGACTCTCACTTCGTTCAGCAGATCGCTCAGATCCTGGCATTTTTTGAACCGCTCCTGCCAGGTTTTGACGACCGCCTTCAGATTCTCCGACATTTTTCCAACAGCCAATTTCGGCTTCGTTCAGAGGTCTTTGGGGCTGTTTTTGCTAAGAGGGTTAAGTTTAGTCTTTATCTCGTAGTTTCTGGCTGTTTGGGGACTGGTTGATGCTTTAAAATGTAAGAAATAGACAAAATTATCGCTGGAATGTCGGTTGAGTACTTAGTTCACAGTAAAGACGTTGTGGCGCTAGTGACGAGGACAAAAACGCAAAGTCAAAACGCTAATCTGCGCGCCAAATCATTTCAAAACAAATCGAATTCATGTCGCCCGCAGAAGAGTAACAATGGAAGACTTTGACGAGTTTGAGCTGCAGTATGCGGACGAGCTGGACCTCCTGGACGAAGAGCTCCCACCGGATCTGTCTCAAGGACCCTCAAAGACTGCGGCTCAGATCCAGACACCGCGATCCTTCCCGAGTCCTCAATTCTCACAGATTTCGGCTGACTCTGCTCACCGAAGACTCTTCAGTATCTCCGACCAGCCCAACAATAAACGGTTTGCGTCCACTCCGTTCCCGGGCCCGTCCAAAGCGACGCGAGACGAGGTGCTGAATGAGATCCAGAACACGGGAATCCAGTCGAGAAAGCGGCGGCTCGAGGACATCTTCGGCGATATCCACGATATCGTGGAAGAAGAGCCCTTTTCGGAGTGTGACCCGGTCCAGAAGAAGCCGAAGAGCGAGGAGGAGCGCGACTTGGAGATCATAGAGGCCATTTTGCAGGCCAGGAAACAGTAAGATTTGGACGTGTTATGGGTTTTCGCTTATTTTCCGACTCCTTTCAGGCTCAACTCCAACACCCTGATGCCCAGGTCGAACCAAATGGAGCGACTCGAAGCCATGCATGCCTTCAAAGCGCAAAATCTCTCCCGGATCGCCCCCAAGTGGCCCGCCCTGAGGCTCCTGCGAGGCAACCAGGAGCGAGTCTACGTACGTTTCCACTCGGAAGAGTTCGAGTCACGCCAGATATCCGAGGTTGGGGCTCGCGAAGCCACCACGAGTCTCCTGGGGGCCAGCAAGCAGCGAGTGTGGGCGGAGGCGGCAGAGATCAACCTCAGACGCGTCGAAAACAGCTCGCAGCAGGCCGTGGAAGAGGTCGTGGAGATCCACGAGGGACACGAGGCTCTCAAGCTGTGGGTGGAGCGGTACAAGCCCCGCAAGTACTTTGACCTGCTCTCTGAGGAGTCCTGCAATCGGCATCTCCTCAAGTGGATCAAGCTGTGGGACAAGGTGGTGTTCAACAGGGAGGTGAAGAAGCCCGAGGACGCCAAGAGTCTGCAGCAGCAGAAACTGAACACGTTCAACAAGAAGACGGGCCGCTTCGAGTCCAGTGGGGGCTGGGTGAGGCGCAACAAGACCAACCTGAACACGGATTTGGACGAGACGAATCGGCCGGTACAGAAAATAGCCCTCATATCGGGTCCTCCGGGGCTCGGGAAGACGACCTTGGCCCACACAATCGCCCGCCATGCCGGGTACGAGCCGCTGGAGATTAACGCGTCCGACGACCGCACTCCCGAGGCCTTCCGACTGGCTTTGGAAAACGGAACGCAGATGCAGAGCGTGTTTGCGGGCCACAAGAAGCCCAACTGCATCATTCTGGACGAGATCGACGGCGCTCCCACGGCCTCTATCGAGTTTCTGCTGCGATTCGCGGCAGGGGCGGTGAAGGAGAGGAGCACCAAGGCTTCCAAGGGCGAGAACAAGCTCCTCCTGCGCAGACCCATCATTTGCATCTGCAACGACCTGTACACGGCCTCGCTGCGGCAGCTGCGACAGCAGGCCTTTGTGATCACCGTTCCGCCCACGGACAGCGCCAAGCTAGTAGACAGGCTCCTGAGCATCGCACGGGAGCAGCGTGTCAAAACGGACATGGCGACGCTCTTCGCACTGGCAGAGAAAACGGGGAATGACATCAGGTAGGTCCTTCTTGTCCTGACCTCTTCTTGACCTCTCCATTTCAGATCCTGCCTGAGTCTCCTCCAGTTCTTCGCCAGTAAGAAGCGACAGCTCTCCATGCTGGACGTCATCAAAAGCAACATAGGCCAGAAGGACCAGCAGAAGGAGCTGTTCAAGATCTGGGGATCCATCTTCCAGATCCAGCGGCCCTCGAGAGCCTCCGCCCTCACCTCCGAGGACTCCAGTCAGGGCGGTCTCCCGATGACGACTCTGCCTCCCTCGCTCCGGATGAAGTACGTCCTGCAGGTCGTGCACCGGAATAGCGACTACGAGAAGCTGGCCCAGGGCGTCTACGAGAACTACCTCCAGCAGAAGATGCCGGACCCGAACATGAACGGCATCACTGAGGCCGCCGACTGGTTCTCCTTCAACGACAGACTCCACGCCCTCATCCACCACAGCCAGAACTACGGCGTCTACGCCTACCTCCCCTTCTCCTTCGTGTCCTGGCACTTTCTCTTCGCCACCCACGCCTGGCCCAAGATCACGTACCCCAGCAAGCCCTACGAGGTGAGAGATGCCTCTTCTAAGCCCAGATCCTAACTTTTCTTCTCTCCCACAGGTGAGTCAGAAGCTGCAGGTGACGAAGAATATCCTCACAGCCCTCCGTCGCAACATGGAGGTCTCGAAGCGAGGCATCGGCGAGTCTCCTGCCTGCGACTCCATCCCGCTCCTCAAACGCATCCTCTGTCCGACCCTCAGATCCGTGTCGCTCCAGCTCCTGACGCCGCGCGAAAAGGCCGACGTCAAGTGCACCGTCGACATCATGGCGGATCTCGGACTCTCCTTCATTCAGCTCCGGTCCCCAGACGGAACCTACCAGTACCAGCTGGAGCCCGACATTGAGCATCTTGGGGTCTTCCCGGAGCACGTGGCAGGGCCGCAGCTGAGCTACTGGTGCAAGCAGCTGATAGCTCGGGAAGTGGAGGTGGAGAGGATGCACAGAGCTCAGGCGAAAGAGGCGACGACAGAGAGCAAGACGAAGAAGAGGAAAAAGGAGCCAGCCGTGCCGAACTTCCTGCAAACGCTGCAGCCCAAGAAGATCCAGGAGAAGCCGAAGGAGCCGGAGGTGGTTCGGAAGGACTTTTTTGGACGTGTGACTAGGGTCCCAGCGAGCTCAGAAGGCGGCAAGGAGGGCTTCAAGACGGACAACATCGTCAAGAGCCCGGTCTGGTACCGCTACAAGGAGGGCTTCGACAACGCGGTCCGGCGAAATGTGACTATTGCAGAACTTATGTGAATAAATGCCGCTTTGTCTGTCTGTCTGAAACTTTATAGCTCGATGACCAAAAGAGCTGGTGTCTTTAGGAATGGTCTGTAGGGCCTGTTCACATATTACGCCACGGTGCAAGGGGGGGGGGGGGGGGGGGTGTCGGCTGCTCCGTGACAGTCAGTGCAAACTCAAGTACTGTTATATAGGACAAACCGTGACAGAGGGGGGGGGAGGGGGGGGTCGAAAATCTCGATTAGGCCCTTAGGGGTGCAGGCTAGAAATTTTCTAGAGGCTTTTCTAGGCTAGAAACACGTTCATTCATTTTGAGCAGCTCAGAGATTTCTTTGAGCTCACGTTAACAGTAGGTTCGGAGCTATCAGCCTTCAAAAGCTTAAATTGCAAATTGCGAACAAATTTTATGAGTCAAAAATTTTGACCGCCCTACTTATCAGCACTCAATAGGGGTACTCACGTGTCAAGTGATCTGCCCCCTCCGCCATTTTGTCTTGTTGATGTTTTGATTCGTCTCGATCATCAAAGTCGCGGTTTCGTTGTTGAAAATAGCTCTGAAGCCCCAAAAACGATGCAATGACTGAAATAGAGGCCGAGCAAGCGCGAGAGCAGATTGACTTTCTGATGGCTGGCGCGATTGGAGCGTTGTCAGTGATCACAATTGCGTCGTTCGTCATTCTGATGTACATCTGTCTCCGGCAGCGGAGTCGCAGCAAGAATTAGGGAGCGTCTGGACAAGAAGAGGTGCAGATCCCGTCGCGGTTTTCGAGATCTTCAGTGTCGTGTTCTTTTGGCAGGAAATCGAAACGCGAGCCAGAGCTCGCCCTGGCTCTCAACGAGATCGCCTCGGGAATGCCCTTGAGCAGATCATGAACGACGAGCACTGGATCAACGACGCCTCCTGGGCTGATCCCTCAGTGTCTGGCGGTTCTCCGGACGTGCCACAGCCTCACGGAGCAGCTCACGAGTCTCGCCATGGGAGCTCAGAAGGGATCGACGGCGAGCTCATCGAGGCAGCCAAACGGATTCCAGCTCGTGTCGACGACGTGGTCAAGAGCATGTATCCTCCTCTGGACCCGAGGCTCCTGGAGGCCCGCACGGCTGCTCTTATCCTCGCCGTCGGTCAGCTGACTCTGCTGGCCCAGCACCTGTCGAGCAAGCAGAACCTGGCGTGGATCGAGAAGGGTCTGCGGACCTCGATGAGCACCTGCTGGTTCCTGAGGAAGGCCTCCAACGCGATCGAGGCAGCCCTCATGAACAAAAACGCAGCCAACTCGCATGTCTGAAGCAGGCCCGTCGAGAGGGGGGGGGTTGGAAAGGGGGTAAACCCCCGGGCCCGTGATTTTTTAGGGGGCCCTGGTCGGCGTCCGGGCCCCTAGAATCTCGAAAATTTCCCTTTGATAGTACCGGGCCCAAGTTTTCTCTCGACGGACCTGGTCTGAAGTATTCCCCAGCAGCTAGCATTTAGTCTTCCATTCCCAGTTGAATTAAAAGTCTCGAATTATATGTTATATTTCTATACAAATGACAATAAAACTACTGTATTAAGCCATTCCTCAGGTCTGGGCCAGCGTGCTCCTGTTGTTGCGAGTCTGGTTGATCTTCAGGGGGATTCGAGGCACCTCGGTGTCCCAAGCTCCTGCCGGAAGTACTCCTGCATCAAGGGCGGCAGCTCCATCGTGGCGGCGATTTCCTTCTTCTTGAACTCGGTGAGAGGCGCGGGCGGAACCCAGTCTCGGGGCATCAGCTGGTAGTCCGCCTTGTACGACGTGCTCTCCAGCTCTATGGCTTTGTCGTGCCGAACCCCGCGGAAAACTCGCTCCACGTACACCCGCACCTTTCTGTTCTCCTCGTCCGGGAGCGCCTCCACCTTCAGAATCCGCATGTAGCACGGCTCCGAGTACCGCTGGAACGCCGTCCTGATAATGTACCGACCGACCCGAAGCCCCTGAGGTTCCCCACGAGCTCCCACATCGACTTCCCGCTTAAGTTGGTCGTGCGGCCGATGAGTTTCACTGTAGCCATGATTTCCTCGCGACTTTATATTTTTCTGCCCGAACAGCTGACTCAACAGCTGATGGCCAATTTCGAAAAATCCGTTGACACTCCGCCGGTCGCTCTCTCTCTCATCTCGCGAGACTCGAATGCCCGGCGCAAATTTCCTCAGTTGTCGTTCGCTGCCGGTACAGGAAGGGAGTGCGCGGACTTTCACGCCTGCTGCAATTTCGCGATTTTCTCAGAGTTCTTGAATGAAAAAAATTATTAATTTAGTCCGCCGATAAAAAATATTCCAGTGCTCGATAACATCGATTAAACGTGTCAATAATTGCAATTGATTGATAAAAATATTTGAGTGTTTTTGTGTTTGTTTAATAAACTGACGGCATCCCCAATTGATGATACTGCCGTTGGACAGAATTTAATTTCTGCCGTCAGAAGTGTTTATTTAATTTTGTAAAATTCGCTCGGAGTGGGAGTGATAAGGACGTTGAATTTGGATACACTGCAGTGACGGTAAGTGTCACCGGAAGGAGCGTCAAATCATTATCTTGCCGCTTCCTGTTGACTCTCCCTTCTGCATATGATCTGACATCATATCGCGGTTTCTGCCGAAAAAAAAGAGCCCCCGTATGTAAAAGTGCCAGAGATAAGGCTGTCACCTTATCACTCCGGTAGTCATAAAAGTCTTCTGTGCTCGAGAATGTGTTTTTGCACCAACCGAGTGGCAGTTTCGACTTTCGGGTTGAGACGTCGCGAATCTCAAGGTCACGGGACAGATAAGGTTCAGGGTCGAGTTTTCCTATTTTAGGGACAATACTTCCTATTGGACCCCCAAAGGCTTCCTTAAATCCTTCCTTAAGAACGTTGAGCCCTTCGAAGTGGGACCTCTTTCTCATAAAAAATTAGGGCCTTTTTGTCTTCGAGCATGGAAATTTTTTTGGTCGGTCGCTCTTCTCATGGAGAAGACATCTCTTGGTGGCTGTTTCTAAGGGCCATCTAGTGATCGTCACCAAAGATGGAGGCTCTAGCCCCCGTACTTTGGGAGCTAGAGAAAATCGAATTTTTGTGAAATTTTTGTATGGGAAAATGTCACCAAGATTTGGTTTTCTCTAGTTCCCAAAGTACGGGGGCTAGAGCCTCCATCTTTGGTGACAATCACTAGAGGGACCCCTAGAAACAGCCACCGGAGTTTTTCGAAAATTTTGCTTTGTTTGTCCACTCCATGAGAAGAGCGACCGACCAAAAAAATTTCCATGCTCGAAGCTTTTCGTCCTTTAAAAAAATGAGACGAGGCTCCTTGTTCTCTTGAGTCTCTCGAAATGAGCTAAATTGGCTCAAAATGGTCCCAGAGCAGTCTCAAGGGGATGAGCTACCTGACTTCGGAATTCGGATGAAGTTTATAAAAACACTAATTTTCAATTACGCTAATGCGCCTTACCTGCCCCATTCATCCGTCTGCCTCTCTCTCTCAGCTCATTCTCGGGCAATTGCGAGCGCTGCAAATTGCACCTTGTTCGCATTGATGAGGTATATAATTTCACGATAAAGTTCTTGAGTTTCAAAGTACGACCCGAGTAGCCATGCCGTGTTAGAGAATTATTGCGTGTGCTTTCAATGTAAATACATAAAGAGGTGTTGTGTATTTTTTCTGTCAATATTTTGACGTCGACTGTTACGAGAGAAGTCATGGCCAAGCGTTGCCTAAGAACCCTCCGTGAGCCGGGCCTTGGTATATATTTCAGGAGCCCGTCTCAGAAACGAGGTGATTCAAGAGACATCAGACTGAGCAAACACGCTTTATCTGTTGGTTTTGCGCGTATCTCGACTTCTCGAGGTCTCGTTTCGTCAGCCCGAATATCTCTCCGACAGCGAGACTTTCCAGGTCACCGAACTCACGTAAATTTCCCGCTGTCTGCGATCTGTCTCAGGCCTGGGACCATAACCGTATTATTGATCATCAACACGCTAATTATGATCTTCGGCTTCATTTTCCCATTCTCAAGTCTCTCGTCTTTGAATGCCCTTTCGTTATTTCACTGTGTCTCTGAGATCCCCAAAAGGTGTTGTTATAATGAAATGGGGCGTGACCGGGACTGCGCTTTCGGTGTTTTATTGCTATTCCCATTTTTAATTGCCTGCATAACCATAAATGTTCAGACACATAAAAGTGTTTGTGAGCTATTGGGTTTCATGCGGACTCGCGGGGCTCCAAAAGTTGCAGACACAACTTCTAACATTAAATGGCTAAGATGTGGGCCCCGAAGGCACATCAACCTACGCTCTTGCACAAAAGGAGCGTAATTTAGCGATTTTGGAAAATTACCGGACGGCACGGGGAGGGACGAGGTTTTGTGCAAATAATCAAATTACAGGTTTCAGTGCAAAAGGTGCAAGATTTGGCGTTTGGGCTGTCTTCAATCGGGAACTTGAGTCGTTAGTTTTGTCTGTTGGTCCATCTCTAGCTCAGTAGAGCGTAGAGAGGCTGTTAAAAGGTTCTGTTAAAGAGAGTGGGCTTCTAGAGAACTTAGGGCAAAGTCAGGGCCCAGATAAAATTTTCTAGGCTTTTAGGGTCTTTTCTAATGAGATTTTAATTCAGTCTTCTAAACCATTTAGGACAAATTTAGGGCCCAGTTAAAATTTTCTAGGATTTTAGGGTCTTTTTTGAAGATTTTTATTCAGTTTTTAAAGCATTTTGAACAAATTTAGGGCCCAGCTAAAATATTTTAGGCTTTTAGGGATTTTCCTAAGGAGATTTGAACGTATTTGAAGGTCCTAAGAAGAGGTTTTTTGGTGAAAAATAGCTTCGATATTTCTGCTGGGCTTTACCCCCGAGTTTCTATATGCACCCAAACCTCTCGTGATTGTTTGACACTCAAGACGCAAGTGTTTAGCGGCTCCTCATCGCCATTGTGTACTTTTGGACTATTTCTTGTAATTTATAGCGAGCGTAGGACGGCATGGCACGGCACTGCAAGACATTGCTGACGTTGTTATTTTTCTCTTGCGCGTTTTAATTTATTTTATTGACGATAAATGCGTGGATTTGAAGCACGAAGTGCTCATATTTACACGCCAGATTCGGATTGTGTGTACACAAAATTAGGTGTATCACGGCGTCGCGACGCGTCACATTTACAGCTCATTCAGAAGTGAAGCAGCACAAAGTGGAAGATGAAGATTGTCTCGATTCGATTGCTGTTTTGGCTGCGCGACTTGTGCACATAAATAAATCGGAGTTATGTGCGAGAACGAAACTCGATCCAATTTAAATTTTTTTCACGAGATCCCCCAAACGATCTTCTCGTCACATTTCTCGTTATTGAGGTGAAAGTAAAGTGCATGAGGCACTTAACCTATTTCTATTGTTGCTGCGCGATGGTGTTACCTTATGGTCGGCGACAAACGTTACGAGAGAGCCCCGTCCACGGCAAGTTGTTTGCATAAGATGTTCTTGAACTTTTTCAACATATTATACATACATGTGTTATGTGCACAACAGCATGCAAACACAACATCGTGGGGCAAGCGATAAGATAAAAAGGTACGATGTTTGAACAGTCATTTGATGTACAGAACAATTGAGCGCAAGTCGAATTGAATAATAATCTGACAACGAAGCGATGGGCCGTGCTATCGGGAGAACATCGCCGTTAGTTCGAGCACAGGAGTGGGTTTTTTAGAAGCCTAAAAAATATATAAAAAGCAAAATCGGAGATTAAGCTAAAGGATAAATTTTCAAAGATTTCGAGAAGACCAAACTTTGAGGGCTCCTAGCTCGGTCCCTGTACTTGGTAGGGGTCACATGTAGTACCATGATTTACTAGATTTTGCACAGACTACAACATACTAAAATTTCAGCTCAATCGGATGTAAAATAATGAGTTTTCATACAAACGTAAAACACCCCCCATTCCGCCCAAGAGGGGATGGGGATCTAAAATTGCACCCCTAAAGAGAATGTCTTACACGATGCAAAAAATCTAAGCTCTTTAGCTCTTCTAGCTCTTGAGTTATACAATTTCAGACAGACAGACACAATGCAATAGTGCATTTTTTGCAAATTGCTGAAAATGCATTAAAAATTTTCTGGGAGGGATCCGTCCACGATTAAAACAATAAAATGCTCCTGAATCCTTATCGTGAATTTTTAAAGCGTTATTTATCTGGTACGAACGATTAAAGCTCGACTAGAGAGGCAGACTCAAGGACACTTGAAAAGTAAGACCCAGATTCAATAAAGCAGCTAAAAGGACAGCTAACAGCTCTCCAAAGTTGGCAACCCTACCCACTACCTGCTGCTGAACTTGTTCAGTTGCAACTTTCCGCTCCAGTAATAAGTTCATTTAACTTTACAAATCGATAAAGGTTTCTTTCTCCTCTCCACTCTGTGCAGCCTATTTGCATTCGCCTTCGCACGCTCCTTGGTCTAAAAATGCACGAGAATACAGCGTTGAGAGTCTCGAGCCGAGCTAGAATATGCAGAAAAGAGGCAGAAGTGCGATAATAAAATTTAGTTAGCACAACTTTTCCACCTTTGCAAACTTTTTCTGAGGAGAGTTGGCGGAAAACCTGCTTTGCTAGCTGCTTTCTTCTGAATAATATTATTACGAGTTTGCCCGGGACAATTAAAAATCCAATTCCTAAGGGGTTCCTTAGAAATCACCGCTTGTTATCAGAAGTGGCTCTCATAATTGGATTACTCGGAGCAACTGCCAATGCACGTCGAGATAACCCACGCTGGACTCCTCGATGACACGCTTATCAATCACAATTTAATTTAATCCAATTAAAGAAATCGTAAATCGCAGCGTCAGACACAAAGACATCCTTGAACTCGAGTGGCTCGAGCAGCAATGAAGTGAAACGAGCTCGCTGCCTCCTCCCGCCACCACAAAACCCGTCGGAGCCACGTTAGAGGTGAATGTAACAGTCAGCCACCCACAATTCGCGCGAGCTCTGCGTGAAATGTATGTCTGTGTGTCAACGAACACGAACCGTTGCAGGCTTTCATTCCACCAAGATGTGGAGTATCGACCTGCTCTCCGGAGAATTGCAACGCGTCAGTGTTTCGCCGTTCAAGTTTATTCCCCTCCAAACTGCCAAATTTAGACACCGAAATTGTGCCTGGGAATCGCATAAAAACTGTCAAATACTTTGCCTTTGTTAATTCTATTGATTGAGGCGACGTCGTGCAGGCAGAAGTTGCGACATTCGAGCCTGCAAGAAAATTGCACAAACTTCAAGAATGCAGTATTTCCATATAAGTCCCAGTCCCATCCTCATCGATCCTTTTCCACCGCACCATATTGTTGCAAAAGTTCTGGTCGTTGTCACTGCCGAGTTCATGTTGGCGTGCAGAGGTCTGGCGTACAAACATTGCACAATACATGGTCGTAGCGCGAGCATTTAAATTCGATTTTGCAAACAACATGTTGTCGCCGTCATCGTGCAAGGCAACAGCAGCAGAGCGCATTTGAAAGACGACAGCGAGGCAGAAAAAATTCCCAATATTCCTTTTTAGGAGCCAATGGGTAGGTTGTGCTGCTGATAGAGGAACTTCTGGCTTCTCTAGAAAAAGTTGTGTATTGTCTCTCTGATGGAATGGCATTGTACATCGCAAGTCACAAGTTGATTGAATTTCAGGGGACAATGACACTTAATCCGTACGAGAATGTTTGCCCTTTATTGTCGTGTTATCTCTTTGGGGACCAGAACTTTGGAAAACTTTTGGCTGGCGTCTGACAATTAACCCTTCAAGGTTTCACAATTAACCCTTTGAGTTTCCAATAGAGGATCCTTCAGGATCCTGGTAACTTCAGAGTATTTTTTAATAAGGTCCTGAAAGGGTTAGGATTTTCAGAGAAAATAAATTAAAAAATTTGCGTGATGTTGATTAACCCTTTGAGGGTCAGAACATGAATTTTGGGGTTATATTAAATATTATTCTGGCCTTGGAAGTCCATAGTGTGGTAGCATGAAAGGCTCCTAAATCTAGGAACTGAGAGGGCTATGAAAGAACTCAACCCTTTCAGAGTCGATAAAGTGAAATTTCTGGTGAAATACGACCCAAAAGGGTTTGGAAGAATAATCTAATCTAAAATTTACGGACAAATCAAATCGAACCCGGAAGGGATAGAGCGCTGAAACCTGCCAGTTTGACAATATTTCTTGCGAGCGAGCAGCGAAAGACGACTTAGTTGAGTAATTCATGGCAGCGAGCAATTTATATCCACGCAATGTTGCCATTAGCTTAATCCTTCACGCTGTGTGCACTTGCATTCCGTCTCCACTTTGCAGAAACGGGATTTACTCTGCAAAGCCGATGAAGATGTCTTGGCACTGATAAAAGACCAACATACGCTTACGCGGATTGAAACTTTTACTTTCCTGCAGTAACCTGACTCCGGTGTTGCTCATCCGACCCCGAGCATGCGATATGACATATAAATTATTGTGACGTCAAGTGCATAAACCTCTCATGCTGTGATATGAGTGCTCCGTCTTCCTTTAATGGAAATACTTTTGCAACCGATGCAAATTCCATTAACTGATGTTGCTTCTGCTTTCTGCAGCAGAAGGGATGATAAGCAATTTAATTCCCTCTCCCAGCTCCGCTTATCACCCAGCTCCCGCATGCAAATATGCAACGTGAGCCTCATCGCACATTCTGGAGCAGCGCAGGAAATACTTACCGCATTCTTTCCGGCACTTTGCGCCTCCAGCAGTACGACGGTGGATCGCGAAAGTGGGGCACAGGAAGGGGTTCTCGCTCCCTTCTCGCAAATGTGACTGCAGAAGAGCCCCGCAGGCTTGTTTCCATTTTTCAGGAGCCCAATTCCATGCCAAACAGTACTTTGCACACTCATGGCAACTTTAATGGGCCCTTCAAGTGCACAAAAAAGAGATGCCAGACCGGGGGAGATAAAATTTATGCGGTAAAAATGTTATTTCCACATCATATCTCGTGATGGATGCGCTATTTGTCGTTGGAGAGTTTTTTGCGAGGACTTCCAGTGATGGTCCCTCTCTGCTTAACGTGTACAAGGTTGACAACGTGAGTTATGATGGTGACGAACTTCATCATATGGCTTTATGAATTTTTGTGTCGGCAGGAACATGAACTGCATGAGGCGCGTTTAGTCGTTTATCAGAACGAGGGATTAAAATGTCTTAAATTTTTATTGCAAATTGAAATATTTTACTAGCTAATTTTCTTCCATGAGATTTACTTTGGTCACTTTGAGGCTCTTGAAGTGACTGTTTCGGGATCCTAAAATAAGCTAGAATAAGTTTTATACAGCTTCTCTAGATCAAAGAAGGCCACAGGGTGAGAACTAACGAACTAAGACAAGCAGGTTTGAAAAATAGCGAGAGCTAAAACTGAGAAAATTATGATACTGCCCAGAGGTCATGTTACTTCCCTAACACAATAAAAATATCAACATTTGGTCGGATTAGGAGACGGTCCAAGTTCCAAATTTATTTGATTGTTATTTCCCCATAAAACGAAATAATCCCATTCGCAAAATCACCCGTGAATTACCATTCTCCGGCACCTCCCACAGATCGGCCTCGAAATCGATCGCACGACAATCAATTTAGCTAGCTGCCAACGACCCAGTTGCTGGACTACCTTCCTGAGATACGAGCATAACTCATACTGTCCGGCGCCCACCAGGCCTGATGTAATTCTTTCTCGGAATTTTTTACACCTTTTAAAAGATTTTTATAAACCGTGTGGAGGCTGAAATGTCGCCCGATTAAAATGCAGTACCATGCTAATCATATTGCGGGGGGACAGACGGACACATTGAGTGACATGCAAAGTTACCGCGCCGCATACGCGAGGTCCGCGAGTGAGAGTGTCGGATGCAACGACGTCGATATGGCAAATACCGTTTTACACGCTTTTAACCCATTGACCACCGACTTTGGTGATTTCAAAAATTTTTAAATATTTACTTAAACTTTATTTTGACAACAATAACATAGGTTAAACTTGAGATAAAAATAAAAAATTTTTTTGTACAATTTTTTCAAAAATTATGTTATAAAAAATATTTTCGGAATTGATATGAAATTTTCGGTCTTCAATGGGTTAATCGGATTGCAATCTGATACGTATCTGGTCGCTTCTGTTTGCATGTCGTTATGCAAATATTTAGCCCGACATCCAATCGACTTTGGATGTCTCGGTCTCGCAGATGGATCGCGACGGAAATGCTCAAGCTCATGGCGTGGCGAGAAAGCCAAATGATGGCGAAAAGGAGGAATAAACAAATTGAATTGTGATGATGATAATAAAATGTAGTTGCTACTGCATGCGATGACACGATAAATAAACTCATCAAAGCGGAGACACTGGTGGAATAAAAATAATGGAAATGAGGGAATGAAGGCGAATTATTATCTCGAGATCGCTGTTAATCGCATCATTTGTCGGCCTCTCTGTTGGCCATTGTATGAAAATGACTCCGATTATGGCCCCTTCCGACGACTAACTATCAATTTCGAGTACGCCCACCGATAACGTGCCTGCCCTGGCATCAAATCCGGGCGTATATAAAACTCAATCTTGCTAATGTCTCTCCACATCAAAGAAGCCCCTCGAATGCATGTGACTGAAATGTAAAATTCAAAAGCAAACACTCCGGCGCTCAAACAAAGAAAAACTGTCCAGACATTTCTCCAAAAGCTTGATTTATACCCTTCCTATTGCGCTCATGCAAACCTTACAAGTAGCAATAATTCATTTCACTTCTTCTTTTTCCACCTCTGAGGCTCCTTCTGCCTCTCTCTATGCTCGGCACTCGCACAAAGTAGCAATATTCATTTCTATCGCTCGACTTTCACATGCACATGAGCGTCAGTCTCGCTTTGAATTCAGGCGAACCATCTTATTTTTCCGCATACAGGCTTTTGAGCTTTATTTTTCAAGCTGACTGAGTGCTCGGGCACTGGAATAAAAAGAGCCTGAACATTTCCCAGCCCTTAATGAGCTTATGAATTTTCACTGCAATTTTTGACCCAGTTAACGAGACACGAGGGAACTCCAGCAGACTTGCTTTGACTGACGTCTACATGTCCTGAAAATTTAATTCATTACTGCAACTTTCAGGACAGGTGAGTGCCTCAATCCATCACCGAGAGTTAATAAATAAAGGATCTGGAGCGGAAATTTGTGCTCAAATGTAGGTTCTAAGCAAGAGACAAGCCACAAGCTAAGACGTTTTTTTTGTGGAAGGACTCAAAGTTGTCCCCAGGGGTCAAATCCACCAACCCTTCCCCCGACCAGAGCCTCCTTCCGGAGATACTCGGCCTCAAAGTTAGAATTTTCATACAAATTTTTTCATCAAAAATTTTGCCTAGGCCGAAAAAGCCTTCCAGCGCCTCACCAGGAGCTTCCAGGGTCAAAATTTGAGCGCCATATGAAGCGTTTTAAAAAGTTGAGGGGGTCATCCAAAAACCATTTTGGCATCGGAGCCTCCGTTTAAGGAGCCACGGGGCCAAAACCCCTGTTTTGGTTTTCGCGCCAAAATTAAAATTTAGCTCAAAAAATGCTGCTCGGGGGTGGCCTTAAAAACCTTCAAAATAACTGCTCAAAAAATATCTTCCCTCTAAAAAATTAACCCTTGTAGAAAATCATCACTTGAAATTTAAAAGCCACACACATCGAACACCTCACTGATCGTAATCCAGCTCGACACCAGTGACTTCGTCGTCTGTGAATTCCGAATCGAGCATAGATTTTACGCAGTCACAACTTCAATGTCTCGCATTTAGTTTGCAAATGGGCTGCGGAGAAAAATGGCATTTTAATATGGGAAAAAAGCGGCTGGCTTGCAATTTGACATTAATAGTGTTTGACTCGGAGCACTCTGGCTCGCGAGAACCGCTTTGGAGAGCGCGCAACGTAGAAGTTATGATGCTGAAATATTATAATAATTGATTAATGTTCATTTGCTATTGATTTATGACGTCGCGTTGAGAGGTTTATGCGACTGAGTTAGTGTGTCGTCGTCTCCATATAAGGGATTGCGTCTCCGATGAAAATCTCGGTGTTGAGGTGAGATTGGAGATTGCCGTGGGACCACCAGAAACGGGGACAGGGCTAGCTTCTGAGTCTGCTCCGAATTTCCATCCAATATTTCTCGCACTTCTTCATACAAAATTCATAAAGCCTTGCCGCAGCACGCATATTGCAAGTAATAAACACATTACTCGCCCGTCTGTGTCTTCTGAGGCAGCAGAAAGCGCGCTTATTGTCCATGAACTCTTTGTAATGCCAAATCAAACACTGCGGTTTCTTCCCCCCGTGCGTTCCGCCGTCACTTAAAACACACACATATCGCAGATCTTACGGAAAGACAAAGAATGTGATGTGTCAATAGGTTGTAATGAAGCAAGCGAAAGGAGCGAGGTTTATGATGCGATGATGACGACGTCTGGCGTAATATCGAGCAATTGTGGAGGTAAGTGACATGGGTTTGAACGAGATAATGGCTCCGACGACAATGCTTGGCATCCTTTGTTGGGACTCGAGGCATCTAGACTGCTTAGAAAGCAGTGCAAGGAAGAGTACTCGAGAAGTGCGTGGCTGCTTCTGACAGGGTAATTAGAAACGAGCAGAAAAAGTCCCCTGGACCCCCAGCTAGACGCAAGACACGGAGCTCGCTGACTTGCAGCAAATGTTATTCTTATGTAAATTAGCCATTAAGCGCACAAAGCCACGAATGAGTCGCGGAATAATTATGATTACTGAGAGTGTTCTGGCGTCAACTTCTTCTGCAATATTCAGTGTGTGGCAGAGCCTCTAGGGGTGTGAGTGGGATTAGAAAACTCGTACCGGGATCTCCTTCAGAATATTGGACAACTCTTTTGGACCAATTTCTATGGGAAAAATGCTCTTTTTCTATTTAAAAAACTATCCTAAAATTTCTGCTCAATCGGTTGAAATATAAGGAGTTTTCTTACAAGCGGAAAATACCCCCTATTCCCCCCCAAGAGAGAATGAGGGTCTAAAATTGATTGGACGATTCCTAACACGATACAAAGAACCGCAGCTCTCTAGCTATTCAGGCTCTTGAGTTATAAAATTTCGGACAGACAGACGGAAAATGCACTCAAACTGCCCGGTCAAAAGCCAAAGATCCTGCATCCCTAAAGTCTGCTCAATTGCAAGCACGTCGAGCAACATTGTTCAAGGTTCGACTGTCATTTATAACGTCGTCGTTATTTGTTCTGTCTAAAGAAAATATTGCAAGGCTATCACTAGAAGTCTGGAACACAGCAATAACCGTCTAATTTATGGCCGAGTCGTTAACTAGGCTCACATCAGTGTAAACTCTCCATAAATATTCGCGCAATTCGTGGAAAAAAAAAGTTCTCAAGATGTGGGGCCGCCAATCACGGGAATGCACAGGTCAGGTCATCGGAATGGCTTCATCTGGAATGCCAAAGCACAGTTAATGCCGTCAAATTATGCCCCGATTACATAATAAAAACATGGATTTAATTTTTATGGCTCGGCAACCGAACGCTGCGACAAAATTGATATCACCTACGTAGCGCTGCGTGCAGAGAATTCCGATTTCCGAGCGCGAGATTGAGTCATTTGCATACTCGATGGTGCACTAGCACAAATGGTAGCTCAAGCAGGCAATCAAAGTAGCTCTCTTATGTCAATCTTAATTAAGCCGAACAGCATTCTTTCGCGCGCACCGATAGGCCTTTATCATGTAAATTAATGAGTTCATTAGGCTTACAAGACGGGAGGCTTACAAAACCCTTTTTCAGAGCTCAGGTTGAGGTCTGAGCAGTAGCTTTTGTTGTCCATGAAAGCGTTGAATCGAGATGGAAAAACTGATCCCAACGTTTTAAAAATTCATTGAGAGCATTATTTTATTCCTCCCAAGGGCCTCTAATTGATAAAAATGATACCTCTCCCGCCCAATATATCATTCAACTTTTGTAGGGGAGACCTTTTCGTTTCCATGAAAAATGTTACCTTGCCGTTACGTCGACTAGAATGTCCAAAGCAAACCGAGTTAATTGACGTTGGAGGACTTGCAATTTGCCTCAAGAATCTCGAGAGCCATCATCAGTTATGTTTGCATGTCGCAGGCTTTTCTCTGAAGCCACTTACCTCTCTCTCTCTCTCTCTCCACCGCATTTCCCAAACTTTAGCTGACAGGTAGTTTTTGTGGCAAGCAACTCGTTCGAAACTTTTAATGTAATTTTTGCAACAAAAGTTTGCTCTAATTTAATTAATTTGGGCTCTAGTGGAACGCGCTCGCTCTCCGGGAGAAGCAAGTGAGGGAGCAGTGAGCAAACAAAGAACGGCACGACATGCAGGAATGTGAAATATTGAGCAATTCCAGTCGTTCGCATGATTCATGACACAATGTCCCAGACAATAATAATGTTCCAGGCAATCATAAATCCTGAGAGACGATTTATTCATTCGACTAAGACAATGCCTCGCATTCATGCAAATCCGTGTTTGTGGAGCAAGCGATTGCAGAAAAAAAAACAGCTCACTGAGCCGCCTTTTTGGCAGTCAATAATGGACCCAGATTACCCGAATACGCTGAGTTATCGGCAGCCTAGCGCTAGAATCACATTTTATGCAGCCATGAATAATGCATCTCATCCAGTATAATATGATGCAAATGCACATTCTTATTCAAAACCCATCTGCTCGTTCGACATGCGGAGTGGAGGCACAAATGTGTGTTTTATGAGTCTTACGCCCGAGGAATCGAAACAAGGCGCTTCGAGTTTCCGAAAGGATGGATTTTCACTCAGTGTCGTGAATTCATGATGGTGACCGGCCTTGACTGGGAGCTACCTGAGTTTAATTGGCAATTACTCAAGCTTGAACTTTGACGTCTGCTGGATCCTGGACGACTTGTTCACAGGGGCAGGAGAACTATAAGTGAATTTTTGGTAACTACATCTTCTTCACTTGAATTTCAGAAAGCATCAATTGCAATTGAGATATACCAAATGCATTTCAGAATTCATCAATTGCAATTCAGATTTACCAAATGCATTTTAGAAAACATCAATTGCAATTCAGATATACCAAGTGCTTTTCAGAAAGCGTCAAAATCAATTCAGAAAGTATCATTTATTATTCTGATATTCCAAATGCAATTCAGATATTCCAAATGCAATTCAGATATCGTCTATTGCAATTCAGAAAGCATCAATTGCAATTCAGTATAAGTAAATCAAGATGAAGGACCTTATATTTCTACTACTAACACATCTGTTCCGGAGTCTCACTGGGATTACAGGACTTCCAGAGCCAACAAAGACACTTTTCAGGAATCTCAGTCAAAGTCACTCAGAAGCTCTCGAGAGCTTTTTTCGTATTCCAGGAGTTCCGGATTCCGGATTTCTCCCTACAAACTTCATTCTGAGGCCAAGTCACTCGAAAGGTCTCGTATCAAAAGTAAGAAGGGTGAGTCCATGGTCTTCACGACCTGAATCGGTTGAAAATGTCGTCATAGTCTCTTTGAAGCGTCGCAGAGGGAATCTCTAATTTAGATCTAGCGCACATTACTCCCGTTCCTCAGTGAACTTTCATCTCAGTGGACTTCAACTACTTTGTCGAGCTCTCATACGGTGAGTCAGCCTCGGTTTTATCCCTTCCTTCGAGATATAGTAGGAAATTAAGTCATTCGTCGCCTCATTTCCCACCCAGCCTCGCGCCAAAGTGAAACGAGCTATATAATGACTCAGCCATGAGCCAGTAAATTGGATGAGAGATTGCAAATTGGTTCACTACGTTCGGGAAATCAAATTTGGATCCCACATACGAGCGAGAACGGCTCTCGACAGCCCGTCAATGGCAAAATTGAATCAAATCGTACCTTAATCAACAATTCCGTGAACAATCCTAGTCGCTCGTGGTCAGGCCCGTCCGTTTGAAATGCGCATATGCATGAGTTTGACTCGGAAGCCACAGGCTGGTTGAAATCGAATTTGTCCACTTGCCGGATTGACACGCGATTGGCTCCAGTGACTGAGCTGGGAGACTTCTGGGGGTCCCGTGACTGCATGGCATATTTCCGCTCGGTTCCTAGAAGCGAACAAGTACAAGCTCGTAGACACGTTTCGGAGTAATTCCTAGTAAATTTGTAGCACATAGCGTCGAGACACGGCATTAAGTCGCGTTCGCTGAATAATAATAATTTCAATAGACAGGCGCATGAATTGAAAGCGCGAATGTAACAGCGATCGTTGCAGCCCAAAGATCGGAAAAGACACAAAACATATGGTGATTTATGACCCGCCAGTAGCTGTTGCGAAACACCATGCATTGTTGCAGTTTCAGTTTCTCTTTTGGCGCGGCGTCGGGGTTGCAGTTGATTTGATTGGATTCGGAATCCGATCGCCTCCTTATTTTGCCATTAAGTGAGTTATGGGCGTTCTAAAGCTAGCTACAACATGTAGCTAAAATGGCAAAACCTCCGCTCGATTTTCGACGAAAAATTTTATGTCGGGAAAATAATTCCTGATGGCCTAAAACGACTAGATTTACCCAAAGAAATGCGTTTCTGGAGATATTGGGCCTAAAAATAGGAAATTGGAGAAAAAAAAATTTTCTGCCAAAATTTGGAAAATGACAACCTTCGCTCGTTAAGAAAATCTCAGTTTTAGCGTTTTTTGACGAAAAATTTTTTGTCGAAAAATTGGTTCCTGATGGCCTAAAACGACCAGATTTACCCAAAGAAATGCGTTTCTGGAGATTTTGGTCGAAAAATAGGAAATTGGAGAAAAAAAAATTTTTCTGCCAAAATTTTGAAATGACCAAACCTTCGCTCGTTAAGAAAATCTCAGTTTCAGCGTTTTTTGACGAAAAATTTTTTGTCGAGAAATTGGTTCCTGATGGCCTAAAACGACCAAATTTACCCAAAGAAATGCGTTTCTGGAGATATTGGGCCTAAAAATAGGAAATTGGAGAAAAAAAAATTTCTGCCAAAATTTTGAAAATGACCAAACCTTCGCTCGTTAAGAAAATCTCAGTTTCAGCGTTTTTTGACGAAAAATTTTTTGGCGAGAAATTGGTTCCTGACGGCCTAAAACGACCAAATTTACCCAAAGAAATGCGTTTCTGGAGATATTGGGCCTAAAAATAGGAAATTGGAGAAAAAAAAATTTTCTGCCAAAATTTTGAAAATGACCAAACCTTCGCTCGTTAAGAAAATCTCAGTTTCAGCGTTTTCGACGAAAAATTTTTTGTCGAGGAATTTGTTCCTGATGGCCTAAAACGACCAGATTTACACAAAGAAATGCGTTTCTGGAGATATTGGGCCTAAAAATAGGAAATTGGAGAAAAAAAAATTTCTGCCAAAATTTTGAAAATGACCCAAAAACCCAGTTTCTGACGATTTTGGACCAAACAATTGAAATTGGAAAGAAGTATCCACCTCTCTAGGTGCAAAATGACGTGTTTCTTGAGTGCTCCTGGACGAACACCCTATTTCCAACTATTGTGATACCAATCAGTCCACTTTCTGAATCATTAATGATGGAAATGCAGCTACAAACTCGAAACGGTGGCTTGACAATACGAAACTGCAATTTTGTATGGGTCAAGGCAAGGAGTTGACGTCGACTTGATGTGAAACCCGACACCTGGAAAGTCCCTGAAGAGCTTGAATATGCGCATTTTGTGTCCCAAAGTGGACTCTGGTGGATCTAATCCAGATATTTCTTCTCTTCCAGATGAATCACGAATCTATTTGAGAGCCGACAACGCCAGCGTTTGGGACACTTTCGACAAAAACGAGGTTGGTGCCGACGACAGTCACAACAATATCGCTCATTAATTCGAGTCTGGCGCACAAATTTCAACTTTATGATTTGCTGGCCGCAGCTCCGTCAATTAAGTCAATTTAAATGCGCGCGCGGAATTCGAAATACCCAACTTTTTGCCCCGGGAGTCGCAACTCGCGAGCATATGGTCACATTGCGCGAGTGAATTAAAATATTACCGCGAGTCCCGCGCTGTTCCGCTTTCATTATGACACTTGATCATTGTTTATGCACTTGACCATTGCATTTAATCACACTTGCACACACTTTGGAGGCACAAAGTCGGGTCCAACCTCCATTGCAGGGTTTCGAAACGGCAATTTTAATTGAGTCGTAATTACATAATCCACTATTCAATTGACGACGCGGATGCATTCAGCTGCAGACTCAAAAAAATGATGGCGCATTGTGTAAAGCTGCACTTTGCAACTTGAGCCATGTAAATCGCTGGAGCTGGACGGGTGCCGATGGCCGTACTCATTCACCGTGAGCTTGTTTATTGTGGTTTTGTTTAATCATGTTCATTAATTGTGTTAAAATATGCAATTGGTTATTTATGCAGCGCCGGGTAGCAAATAATGGCAACAGATTTAATTGGGCACGAGCGGTAGCACGCGGGAGCCTCTTTAAAATGGGCCTCATTAAGTCCGTGGCTGCTCGTGATTCTCTCGCGGTCGGAATCGGAAGATTGGATCTCGCGTCCGCGTTTTCCCTTTCACTTGATCCCCTGACCTTGTCGCCTCGGGGAACTCTTCTGGACTGGCTAGAAAGATTTGTGAAATTTATTTTTCTTACTTACGGTCTGAGAACAAGTATTATTGAATTTATGATTTAGCTGATCAAAATAAAATCTGGCTTGATTGCACAAGATTTACTATTTTTAAGCGATTTTTTTCCGAAAGTTTTCTTAAATACAATCTTACGAAAACCTTCAATTTTGACCCAAGAATTTACCGTAAAAAATTATGAAATAAAAATTAAAGAACCACCTTACAAAATTCTGCGTCAATTGGTGTATCTTGAGCCTAGTTCTAGCTACTTGAGACAATAGTTCTGATACAAACATTTTTAAGCTATTTGTCGAGGATGAACGTGCATTTAAGTGCATTTTCAAGTCAACATCTTAGCAAAGTTAGGTTGAAGCGAACATCTTTTACACAAAAATCCGTTTCTATAAAAATTTAAGGGGTCTTTAGTTCCGTCCCTGGTGATGGTACGAGTACACTGTAGAACAATTATTTGCTAGGTTTAACAAATCAATCAACATTCTAAATTTTCAGCTCAATCGGAGCAACTAAAATTTTCCCCCCTTGCGGTGGCTCCTCACCCCACCCCCTGAAGTGTTAGGGACAAACATATGTTCTATGATTTGCTAGATATGACATGATGTAAAACATATCCAAAATTCAGCTCAATCGGACGAAGTATAAGGAACTTTCACACAACGGGAAAACCCCCCTAGTTACCCCCCAGGCAGCTTTCCGGAAAAACCAAAACTACAAAAAACCGCAGGTCTCTAGCTCTTGTAGTTTTGGAGCCTTTGAGACTCGGACTTTTCAAAATTGATGAAAATGCTCCAAAAAAATAAAAAAGAAAATTTAGCCATTTTTGTCATTCCATTGCCTCAAAAAACGCTTGCATGATGATGTGAGAAAAGGCAGATCATTCACAGGTGCGTAACGCCAGATTCCTAGAACCGCGTGTTTACATCTCGAAAATAGCTCGCAATGGGGCCCACCTGCGCGAAAACCGCATTCATATTCAATGAGCTCGAGAATTGTTTATATTTTCGTTCGATTTGCACATTTCAAGACCAAGTTTTCCCGGAAAATGTACAGTTTCACCTCATTTCCGGGCGCTCAAGTTACTGGGAAAAAGGCCTATAGTTCGCGCAAAAATGTTCCACCATTCAGCCGGAAGCGGAGCAGTTCTGCAGACGACGTGCCATTGTTGGGACCAACATGTATCGCAGACTGCTGGCCGAAAAATTTATGTGCTGCAATTTCTATTTTATTGCTCCCGGTGAAATGGGTTTCCATTCCCCTTTCTTCGGATGCAGGCAAATAAACAAATAATACAAATCGATGAATGAAGTGATGGTCGATTATCACAGTTTATTTTTGTGAAGATGCGAACTTTCGCCATTGTCTGCCCCCTCCGAAACCAGCGGCGAGAGAGAGAGAAGGAAGGCGGGATTATTCGGGCTTATTTGGGCCTCGAAAGTTTGACCATTCTTCTTTCCCCGCCCGACACCGACATGGCGCAAAGTTTTGCAATTAAAATACGAGGAAAAGCACTAAAATGTATCTCAGACACGCTCTTGTCGTTTGGAGCTAAAAATTTGCGATAAAAATGCGGGATGGAAGTGCAAAAATGTTGTACTCGACGCTCGTGCCTTGCATAACTAATCTTTGTCGGACGGAGCGATGGAAGGAATTCAAACAGTAATTAAAAATGCCTTTTACATCTGCGTCGGGGAAGGAATGGTGGAGGTCAAAGGGAATGGACTCTCATGGCTGAAAAAAAAATCATAACATATCCATTTCTTAATCAGACTCGAATTCCCAATCAAGACAGCCCGGAAAAACTTCGGCTCGTTTTCTAGTCTGAGAACATAAATTCAGCAGAAAACATGCGATATCTTGTAATTGTATTGCGCTTGGAGTGACTCATCGCCAGCAGAAGTTTGTCTGCCGTCTCCACAAAAGACGTGGTTGTGGGAGGATGTAAAATCAATAAGAGAACGATGAAAAAGTTTTCCTCCTGCAAGTGTTTACGCAGGATTCCGATCTGTTTGCAGTTCACATTTTCTCTCGGAAAAAAAGCTAATAAAATCGCTGCTGGAGCTTCGGAGAAAGGTGAGTGTGTGTGCCGGAGTAATAAATTACTTTAAAACTTCCCCTTTTGCTGAGACTCTGGCCAAGTGGGGAGGATGCTGATGACTCAAGTCTCGGGACTTTTATTGCTTTTTGGATGATGAATCTCCGCAACAATGGCGTGTGCGGTGCAGCATTGATTCGCACAAATGGAAAAATTGAGCTATTCAAGTAATGGGAACGGCTCCCCCTTTATTTGACATTGGCCACGCAGACGACGGAGGGGGAGTGCTTGCTGGTGTCTGAAATATTTATGTCAAGAGTATTGGATTTCAGTCTATTTGGTTCACCTTAATTTCGCCACCCACCTTGCAAAAGGGGGAGGACACGTGCAGAAGAAATTGGAGGACCTAATAAGGAGTTACACGACGCTCGGTCAACGAACGGGGGGCCTGCGAGGAAACTTTTCCAATAAGAGGAGAGACATAAATTTTGCGGAACACGAAACTCCATTATTAATTGAGGCAGACGGTATCTAGATGATTTTGCGGCCAGAATAAATGATAACACGGCGCTCCACTTCATCATTGAGCAGCTTGATGGCGCTCTCGTGATGCACATTTAGTCTGAATTATGCTCGATTGGTAAATATTCGAGGAAAATGTATCCCTGGCACCGCTCTAATAAAGTGCTTAATGGATATAAATAACTTCATATTTGTCAAGCGGAGTGGTTCGAGAGCGATCCATCATGGCGAGCGTGCCTACTGGGGAGTCGACAAATTTGACCCAAAACACTCAGTCTTTTGTGCTGCTGGTGCTGGTGCAAGTGCGGAATTTTATTTGACTCTTAATAGACTCTTTACATCAAAGTTGGGTCCAAGAAAGCGTTGATGATCAGCCCATAGTTGTAGACTCTGTTCATCAGGTTGGTGAGGGCTTCGTAGTTGATGACATAGAAGGGCCCACAACGAAGCAAGTTCTGCCTTTCAGCCATGACCATGAGTTGCAGCAAGACCTTCCTCTGCTTGGGGCCCATCTCGTACCACTTCACCTCGTAGATGGCGTCCTGAAAGTCCTGAAAGGTGGTAGAGACCATCTCTGTCATGAAGCAGGGGACAACGAAGATGTAGGTGGTGTAGATGCAAGCAAGACCCACAAACATCAAGTTCCAGATGAAAAACAGGATGATCCACGTGACAATACTCAAAGCAAACGTCATGAACTCGGCGATCATCATCTGATACGACACCAAAGCTGAAAATTCTTGCTGACTTCCGATGACTTCGCAGTGGAGGTCGACAATTTCCTTGACCTTTTCGTCGAAGTGGGTCTTCTCAAGCGAGGGAGTGAGCTGGTTCAGAAACGCGATGTCGAGTCTCATCAGAGCCATTTGGTGCTTGTTGATCATGATCAGGTAGCCCAGGGTGGCTCCGGCGCAGAGAGAGACAGTGAAACAAAGTACAGATTGCAGTAGAGTAATGAGCACATTTTCCCAAGCCGTGCCAAAGGGTCCAGGCGTCATGACAGCGTTTGTGACGACCCCTTTCCAGAGGCTCAAGACCACTGACTGGATGATGACGACACTTCCCGTCGTGGTGGGGGCAATAACGCAAAACAAGATGAAGTACCTCGTGGAGGTGGTCTTGGCTTCCTTAAAATCCTTCAGGTGCCCAAACTCTCTTGAATGGAGGTCCTCACACCACTGCATTCCCTCGACGTAGCTCCCCAGTTTCGCCAGAAAGTAAACCGCCATTATCGAGCATGACATCATGGAGCAAGAAAAGACTCCATAGCAGATGGTCCACGTGAGCTGGTCACTCTTCCAGATGGCGAAGAAAAAATTTAAATTAACCAGCACAGCAGAGAGACAGATGAGCCCGGACAAAAGCTTCTGGATTTTGGAAAGTCGCGGATTTTCCAGCTTGATGATGCCGAAAAAGACTTTAATATGCTCGAGAATTTTCCAAATGGTCTCTAGATTGCGAGCCATGTTATCGGTTGAGGGACGGATATGCACTGATTTTGATTCGTGAGTGCTGCTCCCTTTTAACCCCAGGGACGCCCACACGTCCTTCGTCCTTTCTTTGACGACACCAAATTGGCGCTAGTTTGCGAGAATTTCACACATAATGGAGCCCATTAGGAGCAATTTAGTCTTGAGAAATATCAGGTGTGGCCGTAATATTCCTAGGAAGGCCACAGAAATACGTTTTGCTCGCAAAAGTGCCGACAGAGGCTCAAAAGAAGGACTCCTGATCGCTCCATCACTCAAATTAGCAAAGATGACAGTCAATAAAGCCGATTCCGATCCAATAACAGATTGTTCGACATATTGTCTGCATAATCAGATTATTTGCGTGATCCGGAGGGGCTCCGGAGAGCGGTGCGGAAAGAGCAAAAGACACGAAACGAGCAAGAGCGGACAAAAGGTAAACACAATATCAATAAACATTGCTTCTCGTATTCCCTCTCATTCTCCTCTCCTTTCCCATTGTGTGTTATTTTATCATGCCATTTGATAGCGTGTTTCACATGTGAAGCCCAAATCGGGTCCGCTGTAAAACAAAAGATGCTGTCCCTCCAATCTTTCCGCGCCTCTTCGCCCATCCGTATTGTTGTCACAACAATTGGCGGCATCGACATCGTTATAGCGACGGAAACTTCATGTTCCAGCGCTGCATTTGTGTTTGAATGGCTGTTCGACATCCATAAAAGTTGTCGCTTTCCTCTCGAGAGCCCGAAGAAGAGCCATTTCGGTTCCCCACGCAGACATACGGAGCGAGTTTCTCAGCATTTGGGCGCCTCGGATGCTAATGCTGCGGTTCGTCTTCTTCAAGGACTTTGATTCCTTAATTCATGTTGATTATGCGGCGCCCTCTAGCATGTTTGATCAAATTCTTGCTCATGGACGCACATGCGATTATGCAAATGGAGGACCAATCTCGGAAGAATTGTCAGGCCGTTCCATTCTCTGTTTTATTGTGATGGAGAAGGACATTTTCTCAAGGATACGAGCATCGGAATGTCGGAAATTCTTCGTGATGGCACTCACGCCTCCCAACCGGCGTTGCAAACTTTTTCATTGCGGGCGGAAATTCATTCATTTTTACTGCTCATTCATACAGCGCGTATTCGATGCGCTAAATATAGCCAGCCCGAGTCATGGAACGCCAAAAATAGCGCACTTGCCGGCCTACGATCGGAAGTTCATTGCGAATAATAATAATGTTCTCTACCGCGGTTATAATTAACTCGCTTCTTGGATTTTATTGTATTTCAAACAAACACTCAACCCAGAATTCACTGAGGAATTTGTAAACAAATTTCTTCTGAGTGGAATTCCAGGAGAGTAGAGCCCGGACATGAAACATGAGGTTACTGGATGATGACCCGCCGCTCTGACTCAAGTTTAATCACACAATGCAATTCCAAACGTCAATTACATTCGATTACTCAACGCTCGCGGCGGAAAAAATGATTAAAACTGTATATTTTTATGACCAAGAAACTATTTGTCCGTTTGTTATTTGCATACCTCGCCAACTGAGCTCGTATTCGCGCACTCTGGAATGGACGGCGTGGACGGCGTGGACCGCGGTCCGGAGACGAAGAAAGTGCAATAACCTGGAGCTCGGCGCGGCGCAGAAGATGCAAAGTACAGCGCTGGGAGCTGCAGCAGACTATTAATAACATCATTTGAGGCATGTCCATGTTCCGAGTTTTATTTGTATAACTAATTGACCTACAAAATCACAATCATTTTTCAATATTCTAGTCGTGTGCGAAGAAACATTTAATCTCCATTCTCTCCGATTCGGTGCCATTAATCTCCCCGCCGTGGAGCTCTCAGTACTGCAGATCGGTGAAAAGATGGAAATAATAAAAGAAATGCAAAGAAAGGTCCAAATGTGACCGAAATAGGTGAACTACTAGCGGCCTCGGAGATTTCGCTGGCCGATAAATAATCGGTTTACGCTCGACATTTCTTTCTGTGCTCCTCTGAATGCAGTTTAATGCGACAAGGAATGATTTCACACACACACTTTGTACTCGTGATCCGCATTTGGGTCGCGTACCCACAGAACTCTGCCCTTATCGTAGTTTCCAAAGCCCCACTTCGATTGGTGTCAAGTTTCACTCGGTGCAGGCAGCACACTTTTGCGCCTCCTCAATCAAATCCATATCACAGCCTATTAATCAATTTAACCTTGATACGACAATCGACATCACACACAAGCCAAAGTGTTACCATAAATTATCATATTCACGCATATTTGATGAAATGGCGTCTCTCACTCTCGCAGCCAGCTATCGACTATCGTAAATTAATAATCTTTCATTGTAAAGTGGCTCTGCAAAGTAACTCGACTTGCTTTATTTGCACCATCATACTTCCTCTTGCAATTACCCGACCAGGCCAGGGACGGGACGGAAATTGCGTTCTAATTAGGGTTTTGAGAAACCTCACAATTCAGTCCGTTTTTACCCTAACCGTTAGTGGATATTGAGCAAGTTAGAAAACTCCTTCACTCTCCGTTAGGTCTTGATACGATGAAACTAAAGCTTGTTATCGAAATAATCCGGCCACCAAATCATCCACATAGTTTTTCGATAACAGGCTTCACTTGGTAATAATTTTATTCAGCACTCATTTTTTCGAAAAATTTGTTAGATGCAACAATCAAAGTGGTACCAAAATTAAGCTCAGATAATCAAAAACGCCAGAAGGTGGCCGACCATTGAACTGACCATTGAAGGTGGCCGGATTTTTTCGATAACAAGCTTTACTCAAGTTACTACTTCAATATTTTGACTTCATATGACTTAGGACTTTGTAAAACTGCTCAAAAACCAATCCCTTCAAGGAATTTAAAAGCAAAAAACCCCACTCAGAGCAACACCCCTGGTCTCTCCCATTCCCCTTTTAATCAATCGCTTTTATTTGCGAGTCGCGTTTTAATCAACAATTCATTATCGTCATTCCGTTGTTTGGCACTCTCGTAGATGCATTATGCACATTAACTGCACTCTCTCATCCCAGCTAATGCCAATCAATGCCTCAACAATGTAGCTTATATTCCGCATTCGGAGAAAGATTTACGCGCCAGAAAGGTTGGGGGTTTGTGTGAATGATGAGTTTCAGAAACGTCACTGCTGCCCACAGAAAAAGATCCGAAGCGAGCCGCGCTTTTGTCGCTGTCGGAATATAGAAATGCGCGCGGGAAACGTGAGTAGGATTTGCATGAGTCGTTCCATTATTGTTATATGCACTTTTCTCGCTCCAAACAGGCTGCCGAGTCACCGCGTCGTCGTTATTTGTGGGAAGTGCGACACACATTTGCGAGTGCTCAACACAATAGTCTGAAGCTCCGAATCTGACCTGGATTCGGTCGCCGTGGAGAGGAAAATGGGAGATATGCGAGTGCTGCTCGGCTGCTCCAAACGGAGTAATAGAAATAATAACTTTATGATGTTCATAAAATCAGCTTGATGGCATACGTGACACTGCACGATTGCCTGGAAGTCGCATCAGGCTGAGTTATTTATGGGGTCATTTAATAAAACTGTCGATTTTGAAAGAACAGATTTGGTGCTCGTGCCCAGGGGTGCAAAGTGGTGGTTTTATTAATTTTTTCAACAAAATTTTTTATGTACATCGAGGTGCTCAAAATGAGAACCTTTTACATGCTGTTCGGGTCCATAAAAGCGTTAATGATAAGCCCGTAGTTGTAGACTCTGTTCATCAAGTTGGTGAGAGCTTCGTAGTTGACGACATAGAAGGGTCCACAACTCAGAAGATTCTTCCGTTCAGCCATGATCATGATGAGTAGCAGAGTTTTCCTCCGCTTGGGACTCATTTCATACCACTCCAGTTCGTAGATCGTGTTCCGAAAGTCCTCAAAAGAATTTGAAAGCTTTTCAGTCATAAAGCTGGGAGCAACGTAAATATAGGTGTTGCAAACAGATACGATAGACACAAAAATCATGCGTCTGATGAAAAACATCACTGTCCACGAGAGCATCAATAGAGCAAACGATACGAGTTCCACGAGCAACATTTGCTTCGATACAAAGTCGTTGAAGGTTCCTTGATTTTCGATAACTTCACAGTGGATGTCGACAACTTCCTTGATTCGTGTATTGAATTCTCGTGAAGAAATTTGCGGAGTTATTTGTCTCAGAAGTGCTATTTTGTACTGTATAAGAGCAATGAAATGCAAGTTCATCGTGATCACATAGCTCAATAAAGCGCCAGAGCAGAGAGGCATTGCGAAACCGTTAAAAACTTGAATAACGACGATTAATACTCCCTCAAAGTTTGTCCCGAAAGGTGCTGGATGAAGTACAGCATTTGTGATGTATCCCTTCCAGAAGCTCAAGATCACTGACTGGAGGAGAATGAGGACAGAAGTGCTAACAGGCACGATGACGCAGAACAGGATGAAGCACTTTGTGGAGTATCTTTTGGCCTTTTGGAAAATCTCCAAGTGTCCATAATCTCGGGAATGAAGATCTTCACACCACTGCAGTCCTTTTTCAAATGTTTGAGTCGTCAATAGGAAATGTAAGCTCACTGATGCCATGGACGTTGCACAAAGAAAGCAAACTCCGAAAAAAATTTTCCACGTGATCTGGGTGCTGTCAATCAAAACGAATAGACTATGCAAGGGCAATAATGCGATACAGAGGAATATAAATTTTGAAAAGAAGTTTTGAGCTCTTGCAAATCGTGGGTTTTCCAGTTTAGTTATTCCAAATATTATCTTGGCGCCCTCAAAAATTTTCCAAACTGTCTCGAGATTGCGAGCCATGGCTGAGCGCGGATTCGAACTGAGGTTTTAGTCCTGAAAGCTCCTCCTTTTATGGCTCATCCTTGACCTTTTTATGTCTCAATACTGGACATGGGACTCCTCATATTGGCAATTAGCGAGGCCACGGTCATCCTTATCATATATTTAGGAGAAAAGTTCATTTGTTGCAGCAAGCAAAGTGTCATGGCAAACGAGCCACGACGTGGCCCTTCCTGATTGGTCTCCATGTGGAATAATTGTATTAAATACTCGAACGTACTGTAGGAAGGCAATTTGTTGCACTCAAATATAATTGAAATGACGGTGGAGACGCTCACCAGTTGACTCGTTTCACACGGTTGCTGGCAACCATTATTAACCCCAACACGATCCTTGTTGTGACAACTGCACACTCTTCATCTAAATATTTGATATGGGTACCGCATCAGTAGGCTCCTACTAAAACAGTAACTGCTTAGGCCAAAGGACAAGAAAGCACCATTTACACATCATTAGTAATTTAACGCTTATGGTTGAGAATCAAGGATTGAAATTCGCAGTCAACTAGTGCCACGTCAGTAAAGACACCCCATAAAAGCAGCTGGTATCCAGACCAAAGATTCAGTTCAGACCTGTGCCTCAACCGACATAACCATGGCTCGCAATCTTGAAACCATATGGAAGATTTTGGAGGGTATCAAAGTGATTTTCGGAATAACCAAGCTGGAAAATCGGCGGCTTGCCCGAGCTCAAAAGTACTTCTCGACCTTTCTTCTGGCTAGTGTTGTGCTAGTGTTTCTCTCGATGCTCTTTGCTTTCTTGATCACCACTGAACTCAAGTGGAAAATCTACTTCGGAATCCTACTGACGTCCATGATCATGTGCACATCGGTGGCGATTCACTTCTTGCTGACCATCGAAGCCTACGAAAAAGTGCTACAGTGGTGTGAAGATCTCCATTCTCGAGACTTCGGCGACCTGGCCATATTCGGAAACACCAAGAACACGTCCACAAAGTGCTTTGTGGTTCTTTGCATATTTTTCTCCGGTATTTCGGGAGCTTTTGTTTGCTTTCAGGCAGTGATTTTGAGCTTGTGGGAGGGTCGCATCAGCAATAGTGTGATGATCCCTGCCGTTTTCGGAAACTGCTTGGAAAATGTTTTTCAGATAGTAATCCAATCCTGCACAGCCTTTGTGATGGCTCTGTGTGCCGGAGCTTCAATGAGTTTCCTGATCATGGTTAATCTACACTTCATTGCTCTGCTCAAGCTCAAGTTTCATCTTCTGAGACAGCTGACTCCTCAACTTTCGGAAAAAAAATTTGACGAAATAGTCAAGGAAATTGTTGATCTGCACTGCGAACTCATTGAGCAGCAAACATCTTTCAACGACTTTGCTTCGTATCTAATGATAATCCTTGAGTCCATGACCTTCTTCTTTGGTCTCAATTTCTGGGTTATTTCGTTCTTCATGAGGGGCATCATTTTCATCGCCGTGGCTAACATTTTCAACTGCTACATTTACCTTGTTCCCTGCTTCATGACTGAGCACCTTTCGGATACTTTTGATGACTTTCAAGACACCATCTACGACCTGGACTGGTACGAAATGCGCCCCAAGCAAAGGAAGACACTGATACTCATCATGATAATGGCCGGTAGGAAGAATCTCCTTCGTTGTGGACCCTTCTATGTCATCAACTACGAAGCCTTGACCAACTTGGTCAAAAGGATCTACAACTACGGACTCATAATCAACACTTTCATGGCACCCAACGGTTTCTAAACTGCGTGTCCGCTGGTCTGAACTCGACTGTATATATTTTAATTCACGAAATAAAGCAAATCCCTGTATTTCACCGAGCACTCACAGCACCAAAACACTGTTTTTCTGAAGCTGAAGTTGAGGAAATCGTAAATTTGCGCTTCTTATGTCTCTCTTCCTCGATTGCTAATCGAATATTTACACCGCGATAATCCGCTGGTAATGGAAACGCTGATCCTTTTCTCTCCTCTCCTCGCCGTGTTGTTTTTCCTCGTCCCCCTCGTCTCCTTTGGGCACAGCGCGACGTTTCCCAATTTAACACGGATTCTACAACAGATAGGATCGACCAGCTTCTTGTTTTACACGATTTTGCAATAAGAGTGGCTTTAAGGATGAAAATCGATAGAAAACGCCGGTAATGACGGAAGATGCCGAGTGTGATGAATAGCAACGAGAGGCACATTAGAGGCTGCCATGAGACAAAGAAGCGAAGATAAATAATTAATGGGACACATTTACCACCGCTTAGGAGGTAATTTTTCCGCCACAAGACCTTGCTGACACGCGGAATTAAGACTCCAGCGATTCGTCACTTTTGTTCTGTGCCATTTATTTTCATTTGGCTGCTCCCTGGACATAAAGTGGGAAAGTTTTTTTTCACGTCAGCAACTGGAGCGTGTTTTCCTCTCCAGTGCTTGCATTCCCATAATTGTGCCATTCGAAAGAAATGTGCAGTAGCACGTTCAAATGCGTCTATAAAATGCAGGACTATTTTCCATTGGCTCTATCTCGTATTTGCAATTCAGTGACTGGGGGCAAGAAAACGGGAGGGAAGTCAGAGACGTGATTTCTTCGCTATCATCACGCGTTTCCAACCCCTGCACGTTCCGTCGCTGGTGAAGGAGGAAATTAAGTAACCCAGTTTCCCCCTTTTTCCTGCTCACGCAGCCAGCTGACTCTGACAGGAGCAGTACATCGTAAAGAAGTCTATTATGCTGCCGTGCTCTGCTTTCCATTAATATTGAATTTCATTATGCCATTAAATAAAGCATAATTGCAAATAAATGCGTGTGCTTTTAGGTCTCTCGCCGCTTTGTTATGGCTGAATTGTCGTTTATCGTCTTCGCATTGTTCCTTTCGCGTTACTCCACATCTACAAATCACCTCGAGGTATTCTCGGTTTTCCCTTTCTAAACTCCACAGTGGGCTTTCGTCAGTCGGATGGAAAGGCGAAACTCGTATCCGAAAATCAAACAATCTGGCGTACAAAACTCCATGTTTCGCCATTCTGGTATAATTTGCATTTACATTTCCTCGTAACAAATTTGACTGGAAAGTAGGGGAGCGAATTCCCTGTTGGAGTTGAGGCCCGGGAACTTCTAAGGCTTCGTACCTGGCTTTCAGGAGCTCAAATGGAAGTATGACTTTGGTTGGGATGAAATAGGGCCATTTCCTTTGTTTATTCTGATAAGACCAAAAAGCACGTTGAAAAGCCATGCCAGCTTAGAGCTCACACTGTGAAAAAAATCAAGAATAATTGAAATTAGTGCTGGTGAGCTTAAATCAAATTAGAATCAAAGTGTATTCTGACCTTCTCTTATTCTAGGTAACAGTTATTCATGTAGTAGAAGGAAAAAAGGAAGAAAATAAGGAATAAATTTTATCTTGAAAAGAAGAAATAAAAATTTAAATTCTAGATTGAATAATAAAAAGAAAAATAAGGCATTATTCCCAAGAGCCAGAAACATTGAGTCAAACTCATAATTCCTTGTGAAACATTTACAATTTTGGGAATAAACGATAAGCTAGAAAAGTTCTGGTTTTAAAAAACTTTCAAACATCGGTCATTTTCAAAGAATTACGGTCAATTTTTCCCGGTCTCAAACCATGAAATTGGCAACCCTAGTCAAAAGTACAATTCAAATCGTTTCAATTGATTTATTTAATTATTTATTCATGCAAGTTTTGACAAACGTGATGGGGAAGGGAAAATCACGTCCCGAACGAGCAGATATGAAGATGAAATTATGTGGGGTCGAAGCCCGCGGCGACCAAATAATTGAGTAAACAATGTGTTATATTGTAATGGCGCTGGCTAAAGCCATAAACGCGCTCTTTTCCACTGCACATCAAAAAGAAATGTTTACGATTATGGTTATTGTTTGGGAAATTTATTTACTGAGTTGGAGCATGCAAATTGCGGGGAACCGTTTGGGGCGGGGAAGTTGCAATCTTTTCATACCTGCGACTTATGCGGTGCCGATTGAAATGCCATAAAATCTTGGAAACATATTTCGTGAAGAAAGGCTGAAAGAGAGGAGGAGAAAATTGGATGGGGAAAAGTGCAACCACTCATAAAAGTTCCATAATTGCTTTTCTCTTCTCGTAATTACAGTTTTCCATTAAACTTTCGCCGCGTTTTCGCCGGAAAAAAAGTTTAAAGCGGCTTTCGAAGCACAGTAATCTTTCTGTTTATGGCAAATACTTAATGGCTCCTCGAAGTATGCAATGAACTTCACGCTGTGAACTCCGCTATAAATCGGTGCTTTAATTCAATTACTTTTACCAAAACTACCAGCTGCTGCCATTTCCAGGCTGTGCCTCAATCCTCAACGATTGTGTAACATTTTGGAGGTCATTTTATCGGCGGCTCGGAAGGTGGGGAGGAGAGGAGAAAAAGTGACGCCAATAAACAAGAATCGCGCCCATTCGCGCTGCTCAAAACACGTTAATATTTATTATTATCTCTCACAATCAATTTACACCGTGTGGGAGGATCAAGCTGATGCCTTTTAAGGCACACAATATTCACTTTCTTGTTCGGGCGAGCAGTCTCTCTTCTGGGTATTAATAATGGTGTGCTTGACACCGTACTTGACTCGCTGAAGAGCCGAGAAGACGAAGACTCGCAGAGTGCGAAATTAAAATAATGCACAAACATTCGGCGTCAACTTGACCTCGAGGTTGAGATTTGTGTCAACATGTGGGGTCCATAAATTAGCTGGCTCCGGAGACGCGAAACTCGTGGGACGTCCCTGGGAACTCGCTCTTTCAGACCACTTTTGCAACATGCGCCGCCGATTGGTTTGCCAACACCCTTGGGGGCATCTCGTTATTGCCATTCAAACATCAGATCATCGACATCATCATTTTTCTCATTACTCAAACGGGGTTATGGGGGTTTGGCAAGCGCTCAAAACTGGGCAATAAAAAGTCGGTCAAGTTCTGGGAAACCAGCGTGGCGAAAAATCCGTGAGTCATGGAAAAGTGGGACTAGTGGGTCGAGACAAGTAGTGCGAGATCGGAGCCATAAAGCGGGAATGAATTTTATTGCTTGCAAATACACACATTGGAGGCAGATTTATGAATGGTAGCTGTGTTAGTCAGCTCGGGCGCCACCATTTGGTATTGCTTGTCAGACGAGTGAGACGTCTCCGTCTAATTGCCTTAATCTTTTTGCTAGTAAATGTAAAGTTATGATACTGTCTCCAGAGATTGAGATCCGCTCGTTAATCTTGGGATAGGAATGCTCATAGATGGAATCTTGGTCTGTTTTTGAGCAAAAAAATTATTCAAGGCAGATCACTTTAGCAGTGGCGTAAATAAGGGAGGAGGGAAATGGATCCAAAAACGTCTCATTTATGCGATTTTTGAAGACTTCTATTTGACAGAACATTTATTTAAAATTTACCATAGCTTCTGACAAAAATTTTCAGCTTAAGAGATTTTTATTCTTTTCTTAATATTCTATTCTTAAGTAATTAAGTAACTTTATTAGAATTATTTTTGAATTTTGTTTTTTTTTTAATTATTCGACTTACATTTTTGGTATGTAAGTATTTTAAAATTTATTTTGTAAAACGGTGGTAACTTGATCATCAAAATTTCACAAAAATTCGATTTTCTCTAGCTCCCAAAGTACGGTGGCTAGAGCTCCCATCATTGGTGACGATCACTAGAGGGACCCCTAAAAATAGCCACCAAAAGATGAACCTCTGGACTTAAGTACTTTGGGAGATTTTTTTTTACAATTCAAGTAGGTCTCAAATCCAAACTTTCACGAAAATTGGCTGAAAATTTTGCTCTGTTTGTCCACTCCATGAGAAAAGCGACCGACCTGAAAAATTTCCATGCTCGAAGCTCAGGACTCACCAACGACCATTTCAGACCCCCTTCCATTTCAAAAAGCTATCTACGACACCTCAAGAACCAGACTCCAGATCGTTGACATTCCGACAATTAGCGATTCATTGAACACAGACACTGATAAAATCATCCAAAGCACCATCATCATCGCTAGTCATTAGCATTTCCGTCTATTATCATCGCTCATCTGCTAAACACAAGTGAAATAATAAATAAAGTGAAATTGAAAAGACAAAAAGCATTAGTATTCCGTGTATCACGTATCCGACAGATCAACGCGTCTCGGCACGCCTCTAAATTGCAAAGTCTCTCCTCCGTCCGAGCGACCCGAGCTGATCGAACCTAAAACGGGCGCCAGACAATTACAATTTATTACTGTAATTGCGGGAGTCGCGCGACATCGACTCATTTCGCGTCTTGTTTTGCCGGCAATCGGCACAAATTGGTTCGCGAATGGGTTTGCGTTAATCTCTATTAATCAAAAGTTTGCCTGCAAGTGGACTCTAGCTTGTAATTAAGCGGAATTACTGAAAATGCGGAATGTGGGCTGAAACTTGAGTAATTGAAAATGTCCCTGAACCCTCGCTTAAAAGCCAATTTCATGCTCTTTTAGCCATCTACTGGGCATCGACAGTTGAACCCGAGTTAAACCCTAATTACAGTCATCTCGTTGTTTGAAACTAGAGTTTGGAGTGAGATTACGAAATTAAGCCCATACGACCCCAGGTACGTCACTGACGAAACCAAAGGGAATATTCATGAAACAATATAATTGAAAAAGTGAATTATCTGGCCGAGATTGGAACTTCCCGACTCGTAAAACCACTCAATAAAAGCCCAATTAAAACTTGCATTTCCATTTCCGTTTCAGCAGCCGAGGACAGCATCTGAAAAATGTCGGCCACCACTACGGCTGCCCAGCCAAGGACCGCAGCGGCAGTGGCATCCAATAACACCGTCAACGAGGACGATCCGGATGCGTTGCTGAACGAGTGGCTAGGCGAACTGGAGAGTTTAATTGGGGTGAGTCTGCCATCACGTACTTTTGTCCTCGCTCGTATTATTAAATTCTGTGACCCACTTCGATGACGAGTCGATATCCCAGAGGAATGATTGGAATGTTTTCGTCCTTTTGTTTTTATGACGACCGGAAAATGTCCAAAACACGGACACCAGCTTGTCTTCTTGAAGTTCTTGGGGTCGGGGGAGCTTTCTCGGCCGCCTAACGAGGACGAATGGTTCGCAAACCCATGGTTTAGTACGTCATATCGTTACCTTTAATTAATGTGCAAACCACTACGCCATTGAAACACCCTAATTAAGCCGCAACACAGCCGAGGTTGCCGCAGAACCACAAAAATCGTCATTATACGTATTGCAAAAGCGGAGCAAATGTGGGTCTTTAAATCACAGCAACGTAAACCTTTATTTTTCGTGAGACAGGAGGGGATTATCTGTTATTGCAATCTCTCTGTTTGCCGCATGAACATTAATGAGTGCCACTAGGTGGGAGACATATGGAAGAACTACCGCAATGTGGAAAAGGACCGGGTTGCGATGTAGAACAAGTTGTTGTAACGTGGATTAACGAGGCTCTTTGCTTCCCGCTTCGGTGCTCTTTATTGGGGTTTCTCATGGAAAAAGGCTATTACAGTCGATCCTGGGAAACTTGGATTTTTTTTAGAGACTCAGACTCATTTCTGCTAAAAATTCTCCAAATGGTTAAAAGTATCACTTAGAAGAAAGATATCTAGGTAGTCTTTTGGGTCTGAGGTCAGGGGAAGAGACAGCTTTTGCGCTCTGATCGAGTTGCACAATCGAGACACGATCTGGGGGCGGGCTTCCACCGCCCACTCTCGCGATTTCGGCAGCTTCAAATTACCGTTTTTAGCGGAGTCGCCATGTAAAGTCATTAACCAAAATTGCCGCGACGCCTCGCGTGGCACGATGGCGAAAACAATATAATTTAGCGTCCTCTAATGTGTAATTACCCTTGTCGCAAGGCACATACATGCGGCTCGCAATTTTCCACCCGGTAATCGATTTTTCGGGCAGATATTCGTTGTTGTACTTGTCGATGTCTATCATCGGATTATCATGCAAATTCCGCAAATGGCAGGTGCATGAGAGACGGAGCATGAAATTAAAAATTTATTTATACTCGCGGATTGGAAGAAGACCCTCTGTGACACCATTCGAAAGGGCAGGAGAAAATTTGACGCGGCAACTCCGGAACAGGAGCAGAGTAGATAGATCAAAGATAGGGAAGCGAGTGTCGTAAATGCGAGGAGCTCGACAAGTTTATTTAATTCCTTTACATGCGCACAATGACGGCAATTGAATTACCCTCCAGTGCAAGAAATAAATAAATAATAGAGATACCATCTCGCCCTCTGAAGCGCGAGTTTGCGGCCTCAGTTTCTATCTCAGGAGTCCGGAAACTCGCGGCCCAGAGGGCACTCTCACCCCCTTTTAAGGCGCGACGTCGACTCGAGACATTTGTTATGTGAAAGCAATATTTAAATTAGGTGACAAGATAAGACCAGAGCTTCCTAGATTAATGCCTAGATTCATTAAAATTCAATTAGGACACTATCGGACTGGAGGATCTGAGAAACGTGGGAGCCGAGGACTTTGAAAGTCACAGTCCGAAAGGGGAGCAGCTGCGAGTTGGACTTGAAAAATCAGAGTCCATTTCATTGGACTTTACGATGATTAAATTATACGCCAGGTGAAACGAGCCCAATTTACAAAGCGCGAAACAGCAACAAATTGCACCTGGTCGTGTGCACTCGCAGTTATCGCCGCACCGATCGCGGTTGCAAGGTGCATTTCGCTCAATGTTTCGCGGATTGCTCGTTTATTGCCTTGAGATTTGCATTTTGTCATAATTTGCAGGTGCGTCGGAGAGTGATTTGAGACATCGTTCGAAAATAAATGACAAGATTGTGAAAAGGGAATCTTAAATACCCAAAAGAAGATTCCAGAGACCCCTTTTTAGGTTCATCATAATTATTTAGGCTCCTGATACCGAAGTTTTTATGCTTCAAGGTACCTAAAGTCCAAGAAACGTCATGAAACTTCGAGAAAGGGACTCTTAAAAACCCAAAGTGAAGACTGCTTGGGTCCACTATAAAATAAGCACTCTAAAAACCCACTGCATTAAGCTCTCAGGCCCCTGAAGTCCAAGAATGATTAATTAGCTGCAAGTTACCGACTTCAACTCCCGTTAGGAAGCCGCCAGAGGCGATTTTCGAGCTTTGCTCGGTGCGAAATGAAATGATCATCAGGCGCATAAATTATGGCAGCACACCTGAAGCTCCTCGAACGCACGTCGCCGTCGTTATGCGGGCAGAACGGGCACCGGTGCAGTGCGAGCTCATCCAGCAACAACGGAGAGATGAAAAAAGAGCAGGTGGCACGCGACTTACGATTTATAATATTTTGGAGAAATCTGTGTTGATATTACCTGTGCCAAGCACGTACTTTATCTCCGTCGGCCCGGTTCCTATTCCTCCTAACCCATTTCCAACCGAAAGTGCCAAAATCCTCAAGAGCCATTTTCGTTCAAATTTTCCGAGAAAACATTTTTTTTCCAGCAAATCTAGTTTTGAGACCCACTGGTAGACAATGGGTTAATTCTGTATTTGACGATAATGGAGGAGATGTTAACAATGCATACATACGTTTCATTGTGCGTCCTGGAAACATCTGCTGCCTCCTTCGGGTTTCAAAGGCGACTCAAAGAGGAGAACGAGAAACCCCGATAAGATCCCAAAAGTGTCTAATCATGCATATGGCAGCAGCTGAAATCTAATTGGATCGAATTACGGCAGATGTCTGGAGAAAGAGCCTCGCGTGTGTCAGGCTCTGCAGGCCATGTATGTACTTGTAAAATTAAAATTCTGAATTAAGTGCAAATTAGTAGGCGCTCCAGTGCTTAGACAAGTTTGCAAATTGCGGCGAGCCTTATCGTGATGCGGGCAGTCAGCAAGCTGCGAAAATGTTGTGTGCCAGTTGAATGCGAGTAATTTCGAAGAGTTTCAATTAGTGCACCTCCACTAGCTGCTCATCTCTCGCGAGACCACAAATGTACGATAAGGCATTTGTCAGTCGGCCGGTAATGGAGTGGTGAAATTCCAAGTTGCGTGCACCGCAGGACATTAATCAAGTGCCGGGCAGTTGACATGTTCACCTTGACATTAGTGCCGGGGAAATGAGAGCACTCGGTTTCTGCGGGCTCCACTTTCTCTGGAGAGCCATTGACCAGCAGCTTTAATATCAACTGCTCGGGGGAAAAATGTGAATTTAAAGGGACATTTTTTTTCCTAGAATTTTTTAGCTCTTCATTCACGCAAAAAAATTTAGGGTCGATTCAAGCTATGGAAAGTTTTCAAAAAAAAATTTCATTAGCCTTTAAAAACTCACGATTATAGTTTAAGAGTTCAACACAACTCAACGGACCGACTGTTTCAAGTCCAAGGTCTTCAGCATAATTTGGAATAAATAAACTGACGAAAAATTGCCACTCCATTTCGCATCCCTCGAACAGCTCAAAATTGATTTAATGCACACGTCCAAATCCCATCCATAACTCACCCAGTCACGTTTCGGGCTGGCGCACTCACATATCATCGCTGGACCCCACATCATTGACAAGTCTCGAGCCCAACACGACACAATATGGGCATATGGCGCACATTTAAAATTCCATTCCACATTGGTGAATTCAATTAACTCGCTGTAACTCGATATTTTGTTTTCATACAATTTGTTTCGAAAATAAGACAATAGTTTCGTACCTCTCATCAATCAATGACGAGGACAATAGAAGAGCGGTTGGCTAGCAGATGGTCGCTGGTCAGTAATTAAGTGGACTCGATAATTGCTACTTTGACGCTGTTCCTCTCCTCGCCATTTCGCCATCCAGGATATGCAAAAAAGGTCGGAAGCAGTCCATATGCCGGCAAACATGGAGCCTGGCGGTTTGGCGAATGCGAGGATCGAATTTCAGATAAGTTCGAGTAGGAAATAGGACAAGACAAAGGATATTTGAAAAGACAACAAGTAGTTGCGATAGGATCTCTCTTTTTGTGGCGACGGGAACACGAGAGGGACGAAAGCGAAATAAACTAGTTTATAAATGGGTGTTTGGAACACAACAATTTGTAATGGTCTATTATTAGGGCACTGACGGACTGCCAGAGTGCCCTGGAAGGTAGTCCCGTATTTTACGACCTGTTAATTTGTTGTGAGCTCGGGGGTGGAGACCTCGGGGACCCCTAATTGAATGTCTGGTGCCGTTTCTAGCCCGCTGATTGATCCCTCACTCGGCACTCGAGCTCTTGAGCGCAAGAAAACAGGAAGAATCCGAGAGTCGAGTGTGAAAAGTTTTGTAATAAAGTAATGAAAAGGCAGAGAAGAGAAATAAAAGGAGCATTATATCAGCAGCAGATGTATCCAATGCGCTGAGAGGCGAAGTAAAAGGAACACAAAAAGCTGCGTAGCGTACGATTGTGTGCCTCCTGTTGCAGATGCATGTGTCTCGCAGGCGAGTCCAAAATTAAACCACTCGAGTCGCGCTGCAAGAAAACCCCTACGAATGATGAATTTATGTATTTTTCTCCGCACGTCATGATGGTAGTACCCGGTACCCGCGCGCGTTCATCGATCATTAGTTCGCTTCCTTCATCGCCGAGCGGTTGTCCTTATTGCGATCGGGAATATTTTGTGGTGATAACGTCTACTATCTCCGAGAGGTGCCACCAGACGTCAATCAAAAGCTGGGCAAATAGAAAATGAAGCGTCAGAAGTGATAAGTGCGTCGGAATGAGTGAAAAGAACGCAGTTTTGGTGCGCAAGAATTCCAGCTTGCGACGGTCCATCGCCGGACTCTTTGGATTACGCGATCTCTTCGAGCGAGAGGTAAGTCGAGCCGCCTGAATTGCTACCTTCGACCAGTTTGGGACCGAAATAGACGGAATGGAGCGATCTGGGTTATTTTCGGACTCGATGGAATGCACTTTTGGATTGTTCTGTGCGTGTTCGGGCCAAATAAGGCGAGTGATGAACACAAAAGAATCCACGAGTGGCTTTTGGAGCTTTCATGCCCTTGAAAGTCGATTCAAATCTGCCTACAAATCAACCTAAGGCTAGATCTCGTATTCAAGCACTTATCAAATGTTTGTTAGTTATCAATCAAATATTGAGGAAAAATATTTGATTGAAGCAATTGCAAATATTTGATAAACATTTACCGCCATTTAAAACTATGATTAATTTTTAACCCCGAATATTCTTTTTGAAGTTTATTTATATTATTTAATTATTATATTAAGCTACAATTAAGGATTGCCTAAAAAAGAATTTTAAATTTATAAATTTACAATTTAGTTCGTTATCAATTTTTATTGAAAATTAGGGTTAAGAATATTTTTTAAAAAATTGCTAATTATTTACAAATATTTTAAAAATTATCAATCAAATATTGGGGAAATTATTTGATTGATATTTATTTATTTGCAAATATTTGATAATTTGATTGTTTGATTCCGAGCTCAATCTCAGGCCCATAAATTGTCTCCCCCTCCCAATTAAAACCCCATTTATTCGCCATCAGGCCCTCAAATGTGAGAACCAGGCGCGTGTTTGCGTGCCCGATGTTATCGAGTTTTGACAGAAGAGACTTCCCTAACACTGCTCGGGTTATCGCATGCGAGGAACAACGGGGGTGACCCTAAACGCATGCCCCCTGCACTCGAACCGTAATTTCTGACTCTGTTATGATAATGACACACACATTGGTGCGTTAGCTTCAACTTATGACACATAATTTGTAATGTGAACGCATTCAAAACATTCCCGGGATTATTGACCTTGCCGTATGCTCACACAATTGAATGGAAATAGCTCGATGGAGTCGGAAGTGCGGCGTTTTACGAGTTCTTTGCCGCCATTCCCGTTCCAGAGAGAGAGGCAGACCAGATTAAAAGTGTCTCGACTCCGATAATTAAACAATTCGAGGCAACAAAGATTGATGAGCGAGCTGCGCGTTGCGGCTTAATTGGAAAAGTGCCTCCGAGGCGCACAGACACAACTCCAGTCGCTGCCATTTTTAATATGCTAACCATATGGCGGATCTCTCATGCTCATGTACTTGCCGTTTTAGAAAAATATGCTCGTAGATACGCTCAACTTCATCGCAGAGCGAAAATCGAGGCGAGCATGTTGACGAATGCAAATTGCAAAAACTTAATCAGCTTAGGTTCGTTTGCCAAAGTTCTTATCTCGAGAGGCAGTCTTTCAAATAATAAGCTTTGCTGAAGCCTCCTCGAGGCTAGAGGGTTTTCGTGCGGACGCGCGGAGATTTACGCCGATTATCATCTCCATGACTCTCAAAAACGCTCCTCTGTCTCTCCTTTTCTCTTTCGGGCCCCAGATTAGAATCCAATCATGCCAGCAACACCTTTCGTGTTACTGAAAAATCATTTTATGAATCAATTTTGTGTTTTCTCCGTTCCTTTAATTTTATTACAAATCGTGACTAAGTATCTCAGTGGGATTTGTTAGACATGCATGTTCTCTAGCGATTGCCGAATAAAATCACGGCTCGGCAGACAACGGGGCCTTTGGGAACCAATTAACAACTCAGGTCACATGTATGTCAATCACCATTGACTTCCTGTTGCACTTCTGCTGTTGCATTTTCGCTTTTTTCTCACATCCAGGGATGGGACTGACTTTCTTTACGAGCTCATAGTTTCCAGGCCCTTGAGCCATCCCTGGTCATCCACGTAAATCCATAAATAATGATCGCATTTCAAGTTTGCCTCACTTTAGTGCTCTGCTGGTGTTTTCTTAGGCCTCAGATGTTATTCTATTCGCTCTCCCGTACCCATAACACCGCGTCAGGCAGCCCAGAAGCACAGAAACGAAAGCAAAAGTTGTTCTTGCGCTCAAAATTGTTTCCACAGAGAGTGTAGAGCAAATAGAAACAGGCATAAATCACGAGTTTTCCACTTCTTCTCCATATGCACTCCCGCGTTCTCACAATTAAGTCCCAAAATAGACCGTTTAACGCGCATCTGAGAGGTGTTTGAGACGAGAAGTTCCGGACAGATGCTCGAAAGCGGAGAGACGATAAAAGTGAAACTGAATTCAATCAAGACGGGCTTATCTGTGTCTCGATCGGGTTGCAATCGAAACAGGCTGGGCTCGTTATCGCGTCTCTGGATCTCAAAACAATTCTTTTGTTTGTCGTTTCGTCCTGGATTTCAGAACCGTTCCCGAATTGGTGGCGCGACATTAAAGCCGGCACCATATCGAGAGAAGTTCTTATATAATTTTTCATGATTTACTGCCGGCGCGTATTCTTGAGCAGTCGAGCCCCGTAGGAAGATATATTGGTTGCGAAGAGACAGTCACCGTAATATCACGGGTATGAGGGAAATGGCGTATCATCAACTTTATTAATATCTCGGGCAGTGATGGAGCTGGAAGATACCAACAAGCAAAATTCCATTCCTCCACAGTCCACCCCTGACGGCTGCTTCTCCCATAGTGCAGTCAACAAACAAACCAGGCTTGTTGTCGGTTTAAAAATCAGATTGTTCCAGACAATAATAGCAGCATATTGTTTAGACAAAGGATGAGTCTCGACTCAACTTGCTTCCATGTATCCCGAGACGCCTCATTGTGTTCCTCTTCCTCGACTCCATCAAATAATGACAATAGCGACGGCGGCGCTGTAACAAATTGCGGCCGTCGAAGCGCCTCGGAACATGCGAACTCGCAGCAGACAGATTGGCGTAACCTTGACGCGCCCAATTTTCATGTGCGTCTCCACTCATTTCCGCCAGTCCTGCTGGCAAATTGATGGCAGCTAGGGCTCAGCTGGATGGCCTCGGAGCATGAAAATATTCCAACTTTCATTCATTAATTTATACAATAAAAGATTCAATTAAGATTAATCTAGAAATGTCAGTCAAAAATGCATGGAACTGAGGCCTTCCCATGCTTTGGAGTTGCGCTGCATCCAGCCAAAGGTTAAATCATTGATCGCATCCACATAATTGAATTCTTCCGCGACATGAACGCGCTCGTGGAGTTTTGTTTTTTAGCACAACTCTTTGAAGTAAAATGTGCTATTGTCTAACTACGGCTCTGAAGTCTCCATTGACGCTTTAAGGGCCCTGAACCCTCCCAAAGACCCTAGGATAGACATTCTAGACTTTTTTGAAAAGACCCTCTTCTTGACCCTCTTCTTGAACCTCTTCTTGACCCTCTTCTTGACCTTCTTGACCCTCTTCTTGACTCTCTTCAAGACCCTCTTCTTGACCCTCTTCGTGACCCTCTTCTTGACCCTCTTCAAGACCCTTTTCTTGACCCTCTTCTTGACCCTCTTCTTGACCCTCTTCTTGACCCTCTTCTTGACCCTTTTAAAGACCCAAGATCTCGGTTCAATTTTGCAAGTTTTTTAATTGTTCTCATATTTGTTTTTGCGTGAAATGAAGAGCTCTGGAATGTGCATACACTTCGGGGAAATGAAGAGAGAAAGAGAATCTTTAATTGCGTTTATTAGATTGGACGTGGTTCATCAAGAGAGTGGATTAATATGCAGCACTTCTCAAGATTGAGAGCGATTGCGACACCCGCAACTCGTGCATTATTCCCGCGAAACCGTTTGCGAGACCCAAAGAGCCGAGTTGCATCTCTGGACGCCCGTATCTCGTCTCTCCGCGTCTTTGTTGGCGAGACTGTTGATGTAATTTGATTAAGGTTAAGAGTTGTAACAATTTAGTCTGTGTTGCTTACACTTGGGCCGCCCAGTCTTCCAAAGGTCCTGAACCGAACCCCACAGTCTAGCCTTCAGTTGAACGAGAGATAGCACGGGAACAAAGCCGTCTGGAATGATCTAATAAAAGTTCAGTCACGTGTATCCAATCAAGGCTGCGCTACTGCTTTCTAATAAATCGCAAAGGTACACAAACGAAATCGACAGAAGCGATCAAAGGGTGTGGTGAAGCGAGGCAAATCAATCGCGGACATGAACACTTACGAGAAGTCCCATTACTCGATTATGATTTTAATTAGCCGCATCAAAAATAGAATCACTTAGTTCTGACATTAAATCATTTCGTGAATAGCTTGATTATCATTTAATCGTATTGTTGCGAGACGCCAGAACACGTCAGAAAGAATGAGAGTCGTGCCATAATGAATTCAAATGATATTCCTACGCTCGAGAGTCTCTACAATAACATCATTACGACGCTTTAAGGAACAACCTTGCGCGGGAGTTGGAGTTCGGGTTGGAGTCGAGATGCAACACTTTATGGGTCCATTGAACCCATGTCCGACTCAGATCCGCCTGTTTTGTGTCAAACAAGCTGGATATTGGCCCCCATGATGGCACGAGAACGGGAGGAAAGTTTGATGTCGAACACTGTTTGAGATTGGGATCAACTTTTTACATCGTTCGGGACAAAGTTGGAGTGTCGTGTGAAAATGTGCAGTCCTGTTGCGGAAACAAAAGATGAACTAACTTAGTAAACTGAAGTTGGAGGTCGGAAAATGCACTGGAAGTGCACGTGGTCCGTTCTTAAACCGTCCGTTTTCCACGTATTTTATTGCATAATTGATAGGCTAAAATGGGCTGCAAAGGAAGACTCAAACTCCAATCAATGTAGTCTGGAAACCTGGATGAAGTTGGAATGTCGTGTGAAAATTTGCACCCCCGTCACGGAAATGGAGGAAAACCCTGACGAAGTATGTAGAAGCATGTAGGTCATAGGAAAATTCCTGAAAATACGCTCTGAACGTATGCAGGTATCAATCTATACCTACGAATCCATGATCCACGGGATCCATTCTCAACGTTGTGCAAAGTGAAAATTATTCATGAGGGTCCCGTTGTCCACTTAATTGTATGATTGGCAATAAATAATTTTGTAGCTGCCCGAGGAAATCAGAGAAGCCCACGTCAGCGAAACGATGCCTTAAATGCAGCTGCTATGCGGAAGGAAGTTTCAGTACTGGCTGAATTCCCCACTAGTCAAGTCATGGCTCGCAATCTAGAGACTGTTTGGAAGATTCTCGAATCTGGGAAAATTGTTTTCGGAATAAAAAAGCTTGAAAACCCGCGCCTTGCTCGCGTCCAAAAGTGCTTTTCAATATTTCTTTACGCTTGCCTGCTCACTGTTCAACTCAATCTTCTCTATGCCGTTCTGACAGTGCCGATTCTTTCTTGGAAAATATACTTCGGAACTCTCAATACATCCATGGCTATTTGCTCATTACTAGCTATTTGTTTTGTCGTAACAATCAAAACCTACGAAAAAGGAGTGCAGTGGTGTGAAGACCTTCTTACTTACTTCTTACTTCTCCGGCGCTACAACCAATTTTTGGTCTTGGCCGAGTCAAGAATCCGATTCCAGTCGGTACGGTCCTGTGCTCTCCTTTGCCAGTTCCCGACATTCAGGGTACGTAGGTCCTGTTGTACCCCGTCAATCCAGCGGTTCTTGGGGCGTCCCACGCCACGACGCCCCACTGGATCATTCGCAAAGAGTGCTTTGGGGGCTCGACCTTCTTCCATCCGCGCAAGGTGGCCTGCCCATCGTAGTCTTTGCGTCTTGACGGTAGCAATTATGTCTGCGTCACCAAAGTCCCTCCGCAGCTCGAAATTATACCTGCGGCGCCATCTGTCTCCCTCCTTCCTCGGTCCAAAGATGGTTCGGAGGACCTTGTTCTCGAAGGAGCGCAGCTGTTGTTCATCACTGCGTCGCATCGGCCATGACTCGCATCCGTAGATCAGCACTGGCCTGATGATGGTCTTGTAGATGGCGCACTTTGTCTTATTCGACAGCAGTTTCGAGCGCAGTATCCGTTGGAGGCCAAAATAGCACCGGTTTGCGGCCATGACGCGGCGCTTGATCTCTGCTGAGTTATCACCATCAGCGCGGACCAGCGCCCCTAGGTACACAAACTCGTTGACTATCTCGAACCTTTGGCCTCCAATCTCCACGACATCTCCTGTCGGGCCCGGGACTTGGTTGCTACTCGTCCTCATGTACTTGGTCTTATCCACGTTGATGACGAGGCCGAGCCGCTCAGCCTCGTCTCTCAACCTGGTGAAAGTATCGGAAACCTCAGAGTGACGCCTTCCCACGATGTCCAGATCGTCCGCAAAGCCCAGGATCTGGGTCATCTGAGTGGCCAGCGTCCTAGCTGTTTGGATGCCCGCGCGTCTCATGGCACCCTCTAAAACCACGTTGAAGAGGAGGCAGGATAGCGCGTCGCCCTGTCTGAGCCCCTCACGTGTTTCAAAAGGTTCCGATAGGTCATTCTGCACTCTAACCCGACACTTAGTACCATCCAGTGTCGCTTTCACCAGTCGGATAAGTTTAGTTTCAAAGCCCAGCTCCTTCATGACTTCATACAGTGCCTTACGTTTGGTCCTGTCGTAGGCTTGTTTGAAGTCGATGAATAGGTGGTGCGTCTGGACTTTGAATTCTCTGCCTTTCTGCAGGATCAGACGTAGATTGAAAATCTGGTCGGTTGTCGATCTATTCCGTCTGAACCCGCACTGATACTCCCCGATCAAAGTCTCCGCATGAGGGAGCAGCCTGTTGTAGAGTACACGCGCAAATACCTTGTAGGCTGCGTCCAAGAGGCAGATGCCTCGGTAATTGGCGCACTCCAGTTTATCTCCCTTTTTGTGGATGGGGATCAGCGATCCCTCCATCCACTCCTCAGGAAGCACTTCTCGCTCCCAGGCTTGCTCTATAACCTCATGCACGGCTCCAGCCAACTCCTCTCCCCCGCACTTGAGAATCTCAGCCGGTATGTTGTCGGGACCCGCGGCTTTGTTGTTCTTCAAGGAGTTAATGGCTGAGGAGACTTCCTGACGTGTTGGTGGGGTTACTGACCTTCCGTCGTCCTCGAGGAAGTTGATGTCCGCTGGATCACCTTCCTCGTGCCCCTCGTTCAGCAGCGTCCCAAAGTGCTGGGCAAAACGACCAAGGACCTCGTCCTTGTTGGTCAGCACTCTGCCATCGGCACCTCTGCACATAGCCGTTCGAGGGTTGAAGCTCTTCCTCTGGGAGTTGACGTTCTTATAGAACTTGCGAGATTCGTTTGCGTTGCGGAGTCTCTCGAGTTCGCACAGCGTCCTGTCCTCGAACTCACTCTTCTTTCTCCTGTGCAGTTTCTTCTCTTCTCGCCTCAACTCTGAGTACCGCGCATTTGCGGCTCTCGTTCTCGAAAGCAGCTTCTGGACACGGGCTTCGTTCTTGGCGTCAGTAACCCGGGCGCAATCCTCATCGAACCAGGTCTTGTAGTCGTTTGGGGTCCGATACCCCAAGGTGTTGATCGCTTCCTGCTTAACCACCTCACTTACAGCTCGCCAATCTGTAGTCGTGGCCCCTGGTCGGGTTCTAAGCTCTTCGATTCTTGCGCCCACTCCCTCTGCGAATGCCGATGCTACCTGGGGGTCCTTGAGCCTGGAGGTGGCCAACGCCTTAGCTCCCTCGTAGCGTCTGTTGTGGAATCTCGCCAGCCGAGCTCTCACAACTACCAGCACCAGATAGTGATCGGAATCGACATTCGCTTTCCAACACGTCTTAACATCTATCACGTCTGAGAAATGCCTGCCGTCCACCAGACAGTGGTCAATCTGGTTTTCGACATTCAGATCGGGGTCAGGGTGTATCCAAGTGGCTAGGTGTCTCCTTCTGTGCTGGAAGAACGAGCTCTTCACAACCATGCCTGTCTCAGCTGCGAAGTCCACAAGCCTCAGGCCGTTCTCGTTCGTCACATCATGGAGACTGTGTCTTCCTATCGTTGGTCTGTAGACTTCCTCTTTGCCTATCTGGGCGTTGCAGTCACCCAACACGAGTTTGACGTCGTATCTTGGGCACTGCGAATAGGCGTCGCGGAGTCTCTCATAGAAGGCGTCTTTCTCCTCGTCAGGAGCGCCATTATGAGGGGCGTGCACATTCACGATGGAATAGTTCTTAAAGCGTCCTTTAAGCCTCAGCACGCACATCCGCTCGTCGACCTTCCGGAAGTCCAGAACCAGGTGTTGTATCCTCCTAGCCACTAGGAAGGCAGTACCAAGTACATGGTCTGTTCTGTTGCTGCTATTATAGATCATGTAGCCACCGCTAACATAGTTCGGAGAGTCTCTGTTGAACCGTGTCTCCTGAATAGCAGCAACAGAAACATGAGCTTTTTCAAGCTCTCCTGTCAGTAACCGGAGGCCACCCGTCCTGTAGATGGATCGTACATTCCAGGTGGCCAAGCGTAAGTCCTTAAGACGTTTCCGTTTCGTTACCGTAATTCCAGTCCTGTTTTCTTCTTCTCTTCTATTCGTTGCTGAAGGATTTTAAGTGGCAGGTCGCAAGCCTCGCGCACAACCAACTGTTCACCGTCGGGCCAAGGGAAGCGTTTAGGGTCCCAATCCCAAGACCATACGCAGTCATTGGACAGCAAAGCCATAGTTTCATCCTACTGTCCTCCTGCACGCAGTACACTTGCTAGCCGTAATTTCGCATTGCCTTGCGGCGGGTTGCACCACCCATATGCTGGTTACGTTCCTAGTCCCGCCACGGAGAGGCCAGTGACCACTTGGTGTTTACCCTACTGACTGGTGCGCCAGCAAAGGAGAGCACCCAGGGACCCCGATTCTTTCCGATTCTTTCTTGGAAAATATACTTCGGAACTCTCAATACATCCATGGCTATTTGCTCATTACTAGCTATTTGTTTTGTCGTAACAATCAAAACCTACGAAAAAGGAGTGCAGTGGTGTGAAGACCTTCATTCTCGTGAATTTGGACGCCTTGAGATTTTCCAGGAAACCAAAAAGACCTCAACAAAACACTTCATTTTTCTCTGTGTCGTTGCACCGATTGTTTCACCCATTCTCGATGCTGTCCAATCCTTGGCCATCAGCTTGTGGAGGGGCCAAATCACCAACTCTGTGATGCTGCCAGCTCCTTTTGGGACACCTTTTGAAGGCGTTATGATCGTGATTTCCCAGGTCTTTACTGCATTTGTTGTGACCTTCTGCAGTGGAGCTATGCTAGGTTTTTTCATCATGATGAATCTGCACTTCGTTGCTCTGATAAAATTCAAAGCAACTCTTTTGAGACAACTTACGCCTCAAACTGCTAAAAAGGACTTTGATGACAAAATCAAGGAAATTGTCGATCTCCACTGTGAACTGATTGAGTGGCAGAACTTTTTCAACAATTTTGCCTCTACACATATGTTGATGATTGAGTCCATGACGTTCGCCTTGTGTCTTGTCTCCTGGATCATAATATTTTTCATGAGAAACATGATTTTCATAGCTTTCATTTGCCTCTACACTTCATTAATCTATGTCGTTCCTTGCTTCATGACCGAGATGCTCTCGGACTCGTTTGAGGACCTTCAGGACACTATCTACGACCTCGAATGGTACGAAATGAGCCCTAGGCAGAGGAAAATCTTGCTTCAGATCATGATCATGGCCGATAGGAAGAACCTCCTTCGTTGTGGACCCTTCTATGTCGTCAACTACGAAGCTCTCACCAATCTCATGAACAGGGTCTACAACTACGGGCTTATCATCAACGCTTTCATGGATCCGAAGAGCACCTAAAGTACCTGTATATTGATGTTAAATACAATAAAATATCCCACCTTCACCGAGCACTAGGCACCACAAGAAAAATGTTTGATTTGAGCCCTCACATACCGACAGACAATCCATCTCCCCAAGGCGACACTTTCTCTTAATTTGCACAATCAGTCTGCCGTAATTTCCATGAAAATTGATTGAGCATGATTCATTGTGCGACGAGACAAACCTCTCCCGCTTTCCATCCCTCATGCAGACCAGCAGCCATCACACCCCCGTCTAAACTGCTACAAATTACAATCCCTCGGCTCTGAACACTTTCGGTAATTTATGCATGCCCGAATTCACTTTAAAAAGCAAAGTCGGCCGGTGACAGCGCACGCACTTTTCAAATGCACATCGCATGGTGTCGAACGCCGGGACGACGAAGCATGAGTCATAGTGAGTGCCGAGTTCCTCTCTCTCGTGCGTATCTGGAGTTCATTCATGGCGATCGACGAGTACGGCGTGTATACCTCTCCCTTTCCCACGCTAGTGCGAGCTCGGGGAGGGGAGCGAAACGGCAGTTAGTCGAGCCGCTCTCTGTTGCCGCCGGAGTTGAAGTGAATATCGCAGTGAGTGAGTCGCATGTTTGGTTTCGTCGAGGACGGTGCATTTTCGATCGCCGCGCCGGGATTTAAACATTTATTAAATTTTAGTTGCGTTTAGTTCACGGTGAAGCTTGTGTTGAGTCTCTTGCATTCTTGTGTATGAGCGAGGAATCGTGTTTCGTGGTTCTTCTCGTCTTCTGCTCTTGCTCTCGTGGAATACTTTTAATAAGCAAGCACATACACAAAACGAGAATAAACATAAATTGGATTAATGCTTTATGTGAAAGAAGTTTTTGAGTGAGATAAAGAGCCAGTTCGAAAATAGGGAATTTTATTATTGATTTATTGTTGCAATATTATGAAATTATTGTGGTCAATTAATGCCGACTGCCGAGTGGAATAGAGAGGGGAGAGGAAATTAAAACCCAGGATTGCTATAAATCACAAAGTGAAAACTGGAAGCCGGAAAACTGGAGGGTACCTGAGCTGAACCATGGATTACACGTGGTCGGATTACGACTCCGTCTCGACCTACTCGGATGAATCGGTGAGTTGGAAAGGCTCCCATTAAAATTCTGCCACTCGAACAGCTCCCCAAATTGGATGCACCGAGCGTGATTGCATTTTCAGCAACTTTTTCCCGGCCGCCTCATGAATCGAAAATTTTTCCCATGATGTCGTCGGGAGATAATTTGGGCTCCAAACTCTTCCGTCACGTTCCCCAGATTCTCTCGTACACGATAATAAGCCGACATCTCCCCATCTGACTGATCGAAATTGCATTTGTGTCTCAAAAAATATGCCTGGCGACCGCAAGTGCACTCTGAACATAATCAGATTATGTAGCAGAAGTTGCATATTACTGCACAACATTGTTCATAATTGAATAAAGAACGTTCCACATTTGCAAACAATGCCATTTTCATTATGGCAAGAGGTTGACAAGTCCCTCTGGCTTGTCTCTTCGGCCTACGCGGGAATATGATGCCGGCAGGAATTGAGCAATGGTGCAGTCGGTAATTAAAATTTTACAAACAGTACTGCTCGTGGTGCCCGAATCAATGACCTGCTAGCGACATTTCTTATGCATGTATCCCTTTGAGGGTTGAAGAGTTGAGACATGAGAGGTGCCAAAAGGGATAATGAGCTGCTACTGGATGCAGTGATAGGGCACAATTGATAAGGAATGCCAGCTGACCGTGACACAGCCGGCCTCAAGTGAATAATGCATGTGGCAAATGATCTACGCGCAGTCTTAGAAGTGAGCCAAATCCATGTTTCTCGCAGCTCATGCATTAATTTGTACGTACAGACAGACGGACTCGTACGTAGCAGCTGCAGCCCGTGTACGAGAAGACGATGTTATTATTGTAATGATGGCAATTTATTACTTCTTCCACTTCATTGTTCTAGCACGGAATATGCACGTCTCTCGTTTCTGGACTTTAATCCCTGGCACTGCTCATAATGCGCCGAGCATATGGAAAATAGCTAGGCTGAAGAAATGCCCTGAGCCGTGCGTTAATAAATGATGCCCATTACTGTTACTGTACCGGCAACATATTCGATATGTATTTTATTGGCTCGTTACGTTTTAATAAGCAAGTGCAAGCTGTTGTTTATGATCGCCTCTTTATTTATTACCCTTGTTCCTTGTCAAGACACTGGTCCAATTTACACTTCGTCAGAGGGGCCGGGATCCACGCAGCTGAAACCCATCAGTGTCTTGAGCCGTTGGAGTCACAGAGTGTGAAGAGTGATTTCTTAATGAGGAACAGTCGTGAGCGAGACGACAAGGCTGAGTGCCCAGAACGGAGACGCTGCGAAGCCCCAAGGTTGCCGTGACGACTTTAATTGCCGCCAATCGCGTGGAGCGGCCGCTCTGAGGTGTCCAGGGTCCCACATAAATCTTGATTGATGACCTTAATTAGGTATCGACGAGCTCACATTGATTCAAAAGCGCGAGTAATTACCGAAGTAGGCTTTTTGGAGCAGTCAAAGTCCAGAAACGGCCTGGGGCGGGTTGTTTGGGTCTTTAGCTGACCGTTTAGCGCCATTTGCTGATCTGCTTTGTTCGTGAGGGGTCGTTCAAATATCACCCAACGGTAAAAATCGAGATTTTAGACCCTCATCATAAGATATCTGAGCTGAAAACATAATTCCATGGAGACAGACTCGCTAAGTTCAAGGAAAGGCGTGCGAAAAACCATCTGGTAGGCCGTTGGAAAGCGCTTTTAGATTCAAATAAATTAATAACGAAGGCAGCCTCAATTTGCAAAATTGTATTCGCGCAAATTGCTCCTAAACTGTGTCATTTGCCTGCCTGCCCGTGCAACCTAGTCACTTCATCGTCTAGTTAATGGTAATAGTTGAAATTCACGAAGGAAGCACAACATGGAGGAATGATATCATAAAAACTATAAATTTATTGCACGCAATTTCTACTCCCACAAAGCGCTCACACATAATGTTAGTTGGACGAATAGAGGTCTGGAGCCGGTGCTGTCAGTTGGCAGTTTTGCGATATTTTATGAAAAATTTTTAATTTATTCTGCGTGTTCTTGTTTTCGTTCCTTCGCCTCCCGCTCTTTCGCGCTGCTCCAATTGAAATAGACATCAACTACATACCATCCTTGAACCGCGCTCGCTTATCAACTTTGTTCAAACACTCAACTCGCTGGATGTTAAACAAATTGCCAACTCAAACAAATTAATGCGGAGCTCGGCGACGAAGACGACGGAACGCGGCGAAGAAATCATAAATAAATTTATGATAAACGGCCGGCGTGGATCGAGAATGTGTGCGAAAGTATACGTTGGTGTACAACAAAGTCTTTGTTTGGGTAGGATTGACTTGCTCTCTTCGAGCGGTCACTGAGTCGTTCTTATATATATTTTACTTCACGCGTTTCGCCCCAGAGCTCTAGCAAAGTATGGAAGCCGTGTCAATCACGCAGTCTTTCATCGCGTCAATCTCTCGGGCATGGAGTTAATCGGGCCGTCAGAGGCAACTCGAATGAGTTCGAGATCGACGCAGATATGATTGGGGCCGCACTGCAGTTTCTCTGTCGATGTCGGAGTCAGCTGGATGAAGCCTGTTTGGGGGACAAAAGCAACACGTTTCTGGTGTTTTTTCACCTAAAATCGACTTCACCTCGATTTTAGGATTTTTGGCCGACAATTTTTTGTCGCAAAAATGGAGCCTTTAAACGACTATTTATAGCTAATGAACCACGTTTCCTATAGGTTTTTGGGTTTAAAAAAATGGGAAATCGGAGAAAAAAAAATTTGACCCAAAATCTTAAAGCTCGTTTACGAAAATTGGATTTCGGGATTTTTGGCCAAGAACTTGATATTACGGAAATGGTCCCTGAACGCTCCAATCGACTAAGTTTAGCCCGAGAATCACATTAACGAGTCACGAAAAAGCGAGTTTCGGAGAAAAAAAAATTTCACCTGAAACTCAAAAATGTGCTCGATTTCTAAATTTTCGGCCAAAAATTTTTTGTCGTCAATATCGTCTCAGAAGCTAGTTTTTGCTCAAAATCCACATTTTCTGAGTTTTCGGGCCGAAATACGAAGACTGAAAACCCAGAGGTCGTTCACCTCATGAATTTTAAATCATTGCGGAGTCTTATTAGAGAAGTGCGCAAAAAGTCGACAGACAGACCCGGAGGAAGGGAACGCGCGCCCCTCCGGTTAATCTCCGCATGCAGGGAGTGCCTCCTCCGACAACTCAATCCCCTTTCATTTCAATTTAAAAATTCTACCAATGAAGTTTTTTATCGAAATTTGTTTGAAAAATTATTCACGTATTCACTTCCTGTCTCGCTTATCCACCGTCTATTCGAGCCTCTGCCTGCGAAATTAAACACAGCCGATATTTTTATTCACATTATCAAATTTCTTCTTTTATGTATTTATGATGTTGTACGAATAGTGGTACATTCTGAATGCCGAGCAGTGTTCGCGGTCGACGGACGATAAAGTGCGCGCCCGCGTTTTGGCAAAATTAATATAGCATTTTTTGAGGCAGCCCATAGATAAATATGAATGTTTGGCGGGAAGAACAGCCATCATTAGGGTTACCCCAATATTGGCGGAAGGAGGAGGAGGAGGCACATAAAGAGCTCGCTGTGCTTCGACACCAGCTGCTACCTAATTTGGCAAGCTCGTTGGCGTAGCTGCCGTCTTATCGGGTCTGCGGAATTTGAAAAATAATATCAAAGGCGAGACCACGCCATGGCGTCGAGTTGCGTCCCAATCTAATCAAATATTGACTTCTCTCGCTTGTTTGAGCATAAACATGGGCCTCTTGGGCGATGTGGGATTGAAACACAAAAACCAGAAACGCATTCCTGCAGTGCCTTTGATTTATCAGAGCCGATTGGAGTTCCAAGAACGTTGCATAATGCGGTAATTGAAAATTTTTCAAACAATGCAGAGAGGAAGAGAGCAGCAAATTCCTCCCGACATGCTGGAAACACGTGTTGCGGGACGTCTCTTGCTGCTGAACCCTTTTGAAGTCGATGGAAGTTGAGAGTGGGATGGGCTACTTCGCCTCGGGCAGCCGCTTTTGCGAGGGGAATGTAGCAATTTCGAGTGTGTCATAAATTTTGAGTCTGCTCGTCTGCTAAAATGTGGCGAGCATGTGCGTTTCAGATATATGATCTCCCGAATTATGTTATGCTGCCATGGGACGTTAATGAGTCATGACCACTTGAGGTTTTGAGCCCGTTGAACAGGATCGTAGGCAGGGAGTTCTCCATTAGAGCCCTTTTCAAACCGGGAATCTTCAATTTAAGCCACTCTGACGAATTTTACGGCTTTCAAAATCGAATGTAAAAATCATCATGGTATTAAATTAGTATTCATCGGCTCTCATTTTTAAACCACTTGACGTAGAGCTCTAAAAACTTGCACAGATTTTTTTTGACTCAAAATAAGAGAGGCTGTGAAAGGATTGATTTTTAGCGCCCCCTGGAGGGAAGTTATTAAACATACAAAATAGACCTAGAACTTTGAATTTCGGTATAAAAAAAACTACTAATGGTAGCTGAATGAAACCAAGCATGAGAGTTAAATCTGAGAAGGTCCTAAAGTTCCTTGAAGGACACTTGGATAGCACTGCGAGAAAAAAAGTTATAAAGGGGAGAAAAAAATTCTCCTTGCAAAAATGTAATTTTTTCGCTTGGCTTCAACGGAATTCAAAAATCACCGGGCCAATTTTTGTGCGGATTCGTACATCCTTTATGAAGCGATTTTGTGATATCTTTTAGGGGAGGCGAGCTGGGAGTCTACCCCTAGTTTAATGATTAAATTTTAAGGCAAACAATTTTTTAGAATTTTAGAATTCAATGAAATGTCTTTCTCCCAAAAGGCCTCTTAAGTTAATTAAGACCAAAGAAAAACTTTTGTCCTCAGAAATTCAGAGAATTTTCAGGCTAAAATAATTTCTGGAGCCTTTAATTTTAAAATATCGACATCCACCCCCCAGACTAATTAAAAACGAAGCAATATATTTCACAAAGGACAAATTATTCCGTCACCTCGGATCCAATTTCGCGGTTTCGGGTCCCCTAATGGAGCCCGCAGACAAGACAAACACAATGAAAGTGATAATTTAATCGCCATTCGACGACGAGAATTACACATCCCCGCACCATTCATAATTTTCCGGGCTCATGAACGCTTCCACCAGCATCGGGCGAATAAAGGGATGATCGTCTCTGTAATATAATAATTTTTGATTGCATGCCAAGTGCTCGCGCGCTGGAAATTATTTCCCATTGTTTGGAGTTATCGCACTGAATAAATTATTGCCACTCGAGGGATTGAGTGTATCCGATTTGAGGACCCTTGCAGCCCCTCCACGAGTCTGAGGGGAAAATCTGTTGCGTCTGTTGTCGGCTCATGACCCCGTCAGCGGGATCCCGGCGGCCATTAGGCTCTAATTGAAGAACATGTCGGTATCGAGAGTGCCCTCATTCCGCTGATTCATCGACAATTCATCGACTCCACAAGTCGCTCGTCACTATTTGCATTCTCGACCTGAGGAATGTTGATTGTCGTGTGCTAGTTGACATGTTTTTAGGGCACAGAACCGAAGACAATGTCACGGACACGAGCTGTCATTGAACTACCGCATTCGCACCGACGACTGACAGGAGAAGATTCCGAATTGAAATGCTAATGAGTCGCACTCCGGCACCGAGGCGACGCGGCTTGTTGGCGGGAGAATTCCTGAGATCTGATTTCTCGGACTTAATTAAGTAATCACTAGCTGCTTGTAGAGCGCGCATTCCAGTGCAATCTGCGGCGCAGGTGGAAAAAAGTTTGTACTCGCTGTTGTCTTGAGAACTAGAGGCGAGTCCAAAGGGCAGTGCGGCGATAATGAGTGACCTAATTACACTTCTGTTTACGCGCAAGAGACTGCATATCGGCTGTAACTTGATCTCGCGTCGCAATCCGATGCTTGGGAGGCACGGAAGGAACTCGATTGGGGCCAGATTTTTCGACAGTTTTTTCACAAAGTAAAAATTGTAAAATATTGTAAAAGTAAAATATCCCATTTTCTTAGTTTTTTCGCCATAGAGGTTACATTGAAAATTCAAGATTTGCGAAAAATGGTCCTCACGTTTTGAATTGTTTCTCCTGAACCATGAGCTTGATTTAGATGATTGAGCTTTTTTTACATACTGTATAAAATTTCAAACAAACTGACAGTAAAAAATATTTTATCCCAAATATATCTTCATATACATATTCCCTCAAAATATAAACCCGGGAAAATGCACTTCTTCTACTTGATCTTCGATTTTGTATTTTGATTTGATTTAATTTAATTTAATTTATTTTTTTGGATTTAAACGTAATTTTAGGACCAAAAATCAAAAATTGTTTCAAGATGGCGGCCAAATTTTTCCCAGAAGGCAATCTGCTGGGCTCGCCTCTGAAACTCGAATACAATTGCACAAACTACGAGTTATGTATCTGGCATATCTAATTTTGGGCCATTCAAATGTCTCGCTCCCAAGAAAAAGTAGCAGATACAAATCATAAAGTAACGAGCGAACAATAGAATTCCAGCACCAACAAATCAGATTTGGTAGTTTTTTGGCAATCAGGTCGAGTAAATACGTGAAAAGTGCTCCGGATCATTGGCCAGCGACCAAAATAAACGAGAGATAGTCAATCAAGAGACAAAGAAGTTGACAGTCATGGATTTATTAGCCGGGGTCTGAAGTGAAAGGAGCGCGTTTGGCTTCCCAAGTGAGTAAGCGGATTTCGGGGCGTGGGTGCTCGAGAAGGAGAAACTTTCTGGCAAACTTTCCGCTCAATTTTCCCGATTCCGCAAAAAAGTTTTATTTCTTTGTTCCTCCCGCTCGTCAAAACTTCCTTTGTTCGATTGCAGAGTGCATGTCCGGGGGTGGAGCGTCTTCCGTCAGAGTCTAGGGAAGTATCAAAGCCCGAGTCCCGTCCCTGCTCCGGTGTTATTGTTGAGCACTTGACAACTCTCGCATTTATATTCTTATCATATTCATATGTCTCTTTTGCACTTTCTTCCGCTCCTTATCCCCTTCCCTTGTACGACTCTGCATAAAGACCCTAAGCACCAATTGTGTTCCTCTCATGTTCATAATAAAACGTAATGTTATGTGCTTTGTTATCACAAAAGAATTATAAAACGGAAATAAACATATCCGAGCGCTGAATCCGAGATTGAATACAAATTTCGTCAAGTCGACGGGCTGGTGAGTGCGATAACAGTGACAATGTCGCAACACGACGAGTGGAATTTTCCTCGTCCAGAAGTGCGTTTTTGCCGCCCCATCAGTTCTGGTTGCTCTCTAATAGCGCTTTAATCATCGCCTTTGCATTGTACACCCATTAGTTACCGTCTAGCTACCAGTCAATTAGTGATGTGGAATACTTTCTTCGATAATTGCCTCGTCGTTTTTCGAGAAAAAAAACGCACAAAGGCCTGTCTGGCAGCAATCATTCATGCTTTCTACGAAGGCCCTCTCAGTCACGGGACTGACGAGTGCAATCGCTTCCCGAGTCCAAAGGTATAATCGCGTGAGTCTCTGAAACAATAATTAATAATTGAAAAGATGATCGGAGATGACCCGGGGGTCTGATCCCTTGCCAAAGGCAGCGATTTGCGTGAGATGTCGTGAGGGTTCCGGGCTCTTTGAGAAAGGTCGCCGGGCGAGAGAAAGCGGGAGAACTCTGTTAATCCCGTGAAATATTTCCTCGTTACGTGTGTGATCCGGGCCCATAAAAAAGCGTGTCTGTCTGTCTGGAACGTAAACAGTTAAAGCTGGAACACCTCTTAATTTATTCCGTCATTGTACGCTCATTCACGTTCTAGAGCTCTGGAGAAGTGAAGAAGTCGAAAAGAAGAAATATTATGACTGTTTGTTTGTTTAGTATCGTTATTCTTGCCAGCAACAAAGAGAGAGACCTGCATTGAATTGGTTATGATTGACGAGAGGTTTTCGGGCTCCTGCAGTAGTTGAATTATGTAAATGCTGCCACCAAAGGGAGATCTTATCGCACAAGTGGCTAGTTAGTCGTAGGACGGTAATTACAAAATTATGATGAGCTTTGTCGCTCGCTATCCAAAATCGGAAAGTTCGAGAGTGGCAGCCAATTACCCAGTAACCTTCAAACACCGACAACGTACCGTTTTTCCCATCTCATCCACGTCGATCTAGCCCATTTAACGCGCGCCTCTCGAAAATCAACTGTCATGCGAACCTCTTCCGTGGAAGAGGAAATTAAATAAGCACCCAATCGAGTCGCATGTCCCAATTGAAATCTGATTATTTTGACACTCCGGTGTGCATACGGAAAGAAAATAACTGAAGACGACGGAGGAGAGGAAGCTAGTGACACAAATCATTCACTTCCTCCTGATTTACATTCACGAGCAGTGCTGGCAGCCAAACTTTCCATCTTTGTTTCCCGCTCTTTTCCTCGAATCGCTCGGAAAACACGTCCAAACACCAGCACCGTCTGGCCCAAGAGTTTCCTGGCATCTTGACTCAAGAAGCGAGTCCCAGAAACTCTCCATGTCACACTTATTCTCCTCACATGCCAGCTCTGGGATGACGTCGGGAATTAAATTAATTTTAAAATGTTTATTGCCACAATAACAATTTACGAAACATGCACTGCGATGACTCCCATAAAGAAGTCGATTCGGCTTGCGACATCCCCATTAAGCGGAGCCATATCCTCTCTTTCTCTAATGGCGCGAATGCTAATAGCAGAGAACGTATCCGAAACCAGAGCACTAAATCTCTTGAGTTTAATTATAATGGGTGCCATCGCGGTAGATTTGAGATGATGAGAGGGCCCTTTTGAAGGTGGAACCATTTATCTCCGTCAGCATATGGCTTTCTTTGATCACATGCTTCGCTGTTTTCCCCACACATATCTAATTAGAATTTTCTTCCGTTTTCTCGTTCCAGGTAAGCTTCGCATTTCCGCCAAGATGCTATTCAATTATGTGTACGAGTAAGTTTTAAACTTCTTAAGTGTCGCTCATTTGTTTATCGTCTTGGAAGACCGACGGGTTGGTCTTCCCCTTGACTTAAAGAGACACTTTAAAATGCGGTCTTTCTTGAGGTCTTGAAGCTCCTACTAAGACGCTAGAGGTCATATTTGAGGGGTCTGCATACCAGAATCGTATGAGAACCCTGAGGCTGAACCCTTAAGAGGCTGTTAGCGAGATTTAGAAGAATTCTGCGACCCATTTTGTTCAAAAAATCCCGAATTTTTTATCTTGAAATCTTTGTTTCTATCTGATTTCTTAGCTGGAAATTTTTTTTTTTCCGTGAAGATATGCTTTGAGCTCTACATGTGTCAAATTTACTGAGAGAAAAAATCCCTTGATAGGCCTCCACAGGAAAATAAATTTTTCAGCTAAGAAATCAGATAGACGACTGAAACAACTTTTAACCTGTTACTTTTAAATGAAATGAATAACCACAAATGAAATTTTAATCCAAGAGAAAGTTGAGGCTCCTAAGTCTTCTGAAGCCCGAGCTAGGCGTTCCTAAAAAGTTCACAAGTCTTTACTTTTGTTTGAAATGACCCTTGAGCGTCTATGAACGTCACATAAAGAGCTTAAAAGCTATTAGAGAGGAGTAAAACATTTTCCGGCTGGCTACAAATTTTCTATAATCTTCTGCAACCTGTAAAGTCGGCTCAGAAGCGTCCAGCAATCCCGAAAATTACACATGCAGCAAGCTGCTCGAACTCCCTGGCTTGTGTAATTAAAAGAAATCCCAAAAGCTAATCCTCACATACGCCCGTTCGTCCATTGGGGCTTTGTGAACGTTTAATTTAAGTGGATTACTGCCAGCTTACTGCAGAAATCCACCTGTATTCAATTAAATTGGAGCTGATGGGACATGAAAGAGAAAATCTTTAATTGCTCTCGGTTAATATCTGACTGGGTTTCGGAGGATTCCGCTCGGTTTCACCCTTTCATGGCTGATTTGGCAGCCTAATACCTCTCCCAGCTCCTCGTCAAAGAGGTCGACGTACCCAGAGACGTACCAAAGGGACTGTTCAAGCTGTCACTGCTGCCCCGATTCCGCCACTCAAAGTCGTGTTTTTCTGTCTCCGGCCTGGAATAAAGTGCTTGTTGCATTGTGGCATCATAAAAGGATGATGATGATGATGTTGGCGACGACAACAATTGAATTATTCTAATCAATTTAACTCGCAGAAGAATGCAGTCTCACGCCATGTGAGAGCCTCGTTGCGTGTCTCTCTGTTTCTCGTTCCCCTTCGCCTCAGCTCGGGCCTACGGTATTCTAGCCACACGGTTATGTGACTGCGGTAGGTTGTTGACAAGCCTGACAAAGGTGGTTTGACTTGCGGTGCAAAATGAGAGACGTATTTTGAGTAACGAGCGGGTTTGTAAATAAAACTTTGAGGTTGGGACGACTTTCTCCTCACTGCTGCGTTTCCCGGTACCATAAGGTGGCCAGGCTTATCCTGCAACACTAACTACTGCTTCCCCCTCCCCCGCTTCATTCTACTTAACGCCTCCCACCGTCACAGCAATGAAAGCCGCACTTGTGGTGGCAAAGCACTGCGGTAAACTGTTTGCAAACACACGTACTCACCTCTTGCAGCTCTTACGTAACGACTTGACAATTCTGACTGCCTCGTCGCACACAATGACACACGTTATCTCTTCCCTTTTCCATTCAAGTCCTCATGCTGCTCATAAATATATGATTCTTTTGTGCCTCGCTTGGGGTAGGCTACCTGAGCTGTCGAAATAATGGCTCAAAGGACGATAAAAGGTATCATTTAGCGCGTGTGATGGGGTTGTAATTTCATTTGACCTTATAGTGCTCGTAAAAGGAGCCGAAACCGACGTGCAACAGTGTTGCGGTTCGTGCAACACTGTTGCACCGCCGTAACCTTGCACGCAATACCCCAGAACGAGTTCAAATAGCTTTGTGTCACGCGCTTATGACATACCGTTGCATAACGAGACTGTCGTAAAGCTCAGCCCGCAAAAAGTTTCTGCAGCATGCTGCACTCGTACAGACCGGCACAGTGGCGAGCCACCCACCGTTCCCCCGACAGTATAGACAGCACCTCTGTGTGGACCCTCGAGCCGTCTCTGGAAGGGGGACAGGAGAGCGTTCTGGAGCGCATGCGGGAGAATTTCCACGAAAACTCTCTCAGAACTTTTCCATTTTCCACCTTCGCTGGTGTGGGTGTTGCAGAATGACTCACGCCGCAGGATGTCTCAAAAGCACGACTTTCTTCGCGATTCCGGTTTCCCGCCCATTCTTATCAAGTGCTGGCGTAGCATGACCGGCTAGATGTCGTTATTATGGCTTTATTAACCACGCATCTCGAAATTAAATTTATCGCTCATCCCGAGCTCACTCGGCAACATTCCTCATTAATCTCAGGTTTCGGCTGACGATTGCATGTAAAGTAATTTATTAGATTTCCTCTTCATTAGCGCAATATTGTGCGCGACGAAAGAGCTGCAGCGAGATGGATTTTTCCATGACCGTGCATGGATCGTTGCGGTTGACGCAAGTATGTATATCATAGGAGATCGGCGGTATGCAAAAATGTGATGATGCTGTGTGAAATTGTCGGTGTCGCGAATGGATTGCAAAATGCCAGCCAGCGGTGCATGTGAGCGCTCGCATTGATCTATATTACGTTGCCGGTCTAATTTTCTATTTGTGTATCTGGTCTGAATAGTAATCATCAGCTACACTGTCAAGTTAGAGTAGTTTTGATTGGGAACTGACATTTACTCTAGTATAAAATTTTTGGGTTTAAATTTTCTCCTGCGATTTTTAAACATTATTGGACCCAGAAATTGGCTAAAAGTTCGATTTTGTAAGGTTTAAGCTCTGATAGAAACTATTGAAACGGCTAGACGGACGGACATTTTCTCTGGTATGGAAGATTGCGGGTTTGAATTTTGCTCTTGCGTTTTTCAAACATTTTTGGATCCAAAAACTGGCTAAAAGTTCAATTTTGTAAGGTTTTAGCTCTGATAGAAACAATTGAAAACGGCTACACGGACGGACATTTACTCTGAGATGTAAGTTTTGTGGGTTTAAAGTTTCATTTGGCGTTTTAAAAAAATATTGAAGCTTAACTTCACCCACGAAACTGCTAGAAATTCGTTTTTGTAAGCTTTAAGCTCTGATAGGAGATCTAAAAAACGGCTAGACAGACGGACATTTGACCCTGGAATTTTTAGGACCTATTTTACCCTAAAATTTAGCTAGTTGGAACATTAATAGGGTCTTGTGAGGAAAAGTTGTTCTCTTACAAGAACAACAGAGCTCACAGAAGTTCAGCTTTTGCAGTGTACGAAAGGTCCATGACTCCTGCTTGCCCGCACACCTATACTGTCTGCATTTTCCTCTCATTCTATTTTCCCCACACACACCGACAGAGTTTCCCGCACCACGAGGCGGGGAAAACAATATGGTTTTCAGTAGCACAACAAAGCTCGATGCATGCTTCCTTCCTCTCCCGTCTCCGCACTGTCAATGTTACAACTTGCCGGCAGTTCATTCTAGTCAGAACAGCGTCATTCATGAGCGAGAAGCGAGAGAGAAAATTTTGGTGCCAAAATAGAGAACGAAGCGAAGGTGCGAGTCACGCGGACGGCAGTTTGGTGCGAAATCTGAGCGAAACCGGTCGTGCGAGTGCAGCTCGGACGTCCGCAAACAGTCAATTACTGGAGCCATCCGATATTTTGTAATTTGGTACTGTAGTTAGTGAAAAGCCGATTGAAGTGAGATCAAAGCTGCAACTCCATTCTGATTAGCTTGAATGTGTACACAATAAGAGCACATTGACGCCAGTTTATAGACTTTTATAAATAGAGTTTTAATGCTTTTTGTGCTCCGTAGCGTGCATTGTGTGACTTCGAAAAATTCAATAATTCGTTTCGCCATCACGTAATTTAAGTGCGGCATCAGCACAGGGCACCCATTGGAGTGTGAACTGCAGTTATTGCCAGAACTGACTTCTACCGAGACGGTCGCGGGTGTCGTAAACTAGTGTAGAATGGTGGAGATTTATGGACCAACTTAATCTCTAAAGTGTTGGTGTTGTCGCGCTTAGCTGAGCCTGTTTGCCTGCTTCTAATTGCGCCATCAAAGATAACGCGAGGCGGTTTGATTTTCTCGAGAATCTTTCGAAATTCCCGCCACTCGAGGCATGTAAGTATTATTCTTAGAACTTTTATGGCCGCTTGGACAAGTCGTTAAGTTTAGGATCTGGGCTTTAATCTTTATTTGTGCTAAAATGGTCTTAAATTTGTCACGAATGATCTCGAAAGTGAGCTTAAATATTTTTTTGCCAAATTTTTGGGAGAAATTTGAGTTATTTATGTGAAAAAAAATTTTAAGATTTTGAAAAATTTTATTTTTTGATTTTTCTAATTTAAATTTTTTTAAAACTCGCTTTGGAACTTTGAGTCATTCATGTGGAGATAAAATTAAAAGATTTTGGAAATCATTAATTTTTTTATTTTTGTTATTTGAAATAGTTTTTTAAAGTTACAATTTCTAAAAGCCCATTTTTCAAAAAACCAAAAACAAATCTCCATTTATATATGAGGCCTCTTTTGCCCCAGATTCGAGCTCCACCACTGTTCAAAACAATCAAATACTGCAGCACATAATTCCAAAATGAAATTTATTGGCTCCCCTGCTCGCGTTCGAACCATCCCCACCTCCTGATTAATCCCAAAAGCCCCTCTTGCACAGCAGCCCGGGTTTCCCGCATCGGTAATTAAAGAGAATCTGGCACTCGGCAGTTTAAAAATTTATTAGCAATCTCTCAAACGAGGTGCCCGACAGCATTATGCGGAACGCACAAAAAGTGGAGAACAAACATGTGTCAATTACGCGATCCACAATTGCAGTTGCGAAATGCAGCAAAAAATAGCAGCTCCGACGCCGAAAATAATGGACGGGTGCGTGGCAGCTTTCGGAGCGAAATGATGGACTTCGAACTGATGAAGGGCGGAAGTCGATTGATTCGTTTTCCAAGAACGTGAGGAGGGAAAATCCGCCAAATTGCCAAGCCACGAGGAAGATGGCCGGACGCGGTTCACTGAGTCGGAATATTGCACTGCTGCAATATTCCGATTCTGCGAGAGTCTCGTTCGGGGCTGAAACTTTATCGCCTTTTGCCGTGTCAGCCGGTCCTTTCGCCGCCTATCTCGCATCTCGTGTTTGCCCAATTCCCCAGCCTGCCAGCTAGAGACTCCATAAAGTGTGACCGCATGTTCCCGAATTTCGCCAGAACCAACGAGCTTGCTCTAGAACATTAGGCTGAAATCACGTACATGCAAACAAGTCGTAAGCGCCAGAGCCGTAACCCAGAACGGCTCAGCTCCGAGACAAGGGGAAGCGAGGACGCGTCTCTGGGAAAACACACATGAGTCAACACTGAAGTGCAGTGACTTTAAATCCCCGCCTTTTGTTCTCGATGGTGCCTTGTAATTTTTTCGGGGAGAGGGAGGGGGCCCGGCCGCACGACATGCCGGAGCAAAAGCGCTTTAGTGCCATTCTGCTGAATTGCTTTGATGCCGCAATGTGTGGGATTTAATGTGTTTATTTGCGTCACTTTTATGCGAGAAGTTCAGAAGCTCTCTGGATCCATAAAAGTGTTGATGATGAGGCCGTAGCTGTAGACCTTCTTGACCAGGTTGTAGAGGGACTCGTAGTTGGCGACATAAAAGGGTCCACAACTCAGGAGATTCTTCCTACCAGCCATGATCATGACAAGTATCAGAGTCTTCCTCTGTCCCGGTCTCATTTTGTGCCACTCGAGGTCGTAGATGGTGTCCCTGAACTCCTCGAAAGTGGACGAGAGTAGCTCTGCCATGATGCAGGGGACGACGTAGATGTAGCTGTTATATGTGCAGACCACGGCGATGAAGATCAGGTTCCTCATGAAAAAGATGATGATCCAGGAGACGAGACCCATGAAAAACGCCACCCCCTCGATTACCAGCATTTGGTTCGACAAGCAGTCGTTGAAAAAGGCCTGTCTCTCGAGCAGCTTGCAGTGAAGGTCGACAATTCTCCTGACTTTTCCGTTGAAGGTTTCCCTGCTGAGCCCCGGAGACAGCTGCCTCAGGAGGCCGATCTTGAATCGGATGAGAGCAATAAAGTGCAGGTTCATCTTGATGAGAAAGCTCAGCGTAGCTCCGGCAGAGGAGCACACGCCCATGCAGGCAAAGCTCTGGACCACGTTGATCAGCAGATTTTCGAAGAGAGTGTCAAAGGGAGAGGGGAGCATCAGGGCGTTGGTGACGTGTCCTCTCAATAAGCTCAGAACCACGGACTGAACGCCCATCATGACCGTTGAAGCTGTTGGGGCGACGACGCAAAACAGGATGAAGAACTTCGTGGAGGATCTTTTGGCTTGCTGAAAAATCTCCAGGTCTCCAAACTCGCGAGCTTGGAGACTCTCGCACCAGAGAAGTCCCTTGTAAAAGGTCTGGTGAGTCATCAAGAAGTGGACCATGAAAGATACGAAAGTCGTCATGGTGGTCAAGCAAACTCCGTAGTAAATTTTCCACGTTAGCTCCTTTCCTTGGAGGCTGTTGCAGAACCCGTACAGGAAGCTGAGGTTGTAGAGGACGGCGGAGAGGATGAGAAACTTTGAGAAGATTTTTTGTGCCCCAGAGAGTAGTGGGCTGTCGAGCTGCTGGAGCCCGAAAAGGACTCTCATGAGCCTGAAAATTCTTCCAATTATCTCCAGCTTGCGAGCCATGACTTGGTTAGTTGAACAGCAGGTTCGGACTAACTGAGACGAAACGTTTTCCCGGTTACTCTCGGCAGTTCACAAAATCACGTGTGTAGGCGGAATAACTTTTCGTATGAAATATTAATGGGGATAAGGAAGGGTCTGAAATAAAAAAGGGGAAATTCAATGTTTCGATTTCACTGAGCATTCATATCGACAGCTAAAAGCCCACTGATTTATTCAGTCATCAAGTGTTATTTTTAGTATCCCGGAAAACTTGTGGCCGCCTCAAAACTAGTTGCTTTCGGCAATCAAAAGTTAGTTCAAACTTATTCCTCAGCTGATTAAGTCACGACACGAACTCGAAGACGATTTAGAAAATCCAGGCTCAAACTTTTGACAAAATCGTCGAAAACGAGGCTAAAACATTCTCAAAGATTAACATTGTCTTGCTCGTGAAAACATACTCTAATGCCTTTCCTGCAAACGAGCTTAACTTCGGTTGAATACATAAAACACAGACTCCACTGTGGGCAGAAGAAAGAGCGGAGAAACGGCACGGCGTGAGAATATCGCTCCGAGACTTCCAAATCCAATAACCGACGACAGTTTTATGAGCTAAATGAAAGCCATTTTAAACTCCATCAGCAGCAGCGAGTCATGCACCTTCCTCACGCCTGCTGGTATCAAGAAACGAGATCTGATAATAATGGGATTGCGTGACCTACATTTGCGAGGGATCTTACATTTTTATGAGCAAAAGAGGGCTCTGAGCCAGAAAGGTCACGGTTCTGGCGCTAATGGAAGACCCAAAATCAATTTGCGAGGGGAGCTTTATGTCGAAAACGTGGAAGGAAAACAAGCAAACTTCTGTGGATTCAATTACGGCGAGAACTCCAAACTCGGTTTCACAATTCTTGAAGAGAGAGAGTCATCAAAGTTACATTAGCAGATGCACTGAATAGCGGAGGCTGGCATTGCACTAGCGTAATTGCTTGTACGCCGAGTTGTTTGTAATTAAATGTAGAGAAAATCGTTCTCGGGAAAGTGTTTTGTCGAGAGCGCTCGCGCATTCTGGAGAAAGTCCTTAGCAGACCGGCAAAAAGGCCCCTTATCTCGGTCTGGTGCTCGAACAAACAAGCCCAAAGCTGTCGGGAAAATAATAAACTTCTCCTTCCCTCTCTTCCGCGTCTACTTGGTAATTTTATTGCCACTCCCACCCCACAACTACTTCAAAGCCCAACTCTTTTGTTTGCCTTCTCCGTCTGCGACTCCCATTCGCCGCTTATCGCACAAAAATTTTCCACTTCAATTAGGCTTCTTCCGCACCGTCCTCCCATCACCTCTTGGACGTCCTTTGGCGCCCAAACTTCATGATTAATGACCACAGTTGATTATCAGCCGCAAATCCATTCTGCTCGAGTGCCTTTTTGTCGTTCTTTTGTGTCATTACACGAACGAGGAAATGCAGCCATTTGCCTAATTTAATTTACGGCGGGGGCTCAGAGTTGCACGGGCTTACGCAAATAACTGACAATTGGGGTAACGCCAGTTACGTAATCCTAATTGGATTTGCTGGCACTTCAGATTGAATTTCAGAGCCTTGATTGAGTCGGGCTTTTGAGGAAAAAGAACCAAAAAGTCTTTTAAATTTAAATGCTTTTTTTCGAGGCTAACTGAGGTAAAATCGAGATCTTTAAGAGTATTTATGGAGCAACTTTCCGACGGTTGATCTCAGCTCCCAGGGCTCGTAGAAAGGTAAATGATGGCTTAAAAGTTGCACACACTCTTCAAAGGCTGCACGAGCTATAGTTTGGTCCTGGGTTTTAAGGGGCTTCGGAGTTCTGGGAGTTCCCCTGGAGGCCTATCAAACCACCCGTTCGCCCACTATTTCCCTCCGGACTCCCGGATATTATATTTTTCCCAGATAGTCCGTGAAAAATAAAGGTCTAGGGGCTCCTTCTATTTATTTATGAATTTTTTCTGAAAAAATTGTCCGTCAAACAGGCCCTATAATTTTTTTCAAAATGGTGAAAGCAAACCGACAGACACGTCCAGTTTATGTAAAAACAACGAAAAGCTCCAGCTAAAATGTAGCAAAATGTAGAGATCTAAAAAAAGCCACTCAGCCGACTTTGCATGGGTGGTTGTCAGCCCGCCTGCACCGACCGAATCGACAACACTCGCAGAGGGTAATTGAAATGTCGTAACGCAGCAAACAAAAGACACATCCCCCGTCGTGCGATTATTAACTCCGCATAGAGTGAGCGAGAGACTCGCTACAAAGCTCAACCGACTGTCCCTCCTAGGAAAGAGCTCAACAGAGCAACGGGAAGGCATCGTTTTGTTGTTGTTGTTGTTGGCATGCAACCAGCTCTCGAAATATGATCAATAAATTTGTTGTAAAAGAGCGAGACGAGCGCATAGGCATGCATGCCGCGTGACACCTAGTCATTTAATTTTACGACCGTGTCTGCTGCGATGTTGATGGCCGATGATGAAGAAATGAATGAAAGGGTTCGGCTGGCGGTCGCTTGGGCAATTGCGTGGAAAATGTGGCCGTGGGTTTGAGAAGAAGAGAACGGCTTCTAAGTGGACATTTGAAAGGGATCCGGTGACCACCTCTGACACGGACTTGGGTGGTCTTTTTGCGACCCATTTTTTTCCGAGAAGGAAGAGACATGCAAATTCTAATTGAATCCATTGTCGTAATGCGATCATTTACGTAATCGTCTCCGCTCGAGAAACGTGGAAAGTCCCTCTCATTTGAAAGTCAGATTATACGGCGCAATTCCTCGATTATCGCCTATGTTTCAGAGCATTTCGGTTGAATTAAAAACGCAAGCCGAGGAGAGGGTCTGGAAAATTAATAACAAGTAATGAAATTGCGGAAATATGCTAATGTCAGCGAAAAACAATAATTATACTTGCTTATCCCCGTCCGCCTGCTGGAGAGAGTCTCGCGTTGCAGGGGGAAGTGTTGCATGGCTGGCAATTTCCTCCTCGAATTTGGAAGTTAATTGCGTCGCTTGTGAGAAGGATTAGGAAATTCTGCCGACATCATCGTTATCACTGGGGGGAGGGCGAGAACTGGGTTGGGCCCCCGGCAATATGATAATTTCAAAGCAAAAGGACCAGTGCCTTCAGGACTATTTATTTTTATGTGTGTGGAAGCGGTCGTTTTGATTAAATTCCATGAGACACAAAATATGCCATTCTTGGCAGAGTCGCTTGAAGCTAGTGGGTCGGAATAAGCACATTATGGGAGCACATCGTCCTGTCGTGAATAGAACGACTCCCCCTCATGCCCGAATTCCCAGATTGTGTTTCAATTAATGCGTCGTCAGTCCCTCCCAAAGATGCGTGAAGTTGTAAAAATCGTAAAACACAAACATCAAGTCTTATTGAAATCTTATCAACTGCCCTAAGTACGTGCTCGGGTCAACTTTCCCATGCCGAAAGCCGAACTTGTGTGAGAATCCAATTTCTCTGTTTGCTCGCTCCTTTCCTCGAAGCCGACTCCGAGAAACCGAGTGCCATAAATAGAATAAAAGATGTGTTTTATCTTCCTTTAACAACTTGGTCGTTACTGTTCGGTGTTCGGGGAGCATAGAAGTAGTGTCGTTACAAGAATGTTCTGAACATGTTCGATGAATGGTCATGGGAACCTTTCTAGCCGAGTCGGGTGACACGGGGGAAAACAAAAGTACGATAAAGGAATGGAATGGAGGAAATCGGTTGTTTTTGTCCGGATTTAATTAAGATAAGGCATCCAGCAGGTACCTTGACCCACTTGCAGAGGATCCCTCCGCAAATTTACGGCTCCTGGCGTCACCTGTGGGCCCGGGAACCACTCCAAAGTGCCATTTTGCCACCCATTTGTCAAGATAATTGTCCCTGCAATTAAAACACGGCATCGGGGCATTAAACTGTCGGAAACGCACGAACGTGCCTCATTACGACTAATTGCTAACCCGAATTCCGCCTCCTTGAGGCTCGTGGAACCGCAAAATGGCCGGTGAGGGAGCCAGAATGCGTTTTGTCTGTTCGCGAGTCATTAAAAATAGCTGTACGGCCCAGTCTGGCGCGGGTGGGTCGTTATTTAGCGCAAAATGTGGAGTAGAACATGAAGCCACCGGCACGCCGGATACTGACGTCACACCTTCGTGCTGTTCTTTTTGTGCCAATCGCGCAAGGTCGGCGGAAGCGTCGCGAAAAACTGCAGCGGGAGAGCCGGGCTTTCTCGCCTGCACGTCTTATCTGAGAGATTTTCGATATCATGGTGTTTGACAGGCTGTCAAGCTGAACACGACACCTGAGTTTATAATCTCCTTCGGCCCCGCTTTGACTCTCGCTCATAACACGTCGGACTACAGCAGAGTCCGGGGATTTGTGGAGCTAAATGCGAGCTCATGTAAAGTAATATTTAAGCGTGTCACTTTTGAAAGTATCTGAGATGCCTGTTGGACAATCAATCTTCGGGGCTGGTGCACGAGATGTAAATGGCAGCAGCAGCAGCGAACGTGATGAAACATAAAATAAAACAAAATGCCAGAATTCCATGCACTGGCTGTGGTGTCAAAGATGGATAACGTAGGTTTGGTGATTTTTCATGGAATTTAGCTTTGCATTTAAATTGAGTGCATTTTTCATTGCGAGTTTCTGACGGGGAGTCGAGTCTCTCGGCTGAAATCGAGTCTCGGAGGAGCAGGATTCGCTTTCTACAAGAAGTTTCTGCCTTGGAGACCTCGTGTTGCGAAAATCTGGGTCCAAACAAACAACAAAACAACAAGTTTTTCATTTTCAGAAGATAGAGAGTCTCGTAAACTAGATAATCGCTGCCTTGAAGCCCCATTCAGGCACGTCCGAACAAAAAGCTGGCATTGCACCCTTTTTTCCGCAACATAAACCCGCCTATTCAGGTCACATGCAATACAATTAAACAGCTAAAGCGTTTAAATCGAGCTAAACGAATTAGTCTGCCAACTCCGACGAGCCGAGCCTTGAACCCGCAATTTCAGCTACTGCGATCAATTACTTTCCGACCTACAGTCCCACTTTAGTGTGTGTCGCGCGCGAAAACACTGTGGTCGATGGTATCGTGAATGTTCTCTAATTGAAATTACCTATGCTTGAACGCCCAACAAGCACTTTGACCGCAAACATGAGTCGTCAATTTGGATTTCGTGACACTTGATCTCTCCCGATTACCTTTAGCCAGCTGTCTGATTGCCTCAATGTCACGTTGCACTTCTACTGCACTGCCCACGTACTCGGAATGGGAACAAAACGGCACTGTTGGTGCGTTTAAGAAACCCCGAGTCATGTTGCACTGTAATTTGGTTCGAAATTGTATAACGTTTCAATTAAAACTGATCAAAATTAACGATAACTTTGTTGTAGAGTTTCCGCCTCGAACACAGCTCAGACTCTAGACACGCGCTTGCCCGAGCCAGTAGGTGGTGGTGCAATACTTCGATCTGATAGCGAGATACAAGGCTGATTATTGAGTCTAGAGACGCTGTGAGGGTATTTTGAATCTTGACAGCGGCGCAGGGGGGATTTTTCTCAGGGGGTTGACCTCAAAACGCCCAGTTGACGAGGTAAAATTTATTTAGAAGAGCAAAGGCGAAGGAAGGAATTTTTTCTTGAGAGGTTTGAAGATGCCTGGTGATGGGGGGAAAGTGTTTTGGAGTTGACAGTGGCGTAGGGGGGATTTTTTCTAAGGGTGTTGACCTCAAAACGCCCATTAGATGAGGTAAAATTATTTTAGAAGAGCAGGGCGAAGGTAGGGATTTTTTTCTTGAGAGGTTTGAAGATTTCTGGTGATGTTGGAAGATTATTTTGGGGTTGACAGTGGCGCAGGGGGGATTTTTTCTCAGGGGGTTGACCTCAAAACGCCCATTAGATGAGGTAAAATTATTTTAGAAGAGCAGAGGGATTTTTTTCATGAGGGGAATTCCCTAAAAAACTCCAGGTTGAAGAGCTTTGTGAGCCAAAAACCTTCGATTCAAAGCCAAAAGATCCAGTCTTTGAAATCTACTCAACGCTTTCCAATGAGCTACGACGACCACATTTGTTTTGGCGATGTCAATCCGCCACGATGACACTAAAAATACAAATCGAATGTATGTCGGTGCCCAAAATCAAAACTCCGGAAGCGAGTGCGAAAGCACAAACAACAATGAATAACGATGGGAAGATGCGGGACGCAGAGCGAGCGAGGGAAAGCCGAATGCAGTAAATCAATATCGATTTGGCCAGTTTCCAAAAACGGAGCGAACGCTCGTGAATTATTGCGGCAAAACAACACCTTTTTGTGGGGCAAGGAACTCTCGTGACACACAAAGACCACTGGAGCCTCCATGTTCCAGACTGCAGTCACTCTGGAAGTGACACTTGTTCCGGGAATCGGGATGCGGGACAAGATAATGAAAGGACAACATGAAAGCAAAACATCGAGATTGGGCTCAAAGGATAATCGACATCCTTGAACGTATCCTTCCTGTCGCCATCGCCATCATGCTGCGCACGTTCGGTGCAGGGGGAAGCAATTAGAGAGAAGCACCCTCTCGATGCGACATGCAATGATTATTGCCCTTGTTACATGTCAAACCTATCCCATTAATGAGCGGTATAACCTCTGCGCCTCTGTCTACTGGATTGGGGGAAACGACGTTGCATTTTGGGGATCAGGGACACAAATAGAATGTTGCGGAGGGGGAAGTCTGCATAATTTAGGGGTGCTCTGACCTGGAAAGCGAGCAGGATGAGTCACGTAGACGTTGTTTGTGACTCGTTTTCAGGCCTCACCGCCTCAACGAGAAAGACTTTGGCAAGAAATCTCCTCCAGGACATATTTTCCTTTGACGTTTTTCCCATTTTTCGTCGTCTCCAAAAGCACAGACACTCGAGAGTTGATTCAAAGAAAGATGAGTCATCCCCGATCGCAATCAATTTCCCTCATTTTCCCGCTGTCACATTGCATAGTTCTCAAGCACCCATCGGGAAAATCCCCATCTCCCCCTCTAACTCGAATCTTCAGACATCCATATCGGGGATTACATATCAATAAAATTTTCCCGGATGTTTCTCCTCGCCAATCCCTCGGAATGCCCTGCCAACGATAATATGGAGATTTTCCACGATAAATTCAAATTATGCCCAAATGTTCGATACGATTGGAGTCCCCTGGTGTGCGTCTGTGTCAGAAGACTGTTATTTTTAGTGCAGGTGAGGTCTAATGGGGGGTGAAAATTAGGTTAACTGCATCAATAAAGCGTCATAATGACATGAATTATGGGAAAAATGTAGCAATTTTCACGTTTCCACAAAAACGCGCTCTGAGCACTTTAAAATAGCAATAATGCTGGTACTTGGAGGGGATCTCGGAATTAAATGAAAATGCCGCATAAATTTGGGAATAAGAGAGACTGGAGTGCAGGACAAAATTGTCGCTTGAGTGACAGTCAGTGGAGTGCGTGGCGCGTCTGAGTCAAGGGTGAATAAGCGTTCGTTAATGAGAAGCGATGAGTCACGGGCTTTTAGAAAAGGGGGAGAGTGAACCCAATCCTAACTCTCACACCCGAGTAGCCGTAAAATTTAAATTGTCGTAATAATAAATTTTCATCATATTATTAAATTTTGTCGAGACTCACTGATGGAGTTAATAAAAACGGGTCAACTCGTTTTAATTAAACCAAGAAGCCATTTTTCCCCTGGATTAAGAATCGGTTCTGGCGCCAGTAGTGAAGTAAAGCAAGTCGATAATAATCCCTGGCGACAAAATCTAGGTCAAGCTTGGCGAAATTAATGAGGTTGTGTTCCCGATGCTTCCCCCAAAGAACGAAACATCTCCAACAAAGCATTACTGGGCTCATTAGGTACAGCAATGAGGCCGGCCCAGAGTAACAGAAGGAAAGCAGATTGGGTTTCTTCCCATTCTGCCTCATATTTTCCCTTCTCTCGTCCATATGCACATCGCCAGGGAACACAGAAGGCAAACTGGAGCAACTTTATTGCTGCGAGATGAAAATTTCCCCCCATAAATTGATGCTGCTTAATGGCTGCAACGCTCCTTTCTTACCTCAATTTTTAATATGCCATTTCATGCATTGTTTGCGCACTTCTCGGGCTCAAAAACACAAAGAGCCTAACGCTGGATAAATGGACTTTATTTTCAGATGCTGTAGGGATTAAACTGTCGGGGGCAGACTCTGCACACTTGCTGGTTTTGGTCTACACAGTCGCAAGAGCAACGGGTCATTAACTGCTCGTACGTGGAGCTCACGCAAACCGGCCATGGGTCGGGAACGTATGGGGTCAGTGGCAATGCCACTAGGGTTCCGTCAAACTTGGCCTCCACGGTAGCAAGAGCAACATCCCAGTTTCTAATTAGACGAGGACCCCAGTTGCAGATCCACTTTCCATTCCAGCAGCCGCATCGGAAGGGACGAATGATGTAATCTTGCCTGCCATCCAGACACTGGGGGTCGCACTTCTCTACGATCAAAGCTCCGTACCTGCAGTAAGTTCCACATGGAACGCTAGAAAGCAAGACCCCTCAAAATTTCCGTTTGAAACTTTCAAGTCTGAACTCACCGGGGTTGATAGTACCAGGTGGGGCACCAGCAGCACTCACAGAGGACAGCTCCAGGGAACACGCAGTAACAGGCACAGGGGACTCTGTATCGCTTGTAGCCTGCTGGGCAGTTCCATGTGTTTGGATCCCTTGGATCAGGACCAATGGGCCCAATTGGACCCCAAGGGCCCCTATTGATGGGTATGTCATTCACGGCGACCATTCTACCCTGAGGTATGGCTTGGGCTTGAATACCCTGGGCATCGGTCACTATAAAATCTGAGTTGACCCGTTTCTCAAAGAACTGGTCAGCCACATCGACCATTCCGAAAGATTCACATGTCAACCTGTCCTCTCTGTAGTAGCAGCCACCAGGAACGCGCTCTCGGCCCAGATCTTCGATGTAGGGATCGCAAACTTCGGTGATCTGAAAACCAACTTGCTTGTTAGAGATTTGAAGGAGAGGAAGTGACTTGACTCACCAATTGGCCATCCTTGCAGTAGGTTCCACATTTGATTGGCTCCGTATTAGGCGTACGTAAGCAGTTGCAGTCTCGGCACACTTTTTTGTCGAAGTCACAAAAGCAACCACAGCTATCTTCGTTTCCATCTCTCAACCCGGGACATTCATCTTTAATATAGTCCCCAGTTGCGGACATGAAGCCTTTAGTGTCATTCGTGGCCTTTCTGACTGCTTCATCGAAACTGTTTGAGTCGACAAAGTGTAGACAGTTGAAGATTCCGTCCTTGCAGTAGCAGTTGTTGTCGAAACGGAATCCATCGGGGACGTCATAGCACCTACAGGAAGTTCTCCGTAGAAACTAGTCTGAGTAGGGCAAAATTTACTTACTCTTCATCGCATTCGCCGCAGTAGCGGACCCCTCTGACACACCAGCAACGTGTCGGGTTATCGCGGATGCAAGGAGGTCTAAAACGGACAAAGGAATCAGCAAGAGGACTAGGAGTGGTTCTAAAACCCTACGCTTGTTCAACTAGGTCGGAGGGACAGTATTCTGAAGCTGGAATGGCGGCGAAAGGCTCGATTTCTGGCTCGGCTGCGGGTGCACAGGACGCCTGGGTTGTGGTGGGACTGCATTGCTGGGCTCCCAGATCGCTCACCCACAAGGCTGGAAAATTCAGAGCACATTTTAGACTAAGTTTTTCCACTTCTTGCACTATTCACTCACTTAGTAGTAAGGACACCACTGGAACTAATTTCATTGCACGGCTTAAGTTTTAGAACTGACGAGTCTCGAGGCGACGTCTGCTTTTATAGGAGCGGTTCCTCTAGCCTGGGGGCCGGCCCACTTAGAGCGGTTTCTGAAGCGGGCCAATGACCGACATCCTCTCGCGTGTGCTGGATGAAATATTAGCTCAAACAGACGCCCTCATTCAGCTGCAGCCCAGTTTTTTTAGAGCTTCTGACAAATATTTTTAGGCTCCAAAACACTTGTGTCCAGCCTGAGGTGTTTGGTTCCGAGCTCTTTCGAAACTTTTATAGGTTACAGGCAAAGCGTAACACCTCTCGAGGTCAGCGGGCAGATTTCCGATGTGCGTGGAATGACGGACATCTGGGGCATTTTTGCGTTCTGGCATCCGGCGTGGAAGTGGAACATGAAGATGAAGTTTATCCTTTTATGGCCATAGTTACTTTTCTCCTCAATTGAGTCCACATTCGCTCGTCCCTCAGCCTCTTGCAGGACGATAAAAAGTGGCATTATTTATTTGGTCTCTGTCCTAATCCTGCAGGATATAAATTTATTTCCGGGACAATTTTCTCCAGTAATCTTTATGACATGTCATAAATCCCTTCAACTGACCGAAATGTTCTTTTGTGTCTCATTCCAGGGCTTGGACGTGTCCAGTCCCCACTTGCCAGTGAAGCCTAGAGTACGACCTGCCAGCAGCCACGCGTCAGAACGAACAGACTCGTACAGATTTTCCATGGCGAACCTCGAGGAGACGCACGAAGCCGAGCTGGACGCCATTTTGGGAGAACTGAGCCTGCTGGAGAAGCGACAGGTAGAGATGAGACAGGGCCGGTGCCACAGCCGGAGCAACTCCATAGTCTCCGGAGTCACGAACACCACGATTTCGTCGGAGAGCAGCGGGTGCGTGAGCGGCCAGGAGAGCGTCAATGGCCTCAGCAGGGAGCCCCGAACCGACAGTCCCGACAACGACTCGGCCTTCAGCGACACTGTCTCGCTCATGTCGAGCGAGTCCTCGGCCTCCAGTGGAGTCAGCACGGCCCACAAGAACCTTCTGAACAATGCCAACAACAACCTGCAGCAACCGGTGAGTCACATATGAGTGAGCCTATTGGTTTTCCCCGTTCTGACGTGTTCCTTTTCAGCAGCTCGACAGCTCTAAAGTCGCGAAAATCCAGCTGGCCTTACAGAAACTCGAAGCAGCCTCGGTCCGAAGGCTCTTCGTGAAGGCCTTCAGTGCCGACGGAGCCTCCAAGAGCCTCCTGGTGGACGAGACCATGACCTGCGGACACGTCACGCGTCTCCTGGCGGACAAGAATCACGTACCGATGGAGCCCCACTGGGCCCTGGTGGAGCACCTGCCGGAACTGCAGATGGAGAGGCTCTTCGAGGACCACGAGCTCCTAGTGGACAACCTCATGCTTTGGAGCCGGGACTCCAAGAACCGGGTGCTGTTCCTGCAGCGAGAGGACAAGGTGGCGCTCTTCAACAGGCCCGAGGTTTATCTCCCAGGCACCCAGATGGCCCCCGGAAGCGAGCACGACGAGCACACGAGGTGAGAAACGAGCTTTTTGGACCCAAGAAGGATGCTAAGTATAATTTCTGCCCTTTCAGATCGATGCTGCTGGACGAGTTCTTCACGACGGGCGGCCAAATCTCCATCGAGGGACCTCTCTACCTGAAGAGCGACTCCAAGAAGGGCTGGAAAAGGTACCACTTTGTCCTGAGGGCCTCCGGTCTGTACTACTACCCGAAGGAGAAGACGAAGCTGTCCAAGGATCTGCTCTGTCTTGCGCTCTTTGCCGGCCACGACGTCTACAAGGGACTCAGCTGGAAGAAAAAGAACAAGGCGCCCACGGACTTCACGTTCGCCCTGAGGTGTCCCAAGGCCCCTCCTGGCGCCAAAGGAGCCCGGGCCGTGAAGATGCTCTGCTGCGAAAACGCCGAGGAGGTGGAGAAGTGGGTCACTGCCATCCGAGTCGCCAAGGTGAGTTTTCCCTTCTAGACCTTGAGTTTTACGTTCAAGTGTAATTTTTGTAGTACGGGAAGCGGATTCTGGACAGCCACAAGGGGCTTCTGGAGGACCTGGCCCGCGAGGAGCTGGACAAGCTGTCGTCTGCGAGAAGCGGCTCCATGGGCAGCATCGTCTCCGCAGTCCCATCTCAGTGCAGCAGCAACGGAACGGCCTCCTCCAACGGCCGACTCTCACGCGCCTCCAGCTCGAGCTCCAGCGGCTGTCTCTCCGACGACAACAACGCCTTCGAGTCGGAGTACACGACGGGCACCATCAAGCGAAAGCCCACCATGAAGCCCAACATCCCGCTCACCTCGATGACGGGGAAACTCAAGGAGGTGGGCGAGAACACGAGGTTCGAGCCCAATCCCACGAGTCCGGAACGAGGTGGAACCCTCACGCGCAGACACAGCAGGAAGAGGAGCGAGGAGAGCAACGGCAGCGGGACTCTCAAGAGACGTCAGTCAGGACGCAGCTCCGTGGACAGCATGGGCTCCAACGCCTCCACGCCCACGCCTACCCCGACCCCCAGCATGCCCGGGACCCCCGTCTCCAGTCACCCCGGAATCTTCATGGAGGTCGTCACACCCACTGCGAGTCCCATGGAGCTCATGCCCTCGTGCATGACGGACTCCATGTTCTCCCTCCCCCCGCCTCCCGACGACCTCAACGGGACTCTGTCGCTCTCCACGCTGTCCCTGGACTCGCTGCCACCGCCCCCGCCCCAGGACGAGCTCGACAACAATCTCTCCGGCTCGCAGGTGTCGCTCGCTAGTCTTCCTCCGCCGCCCCCCGAGCTCAGCCCCCTCGTCAACACCTACGCGTCGGCGCGTCTCCGGTCTCCGGACCAGCCCGAGAAGAAGTTTCTGGAGCCCATCTACGCCAAGTCCATCAAGCCGGCCATCAAGGCGCCGCCCTACAAGGCTCCCCCGCCCTACAACGGCATGGGGTCGCCGGCCCTGCCCCCGCCAGCCCTCAAGACTGTCTCGTTCGCAGAGTCCCCCGTGCTGCTGCGACGCAAGGTGTGCTTCGAGGACCAGGTGAAGGTGGTGCCGCTGTCCCCGAAGCGCCAGACGACCGCCAACGTCCCCGCCCCGCCTCCCCGGGCCGAGTTCACACGGCTCTCGCAGACGTCTCCCAAGAGACTCATCGACTCCACCTCCAACCCGCCCCAGAACTTCCTCAAGGACCTCCAGCGCGTCATGCGAAAAAAGTGGCAGGTGGCGCAGAAGTGCAAGATGGACACCACGACGACACCTCACGAGGTGCTCGGATTCCGAGACGTCCCGCGTGGCATGGACGCCTCCTCCCACTACTACACCAGCGCCAACGTCAGCAACTGGATCCAGGAGAACTTTGGAGACCAGTTGTACGAAAATATGGGCAACAATCTCGGCATGGAGCCCATCTTCCCGCAGACGGCCAAGAAGAGACCTCCCCCTCCCCCACCAAAGAGAGCCGATTCCACGCAACTCACGACCCAGCGGATCTAGGAGCCGAGCAGCGGCGTGCTTAAGGAAGGAGAAATGTGATGCAGGTGTAGGTTAAGTTGCAAAGTCACTAGGATTTTTACTGTGTAAAAAGGGGAACACTGCCTTTGGGAGACCAGGTCCGGAAGAAGTACCAAAACTAGGCAACGTGCCATGTGGCAACAGCAAACGAACAGCCCTGGACTGATTTTACATAGAAAACAAATGTTTCGCGCAATGGCATCCCTTTTGGATATTTTACTGTTAGCAAAATTTTTGGCCGACTAGCAAAATTTACTGTAGACGAAATATAGCGTTGCTACGATATTCAGATATGCCTTGCTTGGAAGTAAATACTACAAATAACGCGAACGTCCATTTGGTGTTTAACTGCAGGAACCAATTTACGATAGCTTGAGACGAAACAATAAGACAACCTCAGACCACAAGGAGCTTCTTACCGACTTGACTTTTGTAATTTTGATAAGCTTCCTCAGTCCCCGATTACGGATTTGTACACTATATGAATACACTTGGTAGCGAGAAGATCGTGCAATGTACATAAAGCCCCACAATATCATCACTCTGATGTATGAGTAGCATTAACAAATTACCTATTTAACCCTCAGTACTCTATTAGATGGGATATCACCATTATTTTGTGTTGAATGTTTAACATAAGGTCGCCCAGGCGACTCGGCGAGCAGAACAAAACTAAATATTATCATTAAAATTAAATATACATCTATTTGCGATAATAATTAAAATTAACGTAACTATTAATGACTAACTATTACCCGAAAAATACTATTGAAAATGCAAAATAAAATATTGAAATTATTATTGTCACAATAGAGGCCTCTTTCACTCACAGCACCCCCAGGTCCACGAGTCTCTGGAGCTCGACTCTCGCAGCTGCCAGGAAGTCCGGGTCCCGGTAGGCGGTCCTCGTCTGGTAGAACGGGTCCTGGGCCAGCTTAGTCTCGATGTCCGCAGAGTCCCACCGCATAAACCGGTACTTGTAGAAGCAAATTATCTGCATGACTTCCGCAGCCGCGTTGTCTGTCACTTCCTGCTCCAGCTCGTCCAACGATAGAACGGGGCGTGAGTAACCGAGGCGCTCCAAGCTGGCCCTCAAGACGCCTTGGTAGTGCTCGAGGACCTCCCTCCTGTGTCTCGTCCGGGTCTCCAGGTCGCCCACTTGGTAGAAGACGTAGTAGAGGTCGATGACGGCCGTTCCCCAGCTGCAGAACTGGAAGTCCAGGAGGAGCATCTCCTGGGTCTCCTCGGCCACCATGAGGTTCTTGATGTGGAAGTCGGTGTGGCAGAGCGTCAGGAGTCTCTTGTTGGTCCCCTTGTAGACTTCATGGAGCCTCTCGAGGAAGCTGTCCTCGAACCTTTTCAGTCGCTCCGAAATCACCTCAAACCCCTCGACGTTTCGAACACTTTCGCGGAACAACGAGATGTTCGGAAGGATGGACTGAGTCGCGATCTGGAAGTCCTCCTTGTGGATGTGGAAGTACGAGTTTTGCATCTTCCGGACATCTTCCTGCGGAAACACAAATTTATTGTCTCTTTTTGTGAAAAAGGGGCTCACATTCTTGGATCCCAGGAACGTGCAGCCAGCGTGGAACTTGGCCAGGATCTCCACGGCAGCTTTGGTCCTCTCCAGCGGGAAGAGCTCGTCCGGAACCGAGAACCCCCGGACTGTGAGGTCTTCCAGGACCAAGATCAGGTGCGGCTCGGATTGGTAGAAGATGAACTTGGGGGCAATCGTGGTCTCTAGCAACCTCTCAATCTCCGGAAGAACCCTCGAGTACAGCTTGAACTCGCTCTCAAAGGCCCTGCGATGGTTCAGCATCCTCTTCTTGAAACCTTCGTTCACTGGAGACGTCTTCAGGACCACGAAGAGATTCTGCGAGTCCCCGATTTCGTCGAGAAACTCGATGTTTACCTTGAACATCGTGCTGGCAAAATGGTCCCCAGCCTTTGAAGCTGGGCTAAAGGTGGCTCGTTTGAAGGTTGTGGGGCTCCTGAAGTGCTGGCGAAGGACATTCTGGAACAGGTCGTCGTCTAGGAACTCTGGGGGAGTCAATTCGTCCGAGTTGAACATGTTGTGCCGATCGAGCTTAGAAAACACTGAGTTTGACAGGGACGGAACCAGCGAAAAATAATGGGAAAAATAATTTCGCTCTGAATGACTTCATTTGGCTTTTTTCGAAGGACTTTTTTCGGACTGGAAAAGTCAAAATTCGAGAAAAATAAATTCATGGCCAAAATTTTGAAAATGACCAAACCTCGATCTTTGGAATTTTTTATAAAAAATTTTTGTGTAGAAAATGGTCTCTGATGGCCTCAAACGACAAGATTTTCCTCAAGAAATGCGTGTCCGTATATTTTGGGCTATTGAAACCTCTTTGAGTTCCGCTTCTGAGCTCTACTGAGGCACTTACACAATCATGCTTTTATCTTATCAGAAATTCATTCAAACCACTCTTGTTCGAATTCCAACTGGACTTACTTGAAGTATCAATGAAGCCATGAATCACAGAGCAAAGTTTTCATTTCGAATAAGCCCGACCTATGACGTCATGAAATTTTCATCCAAAGTCTGTCTTTACAGTTTTTCTTGGAATTTTCATTCTTTCCATCTATCAAAAAAAAATTTTTTCTTGCAATAAACCCCGATTCAAATTTATATTTAAGTAGCTAGAGCAGGGGAGCTTGAGTTTTATCGCTAAAATTTATCTTATCGGCCGCCGATAAAGCAAGCAATGTGATACTCAGCACAAATTTCAAACAGCCGTCTAGAAAGGTGCACCACAATGTTCGGTAAGTCGGAAAAATTACTCATTTTTGGCCTCTTCTAGCAACTTTGTTGTCTCTTTAGGTCAGCAGCAGCAACAGCAGCAAGGCTACCCTCAACCAGGGTACCCCCAACAGGGATATCCTCAGCCCGGCTACGCGCAACCGCCTCCTCAAGGACCCCCGCAGGCAGGCTGGTACGCGCCCCCTCCTCAGCCCGGATACGCGCCCCCTCCAGGTGGTTACCCGCAAAATTACCCGAACAATCCCAATAATGCCTCTCATGCCACTGCAGACCAGTTCAACTACAACGACCCGGAGTCCCAAACGAACCAGTTCAGCGGCTTCGACGACCAGCTGGTACGCAAGGCCTTTATCAGAAAGGTCTACTCGATTCTGATGGTAATGACTCATTACTAATGAGAGAGCGGTGACTCAGCGAGACGGGGAAACTTATCAGAATTTCGATTGTAGGTTCAACTGGCGGTGACCGCGGGAGTCATCAGCCTCTTCATGTTCCACGAGCCCACGAAGGACTTCACCTACCGACACCCCGAGCTCTTCTGGATCTCCTTTGCCGTCATGCTCGTGACCCTGATCTCCATGGCGTGCTGCACGAACGTGAGACGAAAGGCCCCCATGAACTTCATCTTCCTGTTCCTCTTCACGCTGGCAGAGTCGTTCCTCCTCGGCGTCGTCTCGGCCGTCTACTCGCGGAACGAGGTGCTTCTGGCCATCGGTCTCACCGCCGGAGTCTGTCTCGCTCTCACGATCTTCGCTTTCCAAACCAAGTGGGACTTCACGATGCTGGGAGGGGCGCTCTGTGCCGCCTCCTTCGTCCTCCTGATCTTCGGGATCTTCGCCATCTTCTTCCGGGGCCAGACCATGACGCTGCTGTACGCATCCATAGGAGTCATCATCTTCTCCCTCTACCTCGTCTACGACACACAGCTCATGATGGGGGGCAAGCACAAGTACTCCATCAGCCCCGAGGAGTACATCTTCGCCGCCCTGAACCTGTACCTGGACATCGTCCAGATCTTCCTGTACATCCTCACCATCATTGGCGCCTCGAGGAACTAGATGAGGAATTAAAGGATTGTGGCTCTCGGGAACTAAGCGTGTTTTACTTTACTTATAAGTTCCGAAGAAATTTTTTGAAGTCGAAAATTTTTTCAGAACAAAAAAATGTCTGGTGATACTCTTTATTTCCTCTTGTACGTGTATAGATAAATTTGTAACGTTTAACATTTGCTAGATCATTTCTTAGTTCGTCAATTAGGTATAAGTATATCTCCGATAGGTTGTCGCACATCTCCACACAAAGAATGGTCTGAAGTTACTGTTTGGAACCAAATACGCATGCATACAGGACCCACGTCTCATCATTTATCACAAGTTGCTTATTCGACAATGCTCTGGAAGTACCTTGAAAAATATATTTGAGCGGACAAACAACAAGACTTCAACATTTGGTATGTTTCAGACGAAAAAAGTGGACAGCTCCAATCTCCATCAGTTCCTAATACTCAGACGACTTCTCCGTTGCGTGCTCCAGGGCTGCTGCTCGGCACTCGCGAACAGCAGATAGATCACGGACCCGCAGATGTCCAGCACGGCTGCGAGATAGAAGACCTCTCGCCACTGCGTGAGGTTTTCGCGCCCGTTTATCAGCAGACCGATGGCGTAGGGAGCGAGGAAGCCGCATGTATTGGCTGCGGCGTTTGTGATGCCGTAGAGAGTGCCCGCATGACGCGGAGACAGGGCGATGTGGTTCATCTGGTTGCCCGAATACACACCTCCGTACGCAGATCCCAGACCTGCCAGCATGAACATCACTAGGAACCGATCGCAGCCGACGTATCCGACCCCTAATTGATAGACAAAAGGCACATTAGAGGTCTCTCTTCCGGCTAATATATGAATCACACGAGTCTGAGGGCATTAGAACTCTACTTACCAAGCAAAGCAATGGCTGGAATGATAGAAGCGACCGCATTCCACACTTTGTAGGACGTTAGCTGGCTCAGATACTGCTTCCGCAAGAGCCAGTCGGCGAAATTGGAGCTCACGATGGCGAAAATCCAGGCGGTGAGGTACGGAAGGGCCGAGTAGACGGCGTTTTGCTGAATGTCAAAGTGTAAAATGTTGCTCATGTAGGTTGGAAGCTCTGTCAGCTGGGTATAGAAGGCCCAGCTCTGGCCGCACTGGGTGATCAGCAGCGCCCACACCGGCACCGACGTGAATATGGACCTCCAGGGCACGTAGTCGTCGGCGTCGGCGGGACCTCCGTGGTCCTTGATCCTGCACGTCACCTCTATGTACCTCCGCTCCTCCTGGCTTATCCGGGGGTGCTCCTTGGGGTCGTTGTACACGTAGTAGTTCCAGAACATGAACCAGATGATCCCGGTTCCCCCTGAAAATCGTGGATTAGTCACACTTTTGAGGTAGAGGGGGTGTTCATGAATTACGTAACGCTTTTCAGTCGTCAAATAATGTCTCAGAAATTTTCCTTACCAAAGATGTAGAACGCCAGTGGCCACCCTCCCATGAATTCCAGAGAGCAGAGCCACCCGGAGAGCGGAAGCGACACGATGGTGCCGAAATTAGCACCGGCATAAACGTAGGCGGCAAATCTACTCCTTTCCATGGGCGGAACCCAGCGAGAGAGCATGGCGTGCATGCTGGGAAAGGTGACTCCCTCCCCCAACCCCTCGAGGATCCGCACCAGCACGAACGCCGGCACGCTCATTTTCGCCGCGATGGGGGTGAGAAGCGTGAACAAGGCGGTTATCAGCACTCCGTAGCCATAAATGTACTTTCCTCCGAACTTTTCCGCTAAACGACCACCTGGGATCTGAAAAAGTGACCTTCGAATCACGTTGAATCTCGCGTGACGAGAGCTTACCTGCGTCAGTACGTATCCATAGAAGAACGAGCCCAAGATAAGGCCCTGCGTTTCCTCGTCCCAGTTGAAGACCAGGTTCTTGTTGTGCTGCAGAAAGAACAGATATTTCGCTATCGGTCTGAGAAAGGAAGGAAGGGCACTTACGTCCGGTACAGTCTTGTTGGTTCTGGGAGGCAGGGGGCACACATCTGTGTTGTTATCGAAGTCTGGCGGAATCAGAGTCGAGTTCACCATGGCCCTGTCATTGAAATAGAGCGTATTAGAAAAACAGCTGTTTTAGAGGTCGCCCAACATCCTCGAAATTTGAATTTTACAAATACTCCCGTCCCAATACTCCCCAATTACGCTTATCAATTACTCACACAATGGCGACCGACAAGTTCACACGCATTGCGTATACGTTGGCGAATCCCAGGAACCCCAGCAGGCCGAAGATGTGCCGAGCTTTTGGGAACTTTCCATCAACCTCCTTATCTTCGGGAGTGACATAGTTGTGGAGCAGCGACGCATGATCCTCTTCCTCGTCTGTGGAATTTGTGTTATCAAACCTGCGGGATCATAAACAAACGCTCTGATTAATAAATCCCACGCAACAGATTTCTCCTCCGACGAACCTTTGTCTAAAAGTTGGGTCCTCGTCTTCACTCACATGCGGTTGATTCATACTTGGTCAGTTCAGCAGCACTTTTCTACACTCTCGCGTGCATTTCTACTGTACCTTGTGTCTGGATAAATCGGTAGTAATTCAATAAATATGTTAGGTTTCGAGTCACGACTGGAACTGCTGCCACAAAACAACAAAGCCACCAGATGAATCAACAAATGGATTCCGATCCAACATTCCGAGCGAAATGTTGCCCTCGTAATGTTTGATCGAAATAAAAGTTGATCGGAATAAATTGTAGTTCAGTCAGCTTCGACATGGAAGCTCAGTTCAATCAAATCCTAAATTCGCTCCTATCGACGGACAATGATGTGAGGACGAAAGCCGAGGTACGTAATCCTGCAGCCAGGACGCGTGTCCTCCCGGGGAGGGTTTTAGTTTTCCGGGGATCTCCGGCTTTTCGCGAGAAAACCCACCGAAAGGCTCCCCACGTGTCGTGCCCGAAAAATACGTAATTCGCCCATTCTGGTGGAGATGACGCCAGAGAGATCCCAAACCAGCTCCAACAGAGTCAACAATGTTGGGTGGAGGCCTCGCCGCAACCAACGAGGGGCTTATCTGGACAGATGACTCATTCCGTGACGTCGCGAGATGCACTAATGCACCGCTGGCGTCGCGATGCACGATTTCCCTCCAAAATATTCTAACCCGGAAATTGTGTTTTAGGAAGCCTACAACAGCCTCTCGGTCGACCTCAAAGTGACACATTTGCTTGCTGCCATACAGAACAGGCAGCTGAATGAGGAATCACGATTGATGGCAGCCGTGGTGCTGAGGAGGTTATTTACATCGGATTTCAACGACTTCTACTCCAAGGTAACTTACTTCCGTTGCTAGGAGAGGCTCGCGTGTGACACATTTGGCGTGAGGCGAAAACATTGGGCCCAGACGGTAGACATTTTCTGGAGCAGGAATCGTGGTCTGAGTAGAGGTGTGCATGGGGTCGTGGGCTTGATGCTTATTTTATCCAATATCCAATTCTATGGGAAGGTCCCTAAAGTCTCATTAACCCATTGACCCATTTTTACCGGAGCGCGGGGCTTTTATTCTGTATTTAAATATTTTGCAATGCCCAAAAACTAAAAATCTAGGCCTTGCTAGGCTCTAGTGTATTTTTGTCCCATAGAAAGTTGAAGCATTTTTTTAAACTAAAAATTTAAAGTTAGAAGTTGAAATTAAATTTAAAATTGAAGGTTAACTACCCTCCAAGTTTTCTTGCGCACCTCTACTGAAACCAAAACTGCAGCTGATTTATGAGCCTTCCACAACAAAACGAATTCCATTAGTCTTATCAATAAGTGACACATTCTGTTTGATCGATTTTACCGACGCGCTAATGAGTGTTTGTTTTTGTCCACACAGCTTCCACCCGAAGGCCAGGTGCAGTTGAAGAACCAGGTGCTTCTGACGCTGCAACAGAACGAGAGCCCCAACTTGCGTCGAAAGATCTGCGAGGTCGTGGCTGAGGTGGTTCGGAGTCTGGTGGACGATGACGGGAACAATGCGTGGCCCGAGTTCCTGCAGTTCCTCTTCCAGTGTGCCAACTCGGACAGCTCCCAGATGCAGGAGTCCGCTCTGCGAATCTTCGCCTCCGTGCCCGGGATCTTCGGGAACCAGGAAGCCCAGTACCTCGACGTGATCAAGCAGATGCTGCTCAAGTACATGACGCCCCCGTCTGACGCAGAGGTCCGCTTCCAGGCTGTGCGAGCTCTGTTCCAGTTCGTGCTGTCGCGCGTCAACGACGAGCCGGCCCAGAGGCACTTCCAGGACCTGCTGCCACAGGCGCTCATGATCATCGCCGAGAGCATCCAGAAGGAGGAGGACCAGACGCTGCTGAAGCTGCTGATCGAGATGGCAGAGACGAGTCCGAAGTTCCTGCGGCCCTGCATCGAGACGGCCTTCGAGATGTGCATCAAGGTGTTCGAGAGCTCCGAGGTGGAGGACTCATGGCGCCACTTGGCGCTGGAGTTCATGGTCTCGTTGTCCGAGAACGCCGCCGCCATGGTCCGAAAACGGGCTGAGAAGTACATCGCCGCACTTATCCCGCTCGTGCTGCAGATGATGACGGATCTCGAGGACGATGACCAGTGGACCGTCTCGGATGACATCGACGAGGACGACACGAGCGACAACAACGTCATCGCCGAGTCTGCTCTCGACCGAATCGCTTGCGGGCTCGGTGGCAAGACCGTGCTGCCCCACATCGTGAGCAACATCTCCAGCATGCTCGCCCACGAGAACTGGAAGCAGCGCCACGCCGCCCTCATGGCAGTCTCCGCTGCTGGCGAGGGCTGCCACAAGCAGATGGAGGCCATGCTCGACAGTATCATGCAGGCCGTCCTCACGTACCTCCTGGATCCCCATCCCAGGGTCCGATACGCCGCCTGCAACGCCATCGGTCAGATGTCGACCGACTTCTCGCCCATCTTCGAGAAGAAATTCCACGAGCAAGTCATCCCGGGACTGCTCAACTTGCTCGATGACACCGCGAACCCCCGAGTTCAGGCTCATGCAGGTGCGTTTTTCATTTTAAAAACCCTCAAGGAACCCTTCTAAACTTTAAGAGAGAACTGTTGAGGTTCATACCGCTTGATATTTTTCTTCAAGAAAATTTTGAAATTTCAAAAAAACATTTAGATGAAACTGGCCTAAACTAGCTACATTTTAGGAGCCGCCCTGGTGAACTTCAGCGAGGACTGCCCCAAGGTCATCCTCACGCGCTACCTGGACGCCATCATGAGCAAGCTGGAGAACATCCTGACCACCAAGTTCAAGGAGCTGGTGGAGAAGGGCACGAAGCTGGTGCTGGAGCAGATCGTGACGACCATCGCGTCGGTCGCCGACACCACGGAGAAGGACTTCGTGGCCTACTACGATCGTCTGATGCCGTGCCTCAAGTACATCATCCAGAACGGCAACACGGAGGAGCTCAAGATGCTGCGAGGCAAGACCATCGAGTGTGTCTCGCTCATCGGCTTGGCGGTGGGAGCTGAGAAGTTCATGTCGGACGCCAGCGAGGTCATGGACATGTTGCTGAAGACCCACACGGAGGGAGATCTGCCCGACGACGACCCCCAAACCTCGTACTTGATATCGGCCTGGGCACGCATCTGCAAGATCCTGGGCAAGCAGTTCGAGCAGTACCTTCCGCTCGTGATGGGACCGGTCCTGGCAACTGCCTCCATGAAGCCAGAAGTGGCCCTGCTGGACAACGACGAGGTGCAGGACGTGGAGGGCGACCACGACTGGCAGTTCGTGAACCTGGGAGAGCAGCAGAACTTCGGTATCCGCACGGCCGGGCTCGAGGACAAGGCGGCGGCCTGCGAGATGCTGGTCTGCTACGCTCGCGAGCTCAAGGAGGGCTTCGCCAACTACGCCGAGGAGGTCGTGAGACTCATGGTCCCGATGCTCAAGTTCTACTTCCACGACGGCGTCCGCACGGCCGCAGCCGAGTCGCTGCCCTACCTTCTGGACTGCGCCAAGATCCGGGGTCCACAGTACCTCGAGGGCATGTGGGCCTACATATGCCCCGAGCTCCTCAAGTCCATCGTGAGCGAGCCCGAGAGCGACGTCGTGGCAGAGCTCCTGAACTCGCTCGGAAAGTGCATCGAGACCCTCGGACCCAACTGCCTCAACCAGGAGGCCATGGACGAGGTGCTGAAGATCGTGGACAAGTTCATGAACGAACACTTTGAGAAGTCGGATAAGCGCGCGATGGCCCGCAAGGAGGAGGACTACGACGACGGGGTCGAGGAGCAGCTGGCGGAGGAAGACGACGCCGACATCTACCTGCTCTCCCGCATCGCCGACATCATGCACGCCCTCTTCCTCACCAACAAGGCCGACTTCCTCCCCAACTTCAACCGCGTCGTGCCCCACTTCGTCAAGCTCCTGGACCCCACTCGGCCCTGGGCAGACCGGCAGTGGGGACTCTGCGTCTTCGATGACGTCATTGGTGAGTCTAAAAACAATTAAAGTTAACCCTCTAACCTTCTTTTCCCCCTTTTCAGAGCACACCGGACCCAACTGCGCTCAGTACCAACAGTTTTTCCTCCAACCCATGCTGACCTACATCAAGGACGCCCAGGCAGAGGTTAGACAGGCTGCCGTCTACGGATGCGGAGTTCTCGGCCAGGTGAGTCCCCATCGTTTGAGTTTTCGTAAGCTAAATTTGAGTTTCCACAGTTCGGAGGCGAGCATTTTGCAACCGTCTGTCAGCAAATGATACCCGTCCTCGTCGAGATGATCCTGGCTCCGGATAGCAGAGAGCCCGAGAACGTCAACCCGACAGAAAACGCCATCTCGGCCATCACAAAGATCCTGAAATACAACGCCTCTGCGATCACAAACAAAGACGAGATTATCACATTATGGTGAGTACCTAGAAATGCCTCTATGGTGTGACTTTTGATGAAAACAGGCCGAGTTTGATGTGAGATGCGAACCAATTTCGAACTCCACATGATTGGCGATCTTCTGAAACACCCCCAAGAAGCTCATGTAAAGACACCAGGTCTCACGAATTACCTTCTGCCCTCTTATTCCAGGTTCCGGTCCCTTCCAGTGGTGGAAGACGATGACGAGGCCCCGCACGTCTACGGCTACTTGTGCGAGCTCATACAGGCGAACCATCCGGCAGTCATTGGCGCCAACAACAGTCACCTCCCCCGCATCGTGTCCATCATAGCGGAAGCCTTCAAGCACGAAGCCGTCGCCATCACGAACCCCGTGGCCCTGCAAATGATAAACCTCATAAAGCAGATTGAGTCGAATCCCGAACTGTTCCAGGCCTGCATCGCACAACTGACGCAAGAACAAAATAACGCGCTGCAAGAAGCCTACAAGAATATCGTAAACTTGCAGTCCCAGAGTTAAGCTAACCCCAACTCGCTTCTTTTTTGCAAATCCGTAGAATCCGTGTAGTGGGACGATGGAAGAGGGCCGTCCTTCGCCAAGGACTCGAGGGTCCTCCTCAGCCCTCTTCCTGCCGATTTTCGTGGTGGATTGAGCTTTTATAATATTAGATAAACTTTTAACAGAAATCGTTGTTTTCGTGCTCCCGCTCATGGGTTCCGCGGTGACGGTAGCACCTTGCATTGTTGAAATTCGATCAAGAGTTTGAAATACCTGTGATCACACATCCACCATATGGTTTCTCTCTCGCGCACTGAAATTTTATCCTTCTCCCGGTTATAGATGTAAATATGGCAAATTTTCGGAGTTTCTGGGCCCACTACACGGTCATACCGAAGCTATTTATTGGAGTTTTTGACATTCAGCTTAAATATCAGAACTGTAGTCTATATCCAAGTTTTATCCAGCTCACTTATGCATTCTTAAAGTTACAGAAAATATAATATTAAAACGTATGTAAAGTAACCCTTCAGAATACATTTCCTCAATGTATTTGCCCAAATAAACTTGTATAACAAATTAAGCGTCGCGTCTTGCTCGCCCAAGTCCCAGCGAGGGTGTCATCAGCTCCAAAAAAGGTAAGAATTGCCCTGTTTATCATTTTTGAAACACTTTCCTGATGACAGATTCCGTCTGACTCGTGATGCTATCATCTGTGCTTAACCTTTTATCTGATACATCGCAGAAGACGAGTCATTGACCCAGACCTCGAACAGTTCATTAAAAGCAGTATTTTATATCATTTCAGACCTTGTTCCTGTCGTCTTGAGCTGTCTTAAGGTAAGAAAACCACTCAGCTTTGTCCAGAGATGTCAAACAAAAATACTACGTAGACTACTTAAGGAGTTGATTTCTCCACGAAGGATTTTTGTTTGACCTCAAACTAATCTCTTTTGATGAACACAGACGCGTCTGAATCTCTTGATGACACACATTTTAGCTTAACCTTTTCTGAAAGCTCTCCAACGACCCCAGAGCTCAAATAATCAGTCCAACCCGTACTAAAAAGTGATTTCTTTCGTTTCAGAGAGCGGAAAAGGAGAGATGGGGTTCAGGTAAAAATTCATTTATTGCAAAACACGACTTCCAAGGCCTCTACTTAGTGATCTAGCTCTTAACCTACGGCACTGAATATCAAAAGTTCCAAAAGAGAAAGCTTCTTGTCATGGAAACAACTCTAGTCTTACTAAATAAATACAAGTCTCCTACTCCGGCGCCTTTTCCCGCTTCAGCAAGGCCCCGTTCTGGTTCACCACGGCCGGACTCTGGATGAACGAGAGCGTTTCCATCTCCGTCGCTTTCGCCGGCACGCTGCTCTTGATTTGCGACCTGTCGTACGGGCCGGGTCCCACGAGGCTCAGTATCACAGGGAGCAGCACGATGCCGTGGAAGAGGCCGTACGCGATGACGAGGGAGAAGATTTTGAAGAACGACCTGTAGGTGTAGGCCTGCGAGTTGGCAAGGACGACGAGGGCCAGCCAGGTCGAGAAGCCAGCGGCGCAGATGGCAGCTCCAATGTGCAGGACAGTGTTCAGAGCTCTCTCGTTGCGTGTCCCCTGGTTGATGGTGAGGAAGGTGTGGCCAATGTGGGCCGCATAGTCCACGCAGAGCCCCACCGAGAGCTGGAGGGAGATGCAGCTGACAATGTCGAGAGTCAAGCCCACTCGCTGCATCGTTCCTCCGACGTTGATGAGCGTCAGAACCACCGTGGCGAATATCCAAAAGCAGACCTGGAGGTTCACGATGACGAGGGCCGTGCACGCCATCACTCCCACCATGGCTAAGGCAATGTTTCTGTAGATCTCTTTGTCGATCACGCTGTCGGTCACGTGATTGCCTGGAAATAGATAGAGAAATCTATTCATCGAATTTGCAAAAACGAATCTCGACTTATAAATAGGCATGATCTGAAGGACCCCTAAATTTAGTGAAAGTGCAATCACTGATAAGGAAAATTAAAATATTTTGATTCACTCATTTTTTCGCTTGATTAAATTTGATTGACGACCAAGCCTGCTAATTGACTTCAGCCATCCAATTAGTGTTTAATTAATGTATTAAGACCACACACGCCGGAGGTTCTGACAGAAGACGAGAAAACTCACCGAAAATCCTGGCCCAGACGGTGCTGAAGCCCTCGCCGCTGTCTAGGTGGGCCTCCCTCACGATCTCCTCCATCTTGGCTTTTGCCGGCAGGTAGTCCTCGCGCTCCGACATCTTCTTGAACTTGAAGGTGATCTGCGAGACCGTTATGTTGGGCGTGGGCTCTCCGCACTTGAGCTTCCTCTCGAACCGGAAGTGGGACTGGAACTTGCCGCCCTGGTTGCTGTACAAGAACTGCGACAGGTACTGCCTCAGCTCCGTGTCGGTGAGGTTCTGGATGTCCTTCTCGTGGTGCGTCCTCACGAAGCTCGCAAAGGGACCGGGCCAGCCCTTGGTATCGTGCAGGATGTCCGTCTGGAGCTCAATCTCCCTGTGCAGGTCGATGATCTTCTGCATGTCCTGCGTGTAGTTGATGCGTCCAATGAGAACGGACGCCTCGGCTCCCAGGTCGGGGTAGAGCTCGCGGCTCTTCGAGAGGTACTGTCCGAGGTACGTGTTGGAGGGGATGAACCAGCTAGGGTCGAATTTCTGCCGCAAATCCAGCAGGCTGTGAGTATTGAGGGCCGTCATGCCAATCACAGTCATGATCACGATGATCTTCCCGGGTTTCGTGAGCACGAATTTCGAGTAGAAGCCCTGCAGGAAGGCGCTCGTGAGGTTCCTCTCCACGCAGACTTTGCTCTCCTCGTCCGAGTGGATCAGGAAGGGGATGAAGGCGTTACGTCGCTGGGCTATGCGGCGCTCGTCCAGGGCGAAGATTGCCACGAAGAAGGTCACGACGAAGAAGTAGGTCATGAAGACACTCACGGCCGCGTACAGACAGAAGGACTGGAGCGAGGGGAGGATCGTGATGGCGCCGCAGAAGAAGGCCACGATGTCGGTGACGGACGTCACGGTGATGGAGGCTCCTGCGTGCTGCAGCATGAGGCCCATCTGCTCCTGGGGTGTCTTCTGGGGGTGCGTTGATTGGACCTAGAAAAGGAGGGGGAGTTAAGAGGGTTGGACGTTTTTGAGGACCTCCATATACCTTCCTCCAGCAGGCCATCATGACGAAGATGTCGTCAACGCCGAGACCCATGAGCAGGAAGGGCAGCGAGGTGTGGACGGGGCCGTAGGAGATGCCGAGGAAGGAGCAGATCCCGCAGCCGGAGACGAAGGCCATGCCGACGCAGAGGAGCCCGAGTGAGCCCAGGGCGAAGCGGATCTCGGTCCAGCCGCAGCGAGACAGCACGAGCTGCATGTAGAGGAACATGAGGATGATGCCGATGGCAAGCTTGTCCATGTCGTCGAACATCGCGGAGTTACTGATGTCGCCGTAGCTGCGACCAGCCGAGAAGTAGACCGTCACGTTGCCGTCCTCCAGCTCAATCTCCCGCTTCATCTTTTGCATCGTCTTGATGAAGCGTCCCTCCCACTTCATGTTGCTCTCCGACGCCCAGTCCTCCGTGCCCGCCATGTTCCCGATCTTGTCGGTGTCCGACTCCGAGAAGTTCATGTGGAGCATGTAGTGGGCGATGAGGGAGGTGGCCGCGACTATTCTCCCGTTCTCGTCCCTCGTGACGCCTCCCAGCAGGTGCTCGTACTCCATCTCGTGACCCGAGTAGGGACTTATCTTGGTCGAGTTGAGGGCACTGATGATCTCCTCCTTGCTGAGCTTCCCGAGCTTGCGGTCGTCAAACTTCCAGAGCTCCAGGATGTTCTCCTGCATGCATCCCAGTGGGAGGGACTCGACGATGCCGCAGAAGAAGTCCGGTTCGAGGTCGACGGAGGGAGCAAAGGGCCGCTTAGGTGACGACTTCGTAAGGTTCTTCCGGCTCTCCAGCTGGTTCTGGTCCGAGTCCGTGGTGTGGCTTCTTCGACGGCGCTTCTGGAAGTTGGCGAAGCCGCCGATGATGGGGATCCTGAAAGATTTGGGGACTCTGAGAGAGACTCTTCAGAACTTGCCGAGTTCCAGGCAGGGCGGATCTCTTACTTGAAACACAGGTCCTCTAGACTGAAGACGCTCCCGTTGCTCTCCTTTATGGTGAACCTGAAAATACTGTCGTGGATTCTCAAGGCCTGAAAAGAGAACTTCTGTTAGTGGGAAATCTTAGCTTCAACGAACTTCTTCAAGAACAGCAAATGACTGGAAACATTGAGGCGGATAAACGACGGATATTAGAGAGAGGGATAACTATCTGGATGGTTGGAATAAATAAATCTATATAGATAAAGATCTTTAATGATTCCTTGACAATCGTGGAACTGATTAAAATAAGGATAGTGCCGTGAAAAAGATAAGATAATGTTTGAGCAACGATAAACCAGAGTATTCCTCAGACAAAGCACAAAATACCTCCGAAACGGATGTGCAATCTCACCTTCTTAAGTACTTCCGGAGTAAGCACGTCGGGAGCCGTGATAAGGACGCTCTGGACTCGCGTTCCCTCCTCAAAGCGGGACGTGAGCCACTCGGTGTCCTTGGCGAAGGGAGACCCCTCGGGCACCCACAGCTTCATGGGGTCCCTCTCGTTGTAGAAGCAGAAGAGTCCCATGCTGCAGACCGCCACGACGAACCACGCAAAGCAGATTGTCCGCCATGGGTGACTGGATACATAGAAACCTAGTCTGAAACGGCGAGAGAGTTAATTGAGGATGCTGCAATTCGTCCCAATTGGCGATTGCACCAATTAAGTCGTCAATAGCGCCTCCGAGACGCGACTCACCTATAGAATGTCCGTCCAATTGCGGTCGAAACGACGAACGATAGATTGACCTTTGAAGATTCTTGCTCCCCCTGAGCTGCTTTCGCCATCTCTGAGTAACTGTAATTGCGCGTTTTATCGATCCCGCATTGCAGTGAGCTGGCAGGCAATCGAAATCGGTCGATGCTCGAAGATACCTACCTACCTGGAACACGAGGAACGAGTCAGCAATGATTTCCATGTGCTGATAAATCGTGATAAGATTTTCCCTAATCAGGGGCCAGACTTTGTTTGAAATCGGAGAATTCCTACGCTACTAATTGTCAAGGTCAATCGGCTCTTAATCTCAAATCTCGACAGCGCAACACCGCGTGCTGATTATTTATCGGTGCAACCGTATTTTTAGAATTTACGTAACGAAGTTTTACTTTCGACAACTTCCTCGTTGAACCGCGTCGCGACTCACGGTAAATGACCCCAGTCACAGGTTCTCGGAACTCTCGTGGCTCGCTAATCGAGTTAGGCCGGGCTTAAGCCCCTCAAGTGCTCTTTGTCCGCGACTTTCGCTTTCTCTCTCCGCACAAACAGACCTGTTTTGGGGGTTTTTTCCCCGGAATTACCGAGACTCCCTTGTTCTCGAACAAAGTTGCGACGCAGAATATGCACTTCAGCTTCCAACATGACCGAAAGTCAAGTATGTTAGTACAGAGCCGTTTATGTACAAGTCATTCAAGACTCGTTTTTCATGCCTTCTGAGTGCTGTTGCCTCAGTTTTGCCCATTCACTTCGCACGTAACCATAATTGTCAAGTTTGCAGGTACACTTCAGTTAGCTCTGTCGCAGTTAACTAAAAAGTTCTGGTGAGGGAAAATCACGATGATGCGGCTTTTAAGGGAACTTTGCTTATCTGGAACGTGCCTCTCTCGAGATAGATTTTCAACGCGCAAATTAAAATTTTTCTTGATTTTTTGACATCAAATTAAATCACCACCCAGACAGCAAAAAATGTATCAGGCCTTTTGAAGGGTCAACAAGTTCAAGTAAAAATCACTAACCCATTCCAATATTTAATAAGGAGAGCAAGTAAATTTTTTTTGCCAAGAAGACATTAGAGAGCGGGGTGTTGGGAAAAATTTCCTCCAGCTTATTAAAAGTCACGCAAGTTTTTCGGCTTTTGAACAAAAATCAATAGGTCTCCGGGACTTGAAAATATTAAAATAACTTGATCCGTGCAAATCTTCCGGCATGTCTATTTTAGAAACTTTAACCTCCAAAGCAAATACCGCCTTATCAGCAATAGTTTTTGTTCTCTCGGTCTGCGGCTGGAGTCCCATTTCAAAATAATCAATTATTCACATTTCATTGTTTGTCATTTATTAGATTTGCGCTACTTTCGATCTCCAACGCTGTAGTAGCTCGTAAGATTGGGACACTTGCAGTGTTATCACCCTCAAAAGAGTTTAATATTGATAAGACGTCGACTTTTACAACCTCCGAGGCATGTTTATAAACGAATCGCACAATGCGCGGCCCACATTTCCACAGTTCCTTGTTTCGCACCGACTGAAGACCCTCACGAGGTCGAAAATTGCTCACTTCGTGTCTCAGGTACCTTTCTCCGGCGATGTTTGAGTAATGTCTTTTTCTTTCTTTCTTTTGCACTCGCTTCGACCCAGTTAAGCAGCTACGGCGCGACTTTCCATTACGAATATCGACTTGGAACTGAGCAGCGGTTGAGAAACGAGCAACTTGAATCAGCTGAAGCTCTCTGATACATGCGCGTTCGCGGTTCGCGAGAGAAGTGGACTCGCTAGCCGGCTCGGAGAGCTTCACGTACGCACTAATAAATTTATTGATAAGTTCATCGACTCAGCATTTGCTTCTCACCTACGGATCAGTGCGGACCCGCAAGATGCTCATTGAGAACCATTTATTCTGAGACTGGTCGGGAGATTTGAATTGCATAGTGGCTCGTGACAGGGTGCCTCGGAAGGGTGCAGTCAAAATATGTGAGGCTCGGGACATTGTTTTGAGTGGAGAGTCGGGAAAAAAGATAAATGCATTCTAGCACGGGGAGGTTCGTGAGTGTATGACGGTAGTACGCCCAACGTGCCTATAAATGTCTCCCCAATACGGCGTAGAGAATCAGTGCAAGTTCGTGTTTTCGCTAGACAAGACGTGTGGGGCCCAAAAGTCCCCAAATAATCAGTGTTAATCGGATTTTCGGGGGCACTAGATTAGTATTGGAGAATGCACCTAATCGAGTGAATGTAAGAGTTCTGAGGCGAACAAAGGCCTGATAAAGATAAAGCTCGGAATGAGCGCAGAAGTTCAGTGACGGAGCCGCACAAAGGGTCTTTGTTTGAGTTACGTCGGGGGCCTCTTCCGAGAGAACGTGGCGATTCAGGTCCCAAAATAGCGCGACATTTTCATATTTCGTAACTATTTTGTTTCAGACGACGATTATTAAAAGCACTAAATTGAGCAATGTCTCAGAGCCGACGAGTGCACGTGTACTCGTTTCCCAATATTTCAACGGGTTGAGACTTGGAGAGCTGAATGGGAATTAAGAGATAATGAGCGCTTGTACGTAGATTGAGGCTTAAGCTTTGATTAATGGAGATTGCCCAAAACTCCCCCCCTTCCTTCCCCCCTCGTTTATATTTATTTTCTGAGCAGAGTACCGAGTGTAATTTGGCTCGGCACAAAAGGATAACTTTATCGATGAATGAGACTATTGATTTCTGCTCTGTACGAACGTGCTAGAAACTGGTGGTTTCCATTTGCGCTTTTTGCTCCATACACATGCCCGTTCGGTGGAAAACACGTTGCTCTAGTTCCCCCCAGTGCGGGTGCACTCGGGAAATGAGGCTCGAGTGCATGAAAATTACGCAATGCAGCATGAAATTGAAATTGGAGACGACCTTGCTCAGATTGACAGACAATCGGAGATTTCGGTGCCGTTGTGCGGTGCAAAAATTGGAGCGGGCTCGTCACTGGCAATTAACTTGACCTGTATCAATTAAAACTGTGTCTGAATAGTCATTAGACGACATAATTGCATTAACATGAACACTCAGGTCGGCCCCTGCTTTGAGTTAGGACCCCACATTTACTTGGTTTGCGTGCCTCCGGACAGAACTTTCGTGTTCTTTGTCTCGCGATAAGGAACATTGACACCATTTACGTTCGCAATTTTGCAGTGCCCGATAAAATCTGGACGTCCGGAGCTGTTCTATTTAGGAGAGTGAAATTTGCGCCTCACTTATCTTGATGCACTTAAGAAGACATTCATGACAAGCATAAGCCATAAGTGTTCCCATAACATCAAGCGGTGGCGGAAGAAAATCGAGAGAGGTTTCTTTAGGTGAGCTCATTTTTGTTGTTGTTGCTTTTATCAATCAGCCGAGTCTAATCAGCTGGCAGGTGTCCGGCAATGAAAACAATCTCACGGCCCTTAGTCACAACAAAGTAGACGTGCACTTTGCACTTTGGCGCTTTTTCGGGGAATTTTACTGTTTCTGTCTGTCCTTAAATTTTACTGGTCTTTTAGTTTCGTTTTAAAGAATTTTAGGATTTCAGGGAATGTTCAGGAGAAGAAGGGCCAAAAATAAAAACTCATGTTATTGGCTATAATATTTTGCTCGGACGGTTAACCCATTCACCACTGATGGGTCGCTGACAACTCTCCAGCTTTAATAATTTTTTAATCTATGGATTTTGCGCTTAAATGTAGTAGAGTATGAAATAAAATCCGCCTTCCCTCCTCTCTATGTCGATTTTTAGGGAAAGGAGGGGGGGGGGGGTTTAGTAATTAAAATTCAATAATTTAAAAAGAGGTCAAAAAATTTTACGGCATACAAAATGGAGTCAATCAAAGCCCAAGGACTGAGTTTTTGGTTTTTTGAGCAAAATTATTTGCAAAATATTCTCGGGGTTCTTTTGAAAAATTTTCGAAATTTTGGTCCTCAATGGGTTAAGAAGGCCCCTCCCAACTCAAAGTGCCTCTAGAAATCTGATTTTACGTCAATCACCCCGTTACAGATTAGGTTATCATGTCGCCAAAAAGCCATGGACTACGATCCTCGTCACCTGGATCCTGGTGCTGCTCTGCTCCCTGGGCCTCTTCAATTTTTACGACGAGAAGGACCTGATGGAGCTGTATGTGCCGAAGGAGAACAAATTCTACAAAGACACGGCATGGCTCATCAAGCGGTATGGCATTTTCGAGCGAGAACAGAACGTCATGATGGAGGCGGATGACGTGCTGACACCGGAAGTGCTGCACAGAGCCTTGGACGTGCACAACGAACTTATGGATTTACATGTGATATACCAGAATGGCACAAAAATTAGCTTTAGCGACCTTTGTTACCGCATCCCAGTCATTTCGGAGTTCGACCTCGACGAGATGGAGGCCTCCGACACGTGCGACGTCGTGCACCAAAGTCCCAAGACCTTCTGCGGCGTCCTCGACATGCTCCCGAAGGGCTGCATGCAGGACAACATCCTCGAGATCTTCAAGTTCAGCCACAAGAACATTCCCGACAGCAAGTCCGAGATCCTCGAGATGATCAACCGAGCTCAAGTGAGTCCCTACTCCGGCGCCACGAAGGATTTTCGCGACTTCCTGGGAGGCGTGGAGACCACCAGCAACGGCTCCGTGGTGGCCGCCTCGTCGCTGCTCATGTACTACAAGACGTACGGCAACTACTCGGACACGCAGAAGGAGACGAGGCGCGAGGGACTGGGGACCTGGGCGTCCGAGAAGATGCTGAGCTGGGAGAAGAAGTTTCTCGAGAAAATGGAGGAGATTCACAGAAACTGGAACGAGACGGGCATCAAAATCTACTACCAAGCTTATCGCAGTTACGGAGACTTATCAAGCCAAGTTGCGTTCCAGGAAGTCCACTTGTACTTGTACGGGTCGGCAATTATGTTTGTGTACATTCTGCTGGTGTTGAGCAAGTTCGATCCCGTCGAGGCCCGCGTTCTCCTCGGCATCCTGGGCCTCACCACCGTCGTGATGGCCCTCATCGCAGGCGCCGGGATCTGTTCCCTCTTCCGCATTCCCTACGGTCCCGTCCACGCGGCCCTGCCATTCCTGCTACTGGGTCTCGGGGTTGACGACATGTTCGTGATGATGTCCTGCTGGCGGCAGCTCAGGAGCGACCTCAAGGACCGGCCCATTCACGAGAGAATGGCCATCATGCTGCAGACCGCTGGGGCCTCGATCACCATCACTAGCATCACGGACGTCATCGCTTTTGGAGGCGCTCTCGTGGTGAGTTTTAGCCTTGAAAATATGTCTGTTTGTCTAAAAATCATCATTTGCGCCCTAAAAATCACGTTCCAAGTTGCAGATGGAAATGGGAAAAAATTTTCTTCTCTTACACATGTTTTAGCTGGCTCTTTTCCAAATCCACCGATACCATAATTAGCTCGATCTATTATTTTTAATCGATTTTCTACCGAAAGCTTCCTTTTCAAAGTGACCCACCACGGTATTGGTCTTCTAAAAAGCCTCAGAAGGGCCTTGAAAACTGCCCAAATCAGCCCTTTAGATAGGTCAAAAGCAGTGAAAACCTTCCAACGAAAAAATTTCGTCTTCAAAGTCTACCTAAAAATCGCATGCAAATAAATTTTCCCGGCTTTTCCAGGCCATGCCTATTCTGCAGTCGTTCTGCATCTTCGCTGCGGTGAGCATATTCATGATGTACTTGTTCGTGCTCACGTTCTTCGTCGCCGTGTTTGCCTTGGACCAGCAGCGTGTCGAGCAAAAGCGCAACGGAGTCATTCCCTGCATCGTCCACAAGTCCGTCAACACCGACGCTGCAGTCCAAATTAGTCTCTCTCGCCGCATCCTCAAATTCACTTATGAAAACCTCATTTTAACGAACACCGGAAAGGTAAGCCCGAAACGTGACTCTGATCGATTACCGAGCGCCTCTTTTCAGACACTAGTTTTGCTCTTGACGGTGGCTTTGACTGCCTACAACTGCTTAGGGTTAGTGAAATTGCGATTTAGATTCAATCCCATGCACCATATCCCCGAGGACACGTACTTCAGCGAGTACATGCACGAAATTAGCAGGCTGTACCCGGACTTGGGGTCCGAAGCTTCAGTATTAGTGGGACGGATCAACTACACGCAGGACATGCCGAAGCTGCTGGAGCTGTCTCATCGGCTGAGGGACCAGAGCGACATCATTCAGCAGGTCGACGCCTGGCCCATCGACTTCGAGGAGTTCCTGCGTATCAACCACGATGGAAGGAGTGAGTATTCCCCTCACTTGAAGCCCCTTGACTCATCTTTCTCCCTTCAGACACAACCGACCTCACGGACGCCGAGTGGAAGAAGTTCCTGTACCAGTTCCTGAACTGCCACGTCGGCGGCAAGTACAACCGCTACTTCAAGTTCGAGAAGCCCTCGAGGTGCGGCAAGCCCGTCTCGACCGTCACCGTGAGCCAGATCGCGTTCAAGTTCAAGAAGCTGGACGAGCCGGACCAGTTCCTGCCGGCCAAGCAGCACCTCATGGACCTCGTCCGGGACGCGGACCTCAGCTCCGGCGAGGGCTTCAGCACCGTCTGGGGCAAGCGTCTCATGATGTGGATCCCCGACGAGATCGTCAAGGCCGAGATCCTCCGGAACATGGTGCTGGCACTCGTCGGAGTGACTCTCTGCACGGCCTGCATCATCCTGAATTTCAAGGTTTGCTTCCTGATCTTCGTCATGGTCATCCTCACGCTCGTCAACGTGGCCGGGACGATGCACCACATCGGTCTTATCCTCGACATGGTCACCTACATCGCTTTGCAGCTCTCGATTGGGCTCTGCGTCGACTACGCGGCTCACATCGGCCACATGTTCCTCACCATAGACCACGGGACTCGCAACGAGCGGGCCCTCCAGACCGTCCTGAATATCGGGGAGGCCGTCATCCAGGGCGGCGTCTCCACCTTCCTCGCCCTCTCCGTTCTCAGCATCGCCAAGACCTACTCCTACCGCGCTTTCTTCCAGGTCAACGGCCTAATCATCCTCTTTGGCTTGTTCCACGGCGTCGTCGTGCTGCCGGTCTTGCTGAGCCTAGTGGGGTCCGCGGACTCCCCGACCCGAGAGCAGGAAATGACAGATGTCAATAACTTAAGCAATAAAACTAGTGAAAACGACTCGTCGCTTAACGAGGACGATTCTCAGGATAAAATGATTAAGAGTAGGAACAATTCGATAGAGAGTTAAGCCTTTTGTGATACACGTGTGAGAGATTTGAATTACTTTGCCTTGTTTAAGAAGTGCCATAGTCTTCCCGACTCACTCGTATTACGCTAAACAGTACAAATAACATGTGCTTAGCCGAGTAATGGAAATAAACACAATTAGAAACCGAAAACGCCGCTGGAATCTCGCCCTGGAAAGCGACTTCAACTCTCACTTTTTTCTCGCCTCGTCGGTTTGTTTTTACTGCAAGTCCACGAAGCAGCGGAGTTTCAAGAGCCGTTTTGGGAGCTCTCTCTCCGTTCCGAATCTCGCAAGACTTCCAAGAGGCGATCAGTCGTCGGGGGTCTTTCAACGAGAACGGAAGCGAGAAGTAAAAACGCGCTTATTTCAGTAAAAAAATTGATAAGGAAGGCAACTTTGTCCGCTGCCATTCAATTTTTGACTCAAATCGTTACGTAAGGATCGACTCTCAAGCGGTTCGTAGCTCCTCAGCAGCCTTCTGGATTCGAATCCGAGACACCGAAAAGGATTAAAAGTTCAGACAAAAATTTGTGTCGCCAAAAAAGCCTCCAGTCCGCAACAAGGATACTTCACAGGACTCTCGGGCTGGCTTGTGGAAGAGTGTGCCCTCGTTTTGGCCAAAATAAGTGTGTAAAACTATGCGGATGATGGACTGAAAATGGAATTTTTCATGTAACGTTCTTATCAAGAGTGAATTGTGATTTAATTTTGAACCACATATGTGCGAGCTTCCTTCGCCGCCGACCTCGAACTGTACCATTATCATTAAGAACGAATGTGAAAGCGAAAGAAAACACAAAAATTATGAAAAGGATTACATCACGGCGTTACAGCTTGGGAGTGGAAGTGTCGAATCGGCGATGTGACTGGGAGGGGACTTAATGAGGTTTTGATGACCTTTCGGAGGGCTCTCGATATCGATTCGTCAAAGGTCGTGCTTATTTTTGGCTCAAGTGCTCCTTCAACGTTTCTTGAAAGCCTACTCGTGTTTCTTGGTCTTGCGGAAGTTCTTTTTAAATAAGTTGGAAAATAAATTAAATTTTTATTTTAATTAAATTCTTCTTAAAAATAGTTACTAGTTATTAAAAAAGGGGGCTAAATATTCATTTCACGATCAACAAACAGATTTTATGAGAAATCTTTGACACTCATCGAGAAGAATGTTTGCCTAAAGACTTCAGAGAAAACATAAGAGAGCTCAGAAAGAGTTAAAAAAGCTAAAAATTTGGAAATGAGCGGGACTCGAACCCACACCCCTGAGTCCCGCTCATTTCCAAATTTTTCCAAATTTCTTTCTAAGCTCACTTATGTTTTCTTTAAATTCTTTGGGCAAAAATTCAGGGGGCTAAATGTTTTCAGCAAAAATTCCAACACCAAAAAGGGGCCTCTATTGTCAACAAAAGGGAGGAAAAATGAGCCATTAGCCAAGTTCCAAATTTCGACCAAATTCCGTCTCAATAAAAATTTCTCGACCCCGAAAGCGAAAAACGTCACTCATCAAAAAATGTATTTCTGTTCTAAATTTAGATATCGATGCAGCTAGGCTTATCAGCACACGTGTTGCATGTAAATTTACTACCTCACTTTCCCACACTGCTCCCGTACACAAAGTTGTGTCCGCAATGTAGTAAAATTTCATTCATAACTTCTCTCCTCATGCGCTCTCTCAGCTGAGCAAGCCGTGGATACATGTTATGAATGAAACGTGCACTGATAACACCACAGACACAGCTCGCATGAACCTCCCGCCCTGCCGTGGTGTGCGTGCGACTTAAATCGGCTTAAGGAGTGTTCGTGACGGCTCAGCATCTCGATTCAGTTCATTGTGAGTGAAGCATTTGGCGTGAAAGGTTGGTTCTGCGTTCCTCTTCTCCAACATTTCTTGGAGACCCCAGAGTCTCCCGTTTCAGTCGGTTTTTGGGCGGAAATTTCACACAAAATACCTCGGTTGCGGGCCCCGGGGCTCCCAAGTGGCCACAAGTGGCGGATTTTGTGCAGTTTTTGTGAGAAAATAGGAGTTTTTGGTGCCATCTTGAGAAAAGTAATCTTTGTCTTTGATGTTTCTTTCCGCATAGCGTACAATTTATTTGTTTCTCGAGAAGCAACTTCAACATGTGTTGTTATATTTGAAATGTAAAACTGAGCATAGCCACCCTCTGGGCAGAAAGTTCCGTGACTTTTGGCGCTCTGCGACCCGTGAATCGTGAGTGGCCTGGGGAAAGTGACGAATCTCGGAACTTTTGGACAGTCGCGTGCCGGAAGGAAACTCGGTGGTCAGAGGGTACATTAGCTCTGTGGTATTCAAAGCTTCTATTTTGTGTACAACTTTTCGTTTAATGTTCTTCTATATTTAATGCATGCACTGCATACGAAAACATGCAGCTCGATGCATTTCAATGGTTCTCGATTCGAATTCACGGCAGCAAAAAGTCAAAGTGTCACCGACAAATTTGATAACTTGCATAAAATTGAGAATAAAAGAGTGATTGCATTTCAGAAAAATACCGTAATGATCCCAGTTGAAATCAGGAGCTAAGCCAAGTGAACAGTGTAGTTTAAGTGAGTCTCCAACTCTAATTCGGATACTTTGATTGGATACATTTCAAAAAGCAGTGGTAAGCAATTCGTTTTTTAAAAAAATTCGCCGACTCAGCAGCCGACTTTATTACGCTCTCGGCTCTCGGACATGTGTTGTGCAAGTCGCCGGAATTGACGGGACATTTGGCGGCAACAAGGCCAGTTTTCAGATATTTTTTCCAATTGTAAAAAATTTTTTAGAGGCAAAAAGGCAGTAATTTTCCCAGGTTTTCCTGACCGCGATCGCAATCTTCACGCTGGTAACGGTGGTTTCGTCCAATAAGGAAAGCGCAACCGAGTCTGGTACGGGATTGCAGTGGAGATCTCGAGCTCGATCGTAAATGGGAAGAGCAATAATTAGATTGTAGTTTTTATGGGTTCAACATGCTCAAGAGTAAACAAAATGACGTCAGCGAGACCTATAAATAATTAATTTTGGAAGTTTGATGAGCATATGAGAGCATATTTTGGCGCAACGAGTCTGTCCGTCGGTCTAGAAGAAAAGTCGGTAACAAAAAAATATATCTCGTTCCAGAAAAGACGTTATATTAACGTCTCTTCACCTCCTAGAATTAAGCAACGGATATGGCAGAATCATGGAGGTCCGTGACGGGCGTCCTGTTAGTCTTAGTTTTAATATTAGTCCAAGTGCAAACCCAACCACCAAGCCAACAGCCACCTTACCGCACCCCGAGCAACAGGAGGGTGAACCCGAGACGTAAGAAGCCTCACCTCACTTCGCCACATTTGCATTTCATTTTACGCTCATATATCACTAGCTTTAAGCCACTCAAACCTAACAAGCACGACAGCATATCCAGCGTTCGTTCAGCGCGGCGATCAGATGCCCCTGAACGAGTTGACCGACGATTACGGCGAAGTACCACCGATCTTTTTCCACTTAGATGACTACCAACGACACCCTTTGCAGCCCATGAGGAGCACTCGAATCCCTCTGTATCACGTTAATTTCGTCTCCCGAGGTTTGACCCCTCCCCCAATTTTGTAGAACCCCCCAACCTTCACCCCTTCCAAACAATACGTGTTGTATGACTCGCAAGAAGGAAAGCCAGCTCAGACCTGGACGTTCCCCGATCCCCCCTTTTACTCATTTCAATCGATGGAAAGGTCCGAGGCGTCTTACATCACCAGCGCTCATTGAATCGCGACTAATTTTAACGAATTGTGCGATGAACGCGAGCGAAGATAAACAATTGTCGGAACCAGAAGAAAACGAGAGCATGTATCACACGCACTTCCATCATAAGCCGCAGCATTTCATCATAACTTTAATTAACGTTCATTGCTTTGACTAACAAACTAACGATTCGCCCGAACCCCTGACTCACACGGTCCTAACCTTGGTTTGTATTTAGCCGCGTATAGACCCCAGTCCAGGGTCCATCCCTGCGAGCACAGTTCGTGCTACCCGGCCACGGGGAACCTCCTGATCGGCCGCGAGAACCGTCTCTATGCCTCCTCGACGTGTGGTCTCCGTAGACCCGAGCGGTTCTGCATCGTGTCTCACTTGGAGTCCGAGAAGAAGTGCTTCCTCTGTGACACGAGACCCGAGACCGAGAACGACGCCCTGAAGAACCACCGAGTCGGCCAGATTATCTACAAGCAGCAGCCAGGGTGGGTTTTTATTCCTTGAAACCGAATTTTCGAAGAAAATAATTTTTAAACTCTTGTGACCCCTCATTCCTTCCAGAACCCTCGACCAGACGTGGTGGCAGTCCCAGAACGGCATCGAGAACGTCACGATCCAGCTGGACCTCGAGGCCGAGTTCCACTTCACCCACTTGATCCTCACGTTCTCCACCTTCCGGCCCGCAGCCATGCTCGTTGAGCGCTCCTACGACTTCGGCCGCACCTGGCATGTCTACCGCTACTTCGCCTACAAGTGCCACGACTCCTTCCCGGGCGTCCCCACCTTTGCCCAGAACATCACCGACGTCATCTGTGACTCGCGCTACTCGAGCGTCGAGCCCTCGAAGAACGGCGAGGTCATCTACCGAGTCCTTCCCCCCAACATGAACATCGCCAACCCATACGCCGATCATGTCCAGAACGTGCTCAAGATGACAAATCTCCGCATCAACTTTACGAAGCTGCACTCGCTCGGAGACACGCTTCTCGATGACCGGGATGAGATCCAGGAGAAGTACTACTACGCCATCTCCAACATGGTGGTGCGAGGTTCCTGCTCCTGCTACGGCCACGCCTCCCGCTGTCTGCCCCTCGACGGGGTCGAGAACCGCTTCAACGACATGGTGCATGGAAAGTGCGAGTGCACGCACAACACGAAGGGACTCAACTGCGAGCAGTGCGAGGACTTCTACAACGACCTGCCCTGGAACCCGGCCTTCGGGAAGCAGACGAACGCCTGCAAGAGGTGCAACTGTAACAACCATGCCTCCAGCTGCCACTTTGACCAGGCCGTGTACGAGGCATCGGGCAAGGTGAGCGGTGGAGTTTGCGACAACTGCGAGCACAACACCCAGGGTCAGCACTGCGAGGAGTGCAAGGCCTTCTTCTACCGAGACCCCAACGAGGATATCCAGAGCCCCTACGTTTGCAGACGTGAGTATTTCTTTCAGCAGACTTGAAAAAGGTTTTCATAGTGGTCAAGAAATGGGTTATGAAAAAAGGTCACAATAGTTTTGAAAGAGGTCAATAAGAAGACTTTGAAAAGGGTCAAGATGAGAGTTATAAAAAGGGTCAAGAAGAGGATTTAAAGGGGGCCAAGAAGAAGGTAATAAAAAGGGTTTAGAAGAGTGTTAAAGAAGGGTCAAAGAGTGGGTTATGAAAAGCATCAAGAAGAGGGTTTGAAAGGGATCAAGAAGAGGCTTCGAAAGGGGTCTTGATGAAGTCTTGCTTGGGAATTTAAAGGGATCTTAGTAAGGATCAAGGTAAGGTTTTAAAGGGAAAGAAAGTACACTGAATCCCTGACCCTATTCTTGACCATGGGTCTAACATTTTATTCCTCTCCCCAGCCTGCGACTGCGACACCCGAGGCTCCCACGACGACGGCATCTGCGACTCCCTGCAAGACGACGAAAGTGGAACCGTCGCTGGCCAGTGCCACTGCAAGCACAACGTCAAAGGCCGCCGATGCGACACCTGCAAGGAAGGTTACTGGAACTTCACGAGTGAGAACCCCCTGGGCTGCCAGCCATGCACCTGCAACACCCTCGGGACCGTCGACAACCTGGGATGCGACGTCTACACCGGAACCTGCACCTGCAAGCGCTACGTCACTGGCCGTGACTGCAACCAGTGCATGCCCGAGACTTATGGCTTGTCTGAGAGCGCCGAGGGCTGCACGCCCTGCAACTGTGACATTGGAGGAGCCGTGGACAACGAGTGTGACGTCATCACTGGACAGTGTCGGTGTCGTCCGAACATGCAGGGACGCAACTGCAGCTCGCCCATCCAGTACCACTTTATTCCTCTGCTGCACAAGATTGTGGAGGCCGAGAGTCCTTTCACGGTCTGCACCAACCAGCAAAGTCACAGCAGCGTAAGTATTATCCAGCATTGACTCACATCCATCTAGAAAAAGCGTTAAATCACAAACCACGAAATTCTAAGGGATGGGAGAAAATGTGTTAAGAAGTCACTCAGAGGTCATATCTTGTAGGAATGCTCGGTGGTGGTCCGTGACCGACCCAGCGAGGACCACACTGGCACCGGTTTCGTGAGAGCCACGGAGGGAACCAGGTTCGAGTTCACGGTCGACGACATCCCGAAGACGAGCCAGTACGACATTGTAATCCGGTATGTGCCCCAGGCCAGGGGAGACTGGGAAGACGTGCGTCTGACTGTCGTGCGTCCAGACATCTTCGACCCCAGCAGCGAGGACAAGTGTAACGTGGATCCCCGTCGCGAGACGGAGGTTCCCACGACCCTCACGGAGTACGACCGCAGTTCAGTGGCCCTCTACGATGTTTGTTTTGAGAGTGGCAAGACATACAAGCTGATAATATCGTTCAACCGGCAAAACCGGTACGACGAGAACCCCGTGGCCCAGATCCTCATCGACTCCATCGCCCTCATCCCGCGTCTGGAGGTCACCTCGATCTTCACGAGCACCCCCAACGCTCCCGACCTGCTCCACGAGTTCTCCCGCTTCAACTGCAACACCACCTACTACGAGGTCAACTACGACCAGAAGCTGAACGAGAAGTGCAAGAACCTCCTGGACGCCGCCAGCATCGTGCAGGCCAACGGAGCTTACCGTGAGTGTCTCTTCTGTCCCTCTCTCTGGTCTAATGTCGAGCTTTTCAGCCTGTCACTGCAACCCCACCGGATCCACGAGCAAGAGCTGCGAGGAGCACGGCGGCTTCTGTCCCTGCAAGACGAATGTGGTCGGACGACAGTGCGACAAGTGTGCCCCTGGAACCTTCGGCTTCGGGCCTGAAGGGTGCAAACGTGAGTTTTGGCCCCAAAAAAGCTCCAAGGTCTGTAGCAGGTTCTCTTTTCAGCTTGTGACTGCAACAGTATCGGGTCCAAGACCACCGAGTGCGACCTTCTCACGGGCCAGTGCGACTGCCATCCAAACACGTACGGACGCGAGTGTGACCAGTGCCAGCCCGGGTACTGGAACTTCCCCAACTGCCAGCCCTGTCAGTGCAACGGACACGCCGCAGTCTGTGACTCTCGCACTGGGGAGTGCCTCAACTGCCAGGACTACACCAAGGGCTTCAACTGCGACAGGTAAGAAGTGGCCTCACGTTTCAGACGGCTAAATGTCGCAAAACCCCTTCTAGGTGCGTCGAGGGCTTCTACGGAGACCCCTTCCTGGGCAGTGACATCGGATGCCGACCCTGTCGGTGCCCAGACACCATCGTCTCAGGTCACTCTTACGCCTCCGAGTGCGCTCTGGTCCCCAGCACCAACGACGTGATCTGCTACTGCGAGGAGGGCTACGCGGGAACTCGGTGCGACGTCTGTGCCGACAACTACTTCGGGAACCCCGACAAGCCCGGAGGCATCTGCTCCAAGTGCGACTGCAACAACAACGTGGACGACAACCGCATTGGGAACTGCGACACGAGGTCCGGAAAGTGCCTGCAGTGCATCTACAACACAGCTGGAGACCACTGCGAGTACTGTCGCGACGGATACTACGGGGATGCGTCGGAGCAGAGCTGCAGACGTGAGTACAAGGGAATTGGATGTCGAGCGACGAGTAATGCTGTTCAATTTAGGGTGTGACTGCGATGTCTTGGGTACGAACGCGACTCTGGAACAATGTGATCGCTACACGGGTCAGTGTCCGTGTCTGAAGAACGTGGAGGGCAAGAGGTGCGACGTCTGCATTCCAAACCACTGGAAGATCGCCAGCGGGGAGGGCTGCGAGGCCTGCGCCTGTGACCCCGTGGGATCTGAAGATGACCAGTGCAATCCCGTAAGTTATATCAGGGAGGGACTCTCACGATTAAGAGGCTTGACGTTGGATTCTAAGGAAAATGGTCCCTGATGGCCTAAAACAACTAGGTTTAGTTAAGAAATGCATTTTAGGAATTTTGGGCCAAAAAAGTAAAAATCGGAGGAAAAAAATTTTGACCCAAAATTTGAAAATTGATCGAAATTTTTCCTCCCTTCTTAGTCTCTGTTACCCTCAAAATATTGGCTCCTTTATTGACCCTCTTGTATTTATAGTTCGACGGACAGTGCAAGTGCCGACAAGGATTCGGAGGCCGGCAATGCGACCAGTGTGAGGCCACTTTCTGGGGAGACCCCAACGTGGAGTGCCAAGGTAAGTCAATCCTCTTCTCGTTGTAGAGACAGTTTTTGGAAGTCCAAATGTCCTTTCAGCCTGCGACTGCAATTATCACGGCTCCTCGACCTCCCAGTGCGACCGAACCACCGGCCAGTGCGTCTGCTATCCCGGCATCGGCGGATACAAGTGCGACCAGTGCGCCCGAGGCTACATCGGAACGGCCCCCAATTGCTACCCGTGTGGCGAGTGCTTTGACAACTGGGACCTCATCCTGATCAAGCTGAAGAGCGACACGGACGCCGCCCTCGACATGGCCAGCCAGATCAAGCAGGTTGGAGCTACGGGAGCCTACACGCGCGAGTTCGACAGCATGGAGAAGAAGATCCTGCAGATCAAGGAGTTGCTGGAGAACACGACGATCGACGAGAGAGTGGTCTCGAACATCCAGACGGAGATCAACGAGATCACGGAGCGACTCAATAGCACTCGGGGATCGCAACAGGAAATCGAGAAGGCAATCGAGCAGATCTCCTCCGTGGTGGTCCTGAGTGGGGCCGAGCTGGATCGCATCAAGGCTGAGAGCGAGGACATCAAGAGACACGCGGCCGAGCTCAAGGAGAACGCGACGCAGCTGCAAGAGGGCAACGTTGAGGGAGCTCTGAATCTTACTCGCGAGGCTCTGCATCGCGTGAACCTGCTGAACGCGACTCACCGGGACACGAAGGAGCTCAACAACCGGGCGGAAAAGCAGTGCAAGCGCATCGAGCAGCTCATCAACCGCAACCAGGTGGACTATGACGACTTCAACCGCAAGAACAGCGAGCTCATCAGCCAGTACCAGGACGAGCTGGACGAGCTGACGGCCGAGATCCCGGACCTCAACGAGAAAATGTGCGACAAGCGAGGAGACCCCTGCGACAGCGTGTGCGGAGGCGCCGGCTGCAACCACTGCGGAGGCATCTCGTGCGAGCGGGGGGCTCTCACGAAGGCCGAGAAGGCCTTCAAGTACGCCAAGGACACGGAGGCCATCATCAAGGAGAAGGAGGACGCGGCCGACGACCTCATTCGGTCCATGTCCCAGGCCAAGACGCTGGCTCTGGAGGGCTACAAGAAGGCGGACAACGCGTTCCGGGCCACCGAGGGGTACTACAATCGCACGGAAAACCTCATAAACGAGGCTCGTGACCTCATCACGACCCTAACGGAGCTCATGAACAACCACACTGCTTCGCCGGACACCATCAAGAACCTCGCTGACCAGACTGTGGGGCTCGAGCTGACTCTCGATCCAGATCAGATCAGGGGTCTCACGAAGAAGATCGATCGCACCGTGTCGAAGCTGGAGAATGTGGAGTCCATCATCGAGTCGACTCAGGGAGACATGGACCGCGTTGACGACCTCAAGGCCGAAGCCGAGTTCACCAAGTGAGTTGAGACCTCAGGGACGCATACTTCTAGAGGGGACTTTAATTCCTTGAATTTTCAGGAAACGAGCTGAAGAAGCCCTGAAGCGAGCCGAGGAGATCGTGAAGAACCTGGACGAGGCGGGAGAGGCCCAGCAGGCAGCTGTGGAGGCAATCAAGAGAGCCAACGAGAACATCGACCTGGCGAAGATCGACTTGGAACAGGTGAGAGCCTTTTTATCTTCTAAAAATACCAATTTTACCGAGTTTTCCGCCCGAAGATCGACAACGAGACCGAGGATGCCAAGAGACGTGCCAACGAAACCACCTCTCAGGTCAACAACCTCAACGACCGTCTCCACAACCTGCAGAAGAACGCTCTGAAGAACGACTTGGACGCCAAGGATGTGAAGAACCGTGCGGAGAAGGTCAAGGAGCTCGCTGTGAACGCCCACGACGCGGCTTCTCAGGTACGTGCCGCCTTCGAGACTCGATCTCGCTAACCCTTTCGTTGCAGCTGAAGAACAACTACTTGCAAGCAAACAACTCGCTCACCGAGAGGGCTTCCAGGACCGAGGGGACGCGAGAGAGGGCCCAGCTGCTGCTCTCCCGGGCGTCAAAGATCACCGTCGACACCTCGAACAAATTGAAAGCTTTGCAGAGTAAGTCCTAGACACAAAAGGGGCTCTTTCACTGACTCATTGCTTTGCAGACATGAACGACCTATACAAAATGAACGAGCGAGAGCTCGCGGAACTCGAGGCCAAGCTCCACAGATTGAGCTCCGACGTTGCAATTTCTTTCAACATTATCCAAGAGCGATCTGACTATTATAGACGTTGTACTTCATAAAGTGTTACTTAAAATAGCTCTCGATTTTAGGATTTTCGTAAAGCATTTATAAAGTAGGGAGTAAACATTCAACATAAACTTTCTTACAGTGCCAAATAGCTCTACTATTTTTGTCTTAATAAAATTGGATAATCAAGAAAAAAAAAACCATCTTCTTTTCCTTCGAAACTTTATTCAAAACTGTCTTTAAGGTACACTCTTTATTATTGTCGACAAATCCTTATCTAGAATTGGCTTCGCATGACCAAACTTTAGCAATCTTCACACTCTTAAAACCAAACGATAACTCTAATCTTAACTGAATTTTAGAAAACCGAAACCACCGGCCGAGGCCGGGCGAAAATTGGATAGCCGAATGTTAATTTCGGAGCAAGCGATACCGCGACTGTCTACTTTGAATCATACAATATAGCTAATGTTATTATGTGGGGTGTGGAAAGAACTTAATAGTTACGACATAAACGTTAAGAATATAAAAACGACCAGAGTAGTAGTGCTTTAAAATTGTGCTTAGCCTAGTATGCTAGAAAGTTATGTATATGTGCAGATACAGTGCCGGAACGTGTCGTACTCTGTCATTACTTGTAAAAGTTGAGGGAGCGCGGTTGCAGTGTGGTCTTCTTCAAGCACATGTGCGCTTGCTGCGTCATGTAGAGCTGGTCCTTGGTCTTGCCACACGCGTACTTCTCCCACTTGGGATCCAGCACCTGGATCTTGGGCTTGGGGCTGTGGGGAGGATGCAGACCGGCGTCGAGGAGCAGGTCGCTGTCACTGAGGACGTCCTTGATGAAGCTGGGCGGCGAGAAGATGACCCCCGAGTCGTTGATGAGCGACTTGCTGGGCGTCTCGGCCAGATAGCTGATGTCCGAGCCCTCCCACGAACTCGCCAGGTCCGGCTGCCGGTTCTCCTTCTCGAGTCGCGTCGTGTCCTCGGAGCTGCTGAGCTCTTGCTCCTTCGTCATGATCTCCGTGATGTCCTCCGCGATGCGGCCCGGGCTCGGCGGGATGTACGTCTCGGAGCGTCTCTTGTCGAGCTCCGCGAGGGCGATCTTGAAGGGCGTCGGGGTTTGCGGCACCTCAGTCGTCCTACCGGCACGGTCTGGCGTGCTCACGTCGCTCTTTGGATCCGTCTCGTCCTCCTGGACGCCCCCCTTCACCACAGGTGTGCTCAGGAGACTCGTGGACTTGATGTCGCGGCGCATCGGGGTGCTGTGGTCGAACTGGTTGTGGGGCGAGTTGAGGAACTGGCTGGGGGAGAAGGGCAGGGGCTTGATGGGGGTCACGATGGGCGAGTCAGGCTCCGGTCTGTAGTCTCTCCTGAACGCTGGCTCCTCGTACTCGGACCGCAGCATGGGGTAGTCCGAGTCGAACAAGTAGTCGTGGTCGTCCCGTCGGCGCTTCCGCAGGATATTTGGCACCGACTGCGTCTTCAGGGGCAGCCGTCGGTCCGGACTCATGATGTAGTTGTTGGGCAGGTTGTTCGCCGGGATCGCCTGGCCCATCAGGTTGCTGGGAATGGAGCTCGAGTTGATGGGCTTGATCAGGAAGTCTCCCTTTTTGGTCGAAATAGCGATCTCGTCTGCGTCTCTGGAGGTCGCGGCCCAGCTCTTGGCGCTCGGGGCAGCTACCTTGGCGGCCGCCTTGAGGCCAACTTTGCCCTTTATGATCTTCTTGGCCACCTCCTTGTTCTCGTACTTGCGACGCATCGTCGAGTTCCAGTGGTTCTTGATGGCGTTGTCCGTCCGTCCCGGCAGCAGCTTGGCTATCTTGGCCCACTGGTTACCCCACTGTCGGTGTGCCTGGTAGATGACGTCATCTTCCTCCGGCGTCCAAGCGCTCTTCTTTATGTTCGGGTTCAAGTGATTGTGCCAGCGCTCGCGGCACTGCTTGCCGATTCTCCCCTGCAGGTGTCTCGCTATCAAAGTCCACTTCTTCGGCCCGTACTTGTTTACTAGCTCGATTACTTTGTCGTCTTCTTCCTTGGTCCACGGTCCTACAATAGACAAAAAATCAGCTTTGCAAGTCACGATCCAACGGCTGGTCCGTCCGACTTACCCTTGATCAGGTTGGGGTTCACGACTTTCGTCCAACGCTGCTGGCACTGCTGGTCCGTGCGTCCCTCCATGAGGCTCGAAACGATGTCCCAGCTCTCGCCTGAAACGGAAGAACAGTTTTTGGTTACTTTTGCCGCCCAAACACCGGGCTTGTGGACCTACCATGTTGCTCCACGAGGAATTTCAGAGATGCATCCTCGTCCTTTGTCCATTTTGCCGACTTTGAGAGGTTATTTCCGCTCTTTTGGCTGCTAGAGTAACTTTGCTGACTCTCGTCCGAGCCCTCGTCTTCGTATGAGGAGGCCATTTCACACTAATCTATTTGCTTTCCTGAACCCAAGCGCCGATTTCCTAGTGTATCATTTCTCACTAAATTTCACGATTATTTTTGTTGCGCGGGCCGCTTTCAGTCCTCCTATTCGTGCCTCGACACCAAATCTCTCGTTTGCACACGATTTTTCACAAAACTGACCACTTTTTGGACACTAAAGTTGGATTTTAAGATTTTTGTTGGCGGCTTCTTTGTATTCTGTCGTTTGTCGCCGATAGGTTTGAATGTCGCCCATGTCGCCAAGTCGCGCTGTTTTCGTGTAGCGGCGAAACTTGGAACTACTGAACATCAAAACAGAAGTCGACGGACGGGTTTTTGGATTATTTTATTTCGATAGACAAGTACCTCATAGACAGACATGGCGCTTCGTGCTCAGTTCGAGAACAACGACGACATCGGGGTCTTCAGCAAGTTGACAAACAAATACGCTCTTCTGGCGATCGGGGCCCAGAATGCGTTCTATAGGTAATTCCAGGCACGTGGGTTAGGTTCGGGATTGAACTCATTCTCGCTCCACAGCGTCTTCGAGGCCGAGCTGGCCGATATCATTCCGGTGGTCCACGCCAGCATAGCGGGTTGCAGGATAATTGGCCGGCTGACGGTCGGGAACAAGAACGGCCTCATAGTCCCAAGCTCCACGACCGACGTCGAATTGCAGCACTTGCGAAATTCGCTCCCGGACGAGGTGAAGATCCACCGTGTCGAGGAGCGACTCTCGGCCCTCGGGAACGTCATTGCCTGCAACGACTACGTCGCCATCGTGCACCCGGATTTGGACAAGGAGACGGAGGAGATCATCTCCGACACCCTGAAGGTGGAGGTTTACAGACAGACAATCGCGAACAACCCTCTGGTGGGCGCGTACTCGGTGTTGAGTAACCAGGGAGGGCTCATCAACCCCCGGACCAGCACAACGGAGATGGACGAGCTCTCGTCGCTGCTCCAGATCCCGCTCGTGGCGGGCACCGTGAACAGGGGAAGCGAGGTCTTGGCGGCCGGTCTGGTGGTGAACGATTGGTGTGCATTCTCTGGCATGAGCACGACCTCCACGGAGCTGTCGGTGGTCGAGAGTGTCTTCAAGCTTGCTCAAGGGAATGTCAGCGCTATCACGACGGGACTCAAGGCCTCCCTCATTGAAGCGTAAGGGTTCTTAAAATCTTTTATTGTTTATTTTCTAATCAGGAATTTTCTCTTTCAGAATGTCATAAATCCACCAGAGTTAAACAATTTTTGTAATAAAAGTAAGCCTCCAATTCAATCGTCATCAAAGAAACTGTCATCGACGAGGTCCTTCAGGCTCAGGGTCTTGTCCAGCTGGCTTACTTCTTCCGTTCGTTCTTCCTTCCGTCGATTCAGGACCTGAGTGAACGCGAATTGGTTGTAGAGACTCCGCAGGTTGTCGCTCAGAGTGGGCTGGAGGGTCTGAGCTGAGGGGGGAGGCTCTTGGGAGGGCTGTTCCTGATGTGCTTTCTTTTTGGGCGGTCTCTTCATGACCTCTTCGAACTGGTCCTCCAAGATCTCCATCAGCAGCTCCTCGTCGCTCAGATCGGCGTCATTTTGGATGACTTTTGGGATCACAGGAGGTTCTTTTTGACTCACAACGGGTTCTTTGGGACTGAAAACTGACTCTTTCGGTCTAAAAATGGTCTCTTTTGGCCGCACATCAGGCTTATTCTGAGCAAAAGCAGGCTCTTTTGGGTCTATTTGATTCCAGACATGCTCTTCCTGACTTAGAGCGTTCTCTTTCTGGCTCTCGAGAACTTCTTGGGCCCTCCCTGGCTCTGGAGTCTGAGGGAGGTCCTCGCAGATGAACTGCATGACCTCCTGCAGCAGGTCCTGCGTCGATTGGAAGTCCGTGTCTGGAAAATTCGACGCTTGTGTTGGTGGAGGAGAAACTCTCTCGACTTTGGGGACCCTCGGGGGAGGAGAGAACTGCGCTCTGGAGGTCGAAGGCTGCTGGAACCTCGGTCTCTGGGTCACGGAGTTGATGATCCCGGTCTTCTGGGAGGTCAGGAGACTCGCCCACTCGTTAGGGCCCGCGTTCGCCGGGAACTTGGGCCCGATACTCTCGTCGAGGTCCACGGTGTTGAGGCCGGGGGTCAGAGCGTCCTGAAGTTGCTGCATCACGGTTGGGATGAGGTCGAAGAGACCGATGTTGTGCATCAGCTCCTTGATCTCCTCCTCCGTGGGTCCCAGTGGCAGGCTCTTCTGCACCGTGTCGAACTGAGCCGCCACGAGCTTCCCCATCTCGTAGCAGTTCTCCAGAATCAGCCGGATCACGATTATGGCGTCCAGAGCTTGCACCCTGGGCTTCAGTAGCAGTCGGCAGTAGGCCTTGGCAAGCCTGAAGGACGCATCCAGAGCCCTCTGAGTGGTTCTGCTGGCGGCCACCTCCTCGAACGTCAAGATCCTCTGAAAGTAGGCATTCAGGACCTCCTTGGCTTCCGCCGTGACCTCCGGCTTTACGTCAAGAGCTGCCAGAAAGTGTTGTTTCAGCTGCTCCGTGCTCCAGAAGTAGCCTTCCTGGAGTCTCCCAGTTTTGCAGGCCATCACGTGACGCGTGAGCCGGCGATCAAAGTCGGGCTCTCGGATGTCGTTGAGGATCAGGACGGTGTCGAAGCGACTCAGGAGGGCCGGGGGAATTCCAATGTTCCGCTCTATGCTGATCTGCTTGAATCTCTTGCGGTCTTCCGGGTTGGCGGCTGCGATTATCACGCATCTGCTTCTGAGCTTGGCGGTCATTCCAGCCTGCAAGAGAGTTTTAAGTGAATAATTCGGAAACCTACTGGAATTAGTCTCACCTTGATCAAGCTCACAGTCTGCTGTTCCATGGCCTCAAGAAGGGCGCCCTTGTCGTGCTCCTTCAGCATGTTGAACTCGTCGATACAGCAGAGACCTCCGTCACTCAGTGGGAGCTTGAATTAAAAGCCTCAGAAAATTGTTGGTTTAAAAATATCAGAAAGACTCACAATTCCGGCCTCGTAGGTATCTGTGCCGTGGATCTTGACCACCCCAGCCGTGAGTCCGGCCCTGGAAGCGCGGTACCCGGCAGCGAAGAAGCTCTTGGGGGCCAGCTCGTTCGCCCTCTCCAGTAGCTTGGACTTGGCGACTCCCGGCTTGCCCAGCAGCAGCACGTGCGAGTGGTTCCTGTAGGTATCGTACTCGACGCAGCTCGCCATGCTCAGAGCCACCGCCAGTTTGGGGACAAACATGCAGTAGATCTCGGGCAGGAAGGACTGCAGGAGGAAGTCCCGGGCCCCAATCTCCCCCTTCTGCTTCAGCAAGCCGTTCCACTGGGCAAAGGCAGACCTCATTTCCTCGGAGTTCAGAGAGTTGGTCTGCTTTTCCTTCCTCCAAACGTTGTTGGCTCGCAGAGGAAAGTGGTTTTTCGCGACCTTTCCAATGGCCACTTGCTTCTGCCGGTTCGTGACGACCCCCACGACCGTCACTTGGACTCCGAGCTGAACCACCTCTGAAAGATCCTCATCCTCTATCGTCACGATCAGTGTTCTGAGCTTCTTGTCGACCGGCGAGATCTCGTCGAGGTAGACCTCCTGGTAGAACTTCAGGTGCTGGGTGAGGGCGTGAGATGTCGATCTCAAGATCAGCTGCCCGTCGCAGTTCTCGTCTGGACACACGGACGGGGTGCGAATCTCGAAGTAGGTCTCGTACTGGGCTCGCACGAGACAGACTTCGTGGCACTTGGAGCACGAGAACTCCTTGGCCCCCTGCACGTACGCCTTCTTGGACAGCGACTTGATCGTCCCCTCCACCTGCACAAACTTCTCGCTGTCTAAGAAGGAGGGGAACACGGTCTCTGTTACCGGGTTGTTGAAGAAGCGCACACGGACCTCGCTGGTGGCTCCGGGGTTCAGACTTTTGTGGGCCTGCAAAGCCGCCTTGTTCCAGAGCTCCACCTCAAAGTGAGCGTTCTCCAGGAGATCCTCATAGAGACTGCCGAACTTCTTGGACAGTGCACAGAGGCTGTCAAGAAACGAAAGATTAGTTTTCGGAGGAACAAAAGCTGGAACGGAGGACTCACTCGACATAGACAAAGCCTGGCAACCCGTCTTCGGCTGATACTTCTCTGAACTGGGCCACACACTGGCTCTTCAGGTATTCGAGCTTCGAAACCTTCTGGCTCCGACCGGAAAAACTGCTATTCATCTTTCACGGGATGTTTTGACGAATCTCTTGTTTTCCGCGCTCATTGCGGTAGTACAGATTTCGGCCGCGAGATGGGGTGTGTTTGAAAAAGATCCGTTGGAAGCTTAAAACAGTACACGTGACTTCATTTTTATTTTGAGAACCGGTAAGCCTTGAACGAGCCCAGCTTCTGCCCATCCTTGTAGTGATACATCGTGAGGCACTGATGGCACAGCTGGGTGGGGTCCTGGATGTGCTCGCTGCTGCCCACGACCGTGAAGGCTGACTCGCACATCCCGCAAAGAAAACAGTAGACGTTCTTGGAGGGCATTTGCTTCATCTGCGGGAACAGGACGGCTTTCTTGCGCTCCTCCGGGGTCACGAGCCGCACATCCGTGAAGACTATGAGGTGCTCGCAGTTGCCAAAGTGCTGGTAGACGTACGGGAAGCCGAGCTTGAAGCTGAGGTCCTTCACGAGTGTCTTCTCCATCACGCCTGTCCGGAGAGGCTTGAAGTAGTCCTTGCTCTTCGCCCATTCCAGCAGCACCTGGGAGTAGTCCTGGAACGCGGGGTTCCGGAAGTCGTTGTAGAACGTGTCCTCGACGAAAATGAACCCCGAGTCCGCGACTTCAGCCGCACTCTCCTTCTCGGGGTTCTCGCTGATGTCCAGGAAGGGACCCACGTTGCACCGGATGTTGTCTCTCAGGACCGTCAGCACGTGACTTCCGAGCATCTGGACCTCCTGCACCACTCGGTGTCCCTTCCTGCTGGCACACACGTACTTGAAGGGCTCGTAGATGCGCGCCGTGAAAACTGTGTCTTTGGGGTCGATGACCGCCTTCAGGCCACTGACTTCAGCAGCTGGAACTGGCAGCAAGAGGCCGCCCTTGACCTTGTTCTCCTGGCTCTTTCGGTAGGCGGGGCTGACGGCGAACCTGACGGACCTGAGGGACAGAGCCTCCTTGGGGACCGTGATCTCCTTCATCCGATGCAGGAAATACGGCTCGGTGACTGTGGAGAGAGGCGGGTTCAGGATGTGCTGGAGTCTCTCCTTGGATCTCGGGTTCTGTTTGGGAAAGTCCGCCAGCTCTGCCACCAGTTGGTCAACGTAGCCCCTCGAGTACTGCTCCGTTTTGCATCTTTGCTTGTAAATGTGGTCCATTTTGAGTCGCGAATTTATTTTGTTTACATCAGCGCTCGCGACAGCTGACTTTGACAGCGATTTGTGCGATCGCGTCAGCTGACTTTGACAGCGATTTGTGTACATTCAAGATTTCCCGGCGCGACGAAAAGATGAGGTAAAAATGCAAAAATTAGACCAGAAATCGGGAAGAATAGTGCAAAACTGTCTGCGTTTCTGCTCAGGGAGCTCGTCCATCTACGCGGAGAAAGTTCCCCCCAGACTCAAGCGCCAGAGCATCGCTTCCAGGAACAACAAAATATTCGAAACTCTCTACGGAATTTCGAGGACTGAGGCATACTCCTTCGCCCTGAAACACCAGGACCTCGGGGAGCTGAGCGAAAGCAACGTGAGAAAGCTAGCAAAGATTTACCAGAACTATGATCTCGAGAAAAATGAGCTCCGAGAGGTCCCAGAGCTCCTCAAAGTGCCGCACTCCAGCGTCCGGAACAGGGTAGAAATCTACCAGGAGATTGGCATGAAAAAGCCCATAACAGCGGACTTCATCCTGCGCTTCCAGAAGCTCTACAGCCAGCCAGTCTCTGCGTTGAAGAAATACGGACTGATTCCAGCGGAGGACAACGTGTCCGAGAACCTGGCGAGGAGTTTCGAAATGGAAGGAGCCGTCAGTGACTCTGACTCCCAGCCAGTGGACCAGCTGAGACTACAGGCAATCACGAGGTACGCGCAAAAGGCCCTGGACTTTAGTCCCCTGAAGGCGGAGAGGATGCTGACTTACTACTGCAATCAGAGGACCGAGAGAATCAAGCTCCAGAGCGCCAGGTCGATTCTCTCGCTCGTGAGGCTTCTGAGGCAGGAGCTAGACTTCTCAAATGGCAGCTTCCAGAGCTCCCCCTTCACCCTCTACGCCGATCACGAAAACGTGGCAGAGATGCTGTCGGCCAGAATAGCAGTCTCGGATCTGAATTGGAGGGAATTCGTGACCAGTCACCCTGAAGTCATGTTTGTTCCGGTCGAGAGAGTCCTGCAGATTCTAGAAACGGCCAGGGCATTCGGGATCCCGGGCACCGCATTCAAGACTTACCCCAAGATATTCAAGCTGGATCCCGAAAAATTCTCCCGGAGGCTCCAGGACCTCAAGAGGTTCCCCGAAATCCAAGGCTTCTTCGACAACCCCTACATCCTCAGGATAGTGGCGAGACAGACGACCGTAAAGGCGCGTCTGGAGCTCATCAAGCAGCTTAATTTCAAGGAGGTGTCGGCCTGCGTGCTTTCCGAGAACCACAAGAGCTTTGAGAGGTTCGCCATCGAGGGACTGGACGCCCCGAAACGCCTGGAGATACTGAGCTTCCTCTCGAAGCACTTTGACAAGCCAAAGAACGACATCCAGAGCCACATCAGCAAACACAAGAGCTGGAAGTTTATCAGTCTGGAGGTGCTGAAGAAGAACCTGAACTACCTCACGCGCAAGTTCGACTCGGAGGACGTCTTTTCGAACTGCTACCTGCTCCTCTACCCCCACGAGAAGGTGGCAGAGAAGCTGGAGCACGTCAAAACCCACTCAGAGTTCAGCGAGCTGGCGCCTTGCCAGCAGCTCAGTATGGTCCTGTACCTGCTGGAGCTGGACTTCAACTTCTCAGGAGACGGCGTGTGGACGAGCCAGGTGGTGGACACTGACTTGCTGGACCGACCGGAGCCCCAGCAGACCTCGGACCCAGTGTCTTCGTTCGGGGCCAAAAAGAGCAAAAAGCGGGCGAAGATCATCACTGGATGGTACTAGGAGTTTGGTCTAATAAAAGACGTGAGTTGGAGTTTTGAAATTTTTATTTGATAAAAAAATGACTTCATTTTCTTACGGTAAATCCCCCCTCCCCCCCTGACTCCTGAGACTTCTCTTGGATGCCACCCATGTCCCCCACCGGTGGTTTATCCATTTCCAATATCAACAATAGAACTCATCAACATGATTGACACAAATGATACGCGACTGCCGATGGGATAATGAGGTGTCGCTGAGTCACGGCTACGAAATTGAAACCGCCAGCAGGACTGGAGGCTCCTCTGCGCACAAGTAGCAGCCGCCAAAGCGAGCATATAAATTAGCGGCCAACTCTTTCGGAGCTGCTCAATAGTTCCTCGTCAGCAGCGGAGAAAAGTCACCGATCCTCGTCCACCAATGGCCCCATTAAAGTTGTATTACTTCCCCGCGTCACCCGCAGCCAGCGGCTCGCTCTTCACCGCCCGCAACCTCAAAATTGATGATTTGGAGGTGCGTTTTGGCGGAAATGGAGCATGTTGTCAGTGTAATGAATAAATATTTAATCGCAGGTAATTACGGTGGACTTGCTGGCCGGGGAGCAGTACGAGGACTGGTACAAGAAAATCAATCCGCAGTCGGCAGTCCCGGCACTGGTGGACAACGGCTTCACCGTCACCGAGTCACGGGCCATTTCGACGTACCTCGTGCATACTCGCACGCGTGGCAGCACCTTGTATCCGAGCCAGCCCAGACAAAGGGCCGTGGTGGATCAGAGACTCTACTTCGACGCCACGACGCTGTTCCCGCGTGTTACGGCCATCGGTGTAAGTGCGAGTACATCCCTCTTGACCCTGAAACGTTTCAGAGTCGCCTCGTCATCGTGAATTACAAGCTGATGCTTCGATTTAGCCCACTTTTGAAGTCAGAATTTTTCTTAACGAGTTTTTGGAGTAAAACAAATTCCCCAAGAATTATTTTTGCTCCCTTTCCTCCCAAATTAGTCCCTTACACCCCTGGTTTTGTCCTACAGATTGCCGCAGTTTTCCAAGGAGTCCCGAGAATCTCCCAGGAAAACCGAGACAACCTCTACTCTGCCCTCGAGACGCTAAATGGGTTCCTCTCCAAGAGCAAGTGGGTCGCTGGCACCAACATCACCATCGCCGACCTCCACATTTGCGCAGCAGTCGCCTTCGCTGTCGTAAGCTCTCCCCGCTTCAAGTCTCGAAAAGTTTCACAGACCTCCTTTTAGGCTTTCAAGGCTCAGCTGGACGACTACCCCGAGGTCCAGAGGTGGTTCGAGGCGTGCAAGGCCCTGCCTGGGTTCAGCGAGCTGGAGAGGGGGGCCAATATGTTCGGGGCCAAGGTTCTCGAGAAAGTCGGGTCCAATGGGCTGAGCTCCTAGTGTTTGGAGGTGCTGCAGATTAGAATTAAAATAAGCTCCGAGAAGAGATATTTGGTGCGTTTGGTCGATAAAAACACCTGACTTTTGTATTGATACTTGATAAGCACGTGATTGATAAAATTTTACTAAATGCATGATTGATAAGAGCACGAAAATGAGTGACTGTTTTACTTCATAATCCCGTGGTCGATGGTCTGGGAAATATTTCTTCAACTTCCTCAACTTGAGTCATCGTCTGGCTGAGCGAGAAAAGAGCCCAGTCATCTTGACTAGCGAGTTTCGGACGCCGACGACATAAACTATTTAGCAACGACAGAACTTCTGACGAAATCTTGCCCAAAATCGAGCACTCCATCCATTGAGCCACTCACGAGGTACGATAATGGCACTTGATAAGTTGGTGTATAAATAAAGTCTCCCGTCCCACGAGCACCTCAGTACTTGATTCATTGAACCGCAGCGCAAATGGCACCACCGAAACTTTACTACTACCCGGCGGCCCCAGCAGCCATGGGGACTCTGTTCGCGATCCGGAACCTCAACATCGACGTCGAGGTGAGTTCTGCCCCCCTAGACTGCGGACCTGACTGACCCCCAATCAAAGTTGGTCATCATAGATGTGCTGGGCGGAGAGAACAAGAAGGAGGCCTACCTGAAGGTCAACCCACTCGGGACAGTGCCGGCTCTGGAGGACAACGGACTCGTCCTCATCGAGTCCAAGGCCATCCAGACGTACCTGGCGAACCTGAAGGCCCCCGGCTCCAAGCTGTACCCCTCAGACCCCAAGGGACGCGCGCTCGTGGACCAGAGACTCTACTTTGACGGGACCGTGCTCTTCCCCCGAGGAGCTGTGGCCCTGGTGAGAATCTCCTGAGCCATTTTGGAGACCTTGGGACTCACGTTTTTGCTTCCAGCGACCAATTCTGTACGGCGAGATAACGAAGGCGCGGGAGCCCGAGAAGAAGGCGGTGTGGGAGGCCCTCAAACATCTCGACAACTTCCTCACGAGGAGCAAGTGGGCAGCAGGCCCGTGGGTGACGCTCGCCGACTTCCCCCTCTGCACCGGCGTGGCAGTAATGAAGGCCATCAAAGTCCCCATGGACGACTTCCCCGCCATCAACCGGTGGTTTGAGCAGTGCCGAGCCCTCCCCGGATTCGACGAGGTGGAACAGGGATGTCAACTCCTGGCGGAAGCCGTGCTGGCCAAGGGGTCTTGGGAATAAAGTGTTAATGAGACGATATACGTGTTGCTTCTCTGTACGAATGCGGCCCACATTTAGGAAAACAATCAGTCATGCCTAGTCACATTAAGCCGGTCCAAAGGTGTATGCTCGTGGAGAACTGGTTAATTTTTTATCACCAGCATAAGCCTCTCTGTTGTTTTGGAGAGCTCAGTTGAGGGCGGAGGTGGAACCAAAAAATCTATCAGGGAAATTTTTAGCGAATATGAGACTTCGAGCTACGTCTCTGGAGTGTTGTTTGTTCTCTCTTACGTACGCATATTGAATCAGTCTCTTTGGAACCTTCTTCTGCTGTAGATTGCTGATCAAAATGGCGCCAATAAAGCTCTACCACTTCTTCGCCCCAGCCCCGATAGCGACCCTCTTCGCTATCAGGAACATCGGAGTAGAAGACCTCGAGGTAGCCCCAGTCTTTCTAAGCTTCCACAAAGCTCAAGTCTCGAGTTTCAGGTCCAAACCGTGAATCTACGGAATAACGAACATCAAGAGGAGTGGTTCAAGAAAATCAACCCTCAGACGACCTTGCCCGTCCTTGACGACAACGGGCTGATTCTGACAGAGTCTCGAGCCATCACGACGTACCTGGCGAGCAAGAAGAGCAGCCCGCTGTACCCCTCGGACCCCAGAGAGAAGGCTCAGGTAGACCAGCGTCTGTACTTCGACGCGACTTGCTTGTTCGCGAGAGGAGCCGCAGCTGTGGTAAGTTCTCTCAGAGCGCCTTATCCGTCTCTACTTTGTCTTCTTCGTAGAGGTCAGTGTTGCGTGAAGGCGCAAAGGCGGTAACTGAGCAGCAGAAGGAGAACGTCAGAGGGGCCCTGCAGTACCTCGAGGGCTTCCTCAGCGGCAGCAAGTGGGTCGCTGGACCCAACCTATCGATCGCTGATTTCCACTCCTGCACTGGCATCGCCTTGATGAAGGTGGGTCTCTCTGAGGTGGGCTCAAAATTTCTGGCTAAAAAAAATATTTACAGGCTCTGAAGGTCCCCATGGGAGATTACCCCGAAATCCAGAGGTGGTTCGAGCAGTTCAAGTCCCTGCCTGGGTTCGAAGAGATGGAGAAGGGCTGCGGAATCATGGGAAAAGTGGTGCTTGATATCATCGGGTCTTGGGACTGAGACTCCTGAGAAATGTTGAAGGTGAAATAAACTGGTTTGGAATACAAATGCTGCATTTAAATCGAATATTGAGCTCTTCAGAGGCCAAGGTTCGTATGACACCTGCAGTATCTCGCCTCCTCAATTATTCACCCCGTACCTACTGACCTACTTTTCCTGCTGGAGCAGTCCTCAGTCTGCCTCAACTCGTCCCCGATGGAAGACTTCGACTCGGTTATTGAGCCAATTTGCTTCTCGAGCAAAGTCCTTCTTTTCCCAACCTGCTTCTCGTACTCCAAGACAAGGCTTCAGCATGCCATTTCACTCCTTCTCACTCTCGTCATGGTGTTCATCACCTTCGAACTGATCCTCTTTTCCATCTACTTCGTCTACAAGAAAGAGTTCGGGCTCTCTATCGTCGTCATCTCTGGTGGCGTGTTCCTCTTCCTGGCAGCCTTTTGCGGATTCTCCTTCAACGTGCATCGCGAGGACTTTAAGGATCTCCTAGCATGGTGCAAGGAGCGCTACGAGGCCCGTCACGTCGACCCTACGTTTGCCAAGTACCTCAAGGTCGGCATCCAGGCCTTCTATCTAACCAATATCTCATTCATCCTGGTTCTCTATGGCGGCTTCAACGTCATGAACCACTTTTTCAGCACCGAGAAGTTCCAAAACACCTTCCCCGTTTACTTGCCCGGCATGAAGTCCACAACTCTCGCGAGGTACCTCGTCAATGAGACCGTCCTGATCACCGCCAGTCTGTACGCCACGTTCCTCGCCTGCATCTTCTTCTCGCCCTTCTTCTTGACCCTGAAGCTCGTCTACGACCGCGTGGGCATTATGACGGACATGATCAGGTCCTCTGAGGTCGAGCAGCTGGGAGAGGTGCTCAAAGAGGTCGTTCAAATCCACGAGGAAGTTATCGAGGTCCACCGGAAGCTCTCTAGCGTGGCCTCTCAGCCCTTCTTCTGCGTCCAGGCCGTGACCTTCCCCATGACCTTTCTCGCCTGGTTCACCTTCTCAGTGGAGCCTGACTACAAGATGTTCGGGATTTGCGCCATTTTGGTCGTCGTGGAGGTCTTTGTGTTCATCCACGCGAACGAGGTGGTCGTCGATCAGGCAAGTGTCGGAGTTTACAGAAGCTTTTCTGAGTTATTTCTCTTCGCAGTTTAACGAGTTTTTCTTCGAGACCTACAACATTCCCTGGTACCTGCTGCCTGTGAAGGACCAGAAGGTGGTACTGTTGATTCTGGCTCAGAAAGTGCCGAGTCTGAACGGGGGCGGGATGTATCCCATGACTCACGAGATGTTCCAGATCATCATGAACAAGGCTTATTCTACCTGCTTGGTGATCCAGGACGTCATTGCTGCTGCTATGATTTAAGACTTATTTTTCCGCTTATTTCGAATCTCTGGGTTTGTTCTAAGAAATTGCTTCTATGAGTCAGCTTTTACGAGGAAGTTACTCCGTGTCGTGACAATGGCGAGTGTAGCCGCACTATCAAGCAATAAAATAAAAATATTGGAAAAACCTGCATCAATTGGACTGGGCAAATATTGGCTTCACTCTGCACTTTCAATGGAGCAGGGTCACACATGGAAGCTATATAACTGGGACGCTCACTCCGCAGCTCATTACAGTCTGGCGAGTCTCCAGTCACGGAAAGAGCCATGTGGATCCCTTTGATGGTTTTCCTTGTCATCGGAGGCTCTCAAAGCCGGCCAGCCCCCGACATCTTTGGCGTAAGTTTTTAGCGCGATTTTTGGCTTACCTTTCGCTCATTTTTCTAGGACTTTCTCGACAAAATCTGGGACTACGACTTCGACTTCATGTCGGATTCCAGCGAGGAGGACTCCGAAGAGCCCTGCTTGTCCAAGGAGCGGACCACAAAGCCTCCCTCGACCGCTCAGTCACCCTCAACGGACCTCGTGACGGTCCAAGCCCCTCCTAGTCCAACTCCCCCGCCCACAACTTCTTCTCTAGTTCCTTCGCCAACACCCACTGCAAGTCCCACACCAGCAGGAGCTCCCTCTTCTTCTGCCGAACCCCCCAAAGTCTAAGCTTCATTAAAGTTAATAAATTTATTCAACTCAAGCTACACTTTTGGTCTTGCGTCTCGTCTTCTTGGCCCCGAACGAAATGGGATCGATGGGCTGCTGAGCCTCGGGCTGCTCCAGCAGGTCGTTCTCCACAGGCTTGCCCGCCCACACCCCGTTCCCCGTGAAGTTGAAGCCGATCTCGAGAAAGTACAGGCACAGACTCAGCTTCTGGCAGGCGGCGAGACTCCCGAACTCGGGGTGGCTCTCGACGTACTCGAGTTTCTCCAGGATGTTCTCGTGTGGGTAGAAGAGCAGGCAGATGTTGGGGAGCAGGTCCTCCTGCGAGAAGAGGGTGCTGAGGTAGGTGAAGTTCCGCTTGACGACCACTCGGGGGATTGCGGACCAACTCTCGTGCCGGGAGAGCAGCTTCTGGATCTCGGACTCGCGCTTCCCGAACTTCCTCGCGAGGAAAGCCCTGACGTCGAACCCCTTGGCGGAGCCGTAGCCGCTCACGATGTACCTCTCGAAGACCTCGTTGGCGTGCGAGAGGATATGGAGAGACGCGTCCTCGAGCTTGTGCTGCTGGATGTAGCTCAGACGCGACTTGGCCTTCTGCTGGTACACCACGAGCTTGAGGATGCGGGGGTTGTCGAAGAAGAACTCGAACTCGGGGATGCTCCGGATGTCCTGGAGTCGCTCCAGCACGGTGCTGGGACTGAGCGAGAGGACTTGGGGACATAGAGAGATGGCTCTTCCGGGGATATTGAAGGCCTCCGTGTGACTCACAATCTCCTGGATGGACTCAGCAGGGGTCATCATGATCTTCGGGACTCTCGAGAGCAGCTCCCGGGCGTCGTTCCCGGCGATTTTGTCCAGGGCCAAAATCCTCTGCACGTTCTCGGGATCGGCGTCCAGCACGAAAATGTTCTTCTGGATCCTCTCGTGCGAGAAGCCCAGCTCGCGAGTCACGAGGTCAGTCAAGGTCACGATCGAGGTGGCGCTCTTGAGCTTGATTCGGTTGTAGCTCATCCAGACCTTCTGCACCTGCTCCTCCGTGAAGCCCAGGGTGTTTGCGAGGAACTCTGACAGCGCCACGGCCCGGAAGGTCTCCAGTGTTTCGGACTCCGGGAGGACCTTGGAAGTCCTGGTTTTGTACGTCTCGAGTAGCTTTCTGAGCACGTCCGTCTCGGAGGGGATTAGTCCGTAGGTCTTGAGAGTGGCCACTGAGTGACGGCGTAGAGTGAGGTACTTCTGGAGGTGCTCGGCTCTGATGGGAGAGAAGCCGCACTCTTGCAGAATTTGAAGGCGGTTCCGGAGACTCGAGGGCGTCTTCTTCAGCAGCTCTATGTGGCTCTCCAGGTCGTTCATATCGATGTCACTTAGCTTCAGGAGCTCTATGGTCTTCAGGGCGTACTTCTCGTCCAGCTCCCCGAGCTTCTTGTGCTTTAACGCGAACCGGTAGGACTTGTCGTAGTCGAAGTTGAACCCATGCATGAATATTTTGACGTTTTTCGAGAATTTCGAGGACTTTTTCGCTGGAACTTCACCACCATCTTCTGGAACCAAAGCCGTGGAACAGAGTCTTTTGAAGCTCAGCAGGATCCACCGAGGTTTTATGTAAATTTTCAGCATTTTTGGGGAACTCGCATCTCAGAAACTTTGAAGTAAACAAACACCTGTCAAACGATCAGCTGACGGGAAACAAACACCTGTCAAACGATCAGCTGACGGGGATTTTATAGTTTACATTGGAATTTTTACGGGCGGCTCGCTGAACAATCTCATTTACTCATCAAATACTCCTCAAATAGGCAATATGTTTTTACGAAACTTGAGTGCAATCTCCAAGCGACTGCAGGGCGGAAAATTCCTGCTGAATACCCCCGAAAACGCAGTCAAAAGCCAGTGGTTGAGGTAAGGTGACCCGGCCCAAAATCTATTATTAGGTCATCTAACATACTAAGTTGCGAATTCGTAGGTCATCGAGCAGACTGATCACGGATGAGCCCTCCCTGCTCAACAACAATGACCCCAGGGAAGCAACGGCCGGCATCATGTCGGAAGGTGAGTCTTATCGCGACGCGACACCAGAGGGGACCCGCGAATTCGAGGAAAAAAATGACGCAAAGGCTAAAGTCCACTTGGCACTATGGGCGATAAGAAGTCATGCAACTTATTGTTTACTTTTGACTTTGTGCACTTGCAGTGAAGGAGAAGATCATCAAGAGGTTGGGCATTACGTCGTACTACAACCCGATCGTGAGCAGCAGAGAGCATCTTCTGCAGCACGTGCCTGAGTCTCAGGAGAGTCTCCCTGTGAGGACTATGCAGGACTCCTTCACGGCAGGTTAGTGGTCTTCAAGGAGTTCTTCCAGACAGACGGACAGATTTTAATTTTTAAAATTTAATTTCAGCCATAATTCCGATCGGGTCGGACCTCGTCCTGCGAGACAAGTACGTGGGCTTCCTCGGCACCGTCAGAACCGGCCGCCTCATGGAGGACATGGACATGTTTGCCGTCTGGATCGTCCACCAGCACATCAAGATCCCCGACCTTGACCCCAACATCCACTTGCCATACACGTTCGTGACGATTCTGGTCGACAAAATCGACTTCACCGACCTCATGCCGAAACACGACGCCGACATCCGGCTGAGCGGCCACGTGAGCTGGGTTGGCAAGTCCTCGGTGGAGGTGGTGATCTGGATGGAGCAGAAGCAGCACGGGAAGTGGAGGAAGCTCACCCGGGCGCTCTTCCTGATGGCAGCTCGGGACCCCACGAACACCAGGGCGGCCCCCGTGAACCCGCTCGTGCCTCAGAACGACGAGGAGAAGAGCATTTTCGCTGGTGGCGAGGGCAGGAAGCGACGACGGGGACAGCTACAGAAGCAGGACCTCATGAAGAACCTCCCGAACACGTACGAGCAGAGTCTCGTCCACGACATGTTCAAGAAGTCCATCGACCTGAGCAGCAAGGCCTTTAATCAGCGCATCCTACCTCCTGGGTGCGTGTGGATGGAGGACGCGGACATGTCCAACATCATCTTCTCCCACCCCGAAGACCGCAACGCCCACAACAAGGTCTTTGGAGGCTTCCTCATGCGACACGCCCTCGAGCTCAGCTGGGCCCTCGCCTACAATTTCAGCAAGCACCGGCCCAAGCTGGAGCACATCTCGGACATCAGCTTCCTGCAACCCGTGGACGTGTCCTCACTCATCAACATGACGGCCCACGTGATATACACGGAGATGCACTACATGGAGATCGTGGTCCTGGCGGAGGTCTTTGACCCCATCACGGGCCAGAGGGCGACCACCAACTCGTTCTTCTACACCTACTCGTCCCCCGAGAAGCTGCCCCAGGTCCTGCCCCGCACCTACCACGAGGCCATGTGGTGTCTGGACGGCAGGAGGAAGTTCCAGTATGCCATGGGGCTCGACCAGCCACCCAAGTAGGCGCTAGGTACCCGCTAGAATTTAATTGGCTGTTATTTTACTCTCCCCTGAATTTCTCCCTAACTTATTGAACACGACCATAGTCAACTCGAGCCATAGCCTGGAGACTCTAGGTGTCCTTATCGGCCTGAAAATTAACCATAGTGGAACTAAGTCATAGGTGGGAGGTTGAGTCCAATGATATTTATTTTTTTCTAAAAGTGAGCCCACAAATTGAAAAAGCCTCTCTGTTAAAATCATGTCCAGGCTATGGAGAAAACATACGATGAAATTTACTTAAATTAAGTTAATTCGATTAAAAGTTACTAATACTAGTAGTCGGCTTTGATCAAAAGAAGCGACACCAAAGCCCAATATCAGCTCTTTAATGGACCACAAACTAGCCATAAAGCGACTCCTCGAAGCGTGAAACGAAATTGGCAAAATATCCGGTGATTAGCTCAGAGCATGTGCCCGGTCTGGGAGACTTCGATGGTGGCAATCTCCTCGAAAAGGTCGCAGCTCCGGAGGTAGGTGCGCCACTCGTTGCAGCCGGGCTCGCCGCCGTTCCAGGAGTCCTCGGGGCAGGTGGTGAGGACGTGGGCGTCGATGCAGTTGGCAACGTAGATCGGGACGGTGTCGCAGACCTTCGGGTCCACGTTGAAGGGGGGCAGGGCGAAGATCTTGCGGATGCGATCCACGCGGTTCTCGGTGTTTCCGACACACGTCTTCATGGTCTGCGTGATGAGGGGCCCCCACTTGGGATGCTGTCCCGTCTTCGTCTTGGCCAGGTGTGTGAGGACCTTGCCGATGGAAATCGTGTCGCCGTCGTAGAAGCCGGACTTCTCGCAGACACACTTTACCACCATGCACTCGTGCATGATCTCGGAGTAGCTGTGTCTCTTGATGTCCTCCTCGCACACCTCTATGATGTCCGACTCGATGACCTCGGGGGCGTTGCAGCAGGTCGTGTTGAGGGGCGTCTTCGGGATCTTCATGCAGTCGACGTCTTTGCCCGCTAGAGCGGAGCTCAGGAGAGTGAGGACTAAGACAGCTCGGAACATGGCTGTTAAAAAAGACGTCCACTTCTTAGCTCAGTAAGTTCAAGAGTGAGAGTTGCTTAGTAGTCAATTCAAGGAAAGGCCTTCTATTGAAGTATTGTCAGATTCAAATAATCCAACACTGAGTGTTGGGGGTCTGTTTTTGCGGCTTTTATACGCTCTTTATTCGATTGGGATCAGCAATTACAAAATTAAGCTAGCTTGGGTACTCGAGCGCGACTTCAGTGTTTCAGGCCAGGCCCAGAATTCTCTCCACGGGGCACTCTCTGTAGTACTTCTCCCAGTCCGCACACCCCGTGGCGTTCGTGACCCTGTCGCAGGAGTTGAAGAGCTTGATGTCCGTGCAGCCTCCAAAAAGGATGTGCTCCGGGTTGCAGATGTCCAGCTCGAAGTCTATCCCTGCCTCCTTGTAGAGCTGCGAGATTTTCATTCCGTTTTCCCTCACTGAAAAACTTTCCCTCTCAAAACTACCCTCTTTGACCTTAAAGGAACTTACTGTAGGGGAAGCAGTAGCTGATGGAGCTAAGATAGGCGTCCTTCCAGTGCCCAGTGATGTTCGAGTTCGACTCCACCAGCTTGAGGATCTTCTGCTGGTCGATCTTGTCGTTGGTCGTGAGGTTCAGCCTCCTCATGACGCAGGTGTTGGCCATGCAGAGGAACACTGCGGGATCATCGAGGGTCTCAAACTCCTTCACGCACTCCCTCTCGACGTCTAAGGGGATCACTTCGGGTCGGCCGGGACAGCAGGTGTCGAGGTCCACGTTCTTGGGGGGCTCATCGCAGAAGTCTCCTGCCCGAATGAGGGAGAAGTTGGGAGCAAGGAAGAGGGCAAGTAGAAGCAGTCCGATCATTTTGGGAGCTCGGAGTGAAATGTGGGGCTCGGACGGTGGACAATTTGTTTTATTGCATCAGTTGCTCCAGTTGAAACAATGAGTTAATAAGTGAATTGGGAACAAAAAGAATCAACACCGGCAATTTGGGAGTGAATCGTGTCATTTTCGCGCCACTCGATGAGCACAGACGTGAGACCTTGAAAATGGGTTTTCGCGTTTCGAAACGGCTTGGAAAACTTAAATGTTGACTCATAATCGAACAACTCTACTTAGGAACCCTATAGTCTGACTCAGGGATCTTACCTTGACTTCGGGACCCCTTGGAAGTTTGGTACCAGCCCGTTTCTTCACATTCCTACCCGGGTCTATTCTAAGGCTCTGCTAAAAAACGCCATTTTCACTTCTATTTTAAATTTTATTCTTTTCATTTAGAAAACAACGACAAGTGACGTGGGTTGCGCTAGGTTCATAAACTTCCAATGTACGATAAGAGGTGAGATGTGTCGGTCTGCAGTCTTCTTTGGCACCAAGCCCCCTTACTTGCTCTCACTCGAGCCCTTCTCCAACCTGCGCGTCGCGATGAGTCGTAGCAGCCGATTTCCGGCAAGGAATGTGAAGAGTCCGAGGGGTGCGAGGTACTGGAGCGTCTGGAACATGTTGAGCTGCAGCCAGAAGCACAGGAAAAGGGCAAAGATGGCGCCAAGTCCGAGGTGGAAGGCGGGCGCACTGAGGGAGCAGGGGAAGTTGGAGACGTTGATGCCCAGGCGGCCCCACAGCACGAAGAGGATGAGCAGGGGCGCGAGACAGAGACCCGTGAAGAGGTCGGAGAAGAAGCGGGACGGGCGCTTCTCGGGCTCCCGGAACTTGTGGGTGATCTCGGGGAGGGGCTTACGGACCCGCTTCACCTCCTCCGGCGTCTCTCCCGTGAACTTCAGCTGCACGTCCGCGAGTCTCCACGTGAAGGAGTTCGAGAGGAGCGAGTCCCCGACGATCAGCTCCACGGAGTAGAGTCCCGACTTGTACCCGAAGTCGCCGCCTCTCGCTCCCACGTCCATGTCGAACTTGTAGGCCTTCGAGGAGTCCTGCTCGGCCACGAAGATGATCTCCTCCGCCGTGTCTTTCCTGCTGAGTCGCACGAAGACCTGCTGGGCCGTGAGTGGGCTCCCGGTCCGCTCGTCCACCAGCGCCACCTTCAGGACGATCTTCTGCTGCGAGTCAGCGTTCAGCACCTCCTTCAGGGCCTGCGGGTAGCTCACTTGGGTCTTCTTGGGGGCCGAGGTGCTCTCGAGGTCCGCGACTCCGATCTCCAGGGAGCCCACCTTGACCTTCTGGAGCACGCTGATGCCGAGTTCCTGCTTGTAGGCGCCTGCGTCGACCTTGGCGGAGTAGTGGCCGCCTTCGAGGTTGGACTTGGTGAGGTCGACCTCGAACACGCTCTTGTCGGCGGTCTGGAGAAGCGCTCCCTTGAAGACCTCCTTGCCCTTGCTGGAGATGGCGACGCTGGGGGTCAGAGCGAGGGGCTTGCCGAACAAGTTGGACACTCGGACCTTCAGGACGGCCTTCTCGGGGCTCAGCTTGCCGTTGTCGAAGAGCGAGATGCAGACCGGGGCGACGGCCGTGTTGTGGCTGAGTCCCTCGAGGGCCTCCAGAAGCACGGAGACGCCCTTCGGGGCCTGGACGGAGCGACGCGAGATAAAGTAGGCAGCGAACTTGGTGGTCTGGTCTGCGGTCAGGGGGAAGGGCTTGGAGAACGCCTTCGTGAGCTTGATGGTGCTGGAGATAATCGCAGCCGTGATGCTCAGACCACCCTCGAACTGCAGGTACTTCCCGTCAACCTCGTCAGCTTGAGCCAGGGTGCCCTCGATGCGCTTCAGGGCGAACTCGCCGTGCGTTCCGAGCTCAGAGGCAACGTAAAAGGCCGCTCCCAGGGACGCCAGTGAGTCGTCTTTCTTCAGCACCGACTGCAGGTTCTTCCCGATCTGGGCCTGGGTCTCGGCAGAGAGCGTCTTTCCGAGAGCCTTGGCGCTCAGGAACGTGTAGTAGATCTCGTGGGCCGTCGAGTACTCTTTCGTGAAGGCGTCCTTGAGGTCCACCGGGAGCTTCTCGGGACATCCGAGCTTCTTCGACGTCCCGATGAGGTAGAAGTTCCTTTCGAAATCCTGAAATGGCTCAGTTGAAAAAATGAGCTCAGAAATCATGAAACCTACGTTCAGCTTCGACTCTGCAAAGACGGTCGGGAGGCGCTTGCAGACATCAGCTTTGTCGCCCGCAAAGTTCAGGGCGGAGAAGTAGATGGCCTGCAGGTCGGTCGTGGACTGGAGACCCTCGGAGAAGATCTTGCTGTATCTGGCTCTGTCCGCATCTGTGATGTAGTTTGTGACCGTGCGAGTGTTGAATCCGAGGACCAGAGACACCAACGCCAGGAGCCCGATGCAGGTGCCTGGAAAATTGAGGAGGTGTCAAAAACACGCCGGTAAAAGCGGGGGTTTCTGTTGATTCTACCACGTTTTCGGCAGATTCTTCAGCTATTCAGAGCTCCAGAGGTACTCCTTACCTGTATTTATCATGTTTGAAGGCTTTTTTATGACAATTTACTGCCAAAAAGATGAGAAATCTGGAACCTACACGTCAGCGATCGATTGTTTACGTATTGAAGCGGCTTGTGTGGGATTTCTGTGAGAAATTGAGCATGTAGCCAGACAGAAAGCGGCGCCTTTAAATTTAAAGCGTCGCTTTATTTTATTTTGACTGGAACGGAGCTCAATTTCAAATATTAATAACGACCAGTAAAACTTTTTGATTTCCAGACACAAGACTGGATCGAGATGGGGTGGTCTCGTCTTTCTATGCCGTGACATGATATGTGAACGAACCCTGGGTGGCAAAAAATTCCATTGACAAAGAGCTATCACAAGAAAATCCCCAGAATTCCTAAGAGCATGGAAATTTTCACATTTTTCCGATTTTATAAGAGCGGAAAAAAGTGAAACTTTCCATGCTCTAGGCCAGCACTAGAACTCTTGAAAACGAGGAAAAATAGCCGTGATTAATGGCTTCAACTCCGCTTGTCAGAGTCTTGAGAGATCTCAACTGCGTCCACAATTACGGAAAAATATCAGTTGATTGCGAGGCGCGCGACGCTGAAATTAACTGGGTGCATCATTGCAGCAATTAATCACACAATGCGAAGGGACAAACAGCAACATTCTTTGAAGACAACTTGCACTTCCCATCTCGCTCCTCATTCTTCATCCTTTCGTTCGTTTTTAATTTAATCCTCGTCTCCCCGCCGCCCCCACTCCGGCCGGGATGCTGCAAATTGTGTACCATCATTCACTCCACTACCTTCTTTATCTCCTTCTCACCGGATGCAACACTCCCTCGGTGTGTGCCTCATTTTAAATTTTCCCTCCTCCCTCCCCACCGCCAAGTCATCTTCTTGTTGTGTTCCAGCGATAATTTCAAGCCTCACCATGACGGCGTCCGCGACGTAATGTCTCTAAAATGCAACTGTGTACTGCAGAGTTGCGATGATGAATTATAATGGGGCCATAAAACGAAACAACCCGAAATGTCAGGCGAACGTGCTCGATTGTGATTGAGCAGGAAAATATTATTATTGAAAGTAATTAAAAATCGTGCGCTGCCAAAGGCGATTTGCGGATACTGCAAACGAGAAAATGGATCCGGAATCGGTGATTTCCATTAACTTTTCCTTATTTCCCGATCGCACACGGGGATAAACGAAACGCATTCCGAAATAATTTTCCGAATAAACTTTTTTATTTGATTCAATTTCCATACATCAATTAATAAATCTAGAGCCTGCTCATTAATCCGTTCCTGAATTAAAATATTTGTCATTTGCGATGAAAATAATTATCTCGTGATGATGTAATGGGGACGGGGTTAATATATTAATTCAATATCGCGATACGGGATCCGTTTATGTGGATCGTGTTAATGGGTTTTACAGAATAAAGAGCAATTTTTGTGTTGGCCTCCATTAATTGGGGTCAATTCGCGAACATTATCTGAAGACCCTTTCTGTAAATATCAATTCCATGATTTTTATCAACAGTTTTGGAAAAATGCCTTCATAGGACTCATCATAGGATCTTTAGGGAACCTTCAAGCAGGGCCGTCGAGAGAAAATCTGGGCCCGGTACTATCAAAGGGAAATGTTCGAGATTATAGGAGCCCAGACGCTGGCCCGGGCCCCCTTAAAAATCACGGGCCCGGGGGGTTTACTCCCTTTCCCCCCCCCTCCTCTCGTCGTGCCTGCCTTCAAGAACCCTTTTAAGGGCTCCTGAGGCAGAGGAAGTGTCGGGCCTGCCTCCAGAGCGATGTCCCAGTTCTGCTTCCAGAACAAGAATGCCGCCTGGACCGCCTGGACTGGTCCAACCTCCACGTGACTGAGCAAGTTGGTCATTTGTTTGAAAGAGAGGGAATTAAGCCCGATTGTAATCCCTTCATGATATGGTCTGATTTCAACGTCTTATTGTATTTTAGAACTGTGAAATTAAGCCCAGAGATCGCTAGACTCCTTTAGTTGCGTTATTGAAAATTAACCGAAAAAAATTGTTAGTCGTTTGAGGAAACTTGTTGCAAAACTAATTATGAAAATTAATTAGATCGATCTAGAAAATTTATTGGATCCTCGATTGTCACCGCAAAATCCACGTGAACTTTGCTTTGAGCACTAAAGATAATTATAAAATTTTTGTAGAAATGAACCCTTCAAATTTACGAGTAGTTCATTTAATCGGTGGATGTCATTAATACGGACCTCCTTAGGACACTTCCAAGGACTCCCAGGGGATCTTAGAGGACTCAACTAAGGACTTCTGGAAAACCCTTTTTTCAAAAGGCACTCAATGACCCTCAAATCAACCACCAGGATTAGCTTCCACAAAGGACTCTCAAAGGAAGTTGACTTTCAAGATGAAAGAAGCAGTTGGATTCTACTTACTCGAGTCCAACAAAAGTCCTACTCCCAAGAAAGCCACCAAAAGGACAACAAAGTAGCAACTTACAGAACCGAAAGCCACAAAATTGGATGAAACGGTTGATTAAAAGTTGAAATCGCATTGAACCTCATGCCTGATTGCGAGCCGGAAACTTTGCTGCGTTTCTCAAATTGGATTTGAGCAACTATACAGGAGGATAATTAATTGCCTTTTTGTTTTCTTCAATAACTTTCTGTATAACAACTTAAATTGTTTAGCAGGCCTCTCTCCCCCGTCCCCGTCCCCCTCCGCCCGAATGCAGCGAAGAGTGGCAGCGAAGGAAGTTTGAGAAATCCGTATCGAATTCACATTCAAGTTTTGTCTCCTCCATTCTGTCGTTTTTCTTTTGTGCAACCGAAAGCGCACCCGAGAGATGCGGAAGAGAATATCGTGGAGAAAAGTTTCGGATCCGCAAGATGTTGCTACATTCAACTCAGACATAATATGTTATTTTTCTTCTCATTTAACAATTCATAAAAGTTGGTGAGTGAAATTAATACCATTTTGTGCCTCAGTCTTTGAACGAATTGAGTCGCAAAGAGCGATGGCAGTACCATATTCCTATGATTTAACTTCCGACAAGAACGCTGGCAAGTCGGTGCCCAGAGATGGACCCCCCGATGGGGTCACTTCACTCAGCTAGGGTCCCGGGGGTGCGTCTCTGGAGAGAACACACGCTTCTGCCACTTTTCAAAAGAAAGTTGGGAGCAAAAAACACTTTTCGAACAGTTCTCCGGCACACAATATGGCCCACTCTTGCTCCAGGGGACTACACAGTCGTCTTTTATCTGGTGCTTCTCCTTCCTCCCAGGCTTCGGTGAGGGAAAAGTTTAGTTGTAGTTAGAGTTGACAATGTTCCGTGCACTTTCCTCGTTCTTCTATTAACATTGATGGGAATGTAAGCTAAGAGGGATAGAAAAGGCATGAGGTAACTTTAAATGGAGCTTAGTGATGACTCGGTTAGAAATGAACTCAGAAAGACCTCTTGGGAGGGAGTCTGGGCCCCTTTCAACTTGCAACGGGTGGATTTCCCATTCCAGAGCTCACAATGTGGCGCTGGAGATAGCAGATTGCCTGAAATGAAGCTGGAAATTGGATTCTCTTATCAACAACACCAGAGTGTTTCAGCTGATTCATCGTGATGAGAATTTTTATTTCTGAAAAGCCCCATTTTCCATGTCATCAAGCAATTTTTCTGTCTGTCTGATCTTGTCGAAGCCAAAGAGGAAGTTTAATTTAGCCCTGGAGTGTGCACTGTGATATTAGTTTTAGGTTCCTTCACCTCGTAATTGAAAACCCTGATTGAATGTACCTGTAATTTGTAACTATGACTCTCAATAACGTCTCGAAATGTGTATATATGTTTACAAAACAATTAATAAATCTGTCTGTTCTGTCTGTCTAACCCTCACAGCAAAGGGAGACGACCACTTAGGAGCGTCTTTTTTGCGTCTAACAAGTTTATAAATTTATTGAGAGCCTCTCTAAATTCCAAGGAGCAGCTATTAAGTTGTAAGGGCCCTAGAAAGTTGTACTGGGACCCCCTGAAAATTTCAGAGGTCCCCAAAATATTTTTGGGGCACCCTGAAAATTAAAAGGACCCCTCAAAATTTCAAGGGGCTCCGTTTAAATTGTGCTAGGGCCCCAAAAATATATCTGGGACCCCCAAAATATATCTGAGGCCCTTTAAAATCTCAACAGGCCCCTTTGAAATTCCATAACTGGCCTCATGGAATGGAGGAGGCCCTTGGAAACTACCAGCAGGGCAAGGTCGTAGCCAGGATAGGAGTTAACAAGGGGCTCATACGGTTTCAATGACAATAACAATAAAAAAAATTGCCCCAATCGAAAATTTTGGGAAGAGAATTATGAAAATTGAAAAATCTGTGTGCCCCACCCCTAAGCCACAAACTGGCTACGGCTCCTCTTCGAAGGACGATTGAAACCCGAGATTCTCCATAATTTCCAGCTCTCCAAACAAAATTAGATTAGCAAATGAGTGATATGTGCTAACAACATTATAATTAAGCCCTAAACTTTCGCCACTTCATCAGAAGCGCATTTAATTTGTTCCGAACCTCGTTTCAATGATAAAATTTGCGATTCAGGATGCGGCAAACTTTTTCCTTGTGTTTACCAAATAAAAATACAGACCCGTTCAAATTAGCAGTAAACTGGAAGTGCATTAAAATCCGCCTTGTTTGTCCTCTCAACAAAATTAGGTATTACCGAGCCACAAAATAACTAACATTAGATTCCGGCAACACTTGTTATGCAGCGCAGAACCAGGACCGGCTCTGTTGATTGTTATCAAACCAAAATGTGTGCGGTATTGCTTTCATAAATGCAAGGCAAACAGTTTCTAGGTGCGATAAGGGTGAAATAAAGTGAGTTTCGGAATACACTCGATTTTACTAGATGATGATGATGACGAGGCTGGTGGTGATACGAGTGCGCCTGCCATGCAGTAAACTGTGTTTCAGACATGTGACAATTTGTAGGGAGTCAGTAGGCAGGCGTCACTTAGTACGCAAAACGCCTCGCAGGCAAAATATGATTGAGTCGGTTGTCAGAGCGGAAGACTAGTTATTCAATTTTCAACAATTTGCGTACAGTTTAGCTCTTGTTGCGTCCCCTGTTCGAGTCACCGAATCACCGTTTCGAAGCAGGACGTAAAAAGGCATTAGGCCCGTAAAACATCTTGAAATTACTTAATCCTTTATGCGCCGCAAGTGCCTAATAAGCTTATAATAACCAGTCAGTTTTCTCCTAATGAATATTAATGGGCCCGTTCGTGTCCTTCTTTACTTTATTGCTTATCTTGTCTAGCTAATTGGCAGCAGAGGAGCCCCCGGACTGCACCCCTTTCCCGCGCTCCAGAGACGGCTCCGTCGCTGCCCTTATCCTCAAATGGGCCGCATAATGAGCAAAAAGAAAGGCAGGCCCAAGGTTGTCGCCCCGAAACGCCAACCGAACCCGAAACTTTGCAAAAACGATTGAATTTTGATGTTAAAGAAGCAGGAAGAGACACAAAAGTTGTTGTGCTTGCAGGAAGTTGGGGTAAGGCATGCTTGGGAAGGGTCGTCGGAGTTGTGGCACATTTTTAAAATCAATATTCCGCTCGAGGCGTCCATTTTCATCGACATCGTCGCTTCTTCTTCGCCCTTTTTTGTCTCGAGCTCCCTTTTTCGCTTGTTTACTCTCGAGCTCTCTTTTTTATTATTGCGATTACGCCATGGATCAACAGAGAAGCACAGAATTTTTTAATAAATGGGACATCGGGGGGTTCGTCTTTTAATCATTTAATATTATTTCGTCGGCACGTCGTTCGAGGTCACAGCGCCAGTCTATGGGAAATTTGTCACCGCTCGCGTCTCGGAAAATTAATTATGTTTCCAGCGCCCCCGCTTTTTCATATCAACACTCGCGTAATCCGCCTAATCAAAGTCTCGTGAATGGGAGAGATGAATGGGGGGGCAATGTAGCGCGAAATTTCAAGAGTTGCTTGGTCGTTTAATGAGACGATTTACTTTCTCATCAGGAGTTTCATCTTTGCATGCAGTGTCTCCTGATGACTCCTCTCATGGAGGCAGCTCCCGGTGCGCGTCTCCCTAAGTGAAAGATTATTTTTTTCGCTGCCGCTCTCAAATGATGATGATAACGTCGATTATGTCGTGCTTTATGCCGCCTCCCCTGGCTGCATATTAAAACGGCCTGGCCCGACTCATCTGGAGACGTATTAAATATTAATTCGACCCATTTTTCTCCCGATCGAGTGGGCGGGACTTGGACTCCGAACTTTGGTGCGTGCCGTGACTTTCAATTGACCCGCGACGCCGCGCCTCATTCAATTTGCATAGCCGTTCGATGGCAATTACGGGTGCTGGAGGTCTGTTTGCTCCCAAAGTTTCCTCTGATCGGAAAAGTTGAGCTTAAAATAAACAGAGGTCGGGCGAGGAGACGGAGGGAGATGCTGTGAGCTAGATAAATGAGGTGAAAAGGTAAATAACAAGAAAAATTAACGTTGAAAAAGTTTGGAGCAACTGAGCTGGGATTATTATTGTTTAAATACCATGAATAGCCTCTTGTACATCATTAATTTTCTCTCGTGCTCCGATAATGGTTCATTGAGTTTCTTCGCTTTTCTCATTTAAATGGGCGCCTTCAAAAGAGACCGACGATGGCTCTTGACTCGACTGCGCTTCTCACAGGATTTGAACGCGAATCCTTTGTGAGCACAGCTTTGGCTTTAAGAGTTGGGATCAATGCAAAGCGAGGCTCGAATTCGAAGCCTAAAGATGGGATTCTCAAAGGAAAAAATACTCAAATAAAATTTAAATCTTGACCAAACCTTTCCTTGTTAAAAACTTTCTAATTTCTAAATTTTTTATGAAAAGTTTTTGTCGAGAAAATGGACCCTGATGGCCTTAAAGGATAAAATTTAGCTCAGCAACTGTGTTTTCGGTGAATTTGGCGCGAAAAGTGGGAATCGGAAAAAATGATTTTTTGACCTAAAATTTTGAAAATGACCGAAGACCGATTTCGGGATTTTCTATAAAAATTTTTTGGTCGAAAAAATGGTCCCAGAAGCTGTCATAGGTCTTCTTCTTCTACCCGTAAAAGCTCAAAAAGAGCCTGAGAAATCACCTTAAACTATATGTGAGGTGAAAACAGCCGAATGAAGTCTTCCCCGGTTCCTGACCCATTTCGCTCCTAAATTTGCCTCTTGTGGATAGAAGCAGCAAGAGAGCAGAGGTGGCCGAGCCAAAAAAGTCCATGCATCGCATCGTTTCCGCATAAACGACGGAGAAAAATATATCCGGAGCCGTGCGAAATAAATTGTGTGAAGGCGGTGGCGGGGGTTTCGGCTGCAGCATGGCCAATAATGCTCAATTGGAAAATGGCTTTCGAATTTATGTTCATATCATCATATTTACTACCTCCATTGCCTGCATTCATTTGTGTAAAGTAGAAAGTAGATCAGAGCGGGCATAAAGGCTTTATTATAATAACATACGTACCCGTGCTCTCTCAGTGCCGAGAGCCGCCAGAGAATATATTGTTGTCGCTGGCAGCCAGCGAGCCATTGAACGGGAGTGAAATATATGATGTGTGTATCCTGGAAGCAACATAAATTCCCGGAATCTGCTTTTCAATTTTCTAAAATTCTGTGAATAACGTGGCACAGGAGAGGACGCCGAGTGCGGAGACAAAACGTGTGTTTTACATCTTTTGGCCGTTGCCCGAGCGCGGGTGCGGAGAGGAGACCCATTAGCTTTGATGAATTTCATATGCAGTCCGGGATGCCAGAACTGAGCACAAAGGAGCAGGCTTTTACGGATTGGCGGACATGTGGCAAGCATTCTGGGGTTGTGGCTTTGAATTCTTGACTTTTCATTAGGCAACAAACATTGTTTTCCGGAATTTTTCAGAATTTTCCCTTGAATTTGAAGTCTGCTATTTCAGGTGTGTAGTTTAGGGAGGGTTTTCAAAATCCCTAAATTGAAGTCAGATTCGATTTCATCATGATAAAACTTATGGGTGTTCAAGGTGTTCAAGCAAAAATCTCTAGCCCTTCTGCTTCTTGAGTTTTAAAATTTCGGACATACAGACAGACAGACAGCAAAGCAGTGCATTTTTTTGCAAAATGCTGAAAATGCACTTAAAATGTGATTTCTCACTGTTTCAACAAAAAAACGTCTTTTAGGGTTAAAAGGCCGCCGAATTTTCCCCAGAAGCATTCTCGACATCCCTCAGCGCCAGCTTGTTCCAGTGACAGGCCCGAGAGCAAAAGTTTTCCGCGCATTTTTTTTCGTGTCTCGCTATTTGCCCCGTGATTTCGTTCCCAACCCGATGAACGACGACATGACTGTAAAGTTTTACATCCTCCCAACTACGAACAAGCTGTATCATAAACAGTTTAACTTTTTCCCTTGTCAGAGGCAGATTTAAGCCGCCTTCTCCCCCGTACATTCCCATTAGATGGAGACTTTGATGTAGTGCATCAATTAGAGCAGGTGAACGTTCTTGGGGAACTCTGCTAGGGGGAAGGAAAATGCGAAAAGTGGAAAACAGGATGATAGTGAGTAAGTGCGTTTCTCGCACAATTGTGGCCGTCTGAGAATGCAGTGGGGATGCTCACCTCACAATTAATCTCCCTTCCGTAATTACCGCACTTATGCGGGCTTTTCCGGCCTTCCAATTATTTTGAGGAAATGAAGTCCAGTGCACTTACCTCGGGAGAGGGAGCGGAGGAAAAGGGGGTTGTTAGTAAAAATTCATGGCAGTTTATTGGAAAGTCGTTAAATATTAGAATCTCCAACCGTGAGATCAAAGAAGTCGTTATCTCGGCAAAGTGAAGTCAGCAGACACTCGCATTCGGTGCAAATTTTGAGCCTTAAGTCTAGGAAAAATGGGGAAAAATGGCCTAAATGTCCGCTCGGAAGTTGGGGGCGAAGGTGCGTCGTCTGTCGGAGGTCCTGCGGTCCCCCGGGTGCTCGGTGTAGCGCCTGGAGACCTCGTCGAAGGACGGCACGGACCGGGTCTTGAGCTTCCTGTCGGAGCGCGGGACAGGCTCGGGTCTGGCCGTCGGGTGCTTCGAGACTTTGATGGCGTTCTGCTCGAAAACGGAGCGCCTCGTGCCCGTCCTGTTGCTCTTGACGTTCTTGATGAACGACTGACTGACGGTGGAGCCGCGAATGAAGTCGTTCTCGATATTCTGACTCGTCTCCTCGACAGCCGCAGACCCGGCATTGAAGTACCTGCGGTGGTCCGTCATGGCGTGGACGTTCCTGCTGACCTGATGCTGCCTATTTGGGTCAGTGTTCTGCGGGACGCGCTTCTGGCTCCCACCAGTTGATGGTGGCGGAAGAATGGTGGGGATTCGCGTCGCTGTCGGCTGATTGGAAGTGCTTGGCTTGCTCCCAAAACCGCTTTTACGGTAATTGTTATCAATTTTGTACGATAACGTGTCCAAATTGCTCATTCCCGATTCATCGTCATCCGCGGACCTCTCAATAGTGTACGAGGCCGTCTCCTGCACGAGACCCCCCATCGCGGGCAGCACGATCTTGTGCTGCTTGTTCGAGGACGAGACTGAGGGGGGCTGGGGGGCGGGGGCCTTCTTGGCCGCGAGGGTCTCAAAGGCATGCACGACGCTGCCCACGTGCGTATTGACGTCGGGGATGCCGAGGGCGGGGGAGCCCGAGAAGAGGTCTCGCTGGTGCCGCACGGCCCCCACGACCAAGTCGCTCCCTCTCTGGCCCGCCTTCTCGCCACTAGCGTCCTGGAAATGTTCTGTGTATAGATTGACTGCACTTGTTTGATACAAAAGAGTTTGAATGAAAGTAAAAGAGAACGGAAAAAGGTATTCGGTGAGCCTGAAGTGTTAGGTACAAGTGTTTGTGGTGTTTGTGCGACACTCGGTGCTTACAAAGTGAAAGCCTGTGGTGCGTCTACTTTTCTGTCGTCTTTTCTAGGGGTTTCCTTTTGTTTAGAGTGCCAGAGTACAGTTGATTAGCCCTGAAATATTTTCTATTCCTAAACCTTTTTATGAAAAAAATTTTGCCAGAAAATACGTCGCTTTTCGAACCATGTAAAAAGCAGCCAGTTCGACCATCTGCTCTTTTTTTTTGAGTAATGAGACTCTAAGCTTCCCTGTGACAAGCTGATTGTCTCTCGCCCACAATTTTAAATCGATTTCCCGCAGCTGCGTGCATCCCGGAATCGCTCAAAATTGCAAATATTTACATCGCAGCGACGAGCTGGTCGTAATTGCTGACCACCATCAGCTCACTCCGCTCCAGTTCTGGCAGCAATTTGCTCGCTCCAATGTTGATTCATGGTGGCCAACATTTTATGTTTCCATCAATTTACTTGCCCAATTACTGCCATTGTGCCCAGATGGATTTGACAGATTTGCCATTTAATGCAATACGCGCGGTTCCACAATTTAATGTCCCTCCCCCCAACTATGCTTTAAAGGGCCAATCGGGCGCGCATTCACAAGGCTAATGAATTGACAAAAACGGAAATTAAATGTTTTAATTTGGGAAATTGAGTCCCGTCCCGTCCTGAGATTGACGTGTCTGCGACTGAATTCGGAGAATGGCAAACAAGAAGTGAGTCAAAGGATCTTTTATTTACTCGCTCTTTTGTCTTGAGATCGCGGGCTTTCTTACATCATTATTACTTTTTGTGACAGAGCCTAAACAAATACATTTTCTCCAACTACAATACGACATCTTACTATCACTGTCACTCTCGTCCCACCAGCACTTATTGGTTCGAGAGCTCCTCGGTTTTTAATTTCCTCTAACAGCTTGTTTTTCCGCCACCGCACTCACATGAACACTCCCAACGATGATGGTGATTGTGAGAGCTGCATTTTACGAGCGAGCACCGCGGTTTTTCTGCACACACTTCTCAGGAAAATAAATTCTCCCTTTCTCAGATTCCACTCTCATTTCGCCCCAACAACATTTTTGTGCACACTCGCATTTGTATCGCTGCCAACATTTTCTGATTTTATGAGTTTCCCTCGCTCAACGCAGTTCCAGCCGCACAACATCAATGTTTTTCGTGGCACTGCCGTTCCGGGGCGATGGGAAGGGAAGCGGGGAGGGATCAAAGGGAGGCAAAAAGTAAGTAGGGGGAAGGAATGCAGCTGAACTGTGCAATGTCGTCTTTTTAATTTCGTAAAATGGATTTTAAAAGAGGTATTACATTAGGTTTATGCGGTCACGGGGGGAGGAAAAAATTGACGACGCGGCATCAGCGGAAGGCTGATTGAAAAAACGGGGAAGGAAATGCTTATCGCGCATACAATTTGGATCGGGAGCAAAAAAGGGATAATATCCTTCTTTTTACTGCCCACTTGTTCTGTTTCTCGGAGTAGATACGACGAGAGGATAAGAAATCCCGGCCTGTGGAGTGTCCTCGTATTCTTTTACCGAGACTGAAAGAGATCTTGACCTGAAAAGGCTCTTCGAGGAAAGGAAAAGCTAGAGAGAGCTGCATCAGAGCTGATCCCATTACCAACTTTTGTATTTTTAAACAAATTTTTCACGATTTTCCGGGGTAATTGTGACGTTCCACATCGAAGTTGGTAACGTAATTTAACACTTTAATGGACAAAAGTGGACAGCACTCCCGTCAAACTTTTCCTGCACTGAAAAATGCAACGTCTCTCGCATGAGTCTCGGATGGGGAGGGAAGTCAAGGAGGACCAACAACAATAACTCGTAATATAATTTAAGGCATTCTTTATAAACAATAAGTAATGTTGCAACTAAAGTTTAACCGGGTAGAGGCACAAGTTTCCTCGCATATCACACGGAATGCACTCAAATATTTACAGAGGGAGCCTGCCCGTATTTTCTTTATCTCTCGCCTCGCAGCCTCCATGCTTCATTTGCGATGCGAGGAAGAACAATATGAGTAAAATAATAATAACGAACAGCCCTCTCCCTCTTGCCGTGATGACTTGGCAAGGAGTCGGAAAATTATGTGCAACAGCAACGAAATGCACGTCTCTGAGTTTATTATAAATAAATAGCAGGGAAACGATAGATGGAATATGAACTGCTCTCGATTCCACCGGCTTGATTACACATCAGTTACTTGATAGCTCTCCCCCACTTCCTCGTATGCGGAGGCAAGTCATGCCGAGGGAACTGTGTCACCCTGGTTGGAATGGAGCTGAGCCGGATCAAGAGAACGGGGGGTGCACTGTTGCGTGGCTCGATATGGCATTACGGGGTGATTTCTTCCGTTACGTGAGCAGCTGGCGAACCTAATAAATGCAAAACGATGATCAAAGGATCGAAGGGAAGGGCTAAACTGCATTCGAGAGCCAGTGCCGCTCTTAGGGGGCCCCCTTAGCCCATAAAGTTTTAATTTCCACGTCAAACAGGTTTTTTCAATTTTTCACCTAAATTTTGGATTGGTTTCAATTGGTGAAATATACGAAAATTCCTGCACGTGTTTAAAAGATTAAAAGGGCTCTTGGAATTTTGAAATATGAAGGCCCCATGAGTTTGAAAGGAGCCCCTAGAAATTTAAAGGGGCCCAAGAAATATTTTGGGGGGGTCCTTAGAATTTTTAGGGGGCGCCAAAAATGTTTTAGGGGCCCTTAGAGTTTTGAAGGGCCCCAGAAATATTTTTAAAGGGGCCCAAGAAATATTTTGTGGTTCCTTAGAATTTTCAGGGGGTCCCAGAAATATTTTGGAGGCCCCTAGAATTTAAAGAGGGACCCTAGAATTTTCATGGGGGCTCCTACAACCATGAACCATAAAAATTTCTACTAATTTACCGAATTTTTTAAATTTGGGAGCCCTGGGAAGTGCTCAAGTGCAGGATCCATTTCGGAAACCAAAGCGCACGAGTAACTTGAGAACACTTAATTGGGTTAATTAATTTGATCAGCATACAGCAAACTTCGGTCCATCAATATTGTTCCACCCCTCGACCAGCTCTCGTGAGCTGAGTATACTCGAAAGTTCGATTCGCCTAATGACCGGGTCTTCAGAGATGATCTTTTGGAGTTGCAGCTGCATGAAAAACCGAGAAACTTTTTCTCGCACAATACGTGTCTGATGGAGGCACATGAGCAAGTTGACGAAGTTTTAATAGGCGTATCAACATTTGCATCGACTCTGTATCGGTGCGATGGAAGTAAGTAGGTGTTGGGGGAAAATTGAGGGCAGCTCTTGCTTAATGGCATTGACAGCTCGATACACAAAGTGGGGACGAAACCATAATAATCACAACATTGGAATACTTGCCACCGCTCAGTTTGCGAACAAAAGGCTGAAGTAAATATTGCAGTCGGGCGGAGGAAACTCATTCAATCGATTGATAGTGTTTTCATTAACTTTCTCGGCTGACGATGGTATTGTTCTGTCGTGTTTCCTTGTCGGGCTTGTTGTCTTGTTTGTCGTTCAACCCACTGGCCTGGTTATGGTCTGTTATTCTTCTGAAAAGGCGTCAATAGACCATAACCGTCGAGTTGGCGATGTCTATTTTCCAGTATTTTGGCCAAGTTAATGGGTGCACGACCGAAAAAAAATGCATCACAGCATCCAGTAGCTCAGAAGAACTTAACCCTATTTTCTTTGGCATAGAGGTAAGCTCTAGAGTGCCACAAAGCTTCAGTCCCAAAGCTGACATGTTATATGCCAACTTAGAAGTCTTCCAGATATTTAAGTCATGGTCTACAGAGGTGAGGTGAGAAGAACTCGATTGGATGACAGAGGTAGCCAGTATATGCACCAACAAAGGGCAACCAAATAAACGCAGTAAAACCGATGATCGCTCGTTTCATGCCAATAACGCTCTCCAACCCCAAAACGCAATCAACATTCACTCCTCAATATTGCACTACAGTCTATTTAATGAGAAATTCCGGCCACTTTTTCAAATACCGCGATATTTTGATAGCTTATGGTAATCCTGCTGATAGTGAATTATGACATTATGGAAATATTACAATTCGACTAGAACGCACACATCGGTTATGTTCCTAGCTATATGATACTATAATAATGCAGTAATGCAAATTGGCTATTTACATTAAACAACATCCGAATATATATATATTAACCGTGTTAGCAATGCAAATGAGCTAGTAATGCTATCTAACGTGTGTGTACCTATAATTATATATAGAATGAATCCAATCAACATGTGAGCCCTAGACTTCCGTGAGAGCCTAATCTAAAGTTTGATTTGAGTCTCTACAGCGCCGTGTTCCCTTGCGCCAGCAGCTTCAGCTCGGAGTTGTGGTCGCTACCGAGCCCCACAAGCTTGCCGTGCTTCGAAGCCTTGCCGCTATTCGAGCTGCTATGTCGTTTTCGGCGACTTTTGCTATTCGAGTGATGTTGGTTTGCAGCAGAGTGGTAACCGGTCGAGTCATCAATTGAGTCAATTGATGACACGCTATAATGAGTTTGGTGGTGATAGTCTTGGTGGTGATATTGGTATTGTTGTTGTAGGTGATTATTGTGATGGTGATTATTTTGGTGGGCGTGGACATAATCTTGGCGCTATGCAACATGGTAGCCGAATGTACGTAGAACAGGAATATTCTATAATTAAACAAGAAAAGAGAGAAAGAAAGAAAACACTCATCAAAATGTTTCAGTTTTTGTGGCTAAAATGGGGGAGTTGGGGGCGGTCAGAGTGACGGACGGAGGTCCCACGGCATGCATATTTGACTCGGTTTCGGGAGGATCAACTTTCGAAATGGGAGAGGGAAAATGAGATGAGCAAATAAAGGTTCAACGATCTGAAATTCAAATTTCCACGAGCCACTGGGGCTGCAGTGATTCGCCCAAAGTGACTGAGATTTGTTCGGTGTGCCTACTGAAACAAAGCGGAACAAAACACTGCGAAAGCAAAATTGAATATTTGATTCAGTTTTTATTTTTAATACGAGTACCATAAAGCGCCTACTTGCCTCGCAATCGCATGCGAAAAGCCATGCAAAATTCATGCAGAAATTGTGTTTATGTTGTGTGTATATTTATAATATCATTATGAAATTGCAAATACGCTTCCAACAAATCTCTCTCCAGAGCACTTGAGTCGGAGCCCTCACAATATTGCGAAGCCGCGCGCCGACCCAGGCCGTTTTGGCTCATTGTGGCTGTATTAAAATGAAAAATGGCGGGATAAAGCAGAAAAATGGCAGTAAATCTCGCCCCAGGTACAGCTGCCTGTGTTTCTGCGAAGGAGAAGCCACAGCATAATGAGGGGCACTTGGAGGGAATTAGGAGGACGAGCCCGAGCGAAAGCGGCTTTCAGGAGTTTCAGCTTAGGGCCCCTCGAGAGCGAGTGGGATTTTCAGGAGCTTGCTCAAAGGATTTGCTAAAACGCAATTCAAATTTGAGGCAGGACGAAATCAAAAGGAGGATAATTGAATCGCAAAACAACGTCATCATTTTCACGAAATAAAATTACTTTTCACTTTGCGTGTGTTCTCGCGTCTGGAGATAAAGCGCGCGTTATTCACGGAGCAATTTAAATGCAAAGAAGAGGAAAGCTTGCAATTTGTTTCATCATTGCCAGCTTTTTGCCGGAATTACTTCGCGAGTACGCCTGCACCAGAGTCGTACTACGTGGCTGCAGCAATATGTTGCTAATGCCAAATTTACATTTTTATTATATTACAACATACAGAGAGGTGAAACACGACAGCGAGCGGAGTTTTATTAAAACATGGCACTGCAATTCGGCTGCCGACTGGAGTGCATTTTATCTCGAAAGGAGCTTTCAAACTTGTTCATTTTTAATTAATTTTTTACCACCGCTCTGATTTGATGCAATTCGAGCCTCGACGCGCAAATCTTCCGTGCAAAATGCGAAAATTAAATGAGGGAACCTCCTCAAAGAAAATTTCGCCCAATTCAGATTCGGAAAATTCAATTTGGACGGAGATAACCCATTGGGTCGGGCCGTTCAGTAAATGGGTAGGTACTGAGTTTATTAAATGAAGCACGAAAGTGACACACAATATGGTGAAAATTGTTGAGCAAAATGAAAGTTTATTTCCTGCCTCGCACACAGCGGGAGCGTGGCAACTTTTGTGTGTCGTCCTGAGAGTCGCTGCGATTGTGTTCAATTTAGAAATTATTGCTGCTCACTGAACTTTAGCATTGTTGTCTCCGAACAACAAACAATTTGGCGTATTTTTAGGAGCATTTTTGCATGGAGCTCTGGAGAAAATTGGGAAAATGTTCCGGGACGCAGCTGTGATTTATGATTACGTATGGCTGAGAGGGGTGAGTTGGTCGGGTCGAAGTAATAATTATGTGGTTTTCGGGACCTTTGAAAATAACTAGGGGGAGACCCCCTGCTCGCATGTGCTACGCTCGCCACTCCGCTACGGGCTTTTTTCTCCCTCTTATAACTTTATGCAAGTGTCCTTCAAGGAGCTATAACTCGTGCCAACTGTCATGAAGCTACCATAGGTAGTTAAATTCTAAGTTTTAGACCCTTCCCTCCAGGGGGCGCTAACTTCCCTCCAGAGGGCGCTAAAAATCAGTCCTTTCACAACCTTTCTAATTTTGAGTCAGAAAAGATCTGTGCAAGTTTTTAGAATTCTACGTCAAGTGATTTAGAAATGAGAGGCGAGTCGAATCCCTCATAAATTCCAGAAAGGGAAGAGGCTTTCCAAATTCCAAGAAGCGGTCTGTGCTGCTCTTGCTCATTCATAAGCCAGCTCTCGGAACATAATTACGCTTTTAAAAACTTTTAAGCCTTGGGGGTGTTAATTTTTTAAGCGAGCTCCCATTCCGAGTTCAGAAAGTTACTCTCGCAAATTGTTTACAGCCCGATAAATCACCTTTTTAATCAAATTGCGGCGGTGAAGATGATGCTGATCGTAGAAGTTGGTGGTGAAACTTTTCCATTATCTCCCCAATACCGTTCATTGCATTTGATCCCCGCATTCGCAAAGTCAAATGGCCCACTATCATAATTTTCCATTAGTTCTCCCATTATTCTATTATTTTAAAGCCCCAGCCTTTGTTCCAGCAAGGTCGTCGTCGTCTTTTTTCCCGCCTCAGCACTTTCCCCGGCCCTCCTTTAAACTTTCACATTGTTGTTCATGATAATTTTAACCATTTTATTGTTATTATTGTGTGTATGCGGTGGGCTCGGAGTAAAAGCGAGCGTGGCGGCCGGCACTAAGTAAGTGTGCTCGGGCAAAGTTTTCGCTCAAAAGGGTCCAATTTGCAAGCTGGTGGATGCTGGGAAACCAACCCATATCATAATTTATGGCTTTTCTTTGACACATACTTTGCTTTGTCCTTTATGTGCGCCACCGTAGGAGTTGTATATCGACGTTTCTTCTTTCTCTGCGGTGCAGACTGTGCCGCTTGTGTCTCGCTTCGGCAACCAAGGAGCATATTGTGGTAATACGGAGATCCCTTTATTGCATGTGTGTATGTGTATGTAAGAGCGAGCAACAGCGGGAGGACAATGTTGTTCAATTTAAGGGTTTAAAGAAAGGTGATTTGTTTTATTTATGCGGCGATGTAAGCGAAATATTGCGATATTGCGTTAGGGAAGCACAAAGAGCGTCGTTTCCGGAAAATGTCGTGATAAAGGATAAAGATATGGTTGGAAAAAAGTGGGACCATTTCAGCTTGGCAATTTTCATTTAATTGAGATTCTAGGAGTTGGGAAAACTCGTTCCAAAAATTGATAGAAAACTGTGAGGGAAAATTTCATTTTGAAATTCGCAAAATCAATTAGTAGAAAGGTATGTGGGCTAGAAATTTCATATGCAGCTCTGGAATGTTTTACAAAAGAGCCACGAGACTAGCAGCAAACTTGCTCAAAAGAACCTTTTAACGCAATGAAAATCTGATTCCGGCGCCATGTCAACATATGGTACCCTTTGACTCCCAAGCACCCACTCGAGCGAAATCGCTCTCGTGAAAAGTTTCCGCTGCAAGTTTGCGCAAGAAATGTAATGAAAAATTGAGAATTGGCACAAATTTTGTTACCTCACTCGCTTTGTCATGCTAAACTCACTTGCAGCGACTATATTCCATCACACATTCTTTTGAATTTGTGACTTCTTCATGCACACTCGTGTTATTCGAGAGAAAATACAAGAAGCGACATATCTCCTCCTGGAAGCAAATGGGGCAAATTCTTACAGCATAGCGGGGGAGTCGGTATATGTCGCTTCCTTCCTGCAGAGTATGTCTACCTGCTCGAGAGACTCGGTGGCGAACAAAAAGTTACGGAACGGAAGCCGAGAGTGATGGGATGTTGGATGCCACTGTGTTCCCAAGGTGCCTCGGCACTTGAAAAGACAAGGTGCATGACTTAGAATGTTGCAAAGTGCCCGATGGGCCCGTTCACAGACACTGCGTCGCTCCAGAACCACGGAACTGGGGACTTGCCGGCCTCGAGGAGGAGCCCGAGTGTGCATCAATGTAGCGCAACTCATCAAAAATGAAGGAATGGTAAATGAGTGTCTGAATGGGGAGCAACTTGAGCTACGATGATGAAGATAAAAAAATTTCTCGGGTGCCTTGCCGCCAGGTTGCTGGAATTCAGGCACTACATAAAATTTCATTCAGTTCTTTGTTCCGTTTCCGAGACGCAACCTGAAACTTTTTCATCTCGCTCATTTCCGAACACAAAACGTCTCGCTCGAAAGTTCGTCGAATTCTTTCATTTTACCGCCCCCTCCCCCCTCCCCCTCGCACTGTTTACGGCAATGAAATGTGTAGCATCTTGTAAAGTGAGAGGCATTCGCGAATATTTGTGTGTCAATGATGTTTTTCGCGCGAAACAAATGTTTGTTCGTGAAAATCGAGGCTCGATTGCATGCTGTGTGCAGTAACAAGGCAGCTACAAGGGAGGTGTTTGTACTCACAGTGGTGCATTCATGAAAATGTAGGGTTGCGGAACTAAAGCAAGCAGGGTGCAGAACAAAAGAAAGGTGAGGTGAGTGTAAGAGACCCGTCTCTGGCGAAAGTGTCGAGTTTCTTCCTGTTTCGCGCAAATTCGAGTTGTCATGAGAGCGTCTCGGTGAAATCTATTGTCAAGCTCTGTCGTCCACAGAATCAAGCAAAGTGCTCTTTTTTTGATTGATTTCGAGACAATGGGACGACGTTTCGGGAGAGTCATGAACATACTTACCTACAAAGGATTGAAGGCTGTGCACCGAGAAGGGGAAATCCCACCTCCTAACCCACATAATTCAAGCACTGCAACTGACAACAGCGAACGATTGAAACAAAAAGCACGCAAGAACACATGAAAATGTCATTTGCTCACATGTGTACGTGATAATCCATGAAAAATGATCCCTGCCGGAGGAGGACGTGAACGAAACACAGGCGAGCTCCGACGCTAAAAAGTGCGTATGTTTTTCACATATTCCCAACAAACTAACAGGTTCGGCGGGAGAGTAAAAAGGCGCTAGCGAGCAGTAAAGTGAGACGAGCAGCGAGCATGAGCACATCGGAGTAAAGCCCGGGGGGTGAGGCGAGGGGAGCAGGACCGACGGACAGGGGTGCAGCAGAACACGGCAGGTCGTGCTTGCACACGTTCAACGAGGTGTGGGTGGCAGTGAGGTGATGATGATGGTGCAAAGGAGGTGGGGATAAAATCGTAGAGGATCGTAGGCTAGAGGGGGAGCAAATGTTCCTCTGGTTCATAAAAATTACAGGGTGGAAAAAATTCAGTTCCCCCTCTAGCCTACAAATCTCTACGGATAAAATACACAACACAAGAAAAATAAAAGTGCACAGGTTTCAATAACAAAAAACTATATAAATTTATTCATATGCAGGAATCGATATACAAATTCAATAATAACTCTATATATGTATAGATATTATATATATCATAAATGTAACACATAGAACTAGAACCTTATCGCCTTATCGCTTTAACACATTCTTTAGTCAGCTTGGGTATTACTGGCAAACTTTAATAGTCTCATTATAGCTTATATGTATAACTATAACATGGAGTATTCACAAGGAAAATATATGTATATCGAAAAAGAAGACAGAACAGCGGTACAATAATCAAATTAATGCACAATATATAATGAGTTGGAGGTTTTGCTCGCTGCAATTTTCATTCTCTCGAACAGAGTGTTCATTCAATTTAAACGTTTACGGTGGAAAGTGTGTCTGTACAAGCTATATACAAGTTTGCTGGAGTGGCAAAAAGTTGAATTAATGAAAATGGAAAAAAAACTAAAAGTCAAGGCTGAATTTTTCATGAATGCACCTTCCCTGCCAGACTCTGCCGCGCGCAATCTCCGGCAACCGAATTATTCTACCCGGCATTTGCATAATTTTGATCTATAAATGCGCTATTAATTGACAATTTTTGCCGGCGCTTGCAACTGTTAGGAAAAATGGAGTGCCAGTTTGGCTCAATAGAAACTGTAGGTATTTAATTCAGTAGCTGGACCGAAATGTGCTCGTATTTGTATAATAAACGTATTTGTGGGTTTGTGAGGATTGTTTGGGATGCATTTGTGCATATAATGTGTAAATGTGCATCAACACCGGAATACAAATAAAATTAAAAATAATTATTCAGAACGGAATGCGGTTGTGTTGTGAGATGAAAAATGCACAGTGTTGCGGCCCAGAGAGGGGTCAGGGGCTCGCGGGGACCAGAGACACTGCCTCGGGGTCCGTCGCTGCGAAACGTGAAGAGATTACTGATTTTTGCGAACACGAATTCTGTTTGGACATGTGGCGACAACAGTAGCGAAATGCGAGGGAAATACAAAAATAAATTTAATTCAATTGATTACTTGATTAAATTTGCTTGTCGCGATTTTTTCACTAATGAATAGGAAAATGCAGACCCCGGGAGAACTCTCCACTGGACTTTAATTATTTTTCATAAATTCAAAACAGCTTCAAAAAACCTCTTGTGGCTAAAAAAATTCAATTTTAGAGTTGTCAACACGAGGTCTGAATTTGCATTCTTTAATAGTGCCATTATAGAGCCCTTCACAAGCTCCAGTGGAAACATCGAATCACAATAGTTTTTACTAAGAGGAAGAGAACTCTCAACAGAACTATCGCAATAATAATGAACACGAAAAAAAAAGAAATAAACGCATTAAAGGAGGTGAGTGCGCTTGAAGTTGCATTCCAAGAGGGATTTGGCGCGCTTATTGTCTGTCGTCGTTGTTGTGTTTGTAATGGAAATGTGGAACGGAAAAATATGAAAAATTATAGTGAAAGAATGGAGTCATTAATGTTGATAATACATCGGTATGAAGTACAAGATGGAAACAGAGCTAAGAGAAGAGAGAGAGAGAGAGCTAAAGGTGCATTGAAAGTAAAGTGCAGTCAACAGTACACAAAACATCGGTGAGGCTTAACTAGGGCCGGTCGAAAATTGCAACACTCTTGGCTGTAAAAACGTTACATTTATTTCCATTCGATATATGATACAACGCCTGCGGTTCCGGCAGCCCCAGAGCCACGTCTGGGGCTGCGTGGTTGCAATTTTCTCTCACAAAGGAGTCACGTTCCGATGTACCGACGAAATTTGTTCCACGCGTTCGCGTAGTTTAACTAATAATAATGCAATCGTAATCGTAATAATAACAATAAAATGTCCATAAATTTCTTGTTTTCTCGTACGCTATTTCTAAATTGTTCGTTTATATGTAGACGTGTTTGATGATATTCGAGTAGAAATGGCAAGTGTTTGTGATATTGGAAACACACTCACAGAAAATGTACAAAAGGAAAGCATAAATGTGCGAAATGCGGGTGGAAGCTAAATCAAAGAGACTAAAACATGACGAAAATGGGAGAGGAGAAGGCATACCAATGAGATGCGGAAACTTCCGACAAAAGGAGCAATGTTATTGTTATTTTATTGATTCGAATGGGAAAAGTTTCTTGTATATGTAGTTTTGAGAAATTGCAAATTTATTTGAGAGCCAGTGGAATTTGAATTTTCACCCCATTTGTCGGAGCAAACTTCCACCAGCTACCAGTCGGCCGCGCCTTTTCGTTTCTCGGGGCACTGCAGTCTTCCTAATTGGAAAACTTTTGATTAAACTAACTGAGCAAGTCTTCCTTTCGGGCGATCTTTAGGGTCTGCTCTCAGGAGCGAGCTTCTCGAGGCGCCAAAAATAGCTCACTGAAATTATTTATTCCACATTGTGTCGCGGTGCAATATTTCTCCCCCTTCCGTTCCCCGGGTCATATATCTCGGAGCACAAGACAGCGTCGGTACAAAAACAGTAGTGCCTCGGTGTCTTTACAACCTGTCTATTAACGTAAGCACGACCTTTTTTGCCTCGTACCCCACGAGGCGCCGTTACGCTGCCAACACCCCCCACGAGGCGTTTAATCCGTCGACACTGAAAATGAAGTTCCATCGTCATCATTATTACGAATCTGGTGGCCGGGGAAATTTTTGATAGGGGTCGTTATATTTTATTAGCAGTCTTTGCTTTCCGCATTATGGAGTTTCTCATTTTTGAGTCGTCGTAACCGTAATGATTTTATTGCGCAGCGGAGATTTGATTTTCACGCCTGGAAGTGGCCCACAAATTTTAGATCACACGCCGCCAATAAAAAGCGCCTCGCTTGATTTAATTTAATGCGTTGCGATTAGGATCGAAAGTGAGTACAAGACTTTTTATGCCTCAAGGGTGTGATACAAGAATAGGGGGGGGCGAGAAAAAAGGCCAAATTTAAACAAGGATGTGGAAAGTGAGTTGGGAAAGAAAGAAAAGTTTGATAAAGACTCGTAGCAATCTCTCACGTTCCGGTCCTAGCCTATATTGGCTCCTTTTCTTTTGTGTGCCGCAGAAAAAGTTTCGGTTCGGTTTGAATTTTTCCGCAGCGCTGCAATGTTCCCAAAGTTTTGTTTAACGGCAGCCAGGCGAGGCCTGAATTGTTTACAACAATGGCAACCTTTGATTAATTCAATCCGACAGGGGCTGGGAGGGGAGAAATCAACATGAGCAGTCTCTCATTAAGCTCCTCTTCTTTCAACAGGGCTGTAATTAATAAATAATCATGGCCCGGGGAGGAGCATTTCAAATAATAACACGCATTGCTAAGATACACAAAAGCATTCGATAGTCCTACGGGAAGGAGGATAATAATAACTTGCAGTGCAGTTGCCAGTTTTTCATTCACATCTCCTCGCTCGCGCTGCCACGCTGCGAGTGCACGGAAAAGCAGAAGGATACGAAACTACTTAATGAAAACAGCAACACGAACAGTTTGAGCGGCGCTAGGACGAGGACAGAACAAAGCAGGCAAAGTAGGGCATTCGGCTGGATTCAAAATTGCGATAAATAAATCTCAAATAAAAAATGTATTCAAAAGAAAAATACGTATACACAGACGCAAAATATGGCGCATTGAATGTCAACGCAAAATATTTCTCTCCTTAGCTACGACATAATAACTCAACAGAAATTAAATTAAGACTTACTTCTAAACTTATACTTCGGCGTTAGAGCAAGGGTAAATGTCAGATTGTCGTTGATTAGGGTAATGTAGCGATGTACCAACATAAAACACACTGTGGCATGTAGGTGTATGGTATGATATGTAGCATGTAAGTGATTCCGGCGGCGCACGGGGTGGAGAGGATAAGTAAAAAGGATGGAAGTCAATAGACGACGAGTGCACTCTTGTTGATAAACGCTTTAATAATTCCACCTTGCACTCGGGTGTGCAGTCGTTCTAATCAGGGACCGACAGAGTTGCACATTAAGTATTTGTACGGACTCGAGCGTGCTGGGGGAGCGGCAGTCGCAGCTGGCAGAGTTCAAAGAGATACGGGGAAAACACTTATATCTCGAGATAGATTGACTCAGTAATTGACTCTGAATGCGGAAGTGCCTCTTGCAGCCTCCGAGTGCTCTCGAGAGAGCTATCTCCTCCAGCAGGCGCGCGAGTCCGGGACTTTTTACATTGTATCTCCTAGCTATGACAGAGCATTTTAATTAAAGTCCTAACGTTATCTCTCATGGAAGCTCAAAATGTTGCAGAAATGTTCCTCGGCTCGACACGCCAACCTTGTTATTCCATTACATTATTCAATTATGCTATTAGCGATAGGGAAACGTCGACTCGAGTGTATACATAATGCTGTATAAAGACTATTACATCTTAACAATGTTGTGTAGGTTATTAAATTTTTCTAAACGCGTCCTTTACAAGCTACGTCTCAGTATACAGTCTAGGGATATTTTTCATTTAAAAATTTATTGTCTTATCGTAATTGAACGTTGAAATATTAAAAGAAAGTCTGCTGCTGGCTCGCTTAATCCCTTCTCTGCACCGCTTTCGAGAGATAAATTTCGCTGCCGGAGAGCGGGCTATCGATGACGATGATGACAGACGATGAAAAATTCGAGAAAAATGCTGCGTCCCTTTTTGCTGCCGACAGTAATGAGAAATTTACGACTGAAATCCATAATCCTTTCTTCGCCTCTCCCTTTCCTTCCGCTCGAGGCACTTTGCCCGATCAAAGGGGATTTAATCTCCTAAATTAATCAATCAAAATTGATTGGGTCTGTCTCTGGACATATGTCGAGGAGCCTTATCTCGCGACAACATGCGAGCTTCCTCATAAAACTTTCCCACTCTTTTTGCTGCAAAGCGTCCGTTTTTCAATTTTGCCGTCAAAAGTTGCGAGAAAAACTGGAGCACGGGTGGCTTTTCAGAACACGCCACATTTTTGACAACTTGGCAAGTTCTTGTTGGCAGCATAATTAGGGAAGTTTTTTGTGAGCGCTTTTTCAGAACTCGCAGACCGGAAGTGGCGTGAATGAGCGCAATTATGAGGTGCTGGAAGTGAAAATTTCGGGCTCCTCCACAGATTATGCGTGTGCGGCTCATAAAGTTTTCACATGTGTCGGCGGAAATATTTTATGGACTTTAATTCGCCATAAAACTGATTTTAATTGACTGAATTAGTTTTTTATGAGTTTCCACGGGAGTAGCCGCAAATTTTATGGTCAAGCGCTGATATCTTCCGGTTCAAAGTATTTTATGCTCCCGCATCTCTTTTATGGCATTTAGAAGCTCATAAAAAGAAGGAATTTCCCTCTACTTTTACGACGCGCCCCATTTCTGCATAACTCGTGTATGAGCCCGATTACAACATTTTCTAAAGCGCTTAACCCATTGACGACCCACCGACTTTGGCGATTTTTTAAGCTTTGTTCTTGAGATTAAATTTAATTGGCATTTTGATTATTACCGTGAAAATTTTTCCCTCCTTCTCTTTTCCTATTTTAAGGGGGTTATTATTGATTATTACTAGGGCACCAAAAAATTGACCCACAAAAATCAAGAGTTGACCTAACGAGTAAAAATTGACTTTTAACTGATCTTCGTAGAGGGGGGTCATATTGCATTTCTGGGCTTCCAAAGAAAAATTACTCTATAGTCGAACTTTGATTTAAATGACTTTTTGATGCCCTAATTATTACGTGACAACAATAAGTCAAACATAATTTTAAAAAAAAAATCTTGTATAAAAGGAGCCTTGAGAAGCCCAGGTAACAAAAATTTTCGGTGGGCAATGGGTTAATGGACAAACGCTCGGAGCTTAAGTCAAAGGGATGCTTCCATTAATTTTTTATGGCTCTCGCAGACTAATGAAAAGCCAGCGCATGGCCGCCGAGTCTTTCAAAGCTAATCTCCTTGATCATCTGACCGAGATTTATAAGAGAAACAAAACTCGAGCCCGCACAACTGCGTTCCAATTGCCGTAATTGGTAGAACCGGGCCCAACTTTTCCAACTCGGGGACGAAATAAATCACATTAAGGCCGAATTCCGCTTGTTTCCATTCCACATTTGCCAAATCATAACAATAATTACGAGATTCCGCCCAAATTGAACGCTACACGGCCCGAACACAACAATAATTACGCAAAATGAGCCGTCTGCGAGCCAGCAGCAAAAGGGCAATGACAAGCACAGCTTTGGTTAGCACTCATATTCGACAACCAGCTCTCGTTGCTTCTTCGATTTCGTAACAATTACATTCCGCACGTTCCCGCTCCCCCCACTGCTGCTGCTCCCCCCGCCACAGCTGGTATCCGACTGCCGCGACGACTTTCTGCTCCACGTCGACTGTCGGTAGTGGTCCAAGTAGTTCTCATGGCACGCCGCCTCCTTGCTGCTTATAAGGAGCATCGTGGCACTCCTGTTTCTGCCGGGCGGCTGCGGCACTAAATCACGACCACTCGGTTGTCTCCGACGACGGTTGTGATGGTGGTGGTGCTGGTGATGGAAGGCCGTGGCCACTTCGTGATCCAGCTCGGCGTCCTCTATGTCAAGCATGCCAGAGTTGTTGCTGGTGGTGGTGGTGGTGTAGTGGCGGGAGGAGGGACGTCGTTGCGGCGAGTAGTCGACCGGACAGGCGTATGTCTCGAAGAGGAGGGACTCCTCGCCCCCGTTGCCGCTGCTGAGGGAGCTGGAGGGGTCCTCGAGATGATTGATGGAGCCGTCGTTGCGCGAGTAGGACTTGGTGCGACGGTGCGGACGCGGCTGGACGACGTGACTAGGCGCGATGTCGTCGAACTTCTCGTCCAGGAAGGCATCCAGATATGTCAGGTTCCTCGTCAAGTCTATCTCTGATTTATAGCTCTTGTACAAGAATTTATTATGGTTCGGTCTATCACAAGATTTATTGTCGGCCCTCGCGTGCGACGTGGCGGCGATGAAGTCGTCGATGTCGTAGTTCTTCGTGAGTGGGATGGGCGGGGACTTCTGCAGACTCCTCTTGCACCGCTCCTCCAGCCGGTCCAGCTGCGACTTGACGCGAGCCTGGATCTTGTCGAGGTACTTGGCGCCCTTCTTGTCCTCGCCCCGCCGGTACTTGGCCGGAATGGGGTAGTAGATGTTCTGGTGCTGACGGCGCTGGATGTTGGCGAGCGTCGTGGACGTCTTCATGATGTCCCCCGCGCTGCCCTGTCTCTGTCGTGAGAACGAGAAGTTGAACAGATCCAGGGATTTGACTAAGCTCTTCTTATTGATTTGCGGCGCCGCAGCTGCCGTGTAGTCCTGCCGGTTGAAGGAGCACGTCGGTGGCCTGCTTGATCTGCGACGCGCTATGCTGCAGTACTTGTCGGCTCCCTCGTACCCACGTTGCTTCCGGTGCCGATTTTCACAATCAATTACCTCGGATTTGCACTCATCATCCGAGTCGGGGAGGTGTAAAATTGACTTCTTAATTTGTAATTGGGCCCCCTCGTCGTTGGCAGCCGCCGCCAGCTGCAGGGCGCAGTTCGCGATGTCGTCGAGGAAGGGATTTGTGGACTTGCGCGGTTCCGTCCGGGCTTTCAGTCTGTGAAACACGTTGTCGGCGCTCGTGCTGCTGGTGATGGCGAGCGTGCTGGTGGTAGTCGTGCTGCAGTCCGAGGAGCTGACTACCGGCATGGACTGCGACTTGCTCCGACCCTGCCCGCGTCTCTTACTCATTCTAAAGCTTATCCTAGTTCCGTCTATCGACAGGCGAGTCTCGTCGTCTACCGCGGAATCGCTTACATGCTTGAGATCATTGTGATTGTTAATGTGAGCAGGTGTCGTGTTTTGGTTGATTCTTGCATTATTATTATCGTTAGTTAGTTCGGATTGCGGGGGAAAGACGGGGGAGGGCCCCAGAAGGGGTTTCTGCTCTGAATTCTGGGAGACGGGGGTCGCGACACACTCGTCATTTGACAGTTGGTGATGGGTTTTAGATGAGGAGGTGGTGGAGTTATTAAGTGCCTGCTAAACTCTCGTGGGAGGTTGCAAGATCATTGCAGCCATTCGTACCTTCATTGCCTCGGGCGATCCCTGGAGTCCGTTGTGGTGGTGGTGGAAGCCCGTTGGCGTCGTGTAGATCGTGTCCAAGGGCGGGACTCCGGTGCTGTCGCGGGACTTCAGGTCGGCCTTTTCACTGCAATGAGAAAGAGTGTCAGATATCTGGAACAGCTGTGAGCTCTCTCTCTCACTCTTCGTGCTTGGGCAACGCTTGGGAAATTCCTCAAAGTTTCGTCATTGTAATGCAATCAGGGAGGGAAGGCGTATGCTGCAGCCATGTGACACAATTCTGCATGCATTTGCCAATCGATAAGCAATAAAGCTAGGGCGTGTTCTGCCGAAACGTGATTTGGGGAAATTTCTAAGGACATGTCGAAAAATTGGCTCTCCTGGCTCCGCCACTGGCTCTTAGGGAGGATTTTAAAAGGCCCCACTTATGGCAGCAAAGTTCAAATAGCCCAAATAAATTATTTAAGGCTTTCGTGTCCGCTCAGATCTGAAGAATTGATCCTCAGAGCATACCAGCCATTACGAATACGAGCATTAAAACTTTTCGGACGAGCAGGCAGTTTTTCCCCCGGGCCCCAATGGGTTGATGCACGTCGAAAGCCGCAAATCTGAGACACGACAGCCGAGCAGAGTCCCGAAAAGTTACCCCGCAGCTCCAGAGCTCCTTCTCCGAGCCAGTAATCCCAACTGCGGCTTGTCTTGCTCCGCAATATGCCGTAGGCACATGACACGTGTAGCAAGTGGTTAATTTAATGCAAATTGAATTGATATAAATGGATTTGTGTCCCACTCACACTTCCAGTCTAATCATGTCCTGGCAAATGGACACAAACCACGACACATTGAGTGACTTTTGGCTTTTGCATACACGGCTTACTACAGCACATGTGTGTCTCCAGGACGGGAGGTCACCAGGAATATGTTTCCACCCCAATCGGGTTTATTGCTCGTGCTCCTGGGTAGTTTGTAAGTCAATTATAATGCTGATTGCTACATATGCCAGCTCGATCATCGATTCTTCGGAGTGATGAGGTAAAATGATTGGAAACTCGTCTGCCCCCAGCGCACTTCGATTGCCTATTCAAATTGCTGGTGATTAGCTCTAAGTGGAATTTAACGCCTATTTAAAAGGGTGTAATAAGCTTGTAGAGTTTGGGGTTCGCAGGGCGGCAGCGGTTGGTGGCAAAAAGGTAGGGAAAAAAAATGAAAAAGTGGCGGTTTTCTTCTTTTTGCCCTTCTCCATTATTTTCGGTGCTCGATACACCGACCGTGTGCCTCCCGGAACTCCTCCACATTATTGATTGCCATAATTTGTTTGTGGCTGGGCATTTATAAGGGACTTAATTGCCTTGAAATTGAAATTAATTGGGGGGTTTACATGCCAACTTGTTTAGCAGTGGTTAATCCAACGCTCGACGGTCTGAGTCAATTGTTGCTTAGGCGGCACAAACGAAATGCCTCCACCGGAAGAAGTTGCGGCGTAATTAGGGGTTTCGGTGTCAATGTGGTGCCAGCACTGACAGGTTTACATGCTTTTCGTGGGGATAGGGCTTTTTACAGACCCTCAATAAACGTTCTGTTTAACGCTAACTCAACGGACTTCGCATAAAGTAACTCGAATGGGAGTAAAAACCCTCAAAGGCCATGAATATTGAAAAATACCTGGGAGACGAGCATCGATCCTGGACGCTTTACGGGATTGCGGTTAAGCAGAAACTCACGAGTGCACACGAGCGAATCTCCCGTGTATGTATGTGGCAAGGCTCGACGGACAGGTAAACACAAAGTAATTTGCTGATGATGCTCATGTTCGAATTTTTTTCAATTTAACCGGTACACCTTTATCAGCTGCAGGCGTAGTGGGGTTAGCGCAGGTGGTGGCTGGTTGATTAAGTTTCACGTGTTTTTGTATATGTGTACCTCCACGATGAAATAAAAATGCAATATCGGTTGAATGGAATCAATGAACCGTTCACGAGCCTGCTCCTCTCTCAATAGAGCCTGCTAGACACGCTCACGTACATTACATTTTGCACTTTAATTAATTAAGAACGGCATATTGACGGCGGCGGGTATTGGAGTGGAGCGATGATTGAGCACAAAAGAACTGGATATCAGTAGGATGTATGGCCAGATAGCTTGTGGGAAGCACAAAGGACGCTGTCGAACGGATGCAAGTCCTTCAAAACCAATTTCGAAGCTTCGATGGAACCGAGACTCAATCTCGTCCAAATGAAGGCCAATTAGTAGCCGAAACCCTAGCAGATGGGCTTTTTTGGTTAATTTAATCTCATTTGGGCAGATTGATTGAATTTTAATGGGGTTTTGGGGCCCCCCAATCCTACAGAGAAGCTCTTTCCCCCCATCGTGCCTTTAAATGCCGCTCTGGAAGCCCGACTTTTGAACTCCAATTACGGGAAGCCTCGCGAAATCTCTTTCTGGCGGCTTACAACAGCAAACAACGTCACGCAAGTCGTTTCCCAGGCATTTATCTGTCTCCCTTGCCTCGTCAAAATGCGCGTAAGACGCCACATGAATTTTTTATGTTATTTACTGTAAACCATTTATAAAACTTTTTAAGTACTGTCAACCGTTCATGCATGGCTGACGCAGCTGTTTTGGAGAAGAACAAGGGAGGGCTTTCCTCGCAGGTCATCAAACTCCAATCTTGCAGTGAAGCGGCAATTTAACTTGGGAAAGCGATAAAACTTTCGGGCAAGCTTCAAACTTGACACCAGACCAGAAAGTTCGGGAGCCCCCTCAAAATCGTCTTAGCATTTTTGCCTCCCACTGGCAGGCGGAATTTCAAATCAGGCTCAGTATCGACAGTACGCCTACCATGTAATTGAAAGCAAGGCTGCAAACAGTGTCCATGTAACCGAGCATGTACGGTATTTAATTAAAACCGAAATTGTTTTCCTGGGCGTGTATGTTTCTGCAGGCCGTCAGGTGCAAGAGCGATTCCACTGAGACTTTTACACTGAGCTCTTCGTGTACTTGGAACTTTAAAGGCTTTCTTGCTGCTCAAAATGAACATTTTATTTAATGAAAAAAATTTAGACAGAATTCGGCAATCAAAACTTTTTGTCCCGAGAGAATCCATTTTCAGTCCTCGTTGCTAGGAAAATTGTTGATGAAACATTCTAGAGCGATTCCAAATTCCAGGAGAAGGAGTGAAAAGGGCTGAAAAGCCAATAAAACGTCTGAAATTCGGGGGCTGAGTTATGGATTAGCTTTAATCAATTTTACGCCCGGAAAAGCCCTAAAAATGCAAAGCGTGTCGTAAATGCGGCTCTAAAACTGGCCAGCCGTAAAACGTCTCGGAGTCTGCGTCAGAAGAAGTTCCATAATTCTATAAAGTGCCAAAAATGAAATCATCATAATCCAATGGGCCATCAGCCATCACATTTCTGGGGGGAAGTGCCGTCGTGTTCCAAAGAAAATGAAACAGATGACAAAATAATCTCATTCTCTCACAACACATTTTCGCAGTAACATGTTTCAATTTAAATATCCTTTTGTGTGTCATAAAATTCTGCAACATCGACACAAGCAACAGCAATATAACAACGCAGTAAAACTCTTAATCTGATTTTATGCAAGAGCGGATTCTATGAACTGAACAGAGGAGAGAGAGGCTTGCGCTAACGCGACTCGCAAACATTATATTGCTAGGCAATAAAATTGTAGGCACGAGTATGAGAGCGGAATATGATAAAATGAAAAAATAGATAATTCTCGATGTACCTGTCTTTTTCTTTGGTGCTGTAGGTCGCTCCTCGTCCTGGGGGGATCCGAGCACATCGCAGAGGCGGGCATGGAAGGAGAAGAAAGCGAGCAAGGTAAATAATATAGTTTCATGAATGCAGAGACCAAACTGGGAAGAAAGGGGCTGTTATTGAAAGAAACACTCGGAGCCTTTTTATTTCCAGTATTTATGTTTCTCTATTTGTTGTGTCTGCGATTGCTTGGGAAAAATAAATTTTTATTGGTATTCATGATTGCGGTGCAGTTTTTGTGACATTTGCATCCCCCTTCATAAAGTTTCGAGTGGGGAAAATGGCCCAGAAAGTTTCGAAAGAAGTCGGGGACTTACCTCGGAAGCAGCACTTTTTCGTCCGAACCGCATGGATGCACAGCAGAAAGAGGATCGTGAACGCAGCCAGAACGCCACCGACGATTCCCAGGAGGTAACTTAACCCGAGTGGCTCTGTGGGAGAGAGAGAGAGAAGAGAGAACGATCAAATACCAAAAATTAATGAAATTCGCGGCGAAATGAGGAAATTTCGTTCTTAACTCATTTGCAGACAGTTTCTCGGTATTTTTTGCCGCTCTGCACTTAATTGAGTTATTATAATTGAATTTCGCTGCAAAGACAAAGCTGGTGCTGGGGGAGGAAGAGACGACCCCCCTCAGCGCGCTTTACTTCGGCACGCCGACAAGCAGAGTGGCACAAAGTTGGCAAAATGACAACAAAGCACAATTTTTCTTGAACACTTTCCAGCAATTTTAACGACTCGCTGACTAAATAGATCTAATTGCGGGTGCCGAGGCCGCCATATGGAGTGGGACTGCAGTGTTACGGACTGAAGGCTCGCCAGGGCCTCTGATCACGATTTATGACTATGTGAAAACTTAATTGAAGCTGGCTGATGCCTTTCCTTTCAAAGAGTAATTAAATTAATCCTGCAAGTCCGGGGCAAAAAACTAATTCCGAAGGAAGATAAACTAATCATCGGAGTTGCCTCTTCGTAAGTCTTTGACTTTGACGTCTTCAAACTCTCTCGCATCAAAGTCATGGGAGATTACAAGCGAAACAGATGCCGGGACGTGGCTTTGCACAAAGGGATGATGATGAGATGGTAAGTTTCCATCACAAACGGAAACTTCCTCCTCGATAGCGCTCCAGCTGACACGTAATTTATCAAAAGAAAAGTACTCGGATCCTGAGAGCGCATTAAACAGAGAAGAGTGAGTGCGATGCTCACAATAGATCACTCTGAGCTGCAACTGATGCCTCCGTCCCAGACCCGGCGTGGCAACTTTAAAGTTGGAATTTACGGGGGACATGTGTTCCAGTCACCTCAATTAAGTTTCATATAAATCACTAATGCACATGTAGGCTCGTAATAACTGTCAAATTGGTGACACATTTAATTCACGTTTAAAGCAAATTGATTTAATGGCGAGGCAGATTCCGACGCGTTTTGCTGCAAATTATTTCGCTGAAGCTGCATCACGGGTCATTTGTTTAGGGCGCCCAAAATTCAATAAAGTCAATTGTGAGAGGTCAGTGGTTTTCCATGACGAGGTTGTTGGGTGTTTTGGTTCATTTTTTTGTCTCAACTTTTCCCAAAAAATTTCGTCCATTCTCACTGAAAATGTGGACCGGATTTTTTTTTTTTAAGTATCCCAACTTTAAGAGAAATTCACTTACAATGGCCAAGAATGGCTCCATCTATCAGTTGCCTTAAAAAGGAAAGTTCGTTTAGTTCGTTTAAAGCCATTGTGAATTTTTTCGATTTAACAACAACGACTTTCATAACAAATATTTTGAGCAAAAAATTTTTTAATTTCAATTTTTGGATGTAAAAAAAATATTTGTCCGAAAAACCCTGATTTTGCCGTTCAGTTCGTTTAAAGCCATGACATTTTTCTCTTCAAAAGATTTTCTCTTCAATAATGTTTTGATTACTTTTCTTGCTTTTAAATCTTGAAAACTAGTTTTGAAACATTTTTTGAAGGGAAAACTGTCGTGGTTCTAAACGAACTGAACGGCAAAATCAGGTATTCTTAGAAAAATATTTGTTTACATCTAACAATTGAAATTTAAAAAATTTCTTTGCTCAAAATGATTTTTAAAAATTCTTTAATGGCACTAGAAAAATCGAAAAAATACACAACGGCTTCGAACGAACTGAACGCACTTTACCAGACAAATATTGGCTTGGGTTTTTTGTTAGTAGAAAAGTCGAGACAAAAATGGGAACCCAACCCAATATTTTTCAGGTACCTCGTAATGAAATTAATAGATTAAGCCTACAAAAAATTTCCGGTGCAAATTTTATATTGGTGAAATTTCTGGGCACCGTAGTCACATGTCTCCCGAGAGGAGCCTCAGCATCCCTAAAACCCATCCCTGTTCCACTCTGCTCGTCGGGTTATCTGAATCCATTTAATTGACACAGGCTCGCGCCAATGCCGGATTTACACGGTTTTTAGATCGTATCTCGGCCGGGATAAATATTCATGTAATTTTTGAAATATTACTCGAGCGCTCACGAATTTGCAGTACGACTGAATTGATGATTTTATAATGGCTTGTTTGCGAAATGCGTGCATATGGGAATTTGATGTGATAAGAGCGAAATGGATTAAATGATATGAAAATGCGAATGGTTGAAATTTTAATGAGTTTCCAATTCGGGCAATGAAACTAAAACTAGGGAGGTAGGAGGTAAAATAAAAAAAGCAAAGCACCTGCGAACATACCCTCCACTCGCAACATGATCGGGTGCCGGTCTACCCCTCGCTCGTTCTCAACGACGAGGTAGTAGGGGCGTGCGTCCTGCATATTGGCGTCGTTGATGTGGAGGGTAGCCAAGTAGCAGTCTTCCCGATTGTCTTGCTGCACGTCGTCCACCTTGTACCGGCCTGCGAACACGGAAGAAATTAGTCTCCAATTGCTCCCACTTGACCCGAGAGCCCTCCTCTCGACTCACCTATGCCGGCACCTGCCTCGAGTCGCAGAGATCCCCATTCCCATGCTACGTGACGGGGACGTGGATCGGCGCAGACTACCAGCGACAAAACGGCTGAATCACCACGTCGGACTGAAACGGTGTGGCCGTTCTCGGAATTCGTGCGGAGAACCAGGGGAGCACCTGAAACGAGAGGGAGTTGCAGGATAATGGAGGATTCTTAGAACAAATAAACATCGGCAATGATGTGTTCGGAGTAGATAATTAGATTCACTGCTGATTCGCAACTGCAGCTCAAGGCACTGGGCATTATGCTGTGCGCCCTCTGGGATGTGATGTTCCGCAGGGCTTACTCTAGCTCGTCTCTTCTCTGAGGAAACTGCAGTGGTTTGTTTTTCCAGCCTTAGAGCAAACCCTGACCCCGGTTCATCTTTTACATGACGAAGCGCATTGGAAAGCAGGTCACGTACCGACAACTTGTAATGTTACGGGATCTGATGTCACGGATCTCTCTTGTCCATTGATGTAGTTGGTAGCTCGACATTCGTATTCACCCTGATAATCGTAGCTAACATTGTTGATAACGAGCCGCGGTTCGCTTCCACGGTCCAGAACAACGGCTCCGTATCCAGGCACCCTGAAAATCAATTAAAACTTAGTTGCAATCGAAACAGCAAGCTCATGATTAATTGAAACAGTAAATTATGTTGCTCTGATTATAGCCAGAGAGCCTACCTTTGCACCCACTTGTACGTTGGGGGAGGGTTGCCTTCGGCTACGCACTCGAAGGCGGCGGGTGAAAATAATGGGGCAGTCGTGTGTCTATCGGGACCTGCTGATGTGATCCTCGGTGGGTCTGGAATACCAAATGCCTTATTCTTTTGCTCCCTTGAAAAGGGCCGACTTACATTTGACGTCGATCTGAACGGAGAGCGTCTCTGACGTGCCGACCGAGTTCTGGGCCTGGCACGTGTAAAGCCCCGCGTCTCTCCTCGACACCGGCCTGAGCTGAAGCGCCTCCTGCAAACTCGCAATCTCTGATCTCCCGGCTCTCCGCCACACTATACTGGCTTGGGGGTTGGCGTCCGCCTCGCAGCGCAGCACTAGAGAGTCTTTTCCCTCCTCCATGTCGATCTGGGGTTCCCCCATCATCCGAACGGTGGGAGCATCTGCCAAGAAAAAAAATTTTTTTCATTAACCCATTGGCTACCAAGGGATCACTGAGGGCTTCGAGGATTTTTGGTTCAGTTCTTGTGTGCGTGTAAATATTCTAAAGAAACTGAAGAGGTCTCTAGCTCCGCTCCTGGTGGTGGTACTGGTAGAAAACCCCCCTAGTTACTCCCCAGGCAGTTTTCCGGAACATGCAAAAAATCGCAGGTCTCTAGCTCTTGTAGTTTCTGAGCCTTTGCGACTCGGACGGACGGACGAACAGACAGACAGACAGACATTTCGGACACATAAGTGCATGAAACGTTTTCGTAAAATTTTTGATTGGCAATTTTCGGTTTTTCTGGGTATTACAAAAAATTAGAATACCGAAAATATGTTTTGAAATTATTTTTAGCCAATGGAATATGGGTTAAAAAAGACAGACAGACAAAAAAAATAAATATCATTAAAAAGCCCATGAATGCGAAAACGGAATAAATTAAAAATCCCCCGGCTCATCCCGCAGTGAAGGCAGGAAAGAGTGCGGAGAACAATCAATCCTCGATGGCGGTTGGCAGCGGAGCGCCTAAATGATTAATTGCTCTGCCAATTTATTTATAAGGATCATCGACTTGAATAAATGATTAGCGAAGCGCCAGTAAGAGCGTGTGATGCGTGGTGTTGATAGATCGTGGTTCAACATCATTTAATATTAATCAAATCAATTTGCGCCTACTTACATCGCACATCGAGGCGGGCCTCAACTGGGATCGCCCGCGCCTGATACGACTCGTGGAACGACAGACACTTGAGCACAGTGCCGTGCTTCTCCCGCGTCGCTGGCACTTGCACGACGGAAGCTGCAGACCACGTCCGGGGATTATCGGGTTCCGTTGCGTTCGTCTGTGGGTGCAGCGGAGACAGCTCCTGGTCGCCTGAAAGCGGATGAAAAATTCAGCGAGGGGGAAAAGAAAGAGGCTGACGGGATAATTGATGACGTTAATTAGCAGGGAGCGAGATTCCCGAGCTCAGATCCCGTCTTGACGTTATTAGAAAAGTTTCGACGACTCACGAACTCGGCGCTGAAGGAATTTTAATTAACTTTTAATTCATATTTAATTTGTTTTCGAGTGTATTGATTGGGTTTTAATTCCAGGAGAGCTCCACGAGCCGAGAATTGCCGTTTCAGCTCGTTTTGACACCGCGTTAATCCCCCCAATTAATATTTTCCCACCCCCTCTGCCGATTCCCACTTTCCCAGCGGGCTGTCAGTCCTGCTAAGTACGCCGGTATTTGCATTGTTCGTCAGGTCTGGAGTAATTTGAAAGGAATCCTGCTAAATGGACGACTATATCGGGCAGGAAATCTGACACGTTGCGACATTGAGCTCGGAAAACATGTCCCATGGCCTGTATCAGTTATGAGAGCTGTCATTTTTGCTGTCTTCCCTGGGAAACTTTTCCTTTCCGCAGAAGGAGGAAGAGATAATAAATGCAAAATGTTATGCGGATCGACATAACATGGGTCATTTGACCCTCATCAGGACGGGACATTAGACGTGACAATGCACGTGGGAAGGGGGGACCACAAGTGACCAGGACACCTGTTCAATTGGCGGTGAAAGAGCCCAATCAATAATCTCCCGTCGTTGCAATGCGGACGATTTCCTTGGCGTGGGAGTTGACACGCTATAAAGTCGCAGGAATTTGTTAAATGGCGCATTATTAAATCATTGGAATGTGCTCTCCATAAACTTGCGAACTCCGCGTTGTAACAGACTTTGCTACAGTTAGCTGCAGGGTCGAGCAGGGGTGGATATGGTCAAGGGTAGGAAAAACTTCATTTCCAATTTCCGATTTTTCTGCCATAAATCTCCGGAAAAACTTTTTTTGAGGAAAATCTAGTAATGTTAGGCCATCAGAGACCATTTTTTCCACGAAAATTTTTTCATTAAAAATCCCGAAATTGATATTTTCTTAACAAGCGGAAATTTGGTCTTTTTCAAAATTTTGGGCCAAAAATTTTTTCTCCAAAACCCACTTTTTCCTCCAAAAAGCTTCGTCAACGTGATTCAGGAGCTAAATTTAGTCGATTGAAGCCTCCAGGGACCATTTTCGTGACAAAAAATTTTTGGCCATAATTCCCGAAATTGGGTTTTCGTTAACGAACGGAGGTTTGGCCATTTTCTGAATTTCAGGTGAAAAAAGTTTTTCTCCAAAACCCATTTTTTTGGCCCAAAATCTTCGTGAACGTGATTCTAGGGGTAAACTTAGCCGTTCTAAGGCTTGAAGGACCGATTTCGAGACAAAAAATTTTTGGCCAAAAATCCTGAAATCGAGTTTCCGTTAACGAGCGGAGGTTTGGCCATTTTCTGAATTTCAGGTGAAAAAATTTTTTTCTCCAAAACTCACTTTTTTGGCCAAAAATCTTCGTGAACGTGATTCTAGGGGTAAACTTAGCCGTTCCAAGGCTTCAAGGACCAATTTCAAGACAAAAAATTTTTGGCCAAAAATCCTGAAATCGAGTTTCCGTTAACGAGCGGAGGTTTGGCCATTTTCTGAATTTCAGGTGAAAAAATTTTTTTCTCCAAAACTCACTTTTTTGGCCAAAAATCTTCGTGAACGTGATTCTAGGGGTAAACTTAGCCGTTCTAAGGCTTCAAGGACCGAAAGTAAATTTTATGTGAATTTAAAATGCCACAAAAAAGTTTCAGAATTGAAAAATTTTCATCCGAGATCTTTAATTTCAGTATTTTGAAAATTCTCGAAAAATTCTCGAAACAAACAAAAAATTCTCGAGTTCTCGAGAGTTGAAAAAGTCGAGAATCGTTAACCCTATTCAAAAAGGAATTCTCAGCCCTTGGTACTGTCCCTGAACAAGCGCCTCCCGAGTTGCTCAAGCTGGAAACGTAGGTACGTCCTTGAATCCGCCGGGTCTGCCTCCACAAACAGCGCAAGCAGACGATAATTAATTTAAAATTGAAGGCAATTGAAATTGTGTTTAATGACATTGCGGTGCCATTGGTGCCGCTCAAATGTTTGTTTTTACTGTACGCGGAATGCCACCCGAATGGTGTGATTACATGTTTTTCCAGCGATCATTCAGCTTGCCCTGCTTAATTATCCCCGCACACCCGAATCATGCGACACTTTAATTCCATTAAATGCCTCATTTTGTGCGTCTCCACGTACATTTCCGCGCGCGCCACACTCCGTACGTTTAGTTGAGTTAAGCCAGCTTAAAAGTTTTGCTCATCATCAAGCTGCTGCTCAAACAAGCCTCTTTCCCAGGATTATTAAGTCTGAATGAGGAACGAGCAGACATTTAAGCAGCTAAAGAGCATATTATTCATGTGGAGCACTTAATTGTATATTATTTAGTGTTCAGCTAGCGTTCCGTGCCCTGTGGAATGTGGATGCGGACGTTATCTTCGGTGTTTACGAGCTAATGGGACAATGGGGATACGTCAGCCTCTCGTCCTTTGTTTTCGCCACACAAAGTCTAATCTCCTCCGTCAGATTAATTTGAAAGTTACTTCATAATCCCGCACTTTTGTGGAAACACTCATGTTTGCGTGAAATTGGACTGAAGCACTTACCGGGACCGGACCCGAATCCTCTCAGGTGTCTTTTGTTGCGAAAAACTTTGAAAAATTAAACTTGAAGAGCTTCAAAAATAAAAGGCACATTTATGAAAAGCGAGACTGGTCTTTCATGCAATGAAAGCAAGTCCCAGCAAGTCATAGAAGGAATATTTCAAAGGAATTCAAGACTTAAACTCTGTTTTGTGTTGGACTCTTTGATCCTTTCTCGAAGAAGTGGGTCAATAAAACCTCAGGTTCTCCTCCCTGAAACCCAAGTCAATATAAATAATTTTGATTCGTCCCAAGATAACGTGCCAATCAAGCAGAGTACGTATAGGAGATCGTAGCTCCTGATTCCGCCTGACCACGAACTGCCAGGTCACGTAAAGCTTCAAGAGACCCTCCTTGACCTATGACCACTTGCTGACACAAGGCTTCCCACGACCTCTGTTAATTTGCAAAGCTCTCGTTGCCAATACATCAAACCTAGAACGCACGAGCGCAGGTCTTGGAGCTGTTTTGTGAATGATGATCACAAATTAAACAGACAAACAAGCAGTGAGGCAGGAGGCAGGCAAGAAAGCAAACAAGTCGACTGCAAGAGTTGCTGCCTCATAATTCTTCGATGTTTGCTGCCGCACTCTGAACGAGGTGGAGGTTCCCGGGGTTTGCTGGCGAAGAAGACGCACACCAGTAAGCATGCAACGTTCGAGACTGAGACCTGACCTGGGGCAATCTTTTGTCTACTTTGTTGTCTTATTTAATTTGAAGCAAGTTACTCTTTGTGCGCCCCAGCATCTCCTCCCTCCCCCCACGCCTAATCCAACTTAGAGTTCCCTGCGATAGCGTAATCTCCTCGTGCTTCAGAACCCCCATCGTCGTAATTAAACGAACTTTGACATCGTAATGGATTATCTTAATGGAAGTGGGTCGTTATGGGGGGATTCTGGGGCAGGCTAAAACGCATCACATGTCTGCTCGCTGGCCTACGGACGCAGCTTAGCTGATTCGGGCACAATTGAGCGGAAATGGAATGGATCGGCTTGTAACCTGCAAGGAAAATCGCCGCACGTACGTCCTAATGCAGTTTGCACTTTTGTCGGAGGCTCACGAGGCACTCTCGGAAATCCAATCAGATGACAAACAAGACAGATAGTAGCTGTAATTTGACGCAAAGTAGATAAACAGTGTTGGCAAACTAGGATTTTCTCGAGAGCCGTATTGTCAGATGTGCCAATCTGTGGTGACTTCATTAAATAATAATGTGCTGCCTCACGTCAACCAATCGCCAGGAGCGCCGGTGGAGTAATTAGAGGGGGAATCAGGGTACCAGGCGTTCCACTGGGTCGTAGATATCAATAGAGAAGTTTCCTTTGCCATTTTAAGCCCAGAAAAGCCCCACTGCTAACATAATTGGAGCCTAGGATAAGGAAGCTAGGAATTGGAGACGACATTACGAAGTTGGAATGTTCTACATTTTAGACTTGGTGAGTATTTCATCGATTTTCTCGCACAAATTACTACTGGCCGGCCTGAGATTAGTGTTCTGAGCAGGCCAGAAGCACCAGGAAACAGATTAAGCGAGAAATTCGATGAAACACTCATTAAGCCCACAATGTCGGCCATTAAAACTGCCATTAAAACTGCCCCTTCTTTCGGCTCTAAACCCTGGCTACTTTTATTTTGGGGGCTCCTTCAGTCTTCCTATGGCTTTTTTTTCCGTAGGGGCTTCTACTCTATAGTCAATTTAGAAATAACTCTCTCAGAAGGGTTCCAAGCTTTGCCAAATAAGAGGCTTGTTTTCACCCATCATTTAGTTAGTTAGGAAAATTACTGTCGGAGGAACGACGTTCATTGACTTAACGAGCTTCCATTTCGTCAGCTCGAAAACCAATTTGCATTATCGAATAACATGTCTTTGATTTCCAAACTACCGCAAAATTAATTTTCCCCATTGTTTGCTCCAACCGAGGTGAGATCTCCCCGTAACTTTGCGCATTAAAATAATCATACACGCAAACCGAGTAACAAGACTAATTAATTTGATCCGCCTGTAATTTATGGACACTGAAATATGCCTAATTCAAACACCGAGTTCGGAGCTACAAAGCAAGATGAGGTATTTATCACTTACCCAAATACCACCGCAGGAGAGCGGGCGGGTTTCCGTAGTGCGAAACGCACTTGACTGTTGCTGTGGCTCCCGAGTCCACGGTGACGTTGTGTCCGGGTGGGATGTGGATGCCTTCCTGCTCGAGCCGGGGCCGCTGTGGCGCAACTGGAAGAGACACAACAGTCAATCCGAATGGCAAGGATTTTAATTAAAAAAGCCTTTCCGGCGGCCACACATGGAACGATCCAAATTAAAAGTCAACCTAATGAATTAACACGCCGCCAGGTGTAGCATGAGAGGGAGCATTTAATTTCATTCTGCGGAAGCGAATACACCCCGAGCGGCTCCTGCATGCTGCACTTGACCCAGCTGCAAATGCAACGTACCCCAGCCCGTACCTCGAGAGGCCTCCGAGCGCCACCGAGTTGCATTATTATTATGTATTTAGTAACCATTATTACAGTAATCCTTTGTCCCGCTACATCGCTCGGCCCCCAGTCCCTGTAGCAGCCCTCATGTGCACGTGGCGGGGGCAACATATTATGTGTGCGTTGCGAAAATATGTTTCTCGTAATAATTGCTGAAAGCACCGATGTCAAGCACATGTTATGGTATCCGATACGCCGCTCCAGCCATACAACACAAACTTTTGATCCCTTCCCAGAGTTCCGAGTGCCTCACAAATTCACAAAGGCAATAATAATATTCAGCATAGTATTGTGCGAATGAGTGGCTTGCTGCTGTGGTGTCGGGTGCCATGACACGGCTTTGCTCGGCATTTAGTGACTCTTGAACGGGCTTCTCTCGTCTGGAACCCAGGCTGACTTTGTGAGGAGATCCATGAACTAGACTCAATGTTCTCAAATCTGATATTTCTCCTTACATTTTATACTTTTTCTTTGTCTTCCCTTAGTTTGTATTGGAATAGTCCCCATAGAGCCATGAGGATTGAGATTCTTTTACTAGGAACTTGAGATCAAAAAATTCTCAGAAACTTACTCGACCCCTAGCCCCGTCACTGTACAAGTATTTTTGCTTAATTAAATGACATTGACCATTTGGTCGAGTTTCAGCCAAATTGCAGCTACAAATTTTTCCCCTTACCAACTTTGGGGGCCCTCAGCTCTTCACCCTTAGGTAATAGAAACCTACTGTAGAACTGTTTTTGTCTGGATTTAATACCATCTAAAAACTGCCAAAATTTTAGCCAATTACATATCATAACTATTCTGAATTTCGGCTCAATCGGAGCAACTAAAATTTCCCCCCTTCGGTGGCCTCTCACTTCACCCCCCTTAAGTCATAGGGGCAAACATGTGTTCTATGATGTATAAAATATCAAAAATTCAGCTCAATCGGAGGAATTTTAAGGAACTTTCATACAACGGGAAAACCCCCTTAGTTACTCCCCAGGCAATTTTCCGGGAAAACCAAAGTAGTTTTACCGCCCTCCAGATCATACATGAAAACATGCAAAACACCGCAAGTCTCTAGCTCTTGTAGTTTCGAAGCTGGTGTATAGACAGACGAACATATCGGACACATAAGTGCATTTTTTTCAAAATGAATAAAAATGCACCAAAAAAAGCTTTTCTAGAAAAATCTCATAAAGGAAGCCTTTTCGAGAGAATTTGCTATGCCAATACGACTTCGCAGGAAAAGCCGAGAGAAGGCCGAGTCTACCCCAGCAGCACATTCATAAAATATTATTTTGTTTGCGTCGTGTAATATTACTAGCAATTTATGCTTATTCCGGGAAATGACTAAAATAAAATATTAACATACTGTTTTTTGCCCCATCCACACGTTCGTCGGTGAGTCGGTCCTCGTCCTCGGCTCTCACACTGCTCCCATGATAGAGTTCTGATATTTATGTATATTTAAAATTTTATATCCTCTTCTATGCGAAACTGCTGGCATGCAGAATACAAACACAGCTCACTTTAATATTTTAGCTCCGTCATAGACACGTCTGCGTATATGCCAGACGCTTGATTTATCTAGCAGCCGAAGGAGTAGCTGGTATCTGCGGGCTGGGGCGCTAGAACTTCCAGAAATTGATTCATCCATCTTTTATCGGGACGGGGGGGAAGGGAGGGGGGCAAGAAGCCTGTATAAATTTTCAATAAATCAGGAGATTGCGGTTGCATAGCCTGGAATCTCGACAAAAATTGCGCGCCATAAATTATCGCAAAATTGAAATTTTTCAGGACTCAAGTAATGGGGCTCTGGTGGAGATGTTTGCCTACTAATTGGCACAATCCGTCACGCCTTGATTGAGTGCATTCAATAAAGACTCAATTTACAGCGTCTCGGGTTTCACAAGCTGATGAATGCCCTCAAAATTTGTTCCCTAAACTTTGTTTTTGGATCCCCATAATTGGCCTCATGTAGGAGCAGAGAGTTGTTGTAGCATAAATGGAGAACTGAGAAGCGTCAGATGTCTGCCCGAGAGGCTTCTAAGGCTCAAAATAACACACGTGCCTTTTGTTTGAAATATTTAGCCCCAAATGAACTGGGGAACGAGTCGACTCGTTCCTAATATTTAATTGCACTTTAAACCCATACGCCAGCTAATTTCGCCTTGGCAAGGAGAGCATGCGAAGTTTTCGCTGTTAAATTATAACAAATATTGTTTTATTCACGAATGATGGCTTGTCGGGCTCAATTGGCCTACTCTCATCGCTGCAGTCCCCAGCCGGGCTGGCAAGCGAACGAGTATTCGGAGCTACACACGTTCCAATTGTTGCACTCTAACGGCAGGAGTCAGCGCATCGTCGAGCAAGAGGACCGACCTGTATGACGATGATGGATGGTTATGCACGAGCATATGTTGGGACAAAACGTCGACAAATGTGAAAATGAAAATTGATTATGTTGTTCATAATTAATGAGGACACGTAAAGTCGGACCTACCTCGAACTACGAGCCGCACTGGCTGACTGGTAAGCGCGTCTTGTGTGGTGAAATCGCTCGCCGTCACCTGGCACTCCCAGATGCCATCGTCGAAATCGAGTGTCGCCGATCTCACCCAGAGTGAGCAGTCGCCTCCGGGATGCGTCGCGTGGATCCCCAGCGACGCGCTCGCCCACTCGTACTTCTTCGGGTAGATGCCAACAGGTTTGTTGTCCTTCTGCCACGAGCACACTCCCCGCTTTTCTATCACCTTGCACGTCAGAAGTGCATCTTCACCCGGATTTACTTCTGTGTACCTCGGTTGCTCGGCGAATCTCTGCAATCCGGTGGAAACTGCAATTAAAAAAGGGAGACAAGTGCTTAAGTGGCGAGAAACAAAGGTTTTTGCGGTGTGCAATTAAAAACTGGCTGCTTGAACGCTCAACAGTCGCTTCATTTTCTCAAATGACTTGCAAATTTCAGACACCGGAGTGTCATTGCCGATAAATTCTCGCAAAATCTCCTTTGTGACTACCGTGAGGACGGAGCGGAACGAAGAAAGCTGAAATTCAATTTATTTGTCCGACAATAAAGGTTTTATAATCGCCTTGGAGCCCGGTAACGTCTGAAATAACGATTCAGGCAAAACAAACAGCTAATCCAGAGCCAGATTGGGGATTTTGTGTGAGCAAAGTACCGCCCCATCCGACTCCAGCTCTGGCCGACACCGAAATTTGTATATGCAAAATGCATCCGAAATAAATTGTTTTGATTCTTCATTTCCAAAGAAGGGATTTCATTCCTATTTACCATCCGCTCCAATTCGGAGCTCGAAACGTAAATATCTATCGAGGCAGGAGATGAATTGAACATGGACGATGAGAGAAATGGGGAGAGGCGTACGGTGTGCCGGATAAAAAAGAGATTATATGTCGAAATGACAGAAGCATGCACATTTGCTGGCTCACAATAATAAAGACTCTTCTCCCGTCTGCGTCTCAGCCAGGCCAGGCCAGCAGGGATGGACGGAGAGCTCGTCGATAATCAACAAACAATAAATAGGTGTTGGCTCACATCCAGCGCATCCCGGAATCGAAAATGTGAATTCGTTTTCTCCACAACAGACTGCGCCGGGGGACTGGGACGGGATTGGAAGATGTTTTCAATGTGCGTCCTATTTCATGCCTGTTTGCCGACGTCGACGGCAACTTGCACTAACTTGGCTTCTAACATATGTAGAGGTACGTTTTCGGGCCAGCAACGACTTGTACGTGATTTACCCTGCTCCCCGGCGGTTTCCAGACTCCCACCGACCGACACTTGGGGGAAGACTTTGGGGTTTGAAGGGTACAATTGCTTGCGATACACGAGGCCCGTCAATAAATTTCCAGAGCGGAAAAATATGGAAAAGGAAATGCGATTTGAATACAGTTTTTACTGGAGCGCCACCCACTCACCGAACATCGGGCTAAGGATTTTCAATTTTCCGACAACAATGGGCGAAGCATGGGTTGATTGTCTGCCGGGGACGGTGAAGCAGCTAATATGGCCGGTCTTTTGTGAAATGTCATCTTGTTTCCATAGTGTGAAGCCGGTTTATTTATTTTCCAACAAGCTTAGCCATCCGATGACGGCTCGTATTCATGGTAGCTGACCGGGAGGCTTATTTTCCAGCACTCGTGTCACTTTGAGTGGCTTTTGTCAGGAGCAGCGAGAGTATTTTCAGCTAGAATCATTCTCTCTGAAGTGTCGTCTGGCAGGCAGCTCGGAAGCTGGCTTGAATGACCGAAATAAATAATTGAAAGGAGCACGAGACATTTTTTCAGGCGCATATTTGGTTTTCTGAATAATAAATAGAAGCCACAAAGGCAGATGCTGGGGTGGATATTTCGTCAGTCGTCTGGACGGGAAACGAGTGTCAGCGGTGTGGACGTTTTGGCAACGTTTTAGAAAGGTCTTCATGTTAATGCTCTGTCAGCTTGATGGCATTTTGATCTCGCAACGCTTCGCAATGGGAAGAAAAGTTGGGAAGCCAAAAAGTCAGAAACTCGGAATAAAACAATGCGAAAATTACCACATATCCAGGGCTAAACTTTTCGCATTTGTTTCGGCTCACACACATAAGAAAATCATCACAGCTTGGGGAGGGAGGCAAAACATCGCATGTAAATTATCCGAGAACATGCAATGTATCAAATTGTGATAAAATGTGATAAAAAAGGGATGCCACAACACACATTGCACATAATGTTTTATGATGCAATCCCCCAGCAAACATACAATATTTCGTTTCAAGCTCTGCTGGCTCGTCCAGGATCGCTTGCAAACTTATCAATGTCCAAAGTGAGTGCAAACAGCACACATATGAGCCTCGCATATGGGAGCAAATACTGGGACGAGCACAAAGAAATTTATTAGAATAGAAGCTGTCTGTAAATCGGAGAGAACCCTCGGTTTGCGTCCGACATGTTTTGGGCAGAGATGGCCCTTCGTAGATTTTCCTAAGCAATCACAGGCTTATGACTAATGGGTCTCAACAATACTACGCAACCTAAAAAATGGGTCTCAACAATACTACGCAGCCTAAAAAACCTACACAGCCTAAAACTCCCTCAATCCTGGAAACCTTTACAGCCTTAAATCCCTACGCAACCAAAACCCTTCGCAATCAAACAACACTACGCAGCCGAAAAACCCTACGCAGCCTAAAACTTTTTAGCCTTAAACCCTACGCAACCAAAACCATTCACAATCAAACAAAACTACGCAGCCAAAAAAACCCTACGCAGCCAAAAACCTTCTCAATCTAGGAAACCTTCACAGCTTAAAACCCGTACGCAGCCAAAAAAACCCTACGCAGCCTAAAACTCCCTCAATCCTGGAAACCTGTACAGCCTTAAACCCTACGCAACCAAAACCCTTCGCAATCAAACAACACTACGCAGCCAAAGACACCTTACGCAGTCAAATACCTCCTCAATCAAGGAAACCTTCACAGCTTAAAACCCGTACGCAGCCAAAAACCTTCTCAATCTAGGAAACCTTCACAGCCTAAAACCCCAAGCTGCCGAAAACCCTACGCAACCAAAAACCCGTACGCAGCCAAAAACCAATGCAGCAATAAAAGCCTCTGTAGCGAAGAAACAATCTTGAAAACCTACGCAACCAAAAGCTACGCAGCCTAAGAAATCTACCCCCAGCCCCCCAAAAGTCCATCCCTGGCAAGAAAATTGGGTCAACAAGGGATTTATTGAGCGGGGGAAAATTACGAATTCTTGTCCCTGAATGCTACATCCCTGATCCCCCTCAGCACCACCTCGGCAGCCGTAGGAACACAGAATATTTGGGTCAACTTTTGAAACTCGCTATCTGTCGAGTAGATGTCATTCGACGACAATATCGGGCTGTTTCGCGTTGCATTCTGCTGCGAATTCAACTTTTAATTTAGCGCACAACAAAGTGCTTTCATTTAAGCTTTGATGTCATTCCGCTCCTCGTGATTGAATGACCCAATCTATATCCCGGGGCGAAGCGAGCTCCAAAGGATTTTCGTGCTTTCACGGGATTGGCACATGCACTGCGAGTCTCCAAGGACGTTTCAATTACAGATATGTCAGAGGATTAAATGGAATGTCGGTTTATTATGTGCAGGAGAGAGGAAGAGAGAGTCGGGATGGGTCGGGAATCGAGATCTGGCGAAGTGCTCGAATGAAACAATGCAAAAACAATATTATTTTCCTCCATTGCGGGAATCCTTTTTCCATTTCCTAACTAATTCCGCCTAGCGAGGCCGGAGTTGGTGGGCAAAAAATGAAATCGAGATTTCTATTGAATTGAAAGCACTGAGCTGGGCTGATGATGCGCACTTTGTAGGGCTGCACTTTCAATATTGCTCCGATCCCAGAGAAATCCATCGGAGCAGAACAAAGGGGAATAGGCGAGAGCCCGTCAATCGATCATTATAATTGTCATCATTCATGCTGAATGTTTTGCAGAATAACAGTCGCAAAAGAAAGGGCTGAGAGGAAAGCCCGGTTCACTCGAGAGCGTAACGTAAGTACTTAAAAGCACTGGAAGAGCGGCATGGCATCCGAAGCACTTCTCGTCATATCGTCGATGCCATTAGAAATTGCCAGGCCCGTTTCTTGCGACTCTGCTTTTTTTTCTGCCTCTCCTCTCTCTCACTTACTTCGTCTACGACGCAGTGTAGCGCAGCAACGGCCACATTCTATCTCAGCCATTGTTGAGTCGATTGATTTGCAGGAGCCTCACATACATATTGATACCATGATGAACAATTGCACTGGTTCTTGGGGGCTTCAATTGTATAACTCTCCTCTTTGTGCTCTTTATGCATGGAAAATGTGCAATATTTGCTAGCATTTTTTATTGCATTCAAATTGCCAATTGTTGGAACTGCCAGAAAGGACCTTAAACGGCTTCAACTTTCCTGTGATTCCCTCCTTGATTTGAAAAAAAGGCTAGTTAAATTATGATTGCTGGAAAAGCAGGCAGTTGCGTCTCTAATTCGCGGAATGAGACCCGAAATGTGACGCTTATCCGCACAAAAAGCGACCAAATTGCCTACCATCATGCCCAACGATGTGTTGTCGAGCGGCAAAGTCGGGAGCAAAAAGAGGTTCGGATACGTAATGAATTAAAACCGCAAGACGCGTGCTTAATTTGAAAATAATGAGAAATTTCATTTCCTCCGACTAGCGACTCCTTAACCCGCACTCGTCTGCTTACCTGCTGCCTGCCGCCTGCGAAAAATTCCTCTCGTTTTTTCCCGTCAATTCTCACGCAATGATTAAAAGTGATGGAAAATGGTGGAAAAGCGACGTTTCGGAACTTTCTCAAATACGAACCAGCACCATGATTGAGTGGGATTTGAATTTGATGGGGGCTCCGAGGGGGTGAGGCGGATTGGAAAAATTGAATTCCTCCATGCATCGATGGGACCTGTTTACAATATTTATTCGGGGAGTAGAGCAAAACAAAACCATGGGACCGGAAATATAATGAGTTTTGGGACATTGGCGCGACGGCACGCAGAGGTCGTTTTGTTTTTATTTTCATCGTCAACGACCAGCGTCGGCGTCGATGTCATGCCGACTCCAACTTTTCACATCACCGTTATTATGCTTATTTACTGAGCTCTAGCCCATCGGTGTCCCAAACTTTTCTCGTTCCGGGCTTCAACTTTAACTCGGAATTCCGTCTCCCCACGAGATGGCCACCGAGGTGGAAGGAAGGACCTGCACTTTTTCTGGGAAGCTCGGATGATCACTGGGGTGTGCGACACAAACACATTTTCCTATTAGCTGCCTTCTTCCGTCTCGCTGGCAAACTTTGGACGGCGCAGCGACGGCGACAATAAACATTAGAATAACGTACGACATACGATCTCACGATCCGGGCAGCCGATTGCGAAGTAGCTGCTCAGCACGAGCCGAAAGAACTTTCCTCTCCCTTACATGGAATTTTTAAACTGCTTCATAAATTTCCACATGAAGTTTACATTTGTTTTGGTTCACGTCGACGTTCCCCCTCATCCCCCGTCCCCGCTGCAGACTCAGTCGTACGCCTTGATTTATTGCCTCTTTGTCGGCCCGACTCAAGGCTCCTGCTGCCGTGGCCGTGGAGCAAAAACAAACGGGTGTAAAATGGAATTCATTTCCTTGCTTCCACCTTCCTTTGTGCCTTCATCTTCGATGCAATTTTCATTGTCCGACTGCGGTGAGAACGGGGGGAAAGGGGGTGGTGAGTGCCATGGTAAGCCACCATGACTCGCGCATCAGCCACATCATGCGGAATTTATGGATCTCCAAGGCAAATTGAATAAATATTTTAATGTTCTTTGTCAACAGATAGCGCTCCCTTGCTCTAGCGAGGATGGGGAATGCCACAACGTCAGCGTTGGCAAAAATTTTAATCTAGGCTCATCGTTTCCATTTGACGTCCATTAGAGCGAATGAAAATATGTCGGATTAGCTGCCACAGTGAATAAAATGTAGCTTTTCGCAGTTTGCAACCGGTTACGGTTTGTCCGTCGGTGCATTTTTTGTGTGTGCAAGCCCTGAGTGATCTGCATGGAGCTCGTTAAAGCCAGGTTTCAATATCCCGGAGCCCGACCGACACATAATTGCAGTTCAAACTGCCACTCTCTGACCAGATACTGGATGAAATTTATGCATCCCCTGGCACATCCTCAGACACTTGTTTTATCCGAGTGCGGCAGGCTTCCTCTTCATTATGGGATCCGAAAGACTGGAATAAAATATGCATGCAATATGCATAGCTAAGCAAGGATTTACATCCATTTCAACCACTTTAGCTCGGTTGGCACTGCATTCCGTCCCCTTTTGTGCTGCTGTCTTTCGACAGGCTCTGTCGATTCCATTTAAATCCTTTAATACAGTAAAAAACACTTAATTGACAAAACTAGGTTGGGAAAATAGTGGCCTGTCAATAGCGCCACGGAGACATGCAAAGGAGGCCCCGCTTTTCGCGGGAAATCGTTTTTCTTTTCATGCACAGCTAGCTCGCAAATAAATGCCACACCATCACTTCTATTATCCGATTTGGCATCATCGTAGATTTGCATAGTCTCGAAACGCAAAACTCGCTTTACAGCATAAAGCTTTTAGGAATATGCAGCGGCATGAACAACACACTAGTTTCATTTCAGGGAGGGGGGGGGGGGGGGTGCGGGGGTGTGGGAACATGGGGGATTTACAGTATGTACACAGTGATAAACTTATCGACAAACTCCCATCATAAGTGTGTAAACATTGGATGTTGTTTGGCGAAAGTTCGTAACAATCTTCGGAGACAACTTTGTTGCCGGAAAGATGGAGTATTTCCTAACATTCAATTTCCTCTTTTTAGTGCATTTTCAAATGCACTCATGTGTCCGATATGTCCGTCTGTCCGTCCGTCTGAGTCGTGAGGGCTTCAAAACTACAAGAGCTAGAAAAACTGCCTGGGGGCTGATTAAGGGGGTGTTCTCGTTGTATGAAAGTTCCGCATACTTTGTCTGATTGAGCTGAATTTTGGATAGCAAAATCTAGCAAATCATAGAACACATGTTAGCCCTTATCACTTCTAGAAAAGAGAATTATTTTTCTCTGTTTGTCTACTCCATAAGAAGAGCAACCAAGGTAAAAATTTTCATGCTCAAAGGTTCGTCCTCGACTAAGCTTTAATCATGTTTTCAGAGGGAAGCAAAAAAAGTGGGATTTCAGCCCCAAACCTGCAGCTCCTCCGCTGTGACGCGGGTGAAAAGTTTCATTTCCTCGCATGACTCGGATGTCGGTACCTCAATATTTAATTAGGCGGTGATTTCCAAGATACGGGTAAGGGTTCAGCACCTCTCTTACTCGTGTCTCATCGGATCCCCCGTAATGACACTTATTTCCTAGCGGAAAGCGCGCTCGAGATCCTCTCCTATTTCCACACACAAGCTAATTTGAGATTAGAAAACCTTTCCAATTTGCATGTTAATGAGTTATTGAAATGCACGGAGGCACGATCCAGATTTATAAAAAGTGTATGGTTGAGTGAACCCTTTTACTTGAGTATGTGACCTGAATTTCAATTTGGTATCAAAGCCCCATTTATACCCGTCGACGTACACACACACGAGGCTAGGCTCTCCCATGTAGTGGCAGCGGTAGCGGCAGCGACGGAGATGTGATGTGGATGCACGGTTGAGCTGCCATCCTATTCGAGTGCTTTCACAAAGTGGCACCGCACATACTCTAGCTTGGCTGTGCGCTGATATTTTTCATCATTTCGTCTATATTTCATCTACTTAATAAATAAATTCATCGATGTCGGAGCAGCGCAACACTGGAATGTGGGAAATCTCTATTCATTTTCATTCACATTGCTGTGGAGCTTTTCTCTCTTCCGAATCTGTGTATGTGGCGGGGGATAACAAGTCGGCACATACATCGGTGATGTTGAAAAGCGGAAATTCCCGCGTAAGAACACGTAACACGTGTGTAATAAATTCAAACGACGGTGGTGCAGCACGGCCATGGTAATTTAGGCACCCATTCTTCCTTCTTTTCCTCCATCGGAAGCACACAGTGGGTAAGAAATAAATTTGGGGCCTTCTTTATTTTTATGTCTGTCCGTCTATCCGTCTGTCAGTCCGTCCGAGTCGCAAAGGCTCCGAAACTACAAGAGCTAGAGACCTGCGGGTTTTTGCATATTGTCATGTACGGTCTTGAGGGTGGAGGAACTACTTTGATTTTTCCGGAAACCTGCCTTGGGGGTAATTAAGGGGGTTTTCCCGTTGTATGAAAGTTCCGTATACTTCGTCCGATTGAGCTGAATTTTGGATATGTCATAGATCATGTCAAATCTAGCAAATTATAGAACACATGTTTGCCTCTATCACTTAAGGGAGAGGGCGAAGAAGCCACACAAGGGTGGAAAATTTTAGTTGCTCCAATTGAGCTGAATATTTTATACGTTGAAGAACTTGTAAAACCTAGCAAATAACTGTTGTACAATGTACTCGTACCACCACCAAGGATGAAGCTAGAGGCCCTTTAAGTTTCTGCAGAAACTGATATTTGGACAAAAGATGTTCACTTCGACCTAACTTTGCAACGATGCCGACTTGAAAATGTTGTAAAAATTTTTCCATTCCTAAGACAAAAATAACTCTCTTCTATGGACTAGCTTTTTGGCCAAAACCTCGACCCACTGTGCACTGTCTGTGCCCCTCCCTGAGCGACGCAGGATCGGCAATCTGGCAGGCAATTTTATGCTGCCACCGTTTCTGATTGCACAGGTGATTTGTGTGCAGTCGATTCTGAAAGCCCCAGAATCCCAATGTAAAACCCATTCATTGATTGAGAGGAGAGACATGATTGTCGACTGGAACATTCTTTGATCGGTTTATGCAAAATGTGTGGGCTCGGTGGCAATTGAAGTGGCTGCAACCCCGAGTCCCACCGGTGTCATTAGTTGCTAGGGGGAATTCCGACGATGAATTTGAATGCGATTTCGGTCGATGAAAGGGAGTTAATAACGCAAAGCCGGGTACAGAAGAGTCCCAATAATCGTAAAAGTTTCCTCAAGCACGTCATAATTCCGGTCCTGCTGATGGATTTCTTATGACTGTCGCCCGAAAATAACATTAATGAATCACATTTATGGCTCGCCATAATCCGGCTGACGAGCGTCGTTGACCGTGGAAAACAAAGAGTCGAGGTCCACCCACGCGCCGAAACGTGTGTCTCTCGCTCTGTATTATCGTGTTGAGCTCGAGCAACAAATAACGAGAGACAGCGTGAAGTGGGTCCTCGGGGACTTTATCAATTTCTCTCGTGTTATGTTGTGTAAGCTGTTCCTTTCCCTTTTTTATGCCGCTCTTCCTTCCGTCCGTGCTGCGCAACTCGACTCTGGGACTTTATTATAATCCAAAATGTTTACATATTTCCTTCTTGGCAACGTCAGGGCTTTGTTTCAAGGTGGACACCGACCGAACCTGCCACTGCGATCCCTGGAGCCTCTCCCTCATCGGCTCGGTCTCTGGATCTACGTACAATTTCGCGAAAAGTATCTTTGTTTGCGCGACAGCGACATTACAATAATGATGAAAAGTTTTTTCTCCCTTTTCTGAGCGAAAAAAATAGTAAAACAATTGCTTCTTGACTTCGAGGTCGGATATCAAAGCTGGATTCATGTTTCCGAGTGGTTCTGCATTTCGAAGACAAAAATGTCCATTATAATCGACTTGAGAGCCCGTAATGACAGAAATACTGCAGAATGGGTGGGACAATTGGTGCTCATTGGAACATGAAACCCCTTCCAATTTCACGGTTCCTAGGTGTTGAGTGAAGCAGAGGAAGAGTGTCGTGTCCGGGTATTTTAAGCGACAGAGGGTCAGTCTGTGCGGAGTTATGAACCTGGGAAAGGTGGTCAATAAACAAAGTCGACAAAGAGCGCGCCTTACGAGTTAATAAAATGCTTCCTCCTTCAATAAAACGTCACGGAACCACTCTTAAATTTCCCCCGGCACGGCCTGGACTTCCCTGGCGTAGCCAGATTCAGGTTGGAGGTCTGTCAAACTGAAACAATATCCACCCGGCACGTCCCTGAAGGGCAGCGGAATTTACAATCCCTTTTATTAGGGAGCAAACGAGAAACGAGATAAAATCTTATTTATTTAATGCAATAAAAAACGCTCTGAACCGGCTCATTTCAGTCCGTTAGCCATGCGGAGCTGCAGCATCCCCAATTACGTATTCACAACGTGCTAGCAATGACGAGATTAAACAATTTTCATTTTTATCATCATCATTACTATCATCATTACCATCGTTGCTGTCGTCGCAGAAGCTGCGTCCTTCGCATTTCGCAAACCTTGTAAAGCTTTCCTCGCACAAGACTGTTTAATTGCTGTCATTCAGGCAAGCAATCTCATTCTTCTCTACATTGCACCTCGTCAACATTATAATTGTGACAATTACGAGACCAAACAGTGTCGCGTTGCCGCTCAACTTACAATTATTATTGCCCCCTCCCCGCCACCATCGTCGTCTTTGCTGTCTTCGTCGTAAAGCGGTAATGCACGGTTTCGCTGCTTAAAAGTTTCTCGTCGACGAGGTATACGGCGAGCTATCGGGCCAATTCGACGGCAAAAGAGTTGCGGGACGCACACGTACTCATAAGTTCACGACAAAGGATTTACGGCAGACGATTCGGTAGTCGGAGCGGAACGCGCGTCACGTTCACTCAACCATATCTTCAACTTTTGGCTCGGTGAGCTCTCTTTCGCTCCCCATGTGTCTCTGCCACGACACACTTTGTTGCAGTCAGAGGTGTAACTAACATAACTTTGGTGGGAAAAAACGTTAAAAATTTTTCTTTGATTTTCAGGCCAAATTTTCAGGATTTTAAGGGATAATTTCGTTCCTTTCTTTTCGACTTTTTCAGCCCAAAATTCCCAGAAGCACATTTTTAGACATAAATCTAGACAATTAAGGTCATGAGAGACCAGTTTCCATTTTTAACGAGTAATTTTCAAATTTTGAGCAAAAACGTTTTTCTCCAATATCCACTTTTTTGGCCCAAAATCTCCGGAAACGGAGTTTTTGACCTCAATTTAATCGCTTAAGCCAATAAACGACCATTTTATCGTCAAAAAATTATCATAAAAATCCTGAAATTGAGATTTTCTTACCAACGAATTTTCAAAATTTTGGGCCAAAAACCGTTTTTCTCCAAATTCCACTTTTTTGGCCCCAAAACTCTGGAATTGCAGTTCCTGAGCTGAATCTAGTCGTTTTAGGCTAATAAACGACCATTTTCTCGACACAAAATTTTTCACGGAAAATCCCAAAATTGAGTTAGAGTCGTAATTCTCCACGAGCTACGCCTCTGAACTAGCGAGCTTAGATGCAGAGCCCATTCAAATTATTTAGGTGGAAGCCGCGCGAACGAGTATCACGGCAGTTTTGAGGTTTGCTGGTGAAAACACATATTTTACACACAAATCGGTACATTGTCGAGTCTCTTTGGCGACTCTGGTCATTGGCATCGTACCGCGCCTGATAAAGTGACCAGCGGTGGGTTGGACTACACAATGGCGTGAATGATTCACGTAGAAATTATTTCGCGCAATTTAGGTTCATTCACAAAAGCGGCCGTAGAAATTGGTGATGTTATTGTTTTTGTCTCTGTTGTGGAAATTTCAATAAGTGCAGTACGTTCCCGAGGCCCTTGGCTAAATATTTCATTGAAACCGCACGACGCAATGGAATGCGATCGGCACAAAACGCACAAAAGAGCCAACGAGGAACGTCCGAGCGAATGCGATTTATTAGTAATCAATGAATGTAGCTTTGAATTCTAATTTCGAAAATAAATATAATTTATAATTTATTCTTTTGGTATCGCAGCAGCTTCCGGCCTACGAATAAGAATTCTTTGGAGCCAACGCATGACTGAGCTTAGGGCTCTTGACTCTTGGTGACGATTTAATTAATGAATATGACTCCTAACAGAGCAGAGAAAACGAGACTTTAATTGAGAATTCACGAGCCCCAAGCTGACGACGGGCTTCTCGGCGAAAGTGGGGCTCACGTGAAACACTCGAATCAATCTCCTTTCCAAAGTGATTGAAATCCGGAAAACTCGAAAACATTTGCATCGTGTGGATGTAGGCGGCTGTATGGAGATAAATGGATGAAAAATAAACAAAGATGTCAAACAACATAGACGAATTGGCAGAAGATCTGTTTCCGACGAAGACAAACAAGTATGTAGAAAAGAAGTGCTCATTCGAAATCGGGATCCAGAGATTTGAAATGTTTGTTTTTCATCGCATTTTCCACTGTCTGCGTGCCTTCCACTCGTCTACCTTCGCAACGGTCCCCATCAAATTACGGAGAAGACTCGTACTTGGAAAAGTCTTTGCCAAAATCGTTTTATTAGATGAGGACGTAATGGCGCACGAAACATCTTTGATCTGCGTCGGGCGGGGAAATCAAAAGGTTCGTTGTCGTGGAAAATGATTTGTGCGAGACGGAGAGTCTAGTTCTAATGAAAAAATCTCATGAAAAAGGGATACACGTCCTTGAACCGATGAGGCTTCAGCTCGGTTTTAATTCTACCCCGTCGCTTCCGGCTTATCTCCCGCATGTACTCGCGTTAGGCGTTATTTTTCATTCCTCCGCTCCGTACTTGTATTGTACATTTTTTATTGTTCATCTCAATGAAGTACGAAAAGCGGCAAAAACGGAATGGAAAATGAGAAAAAACAACAACTGTGATATACCATATCGCAGCGCGATAAGCATTATTTATATAAAGATACAAGAAATATATGCGGAAGGGAAGCAGAGACACATAAAGAAGGAGCTGGCACACACGCGTGATGGAGGAAAGTGGCTTCAGCTCGGCTTGGCAGTAGTCAAATGAGTGTGGCAGATCACGTCGTTCTCCCAGCAGCAGCAGATAATATGGTGTTGGCATCAGGGACGGACTGGTGGTTTTCTTTTTTGTTGCAATTTTGGAAAAATTATCTGTCTGAAACTTTATGGCTCACGAACCAGAAGAGATTAAAAGGATATTCTCTGTATTGGAAATTTTCGATCCTTTTGGGGGGGCTTAAACTTTATCCGATTGAGCTGGATTGTGGATGTGTTGAACAAATCATATAACACAAGTGTGATCCTAACACTTCACACATTTCGAGCCGAGGATTGGACCTTCGACCATAAACTTTGGAATTATTTCCTGACATAAAGGATATCGGTATCTTTACCTCAGAAAAAATTTTCTCTTAAGGCTCTTAATACTAGCTCTAAGGCTTTTGAAAAATAGGCTTTGTTGAACATTTTTTTTGAAAATTCCCCAAAACTTCGTCTTTTTCAATTTTTGTCCAAGATTTTAATGACCCAATGAATAATTGTCAAACATAACGGGAAAAATCAAATAGCGCTTTTCAAAGGCTTCAAACTAGGCTTCAAAAATCATTCATGAAAAAACTACGTTTTTTTGAATATTTTACATAACATATGTATGGTATATTTGATAAAAATATATTTTTAAAAATTGAGAACGTTGCATATGATGTGGATGAAGAAAAACCATATATGTATTATACAGTTGAAATATACATATATGTATGAGATATATATTTTTACCTTAAGTTTTTTATACGGTGGCAAAAAGAGCTGTCATTTCAAAAATGAGTAATATTTATGTCCGGCTCGAAATGGGTTAAGAGGGTGGAGTGGGGTCTACTGAAGTTTGGAAACCCCACTAAAGGTCATCCCTGGAAAAGGGGGAGACTCGAGAAATCGTGGGAAATTTATAATGGGAGATTTTCGCCGCCTTCTGTTCTCTGCGATCGGAAGCTGACTGGGGAAAATCAGAAAAAGTAACTGCTCCGTGCTCGACAAGGCATCGGAGCGTTCATCTGCCGCGAATCCCAGGCCCGAAATCTGCCAGAGAGCCACTCATCTAGTGCCCCTGGGTCCGCGCCTGGCAGCTAGGCACTTGATTACCTCTTCCTCGCATCTCCGTCCAACTTCGATACATCACAATCTCGAAGCGGCGCGCCAGTGGGAGTCTTTCATCAACATTTTTGCCATTGCGCTTACGAGACGTTGGGAGCGAGCGCGAATATATTTTTTAAACTGAACCGCGCCGAGGTACAAAGTTAAAGCACGCACAAAATGATGATTTGAATTATTGATGATTGGAACAAGTGATGGAGCAGCGGAGCGCTTCTTTTCACCTGTGCCATCCACCATTTGCATATCATTCTGCCGTCTTTCGCTCACTCTCCCCGCTGAAATTTGAAAAATTTTTAAGTGCGCTTGTTGTTCATCCAACCTGCCTCTCTTCCGAATGTCAGTGTTTGAAAAGCAATGATTTATTCACTATTTGGATTGTACGCTAGTTTACAGCTCACATATGGCAGCCAGATTGGCGGAATCGATGCACGTTTCGGTGTTTGAGGAGTGAGTTATTGATGCAAGAGTTGACTCCGAAGATGTCGAACAAGAACATGAAAAGTTAATTTGAGCGTTCGTGTTTGAGTTGGCAATGAACGGGCCTTTTGGAAGGACGAGGCATAAGTGTTGAAGCTCTTTTCCGAGCATTTTTATAACCTTATGTTTAAATTACTCAGAAAACAAAAATCAGGTCTCTTATTTCTTACTAGGCTTCCCTTGGCTCTTTTCGCAATGGGGGTTTCGCAAACCCCCTTAAAATGGAAATAGGGAGGGGGGAAAAGTATTCATAGACATGATTCAAAAGCCAATTAAATTTCCCATCCAACCATGTTGAAGAGTAGTCAAGAATTTTATGGGGTGAATTTCTTGCGTTTGATCTCAGCTTGAAGAGCACCTAGAAAAGCGAGTGAGAGCTTAAAAGTTGCGCAAACTCTCCTAGACGGGACCGACGTATAGTTCAAAGCTGGGTTCTGCGGGGTCCTAAATTGCTGGGGGTTCCCCTGGAGGCCTATCAAAATGTCCGTCCTCCACAATTTCCCTCTGGACCCCTGGATTTTATTTTTTTCTCAGGTAGCCCGTAAGGTTTAAAGATAAGTTTGCCACGAAAAGCCCTGGCTCCGGGGGCTCCTTCTATTTTTTTCCGAAAAATTTACATGCAACGTCATGGTAGCCATTTTCGTGATTGTTTTTCTCAAAAACCGCTAAACCTAATCTCATTCGAAAGAAAAAAAAAATTATGAAAACGTGTTTGAGAAGACTTCTATGTGTTTTGCCTGAACTCCGCTAGAGAGGGCTAAAGACTTTTAGTTTTGATTTTTTTTTACGGCTAGCGAGAACTTCTTCTACTTTTAATAAAAATAACTGAGGTTAAAAAATCGCCAAAGTTAAGATTTTTCCCGAACCAAAACAAAATTTATAAAAGTAGTCTGCAGAATGCATTCCCCGATTATAGCCAATCACTAAGCCTGTGTACGCGAACAAGCAATCTCATGCAAAACTATTAGCAATTTCGTTCACAGCCCATTGGCTGGGAAATTCGGGCCGAAAAACAGCTTTCCTCCGCACGCCCACAGACTTTTCCGAGAGCATAAATGTTAACTGCAGCGCTCTAAATTTTTATCGCCGCTCTCCATATTTTTAGTTGACTAAACTAAATTGAAACTTTCCGGTCAACAGTCGCATACATAAATGTATATATTTGCTTTTCGCATCCAGCCCAGGCAGAGACACACAAATTTCCAGCCAAATGTTAGATCGCATGACCGTTTTTCTATGAATTTTCATATCCGCACATTTTTCAATTTCATTTGCGTCACATTTCATGAAAATGCATGTTCGTGTGGAGAAACATATTTGCTGCCCTTTCAGCATGCACTCATTCATTTGTTTATTATCTCTGCGTGCATTCGGGTCTGTGTATTTTTCTACACATCGCATCCCAAATCAAATCAATGTTTGTGTTTAATCTCCATTTCGAGCCCAGTGCGTCGATGGCAGCGCGAGATACAAAAGGGGAAAACCCAAAATGCAAAGAGGAGCTAAATCGAATTCTCTCTTCATTGCCATTATTGCGTTAAAAGCATTTACCTAATTTTGTTCGTCTTTTTTTTTCTGCCACTTTCGAGCCGCTCTCAAGGTGACCGTCATTCATTAGGTTCTCGGAAACAGCTTGACCAGTTTTGTGATTCTTCAGATTCCCCGTCATTAGTGTGCCGGATCACGTGCTGAGTCTTTTCACGAGATGAGAAAGGTGATGAGGGAGAAAAAATGGATAGACTTGGGAGAAACTCATTCAGCTGGGGCGAGGAAAAAAGGGAAAAGAATGTAATGACGTTGACGAAGATTGATCTAGTGATGATGAAAACAATGTTTCAAAGTCTCAGAAGGGTCTGCTCCCGGCTCTTTTTGGAAACGCGTTAAATTTAATTGCTGCTTGATTTGCTTTTTCAGCCTTCCTTTGAATTTCAGCTCCCCAAAATTCACAAAATTAACCCATTTCGAGCCAAGGGTCCGATAAGTATTTTTTCCCGAGGCTTTCAAAACTAGCTTCTGAGGCTTTTGAAAAATAGAACTTTTTGAACACATTTTTTGAAAACTCCCCAAAATTTCGTCTTTTTCAATTTTTGTCTGATATTTTAATGACTAAAAGAGTAATAGTCAAACATCACGGGAAAAACCAAGTTCTTCCCAAACAAGGCTTAAACTAGGCTTCAAAAGTCAATGATGAAAAAAACACGGTTTTTTTTGTATATTTCACATGTGTATGTTATATTTGATAAACATATATTTTTAAAAATTTACAAAATTCTATGCTGGATATATGAAACCATATATGTATTTAATATATGCAAAATATACAAAATATATATGTATGAGATTTTTTTAAACCTTAAACGGTGGCCAAATTTCAAAAATAAGCGAATTGTTCGGCCCGAAATGGGTTAACCCAAAATATAAAAGTTGAATGGCAAACAGACTAATTGAAAAATCGTTTGAAACGAGCCAAAACGAGGAAATGATCGCCCCGAGAGAAGAAAGGTCAAGGATTTCAATTGTCCCCGATTTTTCTTCCGTTAGCGCACCCGCTGCAGCCCCGCCTGACTCGGTGAGAAATGGAGAAAAGATGGGGAGGCACTGCGGGAGTAAAGGGGGCCAAATGAGGGCGCCCACCATATCATAACCTTTTTATTATGAATATTTTATTGATGTTATACCATACTAATTTATGACGGCAATAATTCATATCGCATATATACACTCGTAAACCCTCTCTCATGACGCCTTTTTAACTTCTTGCTCGCTCGTTGCTCCGCGCATTTTTCATCTTATCTTGCTTACAGCGAGAACCAGGGAGGCTGCCTCGGATGAGCACGTCGAGCATTAAATTTTTAGCACGCTCTGAGCAAACAATAAATGAGCTCGCTCGCCTGTCTATTACGATTTAGTCGACGTTGTCAAAGTGGGACTCTCTCTCTCACTCCCGACGCAACGCCCGACTTTGAATTGGAATCCCATTAAATGTAGATTGAATATCTAACGACGAGTGCGGCTCAAGCGCTGCACAAATAAAGGATTGCCGTCGGATAGATGTCGACTCATTTATTTAACAGTTTGTCTCAATGAGCAGCAGAGGAGCGCGCTCCTCCAGTGACATATCGAGCCAAAAAGACATATTGGCAGTCATAGCCGTACCGAGTATTTGCAAGCAATTTGATTAATGCAAAATCAATTTGAAATCATTTATTTTATATCGACGGTGATGGTGCAGCCGGCTCGGATTCCAACTTCCCGAGACAAAGGGAGACTGAGCCTCGTGCTTTAATTTTGCAGATATTCCAATAATTTTCTACATTATTGTTATTGAATTGCGTGTCTATGGCATCTAATGCAGCCGTGTCTCGATATATTGAATTGTTATTGGGATTTAATGCGCCTCAGATACCTGCCCCCACCTCCCTGGGCGGAATAATTTGTTCCCCATCTATTTTTGTCTACTTAACTTTGCGAGACTCGGCACCACGGCACTTTCCCTCCTCCACTAATGCCCTAATGCGCGCTGACGGCACTAAGTGAGTAAATATGCCGAAATGTAGGTCCGACTGTCAGGCGAGGCAGGCGATCATGAATTAATTTATTTGCGACTTTTGCATTTTCCGAATGGTAACGACTTTTTGTTCGGTTGGGCAATGGGCACCTCATGAGCCGTGTAATCGATGGATTGTGTGTCAAGATTCCAGCTTATTGATGGATTGTTCGTGGACTATCAATTTCGTTCATCTTCATTATGGTAAAATTGCTGAGTGATTGCTGCAGACGGGACTTCGTACACATTTTAAGCTGTTTTTATGGGGCTCATCAAGCGAGATTCCCTTTCACTTTTCTACTTTTTGATGCTTTGAGGGATCTGTTTTTGGGCAGGGAAGCTGCAGGGAAAAATCAATCCCATCACAAAAATACAGGATTATTAATTTCAACTGTGAAAACAAATATCCACCATATTGTCTGCATATTGCGGTAGGGAGGCACTTTCAATCGGCTCGGTGCCGGAGTCGACCATCTAAGTAATTATCGAGGGTCCCTCGGGTGTCGACCTGCATCCCTTTCTGGGCTGCGCAAATCCCGAGCTCAAGTGTGCAAATGGGGCCGGAACATCTAATTACATTAAAGATTAAGGGGCCACCTGTGACGCGGGCTGGAACCCGGGAGCCGAGAGAGTGGGTGGGCAGCATTAAAAATGTCTTCCTAATTAATTTAACCACCATTCTTCCATTTCCCTAATTGCCAGAGCTCTGCTAGGCAAAGATACATCCGTACATAAATCTCCGCAACCACCTGCATGACATTCGTGGCGTGTCTTTATGGCACCTCGTTTCTTCTGCGGTCTCTCCCGCTTCCCCCACCCACTAGGCACCGCGAGAGACTTTTTGTGCGGCGGTGCCACATGCCGCCACCTCCGGTAGTAATCAAATTTTTAAAGGTTTGGATTTCCTTTTATTCGAGCACTTTATTTCCCACTTCCTCGTCTCTTTCCGTTCCGCGCGGTCATGTTGGGGAAGTTCTGTGCGTCGTTTCACGCATCAGGGGCAGGTACAGAGCAACAAGGCGAAAGAAAATACGCTGGATGGATTTGCGGGGAGCAGCAGTTGGTTGGGGGCAGGAGCGCAAAACAGATAAAATGTCCAAAGTTGATAGTTTAGGGCTTAAATCAGTTAAAAACTTTTTCATTTACATGCTCGTGTTCTCCGTCGCGTCTCTCTCTCTCCCTTCACCGACGACGCAAAGAGGAACTTTTTATCTCGGCTGTAACATCAAATATTCGGCCAAGTTTTTCCCGTGCGGTAGTTGGTCCCGACAATGCGAAGTGAGGAAGGCATTTTAGCTCACCGATGTCGAAATGGAAAACCATCTGACCTTATTATTATACTGGAATTGCTATTCCACGCTTTAGTGCTATTAGTACTCAGGCCGATTCAAAATTTACGAGCGGCTTTTAAAACCTGCGGTTTTATCCTTCCCCCGCCTGCCTGCCCGAATCGTAATCTATATTGCTTTTTACGTGTTAAATCGGCAAGGAAAGTTTTAACTGGATTTGCTGCCACTCTTGCTCCCTAAATGGGATTAGGCGGGAGGACGAAGATTTAATTTCTCGTGCCCTGGGGACCGCTTCCCCTCCCGGAGTCTCGTTACGCTGCTGCCACGTGACCCCGTTCCAGCCATCGTATCTCGCACTCCATCATCACTTGAGCATTGATTCACAATAAATAATAAAAGTTTTATCGGCGACTGTCAATGAATGATTTTTCGGCACCACTTGAGTCGAGCCTTGGCAATATACGGCCGATATTCATCTCGATTCATCCCCCTTTTGGCGACCTTTGCCGTCTGCGTGAAGCAATATTTCTGAAAAGCAATTCGGGGAGCGTCATAAATCATGTGAAGTTGTGACCTGGAACTTTAATTCCAGCGACGATTTTCCTCCAATCCCTCGAATTTCACACCTCAGTGGTTCAATATTGACCCTAGTGACAGACTCCGACTGCTGGTGCAGCTCCTGCGAGAGCTATTGGATTTCATGCCGGCTCAAAAGTGGAAGAGAGAAGAGACAAAAAAGATGTTGAAGCTTAAGAAAACAATCAAATAATTTTTTCTGTCTTCCGCCATCTACCTGCGCGCGCTCAATGGGCGTCCAAATTGATTTTTAATTGTTTACTTTGTGTACCTCGATCGTCGGTAGCTGAGCCGGGATGAGTCGAGTCGGCATGAAATCAAATTCAATTCGAAATTATCGCGAGGTCAGGGGTGGAGCCGGGGGGAACCTGAAGCTTTTCCACGAAAAGTTTAATTGCTGAAATTCGATTAATTTTCCAATTTCCAATTTCATTTGATTGCCCAATTAAATTGCTTAATTAACTTGCATGACGTTTTTCTATTAAAAATAGATACGTATTGATTGGTATTGGTTAGTAATGATTACCCAGAATTCTCTGGTAAAACACGTGAAAATTCAATATATTTTCTAAAAATTTTTAACGACTTATTACGACTGATTAAAAGCAGTATTTAACAAGGTAAATATTGAAAATAAATTTATGAACCAAAACGTGGTTAATTTGGGTCATATGGGTCACCTTGTTTGATTAAATACGATTTTTTTTCGATGATGGTCATAGTCGCTAGAGATTTAAGGTAATTGTTGGAGATTGAAGAAGGCCTAGAGTTATATCTTAGTCAAGTAAATGCCAACCAATACCAATCATTACCAACCAATACAAATGTTTTTTTTTTTCTGAAATAAGCCCCAAAAGAAAGTCCGCCACTGACCGAAGACAATTGAGGAACATCATCAGAAAATGACAGCGTGCCAGATTTGACATCAGCGTCGTATCTGAAGCGATTAATGAGATGTTGGTTTAGGGTGATGGTCCCCAAACTGCCTGCCGTGCCTCCTCCAATTTCGATTTTCGCTCCGGCCATTACGTATCCATTTTACGCGGCTGCCTGTCATTCACTTCTCGTATTTGCATTATAATATGCGGGAGTGTTTCGGTACAATCAAAATGTACCTGTCTTCGGTAAATTACACATTCCCGCTCGTCTGAAACGTGTTTATTGAGTCGTAAAATCGACAACCCTATTGACAGAGAGTAGCAGTGACGTTAATTTTGAAATTAATGGTAGAGCGCTGTTTGGGGGGGCGGAGGCGAGCCCGGAAAGAAGAAGGCTCACGATGATACGATAATTAATGACAAGACTTTGCGCGGGATTGCGGCACAAAGGGCGCCTTTGTTGGAGACGCGCTATTCTGTCTCCGTATACGAAGCCTCTTCGTCTTCCTCCACCTCGGACCCGTCATGATACGCACGATATATTCTTTTTGTGTGTCAACGATGACGCTTCACATTCTTTTCACAATACACGCTTCAATACTACATCCCAATAATATCCATATCAAAATTAAATTACAATATAACAGCAATAATAATAGTCTAGCGATGGGTATGAGGTCGAAGACATCTTTGGCATAGGCTCGTTCCCAAAGCCAGCATTTATATTCAAATAGGAGCACCGAACGCCTCCCGACAGAGATGTGGCCCACAAAAACGCCATCATCTAGCATTTTTCTCCATTGTTTTTGCAGGCTTCCCTTTCCCTCTCGCCCACTAGCCCATTATCTGATAAGACGCAGGCCGAGAGGGGGCAGACCCTTTTAAAGTAAATCAGGAAGGGTTGTAAATCTCTCTTTGTATAATTTTCGTGATTAGGAATCGCAATCAGGCTTGATTAGGAGCGATTTAGTCACGTTTCGAATGCCCCTTTGCTGATTGACTGCTCCTTTGTCGCATTTTTCCCCCAGATTCCTTCGTTTTATTGATTGAGGTAAAGTGGGGTCGTCGTTTCCGCAATTGAAAAACGGCCCGACAGACGGACAGACCGCCACGTCCGTCCCTGCCTGCAAGAACAAAAGTACTCGATCTTGGTATTATTTTAGAACACGACAACGATTTATTTTTTCATTCTTTTGTTATCTTTTCCCCGATTCTGCTTTGCTTTATCTTTCCCCAGCCCATTGAGCGGAGCAATAATCTACTCTTCCATTCGAGGGCACATTCATCACCTTCGTGATTCTTCTGACAACGATGAGATCTCCACACAAACGAGAGGAAGGAGTACGCATCAAAAGAGTGGTGTCGCTTTCGTTCTCTCTATTTATTTATTATTTTTTATGCTCCGAATTTACATTTCATTTCGCTCTACCTCCACTCCATGTGCCTTATGAGGACAATGAAGAGCGCAACAATAATATTAAATTTCCTTCTCTGATGCTCCGAGTCTGCTGCATGCATAAAAGAGCAGTGCATTACAGAACAGAAATGGCATGGCGTGTATTCTCTGACGCCCGCGAAGGAAGCAACACAATCGTATTGATGTGGCCGTGGTGCGAAGGGAGCTCGAAAGAAGAAGCGCGGAGGAATAGTGCGACAATATAACACTCGATGGAGAGCACAATGGAAAAGAGGTATTTTGATGATTCATGTTTTATTGTCAACATTTAGTGAGAAGACGACGCTAATGACTGTGGCCAGATCATTTACATGACCCGTGCAACGGCAGTAACGAGGCCGAGCCGCTTTCTTTCAATAGCGCCCATCACGAGTGTTGTGATGCCTATTTCATGGCATGTCTAAGAGGGGCCTATTGTGCCCGATTGAAGGACGCCATGGATATTGTTCGATTATTTGGCTCGAGTCTCTTTCAAATGAGGCGCGGAAACTGGTCTAACGAGAGGCATTCTTTGATGTGCCCTGGCCCGAAGATGGCCCCCTTAATTTGTCTTCGTTTGAGCCGTCGTGCGCCTTTTATGGCTCCTGCCTTAACGAGTCAAGCATTTGATCCCATTCAGCGACATCTTCTATTGCTTTGACATCAAAGGTCTCCCTCCAGCTTTGGATCCCCTTGAGCTGAAGAGAATGTTGCTGAAATACAGAGAAGTAGTCTCAATGACGTCTTTGTCCCAGAATCCTCTCTTTCAGGTTTCCATCTCAGTCCTTTTCGGTAACTGTCAAGATAGATAGAGAGATCAAGGGTGGGACAGGACTCAGGGTTTCAAAGCCCCAAGTCCTGTGAAAATCCCAAAGTGCTTCCGATGAGGCAGACATGAGCAAAGTAAGTGTTTCACGGTCTCACTTGAAGCATTGCAAAATCTGCAAAGCCCAAAATCAGCAAACTCGCGCATTCACAGGGTAGTAACCAGCCAAGAAACCTGCAATAAAGAAAGTCTATCTCCTTGACATGTTGAGCAACTCTTTTGGTCTACGAGCCTTGCAATTTATCTCGAGACTCGAGAGGAATGGAGACGATTAAAGCTCAAAACTCTCTCCATTGACTTTAGGCGTCCTAGAGAGAATCTCTGTGGAGAGTCGATTCCAGCAGCTACTGCTCTCTGACTGCACCACAATCGACACTTAACCCCTGACATATCGATTTGATCCCGATTTCGCTGATTGAAATTCAATGGAAAGCAGCTAGTTGGAATGGATCTCTCACCTTCGCAGTTTACTCGAACGCGAGCAGACGGGCACGCAGAAACTCGAAATGGAATCGCTTCAAATTACAATCACGTGAATTCGTAATAAATGAACTGCTGAAGAGCATTTGACCTTTTGCCATCAACCGCGTCAGTCGGGCATTCGCATGTGTTGCTAAGTACCCTTTGATTCCTCCTTCCCGCTTTGCCTACACACACTTCCGTTTTCTCTCCTCTAATCGGCAAACTGAATTTTTTTTCTCTCCCCCTTCGCTGCTCGCAGAACGTCTGGAGCATATCTCGTGAAAGTGCCTCTCATCGATGGAGTGTAATGTAATGTTTTTGCATTATGGCCAACTTGGAGCGCCAGCTGGTGTACGAGCCGCTGCCAACAAAGTAGCTCCAGCGCACTCATGTGAGCGAGGTAAGTGTAATTAAATTATTTCACTTGAAACACGCGCTCGCTGGTTCGCACATTTTCCCTCTCGCACAGGAAGCGGAGGTTCTCCAGAGCTCGAGTTAAAGCCGGATGTTGCCTTTAAACCCATGAGAACCGGAAGGTTTCTTACAAATTTCTCGCGTGCATATTTATTTTTGTAAAAATTCTCATCTTGAAAAAAGAGCCCTCTTCCCTCCTCGATAAGCCATTGGCTACTAGGATTTTTAAACTTGAACTTGAATTTTTTTTGTAAAAATATTTTTGAGAAGTTGAAACAAAAATATGCCCATAGTTCGGAAATGGGTTAAATTTTTTATCAATAAAAAATTTTGGACTCAATTCTAAATATTGTATAAGAAAGTTTTTTGAAATTATCACGTTAAGTATTTTTAATGATTTTTTAAAAGAGAAAATTTAAAATCAAATATGGCGGCCAAACCGAAAAATTTCTCGACTAGCTGCTTTGGTGCTCTATAAGTCAACATCTGAAAATGATTTTCAAAAAGAGTAGGAGTTAAACTTAACTTTTGAGTAGCCCGGAATAAATTTTTAAAAAGGCCAATGGGTTAAGCCCATTTTCAAATTCTTGATCAAGCAACAGCCTGTTTCTGACAACAGCCTTGGAATCAATCAAAACTGATAGCAGGTCATTAGAATAATGGAATCCCTTCCGGGAACAGGAAAAAGGCTGAAACAGGAGCCGGTTAACATATTGCACACATTTCATAGGTGCCAGATTTCCTCCTCCAGTCTATACGAGTTTATTTTTTGGCGTATCTCAGATGACTTGCTGCCCCATCCAGTCTGTCGAGTGTAATTAAAACTTAGCAGCAGCAGATGTTTGTGACTTGAATCTTAATTTCTCAGCGGCAGCTCGTCGGGGGAGCGAGAGTAGTAGGGGGAGAGGGGGGGGGGAATTTGGGAGAAGTACACAACATAGCAAATAATAAAACGTCAGACGCAGACGACGGCTTAAACCGAGACAGCTAATCCCACATATTATGCAGGTTGGCGTTCGTCGTCCACTTCTTGAAACTAAGTAGAACATAGAGGCATGCGTGTGAGGAAGACAATGCTAGAAGTCGATCGAGTTCTCGGGCGAAAGTTTGCATAAAACATTCGCATTCGGAGTACGGCACCCCCGTGTAATGCCACACGTACTCGTCTTCCACTCCCGCGTGTTTCGGGAGGCTCTTCAATGAGATTCGTACGTGCCTATGTTTAATAAGGAAGCGCGTCTTTTCTCTCATTCCGCGTTATGTGTGTGTGTGTGTTTTTGATTCATGGAGATTATGGCAATCATTATATCGACAGCACGGGGAAAATGTGACGAAGTGGCGTGCTGCGGCGCCTCCTGAAGAGCGCCTTGAATACATAAGAGGCCCAGTAATGGCACCGCATTCACACAATATTGGCAGCTATTAGGTGAGGAGGCTAGAACACGCCTTTCAATTCAAATCAAGACGTTATTTTTTATTGCATTTCGCTGATGGCTGTCGTGGCTTCGCATTTTATGAGCGCGTGGGAACTCTCCGGGTGTCGAAGGGCGTTCAACTTCATCTTCAGTCTGGAGTCTTAAAGCAGCAAAGCTGCCCAATTCGCTCCCCCTCGGCCTCCAGCAGACCAGCAGTGTTTACGATTTCCTCCATTTCACTTAATCCGACGCTCCACAAAAATCATGATCAAAGGACACTTTATTCACGACATTAGCCTCGATTTGTAGCACCAATTCACGCCATTTTGATGTTATACGCCGGCAGCAGGAGCACGAGACAGAATCCAGAGAGAACGGCAGCATGGCATTAATGAACCATTTTGTTTAACAGCAACAGCACATAACCATCGCTGCCGTCGTCGTCGTCATCATCATCAAGACGGGCCCGACCCTCCCGGTTCAGCCTAAATCACAGTCAATATAAGGGTGTGTGTGGATGTGGACAATTTGGAAGTGGAGCAAACAGTCATAAAGCGGAATTTGAATGGCGAGGAAGAAGAAGAGAGAGTCAGGGGCGCACAAAGGAAAAGAAATTGTCGGGGAAAAATCGAAACAATGAGGTGCTAATGACGGTGCCGGAATAGTACGGGAGTTCAAAAGGCAATGAATGACTGGCGCAAGTTCTTAATCCTCTGCCGCCTCGTCTTGCTCACATAATGCGTCCGTGATGAGCTTATAATTTTCCCCGATACTCATTATTATCATCATCTTCCTCCGTCGCTCCGTGTGGGAACTCAGTCCTGCGATTTCCCGCATCTGCTTAGCCACGTGGGGAAACTTTTTGCTCCTGCCACCACTTTTAATTACGTGGCAATTAGAATGGTAAACTTTTTGCACAAACAGCCCCGGCTGCGTGCACTGCTGTTAAAATTTTTACCTCCGTCCTCCGCCTGCCAGGTTACGGGGAGGCACTGCTGCAGCAAGTTCATTAGGTTGTGCATTGAGGGGGGTCATAAAAGCCGGATGTAATTGCATGTAAGGGAAAATGAGCCGTTCGTCTCTTAAGCCTTGCAGCGGAACTGAAATCACGTCTTGTGATTGCCGGGCTTAGCGTACAATAGAGCTTGGTGCAGGGGATCCCGATAGCGCGGGAAATTAAGGTTACTGCAAGCAATTGGGAGATCCAACCCGTGGTTTACGACTACAGCTCCCTGGGAAAGTTATCTCTTTCGTTTTACACGGAAAAAATTTCAGGGGACTTTGTTTTTATTTTCAAAGGTTTTTTCAGGCCCTTAGAGAGCCTTAAAATGACAACTGTCCAGTGGGAAAAAATTACTCTGAACGTTAAATTTCAGGGAAAATACAAACCGATTGAATTTTCTCAAAAATTCCTCACAGACTAAAATTTAAATCAAAAATGCTCTTTTCCAAAAAATACCAGGAGCTACCAGAAGTTTCCCTCCGTGGGAAAATTTACGTCCCGCTGCCCAGCTCGACTCACTAAATTCAGATAATCTCAACTCGAAGCCTAATCATCCCTGCCAGGGTCGTAAAATGCGCCATGTCTGCTGTTAGTTGGTGTATATTTGCTCGTATTTCTCCTTTTATTGTCTCAATGTTCCCTTTGTTATTGCCCAATTTACGTCCCCTCGTCTTTTGCCCCATTTTCACCAAGCCTCAGACAGCAGCAGCAGCAGCACATCAGACACACAAAAAATTGATTGTGACACAACAAGAGAGCATCAGCCAGGACGTTATTGGATTTGCTTTGGTGCCGCATTTTCGGCCATCACGCGTCTGTTTGAGGGAACTACAACATGTGGATCAACAATCTTCACCACTGTCCATTCCACCCACGCAAACAAGGCCGCCAAGCCTTTCCGGACCGGCGCTCGGCCCGTTCGGAGCTCAATTAATTAAGTGAAATAATTATCGATTTTGATTGAATTTTCACCTACAGGACTGTCCGGGTCGCGTTGATGGATGACCTAATTTAGCAGTTTTTGCGCTCTTTGATTGGCGCACTTTTTTTTGCCGTGATTTGATTGCCATTTTGATCAGTTTTTTCCCTCCTTTGAGAGATAGCTAATCAAATACTTGATGATGAAGAAGTTATGTCGTTGGAATAAGAGGAGGAGCAGGCAGACGTTCGAGAATCATGAACAATTTTTTTTCTGTTATTAAATGCTTCGTGCTGAATGAATCTCTGGCAGCAGCAACGCAACTTCGTTAACATTCATTATCTTTTATATCAAGCTCACGATTCGTGACGTTGCGTTTTTCTCATTCTTCGCTCCATTGCAATCCATAGAGTTCGATGGTTTGAAGCAAAAAAGGCAATATAAGACACACAATGTTAATATTTAACTAAACAGACATTAGACATTAAATATAATATAATAAAATGTGATTCATCTTATTTATGGATTAAATAATACTGCTGCTATAGCATTTCGGGGTTTACTCTAAGTCGTATTTTTGTTGAGGGTAATATTTAGATTTGGGGGTTATTTTAAGACTCGAATAAAAATTTATGGAATATTCTAAGGCTCATATAAAAATTTGAGGATGTTTTAAGACTTGAATAAAAATTTATGGGATATCTAAACGTTGAATAAAAATTTCTGGAATATCTTAAGGCTCAATTAAAAATTTCTAGAGTATTTTTAGGCTCGAATAAAAATTTTTTGAATATCTAACGCTCGAAAGAAAATTTGGGGGATATTCTAAGGCTCAAATAAATTTTTTTTGAATATTTTAAGGCTGAAATAAAATTGTGGCAGATATTCTAAGGCTCGAATAAAAACTTCTGGGATATTCTAAGGCTCGAATAAAATTTTTTTGAAATATTTTAGGGCTCATATAAAATTTCTGGAATATTCTAAAGCTCAAATAAAAATTTGGTATCAAGAAAAGTGCTAGAATAGTCCCTTTCCCAGTCCCAAAGTACATATACGTTAGAGTAATCCCAGCGAAATACCAATCTATGACTTTTGAAACAGCATGTCGTAACATTGCAGCGCGTCGTGGCTCGTCTTTCCTTGTACCACAGCCCCATTGAGCCCGGCAATCCAACTTGCGCCGCGCCGTTTGCCCGTTCGCTAGGCCAGCCATGTACCAAACTCAATAATGGGCTAGTTGATTTGTACTTGAAGATATCGCCGTCGCAACCCATGACTTTTGAACAGAGAGTGCTAGCTGTTGTTGTTGCAGCAGTAAACAGTACGATGAGAAAAATGTGAGGCAGCAAGGGAATCGGTTACGAATCGGCCATAAATCTCGAATCGAACGGCGGAACTACTGCATCGTGAACACGGCTGGTGGAGTGGTGCGGCGTTCAATTAGTTATTTGGGCGCTTGAAATTTTGATAATTGAAAATACGATGTTCACGTTGCGCCCGGATTGCCGTTCCCAGCCTTTATCTGCGACCTTTGTTGGCTCTTCATAATTAATCAATTGTAATCAATATCGTAAACGGCAGCGAAATGATTACGAAATGATGATAAATGAGGAGCTACCCGTAATCGTATATTGCTATTAGATCGCGCTGACTTATCAGATCTCATTTTGGGTGAAAAATGAGGGACAGGTTGGGATTTTGATTAATTTCAACGAGCGCTACAAGCACAAGACGAAATTAACTTTTCCTCCCAATGTGTCTCTCTGGAAATAGGGGAAAATGGCGATAGAATTTTTAATTTTACACCGGTCAGTAGGAATTCCTTTGTTCTCGAGCTGGCAGGAACCCGAAATTCATGTACCCAGCAGGTCACGGACGTCCAAGAGCCCGAAGTTTGGGAAAAAGTTTGGGAGCTACCAAGAAACACAAAGCAGAACTAGTTGAAGCGAGAAACCACAGCCTTCCAGCAGAGAATGTGCATCAATCATGTGGCTACCCAACGTTACCAGCTCGGAGCCTCCGCCTCAGCATCAATTAAGAAAAACATGGACCTTGCACACAAATATAACCATTATTTAATGGAAAATGGGCATTATTTATAGCTTGATGCTCCTTGAGTGATGACCCCGGCATGTATACGCTGCCAGCACAGAAATGTTCATGATAAAGCACTAAATCTTCATCAGAGTCAGAGGAATAATTTGAGCGGGGAGTGATGAAAAAATTGCGCTTTCATTGTAACGGAGGAAAGTTCGCTCTGAGTGGGGGCGGGCGCTCGACGTAGAGAGTCACCTGCTAAGGGAAAATGTGCACAAGTGGAGGATCGCCAAGCGTGCGAGGAATCCCGAGAACGTTAATGCTTCTCCGGAGTTGTTAACTTTACAATAATGAAGACATATTGGGCGCATTTTATCAGGCTCGGGACGCACATGGAGGCAAGGAGGAAATTTATAAATCTTCGTTCCTGCCTCACCCAAGCTCGCTGAATTATTGCGTGCCTACTCGGAAGGGTCTGACATCCTAAATAGCTGCGAGCGAAACACAACAGAAAAATCGCCAGACAAAAGTTTTGTTTCTTCCCCAAAAAAACGAGTGTCAGCGAAAATATGCCGGGCCGCAAAAAGGCAGCGAAGCCACACCACACAAGAAAAGCGCTGGGAAATGAAATCACGGGCAAAGTTGCTCGAATTTCCTCGAGTCTGCAAACGCCACTTTGCCGGTGCTTGAGAATATTGCCTTATCAAAATGCTGTAACGCCTGGAGACGAGAGAGAAGTGGCCAGAAACTGAACAAATCATTTTTATGAGCTAAACAACTCGTATGTGGGAGCGTTCTCCTTTGCGGCTGCAAATTCCTTCCCCCGACGCCGACGCTCTCGGCTCTTGCTATTAAGCAGAACGGGAAATAAAGTGCAACTTTTGAGAATTTGTAAACACACAAGTTAAGATGTATGCAGACTGCAGAGGTAGGAGTCACAGACAGACATGCCCCGGCAAACGAATAACTTTATTTGCCTTTTGATATTCAAATGGAATCAAGATGCAATTTGCAGAATTCACTTTGGTCTTGTGCCTCGCTTTGTCGATTGACTCTTCCAACACACGTACGTTTTGTATAATAGTATTGAAGGATGGGAAAGCCATAAGCAATCAACGCTTTTCGAATTCCTTTAAGTAAACATATTTCCATGGAAATGTTAACGTCCTTCTGCGATGGAACAAAGGATCGTTACAATCAAAGGCAATCAGAATACTCAATTGAGTTGCAAGAAAATCTCCTTATTTGCAGGAAGACGTGATTTTGCATTAACTTGAGATCACTGCCTCCAATGAGGTCCAAATCTTTCAAATTTCTCAAATAAGAAATTCTTCTTTGGGAAGATTCCTCCTTAAAAGATCAGTTAACGGGCTAAGGGTCTCTTGGATTCACCCCTAAAAGTCTTTTCATACAAAAGTTTTCTTGAGAAGAAAGCTCGCGCCTCGTCAAAAACAAATTTGACTTAATTTGGCTACGAAATTCCATTTTTCCCATCCAGCCTGTAAAACAAGTCTTCCAGAGAAACGAAAAAAATGCCAGTCCGTAAAACCACCAAAATGTGGAGCAGCTCCCACTTGAAACTTTTAATTAAAATAAATGTGGCCATTTTTGATGTTGAACAAACTAATTGATGGCCACTTTCCCTGAGCATAATTTTTCCAACATTAACTTTCGACGTTATAGTTTGGGGCATCCCGAAATGAGCACGCAGACATCCGCAAAGCCGTACCCGAACCAAATCCCCACTGAGCCGACATAACACCCTTGAAATTCGTTCTGTTTCAGTCGCACACAAAATCATTAGCTCCAAATTCCCCCTCCGTTCGTTGCCGGTCCCCCCTTTGTGCCTTTTGCGGAGATGAAAATGGCACGCGGCTCAACAAAGTTGATAGAACAAATTTACACAAATCCCCTTTACTTTGGCGGTCGCGTGAAGCTTGTTTGTATGTTTGTTGCTGCTATCACAACCGACATTCAGAGCCGAGCGTTTCCGAAAAAAAAACCTCCCAACACCACCCCTGACTCCGACACAAAGTTGCCATTAACGTGCGTGCTGGCTCGCGTGCCGCTCGGCAGGCGAGATAGGACTTACCTTTGATAAAAAAGTACAGGAAGGCTAATACGACTAATCCCCAACTGTTCATTATTGTGGTTGATCTCCGGCTCATCGTCCGTCCCTTTTTCCAGCGCTGTGGATTTTTTTTTCCTGCGTCGCTTTTCGCTCCCGGTGCTACACTCTTTCCGGTTTACACAACAACGGTCAAAGCTCCCACCAAGTTTTAATGATTATGTTAATACACGGGTAGTGGGATGCAAGATGTGAATTTTAATTATGCGTCAACGCCACAGAGCTCCTGCCTCCCAAAATCCCTTTATGGAATATGGCAGGCAACACACAATATTTGCAACTTATAAATATTCAGATTTCCTGATTAAAATATATATCATCCGACGCTTCTGCCGGTCGGTCTCTCGAGTGTTTAGGCGAAGTGTGTGTGTGCAGGAGATTTTTGAAACTTTTTTCGGCTTCTGTGTTAAATGCTAATTATTCTCTCTGTTTTTTGCTGCTACTCCGCTCACATTCATATACGTACACATTATTATAATCACACTTTTTCGCGCCTCTTAGTGAAAATTTTCATATTTCCACAGAAAAGTTCCCGTAGCATGTTCGTGTTCAGGTTTTTCGGAGTGCGGAGGAATATTTTTCATAATACTCCAAAGTACACAGCTGTTCAGTTGTTGGTGCAATTTTTTATTTCACTTTTTCCCGCACCCGATGGCGATGAGAAGGCATAAAAAGTTGCAAGCTGTATGCAGATAAGAGGAGACGGTACCAGGAGAGGACTGTAGGAGCACTGAAATTTGCATCACAACTTCCATCTAATTTTTGTATTTAAATTGCCTTGTTTATAAATTCAACATTATTGCACGGTTCATAGTCCAGCGAAGTAGTGCCTGCTGCAACTGCAACTGTCGCTGCTAATTTTTTGCCCTCGTCTCCGTTCGTTGGCCAGAAGTGCGACAAAAAGTCTGCAACTGCTGCTAGAAGAAAGAGAGAAACTCGTATTAGTTTTGAATTTCACGCTCTGAAAGAAATGCGAAGTTTTATGTGAATCAGGGTTTACATTTACACAGAGGTGAGTCACTGCGGAGTAGGTAGTGCGAGACCGTAAGAGTCTCTAATTGACTATAATTGCCCTTTTCAACTATGTTGTGTGTCTGGCGGCTTTCTGGAGCAGGAGCATCACGACAGTCGCTAAGTGCGACTGGGGAGGTTCAACCAAAAAAACTCAACTCTTCGTGTCTTTTAAATTTTCAAAGTTGAAAGAATCTTTTTGTTCCCCGGGGCGAACCGCCTCCTCGAGCCGACGAGAAACTCTTCAAAAATGTAACTTCTGAAGCAGAGTGCCAAAATTCTTTCGGAAACAATCCCCGTCTGGAAGTGACAAGACAAAGAGCGACTTTTGAAAGGAATTCACGAATTGCACTATAAAAACGTTTAACTTCTGCTCGTTTTCACGCAATTTCTTTCCGTCAGAGCTCCTCGAGTACACCTCCAGAGTTGTGTTGTGCTTTGTGTAGCACCATTAAAACCGTGCTGCGGTGCGATATGAGGAAGTGAAGGAACGGTGCGATGATGAAAAGATAAAAATAATAATATGAATGAAACAAGTGGATGCGATAATAACAACAGCATCTAGGTAGAATACAATGAGGAGTTGCTACAAAAAGTACCGAATGCCGAGGCAAAAAAGTTAATAAAACATAAACAACACACAAGTGGATTTGTTCGTGCAGAGCACGGAGCACCTCGCAGTTCTCGCTACAATCACGGGGCATTTTTGTAGCACACTCGGAATCACTCACTGTGAAATTATTTCTTTCACTGCGAGCCTCTATTCATTTTTAAATTTAGCCACTTTTTAGTAAGCCACGGGAACTCCCAAATGTTCTGTGGAAATTCTCGATAGCCTTCTGTTTGTCCAAAAAGGCTTTTTTGAGTCATTTTTGGGAGATAATTTTTTTCTAGGTTTTTTTGTGTGGAATTTTGACCACAAAAAAATTCCAAAATTGCAAAAGGTTTTTTTCGACTCATTCTTGGGACACAGTTTTTTCTGGGATTTTTTTGTGTGGAATTTTGGCCTCAAAAATTTTTAACAGTAGCCAAGAAAATTGGATTTTTTCGTCTCATTCTTGGGAGACAGTTTTTTTTCTGGGCTCCTCTTTCGTAGATTTTTGACCTCACAATTTTAATATCTTCCAAAGTCCCGGTTGACAAATCCCCGTCCTCGTCTTGGAACAGAATTTCCTGTAGAAAATTTAAGATTGAAAATTATCCCCCAAACTTATGAAGGTTAAAGCCTGGAAGAAAGTAAGCAAACACCCGTCCCTTCAAAACACTGCTGAGGTCAAAGACCGAGTAAACAAAAGCATGAGCCCCAACCGGGCATTTGACTGCTGGCACCTCTTTTACATGTTGTTCAGAACCATTTACACCGGCGTGACGTTATCTTGCTGCGTTCAAATTTCACCATTCTGCGCTTCCACTCTGCCGAAATGCAGCAGAGCTCCCGTCAGTTGGTGTTGTGGTTTTTTCCATGTTCAACAACAATAAAAAATTATATTGTTCAGGGAACATCCAGGGGAATTCACCTTGTGCAGTATGGAGAAGTTGCGCGCCATATGGTGAGGAGAGAGAGAGGAAGTCGTGTGAGAAGTTTTCAAAAGTTCATCATCGCATCATCATCATCATCGAACAACAAAAAGAAAATTTTGAGAAGAGATTCCGGTGCCGTAGTGAAATACGGTAAAAAAGTGGAAGAACTTTGCGCTGACAATCTCGAGGATGCCTCAGAAGACGGAGATGGAGGAAAAAGTTTCTCAAGTAATTCACTCTTCACTTATCCCTTCATTTTTGTAGGGCATTCGAGTCATTTGGTCTACACAAAAGTTGCCAGAATGCCAGCTGCCTGATCCTTTTCACAACGAATGACGTCTTCTTTTATGTCCCGGCCCGAGCCGGCGATGCTGCGACTTCTCAGCAATGCGGGTACATTCTGATGGCTCGTACCGCCCGATAATATCCTGCAGCTTTGATCTTTGGAATCTTTTAATGGGCCGAACTTTCTCCAAGAATCCGGAATCAGTCACCCGTCTAACCCCTAAGCTACTTCTTCGCTGGAACGCAAACTTTGGCCCAACTTTTGCTGCAAAATATTTCAATAAAAACTTGACAGTTCTTCTGGATGCGGAAAAAACATTCCCAACCGAGCCTTTGAGCATGCAGAGTGGCTTGTCTGGCTGGGCCACAACGTCCACAGCGGTTTCTCTTTGTATCGTACTAGACTGGCTTCATTAAAATATAAGCTCGTTTGAACTTGGACACCTGAAGTTGAAATCCATTAAGCACTCCCTTAAAGTACTCCCAGAGAGACAGGGGACTTTTTCAATTATCACAATTAGGCGTCAAAAGAAGTTAAGCGTCTTCCCAGAAACGCCAAACAAATTCCCTTTGACACTCCAACACTTCCCACGAGGGCAAACAGCACAAAGAGACGACAAAATGTTGCCGTTTTCGGACATTATCCAAACACACACACAGCAAACTTATACGATATCGAAACTTTGGAGACTTGGAGCGAGTTGTGAGACTGAGTGTGTAGGAAGTACAGTAAATTATACACAAAAGCCATGTTTGCTGACACTTTAGCCACCCAACCGACCGGAAATTTGTAGTACGAGATTGACACGATGTGGAAAGTGATACCACTTGCCATCTCTGCCGATGCCGACAATGTTAAGAAGGGACGCTTAGCCACTTATTTTCCATTTACACACATTCAACATCGTCATTTTTCATTTTTCCGCTCCTCTCGCCACCCCGTCTCCGTTTCCCGCACCCGAGTCACAGCGGGTGTTCGGCAATTTGGCAATTTCGGAATTCGGGGGGAAAGTATAAGAACAAGAAAGGCCTTTGTAACGAAGTGTCGGGGCTGAGTCACCGTCCGGACGGTCACGCGGGTGACTAACAATAATTAAATTGCTCCTGCGCGACACAATCGGATGGCAAGGAGGAAGCTAGGCGAAAAAACTGCCTAACCGGGTCACTCTCCTGCGTCGTATCCGCGCTCGTATTTTATCGTCATCATCAACATCAACGATGTGTATCCGCAATAGTGAAGGAAGCGATGAATAGGGTTGGGAAATTCCTCGTCCGGGAAAGTCTCGGGAAACTTGTAAATCTAGTTTTTTCAAGCCATCACAAACCATTTTCTCGACAAATAATTTTTCACGAAAAATCCGGAAATTGACATTTTCTTAACGAGTAGTGGTTTGGTCAAGTTCAAAATTTTGGTAAAAACTTTTTTTTCCAATTTCTACTTTTTCGAACCAGATTCTCTGGAAACGCGGTTTTAAGGTAATCTAGAAACATTTTATCAACAGATATTTTTTCATCAAAAATCAAAAAAATTCAAATTTTCTTAACGAGCTTATTTTCAAGGTTTTGGATCAAAAAATGTTTCCAATCTTCACATTTTTGGCCCAAATTTCCAGAAACGCCTTTCATAAGCCAAACTAGTCATTTTACGCCCTAAAGACCATTTTCTCGAAAAACCATTTCCTATGAAAAATTCGGAAATTGAGATTTTCTTGACAAAAGGAGATTTGGTCATATTTGACATTTTTGTACTTACAATATTTATCCAATTTCGAATATTTTGGCCCAAAAACCCTGGAAAAAGGCTTCTGGTATCAGTTTTGGGACAACACATTTTTGACCAAAAATCGAGAATTTTTAAAACGAGCGTAGGATTGGAAAACATCCATACCTCCCCTTGGACCTAATGGGCCGGCAACCCGGTACCAAACCAGAGAGGTCACCTGTCCACCCCTACTGGTGTGAGGCGACAAAAAAACACAGCTGGATTCCGAACGCGATTGCCAAATTTACCTCACAATAACCAATTATGAACCTTTCAACCGGGATTTGGCATGCAAAATTTATGTTCATGGTGCCACCGACGGCGTACAAAGTAGTAGTTCGCCAGCAATCCTCTTTTGGGATGAATTTTTTCACCTCCTCACGGCGTGGGCGTCACGGCCTCTCGTGGGGTTTGTCACAGACGCGTATACGCACCGACGTGTGTGTATTTCAGGCTCGAGGAAGAGGCGAAACGAGGGATGCGCAACACAAATAATTAGAAACGGAATGAAAAAGTTGCGCCGAGTTGTTGACAAGAATCGGGAAATGAAAAATTAAAGGCAAATGAGAAGCGACAAGTTGTTTACAATTTGCTGTGTGACTTCGGCCTCGCGTCTCCGCATCCAGCGTGACCACAGGCGAGATAGAGGGAGATAAAAAGTGCGATGATGAAAATTTAATTTCCATCTAGTTTTCTTCATTCGCAATTAGCAAACAAATTTTCTTAATTAGTTTTGCGAGAAGTTGAATAACTTGAATTGGATCCCTTCAGTGCTAGCATTTCCACTTTATTCATGCATCGTGTGCTCTAACCTCCCGCCTGTAGCCCCGCTATTTGGACAGCTAGCATGAACATTCATGTGCTAGCTTAATAGAATTAAGTAACTTTTGCTGCATGCATAAATACAGAATGTAACTCATCAGCTAACTTGGCTGGCTCGGGGTAGAAGAGGGGCCTTCGGTGTTTGACTTGTGATAAACTTTTTCCTGGAAAAGTGGTTGGAAATGAAGGAAAATTAAATTTCCAAGTCAGGGGGATTCGGTCACTATTTGCTTTTAATTACAGAGTCCTGGGCGAAATTTCCATATGAATATCAGCCACTTAAAAAGATGAACCCTGGAACAGCTGACAAATTACTTTCCCGATGATTTATCTTTTAAAATGAGCTCCTCCAGATAATCCGGAGAGAGGAGGCCTGATTTATGTTTGTCGTTTGTCTCGTGCACTCGATGATATGTGTGTTTTTATTGCAATAATTATGGTTATTATTTTGTACCCTGTTTGCCTTATACTCGTACGTGGGCAATAAATCAGGCAGCCTCGTAAATCCTCCGTGCACGAGGAGCCTCCCCGTTTTAGAGCCTCGCCAAATTTATTTCGCTGATGTACTGGAGCGACACGCGGATTATCAAAATGATGACAGCAAAGCTCGTTTTAATTAATTTCGCCGCCGGCGGTTGAGGTAATCTGCTCTCAGAGTGTGTACAATGTGCACGCGTGCTCCTCAGCCTCGTCGGGATTAATTTCTCCCATACATTATTTATGTCGTACGCTCGCGTCTTTCTTTCGATCCTTAATCGATTGATTGATGAATAAATTATGTGCTTCTTTGATAACGCTCGTTCCAGGCCGGTTATGTGTGCTTACGTTTGACTTTCACTGTGCCACCGTGCCAGCAGTATCACGCCTCCAGCCGACTTCTGGCAGTACGGATGGGAGCCAGAAGCTAAGAAGCACTCCATCAAGTTGTATCATTTCAATCATTCATTGAATTTGATAAATTGTGAGGAGTTCGCGTCGAACATGCGAGCTCCTACCTACACATGCTTTTAAAGGAAAATAAACATCAAACATTGACAAAAGCTTCTGCTGATGACGGTGATGATTCAATATATACCAATTTTGAAATTGAATCATTTTCCCTGCCTTTCTGGGGGTGTAGTTAGGCTTTGGGGCTTCTCTCAGGTTTTCTCTCTCCTACCGGCTCCATCTCTGCCCAGCAAGACATAAATCCATTGGCAAAATGCGCGAGTCGATGGATCAACATTGCGAGTCCTTCAGCAGAAGTATATGTTTGCTCAGAGCTCGTCTGGCTGGCGGATTGGGAGTAAACTCGCACTTCCCGTCTTCCCTAGAGCTCACGCGTAAGCGAGATGGAGCCCGGAAAGTATGCAAATAAGATGTTTTGCCAACAAAGTAGCGATAATGAAAATAAACTCGCGCTTCTCAAAACACTGCAAACGACCGAGTTTATCCGTTTAGCGATGAGGAGCCAGCTTCGGAGCTTCAAAGGGTTCCCGGTTCCGAGAGGGAATTTTTAATTAATCTACTTCCGTCCTTGAGCTCCATTTTGTCCCTCAAAGTTTTCCTTCCTTCAAAGAGACTTCTCTGAAGAAAAATTTTCATCTCGAGTTTCACCCTAAATTACTCATTTTCCGTGTCAGTTTCCAATTTCCTCCGTAACAGCACTTCACTCCTCGCTCTCGCAAACCTTTGTGCCCGCAAAATTGTTTTCCCCATCCTCGCGTCTCCATGAGCCATTTTTAAAGCACCCCATATCGTTTACGCCACGAAACCTTTATTAAATCTATGCTTATATTACATAACACTTCTTATCTCCACTCTCTTGAATATTGTTTTTCGCTCAACTTCAGCGTCCCGCGATCCTTTTCATGTCACAGCTCACATGGTTTATATTATTATTGTTATTTGTATTGTCTCGCTTTTCGCATTTGCTTCCCTCATTTCCACGATATTGTCTCCTGCACGAGCATTTCCGCACACAGAGACAAACAAGACCGAGCGGTGGGGCTTAAAAGTTTCCATTTCGGATTTGGTGTCTTTTTTTTTTGGAATTTCAGTTCCTTAACTATTTTTAAAGCCTAGTTTAAGCCTCTCAGAAGAATGGTGAAAGTGGATTTTCGATATATTAACGCTTAAAAAATTCTTTTATTTTCTGGTCCAAAAACTTCTTGACCCCACCCTTTTCCCCAACGAAACAACAGCAGTAGCGGGGCTCGGCGAAAATTTAATTTATATATTTTCATTATATCGTTATATCGCATCCATTCTACATCCAAGCGTGAGGCTGTAAGGCTCGTCGACTTTGTCATCGTCTTTTGTGTAAGTGAATACCGTGAATGTGCCAGGAGTACAGTAGGTGGTGCATGTTTTTCGTTCCAACCTGATGATAATGCTGCTCGCGATGAAGTTGCGGCGGGCTGTGGGCTGAGAGCCAGGCGGAATGGTGCCGGAAAAAGACGAGGTTGATGTTTTTATGAATGAATGGGAATGACACACATTGCGATGCGAATCCTGCCCGTTCGCCTGCATGCTACCTCCTTTATTACAGGGCCCGCCATTGTTCGAGCCGGCATGTACGCGCGACACACGCCGACAATGACAGCGACATGAAATTTTATAATTTTTACGTGTCACTGATTTAGCACTCCAAATGGTCCTAATGAAGAACCGGGTCTTTGTGTATGTGTGTACGTTGGCAAAACCACAGAACTGGAGGCTTATCTCGCATCAGCCATCACCGTAATGAATGGAGCAATTGTACCCGTTTTCGTGTGGTTTTCCAAGATCTAGAAAATCATGAGTGTGGAAAAACTATGCCCGCACGTACGAGTGCGTCATAGCTCCAGATGGAAGTACACTCTGACCAGAAAGTTCTCCCGAAATTTTACTGAGATCAGGGCCATGTTTACAATCGAGAGGGCCTCCAGGCACTTTTGCTTTCGAAACCCCCATCCCCCATCAAATTCGTACAGTTTATGGAGCCCTCTTGAATTTTTAGGGGCCCAACGAAAATTAAGAAGGCTCCCTAGAATTTCTAAAAGGGCTCTTCGAATTTTAAGGGGCTCTTGGAAGATTATGAACGCCCCATGGGAATTGAAAGGGGCCCCTTAAATTTTCTGCGGGCCCTAGAACAATTCTTTAGGAGCCCTTTAAAATTTAAAGAGGCTCTCAATAATTTTTGTGACATGTTAGAAGCAAAATTTGAGCACTTTAAATACGCCTGAGCGCTCTACAAAGTGCACATATGGTACATGCGGCCCTGACTGTGATAATAAACCCTCAAGACGAGTTCCAGAGCCAGAAACCCCAGGTCAGAGTGTACCCAAGCCACCGCAAAAAGTGAGCAGGCAATTCGTACTCATTTTATCACTTTAATGACCCCAAACCACTTCGCACCAGAACCCACACAATTATGAATTATTGCAATTTTTGTGCGCGTCGGGAAGTCGAGGAAGTGTGGAAGCGATCATTTACAGCGATAAGATTCGGATTGAGGCAACCCCAAATCACGTCTTAGAGGCATTAGCAAACCTCGTATCTCCGACTTTCTGGTTGCTTGCGCAAATATTTGATAAAGCAGCACCGAGGGGAGTTTGAGAGAAGACAAGACTGGAGGCGCTTCTAATTGGGCCGACTCTTGGGGGACCGGGGAAGTATCGAGAGCGCAAGCAGTCGCGCATTAATTTGCCGACTCTCTGACAGCCTAACGAGCGGTCCGCGTGGAAAAAAAGAGACTGAGCCAGTAGTAAGCCGTAACAGTAGCAATGAGGGTCATTAATATGGTGATTTATGGCCAGATCGGTCTAATTAATGATCCTCCGCGTCGCTCATATCAGCTATAAATTGTTCCAATGTTTGTTCTTTTCTCATCTTCTTTAAGCCCATTCTTAATCTGCCCACTTCTTGCCTCTGAATCATCACCGGCCGCGATGCTGGGTTTGTTTCGGGGGAACGGCAAAAAATGCGTGAGAGACGAGTGTTGGTGCCCCGATTTTCTCCTACAAAGCGCACTAATTAATATCGGAATCCGTGCGGAGGAGCCATCTAGCTAATGGAGACTACTGGCGATGCGATAAAAACACGCGCCTTTTATCTAAATCCAGTCGAATGTTTGTGTAGTCTTCCATTTTCGGCTTCTGTCCTCCTTCTGCGGCTTCGGAAATCGTGCGTTATCGCGACTTGCCTCATAATTATGTTTTACGCTCTTCTCTAATTATGCTACGGGGATTTTGGTAAAGTGGGATTAGAGGCGCTGTGATTTTCGGAGCAACGAGAAATTCCTCCAGAAGGCCACCACCGACTTCAAAGCAGCAAATTGAAGGAGTGCCAAATCCCCCCGAGAAGCAAAATCCACACAAAACTCGGAAACATGCAAACTACCAGCTAATTAGAGAGGAACTCGTAAGCATGTAGGGACGCGAACGCGGCAGAATTCATAATCAAGGCAGCGAAACAAAGCAAAAACGTCTTCATGCTGCGCTCGCAACATTCCGCGGGCCGGCAAGGCGAGCGTAGGATTCGAGATGATGCGAGATAATAACAAAGTCTGCACACTGTAATCAAGCAAAAGGGCATGGCCTGGCATGGAGCACACAGTAAGGCATCGCAGATGAAGTAATTTGGAGTGAATTATTGTGTCTCGTCTCACTCTTTTCCTTTTTCTGCCCGGACTACGTGTGCGTTTTTGCCCACTGGGCTCCTTTGGGCTTTTGTCCGTCGATCTGCGACGAGATTTGGCTCTGGGGACTAGTAGCAAAACTATCTAAGACCAAGATTGGGGACTCTGGACTCTGAGAAAAAAGTTTTGGAGTACTTTAAGCTCTGGGGACTGGTAGAACATTTTTCTGAGGCTGGGATTGGAGACTCTGGAGACAAAAAAAAAGTTTCGAATTTTCTTAAGCACCGAGGGCTGGTAAAAAATTTTTCTGAGGCTGGGATTGAAGACTCTGGAGTCTGAGAGTTCTTTTAACTCTTGGGACTGGCAGAAAATTTTTCTAAGATCAAGGTTGGGGACTCTGGAGTATGAAAAAAAAGTTTGAGAGTTCTTTAAGCTTTGGGGGCTGGTAGAACATTTTTCTGAGGCTGAGATTGGAGATTTTTGAGACAGAAAAAAAAGTTTTGGAGTTCCTTAAGCTCTGGGGACTAGTAGAAAATTTTTCTGAGGCTGGGATTGGGGACTCTGGAGATGGAAAAAAAAGTTTCGAAGTTCCTTAAGCTGTGGGGACCGGTAAAAAAATTTTCTTAGACCTAGATTGGTGACTCTGGAGACTGACAAAAATTTTTAAGGACTGCAGAAAATTTTCTAAGGCTGTATTCAATTTTAAGGGTCTGTGGAAAATTTCTAAGAAAGCATTTTGTAGCCAAGAAATAAAATTTGAAAGATCCTTGAGGCCGTGAATCCAGATGAGGCCCTTCTCCTGCCCAGGTACCTTTTCCCCGGCATGCTGCATGTATGCGAAGATAATACACGCAGCCTAATAACCCGACAATTTTTATATTATCCACCGCATTGTTTGTGCTCCTCTTCATTTGGCGTGGCGCGGTTAGATCACCCACGTTACCGAATATCTGCATCATTGTTGGGCGACTCATGTTCCCCCATTGTCTTCACGCTCGCTCTGACCTTGTTCGAGACTGGCTCCGGAATGCGTGATGCATTGTGCTGTCATATACCTTCGCTCGTACACATACCGAGACTACCATGACATTTGACACATGTCTGGCCAACCCGTGCTTGATTGATTAGTGCGAGCCCGATTTTGTCCCAAAAAATTACACGCTCGTGGCGCTGGCTGGTGCGGGTTCGGGTGCAATTGACACCGACAGCGAGACGCAGTTTCGAAAAGTACCGCGTCATTCATCTATGAAATTTGATTGCTGCGCATTCAGAAGCGATTTGAGTATAATTAAAAATTCATTTAGCGGGGCCGCCCCAGCTGGCCGGTCGATGGGAGGCAGGTCGCGAGGAGCACGTCGGTTTTATTGAATTAGGCCGTATGGAAGCCGTTGTCGTGGTCGGGAGGAGGTTCTGTGGGCCGCGACAGGGGGCTTTCGTCGCTCGGCGTGGATTCAGCGGCCTTGACGACCCTTGTTTGGCCTTAATTCGGCCAAGAGGACGTCCTCCTTTGATTTTTCTGGTAAACTTTGGATCAAAGAGCTCCGTTTCTCCGTCTTGGTTCTTAATGGGAGGTTTCAGCTTGTCTTCAGCCACTCCAAAGGATCTGAGGACTTTTTGAAAGGCTCTTGATGGTAAATTTGGGCTCAAGAGTATTTTAAAGATGCTATTTTGAGGTCTTTGGTTTGTCTTCAGTCACTTTGAAGGCTCTGAACATTTTTAAGAGGCTCTAGAGAGCAAGTTTTTGGGTCCTTAGTCACTTTAAAAGCTCTAGGGATTTCATGAGGCTTTGGAGGGACAATTTTGGGGTCTTTAGTTCGACTTCATACATTGCGAGAGTGAAAATCTTGGCCGAAAACGAATCATATAGGGGTCAAAACACGTCTATCACTGGTCAAGCAAGCTAATAAAGCTCATAAAACCACTCAAAAGTATCACATTTCCAGCTCCAAGTTCGTCAACGCGGGCATGAGAAAAACGAGCCGCGAATACCAAAGTGTCATGTCGAGCTGCCTTCAAATTAAGCCGTCGGAGCGCGTCCGAATGCATTCCAGCGTCAACAACTGCAACATCAACGGCGATTATTTATTGAAGATTATGAAATTAAATAAATTGTATTCAATTGTAAACGTTAAAACATTAAAGCGCCTGCAAATAGCATCGCATCGCCATGCCACTTGTTAGCTAAGCTCCGTCTATAAATTATAATGCAATCTGCACAATATGTACACGTCCATGCTGATGATGCATTTGTACGTAAGCATTAATGCAAGCCTGGCAGAATTTATGCTCTTTCGGAGGCACGAAACCGAGCCAGAGAGCTGACTCGAGAGCGGCATCAAACTTGTTGCGGTTGTTGTGCAATACTGAGTCTCCGTATTATTTCGGTGCCACACGACTTTCAACGACAAGAAGTTGCTGCTACTCCTCTTGTAAGCGCGCGCCACCAAGCCTCTTTCAAGCCATCCCCTCAACTCATATTCGCACGCTCATTACTCCGTTCCGTGGCAATGGATGCAAATAGCAATTATTGCAATGTTTGCGCTTTCCTGTTTGTCTTGCCTAGTGCCAACTTCATCACTGAGATGTTTATCCGAGTATGCCATAAACCCACTTTGTCAGTGGAGCGTTAATGCATCTCCGTTTCGACAAAACCCTGGAACTCCTCTCCGGAGCCGTTCTCCGTTTCTCGAGGCAGCACCGCAAGAAATTTCAGGCAAGTCGGGCATAATTTATTCAGTGGTTGGGAGAGGAGCAAATTGAATACGGACTAGTTGCGGTGAGGCAGTCGAAAGGGGATGCGGGAGTGCGGGTGCAGAAAGAAATTTAGTGAGTGGAGAATTTATGGCCTCAAGAATTTCTAGGGTTTCGTCTCCCTTTTTTGGTCTCTCGTTTTGGAGTGAGGCGAAAAACCCCCCTTGTTAGTTGAAAAACTACCTCCCACTTGAAAAGCAACCAGCCGATTTGGGAAAAACAAGCTGATGTTCCCGTCGAGCACCCTTCAGAGCGCGTCCGTGAGCTTAAAAAGCACTCGAGGCTCCGAAAAACGCCATTTTCGAGAACTATTACATATTCATCGCGCTTCCAACAGCATCCATCAACAGCAACTGCACACGCTAAACGATTATCGCTGCCAGCACCGTACTTGCAGAACCTACGAAATTAAATTCACATAAAATTACTCTTGAATTTGAATTTTAAAGCAAATTTGCTGCGGCTCTGAGAGTCGGACGGTTCGCATGTTTATTATAATTTTTTTGCCGTATTTTGCTAACATTCAAAATACTCTCACACATGGGCACAGGCATGAGCGCTCCCTCGGCATGGGCATTATGGTAATGGGGAATCATTATGATGAAGTAGTATCATATTTGCATGCCGCAGAAAATACCTGCGCTTCAAATGACTCCAAATGGGTGTACGTGGCCGTCCTTCAGATAAATTAATTGAGATCGAAATACAACGCGGGAACTGTGTGTGGCTGTGGCGCACCTGGGGCAGTCGTGGAACAAGAGGGGGTCGTTTCCCTTCATCCCATGGATTAGATTCTACAGGAAGGGTTGAATTTTTTTCATGGAAAAATATGAAAAAGATTATAGTTTCTGAGACGACATGCAGGACTAGCTCCACTTGATCCTTGATTAGACTAGACTAAAAAATAAAATTTTTCATGGAAAAAGCTTAGTCTTGTTTGGACTAGAATAAATTTCAGCCTCATAAAGAACAAAAGATGGGTCCACCTCTGGAAATTGACAACCACCGTAAGAAGATTCGTGCTCGAGGCGCCTCAATTGGGTGTCCCATTCGAGTGGTTTTGCATTTCCGAGGCGAGGGATGGCTTTCGTGGCGATGAATAATGGGTCACTTGCGGGATATTCTATTTCAGACGTCTTGGGAAACGGGTGGGCGACTGGTGGGGGGGACGTTTGTGTAATGAAAGCAGCCAAAATGATTCGTGGAAGCACGAGCGACCCTGCTCACCGCAAAAAAAAAACGGGCCAACTCGAGCCTAACGCACCAGAATTGTGAGTAACTATGCAATTTCGAAACATATTTTCATCACATTGAGCATTTCGATTGATCAGTATTCGGTGAGTGCGTTTCAATCAAGGTTTTTGCAGCCTGTGTCGCCCGAGTCGATTACGAGGCGCGTCTGTCTGAAAGAGCAAAAGAAAAGACGAACGGTGGAGCGTGAAGGTATTACAAAACGGAGGGGGGGCTTTAGCCTTTCATTGTTGTGGAAAACATAAAATATTTTAGCAGAAACAATAACATAATTGTGAAATGCTAGAAGTTTCAGGGGCTGAGCCGAAATTGTTTAGAAGTGGCGTCACGTTTCGTTCCCAAAATGATGACGGTGGCGCGCTGGTGAAAATATTTGCAACGGCGAAACTTCAAAGTTCACGGTTTCGCTATGAAATTGTCGCTAGTCACCTCGATTCGGCAGCCAGCATGCCTGTCAAGTGGCTCGGGGTAATTGGAACACTAGCTGTAAGTGTTTTGAGTGCGATTTGGGGCAGAGGAAGGTGAGAAAGGGAGAGTTTAACCTCTCCACTCCATTTTGACCGTCAAGAGAAATTCTTAGAAGTGGCCTCTCAAGGACATTTCAATGTCGGAGGAACAAATACCGACAAAACGGCTTTAATTGATCGCACAATTCCCATAGGCTCCCTCGCTCCTCCAATTAATCCAATTACTCCGACAGCTTTTTCTTCATAAAAATAAATTTCTCACAACAATAAACATGCACCCCACATTTATGCCTCACCAACAACATAATACCGTCGTTCCAACATGTAGTACACATGTAGAACACTAAATCGTTTCTTCCTGGGAGGGAGGAAGGCGCTGGCAGAACTACATACACCAGCACTCACCACATAATAATTGTTAATGAAAGGAAACCATGATTTTACTCACGAAACTAGCTTCTTGCCTGCCTGCCAGACTCAGAGGCATGCATCAACCCCCCCTTTGGCAGGCGAGTAGTACCTGCAGCAGTGATGAAAAATGTCTCGAGGAGCGAATTTACATAAGTTTGCTAAAAGTTCCCGCTGTTGTGCCAACCTGCCCCGGATGATAGTGTAAAATTTTATCACAAAACTTTACCAATTTTGCACTCGTAAAATTACATCGCAAGTTCGAGCGTGATAGCATCGAGTATACACCTCCTCCCGATACTCGTAATACGATATTTTTGAAAATGGCATCGAGTGTGGGGGAGAAGTGGGGCGGCTGTGCGCGTGTGAGTTGACGGAAATTGACTGATCCAATGGGATTACTAATCAACTCATAAATATGGGGCTCGAACATGTATTGCGGTGTGTCGACAACTTTCAAGTGTTATTGACTTGATTAAATGTCCTTCAGGGTGCGTGTTAGGCTGGGGAAGCCGTCGAGCAGCGGGCGGGAGATAGGAATATTTTCGGAGTCGTTTTGTTTGTCGTTGTCAATCAAATTAGGATCAAATGTCAATTACGGGGTATCGGAAAAGAAGCTAATGGGCGAAACAGCTGGTGGAGGGAGGAAATGTGTGGGTATTTTTAGACTCTTCTTGGGGCGGGGATTTCACCGAATCTTGAAAACCCATTTTTCTGGAATCCGCTTAAGTTTTTGTTTTCCCAAGCCAGCCGGGAAAACCGGATTTACAGTTTCGGCAGAAAACATCCTACTTCAAAGGAATCACTGCAGGTCGTCATCGTCATTTTTAATCCGATTAATTACCGAGCGTACAGTCGCCGGCAGAAAGCCTGTCTGACCTCCGACATGCGCCTCAATCCCTCAACTGAGGGGGAGATTGAGCTGGTTGCGCGCATTTCGGGGTCAGGTCCAGCACATAGATGATGTCGGGAGATATGAACAAGATGATGTATAATTTGTAGAGAAGATGGAGAAAAAATTATACTAACTTCTCGAGTTTTTTCCTCTAATATTTTCTGTGCAATGTTTGGAGTCGTGGCTCAGTGTTTTTTTCCATTCACGTAATTCACCAAAAACAACACTTGAGCGCTGTTTTGTTCATTCAATTGTTGATTATTGTGATTATTCTGCGTTTGTAGCAGCACACTTTATAATGTTAATAACAATCATAAAGCGAGATGTATATTACACAAATTCACAAATCCAATTATGTTACTTTTATATACATTACACCTCCAATTATTTTCAATTACGTTCACTGACTCCGAGATAATTGTATTCTTCACTATTGGCGAGTATTTTTTACTTTTAGGGTTCGGTTGCGGTTTCAAATCGCGTTCGTTTTTATTCAATTTTCAATGGCTATTCAAGAGCCCGCTGATGGCTCATTCATTCACTTCATTAGCATGCCAGTCAGTTCTGCTGTCTTCACTCGATCGGAACTTTCGCAGTCCGATCAAAATTCAATTTGGTATTTTTTCACGGGTTTTGAGTAATTTTCATCTGCAATTCTTCCGCGCCCGCTTCAGCTCAAAATACCATGACCGACTCGACTGAGTATCTAACACTAACTCGCGATGCTAATGTGGCTGGCAGACGATGAAACTGCGATGCTTCTGTGCTCCTCCGTACGTCGTATACGCGAGCTCGTGTGCCTGCGTGAGAGACTCGATTGAGAGAGAGAGGAAGAGAGAGAGAGGCCGACTTATGAATGGCGGTGCAATATGCATTTGGCGAGCAGTTACCCAAAGTAAAATTGGTCCGAGCGAAAAATGTGTCACTAGGTTGTAGGACACAAGTCATTTTGGGTGGGTGGGGGAGACGGCCGCCCCGAGACGATAATTCGCAAAACGTACTTTTTCTGATTGCGAAAAGAATTTTTTGACTGCTGAATTTTTATCGTCCGTTACCATCCTTTAAGCTGATAACAAATATTTCAATTGGAAATGAGATTTTGGAAATCCTATTTCGGTATGAACGAGTCTAGGAAAATACAAGGAAAATGGGCTGGTGTAGCTGGAAATGCCTCAGAATAGCTCAAAAAGGATTCTTCAAAAAGTTTGCAATCGCACTTTTTTTTCAAGACAAGACCTTGAAGGTTAGAAATAGACAGTAGTGTTTTTATTGCATTTTCAATGACTTTAGTGCGTTTTTAGGGGTGCAGGCTAACAATTTTAGATCCCCACCTCCTCTTGGGGGGGGGAATGGGGGGTGTTTTACGTTTGTATGAAAACTCCTCATATTATATCCGATTGAGCTGAAATTTTAGTATGTTGTAGTCTGTGCAAAATCTAGCAAATCATGGTACCACATATGACCCCTACCAAGTACAGGGACGGAACTAGGGGCCCTCAAAGTGGGGGCTTCTCGAAATCTTTGAAAATGCACCCTTAAGCTTAATCTCCGATTGTGCTTTTTATATATTTTTTTCAGTTACCCTTAGTTCAATTTATTCGAGGATTTCTTTTCAATAAGGATTTTGGAACAAATAAAGGAACAATGGATAAAGGAACAAAAACCCGAGCTTCAACTTTCTTGAGGCAAAACAACTATTGTCATGATTCTGCAAAAGCATTAAAATGATGAAACCTCACTGAAATTGAATCAAATGATTCCGCAGCTAGAGCTTTTCATTAGTGTCCCTTGTCACTTAATTAAGATCATCAAAAGTAATTGTACCTGCATATCCAGCAGTCTTGCTCATAGCGTGGCACCTCGAGCAAACAAGCATCATTACATCACACCTCGGCAGAATGCGTTCATAAGTGCTTTCCCTGAGAGCAGCACGCTCGCTTCCCCTCCGGCCAGTCGCTCTCTCGCTTGCCGGGTTCGAGCGGGGCTCGGGAGAGCCACAACCACAACAGAGCGCGCATGCCCTGCGTTGCGTGTACGAGAACAGCTGATCGAGTGGGCCGCACAGGAGCGCGAGTATGCGGAAAGTGTGTCACAACGGTGGCTATGTTGAGGCTCGCATGGCTCGTTATGTAATTTGGGGATGCCTGCGTGTTTATGTGCGCTCTCCACTCGACTGAGTGAGTGCGAGTATAAGTTTAATTTTTTGATTGCAATTCTGTTTGTTTTCGTTTTAATGACAGCGCAATGGGAGAACCACCCCCGACCAGCCAGTTAACTTTCATCAATGTTTTGCGAATTAAAAATAATTGTTGTTGAAATTTTTCCATTATAAGTCTTGCTGCAGTGGCGAATGAAAAGGCGGTGGATTAAAGGCGGCCGGGTGTGGGAGAGGACTTTTTATTTATTTTGTATTGCATTGTTTCAATGCGATGCAGTTGTGTTGTTGAAATTGAAAAATTATTTTTCCTGTTTCATGTTTGTTTTTCCCCGCACACACAAACCCTGGACTCTCGCATGGAGTTGAAATAGTTGGGCAAATATACGCCGCACATAACATATTGCGAACCTCACCGCACAATGGCAGCCACAAAGAAGGCTTCACCGCGCGAGTAATGGAATGTTTGATTTAAAAGTTTTCATCAAAAAATTCGAGTCCCCTTTGACGCAATTTTCATGGTTTCCCGGCAGTGAAATTAATCAGAAACCCAATATTAATTTGGTTGAACCTTTGCAACTGTTTGGTAGTGAAGTTGACTTTTGAACTCATTAGATAAAATTTTTAGTGTATTTTCAGCATTTTGCAGCATTTTGTCTGTCTGTCTGTCCGTCTGTCTGTCTGTCCAAAATTTTATAACTCAAGAACCAGGAGAGCTAGAGAGCTGCCTTTTCTTGCATCGTGTAGGGCCTAGTAGGGTTGAAGGCTTACAACTTTAGACCCCTACCCTCTGTTGGGGGGGGAATGGTGGGTGTTTTACGTTTGAATGAAAACTCCTTATATTACATCCAATTGAGCTAAAATTTTAGCATGTTGTAGTCTGTGTCAAATCGAGCAAATCATGGTACCACATGTATCCCCAATCATGTACACGGACGGAACTAGGGGCCCTCAAAGTTTGGTCTCTCGAAATCTGTGAAAATGCACCCTTAAGCTTAATCACCGATTTTGCTTTTTATATATTTTTTTTAGGCTGTTCTGAAACCAGAATTTTTGTTCAAGAAACGGAACACAGCCAAATACAATCCAGTTTCTGTCAAAAATTCCGCATGATTGACAGATTTCTGTCAAAATATTGACACCCTCTGAAAGTCTGCATGCAGAGGCGATAACTGGAAAATAGGGAATCAATGAATACCCTCTCGCCCACAACGACATACCTCCAACTCCTCCACATCAACGTCAAGTACATCTGTGTTTCAGTCATGCTGCTACTTTGTGAAATCAGCTTTGAATTCTGCAACCACGACAAGATATTTTGCAAGCTGCAGAAACTTCTCGCACACGGTTTTCTTTGAGGAAGTTTCTTCCCCAGCGAAATACAGACTACGAGAGAGTACAAGAATGAGGGAAATAGATAACTAATTAAAACTTGTGTACATGCTCGTGCGACGTGTCTGAATACGGCTTGGGGCGTTCCGTAAAAATAGAGATGAATACAGAGGCTGTCGGAGAATTTACTTTGAAAGCACCTCAAATACATAGCGTTTCGTCTGGGAAGAGGAGCATGAAAGTGAAGTGGGATTGATGCCACAAAACGGATAATGAGGCGATGTAGTGGGAAAATTGGGCCTAGCAAAGTGCTTTCAAACCCCATTTTGGCTCATTCGAAACTTTGGGAAGCCGGAGATGCTTCCCAAAGCCTTTTGACGACTACAAGGGGATTAGTGCTGATTGCAGTTTCCCCGGGCTTTTCAGGCTTGCTGTTGAGAAGGTGCCCCAATTTCCCAAAGATTGCTCCCTTTCAGTAAAAAAGGTCGCAATCATGCCCCAGGAAAAGGTGAGAGATCGCATCTCGGTCGGCTGAAAGGAACTCGAGGAGGTGCAATTATGTACACACCGATCCATTAAAAGTCTCTCCGTGCACGCGAATGAGTGATCGTTATCTTGAAAAATTAGTGGAGTGACTGGGTTACTGGCAGCCATGCGGTTGTCAACATCGGGGATGGAAGCAAGCCTTGCGGAACGTGCATGCAGCAGCAGTCTCATCCATTTATTCAAGCCAATTTACATCTTTTATATCCCACAGCCCACTCCCAGGCCCGCACACACATCCTTGTGCAGCCAGAGCCAGCATCGAGAAGCGGCTGAGGGAGGCTGTTAAGAAAATAATATGGAGCCGGGCGGGCAAGTGCTGAGGCAAGATGTATGCAAATTCTGGATATTCTTGAATATTAAAAAATGTGAATCAAGTCCCATTACACAAATTGTAGGGATTGAGCATGAGACGGAATAAATGTTCGGGGTATCGCACGAGTGTTTCTTTATCTGCGATGATTTTTCAGACGGATTCCAACGTCGATTCCAATATATGCGAGGGCTGTCATGTGGAGTATGTAAATACGAAGAGTTGCGTTGCAGTGAATGGATGAAGGAAATGTAAATCTAATATTTGTGACGGGATTTTTGCTCTCAGACCGTCTCTTCTTCCTCTGAAATCTCGTTTTCCTCGATTTATATTCATTGACAATGTCCAGAAATATGATTGCTGGTGCATGAAAAGGATTTCGGAATCTGTAGGGAGATTTGCGGAATCTACTTTGTGTAACTGCCTTCCGCGCCCAAGGCCGAAGATTATAGAGAAGTCATTGACTTGTCTGTCTGTCGCTGGGCAGGGCAGCATCCATGGTATGTGGAGCAAAAACATTAGCTGTAATTGAAATTTCCTTCTCTCGAAAAGATATTAAATTTCCAAATTGAAACATGCACGAATCTCTTGTCAAAGGGCTCAACCCGACTTTGATTTACATTTTAAATAGCAGCGACAGTCGGAGGGTAGCGAAATGGAATGAAATGTTGTCGGCGCTTTGTGAAAGCAGTCACAATAATAATAATAACGATGATGTACAGCAACCGAATGCCATCATGTTGTCGCCTTGCTGTGCCTTTTTTCCCTCCGAATTTCCCGCTCTCGTTTCCATTTTTTTGCGAACGCCCAACTTGCGCTGGCTGTGGAAATGGGTAACTCAGCAGAAATTTGATTAGAAGATCCCTGTGACGCGGGCATTTTTCTTTCATTTTCCTCAGTACTGCTCGCCTTAATCATAACTTTGCAGGCGACATGAGAGAAGGAGGGAAGAGAATAATTCGTAATGATAAATTTGCAAATTGGAGTCCATGTAACTAGCTCGGAAGTGGGAGTGAAGGAGTCTTGGAAGTCACCCTCAGTCTCCTCCGATGCCAGCAGTAACTGAGTTTGGGCTCAAACTTTGGCAATTTTAATTTGTGCGGGAGCGATGCAGGCGCGGGGAAATCGAAACCCGCAAACCCGCCTACTTTATGCGTTCATTCGTGAGATTATCTCCGAAATTGGGAAATTAGCCGCGTGAATCTCAGTGAATTTCATTTCGCCCGCGAGGCAGAAAAGTTTCGTTTTATATTGCCACGCCACAGTGCCATTCGAAACCAAGTGATCGCATTATTAAATCGCTCCTTTCCCGAGAGCTTCTTTTAAGGGGGAAAAATGTGCAGGGAGACCCCCCTCTAGCGTGCTGTGTACTGTACTCCGGAGTTCTCGGGTAGCATGGTGGCAAAAAATGTGCCACTCAACCCCGCAATATTACCAATTAGGTGGAAAATAACATAACAGACAAAATATTTTTTGCTCGGTCGCGTTTCCGCGGATCGCGTCGAGTTGCAAACAGATGAACACAAATTCTCCCTTTCATGCAGCATGCTTCCCCACAAGGGGGTGCTCCCCGCACAATGGCAATAATTTATGAGTTTTCAGAGTTCATATTACGGCCGAGCCACAGCAGCTTTGGCGTATCATCGCGCAAATGAATATATGGCCCCGCTCTCGCTCTCGCTACTCCAGACTGATATTTATCCCTCTGGCAGAAGTCATTTTGTGTACACAAAATATGAGTGTATATTAAAAATTTTACGGTTTCCCGAGAAGGCTTGGGCGCGCAAGACACCCGCCTCGGAACTCGCATAATAATGAAATATCCCAAAACCATAAATTATCATTTGTACATAAATTAAATGTGCTCCCATATGTATTTCGGGTAGCCTGGCTTTGATAGACACCCAAATGAATGGCCCGGCAGTCGGCTCTTCGCTTCCACTGCACTGATATCTCAACGGGGCGAGGAGTGAGCCCGACATATGTACGGGCATGAATTGTTTTGTATGATTTGCACATTTGCGGGTGGCTGATCTTGTCGTCCTTTGTTTCATTGACATCAATTTGGATTATTATACGGTCACAATGCCTGATGAGCAACATCGGATTCATCAAATTCATATTAAAATGCCCATTGTTGTTTCTTCCCCCAGGTCTTTTCCAATTTTGCTGACCCGATTTGGTTTGAATTTGGGCTGCTATCAACTTTTCAATTCGGTTTGCCATCAACCAGAATTTTAAAAATCTTTTGGAGCAATTAAGTTAAAAAATTCAATATATTTAAGCCAAGTTTATTTTGAGGAAAAAAGCCTCATACAAGGCATTGAAATGATAGAAGTTTTTATCATTTCAAAAATAGATCCACTAAAGAAGTACATTAGCTTCAGATCAAGAGGTCATCATAAATCAGAATAAGTCTCAGTTGAAGAAGGAAAAACTCGAAAAACCTTCTTAGATTTGTTGAAAATATACTACTAGTGGCAAAAAAAAATTGGGCCTCTTAATAAATGGCTTTTTATGTCCTGAGCATCGAAGGAAAAATTTAGAGTTCAATTCTGATATGTAAGACTCAACACGTGCTAAATCCACCAAAGTGTGTAATTCGACCGTACTAAATCTAGATGGCAAATCCAAGTAATTTTGAGATAGTTATCTATTTTGAATTATTTGCAATTTCTTAATAAGTTAAGCTCGGCTTTTAAGCCTTCCTGAGCATCATTTGAAATTAAAAAATAAAATCTATAAAATTTCTCATATTTGACATAGTAAAAAAAATTAACCTTCCCCCCAAAAAAAAAAACTCAGCATTTATGAAATTTTAATGGCAACAAGTTAGTTTGAAAATCCATGTTAAGTCTAGGAATATGTGCCTGAGGTGTTTATTAAAAGATGATTGCAGTAAATTGGTCGAAATATCCCTGCAGGTATTTTAGCTATCAGTACCAAATACCTGTAAAGTGTTCAGCATAGTGGAATTTTCGCAAATTCAATCAACATTTTCCAAACCGTTTCGCTCTCCCAAATTTACATAGATCCACAAACAAACACCCTTTTCCGCGAATCGGAAGCGGCCCATTTTTGACGTGAACGGTGGCAACAACGGGAATGGAAAATTTATTACCCGCATGAAGTTACGAGGAAACTTTTCACGTAATAGTCAAATAAATCTCTTCGATTAGATGATAATGGGTGTCAAGGATTATGTTTTCGACACATTAATGCAGCACACTGAGGCGCATGAACCCTTTGTATGAGGAAAGTACTTACCACACATTTTTGCCGGAAGCTATGAAATTGTAGTGCCGATGGAAATGCAGAGTTCTTATATATTCCTGAAGGGGGAAAATTTATCTTCTTGCTCCCCTTCCGTACTCGTCCCAGCTCGCATGGTGGCTCACATTTGTCGAAATCCACTTCGTAAGCTATCGTATGTGGAGGTTCGATTATTGAATGTTGCCATTCCAGCTCAAATAACTAATAATGGCATGTCTTTGTGGAAATTGCCCCCACACTCCTTATCTCCGTGCCGGAGCCCAACGATGCGACTGCCGCATTCAATTGTCCGTCGTTACGGCCGCAATGAAGGAAGTTGCACAAATAACATTTTATTTTTCATTCACAGAGCCCGGCGTCCGACAAAAAATATTTTTGTGGCTTTTGAGGTTTTTATCAAAATTACTAAACTTTCAAAGTGCCATTCAGCGCCGGACAAAGCTCTGGCACGGACAAAAACATTATCCCGACTCTACAAAATCCATTATCTTGCTCTTGTGGTGATCGAAAACATGTAACTGAATCCACTCCTTGCATGTTTGTAGGAAACTTCTCTGGACTGGCTTGCATTTCCCCCGTATTTTCCCAGTTGCGAGCTCAACTCAAGTGTCCTCGATTGCAACAGAGTATGGATAAACGTTGATGCATGGCGCGCAGCACTGGGATATCAACTTGCTCCAACCACTACGAGTTCCCAGAGTACGATTGCGACAAACCCGGGAGCCGAGCTGGGGCGGGAGGGAACAAAAAACAAAAGGGAGATCCAGAACGCAAACATGTAGCACCAAATGAAACTTGAACAATAGCCACAACATTTTGTAACTTTTATGTTTGCTTTTTCCAACCGACCATGAGGCATTGCCCGACTGGAAGCTCAATTGCTCGATTGAATGGGCAGCTTAGAGGGATTGTAACCCCGGGAAACTGGCCGGCTTATAAAAGTTTTCGTAATTATGTGAAGCGGTGTTGGGGTTTTGGGGGTTATCAAGTTGTTTCAAGTCCAGCTTAGAGAAACAGCTAGTGACCTTGAACCCAGGGCCGTCGAGAGAAAATCTGGGCCCGGTACTATCAAAGGGAAATGCTCGAGATTCTAGGGGCTTGGACGCCGGCCCGGGCCCCCTAAAAAATCACGGGCCCGGGGGGTTTACCCCCTTTCCCCCCCCCTCTCGTCGGGCCTGCTTGAACCATCACCCTATTGAAATCAGAACTCAATCACAAAGATACTCCAATCCAGTGCCTGCAAGCCACGTCGAATCCATTTTTCTAGCCTCGACTAAGCCCATAAGCCCTCTCACTGCCACAATCGGGATCTGCTTGAAGCTCTCGGATGACAAATGACGCCTGTTTGCGCAACAATCTCCGCCTTGACCTATTTCTCCCCATTGTTGTCCCCACTGACAAATTGGGTTTGCGCCAGCATTGTCTTCGATGCTCTCCAATCGACTGCGTATCCCCCCCGTTCATCAACTCTCAACAATCATCACACATGCAGCACTCTGAATTTCTAACAATGACAGATTTATGGTATGCTGAGCCCCATCAAGTTAATTAACCAAATAGTTCGGATGTCAATTTCGAAAACAGGGTATTCAAACTCCGTCTCCCATAAACACAACTTCTGCTGCAATGAAACCTTTCATCTTCGGAGCTGCACCCATCCGCATGTTATGAAAAGCTCCCGTCGGTGACTCGAATTGAAATCGCACTTAATGAGCTTCTGGCGACGACGGCCGGGGATTTGCTGTACGCGCGAATATGCCCAGCACCGAAATGATGGCGGACGTGGCTCAAAAATGGGGACAACAATAACAATAAGTCTTTTATGGGTAATTGGTTATTGTTGGCGCTGTTTATAAATTCACTGATTCTGATTGTTTTTGCTGTGTGTAAGCGCAAATTTAATTTATGTATTTATTTATGTTCGCGAGGCTCCTCCAGCGGCCGAGCGACCCGGAAGCGGACGACATAGGCCACCTCCGGAGTTACGACTCTGGGCTACTCTCCTTTCAAGCTCCACCCCAGCCAGGGCTGCTATCAATTATGGTCAGCATCGAAGTTTTATTGATGTGGTGTGCTAAAATAATGCTCTCGGTGAAATTTGTCGTCCGTTGACGACCGCAGCATGTGATGCACAAATATTTTAAAGCCATAGCACCGAACCTAGTTTACTAGAAAACTTTGATAGGTTTGTAATAAGCTCATTAATGAGGGGTTTGCTGCTATTTTCCCTCAAATAGAGAAAAAAATTGCAATATTGCATCTGCTATGTCTGTCCGTCCGTCCGTCCGAGACTTTTTAACTCAAGAACCAGAAGAGATAGAGACCTGCGGTTTTCTGCATCGTGTAAATCATTGTCCATAGGGTAGGAGGTTAGATATTTTAGACCCCCGTTACCTCTAGGTGGGTGTGAGGGGGGTAAACCCGTTGTATGAAATTTCCTTATACTTGGTCCGAACAACAGACTGGGAGATTCGGAATCAGCCCCCAAAGTTTAGTTATTTTGAGTGATTTCTTAATGGAGGCGCATCGGCACCCTTCAAATTTCTAAATCCTCCCCGACCCGCTTAGACGTCGAATGTATCGAATTTCTAGGCTCTAATGGTATGGTTTGTCAAAAATATTAGCCTTAGAGCCTCGAAATCAGAAAAAATTCCATGCATTAGGCTTTGCTGGCATTCAAAGGGAAAAGCTGATTAAAGAACTTCGGAGTAGGAGCCAATTAAACGGTGCTGCTTCAAAGGACCAAACTCGATTAGGACTTTGAATGGCTTGTAATGGCAGTGACACGTATTGAAAAGCTTTGAGGAGAGCTCTGTCACGTTTTAAATTGGTTTTCAAAGAGTCCGTTCACCTCCAAACGAAAGCTGCAGAGCCCAATATCGATGGCTTCTCAATCTGGGTGATGTCGAACGAGAGCTAGACGACAAAATTAATCAGGTTATGTAAATTTCACATATGAGAGTCTCCTTTGAGACGGACATTGATAGGGGCTGAAACGAAGCAGGCTAAAGCTCCAGCTCGTATAAAGTAGGTCAGGAGTTCATTGAGGCTCCGGGAAAGGGGACAAAGAATATTTCGTGCAAAAGTAATAAAGGAGAAAAACATGGCAGAGGCTAACCGCGAGTCATGCGTACGCTCTGTTGAGCCAAATTGAAATCCTGGAATACTTCTAAAAATCACCCCATTCGAAAACAAAGTGAATGTCTGACCACGAACATAGGTTTTTCACTGAAACAACTCCCTCCCGGACACACAGAGCTGCCCTGGTCTATGAACACATAATCTAATTTAAAATGGTTCTGAGAGTTCAAATCGGAGTCCGACCAAAGCGAGCAAATTCAGGTGCAGATCGATACAGGGAGTATGGGATCCGAAGCCGCAAATATACCGAAGCGATGCCACTTGCAATATACTCAGGTGGTGCCTGGTTGAACCGTACCATATTTTAGCGTTTCACTGAGCAGAGTGCCGAGTGGAGTGAAAATAAAGCAAACACATGTACATATTCGAATTGACCGACACCGAGACCGAGGCAGACAGACATAAAAGCAGCCCACACTAGCCAGTGCCCGCGCTAATGCATGCAGGCAGCAAAAAGGATTTTAGACCGAGTTTATGACTGGCACGTAGAGCGGACTCTAAGTGTTGCAGCTTGCTGTTGTTTCAATACACAACTCATCTAATTATATTTGGGCATCAGCAGCTCTTTAGCAGTTTAGGTGAGAACCAGCTGCGATGCCTGCAGGAAACCTCAAATGTGTTTGCAGAGTCGCGCTTCATGAAATGTGGCGAAATTAGTTGTTCTTTCGGCCGAGTAACCCGAAACGGAGGAGCTTCATTTGAATTTATCACCTTCGGGGGCGTTCCATCTGAACTATCATGTCATTCCACAAGCCAGGGTTGGGTTCCAATGGCAGTTCATGGAATCCTGGACGTGTACTACATTGTTTGCCTGAAATATCATGAATGGGATACGTCAACAATACCAGACATTTAGTGTCGTTCTGGGAAGGCTCTAAAATGGACCCTCTTCTTCCCTGCCACTGAAACTTGAGCTCCCAACAGGTGAGCCTCCCGTTGTGAGTTGCCTAACAAGGATTTAAATCAATAAGAAGTCCCAAATGGATTCAATAATGGAGACAATCACGGCCTAATTGGGATTCAAGCTCGCTGAAACTCGATTAAACTCGATTTGTCAAGATTAGAGCCCCTGACAAGCGTTACATTGGAGCAGAGTCGAGCCATTTATCTGGAAGGATAAGCAATCGGCCACCATATTGTGCTTTTGTCTTCCTCTCTTCTGTGTTTGCGCTCTAATTCATCCACAAATTAATGTTCTATTTTATTGATTTGTTATTTCGATTTGCATTGAAACATATTTCTTATGCGATACGTCAGATTCTGGTTCTGCTTTGTTTACCGTAAAAACATCGCATCGCCCCAAAGCACAGGCACAAGCGCAAGAAACTGCTTGAACAGAGAGAAGACAATGTGAATGAATTGAATGGAGCAGTGGTGAAGAAAAATGAAGTACATTTGTATTCCGTTACCGATGTCAATAATTTATGGTAATTATTACACTGCCATTGTGCTAGCTTGATATAAAAATTATATACGAGAGTACCGTAATTCTTTTTGGGTGGATCTTCCCGTTCTAGCTCGGTGACAAATCAATCAATGTGCGTAACACGCAAACGCTGGTAAATATTAATCAATGAACGCGATTGCCAGACGGGTTGAATTTTCCGATTTCGGCAGACTTCTTTTCGCCATCCACTGGTCATGCACTTGCAAATGAAACGCCAGAGCTGGCTCGTTTTCACTCCAGAGCAAAAGTCACTTCTGTCAGGAAAGATTGCACTCTGAACCTCGGAAGCTGGCTGTCTGTTTGTCTGAGTTAACAGAGAAGCTTTTCTCCAGTCAACAAAAAATTCAGTGAAAATCTGTCTGTGGCCAGTATGGAACGAACAGACTGCAGTCTGTCTGGGCTGGAGTAAAAGTCTATCCGCGAGGCGAGAATGTTTGTTCGCAAGTCTGTCTGCTTGGACAGACTGGGAAAAACTTGTACAGGTCGGGTCAATTTTTTGCCCGGAAGTAAAAATTTGTAGGCAGCAATGCTTTTTCTTTTTCTAAATTTTACTTTCGGACTACAAATTGGACGGGACAAAGATGCAAACAAACGAAAAATGCGGGATCGGCAAATTGTTCACTTAGGGTCATGGCCTAAAAATAGGTTCCAAGATATTAGAATTAAGTTTTGGGACTTCCCACCTATGGGCTTTACCTTAAGCATCCCAAACACTGAGAGATGAATTTGCAGACATTTATTCATATTGGATTTTCGCGCTCCGATGCACTTTATGTATATGCGAGTCTGCATTAAAATTATGCTTCACCCAATCCTTTCATTCTCAATCTCCATTTTTTATTCGGCTCGTCTTAATTTGTGTCAATTTGCTTTACGGGGTCATGCACATTTTGCGTACGCGTATGCCGGTATAAAGCCGTAACAAAGCTCATAAATCAGCGTACCTACGAACGTGCTCGTACCTGGGGCATTAAAAGCCGGAAAATGTGGAAATGAATCGTATTTTTTGTGTGCATAGTTAATCGAAATATGCGGTGAAATGAATTTTGACATTAATTATTCTGAAAGGATTACCATGAAAGGGAATATCCAAACGATTATTGTTGGCTTTTCAATTTTCCTGACCAGCGCCTAAAGTAGAAACAATTTTCGCGCTCAGTGACCAAAAGTATCGCGGAAATGGCGTTAATTGCGAATGAGCTGGGCTCATTACTGGCTTCGAAAATCGTAAGCCCCTTATTGGTTCCGGGAACTTCACATTAACGTACTGTCCAGGCTATTAAAATTTAACAGCACCATTTAAGTCACGACCTTCCTGACGCCTGCCTGCCTGTTTGCGTGTCATCATAATTTTTTGGTTTGACTCATAAATATCCTCATTGGGGTTTCGACGCTCCAGCCCCACGCGCTGCAATTAGCACGCGTTATTAAAATATTGATATTGTGTATTTGGTTGCTGTTGCGCTGCCAAAACGAGGAGCTTTCCGCGCATCAGCCAGTTGTTGGCAGCCACCGCACAGCCTTTTTGAATACACTAACGTATTAAAATTTATTATCATTGCATTTCAATGCACAATGAGATCCTAATAAAGTGCGAGGATCAATATTTGATAGGATCCAATTATTTATTGGGGCAGCGGCGGTTTAATTGCACTCATGTTTCATAATATAATCGCTCCTAATGAGGCCCGTGTGTTACTAATCGTACCGGGGTTTTATTCAAATGCAAATAAATCGCTGATCGTCGAGTTCTAGCGTCTCTCGATATGTAGAGCGTAGGGGTTGGTGATCATGAGCGTGATGTCGGACCGGTACTCCAGGTCCTCCATCTTCAGGGGCGTCGTGAACTTGTAGGCTCGCAGTAGGTTGACGAGCATGACCTTCAGCGACATCATGGCGTACTTCTGGCCGAGACAGTTTCTCACCCCCGCACTGAAGGGGATGAAGCTGAGGGGGTGCCGTTGCGCCACATTCTCGGGCAGGAAGTTGTCGGGGTTGAACTTGTGGGCCTCGGGACCGTAGTACTGGGGCATGCGTTGCATCATGGCAATGCTGATGATGATGATGGTCCCCTCTGGGAAGAACATGTCCCCCAAAGTGATGTCTTGGTTGACGTATCGCGACACTATCGGCACTGAGGGGGCTGAAAGTAGAGACAGACGTGAGAAAGGGCGATCAGGAGACTTCTGGACCGCTCACAAAGCCGCAGAGCCTCCTTGATGACCATGTCTATGTACTGGAGGTTGTTGACGTTCTCGTAGGTGAGTCGCTCGTGCGTCTTGTAGAACTCCTGGACCTCCTCAAACGCCCTCTCCTGGTACTCCGGGTGCATGGCGAGGAAGATGAGGGTCATGCTGATCGCCAGACCAGTCGTCTCGCTGCCCTGGAAGATCCTAAGGGTCTCAGTTGTCGAGATAGAAGGCCCAACTTACGGCGTTCAGACCGGTCATCACGTGGTCTCGGATCTCCTGGTCCGTGAAGGTGAGCTTCCCTGTGGGGTCCTCGGACTTGATGAGGTGGTCGACGAAGATGTCGGCCTTCTTGCAGAACCCGTCGTCGTCCTCCGTGGGGGGATTGTTGTTGCTGTCCTCGTCCCGATGCTGCAGAGTCTGGCGTCTCTTGAGGACTAGCTGAGGCGAGAAAGGGGTGAATAAGAGGGTTTCGGGGGACTTTAAGAGATATCTACTTCATCACTGTACTTTTCACAGAAGCCACGCGCGACCTGGTCGTCCTTCCAGTACTTCGAGAGACGGTAGATGGAGTCGGAGAAGAAGTGCAGGTTGAAGAGTCTGACTGCCGTGAGCTCGTTCAGGCGATGCAGGTATCTATTGAGGAGGCCCAAGTTCTCCTCGTGGTCTTTCACGGTGATGCCAAAGGACGTCGCTGAAAGCCTCACTTTAGTCTCTTCTGCGGGTCTGAAGAACTTTACTCACCACAAATGGCGTCCAAGGTGCTCTGGACGGAGTACTGGAGGACACTAAAGGACTCCTCGCCGAGATGTTTCCCGATGTTCTCGGTCATACTCTTGGAGCACTGGTTGAATATCGGCACGTAGCTCTGGATGGACTTCAGTCCGAAAGAGCCGTTGAGAATCTTGCGGTGAGGCTTCCACGTTATGTGCCTGGCCGTGATCAGACCGACGCCCCACCCGAAGAACTCGTACGGAAACGGCTTGTCCAGGATGGCAGAGGAGGTGGAGCTGAGGACCTTTTGGATCATCTCGGGGTCCTGCATGAAAACGACGCCCAGGGGTCCGAAGGTGAACTTTGCTCCCTTCGGGTACTGCACAGCGTATCTCTGCCACAACTTGAACCTCTCGACCTCGCTCAAACCTGCCATCTTGAAGACAAACCCGAAGAGCTGGAGCTCCAGGGGAGCCCACTCTATAGGGATCTTGCAGAAGTAGTACACGAATCTCGCCCACTTTCGGAGCGTGGGGAGAGCCAGGAGTGAGACTCCGATGGCGGCTGATGCCAGAATTGCCTGGGAAAGCATGCTGATCTTATCGTGTAGGAAGAACAATTGAGACTGGCTGTGTGATTTCGAAGTTAGGAGTATTTATAAGGTCCTGGATGATCACTGATCAGTCAGCAGAACTGACTGAAAGTGCCAATTAAATTAAAAAAAAACAAGATGTAGCCCGGTATATGTTGTTGACATATGAGAGTCGCCTCTGTGCCTCTTTGCCTCTGTGTTACAGTAATTAAGGTAGGTCAGAAAACTGGTTATTGTTTTATTCTCATCAACCAAATAATTTGGAGCTAAGAGCACTTTTTCAGAACCTCTTGTGATTGAGCAGTTTTTGGGGGGTTAGCCAGGGTAGGGTGAGGGCCGGCCATCATCATTCATCATTTGTCCGTCTGTCTGCAATTTTATAACTCAAGAACCAGAAGAGCTAGAGAGCTGCAGTTTTTTGCATCGTGTAGAAAATGGTCTAACAATTTAATACCTCCATCCCCTCTTGGAGGGGGATGTGGGGTGTTTTACATTTGTATGAAAACTCCTTATATTTTATCCGATTGATGAGGTAGCAAAAACGCTACCTCAAGTGACCCCTACCATTTACAAGGACGAAGCTAAGGGCCTCAAAGTTTGTATGGAAGAAAAATTTTTGTATTCCAATTGGACTGAAATTCGAAAATTACTTGTAAATGAGAGGTAAAAGTGCTCCCAGCAATAATCTTGGACATCCTCAACCATAGAAAATAAATCAAATCAAATTAAATCATGCAAAGGAGCGATGAATTCGAAACCTGTCCTCGCTGGTTCCCGCCCCTGGGAGTAACGAACCTAATTTTCAAGACAATGGAGTGTCAGAAGACAGAGAAAAACTTCTTCAGATTAATTTATTCACAAAAACAGATCAAGCAGCAGTGGGTCTGTGCCTGAGGAACCTTCTGAGACCGTATTTTATATGCCTATGAGATTAGTAGGGGCCTGGTTTGTTTACTAAAGTAGCTCTAGAAGCTTAGTCATCTTGATACGGCTGAAAATTGTAGCTGTCAAGTTTTTAAAAGAACTTGGACAGAAAGCTTGTTCAAGTTTCCTGTACAAGAACTCGCTTCTTTATAGCGAGCGAACACGGGTTCGTGATCGTGACCGCGAGGTGCGCGTCGAACTCGAGATCTTCCATTTTTAGGGGGGACGAGAACTCGTAGCTCTGCAGTAGCCTCACCAGCACTATCTTGATCACCAGCATTGAGTACCTGTAGCCAATGCAGTTCCTGATGCCCGAGCTGAAGGGGAGATAGCAGTACTTGGGTCTCTGCTCCTCGCGTTCGGGCAGAAAGTTGTCGGGGTTGAACCTTTCGGCGTCCGGTCCCCAGTACTCGGGGTTGCGGTGCATGGAGAGCACGGAAAAGAGCACCTCGACGCCGGCAGGGAAGAAAATGCCGTCCAGGGTCACGTCCTCTGAGATGACTCTCGCGTATAATGCGGCCGGGGGAGCTGTAAGACGCAATTAATCGCCCACTGGATCCAGATTCCGGTCTAACGAGCTCACCTAGCCTCAGTGTTTCCTTTATCACCATCTCCAAGTACTTCAGGTTGCCCAAATTGACGAGAGACAGCTCGCTATCGGTCCCCAGTTCCCGCTTGATCTCCGCAAGAGCCAGTTCCTGACACACCGGATGCATTCCGAGGAACACAAGAGCCGCTTCGATCGTCTGGCTATTCGTCTCGCTGCCCTGAAACATGTAGATGCAATAAAAACGTGGCTCGAGGGCCGAAACGAGTCTCATACCGCGGACAGGAAAAAGATCGAGTGGTAGAATATTTCAGAGTCCGAGAGGAGCGGGGCGCCATTCTGGTCCTGCACCTGGATGAGCCGATCCACGACAATGTCTGCCTTTTTTATGTACAGATGCTCGTCCTCTTCCGCCTCTTTTTGCCTATTTGGGGCATTCAAGAGTCTTCGACGTTTTTTAATGAGCTGGAATACAATATCGCGATTTATTGGAGTTCTTAATAAAGAACCGGTTGGTCCACCCAAGGCCCAAATCGGTTGGAGAACTTTGAGACTCTGACTCTGATAATTTTGGGCCAAAAAAGCCATGTGCTTTCAACCTGTTACCGCACATTCTCGGCAAGAAAGCAAAAGTGTCGTTCAGCTGCTGATAAGGTGAGATCATTAGCATACATTCAGCCAGATCCGGTCTCTCCGCAAACTGGTCTCTTTTTAGCAGTTCTTTGTGTACGAATATCGATAGATTCGACAAGCCCTTGGGTCTCGGACCTTGAACTATATTTACAGAGCAATACATCACGGCGATTCTATAATAAGCACTGTAAACCGGAACACAGACTAGAACCTCGTAGGAGGATGAGTTATCAAATGTCGGAGTCAATGGAGTTTCGAGAGGTTATTCCAACTTTTGGAGAGTCAATATTTGATCTCGTAATAGAGTTTGACGCATTTTCTTGTTTTGAAGGGAACGCTTCTCATTTTACACTTACCTCATTTCCAAAGGCAAAGATGTACGCAAAGCTCTCTATGAACCCGGCCCAGTGCTTGGATTTGCGAAAAACTGCGTCAGAGTATAAGTGCAAGTTAAACATTCGGGTGGCGGTCAACCGATTGAGGCTGTAAGTGATTGATTCGTGGAACACGGGTCGCAACTACTGAAGGTCAGAGACTCACCGCAGCATGTGGGCAGAGAAAGGCTTCATCTTGTCCTCCCCGACTGACGCTCCGAATGACGTGGCTGAAAAAAGAAGCTTCTTACTCAAGTCAGAGACCCATTCTACTCACTGCAGATGCTGTCCATGGTGTACGAAGACGCGATCTCACGCGGGTCGAACGTCCCCTGGCCGACGAACGGTGCCAGCTTCTGCACGACCTTCTCCGCGTTCCTCTCGAAAATCGGCAGGAAGCCGGTGAGGGCCGTCAGGCCAAAGTTTTTGTTGAGCAGCTTCCTGTGGCCCCTCCAGACCTCCGCTGACGAGTTGATGAGCGAGTTTTTGAAGGTGAAAAAATCGTAGGACGCGGGCTTGTTCAGCACGGCTGAGAGATTGCTGCTCAGAATCCTCCTCGCAATCTCCGGGTCGTTCACCACAAGCACGAAAATGTTGCCGAACAGCACTTTGGCAACCCCAGGGTACCTCACGGCGAGACTCTGAGCCAACTTGAAGCGCTCCGAGCCCGACGTGTTGAAGAGCTTCAGCGTCAGCCCAAAGACCTGCAGGTGCAGGGGGACCCAGTGACCTGGAATCTTGTGGAAGTGGTAGAGAAATTTGAGCACTTTGAGGAGCCAAAGGGAGACGAGAAAGGCGATGACGGAGCAGAGAAACGAGAACATTTTGCGGTGTTTTTTACCGAGCAGTTGAGGTGCAACTAAGTGGGAGGTAGCAGCTAGGTGTGAGATGCAGCCGAGAAAGGCATGACGCAAGAGATCTTTGCCCAAGTGCCTGCCAATTGCCGGGACAAGGGTCAAAGTGGGCATTGTTCAAAAGAGACATCTCTACTCTAACCAGAACCTTATTTGGACAAATTGTGTCCCCAATTATCGTAGATGTGTATTAAATATGAGCAATGTGTTAACAAACAAATTTGCACAGACAGCGCGCGTTTGCACCAGTCGTCAACACCATGCTGAAAGGTCTCACGCTCAGTCGCTCGCGCGGCGCGCTGATGAACAACCGAAACTGAAAAATAAATTTGAAGTGTATTAGGTATAAAATGTGTGGGACAGGCTCGGAGCAAGTTTAGTTCTTCGCAGCCAGTGACCGTGTTCAAATCGATGCAAAGTGATTGGGGTAGAAAATAGGAGGAGAGAGAAACGAACCTCGACCGCTCATTGAAATTTCGGATAAATTAATAAGTTTCGCGGATCAAGGCAAGGACCCCGAAAGTGACTTGAAATGTTGATTTTGGTGTTTCTGGCGACCGTGGCCCTGTGCTACGCCGTGATTTACGTGCTGCAAGTGAAGAGGCAGTTCAAGTTCTGCAACTCGCTTCCGGGCCCCAAGGGAGTGCCCTTCCTCGGAGTCGTGCTGGAGTTCAACAGCCTCAACCGCGAAGGTGAATAGAGTGTCTCGTCTCGCCACAAGCGTCTCAGGAAGCCCCATTTTTCCAGAAAGGTGCCGCAAGATGCTGCAGTACGCGGAGGAGTTTCCAAAGATCGGGCGCTGCTGGTTCGGGCCCGTGATGCTGAAGCTCTACGTGCACGACCCGGACTACATCCAGAAGATCTACAACGCCTCGCAGTGCCTCCAGAAGCCGGACTTCTACCGCTTCTTCGGATGGGGGTCGGGCCTAGTGACCGCAGACGGTAATTGGCATACTCTTGGGAGAAGTAAAAATTACCAGAGCGCTTTTCAGCCGTCACCTGGCGCGTCCACCGACGCCTCCTGAACACCGCCTTCACGCTCAAGATCCTCCAGAGCTTCATTCCGATCTTCGACGTGGGAAGCCGGGAGTTTGTGAGACACATGAGCAAGCATGCAGGGGGGGAGGAGTTCAATATGCTGGAGTACGCCGTGAAGGCCACCCTCGATAGCATTTGTGGTGAGTACTGCATTGTGTGTCTAACCTCAAAAGGGCCTACGTCCGGAAAAATGGACAGATCAAGTGCGCAATGTTTCGATGTACAATGGCACGAAGGTCTCTCTCGTCAAACATTTGACGTGGAGCAAGATAGGCAGAATGAGAAGCAAGATGGCCAGCATGTGCGTATTTCATCATGCTCTGAAGGCCACGCCGGAGCTAGTGGGTCTCTTCTGAGCAATTTGGCGCCTCAACGCAGCGTCGTTAGGAAAGTTTGTCGCTTGAATTTTAATGCGAAGACTGCCATTATATTTGCACACTTCTTTGGTGGTCATTAACTTTTATCACTCTGCCTATTGCAGTAACGCTGACCTTTTCGGTGGTTGTAGAATCGCTGTTACATGGAAGACATGTTGGACGTGCAATGGGGGGTTTCAAGGGCGCGCATTCCGACCAAGATTCGTTCCTAGGAAATAATAGGAAATAGGTTTTCTTTGGTTCGACTGAGTTCAAAAATATAAACTTGGTGAAGTTACATTGTGAAAATAAAAAAATTAACAATGCAATTTCACCTTTTTCCAAGCTTTTAGGGACGATTGAAGACCAGCAGAGGCCGAAGAAGGCGAAAAATAATGGAATTTCGGAAATTCACAAAGTTTATATTTTTGATATCAGTCCGGATAAGAATGCTATGCTTCTATTATATCTCTATTCTAGGAAATACGTAGATCCAAAGGAGCTTCGAAGGTTACGTTTTTTGCTCCCCTTGCTCATGAAAACCGGAAAGTCCAGAATATTTTGTCTGCATATAAAATGATGATGCGCTTCTTTGGACCTGAGATCTGAGATTGGGTGTGTTATTTTCGATCGTGTAGCTATTTTTTTTTTCTTTTGTAAAGTCATGGCTTTATCGAATTTCAATATTTGATTGAGCAAAAAATTCTACGCAGAATTCTGTCTTGAATTGATAGAAGTCAGAGAACTCGTGCCAACTTCTCACTTTTCCGTTAAGTTTAAGAGCTCTCATGGTTCACGGTTCCCAGCACGTTGAGATTGATGAGAAGGAGTTCCATAAAAGTCTTGTCATTTTTACGTCAAGAGGTCTTTTGACTGGTAATTGAAGGTGATTTGTTCCATACCGGACTGAAAGGGCACGCCTCTCACAATGACTGCTTACGCACTTGCTCGCTCTTCTGCTGAACTTATGCTCAAGTGCTGTTGACCTTCATGACTTGGCGTGTGCGGGCCAAAATGTGAATTCTCGAGCAATCGGGAAGAGACTCGAGTTGTTGTTCGGTTGTCCACCTGCCAGTTAGATGTCCACGCTGATAAGGGTACTGCCGACATTGTCACATAATTAGCCAATTAGTGTTGAAAACAAATTAATTAGTCGGTTAAACTCCGCAACATAATAGTGCTGCCCTGCGGCACTCAATTATCATGGTTTGAACGCCGACGACATGCAACTAGCGAGCTATCAAATCGCTCGAGAGGCGCCCTAGAGGCCAAAAAATATATAAATGTTGGACTATTAAATATCGCCAAAATCGGATATCAAAACGCCGTTTAAAGCATAATCCGCCCCTTTGCAGACCTTGAATTCCAAATACTCGAGATTGAGCTGATAGATATGTATCTGACTCAAGTGGTGTTTGTGACAGTTTCGGCAGACAGCGGCGTAACTCCGATTCTGGGTTTCACGCATCAGAAAGTTCTCATTTTCGCTGACTTTCGGAGGGAATCTCTCCAAAAACGAGCCCTGGTTACGCCACTTTCGCTAATTGATTAAATATACCGCTTCACTATCCGATTGACACTTGAAAGGTTACTTCGAAAAACAACCAACAACTCTGTTAGTCATTCCCCTAGTCTCTGTTGGTAGATTTCGGCGTTGAGGTAGGTCTGGAAGAGTGATTTGATTTCGCTGCTACTCAGTGACCATGACAGTCACTTTAAAAGTTCATGCCGGCCCGTTTGCACGACATTTTTTTCTGCTTGCAGCAACATCGTTTGGAATCAACATCAAGGCGCAGGAAAACAATCACCAGTTCAACAAGTTCCTCCAGCGGACCCACGAGATTGTCTCCATCAGGATGTTCAACATCCAGTTCTACTCGGATCTGATATTCCGCTGCTCAAGGCTCTTCAATGAGGACAAGTACGTGAGGCAGGAGTGCGTGAAGTTTGGCGACGAGGTAGGATATCCTCGTGGAAGTGCAATTTATGGCTCACTAATTTTTTTTTGCTCCCCGGTAGCTCATTGAAAACCGAAGGAAGCTGGCAAAGAGTAGCAAAGACATCAACCAAAACGTGGAGAAACATGAACTCGAGACAGACGACCAGTCGTTCAAGAAGCCGCAGATTTTCGTCGATCACCTGCTGAAGATGACCGACGAGGGAGGCAAGCAGTTCACCGAAAACGAGATTAGGGATCATGTATTCACTACTATCTCGGCGGTAAGTTGGCAGTTTGACAATTTTTTCATGGCTTTCTACTCAAATAATCCTTGGAAAGTCCTCTAAAAACACTCTGAAAATTTTTGGTGGTGAATTTCTCGTCAGAAGTCCTCGTCAAGCATTGTAGAATTTTCGGAGAAGACTCTCTTGAAGAAAATTCTTTCTAGGAACCAGAACACTCCGCTTTGTACAAGGCTAAGAAAGGGACACAAAGCTTTCCATGAAAATGCGAACAGAAAAGATTTCTTTGTGGGCTAAAAAAACTAATTTCTTGACACCTCAAGACCGCAGCTATTGGTGCTTGTATTGACGCGCCACCAAGATTGCCGCGCCTCTGTTTGAACCGAAAAATTTTTTTACATCTCAAATATTTTTCTACGACTCATTTCCTGTAAACTGGTGACTGACCTCTCTGTTCCACAGGGCAACGAAACCACCGCCCTGTGCGTGAGCTACGCCTGTCTCTTCCTCGCCATCCACCCCGAGATGCAGGAGAGAGCCGTGAAGGAGCTGCGAGAGGTCTTCCCCACCCCAGACGTCGAGATAAACTACGAGCGCATCCAGCAGCTCACGTACCTCGATATGGTTCTCAAGGAAACGCTCCGTCTGTGCCCCTCCGTTCCAATTATCGCCCGCACCACCCTCGCAGACATCGAAGTGGACGGCATCGTGATTCCCAAGGGCGTCGACATCATCGTCAACCTCTTTGCTCTCCACCGGAGGTACGACAGCTGGGGCCAGGACTCGAAGCAATTCAACCCAGATCGCTTCTTGCCGGAGCAAGTCGCTAAACGGCACCCATATTGCTACATGCCATTTAGCACGGGCGTGAGAAACTGTATCGGTAAGTGGATTGAAGGTGCGACGTTCACCGAGACCAATGCATTTGTCTCTGTAGGTCAGAAGTACGCCATGATCTCGCTGAAAGTGATGATGGTGAATCTCCTCCGGGCGTACCGATTCAAGACCCAGATGGTGTGGGAGGACGTGAAGTGGAAGTTTGACATCCATCTGCACATCACGAAGCCCCACTCGGTGGCTATCGAGAACAGGCACTTTTACAATTGAGTGACCTCTGATAAATTCCTCGGCATCTGGATGACGAGGATCCAATCACGAACAAATCAATGAGATCAACTTTGAAACACGTTATTAGACTTATTACCTCATAAGTTTTATTGAATTGAAATGATCAAAATATCGATATATGAACAAGTAATTTTGCAGTATTTTAATCCTTTTTTCAAGCACTAAATTGCTGGAAGTTTTCTAAGAGCGTAGCTCTGTAGGTCTAAGAGTGTAAATGAAGTGGAAGCGCGTAAATTAAACTAGCAAATAAAGGTTGTATGAACTGATAATTTATTCACTTTGTAGCTTAGACTCGAAGGTTCCATGTTAGTGGTTCTTGTTGACGTCCGTCTGTTCCACCCACTTTGGAAGTTTGTCACAGTAGAAGGTCTTCTTGAGGTACGACACCCAGAAGTCTCTCGGGAAGCTCCTAAAATGTTTAGAAAAATGTTTCTGGGACTGAAAAAAAATATTCTTAATTTTTTGGGGAACGTACTTCAAGGTCACTGGAGACATAGAGGATATCATGGACTTGGAGCAATAGAATGGCTAAAAGGCCCCAGACTGTGATGGGAGCGCTAAATATAAAATAAAATTGAAAGCCCGAGGTAAGCTCTCTAACTCCCAATGAATTTGCATAGTTTTCAACTAAAGTCCATTTTTCAGACACTTGAGACGCGCTCTCATCAATCAAAGAGACACAGTAAGAAACTTGAATGGCTTTTTTAGGCTCGCCTCATCGGTCCCGTGCCGAGGTGGTCAAGCAAGAAAGAAGACAACTCACAAGTAGGAGAGCGCTGAAAAGGGTGTCGGTATGATAACTGTCTTCCGATCGAGCAGGATGGCCTCGAGGACCTTCTTGGCGACGATTTTCTTGTCCAGCAGAAATGTGTACCTGCACGTGCTGCTCAGATACTTGGAGACTTCCGCTTGAGTGTCGATGAAGTATCTGCAAAAAGTACCGTTTTTGCGAAACTAATTGGCCGAAATTACTTTTTCATTGCCACTTACGGGTAAATCGTCGAGCTGCCGATACACTTCTCCAGCTTTTGAACGTGTATCTCGGCGTTGAGAGCGTCCATGAATCCGCGAATGGCGTATTTGGTGGTGGTGTAGACCACGTTATTCGGCATCGGGAAGTATGCTGGAGATAAAAATCTTCGATCAGCAGGTTTCGCTCGGCGTCGCCAGAGGTGGGACGGAGGTACTCACCTGCCAGCGACGCTATGGAGACAATGTGGCCCCGTTTGTTGCTGACCATTACGGGCAAGAAGGCCTTTGTCACCTGAAACGGATTAATTACTCCTCCATTCACCCGATCGGGCTTACGAGCGTACCCAAAGCACCGAGAGTACGTTCACATCCATCATCTTTTGAACACCTTCGTTGCTCTCTCGCGTATCTGCCATGAATGGTGGTGCGAAAACTATTCCCGCGTTGTTCACGACTATGTCGACGGTCCCGAAGTCTTTTAACACTTTCTCTTTCAGCACCTTGACATCTTCACTTTTCGACACATCTGTCTGAAAAAGGCAATCTTTGCCATGAGTGAGGCTCCCGATGCTTGGGTACTTACGCAATAAGCCTGAGTCTTGACTCCCAGTCCCTTGAGCTCGTCCGCCGCCTTGCAGGCCGTTTTCTCGTTGATATCCACAATGGCCACATGACAGCCCTCCGCTGCCAGCCTGTACGCGATCTCGAGCCCGAGTCCCTGTCCTGCCCCCGTCACGAGAGCCACCTGGCCCCTGATGGACTTGGGCGCCTTGAAGAGCTTCCGAAAGCTCGCGAGCGAAATGGCCACGAGGCTCCTGGCGAGGGTGGAGAAGAAGCACCAGATGTACCCTATCAGATTGTACTCCTGCGTGCTTCCGAAGAGCTTCGACATGACTGAGTTTTGAGGGAGTAGCTGCGGAGTAGCTCCTCACTGGGTCGAATAACGCAACAAACTGACCATCTCCGAATGTCGGGGAGTAGAGGAGAGAAACAATCGCCGCGACTGAATGTGAGTTGGTCAACGTACTGCTGATTGACCGAGTGAGTCTCAGCATGCAGGGAACCGGTAAGCCAAAGACGTGTTTTTGTCTCCCAAAAGCGACCCTTTATTACCACAATTTTCACTGACTCACATCCTGTAGAAGGAGGACCTACAGGTCGGGGTCCATGCGCCATTTCACATCATCCTTGAAGCGGTACATGACGTCCAAGTAGTGCTTCTGGAAGACTCGCGGGCAGTTTCTGCAAGATAAAGATCAGTCGCGTCAGTCACGTATGCGGATTGCTTTTTTTAAGCCCATCTTTGTCATCTGATCGGTGATCAAACATGGAACTGTTAAAGGATTTCGTAACGTTAACTTTTTCAAAGACCCAGAACTGGAGAGGCCAGAACTGGAGTTTAGGGAAGCGGCTTAGTGTTAAGTTTTTTTAGTTTTGCTCAAAAATCCACTCTTGCGGCTAAGAGGAATTTCACACAGCAATCTCAGTAATGTTTTTAAATATTTGATGACACGATTGGGCAAACAAAGTATGTTTGCGGAGGTCAGGCGGGCCAATATTGAAGTTCCTGGTTTGAGACTGGCCAAAAAATTGGGAAAAACCCAGGTTAATTGTTGATGGGCCAAGTGGATCACCTTTCTTTAAGTGATCAATTAAATGTGATCTCAGAGGTACATAGATCGATGTCCGGTCTGATGCAAAAACACTCACATGTATAGAAGAATGGATGCGATTTTGGGGATCATGACTGACACTTTGTTGTACAGGATTCCATCGACGACCTGTTTGGCGGCTTCTGCGGGCGTGATCGTGTAGCGGTACTTGCAGACGGTGCTCACAGTGTCCTCAAGAGTCTTGTTCGTGTTTATGTAGTAGGGGAAGACGCAAGTCGTCTTGACGAAATCTCCCTGCCCCTGAATGTACAGGTCATGCTCAAGAGCCTCGTAGAATCCCCGCACGCCGTACTTTGAGACCGTGTACGTCGCGACGTTGGGGTTCGGGAAGTAAGCTAAAAGAAAGAGCATCTCAGTGACGTCTCTCATGCCCCTACCTCACGTCATACCGGCGATAGAAGCGATGCCCAAGATGTGACCGTGTCTACGTTTGATCATCTGGGGCAGGAAGACTCGCGTTGTCTGAAAAAGCGGTAGTCAGAACGGGTTTTTGGGTTGTAAAAGCGACAAAAAATACCCAAAAGTGGTGCATCAGGTTGATGTCGATGAACTTCTGGATCTTGAGCGGGTGCTCCTCCACGATGGGGCCCGTAAAGAGGACTCCTGCATTGTTGACGAGGATGTCGACGGGGCCCATGTCCGCGTTCACCATCTTGTGCAACTTCTCGACAGCCATAAAGTCCGAAACGTCCACTTGGTAGGCAGTAGCGTCGACTCCGAACTTTTTGACCATGTTGACGGTGGCTTGGGCCGCTTCAAAGTCCAGATCCACGACTGCAACGTTGCAGCCCTCCTCTGCGAGCCGGAGACATATCTGCCGACCGAGTCCGTTGCCTCCACCCGTAACCAGAGCAATCTGCTCCGAGATATTCTTTCGCTTCCGGACGCAGCTCTGGAAGATTATCTTGATGTAGCTGATGAGGGAGAGGGCGAAGATTTTGAGGAAGTCCAAGACCACGAAGACCGCCGTATTCATGACTGTTTCACTTGAGCTGTACCCGGAGACTGCTGAATCGCAAATGAGCGCTTGAAGTTCAGAGGCTAGCTCTGATCTGTGTTGGACCCGTTGCTTGCTTAAGAACCACCGAATACATTAGGTCAGAGTATTTGTTTTGGAATATCCGCTCGTCGTAGGAGATAGAAAACTGAACAAACGTTTCAACATTATCAGCACGAGACTCTTAATGGTGCTAAACATTCGTATGAGTTTTTTTTTGTCAGTGGTAGCTTTCAACCAAACCTAATTGATTTTTTTGGCAGTGAAAAAATATTCTGGTTACGTCACTGTTAACGCTGCATTCAAGAAAGTAGTGGTAGTAGCAAATAACACGAAAGACTGTACGCAAATAAGCGACGAACCCGGTGAATTAATATGTGCGATGAAATTGTTGACTGTAGTGGAGTTTCTCGGGGCAAAAAAATTAACAATTAGAAAAAACGTACTGGCAAACATAATGAAGGTCGTCTGGATGAAATGGCTGCAAAAAAATCGCGTTTATTAGTCAGTTTAGTTGATTGCATACTTTTAGGGGCCACCAGAATAATTTCTTTGATACTCCATGTCACACAATTGGACCATAAATTAATCAAAACGAGTCAAGAATTTCTTCAAAAAAGGTCACCCTGAAAAAATTACATTTGATCCGTTGAGTTTCCCACGCTCCTCCCTAAGCAGGAATGCGATCCTTCCGAGAAGGTCAAAGAGGGATGAGTATCCTGGCATCACGTTCCTACCTGACGAGCCGCCATTCATAATTGCCTCACAGGTGATCTTCGCACGCACACATGGACACCGGAAAAAGTACGGGAATGCGAAAGGAGAAAACGATTACATCGCGATACGCGAATTAATTGATTGCTTATTCATTGTAGTCGTAGGACACCCCAGTCCCAGGCTCGTAGTCACAAGTGATTGACAAAAGTAACTTGTTTTGAGATCGCGCGCGCCAACATTCGGTGTGAGAAAGTGTAAGCAAGACGGCAAACCGGCCTCCGTACCTACACCGATACACCTGCATGGCTGGAAAGGTGTGCTGGAAGACGAAGAAACGAGTTGCGGGCAAGAAACACGTCGACAGTTGTTCATTTGAGCGTTCGCCGCCGCGCCGTGAGCACACGATTTTGCGACCATTTTCCGTTTCTTGCTACGTGTCGCAGGAACACCCGTAAAAGTCGAGTCCCGAGACCAGGAGGAGGCCACATTCCGCCACTGACCCGCGAGTATTCCCGCGCACACCGAGATCCGCGAGTTCTGACCACCATTCGAGTGCCGTTTCGCCATTTTGAGAATTTTGAAAGGCACCTCAAAGCAGAATTTACGTACACAAGAGAGTGGAAAAGAAGTTAAAATAAAAAGTGTGGCATAAAAAAGAGGAAAAAGAAGATATTATACAGATATAAGTGTACACATATAGAAATAAAGCAAAGAAGCAGCAACAAATGTGTGTTGAATGTAAATAATTTCGAGTTATTGAGTCCATAATCGTCGACGATCTCTCGTGAAATGGGTGATTCAACTCCGATTTGTCGGTGCCGCGTGCTGTATCTGGGGAGCGCGGTGCCGCGCCAGAGCAAGGACGGTCTGCAGGGCATCCAGGAGCCACTCAGGTCCCTCTACCCGTCCGAGGGAGCGGTGGGAGCCAAGGGAATAGACTCCTGGCTCAGCGTCTGGTCCAACGGAATACTGCTGGAGAACGTGGACGAGAACCTGAAGCAGGTCACGAGGTTCTTCCCCATCGAGTCGCTCCACTACTGCGCCGCCGTGCGCCAAGTCATGGTTCCGGAGCGTGGCAACAGCAATCCGGAGCCCAAGTTCTTACCACTGGACTCGCCGTTTGCCCGCATGCCTCGAGCCCAGCATCCCCCCATCTTTGCCGCCATCCTCAGACGCACGACTGGCATCAAGGTCCTGGAGTGCCACACCTTCATTTGCAAGCGAGAGGCGGCCGCCAATGCGCTCGTGCGGTGCTGCTTCCACGCCTACGCCGACAACTCGTACGCCAAGCAGCTGGAGAACGGAAGCACGACGGGAACGGGGAGCGTTTATGGGACGCTGGGGGGCAAAGTGAATGGCGGGATGGAGAACGGGTGGCGATCCAGGACCGGAAGTACGACGACTCTCAACAGCGTTGGTCGACAAGTGCCGATTCAGCATCATTACAATCACATGAATGGAGTCGGGGATGCGTACACAGTCAAGAATGGTGAGTGTTTCTGCGCGAACTCGAACAATCCACGCCTTGTCTTCTTGCGGTTCGTGACTCGGAGAATAAAAGGATGTCGGTCGACGTCGTTTCCCACCGGAAACACAAAGCGAGCTGGCTTGAAAGCTATGCAGGGTCAGGGATGGAGCGAGAAGCAATAGCTTGGGGCCTTGGGGACAGACTAGGTTCTCCTAAAGACTCTTGGAGGGTCTTAACTCCTTAAGGTCCAGAGAAAAATAGATGATGAATACGATTTTTTTGATGACTGTCTGAAGACTATCACAGCTGTTAGAGATTTAAAGGGCTAACTACAGGTCATTAAAAATCTAAAAAGGACTGGAATGGGTCCCAAAGGCTTTCATTTTGGATCAAAAACACCCAATGTCTTAACACCAGCACTTAATTTGTTTCTCACAATTTTCGAGCTACGCTTCTGTAATCTCGCTAAATTGGCCGTGAATTTAAGCTCTTTAACTCTTCAGATCCGTGGGATTTTCTTGACTCTCCAATGCGCGCACCCAAGGTTATCACGTGACAATGTTGCTGACCCGACACCGCGATGAATCTGGTTACTCCGCCGCGCCGCCAAGTCCGCAATTACCTGCACGAAAGTGCACGGCATGCATAAAGTGCATTCCAGCACAAATTTGCTAGCAATTCAATGTCAAGCCTCGCGGACTTGACTGATCATAACCCAGTGGGAGAAAAAAAAAATGCTATTGAAAGCTGTTGGTTCGATATTATTTGAAAGTGTACTTGGCCCAGTTGCTCGAAATTTGAGTTTGGTAAACGGTTAACGCTCGCGCGCGCTAACTACGAGCAATAATGCGATATTTTTAATATTTTTCGAGGTACTGGCTGCTAATTAGTAAACTACGAGCAACAAAAGTGTGTCTGAACTCGTGCATGAAACCATTTGGATTAATGTACTTCTGTTGTTGCATGACTTTTCAAACGCTGGCGAAATTTCACTTTTGCAAATTTGCGTTTGGAGGCAGTACGCAAAAGGCTGGGCCCGGTTGCCAAATAAGGAGGGGCTCGGCTTGAAAATTTGCTTGTCTTCTCTACTGAAGAGCTTTAAAATTTACCTCACACAACTTTGGAGTCTTCCTCAAAATTCAGAAGGTTTTTAGCCTCAACTTTTTCTTCTGAAGAGCCTAGATTTTAAGGCCAGGGTGGAGGCGACTCTCGATTGAATCTATTTGCCTCTTTAGGGCTTCCTGGGTGCTGGTAATGATTCTAAATCATTCTCAGGAACCCGAAACATTTTTTTGGGGGCGGAGCTTGACTGTCGCCAGTGTCGCCAATAATTCTATTTGCCAATTTAAGGCATCCCTGGGGGGTGAAAATGATTCTAAATCGTTCTTCTGCTCCCTAGAAATTTTTTGTAGCACTTTGAATGACTCAAATCGGTTCAGAAACAGTGGATTAAGGCCAAAATTGTTCAGAAATCAGAAAATGAACTTAAAAACATGATTGAGGGCATTTTGGACTCGCAAATAAATTTCTAAGGCCGTAACGGAGCCCTTTTTTCGATTTTTGGCTCATATTTGGAATAGTGAGCCCGAAAACATTTTCATTGTTCAACGTTTTGGGACGCAGGATAGTAACGGGAAGCCCTAAATTGGTAAATTGAATATTTGGCGATAATCAGGAATAAATTGCCTCCGCCATGGCCTTAAGGTTTTGGAAGAACCTAAAGGAAAAACATAATGACTGAAGGTCTTGAAGCCATAAAAGTGACTTGTCAGTCCTTCCGACCCCGACGCTAGACCCATTCAGCCATTGAACTGCGAGTCAGCCCGTGTTCGCGCCGAGTTACACAATCCCACCGCGTACGTTGCTCTAATTAGCAGCTCTGGCATTTTACTGTCCACACATTATGACTTTAACAAATTTTCTCGTGTTTTGTCTTGCCAAAGCGGCGAAAATTTCAATTTACATGCTCATTGGGCATTTAAATACACTCACAAGAGCAAGTGTCGTAACGTGTGTCTAGTTTCGAAGCCCGACGAGCGAGTTTGACGTAATGCAGTCGCGCGATAAGGTAACGTTAGATCCCCAGTTCCCACATTTCTGCTCGCTCCGATAACTGTAAACATGCTGGTTCTCGTGGAGTCACGGCTGGGTTCGCCGTCTAAGCTTGCAGCGAGAGATACCATTTCGGGGCAGGTCGAGTTGAAAAAAATGGCGATGGAATTCAATTGTTGTCGCACTCGAGACTGTGTTTGCGAGGTCATGGAGCCGTAGATTGGAAAATGGGGCTCGATCTCGGAGCACTTTTAAGTTATTCATGCGTTCACGCTAATAGCTGTGTATGCAAATTATCGCCAAGTATGTGATTACTAGCGAGTCGCGATTGCTGCAAGAGAATTCAATTTATGAGATTTAATAACGAAGAAAAAACTCGGCTGCGAAGGTGAAGTGCTTTTTGTGTGTGTGCTGACCCCGATTCAGCGGCCAGCCACCGCAATTTATGAAGTTTAATTGAATAATACCTGCGGCAGTCGCCGATCGAGGTGGGATGGGGGAAAAAATGAAGATGCAGTCGGAGAAAAAAGTCAATGGGCCCCATCAAAGCGTGTAATTGAATCGAATTCGGTGCTCAGGAACGGGATGGCCGAAAAAGAGCCACTACTGCCCTATTAAGTGTGATCCAATCCACTTTGCCATGTGCCATCGGAGCAATCCGCTCGTGATCGCGGTGTTTTGTTACATCATTAGCGCCCGACGCAGCTTGTCACATGACACTTGCTGCAACGAGGGACCGGACGCCGATTGACGTGACTCTTGTCCGTCGGTCTGGCTGTCACGAGCCTGTAAATTTTTAAAAATAGTCTTGGTAGCCTTGAAGCTTCGCGAATTCTCGAAAGTTGACGAAAACAAGATTGGCGAGACCGCAAGTATTTTGTTTACGATCCAGCGAGCCGAAAAACCAAACTGGATTTCCTAGAGTGTCCAAATCTGTGCAGTGGCGAGCCAGAGAGCAGCGGAGCTTGATGGGAGGAAGTCACAAATGGCTCATTTCAATTAATGAGCCAATGCGGAAAAGCCAATTAACTGATGAATGTCCGTTAATTGAGGCAGCATGCCGCGATCGGGCCTCGGAGCTGGGTCTGAATATGCAACACGCGACATTTTTGCGCGAGACTCAGACTGTTGCTGCAACCCGAAACCTGATATTCCACTGATATTAAATTGCATCATGTAACATTCCTTTTTCGCGGAATCTAATGGCCCCGATTGACAAGCGAGCGAAATTCGGGCCGGGCATTCACGTCTCGTTAGAGAGCCCAATGTGCCCCCGAGCGTATGTGGTTTCGCGAAAGAGTCATTCAACTCACTTTTGTGGCCTGATTCCGCTAGACGCTCGCACGCTGGTCTCTAGTTGTGCGTGCACAGAGGAAAGATTGATGATGGTACGCCATGTTTGGTCCAATTCAGAGCTCTCGAGGCGCTTTTACGTGCCTCAATCAAAGTGTGAAGTGGAGTTCTCCGGAGTTCTCGAGCAATTAAGACGGTGGAATGTGCTATCTCGAAGAAATGATACCTTCTAACCGTCGCTCAACGCCTTTCATGCAAATTAAATTTATGCAAATTGTGGCGAGTTGACCTGCTTTCGGACACAGACACCTGATCTGGTGGGATAAGTGGCTACATGGGCTCTCGGAACTGGTTTGCGTCTAGATTTATCTCCGAGACTCTAGACCAGCTGTGGGAAACTATTTGTCTGGGGGCCATTAGAGTCGGTAACGACCCTGAAACCGCCTCACACAAGCAACAAGTCCCCTCGTGACCCGCCTCAGTCTCCCAGAAACGTGGCAGAGCTCCCAACTTGACATTCACGAAAACAAACTGGGAGATTTCGAGACCGAGATAAGGCACATGAAGAAGTTCCCCCTCCCGAGCAGCTACATAAAATCACTCAATTGTTCTGCTCTTTCTCCCACAAATAAATAAACAAGAAACTTTGACTCGGCTCCCATGCACCTTCCTGCCGGCTGCCGCCTTGCCTTGCCAAGCCACGCCACGATTTCTATGGGCAGAGTGCCGCAAACTTTTTATTGCCTCCGTATCAAGAGTTTAGGCGCGGAAGGCAAAAAGAACGAACAATGCTCAGTGAGTAGAAAATTGATATACACTTCCTCGTCAAAGGTCTGTTGACGTCTTGAGCGGAAAAAAGTTAATAAGGCAGAAATTTGCATGATAACGAGTTGTTTGCTAAATCCGGAGTCGCTGCAGTAACTTTTAATTACGCCCCCGAGCCTGGTCTGGCCTTCCTTCTTCCTCTCAGACGCAAGAAACAGCTTTGGCTCATTTGCAGGCGATTAAATCCCTTCTGTGACGTTAACTAACCAGAAATCTCTTTTCTTTTCCAGTCTACGCGAGCAGTGCCGACCTGGACGTCGTGGATGACGGGGAGAACTCCTCTCTCTGCAACGGGGACGAGAACCACAAGGTGTGGAACGGCTCACAGGACCACCTGGACGCCATCCAGTCCGAGAGCCCCTACGACATCTACTCGGGAGGCCACTCGACCCTGGGCCGACCGGCCCGTCAGCGTCAGATCAGCGCTCCAGTGCCAGCGCCGCCACCGCCCAAGGAGGAGCTGCGAGCGGCCAAGAAGAGCAAGGACAAGAAGTCATCGAAACCATTCGGAAGCCAAAGTTTGTCGGGGACTCTCATCCGGCCCCGCCCCATGCACGTCAGTGCCCTGAGACCGCCCCCTCACCACATGAACGGACACGGGCATCCCCCCATGATGCCCCATCCCATGTACGGCCATCCCCCGCCCCTGCCCCCCCACGGCCCGCCCTCCATGCACCACCCCGGCCGCCAGTTCCACACCATCGGCCACAGGAGTCACCACATGGCGAACGGGGAGGACCCCCGCAGATGCACGGCCCGCTCCCCATGCCGATGCCCCTCATGATGCCGCAGCAGTACGCGACCCTTCAGGTCTCGAAGACGGGGAAGAAGAGCAAGAAGAAGAACGGAATACCGATTGGCGTGCCCGTGCCTCCCCCCATGTTCTACCCGCCACCACCTCATCTAGTCGAAAGCAGACCCCTGTCCATGAGCAGTCGCAAGCTGGCCCAGTCGGCGGCGGCGGGTCTCGACGACTCGGGCGGCACCACGTCGGGCGCAGACTCCCCCAACGGTACCGGCATCTACCGTCGCAAGGGACACCTCAACGAGCGGGCATTCAGCTACAGCATCCGGCAGGAGCACCGGAGCCGCAGTCACGGCAGTCTCGCCAGTCTCCAGTTCAGCCCGCCGGACCTGAAGAAGGAGCGTGAGATCGCCCAGATGGTGGCGGGTCTGGAGCTGAATGGGGGCGGCGAGGACCAGACCCTGAGACGACGCGAGAACGGGCACCACGTCAACGGACACATGAACGGGCACGGGACCTTCGGGAAGCCCCGGAGCAGACACTGAGCTCCGGGAGCGGGAGTGGGATCCAAAAGAAAGATGTGCCTTATCTTAGATACGTAAGACGTCATTTTAATTAATATGTAGTTACACGACCGGAGTATACTCAACTCGCCCTAATTGGGGACCTTTTATGTTATGAAAGTTTCGGACGCTCGGATGGGATAGAGAAAGGGGCAGAGGGACGATGATTGATTGAATGTAACTTCCACGTTTCGACGGCTTGGCCCGCTCCAAAGTAGAAACTCTCATGCTCCGATCATGTGTATTGATAGCTGGCTAGCTTTCATCTGTCAATCACGGCGTGCTTTTTTGTTCGCTCGCTGGCTCCCTCGCTCATCATCCGCGTACTCGTACGGAGTTTCAATCCAACTCAATAATCACACGAGCACTGACGTAGCTCCAATGAATGAGATTAAGCCAGTAATTTTTGGAAAAGGGGTTCTAAAACCAAGCAACCCCCGAGCTACGTCCCTGCTCTCATGTAAAGATACACACGTAAGTTACTACTAATAAAACTCACATAAAAATTTTTATTTTATCAACATCATGTTAGCGAGGTTCGATGTGAGTCTTCGAAAAGAAGACGACGGGAAAGAGCTTTGAGAAGAAACTTTTTATTATTGTATGTATCATAATATGGAAATAAAATTTATAAACAAAAATTTATAAATAAATAAACGTGTAGTGCTGATAAAAGTAACACAATTGTGGGTTTCGCCTGGCAACACCTCATGGGTGCTCTTCTGAGAAAGAAATGTGGCTAATGATGATGATCATAACAGGTGAGTTGGTGCATCATGCGAATGACTGCATACTCGAGTGGATCGGAGGTGAACAAACTGCAGCCCATTGTGGCGGTGGCGGCGGAGGAAAGAAACCTCACAGCTCACAGTGTTACGTATCATAATGGTGCCTTCGTGATAGATGCACAAAACGAAAGATGAGTAAATTGATCCATTTGCGTGTGTGTCTCGGAGCTCGGACTCGGCATCGACACACAAAAGGAATTTGCATGGGAGAATGGGTCGTGTGTGATTCCGCTGGTGGAATAATCACACGTTCGCGAGTGAAAGGGTTTCATTAACTGTATGCTATTAATTACGAAATTGAAATAAGGGGTGTTCATTGACGGCTCTGTGGGGAGTTTTGAGGAGATGTGAAATCACAAGACGGGTGTAGTTAACTGATTACTTTATTGAATACTTTTGAGAGTATTTTGCTTTGATAAACCTTTCATAAAGTCAAACAAGTCCAATGATAAAATTTATCCTAAACATTCATGAGAAAGTTGCTTCCATGAAAAAACACTCAATTTACGTAACTTCAACTGTCGCTTCGTTTCTACAACTTGTGTGTTTGTGTGCTTACTTAAGAACTTTTTTCGTTAAAATGCCATATAATTCCTGTAGATTGCTTAGCTAACATTGGTGTTCATATTGTATAATAAAGATTAGTATTAATATCAGATGAAGAAGTGTGGCGTGTCAAATAGCGTTTCATTTTCCTAATCAACCGGCAAGGTCATTCGTTCGATATCAGTAGGCAGCATGAAGTTGTTCTTCCGCATCGGAATTTCGCTGAATTTGCGGTCGACTCCGGGACGCGTGTCGTAGAGCGAGGGGCTCTGGCAGATGATCATGAAGGTGCCGATGACGCAGGCGGCAGTGAAGACGAGGAGGAAGAAGCGGTCGAGGACCATGGAGACGAACTTCCAGTCCTCCACGATCTCGTTGTCCTTGTCGGCGTCCTTGATGTGCTGCGCTATGAACCGCACGCTCTGGATCGCCGACAGCAGCTCCGGCGACATCTTGCTCGGGATGATCTGGACGTTCTCAGAATCGTAGGGACCGTGATTCGGCACATTCTCGAATTGCGCCTCCTCGTCCTTGTACTCGTGATTGTAGTCCGTGATGCTGTCCCGTGGCTCCATCTGGTGCTGGTAGCTTCGGGGAGGGGCAGTGTCATCGTAGTCGGGAAGCGAGTAGTGCGTTCGACGCATCATCAGGAGACGAGGCATGCAGTGGAGGAAGATCTTGCGGATGATGGGGGACATTTCGTGCGTGCTGACGCTTCGGAAGTGAACGTTGAGGACACACACGGTGATCCAGACGGAGAGGGAAACCAGAGTCATGGTGAAGAGGAGATACTTTCCCAGCAGCGGGACGGCCAGTGAGGTAGGCGGGATGATCTCGGCGAGCAGGAGGAAAAACACGGTGAGCGACACGAGAATGGAGATGGCCAAGGTCACCTGGAAGAGAGTGAAAGGTTATAAATGCTTAGAAGAAATCCTTCTAAGTTCCAGACAAAGTAGCCTCACCTTCTCGCCAGAGTCACTCGGCAAGTAGAACACTAAAACGGTCAGGAACGTGATTCCGACGCACGGAATGATGAGGTTGACGGTGTAGAAAAGCGTCTTGCGGCGCAGGGTGAGCTTGAACGTGATGTCGGTGAAGGGCTCGGGGATCCCGGGGTAGTACTCCTCGTTCTTGCAAGCGGGGATCTCGAGCACGTCCCACTCCACGGACAGATAGAACTCGGTGAGATCGATGCCGATGGGCACGATGTTGCTCCCGGGTTGCTGGTCGAGGTGCTTCAGGTCCACCTGGGCGCCGTTGTAGGTCCAGGAGCCGAACTTCATGAAGCAGATCTGCTCGTCGTAGGGGAAATACTCGACGTTCATCTCGCAGGACGACTTGTAGATGGCGGGCGGCTCCCAGAAGACCTCCCCCGTGTACTTGAGGGTGGCCTTGGTCATGAGAGTCACCTCGTAGTTGCCGTCCCAGTTGTTGTAGAGCACGATGTCGGGGAGCCAGATCTGCTCGGAGGGCACGTACAGCATCTCCACGCCCCCGTACTCCTCCGGGTCCCAGCGCAGCTTGTAGTCGTTCCACTTCTGGAGCACCCAGAGGTTCGTCGTGACAACCTGGTTCTTGAGGTTCACCTCGATGAGCTGCGTGATCTTGAGGCCCAACCCCACGGTCAGCGCTTCCGTGTTGTTCACCACTGGACGTATTAGGCGGTTGTAGTTGCTCAGCAAGTCGTCGTAGAGTCGTTTGGCATCCGGATTGGCTTCAATGTGAACGATTTGGGTGCATCTTACTGCAAGAGAAAATTCGTCTGGGCGGGTGTTGCTTCGTATTTCGGCCCCTACTCACCAAAATTGAGCTTCAGTGTCCAAATGATGGGTAAAAACAACTTCAAAAACAACATTTTGATACTTTTAACTACTTTCTTAACGATAATTGAGCTAAATTTCAAAGAAACATGAAGGAAGACACTGATTTGCGTCCACACCTACGTGAGAAATTTTCGCAACTCGAGGAAAAATCGATATTGGTTCCAGGAAAAAAGCGCCAAAGCTCTGGAACGGGCGAGCTTTCGGAGGGCGCGCAACAAGTGGTTGTTTTGGTCCACGGAGACCTGTTGCGTGGCGGCCAGCTGACGCCGGGTGGGACTGCGCAGGTACAAACATTCCAGTGGGCTGACTTCTCCCGCAACAGGTGGGGTCTCAATCAGCGTGGTCGAAGGCTTCCCGGTTCAGCTGCGAAGCTAATTATCATGCATCATTCGGCTTATCAGCGCTGTTGGCTCATTAACGCACCAGAACGTGGTGGCGTACGTGAAGCGGCAGAGGCAGTTCTTGTCACACGACTGCGAGTTTACCGTTTTGATAACTACCACTGCAGCTACTTTTACGATAACCGCAGTGCATATAATCCAGATTGAGATTCGATAGAGACTTGTTTTTGCTCGCATCTGGGGGCATTGTTTGTTTATATGTTGCCTCTCTGCTTATGGCAACACCAATAATGCTAATTACATTGCTGTAGCGCTGTACAAAATGATGGCAAACAAGTTGCAACTTACCTACTCACTTGTCTTACAAGAATCCGTCTTCCATTTGCTGCATTCCATATGTGGTAATAAATAAAGGAACGATGTAATAAGTTTGCTCTAGCAGAGAATGGTGATTGCCAACGTCAAAGAAATATCAGAATTTTATTACTACTTTCCGAGAAATACTTACATGCAGTGGCGGAACCGGGTCCAGAACCAGGAAATGTAAACACGGGCAGGATTGACTGGTTTCTTAGACAAGGTCTTAGATGAGGATTTTGGCATAAACATTGGGGAGACATATTCGTGAGGTCTTAGCTTAGCTTTCGACAAAAACTTTTGACTAACATTTTCGAAATCGAGTTTTCGTTAAATCGAAAAAATATGTTTCTTCAATTTTACTTTTTTCGGCTCGAAATCACCGAAAACGCATTTCTTGATATAGACTTAGTTGTTGAAAGCCTACAAGGCCCGTTTTCTTGACTAAACATTTTCATCAAAAATCCTAAACTGAAATTTCCTTAACGAACAGAAGTTTGGCCATTTTCTGAATTTCAGATGAAAAAATTTTTGTTTCTCCAAAATCCACTTTTGGCCCAAAATCTTCGTGAACGTGTTTCTAGGGGTAAATTTAGCCGTTCTAAGGCTTAAAGGACCGATTTTGAGCCAAAAAATTTTTGGCCAAAAATCCCGAAATCGAGTTTTCGTTAACGAGCGGAGGTTTGGCCATTTTCTGAATTTCAGGTGAAAATTTTTTTTCTCCAAAACCCACTTTTTTGGCCCAAAATCTTCGTGAACGTGTTTCTAGGGCTAAACTTGACCGTTCTAAGGCTTCAAGGACCGATTTTGAGACAAAAAATTTTTGGCCAAAAATCCCGAAATCGAGTTTCCGTAAACGAGCGGAGGTTTGGTCATTTTCTGAATTTCAGGTGAAATTTTTTTTTTCTCCAAAACCCATTTTTTTGGCCCAAAATCTTCGTGAACGTGTTTCTAGGGGCAAACTTAGCCGTTCTAAGGCATCAAGGACCGATTTCGAGACAAAAAATTTTTGGCCAAAAATCCCGAAATCGAGTTTCCGTTAACGAGCTGAGGTTTGGCCATTTGCTGAATTTCAGGTCAAAAAATTATTTTCTCCAAAACCCACGTTTTTGGCCAAAAATCTTCGTGAACGTGATTCTAGGGGTAAACTTAACCGTTCTAAGGCTTCAAGGACCGATTTCGAGACAAAAAATTTTTGGCCAAAAATCCCGAAATCGAGTTTTCGTTAACGAGCGGAGGTTTGGCCATTTTCTGAATTTCAGGTGAAAAATTTTTTTTCTCCAAAACCCACTTTTTTGGCCAAAAATCTTCGTGAACGTGATTCTAGGGGTAAACTTAACCGTTCTAAGGCTTCAAGGACCGATTTCGAGACAAAAACTTTTTGGCCAAAAATCCCGAAATCGAGTTTCCGTTAACGAGCGGAGGTTTGGCCATTTTCTGAATTTCAGGTGAAAATTTTTTTTCTCCAAAACCCATTTTTTGGCCCAAAATCTTCGTGAACGTGTTTCTAGGGGTAAACTTAACCGTTCTAAGGCTTCAAGGACCGATTTTGAGACAAAAACTTTTTGGCCAAAAATCCCAAAATCGAGTTTTCGTTAACGAGCGGAGGTTTGGCCATTTTCTGAATTTCAGGTGAAAAATTTTTTTTCTCTAAAATCCACTTTTTTGGCCCAAAATCTTCGTGAACGTGTTTCTAAGGGCAAACTTAGCCGTTCTGAGTCTTCAAGGACCGATTTTGAGACAAAAAATTTTTGGCCAAAAATCCCGAAATCGAGTTTCCGTTAACGAGCAGAGGTTTGGCCATTTTCTGAATTTCAGGTGAAAATTTTTTTTCTCCAAAACCCACTTTTTTGGCCCAAAATCTTCGTGAACGTGTTTCTAGGGCTAAACTTGACCGTTCTAAGGCTTCAAGGACCGATTTTGAGACAAAAAATTTTTGGCCAAAAATCCCGAAATCGAGTTTCCGTTAACGAGCGGAGGTTTGGCCATTTTCTGAATTTCAGGTCAAAAATTTTTTTTCTCCAAAACCCACTTTTTTGGCCAAAAATCTTCGTGAACGTGATTCTAGGGGTAAACTTAACCGTTCTAAGGCTTCAAGGACCGATTTTGAGACAAAAAATTTTTGGCCAAAAATCCCGAAATCGAGTTTTCGTTAACGAGCGGAGGTTTGGCCATTTTCTGAATTTCAGGTGAAAAATTTTTTTTCTCCAAAACCCACTTTTTTGGCCAAAAATCTTCGTGAACGTGATTCTAGGGGTAAACTTAACCGTTCTAAGGCTTCAAGGACCGATTTTGAGACAAAAAATTTTTGGCCAAAAATCCCGAAATCGAGTTTCCGTTAACGAGCGGAGGTTTGGCCATTTTCTGAATTTCAGGTGAAAAATTTTTTTCTCCAAAACCCACTTTTTTGGCCAAAAATCTTCGTGAACGTGATTCTAGGGGTAAACTTAACCGTTCTAAGGCTTCAAGGACCGATTTTGAGACAAAAAATTTTTGGCCAAAAATCCCGAAATCGAGTTTCCGTTAACGAGCGGAGGTTTGGCCATTTTCTGAATTTCAGGTGAAAAATTTTTTTCTCCAAAACCCACTTTTTTGGCCAAAAATCTTCGTGAACGTGATTCTAGGGGTAAACTTAGCCGTTCTAAGGCTTCAAGGACCGATTTCGAGACAAAAACTTTTTGGCCAAAAATCCCGAAATCGAGTTTCCGTTAACGAGCTGAGGTTTGGCCATTTGCTGAATTTCAGGTCAAAAAATTATTTTCTCCAAAACCCACGTTTTTGGCCAAAAATCTTCGTGAACGTGATTCTAGGGGTAAACTTAACCGTTCTAAGGCTTCAAGGACCGATTTCGAGACAAAAACTTTTTGGCCAAAAATCCCGAAATCGAGTTTCCGTTAACGAGCTGAGGTTTGGCCATTTGCTGAATTTCAGGTCAAAAAATTATTTTCTCCAAAACCCACGTTTTTGGCCAAAAATCTTCGTGAACGTGATTCTAGGGGTAAACTTAACCGTTCTAAGGCTTCAAGGACCGATTTCGAGACAAAAACTTTTTGGCCAAAAATCCCGAAATCGAGTTTCCGTTAACGAGCGGAGGTTTGGCCATTTTCTGAATTTCAGGTGAAATTTTTTTTTTCTCCAAAACCCATTTTTTGGCCCAAAATCTTCGTGAACGTGTTTCTAAGGGTAAACTTAACCGTTCTAAGGCTTCAAGGACCGATTTTGAGACAAAAACTTTTTGGCCAAAAATCCCAAAATCGAGTTTTCGTTAACGAGCGGAGGTTTGGCCATTTTCTGAATTTCAGGTGAAAAATTTTTTTTCTCTAAAATCCACTTTTTTGGCCCAAAATCTTCGTGAACGTGTTTCTAAGGGCAAACTTAGCCGTTCTGAGTCTTCAAGGACCGATTTTGAGACAAAAAATTTTTGGCCAAAAATCCCGAAATCGAGTTTCCGTTAACGAGCAGAGGTTTGGTCATTTTCTGAATTTCAGGTGAAAAATTTTTTTCTCCAAAACCCACTTTTTTGGCCCAAAATCTTCGTGAACGTGTTTCTAGGGGCAAACTTAGCCGTTCTGAGTCTTCAAGGACCGATTTCGAGACAAAAACTTTTTGGCCAAAAATCCCGAAATCGAGTTTCCGTTAACGAGCGGAGGTTTGGCCATTTTCTGAATTTCAGGTGAAAAATTTTTTTCTCCAAACCCACTTTTTTGGCCAAAAATCTTCGTTAACGTGTTTCTTGGGGCAAACTTAGCCGTTCTAAGGCTTAAAGGACCGATTTTGAGACAAAAAATTTTTGGCCAAAAATCCCGAAATCGAGTTTCCGTTAACGAGCTGAGGTTTGGCCATTTGCTGAATTTCAGGTCAAAAAATTATTTTCTCCAAAACCCACGTTTTTGGCCAAAAATCTTCGTGAACGTGATTCTAGGGGTAAACTTAACCGTTCTAAGGCTTCAAGGACCGATTTCGAGACAAAAAATTTTTGGCCAAAAATCCCGAAATCGAGTTTCCGTTAACGAGCGGAGGTTTGGCCATTTTCTGAATTTCAGGTCAAAAATTTTTTTTCTCCAAAACCCACTTTTTTGGCCAAAAATCTTCGTGAACGTGATTCTAGGGGTAAACTTAACCGTTCTAAGGCTTCAAGGACCGATTTCGAGACAAAAACTTTTTGGCCAAAAATCCCGAAATCGAGTTTCCGTTAACGAGCTGAGGTTTGGCCATTTGCTGAATTTCAGGTCAAAAAATTATTTTCTCCAAAACCCACGTTTTTGGCCAAAAATCTTCGTGAACGTGATTCTAGGGGTAAACTTAACCGTTCTAAGGCTTCAAGGACCGATTTCGAGACAAAAAATTTTTGGCCAAAAATCCCGAAATCGAGTTTCCGTTAACGAGCGGAGGTTTGGCCATTTTCTGAATTTCAGGTCAAAAATTTTTTTTCTCCAAAACCCACTTTTTTGGCCAAAAATCTTCGTGAACGTGATTCTAGGGGTAAACTTAACCGTTCTAAGGCTTCAAGGACCGATTTCGAGACAAAAAATTTTTGGCCAAAAATCCCGAAATCGAGTTTCCGTTAACGAGCGGAGGTTTGGCCATTTGCTGAATTTCAGGTCAAAAAATTATTTTCTCCAAAACCCACGTTTTTGGCCAAAAATCTTCGTGAACGTGATTCTAGGGGTAAACTTAACCGTTCTAAGGCTTCAAGGACCGATTTCGAGACAAAAAATTTTTGGCCAAAAATCCCGAAATCGAGTTTCCGTTAACGAGCGGAGGTTTGGCCATTTTCTGAATTTCAGGTGAAAAATTTTTTTCTCCAAAACCCACTTTTTTGGCCAAAAATCTTCGTGAACGTGATTCTAGGGGTAAACTTAGCCGTTCTAAGGCTTCAAGGACCGATTTCGAGACAAAAACTTTTTGGCCAAAAATCCCGAAATCGAGTTTCCGTTAACGAGCTGAGGTTTGGCCATTTGCTGAATTTCAGGTCAAAAAATTATTTTCTCCAAAACCCACGTTTTTGGCCAAAAATCTTCGTGAACGTGATTCTAGGGGTAAACTTAACCGTTCTAAGGCTTCAAGGACCGATTTCGAGACAAAAAATTTTTGGCCAAAAATCCCGAAATCGAGTTTCCGTTAACGAGCGGAGGTTTGGCCATTTTCTGAATTTCAGGTCAAAAATTTTTTTTCTCCAAAACCCACTTTTTTGGCCAAAAATCTTCGTGAACGTGATTCTAGGGGTAAACTTAACCGTTCTAAGGCTTCAAGGACCGATTTCGAGACAAAAAATTTTTGGCCAAAAATCCCGAAATCGAGTTTCCGTTAACGAGCGGAGGTTTGGCCATTTGCTGAATTTCAGGTCAAAAAATTATTTTCTCCAAAACCCACGTTTTTGGCCAAAAATCTTCGTGAACGTGATTCTAGGGGTAAACTTAACCGTTCTAAGGCTTCAAGGACCGATTTCGAGACAAAAAATTTTTGGCCAAAAATCCCGAAATCGAGTTTCCGTTAACGAGCGGAGGTTTGGCCATTTTCTGAATTTCAGGTCAAAAATTTTTTTTCTCCAAAATCCACTTTTTTGGCCAAAAATCTTCGTGAACGTGATTCTAGGGGTAAACTTAGCCGTTCTATGGCTTTTAAGACCGATTTCGAGACAAAAACTTTTTGGCCAAAAATCCCGAAATCGAGTTTCCGTTAACGAGCTGAGGTTTGGCCATTTGCTGAATTTCAGGTCAAAAAATTATTTTCTCCAAAACCCACGTTTTTGGCCAAAAATCTTCGTGAACGTGATTCTAGGGGTAAACTTAACCGTTCTAAGGCTTCAAGGACCGATTTCGAGACAAAAAATTTTTGGCCAAAAATCCCGAAATCGAGTTTCCGTTAACGAGCGGAGGTTTGGCCATTTTCTGAATTTCAGGTCAAAAATTTTTTTTCTCCAAAACCCACTTTTTTGGCCAAAAATCTTCGTGAACGTGATTCTAGGGGTAAACTTAGCCGTTCTAAGGCTTCAAGGACCGATTTCGAGACAAAAACTTTTTGGCCAAAAATCCCGAAATCGAGTTTCCGTTAACGAGCTGAGGTTTGGCCATTTGCTGAATTTCAGGTCAAAAAATTATTTTCTCCAAAACCCACGTTTTTGGCCAAAAATCTTCGTGAACGTGATTCTAGGGGTAAACTTAACCGTTCTAAGGCTTCAAGGACCGATTTCGAGACAAAAAATTTTTGGCCAAAAATCCCGAAATCGAGTTTCCGTTAACGAGCGGAGGTTTGGCCATTTTCTGAATTTCAGGTGAAAAATTTTTTTCTCCAAAACCCACTTTTTTGGCCAAAAATCTTCGTGAACGTGATTCTAGGGGTAAACTTAGCCGTTCTAAGGCTTCAAGGACCGATTTCGAGACAAAAACTTTTTGGCCAAAAATCCCGAAATCGAGTTTCCGTTAACGAGCTGAGGTTTGGCCATTTGCTGAATTTCAGGTCAAAAAATTATTTTCTCCAAAACCCACGTTTTTGGCCAAAAATCTTCGTGAACGTGATTCTAGGGGTAAACTTAACCGTTCTAAGGCTTCAAGGACCGATTTCGAGACAAAAAATTTTTGGCCAAAAATCCCGAAATCGAGTTTCCGTTAACGAGCGGAGGTTTGGCCATTTTCTGAATTTCAGGTCAAAAATTTTTTTTCTCCAAAATCCACTTTTTTGGCCAAAAATCTTCGTGAACGTGCTTCTAGGGGTAAACTTAGCCGTTCTATGGCTTTTAAGACCGATTTCGAGACAAAAACTTTTTGGCCAAAAATCCCGAAATCGAGTTTCCGTTAACGAGCTGAGGTTTGGCCATTTGCTGAATTTCAGGTCAAAAAATTATTTTCTCCAAAACCCACGTTTTTGGCCAAAAATCTTCGTGAACGTGATTCTAGGGGTAAACTTAACCGTTCTAAGGCTTCAAGGACCGATTTCGAGACAAAAAATTTTTGGCCAAAAATCCCGAAATCGAGTTTCCGTTAACGAGCGGAGGTTTGGCCATTTTCTGAATTTCAGGTCAAAAATTTTTTTTCTCCAAAACCCACTTTTTTGGCCAAAAATCTTCGTGAACGTGATTCTAGGGGTAAACTTAACCGTTCTAAGGCTTCAAGGACCGATTTTGAGACAAAAAATTTTTGGCCAAAAATCCCGAAATCGAGTTTCCGTTAACGAGCGGAGGTTTGGCCATTTTCTGAATTTCAGGTGAAAAATTTTTTTCTCCAAAACCCACTTTTTTGGCCAAAAATCTTCGTGAACGTGATTCTAGGGGTAAACTTAGCCGTTCTAAGGCTTCAAGGACCGATTTCGAGACAAAAACTTTTTGGCCAAAAATCCCGAAATCGAGTTTCCGTTAACGAGCTGAGGTTTGGCCATTTGCTGAATTTCAGGTCAAAAAATTATTTTCTCCAAAACCCACGTTTTTGGCCAAAAATCTTCGTGAACGTGATTCTAGGGGTAAACTTAACCGTTCTAAGGCTTCAAGGACCGATTTCGAGACAAAAAATTTTTGGCCAAAAATCCCGAAATCGAGTTTCCGTTAACGAGCGGAGGTTTGGCCATTTTCTGAATTTCAGGTCAAAAATTTTTTTTCTCCAAAATCCACTTTTTTGGCCAAAAATCTTCGTGAACGTGATTCTAGGGGTAAACTTAGCCGTTCTATGGCTTTTAAGACCGATTTCGAGACAAAAACTTTTTGGCCAAAAATCCCGAAATCGAGTTTCGTTAACGAGCTGAGGTTTGGCCATTTGCTGAATTTCAGGTCAAAAAATTATTTTCTCCAAAACCCACGTTTTTGGCCAAAAATCTTCGTGAACGTGATTCTAGGGGTAAACTTAACCGTTCTAAGGCTTCAAGGACCGATTTCGAGACAAAAAATTTTTGGCCAAAAATCCCGAAATCGAGTTTCCGTTAACGAGCGGAGGTTTGGCCATTTTCTGAATTTCGGGTGAAATTTTTTTTTCTCCAAAACCCACTTTTTTGGCCCAAAATCTTCGTGAACGTGATTTTAAGGCTACATTTAGCCGTTTAAAGGCTTAAAGGACCGATTTCGAGACAAAAAATTTTTGGCCAAAAATCCCGAAATCCTTTTTTATGATAGTATTTTACAGCACTGCTGAATTCACTCGAAAAGTGAGGTTAGGAGGGAGCTTGCGATTTTTATTAAAAATTGAAATTGATATTTTCTTGACGAGTGGAAGTTTATTTATTTAAAAATACTGTTGGAATGTTAGCTCAATTCTAGCTCCATCAGTGCACGCAAGACTCGGACGCACTTGCTGCATACACTTCTGCGAGGCTTGCGTTGGAAAAACGAAGACAAGTGGACGCATGAATACCGTTTAAATTATATAGATAAAGAGCAGCATTCACACATAATCGCGACCACAACCATATGTTATTGAGAGAAACGTTAGGTAGCCGTAGCCGTAGCCGAGCAAAAGCGAGTGATGGCCAAAGATGACTGTCGCGGAAGTGGCATTCCATAGCTGCACATAGCTGACCTACAAATGGGGCTTTGGCTCGCGGCGTTACGCAATCTCGGAAGCACGGGGGCTTGGGAAAGGAGAGGGAAAACCACATCTCCTCAGCACAGACATTGTTCTCCAAAGTTCAGCTCCAACATTGGTTTCACGAGAGTTGCTGCAACCCACATCGCTTGCCCTTGATTCGGAGTGTTTGTTCGATGTGAGAAGCAATAAATAAAAATTGTGTGCGGCCAAGAGCTGCCGCTTATTCTCGCGTACTCGAGCAGTTCCAGGCAAACAGCACGAGCAACTCTAACGCAACAAAGTCGTGATGGAGACCGAGATAAACGGTGAACTATTTGATCTAGTGTCAAATCAAGAGGTTATTGAATACGATTCGTGGATAATCCGGTGGTGAACGGATTATTTGCAACAACGCGAGGTTCGTTGCTTGATTCCATGCATCTACGCAACGGCAAAAAAGTCGTGCTGGATCCGTCAAAGTGCACCATTGATGGGTAATTTTTTCATCGCCTGAACTGCGAGCCGTCTAATGGTAGCTTTCAATTTCATGGCTAATTTGGGCCTTCGGAAGTGGCTTTATTACAGAGCCGGATTTTGATGACTGGGGGCGCTCTTTGTGGCTGACCTCCGATGATTTATGAGGCAGCCCAGAAGCTGTAATCGTTGAACTCCGCTAGAACAAACTCGTTAGGAAAACAAAGTCGGAGTCATGCGTTACTAAAGAGTGTTAAATCCACGTTAAAAGCATTCCTGCGTTCTCTCAGCCCGCAAGAATTCGCAACACATTCGCACATTCATGTTTCAATCAATTTTAGCCCCAAAATGTCCGATCCATTTGGGTGGCCTACGCAATTTTCGCGAGCTACTCTCGAAATTGATCAATAAATAACGCGCTACACCAACAACGGCGTGCTTTGGAGTCACCTTGAAGTAAGTATGCTAATTTATTTCGGAATTGAAGTGTCCAATGGTGACTCTATGTTACCTACTAATTTTTGTCCGTCTGTCAGGCAGTTGAGTTGAAAAAAAGGCCGTCTATTTGCATCTTGTCTCGCTAAATGTCATGACTGCAGGGCGCTCGCAATAACGAAGGAGAAGAAGAAGCGCACAAAACGATGATTGCTCAATATTGCTGCCGCTTGAGAGGGAGAATCGAAGACACATATACCTGGGTGCCGGACGGAGCGAGAGAGATCAAGAATGGAATGCAACAGAATCGAGTTTTTTGATACAACTTTATGCCTCTTGCATACATATGACGCGATGTGAAATAATATCATGTGGATCGTAAATAAGCCGTGTGCATGGCTGGCACAGACAATGAGGTTATTGTGGTCGTTTCGAATATAAAATACACTCTCCGCGTGTGTCGAAGTCTCGAGAGCCGTCGTCGAAGACTGAGGCTGTGGTTGTGGCTGGCGTATGTGTTGGAGCGTTCCATCGAAGTCGCGACTCGCGTCCATGAGAAGAAGGTAGAAATCGATTCGATGCTCTTATCATCATCATGCATTCCAAACACATGTGTTTCTATACATAAATTTCACGAAGCTATTTTCTACGCATTTATTAGTAGTTGCTGAGTTTGTTTTCGAATGCAAAGTGTAATCCAAAGGGTGATAACTTTTCGAATTCCTGTGCCATGAAAGCATTTTGCCGCGGAGGAATGTGAAATCAGATGCCTTGGTTTCGCTCCTTTGAAGGGTGAGCTCTCCTGGGCTCCACATTTGATTTGGAGATGCAATCTAGCAGATCATGGAGTAGAATCCATCTCCTAGGCAGTCTCTGGCTCAATTTCTAGAGCAGGAAGTGGTTTAGCTGCTCACCTTACACTCCATAAACCCCAGAGACCGCTCGTGACTTCGCTACAGGCGCCGCAATAAACCTCAGAATCTCGATAGCAGTTCAATAAATCTTCATAAAAGCAGTATTGTTTCACTAATTCGTGTTTATGTTGCATCTCCCAATGTGATGCCAACATATCATTTCCCACACTTCGACACATTAATTAAATTCCAAATATGTAAGCAGCATTCGGTTCTTGCTGCGTATCCACATGCGTAGGCAGCCCATAATCCCTAGAGTCGCTCGAATCGCAGTCGTGAACGAACCAATTATAAATCTTGATTACCTACATTCCTTCATCCGGTCGACAGTGATTTCTCGGCTCATGGCACATTGTAGCCTCCACTCGCGCAGTGACACTCGCTTTTCTCGCCCAAATTAGAATTCTGAATAATCCCCAAACCTGCTTGTGTTTATTATTTTTTATCACATTCGTGTTTATTGCTCGAGTGAGAGTATGAAGAGAGGAAAAAAAAGAAATCATGCGAGCATCTCTGGAAGCGGAGATGATCGAAGTGATGATGCAAGGCTTGGAGTAGGTGCGCCTGCCGTTCGCGATCGACTCGAGCTTGTCTGAGACAAAGTTGCTTCTTGTTCGACCACCTCGCAGTTGTTTACCGTTTTAAGCCCAGTCGTTTTTCAATTTTTCTTCTCTCCGATTTACAAGAAATTCACTTGAGGGTCCCATTTTTCTGTCTGTCAGTCTAATTGCTTTTGAGATTCGTGTTTTCCAAGAACATTTCCCAGCCTGAAATTTTTACTTGGCACTGTTTAATTATTACGTCACGTTCTAAAGGGAAGAGATTTGGCCTAACTCAATCTTGAGGAAATTAGGAAAATTCCTTTCAGAACTCATTTTCGAAAATCTCTCTGGTCCTTGAGAGCCTAAAAAATCAATATTTGTCAGAGCTCAGTTTTGAGAGACCCCCTCTCAGACCCCATTTTAAAACTCTCTCTGGTCTTTGACTGCCCCCAAAAAATCTTCAACCACCAATTCAACAGCTCGTCCCCCCAAATTCGGCAAACTCTCCGTTTTGGAGCCGCAAACCTGTTTCTCCGGTGAACTCGCCGTTAGGTTCGCTCGCCTCGGTGACACTTTTGCGCCATGAAACAATAGCAAAGTGTGCCACAATCTATCGAATTCTTGTTAATTGCACCAACACACGGGCACCCAGCGAGCATATTAAGGCGAAGCTTGCTTTTAATTATGAATGCAGCAAAACATGGAGACACAAGTTGTTGCATAAATCAAGCGAGCCAAACCCTCATGAGAAGAATGTGCGAGTCGAGCGGAGCTCGGAGCTTATAGCGAAAAAGATAAGTAGGTGAAGTACTTCGAAGTATGCAAGCTATAAAAGTGACACACATTGAAACCGTTCCAGAGCTTTGCTGGGCACTTTGACCCGTCCACATTGTCTGCACTCGGGATCGAGCTAAGCTCTTATGTACTCGCTATTCCTCCATTTTTCTGCATCGCATGATTCACTCCAGCGATGGGCGGCTCGCCTGAATTGCTAGGTAGCGACTCATGATGAGCAATAAATCATTTTCGCTCGCTGTCGATGAATATGTATTTCGGAGACGAATTCCACAGCTTCATGTTGATTGCCTGCGACCACATCTCACATCTCGAGGGGCGCTGAGTATCGAAATTTTTGTCGCACAGCGAGATTTCTATTTTATCACGTCGAGTGCAGGAAGTGAAACTAAATGACGGGGGGCACTGACCGAATTGGACCTGTGATACTGCTGGCACACCGAGTGCCGAGATAAAAGCGTGAATTAATTTTTGAGTGCCGAAAGATGCGTAAAAACAGGCTTATTTCTCAGGCGTCCGGGAGCTTTCAACGACCTTTTTGAACGTTTCTCGCGAGCTTTAAAGTCGAGTAGCGGTTTTAAAAGCTCTGACGCGTGATCGGAATGTGCAGTTTGAATTTTTAAGTCGGAAAGTCCGTTGGAAATGTTGGTCACCTTTCGGTACTCTTTGAACTGTCACTATCGCAGTCAGCTAATCTGAATTAGGCAAACACAATTAGCTCTGAACAAATGAGAGGGGAAACGAAAGAAGCAAAACGCATAAATCAGATTTATCGTCTTACACTTTTTAATCCAGCAAAGCATAACCCTGTGCCCTCATTTTGACCCGTGTGCAGCGGTGATGAATGAAAGAAAGTTTATTTGGGCCAGCAGAATTGTGATTTACATGTTTGCTGAAAAATAATTAGTGCAAGGTTTATGACGCAGGCTGCTACTTTGCATAAATATTCGCAACTCATGCATTTCACCTCCACACCGGGGCTTGGCGTCACTGTGCTACTGTTCTGCGCTTTACCGCCGCCTTTCCCGTTAATGCCGTACAATTTAGTATTAATAATTCACTCAGCAACCCATTCATTGTCCGATTGAATTCGTAAGATAGTGCACTTTGTGATGAACTACAACATTGTGTACACAGAGAAGTGTGAAACAGAAGAAAAGAAGTAAACGGCGCTTTCCGATTATCTCAACATTTAGCAACAATAATTAGTTAGTCGGATGGGCTTATCTCAACGCTTTACAAACCATTTTCTCGTGCTTTCGATTGTTTAATTAGAAGTCGTATGTATACAAAGTAGCCTGTTGGACAAACACTCGGGCTAATGAGCGTTGTTGGGCCGATCTGGTTTCTTTGTGCCCCGAAATGCGGGTCAAGCGTATGAATATCGGGCTTTTCCATTAATTTCGCACCTCTGGCTGATCGACCTTTTCACTTAAAATTTAACAGGTGTTAGTTTTGCAAGACCACCAGAAGGAGCTGCCCCCAGTACTCTGAAAGAAGTACGAAAAAAAGAAACTTCTCTGAAAAAATTTCTAGAGGCCAGAAGAAGTCCAATACTCTCCCTTAGTCCCTAGTAGAGAAATTAGTCTACTGAGGTCTCTTCAAAGGATCTGTACGAACCCTCGAAAGAGCCTTCTTCAGCAGCAAGCACTTGCCATTCCATCACGTACAGCAATTACACAACTGCAAGACGCCAGCGCGCTTAAAGTCGAGCGCGAGGTTGCGGGCGCGTGTACGAAAGCATGGGTGAGAGAAAGAAGGAGGAAAGAAAACACACAGCAACGCACGGTGAAGTGAAGAAAAACCGTATCGATGGTCTTCAGCTTATTCAATTTCTTTCAGTACTCTCTTGTACTTCACCCAAAGCAGTTGCAAACCGAGTTGTGGTGCTTCATAGTTTTTCTGCCTTTCCGCTTGAACTTTTTCCCGCAAGACAAGAAACAAGAAAAGAAAAAAAAGTAGAAAAGAAAGACTTCATTGTGAGTAATCAATTAATTGTGCTTTTGGTGCATAGCTGTCATTGGAGCTAAATATTTGAGGCTGAAACAAAGAGAGCGAGAGACACGGACACAAAAGCCTGAGCACTCGAAGACTAATCAATGGACACAACAATAGAAATTTCATTTGCAAACATTTACTTTTACACGTTGCGATAATTATTGTTGTGTACTTGCTAAAAATCATAAACTGTAATACACAAGGCATTTGTTCGGAGTAATTAATAAAGTGAAATCGTTTTTGGTGGGTAACACACAAAATAGGCGAGCAGTCGAGGAGGAAAATGCTAATGTTTGTGCAAAATAAAAAGTACTTTTGAGTGCAAAAAAGAAAGATCCGAACATGCTTAGTTCAGTGACCAGTGATCGATCGTAGAGCAATCAATAAGGAAGATCGTTAATCGCGGAGGAACAGCAAAAAGGTAAGTCTGTTTTTTCGGCCCCTTTTTCCTGTACCGGTGTTAACTAACGCTCATAAAATAGTCGTTTTGATCGCCATCTACGGTCAGAAAAATTTGTCAAGATTTTTTAAATTTTACTATCCCACATAAGGACCGATCGTCGAATGCGAGGGAAGACTGTAGGGCTTGCTCTTCTTAACTTCAAAGCCCTCAAAGACTCCAAAGGCTTTCTTTCAACTGACTTTGAAGACTCTAGAGGCCATATGTTGCCTTTTAAAGACCCCTAAAGCTTTGATTGAAAAATTTTCCACGAAAAAGAGCCAGTTTCCATCTGAAGGCGCGTGGAAATTCAGGCCAATTTTCTCCCCGAGAAGAGTTCTTGGAAGCAGTAAAACGCTTCACACCTCGGCTTACGGCAATTGAGCATCGCCACCTTACGCAACCGCGGCTGGCTCTGCGAAATTTCCCCCCTCAGAGGCTCCGACCGCAAAAATTCGCATAAAAATAGCTCCGCTCGAAAAACCCATTATGCATAGCATCTGCATAAAATCAGTCTTCTTCGGTATTTGCACATTGGGTCGAGGCTCTCAGGGAAGCTGCATAGGGCTCCATTATCGCAGTTGCACATCGCAAATAATAGCATTACTTCTCCTAGACGTATCGGCGCACACATCATCATTATCATGCTTAATCATCGGCTTGTAATTCAAGCGCGATTCCTCTGCAATTTGTCCGCACTCACATGAGATGGGGCCAGAAGTGGAGTACGAAGATACTTCATTTGCATAATTGATATGTTTCGTGTAGTACACGGGACTTACATCAGCGCCTGCCTTCTGAGCGTGGTCTCGAACTTTCATGTTTTGATGGAGATGATGGTCGTTTGACGAGTTTCATAATGTGAATAATTACGTCGTGTGACAATTAAAACAATAAGCTCGGGCACTCGTCGTCGTCGTCGAATATGGACTGGATCGAAAGTTCATGATGACGGACCGAAAACGTGGAGCCCACTTTGGAGACAATTCGCAAATTATCACTAAGCGTACTTTAATTTGGACTTTCACAAAAAATCGATTAGTGTGAGTTTTTGTCCGGACCCGAGACGGTTGCTTCGGAAGCGGAGTGTGGCTGTCTGACTTTCGATAACAATTCACGTATTATGAAATATTGGATGGAAAATATTGATTGGTTAGGAGGTTATGCATGTCAGGAAGTTATGGGCGCGACTTTGAAGAGCTCTGGCAGGTAAATAAACACACTCGCGGAAAAATGTGGGTGATGTAAGGGAGTTTTGACTTATGGGGGCTTCGGACTTATTTTTTGTCGGGATTGGAGTTCTCGTGAACCTGCTCAAAAAGCTCTGATGAGGCTTTTAAGTCGTAGAAAGGCTCCTCCGATAGAGAAAAATGCATTGTTGCATCTGCAATGTCCGTCTGTCCGTCCGAAACTTAATAACTCGAGAACCAGACTTAAAGTGTTCTGCATTGTGAAGGACATGGTCTATAGGGTGGGAGGTTAGACATCTTAGACCCCCATTACTGCTAGGGGGGATGAGTGAGGGGGGTAAACCCGGTGTATGAAAGTTCCTTATACTAAATCCGAATGAGCTAAATTTTGGATATGATGTAGTTCAAGTTATAACTAGCAAATTATAGAACATATATATGCCCTTATCGCTTAAGGGGGCCGAGTGGGGGACCCCCGAAATTTGTTATAAATCAATACAGTCAATTTCCGAATTCTTGAACAATTTACAAAAAGATTCCCTCAAAATATGCACTTCTTATACTTGATCTTCGATTTTTCGAACCTTGGAGAAAAAAATGTACAGGCTCGTGATGCCAAACATTCTAGAAAATTTCTTAAATAGAAAATATGTCAATGAGGCCTCCATCTCTCCCACAAGCCTCTCAAAGTCATGATCGCAGAAAGTAGCTGATTGTCTTAACCTTAATAGCTCCATCAACACTCATTCATTTTGCACTTTTCTCCTCCTTTCCATACTTTTTTCGCGTCTCAATAGTTCCTCTCCGATCGAGTCGAGCCTCATTGCTCTCGCATGAATGCCCGCCATGAGCCATCACACAAATTCGCGCATTTATGAGCAATTAATAATTCTCATATTGCCTCTCCGTGGGCCGCTTTGGCGATTATAAAATATAAGCTACGCTTTGATACACATAAATAACCATTACATCGCCCATCGAGCTGAGCAGAGCTGAGCTGCGAGCCGTTTTCCAGCGGAGAGTGCTTGCCAGAAAGTGCAGTTACTTGAACTACTTGAGAGGCTGCTGCTATCTGAGATTCCGGGCGACACAACAGCTGCAATCAAATGTGCTAGAAAGACAGTTACATCACATGTATCGAGCGGACTACAAGTAGAAAGGCCGGATTTGGGTCACGCTCTTGGACTAGCTGTAAGCCTGCAACCGGGAACCAGTTCTGTCATCACCGGTGCGGTGTCGGACGCTGTCGGTTAGTGTGTTAGGAATGGCAAGGTTGCATGTGCGACTAGGAGACGAGTTGCCAATCGACTCTGCCAGTCCCGTTCGTAGCCTAGTTCGGGGAATTGCATTCTGATGTTAATGGAAATGGAATTAATCGGGGTACGCAACGGACCAACGGTTAATGATGCAGATTAGCTGCATTTAAATTATGTTTGCTGGAAAACACGGTCCACTTTTGACACTGGTTTGCTCGAGGCCTGAACTTTTATCCTAGAAACCTCCTTATACTTTTACTGGAGCTTGAGCTAACGAAGCTCTTGGGAGTCTGAAATCGATCTCGACATCAAGGTTAAGACGCGGAAACGACAAACAAAAGAAAGTGCAATAAAGTCACTCCAGTATCGGAATGCTCTTAATTACCTATGCAAACACGCGGATCGCTGATCAACGGCAGCTGGCACCGGGCTCAGAGTGAAACCGAGATGCGCAATCTTGACAAAACAGCATAGCATCATGAAACACACAAAACAATTGAACAGAGTTTTTCATTCCTTCTCCCATCGAAGTTCAAGATCTTTGTACAGAAACAGCGTAGGCACGGAGGGCAGCGGCGGCATAATGAAGAGAAAAGAAATGCGATTTTGGCGCACCCAAGCATTGCAGAGCTCACAAGGCAAAGAAATTCAGATTCGACATTGTCGGAATGATGATTTTTTTGTGGCTCGACTCGTGTATTAGCCGACCGCTTCAAATGAAAACGAAATGAACGGGGGTTCAAGCACCTGCTACTCGCCTCCCAGCCACGGTTGTAGACTATTTAAAGGTTTTTTGTTGAGTGATTCAACACTTACCTAATGAAAGTTGCTGCTGAGCTGCACATTTCGCTATACCGTAACTGATCTCGACGAGGTCCCAGTACGGGCTCTCTTAGACACGTGAGATGTCTCTTAGCGGCTTATTACTCGTGCTTTGTTATGACGACTTTTCACATTAGGCTCATCAGATACGCGCTAATCAGCGTGCAGTCTACTACGTCTTCCGATTTTCTCACTCTCACCCAAAATAATCGACTCTGTGACACTTTGATAAGCACTTTGGCCCCTGAAGTGGATGCAAATGCGCCAAGTGAGAGATAAGTAGAGCGACAAATGATAGCAGGAGAAAGAGACATCCACAGTAATCATAATAACGAGGTGGATTTCGAAGTCGTTAAGCGTTTGAGACCATTAAATTTGCACCGAACGCTGAGCAGCAGTCTTGAGCAGAACTGAAATCCAATAAACCGCGCTGTTATTCAGACCATGATGGCGCGGCGCGCAAAATTGAGTTGTTTTTGATTTCTGCCGTATTCTTTCCAACACAAAAGTTTAATGATTTCGTATCAAAGGCGAGTTCAAGGGGAAAATCGAGTAAAAGTTTAGCGGTCCGGAGTTGTGAGTCATGACTCCATGAGTTTCTGTTTGCTGAGCAAGTTGAAGGCCAAGATAGCGATCGCCAGAAGCCCAGAAGTTGACGGGGAACGTCGAGTTTCCGTGAGTCGAAAGTGACCGGAAAGATAAACCTCATTAACGGCCATAAAAAGTTTGAAGCCTTTGAACTTGCACCCACAAAACTTTTAATGAGCATTTAAGCCAAAATAATGACAACGACTTTCAAAACCGCTCGAAAAAGCGTCAAATTGGGTGACCTTGCACAGCATGGTGTCGATGTGGTCAAATTTATGCGATCAGATAGCCGTCTCCGGCACACGGAGGGTTTTTTCAAGATCAACAAACTTTTATTGGGGTAAAATAAATTACGAAGACTACTGGAAGTTCCTGGGTTCGATGCCCTTGAAGCCCTCCACGATAAGATTCTTCAGGATGATCTTCTTCAGTGCCAAAGGAGGGTTCCTGAAATGTCAGTCGTGAGAGGGCTGGACGGAATAAACTGGTACTAGGACGGGGCTCAGGCGTTGCGAGGACTGACCCCTCTGAAGCCCTTGATGGCAGTGTGGTCTATGAGGAGCTTTTTGACTCCCATCGGGGGGTTGCTGGAAAGCAGGGGAGATGAGGGACGCTGGGACCGACTAAGGGACCAAATACTTACAAGACGTAGGGAGTTAGGGCGAGGACCCCGGGGATCGTGATGATCTCCTCGTTCCTCAGGATGCCGTCCACCATGCGTTTGCCGCTCTTCACGAGGTCGAAAAAGGTCTTCTGCTTGCAACCCTCGATCACGGAGGCAGTGACGTCGGGGTTGGTGGGGATGAAGTGGGGGAAGATGGTGGTGGTCTTGATGTACTTCCCGTGTCCCTGGTGGTGCAGCTGGAGCGTGAGGGACTCCATGAAGCCGCGTACACCGAACTTGGAGGTGCAGTAGGTGATGGCCGCTGGCACACCCACGAGTCCGGCAGCAGAGGCAGTTGCGACGATGTGGCCTCGCTTGCGATCAATCATGCCGGGCAGGAAAATCCGGTTTGCCTAAAAAACCAAATTTCGCGATATGTCAGGTAATTTCTCTTTCAAGGCCATTCTCCGAGCGCTCGCCTCACCCAAAAATGCGCCATCAGATTGATGTCAATCATCCGCTGGAGGTTCTCGGGCTTTTCTTCCGTGATGTCGCGCGTTATGAAGATGCCGGCGTTGTTCACGAGGATGTCCACGAAGCCCATCTGGTCCTCCACTGCCGTCCTGAGACGCACCATCTCCTCCAGCCTGGACACGTCGGCCTGAAACCGAAATTGAGTCGTTGTAGTAATCGGCACGGTCAAGTTGAAGGAATTCCAAGGTTGTCGGAGCGTGTTTTGCGTGAAAATGTCAATCGCTAATCGGTCTGCATACGTCTCTCTGGGGCAGCGATTTGCCAAAAAGGTGATAAATTAGACCCATTTCGAAAAGCACGTCCGAAGCAATTAAGTGTGACATGCTCTCGTGATAAAGCTGGCACTTACGCAGAACGCCTCAGCCTTTACTCCCAGCTCCCTCAGCTCTCGCACCGTCTGCTCAGACCCCTTGGCGTCCACGTCCACCACGGCGATGTGACACCCCGCCTTCGCCAGGTTCAGCGCCATCTGGCGTCCTATCCCGTTCGCCCCTCCCGTGACCAGGGCCAGCTGTCCTCTGACGCTCTTGGGCTTTCGTGGCAGCACGAGATCCAGGAGGTGCCAGAAAAGCAGCACCACTCCCTCCACCAAGGATCGGGCGATCGCCAGGAACAGCAGAAGCTCCTCCTTCCGGCTGTACTTCGCGTCCTCTCCAGCGTTGTTGTTGTCCATCGATCCGATTCTGTCGACGCTATGAGTGAAACTGCTGCAGGATTTATCGTTGCTGTATTAATTTCGGACCTGCCGCTCTTGCTGCCTGCGTGTCTAAATGTGGATATCAGTGTGGTGTTTGGGTCAAACTCCACAACTATCAACACTCAAAGGTCTTTCGTACGTGCTCGTACGCTAATCAGTGCTCTCTTTTGTACACCAGTGGAGTAACCCATAGTTTTGTATTTTGTAACGAAATTTTCTGGCCGTTAAATAAGAGATTTGTATTTTCCTAGGTTGGAAAAAAAATCTAGAAATGCCATCTTGCATCTGTGGATGTTGTTTTGCTCTTGAAGTGTCGTCATTTTAGCGACTGGCCAATGTACCGTTGAGCTTTCAATCTTCGATCGAACTAGTTTCGAATAAAAAACCACTTTTGGCTAGATAAATCTCTGCGCTTTGAAAGGTCCATCCACGCACTCTGATGGGTCATCTCACGCATGTTTTTGGTGAAACTGATATGCTTTCAATCACGTAATACCGCGAACTAGACCTTGAGACGGCGTTAAGGCAGGTCAAACGTGATAAAATTGGACTGAGTCACGATTCATTAGAATATAATAAAGAACACGGCTCGATGTAGGTATTGGGGTTGTTGGGGTCGTATTTCTTGTTGCAATAAACATTTCATTAGCTGCAAAATTTAATGGCATATTACATGAACTTTGCAAAAATCGATGAAGGTTGAAGAGAACATTTCGGTCGTTAATTCATTGAACTCAGATGTCTATCGCTTGAAGAACACAGTCAGAGCCATCAATCGCATCCAAAGCGGCGTGGTTCTAGAAAAAAAGAAAGGGGGTTCTGAGCGGGTTTCGGCTCATCGAGAGAAAAAGAGTTCAAGGTTCTAAGGCCCTAGAGTCCTCAAATTTTAAAATTTTTAAGAAAACGGAAAATTACGAAAATCGATTAAATCGACTCTGAGGCCCTATTGAAGTGTCAATTTAAATGCCCTCCCCTTGAAAAAATATTTCCAAGAAGTCTTTCTTACATGTAGTAGCCCACAAACTTGCACACTCCCGGTATCGTCACTATCCGCTCCTCGTACAGAATAGCGTCGACGATCCTGTCTGCCACGTCGGTGGTCTTGAGGATCCTCGTGACCCTTGGCATGGTCAAGACGCTCCCCACGAAGCTCTTGATGTCCTCGTTGGAGTCCACGAAGGAGGGGAAGATCGTCGTGAGCTTTATGTACTTCGAGTGGCCCTCCGTGAAGAGCTCCTGAGCGAGAGTGTCCATGAAGCCGCGTACAGCAAACTTGCTGGTGGCGTACATGAGCATCTTGGGAGCCCCATACAGGCCTGCAATCGACGCCAGAGCTACGATGTGACCCCTCTTGCGCTCAATCATAGCCGGCATGAACACCTTCGTGGTCTGTGTGGCAAAAAAAGAGCATTAGTAGGCGAGTTTTGGAACTCGGAGCGATACGAACCCAGAGAATTGATAAGATATTGACTCTCATCATGCGCTCGTAGTGCTCAGGTCGGTCTTGGAGCATCGGAACCTCGAATAGGAGGGCGGCGTTGTTCACTAGGATGTCCACTGGACCCAATTCTGCCTCTATCCTCGTCTTGAGGTCCTCAATTTCCTTGTAGTTGGACACATCGACCTGGAAAGCGCGAGTTACGTAGCCGCAGAACCTGATGCAACACTCACTCACCTTGTAGAAGCTGCAACTCGAGTCAGGGTACATTTGTCTGATCTCCTGTGAGGTTTTCTTGGCACTCTCAAGGTCGATATCGGCGATCGCAATGCGACAGCCCACTTTGGCGAGCCCAAAGGCCAGCTCCCGGCCTATTCCGGAGCCAGATCCGGTGATCAGAGCCAGCTGACCACGGACGTTCTTCTTGCTCCGAAACCACTGCATCACAAACCCAAGAACGGCTGCACCAAAGATGGCGAAAACCGACAGACAACTGCAGCACAACATTCTCAGTCTGGCCTCCTCATAGACTCTCACAGCACTAACAGGTCGGCCTACAAGCTTTGCTTTAATCTCTGTGATTAAAAGCTAAATTGTATGTACGAGTTGCTTGATAATAGAGAACTCAATGTTGAGATTAGCGTGTCATTCTATAGCTCGAGTGAAGTTCGTCGCGAGAAGCCCTAGAAAGCGCGCGCGTGCGTTGAAAGCAAGCGCAGGGGGGCCGAGACGGTCCGCGTTGTAGCAAAAAACATAAAACTTCACTCATTCAAGCTCATTAGGGGCTTACAAATCCGCAGGGGGCGTGAGTTCAGGGTCTGAGATCTGAGTTCGAGTTCAAATGAAACATGACTGAAATCAACTTACTTCACTATATTTCAACCCATTAGACTTAGACTCTAAATAAAGGTCATCCCAGCCTCGTCTGCACCGACCCCGGCTTCACCAAGTACTTCAGGACCAGCTTCTTGATCCACAACGGCACAACTCTGGAACATATTTAAGTATTTCGGGAAGAGTTCTGGCGTGTGAGGAAACTTACACGTCGTAGAGAAATCCCGTCATGTAGCTCGGAACCACGATGATCTCGTCCCCCTTCAGGACCCTCCGAGTGATGACCTGCGCAGTCTTCTCGGGGTCCAGCATCCCCGACACGAACCTCGAAGACGCCCGGTACAGCTCGATGACCTCCTTGTTCGTGGCCACAAAGTAGGGGAAGACGGTGCTGGTCCTCACGTACTCCTCGTGGCCCTGCAGGCTCAAGTCAATAGCCAGGGACTCCATGAACCCGCGCACCGCGAACTTGCTTGCGGAATACGTGGGGGCCGTCGCCATGCCCATTAACCCAAATACTGACGAAATGGCAACAATGTGACCACGTTTTCGTGCAATCATGCCCGGCAGAAACGCTCGAGTGGTCTAAAACATACACTGCAAATCCGTCAATTGCGAGACAAAAGCCCCAAATTACCCAGAAGAGCGCCATCGCGTTCACATCAATCATCTTTCGCAAGTACGAGGGGTCCTCGGTAGTCAGATTACGTTCGAAAAGCAGCCCTGCGTTGTTCACGACGATGTCCACGGGTCCCAGGTCCTCCTCGATGGTCTCTCTGAGCCGCTCGACCGCGCTCAGATCCGAGATATCAGCCTGCAATTACGAACGAGAAATGTAGAGCACTCCTCAGATCTCTAGTGGTACCTAGACTAGCTTCTTTCAAAGCTCAGGCTCTGTAAATTCTCTAGTCTAAGTGAAATTATAGATCTGAGGTGGTCAAAGATTACAGCAATTAGACTCACTCGGTATGGTCTGGCATTCGGGCCAATCGACTCGGCAACCGCAACGGCGTTCTCCAAGTCCACGTCTGCGATTGCCACTTTGCACTTTTTGTCCGCGAAAGCCACTGCCAAGTGCCTCCCCAGCCCCTTGGCACCGCCCGTAATCAGCACGACCTGTCCCTCGACGTCGCGTGGCTGTCGCGGAAGCAGGAGATTCAACAGTTTCCGCGACACCGAAGCCAGCACAGCCACTAGGAGCGTCAGCAAGACGAGAAACATGTCGGAGCTCAAGTTGCTTACTGCCGTCTGTAATTGATGCAGCAAGTCGTAGTTATCATGCAACGACTGTTTTTTTTGCATTTTTCAAAGCAGCGAGAGAATTCTCTCGCGAGGGCGAGATAAGACTCCAGTTGTGGCACGGAACGAGTTACGAAATCCCCGAAAATTCACATCGCGAGCCCTTCGCGGTTTTCCGCACCACTGGCTGGCCATTGTTGGGTCGCGATTCGGTAATGGTCGGTCATGGAAGAACTCGAAATTGGGTTGAGAGATACGCCTTTGACACGCCAGATTGAGCTCAAAGTGATGCAATCGATTTTTAGTGCAATTGCATCAATTTAAAAAAATTAATGTCTGTCTGTCCGTCTGTCCGAGTCAAAAAGGTTCCGAAACTGTAGGTCTTAGAGACCTGCAGTTTTTTGCATATTGTCATGTATAGTCTCAAAAGTGGGCGAAAGGTTTTGGTTTTTCCGGAAAACTGCCTGGGGGGTAACTAGAGGGGTTTTCCCATTGTATGAAAGTTCCATATATTCGTCCGATTGAGCTTAATTTTCGATATGGTATTTAGCAAGTCATAGAACACATGTTTGCCCCTATCTCCTAAGGGGGTGGGTTGCGAGGACTCCAAAAGGAGGGGGGGGGGCAAATTTTACTTGCTTTGATTGAGTTGAAAGTTTAGTATATTGACGTTCTTTTAAAACCTAGTAAATACTGGTTCTACAGTGTCCCATACCACCACCAGAGACAGAGCTAGAGTCCCCTCGGATTTTTGAAAATGCACTCAAATGCGTTCGTCTCCGACTAAGCTTTAAACATGATTTATGCCTTTCAGACGCAAGCAAGGACCCCCTCAGATGACACACGAGACACTTTGAGGACATGGTTACAAGCAAAATGGCTCCCCAAGCGAAGATTCAGCACCGGATTTACACGTCTTCGAGCACCTATGGCTTCCGGCTGGTAGACAGCGACAACACCATGGACACCTTGTCCAGCCAGAGCAGGAACTCGATCTACAAGATGAAAATTGATGCCATGTTCGACGACTCTAGGTGAGTACTATCCAAAAATTAGGCTCCTCGAGCCACATTTCTCTGACCCCAAACTGACAGCCATTAATTGCGAGATTACATGAAAATTGGATCATGGAATTTACAGTTGCAAATAAGTGTGTTAGAGTTAGAGAGCACATGCTGGCGTTTCCGAGACAAAAACAGGATCGACGAGTTGCATAACCCGTTCTCGTTGCTCTCAATTAGAGCTTTTCTCGCGCACGTTTTTCTTTCACCGATCGATTCATCTTTAGTAGCACATCGGCGATCTCCCCCCCACACGTAACCCTGTTTCGAGTACATGCCCCACAGAAGCGCGCTGGTGGACGACGGTACGAGGAAATCAACGCGTTTTCCACAACCGAGGCAGCCGAGATGTTCAATCGCAAAGTGACTGTCTTCGCGACAAGACCGAAAACGCGCCTCTCGTGAGCTCAGCCAGTGGAAAATCTCTCCTCCGTTAACAAGGTGGAAGTAATTTCAATTGCTAATTGCTCAAACTGAATCTTCGTGAGCAGTTTGGCTAAAAACAGTAAAGCACTCACGAATTCCCAAAATTAGCCGTGTAAAAGTATTTTTAAGCGGTTCAGTGAATCGGGCAGCTTTGTTCTCTCTCTCTCTAGCTGCTATCCAGATCCAGTGGCAACCGCGAAAGCAATTAAAATTAGAAACAAAACCAATTTTCATTACAAATTTGTGAGTCGCAGTTGCGGGGAAAAATAGAAATATGCTGCTGACACCGATTTGCGTAACCCGAAAGCATGCCCAAGACGAGGCTCTCATCTCGAAACTGGAAAAATAGCTGACCCAGAAATGGCAACGAGAAGCTCGATGGAGGTGTTGAAACTGTTAATTGAAACAAATTAATTGATAAATCTCGAGAGTCGGCTCCGAGTCCAATAGGCAAATTAGCGCTCTGTGCAGTTGGTACTTTGTATGTAAATTCATGCAAATGCGAGTAATGACGGTGATGTGTAGAAAGAGGAAATAACGCGAGGAAATGGTAGCTCACAAAGAAAGTAACAGTGAGCAGTGATTATGCGCCACTGATAAAGCCACACGCTCAGGTGTTTGGCACTAATAATAGAGGTACATTAAACGAAATTGGCGTGAAAACTGAAAAGACCAAAGAAAGTGCGGCATGAACTGATTTACTCTCATCTCTCGTGAAAGAAGACGTGTCTTACAAATGTGCTTTACCACCAATTCCGAATATCTGGATTACTCGCAGCCCAAAAAGCCAACCAGTAGTAATAACGGGTGAGTCAGTAGAGATGCTGCGAAGCTCTCAGAGTCCCCCAATGGCCTTTGCCTCGTTTTTCGTGCATCAGAAATTTGAGGAAAATTTGTGAGTGGAAAATTAAAAATTTCCGGAAGCTTGAGAAATTGAAAAATTCTGGAGACACTGATATTGTTTTTCTTCGACCCAATTATCATCGGAACAACTTCATTCCGTTGCAGGTCCGTAATCAGCCATCGGTTCGAAGATGCTGGATCAACCCGTCACCGACGACGCGCCCCCTCAAACTACAGCAGCGGCAGCATGAGGTCCAACCGCTCCCATGGCAGCAACCGGGGCAGCCGCCACCGCGTCAGCAACAGCGTCCAGGCCCAGATCGAGCGGATGTTCAGCGACATCGAGAACGAGTCGGTCTCCTGCAGCTTCGCGGTCCGCTGTCTCGGCTCCATGCCGCTCAAGGACAAAATCACCAGCTTGACGGGCCTCCAGGACCCCCTCAGACAGCTCTATCTCAGTGGAATCGGACATGGGGTGAGTTTCCCATTTCCTTTCTCGACTTTTCTCTAAGTCCAAGCTTTCAGAACCAGAACTCTGGACTGCTCGAGATCTGCCCTTCCGGTCTCCGGATCAAGCTCGGGAACGGCCGCAGTCCCCTCATCACTCCCTTCTCCAACATCGCCGTCTGGTCCGCCGTCAAGTTCGTCGTCTCCAGCTCCGAGGGCGGAGCAGCTTTCCTGCCATTGATCACGGATCCCGAGAACATTGACAAGAGCAGTCTCTTCAAGCCTCTCACGTGAGTTTTTCCTCCCCCAAAATTCTCCAATTTTACTATTTTGACCTCCCACAGAGCCGCAGATCGACGTCGTCTCTCCTCAGGCATGCACTCTCCCCTCTTCGCGGTTGTCATGCGGTCCCAGAACTCCTCTCGCCAGCTCGAATGCCACGGGTACGTCTGCCAGTCGCCAGAAGATGCCATTGTCATTGCCGCCACGCTGTACCAGAGTCTCATGGCGCACATGAGCAGCAGCAACAACGCGAGTCGGAAGAAACCCAAGAACCGGAACGGCATCGGGTGCATCAGCGTTGCCAGCAGCCAAGCCACGACTAATCTGATTCAGTCTTCCAAGCCATCAAACTCCATAATCCGCTCCGACAGCCGCAAGAGCTCATTCAGGTCAAGCGTCACGGGACAGAACCGGCGCAGACGTCGACCCACGAACAGCTCGGTGGAGCAGGGGGGTCGGGACATCATCCGGACGGCCCTGATCGAGGAGTCGAGTGAGGAGAGGACCAAGAAGAAGTCCCCCAAGAACCGGAGAGCTCCTCCCATCCCGACCAATCCACCCACAGTTTTATGTGAGTTTTTAACCAAATTTGTTATTCCCTTGAATGAAGCAAAAATTTTCAGCCAACTCCTTCGACGCCTTCAAAGCCTCAATGTCCTATTTGGAGGAGCAGAGCAAGCGGAACGCAAAGCCCTCAACAGCAGCGGGTCAGCCCCCAGCCGAGCCCAAGACCCGCATCGCCGAAGTGAGCACTCAGAAGCCCGAGAGCGGGTCGGGCGACATCCTAACTAAAGTCGCCATTCCTCGATCGGGCAGCTTCCTCAACACTGGTGGTCTCACGCGATACAAGTCCAAGCACTCCCGAAAGCTCATCAGTGGCAAGGGCACAACTTGTGGGGGAGGCTCGCCTCTCGGCTTCAGCGAGCTCTTCCAGGAATTCCGTCTGCAGGAGAACCTCCACTCCCTCGACGAGATCCTGAATGCCATAATCAACGCAGACGGAATGTCCTACAACGACCTGAAGCCCATCTACAAGGAGTTCTTGCTGAAGCTGGCCGTGACGCTGACGAAAGACGAGCTGTACCAGCGGTCCAAGAGCATCATGAGGCGCCAGAAGAAGAAGAAGTTGAAGAAGCAGGCCAAGGTGAGTTGTCCTCATTTCCTTTGTGACCTCCTGAAACAAGATTCCCTCTCTAGACCACGAAAAAGCCCTCCTTCGTGAGCGTGGTGGGGCTCAAGAGAGTCTTCAGACTGGGGCACTTTCGCGCCAAGACGCCCAACAAGACCTCCTCGAAGGCCAACCAGTCCATGGCCAAGACGAAGATCAAGAACAAGAAGTCCAGCCACTTTCGGACGGCGACGAGCGGATCAGAACTATCAGTGGTTGGTCGTAATGAGAATACAATGAACGCCCAGAACAGGAACAGCTCAAGCGGGTAAGGTAAGCCCCTCTCTCGGCTCAAGAAAGCCTAAACCCCGCCCCTTTCCAGCTACGTCTCGTGCTCCGAGTGCAGCTATGATTCCGACGCATGCACCTGCAACTCGGCCGACCGCTGCTACTGCTCCCTGGGGGGAAACGGACACGGCGACCTGAATGTGAGACTCAAGAAGGCCTCGAAGTGCATTAAAGTCAACAGCGGACGTGGCAATAATAAACGAAATTCACTAACTTCATGCAACTCGGAAGATAAGTGTTATTGTTCGCTAGGGGGCTCCAGTTTCAGGAGCAGCAGCACCAACTCGACCACATCTTGCAACTCTGAGGGCTGTCAGAGTGCCGACAAGTGCTACTGCGCAATGCAGAAGAACACCCGTCGTCCGAACAAACCCAAGCGTGCCAACAACAACTTCTCCCTGGACTACGAGCTCTTCAACTCGGGCGCCGGAGGGGGCAAGCACCACGTGAAGCCCGTGGAGGCGCTGAGTGTAAAGAAGACTGTGGAGATGGCGGCAGAGTTCGCTGATGTGAAGCTCAGCCAGACGACTGACATCAAGAACTTGGTGCCAGAGGCGACCAAGAAGGGGAACAGCAGGGCTCTGGAGAAGCTGGACAAGATCAGCAAGGACAGCGGGTACTCGGTGCGATCGACATCCTCGGAGGTGCTGCTGAGGAAGGATACGGCGGCCGTGAAGGAAATCGAGAAGGTCGCGCTGCAGATGTCCAAGTCAGAGGGCTACTACCAGACGATTCCTCCGAGGCCCCTGAGCGCGTCGCTGGAGGACTCCTTGGGCTACCTCCCTTAGAGGGCGGCGCTCAGAGCCTCCCATCTTAGTGCATTTAGTATTTTTTAGAGACACGTTTTATTCAGAATTTCCGGTTGTGGTTCGTATTGGGGTCAGCAAATGTATAAATCGCTTATTTATTTTTTATCTCAGAACATTAAACTGCATTTTATCCTAGAATGTGTTTATTTAACATATTGATGTCCTTATGATCACTTCTCCATTGCTGAAATTTTTTTTTGTTAAAATCCGCATGTTTTGTCAAAAAAATTCCACAAAAATTCAAAAAATTCAGTCTTCCACCTCCAGGCCCTCCAATGTTCATTTAAAAATTTAGGACTTAGATTGTTCCAACAGCTGCCCTTTATCGACTCCGAAGCCTCGATCAGACGATGTGATGGCTCCGTCTGAGTTAGGTTCCTCTAGCTCAATTCATTCTTACCTGAATGGTTTTAGAGAGGAATTATCATCTCTCCCACGTGCAAACTCGATACCACCTCCAAGCGTTGCGCCACTAGGACTTCACCCGAAACTCTCCAACGATACCGAGCCGCGTCAGTGCACTTGATCTGCGATTCTTCCATCCCGGCCTTAGCCTTTTCTCAACCTTAGTTTTGCTCTTGAACACTTATATCCACTTCACTCTGGTGGGAGCCATACTTCAAGCCATTTCCAGGCCTGAAAAGGCTAGAAATATGCGATTAAAACACACGTACATATCAGCAACTACTAACGGACCCGCCAACAAATGGGTGAATGAAAAACATTTTATAGAGAACTGCAGACTTTGTATTTATCATATTTTTAGTAATAGTTGTAAGGGCAAGCCTTGTAATGGGAAACCTTTTGTACAATCGAGGAATCTAGTCCATTGGCTGCGATGACGTCCCAGAAAACCTGCTCTAACGTCAAACTTACGGTGTTGATTCTGGTGAGGACCTCAATTATCTCAGTCTTGGAGCATCCGTCGCTAATGCAGCTGTAGAGCACAGCATAGGACAGAAAATCGTCAGTATCCAAGATATAAACTGGGAGTACCATCCCGCCAATGTCGTAGAGAATCTCAGCTGGGTTGTCGGGATTGATGGAGACAAAACCGCTTCCTACGCCATATCCGCACTTGCTGTAGCACCCTGATTTGCAACACTCCTCAATAGAAGAGCAGGTATCGTCGTACCGAGTGATGTAAGTAGTGATACAGTCACCGTCACATCCAGCCGTTGTGGCATCTCGCGAGCTGAGGAAGCGGTAGCTAGCACCCGCGGCCAGGGAGAGATCAACGCTGGAGAGCGCAGTGATCGGTGGGCAGGATCCTGGGAGGGTTATGTTGATGTACGTTGGACCGCAGTCGGCGGCAATGGAGCCGACGAATGCGAAAACGACGAGGAGCGATCGGAAAGAGTTCATGTTCACGATTGAAGTAACGCAAACTTGGCGAGTCTTTATATCAGAGTCGAGAAAATTTTTAGCGATCACAATAATTTGGCGCAAGAATGTTTTCTCCAAGAGTCAGCTGCTCACCTTGCTCCAAAAGTTCAATTGACCGACTTTAGTTGGCACCTGAAAGAGATTTCGGCGAACTGGGTCAGTCCTAGTAGCCTCTTTCAGCAGATGGCTTTCATGTTTGAGCCCATTTCTCCCAACGAGCTGTCGCACATGCCAAAAGCCTTCACAGAATCGGGTCTCGAATGTGGTATGGTTGACAAAGACAAACTTTGGGGTTTTGCATCAAATGATTTTATTCAATACATTAACTGGACCAGCTGTACCCGCAAGAGTCACCCTGAGTACTCTCCAAGATTTTGGAAGCGTCAATGTCGTTGTCTCTCACTACCTTGAAAATGTGGTCCCTCAAAACCTGGGTCAGAATTTGATCCCTAGTGAGAACATAGATCACGTCGGTTCTCGGTCCCTCTGGGGGTGAGTCACAGTAGTAGTAGATCCAGTAGTTGTTGGTGTCAGTGTCCAGAACGTGAACGGGGAAGACTGTTCCTCCCACGACGTAGTCGAAGGCATCAGGATTCTTACAGTTCTCCGACAAGACTCCGCTTCCCACGTCGGCGCCGCAGAAGTTGGAGCAGGGTTTTTGGCAGCAAATGTCCACTTTGTTGGATTTCGAGTCCTTGGGAAGTAGGGAGACCGTGATACAGTTGCCAGTGCAACCAACAGGCCGGAGGTCCAGGGAGCTAAAGGGCCTGTAGAACAAGCCTGCAGTTTGATTGATGTTTGGATTCTTGATAAAGCTGATCTTGGGACACTTTCCGGGCAGCTGAACTGTGCCTCGATTCCCGCTGGGGCAAACTAAGGCCTCCGTAAAGACGAAGCCAGCGATTGCTAGTGCGAAGATGAGCTCCTTCATAGTTTGATATTGATTTCTTTGTGATCTATTGTGCTGGATTAAAGACAATTTATACTATTTTTGCAACAATCTCGTGCTTAAAAGTAAAACGAGGCCTAGACACGTGCCGGAGAGGTCACAATATGAATCCTTCAGGTTAAAAAAAATCAATGTAGCGTCCTAGGAATTTTATTTGCAATTTTATGGCAGCCAATTGTATCCACATCCCTTGTACTGAGGAATATCAATGAGGTTTTCCTCGCCGATGTCGTTGTCGGCCAGGACCTCGCTGAAGTACGCCCTCAGAGCAGCGCTGACGACGCGGTATTGCGTCAGAACGTAGACCGCCTCGTTCCTGGATCCATCTGGTTTGGCATCACAATAGTAATAGATCCAGAAGTTCTTGATGTCGGTGGCCAGAATGTACAAGGGGTACACCACTCCATCCACAACGTAATCTATCCTTCCAGAGTCGTCTGGGTTTATCTCCAAGGTTCCACTACCTTGTTCAATTCCGCAGACCGTTTCGCATCCTTTTCTGCAGCAGATGTCGTCGAACAACGTGTTGTCGTCAAGTCGCACAATATACTCAGTTATGCAGTCCCCATCACATCCCACATCGAGGAGATTCACGGTTCCATACCTGCGATACCACGCGCCAGCAGTCGAAAATAGATCAAGGTTCTTCAAGTAAGTTATGTTGGGACACTTCCCAGGTAGATCTATAGTCCCTGTCGTGTCTTCTGAGTCTCCTTCACACACTGCCCAAGCAGATGAGATCAGAAGGGAACAGAGAGCGACAAGGTTCAAAACTTTTTTGTACGAAATCATGATCACAAATAGGAGTGAAGCCGCACTGAACGTTCTTTTAAGGAGAAACGAAATATTTAAGCCACTTTTCAGCGTAAATAGAACAACAGCTGAGCTAACGGGTTGCATTTTAGTCCAAGGCGATGCGTATCCAGTTTAAGAAACATTGAGATGTGGGTCACAGTTTTTGCTGGGAAATTCCTCGCCTTGCAAATCGGCAAGCTCTGTAAGTTTGCAAAGAATGTCTCTTATTTTTCGCAAAAAAAGGAATTAACGTCAAAATGCTGAAAAAAATCCTAGTAAAACCCTGTCGAGCAAACTAAGAGTAGGTTTTCAGGTTGGAATTTGCCCATTTTCCCTTGTATCTCTGTTTATTCAGCAGTTTCATGGCAGCCAATTGTATCCACATCCTTTATACTGAGCAATATCAATGAGGTTTTCCTCGCCAATGTCGTTGTCGGCCAGGACCTCGCTGAAGTACGCCCTCAGAGCAGCGCTTACGACGCGATATTGCGTCAGAACGTAGACCGCCTCGTTCCTGGATCCATCTGGTTTGGCATCACAATAGTAATAGACCCAGAAGTTCTTGATGTCGGTGGCCAGAACGTACACGGGATACACCACTCCATCCACGACGTAATCTATCCTTCCAGAGTCGTCTGGGTTGATGAGCAGGGCTCCACTGCCAAGCTCTGTTCCGCAGACCGTTTCACATCCTTTTCTGCAGCAGATGTCGTCAAACACCGTGTTGTCGTCAAGTCGCACAATATACTCGGTTATACAGTCCCCATCACATCCCACATCGAGGAGATTCAGGGTTCCATATCTGCGGTACCACGCTCCTGTCGTCGAAAATAGATCAAGGTTCTTCAAGTAGGTGATGTTAGGACACTCTCCAGGCAGATCTATGGTCCCTGTCGTGTCTCCCGAGTCACCTTCGCACACTGCCCAGGCGGATGAGACCAGGAGCGAACAGAGAGCGACGAGCTTCAGACCTTTTTTGTACGAAATCATGATCACAAATAGGAGTTGAGCTGAAATGAGCGGTCTTTTAAGGGAAACATGAAATGTGGGCCCAGTACTCGAGTTACTTGGGAATGCAAAATAGGGCAACAGCTGAGCTAACAGGTTACATTTTAGTCCACGGCGATGAATACTCAATTTGAAAAATATTTAGAAGTAGGTCACATTGCTCGTCTTGTATACCTTCGACCAACCCTGAATTGCTGGCTGATCTGCCAAAAAAGTGGATTTCTTACCAAACCATCAGACGCTGAAAGAATCCAGAACTTTGCTGGACCAAATCATGATAGCAAATATATAATCTGGGGCTCGGAGCGTTCTTTTAAGCCAACAGAGGTATTTAGGTTAGAATTTGCCACTCACAGCTGAGCAAATATTCCTCCGGTAATATATTTAAGACAGAAATCGTAATTCAGAGCAAAGTAAAAGTTTGTTTTGATCGTAACCAATTTATTTAAATATTCGCCTCATACAATTCTAGCTGAAAAAGCTATAGTGACAGTCGATCAATGAATGAGGAATGTAGTTGACCTTGGAGACATCAACATTGTTTTTCCTGAGAACCTGGAAGATTCTATTCTTTAGGGGCAAATTGATGGTCGGGTATCTCGTGTCAATATAAACATATTCAGCCTTGGGACCGTCCTTCGGATCACCGCAAAGGTAGTAAATTACGTGGTTGGGACCGTAGTCTAAAATATAGTTGTCCAATGGAGGGCTTCCCCCAACGATGACTCCAGGCTCTTCCGAAGAGAATGTGTACAGCCCACTGCCGATAGACGAACTGCAGACGGTTGTGCAACCCTTCTTGCAGCACGCAGACAGGTTGATAACGTCCTCGTCCCACCTCGCGAGATACTCCGTGATGCAGGTCCCATCGCAGCCCCCTGCCTCACCAAAGTCAGTGGAGTAGGTTCGGTAGAAGGCACCGTAGAAGTTCGTTCTATTGAGGTTCGTGATGTAAGAGATCTTGGGGCAGTTTCCTTCTAGCTTCTTGGTCACAAAGATGTTCCCATACTCGTCTGGACATGACTTTCTCAATGCCAGCGCTTGCGATGAAAACAGAGCGAAGAAGATCAAAGACACAGAAAAGTCGCTTACAAAATTCATTTTCGCACTGAAGCTGGAATGTGCCCGATTCCTAGCTTTATAGAGTTACGAGACCTCACTCGACGCTAGAAACTAGGACGCCATCTGCACCCAAGCCTTGACATGGTTTTCTCTGAGGGCCTCTGAATTAGCGAGCTCATAAGTCTGTTTGGAATGAGAAGTTTATTTCTTATTCAAAATATATATCAAATACAGCAATCTGATGCCTGAGGAATCTCCACCAGCATGGAAATATTAACGTTGTTGTCTCTCAAAACATCGAAAACATGCTTCCTTTTGCTTTTAGCTAGAGCTGGAGCCCTGAAATCCACAAAAATGTACTCTTTTCGGGGGCCACACCCAGCAGAGTAGCAGCCGTAGTAGATTGCAAACTCTTCACTGTAGTCGAGAACATAGAACACCAATTCTGGGTCTGTGAGGGAAGGGAAAGCCCCGGGAACTGACGAGTTGTAGCTGTAAAAGTCGCTCCCGAACTGAGGTCCACACGTTTTCTGTTCTCCTTGGTAGCAGCAAACTTCACTGATGTAGCAAGTCTCGCTGGGTTTCGTGGTGTTATCGATGATGCAGCCTCCATTGCAGGGAGTGTAGCTCCTATAGTCTAAGAAACCGACGTAAAAGATCCCAGTTATCCAGTCATCGAAGATGTTGGTCACGTACGAGATCTCGGGGCAGCTTCCGGGGAGCTTGATTCTACCTTTCTGGACGATAGAGCAGGAAGTCATGGTGGCTACTTGGAGCCCTCCGAGAGCTACGAAGACAACGAGCAAGAGAAACATCTTGCTCGAAATACAAAGAACTACCATATCGCGAGCTCTTTATAAGAAAGTCGAGGAGAGTAGCCTTCAGGTCGACAAAAAATGATCTCATTTCATGACAAACAGGTGGCACCAAAAAAAAATTGCTTTAATTTCAGAAGCTGTACGAGCACGAATTTTCATGGAGGACATTAAAAATTTGCTCCACCTCAATCCCGTTGCCCCGGATGGTCTGGAATATCCTGTTCGTGAGCGGCAAGCTGACTGTCGGGTAGTTTGTTCGGACGTACACAGCCTCCTTAATCTGTCCCTCGTACGGGGCGATGCAGCTGTAGAGCACGTAGTAGTTTTCGTCGTAGTCCAGCACAAAGACCTCGATGCCGGACCTCTCCATGATAAACACACTGTCCACCAGTCTGAATACGAGTCCTCCGACGTCACTGGAGCACTTGATGCCGCATCCTTTGCGACAGCAGGACGTCAGTCGATACGTGTCCTCGTCTAGCTGGGCCACATAGGCCGTAATGCAACCCTCACAGCCCGCCTTCAGTCCTATGCTGGTCGAGAAGGTCCTGTAGAAGCCTCCCGTTATGCGGCTCGTGTTCAGATTGGCAATGTAGGATATCTTGGGACAACCACCCGGTAACTTCTTGGTCTCGAATATGTTGCCGTTCTTGTCAGGAGGACAAGAGGCCTCCCCGAGGACGGATTCGAAATAAAATATCAGAAGGGCAGACAGAAGCTTCTTCATAGCTGGAAATTTACATGAATACTAGTCTGAATTGGGGCTCGCTGAAATAAGACACATCTGCGACCCTGAATAAGTGGCACAAATGCTGAAGCGGGCCAATGTAAAACTAGGGTTCCTAGTACTAAGGACTTTCTAGTTTAAAAATTATTGCGAAGTAGGTGGCCCAAATAACTGCCTTACTAACACGAATTCCTCAGCTCTGAAGTCTGGGTTGCCTAGTTATCACTTATCATAGAGAGAGACGATTTTAAACAACAGACTTTTAATATCAAAACTCAACGAGTGCTAATTGAAGTAGCTGTATGGACAGTCGTCGCCCTGGTAGACCTCCTGGATCGTCCCCACGTCGAGGTTATTCCCTCGTATGATCTGGAAAATCTTGTTCTTCAAGGGCCAGTTGATGGTCGGGAATCTCGTGCGCACCGCAATTCCTTCCGTCGCGATGGATCCATCCTCGTTGATGGAACAGGTGTACAACACGTAGTAGTTTCCATCATAGTCCAGCACGTAGACATCGATACCGAGTTCGTCGTTGTGGAAGACACCGTCATTCAAACTGACGGTGGTCCCTCCAACGGTCCCGGCACAGTTGACAGTGCATCCGGTGCGACAGCACGAGGTGGAGCGGTAAAGGTCGTCCTCCACTCGCGCCACGTACGTCGTGATGCATCCCTCACACCCCGCAGGCAGTCCCCAGCTGTTGGTGTACTTTCTGTAGAAGGCTCCCGTGATTCGACTCACGTTCAGGTTGACGATGCGGGTGATGGTGGGGCAGTCTCCCTCCAAGTCGATGGTCTCGAAGATTTTTCCGTCCTCATCGGGACAAGAGTATCTCGCGAGAGCTGGGCTGAAGAAAAACGCCACTAGCAGATATAGAAAGAGCTCTTTCATTGCTGGTTCTGATTTGGCACTGATCGAAACTGGCGAGCAGGCAGGTGTTATAAGCGAGCTCTAGCGGCGTCCCAGTTCTCTGGTTTCGTAACCCAAATTAGAGGACTTGGCAAACATCTGAGTATTTGGAAACTAGTCGAGAAAAGAGACAATAGTGACTGTATTTAGTTGAAGTAAAGATGTGGACAATTATCGGGTTGGGGGATCGTGATTACGCTGGAGACATTCACGTTGTTCGCCCGAAGCACGCTGAAGATCTTGTTCTTGAGCGGCAGATTGACGGTCGGAAAGCGGGTCCGAACGATGATCACCTCGAACATCTGCTCCCCGGGTCTCTGGATGCAGCTGTAGAAGACTCCGTAGTTGTCGTCGTACGTCAGAATGTAGAATCTCAGCACACTGTTGACGAATGAGCCGTCTCCTGAGGGATCGTACTGCAACTCGCCACTGCCCACATCCTGGCCACACACGGCCTGGCAGCCTTTGCGGCAGCAGGAGGTCGTTCTGAAGTGGCCGTCGTCGAGCCGGGCGACGTAGGTGCTGAAGCAGGTTCCGTCGCAGCCGAAAGCTGTGCCGTCGTAGTTGCTGAAGCTCCGGTAGAAGGCGCCCTCAATCCTTGAGAAATCCACGTTGGAGATGTAGCTGATCGTGGGACAGTCTCCGTCGAGTTTGACGGTAGTGAAGACGTTTCCCTCGGCGTCGGGGCAGGACACAGCTCCAGCTACGAAGAGAGCTCTGAGCACGAGAAATAGCAGAAGCAGGTACATTTTTTTTCTTTTTGACGAGTTTCAGCTGCGCACCGCGCTTAAGTAGCGAAATATTTAGGCTAGCAAATTCGGCCACGACTCACCGGCCCATTTAATGACTGTCAGTCACTTCAGCTGCTCGCCGATGATTGGCCGGAGGAACGTGCCAGAGTCAAAAGCTATCAGTTCTGGGCTGATACGCGAGCTCACGAGAGTCAGAACCTCGAAAACATCGATGAACCTGCCAACAGCTGGACAAACAATTTTTACTTGCGCCTCGGGAACGTGCCAAGGTCAGGGGTTATCTCTGGCATTTTGGCAAACGTGCGTCTCTCCAAATTTAGAAGCATTCTCGGGCCCTTACTCTACTCTCGTGGTCCCCTCATGACTTGCTAAAACGAGGTGATAAGCGAAGAAGAAGAAGCTCTTCCTTTCGCCAGCGCCAATTCCGTCGAATCGTCGCGTTTTGCGCGTCAAAAATCCCAATTGTGCAAGTCATTTGAAAAGTCAAGACGAAAACAATATCAATAAAGTGATAGTGGTCGCGGGGTTATAAAGGCCGGTGGAAATGGGAGGGCGTCAGTCAGCATCAGAATTTCACCCAAGAAACTTCTCTACTGTTAAAAAATGCCAGGAGACGGTGGCAAGACCTACACTCTGCGATCCAGCCCGATCCCGATGGAGGGAGCGCGGGACCAGTACGCCGACGGGAAGGCTGCCCAGGTATGGGAGCTCTTCATTGGAGACCAGAAGTCCCGGACAAGCACGTATCGCAACTTCTTGGTGAACTCTCTAAAACAAAGAGGATGCAAGAGGGTTCTGGACGTCGCTTGCGGCACTGGGGTCGACTCAGTGATGCTCGTGGAGGAGGGCTTTGAGGTCGTCTCGGTGGACTTTTCAGACAAAATGCTCAAGTACGCCCTCAAGACGCGCTGGAATCGTCGGAAGGAGGCCAACTTTGACCACTGGAGTGAGTAACAGATTTTTGTAAATTAAAAAGTAGATTCCAAGGGAGGAATTCCAGCTATCGAGGAGGCAAACTGGCTGAGTCTTGCCGATGACATCCGGCACATTCTCGCAGGAGGCTTCGACGCCGTAATCTGCCTCGGGAACTCCTTCGCCCACATGCTGGACTCATTTGGGGACCAGAGAGAGCAGCGACAGGCCATCAAGAACTTTGAAAAGTGCCTCAAGCCCGGAGGTCTCCTCCTTATCGACCACAGAAACTACGACGCCATCATCAAGACGGGGGAGGCGCCTTCCAAGTGCATTTACTACAACGTGAGTGGGATTTTTCAGGAGTGAAAGTGCCCTTGCTCACTGACCCTTGTCTTTCAGAGCTCGCACAAAACAGACATTACGTCATCGGTGTTGTATGTCAGAGGGGAGCCGGCCAAGGTCATCCTAGATTACGAGATTCATGTCGGCAACGGAGAAATAAGGTAGACATATTTTTGTTCGCGACTTCTACATCAGGTTGCTTCAAAAAGGCGTTTTTATTGCAGCAACTTCCAGCTCCAGTACCATCCCCACACCCTAAAGGGCTTCACGTCCCTGCTGCGGGAGGCTTTCGGGGAGAAGGCCAAGCACGACATCAAGGGGGACTTCCAACCTCTAGAGCTGGAGGACAACCCGGGATTCTACATTCACATGATCGAGAAGTCGGCCTGACGTATTTACCTATTTATTTAACCAGTAGCTAGAGTTAAGTTTAGAATAAAACTACCTTCTCTCTATGGAAACCATGTGTTTGTTCGCGAGCTTCAGAGTCACGTTCATCTTCAGCTTGAGAGCGTCCCACTTGAGCGTCGTCTGGAACCTGTACTCGCGAAGGAGGTGCCAGAGAATGATCTTCATTGACATCCAGCCGTACTTGATGCCTGAAAAATCCATTTACTAACCGAATTTACTAAAAATGTCCCTACCAATGCAGTTTCTGGGTCCTCCACTGAACGCTATGAAGGCATAGGGGTGTCTCTTGGCGACATTCTCCGGAAGAAAGTGCTCGGGGTAAAAGGTGTGGGGCTTCTCCCAGTACCGGGGGTCTCGGTGGATGCTGTAGGAGCTTATGATGATCTGGGCTCCCTTGGGAATGACGCAGCTTGCTAAGAAATATCGTAGTCAAACAGACTGAGAGAAAAAGGCTTGCTCTCACCGAGCTGAACATCGCCTGTGGCTTCTCTGCCGATCACAGGACCCACTGGAAGCAGCCTCAGAGTCTCCTTGATCACCATTTCGGTGTACTGGAGCTTACTGAGGGACTCCAGGTCCAAATCCCTGTCCAGATCGAGGCTCTTCATCTCCTGGTACATCTTTTCCTGGACGTAAGGCTCCATCGCCAGGATCAAAATCACAAAGGACAGAGTCAAAGCCGTGGTCTCGTTTCCCTGAAACATCCCACGTTGGATCTTTTGAAGGGCAGAGAGGGAATTCTACTCACTCCAACGATGATGGTGTCGATCTCGTCCCGAATAGCCTCGTTGTCGAAGAACTCCATTCCACGTAGACTCAGCAGCTTTGCGAGATACGAGCCGCTCTCATGGCCTTCTTGCAGACTCACGAGGTCTCCAACCTCACTGAAAACCTGCCGTGCCCTTCGCTCTTCCCAGTACAGCTTGCTCATCCTGTACAGGAGTGGACAGTGGTGAAGAACTGAGAAAATTCTCTCGTTGATAATTTCTGCCAAGTTCTCGATTCCACCCAGGAGATGCCTCCCGAAGCGGTTCTGGACCTCAGTCTGAGTCTGCAAGTTTGTGGCGAGAGTCATGTCCAGAGTGCAGGTGCCGGTGTAGGGAAGGACGTCGAACTCGCCGTTATTGAGGAGCTTTTCCAGGCTCCTGGTCATGATGCGGGCCTTCTCGTTGAACTTGGGGATGAAGGTCTTCAGAACGCCTGGACTGAAACAGGGGTTGAGGTGCTTCCGGTGGACCTTCCACAAGTCCGCAGGGGCCGTGAAGAGACCCTTCCTGGTGCCGAAGAACTTGTAGATGCGGGCCTTCTCGAGACAATCCGGGGAGTTGAAGACAGTTTGGAGGTCCTCTGGGTTGTCTACGAGGATCCCCAGGTCAGGCCCGAACCAGATCTTGGCAGGAGAGCGGTAGAACTGGATGTACTCTTGAATTTTCGCGAATATTTCTGTTAAAAAAAAAAATAAATTGCGAATAACTACACCAAGACACACAGAGACCTTCGCTAGTCATGTTGAAGAACTTGTGGGCACTCCCGATGATGGGAAGAGGGGTCGGTCCCGGGATGTCCCGGGTCAAGTCATCCATTCTCTTGCGATTCCTGTAAGCCTCTCGGGTTTTTCTCAGAAAAAAAATGATGAAAACAGTGACTGCGAAAACTTGAATCATCTTCCAAAGCCCAGTGATGCCCTCAAACTGACAAGTTCGAGGCTTTAATCATCACTCAGTCTCGAGAATTAATTAAAATTGATGAGAGACTGATCCGAGCCTCGTTTTTGCGGCACGTGCCAGCAGCACGACTCGCCGAATCACGATCATCGGCAGAGGGTTCGGCGTGAGCTGGCGTTTTGACTACGGACTTTCGCTGATAATGGCACGATGATGGGGCACTTTTGAGATAAGAAAGTGAATTTCGCGACGAAAAAATAATTCTGAATCGTTCCTCGACTTTCTTAGCACTAAGAGTTTCTTAGAGACTGCGTACGAGTGTACTGGGTGTCGGGTTAATTATGACTTTCGACCCACGTTTAGTCGCTGATTACGTGACAGTACTTTTGTTCTTGAAGCTAAACCTCCATAACGGCTTGAAGTCTATTTTTTAGCAGTTCTAGACAGACAGACTTGAGCAACACAAACTTTATTACGCTACCCGAAACGCGATGGAGTCAGAAGTTCCTGGGCTCGATCATGACCATGTGCTTGTTGGCGATCTTGAGGTCGAGGCACATCTTCAGCCGGAGCTCCGAGTACTTGAGGCTCGTCGTAAATCGGTACTGCCGCAAAAGGTGACAGAGCATCGTTTTCATGGCGAGCAGTGAGTACTTCATCCCGATGCAGTTGCGGGGGCCGTTGGAGAAGGGCAAGTAGCTGTAGGGGTGTCGCGAGGCGACGTTCTCGGGGAGAAAGTTGTCGGGGTTGAAGAGATTGGCCTCCGGTCCCCACGTATGGGCGTTCCGGTGGACCTTGTAGATGGGAATAAAGACGGAGGCACCCTTGGGGATCACGAACTTGTGGAGCTGTGTGTCCTTCTGCACTTCCCTGCCAATGAGGGGCGTTATGGGGAAGAGACGGAGCGTTTCGCTGATTACCATCGACATGTACTCGAGCTTCAGGATGTCGTCGTACGTCAGAGACTGGTCTGCGGTCTCGAAAACGGACCGCAGCTCGTTAACAACTCTGTCCTGGATGTCCTGGTGCATCGCCAGCATGAGGATGGTGAAGGAGACGGTGAGTCCCGATGTCTCGTTGCCCTGTGGGAGCAAAAATGGAGGTCAGAGAGGCACAGGAGAGGCAGAAAAGACTCACCCCGGCGATCAAGGTGTCAATCTCGTCCGTGATGGACTGGCTGTCGAACTCCTCGACGTTCTTGGCCATCTCGAAGACCTGGTCCACGAAGATCCGGGGCTTCCGAAGGGCTCCCAGACCCTCCTTCTCCTCGTTGTTGTTCTCATCCACGTCCAGCGCAATGAGGTTGGAGACGCGTTTCTTGAATGACCCAATGACCTTGGAAGTAACCAGTCGCATCCCTCTCCAAGCGTGCTGCTCTCTCCTGAAGAGCTTCGTGAACTTGTAGATCGAACGTGGGTGCAGGAGAATGTTGAAGATCCTTTTGTTGACGCTCTCAGCGACTCTGGAAGGACAAACATTAATTTTTCAAGAACATGATTAGGAAAAGTCTCACATTTCGGCGCTTTCCAGGTAGTGATCCCCTTCAGAGGTCTGCAAGTCGTAGTCCAGTCCCATCGCCGTGCCGCAAATCATGTCCAGAGTGCACTTTCCGACCACACTGTAGGCGTCAAACTCCTCCCCGTCGAGTCTGGACGCCAGTCGCTGCGTCATGATGCGGCATTTCTGGTTGAAGATGGGGAGGAAGCTCTGCAGGAGCTTGGGGTTGAAGCACGGGTTCAGGTACTTCCGGTGCGTCTTCCAGATTTTCGCTGCAAAACATAATTCTACGGTCACAAATCACTTCACTTCCGACTTTGACGACTCCAAGGCTCTCATTAAAGCTGTAGCGGCCATTTCGCGTTTTCCCCTACTATGCACCGACCGCTAACGTGACAAGTCACATCGCAACTGCTCCTCTAATGAGATATAATGGGCGATAAAAAATATCACGTTTCATAAAAACAAACACTTTTTTCACGCAGAGTCGCAGCTCGACAACTTGGAAGTAAACAAGCCCTGAAATCGTTACGCCTCTGAAATTGCTCACAAATTGCAAAATAATTCAGGATAATGCGACGCGATCTCCGCCCTTCACCGTGACCGCCAACTCCGCAGCGACTTTTCGCGAAGAAAGTGTTCATTTCTGCCCCCTCCCTCAGCCGTTTTCCAGTGAGCGAGACGAAGAGATAATCGCTTCCAGTGCCGGCGAGTATTTGCACTTTCGACGCGACAACGTGTCAATGACTTGAGAAACACGTACCTGGTGCTGCCATGAGCCCCTTGCTGACACCCAGGAAGTCGTACGGATAGGCCTTCTGGAGGCAGTTGGGCGAGTTCAGGACGATCTTGAGGTCCTCCGGGCTGTCCACGAGGAGCACCAGCATGGGTCCGAACCACGCTTTGGCCGGGGACTTGTACCTGTCCAGGAGATCGTCTATTACCCCGAGGATGGCGTCGTTGTCCTTGCCGAAGAAGAGGTACATAGCACCGATGAGGGGAATGGAGGTTGGTCCGGGGATCTTCGAGGCGATGTCATATATCTTCCTCCGATTGATACGAAACTTTAGGTACAGAAGCGTCAGGGCGATGGCGCAGTTGGTGAGCCAGAAAAAGCTGTTCATCTTTATTTTTCACTGTGTTTTGGTTCCTCGAGGGCCTAGTCAGTGTTCCATGTTCCAGGAAGCTCGTTTCAAGGTTCACTCGAGCGCTACTAATCAGGTCTTTACCTACCGAAATGCAACTGCAGAATGCAATGCAGCAGCCTTTTTATCTGTTTTTCAATGAACGCAGACGAAAAGCAGCATCAACCCCATAATACGGCGTGCATGGGGCATGGCATTTGGGTCAGTGGAAATGTTAGTGCGACAGTAGTGTGATGCTGTAATGGCTCATAGATGCCGAGATGCATGTCAGTATGCATTTGAGTCGTGTGCTGAGCTATCTAATGAAAGATCAATGAACGTTTGAAAGCACTCAGGATGAAAATGGGCGCCGAAATTTAGAGAGGAATTTTTGGTCAAAAAAAGAAAGCTCACAAGTTTTTTTCCTGAGAATGAATAAAAAGTTTTCCCTGGGTTTCAAATGAATGGGGAAAATAGAAAGACTTTTTGGCCGAATAAAAAACGAAGATAATTTTTTTCCTGCATTTTTAAAAGATTAAGTTTGAATTACAAATTTTTCCTGAGTAGCTGCAGAGTGTAGAGTGCAGACACAATATTCTACGCGAGGCAATTTTCCAGTCCGAAAATTATGCAAGCCTCTCTGCTTTAGGTTCATTCATAGTTTGCAATATAGCACGGAAAAATTGAATATTAGCTAGATAATGAAACAGGTTCGGTGCAAGTTGCATAATAAAATGCACTCGCTTGCACGCTGTCTTGCAGTTCGCTTTGGCAGAAGTTGAGAAGCTGCCGTGTGCGTTTCATGCAGTTGATAACTGATGCCAACCTTCACATTGAATGAGCGGTCGTCTGGTTTGCTTTAATGCGATCCGTAGACGCACTTTTATCTCTCACTCACATCGCTTCCGTCTGGCCTTGAACTAATTAAAATAGTCATGATGCACACGGGATGCAACGCTGTTGCAGACCCGAGAGACTTGGGCGGGAAAAAGCGACGAACCCGGAGCTGGAATGCGAATTCTACACCTCTTTCGGCATTGGACCGATAGTCACTTATCTTTGGAATTCGGTCAAAAAATTAATGAGCATGACTCCACAATTCAACGGAAAGCCTAATTATGAGAAATTGCATCACATTTCTTGGAAAAACTTGCGGTTATTGCGAATGGCTAAGATTTAATTCGCCAGACGGAAAATAAACAATCACTTGGCGCATTAGCACTTGCCCCATTAACGGGCAATGTGAATTGAAGAACTTGGAAATGGCTGGTTCTTCAATTAATTGACTCACAGAATCTTGTAATTGGTAGCATTACTGTAATAGCCACCAATTACAGTGTTGATTAAAATCAGCTTAGATCCACAGTTATAAGGGAGCTCCCACCTCGCCAGCGGTTTAGTTCTCGATCGGATGTCAGTGTTTTCCGCAATAATTTCCCTCGGCATCTTCTTCTCAGTAACGGCCTTCCTGAAATGGTGGCTCGACCATCGCAGGTTGCGCGTTTTTGCCCGCAAGTTCAAGGGTCCCAGGGGCTTGCCCGTGCTCGGGATTCTCTCGACGTTCATCGGGAAGAACAACGAGGAGATCCTGCAGCACATTCTGGACTACCTGGGGGAGTTCAAGTCACCCGTGAAGGTGTGGGTGGGACCGTTTCTCGTTCTCCTCGTGGACGACCCCGAGCACCTCAAGACGGTTCTGAACTCGAGGAGCTGCCTGAAGAAGGCCTACGTGTACGACTTTCTCGATGTCACGTTCGGCTTGATGCACGCGCCAGGTAGGCAGTCACGAGACATGGCAACTTTGTGGCAAAATCTCCAAAACGAGCTCATTTCCATACAAATTGCTCGCAGCTTGTAGATCTGCCAGAGATAGCTGCATTACGTGATTGATTACACAAAAGTACATGTTTACATTTGTTTCTGCTATCTCTGAATTGAATTTGCGGTTTCTCTGGGAACTTTTTCCGCCAAATCATATCACTGCTGTGTCAATCACGACTCAATAACACTAATTTTCGCTCAACAGCTCACATCTGGAGGGTTCACCGGAAGCACCTGAACGCCTGCTTCAACCCAAAGTTCCTGCAGACCTTCCTGCCGTCGTTTAACAAGTCGTGCAGGGTTCTGGCAGACAGACTGGCGCCTCTTGCAGACGCAGCTGCCGAGTTCGACATCAACCATGCGATCGGCAAGTGCACGCTGGAAATGATCTGCGGTGAGCTAGACTCAGTGGGGTTCCTCGTGAAATGAAACCTTGATCTTTCAGCTACTTCTCTCGGGATCGTTCATGACTACCAAGGAAAGGATGGGGTCTCGTTCATGGAGAGCATAGAAACGTAAGACGCTTCTGAGAGCCAGGGTGTTTGCAAAAAGGCTGCTTTCAGGCTCGCAGAGGCTATCAACCAGAGGATCTTCAACATCTTCTACCACATTCCGATGATCTACAAGCTCAGCTCCGTGTACCAGAGAGAGCAGAAGTCGTGGACGGAGTTCCGCAAAGTCACCAACAGAGCCATCCAGAACGCCAACAAGAGCCCCATCTCAAGTGATCTCAAGAAACCCTGCACCTTTGTGGAGCAAATCTACAAGATGCTGGCTGCCGTCGAGGGGTTCAAGCAGGAGATGGTCCGTCCTCACATAGACACCCTAGTAGCAGCCGTAAGTGAGCTTTTTCGGCTACTCTCGTTGACTAAGTTCAATTCTAGGGCAACGAGACCTCAGCTCTGACAGCCTCGTTCGCGATTCTGATGCTCGCTATCCACCAGGAGGTCCAGGAAAAGGCTTTGGCCGAGCTCCGTGACGTCTTCAAGAGTGAAGAACAGGAGGTGACCTTCGAAGACCTGGGTCGGCTGAAGTACCTGGAGATGGTCCTGAACGAGACGCTTCGCCTTTTTCCCATAACGCCATTCATAGGAAGGGAGGTTTCGGAGGACCTGGAGCTCGGTAAGAGAAGTCATTCCCGGCTTTTTCTCAGACGAATTTTCCAGAAAAGGGACTGGTGATCCCGAGAGGAGCCATGCTGATGATCCCCATCTTCAACATCCACCGAGACCCCAAATCGTGGGGATCAGACGCCCAAGAGTTCAGGCCAGAGAGGTTTCTCCCCGAAAACGCGACCGACAGACACGCCTACAGCTTCATCCCGTTCTCGAATGGGCCCAGGAACTGCATCGGCTGGCGCTACTCAATGTTCGCGATGAAGACGATGCTCTGCCACCTCCTGCGTCGGTACAAGTTCTCCAGCACCCTCGTGATGGCCGACCTACGACTCAAGCTGGCCCTCGACTTGAAGCTCGTGAACCGACACCTGGTTTCCATTGAAAGACGCACGTTTTGAATAAACTTTAATCGACTGCAGGTTTTCTTTTCTGCATTTTCAGCCTAAAGTAGTTGATCACGGGCAACTCGATGAGCAGGAACGTGAAGAAAGCCACGCAAAAGGAGGCCACGAGACCCACCAGGGCTTTGGAGGCGAGACTGAGCTGGGAGCCGAAGTGGGGCATAGTGACTCCGTCGGTTGCAAAGTAGCTGGTGAGGATCACGTGGACGAGGAAGACGCCGTAGTTGAGCTTCCCGAGGATGCAGAGGAACCTGCTGCTCAGGACGCGTCTCATGAAGCCTGGGAAGTAGTTTCCTGGAGAGCTGCTTCTGTCCTTAGTTCCATGCGGGAGAGCTACGAGCAGGGTGACGACTGGGAGGGCCGCGGTGGTCTTGCAGAGGGCGGAGTAGAGGGTTACCCCCAAACTGCTTTTGGTCGCTTCGTGGCACATGAAGTAAGACTCGTGGATCAGGACGATCCAGGGCAGGAAGAGGACTCCGTACCAGGCTCTGAAAAGCTGAAATGGGGCTACAGTTTTATTTTCTTTTAGAAAAAAGGCTAAAAGTACCTTGGAGTTCTCCAGCTTCACTTTGTTCTGTCTGAATTTGAGCAGGAGGTAAGCTGCCAGGAGCCCCATGCAGTGGCCTGGGAGATTTCCGTAGAACTTGAAGTGCCCCTCGTAGAGCTCTCTCTCGTAGATTCCTCGGGTTCTCAGGAAGCTGGCGAAAAAGTGCTTCTAGTGACTGAGAGACTTTTCAGGAATACTCACTCCATTTCTCCCACCACAAAGCCGATGAGACCGTTCCAGTACATCGAAAGCCAGGTAGCTACGACGCCAAGAACGACGCTCGAAGACACGATGATTCCAGTTTTCCGGGGAAACTTGTTGATCAGGAAAATCAGCCCCAGGTCGAGCACGAAAAGCTGCATCTCAGTCGAGAGGTGCCAGTTCTGGACGATGCACTGGAACCCAAGAACCGATAGAAAGTCTCTCTAGCAAGCCAAACTCTTACGATATCCTTGGCCCCAAACAGGTTGTTCACGAACAGCAGGTTCCTCCACCAGTTCTCGCGGCAGATCTGCCAGTCCCGAGCCATGCCTTCGAGCCAAATGGGCCCCTGTCGCAGTTGTGGGAAGAATGTGGCTGAAAAGAGAGTCACGAACGCCAGAAGAGGCACCATTCTGACGAGTCGTCTCACGACCATGTCGACAAAGTCTCTGCCCTGGAGAGGCTGCTTGCGAACCAGCACTCGCTCCAGGACCGGGTTGAGGATGAAGAACGCGCTGATGGCGAAGATCGTCTGGAGCAGGACTGGGCCCGCCTTGAAGACAGTGACCTCGGGCTTGGCCATGGAGCACTCGATCTGGATGGGGTCCGAGACGGGGCTCACGGTGAATATGAAGCCCGTGTGGAGGAGGACCACGACGATGGAGGAGAGAGCTCGGTATCCGTTGACGAAGTTGAACTCGTCGTCGGCTCTGTGGCGCACGAGGTGTCTGAAGTTCCTTTGGAGAGAGAAGCTCTGGAGAAGGCTCTCAGCTGGAGAAATTCGGTTTTAGGACTTGGGAGAAAGGTTTCCAGTACTCACGTTTTTTGTCGGGGTCCTGCTGCCGAAGGACGTCCAGAAACGACCCCAGAAGAGCCAGACCCACGACACCCAGAGACGTCAGACAGAAGAGCCAGTCCAGGCGGTCAAAGTCTACGGGCAAGTTGGACGGTTAATCCCATCTGGGTTACTTGATTACGTACCCCGAAGTCTCTGAGTGTTCTCCTGCGTCATGCAAACGGCTATATCAGTGAACGACCTTAGTCCGAACCGTCTGATCTCTTTGTTGACACAGATGTTGATAATTTTCGTTAGATGCGGGTCAAATGCAAATTCCACGCTGCTTTGAGGAAGGGGATTGGGGTGAGGAAACGCGACTTCGAAGGGCTCCTCGTACAGACCCTCGTCCGGGGGCTCTTGGCAGCGATTGAGGCAGACACCCCATTTCAGGATGTCGTGGCGGAAGTTGGTCTGGCGGTGACTAGAGACCCTCTCGATGTACTCCCAGATCGGAAGAGAGTCATTGGGCTTCAGATAAACGGTGGTCACGCAGTAGACCGCCTCGTCTCCGAAGTCCTTCAGGCAGGCCTCGTAGCTGTCGTACTTGTAGACGGGGGGCATGAGGTCGTACTCCTCGGCTGGAACGAAACTGTCCAGCTTTTTCTTTGCGGAGGAAGTTTCCACTTACGTTCGAGAAGGCATTTTTCTGGTTTGATTTTAGCGCGCAAAACGAGTCCAAGTCCAACGGAAAGAACCGCGAAAGCGGTAACGAGGAAGTTTCTCGCGTTCATGACAAGCTTCGTAGAGAGCTGGATGAAGACTCACTGATCTAGTGATTCGACTTCTAGACTCTCGTTGAGTCGTCATTATCAATATCAGCCTGAGACGAATTGGGACACACCTACAAAGCGTTTTCATTGCCACAGACGACTCGGTAATTGGCTGATAAGAAAGTGAAATGAACTGCACTTTTGAGGAGTCATCGAATGATGACACGAAGACTTCTGGTAAAGCAAAAAGGGTTAATTTTGGATGCAAGAAAAGTTTCTTTAATTAAACTCAGTTTATACAAACTTCTGATAATTTTTGCCCTTCAGGCCGGCACTTCGAGAATACACACAGAATTTTACGTTGAAATGTATACATATACAAAAGGAATGGCGGAAGCCTATGGTAAGCAGCTAATTACAATTTTCGGCTTCTTGCCTATTTTGATGAGATCGTCCAAGTCGCTGTCATCGCTGTCCGTTGAAGGATATTCCAAGTGGATTTTGGACTTGGCTGCAACTTCCACGTTGATCGGCTTTCCTACCAGCAACTCCTTTGCCAGCTCCTCTCCCAGGGACTTCCTGATCATCTCGCTGTTGATCTTGATCTTGCCCAGAGGCTCCTCGTTGACTGGCGGCTCGTAGATTGGGAACTTCTTGATCCGCTTCGTGGTCGACACTGTGGAACATGAAATGTTGGAAAGTCTCTTGGAGGGGCTCTGTTCCTTCTGTTTCTCCTCCTCTGAGTCGGAGAGAGGAGACTGCGAGACCGCGGACTTTTGGGTGCCATTAACACTGTCATTGAGTTCCTTAAGCTGGTCTTGGAATGACTGAGTAGTATTCAGGTTCATGGCCTTTCGGTGCGGGATCTCTGCCGACTCTGACTCGGACTCGGATTTCGTGTCCTTGCCAGTTTTGTCCCGCCATCTATACTTCCCTTTCTTCCGTCTTCGTTTTTTGGCGCTTTCGATAGCCAACTGTCGGGCTGGCGGCAGACTGTTTGAACGGGGACTGTTCATGTAGATCACTGTATTCTGCTTGATCACCTGAACCTTATTGATAATCGTTTTGTTGGAATTGCTCCGCGACAGACGCTTATTGCAGTTTTGCCTGATGTACTCGGCCGTGTCTACGGAGGAGTCGGAGAAGTACTGACCGTCGCTGAAGGAGCTGTGGGGGTGTATGGCCTTTCGATGAGTTCGAGGGGTCTGAGGAATCTCCTCTCTCGCCGTGATCGTTCTGTGTCGGCTTCGAAGCTCCCGTCTGTTCTCGAAAACCTGCGTGGAGCTCCCGTTCGCTTCAATGGTCTTCTTCACCGTGCTCGTATGGATTTCCTTGAGCCACTTGTCGACTCTGTTGAACGTAAAGGAGATCCCATTTTCTTTCCACTCCTTTGTTCTGATCGCCACGGCGTTTTTTAACTGGTCTTTTTCTTCGGGGCTGATTTTGTTGGTGATGTCTCTGTTCTCCTTGCGATCTTCCTTGGCTTCCGGCATCTTGCTTAGCTCCTGATCTTCTTCATCACATTGCTCAAACCAGTCGGAGGGTGAATTTGGATCAAGTCCTTTATCTGGATCGTCTTTCATAGTTGAGATTTTCTGGAACTTTCGTGTCAGTTGGAGTTAGGGATTAAGCGGAAATCTAACCTTCATAAGGGACTCGAACATGTCGCGTCTGATGCGAACATTTTCATCCGGCGGCAAAAGAGCCACAGTGTCATCTGCTTCGGGCTCCTCCGCTGACTTAGCCGAGTCCGAGCTGATGACAATCGCTTCTAAGAGCTCCTCCTTCTCTGCCTCTGAGTTCTTGGTCCGGCCAGATTCCATCTTTGCTGCCAAGTTTTGCGGCGATCGCGCGATCGAGCTATAAAATAGTTTTGGGTTTCGCCAACTATATATGCAAACGTCAAATGAAGTGACAGTTCATTGACAGTTCAGTGACAGTTCTTTGTTGTTTACATTTTAGTTTCGTGAATATTTTGTCCGCGACTTGTTTTTTAGTTTTTGTCCGTAAAATGACAAAAATCTGAGGCTCTCTCTGTTTCCAAGCATTTTTCAACACCAGTCTCGCTAAGCAGAATAGAAAAAATGGCGAACGATCAAAACAAACGCCCAAGCAACATCCCGAAAGGCCTGGAGGCACTTCTCAAGCAGCTCGAAATCCTGTATCCCGACCAGAAGAACCCCCTGCAGGTGAGTATCCTCGAGTCTGTGTGGGATTTCATCCACTTGAGAGCTTCTAGGTCACAACGATCCTGAAGTACTGGCTCGGAGGCCAGGAGCCCCTCGACTATATCTCCATGTACAACAATCCAGGCAACGCGGAGCTCAAGATCCCCTCCCACTGGCACTACGTGAGCTACGGTCTCTCGGACCTGCACGGGGACGGGCGGGTTCACATCCGGGACAACTCGAACGCCGCCGAGCAAAGATCCGGGATGGGCTTTGAACTGACCTTCAGGCTCCTCAAGACCCCGGAAGAGATAGAGAAGAACGAATCTCGGCCACCGTCGTGGCCCGCGAATCTGCTGCAGGACCTCGCGAAGTACGTGTTCCAGACCGGGAACCGGCTGGGGGCCGGGGACAACATTCCATGGAGCAAGGGGCTCAACAACAAGCCCTCCAAGATCCAGCACATGCTCATAGCGGACGACCCCCAGGTGCCGCGGACAAAGACGCCCTTCGGATGGGTTGACTTCTACCAGATCGTGGGCGTCACGGAGGCGGAGCTGGAGCAGGCGAGTCGCTGGAACGGCAAGGGGGTCCTCAATCTGCTCCGGAACGAGACCTCGACGGGGGGTGAGTGGCTCATCAGCGACATGAGCCGGTCCGAGAGCGTCTTCGAGCTCTTCCCCGAGACCCTGCAGCAGCTGGAGCTTGACCTGGAGGAGCAGGGATCCGACCTGGCCGGCGTGAACGCCGAGTTCGAGTTTAAGGAGCTGCAGCCCGAGTCGGTGGCGATCAAGTCGGAGTTCGACTGCGGCCCTCTGAGCGATCTCTCGCTCGACGACCTCCGCAAGAGCCAGCCCTTTGAGATCAAGACGGAGCAGAGTGACAACAACAACGATGACATGGTCTGTCCCTTCCCGAGCACATCGAATAGCGAGCAGGCCGTGCCCTCGAGGGCCACCGTCCTGAATGGGATCGAGGTAAAATTCGCCCCGTATGCCGCCAAATTCCTCATGCTCGCCATCAAGGACCGCATCCGGCACGGACGCCACTTTACGTTCAAGAATCTCAACGTGGCCATCACGTTCGTGGCAGAGTCCGTGACGGGATCGAACGCCAACAAGGCAACCCCTTACGTCGTGATGGGGTACTGGGTGCAGGTTCTGATCCCGGACGCGCTCCTTCCCCGCATGATAGAGTCGCTGCAGGCCATTGCGGGATACAGCCGGAACCAGGGGGACCTCAAGACGCCCATGACCTTCGAGTGGAGCGAGTTCAAGCTCAAGTTCGTCATCGACCACGTGACTCCCCAGAACAACTTCCAGGGGGGCATCCAGCCGGACCCTTTGTTGCAATAAGCGGCTCTCTAGTTGCTGGACCAACAGACAGACTCATTTTTGGAATATTTTTGATATTTTAGCCGAGTTGGGGGTGAGGGGGCTTAACCCTCTAGGGGAAATCAACCTTCAACTGGTAGTTAACCAATTGTAAACCAATTATTTTCAATTGATTGGTTAGTAACCAGTTGATAACTGTTTAATAACCAGTCTAAATCGGAAAATTAAGAGCTCGAGAAATTTTGTAAGTAGGAGCCCCCCTGACCCGACTTATTTTAGCGGTAGAAACGAGCCTCAAGTGCCTTTCAACGACCGACTTGTGCCAACTTAGTATTTTACGCAATAAAGTTTTTATTTTACACAAACCGCTACTTCGAGTCGTCGGTATTGGTCTTGCTGTCAGCCGAGGTGGGAGTCAAGGCCTCAATCTCCACGATGAACGCCTGCTCGTCCCGCTCCTCTTCCTCCAGCGTCTTCTCCTTGGGCGGCACATACTTGTCCAGGATCGCCTTCGCGATCGGGAGAATCTGCTTCCTCGACATCCCGACGTTGTGCTGCTCAAAGTGCTCGCCGTCCATGAACTTGAAGTTGATCCTGATCTTGAGGTCCAGGTCGTCCTCGTCCGTGATGCCCGCCAGCATCTTCCCGTACAGCTTCTTGTCGTTGATGTCGATGACGGCCAGGTCCCGCGTGACCTCCGTCAGAGCCACCTTCATGCCCATCAGGATCACGACGTTGACCTGGTTCTCTTCAGCGAGGGCTCTCACGGCCTCCTCGGCGCTCTCCATGCGCACAAAGTCCGTAACGAGGACTGGGAAGCCCGGGATGGCCACCGTCCGCTGGTTCTCCTCGTTCCTGATGATCTTCATGTCCTTCCTCAGCAGCTGGCTGGCGTCCAGGTCGGAGATGTCACTCCTGGCCCGAACCAGCTCCTCCAAAATGCTCGCCCTGATCTTCTCTGGCTCCTCGATTCCCAGCAGCTGCTCGATACGCGCGGTCGTGGCGACATCCAGCTCTCTGGCCTTGTCGGCCTCCTTCGAGAAATTCACCGTGTCGAGGATTATGACCTCGTAGAGCAGCTCCACGACCTCCGCCGTGAATTCGAACTCCTTGTCGGCTAAGATGTGGTCCGCAATGAGGGTGGAGCAGGAGCCCACGAGCTCGATCCGCTTCTCGCAGGAGTCTGGGAGCCCCGTGGAGGCGTCGAAGGGTCTGTGGTCGAAGCACCTGGAGGCCATCGGGGCCCAGGGACTGTGGTGGTGGTCGACTAGCACTACTTGCAGCAAGTTCTTCTCCTTCAGGCCCTCGAGGTCGATCTCATCGCGACACACGATGTTATCCAGGGAGATGCCCTTCTGCCGCAGCCAGAAAGTTACCTCCGTCTTGACTCGCAGGTCCTTCCGCGGGACGTTGAGGACGGGGATGAAGTGAACGACGGGCTGGACGAAGTTGCGGTAGTTGACCATGTGCAGGTAGAACCCGAGGGTCAGGGCGCTCACGGCCGAGTCGAGGTCCACCGATTCGTTGCCTAGAATCGCGCATTTCGTGTGACCCTAAAACGGCACTCTGAACTCTTCCTAAAACAGCAACCCTCTAGAGCTCACCTCGATGCTTAGGAGCTCCCTCACTCCAGCCAGGAACCCGTTGAGACACCGGTTCTTCGCGAACTTGCTCATTTTGTTGAGAATCCAGTAAACAGTCGCCTCCGTACGGAGATTCGCGACTCCGAACACTCATCAGCTGACTCATTTGACAGCTGTCAAAGAGGTAAACAAGGCTTGTTTGGGCTTCACTAAGATCAGTTTAATCAGAGAAAAATGGGCGATAGATACAACATTCACTCGCAGTTGGAGCATCTGCAGAGCAAGTACATCGGAACAGGTGAGGAGAGCTCTGGGGAATCGCCGGAAGTGTACTAATTTTGAGTTTCCAGGTCACGCCGACACGACCAAGTTCGAGTGGCTCACGAACCAGCACCGGGACTCGCTCGCCAGCTACATCGGCCACTACGACCAGCTGGGCTACTTCGCCATCGTGGAGAACGAGACGAAGGCGAGGGTCAAGTTCAACCTGATGGAGAAGCTCCTCCAGCCCTGCGGTCCCCCTCCGATGCCCGACAAGAGCGACTAGAAATAAAGTGCATTTCCAAGAAGAACTTTATTCCGTGATCATCTGATCCCCCACAAACACGACCTCTGCCTTCTCCTTTTCCCTCTTCTTCATCTCCTCGACGTCGCTTTTCACCTTTTTCACGAGCACCTGCTTCACCAACGGAACCACCTCTGAGGCAGCCCCGATCGTCAGCTCGCAGGCCTTCTTCACGGTCTCCGGGGACATGAAGCCGCTCAGGTACATCTCGGACACCTGTTCCAGCGACGAGAGCCGGGCCAGGGTGAGGACTCCGTGCGATCCGGAGCCGACTGAGGCGCAGTACTCCTCCTCGGTCGCGGAGGGGTCGAGGAAGAACTCGTCTCCCGAGACAGCCACAGTGGCGGCCGTGATGACGTCGTAGGTGGAGATTCCGGCGTCCGCGAGGGCGAGTCCGGCGGCGATGATGGCAGCAGCGAGAGCCGATCCGTCGTTCTCGATGACGTTCGCGAAGACGTCGACCTGGAAGTTCGGGAAGGTGTAGCGACACACGACGGGCTGGAGGGCGCGCTTCATGGCCAGACTCAGGGCCTTCTCCTCATCATCCGGCATGGGGGGTCTCCGTCTCGAGCTGCACGAGAACGGGAGGAACTTGAAGTCGCAGAAAATGTCCCCCTGTTCCTTGAACTTGTTGTTTTTGGGGATTTCCCGGGGATCGTGGACGCCCACCATCACCTTGGTGTTTCCCATCTCTATGTAGGCGGACCCTCGGGCCTTGGACAGCACTCCAGACTCCAGAACTGGAAGTGAGAGGGTCAAAGTGATGAGCTCGGGGGTGAAAAAGGGACTCACAAATCTTCCTGCTCTCGTCATTCCGCCTGTCTGTGCGCTTTAGCTCTGTCTGGAGGGCGTTGAGGTAACTGGCGGTCAGCAGCTTCCACGAGAAGGCGTTCTCGGGGCCATTATTTCGCCTGTGATCGAGCGGCATGTTGGATTGTTTACTTTCCACTGACAGCCGGCCAACTGTCAAACACTCACGCTCCCACACACACTCATAGAAACATACACAGAAGAGGCTGATTTTTCCTGCCACAAAAATCATGGAAAATATCAATGAACGGCGCTTGCGGCCTGTTTTTGGTGAGTTTTCCGGTGCGAGAGAAAACCTCGGCTTCGTGAGAGTCGGCAGAGACTTTTCGCAGTGACGGTTTCGGAGGAAATGCCGCCCAAAATAGTGGCACGCGTTTTGCATTCTGAGTTTCCGAGTTTCGACAAAAAAGGACAAATAATTGAGGCCTATTTTTAACTGACCCGCAGATAATCTGGAGCTGGGCAACAACAAGAAGGCCATCCAGGAGGCAGACAAAGTACTGAAGAAGAGCCCCAACATACAATGTGGAAGGGCTCTGAAGGCGCTGGCTCTGCTGCGGCTGGGAAGGGCAGAGGAGGCGGAGCCGTTCATCGAGGCTCTGTGCACCGAGAAGCCCTGCGATGTGTCCACTTTGCAGGTCATGACGTTTTACTACCGGGAGACAGATGAATGTGAGTACAAAAGACCAAGTTTCCAAATTTTGGCAGACCCCAGACGACCTCCCTGGTAGGTCTTGGTTTTTATGTGCCTCTGGAATTTCTGGAAATAGTCGTAGAACGAGGCTTCAGAGGCTCCGAACCTAAAACCTGAAATCCCCTCTTTTCAGTGGACAAAATCTGCACGCTGTACAGCAACGCCGTGAACGCGTGTCCTGGCAACGAGGAGCTCATGTCCCATCTGTTTATGTCCTACGTGCGTATCAACGACTACAAGCAGCAGCAGACGGCGGCACTTCAGCTGTACAAGTTTCGTCCCAAGAACCCGTACTACTTCTGGGCAGTGATGAGCGTAGTGCTGCAGGCTCTGCGAGGTCCCGATGCGGGTGACAAAGGCAAGGTGAAGCTCCTGCTGGCTCTGGCTCAGCGAATGGTGGACAAGCTCATTAAGGAGGACAAGCTGGATGCGGAGCAGGAGGTGGAGCTGTACCTGAGTATCCTGAAGCACCAGGAAAAGTACGAGGACGCTCTGACCTTCTTCGACAGCGACTTCTGCAAGCGCCTGTACCCCGGGGCCCCGATCTCCATCAAGATAGATCTGCTGAAGCTCCTCAACAAGTGGCGGGACCTGAACTCGCTGCTGGAGGGTCTCCTGCTGGAAGAGTGAGTCGCTTTCTGTCGGTCTGTTTTCAGCATTTTGAGAGAAATTGTCGTTTTAGCAACGACCGATGGGACTACTACCTGGAATACATCGGGTCCTGCTTCGAGCTGGATACTGCTGGCGAGAAGAGCAACGAAGAGAGCTTCATCAACACGTGCAGCGAATTTCTTAAAAAGGTAATATCTAAAAGAGGTAAAAACTCCCTCTTAAAGCACTCTCCTTCAGATGATCGAGACGAATCCCAAGGTAAGAGGCCCGAGACTGGCCCAGATGGAGCTCCACCGGCTCATCAGAGATAAGAGATCGGCCTCCCACGACGCCACCTCGCTCCTGGGCGACTACACCGACCTCCTCGTGAGCTACTACGCCACTTTCGGAGACAGAACGTGCTGCACGTACGACCTCAAGAAGTTCCTCGAGCACATGGAGGCCCACAAGCGTCCTGGGTTCGCCTCCCGTCTACTCCAGGACTGCGGAATCGCAGCCACCCCGCTCCCCGAGACCCAGCAGCAGATGCAGCGGCACATCTGTGCTCTCCAGATCTCCCGTATCTGCGGGGCTCATGCGGCCCTCAGCTCAGACCACCTCCAGGCCCTCTACACGGCCCTCAGCCTGCACTACGAGCACGGCTTCAACGCGTTTGGGGGAGACCTGCTCTCAACCGACTTCGGACCCTCCGACTCGTACGCCCTGCTTGCCGTCAACGTCATGTACGACCTGGCGCTCCGGACCCAGAGCTCGGACAAGCTCGTGGAAGCCCTCTGTCTACTGAGCTACCTGCTGAACCAAAGCCCCAGCAACTTTCACGCCAAGCTCCAGTCGCTGCAGCTGTACCACGTGCTGGGATGCGGAACTGGGGCCCACCAGGTCTACCAGAGTCTCGACGTCAAGCAGATTCAGCTTGACTCCATGGGGTAAGTGAATACAAGCTCATGTAGAAATCAGCCCAAGTTTAACTTACACATATTTTTTCTTAGGTACCTCCATTGTGCGCACCTCCCGAGCCTCGGTCTGCCCTCGGTGGCTCGCCAGATGTACGATGCCACCCAGAAGTTCTTCGCCTCGAGCCACAAGGACACCCTCGAGTACCTCGCGATGTGCTACAAGTTCGGCTCCTTCTCAAAGCTCCAGGAGTTCATGCGCTTCCGGGATCGGCTGTCCAACAGTTTCCACGCAGCCCTCGTCTCCGTCGAGTCCCAACTGCTGGAGCTGGTGCTCCTGAACGGCAACTTCGCACACAACGCCTCCGTCTACCGTAGTCTCGGCCTCAAACCGGACGACGATCGCATCTCATGGGACGGTCTCAGCGACAACCGGGACCTGACGGTGGTTGGGAGGTGGGACCCGGCCTTCCCCTACACCGACGAGGCCGGCAAGGTTGTGGAGCCTGACGCTCAGACAAACAAGCTGCGAGACATCGAGAAGGAGAGCTTCGTTCAGGACATCGAGCTCCTGCAGATTCGGTCCGGGCTGCTGCGTCTTGTGGGGGCCATGTTCGAGCTCATCACGCAGGGCACTCCAGCGGGCACGGAGAGCGCCAAGGACAAGCTGCAGTACCACTCGAAGATTCTCACAATCCTCCGTAACTACTGGCTCGACCTTTTCAGCCGAATTCAGCGCATGGGCTACAAGCCCACCTCGAACACCTTTCTAGTCAATCTGATCCCCTCGCGGCTGCACCTCATGCTGCAGCTGCCCCTCGAGTCGTTCTTCTCGCTGCTCGCGGACTTCGTGCTGAGACTCTATGGTGGCGAGTCGAGAACGAAGGACATCGCGGCGCAGCTCATCGAGAAGGTTTTCGAGATCGTACACGTCCTCAAAACGACAGTGACGGAACACAGCGACGCTGAGGACCTCATCTGGGGACGCCGAAACGTGCAGGCAGTGGTCTCGGGACTCATCGAGATCCTGTCGCTGGGTTCCTTCGTCGTGAGTGCCGCCTTCGAGAGATACTCGGCGTCCCTGGCGTCCAACCAGCCGAAGAAGGGCAAGAAGAAGGACCCCAAGGGCACCCCAAACGGCGTCCTGGAGGGGGAAATCTCCGAGGCCGAGCGACTGGTCATCGTAACGGACGTCATCCGTGAGCTCAAGAAGGGTCTCGTGGATTGTGATGCCATTTTGGGTAAGCTTTTCAATTTTTTTACAGCAAAAATAACTTGAATCCCTTCCAGACAAGTGGAAACAGCCCTCAGTGACCTCAAGTCTGACCGAATCCCTGTCCGCACTGTCCCTGAACCCGAGCGTCGAAGGTACCGTGAGCGGTACCATCAAGGAGAACCACGTGGCGGTGGTCAAAGAGCTGAAACAAATACTGAAGGACAAAATTAAAATGACAAACAAGTGAATAACTAGCGTTAGTAGCTGCTACTTATGTATTTAGATAGGATATTGCAAGTTCCGGGTAACTCCTTGCCTCTAAAGTCTAAATCGTAGTGTTAGGGTTAGTGTAGCGATACTACTGCGAAACGGGAAATGAGCTTGAGATGTTTCTTTGACCTTCTGTTGACAATTAGACCACTGATGGAGGATGAAAATGTGATTTTTGTATTTCAAAAATCGCATTTCCATACTCGAAGTTAGACCAGCATTGTATTGTTTGTCTCAAATGTAGATAGCCTTTAGTAGCAACGAAATGATACCGTTTAATAAAGATAGGTGGAAATTGAGACTCGAGTGTTTTCTTTGCACACACTTTATTGAAAAATGGATTGCTTTAAGCTTACTGCTATAATACGAGTACGACAGTTTCTTACGCCTATAAGCTGCTCAAAAGCGCTATCATGATAAATACTTGGCTGGTACTTTTGCGATGGCTTGTCCTTGGTAATACTTGGTACAGTAACGGTAAAAAAGATACATAAATGCATTTGATTGCCACGACAACTAAATCACGTAAACTTAAGCGCTACGGTTAAGAGAGTCCTCAAAACTTCTTGGACTTGAAAATGACCTGAGGCTCGGATCGGAGCGAGTCCGTCAAGTACTGCGACTTCATGACCTGCTGGAAGTACCGCTTCTCGTTGGGTGAGTTGACGGTGTAGACGACGCTTCGGATCCCGACGCTGTGCCAGAGGGTCTGGACGTGACTGGAAGTGGAAGAAAATTAGGGATGGGCTAAAGAAAATTCGATTTTGGGATTTTGGCCAAAATTTTTTTTATCGAGAAAATGGTCTTTGGTGACCTAAACTGACAAAGTCTACCTTAAGAAAGTTTTCACGGAGATTTTGGGTCGAAAAGTGGAAATTGTAGAAAAAAAATTTTTGGCCCAAAATTTTAAAAATGACCAAACTTCCGCTCGTTAAGAAAATCTCAATTTTGGAATTTTTCATGAAAAAATTTTTGTCGAAAAAATTGTTTCTGAAGGCTACAATCGACTAACATCAGCCCCAGGGTCACGTTAACGAAGCATATTGGGCGAAAAAAATTGGAAGCTGGAGAGAAAAATATTCCCCGAAATTTTTTTTCTAAAATATTTCGCTCCAAAATTTGCCCCTCGTGAATAGAAAGAGCACTTACGCATTAAATTCGTCCTTGTGCAGGAAGACCACCTTGATTCCCACGACCGGGGCCACGATATTGCGCACGATGGCCATGTAGACGGCCATCAGGATGGCCGAGGTGCGGAGGAGGAAGGAGGTCTTGGCAGTCATCGGGCGGTTCATCCACATTCCGCACACCAAGTTCGCGAACTGCTTGCGCAGCTTGTAGACCAGGACGGGCGAGTGGGTGCAGAGGACGCAGTGGCGCACGAACCTTGCGTCTATGGCACGTTTCAGGCATTCCAGCATCTGGGGGCTGTCGTTCGTTGTCAGCAGGAAGACCCTCAAGTTCATTTCCTCGGCATTTTTCAGCAACGACTCCAGCGTGAGGATCGACTCACTCTCGAACTGGCTGCCGAGTGGGTGGTGTTCGGAGATGTTGAGGCTCTCGAGCTCCTTGAGGGTCAGTTCTGGGATAACGGACTTGATGCCAGCCTTCTCTAAGGTCACCTTGCTGAGGCACACGAGCTGATTGCATTTGGTTACGTTGAGATCTAGCAGCACATTGCGACACTGCTTGGCACTGCACTGCTTCAGAGCCGCCACGGAGTTCTCGGGCACATCGAAGATACCTCCCCTGCGAAGAAAAAAAATCGATAACATGCCGGCCAGAGACCGAATTCACTCACTTGTTCGCGATCGGGAACTCCAGCTCGGGAGAATCGTCTTTCCCGGAGAGCTTAAAGAACCCATCGACGGACTCCGGGTCGGGCTCGTGCAGCTTGAAGAACTTGGTGGTGACGAGGGCCACTAGCAGAAGCAGCAGGGTCGCGGGTATGAAGAGATTGCAGAAGAGGAAGAAAACGTTGATGAGGAACCAAAGGAGCGTAAAACTATACACAAACAGCTGATAGACCATCCTGAAGAGCTCACTAATCATTGCTTTGTGTATTTCAGTAACGAGTGGGAGTCATTTTGCGAAAAACTACCGAAAGTGCCCGAGAGTAAAATTTGATTGAATCCAATCTTTGTAAACAAAGCTCAGCTGTCAAGTGTCGCACATTGTCGCAGTTTGGCGCAAGATGAGCGAGGAGGGAAAACACGAAGAAAATGCTCCGCAAAAAGGCAAGAATACCGGCGAAGTTCCCAAAGTGACAGTGGAAGAGGTGAAGGAGAAGCTGAAGGAGCATTTTGGGCACGAGGAGTTCAAGAACCAGCTGCAGCAAAAGGCTGTCCTCGCGATTCTGAACGGTGAGCGAGTTTCATAATTTGACTGACCCGATTCGAGGACTTGGAATTGCAGGCGCACACAATGTGTACATAAGCATGCCGACGGGGTCGGGGAAATCCCTCTGCTTCCAGCTCCCCACGATGTTTCACGACAACAAGGTGTCGGTGGTGTTTTCGCCGCTGCTGGCCCTCATCAAGGTAGGACCCGGCTCCGAGATTTCCCGCAGTTCGCACTAAGGGCCTTCTTTCAGGACCAAATCGACCACTTGGCGCGGCTCAAGATCAAGGCGGCGTCCATAAACTCCAAGATGACGGGGAAGGAGCGAGACATGGTGGTCAATGACCTCAAGAGCGTCAAGCCCAGCATCAGGTTCCTCTACGTGACCCCCGAGCAGGCCGCCACGACCAACTTCAAGCACCTCCTGTCGCTCCTCGTGAAGCACAAGAAGGTGTTCAGTGTCGTGGTGGACGAGGCTCACTGCGTCTCGCAGTGGGGCCACGATTTCCGACCCGACTACCTCAAGTTGGGCTCTCTGCGTGAGGAGTACCCCGGCCTGCCGTGGATAGCACTCACGGCCACCGCCAGCAAGGAGGTCATCGTGGACATCCTGAAGAACCTGAAGCTCCGGAAGCCCATACGGGCCTTCAAGACGCCCTGCTTCCGCGAAAACCTCTACTACGACGTGGTGTTCAAGAACCTCCTCACCAGCGACTTCATCGAGCTCAAGAGCTTCTGCGAGAAGTGCCTCAAGAACGAGTCCGATGAAGTCAAGCCGAACCAGCGTGCTTGCGGAATCATCTACTGCCGAACACGCGAGTCTACGGAGCGCGTGGCTCAGCAGCTCACGAAGCTCGGGCTCGTCACGGCGGCCTACCATGCTGGTCTCAAGACAAGGGAGAGGTCGCTGGTGCAGGAGGACTGGATGAGTGGCAAGTAAGTTGTATATTTTTAGTGTACTATTGTATCTGCCATGTCCGTCCGTTTTTAACTCAAAAACCTTCTGGGTTTTTGAAAATTCCCCCACAAGCTTTATCACCGATTTTCCGTGCTTTAATTTTTTTTTTAAATTAACAATAATAAAAATTTGCAGATGCCCAGTCATTGCAGCCACGATCAGTTTCGGAATGGGAGTCGACAAGGCGTCTGTGAGGTTCGTTGCGCACTGGGACATGCCCCAGAACGTCGCCGGGTACTACCAGGAAAGCGGAAGAGCCGGTCGCGACGGCAAGCAGTCGTTCTGTCGAATCTACTACGACCGAGCCGACTCCGAAGCCATCGACTTCCTCATCAAGCAGAACATCCAGAACGCCAAGACGGAGGGTCTCAAAGCACAGGCAGAGAAGTCGTACAAGAACTTCCTGCTCATGATCGACTACTGCGAGAAGGTCCGGTGCCGCCACCAGATCTTCTCGGACTTTTTTGGGGACGAGAAGCCTCCGTGTCACGGGAGATGTGACGTGTGTCGGGACACGGAGGAGGTGACGAAGAACGTGGATGCGTTCCAGCAGCTGGCCATGAAGAGCAAGTTGAAGGGCTTCATAGACTACGACGCCGAGCCGATCGACGGTGAGCTGTACGAGAACGGGCGAAAGGGTATGAAGGACCTGGCCCACGAGTACGGGGAGGAGGACGGAGAGTCGAGCGGAGACGGGGAGCGGAGAAGTGCCAGGGCCGCCAAGGAGGAGCGGGAGTTCATTAAGCGGCAGTTCGCGCTTCGTCGACTGGCGGCGGCCAAGGAGATGGAGATGCAACCTGCATCGGCCATTTCTAAAGTAAGATGTCCTTTCCACCCTAACGCCCCAGTTTCACAGCTTCTATCTGCTTTTTCAGGTGAGAAACGCCACCAGTACCACAACCAAAGTAGCAGGTCTAACCAACTCAACCCGCGAGAGCTACCTCAAAATGATAGCCGATGCCCTGAAGCAAAACGTCGAGACGTGCTCCGAAAAACCCGAGCACGAGCTGGTCTACAAGGACTTTGAGGACATCGCGGTGGACCTCGAGTACGATGCCTTCACGAACAACAAGGTCATGACAATGTACCGAAGGGCCGTCATCAAACACGTGACCAACGTCAAGGACGCGACCAAGAAGGGCTCTCTCTTCCCGCAGCTAAGAACTCATGTGCCGGGAAAACGCGAGGCTCACGGTGGAGAGTTCGCCAGCTTGGCGGAAAAGGCCAAGGAGGAGTTCGGAGAGGGCATTCTTGAGGAGTTCGAGAAGTCTCAGAAGTCAGCAGAAAAACCGAAAGAAAAGCCAAAGGACCTAACTCGCAGCAAAATCGGGAGCTTCAGCCAAGAAACCGCCAGCCAGACGAGGATCCAGCAGTTTTTCAACCCGCAGAAACGATTTGCTAAGGCGGAGAAGGAGAGCCCGGGGGTTGTCAAAAAGGAGCCCGAGGAGATAGAAGTTACTATCGAGGAGGACGTCATTATCAAGGAGAGGGTCATCGAAACAATCGACGTTGAGGCCGAGCCGGAGAAGAAGACTCCTGACACCAAGATCTGCAAGCCGGGGAAGCGGAAGCTCAATAGTGACCTCTTCGGGGGCAGCTCCGACGAAGAAGAGGTCCAGAAGCAGAAAGTTGCAGCCAAAAAACCGAAGCCTTCTGAAGCACCGAAACCGCCGCCCACGAAAAAGGAGCCTGTGGCAGTCAAAAACGCGCCCTCGATGTCTCTTCTGGGCAACAAAGGCAAGAGCAGGGTCGCTCACAGCGGCTCCAGACCGAGGTACGAGAAGAACCAGTGGCAGAACGGCGAGACCTCGGAGTCTGAGGAGGAGGATGAAGTTGAGGTGAAGAAGCAGAGAATTAAGGACTGCAGCCTCGACGCCTTGTTGGAGAAATACGAGGAGGAGGCCTCGAAGAAGGTAGAAAGAGACAGAATCGAGAGGGAACAGGAGGCCCAGAGGAAGAAGCAGAGAGAGGCGGAGGAGCGCGAGAACCAGCGAAGGCGAAAGGAGCAGGAGGAGAGTGACCGGAAGGCTCTGGAGGAGAAGCGGCTGGAGGAAAAGAAGGAGGAACGACGGAAAGCGGAGGAAAAGCGACGGGCGAGGGAGAAGCTGGAGGAGGAGAAGGCGCTGAAGAGGAAGCAGGACGAGAACAAGAAGCAATTATCAGACCTCGTGATCCTGGAGCTCATGCCGCACTACAAGTCCAAGGCCATCGCCAGCAAGGATCTGTTCAAGGGTCTCGCGAGGTCCGTCACTCACAAGTACTTTAACTCGGAATTTGGTGAGTTTTGATCCTCTTTTAAACCCTATATTGACCCTCGTGAGAACCTCAAATATGCCCAATACCTTGACCTAAAATTTTCACTTCCTTTCAGACCCGAATGCCGTCAAAGGCTTCATCAGGAACCTTTTCAAGGAGAAAAAGACCATCACGAGGGAGGAGGACCTCGTTTTTCAGTGAAAACTCACCAAACTTCTAATAAAGTTCGTTTCTTGGAAACGCCTTATTTTATTAAATCCCAGTATGTTCTCGGATGAACTGTCGGTTGATGGGGTCCGAGATCTTGGCATAGACGCCCAAGTGCTTGCCGCACTGATCGGGTCCGAAAGACACAATTCCGATCTGGAGCACGTCGTTGTCCTTCCTGTACACCAGAGGGCCTCCGCTGTCTCCGTTGCAGCTGTCTTTCCCGGGGGTTCCGGCGCAGATTTGGCTGGAAGTAATTGTCATTTTATCCAATAAACGTCTCAGATGACCTACTTCTCGTGAATCTCCTCCCCGTAGATGATCTCACACTCCTTGTAGTTCAGAACGGGGACATCGACTGCCAGGAGGTTGATGGGGAGGCTGCGGTTGTCCATCCTGCCCCATCCCGCGACCGTGACAGTTTCATTATTGTCTATCGAGAAAGACTCGTCCACAAGCCGAGTGGTTTCGTTTCTCCTGAGGCCTACAATCGGTGAAGCCAGTCTCACCACGGCTACGTCGTAGTCGTACCACTCCGAGCTCCAGCGTGGGTGGATCTTGAAGCTCTCAGCTCTCAGAACCTGGCCACCCTCCCTTACGCTGGTGCTGAAGGCTCGGAAAGTCACGTTCTCGGGCTTCAGGCCGAAGATGTCGAGGCAGTGGGCGGCGGTGAGGATCCAATAGGAGCTCAGGATGGTTCCTCCGCACTGGAACCAGACAAACCTTTTGGTCGAAAAAAGAAGGGCTGGAGAGAGCTCACCTGGAACATGTTGTAGTGATACTGGGCTACGGTGTAAGGAAAATCCGCTATATTGACCTCTTGTCCACCCACGATGTTCGCTTCCAGGGGAGGAAGAGAGCAAACTCCCGCCACTGCGAGTGCAGAAATTAAAACTCCAACGGCCAGCAGTCGATTCATTGTTTGGAGCTAATGATGGTTTCGCCAATGGCTCTCTCAATTTATAGTGCCTTTTATCTGATGGTACCTATCATCGCAGTGCGAGTCCATCAATTAGCTCGATGTTTGTAGTACTCGATTGATTAGTTAGTTGATAACAAAGAGCGGGAAATACGGAAACAGAAATGCGAGTCATTCCGAAAGTCTCTTTGAAAGGGAAACAAATCAATACTATCGGGAGCTCTGCTGCAGATATGATTTCATTTCAAATGCAGTGATGGCATACCACAAAATAAAATGCAAAATAGTTCTTCTCTATCAACTGGCCAGGTTTAAACTTCCATGGACCGATAGAGAAGCCCGGAGCTATTTCTGGAAACCCGATAAGAAAATCATAAATTTCCCAAAATAGGACGGCTTTTCCATAATGCCGAGCAAACAAGGAAGGCCGAGGTAATCTCCGGCTTGGATCTAAATTGAGACGCAAAAATGATTCTTATCAGTCCGAATTATGAATCAGCGGCACGCCTTATCTAGATACGTCTGATAAGACGAGGCATCTGCAGCATCCAGTCTTGACGACGAACGCGCCGAAGAGAGATCTGAAAATGAGGCTCCTGGGCTCGATTTTGTTCGCAGCGATTTTGGCGATAGGTAAATACTTTCCCCTGAAATTGGCATCCCACCGACTCTTGAATTGCACAGGAACCGCGCAGTTCGTACCGAAAATCGTCGGTGGCTCATCAGCGGACATCACGAGCTACCCGTACGCACTTTCCCTGCACTACCTGAGGTTTCATATATGCGGGGCCACGGCTATCGGAGCGTACTGGGCAGTCACTGCCGCTCACTGTTTGGACAATGGATACCCGCCGGCGGCAGTAGGTTCAATTTTTGATTACTTTCGAGTCAATACCCACCAGGCATCAATTATTAGCTCAAGCTGCGTGCTGGCAGCACTTTCCGGTCGTCGGGAGGCGCTCTTCTGGAATGCCAGAGATTCGTGATCCACCCACAATTCAACCGGAGGTTCATGAGCTACGACGTAGGGGTCGTGAGGACCTTGGAAGCCATACCAATATCGACGTTTGCTCAGCTACCTCCGTCCGGTCTGCAGCTTCCCACTCTTACGCCAGTCTCCGTCGTGGGATGGGGACTCACGGAGAGCAGCACGGGGTCCGAAACGCTCAGACGGGTCAAGATCCCAATCGTGAGTGACGCCAAGTGCCGAGCAGAGTGGAGAGAGTACTTCTCGGACGTCACGTTCTGCGCTGGGAGAGTCGGCAAGGACTCTTGCAACGGCGACTCTGGAGGCCCGCTGGTCTTTTCGAGGACCCCGAACCCGCTGTTTTTCTGGAGGAAGGTGTACGTGTTGTACGGAATCGTGTCGTTTGGGCCTGGGACGTGTGGCGGGGATATTCCGGGAGTGTACACCAAGGTGTCTCACCCGGGGGTTCTTGGGTTCGTGCGGAATGTAACAGGGATTTATTGGTGAATTTTAGAGGCGGGAAGATAAGATAAAAAGTTTGCTTGTTTGCATATTGTAGATGAGTACTTGAAGAGAGAAAAACAAAATTAAAGAAAACTGCCTTAAAACGGGAAAGTACAAAATAACAATTTCTTCTTGGCCGGTATTGATTGGTATTGACTGTTTCAAAGTGGGGAAAATAGTTCTTTTTTAAATAAAAAGTCCTTCGAGAATTTGAGTACATTTTAAAGGTAAAAATTAGTATTGGTCGGTATTGGTTCGTATTGACTATTTTAATGTGTAGACAATAGTTCTATTTTAAATTTTAAAAAACCCCTTCTTTAATTTAAGCACATTTCAAAGGGAAAAAATTAGTATTGATCGGTATTGGTTAGTATTGACTGTTACCAATTTCCTTATTTTTCGAATAAATAATGAGCTAAATGAAAAGAAACAAGCAACCAAATTTCTAGTAGGAATAAACGGGTATTGATCGGTATTGACTGGTATCGACTATTCCCAATTAGTGAGCTAAATGTTTAAGAGAATAAACGGGGAATGATTGGTATTGGAGACAATAGTACTTTTTTAGCATGGAATCTTTCAAGGTGTAGGCATCCAAACGACTTTAACCTTGAAGGGGTCGAGTGTCGATTTTGGGAAAGGTCTTCTGCCACAACCTTGGTACGCAGACAGTATCAGGTACACACGTTGACATCGACATCTTGGCATTGATAAGTCTTTTTATCTGCCCCTTTTTCCACTCAAACGCATGCAGGATGGAGCTCACGTCTAAGGTTAATGCCTTAATGTTTACGTTGTCTACTCTTTGATATCCGCCTCGGAGGAAGGAGCGCAACAAAAATAGCAGGCGAATAAAAAGCGATACGTACGTTCAAAGCATGCTTAACATACACTTGACATTGGCCTTAGGGTTCGACAATGTTGCGACTCCTTTGAATCCTGCAGCCTACTAGCTTATTCATAGCGGCAGGCGAAGGTTGCCTCATCGGGGATCAAACGAAATTCCTTTCAACTCTTTCCGCACTATTTTTAGGGCGCCCAAATGGCGAATTCTTGTAATCATTCATGCGAAGAGCTCGAACGTTTTCGGAATGTAGCTTCTAAAGTGCATTTCCTGATCAGCAGCGGAAATTATATGGGTGGCTTGCGAACACATCATCCCCATTAATGCGGAGACACACATATTTACATTCAAAATGGATGTCTAATGCGCCTTGAAATCTGTCCCATATGCTGCTTTCAATCGGGCTAGCACCCCGTTTGCGGCACCAGGAACAGTAAAAATTAATACGACCGTCGTAAAGCCCGCTTCGACGTCTGTCAGTCCTCTTGGCAGCCAAAGGGCTCTAAATCAGGCTCGTACGACCTACTTAATGCGAGCTTTTGTCAGTAAAAGAGTGATATTTTTATCTCCCATCGTGAAAACGTTTTCATGGCAGTTTAAAAAGGCACAGTATCTAGCCTGGAGGCATTACTTCTGGATCCGGGGTCTGCTAGACCTCGATTACACGACCTTTAATCGGCTCCCTGATAAGTTATCGCCATATGAATCACAAAGAGCACTAAATTCTACACCAGAATTTGTTTTAATGGACACAACTTTGTTTTTATTTCTGCGGAAGATGTCTCCTCCTGATACACGATAACGACGGACACCTGACACCTACAACTCCGAATCACACCTTGGTGAGCTCTCGAATAAACTGACGCACCTCCGGGTCGCTGATGTTCGTGTACAAGGACGGCACTCCGTCTCCGCAGTCGCTGGTTCCGGAAGAGGTGATGCCCACTTGGATGCCCCGGAACAGGAGGCTGCCCCCAGAGTCTCCTAAAAAGTCTCCTCATGAAGTACTTCAATTACTCAAACTCTACTTGCATTACCGCTGCACGTATCGAATCCCTCGACGCCTCCTGCGCAGAAAACTCGCTCGGTGTGGGCCTGCTGCCACTCTCTCGTGCACTCTGCTCCATCAACAATGGGTACCTGTGCCTTCAGCAGGACGTGGCTCTCGAGTCCCGTGTTGGTGCGACCCCAGCCCACGATGTCGCTCATTTCGCCAGTCACGAGCGGCATCCCCTGTGTCGAGAGTCGGACGGGGGCCACTCTTCCGCCGCTGGCAGCAAAGATGAAGGGAGTAACGACCTGAGCCACGGCCACGTCGTAGTCGAAGATGTTGCCGTCGTACTTGGGGTGGAGGAAGAACTGAGAGAACTCGTGAAAGGAGCCCTGTCGATCGTTGTTTCCGACAAAGGTGGTGCCGGCCAGGAAGGAGAGCTAGAAGACCAGGACCTTTGAAGCTCCTCTAGGACTCGTCGAGAATAAACTTACGTGTCTCATCTCGAACACTCCGACGAGACAGTGCGCGGCTGTGAGGGCCCAGGTGGAGCTCAGGATGCTCCCAGCGCACCGGTGTCTGCTGTAGTAGCGCAGGGAGAGCTGGAACGGGTACTCGGAGATGCTCGAGACCTCGGAGCCACCCACGATTCGGCCCCGGAGGGGGTCCGCAGAGCCCACGGAGAGGCTGGCGAGGGAGCAGAGGAACCCCAAATACGGAAACTGCATGTTTACTCTTCTAAAACGTCGGTACGCGAATGTGCGACCGGAGAGGCATAGTAGGCGTTTTTATCAGGGGGCCACCGTGATTGGAGCTTATCGGGACCTTATCTCGGAATTCGCTGGGGGAAAACAAGGTAGAGGAAGAGGTCAGGTTCCTACAAGAACTCGTTATCTGGGGTTCCAGAGAAAGCCAAACGGCGCAATTTTCGGGGACAGCATTCTTGCTTATTACAAAAGTTCAAGGAAATTTGATGGAAGCACAATTCATTAGAAATTTCAGTTAGAGGAAACATCGTTGCAAATAACTATTAAATTATTGATCCTATTTTTGACCCCCTTGTTGAACCACCCTATTACTGATCCCACTGATGACCCACTTGTCAATTTTTTGTAGTAAAATTGTTCGAGTTTAAAGACACTGAAAAGCACCAATTTTATTTTACGACTACACTCCTGCTGTCTGTCGGATGAACCCACGGACCCTAGGGTTGCCGAGATTGACGTAGACTGAGGGCTTGCTTCCGTCGCACGCCTCGTTCGAGAAGAGCGTGATTCCGACTTGGAGACCGCAGTAGACTAGAGCTCCTCCTGCGTCAGCTCCACACACGTCAACGCCTCTGCGACCAGCACAGATCATGCTGCAAAGAGCGAAGATGAGATTCTGGGAAGCAAACGCAGGGCTCACCTCTCGTCAATTATTCCGTCCCAGGCTTCGTTGCACTCCTCGAAACCGACTATGTCCAGGGTGATTTTGTGAAGGATATCCGGCAGAACTCCCTCATCCTGGAAAGTGAGAAATCTGAAGCAAAGTTCAAGATGTGCAGGTCCGCCCTTACCGTCACTCCCCAGCCAGAAGCTGTGACTTCCAGCTGAACGGGCAGCTCCAAGTACGTCGAGGAGACGGGGATTTTGAAAAAGGTCCCGGCTATAAACGGGTCCCGAACTCTCACCACGCACACGTCGAAGGAGTGTGTCTCCCGGTTGAAGTCGGGGTGGTAGAAGTACTCGATGGCAGTTGTGAGGAAACCCCGCTCCTCGTCCGACTTGTTCGTGGCTCCGGCAAGGAAGGAGATGAGCTCGGCGGGTGGGTTGAAATCAAGGCAGGTGACACTAGTGAGTGCCCACCAGTCACTCAGAATGGAGGCACCGCAGACGTGCCAGTTGTGGAACCGCAGAGAGAGCTGATGGGGGAAGAGCGAGATATCCGTGGGCTCGCCACCGATGAGCTTGGGGGTCTGGGGAGTGGAGAGGCGGTTCGAGAGACCAAAGACGACCGCGATAGTGCAGAACGACACGACTGACTTGCACCACATTTTCGCTTCGAAGGATTCGCGACTAATTGAATTCGGCAACTCCACTCCTCCCCCATTTATATTGACTCCGACAGCCGTTATCTGATAGCACTATGTAGCTAATCAAATGACGATTATTATTGATGATGGCCAGTTGATTGATGTAACGTCCGGAGCTCTCCTCCCGCGAAACATTTCCGACTGACTCCATTCGCCCGCGAGCTCGTGAAGCCCAAAAGTAATTCCCCAGCTCTCGGATTTTTCGTCCTTCGTTATCGGGACGCACTGGAGCAGTCATTTGTCAGAGCCATGACGATGTGGTAGCATTATTATTGATGATAGTCTCTCGATTGATGTAATATTCGCAGTCTCCCCATTCATGAGCCTCTCTTCAACGGAAGTGGTTGCCGACCATGGACTGGACTAGCAAAAGGATGCTGGGACGGACAAATGAGCGGAGAAAAATGAGGCAAGAAAACATTTTGGCGCAGCTCTAATCAATTCGCCGGAATATTATTATGAGCGCACACGAGCTGGCATACAAATCACTTCAGTAGCGGCCATCAAATCGATCATAATTACTTGTCAAGTAGCTGATTACTGATAAGCTCTTGCTCTTTCGTCTGCCATGCATGCCGAAGACGAGATGATTCAATAAATTGGGCACTCGTTTGTTCTGAGCTCGTTCCATGTTGTCTGACATCCTCGTAAAAGCTGTGCACTTGATGAGATTTTTATGGCAAATAATGACTCTATAAGAAAATCACTTTCTTTATTCTCTCCAACAATAGCTGCTGTGGATTTTATCGTCCTGCGTCCAAGCCCCAAGGTCATTGGCCGCCCCTATTGTCTCAGCAGTGACGAGATTGGAATTTCATCTTCATGGGATCTAAAAGGTTCTGAGAAGAGTTCCAAAGGAGACACTATCCATTGTTTAAAAAAAATCATAGTGAAAATTTTCCTCCAAAACACCTGCTCAACCCCTCGAAGCTTCACAACACTTCGGCATTAACTCATTTTCCAATGGAACGCAAAGTAGGAAGTGAGTGTGCTAAGAAGTCGCGGCAAGCACCTTTCGAGCACTCTTGATACATAATATTACGTGAACAGCCCTTGGAGCGAATTGTGTTGTGGTAGGTAACTCAAGCAGGGGAGCCTCCAGTGCGCATAATCGGGCTCACAGAAGTGTCCCAGTCCTCGGAAATGAACAGGAGGGTGGAGAAACTGAACGAAGGAGACTTCCAGTGCGCATTACTCGAGCAGCAACGGCCACTTTCATGACCTAGTACCGCTGTTTTGGAACATTTTGCATCATTTTTGTTGCAATTTTAATGAACGGAGGGGCTCCGAGCGGGAAATTCGCTCACACAAGCGAGTCAGCGATCGATTTTGTTGCAAACTCTTTGATGTCCGAGGAGTCATGAAATATGAAAGATTCTTTTGAGCCGCCTGACCCAGAAATGTGCCGGTGTCGAGGAAGAAAGACACTTTCCCCACGACGCTTGATTGGTCTCAAAAGGACCCAAAGTGCTCGTTCTTCTATTATTCTTCTCTCCTGTTCCTTGGAGCATCTTCTCCTGCTTCTTTTTTGCATACCAACTATTTAGTTCTCTTGGCTGACAGACTGGAAAGCCCAAGGTGAAAATCATCCAACAAACGTCAACCTAAGGCACTTGTAGTTGTGGGTACAGTCTTTGGGGAGCAAATTTTCCACGGACAATTTCCCAAGCGTAATGGTAGTGGAGAGAAGGTTGACGTTGTCCTCTGATGGCCTCGAGGTAAAAATCTGCCATCTTGCTTGTTATCCCAGGTAATTAAGCCCCGACTTATTTAAATCCCTAATAGCTCAAATCGAATTTTTGGCCTACGAAAATTAATTTTCTAATGGCCCCCAGCCTCCGTCCCGGATTCCCACCCACCTCTCCACTAACGTATGTTGTGGGGGCGCGGTGTTGTTTCGAGACGAAGGTGACACTTTGCGTGCAAACCTCAAGGCCCCTATTCACGGTCTCCACACAATTCAGCTTGAATTAATGCCAACTTTTGCAGACAAAAGAGGAAATTTTCCATCAATTTAATTCCCAGAATTTATAACAAACACAATTTTCCACACTCCAATGATTGCCTATCATTTAACGTTTGACTTTTATTGTGTGCGTTGTCATCGTTCTCTCTACGCTGGAGTCGCTGAACAATCCAATGGCCCGTAACGTGTCTTTTCCTCTCCACTGAAACCATCTCATAATTCACTGAATCTTCGTTGGCAACCGCTTCGGCGGATAAGCGAGTGTGCCCTTGAAATTCCCCAAAAACTGCGAAACGTTAATTTCCTGGGCTCCACTGACTTGGAGTCAACGACCACGATTCATTAAAAACTAAATAAGTAGATTAAGAGAAGGCTTTCAGAGCTGCCTTTCGTTGGCAGAAATCCTCGCTTTTCAGCGACAAAGAAAAGTAATTGAGCAAGCCGAAAAAACACAAGTTCTGCAGGCGAGTCGGGATTTATCCTCGTTCTTCTATTTTGTCACTGCAAGATATGAAAATTTCCGAGCAACAAAAAGTTTATCGGACGGGGAGCTGCCATGACTAAGACAATGCAAGGACGGTCTCTCCGTACGTAATATTTATTTAATTGGGTCAAGCAAACTTTATAATTCTTCGGGAATAAGTCAGCTCGGCGCGGCGCTTTTCTCTCCACCGCTGAAAAATAATTATATTCGGCTCGGACAAGGAGTTGAGAGATAATTTGCAGTCCTTCTTCTTTCGAATAGACTTGTTGTTAAGTTCCACTTTTGTTTGACTTTGTGGGGCACAAGAAGTACGAAGATTCAAGTCAAAAAGTTTCAAAAACGCTACCGAGCGAGTGCTGGAAAAGCGAAAAGATGAAAGGAAAATTTCATATACGAGCGCACGTGAGCCAGGAAGTTGCCTTTCAACTTCAAGCTGGGCTAAAAATACGACTGAGTGGGAATTATTGAAGTTCAGCACCCTGAAATCCTACCGAGAACGTAGAATTTCTTGTTGCTGTTTTGCAAACGAAATGTAGGCTTGCCCGTTGCTGATCCGGGTTCCAGGGAAGAGGCGGTAATTAATTAAATCTGACATTGTGGATGCAAAGCCTAGCAGAACACGCAATTGCTTGTGAATAACAGATTCCGTTCCATCATCATGCAGATTTCCTCTGTCACAAAACCCATTAATAATGAAAATTGCTTCTAGCCCCGAACGTTTTTCTCGCTCCTCCTGTGTTTGCGAGGCCGACAGCAACACAGAGATGGAACTGGACAGAGCGTTTGTTAGTGTGTCCACCATCCTTTTGGAAGTCAAGGGTTGTCTCGTTGAAAGAAGACAGCGGAACTACTGGGTTACCGGAGGTCAGGCGAACCCCACGAGCCCAATTTCCGAGCTCCACTGCTGCTCCATCAAGTGTCGCACATGTGCATGTTCCGAGAACGCTACGCCGAACATTTGATCCCCCAGGATGATTACATCAACGCACGCCTCCTCTACAACACGCCTAGATATGCAGCTCGCTCCTCACAGCTCTCATCGTAATTTATTTATTTGTCTTTTGACATTCAACAATGCAACTATTGTGTCAACAACGCCGCTACAATACACTTTCTAAATGTTTTCCGTCCTCCATCTTCATCCTCGTCGTTGCATCTCTTGTAATGTCTTCCAGCAACTCTCTCCGTCTCCCGCATCCACACTTCCGGGATGGTGCTGTGAACAAACGCATAATAACATGATTTGTGTCGCATTAATAGCAGTATTGTTACAACTATTTTGCATAATTTACATGGAATACAAGGAACGAGCATGTTAGGAATATAAATTTCAAAAGATTCGCAGACAGTCTCGGTACGAATGCATTGCAGATCCCAGCTATGTAGCTACGCAACAGTCTTCTTGAAAGGAGAGAGTCTCAAGGAGTTGGATTGTTGTTCTAGGAAACTTTGTGCAAATGCTGGGATATTTATTTGATAAAAGCTGCTTGCAGCAGCATAAAGTTGGGACAAAGAGGAGCCAATAAGTCCGTTTGGAGAAGGTCAAGGAAGTTGTGTCTCGGCTCTTAGGAACGGTCTCAATCAACTGACCAGGACATAAAGAGCGCTTTAAAACAATCCGTCATGTCTGGTTGCCATAGTTGGCCATCTCAATTCTGTTCCCTGAATTCAACTTGGTCAAGTCTCGCTTTGAGACAGGATTTATGAATTTGAATCGAATCAAAAATGTCAATTCCGTATCGGCAAAATATGAATAGTTATGGCATGTAACAATCACAAATGTATCGCATCCTAATTGAAATTGATAGCTCCCTTCAACGGAATTTTCAATATTCATTCCAGTCGAAATAAACGGGATACGATTTCAGTTGATGGTCTTGCAGAACCCCGGCCCCGGAGATCGCTGCTGGAGTGATTGATAAACCAAACGCATCGGATTGCTGCCATAGTAATTCGCTCCATTGAAAATTTTGTCGAGTGGGCTGATTTTCAGGGCATCGAGCAGAGAGGCAATTCCGAATAAATAATGTCAAAACTTGGAAGGCAAATATGTAGCATCCTTTCGGGCTGCTCTCCATGTCACATTTGCATGCATCGACCGATGTCGTCATTAGACTGTGGACTTTATTGCTGTTGTTGTTGTTGCACGATTTATCAGAGCCTTATCTGTGTGTGGTTCATTGAGTCGATCACACATCCTCCTTCACCACCCGGTCCTGCATGGCAAAGCGCGTTATTGTTCCGAAAACTCGCAAATACACACAGCTCATTCGAATCTGTTTGCGTATTCTTCTGCTCAGCTCGGACTCAGACATCCCCATGGCCATATCAATAGTAATTACTGAGCGATGAGGAGCGGCAAAGCACTGCAATTTGTGAACTATGGTGCTGCTGCTCGCTTGTTGTGTGGTTAATCGTTCTGTAAAGGCTTAGAGTGCAGCGTCATTGCAATTCGCTTTTGAGCGATAGAGGGAGGGAAGAGCTGTTGCGGGGAGGGGGAGGTAATCACAGTTTCACAGGGCGTGCTCCCAGGTAACTGAAAGCAGCTTTGCTTTCTGATTATTGAGATGTCGAAAACAGAATTAGTCTCAAACAAATACTATCTAGACGACGCTGAGTCAAATTTTCCCAAATAAACAAATCGTAGAAAATTTTCACTCGTTTTTCATCGAAGGAAGTCGCAAAACGAGTGACAAACGAGAGCAAAAGGCAATTGCAAGCCTGCAACAAGATAAAAGAGCCAAAATCGGGCTTGAAGGCGAGTTTATAAATTTTCTTTTGGGCTGAAACTAGCCAAAAGGCTTAAAAAAACCAGAATAAGTACTTGTAAAGGCTTTTGCTAGTCCCTTAAGTGCTTCTTGAGGCTGAAAAACCAGTCAAATGGGAGTTTTCAGTCCAAAAGAAATTTTATGAACTCACCTTCGAGCCTGATTTTGGCTCTTTTATCTTGTTGTAGGCTTGCAATCGCCCTTTGCTGGTCCTTGTCTTCCTCCGTTTTGGGGTTTTCTTACGGTGAAAAAGACCTCGAACAAAGTTTCCTTCGGAAACGTTCGGCAATCTTCATGCCGGTGCTTCATAAAATTCAAATTTCCTGAGGTGCGTTGTCTACATAGTATTCGTTTGAGGAATTAGTCCAATTAATTCAGGAGACCAGCTTATTAGTTTTGATAGGCTGCAGTGAAACTTAATGGGTTCCAGGAAGCCAGCTGAGTATGGGAGCTTAGAGTTTGAAACTTTCGCTTCAAATATTTTCAATAAAACTTCAGTTTTCAGCTGATTTCAATTTTATCTGGTCTACAGACTCCGTCTCCCTTCCACCAATCGGCGAAAGTTCTGCCATACAAGCTGTATTTGGTGCGATCCTTGATGTTCGGGGAGTGCAACAGAGCGCACACCCGACACCAGTACCTGCTTTGTCGGTAGGAGAAAATCTTGCCAGTCCCATGCCACCTAAAGTAGGAGTCGTACAGCTCGTCGTTGCTGTCGAGGAGGTTCAGGTACTCGCCCAGCTCCCGCACGGACTTGAAGTCGTCCACGTGGATGAAACTGTGCTCGGGAGCCACGCGCTCCACCTCCTTCCGGCTGGCTCCCATCACGATAGGCAGGATGTCGCGTTTGAGGGAGTTGGAGAAGAACTTTTCCGTGCTGTAGTCCTGGCAGTTGGAGTTCTCGAAGGCCAGGTAGAACTTGTAGTACTTCAGGTCACCCATGCAGTTGCTCCCCCCTTTGGAGCACTGTTTATCCCCGCACTTCCCGTACACGTCCACCTGGATGAACTGCTTGAGGCTCTGCACGATCTCCAGCCGCTTGTTTTTGGCATTGAAGCAGTTTGACACGAAAATAGCTACCTTTTTGGTCTTCGTCGCTGCTATGCTCTTCGTCTGGTTGGCTTGTCTGACGTTTTCGTCAAAGTAGACGAACTTCCCGTACGGATCCGGAACGTCGCTGTCGAATCGGTACGACGAGGTCAGATCGATGTCGCCGTCAGTGGAAGACCCCTTCTTGAACTGGTGGTAGCGTAGAGGGCTCTCCATCTCGTAGACCAGCACTAGCTGGTCCGGGTGCCGTCTGGTAAAATTCTCGAACCTGCTGAACACCAAATCGGCCGATGCGGGGTCTCCCACCACTCTGCAAGTCGCCACTGGGCAGTTCTCGAAGTAGGCCGATCCTAAAACAGACGACTGTCAGAGGCTAAAGGCACTCCTTTGGACAACATACCCAATTTGGGTGAGTAGTACGGACTACATCCGTTCCCCATGTAAATTGTTTTGTACGACGAATTGGGCATGTTCGGATCAAAGTCGAGGGGAATGAACATGAGCTGATTCACGATCCGGTCACTTGAGGGATCGTCGCCCGGAAGAAGCGCCAGATTGCTCCTGTTGAGAGTTCTAACAGCTTTTTCAAGGAACCAGAGCTTCTTTTTCAATGGCGGTGCTTCATCTGGTTCTGTTTTTTGAGAGTTAAACACTTTTATGACTATTAGTAAGAGTGGTATCGTGCAAAGCAGAATCAAGAAATTGCGCTGAGTTTTGATCATCGCGTTGAGATCTGTTGCCTTAAAAGATCGATTAAAAACTGACTCTAACGTCCAAGACTTGGTGTGTTGACCTAAGTGTTTTAGCAACGGCAGCTGTTCAACTTCAACTGAGTACAGGAGTAAGAAGTTCTGTACGGGGGGTCACTTGACCAGTGGAGATAAGATAAGAAAACATTGATCGACTGCATTTTAAATATTTGGAACAGGAGCTTTAAAAATAATTTCATCTATTTTTCATCTGGGTCAGGCTCACACTCCCCATAGATTTACCCCATTTCGAGCTGGACATAGAACCGCTTGTACGATTTTCAGCTTTTTTCTGGCCCGTATAAAAAATTTGAGATAAAAAAATCTATCTCATGTATTGTTTGACTACTAAAATCTCAGACAAAAATTGAAAATGATAAAATTTTGAAAAATTTTCGAAAAATATGTTCATAAAAGCCTATTTTTCAAAGCCTTAAAAGCTAGTTTTAAGAGCCTCGGAAGAAAAATTTTCTTCAAAAGATAAGATATTTAGACAAAAAAATAATTAGCTTTAAGAACATGGGTTAAGGCTCGAAATGGGTTAAGGACGAAAACAATAGCGTGGACTGACGAGTTAATTATGAGCGTATGAGCACACAAAACAATGCGCAGAACCCTAATTGAAATTAATTGTTAGCCTCCAAGTGTCCGTCTGCAGCGAGCGAGGACAGGGGCTCGTCACCGGCGGAAGTGGAAGCGCGATACGGCAGTGTAATGAATTCGGGAGTGGGGTAGATAATGTCAAAACAGTGTAACACCAAAATCACTCGAGTTTTTCTCTCTCTCTCTTTCTCTCCTCACATCCGACATTATGAAGAACATAATTTTTATAGACATTGACACACTCATTAAGCTGCCGTACACGTTTTTACTTTATCCTCATCATGTTCTCCGTCGTTCCCAAGGGAGTCGATAAAGATATGCCATGCACACGAGATACTCTCTGGTGTGGTAATGGTGATAAGGGTCGATGATTTTGATACTCTGTTTGATGTGTATATGAGTGGCAGGGACGGGAGTCACGGCTTTTCGATTCCTCTCTCGCGAGACGCGCAAATCAGCAGGCTTTAAAATAGCTCAATTGAATCCCTGAGATCCCGAAAAGAGACCCCGTTGTCCCGGTTCTGGCCTTCAATATCGGAGCGTGCCGGGCTCAACACACATCGAGCTGCGGGTTCATTGAATGGCTGACTTGTTTTGGTTTTGCTGCACTCGATACTTCCCCCCGCAAATACCTGCATATGCATGTTAGATGCGTGCTGCAGTCTGGCATTGATATCACAAAAGAGGCGAAGCACGGCGCGCCATATGGGGGAGACTGCTACGCCTGTATATGCTCCGATGAAATATGAAACAAATGTGGTCTGCTTCGAAGGTATCTTATTCAGCAAATTTCGCACCTGAACTACCTCCAGTAAGCCTTAACCGGCTCAGCTTGCTCAAAGATGATTATTACAGGGCCGTAAAATGAACGTGATAATGGTGTGAAATTGGTCGTTGAGCGAGGCTTTTCGTGTGGAAGATATCAAGGGTCATGGGAGAGGATGTTTCCGTGTCAGTTGCCTCGTTCAGCGCTACAAAGTGTCAAACACTCGTGCAATAACATCATTTGATGTCCCACATGACACTTATCTCCCATGTTCCCATCTAAATCGGATGTGCGCCGTGAGCTAGCTGCTGTACGGGAGGCTCTTATGGTAATTAATTTCCAGTGAATTGTTTCGAGGACAAGCTGGAGAGGGGAAGCGCTTTTCCGACACCACTGCGTCAGGGTCTTCTCGGTTTATTTATCGCTCATTGGGGAGGGGAAACATTTGGTCGTCTTACAACCATAATAGCTCCAACTTTCATTGAAAATTTTCCAATTACTTGAGTTTTGATCGCTCCCAGATATTTTCTCAGCAGATTAAATTCTGTGGTTATTAGGTATCTGAATGAACCACTGTTACAGATTTTATCATTACGTTAAAAAGAGAGGACTCTCATGCACTGGTGGCTTTCTACCCCTTCAGATACTAGGGAAACAATACTTCCTTTAGAGCTACGAGAGAATGAGACAAAATAGTTTTTCAGAGAAATATGGAAAAGATGAACGATGTCAAACGTTGACTTACCGAGCGAGCAGGGGTACCGTCAAATTTTGAAAGTCTCTTTTCAATTTTCAATTGAACGTTTGTTCAGGAGATTTAAGCTTAACAATTAACCTGGCATGGCTGACATGGCCGACTTTAGAAGGTCATATCTCCAAGGTCCTGTGAGATATTCATCTAAAAACTTTTGTTAAATAAATCTTGTTTTATGCTTAATTTAAAAATTACTATTATCTCTTGAAAAATATAACTATGTATAGAGTCATTTTGTGGAATAAAGAGATTGAATAATCGATTTTTAAAAAATTGCTCGGGATGCTTTCGACATGAGTCAAGCTAGAAACCCCCCCAGCAATCCATAAACGTCGTTATTTGCGTGCGGAACAAAAGTTCGATCTGTGCAGGAGTCGGAGCGTTGGCTCACAAAAGCAGCCATTTAGAGTGCACATCGCAATTAAATTTTACAAGATTCATTTTAGTGTAAGTTTGCAGATAAAATTATATGACGAGGGGGCAAAGGAGGAGAGGAGCGTCATCATCATAGACAATATAATAAAATTATAATGGCGCACTCTGTGGCAGCAGGAGCTTTTGTGCTCCGGCATAAATATGAGCATGCATTGGGTGGGGATGCTGCAAAGCCTCATAGGGAAGGCATAAACTACCAGAGCACTATCGCAATGCTATTCATTGATAAAATATTGGTTTAATTCAATTAGGTTTTATGATTGCTAAAAACTAATATAAATTTTGCCATAAATTTCTCTCCGCCCTGCTTACTTTTTGCATCACTCGGTGTACTTCCTTTGCGTCACGGAGCTGCTGCCAGCAATACAAGCTTTTACTTTGTCTTGTGCCTCGCTGTACACTCATATTTTCTTATTCATTATGTATTTGCAGAGCTTTGTTCCAGCTTTGCTACGCCTGAGCCCCATTCCGCGCTGAGCTGCAAAACAATATTTTATACGTTCGGTACAATTCCAAAAACTATATGAATTTGCAAGCAAGAGAAGGAGCCATAAATCCTCGTTTTATTGACAGCAGCGAGCTCTCGGTCTCTGAAGCATCTCCGCCCGAGCATATATAATTACAAAAACATTCTCCTTGTGATGAAAATAAATGTTGAATGTCCAAAAGTCAGGCCGCCTGCTCTCCGTCTGTCACATCTCTCTCAGGCCAGAGTTGCAAATCCACATTTCGGCAATCTTCCAAGGTCGGACGTGTTTTATTGCGTCATGTGCGTACCCCTACGAGTTGCTTTATGTGGCTGTAAAAGCTGCACTGAATCGGAAGAACGTGGGAGGGCTGAAAGACTCGCTTTCTTTGCGAAACGTGGGAAGTGAATTGTGTGGGGATTCTCGGTTGACTGGATCTCTTTCTCTGAAAAATGAGGTGCTCGTCAAAGGAGTCCCCAAAAGAGCTCTAAAGCAGGGCCGCGTTTACCACTTTGTAGAGTGCCCAGGGACCCTATTTTTGTGTCTAATATGCTTGTAAGATAATCGAGAGCCTCTTTGAATTTTAAGGAGCCCCTGAAAAGTTTTGCTGGGGCTCCCTAAAAATTCTAGGGGCTCCTTAAAATTTATGGGACCCCTTTAAAGTTCTGCTGGGGTGCCCTAAAATTCTAGGGGCCCCCAAAATATGTATGGGGCCCCCTGAAAATTCTTAAAACGTTCCAAATTAATATGAGAGCTATCCTATTTGTTTCAAAAAAATTTTGGGTCAAAAGATCCTACAAAAATATGGGGCCCCCTCGAGTGCAAACATGGCCCTGCTCTGAAGGTCAAACCGCAGCCCAAACGACTGCAAAGCGGCCAAGTAGAGAGTCTGCACGTGACTTGGATGGCAAGGGCCTCGTCAAGGAACATCGACAAGAGGGTGTTACGATGCATTAAAATTCATTGAAGTACGAGTTCGCTTCCAATCTCGGCCTCCGAGTCCAGAAACAGGTGGCATGCTGTTAAATTCATTCGGAAACACGCACTCTCTAACTGGCTCATGTGCAGACGAGAGTAACTCGCATTTGTTCCATTCTTATCCTTTCGAGAGCGAATGGATGGCTGTGCAAGGATATGTGCAATGATGATTATGATGATGCCATTAAAGATATAACATTTTCTTTCTTTTGTGCCGCCTCATTCCGAGCCAGCGTTCTGTACTTTTTATCCCAACCGCGCTGTATGTGAGATTCTGATGATTTTCGCACTGTGCAATGAAGCGAAATAGGCCAGAGCGATGTACGGCGGCACAAAAATTAGTGACGTCGTCGTCGCACCGCCTGAACATTTTTATTACACCCTTTTTTGCGGAGGCGGCACGTACCCAGGGACCGGACTGGGGCCCTTGGGAGGGCTGATCGAGCCTGAGAGGGAATTTTCCGTTCCCAATGTCCAGGAACTTTGGACAGCTTGGGTCGTGGCTGCCGGGACCCGGCCCTGGAGAGGAGCCTTTTTGCGCTCGTTATTTCTGCAGGCATGAATGGGGGAGTTGAACGAACGAATCAAAGATTAATGAGAATTTATCGTTTGAAAACAAGCAAATAAAGGATGCAAAGGAGGGAAATAAATGACTCATAAAACGTTAAAAATTTTAAATTACTGCTTGCAAGAAAACACGGCCCTTTGGCTGACACTTTCAAAGCCGCTGTCGGTCCTTTCTGGCCGTGATTAATTGCGGAAAAACCATCAATTTTTTAAATGGCTCCAAATCGATGTATAATCACCCAGTAATTTACACCAAACGTGTGCTTTTTAATTTACGATGTGGCTTTCCGGGGATAAATAATTCCCCAAAGGACAGGTGATTTAGTGTCCGAAGCTCATTCAGGGCTGGCCTCAGCGGGGTAGCCCTGATTTGATAAAGCTACGACTGCTGCTATTTACTACGATAAAAAGGGGATAAGCTTTCTGAGCTCAGCAAACAAAACCGTAGAGAAACAACCTATCGTAGAAAGAAGGATTTAGTTTGTAAAGCAGTGCTTAGGGATTTTCCACAATCACCGCAAAGGTAATTAAATTATTGCAAGTGTGTCAACCAGCATCAAAGCCTTTCAAATGAGCTTAAATGCACTGCCATTAAATTAATATTTTCCGCAGGAACGGCTGCGAAACCCGATTGAGGCATTCACTAGAGGCATTTTTACGCTCAGTTTCTGCATGTCTGGCCTCCATGCTCGTGGTGAAATGGTGGCACAGTGCCACCATTAAAATTAAATTTTTAAATTATTTCGACTGCGAATCAGGGACGGATCTCGCGCAGTCAGCTGCGACCGCATCCGGGAACGGGGGGCCCGCTCCTGGTCTGTTTGCGCGCCATGTAGGCATGAGTGTAAAACTAAGTGTGGAATAATTGTGAAATATTATATTGGCGTATTTTTAGGTGTACTTTAAAATTAATGTTGAATGTGTGAAATTAATACGTATGCTTACCGTTATGGCGAGCACCACTAATTAATTACAAACTGAGCGGATGTTAATCTACTTTTGAATCAATAATTGATTTTTGTCATTAAGTGTTTAATGAGCACGCACGAATACGTTGTTTGCTTTTTGACACATTTTCCTTCTCCGAGACGGCTACATAGTTTAAAATCACTTTGCCACTAGAAAAATAGAGGCAATTTGCGTGCTCGAGGTAGAGCGGTTTTCAAAGGCAGTTATCCGTAATTTTCTTTTTTTCCTTCAAAACACAAGAACCTCATCAAAAATGCATCAAATGTGTTAAGGCTCCGCATGATGTCTTTACAACGCACTCGAGAGCAGAGATTCTCTCGCTCTCAGTTTTGGGAGCATCGCAATGACGACTCTTTACGAGAGCATGACGTTAAAAAAGCCTCCAAGGATGGATGGAAACGACACATTTCCGCTTTCGTATAAAGTGGTGCTTTCATGGCTGTAATGATGTACTTCATTTTTTACTTGACGATTCTCGCATAATATCCTTTCTATGTCACATCGTAGCGCAGCTCTGAGAGGTAACCCACGCTCTTGTACTCGCATCAGGTTGTCTCTGCAACAGTATAAACCTGAAATGTGTACTTTTGAGTGAAACCACACACGAGAAATAATTTATTTTTTATGTCTTCGCTTACTCGCGAGCAGAGGTGGGGTCAGGATCAGGGTCTCAAGATTGTCCAAACACTTTTCTACATTTTTCGGCAAGAGAAAAAATTCGGAACCGACTGCAACTTACTAAAATTTCAGCTCAATCGGATATAAAATAAGGAGTTTTCATACAAACTTAAAACACCCCTCATTCTCCCCCCCCCCCTCCCCCCCAGAGAGAGTGGGGGTCTGAAGTTATTAGCCTACACACCTACAAACCATGCCTTACACGATGCAAAAACCTGAAGCTCTCTAGCTCTTCTGGTATAAAATTTTGGACAGACAGATGGAAAATCAGCTGAAATATTAAATTTTTGGCGAAATGCACTGAAAAACTCTGATTCCCAGAAATAAGACTAGCATCGAGGTTTAAAGCCTAAATTTATTTTAATTTTCCAACAACCCCTGAAACGATACAAACGAGCTCCTTCCCTCCCGTATCGAGTTTCCCTGCCTGCCCATCTCATGCTACCCCGTGCCTGCAGTAAAGCTAAACAGCGCGAGTGATGTCGCGATGCGATGGGACGAAATTACGACGGCGAAGAAAAACAATAATTCCGCTGAGTTTTATTTTACATACGTATATAAAACCTACCAAAAGTTCATCAGAATAATATTTATGAGGAAAAATTTATGTTTTTGCGTAATTTATATGCCTTCTCTCTGAGCTCAGTGAAGGCTTGTAGGGGAGTGGGGAGGGGGCGGAAAGGTTGCAATAATAAAATTCCATGGAACAGTAACCCGGGTTGGTGGTGTAACCGAAAATCTTGTCTGCAGGAAGGACGTCGGGAACATAATTCAGGAGTTGTAGTACATGTTTTTTCCTCCACTCCTCAAGCCCTCGTAAACTATGCGGTGGCAAAACGGTAGCACCTTAATTGCGAATGAGAAAATTGCACCAAATAGCGTTTGCTGCTTGACGAGCTCCGGGGGCACAGAGCCGGGCGAGAGTGCTGCAAATTTAAATTACATCATCATTAGGGGGAAGAGAAACTTTAAATTAAATCAGTCACACATGGCTGTGACCCATACTGTGGGATTGGAGTCCCTAGTTTACGCTTTGTCAGCTCCCCATTCTCCGTACAGGGGACAGCGTGGGCGTGCAAGACAACATCCGGTTCTAATGGATGATTTTTAAGTGAACTTTGCGTTCTGCAATTTACGTGGAGGAGCGGAGGCAGCCGAGCATTCCACATTAGCTTTTAGCTTTGAAGATCTTTGAGGCGGTTATTCCGGCCCAGAGCTTCCCGAGTGGGTCATGTGGTTTTGTTTTACCTCCTCTTTCTTTGGACGCAAAAATTTTCCTGTTCTAGCCTGCTTTGTTGACTTAAAGCGACGTGAAAACGCTTCATAATTGAAAGCTTAGCATAAACTGTCCTGAATGGAAAGCACGCAGCTCCAGGCTAGGCTCGACTTTGACTTTCCCCGAATGAGTGATTTTAATGGAGCCATAAAAGTTCAGTTTGTCCAACACAAACATGCATGCGGTCCCGTGATGGATGGCCTCCATTGAAGAGCTCTATGTCAAAGCTCCTTTTGACTTGCTCACTTTTCCAACTGATGAAAAGCCATCACAGCGAGGACTATAACGCCAGAGAAGGCATAAAATGTGCGGGCTACTAATATCCTCTTTTTTTGCGTACAAACCAACGTTCCTCACTCCCATTTAGCCGGTAGAGCTAAGCAAGGCAGATTTCAGACGCACACAATCGCACAGCAGAGGAGAGGAGAGCACACGGTGTTGATGGATAAAGTTTTCCCATGTGGCAGAGAGACCGTAGGAGTTGTGTTTAATGGATGCAAGGGTCGACATCGAGGCAGCGGAAAAGGAGAAATAAAGTGAAATAACAAAAAGTGCGTTGTCATGAAAAATTATTGTGGTGGGCAGAGTCTAGGTTGTCATTAAGCCGGAGAAAAGTTGCTGTGCACGCGCCTCCATTAATAAGGTCCTCCTGGCATTCATTCACCTCCCCAGCCTGCCCCAACCGCACACACCAAATTGCCGTCATAAAGCTACGGGATCGAGTGTTGATGGCTTTTGTTTTCTGGCATCGAGTTCACGTCCGAGCTGAACCCCGGATCTCCACTTGGCCCCAAACAAAGTGCGCCATGCCATAATCCGCTTATCAGGCAGATTCAGATGAAGCCGTAGCTAAATAATATTCTGTCGAAGCTCCCGAATCGACATCAACATCGGAAATTAACTACTAACCAGATTGCACCTGATACTTTAATTCTCGTAATTTAATATTATCTTTTCCGTTAAATGAATTAAATAAAGCCCATTAGAGGCCGACTTGCCGCACGCTTGAAATTAAATTAGAATTAATTGGCTGACCGGCCATTAAATTGGGCAATTGAAGCGCCCCGGAATGTGCGAGAGGGCGCTCAAACCGACCCTTTTAATCCACTTTGCTCAAGATTTGAAATTAACCTCCCCTTAGAATCCGGGTGGGGGAAAAATAGGACCGTATTTTCTCTTTTCTCAGAACTACTACGAAAAACGATAAATATATTTTGAGTGTTATGACAGTTCACTGTCAAATTAAGCCAGTAAATTATTTTTCAATTGAATTAAATATTTTAAAATTCAGTTGACCTTTGACCTCCCGAAGTCCCAGATTCCCGCGCCACTATCAAATATGGTGTTGTCAGGTGAGAGTTGTCAAATCAGAAGGCAGCAGTAAATCAGAGCTAATTAGGTGAGATTTATAGACACCGCTCTGTTTCCGCCAAGACTCCGGTCTAATCGTAAAACGCACTCCAGAACATCGATCATTCAATGGGCTTTCAGATTATGACACTAATTGACATATTAATGCTAAACGGAATCCAATCCACCGCAGAATTGATTCCTTCATATTTCATACGCTTAATCTTCCTCTTGTCACTTTGGCATCGTGTGCGAGCTTGCATTGCACCCGCATTAACCGCATGTGTGTGTCGTTTAAATTTATATAAAATTTATGACGTTGTCCATCTCAGTGGCGTAGTGCGGCGTACACAATGGTGCGACTGTGGGAGTGGTGGCGGAAGAAAATCAACCTCAATTGTGCGGCTTGACGCTGCTATATATACCATTATTTAAATGGATCTAAGGCAAGGTTCCAAGAGATCAAATACAGACGTATAACCGCAAGCAATCAATTGGAGCAGTCAGCAATAGGCAGGGAGACTCCCTCCCTTCAAAATTCGCAATTTACGACTCAAAGATTATGCTAGTGATAGATTTACTACGAGGATAATAGTGCGGTGGGTGGCAGCGACAGACTGGCGAGAGGCCGGGATTCAATCAGAGCGGATACTGGAGTTACTTCGAGCGAAATCGCAAAACGGGTACTAATTAGAGCTAAGCTCGGCAGGATTTCTCGACTTGATTAAGGAAACATTCGAGTTAGAAGCGAATGCAAATGATGCAGTGAGCAGCTTGTGTGGCAGAGATGGGGCTTCGTGGAAAGCTGCCAACTTGAAAAATACCTAAATCCTTACCTTGATCAAATCCTTACCCAAATTCAGTAACATCACATTTTTAGGGACCCAATAATACCTACAATTTACCCTATGAAAATAAAATATAAATTTTAGAAATTTTTCCCATTGACGAGACAATTAGAGTCTCAATTTTGACAACTATTTGGCAAAGAAATTGAGAGTCTAGCTTAAAATTACATGATTTACAGCCTTCTTTTACGATGAACATAGATTCGAACCAGCTCTCAAGTCCAACTAAGTACCAGTCGTCCCCTTTTTCAGACCTTCTCTGAGACCGAGACCCCATCAGACACTCCCCTGCTCTGGAACGAGAAACCAAAACATTAATATCTAAACACGCAATCAAATATGAACACTTTCTCGCATACGCTTGTGATTAAGCTCAGGCACAATCCAATTTCCTTCCCGAAGATCCATATGCCGCCATATCGGCACACATTTGCGCTCCTTTTCGTGCCGTTCCCTCTAAATTAATTAACTTCTAATTCAATTTCCACAAATCAATAAATTTAATTTTAAATTCACTCAGCTTTGTGCCAACTCAGAGCCGAGCCGGGTCTATAATGTTTATTCATTTTCGCATATCCCCATAATTTCGCACGAGAATATTGAACATTTGTCATGTCGTATACATGTGTGTGAGCCATGCTGCTAACGCACCTAAATTCTGCTGGAAAGGTTCGTGAACGCAGAGCATATTGTAGTGAAAAACATGAAGCACATGAGCCACATCACATGTAACATTTGAATATCTGAACCTTCCTGTGTGGCGTGGATGTACGGGGTGCATGTAGGTACATTTATCCTGATTTAGAAGTTTGCCATTTTGTGCTCACTCGCTCGCACAAAGAAGGCTGAATGTGATGCGAATATATGGTAAACTGAGCTAAAACAACTAAACTCCTACATAGTTGGAGATCTGGTTGTTTGAAGGGTGGATGTGCGATGCGAAGTGAATAAATATACACAAAATTATACTCCGTTCAAAGGCGAACTGGGGCATGCATGAAAGGAAAGTTCTGTCGTCTGGGATCGTCGTGGTCGGTAAAATGCAATCAATATGGAGACATTGATTTCTGCCAGACCGAATCATCATCTGCAAAATTAGACAAAGTTGCATTCAAAGAGATACTCAGAATTGGACTACAAAGGAAAACTCGAGACATAATACTATTTACACTGCTTTGTCTCGAGATTTACGCTTCCAAAGACTCTGAACAGACGACCAGCTCAGACAGGTTCTGAGGAAATAGCTGCAACTGGGAGAGACAACAGAAGCCAGCTAAGAGTTCCGGGAAACACAATCCCCCTTGAAGAGAAATTTCCCCCATCAAGATACGGCAATGCGTTGCCCCCAGCTCTATCTATCGCCTCCCAAACGGTCGCCAACTCGCTCATTGGGTTCGTTATCAAAAAAGTAGTCTAACGAAAATTTATTAGACGCGAGCGCGCGGAAATTGATTCAAATGGCACCGCCAGTACGTGAGGCGGGAGATGGAGTCCAATCGGGAGTCTCGATTCGTCTAAGCCGTAAAATAATTTACATCAGGACCGGCGTCCGCATTTGCATATCGAGCGACGCCGACTGTAGCTTGTTTTTAATTTTAATTTAATGCTAAACCGTGACGTGTCCAAATTATGCGGAAGAAAAATCCGAGAAGACGCTGTAGTTCGGCGGGTAGTTTCTTATCTCTCCCCGCTACATTTGGTATTCCGGTCTCATTCGCCTCCGAAGGTTGCTACGCACTTTCCCATAATTCGATAATGAAAAGGGGTGGAAAGACATGACGGAGTCGAGATTGTAGTGAGCTGCGAAAGTTTTCCGAGGGCCGCCAAACTTTGAATTAGCATTAATTCCCCGGAACATCCCCGCGCCGACAGCTACAGTCTCTTTTAATTCCCGCATTATTTACATTGCTAACGAAAACAAAATTAGCGGGTTAGACAAAATGCAAATTTTAACTTGCCGCATTATGTAAAATCCTGCCGAAGCGGCAAATCTGAAGCAGCTCGCTCTGCGAACACTGAAGTGGATGATGGTACTGTTTCCTAAACAATACGGGAGCCCCATCCTCTTCACAGAACATTGAGTCAGAGGTGAAGTCTCCACTTCAGAGTTGCGATTGATTGGAATCACTGGAGCTCAATGGAGTCTTCTAGTGAAGCACTTTAGTCGGCTTATGATTAGCTCTGAAATGGCCTAGATAACGGCAGAGTGCCCCAGCATTCCGGTCTCGGGTAAGAAGACACAGAAGCACGCAGTAATCTCGAATTCTGGACCTTTATTCCTCCGCATTGCTGCCTCTCTGCAGCGCACAATTAAAATTATTGAACCACAAATATTTAAGATACGGCAAGGGCCCCAGATATTTATGTGCACAAGAATTATTATTTTAAGTGTGCACAGCTCTTAGATTTAAGTTTCGGATGCCTCGTCTCGGGACGGGAGGCACAAACACGAATCACACAATAATAATAAAATCCTGGCCGAAATCCCAGGCTGTTGGTGGCATGTTTTGTGTTCAAACATTTCTTATTATTATTATGTTTTATGCACCGCAGCTTCGGCATAGTAATATGCCGTCTGCCTCATCTCAGCACTACTCTGGAGACGGGAATTGAGAGTGTGGGAGAAGAGCGCCAATTGAAGGAAGAAATAAAGTGGGAAAGTTTATTCAAAACACATTTCCTTCATTTCTCTATATAAGCATAATTTTCTTATTCCTTGGCAATCTCCCGCCCTACTCGGGCGTGTGGGCTAGGTAGTAAGTAGCGTCTGCGTTTTCCCTCTCCTACAGCTCCGCCGGAAAAGCATCTCAACAATCAAGAAAGGAATTGCATGATTTTCATACCAAACTTCTTCGCAGATAAATTGAGTTGTCAATACATACCATACTCATGCGAGTGCGGATGCGGAGGAGAAAAACTCGTGGAAAGTGTGGAGGCACGGAAATAAGCCAGATAAGTGTTTTGCTCGAGTTTTCGAAACTTTCGAGCAATCCGTGTCTGTTGAGGCTCAAGACTTGAAGAAGCCTGCTCGTATTTCTGGGTTACTGTGGTTCGGGAAAGTTTTAAGTGCACTCTTCTGGTCTTTTGTCCAATCCTGCTCATACATGCGTATAATTTGATTTTTTATTTGAAACTTTTCCAATAATTTGTGTGTTTTTAGACCTCTCAGACGTTGAAGTATTGATCTTTAGCGACTTTTGCGGCTCATCGGCTCTCATTTCTGAACCACTTGACGTAGAGGTCTGAAAAGTTGGTCAAATCTTTTTTGTTTCAAAATAAGAGGGCTTCCTGGAGTGAAGTTATTAACTAAAAGGTCCATTTTCACATAAAAAATGGGCCTAAACCTTTGAATTCTGGTGTAAAAAAACTACTTTTGGCAGCTTCATGAAACCAGGCACGAGTGTTGAGTCTGATAAGGTCCTAAAGCTCCTTGAAGGACACTTGGATAGTATTTCTAGAAAAAAAGTTATTAGGAGGAGAAAAACAAATTTCGTTTGAGGACAACGGAACTCAAAAACCAACGTGCCAATTTCAGTGTTTCTTAATGTAAAGACTTTAAGAAGCGATTTAGCGATGTCTTTTGTGGAAGGTGAGTTATGGGGGTAAAACCGAAAATCACCTGTTTTCAGCCACTTAAGTTCCAATAGTGCTCCCCAAACCTAGGATGTCCCTGAAAGTTTCCCAAATTTCAGCCTCCTAAGTATTTCGGCGAGCGTACCACGTGCAAGCAGGGGGTCCCCCCATAGTTAAACTCAAATCGCCAGGTGAGACTAAAAATGAGTATCCCTTAGAGCTCACTCCTGGCTTTCAGTAGTTATGAAAAGAGTACAAACTTCAATTCCCTCTTGACAAACTAATTAAATTAAAAGTTATGTTTCAGTTAATAATGCAATCCAATTAATTTGCAGTATTTGTTTTTTGCATACTAATAAACAAATTGTTGGGAAAACTGCATTCCACAGCTTTTGTATTTCAATTTGACAAACACAAAGAACACTATGCAATATTGATACAACAACAATGTGAACAAAGCGACGATAAAATGCAAAGTAAAACAAAGCCTCGTCGGCGGGACGGAGTCAATCGAGCTCAGTAGCTTGGAGGGGATGAAGATAAAGTTAATAAGAAGAATTACAAAAACGTCACTGGCATTCAACATGGCAATTCATTTTAGAACTGATCCCTTTGACGTTGATTGATTGCACTACAAGGCCCCATCTCGCCAAGACCGATGCGATGTCGTCGACTCCAATCAGCGGCGTGACTTTCAGGAGCCCGCCAAAGTCGCGCTACATCTTGTTGATACGCTAGTCCTCGTTAATTAAGTGCCGCAACGGAGGCTCAGCCTCGGGCCGACGAAGACGCTCTTTTATGACGTGCCAGCTATCACTGCAGACGTTGTAAATTGCAGTCGCCGTTTAAGTTCTGTGCGCGACCCATTTCCCGGGGAATTATGGTAATTGGATGTAAAACATACAACTGCCGTTTTGGTTTTGTATCACGACCACGACGCTTTGGAGGCGCCCCGAGCTCCAGGTACACGCTCGGTATAATTGAACGAGACGACAGGCAAAGATTTTCCAGACGATTTCTTCTTGAATAAATTTCCTCCTTCTCCCCTCTCTTGGCCCATAATCGTCATCGTCTTGCAGCTTTCGGTGCACAATAATGTGGGCCAGCAGCGAAGGAGCGGCAGAGAGAAAATCAATAAGGAGCTCGGGTGACACAAAGCTGCACTCGTAATGCATTTATTGAGTCGCTATTCGTCCCCCGACAGATGTCAAGTCCTGTCCTCTTGCCCCCCACGACTTCTTGAAGCCCTCGTGTCGCACGTTTACGACCGCCTGTGGCACATGCGATTGAGCAATCAAGCGGAGGCCTGTCATCATAATTGACTTAATTGACATCAAATGATTCTGTAATACGAGTGAAATGGATGCCAAACTGTAATAATGCCGCATAATTTGTTGCAAACATAAAATGGAACGCAGACGTAGTCAGTTAAGAGGTCGTTCGTTCCTATTTTCGCGCAGGACCGAGCTAATGGCTCAGAAAGACGCTCATATCTCCATGTTTTTTCATCAGTCAGCACAAATTAGGTAATTGGAATTTGTGTTGATGGCTCAAAAGTGGCCGCGTCTGGGCGAGAGTTGCTTATTGAGGTCAAAACTCTGGATTACGCAACTCCGAGTCAATAATAATTGCTAGCTGGATTTTGATTAAGTTAGCCGGCTATAAAGAGACAATCCACGTTGAGTTCTTGGCACGAAAACTGCGGTAAATAGAGCCCAAGTAGAGCCTGAGTCACTTTTGCGAGATAAATAATTAAAACAATTTAATTTTTCTGGCAACGTGCCCGGTCACCGAACGTTGTCCTCAGCTATCTCCTTCCCTGCCGTATTTATGTGTATTGGCTCAAGTCACTAGGAGCACTTTGTGACTGAATAAAAAATTTATGAGAGTTTCTCCTCGAAGGAGTTCTCGGCCCAACAATTACAGGAAGGAGTTTGAAGAAAAATGGGCAATTCTTCAACTCGTCTCGTTTCTCGCTTCCGCAATTTTATGCGCTCACTTCGACAGCAGCCAGGCAGATGATATGTGACACGCCACAAGAGCTGTCGTAAGTCGGTTAAGAGGTCCTCGTGTTCCAGCAGCCATGACTTGCACATGTCAGTGAATAGGAAAATAAATTTTCTCTGCTTCATCAGCTAGCTATTCTCATGCACCTCCCGATAGACATGTCTGTGTCACCCTGCCTGGACGTTGAATTTTTTTTGGAGCACAAGGGGAAGTTCGGGAAGGCAGCTATGCCAATAACGTGCTATTATGTGCATGCTTTTTGTCATGGCGACACTGCGAAATTCTTGCTAGGGGACAAATTAAGTTTTAAATGCCACAAGTTTCTCTCAAAAGCTGAGTTTCAATTGAATTTAAGATAACTTTAACTCCCTTCACATACTTTTTAAGGAAGCTTTTAGAGTCGACACCGCCCAGATTCAAACAAATAAAAGGTGCTGGTCCACCGGCCACCCCAGATGATTTATATCACCGGAGGACAGTCGGAGGGATCATGCAATATGTTCTCGGAAACCAGAAACAGGAAATTGATGGCCATTTAGAGCAACTTTGACACATCGGAGAGCTCGAGTGGGTGATTTAATTCAAAAGTTATTAATAATTTATGAAAAGGACCAGTCTTACATCAGGTCCTGCATTGTTATTCGATTCAGGTGCGACACCTTATCAATTATGGAACAAAACACGCCACTCCCGGCCCGTTCTTGAATAGAATTCGGACCCGTCAGCCGTGAAAAATTCAGAGCCATTCCGCATCGGGCTTTAATTCGGGCGATTTAGAAGACGGAGCACATGCATGTCATTAATATACCATCGGTTTGGCGGTTTTTTGTGTGCAAGCCACACTCCGACCGCAGCACCGCACAAGAGCCAAATGCTGCCATGATGTGGATCGTAAAAGAGCAATCAATTGGATGTTACGTTCAGCATAAATTTTTTCTCCCGTCTCCGACCGGCTCGACGCTGCGTTGTCATTTTTGTACTGTCTTTCGCATGAACCCGGGGACATTTTTATGCAATAACAATAAAAATAATAATGATAACTGAGTGCAAGACATTAGTGGCAGCAGTTGCGGGGGAATTTAAGGAGCTTTTCTGCTCTTACAGCACACTTCCACCGAAGCTGTCAAAGCCGCTTCTTGGGCTCCTTGTGCCGTGTGCGCGTTCGGGTGGGCAAAAACGAAAGGTTGCAGGCGAGCCAGCAAGTGTAAGTAATAATTTATGATATTGGCTGCTGTTGCGAGCACGGCTGGGAGAGCGAAATTGACATTTATTGACTGTTTTTGTGTCGCACTTTTGTCCCTTCATTTCCGCTGATTTTTTCATGAACTAGCCTCCGTGCAGCAAACTTAGTTGATAAGCACATTGGGGCTGTTTGAGGGGGAACTTTTGTCGACTTTTTCAAAGGGAGGGATTTTCTGACTTCCCAGAAGTAGTTCTTATAATTAGTTCTTCAAAAGAGCTTAGAACGTTACCGAGACCCCACCTGTGCTTCCTGGAAGGTTGCAAAAGGAACATGAGCGCCTTTGCAAAGTTTACCTTTCAGCCTTGCTTCCCCAGAAACTTGGAGAGAGAGTCACCCTTGCCCATTAACTCCCTATATTTCCATATAATGTTTCCTAATTGTTTCCAAATAAAACCAAAAACTACAAAGTACTATCTTGTTGAATAAACAGCTCCCCATATGTTGCTGCACATGAGAGGTTGAAAGTTCAAACTAATTTCTGCACATAAAAGGCTCATTCACTTGTCGTTGTCATCGCTTCGGAGCAAGTTAGCAAACAGCCAAAGTACACACGGTTGCTAGACAAAATACAACATTGCAAAATACAGCATTGTTTAACGCATATCTGTGTTACTTGCTAGCTCGAGTCGGTGTTTTTGCCGAGTTGTAATTTCAAGTTTGCACTTTGCATTGCGCAATGAATTTCTACAAAATATTTTTGAAATCCACTCCCAACGGCGAGACAAGCTCGATGAAGCCCCCGTTGGCGGGTCTTTTAGCCTGCTTCTTGCAGCTGAAAATCCAGAGAAGGGGCGTGGAACCAGCTCACGATTAAGAGCTGCCAGGCGGGGTCCGCCCCTGCCCAGCTCGCTTGCAGAATGGCTAGAAACAGTTTACGATCTAATTTGCAGCCTCGTTCAGCAGGATTGTGTTTGGAATTCAAAATGTTTGCACAACTTGCACCTGAGTTTATTAGCTGTTCTCTTTGAGGATCTCTCTTCTGTCGAACGACCAGGGTGATTAACAGAACAACATTACAAGAGTCGTAGTCTAACGTGCTGGAGCAAATGGAGCGAGTCTCAACTCCGGCTCTCGCATTTCAAATCAATCAAATCAGGAACCTTTCAATGTGGTTTTGTTGCCAGCTGTATTGTTTTTCTGACAACCTCGACATTTCTCCTTCTTGTTACCAGCATGTTCTTGGTAATGAACGGACATAAGACAGGAACCGACTTCGTAACGTCTTGGACGTTATGGACAGTTTTCAAATGCAGGGCTTCCAACTGATCTTTGGGTCATACGAGCGCTATGACAGAGATGGAGGGAAGCCCGATATTACTCGAGGAATTACCTCATCTGCAGCATCGTATGAAATTGCCCAAAATTTTGTAATTTGAAAAGTTTACAACTTTGCAACAGAAATATAAGTGATACAAAAAGTTTATAGAGCGTTAAAGCAGCGAGTGTAGGGAAAAGCGCAAACTTTTTGCTGCTGCTGCAGCACTTCATAAAATTAATTTGAAACTACTAAATGAACGCAATTGCCTGCCTCCTGCAACTTTAATTTTACACTTTTATTGCTTCTTCCCCTTCATGCCGATGCCATTTTTCGTGGTTATCGGGAAGAGAGAAGAAAGGTTTTGATTCTCCTTCTTGTGAATGCAGTTGATTGACTTTCTGTTAAAACTTGCTTCTTCCTCTTTTGAGAATTGTTGGAGCATCTACTGCATTGTATTCATTTAAATCCGCCCAAAATGAAAATTTTTACAATCCGCAAAAACAAAGTAGAGTAGATCTGGAAATCCCTAACGAGCTCCAGAGGACTGTCTCTCATTGGAGTGACATTTTGGGCACAAACGGTGATGAAGAGGAAGCAATCAGTCAGTTTTCGGACGACATGGCATACTAACGACACCGACGAGTTGTGAGACGCAGGCAAGGCACTCGCATATGGGAGAAAATTAGCCATCAACGGAGTCGATGGGTGCCGGTAGAGACGCGCAATCAGCAACAAAAGCATCAAAAGCTACTGAATGGTAATTCCGAGCTATTCAGCCGAGAGTGGAGGCGCGCACATATAACTGTAGGAAGCATCTGCGACAAGTTTATTAGGTTTCTTCCGATGAGCGAGCACGCATTCCACACTTACTTGCGATATCATCATTCGGGGACGAGGGCAATATGTATTATGCTCGAGCCTTTTATTATTTACTCGTACGCAAGTCGACGAAGGGATTATAAAGCTGTAAAATTTGGGTCTACGGAGCCAGTTGCGGAAAAAGGCTCAATGGAATGTAGTCACTTGTCAATCACACGCGTCTAGACGAAAGATTGAGGGGGCATAAAAGAGCTATTTTGACAGATGGGCGATATGGAAATCGGCAGAACGTCAGATTCCATCAATTACTCAAGTATTTGGCTCTGGAGTGGCACTTCAGAACGGCAAATTTATCTCTCTCGGAGCGAGACTAAGCCACTGTAACCGTTTCAGCCATTAAAAACTTTATCTCGTGAAAATAGATCACCGTTCCCAACTTTTCATCTTCGTAAATCCACTTTGAGACAGTTTTCCACAGGTGAAAGCATTCGTAGAGAGACGAGCCCGGGGTTGCTGGTACTCGGATCAGAGTAGAGACCGTTGATGAGGAAAATTGAATCGAAAATTTTCCTAAAATATCAGGAAATAAATTTAAACTGCTCTTTGTAAGAAAATTTAACTTGCGAAATTTCTCATGGTCCCTGATAGCCTTAAATTTACTTTACTACCAACGCGTTTCCTGAGAGTTCAGGTCGAAAAAATGAAAATTGGAGAAAAATAATTTTGAACCAAAATTTTGAAAATGATAATAATAAAAGTCAGCTTTCTCAGACTAAATTGGAGGTTATATTGGATGTAGATGATTCATAAAATGGCTAAGCTTAGTTCAGATTTCGGGGTGGTTTATGATCTAAAATATCCCTTATTCTATTCTTTAACACAAATTCAGTCTATCCTCTCTACTGATGTCTCAAAGTTGGCGCTAAGCTTTTCCAGAAAATCGAAGATGGTCTCCAAGCCTGCATTGGTGTGATTTTTGGCGTTAGTGGCTGAGAACCTCCGCGAGTCAAGATCCCAGGTTTCAGAGTGGAAAATAGAGAAATCAATTTTTGACCAAATATTTTTAAAATGACCAAACCTCGTTAACGAAATCTTAATTTCAGAGTTTTCGATGAAAAATTTTTTTTCGAGAAAATGGTGCCTAACTAGATGTATTTACCTCAATAAATGCAATTGCGTAGATTTTGGCCTAGAAAAGTGGAAATTGGAGAAAAATTTTTTGACCCAAAATTTTGAAAATCACCAAACCTCCACTCGTTAAGAAAATCTTAATTTCGGGATTTTTGATAAAAAATTTTTGTCGAGGAAATGGTCTTAAACGATTAAGTTTTCCGCATTTCCTGACATTTCGGGCTGAAAAGTGAATTATTTTGCTCAAATACAAAAATAGCTCTCAGAAACCAGGAACTCCCGGGCTCTGAGCTTCCCAACCCAACTAGGAGAAGCTATCGCTCCACCGCATCTTACTCGGAATCATTACTTTACCACTACGACACACTGCTCTTTAACATGAAATCCTTTCTTTTCATAAGTCTCCTAGATTTATTGTCTGAAAGTTGCTCGTTATCATCCTGGGCCGCTTTTAAAGATCCCAGCGCCAACTCCGCTTCTGCTTGGCCTAGTCCCATCTCTCGCTATCGCACCACATCATTGTCGGCGCGGCGTGCGCTGAAGGTGCGGCAAAATATATTGTTTTTCCCCCAAATTTATGTCTTTTAATATTTAAATAATTATATGTTGTGCGATTAATAGACACACTCACACGTACTCACACTCATAACGCCTTATTGTTTTCGCCCTCGCTCCGGAGAGATGGAAATAGTTCCGAAAGATGATGGCGGAGGCAGAATAATGTGCGAGCAACAATGGGAACATAAGTGAATAATGTGGCTGCGGTTGATTGTTAAGTTGAGCAAACATACGTGTAGAGCCTACGTTACGTCATCGCAAATATTATCTCATATATTATCGGATAACCTGTCTCTGACTCTACATAATACATGAAGGCTGCTGAACACCTTGGGATTCTTCCAAAAAACAGTCGTTTCGGCGTTCGCGAGCGAGGAAGCGCCGCCATGATGCAGAGGAGAAAACGAAAGGAGGAAGAATATACAATAATAAAACCTCTCCTTGCCACAGCCTGCCAGCCGTTGCGATATAATAGCTCATCTCATGGGTGTCATTAGAACGAACGGGATGCCTCTACGCATGAATTGATGAAACCCGCCGATGCCGAAACTGCCTCTGGTGCCGGAAACAAAGGATTGAACCATGCGCTGCGCTCAATGATTTTTTCATCACTCTGCCTAGCAACTCGCGTGTGTGCTCATTTATTTATACGCAAACATTTCCCCAGCAAATATACACAATGAATTACTAACCAAGCGACTGCTCGTGGGAGCGAATATCAAACTTTTTTTTATTTCCAGAGATCATAATACGTGCCATTGTTATCGCTTTCAATCAAACTGGCCTCCTGTCCATCCCCAGGTGGAGTCGGGAGGCTGCGTTGGCTGGATTGGGGTGACAATTTGTGGATATGAACGTGGAAAACAAATATCATAAATATTAGAGAGACATTTTTTTCCTTCTTTTTTTTTGTCAGCTTCAATATTTTGAAAAAATAAATTAAATCAAGCAAAATCGATCATAAAGCTAAAGGGTACAAACTTTGGGGGCCCCTAGTTTCGTCCCTGTATATAATAGGAGTCATATGTGGTAGCATGATTTGCTAGATTTTACACAGGCTACAACATACCTAAATTTCAGCTCAATTGAATGTAATGCACCCTTACGGACCATGTCCTACATTATGCACAAAACCGCAGCTCTCTAGCTCTTCTGGTTCTTGAGTTACAAAATGTGGGACGAAACAAAATTTTCCCCTTGAGTAGAATTTTTGCATCGAAAAAATGGTGGAAAACCAGAAGCTTGAATTTGTCAGAAGTAACTTTTATATCAGAAATCTTTAAAAAATTCACTCCTCAATGCCTGAGAAGCTCTCAACTAGACCAAACTATATTATTGACAATTTTTATCAAGTCTCCTTCTGAGTCCCACAGAGCTGCCATTCTCCAAGACTATCCTGAAACTTTTGATTCCTGAACCTCTGCCAAATTCCCTCCTGGATGTAATAAATCGTGGGAAATCACCAAAGTTTGATTGCTTCGAGTGAAATTCTCAACTTGTATGTCCTCCCATTCTTAACTTTTGACACCTTCCACCCACGCATCAGCTCACAGCGACTTGCCATCACCTCAAATGGCTGTGGAGCGGAGACATAGGAGTGCAGGGAAATGTGCTTCAGAGTGGAAAACAAATTGAATCAAAGTTCATCATTTTATTGTCGGGGTTGGTAATAAAATTGGAACTTTTTTTGCCCTGAGCTCACTGAAATCGAAAGCAGAGAATCCGAAAGATAAACTCTTGCCAATTCTGCGTTGCAGGGAGGAAATGAGGGAAAAGTGTTGTTTCCGTGGGAGAAAAACGAAGGAAGTAGACGAGAGAGAAGGAGATAATCAGAGGAGCTGGAGAGGAGAAAGTGCCATTCCATGTTAATCATGCAAGGAACTCCTTTTATTACTTACTTCTGCTCGACTTCCTGCAGCAGTCTGCATCTTTTTTGCTGAGTCTACGGAAGGCGGGGAGTTTTCTGCGTGCGTGATAGAAATGTTCCTCTGAAGCCTTTCAAAATAGCTCAAAATGAAGATGTAATCTTTTTAAATCAATGGATGTCGACCGAGTGCGGCTTCTGATACGTTTAATCATCATTATCCAGATGCAAACTGTTCGACATCCTCCTTGACTGACACGAGAGAAATAGTATGAATTTTTCATAACACATCTGATGATTTTCCAGGTAGACAGATCTTATTTTGCCAGCACGATGGTTGATTAAAACTGTTGATTCTTCCGACGAGAGAGAGAGAGCACTTTTTTTCGCTCGCATCACGATGAGGATACAGTCACATTTGCTTCCGGTTATCTCGCCAAACGCATGAGCAGGCAAAAAACCAAATTAAAATTCAATGGGAATTTTGTGCAAAAGTGTGATATGGCGAAAATGAATGACGTGACATTTAACAAAGTCGAGGGCGGGAAACGCCAAATTGGAATGGAATTCGGGAAATGCTGAGAGAGGAGCATTTGATGAGGCTAATTAAATGATTACAGCGCGATAGCTCGCGCTCACTTCGCCTAGATTAATGGTGGTCAGTGTGGAGCACTAAAAACGTGAATTCAGTCCATAAATTTCCACCTTTCAGCGTGCTCTTGGGGATGTTGAATTGAATTTAGCAATTTAAAATTCTTCCGCTCCACCCGTACGTATCGCAAGCGCCGCTGAATAACACCTTTTAATCAGCACGCCTTATCAATTTTCCAATAAATTAAAATGATTTACGACTCCTTAATCAGATCCAGAACGAGTAAATGCTGCACGCAGACAACGAAATCCGGGTCGTCTTATTGTTTCCAGTCACGCAATGCTCAGTGGAACTGCTTTGTGGGCGAAGCGAGCCTTCAAGTGGCGCTCTTCTATTTCTAATTCGATTTGGCTCGTTCATGGGGCTCGTTCAGCAAAAGCAGTTCCTTAAAACATGTTTAAAGCTTAGTCGGGGACTAACGAATTTTAGTCCATTTTCCATTCAGCTTTGTTGTAAAAGTCAGGTCGAAGTCCCAAATTCCATCACTGCAGAAACTTATTGGACCCCTGACTTTGATCTCACAGGTCATAGAGTCTCAATGGAAAGGGATGGAAAGGGTAACATCTGCCCAAGTTTCAGCTCAACTGGTTGAATTTGAAATTTCGCCCTTCTATTCGCCAGGGGAAGTCTTGGGTTGCCACAGACGGACGGATGGACATTTCGGATACACACTCAAAATTGATGAAAGTGCACTTAAAATAGCTTGTTTTCAAAAGCTTCCTTTTTAAAGGAGAGAAAGTTTCTCGGAGACAAGGCACTTCCATAAATCTCCCAACTCTTCAATATTAACGTGAGGACGAACAAAAAGACGTCGTCCTAAATTTATTTTCCCTTCCACGGTTCAGAAATTCCTCACACAAATTAGTCTCAAACAATGATTTTCCGATTGTGCAAGAGGTAGAAGAGCAAAGAAAGCGGCAGTACGCAGTACCCACACAACTTATCATTGTGCCGAGGAGCAATTTATGACCAAACTTTGGCCAGCTACCTGAAATGTGTGTTTTTCCGCTCCTCTCGACTTCGACAATTTTATTCCACAGCGGAGAGATATTTCAGTGGGTGACAAACCAAACTTGGTCATAGTCTATGCAGCGTCTCAAGATTCCGAAATTAATGTCCGGGAGGGGGAAATCCTGATGCACGACTCGGTCAGCAGAACATCCTCTTGTAGTAGCAAACGTGCATGACATTCGTGAGCACGTACACGCCGACGAGACAGCACTCAATTAGGTATTCCCTTTGTGTCACTTGACCCTTGTACAGAGCCCGCGTCGATTCAATCAGTGTCCAGCATATGGTCGAAAGTAACATAATGCATTCAAATTGGAGCGACATCCTAGACACAGTTCCCTGCAAACGCACGACAGAAAATCAATTTGGGGATGTGAAAGTTTGCGGAACTGCTCACCGTCCATATAGCTAGGCAGTAGGAGAGGGAGGATTCGATATTGAGGACGTTGTAGATTGTTTGCAGGTCCGACTGGCACAGTGGGGACTGCCATGGTCCGATGGCGAGAGGGTAGCAGTACCGGAACGGCTGCTGGACGTGGATCATCCAGAACTCGAAAATTTTGAAGCCCTGTATGCGAAAACCGACGTGGTTGTAGGGTTCACGGGTTCCAGCTACTCACCGCAGCTGCCAGAGAGTAGAGCAGCATAAAGAGCCTGGCTTCAACGAAGAGGGAGAGCAGGGAGCAGGTGGAACTGAAAATTTGGAGCGAGCAAACGTCCATGGCTAAGTTGACCCGGGAGTGGAACTAAAACATGTCTGTTCGTCGGATTGAGAGCCGGTTAAAAACTCTACGGTTTTTTGTTTTCAAAATTATTCGTAAGTAATTCTAACCAGAGTTTGTGAATATGGATGTGAGCAGTGACGGAAATAAGCCCAAGGCACAATATGTTTGGGGGATCCCCGAAAATCTCTATCAGGTCCCCTAAAAAAAAGCAGGCATTCGCATCGTTTTTTTAGGTCGAGAGGCCCCTCTTTGAGGATGAGGGGGCCCCTTTTTTAGCCACTAAGGGGCCCCTTTTGAATAAAAAATAAACCACTTTTATGTTTTACGAGGAGATTTGGCAAACTGAGGGTTTAAAATGTCTGCCTTTGGCAGAGGCTCTAGGCATGTACCTAGTGTGCCTATATGTAAATCTGAGCCTCAGCATGCTGTTACTCAAACAATTGAATGATGGATGTCTTCAACTTATTCATGAACTAAGATCTAATGAGCTGGCTTTCAGTCTCATCTTGTTTTGCTCTTCATTAAAAGCAAAAGAAGACGAATCTCGATGGGCTTTACATTCAAATAAGAGCAGGTATCGTTGATTTTCCCGTCAAAGATTTTTGGCAAAAATGGGTCTCGCTTTCGAAGAAGCAACGGCTCTTGTTCTGTCCAAAGCTGAGCTCAAATTCCTGCACAAAATACTCTCCAGTGACGGCAGCTTCGTAGAATTGCTCAAAGACTCGGAGAACCTCATCAACGTGCTCTTTGGTAGGCAGCTCTCCAATTCCTTTGAGTTCTTCATTCCTTCCTTTGCAGGAGTCATAGCACACGCTGCTACGAGCAAAAGGTTTTCACTTCCGCGAATGCAATTAATTAGCGCATGTGCACGCAAGATCGGGAGCAGTGCCAGCATCGTTACGAGTTGCGGGAAATCGTGGGAGTTTAGAGCGAGGACAGTGAGAAAGCTAGTCAAGTACCTCAGAGATAACTTCAAGCGATGCCCGGGAAGGTAATCGAACTGCGTATTGACCTCATCATCGCACGCCTTTGTAGCCTGGAGCTGAACGTGATTTGTATTCTGAGGAAGTTCCTCACGACCAGCCCGAGGTTTCATGAGGCGTACACGAGACGAGCCATTACATACTTCATCCTCGACATCATGGAGTTGCTAGTTAGCAGATTTGCCGAAGACAATGACGGCACATTAGCCGGCTGGATGAACGTTTTAATTGAAACACTTGAGGTGCAGCGAACGGTTTCGCTTTACTTCATCTTCACATGGGCTGGGCACGAGCAGGCTTTCAGGGACGTCTTCCAGATGTTGATTTGCGTGTTCCAATCAAGACCTGATTTGCGCCTAAAGACGAGCATCGTGTGGAGCATATTGAGGAGCACAACTGGGGAGGCCGTCTGGAAACGTGTGACCTCCAAGTACGGCTTCGTTCGCTACCGCCTCGAGTACGAAGTGATGGGGGTGGAAATCGGGTGTCATTTTAATCAGATGTTCCGAGAGCAAAAGCAACAGATTACGAAGGCTGTAGGTGACAAACGGCATCTCCTCCGACTGCTGGCGGAGGAACACGAGATGCGGAGGCTTTGCGAGTTGTTCGACACAATCAGGGGATGTCAGAGACACGAGCACTTGACGTGGGTTCACGATATGACGAGGACATTGCTGACAGCCAAATCGAACCGCCACCGTGCCAGCTCCAGTAAAAATATCAATCAATTCTGCCCCCACTCGAGTAATCACAGGCATCAGCCACATGATCCCCTTCAGCCAGCTTAATCATCGATTGACCCGGAATTGGGCCGAAACCGTGTCATCCCACTGCCCTCAGTTCGGCTCTCCATGTGCTAAATATAGCTTTGCAGCTGAAGAACTCATATCCGTGTTTCGCTCTCCCCGAAGACATTTCGAATTCCGTTTCACGCGTTCATCGGGGGCTTTTAGCGTAAAACAGAGTGGTGATTGATTTTACGAGCTCCTATTTTTCTCTGACATCGGTTTTCAAGCCTAGCTTTCCAATCCCACTTTGACCACCAGAGACGAAGCTAGCTAACATAGACGATCTAAAGACAGAGGAATATTTTAGAAAAAAAAAGACACAAAAATGGTCTCCATCCTGAGCGACGAAGGAAAAACTTTTCCCAAGCTACGTAATCGTCCATTTTCGTGGAAAATTTGCACGGCATATATTTTATGACTTTTTAGAAAGTATTCTAATTTTTTGAGGACTCAACTTAAAATAGAAAAAGTAGGCTTAATCTATCAGTTGTTTGAAGAGGCAGCAAAAAAATTGGTTTGGAATTTTCATAACTCGTCTTTTAGGAAAAAAGTTGTAAAAAACTAAGCGTCCTTTTCATGCGTGCGTAACGCTTTCTGTTTTTCGACGTTTCTCTAGGAAGACGAATTATGAAAAATCCCAAACCAATTTTTTCTGCTACCTTTTCATACAACTAAAAAATTAAGCCTACTTTTGCCGTTGTCAGTTGAGTCCTCCAACAGTAATAAAAAATATCCGGTGCAAATTTTTTGCGAGAATAGACGTAATGTTGCCTAATGGCTAAAAAATTGCTAGTAGCTTTTTTTTATGGCACCAAATTCGTCCATGATGCATTAGTGGGCTCTATGAGTTTCTGGGAATCCTTAATCCTGGAGACTGCTATTTTAGGAGGATATTTGAGCAGGGTTTCAAGTAGTGACGGATTTAACTTTCGGAGGCCCTATTCACAATATGTTTGGGGGCCCCCAAAAATCTCTAGGAGGGCCTCTAAAAAAAATTTGTTATCGCTAACAACAAAAAATCTGGCGCTAGCATTTTTTCGAGGTCGAGGGGGCCATTTTTTTAGCCACTAAAGGGCCCCTTTTGAAGAAAAAATAACCACTTTTATGTTTTAGGAAATGAGTGGAGGAGATTTGGCAATTTGAGGGTTCAAAATTTTTTCCTTTGGGGGAGGCCCTAGGCAAGTGCCAAGTGCGCCTACATTTTAACCCCTCACTGGTTTCAAGAATATGGGGTGTCTTCGTAGGGTGCTCCTCTAATGTTTGACCCCAGTTTCGCCACTGCTGACCACTAACCGAATCTTTCCAACCACCTGCCAGAGAAACGGGTCTGAAAGTCGCAGTCATTCGCGAGAGTAATTAAAAATGTCATGCTAGGAGCGCGCAGGTACCATTAGTGCGTGACAGGGGGAAATTAAAAGCATGTTTGTGATGTCTTCGGATTTTCCAGCGGAAGGCAATCCGCTTCTCATTTTCCACTCCACTCGCCGATTCCTTCTCCCTCCCCGATTTAATAGTTTGCAGCCCATGTGGAATTAATATCTTAATTTTCAGCATCGTTCCGTGCCGGACAAATGTGAATGTCAGCAATTAAAGTGTTTTACACTGCTCACTTTCATGGTTAGAGGTGTTTTTCCCCCAACACACACACGCCGTTGCGCGCTCTGATTTTACGGGGGTCACGTGCGCCCGAGAATATGTGTTTTCTTTGTGCCCGCACCAAGTCGGGGCAGCAGTTGAGTAAATAAAGTTAGTTGCTGCTGCTGGCGGTGCGGCAAAGCCACACAGGAAGTGATAAAAATCCTGCACACGCGTCTCTAATGCAGAAAATTGTTTTACGATGGCAAAGTAAATCGTTCGAGTGCTAATTTGAAGCTCGTAATTTATGATGTCGAGGCTCGAGGCCTTCTCGGGAAAATTCTTTATTTACTGCATTTTTATCAATTTTGATGGGTCCAATATGTCCGTCTGTTTATCCCTCCGTCCATTCGTCCGTCCAAGTCGCAAAGGCTCCAACACTTCAAGAGCTAGAGACCTGCAGTTGGCATGTATGTGGACGAAAGGTTTTGGTTTTTTTAAAAAGACAGAAGGGCAAAATTTCAAATTCAACCCATTGAGCCGGAATTTTGGTAGCTGTTGGATGGTAAGTCTCTATGACCTGAGGGCTCCCAAAGCAAGTATGAGCCGAAAATTTTTAACCCCAATTGAGCTGCCAAATAGCAAGATATCCTTCTAACATATATTGAGGCTCCTTGACCTTTGGGATGAAAGGAAGGGGTCCAAAAAGTTGTGCAGTGACGGAATCAAGAACGAAAATTTCCCTTTGAGCCCCCTTCCCTTTAAAACAAAGCCCGATCAAAAACTCTCTTTTGAACATGTTTTTGTTGTAAAATCAGCTACTTAGTTATTAATAAAATTCCGGGAGAGCACATGGGCTCATCCCTTCCAGGTATTAAAGTAATAGCCCAAAACGATAAATGTCAGTCTGTTGACTCTGCAAATCCCCTATTAAATCAAGTCCCACTAGCCAGAACTCGTTACTGCCACATATCCCGTTCCTGCGGGGGACTCGAAAGCTCGAAACGAAATCGATATGCCACACTAATGCATCCATTAATAAACAATGAGCGAGTCCTCCGAAGCCTGGTAGCGCATTATCTGGGTTCTTTTTTTGCCGCTGTTCTATCTTATCTCTGCCTCAATGTTCTCCTTCTGCGAATGGCCTGACCTACAATATAAAACAACCTCACAAAACTTTGAGTTGTTTGCTACAACGTGCACAGAAAAAAAGGAAAAGGAAAATAACAACAACGCTAACCAAAGAGATATAATAAAACTTTTATGAGGCAAAATGTCTTCTATGTTAATTAAGCTAATGAATGTTGTGTATCGTGTTATATCTTCATTCCCTTATAGAAAACGGAGAATTGCGAAGATAAAAAAGCGAAAAATGTGGGGCAGCAAATGCGAGGCTTGCGGAATTCTAAAATTTACGCAGTAAGGAAACCCCAGAACTAGCAATGGCTCAGTTTGCGGGCTGCTGGCTGCTGGCAGAAAAATTGTTTTTAATGGAACGACTTTGTTCGGGCAGATTGAAAAGGAAATGCGGCCTGCGGTGCCGCTTTTCTCTGCCAAACAACCTGGATACGCCCAAAAGGCCCGATAAATATTAATGGGGCCCTAATTAATATCGAGTTCAACTTTTTCCAGGAACCCGAATCACAAGTTAATAAATTGCCGCCCGAAAATCCGAGCTGTCACGGCAAATTATGCAGATCCATGGACAGGCGGGCTCTCTCCTGTATTAAATTTCAATTAATTCAATTATCATAATTACAAGGGGACGTTTAACTTGATGTCAATCGCGCGGCAGTGCAGCGACCAGTAATTAGCCACGCCCCCTAAAACATGCGCAGCCCAGTTCTAATTGACAGCACACCTCGGTAGACATAATGAAACCTGCCAGCCACTGCCGGAAATTTCGATGTGTAATCGAATTAGAGGAAATCAAATTATATCGTTATTATTAATACTTACATTTATATTGGCACCGTTTCGCTAGACGACGTGATCGCAATTTTTCTTCTCCCTTACTTTTGTTTTAATGCGCAGGAAAGTGTCATGGCCCAGAGACCTATCGCACGACCTCGTCATGCGGGTGGAATGAAGTCGAGTTGAAATCAAAGCACGTATCTGATTACTAATATGACACCATGAATGGGAGCGAATTTCCATTGTCTTAGCCTGTTGCCTTGCGTCAGCTATCGAACTTTAGACTGTAGAAGGGGGCTCCGTGGGATAGAGGCGAAGAGGAAGAAGGAAGAAAGGTGTTGAAGATGTAGTTAACAGAACAAATCTGATCAGAGAGGCGTGGGAGATGGAAATTTGAATCAATTGCCGCCCATTCTTCGATTGCAGATCGACTGGATAATTAAAACTCGGGTGGAATTAAAATTTCCTCCTTCTTCTGCGGCGGAGGAGAGCATCAAAACCTAATTAATTCCGTGCACGGGCCAGAACTTTGCATTTCTATCGAGTTTCTCCAAATCACTTAATAACGAAATTACTCCGGCTCACTTTTCGATCTAATTCGCCGCTTTGCCTCGCAGTCCTCGTCGTAGCAGCACGAAGTGGAGATTTTGGGCCGAATACAGAGTCTCTAATTAAGTTATTGTGTGTGAGAGTCGGAAAAGCAGCAAGTCAGGGCCGCAAGAGGGGAGCATCTGCGACACAGGAGCCCCCTGGATGCGGGTCTGGGAATGGCGCGAAAGCTGGTGGGTCGAAAACACAAGCAAGAGCGGTAACAAGGATGAAAATTAGTATGTACATTGAAAGTTGGAACGTGCGATATGAATCGACACAAAGTAACCAACAATCAGTGGCGCATTCGAACAAAGTACGTTTGGAAGGGGCGACGGGAAAACCTCGACAGCGCAAATGGGCGCTAGAACCCGTGTTCTTTATTACTGTGCCGACGTTTGCCATCCATTCGAAATACATTTCCAGGTAATCCTCGCTCGCTGACGGGCGAGCGTGTGAGGTTCGCTGGAACTGCCAATCGGCGAGCACCGAAATATGCAAAATGGAGCGAAAGGGATTTAATGAAAGGGTGTGAAATCACGCGATTAAAATTGATGGGCGCGAATTTAAAGTTGAACGGAGAACTTTAAAGTAGCAGTCAAATCGATTTAACAAAAGTTCCAGACAATAACAATGAGGCAGGTCTCTGAAGTTTGAAGCCTAATCTGCCCCGCGACCTTGCTGTGCTTTTGCTGGCTGTGACTGCGCCTCGGGGTCGGGGAATTGCACAGAAATCTGGCTCTGTGCTCTCTCGCATGTCAATTATGAATTTATTGTCGATGGTTGGAGGCGTGCATGTATTTTAATTGCTTTATGTAGCGATGAACGGAGCGACTAGCGATCTGAAAACGAATATCGCGGAATCCAATAAAAGCTTTTCCATTGTTCTGATTTGCCGCAACGCCGAAAAAAAAAACTGGCCACTAAACCCGAATTTTGATGCGGTTTTTGACATGTTTGCTGACAGACAGACGGAAAAGGAGCACGATTCGGGCCTCGCAAAAAAAAGGACTCGCAGCGTTGACTTATTTATGTATAGCACACCACCCTGCCGCTTCCATGAATTTATATTCGTATCAGATATGGGTGAGGCGCCTCCAGCAACTTGTTCGGAGAAAGTGAAGAAGGAAATGGAAAATAAATTTCAGCCAAGTGAAGCTTTTATTGAAAATTATTTTGCCTCCTCTTATCTGGATCAAGGTCCGAGGGTGTAGATTTGAGCCATTAATTTTTTTCGTGCACCTTTATAATTACGCCCAACCCTCCCTCCTACTTACCCTATCAAGATCAATTGCACCTTGGATGTTTGTTCTCGATTTCTTTTACAGATTTGATAATTACCCTTCTCATGACCTACGGCAATCCATTACAAGAAGGGTGAAGCCACACGCCAACCCAGGTGTGGGTGAGCGACGAGAGAGTCGGACAAGTTTCGGGGTGCTAATAAGCTGGTGTTTTGGTCAAAGAGGAAGGACAAGTTTGGCGACGCCCTGTAGGCAGATATAGTCGTAAACAAGACTCTTGTCTCTCTGGTGGGATTTCGATTTTCAACGACATCAATTGGATTTCACCCGAATTCAAAGAAATGGCAAGTTATCCATACCTGAATGCCCCAAGGACGGAGCAAAATTGGCAGCATAAACAGCATAAACAAAAATCAATAGAGAAGTTCGTGTCTGCGCCTCAACGTGGGTATTATTTGACATGGAGAGGATTCATGGTAGAAGGTAATCGACGACGAAGGGAAACAAGATTATCAATCTGTCAGTTTCCCTTCACTCTATCCGCTACTCCACATCGGATTTCATCGACTCTGCTTTGTTTGCGCCCTCTAAGCACCATAATATTATGTACTTTGGCGGCTAACCAGCTCACTGGGACGCGGACAGTCTGCGCCCAGAAGTTCCCCTCGTTCTTAAGTCTCAGCAGGATCGGGAACTCCCCGGTCCCAGGGTGCCATTAGACGCGGGCACGATCCTTGATTCGAATCAATGCGGCAAAACGACGAATTTGTGGCGCTGCTCTTTGATGACGATGATTGAATGTAATATTTCACGGTTCAGAAGCCCTTCCATTATGCGTGGTTGTGCGCTAAAAAGGTTTTATCTCATCGTCATTTTTTATTAGTCCGAAATGCGCTGGCTGTAAAAATTGTGTATCCTTAAGGCGCATTAAATAACTTTTTAATGGGAAACCACTGTCCCGCGCAATAGCAATAAAGTTTGGTCAAAGAGCTTGTCAGCTTGCCGCATTCTTTTGAAAAAAACAGCTGTCTTGGCCCAGGGGGAATTTAATTTTCCCTCTCTCCCACCGCGATTCTTGAGAGCCCTTTTCCGTCCCATCCCTGGTGGGCATGGACTTTATACCGACCATAAGCGACTCCGCATTCTTCTTCTTCTTTGGACGACGTCTTAAAAGGCTAAATCGTCTCGAAGGCTATTAACATTTTTATGGGGCAAGCGTTGCAAAGCGGGGTGTTGACGCAATTCCTGTTTTTGACTTGTGAGAGAAGGGTATCTTTTTTTTTCTCTTCAATACGAGAGACTCTGAAGCCATGCAGTCGACGAAGTAATTAAGGATCGCTGCTAACAAGGCAGCCAAGAGCGAGAAGTGAAAACTCGTTTATGCATTCTGGCTTGCATGACCGAAACCCCAAATTGCTTCATCAGAAAAATGGATTTCAGCGAAAACAACATGCAAACAACACGGGTCGGAAAATCCTCGTGAAAACCAATTACAATTTATTTAACAAGGCTGCAGTGGAGCTCGAGCCTGGTAGCATTTACAGCGAGCTGAACTCTGAACTCGCATGCCACGTTGTTCTCTTAATTGTGTTTTGCGTAAATACTGTAGACAGGCTCAGTCGTGTCGGCTCTCACTTCCCCTCTGCCAGCTCGACTTTCAGCGCGTGAAAGTCGTGCAAGTGTTGAGGGAACATCGTAAACGACCACGGTAATTACGTTTATGTGGCAAACTCTATCATGGTGACTAAGCAACAATCTTCCATCGCACCGTTAATCGGCTCCGTTCGGTTTATTTGTGGCTTCGGAGCCCAACAACGTCCTTAAAAGCCTACTCACATGCATATTTTAGCACAATTACCAATTGCGTTTCCTCATCACCACTCCGATGGGCAGCTCACGAGTTTGAGCCTAATGGAATCATTAAAATTTGATTCTCCAAAACCAAACACGCCCACGCATGGACTTGATTACGTGTATTTGACGGTTTTGCATCAATTAATTACGCTCACTCTCCATTGTTCTAATTAGACACGATTGTGATTAATTCCAGCGCTCGGCCAGGCAACCACAGACCCATCTCCTGCTCTTTGACTTCACCAATTAAACAGGATGCTCATTTGGAAGCGGTTAATTCGAAGCAGATCAGAGATGGCGTCTGGATTTTTGCTCGACGTCTAGGAGAGCAGGGGCAAGCTAGCGAGAACCGGAAAGAAGCCAAGAGCCCCCAGTCACTCATCGCCCACATTGTCCTCGTCCCTTTCTAAACAACTGAATGCAACATGGGCTTTGACATTTTTAATATCCGTTTCATCTAAACCATGTGAAAGTGCCCGGAGCATCCCGTACATGCGTTCCACACACGGGCTTCGGCGTTTTTTACTCCATGCAATCGTCCTGATGATCAGAAAATTAAATGCAGGAAAGAGCTAGAGAGAAATGGGAAAGAGTAATGAATGGAGGATGACAATGGGCGATTGGGGATGCAAAAAAAATGCAAAATCACTGCACTTTAGTCGTTGATGTACACACATTTCCGACCTTCGGAGCGTCACTGCAGTGGGGCAGAAAAAAACGAATTACAAATGGCATAAACGGCGATAATAATAGATTTTTATGGTGATTGCGAGTGCACCAAAGTAAAGAGATGTTGGTTTTTGTGAAAACAACTCCCATTGTTCTGCAGAGCTGTGCATCAGGCTCCTGATTTGACGTCATCCTCATGCGTGTATCTTTCTGCTCAGCAGCACGTCTCGTGATGAGATTAAACATGCATGAGGTTGGGTATTTTGAGGACTGGGTCGATCGATCGGGATCACAGGGCAGGAGAGAGAGGCCGGGTTATTAGTCCATGGCCTGGTTTTCTGGAAGCAAGCTGGACTGAGCATGCAAAGGTACTTTTTTCCCAGAATTCAATGAATCACAAACATAATGGGAATGAACAAGAGAGAATTTCCTTGACAAGAGAGGTCTTTGTATCTCGTTGTCCATTTTCATTTATGAGCAATTTTAACAATGTACATTGAAGACTCATTCGACCCAGAGTCTGCATAACAGGAGCCAATTTATTGTTAAAAAGCTAACTGGAATTTTCTCTCTCTCTCTCACTCCCTCCCTCTCTTTTTTAGTACATTTTCATCAATTTTGAAAAAAATGAACTTATGTGTCCGATATGTCCGTCCGTCTGAGTCGCAAAGGCTCCGAAACAACAAGAGCTAGAGACCTGTAATTTTTTGCATGATGTCATGTATCTATGGTCTAGAGGATGGCCGAAAGAATTTGGTTTTTCCGAAAAACTGCCTGGGGGGTAATTAAAGAAATGGACCTGGGGAGTAATTAAGTGGCCACCCAAGATTTCCTTTGGCGAACAGTAGGGCAAAATTTCAAATTTATCCGATTAAGCTAAAACTTCCAGCAAAAATCCTCTCAAAGTTTGCATTTGCAATTGAGCTGAAACTTGGGCAAATCTTAGATGACATTAAATTTGACAAAATGTCCTTCTACATTAAGGCTCTATGACCCAAGGGATTAAAGTAAGGGGTCCATACAGGTTTGAAAGCCTTAAACATTTTTTATTTGTCCCTCCTTGCCATTCTCCATAAAAGGATCCCAAAGCCACATTGGCTTTCAGCTGTCCCTGTTGTAAATATTGATTCCCAACGCACTCCCAATGCACTCCTAGAAGGGAATTTCCTGTTTCCATAAACTTTGCGATTGCATATGCAAACACACTCGATGCACTGCTGGTAACTTTTAATGTACTTGTAATCAAGTATTGAAGAGTTGTTGCTTCCTCCTCTCAAAAGATGCGAGAAATAAATTATCCAAAGTTTGATGGAAAAATGCTGTAGTTGCAGTTCGGAGGCAGGACTTTGTCTACTACACCATCATTCGGGGGAAAAGATGAACGAACACGACGACTCGAGGCAACTGGGCGGATGTTGCAGGACGAACAAACAGATTGAGAGCATTACTAGTTAAAAAGTTCATCATTTGAATGTACTCCTGAGTCACGTCGCCATGGAAGCGCAGTTCATGTAACTCGTCTAATTTCTAGTTCGCAACTTTTCCTATTTAAATCCGCTTTGCCGCTCACTTTTGTTCAGCTAGAAGATTACCTCTTTTGAGTCAGAAAATCACAAATGAGGGCCAGACTCGGCTGCCATGCCGGCGCGGCGGTTTAATCTCTCCATCACAACTCAGGATATCGCGTCATAGTTGAATGTAATTGACACGCAGACATGCATGAAAACCGCCAGCGAAAATGTGCGACAATAGAAAATATAATAATGTACACATATTCACGTGATCGCCCGCACGACAGAGGACACCAGAGTTTGTATTGAGTGCAGCATGAACGCGGCAAAGGAGAATGTTTCGTCGAGTCTGCGCACTTCCTGCCACGAGGTGCATTCCGGCCTGTCGTTGGTATCGTTCAACGTACTTTCAGTCGAACGGAATCCCTTCTTTAGGCAACACATGCGTGTCGAGCCATCCGCGAGTGCTAACACTAAGGCTGCCACTAAGCTTCAATAGTTTCGGTCCGACCGCAAGCAATTGATTGCCATTAGTGCAGCGACAGAGATTATCCCGGATTAAGGCGAGATCCAAATATTGTTCGAAAAATCATAATTCCGCTCAAATCAGCTCAATCTGCTTCAAGTGGCTAACAGTGAATTTTAATCGGGTCAGGCCCGAATTTAATCTGATAAAACGATTAATGCCAGTTAAAAGCGAACTGCAAACTGCTTAAGAGGATTTCTGAATGAAAAAAGTGATAGCTTTTGCAGCATTATTTAAGGTTGGACTGCGGTGCAATCGTACGTGACATTTTACAATTTTATATATGCTTATCACATCCGTGGAAGGAGGAAACTGTTTTGAATAACAAATTTTCGCTCACGGAAAGCATCAGGCAAGTGTCACACAAACACATCCATACATATTGTAGCTTTCCGAGAAGGCGCAATTCAACATTTTTTTTCCGAACATCGCGTTTTTGCCCACCTCTCGGCACGTGAGGTCGTCCTCGCTGATTTCACGAGTCGCCACCACCGGAGGGCAAAGCGAGTGGCCACTGTGCTGCGAGTAACGCAACACCGGGAGAACAAGTAGCCAATAATAAATTTAAGCGAGAGACGGAGGTGTCGTAGGACGAAATTTGCCCGGAAGATCTCGTTACTTCGCGGAACCAGGCAGAGCTGGGAGATGTTTTTGTCGGTAATGCTTTGAAGGGGGACCAAATCTCTCCGATAGCAAAGATGGGAAGCCTTTTCGAGGAAGGTAATTGACTAATTGGCTGCTTGAAAAATTGAAAGGGGGACTCAAGAGCCAGTTAAAACAACCCAGCTTAATCCAAAGTCGAGGTCATCTCGAAAAAGAACCAAGGAAGAGTCCATCCCTGGATCTACCTCTTGACTCCCATTCAAAATTCATAAAACAGTCTGAAGTCCCTTTCATGCTCGCAATTCATCTCATCATTAATTCAAATGAGTTGGCAATAACTTTGCTAATGGATGATACTCGCTCACTGGCATCTGTCGAGCGTCGCGGTCCTTCACCTTGGCAGTTCCGCGTGGGTGGATCAGCAGCAACAAAGGGGCTGGTGTCGGTGACAAATGTGTGATTATGATATGATATGTGGCAACTCTACTAAACGGTAATCAATATTTATCTAGCACTTGAGATCTGAAGGCTTGTAACGTCAGCTTACTCGTCCCGGATGCGGAGATTCATAAATTAATATTTATGTTACCGTACTATCTTGTCTGATTAATAATAAATCAGACGTAAGCCGAGAGAAAGAGGAAGGGGCGGGGGAGGAAGGAAGCTGATGTGTGCTTCAGATTGTCCCCAGCTAATGGGTCATTTTCTCATTAGTCAAATAGGGACTGCACAGTGGGTCAGCGTCTCCACTGCCCAAAAAATCTCCCGAAACGCAGGAGATGCTGGTGTAGCCACAGTGTGGTCGTGGATCACGAGAGATGTAGCAGATACTGTAAACAACTTTATAATCCTTCGAGTTAATACTGGATTAAATGATGGTAAACGTGACTTATGATCCCGGGTGCCGTATAAAGTTGCGCGAAAACAACAATGGTGTCGACAGAGTGGCGGCGCTCCGATGGAACAAGACCCATAAATAAATTCGGACCGGAAGTACTAGCTTGTTGACAATGTAACCAGGCTTTTCCTTGCCCGTCCAACGTGCGCTTCCTTGCGGGGACTTTCCCTCGTGTGAGAGCAAGAAACAATATTTCGGGGTGATAAATTGTCGATCCGTGATGAGGGAATGGCTGTCGGAAAAGTGAGATTGATTATGACATGCCCGTTTGTAGCAAATTGCACCTTACGAGCCTCAGGTACGCCAAGTTGGCTTTCGTAAGGAAGTTGCTCTCGACTCAAGTTTTTGGACACGACTCTCTTGAAAGTCCTTCCTAGAAATTGGGCTTTGTCGAGCTCTACCGCCACTAATTAAGTCGCGATGTAAAACTCATTGGCCTCGTTTCTTTCTTTCCAGGAACAATCCAGCGACGAACAAAAAAGCCACGAGTTGAGGAACGCGTGTTTAGTGATTAAGAGCTAATTAGTTTTTGAAAGCAAAACGAGAGAAAAGTTAAAAGTGCAAGAAATGCGAGAGGAAAGCAACATTTAACTTTTAGGATCAGATTATGCTGAAGTTGATTAATTGTGGTCGTGCAGCGAGACTTAAAGGATACTCCAGAAAGTAACAAGAAGTCGACGTGACGTTTGGAAAAGATGGGCGGAATCGCACGATATCTGCGGATACTTCTGCACTACTTGCTCCTGCTCCTAAGCGGTAAGTGTTGGCATACTTTGTAATTGTTGTCCGAGAGCAGGATTTGCGAGACTTTTATTGATGACTCGTGAGTGATGATGGCGCAAGACAAGTGCCGGAGGCGGAGATGCATGATGTCGACTAACAAGTGGTTTAAAGTCATTAATCATCTCCGAGAGCTCCGCTCCTTGAAACTTTTACTTGTGCTCCGGCTCCTCAGTGCACCCGACCGTAACTAGTTAGATAAAAGTTGCCTCTCCCGATAAACACCTTCGTTAAGAGGTGAGAATCCGTAACGAAAGCCTTAGATTACGGTGGCAGTTTGAATTATGCCTCTCATTCTTTCCGGCCCACGAGGAGGCTGCTTCGAACCCCACTAGACCCAGCTTCTTGCTTACATATTTATGATTCATTTTCGCTTCGCATTTCCACATCAATCGTGTGCACGTGGTTGTCGTCGTTTCTCGCACCACCTCCCAAAGCCGGATGAAATATTCAGCAGCATGGAACCTCTTCTCCTGAAAACTATTTTGCATTGTGAGATTTTCATCAAAGTGGAGCTCAGGCCGTCCTCAAAGCCCTCTGTGGGTTGTCGGTTTATTTGAAGCTGTTCGAAGCTCAAAAGACCTCCTGTGAAGGTATTAAACCATTTCGGGGCGGACTCGAACGATTTTGTTCGTCTTTGAAATTCTAGCTCCTTTTGGAAAATTTATTGCCTTTATTTCAATTATATGATACATCTACATCCTTTCCAGCATAAAATTGATCAATGTTTAAAAATATATTTTTTTCAAATATACACGAACACAAACACGAGTTTTTTCATCATTGACTTTTGAAGCCTAGTTTAAGCCTTTGAAAAGCCTGATTTGGGAAGAAATTGATTTTTTCCGTGATGTTTGGCTATTACACTTTGAGTCATCAAAATCTCGGGCAAAAATTGAAGAAGACCAAATTTTGGGGAATTTTCAAAAAATATTTTCGAAAAGCCTATTTTTCAAAAGCCTTAAAAGCTAGTTTTAAGAGCCTTCAAATAAAAATTTTCTTTTATAAGGTAAAGACGAAAGATGAAATATTTAGACAAACCTTTCTATCTATTACCGTTATGTCAGAAAAAATTCAAAAGTCTATGGTTGGAAATGTAACCCTTGGCTCGAAATGGGTTAAGGTTTATTTGCCATTTTCACTGTGCTAGTAGGTACGGAAAAACTCTCATCAAAATTGTGAAAGCCCCCGATAAACCCACAGTAACGATGGAAGATAAACAAAACATAGATGGGAGAAAAACATCAATATTAAACAAACATATTGTGCTTCTGGAAATCCATCTCCATATGGGCGTTTATTTTTCCAGCGTTTTTTCGCCTTCCAGAAGGATGCGAGAAAATACACGCACGCATTGAATTGAAAAAGAAACAGAACGTCACCTGGCACGGTATCGCTGAATAAGGGAGAGAAAACCCATTTGAGAGATAAGCCGGGCCGAGACAAAGACTGGCAAATACGAGCTCTAATGGATGAGAGCAGAGCCGCACATATTGGTGGCTCTGAAAAATGATATCTGCATTCAATTTCATGCATACGAGCTCTCTGTCTGTAAACAATCAGTACAATGGAGGAGCGAGCTGGAGAAATTTACATACGCCGACAACGTGTTATTATTCATGTCCTACGGCTCTTCTTACTCATTTGGTAAGCTTGGATTCCCTTCTTCAATGGGCTTCTGAGCGGAAAGTTCGTGTCTCCCTAAGCCCCCTTCCTTGGCCCAAAAGCTCACGGAGCAGAGGGTACGTGAACGCATGATGGGAGTCGTGTGCCAAGAATCTCTACATGCTCGCACATTTCACTCAATCGGATGCGATCTGAATTGGAAGCACGTGCCTCCTGTACGCAGAGTGAGCTTTCTTCCGCCCGTCAAAGCGCCTTTGCACTCAATTAATATGCCGCAGAGGCATTGATTGGCATCGAATGGCGATATTCTGCGGGGAAGAGCTCGCAGGAGAGAAGAAGTTACGCTCTCAAATAGGCTTTGCTTTAATTTCCGCGATGAAAAGTTAATCCTCATAACCCTTGCGGGACCGCGGGGGAGCAGGAGTTGGCTCGCAAGTTGCCGCTCCCGCAATGGGTTAGGTTATCACTCGGGCCACAGACCGAGGCATAATGAAGGAAAGTAAGTACTTTGGGAGATTTCCACATTTTCATCGTTTCTCCATATCACGCGCATCTAGTTCGCCTCGCCTTGCCTCGCCACTGCCGCCAGATGAGCTCGTGAATGATTTATAACCATTAGATACTGTGATGACCTAGTTTGTGAAAGCACTTCCTCTTCCTTCTCCCGCACTTTTGTCGTCATCATACACACATTAAAATATTCAGCTGAAATCACTCGTTTACCTGAAAAAACACTGAGCAGTTCCCATGGCGAGCCGGAGTAGGGCTTCCGGGCGACCCGAGCCAAAGTACCGGAAAATGCATTTGAGACGCTTTTTTCCTGAAATTCTACGCCATAAGAACCTAAGCCGACGACAGTACCAGCAAACTCCCCGGCACGTTCGGGCGGGATATGAACTGGCAGGTGCTGAATTTGCTTTGCAATCCTCTTGATTGGATCCCAATAGAGCGAGAGAGTGCGGGCCCCGTCACCGAGTACATAAATTTGCGATCCAGAAACAAGCACAACAGCAACTAAGGAGCTTATCCGCAACAACAACAAATAAAGAAGGGTGAATTATGGAGGAATTGCATTAGGATTTTGCTGTTTACTGTGCCGGAGTTACTGGGGTTATTGATGAGCTTGAGGCTCCGCCGACATTGTCGTTCTGCTCGATTATAATGGAATGAAAAATTCCTTCCGATAGCTCAGCATGGCCTCCATTAAATATCTCTCAAACAGTTTCTAAATTGAAGACATTTTTCTCTCGTGCGCTTTGCCTTTTCTATCGGCGAGGAACACAATGAGCCCGCGTTCCCCCTAAGTGAATAATCAATTCATTTCACATCGAAATTGGATCTTTTGCGTCGCCACTCGTGCATGCCGGGACTTTCCAAAAGCCAGTCCAGAGTAATTGAGGGATGCCTGACCTTTCGCTTCCATTAGCCATAAGTCTTGTTCCGCTTCGTCCAATTACCTGGTTCCCTGCCCAAACTCAGCTGCATCTTTTTCCCCTCCCTTCCTTCGGCGCAGCAGCGAAATGGAGAAAAGTTGGACATTCTGGGTCAAGTGTTGTGTCATCATCATTTTGACTACATCAAAATTTTTCCATTTTCTCTCGGCACTTTCACACTTTCAGATTGCGGGGAGACTGTGAAGAAAGGCAGAAAACGGAGATAAAGCGATGATGACAGTTTTAATGGTGAACTGTGCCTAGTAAACGGGAAAGGGGATATGAAAGGAAATGGAAGAGGATAGGGGAAGCCACAAGAAACGATTTACACAGTTTATACAATGAGTTGTAATTAGCGGAAGCCGCAAAACCGCAATTGTGCCTTCCGCTGTGCCCCGAGATTCAGAGGTGGGTGGTCTTGAATTAAACGCAATTCATCAAGTTTCCGGTTGCCAGGAATATCCGAGTCCTCAGTTGCAAATGTGGGGCTTTTCAAGAAGGCAAGCGTCCAGGGCAAAAAAGATTATCTCGCAAAGGCAGAAAAACAGCCATTAATTTCCCCTAGGGCTCGGTCCTCCTCCCAGAGTGCCTTTGTAACTGGAATCCTTGAAGTCGGATCGGCTTTGTCTCCTCCAAATCCCCGCTTGTCTCTGATTTAATCCGTTAACGCGCTTTGTTGCTCCACATTATGATACCGCACACGAAAACGCTTTCCAAAACAAGGCTCTGACATAATCTTTTATGTTTTGAACATTGTCACATAACATTTGTATTCATACTCTTTGACAACGATGACAAAATGTGTAAGCAACCTTGTCGACATGCCCACGCACTCGGAGTTCTGGTTTTTACGAATGAAAAATTCGTGTGTCGGGCCGAAGTTGGAACTCATCATCGATTCACCCGAAATTGATGGTATCCATCCGAAAACATTCTAGCCACTTTGCCGCCCTATATTGTCGTTGTCATACTCGCTCCTTTGTTGTCAAATGTATTATTACCTGCGTATCCTGGACACATACACAGACCCACCCGGCACTCTATGAACCAGACAACTTTGACGCACAATGACGGAACCCCTGCAGATTCAATCTTGAGAAATGAAATGCCAGCGAGGTGCCAGCCACAACAATCGGGAGCGACATGGGGGAGTTAAGCGGCCTTTAAACTCGCGACGCTCCACTGAGCCCTTTCGCTAACACTTGTAGTGTGTAGACAAACATAAGGTTCGTAATTTAGCCTCTGACATGTCATAAATTATCCAGTTTGTGTGCCGAGTTCGCGCGCCAAAGTACAAACACACCATATGCCCTTGTGCCTGGGGCGAGTGCTGCGATTAGCGCTCACGCGCGGCTTGGCTGTGGGGAAAGGGGTAAAGGAACACAAATAGATAAAATTATTAACTTATTATTGTGTCTCGTACAAACCAACTTCATGTTCTCGCAATGTTTGTTAACTTATGTTGGGAAGGAGCGCAGCTGGTCGTCGGGGAAATTGTACAGTTTTGCATTCACAGCCCATTATCACCCTAAGTGTAGTCCCTAAGCCTCTAAAGGGTTAAATTACTTTGAAAACAGCAATGTAAAATTCTTTGGAGAAACTCGACATGTTTGGTTTACAAAAGTTGATATAATAAACTGTTCAAATTTGTCTAGAAAAAATCAGAAAATTTGAAAACTTTCCCTAAGTAAAAAAAAAAAATAAATTCGCCAAAAAAGTTGTCACGGAAGCTTTAAGGAATCACTTGGAGTCCTAATTTAGTGGACAAGTTGATTTAATAAACTGTTCAAGTGCTGAGAAAAATTTGTGTAGAAAAATTCGCCAAAGAAAAAGGTCACTTGGAGTCCTAATTTAGTGGACAATCTATACCTAGCTTTCATCGTGCAATTGCTAACCCCCTCATGGCATTGTTGGCGAGGCACCATTCCCACATAGGGTACACAAATGAAACATATAATACCCGCACATAAACTTAATGTTCCGTGAAATAAGATCAGATTTTGTATGAATACATTTACTAAGCGTGATTTGGCTTCCTGCAGAGACGAGCGCGCCAGCCGACTCCCCACTGCTCAATCGATACATACACACATATCTATGCTGATGACGTTTACGACCGCCTCAAATGGGTATAAAGTGTAAACAGTTTTATGACTAAGCAATCATCCAACTCCAGGTGCTGGGAGCGTGAGAAAGACACCAGGTACCAGTCGCAGGCGTCATGCAGGAAAAGCACACTTATTGATTTAGAAATGTCAATATTTGGTGTCGGGGAGGGGGAAGGCGCTGGGCGGTGGATTGAGAACGAGCCCAAATTAAGCTTATGACGGCTTTCCCGCGCGATTCCGGGAACTTTCTGAAACACGATTCTCCCGAATTATCACTTAATGAGCTTCTGGCAGGCGTGTAGCCGCGCTTTCCACTTCCCGGCGGCAAAAAACAAAGCAAACAGCCTTTTTTGCCGCTTCCTGGGCCCCTCCGCTTGTTTTCCTCGCGTTAAACGTTAAAAATTTCGCTTATTTCTCAACCTTTCCTCCCGATGTGTCTCAGAGGCAACAAAAGCGGCGTCGAGTCGAGCTCCAGTAGCACAGAACCCTTTCATTTATTTCATTATTATCGTTATTATACGTATGTAGAACGCAATTTTGAACACAACAGCGTGCAATTTGCAAAGGAGAGAGAGCTCGTTCGCACAACAGAACAAACAAAAAGCGGAAGTCCCACCGAGATAATGAAGTAATACATTTTTGTGTTTGCTTATGAAGATAAATTTTACGCAACTCTGCACATAGCAGCAACACTTCCTTCCTCGCAATGAAAAGCAGGCGCTTCCTCCATTAGCACTCTTTATTCCTCCGTCTTCTCGTCTCCCTCCGCTACCGAGCCCCACGCTATTTATGATTATTTCGCCACTGCAGTAGTTTGGTGTCGCCAAAATTAAAACGCAATAAATTAAAACACACACAATTTATTCTTTCCGCACAACTTCACGATTGCTGAATCTCTCGTGTGCATCTCGGCAGCCTTAATCAAGTCGTTCTGGAGCCATCCGATGCACAGCAAAGTGCTTATGTTGATTTCCGTTCACGCGGATGAGGCACGTTTCTAACAGCTTATTTGTCTCTGTCAAAGCGATTCAGACTAGAGCTAACTTCTTCGGGAAAATTTCTTTAAAAAAAAACTACAAATCAGCCTCAACCACAGTAAATATTTTTTCACCACTCTTCATACAAAATGACAGGTGATTTGCGGGTCAAAATAGGTAGGAGAAAATACCTTGAGCCATTGATAAAATGGCCCAAAAATGATTTTTTAAAAAACATGAAAAAATTTGCGATGACCCAGGGGCGAAAATGCAAAAGAGTCGAGTTTTTGATGAGTTTTATTCACGTGTTATTTTTAATAAACATTTTTGGCTTCCGCTTGGAGAAAGGTTCCCTCGTTGGTCTTCCATCTTTAGAAGGCGATTTTAATTTAATTTTTTTTCGAAGGTCCATGCCTGAAACACACACAAAATCTCCCTTGAGAAAGGACTTCAGGAATGTTTTAGGAAATAACTTACAATATACTGTTCCAGGACAATTATCCTCTTGAATTGGCTTTAGACATCCTTTTTCTATGTTATTCGTCCAGAACTGACCCTCAGAAGGCCTTAGAATTGGTGGAATTCGATGAAAGTGCAAGAGCAAACTTGCATTGTTCACTATTTAAAAACCATGAATTATTGGCATTCTATGGATCAAAATCATGAAAATGGCTACATCTCGATTTCGTATGATTCGCGAAGAATATTTCTGCCCTCGAAATGTTGCCATTCTTTTCTGATCGATTTGTGGTCTCTGAATATTTCCAACCAATTCTGGACTCAAGGTCCTACTTCTGATGATCAAAAATAAATTAAAATAGCAAAAGAGCACAAAAACCTTTCCTTGATTGAAACAATTTTCACGTCGGTTAAAAAACATAAATGAATTAGCCGTAAGACTAAAAAGGTTTTCATGGCCTTTTGAAATTAATTTTTGCTGTCCCTAATCACCCGAGCCAGATTGACGTGTCACTCCGTGCGCTTCGGCCCGACCGCTGCTCGCTGGACGGAAAACAATTTGCGAAATCGCTCCACTGCTAACCAAAAGAACCTTTGTTTAGCGATCATTCATTATTCATGTATTCCCACTCCTTACAGAGAGAGAATCCACCATGCGCGTTTCCGGTGTTGCCCCTCATTACTCGTTCCGAGAAAAGTCTATTGATGGAGCACGTTTTAATGCGGACTCGTGGATGTGACGAAAGAAAATTAGCACGGGTGTGGTGGTCGTAATGGAGCGACGTCGCCTAATCTGGATTTGATTAGAGAGACAGAGGGAGAGTGACATGCGGGGCGAATACGAAAACACGACCAAAGTGGGCAACACGGGGGGAAAGGGGTGAGAGCGCGGCATCAATGAGATCGTTAATCCATCACTGGTTCCAACCTGCGTACGAGCATGAAAATAGTTTGGGCCGACAGAGAGAGAGAGAGTTAATTGGGCTCCTTCTGACGTGGTGAAATGGCACTAGTTGAGGTCTGGGCAGGAAACAGGGCTGCAATTAGCATGTCAAGAGCCGAGTTCGCTGGATAAGAACGGTAATCAGGGCTCTCGAGGACCTTGAAACCCACTCAAGCGCCATAAATCTCGACATAAAAGCTCGATAAATCCTCCGAGAGGCATTCCGGAAGCCCCCATTCCGCCGGAGAACGTGCTAAAACGAATATGAACACCTAAATGAACAACCCAAGACAGCTAAATGAACATGTATGACATAATTCTGCTTTATTTTTCATTGCCGCCTCTTCCACAGCTCTCCACTGCGAACAGCCGCAGGCAAAGTCACATATAAATTTCGGAATCTACTGAGGGACTGCACTGTGGCACCCGTAAACCTCACATTCGCCTCTCCAGTCTATTTGATATGAAAATAAAATGGCCCAAATTGTAAGCGGCAATAAAATAAATTTTCAAAGCATGAAGTTTTGTGCCAGCAAACGGCAGGCAGGCAAGCCGAGCAGCCGGGCACATTATGCCTGGTTGTAAGACAACAGTTCTGTTTTAGTGCAGCTTGCATGCGACGTCCCCGTGTTATATTGTCTCATGCTATGTTGTTTTTGTGTGTTTTGCTGCTTTGTTGTGCTTTTATAATGCTTCACTTACAATTTTTGCCGCCTCGATCCCTATCCCGGCCACACTCATCCCACCCCACAATAATGCACTTGTTCACGTTTTCCGTTAAACTTGCTTGCAGACACTGCCGTTATATCCAAAAGTAGCTTTTCCATGAGCACATATAACTTATTTGCCCGACCGAGGCAAGTGTATGTGCGATAGAGGAGTCAGACGACGTCATTATGAACAGTGGGGTTAGAGATTACTCGAACCAGCCCAGGAAAGTTCATTAAAGGGCTACACTTATTGTAAATCGGGCTCCTTAGAGACCCTAGAGATTTAAATATTTTCAAGTCGGCATAGCTTCAAAGTTGGGGTCGAAGTAAAAATCTTTTGTCCAAAGATCCGTTTGTGTAGAAACTCAAGGGGTCTCAAGATAATTCTCTGGTACACTGTAGAACTAGTAAACTTTCAGCTCAATCGGAGCGACTGAAATTTCCCCCCTTCGGTTCTACCTTACCACACCCCCTTAGGTGATAGGGGCAAACATGTGTTCTATGATTTGCTAGATTTGACACGATGCATAACATATCCAAAATTCAGCTCAATCGGACGAAGTATATGGAACTTTCATACAACGAGAAAACCCCCTTAATTACTCCCCAGGCAGTTTTCCGGAAAAACAAAAATATCTACCACCTTCTAGACCATATATGATTACATGCAAAATACTGCAGGTCTCTAGCTTCTGTAGCTTCAGAGCCTTTGAGAGGCGCATGGACGGACGGACAGACAGACATATCCGACACATGAGTGCATTTTTTTCAAAACTGATAAAAAAACACTAAAAAATGAATCTGAAAATCAGGCTTCAGTGAAACAACTGGGTCTTTAAACAGTATTCTGCAAAATCCAAAATGACGTCCCGATACTTTCGGAGCACAGTGTAGGTTAGTTCATATTATAGCGGTCATGTTTTCACTGGATTCTTGCGATGCTGGCGCATCTTGTGCTCTCCTGCAGCAAAAAAGCGCTTCATTGTGAGTGTGCAGAGTGCACAAAGTGTGTCAAAGATAGCAAGCAGAGGCGAGGCGGGCGCTCATCGGAGTAGAAGGCTCCATACCTGACGTACAATGAAAATTGGCACGATATCAAGGCACGCAGAATTATGGATCGAAAAAAGTCGCCCGAGAGAGAGAGAGGCTCGGGAACGGCAAAAATGCACGGTGTGATGAAATTTATTTGCGAAAGAAATGGATGTGATGAAGTAAGCTGAAAATTTATCGACAAGGTAAATATTTGAGCAATTTTCAATCGTTCTGTCATGACTCGGTGCGACGTGCAGGCGACCCCTGAATGTGTGGCAAATTAGACGGCACTGCCGATGCCATGACATTGTCACAATTCCGTTTGCAAGGAGCGCTATTTGCATAAATTTCAATAATGAATTAAAAAATATTTGATCAAGGCATCAACCCGAGTGGAGCCCACAGAGACTGGCGGTGAGAAAGTTGGGCTGTGGTGGGGCGGGATGATTGGACAAAAAAGTCATTTGTCATGGGTTCTGGGCATGAACAGGGCAAATGCAAAGCGACAGAATAAATTGGAAACCGTAAATATTTTTTTTGTTTGTGATTTGTGGTATCTGAGTCACTTTACGGTGCAGTCGCTGGGGAGCGGCGAACCCTTTTTGCCGAGTCGATCGGAAATAAGGTGCCAGTAATGGAATTTTACGAGGGCCGTCGGGTTTATTTTTATGGAGCTCACTCTATTGCTCCAACTGTGCTGAAAAACGGCGTCCATGTTTTATTCGGGAACCCCTAGCAGGTCCAGGGAAAATATTTTCTCGAAAGGTTCTCAAACGAAAAAATTTACCTAAGTGTCCATTCTCAGCGTGACATACGCATCAAATGTGTGTTTCGAGGTCTTGTTTCGAAGTCAGCCAATTTAAGCTGGATTAAGAGGTATTAGAATAATATTGGGTTGGGTTTTTCATTACTCGTGAAAATTAGTGAAAATTGAGAAAAGGGCACGCACAGTTTTTGTCACACCTTTGCGACTCAGGTGCACCTCGGGTTTAGGGTTGTTGGTTAAAAAAAACTTAAATAAAAGATGTTGACCAAACACTAGAAATCCTTGCTTATCTTAGCTTGTAGTGAAAAAGTAACTTTCAGCCTCCTTCGAGCAGGTAAAAAACTTCAAATTTGCGGTTCCCCCGAGAATGGATGCTAAACATTTTGGCTTTGTGACTCTTTCAAATAATCTCATCTAAAAGCGCTCATTTGTAAAATTTTAATCAACTCGAGACTGCTAGAATTCATGGGTCACTCAACCAAGCAACGCGTCGTTGACTGCTCGAATCATGCAGGCTCTTCAACAGGCTGCTGGAGTGCCGGGGTAAAATAATCGATTAACTAGATCCAGGCACGGCAAAACCACTTGAAAGCACACTAATGAGTTGAGTTATTTTTCTCATTCAGAGTCCAAAAAACGAGAACGCTCCTGTTCCATGACTACGAGTAGTTATTCTATGTCGGGTTTAAATTAAAATTTTATTTATAAATTTTCAGAAAAGCGATAGCGAGCATTTACCGCCTCCTCTCTGTGTAAACACTACACCCCATTCCCATTATCGCCGCAATAAAGCCCTACGTTGGCGGAGCAAAACTACTTATCGCATGCAATGTCGGCCGTACGTGAGGCAAACTTGTTGTGCCTCCAGTACATGTAACCCAGTTAAAATTGTGATTTAACAATTTTTGTAACGAATGGAGCAATGCAAAGCTCCCCATTTGTATCGTTGCTGGAGCGGGTAGCAGGCTGCCGCAACCGCAAAATTTACTGAAGAGTGCATAAATAATGACTTTGGAATGTGATGCAGGGCACGTGAGAGTGGCAGTGGGTTGTGGATTCCGGATCTTGGTTGCGGAAATTGACAGCCAAACTTGCCTGTGACCGCAATTTTAATCAAAAAGTTGCCTTACCCGCAGAAGAGGGACCGCTCAAAGGGGAAGACGGAAGACAGGTCAAGTTGGTTACTGGGGGTGGAAAAACGGTGACAGCTTTGAGCAAAGGTACTAGGGCGTGAAGATGGAGAAGTTTTTGCTGGGGACATAAATTTCAAGAGATGTGAATGATTTCGAAGACAAACTTTTCGGTTATTAGTTTTCCCAGAGACGGGGGAGGCTCCGCCCGAACGCCAGGACGAAAACAACTCCGAAGCAAGTCGGGCGGAAAATCAGGAGAGAAAGGTTGCTCGCGTGCCAACTATCCAATCGACGTTGACCTCCCACAGTGTGTGACCAATTTATTTTCGAAACACACGACTACATGCGACCTGGCTGCCGGAACGATTGCTGCAGTTTTTTCCGGCCATACAGGTTCGCTTGATTTATTTTATGATTTTATCGTCATCTGTATGTATCCCAATTCCGCAGTCCCTGCATACGCTCCGTCCTATTTAGAGTCACCGTCGTAGAAGTGGGCGCATAAATCAAAGGGACAGCTCCAGTGAGCATTAAACAGAAATAAAGATGGTGTTGTGCAATGACCGACGAGTGCAAGGGCGAAACGCGCTGTAAAAGTCACGCTGGGGGGCCATAAATTTGCGCCCTACAACTGATAATGGGTGACCGCTTGAATCGGGGCGTCGTAAAAAAACTTATCAAGCCACAATACCCCATCCAATTCATTTCCCTAATTTTATTTTTACGCGCTGCAGGAGACAAACAATTTCAATTATCCTGCAGCGAAGACGGAAGAAAGTAAACTGCGTGGCGTGCACCAGCTGGAGATAGAGTCTGCAGATAATCAAGTGCTGGGGAGACGTGCGAGCAAGATGAGGGAAAAAAGTCGACGCAAACTAATTTATCACAGTTTGTTGTGCTATGCGATTTCATCACAAACTTCTGATTGTTTTCTTCCGAGCGCATTCTTTTTCTTCAATAAGTTGATTGAAAAAATTAAGCGAGTCAGGCTTCCTTTGACTTCAAAGACAATGCAGCAGCTCTTTGAGAACGGCTTCGTTGAAGCTCGATTGAAATGCAGTCTATTATTTCGCTATTTGGAAAGCAAAAATTTGTCGAAAAAAAATTTCTTTCTCCAATTTCGCCATAACATACATATCTCTCTCGGTAACTCTAGTCGTATGAAAGCCCACTTTCTCGACAAAGAATTTTTTTATGAAAATTGCCAAAATTTAGATTTTCTTTACGAGCCAAGTTTTGGTCATTCTCAGAATTTTGAGTCAAAAATTTTTCAAAACAAAATTTTTAAGGTAGATTTAGCTATTCTGCAACGAAAATTTTTTCATAAAAATTACCGAAATCGAGTTTTCGCAGACGATCGAAGGTTTGGTTGTTTTTAAAATTTTGGGTCAAAATTAGTTTCTCATTTTTGACCAAAAAATACCAGAAACTGGTTTCTTTGGCTCAACTCGTTCCGCCAAAACCATTTCAGCGATGAAAAACTTCGAATCAGTCATCTGAACATTAAAATTGACTTTAGACTCTGAAGTAATAAAAAGCGTGTTTTTGCAGCTTGAGTGGACAATAAAGCACTCTCATGATTCTGAGCTGTGATTTATGCAGCTCCAAAAGCGCAGTAACTCGCTTGCAGGTCAATAAATCTTGCAAGAAGTCCCCATTCATGATAAAATTGCAGGCATAATGAAAATTAATAAGCTGCAATTGACACCAGACACATCTACTCGGGGTGGAAGACAATGGCAATTACAATAATGGGTTTATCAAAGTGACAGTGGTGCTATAATATGGTGGCGCAAAGTGAAAAGTTTTGAATGGGAGCATCGGACCACGTTATGCCAAGTGCATGTCACATGCGAGAGTGCATATTGCTTGTATCGCAGCTGAGAATTAATTTAATTTATAAACATGGGGCAATTGCACAATTTGATCAACTGCACCAGACGTAAACGAGCGCTTCCGTTCGTTATCGTTTGAGGAAATTAATTGGTGCCAGTCGAAAATTATCGAATTGGGGCTCTTTGTCCTGCCACCGACCTCCCACTATTTTCTCGTCAACGCGCCCGGGAACTTCTCAAACCCGACATGTCGGGAAACTCTGGCATTAATTTGTTCAAATTAAGGGTCATGTTACGCAAACATTCCATTAATTTGTGCATATTTGATGCGAATTTGTTGCGGATCGAAAAATGAATAAATTCAGGCGAGCTCTGAATTAGGAATATTGCAAATACAAATAGAAATGAAATCTACAGTATTTGAGTTTCAGGATGAATTCCTAGAGCGCAGCTGAGTTCAATATGGCGTTTCTGCTCCGACCAAATATTTAATTTTCATGTGAAATGAAATTAAATCAATGCAATTGAACGTTTGGCTGAGCTGAGAACGCATTTGACAGATAATTGATTTGATTTGCATCCTATACTCGAGTTCCATGTGGGTAAAATGACTCACCAGTTTTTAGCGAGAAACTCACTGACTTCCAGTACTCTTGAACTGGGAACTGGGACAAACGGAAAAAAGAGAGCGCGCTGAAACTCCACCAGATCAGACGAGAGATACGAGGCCGGCCCATACAAGCAGACCTGTCTCGAGGGACAGATACGAAACAAACAGACAAGTTCTGCCATGAGGGATGGCAACGCAACATGGCAGCAGTGTGGGCGGACGGAGTCGTTGGGCGAAAAATGATGAAAGTCGGAATGGAAATAGCATAATTTATTTTTATCGCGGAATGCATTATTTACCACATCATAGTCGAGAGCATAAAAGCATCAGCGATGACGATAATTCTCTTTCGGTACAAAAAAGCCGCAGACTGACCCTCACCTCTCTTCATTCGATTTCCCTCTGGAGCAGCGATATTATCTTTTTATTGAACTTTTACTGTGGCATCCAATCAGGAGTTTCAATGGGTTTCATGCTCTTTGTCAAATAAATACTGCTTTTCTACTTTTATTGCTGCTCGCTCGGGAACTTGCAGTCGGGGTATTTAAGTTGCTCAATTCAAGAAACTCTCCTTTTTCCTTCGAACAATGGGAACTTTTGACAGATTACGGAGCCAAAATTGAAGAAAGCTTCGATCGAGCTGTTTAAGTGAAATTTTATAAATTTTTCATGAAAAGTTCTTTTTTTCATGGATTCAAAATTATTGTTTTCTAAATATCCTAGATCTTAAATATTGATTTCCTACTACTTGGCTTTTCCCTGAATTTTGGTCATAATTTTTAACTTGAAAATTAAATATAACTTATGTCTACCAATTGATCAGAAATTTAATCAAGTTTCCGAAAATGTGCCATATTATATAGTTTGTTTGGAAAATAGGAAAGTTTTCCCGGGTTTTCCCAAATCATGTCTGAATAGCATGACAGAAAAACGGACCGACATACGGACAAATTTGAGTGACAGACAGAATATCACTGGATAAATCAAACACAAAAATTTATTTTTTTCAAATTTTGAAATCATCGAAACCTTGGATTACCTTAAATAGTAACTAAATAATTGAAGCAAAATCTGAAAAAATCGTCCAAAATGCACTTGTGAAAGTTAAATATTTACCACTATTTGTAATATTTTTTAACAAAGAATATGTTTAAAAAAATAAGAAAATGAAATGAATAACTTAAGACTTTTTCTTATCTCAGCTACCAAAAGCTTGATCATAAAACTAAAGATACCATAAAACGCAGGAGTTCTTCTCAAATTTAGTGGTGCCTCTCTGATCAAAGTCTAGGTTTTGAATGTCGCCCCCCTAATCTCTCAAAAGTTCCCATTGTGAGATGGTTTGAGCCACGTAGCCGATGAAGCTCCTCAAAGTATGAAGGACACGTCAATAGTCCCACTTGAAAATTATCAAAATTCAATTAAAACTTCCCAAGTCGTTCAGTCGATGGCACTCTGAAAGTTTCCTCCTTTTGTTCACCGAGCAATTATCGTAATTCAAACAATAACATCAAGCCTTATCGCCCGTTTTCCCCCAAATGATTATAAGCCGGAAGCGAAATCTGCGTCTCCTCGCCCGCCAGAATTTTAATTAAATCAAATTCACAAATCATCAGTCAATGATGCCGATTGATTGCGAAGTAGGCTCGTAATAAGCTACGCTTCACGTCAAATTGATAGAAGCTGGGGGCAGAGTTCACGCCGAAACACCACCAGCCATTAAAAGGAGAGTCATTTCGTTATATTGTTGGACAATTTGCTATGCCAACAAGACATCGGGAGATCAATCTGGCTTACGGCAAATTCTATGGCAAACAATTCCGGGAGCCCGTTCGACGTCGCATGTAGTGGCGCAGTGTGGGAAAATGAGAAAAATTTATTGCGAGGCACAAGTACCCAATTGCCATTAAAACTCATGTTGATTAGATAATTTGTGTCCTCTCCTCGCGCCATTCCATGGAGTAAGCGCGAGTCAAGCGCCCTGCGACCGTAATTGTGTTTCGCATCTGTTTTATTACACAAACCTCCCGCCCCCACCACACGCCCGGTATCTAGCCTCCGCATCTACGCCATTGTCGACACGCTTACCCCATTTCCCGCTGGTCACTCGGCGAGTCCGCTTCGGGGTGGCGGCGCTGTGCGAAGGAAAGTTGAAAAGTTGCCGAGGACGATCTTGATGTGGTGCCCAAAAGTAAAAATAAATTCATCAAATCGTCGGGAAAATGTCCAACTTGTTCATTAAAGTCTCGTAAATGTCGGTGCGGGGCGGGCGAGTACAAATTTGGGCATATTTGCAGGGTGTCTCGGGTATTGCGCTAACTTCGGTGCCCCTCGTTATTTTTATTGGTGTCAGAAATTTTGCGAACTTGAGGCGACGTCGGGGATTGAGTAATTAGTTCCTAGTTGGGTTGCGCGGTCTGCTGCCTTGGAAAAGAGGGAACCATTAAAACATTCAGACACTTGACTCACAAAACAGTCTCTAGTGAATAGTTAATTTTTTTTCCATATAATTTTTTATTCCAAGTCTCTAAGTCTCTTTTAATTTAAGTTGTTTTTCTTTCGTTTGAAGCTAAGAAAGTTTTTCTAAAAATCAGCAATTTAGGTTGAAGTAACTGTAGAGGTGCAAGCTATCAGTTCAGACCCCCATCCCCACTTTGGGGGGAATAGGGGTGTTTTATGTTTGGTTGAAAACTTCTCATATTACATCCGATTGAGCTGAAGTTTTAGTATATTGTAGTCTGTGCTATATCAAGAAAATCATGGCTCTACATGTGACTCCTACCATGTACAGGGACATAGCTAGGGGCTCCCAAAGTTTGTATGGAAGAAACTTTTTTATATTCATATTGGATGGAAATTTAAATATTTTTTATAAATTGACAGGTAAAAGTGCTTCTACCAATAACATTGGAAATCTCCAAATAAAAAATAAATTAAAGCTTGTGTGAGCATTTTCAAAATGGTGAAAAGGTAATCAAGCAAAAATCTATTCACTGGATAGTTACGACATCAGCCCTTCTCAACATTTGTATCATCGATTTTGCTTGATTTAATTTATTTTTTTTCTTGAAATTTCACTAGGGAAGGCTTTGAAATCCAGCCTTTTCACTCAAGAGACCTCAGTTATAGCCCGTTCACACTCCGCCATTGTTCCCCATTCGGCGCAATGACGCGCTAAATAAACACATAAACACAACAGATAGTGTGGAGATAAACACTTCCTCTGACACTCTGAAACAAAAACTATTACACTCGGCGCACTTTCCACCACTCTACATTCTTGTCGCTCCCTCAAGTAGGAAGCTCCGTGCATTTGTTTGAACAATATCTTTTTACTCACCCCGCTTTTGTTTGGCCTTCAGCTCTCACAACTTTTCCTTTTGTATCTTCAGTTTATCTACTTGTTCCCCATCATCTTGGCACCGTACTCGAGGAATCTCTCTACTCACTTTTTACGCTCCTGCACATTCCTTCCGCCTACTGGTAACTGGGTTCATGATAGCAAAGGGGATAGCCGCTTTCTGGTCCCTTTACAGCTTACAGTCCCTTTGGGAAGACATTAAGTGGAGTTGCGCGCCATTTGGATTTTAATTAACTCGGCAAAAACTGCTCTATTCGAATCGGGCCAATTACGGGGTCCTGTGACGGGTCTTCCCCGAGTTTTATACCGTTTTCTTTCCATTTCAGGTAAGCCATCTGAAGTTTCCTCGCTCTTTCACGTCGGTAAGTCGCGGTAATGCCCCGCAAAGCCCGAAAAAGTTTCCGGAAAGTACACACGCGAAAGCTAATTAAACTTTGATTGCGGGAGTGGGGGAGGAGAGGACAAATTTAATAAATCTCGGGGAGCCTGGGAAGCGGGAATCCAATTTCTGCACGATGAAGAAACTAAGAGGGCATGAGAAAATCGGTAGTCGATGCAGAAAGTACACAAAGTGCGGCGCGAGGCACAAAATTACACCATTATGCATTTCACGTGGAAACTTGTTGGATTAAGTGCATTCGTGCAGAGGAGAAGGAGGAGGAGATGTATATGCAGGCATTCGTGCACTCTGAGGTTGCGTCGTAATGCATTAGTTTTCGGAATGAGGCACGTTGCGCGGATGCAGTTGATGAGAAAGCGCTCAAAGAAAATGTTTTGAGAGGCAAAGTGGTCGCGAAATTCCAGGTCGCTCGTGCTACTCTGCAGATTCGGTACGATGAACCTGGCTCGTAATTTTTCTTGTCGTTTAATTCAAATTTACGACCCCGCGCGTCCTACATATTCATTTCATCGTACTGCTAATTCAGTTAAGAAAATTTATGATATCGTCACAAAATTAGCCAGCCATAAACCGTAATGTCATATTGTGTTCACTGAGGCAGGGAAGCAGTGGAGCAAATAAATTTTGCCGAGCGCAGAAAAACAAGGGGATGCCAAGGGTTGGACTTGGGGGGCGAAGCTCTCGTCTCGTGTAAACCCAATTTGCGCTGACTCGACATACCTGATGCATTGAGTTATGTAAAGTCGAGCTTATGAGGAATTTTCGTTCGTGTGCTGCTGGAGCCGAGCAACAAATTGACGTAAATAGGGCTTATACGGGCTCTCGCATTCACCGCATTTTTCGCAGAAAATGAGGCCTCTGCATTCCGGCTCATTCAACTGAGGCTTAATCACATTTCCGTCCGTTTGTCTGTTCGTGTGAACTGACCAGGGACGGGGTCTTGAGGGCCCAACTTTACGCCCACTTCGGTCGATTGGGCCGTCTCTGCTCCCAATTGAATATGGAATGATAAATAAACCGCTTCTTAAGAGATTAAAATTTTCGCCCGACTGTGGGGGAAGCAAAAGAAATATTCCAATATAAATTTCCGCAGCGGTTTCTGTAATTGAATTATTCAAAGAGAATTGGGAAACCTTCATATCTCTCGCGTAATTTATTTTAATTAGAGTTTAGAATTAGAGTAGGGCGAGGAAACTTTACCGAGTACCGTGAAAAATTGCGCCTGCATTTCTTTGACTTTCAAAGCCCCTTTTCATTCTCTCTCGGATTGCGGAAGGAAACTGATTAGCAGGAGTGAAAGGAAGGAGGATTAATTAAAACCATCCGAGCGGCATTCTCTGGGGTTTTTCTCAGAAGACGTCGGTGCAAACAAAAATTTTCCTTTGTCTCGCTTCGCAGTGACTTTTTTAATCACCGAGAAGTGACGCAAGACAATTCGAAACTATTGCGTTGTATAGCGACAATGAGGTGTTCCGCTGTAAATAGCTCTTTCTTCGCAGCTTGAATGGCCTTTTGTTTAGCTCAGCTAGTTGTCCTCTTTTGCTGAGCGTAATGAGCTCCCATCCAGTATCCCACAGGCTCAAAAACCGCATTTGTTCGCATTCCGGACAGCCAATTAAATTTTTTCCGCTGAGGGGGCCCCTCTCTGGCCACTGCCCGTAATAGCTCCAAATATTCGGAAAACAAAATTTCCTCGCTGATGCACTTAATTGCGAACAATTTGGTGAAAAATTTCATGTTCCTTGTTATTTATAATATATTCATGCATGCATTTATGTCAGAAAGTAGGTACAAGCCCCATTCGTTGCTCCGTAAAAACTTTCCAATTTAATTTATTTCGAACTATGTTGAATACAAGCGGCAACAACAACTTTGGGCACGCTTGCCGTATGCGAAATAGTGGTGAGGGGTCGGAAAATAAACATAATGAAAAATACACTGGCATCAGAAGTTTGTGTGGCAGGTCGAGGAAAACCAAACGCGAAGACGGGGGAGGGGGCGAGTCGGGGAAGAAAAATACCAGATGTTCGGATGTTAAGCAGCGTATTACGTTAAAATGCGAAACTTTTATAATTTGATTAAGGGAGGAGTCAGATCCGAGATAATTTCCTGTTGTGGAACCCTTCGGGCCTCGTGCTCTGTCACAGAGCGAGCGTCTCTGTCGACAGTTCGCATGGGTTGCAGCTCGGCAGAGAAGAGAAACAAGTTGCGGGAGACCGCCGGGGAGGCAAAATGCAAAAATACATTGGTTAGAGCGGCTTCCATTGTTCTGGTCGACTGATTCGGAAAATCAAGCGTCGGGTTCAGACACGTAACTAGGGGGGGGGGGGGCTAGGGTAGGCTTAGCCCCCCTGAAATTTTTTCCTGAGATTTTTTCAATACTAAAAGGGCCCCTAAAGAGCCAGAAGTTTTTAAACTATTAACATAATAAAATTAGGTACTTTTGGGGCCCCCTTTTGAACTCCATGGGGACTCACTTAGAGAAGTCTGAGGGCCCACTTTTTAACTTCAAGTAGACCCACTAAGAGTAGTCTAGGAAATTTTTATAAAAACCCATTTCCAAATTCGACATTCCCTGAAAAATCTAGGAGCCCCTAAAATATTTCTGAGGCCCCACAAAATTGCAAGGAGCCCCTTTCAAATTCCATGGGGCCTTCATAATCATCTGGGAGCCCCTAAAAACTCCAAGAGCTGACCCCCCCAGGAGTGGGGGGCCCGATTTCAAGGATCCTAGTTACGTCTCTGGTCAGGCTGGATCGCTGACCCACCCTCCCAAAGGAGTGTGAAGGGGTTGCCCTCTTTTTTCCGTCGCTCGGTCACGTTGGCAGTGTTGACAGAGCAGAGTGGAGTGAACGGGTGCCTGCGCTGAAAGGATACCATTGATTGGCTTTGTCATTCTCGTGTAATTGGATTAGGTGTCTCAAGTTTAGATTTAAAATATTGGATGGGTGCTAACGATGACGCAGTGATTTATGTATCGGGTGTCCTTGTTATGCGCTGCTATTCTGCCAAATGATTTATGGCCAAAGTGTTGGGGGAAGCGCTACAAGTAGACAAAGGCTCGACTCGTAGTGTTTTACTCGTGGCCGGAATTTTTTCTCGGAAGCTCGTCGAATTTGAAGGACACGCGATTCATTAGCTGTGACAAGGGAGGTGGGAGCAAAAAGTGTCACTGTTTTGGCATGTTTTTGGAATCTTAGGGATAGCAAAGTCCCGGGTGAAACTTCCTCCAAAAGGTGAATGTCCGACTCCACCCCTTGGGACCAATCTAAGGAGACTGGAGCGTTAAAAATTCATCTGCCCGAACAAATGACTCCCCAGCCCGGTTCTGCGATTGCCATTTATTTGATTGACAGGTCCTGTGTGTGTGTGTCTGCCAAGGTGTGCGGCGGTGTTTGTACAGCTAAGTTGAAATCGATACTGTGAAACGAGGGGAACTGAGCAAGACAAGCAGTAAACTAATAATGTTAATAATAATGAAGCACTCAAAGGAACACATTTTAATTGATAGCTCCGGGAAATGAGTATCACGAGGGTGTATCGATTATTGAGGCCTTGAGGTGAGTTATGGCAAGAAATTAATGAGGATATTGCTGCAGCGCTGCACGACGCTGACACTAATTGAATTGCCAGAGACTGCGATGATGACATTTTCTAAGGAGTCTTCTGCGAGCTCCGACAAAGCTAGGCACGGGATTGGCGCTCATCATGCCTGTTTGCGCGACAGCAGGTGCTCTGAATTTATGTGTTATGAGGTTTTTTATGCCCACGGCTTCTACTTTCTTGATGAATTTCAGCGCGGCATGAACCAATTTCCCCGATTGGAAGCCTTCCAACGAGATGTGCGAGGGAAACTTTACTCCCGCTCCAGATTACATCCTTTTATATCTGCTCGTCCCCTCGCCTGTGCCTATTTCGGGCTGCTTGCTTGCTCACAGTCACTGCGAAATTGGCAGGGGTAGTAAAAATACATGGACTGGATTTTTATGAGCTCTCCACATTTTTTTCGCCCCCATTCCGGCTCTTCCGTAGCTGCAAAATTGAACGTGATAAAATCTAATTTGGAGTGAAGCGAAATAAATCACGTAGTATTACATATTTATTTGTGAACAGCGAAAGGAACAAATAAACTCTTGCATTTATACACAAATAACTGTACGTAACCTACTGGGAACAACTATGGCTCCCATACATGCTTCCCCAGGCCACTAACTCGGCTTGCAGTTTACTACAATAGAAATTCTGATTACATGGCGCATTTGCAGCAAACAAAAAGGGGTTTTTTTCTCGCAGAACAGGGAAAAAACAAAACAAAATGTAAATACCGCAGCAAGTGGGAAATTCTACATAAAAAAGCACCGCTAAAGCAACTCTTTTGACTGGGCATTTAACCTTTTGAGGTCACTGGTGAGCTCAAACTGAGCTTGGTTTTGAAGCTGAGCAGTTCTAAAGCAGTGTCAGCTTGTCTGTCTGAGTCTCCAAGAGACGAAACCAGAGACAAGAAAGGAAGGTTTCTTAACCCACTTTTGGCCGGACGAAGATCCGCTTGTACGATTTTATTCATTTCTAAAAATTTGAGGTAAAAAAATATATCTCATACATTTGTACATTTTGAATATATGTATTTCAACTATATTATACAATCATCCACATCTCATAAAATATACAAAAAAACTGGTTTTTTCATCGTTGGCTCTTGAAGCCTTATTTATGAAGAAATTGATTTTCCCCGTGATGTTTGCCTATTACACTTTGAGTCATTAAAATCTTAGACAAAAATTGAAAAAGACGAAATTTTGGGGAATTTTCAAAAAATATCTTTGAAAAAGCCTTAGTAGCTAGTGTAAAGAGCCCCGGGAGAAAAATTTTCTTCTAAGAGACAAAAAAATTAGCTTTCTATCTCTTACCGTTATGTCATAAAAAGTTCTAAATCCGACCCTTAGCCCGAAATGGGTTAAGAGTCCCCAAAAAAACTGTGTCCATCAATTTTTCAGACAAGCAGGAATAGTTCATTTGATTGAAAAATTTGCTCCGAGTTACCAAAACGAGCAACAAAACAAGACCACTGGTGTTTATTGAGGTGCATTGTTTGGAAAAGTTGAACAAAAAAGTCGGGAGTCGAGAGCAATCCCGGAGATTGGAGCCCTCCTTGCCTGATCCGATAGCAAAAATAGCCGGGAGTGCTTTTTGTTGTGACAATGGATCCTCCTGGTATATTCAAAACGGAGGTGACAGGCTGACACGAGTTTTGCGTAGAAAAATCAAAAGTTTGTTTAAACTTGCAAACTCGTCGTCGATTTTATCTGAGCTCAACAAAGGCAATAAAACTTTCCCTACTTCTCTTGTCGTTTGTAGCCTTGGCAGTGTCACCGGCTTCTAATTGGAAGACACTCGAGCCTCAAGGGTACTCGGTACACGTCCTCTCAGCAAATATTTTCATTGAACCTTTGATGAAAATTTACCTTCGCCGGGCTCAGGTACACCCCTATGCTTACATACATTTAAATTGATTAATGTACTTTTGTTTTCCTTTTTATTATGTTTATGTTCCAACATCCAACCCACTACCTCAGATCATAAAATACACGCGCATACGAGAGAATGAAAGCAATTTGTATTGATTCGATATTCATCTACTCCGCATCCACATCGATTTCGGAATTCCTTCCGTGTGTGATTCGCCAGCAATCCCATTCCTCACCCTCCCTCCCCCACATTCGGCGAAATACATCATTTCGGAATTGAAAGACTCGATTTTGGAAAGACGAACGAGTATGTTTGGCAGCTCAAGGATCTCCAAACTTGCGCTCGAGTGTCACTCCACCGGCTTGGATGAGCAGCGAATTGGGAATAATTGCTCGAGGTGGGGCTGAAGGATCACACATCTCTCACATTTAATGTATTTTGATATGATAGACACGAGGAATGCGGCCATCACGGTGTACGGAAAATGACAAAAATGTGGGAAAAGTTACACAGGAGGCTTTGGGTGGGAGATTCGGAAACAATACACCGAATGAAAAATGGTAGCTTTCTGGTTTTGCGCGTTTCTGTTTTGATAAATATTTTAGCAAGGCTCACATAAATCATTCCCTGAGCCTAGAAATGAGCTGCGTGTTTTCTCTGGTATTTCAATTCCGATGGAAATACCTGGCGTCGGTTTTTTCTGCAAACAGACTCCAGCCTCCGGATGGCTCTCGAATTCGATTGGCTATTTACCTCGTTTACTCTCGTTGATTAAACCAACTTTCGAAGTTCCTGCGGTCAGCACCAACCACCGAAGCCACAGATTTGAGAAAGACAAAGGAACCCATGCCGAGAGTGATACCATTCAATTAAACCAGAACAAATGGAACAGGGAGCAAATGGACGTGATGCCTTTTGTCGTTAGCTGCCACTGTTTTCCTGCGCCTTTGAAACGAATACCGTAGTTTTCTTCATTTTTCACTCGCCCCGGGCTGCCTCCTTTATTGATTCCCATTAGCTCACTTAATGTCGCCCTTCCACAATCGAAACGGCGCTGCTGAGGTTTCATTTCATTTACTTTTCTTCCACATTCTCCTTTCACTTCAGTTTTCCCACGCACTCACAATTTTTCTCCTTTCTGGCGTTTCCATTTCAATTTGCCCAATGAACTGCACCGGGCGAAATGTTCAGACGAAATTGCGACTCTGAGGACTGGAGGAATGTACAAGCAGTAAATAACGAGGAAGGCTGGGGTCAGATAATGTAATTTATTCCAAGAGTGTGGAGGTATGCGAGGTTCAGGGACGGTTCTCATGTTTCCTTGAGAGGTTTTAGGCCACCCCTGGCCTAGATTTCTCCCCACTATTGTTATTAATTTGTTTCCAATGGAATTAGCCGAAGTGATTGTGAGCTGTTGGGGTGAGGGGAGAAGGGATGTCCCCGTTGCGTTCCTGCAAAGCTGGCTTTGGAACGTCGGAAGCAACGAATATTTATTCCTGCCCATGCGGCCATGCTGCACCCGAGGCACGTTCGCATTTACATGTATCTCGTACTCTCTCGTATTTGGACACAAAAACACTGCAGATTTAGTGGATTATTTTAGAATTTTTTGCCTCCCAATTTGACTGCAGCAGCTTTGGAATTTATGGCCTGCACACAAGCCACTCCAAATGCTGCGGTGGTTGACCTTTAGCTCGACACGCACACTCGACATAATTGCCTTGTGAAAAAAACTGCCCCATGCGTTGCTGCAGAGGAGCTTTGCGATGTCATGCTACAATATGGAATCTCGAGTGTAGTGGTGGCAGCAAATTTAATTGAATTTTCCGCGTCAATATGATAAACGTCAATTAATTGGAAATATGTTGGTGAGCTGGTGGCAAAGTTTTGACTCCTCTCCTAGGACAATCGAATTATTAATACATATTTTCCAATCAAAACGTTCTTTTGTAGCTGCCTGGCTTTATTACATGGACCGAAAGGATAGACAAAGAGATTCAAGTGGGTTGAAGGTGACCACTTTATCCCCACTTTGAAATTCTATCCGGAAACATATCTGAAGAGGCTCAAGTCTGAGAGAATTGCCAGTTTGCGGTCAGACCGGCTTACTGGAGCTTGTGGTTACTCTCCAAAATTCGGCTTTCGAAAGCTGCATTAATTGGCAAAGCAAGAACGACAGCCAATTTTATTTTATTGTTTAAAGGTTTCCTGATATTGTAAACAAATTCAAAAATGCTGTCACTCCTAAAGTAATTTAAGACTAGATCATGCGTTATTCACATCTTTCTACCCTCCGGAGGCACGGAGGAGCAAATATGCAAATTGCAAGAACCTCGAGCCGCAAATACAAAAAGTTTGAGGAACGAGAAAGTTTCATTCCTTCTCAGAAGGCCCAATCTGTTTCCCCGGTTCGAATGATAGGCCTGTCTAATCCGAGACATTACGAATACGACAGAGTGTAATTCCTGACATTCACACCGACGTCGACGAGAATCACATAATGATCCTTATCGCCGCCGAGACACCTCATTTTTTGTGTGTTCCGCGAAAAAAGTGGCGTCGTTATCATTTTACTTAGTGAATTAAATATCCTTCGCTCTCTCCCCTACATTCGCGCCGTTCCTCCACGTTCCATTATGATTTTAATGATCTGTCTTATCCATTATTTATGGCACGCATGTTTCCACTTAGCGCTTCCATATTCAGGTGCCACGGAGGAGAGAGACGACGTGATAAGAGAGGCAAGGAAAGGCGGCAAAGAGAGGAATAAAAGTGTGTGATAAGGTCGGGGAAATGAGCAAAAGGTGAACATAAACACCTCCGAAATGGAACTCAGATGTTTCACTTAGACACTCTTCATGACCTTGATGATGTTCGCGCGTCCGGCCTCCCCTCTCCCAAGGCTTTCCGGGCTGTATTCTTTGCGCCGAGTCATCAAGAAGCCATTAACATTTTTTCGTGCGTCCCGAACGGCCCCAGGAATGTGCCCCAGGTCAGGTATGCGACCCACTAATATTCATTAAAAAAACCCATTATTATACTTCTGGGAGACAAACGAGAGATTTTCGGAATTCCGTCCTCCCGCTTCCTGTAGTAAGAGCGTCTCCCTCGGCAGCCCCGTAATGAAGAAAGTTTCCCGATCCGGCAGATGTCTCGGTTTCTGAGCCAGCTCGCACGAAAAATTGGATTTAAATGGCACACGGCTCCTTCTCGCGTTTCCCGGCGACGCGAAATTATTTTCCAAAGTGATGGATTTCGCGGGCACGTGCTAGCTAACAAAGAGGGATAATGTTGCTGCGTCGAGTGTTTGTCAGATTGATGGTGATCTCATCCGGGACATGCCTAGTTGACAATGAATGTTGCCTTGACCCTGCATGTGTCAGCTACGTGTTTGGTTGGCTGGCTGACAAGTTCAAGGCCCGGAGGGAAAAACATCCACATGTTCTGTTCTGATTCGCGATACACGAGCAGTGTCATTGAAAAATTTTTTGAGAATTGCTTTCAAGATAATAAATTAACGTATTTTGACGGCTTAGTTTCGAGAGAAGCCAAAAATAGTACGTGAAAGTCAAAACAGAAATTGTTTTCGCGGGAATTTTACGCTTCGACAGCCTCATGAAACCTGTCCGTCGACGGGATTGACGAGCTAGAGCCCCCATTATGCAAATGTGACTTCGCAACCGGTACCTGAGCAAAACAGCGAAAGGATTACTGAGAAGAGCCCACGCATATGCCGAATAAGTTTTCAAATTGATATTTCTCAGCCGTCCGCCTCCTCCTCCCACCCCATCCCATCAGCATTGTAATTTGATTACACACATCAATGAAATTATTGCTTCCCTTTGTTACTTTAATCGAACGAAAGAATCCTCAAAATACAATTTTCGATCATTTTGAGAAAAGTCAGTGGAGTGGAAAAAGCACATATAATTCGATTGGTGCGAGAGTGTGCGGGGAGGCAGAGTGAGTGAGGAACAACAGAACGATAATGGAGCATAGACAAATTCAATTAGGATATAAAACAAAGTACACGCATTTTTCATAAATTTTCCTCACGAACGCATTGCGTACGCAACGGAAGGTATCGAGGAGCGAGTGAGCGCAATGAAAAACAATTTTTTGCTCCACTTTCGGCAAATGGCACCGCACCGACTCGCAGAGGAAGAGCTCGAACTAGGCGAGCCGATGAAAAAAATGTTTATACAAAATTTACGATTCGATTCGAGACTATTTCGCTTTTCTGCCGAAACCTACAATTTCCGCGGTGCGGGACTCGCTTGCTCCGACGTCAGACAATGTTGATTGAATTGATTGTGCGGATATTTAGATTTTATGGAGCTGAACTTGCAATTTGTACTTGATTTAATTTAATCTTCTTTCTCTTCCTTTATTTGTGCCATTTTAGCAGCTAGTAGGCTTTTTGTGCTCGCCAGTATAATAGGGGTGCTCAAAAACAGACCTCAAATATAAACTCGAACGCTGGGCCAGATAATGGCTGGCGTAATTCCTCGCCGTGGCAGCTCAAGGTCGCACAAGTAATGGCTCCAATTAGCGAAATGAAGAAACGCCATGAAAAGATCCCGGTGGGACATTTTTGATTACAGCCAAATTGAGTTTTCTGGTTGCTTGACTCCACTCTCGTGATTTAATGGGGAGTTTAGGGGATCAAAAGCTGCAGCCCCAGCAGTGTCGGGTATGTCTTAAGCTGCCCTTATTAAATATAACTAACGACCTAGAAAAGCTCCTTAGAGGTGCTCCAAAATGGTCATTTTTGGACGCGTGCGGTGATGCGATAATACACTGCAAACGCTCTCGGCTCTCTCCGAGAAGGTCAACAATGGTTTACGTGAAAGAACTTTTCAAGTGAGCACACTTCTCGTCTGGCCTGCCATTATCAAGGTTTGATATCCTAGTAATCGACAACAGCACTGTCCGAGGACAGAGACGGAACCGGAGGGGGTTTCCAGCAAAGACCTGCCGTCCCGGGACCCCTTTCGGACTACTTCCGTTGCGGAGTGCGGGCGCAACACACAGAATCGATCAACAGACAGTCATTAAATTCCTAGCAACCTTTGTAATCCTCTTTAAGCGACTTGTGTATGTCCCTTTTTTCCTCGACTACGAAAAATCCGGCCTTACTTCCCTTCAATGACTCGCTTGACCGAATATTCTGTACGTGGCCGACAAAAGGAGGGACGATGACGGTTTGTAAGAGATTTGTTGCCAATTACTTTCCCAAAGAAGCAGTAACTTGCAGCTAAGCCGATGTTTATTTTTGCCCCAAGGAGCCTCCTGATAATGAAAATTGATGTGGCAGCTACTTCTGGAAGTTTGACAACCCGAATCAGGAGAGAGTCTAAACTTTCCCCTCGCCCGCGCCGGCTGCACTTTTGCAGTGCCTCATTTATCTACCGGAATCACGAGCTCTGGCAAAAATATTGGATCCAATTAAAATAAACCGCAACAACTTTATCAGTAGCATATTTCGCAAACTTTCTTTTGTGCCCACCCGACCCAGCTCCGCTTTTCCTCAACGTGAGTAATTTCTTTCCTTCCCGCATTTCCATTTTTCCCCCGCTTTTCCTTATTATTTTGTCTAGGTATGTGGAGAGTGCAGGAACTACGGTGCATCACACCACAGGCGGCAAAATGAGAGTGCACAAAAAAAACGAGTGAATTTAATTTTTCCAGTTTCCCTGCAGTGCAGCTCTCGTGCTGGGTCCGAGCTAGACAAAGTCTTTAATTTCAACTGTCTACTGCACATGCGGCAACAGAACTGGCGGTAAATTAATAATCTCGGCTTTTGGGGCAAAAAGGAATTAACAATATCAATTTTGCAACGCTCTCGTGCCCCTTACGCATGGCAGGCACCGGTCCAAAGGCTCCTCTTTGTGATTCCGTGTTGGGGCGCAAAATGTGCACATTCATCGTTGACAAGTGTGAGATTATCATTAAAATTACATTAGCAGAATCTTGTTTACGTGGCGTTGTCCTGGTATTTGTGGGGGCGGTTTGACGGAAGCCATGACAAAAACTGCTTCTCCACGCTGCGGAGTCAGCAGAATCGGGAAAGACGCGCCTACCTGGGCCAGGCCCGTTGCTAGGGTCGAGGGTGAGAGAAAGTGAAAAACACTCGAGTTAAGACATTCCTGGAGCAAACAAGGTCGTCACTCGAGGGTTGCTGAAAGGGAAGCGAAACGGACTGATTGGAGCAAAAAGTCTCAGAAACCCGGCTTATCCCTCGAAATTGTTTGCGCGTGAACTTGAAGAATGTTTTTCTCTCTTCACCTGTCCTTGCTGCGAGCGAGACTGGCCTGACACTTGGGCAAAAGCAAGGAAGTAGGAATACCGCGAGAGTGCGGATTATTTATGCATGCATGAATCAACTTTAACGGCTCGCCTCGTGATCCTCCTCAACACCAGGCTCATAATAGGGCAATAATGCGCCGCATACATACGAATTTCGCTGTCCGGAGCGAAGATTTGTGCTTTCTTCGCAGCCAATTTATGCCCCTTGGCGTGCATTTACTTGCCTTCCGAGTGGCGGCGTAGGTTTGGGTGGCACCGACGACCTTAATTTACTTTCCTGCTCCCCATTTTGTGCCACTCTTCCACCCTTCAGGGGCGTAACTCTGACAACGGCGGCAAATCTCAGGGGAACGAAGCAGATTAGGGTTCTGCCCACTTGTATTAATCGGCAGAACGTGATTACGAGTAAAGCTCCTCTTGAACTGCAGCCTGCAACTTGTGAAGTGGCTGCCTGGCTATTTCATCTCTGTAAAATCAATTAAACGAACTAAGTCGAGTGAAAGCGGATTTCTTCCAAACAATTCAGCGCCATACAATGTAAACTCCGCTCTAAAGAGCTTTCTGGTATTTTTATTTACTTTCAATCTCCAGCCTCACTTGCTGCAATCGCATTAGACTGGGACTGCCATCAATAAGGAGCCTAGTGGACGTCCATTTGAGGCACAATGCGAGGCAAAGCGAAAATAAATTACTTCCACTCGATGGGAATCCAGTTTATTTTCGTTGAATTGACTAATTGAGTTTGTTTTCGTACTTGGAGGCGAGTTTGCGTTTGAAAAAGATTGAGAATGGACGAGAAACAGGACGCGATGATGATTTCCATCTTGTTTCGCATCTTCTGTTTGCCTCCCAGTGCTCAATTAAGACTCAATGAAATGATTTCGACAACGACGCCGACGTTCAAACTTGGAGAGTGCCTACTTATGGGGCATTATTGGCGCTCGAGCAGACAATTGGCTCGAAATGAAAATCAGATAATAATCAATTAACAATTTATTCAGATTGCTTTGTTTACCATCGGCTCGTTTAAGTTTGCCCGCTCGTTTGCTGGAACTTTGCAGACGGCTGTATTTGGTTTCGGGGCTAGCCTCAGGCTTTTATCGGCGTGGTTAACATCATCAGGATCTTAAGGACCTCTATAGGATAAAAAGTGCATTTGTCACCACTCCAGGAATGGAAACTAAACCTTCATTCTGGATGAGAAGTGCTCTCAGCTAGGAAAATTGGGAGAGCTCTGAAACTCGGACATCGAGCAGCACATTTTCGCATATTTTGGCAGTTTTTAGCAAAAGAGCGTATTTTAGGGATTTTAGGCTACAATCAGTTTCAAAAAGAAATTTTTCCCGTACATTTTTCTTCTTGTTTAGCCTTTTTTCTAGTTTTTTTAAACTGATTTTTTAATCTTTTAAAATCTTTTTTTGTAAATCTACGACTAAGTGTGTTTGGCGTAGAAATGTCCTTAAGTAAAATAAAAAATTTCTCAAAAAACGAAAATTATAATTTTTTGAGTGAAAAAAATGCGAGATCATCCCAATGTTTCCCGTTCTACACCAACATTTTTTTTTAAACCCAGAGACCGAGAGATTGAGATGAGAGGAAAACACAACTACAAGAGCTTTGAATTTTTTTGAATATTTAACGAAAAATCAAAAACTATTTTTCAAAAATATTTTTTCGATTAATTCTGAACATCTTGCTCTTTTAGAAAAACTAGTTTTATTGTTAAGCATATTTTGCCATTTTTGAGCATATTTTTTTGAGCCCATTTTTGCCAGTTCTACTCCATCAGTCATATTTGCGCCCACTCTAATGAATCAATTATGGAATATTTTCATGAAATCCGCAGCGAACTCGGAAAACTCCGGTAAGCGAGCGCTCTTGGCTAATGAATACGTTCGGACTACTCTGGATTCCCCCTGTTATTATTTTCGTAACAAGCTCCATAATGAATGAATGACTTAATGGTTTTTTATACATGGACGACCAAGCGTTCTAATGATCCTTATTGAGTACCAATATTTACATTATTATGGGGAGTCGTGCGCCTTCTCGAACCCACGAGTCGGCGGCTGGTACGAAGAAGTTTGGCTAAAATTGCCTGGATTGGAAAAAAGTTTCATTTCACGTTTATAATAGCATCAATTAATGGCTGTATGATCGATTACTGGGCATTCATTAAAAAACCGTTCTCCCGGCCCGAGTTTCGGCCGTTATCGATTTCAGACTCCGGCCCGCTTCCAGAACGTTACGATCAGGCAATTGGATTCCTGAAATTTTAATTTTCGAACAGCAACTCGTTGATGGACGCTCCGAAACACATCACCGGCGCTGGCAAGCTGCAGCATTCACTCAAATCGACTTACACCAAACTCATCGCAAGCAATTTCGTTCCGATGCCAATTTCCAATAAAATTCTACCGACACATTCATGTCGATGCCAGATGATTGATGCATTTCAGAATGGAGGTGGAGCGTGGGTCGAAATATTTACTTCACCTGAAGTTGGCAGCTCTCGAGCCCTCAACAACTTGAAACTGATGCAGGAATCGCGAACGCATAGTTCGAATTGCAGGGCTAGAAGGCGCTTTGCTGATTGCATATTTGCACTTGATGCACCCCCAATTTACATAACTAAGCAAATTTGATTATTTGCGCGCCGTGATTGTTTTGATGTTTGCCGAATGGGTGCCTCGTAATTGAATTAGTGGGATCTTCAGCTTTTGCCCTGCCTGTTTATAGCTGCTCTCCGGGAGTCGAACTTTGTTTTCCGGCAAAACAAAATTACGAGAGCATCCTTATTTGTCAGAAACGTGGCCAGGGACTGGGTAAAAAGACTCCTAAAAATTGCAAGAGCTAGTTCACGCCACTGTTTCTTCTCCCAATAGTTTTTCAAACTTTATTCCGCGAGGAAGTTCAACGAAAACTCGGAAGGTAAATCAGCGAGGTAACTTTACTCCAATTATGGTTAAGTTTGCTTCAAGCAGACTTCTGAAGGGAGCAACTTTCCCGGAAGAACCACGTTGGAGAGAAGTTTGAAAATATTCCCGATGAAGTAAATACCAAGTCACCGCAGAATCGAGGGAAAACAAACAAGTTTGCCGATGGGGGTCGACTCCCATAAAGCGAAATGACTTTTGAGAGTTTTGACGGAGCGCCCAACTATCGTTTGCATCTCTTATTTGCCCACGAATCCAAATGGCCATAATCCATCGAATACATAAATTGATGAGAGATAAATAAATAAATAAACGGAGATAATAGAAACAAAACAAAGTCTGAATAACAATCAGCAGTAGCCGACCCGATGCTGGCTGGTATGCGTCATAGTTTCGCAATTTTCGATTTCCTGTACCGCGCCAAACCTGCCCAGCATCTCGCCCGACTCGTGAAGATATCCAATAAATAATGGAAAAGATTGGATTCCCCGATATTTGCGTTCATTATTCCGAGTTATCTCCGATGGAAGTATTTCATTTTTCTCCCTCTCTCTTTGCAGCTTCCTGCGCCCTCACTGGTGATTCAACGTCCTACTGGGAGGCCCCATTTGCTCAACCATACTTTGACAATACGACCAAACGAGAACTTACGGCAACAGTGGGGCAGTCGGCGCTCCTGCACTGCAGAGTCCGGAATTTGGGAGACCGAGCTGTAAGTATCCTCTCCTCCATCCAATCTTATTACGACTCAACTCCTTGGGGAAGCGCGAATTTGCGTCTCAAAATGAGCTCGAGACAATTTGCTTTACGGCCTCATAAAGCGAGGAAATTGGCCAATCATAAAGCTTCTGGCCCAAAATATTGATTCGCAAATTGAATCTTTATGACAGAGCTTTATCGCCAGAGTACAGTGTTGCTAATTTCGTAAGACAAATAACGTCAAACATGCGAAGTGCCCTCCCACATGCATGAATAATGCAGGAAGACTTGCCACAAAGTCATGCAAATTAGACACACAATGAATTTAGTGTGCATCAGGATGAGGATAACTGGAGCGTAGCAAGGACACTTCTGTGTGCCTCTCGAACGTAATCATAAACCATGATTCCCCTGCGAAATAGTGCTCCGGATTGTTTGCCTGCTTCTGGCCGGGCAGCTCCCGAGAAAACAGGAAACGTCTACGAGATTTCGAAATAAATGTGTTAGTTCCGACTTGCAAATGTTTTGATTCAGTTAGGAAGTTGTTCTCAGGTGACTTTCGACAAACCTGGCATTTTGTTTGTTCAATTTAATTTTCTAGAGTTGAGCCTGCACTTTTGAGGCTTTGTATTCTCTCTACATAACTTTGTCCTGACCAAAAATTGTCGATTTCGAGATCAATTTTTTGCTTAGTTTTTGATGAAAACATTTTTTTCGAAAATATGGTCTCTAATAGAGTAAACGCCTATGGTTACCTCATGAAACGCATTTTCGGGCAAAAAAAGTGGAAATTGGAGAAAAAATATTTTGACCCGAAATTTTGAAAATGACCAAACATCCTAGAGATTACTGGTAACCCAGCAACCTTTTAAAATTTATTTCGGGCAAAATAACAGTTAAGGGAAAGTTTTGCATGCATTTTCGAATAATGTCATCCTTCTACTCTCCAAATTTGCTAAATTTTTTAGGCAGTCGTTATTAGATTTTGTTTTATAGATCAGCAAAAGCAACTAGTGAGAAAACTTTTCAATTTGGCTGCCATATTGGATTTTAAATTTTAGCTTTCAAAAATCACTAAAAATACTTGCTGATTTCAAAAAACTTTCGTTCACTATTTAGAGAAAGACAAACTATTTTTTTGATAAAAAAATGGCCTAATGGGGAACTACGAACTATGGGAAAAATTTCAAAATATCTTTTTACTAATTGTTCTTATGCATAATTGTTTCGACCAAAAAATCGACGCAGTTTGAAAATTTTGGTAGCTAATGGGTTAAGAAAATATCTATTTCGGGATTTTGGATGATAAATGTTTGTCGAGAAAATGATCTCTGGCGGCATAAGACATCTAAAGGTACCTCAAGAAACGCATATCCGGAAATTTTGGGTCGAAAAAGGTGGTCTTCAACTAAGGTTTTTAAGGCACTTTCATATTTTCGTGAATGTTTTCATGCTTCTCCAAGTACTAAGGAGTTAAAAAGGAACAAGAATTTCCGAGTAAAGCCGCAATGAAGGTTTTCAACAAGGTAATTCTTGGATTACCCAAAACCGTATACACTAGGTATTAGGCTCAAATGACGTGCATTAAATCATAATCATCCAAAACAACTCCCCAGGAGATTCTCGGAACAAAGACTGCAAGTGCTGATTACGGATTAGAGGCATTACTGCAAATTAAAGCAAAACAATGCATCTTTATTAGAAGTGCTCTCCTGAAATATCTCTCAATTTATCTCAATTCCGATGACAGCGTGTGGGCTTGCATGTAGGTGCTCCTCATCCCCCTTTGCATACCTCCGAGAAGCCTTCATGTATTGAAATTTATCACTACCTTGCATTTCTTGAGCAATCATTAATTTCCCATGAGCCTCTCTTTCTCTCTAAGCTGAGGACATTTGTGGTCAGCCTGAAGTAATCACTACAATCAAGATAATGGATTTCATGCTGCTTTCCTCGCTTTTTCCCTCGAATTAGTCCTCATTGTTCGCCTTCCCGATATGCAAGAAGAGGATGCAGCGCAGCGGGGGACGGAAGTCATAAAGTAAATTGAAAATGTATCTCATATCTGCGTTCCCGGGGGACGGGAGAGAGATGGGAGAGATAAACAAAAATGCAAAGCTCGTGTCAAATGTATGACACCCGACTGAACCCTCTTCTTCTCTCTGCCAGGTGACATGGTTGAGGAAGCGAGACCTGCACATACTCACAGTCGGAATTCTCACGTACACAAATGACCAGAGGTTTCAGTCTCTGCACACCGAAGGTTCCGATGAGTGGACACTGCGAATAACGTCGCCGCAGCCCAGAGATTCCGGCACGTACGAATGCCAAGTTTCCACCGAACCAAAAATCAGTCAAACGTTTCGACTCAACGTGGTTGGTGAGTATCCAGACCTATATATTCTGACGTTGAAGCGCTTCAAACGAAATCCTCTTAGCAGCACTGCAGCATTTTTCACACGCATTACCATTCCAAATTGTATTCGCATGCAAATGAAACTTTTATAAAGCGCTCTAGAGAGGAGAATCGGATAGACAAGAGCACGTGGAAGTGTTTTGTGCGAGAGAGTGTTGAATCGACGAGCTGCCATGTTTCTGGCATCATTTGATATGCCCGTTCAGCTGCGCTAAATATTGTGGCAGTGCGCTCCGAGCACGCGATATCTGAATTAAAACTGAAAGGGGGCTTGAATAGTAATGGAAGCCTGCGAGGAGCGATTTGTTTTTATTGCCGTTTCAGCAGTTTTGTTCCGTACTCCTTTCGGACTTCCTGCTTTTCTTCGTGTCACGGAGGGACTTTTGGTGTCGGGAGCACCGCACTGGGGAAATTATCTTCCGGCTAGGTTCCATCGATTCCAGTAATTTGAAGTTTGAAACTGGCAATTTGCGTTGCTGGGAGACTAATGTAACTGAAACCTGATATTACTTAGAGTAAGGTGGTCTGCCAAAAAAGCCCTAACTCCCTAAAAGGCTTTCAAAGGCTCCATCTTGATGGATCCGTTACGAGTCTGGGGGGAAATCAAAGAGGTCTTTACGAGATATCCCTTGATTTCTCATGAGTAAAGTCGTTCGGCGGCTTTTTAGAAAGCCCCCATTTGATAAGCCATAAAGCAGTTTAATGGCTCTCACACGTCTTCGACAGAGCTTGGCGGAGGCGAGTTTGCTTCTCATAACTCATAAAGCTTAAAAAATCCATTTCCATCGGATACAAATGCATGATTTTATGGATTCGTGGTTCCATAATATTCCTAACAGCCTTGGCGCCGCCGCCCTCAAACGAGACGCAATAAGATTATGGAAAAGCTGTGATATATTGCCTTTTAATCAGGTCCTCCCCCTTCCACATAGGAATAAAATGCACTCCCTTTGATAGGAGTCCTTTGACGAGCGAATGCATTCGATTACGTTACCCGAGATTGGGTATCAAATGTCATCAAAGCCATTCAAAAGCAGCTATCCGCTTTTCGCTATAATACCGATCGTCAACCCATGGGCTTGTGATGCAGCGTTTCGAATTTAAATCGCATGATATCTGATGTTGGCAGGCAGTTTTGAGATGTTTGAGTATGGAAATGAGTGAGGCAGTGTGGCAATAAAATGACAGAACGAAGAGAAAAGGAGCAATAATGTAAACACATAAATAAAGCTAGAGGGTTGATGAATTCCAAAAAATCCATTTAACTGCCTCTTCTTTGTCTTTTGTGGAGATATAAACTGGCTGACGTTTGAGGTACGAGCACGAAATTAGACTTTAGTGCCGCTTTCTCCCAAAAATGCTCGTTATGCGAAATTACTGAGTTTCCCCTCAGAGCTTAGAGCTAGCTCAGCTCTGCTTACACATTCCTGTTCCCGAGGAGCCGAATGTGTGAGCCAAACAAGGAAGGCTGTAAGAAGAATTTATACGCAAATTCGCATAAATTCCCATAAACCGATAATTTAATTCTGGGTGGCATGAGCTGTCGTCTTCCGCACGGGCTGAGGGGGAAAATGAAGTGTAACGGGGGTTATTAAGCCAAATTTAATGCAAATTTAGGCTGGCAGGACCCTTCGTGGAGGGTTGCAGGGCAAACAATGCGAAAAAGGGACTTCGTGGAGGATTAAAGACGATTTCTAGAGAGCTCCAGGGAACCACATGTCTTGCGGAAAATTGATTAAAATTTGTTAATCTTTGCCATGACTTTAGCAGACCTCCTTCGTTCCCACTTGCAAAACTAATAAGCAATAAATCTCTCCGTCAGACAAAAGATGCATTGTGCACATTTTCAAAACACAAACACGAGAAGGAGGCGCAAAAACTTTGAGCCTTTCGGATTCTTGCACAGCAATTCGCAAACACAATACATATCCTTAATATTTCGCATCCTTGGAGAGGAGAGGAGTCCGAGACCAGAGCACATAGCATGCAAGTTTGAAATATCCCGAGCCTCCTCCTCGGCAAACCGAAATTATTAATGTCTTGTGTGCATTGTGTTGAACCGAAATGAATGAAACTTGAATAATAGGAAGAGAGGGGAAGAAAAATAGACGACCAAGCAAATCAGCATCAAAGGAGAGCCTGAGCGCAAGGGGGAAGAGAAAAACGGCGAAAGAAAATCTAAATTCCATTATATGTGTAATTTCGTTGGAGGCGCATTCGTTCGCTAGAAAATGCAATTTCGCAAAATATTTCTTGCGTTGCAAGAAACAACCGACAGAGAAGTGGATGCTAAATAGGCGAAGGGAGAGAGAAGAAAAAAAAAATGCTCGAAATAAGAGGAAGAAATATTTTCTTTTGATGGAAATTTTTTTTCTCTGGATGCCGCGCAATTTTGCTAAATTTACACAACATCGGGAAAAATGGAGATGTAACGTAAATGAAAAATGCATTGTGAGAGAGCCCGAAGCGTTACTTTGCAGAAATGGGGAGTCGTTTGAAGAATTTATGAAGAGGGCCAGCGGCTATCTGGGCTCCCATTTCGCGCATACCATTGTCTTCCGTCTCCTTCGCGTGGAACAGGCAGCGTCCCATGAAGACTTGTTTACAAGCAAAACTACTTGCAGGCTGCCCAGGGCTCTCATGATCTGTCGTCCCATTTGGTTGCTCGTTCCAGTCCATGTTGAAATGAAATTTTGAAGTGCATCTGGGACTTAAATCTGCAAGTTTCGGTGACAGAATATACCCTAAGAAACCCCTTTCACTATTCAAAAGCCTTTAAAAATGATTAAAGCCTGTTCCAGCACATCCTATGTGAAAGTGGCCTGTAATGAAACTGAGTTGACCACTTCTTGGTCAAGCTAACGATAGTGATGATGACGATGATTAATGTGGGTCAGCCAGGATTGCCACCACTATTCTGATTAAAATACGGCTACAACTTGTCTGCTGCAGCTTACGAATGGTTTCGAGAGTCTCGTACTCGTGCGTCGGTCCATTGAAACTTGCTTACTTGTCACTTGCGGCAACAATAATTAAGGATCCGTATGAATGCTGCCATCACGTTCGGAGTTCATTATTAGGTTTCGGTAGGGTAGCTGCCTTCCGAATGGGGCAATGTAAATTATTAATCTTGCCATTACACATCACAACTTTCGCACAAAACACCCACTCCAAGGCTGACATTAATTGTGTGGAGGTAGGCTCGCTTCCAAGGGACACAGCAGGACTCTTACGAACGGTTCCATGAATACATATTGAGATTCAATTAATTTAGCTTACATGAGAAGGCTTTCAAATGTCCCAACTGTGGGCTCGGGCCCGGAGGTTGCTTTTGAAAGCCGTGTAGTAACGTCTTCCTGTGTTCGTTGCAGTTTCAAAGGCGAAAATCCTTGGCAACTCGGAGCTGTTCATCAAGAGTGGAAGTGACATCAACCTGACGTGCGTGGCTCTCCAGGCTCCCGCCCCGCCCTCCTTCATCTACTGGTACAAAGGGGGTCGTGTAATCAACTACTCGCAGCGGGGAGGCATATCGGTGCTGACGGAGCGGCAAACACGGACCAGCAAGCTAGTGATTTCTCGTGCAACGCCAGCTGACTCCGGTAATTATACGTGTTCACCGAGCAGCTCAGGTATGTACACAGTCTCTCCTGCCTTTGCCCTCTCTCCTTGCCAGCCACACACACCCTAATCTGAATATTTCATACCGACTCATAACAGCGGCTCAATTTGCACTAATACCGAGGGGTAGTTCAATTCAAATAATTATGTTTCAGAGTCGCCCGTCGGACACATGCCGATACAAGAGTAGCCTACGCCGGTGCTGCTGCATCTGCAGTCTGCTACAAAACAAACACTCACATGCGGCCACATTGTGAAACATAATTTAATGCAAATCGAGTTAACAATCTCTATTTAGAGATGTGAGAGTGCTTTGGAGGGAAACAAGAGGCTTAGGTGATCGGTACTAAATTGGGTGCAAATTGAATTTTCCGCGTTGTCGGATGCAAGTCAAGGACAATAATAGCCAGCATCCGGACAAGTTGACAAAACAATTTTCATGTTCAATTTGCGCCACTCTATTTTCTTAGTGTGGCGGAGATTGGAAATTTGTTTTTCAAATTAGACCAGCACAGAGCCTCCTCAATTAGACCGTAATTTGAAAATTCGTTTGGCGAAGACAATCTCCGGCTTGGCAGAGATGTTCTGTTTTCTGGGAGACTTAGCCCATTGACCACCGAACGCTCACCACTCACCAACTTTGAAACTTTTTCCCTCCCCGTTTTTCTATTTTTAAGGGTTTTCTTTGACTTTATTAAACAATATTATTAGGTGATATTTTTGTAGTGAAGCCCAGGAAAAAATTATTCGGCATTCCTATAATTTTTTAAGTGTATTTTGATTAATATTGAAAAAAAGCAATGTCCGTCCGTCTGTCCATCCGTCCGAGTCCCAAAGGCTCCAGAACTATAAAAGCTAGAGACCTGCGGTTTTTTGCATATTGTCATGTGTGGTCTGGAGGGTAGTGGAACTATATTGGTTTTTCCAGAAAACTGCTTGGGGGGTAACTAGGGGGGTTTTCCCGTTGTATGAAAGTTCCATATACTTCGTCCGATTGAGTTGAATTTTGGATATGTGATACATCATGTCAAATCTAGCAAATCATAGACAACATGTTTTCTCTTATCACTTAAGGGGGTGGGGTGAGAGGCCTGCGAAGGGGGAAAAGCTTTCAGCTCCGATTGAGCTGAAAATTGAGTATATTGATGTTTTTGTTAAACCTATCAAATATGTTACCTATCAGTACCTTCCTCAGGGACTGAGCTAGAGACCGCTTGAGTTTCTACACAAATGGATTTTGAACAAAAGATTTTAATTTCGACTCAACTTTTTAGCCATGCCGACTAAAATGCGTTCGTCACCGACTAAGCTTTAAAAATGTTTTTTTTGAATTAATGAGTTAAAGGAGTAGCAACCCCGATTATACAAAAATAGCCCGTCTGTCAGAAACAAAATTAAGGAAATCATAATTGTTCCCGTGGATATGGACCTGGAATGATCCATTTTTCTGCCCAGCGCGCAGGGTAATTTTTCCGGGTCACTCAGGATAATGCACAGCGACAGGAAGCTCTGCTTGTGCATCAGAAAATTTATGAAAATGAGATGAATTTCCCTTCTTTCCGCCGTAATCAGCATAATTTCTGTTTCGCTCTCGGTTATGACGTGCACCTGCAGTTTTTCTGCCACATTCCCTCCTTGTTTTCCGCTTTCGCAATCTGAATATTTTCCTAAATCATTTTAAATTGGGTTTTGCGGGGTTTTAAAAAATTACGAGTGGCTCGTTACAGTGAAGAGAAGCCTCTTAATTGTCTCAGTCCTGGAAAAGTCCCGGGAAAGCACACGCTGATGCTCCTGCTGGAGCCCTGTACTCGTCTAGCCTGGAGCGGAACACACGCTGTGCTAATTCCGGTTGTAGCAGGTCATGTTGAACTAGCGCAAAACCGAGAACACACATTGCATTGACAAATCACAAGGACGAGCGCTCTTGGCCGGTCCGCATTATCTGCTCCGAGAACGGAGTCGGGTCCGGGAGGACTGCTAATTATCCTACTTTGTTTTAGCACAATTTTTCACCTAGTTTAGCGAGTGGCGTGGCGGCTCGACGGGACACACTACTAATGACTACTACATATGCGGCATGCGTTGGTTTCATTACAGATTCAGCGTCAGTTTTGGTGCATGTAATAAATGGGGAGCATCCGGCTGCCATGCAACACGGCAACAGCAGCGCCGGCAGTATATTTGCTAATTACAGAGTCATGGTGGGTTCAAATTTGCTATTACTATCATCAATAACACTATCGCCGTTATCATCGTGTTTATGTTTAACAATTTCGACAATATTTATAGCAAGTGCGTTTAGGTGATTTATGTTTACAGATAATTCTATTAATGTTGTTTATTAAACCATCGTCGAGGCGACAGTACATAGAAAAAGTGGGAAAACGGAGGCTTAGGAACTGTATGTAGGAGAATTAGTATATTTATATAGGATAAATAATTGTACAATACAGTGTAGGGATGAAAATGAAAATTAGGGGATGAAATGAACATTTTGGCGCGAAATCCAATTTCAGCAGATGACTTATATTCCATGTCGAACACAATAACAAATTTTGTGAATTAATAATGTAGAAAATATTCTAAAACATTTGTTTTCCGCATGAGCGTCGCTGGAACGATCCATTAGCGCCTCCTTTCCAACCGGAATAGTTTCAACTGGACTGTTTTTTTTTCTAGCGGGGGCTATTCTTCAGGTCATTGACTTTTGAAATCTCACAGTGTGACTTTTGGGCGTTGACTTGGTATCCGGAGGTTTTTGGGGCCGTTAAATCCGAATCCAAAAAATAAATTTTGGTCGTCTCCTTTGGAAAGGTTTGGAAAACTTATAACTTTTCCATGGAAAATTTTTGTTTGAAAATTTATTTTGAAAGCATATTTTTTAAAAGCTTAATTCCAAAGTTAGTTAGGTAATTTTTGATATTTTCAAACTTGAAATGGCCATATCTCGGCTCTTAGAGCAGCTAGAAGGCTGATTTCGCTCCCTCTCACTCTCAGAATTTTAGGTTATCAGACATGGGTCTCTTTGGAGGCCCATATCTCTGGAACGGGAGGGCCGATTAGCAAAATTTAAACGCAGCAATGACCCCCAGGTTCCAAACTTAAAACAAAATCATGTTAAAAATTTCGGCGGCCATTTTGAATTTTTTATCAAAATGACGCTTCAACGTTCAAAAGTCACACTGTATGTTAGATCTCCCGGAGTCTTCTTGTTTCCACCCATCAAGACTGGTGAGTTCCATCTTTGGGAGAAACGATAGCCCGACAAAAAAGCTACCAATTTTATTAAATCGAGAGGCTTCGAGATGTCGCTGTTAAATTCCGTTTTATGTAAAAATCCTATCGGACGCAAATAGACCAGTTTTTTGCCTCTTTGTTTTGCAGAAACAATGGAACAGGAGAAAAAAGAAATGGGGTAATGGTCTTGTGTAGCCATTTACATAATTGACTCTTTTTGTAAGCGAAACTACCTTCCTAATTGGTGTGCAAATGTACTTTTTTCCCGATTCCGAAGAAAGCCAGCAGCCCTGATTTCGACGTAAAATCAATTGTCCAGCTCTCGCTCGCTAATTATCTCGGCGAGTGACCGTTTGGGGATACTTATTTCCACACTTGCCCCCTCCCATGGCATGTTAAGTGCAGCTCCAGGAGTGCGCGCAGGACACGAAGGAAGGACGAAAGGATAATAATGAAAACAACGACAGAGCGTAACAAAATTATGAATTTAATTAGTTTTTTCCTCGCTGCAAGCAGACTGCGCCAGAAGATTGATGGAAATGATTATAAAATTCATTTACATTTACCACTTTGGTACCTACGCCGTGTGTATCCTTTGCAGGCAGGCTTATTTGTCGGGTCGCAATTTGTATTCCTTACCTTTCCTCACTTCTTCCCTGCCACTTTCGCTTTCTTCGCAAAAAGGTCGACCCTTTTTTGAATTCACTTAATTTTCCTAATATTTAACTTTGATTTCTTTTCATATCTGGCTTTCCCTCCCCGGCAATCCGGGACAGTGGAAGTCACAAAATGGAATTCTATGCATAAAAATTAGCAACAAATCGCTCCCCAGCATATTCGTATGATTTTGTGGCGCCGTCGACAAAAATGCTGATTCAATGTACATAAAAGTATCCCAATATGAAGAATGAAATTTGAATTCATAGACAAAATGTTGCTTGTAATAAATCATGTGTAAATAAGGAGACTAGAGCAGATTTCCCCCAGCGTCAACTGTAAATTGTTAATACAAACCTTTCTACAATGTTCAAGGAGGTTAAGGATAAGCATCTAGGGCTATGAACTTTATTGATCTGATACATTTAATTCTAGTTGATCGATAGTTATTTACATAACTAAATATATGAGTAACACCTAAGTTGATGAATGAAATAAAAATAAATCTAAGGTCTATTTAAGCAGGCGTTTCAATCAATACTCCCTTCACTCTCGCTCCATCGCTTTGAAGCGTGACTCGGCCAGAGGCGGCGTCATTGTCTCGCGGAACCGCAATTAAGAAGTCGCCCTGAAGTCTGTGTTGAGCCCGTCAAAGTCACCCCTGGGGCTCCGACGCCCCCTTCCCGTCTCTGGCTCCGAATCGAATATTCATGCCCGGAAGGTGAAAACATTATTGGCAGCTGCTCTGCAAAAACGTTTCCTCGCCGGGGAGTGGGCTCGCCATAAAGAAAAGGGTAAGTGAATCGCAGGTATAAGAAGTTAAACCCATATTTGAATAAATAATAAAACGGAATTAGGGTGAAGTCGTCCGATGCAGCTCGGCATAAACTGTGAAGTCGACCTTGGGGCGGAAAATAGAGCAAAGTCACTTTCGTTTGATTATTCACTTTATTTAGCTTAACGCAGACAAGATTTGTAACCTGAAATTGATACTTTTAGTAAAAGACCTCCTTTGACCATCACACTCTAACTTTTCAATATTCACTATCAACAGTAAATTTTCTAATTTATTTGAACAAATGTAACTTCCTCGCCTGACAGCCAACAGTTCATATTTCAATTACTTGCAGAGAGTAGCTTGCAGAGACGTAAAAGACTCGAGGACTCGTAAAATGACTATTAAATGCAATTTACTTTAAAACGGATTTTCTCCTGACGAAAACACGGATCTGTCATAAATATTTGATTATGCCTTAGAGTAGAGCTTGCAGAGACAGGTGGCCTGGTGCTGCTGGATTCTGATTGTCGCGTTCATTTTGATTGCAATTAAACACCCCAACTGCTCCTCTAAAACAATTACGTCGTTTGCGTGGGAGGACATGTTAACTCTGTGATGCGCCCCCAATTCATCAAAATTCAAATTCGCGGCCCGCAATGTCGACTTAATGAGGCATTAAAACCCCCCGACATGCCGGATATGCGCCAGCCCAGTGAATTGGAATGTTTGATCCCTTTCAGAAGACAAAGGGACGATAATGATATAATTGAATATGTCAGGCATTCTCGTCTCCAGCGTCGAAGAGAGGGCCCGGTTCACTTTGTTCTGCTACAAATTACAACATTACTTTTATGTGAGTGTGTTTATGTAGGGCTGCGTGTGTGTGCTCATATCCTTTTAATTTTCATTTAATTCCACATTTTACATATTAAATTAGAGTGAATTTCTTATTTACATTCGCTCGTCTGACTGAGTATCTCCCAATTCCGGCTGACAATGTCGGAGCCGGAATGTGCTAGCTATATATGTACTTTAGTAATAACACGCAATTCACAAGGATATGGGGTTGGATATGTGAGCGAGAGATCCAGCTAGGGCTCGTCATCGTGGGAAATTAATTTCGGCACAGAAGATTATTACGTGTAATTCTATGAGATAGCAATAATTATTATGTCTAGGAGATACGATTTTGGAGCTACTTGGGAAGCAGTTCTGACATCTGTCAACGGATTAACAACAATTTTGTCATAAAGTTCCTCTCCCCTGAATATTCATGTGCTCGGCACCATCGCGCATGCTACTCTCGTAATGAGTTTTAATTAAAAATTCCACGCCAGCGCGGAGAAACTATTTATTCTCTTTTTCTAATATAGACTCTGTAACAAGTAGAAGTTAACTTTACATAATTTAATAGTTCACAACTTCAACTCTTCATCATAGCTCTTATTTACATTAACTACGTTAAACACTGACTTCGTCTATGAACCTTGGAGCAAGCACTTTAATAGTTTTGAACATTAATGGAATTTTCAATGTTTCTCTTTCGACTCAACTGAAGCCTGGAGCCACAGCCGCCCAATAAATCGAGTGAGGGTTGATGCGGTCAGTGCGGCCGCTGTGGCTTCTGGCGTAATTTTTGAAATCATGTGAAAAACGCACCTCGTGGTTTTCAGTTACCGTTACTGGGCAGCAACCGACCATAGAGACGGCTTACTAGAGTCCACTTTCCAATTAGCAAAAAGCCGCTGGGCCGAGACTGATCGCAGTAAAACTGAAATTAACTACCGCTTTTGAGGCCCCCGGGTGTTGTGGGGAAGGGGGAGGGAAACCTCGTGTAATAAACGATTGTGAGGCAGTAAAATGGTACAACAACATTGTTAATTTATACCGACCCGAGCCTCGCTGTGCAGCATTAATTCAGTGCGTATATGCAATAAAGCCGTACTTTTTATGATCGCGCTCATTTGCAACAGGATTCGGGATAAATTGTTATGATTATGATGATGAGCGCCGCAACACTTAAACTAGCAATTCGCTTTTGTAGTTAACGCTCTTTCTCTCACCTCTCGGAAAGCCATAATTGAAGGTCGTTAAGGCAGCTGCCATTAGCACCTTCCTTGTGGGTTAAATAGTTTTCGTAATTGAATATTCCTCAAGCTCAATGAGGGTGCAGGTCCCAAGTCCGTCCGTCTGAGCGCTTTGTAGGTCAAACTCGGTGCCAAGAGAAAGTTTGACAGCTTCCCCCCTCTCCCTAGTGCGCCGCTTTCAGAATAAATCTTGCGTTTTACGGATCATTACTGGACTGAGTGAGAGGCGAGAGCAGGTGTAAAAAGACAAAAGCCATAAAATATCAATTAGGAAAATGAGCGACGGGATCCCAAAAAAGACGATGGCGAAAGTTGGAACCTTTGTCACTCGATAACGTTGTTCTCGAATTGCCAGCAAATTGCTGAAATGGGAGCATTTTGTCAAGCCCCGGAATATGCATCACGCCAGACAGGGGATTCGTTATTTCGAAGACATGCCGAGAAGTAATTGCATTCATTTGCAGGGCAATAAAAAGTGAAGAACAATACGCGGAACCGGCATTGTCGCATAATAATCATAAATCTTGTCACTTGCACAAGTCACCCGACACAAATTCATAGACCTCGTTCTCTCCCTCTCGCCTTCCATATGCCCCGGCGTAGCTGCATCTCACGGGAGAATGTGCAACAATGCTGCGAACAGGGGCTCGCAGATTTTGTGTTTTGTCAAAATTGCATGGGGAAGGCGAACAAAAACAAGGATATCTTGTCAACGCATTGTGTTACATTGTTGTGAACGAGCCTCGCGTACTATAAATTGTCCTAACAATGTCGTCTGACTCTTCCTTTGCAGACCAATAATATTCCAAAAAGAAAAACCATCCGGGATCCGACGTTTTTAATCTCGTGAAAAGAAAATGTCACGTTCCATATCTCGAATTCGGGTCAGACGCAGTCCCCAGGTACCTGCAGTACCTTTCCCTCTCCCAGGACATTATCCAATTACATAATTACGCACGCTCCCTTCAGCCAGTGAGGCTCAGGACGTCTCGAAACCACCAAAAGTTACCATATCAAAGGTTCCACAAGCCGTAGCTTTAAGACTTGTTTGCCCAACATCCCAGGCGTCAGCGTCGTCACTCGGAAACAGCTTCATAGCATCACAAAGGCACCACTGATGACCCATAAGTTGGCTCAAGGCTGTTCGAAAAATGTGGTTGTCGACAAAGGGAAGGAGAGGGACGGAACATAAATGCAAATGTCTCTGGGTTGAACGTGATCTGAAGCAAAATTTGCGCATCGCAGTTTCCCATCCCGATCTCGAGACCGGAAAATGCTGACAAACATTTTTTTAGCCTAATTTCTTATTTGCCCCATTCACTCTCAATTTATGGAACCAAAAATTGTTTTCATGTTCCAGTGACTTCTGGAATTTCCCAAAATGCAAACTTGTACCGCGTCACTCAAACTTAATAATTGACTCGCTGCAAGAGCAATATGTTCCCTCGCTCGCAGCATTTCGCAACAACCTACATGAAAATTAATGACTGCATTCGACAGTTAATTTTGCATTTTAAAACGAATTCAGTACCAAGTTCTCTCATTCAAAGTACACGCGGAACGGGTTGAAAAAGAGGCAAAATCGCTTTTTTAAATGACGGAATAAACATTTCGATATTTTCATCCTAGAGCATTTACCCACCTTCCAGCGGGAGAAACTGCATGCTGAAAATTGGGGCAGCTCAATAAATCATACATCCGTCGATCGGAAACGGACTCAAAAGCATCAGTTGCTGCGAATTGAATGAATTTGTAATTAATAATTTAAATTTTGCGGCAAACGAGGCTCTCTCATATGTGGAAAAGGGCTACATGGCGCGCCATGCCACTTCTCTGCAGTCTGCAGTGAAGTCATTGCAAGGGGAATGACTAAATGAATGCGGACAGATAAGTCACTCGGTCGTTTGATGTGGCAGGAGGAAACCGATTAAATGCCGGATAATGTGGATATTAATATGGCTCTATGGCCTGCTTAAATATTTACTCGAATTTGATATCGACGGTTCTCTTTGACATTATTCCAAAGGGCTCTCAAAGGGATGAAACAGTAAGCTGAGAGTAGTTCAAATATATTTTTGAAGTTCTCATATTTCATAGACCTCGGGCAATGTCGCAAAGAGATCTTTGGAGGACCTTCATAGGACTCTAGAAGACTCTTATAGAAATCTTGGGGAGAAGCCCTTCCTCTCAGAAGACTCCTCTAAGACTTTCCAGAGTTCATACCTGAAAACCCCTTGGAGGACTTCTGGAAGACCTCCCCTCATTTCTTTACCATACATGTACATATCGTATCACAAACTCCCACAAATCTTTTGCTGTTGAAAATGTTGTAGCTATGGTTCGGCTGATTGGAATCTTCTCTAGGGATGGTTGAGACTAGAGTAGGTAGCAATACCCAATACAGGATCCCTCTTGAAGACTTGGGTCCATACTTCGTTGAATCGATTCGCGGAGCAACTGAGGCTTATAAAGGCCGTTTAAGGCAGCTAAAATCTATTTTCTGCTGTCAAATAAAAATTTTTCACAAAATTTTCAATGAAGCTAGTAGGAAACTAGAGCAGTCGAGAATTTTCTACTTCACTGCAGAAAATGCCCGATTTACTGATATCAATTTTCCAGAAACTTTTCGCAATAAAGAAACAATGTTAAAATCACTCATCTGTCCACAACTACATCCGGAGCACAAAAAGTCACTTATTCCATTAGGCCGGAATCCTCCAACTTTATGTTTGGCATATGACACGACTCACATCCTCGAAGAATATATCAGCTAGACCATAAACATCCATGCGAGGAGTGTCTGGATTAGATCAATTGTTGGAACCCAGCAGCTCCGTCGTACCTTGCCAAAGAAAACTTTTTCTCCCTTCTGCAACTCTTTCATGCGAATCATGACGACGCTATCACTTTATGACATTCGAATGCCATGGAAAGTGTAAAATTTATGTTCCTTCATCTTTCCAACTTTCATTGTCGCATGTATCACCATTCACGCCTTCACAATGTAACAATTCGGTGCAATCAAGCGAGGGTGCAGCACAAAGAACTTTTCGGCACGCTCACAGTCGATATTGGAAAATGACATGCCAATGCCCTCCGATAGCGATCAAAGCGAAGAAAACAATATCCGACATGCGAAATGTTTGACGGATATTAAAAAAATGTCAACGAACATCAAAAGAGCAGCCCGGTGTCGGCATAAAGCAAAACGGAAGGTACCCGACAGCAGGGAAGATTGCTTGAAAATTTCATTATGGAGCGTGGGGTGGCGAGAATAAGGTTAAATTAGAGGCGTTATCGAGAGGGGAGAGTGAAGAAATGCCCCGGGCCGAAAACGTGTCCCAAAACATAATCATAATTGTCGCACGGGGGCAGTCAGGGATGTGGCTAGGGAAGGTGGACTTAACTCTCTGGCAGGTATTGTAAATTACCCCTCGACCGTTTGTCGAAGCCGACAGAAGATAATTTGAAAATCAAATTTGCTTCTTCGTATCTATTTGCCGTTTTAAGTTGACAGACCCACCCCTGCAGGCGTCCCAAGACGCCTTTGTTCCTGGCAAACAGCAAAAGTAGCAGCAGCCTAAGTAAACAGCCACTTCTCGAGCCCAGCCAGCAGAAACAACAAAAACATCTTTCGCACACAAAAAGTTATGGCTCAACCCAAAAATATGCTGCTCACCCTCGTGCAGCTCTCAATTTGTATGTCAACTTTAATAATGATCGTTTATTTTAACCGCTGCCAAGTAAATTATGCAAACCGTAGCTGATGATTACACCCTTCGAGAAATATGGCGTTGTCAAATTCGGTGCTGCTCGCCCCAAACTTGATTACAAACTTGCAAGGAAGCCATATTTACTTGCAATGCTTCACGACAAAGTAACGCTGGGTAATTTATGAAAGTGTTGACAAAAATTTATGATATTTACGGAGTGTCGACAAGACAAGCGGCGGTCTCAGACGATGACAAGGAGGTGCTGTGTATGTGCTTGTCCTAGATTCGGGGGTTTGGCAGGCGACAGGCAAATTTCGACGGAAGCGTACAGTTAATGGAAATTGAGGGAAACAAAGCGTCACTCCTCCGGTTTACTAAATTCCGAATTACATTTTATTACGTTCGAGAGCCTGCCGACAGCTTAATGTCTGTTTCGTAAATATTTGGGCACCTTCGCAGCTGTTGTCTGACGAAATTGCATTGCCTCTTGCTCCTCAAACAAGTGCTGGCTAAAATATCTCTTCTGGAGCTCAACCAAAGCGACGACCCGAGTGGAAATCAAGTCAAGTTTGCCTTACTGATAGAAAGCTGGTTGGAGGAAAGATGCAGCAAATTGCAATTCCTCGGATCCCCGGGGCAAAATAAATACGGCGTTTATAATATACGAGAGGCAGGAGGTTTATTGCGGAGCCATAAAAATTTATTGTTTTCGTTTTCACCTCAGAAACCCCTCCATTAACTGGCTGGCTTATCTGGAAGGCTAAATTTTTCCCCCAAAACCCATGCAGCGAGCAACGTCTGAAATTACAGCCACCGCAAAATGCCATTACAGAGAGCTGGCTGGTTGCAGGCTGCAACGGACTAAGCCATAGAATTTGTAACTGAATTATTAGATTCGGCCAAACTTTGAAATTCGCAAAACCACAAATTTGTTTAAACTGAAACTGACGTTTGGCATATCAAATGCCGGGCTGGTGTCATACACAATTCGAATAATTGCGAGGCTGACGGTAGCCAAAATGAATTTAGAAGCAGCGACAGACAAAAATTATTGGTAATTCAATGGCCTGCCATTTTCAATATGTATTCCTAAATTAGGTGGTTAGGAGCACCACATCGGGGTGTTTGGTTTTCGGGATTTTCTGGCTGCTGAAAAACAAGTTTCCTCAGCTCTGGCGTACGAAAGTTGAAAGCCCGCATTAGCAAATCCGATTTCGTCTGTTTTCTCCACTCCACTCCGGAGTACCCTTCAAGAATCTTTTCAACTCTCAGACGACCGACGAACAAAACAAGTTAAAAGCTTTTATCATGTACTTTGGGAAACTTGATGGCATGAAAACTAGAAAAAATATGGGGAAAACCCACCTAAAGCCACTTAAGAATTGCTTTTTCAATTAGCTAGCTTACAACTCTTATCATTTCAGCAAAAACACGCTTTTTACTGCCCGAACGAGGCGATTCTCTCGTATCTCGAGTGTGCTGGAACACTCGTGTTTGTTTCTTTCACGAGAGTTTTGCTGCATCGCTGGAAACTTTCAACATTTGTCGGCGGTTTTATCTCCCACGTTAACATGGAAACTTGATTTCTGGGAACGTCGATTGAAAGCATCATACCAGGATGTGCGATAACTGGGATACTGGGAGCATAGCAGCTTGCCATCAGTGAAGAGTCCTATGCTCTAGAAATTTTGAATATAAGTTTGCGAGCTCAAAACCCTCTTGTTCTCGATTTACTTCCAGGTGACATATTTTAGCTATGCAGTCTTTTTGAGCGAGAGCTATTTTAAAAAATTAAATCAAATCAAATCAAATTAAAATACAAAATCGAAGATCAAGTATAAGAAGTGCATTTTCCCGAGTTTATATTTTGAGGGAATCTTATTAGAACTCATCATACTCAATTTCTGAACTCTTGAACATTAACAATAAGATTCCCTCAAAATATAAACCTGGGGAAATGCACTTCTTATACTTGATCTTCGATTTTGTATTTTAATTTGATTTGATTTGATTTAATTTAATTTAATTTAATTTTTTATTTGCTTTGATTTAATAAATTTTTTTTCTATTCCACCTTTGTTGATGAGAGCATACTATGGGAATGTTTTTTGCTCGATTAAATGCCCTCTAAGAGTTACCAAAGTAACAGCTCAAAGGGACGATTTTGAAATTTCGCCCTTGTGTCTGCCTAGAGCGGTCATGAGATTTTACTCACATGTCTCCAGTTCGATTATTCTACGTTTTTGATACCTTTGTAATTAGTAAAAGTTTCTTAAAATGTAATTTTACGTGACTATTTTGAATTTCAGCTCAATCGGAGCAACTAAAGTTTTCCCCAATACAAACTTTGGGGGTCTCCCACTCAGCCCCCTTAAGTGATAGGGCCATACATGTGTTCTATGATTTGCTAGATTTGATGTGAACTACAACATATCCAAAATTCAGCTTAATCGAATGAAGTATAAGGAACTTTCATACAACGGGTTTACCCCCCTCACTCCCCCCCTAGGGGTAATGGGGGTCTAAGATGTCTAACCTTCCACCCTACAGACCACGCCTTACACGATGCAGAAAACCGCAGGTCTCTATCTCTTCTGGTTCTTGAGTTATAAAGTTTCGGACGGACGGACAGACGGACGGACAGACGGACGGACGGACATAGCAGATGCAATAGTGCATTTTTTCTCCATTTGAGGGAAAATGCACTAAAAATTAAAGTATATTAAATCAAGCAAAATCGATGGTACATTTTCAAAATGATGAGTAGGTGTTAGAGCAAAAATCTACGCCGTCAGTTCTTCTCAGAGTTGTGCACTGGCAACCCGCCCGCTCTAAAAAGTCTTAACCTACCCTAATCCGTCCAGGGCGGGCGGGTAAGGGTTGGGTTATTTTAGGGCGGGCGGTTTTTGGGTTGGGCCGGGTCTGGGCGGGCGGGTTTAGGGTTTCATAAATTTCGTTTTTGCACTTCTCTAGTTCTTATCAACATTTTAAATTGATTTAATTTATTTGTTGAGCTGAAGATGTCTAAGATTATTGGTGGGAGCACTTTTACCAGTCAATTTACCAGTTATTTTCGAATTTCAGTCCAAAAATTTCCTTCAATGGAAACTTTGGGGGCCCCTAGCTCCGTTCTTGTACATGGTAAGTATCACATGTTTCACTAAGATTTTCTAGATTTTGCACAGACTACAACATACTAAAATTTTAGCTCAATCGAATGTAAAATAAGGAGTTTAGTACCCCCCCCCATTCCATCCCAAAGGAGAGGGGGTGAGGATCTAAAATTGCCAGCCTGCACCCCTACAAATTATGATCTATATGATGCAAAAAACCGCAACTTTCTAGCTCTTCTGGTTCTTGAGATGAGACAGACAGCAATGCGGCCACAATAGTGCATTTTTTTTACAAAATACTGAAAATGGAATGACAAGAGTTGTTATTCCATCATGGTCAAATTGCGGTGAGAATTCTGAAATTCGAATTCGTTTCAATGCCCAATCTAAATGAAACAAAAGGCTAATTAGTCGATTAAATTTTGCCCTAACACTATGGACTAAGCCCAATTATTTACTATTTAATTAGTTCGCGATAAATTATTTACCAAGTTCAAAGAGCGGACGAGTCCAGTATTCCATTAAAATGTATCCAATACACACATATTCTATTGTGATTGCTGAAGGGAGCGGAATATTAATTTATGGAATTTTTCCACTTAGCTGCCCATTTTCATTAACAATTGGTGAGCTCATCATCATCATGTTTAACTATTTACACATTGGGAAAAGCTAATTACGTTAATATGCTCTTGCACTCCGTTTTGATATTGCTGTTGTGGTTAAATAAAATATTTGTGCACGCAATAAAGTGTGAAAATGCTTCCGTTTCCACCGACAGCGAATAATGGGGCTTATTGGTCAAATGGGGATCAATTTTAATATAATTTAGCTATTGGGACAGAGATTTCTGCAACCGTCGCACGTTGGCGAGAGAATTGACTTACATAGGGATCACAATGTAATTGATTCTGGTTAAAACTTACCTCTACCTATCGTCTATCACAGCCAAATTTATTCAAAATAATTCCGCATCCCAACCCAGGCGCATTTAAAAGTTTTGCCAAAGTTTCACCAGCTCTTGGAGACTTTTGAATCGTAAAGGAGTTTACTCGAGCGAGAAATGCTTCAGACTTAACTAATGCAGATACGCCTTCATCCTACATGATTTGCAAACTAGCAAGTCATCTTGTTCAACAGCAGGCAAGGCGCAGCTGAATGGAAACTTGGGAGGGAGGGAAAGGATTGTGATGCGGAAAATCGACTAAGCGGATTACAATTTGTCATTCAATCGTAACATTACCACATTTCCTACAATTACCTAATTCTATCTGTTACGCTTATTGTGCAATGGGGAGCTTGGAGAGCAACTCAAATAGTCAAGGTGTGGGGTTTACATGCGAAAAGCCCTTGCAAGACACGTCCCCATCCCTTTTGTGCCACGTCACTGCTTGATAGGCTGACTCCCCCTCTCCCCTCTCGCTCAAAATTTGCTTATGCGGTGAAAAACCAGAGCGGAAAGTCTGTCAGCAGATAAAAGATAAATAAGAAATTCCCATATCACGCACGCCGACTCGTCCCAATCTCGGCATTTAAGCCCCTTGAAACCACTTAGACGCATTCGCGTTCAAAACTTATTTCGGCTCGGAGCCTACACACGTCGGCGTGGGCTGTCTCTACGCAAGGGGGAAACAAACATCGGGCACAGCATGTAGAAAAATAAACATAATTTAGTTGAAGCCTGTGGATCTCTCCTTTTGGCAACACAATAAACGGGTGAGAGATAAGACGACGCCTGTTGCCACCCAGCAGGCTTATGCGGAGCTTACAGCCCTGCAAGTCTCGTGTGATATGCGGAATATTAATTTTGCATGGTCGTTGCGCCCGAAGATTTATTACAGCTCTAGTCCAATTAACTCTCGCTCGCTGGTTTCATTTAATTAATTCTGCGACGTTTTCCCGGGCGTCATCTTCCCTGCAATTCCTAATTAAAATCTTAATCTTCCTACGAGACACAAGTACTCACTCCCCTTCCGCCGGAGGCCATAAATAACCCCCAAAGTGATAGCGATTGACGCACGAGCGGAAAAATATTTTTGAAACGCTTCTGCTGACCCTCGACGGAAAAGTGTTTACAATAACACAAAAGATTATTCAGGTCATAACTCATGAGATTAAGTGGCGGCATTAACTATTGGGGACACAAGAAACAGACAGAGGCAACAACAAAAACTCGTGTGTCTGCGACACAGAACGAATTGATTATACGCGATTAACTGCAGATCGAGTTTGGAATAAGTAATGCGTTCCATCAACGCAATCGACAACAACGAATGCCACAACACGATCAGACAATGTCCTACCCCAATGTTGTGGTGACCTTTGAATTAGAATTCAGTGTGTAGTTGCGGCCCACAAAAGGCCCGTTCACAATAGACGGCCCATTTGGCGCAGAGTGGCGATCAAAATACCAGTCGTCCCCTTCTCCCGTTTCGGCGCAGGGACGGTCTATCAAAGGACCAGTCGTTTCTCTTGTTCCTTGTATAACATTTTTCAATTTTGAAAATAAATACTCTTATGTGTCCGTTCGTCCGAATCGCAAAGGCTTTGAAACTACGAGAGCTAGAGACCTGGTTTGACCTTGGTTTTTCCGAAAAACTGCCTGGGGGTAATCAAGAGGGTTTTCCCGTTGTATGAATGTTCCATATAGTTCGTCCGATTGAGCTGAATTTTGACTATGTTACACATCATGTCAAATCTAGCAAATCATGGAACATATGTTTGCTCCTATCACTTAAGGGGGTGGGGTGAGAGGACTCCGAGGGGGGGAAAAATTTTAGGTACTCCGATTGAGCTCAAATTCAGAACGGTCATAAAAAATGACAAATTAAGCAACTTTTGTATCGGGTAATGTTCTCAAAAAATGTAAGATAACAGACCTGGGGAGTCAAGAAGTGGCAACCCAAGACTTCCCTTGGCAAACAGAAGGGCCAATTTTCAAATTCAACCGATTGAGCTAAAACTTTAGAAACTGTTAGATGGCATTGAATCCAGCAAAAATATTTCTTAATTAAATGTCTATGATGTAAAGAAACAATTTTTACCTTCAACTGCCAGCTCCTGCCAGATTTCAGAGCTGAAACTCGAGCAAATGTTAGATGTCATATAATTAAGCAAAATGCACTTGTACAGTAAATCTCTATGGCACGTAGGTTTGGAGCTAGGGTCCCAGTAAGTAATTGGCCCTTTGTAATTGTGTGTTCCCTAAGAGATTGTGGCCAACTTTAAATAGTCGTTTTTGTCTCCAGAAATCTGCCTCAAAAACAGTAAATTAGTGCTCGGAATTTCACGAATCTATTATTGCTGAGTAATTCCTTTGGTATTTTGCAAATTAACTCTGTGCGTGGCAAAACGCACCAAAGAGTTGATACCGTAATGAAAAGTTGCCAGGGACAAACCCTCCGGAGAGGTTTCGAGGTGGGGAGCGGAAATACACTCCCGCACCTGAACTGAGCCCCGCTGTGAAAGCGAAATTCGTAATTGAATATTTTACAACAATGGCGTCGCAGCAGTAATGTGCACCAATGCAACGTTACACGAATCAATTATGTGCGAATGACGTGGTACAAGTGGCAGATTGAAAATTTAATTAAATGAGTTATGGCGAAAACGAGCAAAGGGACGAAGTGAATGATTGTGGCTTTTCCAAAGTTGGGCACAATAAGGGCATTCATCAAAACTTTTTTGTGACACAGGCACCGGGCACCTCTAAAGGGCTTCGGATTCCCCATGGCGGTTGGATTGCAAAACAAAACGCGTCGCGCCAGCTTTTGTGAGTGTTTCAAGGTTTTTCGTACGTAATATATCGCTTTCTTCTACTTTGAGCAGCTTCTCAAAACAATGTAATAAATTACCTCCGCTCAAACTACAAATGATCCCCAGACCACTCGCTTGTGGTTGTCCAACATCCTCGCAGTGCCCGCAGCCACGCAAATCCGGACTTGGGGATGTCTGGTAGCGACTTTAAGCCGCTTATAAAAAAGACACGAGACACTTTCGGGGGAGACACATCCCCACATAATTCAGTGAGCGGGCAAACAAAAGAACATAAAACAAGGGCTTCCAAACACAACAGACGCTTTTGCCGCAAAATCCAACAACATAATAACTTTGGATGAGACAAAACGAGCCCGGCCCGGAGTTGAAGCGCGCAACGCTCGGGGATTTATTGTCTTACAAATCATTGTTATTTTGATGTTCTCCTTTGTCATCGTTCGAGTCAACTTTTCCCTGTCGCGATTATTGCTTATTATTTGTTCACATGGATCTTGGCTTAGTAACCAGCTAATCAAGCTCTTTGCGCAACAAATTACTGCAAAGCTCCGCTCCGAATTTAAATCCTTTCTATCTAACGAGCCTTGCTCTGCTTCAGAGTCTTCGAGCATGGAAATTTTTCAGGTCGGTCGCTCTTCTCATGGAGTAGACAAACAGAGCAAAATTTTCACTAATTTTTGTGGAAGTTTGGATCTCCCAAAGTACTTAAGTCCGGAGGATCATCTCTTGGTTGCTGTTTTGAAGGGTCCCTCTAGTGATCGTCACGAAAGATGGGAGCTCTAGCCCCCGTAGTTTGGGAGCTAGAGAAAATCGAATTTTTGTGAAATTTTCGTATGGAAAAATTTCACCAAGATTTGGTTTTCTCTAGCTCCCAAAGTACGGGGACTAGAGCTCCCATCTTTGGTGACAATCACAAAAGGGACCCCTAGAAACAGCCACCAAGAGATGAGTCTCCGGACTTAAGTACTTTGGGAGATCCAAGTTGGTCTCAAATCCAAAATTCCACGAAAATTGGCTGAAAATTTTGCTCTGTTTGTCCACTCCATGAAAAGAGCGACCGACCTGAAAAATTTCCATACTCAAAGTTCAGAGTGCACAACAATTTTGTCCCGAGTGGCACTTACTGCTAGCTGGATAGGTTCTTTCACATTTTTGTCAAACTGTTGATTTCACCCACTCGTTTCTGATTTCTTTCCAAGACTGTCAGCAATCAACTCCAGTTACTGTCCGCGTTCCAGGCTTCAAGAGAGTCGGATATGAGAGGAAATACGAGCTTCATAGGTTCTAGGTATACGCTACAGGGCTATGCTGGTTACAACTCTGATATTATCTTACAAATTTTAGAACAATTCGCTTTATTCTGCTATTTTACTGGTTTCCTTTGAAGGTAAAATAGGTTTTCTGCACTTTTGATGGTTAATTCAAACAGAGATGCTCTACTTCCTTACAACTAAAGAGCTTACGTGCTAAACTACATCCTTCTGATGGCTTGATATGGTACGATCTCATCTTTACAAAAATTATTTCCTCCAAAATAGGTTAATAAACGGTTAGATGCTCTTCTTTGTTCTGTTTTGCGAGATTCAAGTAACAGTATACTGCAAGAAGTCCTCAGAAACTTTCCTCTTTCTTCGCTGGAGTGCAATTTCGCATCAAGAGAGGCTCAGGAAAGTTAATGAGTTTCTCCGTTTTGCAGCTGAGGAAGCAGAACACGCAAGTAATTCTTATTACACCAGGAACCAGCTTTTACCCTCTGATCACTGAAATGTGGGTTCGTCAGAGGGTAAGATTATCATATCATGCAAGAGAAGTGGATATTGTTCGCGGCTGAGTACTTACGAGGGGGCGCTGGGCCTACGACGAGACTTCTAGGGGAGATCTAGCGAAGATGAGCCACCAAAAAAGCGGCGAAATATGGTCTAGTCGTTGCTGCTGCCAGCACCCCCGATGGTCTTCCTCTCGTGCTTGCTGATGTTGTGGATCGAAGGTGCACTGAGACGCGAGCTTCTCGGCTCTATTTGGAGCGACCGAGTGTACATCTCGTCATCATCAAGCAGCAATGATGTATCGAGCAGATAAGCAGTCACTTTTGGTATGTGATCTATCTTGTAGGGTGTCTGCTGAAAATGTCGTATTTCTCGTATGACATGAGCAATCTGGAATGGCAACAGAGAGCGACGGGTGTAAGTGACGCAAAGTAGCAGAGGAGACGGCGAAAATGAAGAAGAAGCTCAAGCCCCCCGCACATGTAATTTTCATCATGACACCGCATCACGGTTTATTCGACAAAGTAATGAATAAAGAAAGGAACGGCGCTGAGGAATTGAATGATACGACGACTTAGTGTCACAGCACTTTGTTGCGTAAAGGCAGTTCCGTGAGCTTCGTTGTCAATGAGAGATTGTAATTTGTTACACGACCCGATCTCCTTAATGAAATTCCCTAACGATGAAAATTTTTCATTGTTGCACGTTATTTGTAGAGTCATGTAATCCCTATCATCTTTCACTTCGCCAGATTGTCTAAGTGATTTCTTGTCTCGTAGCGAGGGGGAATCAACTCGAAGCTGAAAAATAAGCTCCACGATGTTGTGAAAATATTTACCATTCGCATTTTGGAAAAGTTCAAGAGTCCGTCCGGCGTAAAATCTGGCGTTCCCTCCTCTATGAAGGACAGGTCGGTGAGGTACATGCCCAGATATGGTATGCATGGAGGATCGCAGCGATGAAGAGCCTCTCGCATCACTCGGAATCTGCCCTCCGCACACACCACAGCTTGAAGTTTGCTGATTGTCTGTTTTATCTGTGCGTACATCATCACAACGGCAACGATGATGGTGATGGCGATGATGAATATGCGTGCATAAATATAAAAAGGGAAGACAAAGTTTTTCGTTTATTATGAAAATGTGCGAAATTACGTGTAAGCAAACGTGGGAGCTGCGGGAGGAACGGAGCCCAGCAGGGAGCAGACATCCAACAAAACTGAAGGATTGGCTTGAGACTAAAAAATCAAATCAAATTGAATTAAATCGAATCAAAATACAAAATCGAAAATCAAGCATAGAAAGTGTATTTTGAGGGAAAATTTTTCAGAAATTGAGTATCATGAATTCAAATAAGACACCCTCAAAATATAAACCCGGGAGAAATCTTCGATTTGTATTTTGATGTAATTTAATTTAATTTTCTATAATGTAATTTTTCGTGACTATTTTGAATTTCAGCTCAATCGCAGAAACTAAGTTTTTCCCCCATACAACTTTTGGGGGTCTCCCACTCACCTCCCCCTAGGTGATAGGGGTTCAAAATTCAGGTCATTCAGATTACTCTACAGACCATGTCTTACACGATGTAGAAAACCGCAGGTCTCAATCTCTCCTGGTTCTTGAGTTATAAAGTTTCGAACAGACGGACAGACATAGCAGATGCAAAAGTGCATTTTCTCTCTATTCGAAGGAAAAAAACCCCAACTAGAACCAAGGCGAGTTCCACCTCTGGAAGTCCTGGGAGGAGGAATCAATGTACACACGCATGCCGGTAGGCAACGAGGCAATTTAAAGCTGCTGACTCAATGATATTTGAGTAAGTGTGTATGTTTGCAGACAAGAATTAGCTCGTTGGAAACTCACAATGTGCAGATTGAAAAGTAAATCAGAAAGTCCTCTTGAGCCCCTGATTGATGGTATCCCGCGAGGAGAACAGAGACTGTCAGTGCTCGATCCACAAACGATGGGAGATTGATTGATAGCGCACACGACGGAAGCTCTCGAGCACACAACCGGGGGCTGCGTTGCAAAAATGAACGTAATAAAAGCTGCTCCCAGTTAGCTGCCATCGCTAAGCCGGAAGTCACCGAAGGGGGCCGAAACCAAACAAAGGCAGCCATGAATAATGAGCGCATACTCTCCCCCCAAACTCTCAATCATAATAAGCGCCAATAAATAAATCAGAACGCGATAAGCCAATACATCAACGTATAATTTCGTTATTATGTCTGCCGAATCAATCCATGTGGGGAATATTGCGGCTGGCGCTCGTCTCTTCCCGTTCCCGTTCCCAATTCTGGCGCTCAGGTACTTACATTCTTTGGCACTTTGTCCCACGTTTTTTTCAGCCGGTACACTGCGGCGTTTGTGAAAGCGGCGCATATTTGCAGGACTCCATTGAAATTGTGCAGGCATCGGCAGATGTCAGCGACTGCTGTCCATTTTTCAATAGCTGCCACCCTGGCTGCCATCGTGGTCCTGCCGAAATTGAGGAGCTTAGCAGGGATCCAGATTTTTTATCGTTTTTAAACTCTTCTGTAGGTTTTTCCCTACTTTTGGGACCATTCTGAGGAGAGGTGCTGGCAGTTATTTTCCGAATAGCGATTTTTCTCGAGAATTATCCCGTCCTTGGTCAAGATTAATTCAGGGGATGAGAAAAGTATGAAGGAGCCCTTAAATCGAGATGTTTCCTCTACTCAATGAACGTTTAAACCCGCCAAAAACAGTGAATGAAGTAGTTGTGCAAGCAAGAGTCTATAAATGTGTTAGATCTTGAAAGGCTTGCATTTGTTACGGCTTCCTTGGACTCCGAAACAACTTAACAAAAGACGACAGAAAATCTAGACGAAGTGTTGACGTCAACTTCGCCCCCTTCCCTACTCACGGGGTACCTGGAAACCTACCTAGAAACAATTTCCGAGCTGACCAGACGAGCTCCATCATTAAAGCGCTTGGTCATCTGGATGATGTGCTCTGCTCTGAACTTTTTATCCGCCTTCATCCACGCCTGTCCCAGGAACTCCCTGGAATAAGTGATTGATATCTCTCTCGCATGATTGATTGCCGCATACTCACTCGCTCCGGATGGCCAGGAAAATTTGATGGTCCAAGTACGTCATCTGTTCCGCAATCTCCAGTGCAGACAGCGTCTCGATGCTCTCCTTGCTCGGGCTCTGCAAGCAATTTGTTCAGTTGGAGTTCATTAAAAGTGCACTCAACTCACGGCAGGGGGTGCCAGCAAGTTCTCCAAGTGCTTCTTCCCCGAATCAATATCCTCCCGCGTGAGCAGTCGCAGAAGCTGAGACGCAGCGCGGTGCTCCGTGGGAAGCAGGTTGGGGCTGCAGGTGATGTCGTCGAGGAACGCAATGGTCTGGGACCGGAGCCCAGCGTCCTGCTCAAAGTCCTGGAAGTGCTTCGAGACCCAGTGCCGGAGCACGTTGAGGACCCGCATGGTCGCAGGTGAGCTCACCACCGACTCCTTCCTGTTCCGGGCCTCCACCTCCGGGGGCTCGTCTCGGGGGTTGCTTGAAGCGGAGGTCGCTATGGCGAAAGCGGCGGCTGCAGTTGACGTGCTGCTCCTGCGGATCGAATGTGAGGGCTCAGAATGCAGTGATTAATTGGACTGGGCGGGGGGTTTCGGGAGGACTCGAGGGTGATAAAATAATTGAAGCAGGCCAATTGAAAATTCCGAACTGTGAAATGCTTGTAGTTAATTAAATTTTGCTGAGCTTGCGTGATGGAAATTTGTCAGTTCCGCGAAAGATGCGATGAACTGGGAGAGAGGTGATCGGAAAATGTGAACGGTGGAGAGGCGAGGAGGAGGACAGAAGGGAGACTAGACCAAGCCAGAGGCTGAGATAATAAACAGGGACAGAATAAAGTGATTTCTGCTCGTTGCAAATTGATCTGCGCCGTCTTGTTAAAACTTTCTCCTTTTGTGCGAGTTTCATTTGTCCAAGTGCTCGAGATAATCTAAACTTTTGTCGTGTGTGTGTGTGTGTGTGTGTAGGAGGCGGGAGAACGGGAGAACAATGAACCCCAGTGAAAAGACAGCCCGGAGCAGTGTGACGAAAAGTTTGCAAATTGCAAGGATAGCTGACTTGGGAGTGACGAATACTTCCAAGGCTAGAGTTGCCTCCCCGAACATGTTTGTTATATTTGAAATTATGGAAATGTCTGGAGCCTCGCGCTCAACAAGTCTGGCTGTGGCATGAATGAGTGAGCGCAAACGAAGCGATTCATTAGCAAGTTTTCCATAACTGGGGGAACTTTTGCATCGCATTCAGAAATAAATAATTGACGCCGGGGCTGTTAATTAAGCAAATGCAATACAATTTGCGTGCTTTACCGACTTTCAATGGAACGTCAGTTGCAATCCGAGCAGACAGGAAAGTTTAGATTTCATTTCTTCGCGGGTGCATTATGCAGCTGAGGAGCACTTCAGAGGCACTCCGAGGTAATGTGATTTGATGCTTTCCGTTCCAAGACAGTTCCAATTGCGTATTTATCCAGCAAGTAAAATGTTTCCTCAATCGATTGGAGTGTATGCAAACTGATAAGTGCACTCGGGTCCACAAAGTGTTGAATTTTATGGCCGATAAACGGAGTGGCAACTCCCATCCTGGCGTTTTTCCACTCTCGTGGAGGCAAATTTGAGCAAAAAAAGAAGTGCAATTTCGAAAGAAGAAAATCCATGCGCGGTTCCATAAAGAGATAAGCTGACAAGATGCTTTGCATAAGCTCGAGAAGGAGGTTATTGGAAGGTTGTATGTGTGTCAAGAAAACGTTTTAAGAGGAGAGAGACGTCTGACGATGCAACTTGTGGAAAGTGGTCGAGATTGGGAAATGCTTGAGCTCGTATCAAATAAACAGTATCGGGTTTTCGTCATCATCGTCAGAGTCGTCTTGGGCTTTGCAGAAGCACACGAAATTACATCTAAAGCTGAAGCTACACTACAAGGCTACGGACTACAGATACAAAAATATATGTACAAATCTACAAAATAAATATTAGATCCGAATGTAAAAGCAAATTGGAGATTGGAAAAATGATGAAGATACATGAAAGAACTTACCAAAGAGGATCAGGTCCCATACTTGATTTTATGCAACAAGGATACAATAGAATTTGATGAGTATTGACACAAGATTGAGATTCTAAAGTATTCCTAAATTAGCTTAATAAATAGGAGGAGCTGCTCAAGTGTCCGAGAGAAGGCAATGGCGGCAATTAAGGAGCGCACGGATCGAAATCGGATAGGAAACCAAACACCTCCGGTGTCCGACGTCGTCATCGGCTGAGATTGAGATATCATCGAGGGGCAAACAGAAATCCGGATATTGGTGTCATATTCATAAAATTGAATAACACCCTTGTGCAGGCGGCCTTGTCGTTCTCATCATCACCGCCTTGGCACCTTCTGCTGGATATCCACAGCTCGGTAGTCGGTTCCGACAACCCAATGGCGTGTCTCTCACGAGTCCCACATGCTCCGATCTAAATTAAAAGTGCACAGACGCCGAAGACAACAAAAGACAACCAGTCTCTCGCTCTGCTGGGGTTGAATGAGAACACAGAGCACCAGAAAGTCGGCGGAGAGGAGCCGGAATTGGAATTGGCGAAGGAGCAAACGGTGAAAGAAATAAAATCAAATGGAAATATTTTTCCCAAACGAGCATGAATCTATTTTATATCCGAATCGTTTTGCCATTGTACTCTTATTTTTATTTTATTTCGTACCCGGACCGGGTTGCTTTCATTCCCTTTTACGGTGTGAGTGACGTGAAAATAGCTCAGGTGAAATTGGACTGAGTGTGTCGGATCCATCATCGGCACTTGGGAGATTTCTCAGAAGGCCCATGAGCATTAATAGTTAACTGAATTAGGGACAAGTGGCATGGGAGGTCTTGAACGTGCTCCAAAGGAATGTGTTCTCAGAATTCGGGTTCAGCAAACTATCCTTGTGCTGGTACTCTGTGTGTCAACTTGAATTCAACGTAAATTTTTTTCCAGAAAAGAAAATTCAGTAACCTCAAGGACGCACGAGCTCTCCAAGGTCGTCCCTCTCCCCAACCAGGGCCCGGAATCGGCTGCCAGTCCATAAAGTAGCTATTGACAACTTGTAAATTTCTTCCCCATAAACCGAACGACATGGTAATCTGCATAATTTCTGCTCTTTCATCCATCAAAATCGGCAATCAATGCCATACCATGCCACCATGAATGAATGAATGTATAAAATGGGTTGATAGGTAATTTTCGAAATTATTTGAGATTTGCACGCATGGCAAATTTTCCATGCTGCGTCGCACGGAGCTGGCAGAATGACACCCCCGTCTGCCTCGGTCGTCCCCCGCGTTGACTCATCGAGTCAGATTCAATTTCGCTAATGCACTGAGATCGGAGAAACTGGAACGGCGAACTTTCACATGAACGCGCTCCAAACCGCCGACTTTTCCCGAGCTCACGTTAGGATAGGTTCGCTGTAGCCCTGATTGATGCTCAGTCTTACTCCCTCTGACGTATCCAGGACGAATCCTGACGTACCGGAAGAACGGGGGCGGGATTCAAGGTCGACTTCTACTAGAAAGACGGAAGAGGCGACACAATATGCTAATTCATAATCATGTAATTTAGTTTAATTGATAAAGTTTAAGAAAAGTTTCTTTCTCGTCGCCTCGGATGTGTTTCGGAAGCGCTAAGTGCCCATCAGTGGCGTTCGGGGACTCTTCCAATTTTCTTTTAAAAGGTTTATATCGCATCCCTGGCCTTCAAACTTTTCTCCAAGAGAAAAGAAAAAGTGGCAATTCCACGAAACGCCACCGCTTCCTCAGATCCCATTCGCACAATATGTTTTGCATGCAGACACACTCACGCACTCGCAAACACTCAACACTTTTGGATACAGCAACGCAACACACAACAACTTCTCCTTGAATACAAATTGGCATGCTCATTTTTAAGTAAGCCTCACACTTTCCCCATTAGCTTCTGATTGTTGTCTGCCTCTTGCTGCCGCTCCACATTTAAATAGCCTGCATAAGCTCCGAGGAGGGATCGGAGCGAATAAATTAAATTGCCTTTTGCTTTCAATGTGTCTCAAACTTGCGTTTTCAGCTGTTTGTCAAACATTTCTCGGAGAAATTTTTTCTCTCGGCTCTCGCTCAAGGATTTGCCGTCTCCTAGTCGGAATGCCAATTTGAAGTATTTATTTTATTGCAAATTGAACGAAAAAGAATAACAAACAATACGACGACTTGAGCTGGCACAGGCAGCGTCGATGGAGTCTCAGAGATTGGCTTAAAGAGGCACTGTAGCTGAACGAAATTCGACCTGGCTTGAGATTTATTATTTTTATCTTTGCGAAGTTTTTGAAAAGTTGCAAGGACTGACGGACAAGACGGTACGGGCCGAAAAAAAATCCGAAACAAAGAAAAACACGTGCCAGTAAAAGCAAGTAAATAAAAGTCGCATTAAGATTAAATGTAAAAGTAATAACAGAAGTGGGGCTGTGGGGCTGTAACGCCGCATACAAATGGAAATCAGGACGGGAATCAAATGAAAACGAAACGAAATTAACACAACTAGGCAGAAGTTGCTGGAGCAAGTTTGGAGAGGTAGACACGCTGTCATTTTCAAATAAAATAAAAATAATTAACAATTACAGCAATAGCAATAACATTAATGATACGGTTCTGCTTCTTTACGTAAGTACGTAAGTACGTAATGGAAATGCAAAAGGGAGGAAAATCACCACGTACAACTTTTATTACAATTGAAAATTGGAAATTCAGCTCCTCGCCGTAATTCTACTTTTAATTATGTTCAGGCTGCCTTCCTGTGTCAGCCACATCACGCCACGATCCCCGTGCTCTGGAAATCTCGACACGAGAACACGAATTAAGCCTTGAAATTCGATAACGAGTTTGCGTTTCCCCCGGCAGCTTAGCTATCATGCTCGAAAACAAGCCTTGCATATTCAAGAGACGGTAGCGAGGCTCTTCGAAACTACCGTAAGAGCGCCTGGATGCTTTTACAGCCTTTTAACGGAGACTTATAATTCTTCTCGGAGAAAAGTTTTTAATGAAAATGTAGCAGCCTCTTTGTGCTCCTCTCATAAGCGAGATGCCGAGATGAAAGCGTATTAGCCGATGATTTGCTCTGACATTTTTCAAAGTGCATACGTTACTGACGTGACGGAGGGGTGGTTCAGGGGCCGAGAGACGCAGTGGCGTGACGAAGAGAAGGAGGAGAGATAAATGTAATTGAAACATCGAACTGACGCGAGCTTGTTTGTTCTCATTGCCGAGTTAGCTCGGCAGAAAAGTCAAAATATCCAAACGGAGCGCAAAGAGCTTTGAGGAAAAACAATTACATAAACGAAAATACCGAGAAAATGTACAAAGTAAGGACGCAGTCAATTGAAGAGAGAAAAAACGGAGACAACAACACAACACACGGCAGCACAAAATGTAGAGATTGTGAAAGAAGTTGAAAGAACGTCGAATAGAACGAACGCATGAAATGGAGTTTGTTGAATTATCATTATTTTATGACGGAACAAATGTGAGAGCACGACTTGATGCACGAAAAAGAGAGAAAAACAACACAAAACTTGAAGCAATGAATTGGAACAAATTGCTGGAGGTAATTGGAGGAGCTTACCTGCGTTGCGCCTGTCTGAACGACGTGATGACAACGCCAGCCTTGCTGGAGCAGTGGATGATGTGATCGTTCTGCATGGAGGGACGGTGCGAGGAGATGGTGCTTAATGAGCAGCCCCCCACCGAGCCACGTGGCGTGTACATCGAGGCAGACATATCATCGTCACTTTCGGAGAAGCGTCTGAGGAATGCAAAGAGTCGTTGGAATGCTTGCTCACACTTCTGGGAGCAGGGACGGATGTCTTTTTCTGGAATCGCGGTGCAGGACCGAAATCCAACCCATCCCACCCCTGTCCAATTTGCAGAGAACGCGAAAATATTCGGTGTTTGTCACATGTTTTGTGGCATCGGGTATTTGTTGCGGAAAGGCAGATGCCTTGGAGTTAATGAGCCTTGCTCTCGAGGCCCCCGTTGAAGTGAAAAGCCATTTATAAGCTCAAAATTAGGTTACAAGGATGCTGTTTATCATCAAGCGCTCCTGACACTGCAGCGGAGTTTAATTGAGGCTGCGCTGGAGGCAAACTTTTGATAGAGGGGATACTTGGATTAAAATTTCTCTAATGAGTCATGACTCCACATGAGGTTTTGAGCAGTAGGGAGTTCTAAATATTTAAGTAATTTATTTCTTGCAAACCGGGAATCTTGAATTTAATCCATTTCCGACCATAAACTTTGGAGTTTTTTCTGACACAACGGTAATATATAGAAAGCTAATTTTTTTTGTCTAAAACTAGCTTCTAGGGCTTTTGAAAAATAGGCTTTTTCGAAAATATTTTTTGAAAATTTCCCAAAATTTTGTCTTTTTCAATTTTTTTCTGAGATTTTAATGACTGAAAGAGTAAAAGTCAAACATCACGAGAAAAACCAAGTTCTTCCCGAATAATAGGTATGGTATATTTGATATAAATATAGTTTTAAAAATTGAGAAAATATATACTCCATATGATAAGGATGAAGAAAAACCATATCTATGTATGAGATGTACTTTTTTGACATCAAATTTTCATATGGGGTCAAGAAAGAGCTAAAACTTCAAAAATGAGCAAAACAGTCCGAGCGGATCTATGTATGTCCAGCCCGATTTGGGTTAAGTATAATAAAAGGTTTTCTTAAAGCATGAACATTAGAGGCTGCATATTTGGTATAATAACAAACTGAGTAAAACTTTTCCATTAAGTTTTTCGGGAAATTTCTCTATCTGGAAACTCAAAATCCACATTTTCATTTGTGACATTTTTTTTCCCAGAAATTGGTGAATGAACTGATTTCAACATAATTCGACCGATTTCCAGAATTCGTTTTGAAGCTTTTTACAGCTCACTGTCATCAATTTTACGACTTCCAGTGCCTTCCACACTCCAGACTACACCTGGTCCGGTTGGAACATCTAAAGACTAAAGACTCACCTTGGAGGCTCCCGTTGCGGCGTCCCGAAGCTCTTCCGCTGTCGTTCCGGCGTCTTGGGCGCTGAGAATTTACGATGTGCCAACCGCGGACTCGATTTGTCAGTCCCCTAAAACGCAGAAAGCTTAATTATTCACAACTCGGAATCAATTCCTGTTTTAGCGTCTCCACAATGATAATAAACATGGCGCAAACTGCTGTTGGCCGACAGATTAAAGTTATTTATTGGAGCAACATTGCATCCACATGTGTGCACACGCCTACCTTGACACCACCATCCCCATTCAATTGGAGGCTGTAGCGGTGCTGACACAGAGCCGCGTGCGGAATTATATTACATCCCACACTCGGTCTCCGATCCGTATGAATGCTTAGATGCGGTGGGGAGATGGCCGATGCCACGCTGCCCCGGTGCTGAGGAAGCGTGGTAACACTGGACGTCGCTTGTATGATAACCGCCTGCTGATGTCCCGAACTCGCCACCGTCTTGCTGGGTGACACTACGATAGTTGTGGTGGAAGATACCGCTGCAGAGGCGGATTGGGGAACTATGGCCGTGGCCGTCATCGCAGTGGACGCAATGGCAGAATGGATAGTGGTGGTTGCGGATGCGACACTTGCAGCTGGCGAAGAGACGACGGTCACGGAGGTGCTGTGGCCGTTGCGGTAGGGGCTCACGAGGCTCTCGGGCTCCGGGCAGGTGGTCGGTGTGGGTGGGAGGATGTTGGTGGTCATCTCCACGACTTGGGGCGTGTTGAGCTGCCGGGGTCGTTTTCGCTCCGGGAGCGGCGACTTGGGGGCTTTGCCGTAGAACGGGCTGACTTTCTCCTCCGTGGGCGTCTCGGCCTTCTCGATGCTCCCAGAGCCCGTGGACCCCACAAGGGTTACGGAGCTCAGGTTCGACGGGGAGGAGGGGCCGCTGGTACCCAGCAAGTTCTCTGAAAAAGGAAATGAGAGCTCTAATAAAGGCTTCTATAGAGCGGCCACTAATTTTAAAATCAATTCTTGCCCAGATTTCCGAGAGCTTGCTTCCAAATATTATTTTTTGACGAACCCATTTTCGACGAACCCATTTTCGACATTAAATTCTATTTTCCCGTGAAAAAAGACACCACCATCATGTTGTTTTTCACATATTCCGTCGAAATTATGTTAAATGCACAAAGCGCGAAATAGCCAGAGGGTTTAATATCATTTTGCTGCTCACCAATGATGGTGTCCGTGCTGCTAGAAGTGGCAATGGTGTTGGGGATGGCGAGAAAAGCGTCGCCCTGGGGCTCGGAAGTCGTCATGGTGACCTGAATCGTCTCCTCCTGGATCTGGTCCGTCTGGTCAAAGGTCTCCTGGGCCACCACCGGGCCCGTAGTGCTCTCTGGGATGTACGCCAGTGACTCCTGCTCTGGGAAACTGAAGCCCGGGAGGAGCTTTCCGGTGCATGGACCGGCGTGGTAGTGCTGGCACATGCGTCTGGGCGGCATCCGGTATCGCAGCTGGCTAGAGTCCCCACTCATTGAGCGATCTCGATCCGCCCCCTCGCTGCAGTACCCCGACACCGAGCTGGCCCCGCTTGTGCGTCGGGGCGTCCGACACCCATCTTGGTAGGGGATGTCGAGGAAATCTTGCTGCTGATCGCACTCGCAGAGAGGCTCGTGAGGTGGGTCGTAGAACACCTTCTTGAGAGCATTGAGGACCGTCTCGCCGTCCGTGAAGACGCGGTACGTGAGAAGGAAGGTGTTGAGGAAGTCGATGGAGAGAAATCTGAGATCGGTGAGACGCTGGAGGAGCCGCTCGGGGGTGGCGTACCGCACTTGAGGGAGCTTGCAGGAGTTGAGTGTGCGGGAAAAGCGGATGTCGACGTCGTCTTTGAAGAGTCTCGGATCCGCTTTCACGGCGTGGTGCGCTGCAAGGAGGAAAACTAATAGTAAACAGCAGAGACGTACCTAGGATTTGAAACCGGGGGGGCTGAACCTGGAGCGGGGGCCCCCTTCCTATCGAGTGCCGCGTTTACCTACTTGGGGGCCCCTGGGAACTTTTAATGACGCCCCCCCCCCCCTTAGCCCAATAAAAATTTAATTTCTACATCAAATAGGTTTTTTCACTTATTGACCGAAATTTTAGATGGGTTACAATTTAAATTCATAAATAAACAAAAAATTTTATATAAATACAAATTCTGTACAGAATATTCCTGCAAATTTTTTATATTGATACAAATATTATGTACAAAATATTATGTCACGTGTTTTAAATGAATAACCGAGGCCGTTTTTATTTCGGGGCCACCCACCTCTACACAAATTTTCTAACATTTTTGTAAGACCATATATGTCAAAAATGTATCTTAAATTATTTACATAAATTTGGAGCGGTTTTGGAATTTATTTTTAAAAAGGCCCGCCGCAGGCGCGAAAATTTTTAGGAGTATGCAATAATTGAGAATAATAAAACCATGTTTAAAGCTCCTTTAAGAATCGAAAAATCAAAAGCAATGACTAAAATCCCTATCCAGCTTCAAATTGTTGAAAAAGTCACAGTTGTGTTGGGTCATAAGCAATTTATGTATTTCAAAGGACTGAGATGTAAAAAGTGAAAGTAAAACAGCGCGCCGCAGGCGCAAAATTTTTAAAGCCTTTTTAAGTTTTGAAGAATTTAGAGCCTTCTTAATATAATGGGGCCCCTACAGACATGAATGTGGGGCCTCCTGCTAAATAAAATGGGGCCCCTAAAGACATGAATGTGGGGCCCCCTGCTAAATAAAATGGGGCGGAAAGTGCTAAGTTTTTCAAAATTTGGGGGCCTCTGGGCAGTGTCCAATTTGTCCATATGATAAACGCGGCACTGTTCCTATCCCTATTGATTCAAAAGGGGGCCCCCTCGAATAAGCTGGTGGGCCCCCTGATTCAATAAGTGGGCCCTCTTGATTCAAAAATGGGGGCCCCTTGAATCAAAAACGGGGGCCCCCTCGAATATGATGGTGGGCCCCTTGATTCAAAAAGTGGGCCCTCTTGAACCAAAAATGGAGGCCCCCTCGAATAAGATGGTGGGCCCCTTGATTCAAAAAGTGGGCCCTCTTGAATCAAAAATGGGGGCCCCCTCGAATAAGATGGTGGGCCCCTTGATTCAAAAAGTGGGCCCTCTTGAATCAAAAATGGGGGCCCCCTCGAATAAGATGGTGGGCCCCTTGATTCAAAAAGTGGGCCCCCTTGATTAAAAAAAAGGGGGCCCCCTCGAATAAGATGGTGGGCCCCTTGACTCAAAAATGGGGGCCCCCTCGAATAAGCTGGTGGGCCCCCTGATTCAATAAGTGGGCCCCCTTGATTCAAAAGTGGGGGCCCCTCGAATAAGCTGGTGGGCCCCCTGATTCAATAAGTGGGCCCCCTTGATTCAAAAATGCGGGCCCCTCGAATAAGCTGGTGGGCCCCCTGATTCAATAAGTGGGCCCCCTTGATTCAAAAGTGGGGGCCCCTCGAATAAGCTGGTGGGCCCCCTGATTCAATAAGTGGGCCCCCTTGATTCAAAAATGCGGGCCCCCTCGAATAAGCTGGTGGGCCCCCTGATTCAATAAGTGGGCCCTCTTGATTAAAAAATGGGGGCCCCTTGAATCAAAAACGGGGGCCCCCTCGAATAAAACGGTGGGCCCCTTGATTCAAAAATAGGGGCCCCCTCAAATTAAAATATGGGCCCTTTAAAGGCCTTATTTTAGTATTTATTTTTTTAAATCGGGCCCCTTCGGGACCTTTAAAATAATAATAAAATTTCGGGGCCCCTACGGGGCCCTTCTGAAAAAGCTCGGGGGGGCTAAGCCTACCCTAGCCCCCCCCTAGTTACGTCTCTGGTAAACAGTCATTTGATGTGATAAGTAGGGCGCCAAAAAGTCAACTTTTAATTTTTGGGAACTTTTGGCATGTATAAAATCACATACAAAAATAACCTTAATTTTTTAAAAATTTAAATAAAATTTTTTTCCAAATTACGACTTTTTGTAGGTCAACTTATTTGGTGCCCTAGTGATAAATACCTCCACTAGAGCCACTCATGCCAGGGGAGAGAAGCGAGTGCATGTGGATGTTGTCCAGGCACTGCGAGATGTCGCTGATCCAGGCCTCCTTGTCCTGGATCGTGGGAGCCACGAGATGGATGGAGTGCGTCTGGCGAGAACCGCCCTTGGTCTCCACGATCATCTTGAAGTCCCGGTTGCCCGCGTTCACGGACTCGTTTACACTCAGGGTGCTCCCGCGGGTGGAGGCCGAGCACACGGAGGCCTCGTCCTCGTCATTGCTCGGGTCGCTGGGATCCTCGATGAGTGTCGCGTCTGCCAGGGAGATTTTGCCAACGTCAGGTAGGAGGTGAAGTCGTCCATTGGAAGCTCTGGAAGATCTTCGGTCAGTTTGTTAAACTTTCATTCACATTTAGAGGCACTTGGGAGCTTGAAAGAGAGAAAGTTTGAAAAAAGAGAAGCGACGCTTCGCCTTACCTAGTCGCAATAATCATGTGATTGGAGAACAGAAAGCACTGCCGCACAGCTTCACGCTCGCTTTTGAACGACGCTAGGCGGCTTCTGATTCTCCCTCTCCCTGGCGGCACCTGAACTAGAGTTCCTGCGGACCGAAAGCTCAGGATTAGCGAAAGCTCGGGTGGTTCGTGTCCGTGCTAAACCTACCTTGTCGCACAAAAACCTGGTTCACGTCCAGCAGTATGTCGCAGCCCTCCACTATCATTCGCTCAACGGCCAGGTTTTTGCGTAAATTTTCCGTTTCCGAAACTTCGTCGTGCATTTGTCGAGATAAATCTTCCAGCTGTTGACGGGCATTCTGCAAACTCTTCCTCTCGACATGGTCGTGCGGCGTGTGGGCCAGCAGCTCGTGCAGAGTGATGATGTACCGGGGAATCTGGTGCATGGGATATGTGAGGAATGTCTCTAAGCTGCGCCCTTGACACACTGGCTTTGCCTCCAAGCGCTTCAATACGGAAGCAAATTGCGGATTACTCTTGCACTCCGTCAACACTTGCAGGCTGTAATGGTGATTTCGCACGTATTCTTGGTAGATACTCAGCATGGGGAGCAGCATGTCGAACAAATCGCCTGTGAAAAGCAATTTTAAACTCGCATGAAGGGAAGCACTTAACTACTTGACCCATCTCGTATTTGCATATCTCGGGATCGGGCTCAGGGAGGGGCCTTCTGATTGACAAAGTTCCAGGAAAGCAAAGTTTTGAGACACTTGAGCTCGGGTAAACATGCGGCTCTTTCTCGCCCACGCCGGGACATATTTTAGTGAATTAATTTAAAGCTCCACCTCTGAACCACCTAGCGTTTGTTGAACAAGTTTATTTGCATACGTGAAAAGGGATACCGGAAAAAAGGTGCATGGTTGCTTCAGAGAAAAGACAAACAAATTTCCACTTTTCCCCTTTTAAAGGTCTTTGAAGGTCCAAAGTCTTGTGGGGGGGTCTTCTGGGGTCTCCTTCTGGGACTTTCAAGCAGTCCAAAAATTCTCTGGGTTTCTCAATACATTTTCTTGGGTCTTTTGAGAGGTCATCTGGAGTCCTACGAGGTCTTCTGAGAGCGTCCTTGTTCTTGAAAAAATCTTGGAAGCATTTTAGACTGACAGACATACACGAAAGTTCCCCGAGTTCAGGAAAAGGCACGAATGTCGCCGCAATTTGCATAAAGAAACTCGCTCACCCAGCACTAATGTTGGCCACGACTCTAATCTCGATGTTAATCCCTTGTAAAATATTTGGTGGAGGAACAGCACGGTCTCGGAGTTCAAGAAAATGGAATTAACGTCCTCGTGCGAGCAGGGTGGTCGCTTTGAGCTCGCGGCCATTTTGAAGGGACGCAGGAAGCACGCCACGAGAACCTCCAGCTGCTCCAAGTACTCCTCCTCCGCCTCCACCATGCTAAACACCAGGCTGTTCCGCTTCCTCATACTCTCAGCGTGCGGTGACCGTATGTATTCCTCCACAATCTGCTTCCAGCGGCGGCGACAGAGCCACCCACGGAAAAAACTTTGTACCTTTTTGATTTTCCGCAGCTCAATGGAATCCTGCACGGATTCGCACAGGTTCGTGAGCATCGGGTCGTCCGCCATTTCGCAGCCCGTGCTGAAGCTACCGCGACCCACGGGAGTCGAGTTGCGCGAGGTGCGGGATTCCTTGCGGAGAACGCAGATCTGGAACGGCAAATGTGTGAAATGAGACACTGGCGGACTATAGCTGGTCATCGAGATAATTGGGCATGATTTTTTGGTTCTGAGATACTGGCGGACTAAAGCTAGTCAACGAGGTAATTTTGCATGATTTTTAGGCTCTAAGATACTGGTGGACTATAGCTGGTCAACGAGGTAATTGGGTAGATTTTTCAGGCTCTGAAACACTGGCAGACTATAGCTGGTTCACGGGGTAATCAAGCATGATTCTTTAGACTCTTTACTTAGTAGGAAAATGTAGCTGTAAATTTGGAAATTGGCCGAAAACTGGAAATGACAAAATGTGGAAAAATTTACTCGCGACCATGCCTTCTTCTGCTCCACAGAGGCTTCACTCACCTCTGCCCTCAGCTTGCGTATCTCACTGGCGAGCTCCTCACATTGCTGCGTGTACTGCCACTTGGCAGTCTTCTCGCTCTCCACCACCTGAAGCAGATGCACATGTTTTTGCTCCAGCTCCTCCTTCTGCAGCAACAGTTTGTTGAAGCTGTAACGAAAATATTCCGTTTTAGGATGAAAAACAAACGCAAAGCAATAGAAAGACAATAAAAGCGGAACATCTCGGGGCGGATTTTAAATCGCTCACGAACGACAATAAATGCTCGCAAATTGCTTCATCACAATGGGCTCTTCTCACCTGTTGTCGTTTTCGTGGAACCCAAAAAAGAGGAGAGGGTGACAGAGACATGCAATACTGTGATTATTTGCGATAAGCGTTTCCACAGAAAGGCCTTTGTGGGAGGCAACCTCGGCTGGAGCACGAAACCACGTCATCTCGAGAATCACAGATCTGAAACCTTTTCATTTGGACTAATGAAAAGGAACAGTTAAGCTAATTTACTCCGGAAAGTGGGGCAACAGAAGGTAGGCTGCCTTTTGATTAACTTTGACAGCCCCATTCAATTACGGAGCCCATTTAGTGCTGCTACTCTTGCGAGAACGAATGTTCAAAACTTTCTGACAGCTGCCTTCTCACAAAAACTATTTGCTTTTCAGTTCCAGACGAGGGTTTACAAGAGTCGTGTCACTCCGCTCCGGTTCCAGTGGAAATGGAGCTCCTCGCCCGCCTGATCACGTCACGAGCCATTCACAAACACACAAAACAAATTATTTTGCTTCACCCAATCCCCACCGCATGCCGACTTTCCCTTTCAAAACGATGAAACCATCATCTGTGCTTTAAGCACGTCGAGGAGAGCCGAGTCGTGTCGAGTTTTCTCAAACCGAGAGGGTAAATTAATTAAATGAATATCCCCCTCCCCCGGCACCCCGGCATCCCGTCATCCTTTCCCAATTCAATTTAGAGCGCGACATCGACAAGTACAATTTGTATAATCTTCTGTTGACGTCAACGTCGCTCGCGTTGTCATTTTAATCGACCCAAAGTGCTTTCAGGTGGGCTCCCAAATAGCTCAAAAATCACTCACCTCGCTTCTCGGATCGCAATAATCCAGGCCGAGCACTCCGACTCCGATGAGGCCCGCAGCTCGTAGTGCCGCTGGTGCTCCTTTCGGTACGAGATGGTGAAACAATGCTGCAAAAAAAAAAACGACAAACGGCTTCTGGTTAATGCGAAACAAAGCCCTGCCTATCTGGCAAATACATCAAATTTATTGAATGGTATGATGGCAATACACAATTGAATATTAAAGAGGCAATATTTTATGGTTACAATGGGGCGTCGCGACACGATGCCTCCACAGTGCCTAACAAACTCGAACAAAAAGGTCGTTGTCACACTCAAGGAAACTTGTTGAGAGCGTGCGTCGGAATGGAAAGTTTAATTTGATCTTTATTGTATTCGTTTCTTCATTCGCTGGGGCCAGAAATTGGGGCAAGGGGTGTTCGACAGGCTGAGGGACCGGACCGGACGGAAAGCAAATATCTTTAATTGGGGTGAACTTGCTGGGTCGAAAAATTTTACCACCCTTGGATATTCCGCGCTTTTTACGAGCTCCAAAGTGTCGAACAATCTGGGGAATGCTGCGTCATCTACTGGTGACAGAAATTTTCTTACTGAGTAGAGCTGTGAATTTAAATTTTTGTTTCTCCAAAATCAATTTTTTCGGCATAAAATCTCCGGAAATTCGTTTCTTACGGTCAACTTAGTCGTTTCAGGCCATCAGGGACTGTTTTCTCAACAAGTAATTTTTCATAAAAATCCCAAAATCGATGTTTTGTTAACGAACGGAGGTTTGGTCAATTTCAAAATTTTGGCTTAAAAATTTTTTCTCCAAAACTTTTTCCAAAACTTCACTTTTTCGTCTTAAAATCTCCAGGAATGCGTTTTTTGAGCTAAATCTAGTCAATTAAGGCCATCAGGGACCATTTTTCCAACAAAAAGTTTTTCATGAATAATCCCTAATTTTAGATTTTCTTCAAGAGAGGAGGTTCGACTGTAAAAATAATTTATACCACACTGTTTAAAGCCCTTTTAAGTCTTCGAAGGCTTTGGGGTAGTAGAGCTTAAGTGTAAATGCTACTTCAAATGTTAAAGTTTCACTCGAATATTGATCGCAAGCTCAAGCTCAATATTCAATTTCGACGTAATAATTTATGGCAGCTCCGATGTGATTTTAATTCAATAAATCACGCAAAACACTCTCGAAAAGGGACCACTTTACCTGCTCGTAATTTATGCAAATTGAGTAAAAGTTTTAATGGCATTAAGCATTGAGAAAATGCCGGATTAATATGTCAATAACAGTAACATAAAGCCCGTGCTCAAAGCCTTTCCAATATATGGTTTACTGGCGCGTTTGCTTATTGAAACGCCATATGAAATTTCCCAAATTTCCCCGAAAAGCCTTGAACGCAGCTCATGAAAATATTAATTCCGGCTCAGGTTGGACAAAGAGGGCCATGGCAACCTCTGTTGGAACAATTAATATCAAATTACTTGATATGGAATGATACTGGTTTAATCAAAAGCGAGTTAGACCTCAAATAAACCACAATGAAACGTTTAACCGTACAGCTCCTGTGTTCGTTTTTGGAACCAGCAGCAACATGTGTCATGTGTCTCGGGAGAAAGCGGCACTCACTCTCTCAGAAACGAGACCACTCAGCATTCGGACGTGAAATGAGTTCATCAACAGGTTAAACCTGCGAGTTATTTTTAGCTAATATTGCTGCTGCTTTGTGACGATCACGAGCTGGGTATGCGTCTTTTGTGCGACTCTTTCATGTTGCCTCTTGCGAGTCACAGTCTCGGAGGAAAAAATGAGAGTAATTACTTTTCACGAGACAAGCACGTCTCGAGAGGCTTTGCAGCCTTTCACTTGAGCATTTTAAGGCTGCATTAGGAGCTTTCTTGCTCAGCGCAAACGACTGGCTCTGCCTAACCGGTGATGAGGCAAATCGGATTTATTTCATATTCAGACTGATGTTTTGAAACACAAGCCCGTTCTGATTTCACCTGCCGATTCGAGTAATGGAATTCCTTGTAACTCCTTTAGCGTCAACACGAATCTCCAGGGAGAAAGAGAGCGCAAACACATTTTTATATGAGATGATGTCTTGAAAGATAAGCCTTGACAGGAAGCATGAGTCGAGCAAACCTAATTAGGGGTTAATCGGAATCTTGTTTTTCACATGTACAAGCTTTTCTTTTTTTTCGAAATGTCAAGACCAGAGGGGAGCAATTTTTGACGAAGATGAATCCATTTCGTCCATCATTTTGTTTAAAAGCACGTTTATGTATGTTGGACCTAGCTCTGTCTCCGGTAGAGGGAGGGATGGCAGCTTTTTCTTAATTTAATTGCGGAGAGAAAATGTGGAACTTTTACACAAAGGGGAATCTTTCATTTAATTTAGACCTTCCATGACAACAGTTCACAGTAAATCTAGCAAATCGTACAACACATGCATGCCTCCATCACTTAAGGAGGCCAAGTGGGGGACCCCCGAAGTTTCTCGGGGGGAAAAATTTAGTTGCTCCGATTGAGCTAAAATAAAAAAGTCACCTAAAATAACATTATAAGAAGCTCTTGATTCGTGATATGGTCTCTAAAACGTAAAAAAATAAATCTGGAAGCTTTTGAATACAATCTTGTGACTCCCCTTGTCAGACACATGGGTGAAATTTTAACATCTGAATTATTGTAAAAGAGTCAAGAATTCAGAAATTGAGTATTATGAATTAAAATAAGATTCCCTTAGAATGTAAACCCGGGAAAAGGACTTTTGATTAAAGCCAAGATAGCTTTAAACGTTTTGGAGATCAGGTGGGGGAAGTTTCGAGAAAGGGACTGGAGAGGATTTGCCTCACTTTTATTTTATTTATGTTTGTGACGCGCCCGGAGTCGCGACGGCGGCTCATCAGGCCAAATTGGATCAATAAATTTACTTAATGCTGAACAAACGCGGCCATGGGAACCCCATATCACGCCGTGTCTCCAGTCCCGGGCCCGCGCACAAAAAAAAACGAAACACAAAGTTTGAAATTGTAAATTGGCTGCGTGACGCTGCACGAATTAAATTTTTTTCGTTTACTTCTTCCACTCCTCCTCCTCCTCCCCCCAATGAATGCACTTGATTTGATTGATGGCTGCTTAGCTGGCGTGCGTCACGGCTCCTTGCCTCAGTCTCAGCTTATGGCTCGGATGGAGCAGCACTAATAGGCGTCACACAGATTGCGGATATTAAGCGGCATCAAACTAATTGCAGCAGCTCTGGAGGGTGGATTTTTTCAATTTTCCCATTTCCTCGGATTCCACTGCGGCCGTCTGCTGGAGTGGAGTCAATTTAGCGTGAAAGGCAGCAAATCGATCAGTGTGTTTCGGGAGGGAAATTACGGAACAATTGTTGCATGCTGGCTCCACGCCGTGTCTCATCTGATAATCCCATTGTTTGATAGATTGCTCGTACGCTACGGTGGAGTCTGATAATGGCGCCTAATTAGCCTCCATTTCGGGCTCGGAGGGATAACCACAAAAGCTTTGAGCTCCACACGCCACTCACGATTCATTTTCCGAAGCCCTTGAGCCCACCGCACAACAGCCTCTATGTTACGCCAATTTGCTCCCATTGTTGCTTTCCTGGAACTCGTTAAATTCGCGATGAGCCATTCACTGCCCATTTCGGTCCAATTAAAGCGCCATAAATCATCGCAATTCAGCTTCAAAAGTGCCGCAATTCTCGTAAACGGATTCGTTCATTGTCGAGCTTCTCGGAAAATTTTAATCCTCTCTCTACTCCCTGACACAATGGCGGTAGGGGAGCGCCCGGTTTTCGAACCGAAAAAATAACCACAAGGAATGCGGCACCAAGACAACAACGACTAATTAAGTGGCAGCAAACCCTTTTCTCCGCGTTTTCGGTTCGTCCAAGCGGGGAACCCTTGCTGGTTGCCGAGTTTATCCAATTTCGGGTCATTTGGCTTCGAGGGTATTTCTTTTGCAGAGTTCTTTTACGGCTTTGGGTGCAAATTGCTGCAAAACGTTTTTCTTTTCAACTTTGGGAGTTTAAGAGGAGTGACCAGTTCCTCTCCAGTTCCAGTTCAGCTACAGGTACCTTTTCTCTCCCTTTTTAAGGTGTTTGAACTTCAAGTGACCTAATAGTCCATAGATCTAAAGAGCACAGAGGAGACGACTGGTAGCTGGTTCGTCTCGTTAAAAATGTCAGCAATAAAGCAACCTCTCAACAGACCACTTTACGACTTTCCCGATTTCCCAGAAGTACGAACGCATGGTTTATGGGAAGGAAAATTGGAACATGTATCGTAATTCAGCGGAAAATCCCCTTTCCCTCGTATTCGCTCGTTGGCAAAGTTCATAATTTGCCATTCAGAACAGACACGAATCGGCAAGTGTTTCCAATGAACCGAATGTAATTGAAATCGCAACAATGTAGCTTGTTACACACGAATATGCGGGATAATATTGACTGAACGTGAAGAGAGACACCAACCTGAAGTTTTTCCTCCTTGTTTGCTTTCCCGGGCGTTCCTAGGTTGCTAGTTGGAGCTCCGAGACACGCCGGAGCCGTAACTATGCGTTCACAATAGCATCCTTCGAGGAATATCAGGCCGAGTGGGCGCGTCGATGTCTCGGAATCGTAGTAGAATAGCAAGTTCTGGAAAACAAATACTCATCTTGTGTCGGATCACGCGATCAGAGTCGCCTGCTTGCTCACCTGATAGAGGATGAACCATCGATTCTGCCACTTGTTGCTGTCCGAAGTGCGCTTCAGCAAATACCCGTGCTGCGGGAATAAAAGAGAAAGAGGCGTGATTACAGACTGCATTCCTTTTTAAGCTGGCTTGAGCCCCTCAGCTCTGTGACGCGATCTCGCTAATGGCCCTAATGGACGACTTTACCCCTAATACAGGCTAAGCTCTCGGGAATTAGGCTGCAGAGCTTTTTAATTGAGCGTAAGTCTTTCAAATGAAAGGAGTTAACTGGCATTCCCCAGACACAAAACACAAGAAACAAGATTCACTATTAATGGCTAAATTTTGAAAAAAAAATGCACTTTTGTGTCCGATATGTCTGTCTGTCTGTCTGTCTGCCTGTTCGTCTGAGTCGCAAAGGCTCCGAAACTACAAGAGCTAGAGATCTGCGGTTTTTTGCATGATGTCATGTATAGTTTGGAGAGTGGGCAAAACACTTTGATTTTTCCAGAAAACTGCCTGGGGGGCAATTAAGGGGGTTTTCCCGTTGTATGAAAGTTCCATATACTTCCTCCGATTGAACTGAATTTTGGATATGTTATACATCATGTCAAATCTAGCAAATCATAGAACACATATTTGCCCCTATCACCTAAGGGGGCGGGGTAAGAGGCCACCGAACGGGGGAATATTTTAGTTGCTCCAATTGAGCTGAAAATTTAATATGTTAATTGGTTTGTAAAGCCTAGTAAATAATTGTTCTACAGTATACTCGTACCACCACCAGGGACGGAGCTAGAGACCCCTTAAGTTATTACAGAAACGGAATAAGCCTCAGCCTTACGGCTCTAAAAGGATCAACCCAATATAAACTAAGGAAGAACGCTTTGAGAACATAGAGCAAAGTCAGTTTGTGACGAGTGGTAGAAAGTCCTCAATACGGTCTTAATGATTCCCCGAGTCGGCTCGAAGGCCACCTGAATGCCACTCGGTAGATTAGCCATCATTATGTGACCTGTTTGTGACGACGTTTTGTGCCCAAAATAGCACTTTCCTCCATTTCCGAAACCGGAAAAAGCTGACTGATGCTTTTGTACCATGTGATGATTTGATATCGTCATCACGACACACACAAATGACGCTCCAAGGATCCAAAAATACATCCTCTCGTCTCTGTGATTCACTCGCAAGACAGCATCTTTGAATGGCGCGCAATAAAGGAAAATCAAAAGTTAAAAATAGAATGCGAGAAAATGGAAAGCGGATCGAAGCTAATTTGGCTCGGGAAGCGACAGCCCAGTTCACACCTGAGCAGTCCGGGAAATTTAAAACTCAGCCAGTCACTCGATTCGGTTTGCAATAAAAGCTGTCAAAATCACACAAAGCCAGAAACGCCTGTCACTCGAACCTGCAAAATATTATTTCGTTTGCGTCAAAGCTGCCAATAAGTCAACTTGGATCTCGCTAGGCATTCGTTTCTCCCGAGAAGTGCGACGGGCGACAGGTCGTGGGGTGTCAGAGCCACGCGTTCGTGTTTCAGAGCTCGTGTGTCATATTTTATCGATTTGAATGGGGGAGGGGGCAAGGCTTTATTTGATACAAAAAATTGGATTGAGGTTATCGCGTTCCAGTCGGTTTGAGTTTCGTGAGTGAGGGAGGAAATCAAAAAGTAATTTTGGCAATCTGACGAAAATGAAAACCGCCCCGGGCCCGAGCTCGCGACAATCGGCGAGGACGTGCGGTAATGAAAGTCAAATTAAATGAGTCGAGAAACAGACGGCGGCAAACTTCTCGATTCTCACGACTCTCCGCACAAGAGATGATTTTCCGCAACTTATTATTATTCAGCCGGCTCGTCATTCTTACTTACACTTCATCCTCCCTGTTATTATTTGTCGTCATTGCTCGTTACTTACTCGTATGGCGCAGATGGGCTGGCACTGAACCCTTTCTTGTTGCACATCATTTTCATTCCCCCGGCACACGCTCATGCAAACTTTCTCCGTCGTCTGTTGAGCGACGAGTAGCGAGTTTGAAAGCCAACGATAGCTCGTAAACCGGAGGCTAAACCTTGGGAGGGAAAAGCCTTGAATTTTTGACCTGGAACCGGACAAACAGACTTCCAGAGCAGCTCTTCGACTTGCAAAAGGGATATAATAAAACGGAGATTATCTCTCTCCGGTACATCTGTAGGTAGTCCGCAATCGAAGACCTTTTTTTCTGATCGATAGTCTCCAGAGCGAGTGTTATCGCTTGTGCCTGCGCCTTGGCGGCCCAGTGATTTATGAAAAACGAAGAAAAACATTTCCATAACGCTGATGATTAATTTTCATTCCTTTGACGTTTCGAGCGCCGAGGGAGTTTGTGTCATTTCCGTCAAATCTTGTCAATAAAAATTTTCCTTCTCATCATTCCTCCGCTCTTATTGTAAGGAGCTTATTTTCCTCAATTGTCTCCGGATGTATTCACGGGCCACTCTCGCCCGACCTTGATGGAATATTGTGACAACTTTTCCCAATTTTTCCTCTATCTCAGTCTTATCACGAAGACAGAATGAAAAACATAATAATAATTCTTCTTCTACCTACTGCTCGGCCACCGCGTCGCACCGTTCAGAAGAATCGCTTTTGTCCATAAACAACCGCCGAACAATAAAAGTTTGCTGGCACAGACGAAGGAGATAATAAAATAATCGACCATAATGATGTTAGCTGGGACGCTGTTGCGGCAGCTTTTCCGCTCACGAAGACGGCAGAAATCACAAACAATAATAAAAAGTGCCTTTCAGTGTACCGATCGTCCCTCGGGCCCTCCATTACTTAGCTGGTGTCTGAAATAGTTCAACTACCCGCCAGTCCGCAAGAAGCTGTCTCTTGTTTGCCCAGGACAAATATGTGACACGCACGTGTAAGACACGCTTATAATGGGGACTTAATTCCCCGCGAATTATTATGCTTGGGAGACGAGCTGCGGGTGGGAGAGAGACGTTTAATGTCTCCGCCAGATGCCAACCCCGTTGTTGAGTTGACGCTCCCCCTCAGGGCGGCTTAGGGGATTAAAAGTGCGGTGAGAGCTCGAGTAGTGGGGCATGAAAAGTTTCAAAGTTTTCCTTACTCGGCGCTTCGGGGCTCCAAAACAAAAAACAAACCTCGAGCGGGCTGGCAGAGGTGCGGAAAAGGGTAGTCAAGGTTGCTGCCGCAGAATCGAACAAAAGTTGCTGGCACATCCGCGGGAAGGACGGCTGGCAAATGATGAGAAATCCGGTGGCAGCAAACATTTCCAGAGCAGACGCGCTAAATGAAATTTATATCCTCTTAATTTAGCATTAGCTCCATGTTGCTGAATTAATGCCGCTACATTAACATGCTAATGCCTAAAACTGATTTATATCTGATTTATTCATATTGTTTGGCGCGATGGACATTGTTTACTACCCCCTCGTCTCGCTGCCTTCCTCCCTCCTTTCTTTTGTCATGCAAAATGACCGCCTTGCCACTCCGCCTGGTCATATAAAATGCTTGTACCTCATAAGTGCCACCATAACACGAGTGTGTAGGTATAAGTATTATTTCAGCAGTTTGTATGCTTGTTACTTCCAAATTGGTTCATTATGTTAATGAAAACAGAATTACCATATGAACATAACAGGGTGAGACCAGCGGGGAAGCTCTCAATCCGGTTCCTGCTCCTGCAACAGAGCTGGGCTCCGTCGCTGACTAGAACATTTCCTGTTTACGGAGTAGCTGACTCTGGGCCAGTGGAAATGGCCATGAGTTTTCCAACAAGAGTTTTCAAATACCTAAGGGCCTGAGAGCCACAGCACCCTCCCATATCATGGAAAATCGCGAAATTAATTTTTGGATAAAAAAGAGGAAGCTCCTGGAGCTTCGTGGTAAAATTGCCTTTTTTCACGGGCTATCTGAGGGCATTTTGATGGGCCTCCAGGGGAACTTCCAGAACTCTGAGGCCCCGTAGAACCAAGATTCAAAATACAAGTTGGTCCATTTTTTAAGCCATCACTCGTCTTTCTGAGTGCTCTACAAGCTGAGATCAAACGGAAGAAAGTCACTCCATTAAATTCATGACTACTCTTAAAGAGGTCTAGAAAGGTTCTCCTTTTCCATGTTCAGAAGAAACATTTTTCCCGGAACAAATTGATGCTCAAAACATTAAACAAAAAAAGGTTTCAATATCCTTCCAAGGAAAAATCCTGACAACCTAAGGTACATCTCGCTCACTGAAACAAACCTCTCAATTTTCATCTTCTCAGAACATGTTGGCAGAATTGTAGGGCTCCTAAGGTACCCCGAATGGCTTGCACTCACCATGGAATGGTCGTACTGGGCCCTCTCCGACAGCGTCTGTATCTGGGTCTCGTTCACGCGGCACGTGCGCTGCATCTTCGGGCTCAGCATCTTCTGTCTCTTGCTTGCTTGCTCCAAATATTTACTTCTGCTTCATTAAGCTCGGGGAATTAATTAGCACTTTTCCCGCCCGATTTATCTTCAGCGTCCCAACTTTAAATCGTCGTTCACCCTTGCGGGCATCTTCCTTTCACTTGGTGTTTTTCTTTCCAGCGAGTTTGAAACTTTTCACTTTTATCTGCTTTGTTTCACAAACTTCTGTTGGTTTAGCTCACCTTAACCTCGTTAAAAGTTTGCCTTTTTTTTCTCCAATTTATTTGACTGCCACCGCAGCTCGTTTCGTCGTCGTTTCTCTGCAAATAAAAGAAATGCTGATTAGGAAAGCCAGTCTCTCGAGTCACGCCTAGGAGCAGCACTAAAGTGGCTTTAAAATGATGAATGGGGAGGAATCAATTGTTGAGTCTTGCGGGAATTGGACGGGCTGCTAGCCTGTATCTGTAGTTGATTAAGATGAATGGATTGGGGTTTCCGCTCATACGAGGGATGTGCAGCTTGTCGCTCGATATTGGACAAGCTTGTTATCGGATCTAATAAATGTCGAAAGTTGCTCCGTTGCTCTGCCCGTGCTCCAGACCGTTGCCGTTGCAGAACAAATATGAAATTAATTATGATCTACTTTTGATTAACTGAGCGCTTCCAGGTAAAATACGACTCCATTTACGACAAAAAATAATAATTTAATTAAGCTCAGAAACGCTAGGCATTTTCATTCATATCTTTCTGCTGACTGCCGCAATAAAAGCAGTGGTAGAACCACCTGAGGCGTGTCTTCACCGAACTCCAGAATTTGTCCCGGGGGCTGTGTATTTGCGGTCTCGCCCCTGAGCAGCACAAATAGTTAAATAACCCATCGCCCCGCAATTCATTGTTATGACATAATATGCTGTGTGTTCCGCTTTTAATTACAGCCATATAACCAGAAAGCATCCCGCTTTCATTACAAAGCAGCCAGGGAGCGCACATGTCTACCTGAGCAGAACAATTTCTTCTAGCTTGGGCAAGGACAGAGAAAAACAGAGGAGCAACAGGTATTTTCTTCCCTCGCTCCATGTTTGCCCTGACAATTCAATTTGCCTACTTCTTGCCTGATCTGTGTACGTAGCAGCCTCTTCTGTGTTTGCTTACGCACGCTTTCTCTCGTGTTCGGGGAAAGAGAACAAAGACTTTTTGTGGGGCAGTGTTGGGTTTGTTTTATGTAGAAGAGCCTCTCGGCAGTTTTCCTGGGAACGTAGCAAAATCACAAAAACCTTCAAGTGGGTTTTAGAATAGACTCGCCTCCTCCCACCTGTTGCTCGCAGCTTACTTTGACGTTTTTAACGTTGCGAGTAAACATTTTACGATTGCAACATTTTTGCAACAGGCTATAACTTTTCACTCTGATCACTTTGCCGTCATCATGCATATTCAGTTTGTGGGAGAGGACTGCACATGAGAGTGGTGCAAAAAATGGCAAAATGATGAAAATATTTACTTTAGCTCGAATATGTCGGAAAAGTGGTTTATGAGGTTTTCCCGCAAGCCTACACGTTCTGGGAGGTGACACAGGGAATCCCCATTTGAGTCAGAAAAAGGGCCACGAAAGTAACGTCTCTGTAATTCTACGGTTTTCGATTCCCACCCCTGGACGTTTGTGCAATCAATCTCCATTTTAAATTAAAATTTTCAAATAACAATTAGGGAAATATATATTCGCTCAATGGAATTGTAAAATATTTTCAGCTGGCCAATTTAGAGAGCTGAAATGAATGCGCATTTCCAGTTCCCAGAACCTCGATGGTCCGCAGCTGTAAACAAGGTCGTATTTACCATATGGGCACTTTGGAGAGTGCCCAGGGCCCCATTTTGTGTACTTATTTATAAAATTCTTGAGAGCCTCTTTAAATTTCAAGGGGCCTCTACAAAGTTGAAAACCCTTGAAAAATTGTGCTGGGGCCCCCTAAAAATTCCAGGAGCCCCAAAAATATTTCTCTTTAAAATTTTAAGGGTTTCTTTCAAATTCCATGGCGTCTTCATAACTTAAAATTCCAAAAGCCCTTTAAGAAATTCTAGGGAGCCGTCTTCCCCTTCGCCGGGGTCTTTAAATTTAAAGGGGTCTCTTAAAAATTCAAGGGGGCTCCAAAATCTCCTGCTAACCTCTAGGCAGTGTAAATTTTCTGAAAAATTTAAATTTTCTAATGAATGAACCTTTCGGGCCCCTTTGAAATTTAAGGACCCTATGGACTCTAATATGGTTTTCTTATTTTAAATTATTACAAACTCCTAAATATTTTCGCGCCTTTCGAAAAATGCTTCAAATTAATATAAGAGCCATCCTATTTTTCTATTAAATTTTTTTGAAACTGTGCATTGTTGAAAATAAAAGATCCTACAAATATATAATATATATAAAATATATATTATAAAAAGTTAAAGTTCCCAGGCGCCCCCTCGAACGAAACACGGCCCTGGCTGCTAAAGACCTTCAATTTTTTGCCACAAAATCCTCAGTGTCAACCCCATATGATTGAACATTTCCCTCGATGAGTTGAAAATGGTGTATTTTGGGCCACAATTTCTCGACTGACGTCAGCACAGACCAACAAAACTCAATCCCTATCAATTATTCATGTCTGCGAGTGAGGATGGAAAGGAACACACACGCGTGCTGCCTCATTGTTGAGCTCACCTTGGCCGGGCTATTGTTTTCGAATTTCACCTCAGCTCCGACAGAACACGGAGATCATGGAAATGATGTATATTTGGACCTTTTCAGGAGGCACAAAATTGAAAACTGATGCATAATTTGCATGGTCTCTCATCTTTCCCATAATTGGATTGTGCTTTCGTCTTCTATTCACCTGCACCCATAATCTTTTCTTGCTGAATGAAGAAAATGGATTGAAATGAGGGCCTTTGTTGAAATGAAAGGGAGGGATACAATGGCGCTGGTCGTACACGTGAGCATTCACGGAATCAGGAAATTGACGAGGGACACAAAAACAGCATTTTGGCGTTTTTATATCAATGGATGCCGGGGATTTTCTTTAATCTCGAGGCTCCTACGCACGCAACCACCAAAGAGTTGACGAGCCAGCCGCCGGATCAAACGAAGCAATCAAACATTTGACGTCAGCGAAAGTCCTCCAGCGCTTCAAATCGAATTTCACCGGGGAGGAGGCAGGGGTGGGAGAAGGAGTTCAGATGGGGCCTTCGTGGAAAGCTAAAAATAAAACCCGTCACTGGCTCTGATTCCACTTGTAAGACTGCAAAGCCCGTAGATTTTCCCGATAAAGTTGCGAGCAGCCTACCTCGAATGGATCAAAGTGGGATTAAACCCATTAATTCCACCTGATCCCCATTACTGCGGAGTTAAACAAGTCAATGCGGCAAAGATAGAGATTGCGCTGAAGCAACAGTGGGGAGCAAGACAAATTGCCCATCGCCAGGATGCATTTCTCAGAACAGTCGTAAATTACTTCTCGCTGTTTTTTCTCCTCCCCTGAATCCTCTTACACCGGAACCGAGCATTAGCGAAATTGCAATTAGTCCTTACAGATATTGCTGCTTTTGAAAACAGCTCCATTAACAAGTCAAGAAGCAGGTTTGCATAATGGCAAGTCTAAAACTTTAATGCGCTCGAAATTAGGTTGCTTCTGCTCCGAGAGACGCTCGCAGATGGGATGTTAAATATGCAACACGGGCGGGACGAGGTTCTCTCAATAATGAAAAAATAGTTTCGCTGTCTTCTCCTCGCCAGTACGCCACTTCACCCCACCCCGGGTCGGAGAATATGAGGTAGAGAGTCAGGACAGAACCCTGGCGGAAATTGCGCTCTGCTTTAGCACTTCAACACGGCGGTGTTGCTGACTGCTGTCTCCTCTGTATGAATAAGTTAGCGGAACGGAAGAGCTGGGTAAAATGGAATTTGCAAATAAGTGAATCTTTGCGATTCCTGATAAATTATTAATAGCGGATTTTTCTGCACCCCTTTGGAAAATATGAAAACGTCTGGAAAATCCGTGGTTGAATGCAAATATCCGTTTTCCACGGAGGAAAATTGATATTCATGAGCAAGTTTGTTTTTGTCCTTCTCAAAAAGTAAGGACTCAGCCACCGACGGGTCGCTGACGACCCACTGACTTTGGTGATTTTTTAAGCTCAGTTTTTCCGCTCAGTTTCCTCTCACCTGTTCTAACAATTTGTCGTTTTTAATCAATTTTAAATTTTACTTAAACTTTAAATTATGTTTAACGTGAGATAAAAACTACAAAAATGACCCAAGAGAAGCCCAGAAAGAAGCTAGAGAGCTGATTCTTGGTATTTGCAGCTTCTTTGAAAAAAATCAGATAGTCAATGGGTTAAGGACTAAATATTGAATTCTTTTTGGGTCTATTCAATTATCCGGCGAATAATGTCAAGAGCATGTTAAGGAGGAAAGATTTTTCTGATTACTTTCCGGTCAATCAAAACCCCCAGTCCAGTCTGGAAGGACGGAAGAAAGCCATAGAAAAAACCTCACTCCGGGAAAACCATCATGGCGTAGTTGAGGACGCCCCCAGGCTTGTTAGCATCAGAAAGTATTAATTTTGCCGCATGAGGGAGCAAATGTGAGCAACTTTCCTGATTTATAACGATTGCTCAGCCACTCAGAAATGTGGAATTGCTACGAAACCAACTTTCAATGCAAATGAGGTGCATTCTCCACGTGCCCCCTCCCCGTGTCTGCTGTAAATCAAACATTCATCCCAGGTGAGAGATTCGCGACTCTGGGGCACCGTCAGAGCGCGCGTAAAGTTGTGTTAATTGGAAAAACAACGGCATGGTAATGTGTACTACGCTCGCTTTTACATCCGTTTCTGAGGTAGCAAAAAAGCGGACATATTGGGTATCGCACGAGAGCAAAATAGAGAAAATTAAAAAGGTATGACGCAAGTCTACGCCGTGTTATTAACTCTCCGTAGCGAGAGGCTCCGTTCTGGGATGACCCGACCTGCTATGCCATACGTTTCCGTTGCGATGTTTGTGAACGGAGCCGAGGGAAAAGGAACCCGAAGTATGATCAAATTAAATTTCCTGAATTCGAGCAAGCGACGCAGGTAGCAGAGATGTTATCTTAGGGCCCGGCAGCTGAAAGACGAGAGCTCTCAGAAGATCAAAACCCGCATCTGCAGATCGACATTTAGTTGACCCGGAGTCACCACCTCCATTTATATCCCTCTTGACACACGTAATAATGACGGCATTATCCCTTCAGTACGTGTAAAGTAGCTCATGAACCTCCTGCTCCGCTTCCTAAATATCTTTTGACACGAACGAAATTACATCAATGTCGGAGGCCGACGCCTAGCACGCCCAAGCGGCAACATAAAAATAAGCACGTCATAAAATCAATCAAGCTCTTCCTCTTCTGGAGCGTCCGTTTCTCGAAAAACGGCATGAGCGCATCCGAATCAATTGCCCGGAAATAGACCAATCAGATGCCAATTGACACGTCCAAATTAAGATCAAATGGTTGGGCAAGAGTCACGCAAAAAAATGAAAACAAATATTTGGAGAGGATTCCTCGGGGCCGTGTGACTTGTTGGGCATTGGAAATTGCATACTTTTAGGAGCATACAAGTGAAAGTGGCTTTTTGTAGATTTTCGCTGAGAATTTGCATCGGATATTTTTTAAAGTCTTCTTATATTTAAGAGTAGGCCTTATCTATGGGTAGACTATTTTTCAAAAAATTTTTTCACTTAGGTTTTCTCAACTTTTCTCCAAGAAATTATATTATAAATAAAAAACCCAATGTTATTCCGGTGTTCCTCAATGCGACTTAATAAAAAGTTATGAAAAATATCCGGTTATCTAACGTTTCATGACGTTTGAGAGCTTCCAGGCTAAATATATGGTGCTCATTTTTAGCTGGCTTCTGTGACAATTCCAGAACACGAGCGCAAATTAAATCCTTGATGTCAGACAATAGGAAAAATTAATAAACCCAACTGCATGAGCAGCGAGAATCAAAAGTACTGCGTCATCGCCAGTGAAAATGGGAAAAGCAAACAGGCTGGGAACACAAATGAAATCCTGAAATTTATACGCTTTGTGTTTACGCATCACATCTCATTTGTCAAATTACTTCAATTGCAAACAAAACCTCGTATAACTCTGGCTCAGTTACGGCTTCTGCGGTGATAAATTGTGTATAAAGATAAAAGACAAACGCAAGAAGTTCCGCAGGGCATCAGCTGAGGAAATACGGTTCTAAGTGGCGATTAATTTAGTCCAAATGGGACATTCAACGACTTTCAATTGTTCGTCTTTCACCTGGACTCTGCCAATTAGGAGAATGGGCCTCGTCACGTTTTGAATTGAACGCCATAACGAGTATTTATGGCGCACAGGCACCCTGATAAAATATTCAGACCGCAAGTTGGCTCAAAATTGCTCGTCGGCACACAATAACGAACTACGGAGTTCCTTTGAGGCAATTAAACGCCCGACGTTCCACTCAAACTAGGCAAAATTCAATTAGCACTGCGAAGTGACGATTGGAGCGCTCGTCTCTGGAGGGCTCCGTGTTCCTAACTCCGGGAACGTCCATCATACGTGTAATTTTCCCATCCAAACTGACGCACGACAGCTGGCTCATACCTGTCAAGGATATGAATGGCCGCCGTACGACCAAATTTGGTTATTTAATTTCATTGAGTACCTTTTTTCCACCTCAAATGCCACGAGGAAACACTCCAGCTCGCGACGTATCAGATATCCTCGTCACTTTTCTATACGCGCCGCAACCCTGACCTCTGCAGTGCCCCTCCGAACGCAACGCGTCCCCTGCGCTGCGTCATGAGCAGCCGCAAATACCTCCTGGTGGTCCAGAGCACGCTCTACCAATTGGCTGCCGATTAGCAACGCGCCTCCCGGGGAGAACTGGTCCATTGCCATTTTTCCGGTTATGGGAGCTAACCGAATTTTGAGCACTAAATTTTGCGGGTAAATGGAGCTGGAAATTGTCGGGAAAATTGGGCTGAAAATCGACGAGCAGAACAACATCGAGAAGCCTATCAAGTACCAGTCGTTCGCGCTGGATCTTTCTAGAGAACGACAAACTTTCGTGAACAGTCAGTCATTGTCTTCTCTTTCCGTTCTGCGGCTCCTCCCGTATCTCAAGCACGCGTGTCGAGTTCAATCACCCCTTTATGTCCCCCGTAAGTATCAATTTTCTCTAATTTCTACTCCGTCCTCGACCACTTTTTCTCACTTATAAACCAGCAAGTTTTAACTTACCTCCGAGTACGAGCCACAAACACACTCGTGTGACGGTGATGTTTCTTCAGGCAGAAAAATGTACGACTTTCATACACTGAGCCCTTAATACATTAATGATTAAGCTCCGCTGGATTTGTGAATACATACTCTCTCATGGGGAGGAGGTGGGGGAGGCTGGGCTCCATTCACTTTTGTACATATATGTTATGCTTGCAATATTAATGTAATCACTGGGTAATGATATGATTATTTGAACGCAATGTGCCTTGAGCAGACACCCTCACACACTTCTCATAAATTGAATTTTTTTTTCCGCGAAATCGCGTCTCAAGGACCCGTCACTTGGTGCCAGAGGCAGTGAAGAGCGAGGAGAAGAAAACCATTACGGAGCAACAAAAAACTTGCGGGATATTTTTAGACGCGACAGGTGGTTCGAGCGCCACCCTCACCCGTTTTTGGGCGATCTCTTGTGTCCTCTCTTGTGTGCTTCTGCAGATCCTCGAGCAGCGGCCCAAATGAGCGTGTTGCTTCAACGACGGCTACCTAAAGACTGAGCCCGATTCTCTTTCAGCTCCCTCTTCTATATCTCCCGCCTGCCACTCACGGAAGGCTCAACAAGTGTGCCATTGACGTGCTCACCATGTGTACACGACCTACGTACGCCGCTTCGTGTGAATATTCATGGTGCGGAGTAAGTTCATTGCCAGGACTCCGTACGCCGCACTGAGCTTTGAAGTATCCGGCGAAAAGTAGCCCGTACGTGTGAGGGTGTGTAGTGTGCGCGGGAAACTGTTGCTTTTGACATTGAAACGCGCCAACCGGGGGAGGGGAGCAGAGAAGGAGCGTAGTATGGAAAGTAGGTCAAAACCAGGACTATTGATGCAGACTAAAAATAGCGTGCGTAACTGTGGGGCACGTGGCTGGCTCGGCTGAGTCGTTTGTGTTCGTTCAGCTGGAAAGGGACCCAACTACTCATTAGCCTTTGATGTTGGGAAAACTTCCAAAACGAGTCTTTATTTAATTCAATTCAAATTCGATGTTCAACCCTAGCTTGCCTATTTACAAAGTCCCCCGTAGGAGCTCACATTCCCTTCATACCTTCTCCGGAACGTTTTCTCTCGCCAGCAACTTCTGCGTCACGATTTTGTGATCCCGCAGCCTCAACCGGTTGTTGGAGAAATGTTCCTCAATTTCCTCCAAAGTCCTTCCCTCCGTCTCGGGCAGAAATAGGTACATAAATAGACTTCCGACGACTGCCAAGCATGTGTAGAGAAGGCAGGCTCCGAACAGGGACAGCGTCGTCTCCAGGCTGTAATATGTTTTTGCGGATACAAAATTCATGGCGTAATACACGGCAGCTACGATTCCTCCAGCCATGCTGCGAGTTCTGCGGAAATAAGAGACGTATTCGCAAAACATGACAAAGAATTAACTCAAGTATGCTCACTTGGTTGGGAAGATCTCTCCCACCATCACCCAGGGAATGGCTGTTATGCCAAAGTTTGTGAAGAACGCGAGTACCTGGAAAACATTCACATTTTAATAATTGAAGTTCAACTTTTCGCGGCTTTGAGGAATGACAAATCAGGAGACACTGATTAGGTTCGTTCAAATACTACGTCACAGTAAAAATCGAGCTTCTAGACCCCCACTGGGCCCCGTGAAGGCCTTTAAGAGTTTTCTAAAAATACATATATTTGTTATTTAAAAAATAAATATATATTACAATTTATGTATATGAAGATATATTTTGAATAAAATTTTTTTATCGCCAATTTTTTGAAAATTTAATCCAGTTTCTAAAAAATGCTCATTCATCGAAACTGGGCTCGTGGTTCAGGAAAAATAATTCAATACTTGACAACAATTTTTTGCAAATCTCAAATTTTCAAGGTGACCTCTATGGCGGCTATGTTGAAATTTCAAAAAACTAAAAACGCAAAAAAATTTAGTTTCAATAACTGAAGAAATTTGCCCAGTTTCATTGAAATGGCCCCACTAGTACTTGACTCCCTCTCAGGCCGTGACGTAATATTTGAACGGGCCCTAAGCCACCCCTCGAAGGAACAAGACTCACCAGAAACAGGACCATCGGAGTGTAAGAGGCCTCCTCACCGTCCAGTCTGAGGCCATCGAAGGAGGACAGGCCCTGTGGGAGGGCCCTCCACGTGTACACCGACAGACATGTGCAGAAGACGGCCGAGAGTGTCAGCGAGAAGATGACGATGCGGCGCTTGCCGAACAGCTTGATGCAGATGGAGCAGCAAATGTTCGCCAGAGCCCCCATCACTCCCACGTAGACCGTCATCGTGCCCGGATCGACCGCCATGTTGTAGACGGCGAAGATTTGGACGTAGTAGGCCTTCATGGACTGCACCACGTTGAAGGCGGCAAAGAAGAAGCATGAGACGATGATGAAGAAGGGCTTGAGGGTCTTTTGGCGCTTCAGCTCGCGGCACTTTTCCCCAAAGGAGGGCAAGGCGTCGCCGTGTCGGGACTTGTTGGACGTCTCCGTGTACCGCTCGAGCTGCTGGAACTCGTCCATCACGAGTTCCGGTTCCACCCAGCCACGTAGCCACTGGAGGGACTTGAGTGCCTGCCGCTTTCGGTTCTTCGTTAGGAGCCACATGGGAGTCTCGGGTACCATGCTAATGCAAACGATTGTGAAGATGGGAATTGAGCAGCAAATGAGGGCAGTTAGGCGCCAATTGAAAACGTTTCCGATGGCGAAGAGGGTTGCCGCTCCAAGGGCGTACGAGACTCCGGCGATGGCTGTTAGCACGCCTCTCACGGAGGGTTCTCTGAAATTGGTAACCACGAGCTGTGTTTACTCAAAAGGTATGCAAATTCGCAAAGATAAGGGATTTTTGAGCAGGGATGTGGGGTCTTGGGGTTGTATTTTAAAGACTATTTTTTTTCACCCCATAATGCGATTTATCAAATCTCTTGGGAGTTAGATTGAAACTTTTTGAAAGGGAAAAGAGAGAATCATGAAAACCAGGGACGGGAAAAAAATTTCAGAGCTCAACTGAAAACCCGAATTTTTTCTAAAAACCCTTTTCCTCCCATTCAAAGGGCCATTTGTCCCTCAGAGAGTCATCCCCACCCCTGGCAGAGATAAATTAAATCCACAATCTGGACGTGCAAGTAAACAAATTTCAATAAACTTTCGCTGTTCTTTCGTCTGAGCTATCAGCAAACACAAAGCCGTACCGAGGTTTCTTTTTTGGGGGGCGATAAGTCTCTCTCCTTCCTCAAACTTTTGGCACAGCTGGTGCGCTTTAATGTTAAAAATACTCACGCAATTTCCCCGACATACGTCAGTACGGGAGCTTCCATGAAACCGATTCCGAGCCCCAGCAGAACATCAGCCATAAATAGCATCTCGACGTTTACAGCGTAATACAGCATAATCCAGGCAACAATGTGCGGAATATTCACGATCATCATTGCCTTCTTCCGGCCCAGCTGCTCCAGAACGACTCCAGACAGCACGCTCCCGATGGGCTGGCAGATGTACGCGATGCTGGCTGCAAAACCAATCCACATTGCTTTTGGAAAAGCAGAAGGAGCTTGTGGGAGACTTACCGAACCACGAAGCCTGCTGCTCCGAGAAGGTCAGGAACTCGTCGGGGTCGCGGTTCACGGATCCCTTGAGGGCCGGAATGGCGATGGTGGGGAAGCTGATGGCCATTCCGAGGTCCAGGATCAGCATGTTCTTGGCGGCACTGGCGAGGATCTGGGGCAGCAGTCTCCGGAACGTGCTCACGGGCTTCGGTTTCTGCTGCACGCTCATCTTCTCAAGGGCCTTTTTGGCGGTTCTGCGGCCGCAAAAAGGAACGTGAGTCACGGCAAGAGGACGAAAACAAGTTTACTTACTCCATATCAGCCATCCGAATCGACAGTTCTGAAAAATCAACGCAATTGGGTTATTCTTAGAAATGCAACTGGGCCAGAGAGGTGTTTCCGGACCGTCGCTGATAGTGAGTGCGTAGGTCACTGGCTCGTTCAGAACATCAAACCCTCTAGTCTGTCTCTCTCATCCACTTAAGAAGATTGTAGGAGACTCTGATTCAAGTTCACGGCTGATCTGCCCACTTACCTGCGAGAAATGTGCTCTCAACTACTTTGGAGATTTCTCAAAGACTCAAGTCGCGCGCTTCCCAATTCCGACTGATCTGATGCAGATCAAAGACGCGACTAACTTGTAATCTCCAGCCTCTTCCTCCACAGCTCATCCCCGTGTTTGCCTTCTGTGTGTCTCTTCGCATTGTCGCACACATCAATTGTTGCATAGCAGAATTGTAATAATAATTGTCGCGTCGAAACTGTTTGTTTTTATCAAATTAAACAAAATCCTATCTCATAAAATCTGTTGTTGCGCCGTGATAAGGCCTGTGTAGTTTCCAGGCAACTTAAAAATTTATGATCCGAGTTTAATTTGCGATTAAATGCACCGAAAGACAATGGGGGTGTTGGCGAGGCGCAAACGGAGATGATGAATTGCATCTGAAGGTCGCCCGTGACTTCCGCGACCCGAGAGAGGCCGGAAAAATTAGTTTTACGTCAAAGTTTATTCAAAGAGTGCCTTAATTCTAACGTTTAGTCTTCATCATTCGCTGAGTGAGATGTTCTGGGAGGCGCAGATGAGGATGTCGTGGATCTCCTTCGCGTAGTTGATCTGTCTCTTCACCAGGTCGATGTACTGGAAGTAGGAGATCATGGGCGAGTCGTTGATCATGGTGTCGATGCGGTTCAGGTTCACCTCCAGCTGCATGTACTGCTTCGATAGGTTCGTCTGCTCGATCACGGACTTGGCGGTTTTCTGAAACGCTTAATCATTGAAGTTGGAGCTCCAAATTTGTCCTTGACTCACCAGATGCAGCTCGATTTGGTCGCAGATCGAGTAGAAGTCCTCCAGGTGCTTGTCGAACCTCGGGACCTGCGAGTTGTCGACCCCCTCTCGCTTCAGGGTTCCAACATCCGCCTGGTTGTTGTGGTGAATCAGCTGGGCGGCGCTCTTAATCGTGTTCTGCGGACATTTGGTTACTTTAGAGGTCCAAAATAGACAGCTGACTTACCGCAAGGGATTCCCGGAGCGGGGGCAGGAGCTGTTTCGCCTTGTAAATGTTGTCCTGGGGCGGCTGTTGCTGTTGCTGCATGTGTGGCGGCATGTTTGGCACCGGCATCTGCTGCTGGGGGTGAGGGGCCATTTGTATGTTCATTCCTGCGGGCATATTCATCGTGACGGCGAGACTTTTGGAGAAAACTTTAGTGGGAAATCAACTTTGTTGGCGTCGGCGCGGTTCGAAAGCCGCTTGACATATATCAGCTGACTTTTGTTGTGATTTTTTAAAATCTATTTTCCGGAGAAAACAGACCTTAAAGCCCTCATTGCTCAGAGAGAGCCCAAGAAAGAAGTGAATCTATGAGAAATGTGGAATTAAAGACGAAAATTCTGGATTTTAAAAGAGCGCCATTTTTCCGTTAAATTTCAAATCCAACGACACGTGATGGTCCAGTTCTCTGAAGTCTTGAAAATTGCGTAACTCTGGTTTCGAGGAACCGAGATGATAGCGAGTTACAAAGTTCCGTCATAATCAGAAAAGTAAACACCCGAATTACAAGAAATTGATAACCGAACTACGCAATGTCTCTGATGGCCCCGTTTTGTTTGCGTACAGAGATGAAAAAGAGAGTCAAGAACAGCATTTCTGGAAACCCTGATAACGAATAATGACTAAGAAGTTCACTGAAATATTAATTCGCTTTTGATAGGTTTCTTTTTTGCGGCTCAAAAGTCAGAGCAATTCCGATTAATGTCTCTCGGAGCGTGAAATATGGTGCTTCCATTGAAATGTTTTGTCAGCTATTTTTTTCCCAGGCTCCCTTATCAGTGGGGTTGCTCGTAGTATTTTGACGGGGCGGGAGGATCGTCTAGAAGGCGAGGAAGTTTGATAAGGAAGTCGATGGGGCTTCGATCGGTCGGTCTATTGGGGTCATCGGTCAGTAAACATACGTCGCATTCACTTCGTATTCGCAAACCGGTTATTGTTTATTTTGCCGAAAAAGCTGGTCTATTGTCGCGATTCGAAATCCTTTCAGCTTGTAAACATGTACGCGTAATATGAATGAATCTGTCGTGTAGCAGTTGCTGTTAAACAAGGGTCTGTTTTCCACCAAAAGGAGGAAGCAATAAGGCCCTGTTCACATATTACGTCACGGTCCAAGGGGGGGGGGGGGAGTCGGCCGCTCCGTGATAGTCAGTAAAACCTCAAGTACTGTTATATAGGACCAACCGTGACAGAGGGGGGGGGATCTAAAATCTCGACTTTTACCGTGACTGATTGATGGGCTGATTGGGGGTACTAATTTTGGCTTTTTGGGGGGCTCTGGGTGATCCGAACTCAAAACAGAAGACACCTCAAAACCTCCCATAAAATTTCCAGTAGAGCCCAAAACTTGAGAGTCACTGCTACAGCTCGATCAATGAATGTGCCATACGTCGACAGCACCGTTTCGGTGAAATGATCGTTCAGTTTGAGTCGTGATCGCGAACCTTGTGGACGTGATTCCAGAAATCTCAGCTTCCATTCCCACAGACTTTTTATCCGTCACCTAATAATAATATTGTTATAACAAAACGCTGTTGAGTTAGTAAATTGAGTGATTATTCTACAACCTGACATTATTTCAAGTGCCGAAGCATAATCCCATTGTTGTTCAAATTCCCAACATCTTCCTGGTACCTCGAGTGTGAAAAACGGACTTTGGATAGAACGAGAGGTACGATCATCAATAATCTTTTTTGGGGTCCATTTGGGAAATTGAAAACTGCTCGTTGTCGGGAGATGATGACCCCTTGGCAGCTCATGTCCGTTCTGGTCTGCTGCGTACTTGCGAGTGGTGATTTTGATTGATTGGCTCATTAAAAGTTATAACATGTCGGTCTTTTTGCGAGCCTCTCAGATGGAGCTTTTTCGCAGTGTCAAAGCCAGCCGGCCAAAAATGCAGCTCTGATTCGGATTCGAACGTAATGCAAATAAACTGAGGCCACGGGTGTTGCAAGTGATAAACAACAAGGTGGTAATGAGTCTAATCTACGCGGTGAATTTGTTTGGGTTTCGAGGTCAGGACTTTGCATTGCGAACTCGGAACGGAAATAGGCTGTCGAAAGTGGAATCTCGTGCCTCGAAGGGAAGCGATAAGAGGTTGAAAGGGCATCGCTTCCCATCACGACTTTCCTCAGGGCCCTTCCTGCAAAGGTGAAGCCTTAATTTTTTAATAGCCGACCTTCACCAACCCTTGTTAAATGTGTCACGTTCCAGCTATCTGCATTTCTGCCCACGATGATTGCTATCGGGACTTGTGAATTCCGGCAAACCGGCAATGATATGATGCACGACACACGATGAATTTGTAATGTAAATACGGCTACTAGCGGTAATATAATGCGAGCATCAACTTTCATATTACTGCGGGATACCAGCTGTGAGACGCGCGTGCTCGTAACTATTGTTTCTCAGTGCTCGTGAGTCTCTCAGACTGAAAGAAAACTGGTGGGGGCTCCACGGATTTTTAGCCCCTTTTGAGGAGTTTGGAACCGTAAGTCTTTCAGGTTCAATATCTAGGCGGGTTAACTCTAGACAGAAGTACTTCCGTGTAGGGGCCTGGTCTTTGGTAGATGTTTACTCAAATGTTTCACAGTCAAGGTCGAAGCTATCGGATAATTTCGTAAGAGATCTGGTCAACAAACGGGCTTTGAACTATCAGAACCAAAGTGAGTGCTCTCAGAGTCAAAATCGTTGCCCCCACAGCCTAAATTGGCGTCTTTGAAGCCAAAATTGGTGCTCCGTTTCAACCCATTTCGAACAAAGGGTCGGATTTCCGTCTGCCAAGGGTCTAAATATTTCATATTTCGTCTTTACCTCATAGAAGAAAATTTTCGCCCGACGCTCTTAGAATGTGCTTCTAAGGCTTTTGAAAAATAGGCTCTTTCGAACAAACTTTTTAAAAATTCCCCAAAATTTCAAACATCACGGAAAAAATAAAGTTCACCCCAAATAAGGCTTTTCAAAAGCTAAAACTAGGCTTCAAAATGCAATAATGAAAAACTCGTGTTTGGATATTTCTTATATGTATGGTATATTTGATGGAAATATATTTTTAAAAGTTGAGAAAGTCTATGCTGGATATAATGTGGATGAAGAAAAACCTCATATGTATTTTATAGTTGAAATATATGCGAAATATACAAAATGTATATGTATGAGATATATTTTTGTTTAACGCAAATTTTTCATACGGGAGCTAAAATTTCAAAAATGAGCAAAATCGTACAAGCGGATCTATGTCCGGCCCGAAATGGGTTAAGCCAGTTCAGGCTTCCTCAAACCTTTCTTGGTTACGTCCCTGACAGAGAGTTTTAAGACTTTTGGGCTAGCACACGAGAACTAGCCGGTTCCGTTATTGCAATCAGTGACCTGAAAAGCCGGTATTCACTCGAAGCTACCTCAACAGCGTCAAATATTGCATAACCGGGAACAAAAGTAGCTCCGGTCTCATTCGATCTCTTGTTCCCGTCAACAATGGCCTCTAGCTCGCATCATTCTTCATGACTTGGCGCTATTTTGTTGCGAACTTGCGAGCGAGCTTTTTGACGATAATTTATGGGAATCTGCAACGTGAACGTATGGCTTCAATTACAGCTCTTCGGGGGCTTTTTGCGCGCGCGCGATGAAACGCAGATTAGATGAAGTGCAAGATCGACGTGACGATCGCAGTTCATGTGTTCGCTCAAAACAGATAATCAAAACAGCATTCTGACAGGCAGGAAATGTGCGAAGCTGAATTGTTTAATTTTTCCCCAGAAGCTGAAGCTCCGGAGATGCCCCTCCGGGCGCCCCTTTCCTGTCTCCTCGACCCTCACCGCTCCGTCAAGTGCGTTGACTTTTCCGCGTCGAATAAATCTGCTACCGGCTCTAACGATTATGCACCTGATTGAGTCGATTATTAATTATTGCCTGCGTCCGGAACGTCGCCTTGTCATTGACTGCCGTATCGTGTGGCTGGAGTTCATTTCACACTTTGCCTTTTTCAGCTTGCTCGTGATCTTGACACTTTTGGTTTCACTCTGGGTCGCGAAAAAAGTCATTAGGGGAGCTGGAACTGATCGCAATTGGTTGTGCATGCGGCAATCAAGCAATAAAAGAGGCTCGGACTCGCGCCCAAGAAGCTGTTCAGTAGGTCATGAATGGGAAAACCCATAACTCGTTTATGGGACGTGCGGTGAGATTACGCAAGTGGAAGCGACGAAGAACCTGGGGGGCAGAAGAGTTTGTGCTTACGAACGGCCTTTCTCCAGTTACGTCTCTGAATCGCAAGATTGGGAGAAATAACCGGTTTGAATTAACTGGGATGGGTTTCGGCAAAGCTTCCCAACCATCTCTGAAAGTCGACCTTGGCCTGGAATCCCATGAAACAACCTGAGAAGATTACGACATACTCAAGCACGTACCGGAAAGGTATCTCCCGACACTCTATTCAGGTGAATTGACTCAATAAATAATAATGATCGACGCTGGAGCACGCAAATAACATTGTCGTTGAGTGTTGAGATGAAAGAAACGGCCGGTCGTCACCATTAATCACTTCATTGACATAACATTATGATAAAGAGGCCTCCAAGGCCGACTCATTTGCATTTCTTCTCGTTCCAGGCACCTTCACCGCCAACTGCACGATGAATGTATTTTAATTGCGGTCTCCTTCTGCACAGTAACCGCAATTGAGCAGTTCAAACACCTTCACGAAGCAAAAACTCTTGCAATGGGGTAAGTGCCGCTCTTGACCTCGCCGCTGGCTCTTGCTGAGGGTCCTCCGAATTCCAGAAAATCATCGTACGCCGTAAATGGGACTCCCGGGGTGGAGATCCGGGACCAGGAGAAGCACGAAGTCAGCGCTTTCCGGCGGATCCTGCCGCAGGTTCTGGCGAGCTCCGCCAAGAACTTCCTGCTGCTGGACCTCGGCATGAGCGTGGCCTTCCCCACCATCGTCATCCCGGCCCTCAGAGGTCTCAAGAACCGCGCCGACGACGAGACTCTCTGGCTCTCCGACGTCGAAGCCTCGTGGTTCGGTGAGTTTCCTGCCATTTTTTCGGTCCTCTCTAAACCCTGAGGTTTCAGCCAGCATTGCCTACATCTGCCAGCCACTGGGAAGCATTCTGTCGGGAGTCATCAGCGACCCCCTGGGACGGAAAAAGGCCATGATTCTGGTGAACATTCCGCACATCATCGCCTGGACGATGCTTTACTTTGCCAGCAGTCTGACGGAGCTCTTCACGGCAGCCGTACTTCTGGGACTCGGGGTGGGCTTCATGGAGGCTCCCATCATCACGTACGTGGGCGAGATCACGTAAGTGCAGGCTTGTGAGGTTTCAGAGAGCAAGACTGAGGTTCACTGTCTTTCAGAGAGCCCTCGATTCGCGGGATCCTGACGGCAGCAGCGGGCATCGCAGCGACTCTGGGCTTCTCCACCGTGTTCTTCCTTGGCACCCAGACCACCTGGAGAGTCGCAGCCGCCATCTGCTGCATCGTACCCATCTCCACGTGCATCGCCATCTGCTTCGTGCCGGAAACGCCCTACTGGCTGCTGTCCAAGAAGCGCGACAAGGATGCCAAGAAGAGTCTCCAGTGGCTCCGAGGCTGGGTGTCCGAGAAGGCCGTGGACAAGGAGTTTCAGGAGATGAAGAGGTACAGCCAGAACGCCAACATGTGCACGCCTTGCCAGAAGAGCAACAGCGTCTCCTGCAACCACAAGCCCCCGATCAAGGAGAAGTTCAAGGAGCTGCTGCGCAAGAGGACCCTCAAGCCCTTCTTCCTCGTCCTCATCTTCTTCGCTTTCACCCAGTTCAGCGGAATGCACGGCATGCGGCCCTACCTGGTCCAGATCTTCGAGACCTTCCAGTTCCCCATTGACTCCAACTGGGCTACGGTAAGTTCCCGAAAAGTCCTCTTGAAGCTTCTTCAGAGTATTTTTTCAGGTCGTTCTGGGACTCATGGGTCTCCTCGCGAACATCGTGGCGACCTTTACGGTCAAGTTTGTCGGGAAAAGAAGGCTCTCCCTGTTCTCGATGGCCGCCACCTGCATGAGCTGCCTAGGTAAAATACTTTCCCTTCCATTTCCACCTTTTTCACACTGCTTTTCCAGCTCTTGCGTTCTACTCGTTCAAGACGCTGCCTGCTGGCTGGTCCTCCTTCGACAAGCACTCCGAGGACAGCCTGGCCTCGGTCGGGACTCTGTCGTACTTGCCGCTGACTCTCTTCATCACCCTGTCTTTCGCCACCAGCGTCGGAATCATGCCCGTCCCTTGGATGCTCGTCAGTGAGATTTTTCCGTACAAGTGAGTCCAAAAGCTTTTCTTGAGTTTTCTTTCAACAACTCAAAATTTCCAGAACTCGCGGTACTGCCTCGGGAATCGTGGCTGCCCTGAACTACGTCATGTCCTTCATCTCCACCAAGACGTACCTGAACCTCGAACGGGGTCTCTCGCTCTCTGGAACCATCCTGCTCTACGGCTGCATCGGCTTCATAGGTTTCTTCTTCATCTTCTTCTTCGTTCCCGAAACTGAGCGTCGCAGCCTCGAGGACATTGAGATCCACTTCTCGGACAACAACAGGAAACTCACGGAGCGGAAAATCAAGAAAAACGCGAGCTTCGACGACGTTGTGAGCAAACCGGCAATTAATGGCTGTGATAACAAGGCTTACGAAGCGAGCGAGAAGTCCTAAGCCCTCTAAACATTCAACCTAGTGATAAGACTTGAATTACACGTTTTCTTGAAATATAAAATTTTATCCGAGACCCCAAGAGTTTTAATTTTCCACGAGCGCCCAGAACTTCGAGCATGGAAATTTTTCAGGACGGTCGCTCTTCTCATGGAGTAGACAAACAGAGCAAAATTTTTATCCAATTTTCGTAGAAGTTTGGATTTGAGTCCTACTTGGATCGAAAAAAAAAAATCTCCCAAAGTACTTAAGTCTGGAGGCTCATCTCTTGGTGGCTGTTTTTAGGGGTCCTTCTAGTGATCTTCACCAAAGATGGGAGCTCTAGCCCCCGTACTTTGGGAGCTAGAGAAAATCGAATTTTTGTGAAACTTTTGTATGGGAAAATTTCACCAAGATTTGGTTTTCTCTAGCTCCCAAAGTACGGGGGCTAGAGCTCCCATCTTTGGTGACGATCACTAGAGGGACCTGTAAAAACAGCCACCGGAGAGAGAGAGATTTTTTTTCGATCCAAGTATGTCTCAAATCCAGACATCCACGAAAATTGGCTGAAAATTTTGCTCTGTTTGTCCACTCCATTTAAAAAGCGACCAACCTGAAAAATTTCCATGCTCGAAGGCCCAGAACTGCTGTCAAATTCAAACATCAGCTGCGCGCACATTTGTCACATTTTGCGCGCACATTTGTCAAAAGTGAGCGAGTTGCCACCTCAAATGTTTTCCTCCCGACGAATAAATTGCTAAAAATCTGCATCGTGCCGCTCAGAAAGGAGCCCCGATAGAACTAGAGACACGTGTGGGTACCCAAAGACATCCCGATTCGACCATGGCCTCACGGAACGGACCAATTGCGCAAGGAACGGACGGCTCGGATTTTATGCATCGCGAACGAGTCGCACCAAATCACCAAATAAGGTACAAAAAAGTTTAACAAAAAGCTGGCAAAACTATTGTCTGGCATGGGGCTCCGGGACGGGGGAGGGGGGCCAAGCGAGTATTGATTGCATTTTTAATGGCCCTTTTTGGGGACGCTCTGCTAAATGGGGTTTCTCGGTGTGTTGCTGGGCGCAGGATTGGTGACTAAAAACAATAGTGGAGACGGGCAACAATGCAAGGTAAAGGCCAAGTGACTGCCAAGGAATGTGTTTTCCTGAGAAATGCTTTCAGAAAAAGCCTCATGGGCTGACATGGGCTTGCTCAAGTTCTCAGAAACAGTTTTTGACTGTTTGGCAATTTTCGGGGGAAATTTTTTTCCAGACAAACAGACAAAAATTTCGGCTTGAAAAAAAAATTAATGGGGACTCAGAAAGAAGAAATGAGCAGCACTTTCATGCAGAAACGGGTGAATGTACACACAAATTTAGAGAATGAACAAGTGTGTGGGGCTGCGGCCGCCTGCTAGCACGTTGACATCGCGCGTCGAACAATTAGATAATCAATTTGATTGCCAAGATTTTGGCAAAAATGACGACCGCGACGGCAACCTGTTTGTCACGCTTGACGCCGAACTCTGGAGCTTAATACCCCTTCTCTTGCCTTTCAGCTTGCTCAACAAATCACGCCTGAGATACTGCATTTTCTTCCATTACTTGCTGTTTATTTTCATGCTGGTCAAATTGGCGCCCGACATACTCGACAAACTGGACATTTTTATTTTGGAAATAGAGGAACTGTACGTGCCAAAGCCTCTCTGGTGGGAATACACCTGGTGCACCTCGGTCTTCGTGACGTTCGTCGGCCTCGCCGCTGCTCGCAGCAACCGCATCCTGAGCATGCAGAAGTTCATGATTGGCATCGGGGTGTTGGGACTGCTGCCCCTCCTGTACTGCTTCATCTACTACATGGGGGACGTCATTGACTATCTGCGTCTGGATGAGGAGACAGACATCGAGGATGCCGACATTGAGGTTTGGCAAGTAAGTGCTGAGTGCGCGGTCTCCCGGTCTCTCAAATAAAATCTCATTAAAGTCTGCCTTCCGCTACTTGCAGGGACTCCCGTACGGGCTCTTGTGGTACGGGTTCGTGCTAGCTGCCATCCAAGTGCACGGGTTCTCGCTCTACTTCGCGTGGAATTTGGTACAGGCCTGGAAGTCGAGACTCGCTCCGAAGAAGTACCAGTAAAGGGAGTTGCGATTCACCGATCTCATCACATTTAAAACAGGAGAGAAAATACACAGCCTAACATTGAAAGACAGCCAATTTAAGGTGAGCTAGAAAGTGCCTCAAACGCCGATTAACTGTTCTCTTTCAGATGTTGTTCATCCACATCGTCATACGTTTTTAAGTTTTTTTGGTTTCTTACTACTAATTCATCGGTTATTTTTACATTTCTAGTGATTTGTTATTACGTTTTTAATTGATAAATAATTGTTTAGTTAAAACGATTTTCGCGTCGAACGGGAATTCAGGATTTCCCCGCTCAAATGCATCTTATGAAATGAGGAAGTTTCATGCAAATACGACACGACACCTAAAACAGGGCTACTATCCTTAACTGTTAACTCTTAGAGCTCAACTTGAAATATATATTTTGCCAATCTCTATAAAGTACCGAGCGAAGATATTCAATATAGAGTTGTTCCTACAGAACTTGATATAATTGTTCAACTTGACGGTTTAAATAAATAAAATAAACTTAAATACTAAATAGGAGTGCAGGAAGTGGAAAGCAGAAGCACCTTTTGCAAGCTAGGATTTTTTAACGTACGTACTTTAACCCTGTTTTGTCGCACCGCCCCCTCGAAACCCTTCTAGTTTAGTTCGTCCTCCGAAAAAATGTAAAATTTCTTAAAAAGCAAGGGAATGTTGTGAGTTAGAACCCCACGGAGGCCAGCGAGGGCCAGGCTGCCTTAACTCGCCTCTCTTCGACCTTTCGGCTTCAAAACAGCACTAAAAATCCCACTGAAACTCTAGAAGCCTCCCTCGCTGGCCCCCGAGCAGACAGGCATATTTGCATACTTACCACTACAGTTATGGAACTATTGTTAAACTTACGAGATTGTAAAGAATTTAGGAAAAGAAAAACGATTTTTTTAATAAAAATAAATGAATAATAAACGACGTTGGGAAACATTGTGAGAGACAGAAACCGGTGTTGTTACTTTGCAATATAAACTTTATTTTGATTGATAATTATGAGATTTTACAGGAGTTGCGTTTCGTTACAAAATTATTTGCATTTTTCTCCAATCTTGGTTGAGTTTGCGTTTAAGTGGTGATAAGACACGATTATGTTATGTTAAGTTGCTTGAATGCTTTGGGATTAGAAGCTCCGTCCTAACTAAGGAGGTAAGGAAAGTTAATTGGCTGCCAGACTACGAGTAAGGGGAACAAAGCGGCTGCTAGGTTTATCTACATACTGGGCTCTCTCTATGGGGCCGGAGGGGAACTTGGCTCTCGAAAAACGAACAAATTAGCGAGTTTGTTTCTCTACAGAAGCCTAAATGATCAACACGAACCGAATTCCTCCATCCACGACTCGTAGCGCGACACGTCGTTCGACTTGCGGGTCCGGTTCATGGCCTCGTCGAAGTCCTGGGCCGTCACCGGGAGGTCCACTTCCTCCCTCTTGATCATCTTGATCTCAGCCGGCGACTTTCCCACGATTCTGCGGCGCATTGACATCATTGAAGCGTCCCTGGAAGAGCAAGTTTGAGACTTTCAATCAAAAACTGGCACAAAAAAACTCACCGGCAGACATTTGTGATGTCCGAGCCCGTGAAGCCCTTGAGCTTCTCGGCGACCACGTTGAGGTCCAGGTCGGACGAGATGTTGACGCCCTTCAGACAGAGCTTTAGCAGGGCGAGTCTCGTTTCGTCGTCGGGGAGGCCGATGAAGACCCTCTTCTCGAACCGGCGACGGAAAGCCTCGTCTATGTCCCACGGGTGGTTCGTGGCTGCCAGAACCATGATGATTTTCTCATCGCTGGAAATAGATAATGGGCAAAAAAGTTTTCAGGAGGGAAGAAAACCTACTGCATGGCATTCAGTCCGTCCATCTGGATGAGCAGCTCGGCCTTGAACCGCCTGCTGGCCTCGTGCTCCGAGTCAGACCCCCGGGAGGCACACAACGCGTCGATTTCGTCGATGAAAATCGTGCTTGGTGCGTAGAAGCGGGCCATCTCGAAGAGCAGTCTCACGAGCTTCTCGCTGTCTCCGCGGTACTTTGAGGTCAAAGTGCTGGAGGACACGTTGAAGAAGGTCGTCTGGCACTCCGTTGCCACGGCCTTGCCCAGCATAGTTTTCCCCGTGCCGGGTGGGCCAACCATTAGCACGCCCTTCCACGGTCTCCGGATGCCCTTGAAGAAGTCCGGCATGATGACGGGGAGCACCACTGCTTCCTGCAGAATCGCCTTAGCCTCGTTCAGGCCCGCCACGTCGTGCCAGTAGATGTTTGGGTGGCGGTTCAGGATGTCCTTTTCGAGCGTGTCCACGAGATGGGGCTCGTATCCGGCCGAGTTGAAGACCTTGGATTGCTTCAGTTTGCGCGGCGAGCGTCTCAGAGGGGGCGTGTTGTCCTCGATGGAAGTCGCCTCCTGGTCGTCCGAGGCCCCCGCCTCCTCCGACGACGACTTCTTCTGCCGTCCCTTCTTGGCCGTCGCCAGCTTCCTCTGCCTCAACCGGTCGCTCGACCGACTTTTCCGCATCGACGACTTGATTGTATTCCGAAGAGCTCGCTTCTCGGCCGTGCTGGCGTATCCGCTGGGGTTGTAGGAGCTACTAATTGATGGAAGAGTCGGTTGGAGCTCGGGGTCGCGACGTCGCAGGGAGGAGATCCAACGCGAGTCTGTGGCAGTGGGTGGTGAGTTCGTGGAGTGGTTGTTTGGCTGCACCACTGATATTGGCTGACTTCGTGGGTTTGGAGGAACCTCTGCAATTAGGGTCGGAATGTGTTATTAATTTCTTTGTCGTCAGAAGGCTATTTGTGTGATGTCGACCGAGGATTGTGCGATAGCATCAAAGCAACTGCCGTAATTTGGCTTAATGAGTGGGAAAACAGCCACGGAATGACCCAAATTCGGCAACTTGGTGAAATTTGTGGCGAACTTAAACGATTTTTTTATTGAAAAAATTATCGGGGAGGCGGAAATAGGGGAAAAAGGACTGGAAAACGTTTTCCTAAATTTGTTGGGTTGTTTGGAAAATTTTACGGTTCCCAAAGCTTCGGAAAATTCCTAGAAATGAAGTAACGGAAGAAAACCTTTTCCCAAAAATTTTCCAACCACCTCAAATTTCCTTGGCTTTCCTCGAAACCTCAAGAAAGAGTCTGAGCTCCTAAACGAACCTCTGCCGATCAACTATCCGAGGAAAATGAATTCGCGTCGGTGAAAACTGAAAATGGCTTTCGTCTGCCAGTGCAAACAACATAACCGCCTATAAATCCAAAGGATAAAACTACAATTTTCCGCCCATTAACCGCACATTAGTCTCTTCTCAAATGGCATCGAGACCGAAATGAATTCCCTGGCCACTCCAACCTCAAATGGAGCTCCGTCGACTGGCGATGAGGCGAGAGAAATAAAACTTTTGTTTGCTAATTGAATCCCAGGCTACGACACTCGCCACTACCGAAGCGTGAAATACATTTTCCACTGTCCTGGCTCATGCATACCTTGTGTTGGGATTTTCGCCTTTGTCATGCCGGGCCGGAGGAGTCCAACGGCATTGTTTGTCTGCTGAATGCTCGTTGAACTTGTCGCCTTCTTCACGTTGTGAGCCGGACATCGGGTTGTTATTTTAGTAAATGCGATCGGCGCTAGGTTGTCCAGTATCAGGGAGTCCATCATTCGAGCCATCTGTGAGAAGCCCGAGGTGCTCGGTGCCGGACTGAAATAGACAGAAAAGAGGGGGAACTGAATTAGTAATTTGTCGGTCAGAAGTTCGATGAACCCGTAAGTCATTAGGTGAGTCCATAAATTTCCCAGAATGTGCTTCGTTTTTCGTCACTTGACGAAAACGAACGGGGGTTGTTGTCCCACTTTCGACCGTTTTATTGAGCGGTCAATTCGGGGATTCGGGCGACTTCTTGCTCAATCGGCTAAATGATTTAATTCACCTACAATTCTACTTCTTAGCGAATAAATAAATGAATTGAGGTGTATGAAAGGTATGGGCGGTTCGCGTGTTCACGGTTCGTTTTATGCAAATCTTGACAAAGACTCTTAGATTAAGCCACAAGTGAGTAAGTGCTCTTCACCTTTCTAGAGCTCGCGAGCAGGCGAGTGGTTCGTGTTCTGAACATCCTTTGTTTGACGTTTCACTTTTCATTAAGGGTCACGAGGCGGAATCAGCGCTTGGAAATTTCGCCTCTTGAGTCCATTTTTCGCTTCAGAAAATTTAGCCAAGTCTAGATTTTCCCTGTAACTATGTAAAGGAACAAGTGCCGCGGTTACATACATATTTGGAGGCCCAAGGCTTTTTTAGGGCAGGGTCCCCTTTTTATTTCTACGTTTAAATTTTAAAGAATTTTGAGACCTCACAAACATTTTAAGAGCCCGCTTGAATTTTGGGGGGGGGGGGTGTCGAAAGTGAATGAGGGTTCCCTTGACTTTATAAGGGGCCCCTTAAAATATAAAGTGGTCTCTAAAAAAGTTTTGGATTCTTATTGACTCTCTTAAAGAGTCCTTAAATTTCGGCCCCCGTTGACTCAAACATTTTTAGAAAAGTTACACTTCTAAGAGGTTACCAGAAGATTTGGGGGGCTCCTTAAATTTTTTAGAGGTCCGGTGAATTTTAAAAAAGCTCCAAAAAATATTTTAAGGGTCCTTGGAATTTTGAATTATGAAGTCCCAATGGAATTTCTGAGGGCCTTGGGCAGTTCTCAAGTTGCCCCCCCACGCGGCACTAAAGGAAACCCCCTCGTAGCTCCTTTTCTGCCGGCAAAAACTTAATGAAAACTGACGGCAGGCCGCGTCCTTGCGTTTTTGCATGCTCCCCGCAACCTCACGCTAATCCAATTACTATGGCTGTGTGGAGACTGAGTGAGAGAAGCCGTCAGAGTTTCGTGAGAAGTTGAAAAGTTTTACGAGTTTTCACCAACTCGACACGTCCCGAAGCCACCCGCAGCATGGCCAATGTTTTTGGCCAGCGCCAGACACCGGAAACGAGAGAATCCAGAGAAAGTACGAAGACAAATAAATCACGAGCTCAATGGCGCGAAATATTTATGCATCTGGCCCCCTGCCAGGTCCGAAGACAAACATCATTATCATCATTAGACCGTCCGCATCGCATCGCCCGATGAGATCATTGAACGTGAAAGCTCTTTGGACGGCTCCTTCGTCCTCGACTCCCCGTAATTCGATAATGGCGAATGCAAATCGAAAGAAGAGGCAAAGCGGAAGAAGAAAACCGAATTCAGTTCAATGCTGCACCATGATATTGAGCAAATTGGAGCAGTAATTTGATATTGACTCTCGAATGTGGGGCAAATATCAACAGATTAAACGGCTCTTCATCATCCCGAGATCTCTAGTGGCTGGTCTTCGGTCTTTCTTTGTTCGGGACGCGCCATATGGCTCGAGCAAGAAGATTTGTTGAACACGAGCGATAAAACTCATTTGCATGCGAATGGAATTTCCTTGGCCGCCTGTTCGCTTCCTGCGAGAAAATCAATGAAAAAGGCGGAAAGGAGGAAATGCACCGGGAAACGTGCGCCCCAGAAATCGATAGACTCCAAGAATCACACCAAGTATAGACAAGAGGGAACGTGTGTCGAATTACTCCACTACTGGCATGCGATGTTTGTCCACCCCAAAGTCCATTAACCCGGCTCCAGCACCGGCACAGACGTCTGTGTGTGTCGGCGAGGGGAGACTCGCGAGCCGCGGCGACGCCCTCAAATTGCCTACCGTCTCTCTCTCGAGGGCTCATTTTCTGCACATCCCAAGGACAAGTGGAGTGATTAACCTACTTTAGAACGCAGCTTGACGGTAACCAGACTTTGCATGCTTGCCCGGCAGCAGTCACACTTCGTCATATAGAGTGGGTATGTAAAAAGAAAACAAGGAAAAGTAGCGCAACCAGCAACCGCATGAATAATGGAAGGGGCTCGGAGTAATCAAGAAAATGACGGCACAGTGCAGTTGAAGGACCCGGGCACCGTCTGCTGCTGCGGAATTTGGCCTGAATATTCATCACTCTCGAGATGAGATCGGGCTGCAATTTCCCCGGAAATGAATATTGCAGCTCAGTTTGGGCCGTTCCAAGAAAGATTCTTTGAAGTAGGCTTACTTTGTTTCATTCTATGAGAGCTTTACTGGCAAAAGCCTCAGAGCACAAAAGGCACAATGGAGACAAAATCTCTTCTATGCTTTTCTCCCACTTTTAATTACCGCCCCTAATTGAGGATGATGAAAGAAAATTTTTAATGGAGGCAAGAAGCAGACTAATTGGTCTCGACGCCGTTAAATCCTTGAATCTCCCAATGCAGCAGCCAGACCGAGTCGGGCTTTCTGCGGAACAAAGAAGGCAATCTCGTATCTCTGCTAGAGCAAGCAAAAATAAATCCTCCTCATTATGATCCCTTTGTGTTCACGTTCCAGGCAGTCACATAACTTGTGCTCAGCTAATCCGTCACAGATCCTGCCCATGTCTTCTGACTTGGAACTTTTTGAGTCGTAACCTGGATAAAATTTCATCACTTTACGACTTCTTCGTTCGTTTCCTTCCTCCTTTCCCTGAGCTTCTCCGTCCTGCTGATGTACCGCTGCAGCCGTATATATGTTTATCGGCCCATTCGCACATCGAAGCCTTCATTTTTGTAACGAGTTCATTACTTCCAGCTGAGAGACTCAGCAAACATGTTCATCACATTACTTTTGCCATAAAATGCAGTTCAGGGAGGAAATTGTTGGAAAAGCCATCAAACACCAACCTTGACGGCATTGATGGAGGTCGGAATGAGCCATAGGCCTCATCTCAATTTTGAAGGGTCGTTTTGAATTTAAAAAATTAATCAAAGGCACAGTGAAAAATTTTAAGTAATTTTCAAAACAATTTCGTCTCGAAGAAGCCTCAAAAGGCCCGAAAAGGACCAAGGCAGGGTAAAAGAGCTCCCAAAGGAACCCCGATTTTCAGGGTCACTCTGAAAAAGCAACTCGCCATTTGGGATAAAAGCGGCTGATAAGAAAGTATAAAGCCTTGACAGCCCACCAAATGGCTCTAACAGGACGTGGTAAGGACCAGCAGAGCCCCCTTTTCATTGTGAGAGGAAATAAAATTTTCAAAGGTCCTGAAACTCGCCACCCAGAGAGTAAATTTCATGATGCAGTTTTCGTCCCCGCAATGAACTCACCATTGATGCAAATTCCAGAGGGAATGGTACGGATTGACAGGCACTGACACCTCGTACTCGACCTGGACGTCATTCTGCGGGAGGGTCGGGTGCGAGTTGGACGCCCCTCGCATCATGCGGTAGAGATGCGGGTTGGCGGCCCCCCTTGGCAGTGTGCTGGTGTTTTGTGCATTCATTTTCACCCTTTTGTAATTCGATTTCTCGTCTCAGTCCTCCCGATCTGATCTCATTTCCTCCCACCTGCACGAGGAGAGGCAGCTCGCACACGATATAATTTGATTTATTCCTAGCCAAGCGTTCATTAATTCGGGCACAAGCAATTTAGTTCTGCCTCCCCCTCGCCTCGTTCATTGGCCAGCCCGAAATTGTCCACTTGCGTGCTTCACCGATTTTGGCGTAAATTATTGTGTTATAGGCCGACTTTTCGTTGCTTTGTCTCAGCTATAGGCCTTGAGTTACTACTTCACTTTGCACTCCACTCCGGGAACATAAAATCAATACGTTCTGGAGATAAAAATCTCAGTCTCCGATTCCCGAAACTCCTCCTCGGGGCTTCCAATCACCCGTGACTCGAGGGGTATTCCCGAGGTTTGCACTTGCGAGACTTCTGGGGACCCGACTTCACTGGTAAATAAAATGGAAATGACCGCACCGAAAAATTTTCGGTCTGACCAAATGGTGGAGACTAGAGAGAATGAAGCGCCTTTTCATTTTCTCCAGTTACTACACTATGCCTGCTCGTCTCGTGACATTCTGTATGGCTGTACGTAATGTCGGGTTTTCCACGAGAACCATCAAAGAATCTGCCTGTGTGGAGAGGCGAGTGTGGCGGGTGGCGTACGAGGAGCAGATGAATGAGAGTGTGTGAATGCGGGAAATTAAGTTAGTATGAATGGGGGATGAAAGAGGCGAAGTGAAGAGCGGGAGAGAGGAAATGAGGAGTCTCTCAGGGGTTTGTAAATGTGGTCGTGTGGCTCACTCGGCTCCTGATGGCTTTGGGGAAGTTTTCGATTCTTCCTAAAAACAATTTTTAGTTTCAAAAAATATATTAAAAGCAAAATCGGAGATTAAGCTTAAGGGTACATTTTCAAAGATTTCGAGAAGACCAAACTTTGAGGCCCTCTAGCGCCGTCCCTGTACATAATAGAGGCTACATGTGGTACCATGATTTGCTAAATTTCAGCTCAATCGGATGTAATATAAGGAGTTTTCATACAAACGTCAAACACCCCCATTCCTCCCCCAAGAGGGGGTAAGGGTCTAAAATTGTTAGCCTGCACCCCTACAGACTATGTCCTATACGGTGAAAAAAAACCACAGCTCTCTAGCTCTTCTGGTTCTCGAGTTATAAAATTTCGGACAGACAGACAGACAGACGGCAAAGCGGCCACAAGGGTGCATTTTTTGCAAAATGCGGAAAATGCACTAAAAAACCTTGTAAAATTTTGGGAAGGAGAATTCAGGGAGAAGTCAGTCCTGCGCTCCCAACTCCCACCCCCATTCCCTCAGTCAGTAACGTGTTGATATATGGAAAGCTCCCTCTCACGCTTTTCTCTCCGAGCCTCCGACTTTCCACACACGAAAAACGTCAACAAATGCGCAAAAGCTCCAGGTGAACAAACTTCGTTGTTTGCATTGTGAATTATGAATATTGAAAGGGATGCAAAAGAGGCATCTGGCTGAGACACAAAAGCGCGACGGAGCAAGAGGCCTTTGACACCGAGCCAGAAACGAATCACGGAGTGTTCTCTCGGCAGGAGTTCCGGAAGTTTCGTTTGACCCAGTCCGTGACCATCACGCAGTAATGGAGATTGATTGCCGTCAGTTCAACAACCTAGCTCAATTCTTTCTCTATTAGTTCTGCCCCAATTTCCCGTCTTCCGGCTTTGTGTATCTAATTGAACACCCAAAGGTCGTTTGTGTCCAAAAGTGTCTGCTAATGATGATCGAAGCATTTATTGATGTTTGGTATTTCCACGGGTTCTCGCGTTTCCCACCACTGACCCACTTCACCGCGGTTTCCAAGTAAATGAAAGGGTGTACACAAAGGTGGATGACATCGTCGAGTCGCTGACGCAAAGCCAAATAAATTGTTTGTTGTTTGGGAAATGTGGAAAACTTGCCAGAAGCCACTCTCTGACGGATTAGCATACGAAGCGAGATAGGGGTGGCATTCCGGAAAACTCGAGTGACACGAGAGAGTTGCAGTGCTGCGAGAACCTTGAAAGTGCTTCACGGAAGAAGACTGGGAGGAAAACAAAGATTGCAAAGTACAAAGAAAACGTCCTTACACGAGTCAAACGAAGACTCGTCTTTACATCCTTGATTGGATTCCGCATTTGGCAGCCAACCAAGAGCGCTCGGAGCCGCTCAGTGACGGGACAAAGTTCCACGAAACGTTCGAGGCAAGAGAGGAAAGTTTGACCCGTCCCTGGCCGATTTTTATGACGACCTCTTTCACTTTTGTGCACTTTTCCGAGCCCACGTCCGACCTTCCCGGACGGAGCGAAAGCCACTTTTCATTTTTATCACATTCTCGTAACCAAATTACATTTCCTGGCCAAGGGTCATTCCATTTGCAGCATATTCCGCACATCCGGCGCACCTCGGCAATTTTAGTGCACCACAAATTCAATTTCTGCCCGCTCCCGAGCCTTTTATCTGGTGATCAATCATTACCACAGCACTTTGAGCTTTTTAAAATTGCATATTTCGGATGCACTCCACGTCACTGGCATGTCGGATTTTTGGCAATGTTGCAACAAAGTCCCAGATTGCGATGAGTCGAGAGGGTTTATTGCGAACCTCTGCATGAGTTACGTGCGGACAGCAAATGAGGAAATGAAATTATTTGGAGCTTAACCTGGATTACCGTGTGTCGCGTCAGGCATCTCCGTGAGATCACTTAATTTTGAAATTATTGGAGCGGAATGAGGGAGTGGCAATTTATGTATGCAGTTAGCCTTGTTGCGAGGCTTCAAGGTCGTGATGCGAGTTAAATACAATGCGGAATCGCAAGACTCTTGGAACGGAATTTATCGGGCGGGGAGAATTTTACTGCGGCATTTTGAAGGCATTAGCGGCGCGTTTTCGGGACAGGAAGATTGAGTGGGCCGCAAATACCTCCCAAGCTCAGGAGGAAAGTGCTTTCAATCTGTCTTTTGACGAATAAAGGGAGTTGTATTTCGGGCTCAAGCTCAGATTTCGAGGCTTTCTTTACATTAACGGGATTTTGGTGTCCTTAAATCCGTCTCCAAGCTCTTCAAAAATTTTGTTAATGTATTTCTAAGCCTGGTTTTTAAATTTTATTTAGCCTCATTACTCTTTTGGAGCTTCCAAATCTATTGGAGTATCTCTAGGCCGGTCTTTGCGTCTCGGAAATTTATTCAAGCCTTTAACAAAGACAACGAGACACACATTCCCTACCCCCTGACATTTTTTCCGTGTTTTACTGGAACACATTTCGCAATCGATCCCAGACCGACTTCATACGATGCTCTCTCATCACGTCTAATCAAATATTTACGATTCCTTATGTCTCTGCTGCTGATTGCCCACTTCCCAAGAACATTGAGTGTCTTTTTAACAAGATTCAACGACTATTTCGCCGCCCCACCTCTCCGGTAGCTACTTACTTATCGAGCAGCGGCAGGAAACTGGTTCTCTGGTCCAGCGTTCGGATCGTCGTGTTGCCCCGAACCACCACCTTTTCTCGCGTGACCCTGCGGTACGTGTTATTTTCATCTCGTTTCATGTCTATCACTTTTAGATGAGTCTAAATATCACAAGTTGCAATTCTCTACACGGTTGAAATCGAAACTGAGGAAAGTCTTAAACTATCTCGACTAGAAACAAGTTGCAGCCATCTCGTTGAGTGAACAGAACACTACTGATAAAACCGTGCTTCTCTTTGCTCTCTTCTAGCCTTGAAAGAGCAGCCAAATGGTGCAAATGTTGCCGCCACAGAGTACCGGGGGAGAAGCTGCATACGTACGGATCTGAGTCTCTCGTCTCATGCGCACTTTGGACCACTTTTCGCTTTCGCGTTTCCTTGCGAACACTTGCGATTTCACCTCTGCACTTCCGAAGCCTCTCGCGGTCGGATCGAGACTAATTTCGTGCTGTTCACATGTTTGCCCAAATTAGTACTGACCGAAAAGCCAGACAATAATGTACAAGCCCCTAACATGTATGTAGCACAAGGTGGCAATGGCGGCTTTCTTCGCTTACGCTCACCTGCTAAGTGAGGCAAGTGCATTTTTCCATTCCGTCGCCCCATTCATTCGTGCCTTGGGCGCAGGACCGGCCCCCGTCGAGGGCTCCTGCGGTGATTTCGACCCCCAAAACGCCGTCTCTGGCCAGGTGGCACACGTATGAGTCGAGTGGTGGCCGGTCGGGAAAAAATTACGTGCAGGCTATCGGCTTTCGTAATCAATACCCGGGAGATTTATTGTCTGGCGTGGGCGGGCTATTTTTACCCGCACCAGGAATTTTCTTCCCGACATAAAAAATTCCCGCTTGCAAGTCTGCGTCCTGTCACGCGTTTCTTGAGCCAACAAGAATGCAAAGCAAGCTTCCTGTCACGTTGCTAGAACCAACAAGAGCTCGCCTTAAAAGAGAGCTATCGGAACCCGAAGCCTCATTCCAGTCTACGTGATCAACTGATAGAAACCATGAAGTTCTTGACTTTCCTCGCTCTCTTCGCCATCCTCGCAGTCTTCGCTCAGGCTCGTCCTGAGTCTGGGTCTGACTCCGGATCTGACTCTGGATCTGCTCCCCAGTCCGGTTCTGGCAACAGCGGAGACCAAGATCAGCAAGTTCATGAGGTCGACTTGGCCAAGTGGAAGGTCTGCGTTGGACCTGTTTGCTTCAAGCACCACCATTAAGGCGCTGAAGAGCAGTCTCCGGGGGCTACATAGGACTTGCCGTTGAGTAGAGGCCAAACAAAAATAATTAAATAAAATTTTTTGAGGCAATTTCTCACTAAGTTGCTACTTCCGTTACTGTAAATAATTAGCAAGGGGTGTTTCATTCACTTTTACATATATGAAGCCCTAGAAGGCCCATCGAAACATTAAAGGATTAGGGAGCGTCACGTTTTCCTCCGGCTTCAACTTGTTTGCATTACCGAAATGAGTTTTTGGAATAAAAATTGTAAATTCACTCGGGCCTTGCTGAACGAGGAAACCGCCAGAGAGGCCAACGAGAAGGCTAATTAAGTAAGTCGGTACCAATGACCCAAAACCCTTCTCATAAATCGCCCGAAAGCCTCATTTCGTATTCCCATTCACAACTTCCTCCAAGCATTTAGTCGACTGCCGCTATTATCGTTATGTCGGAGCTAAATTCTTAAGCATGCGAGTAAATTTAGCCTTCAACGTTCATTAACATGCCTTCATAGAACCCCGCTGCTGTGAACACACTTCCAAAGTCTTGACCGGATGTGGGCGGAAGTGCTTATTGGCGAAAAATACCAGCAAGGATGTGTAGGGCAGTCGGCATAAGAAGCGGCTAAATGGCGAATTTTCGGTAAGTTACAATGAACTGGCCAGAGGTGGAGCTCATGCATACTGGTGCTTTCCTGAGACCTACTCCGAGTTACGTCAATGAAAAGCAACTAAAAGTGGGCTAAGGATATTCCAACTGCGAAAACGGACTCACGATTTATAGACAAGCGTGCAGGCGCCAGCACAAAAAGTCTCCTTGGAACTCTGCTGCTTACACCCACACTGGCGAGTCGCACAAGCATGATGAGTGGCCGAAATCCGGGTGACGAATGGAACTCGAGCTCAAGGACTTCTTCGAAAACTTCTTTTATTCATAAACCATAACACTGGGACAGGAGATTCAGGACGACGAGCTCAGGACCTTCTTGATTATCTCCAGGTAGGCTTCCTCCGTGGCCTTGTACTCCACCTGCAGCTGCTCGAGACGCTCCTCGTCCGTGGGAAGCATCGCCATGGCCGCCACTACGTTGACTCCGCGCTTCTCGGCCTTCAGGAGGTCCCGCTTCTGCTTGTGATGTGCCATGTTGAGTCTCTTCTTCACCTCCAGTCTGTACCCCTTGTACTCCTCCTCGTTCGAGCGATCCGTGACCGAAAGACGCAAGATCTCGTAGACCAGTCGGCACTGCTTCGGGTTGATCTTGTACGCAGACTTGGCCTCCTCCATCATCTCGCTCGAGAGTCCCTTCTTGAGCTTCTCGGGGTCGAAGGAAGAGAGCGAGCGGCACAGCTTGGCGTCCACTGCCGACCTCATGTGCTGAAACACGGCGGAGGGCTCCTCCACCGTGATGTCGTTGACGTCCTTGCGGTCCGAGTAGTACTTGTAGATGGCCTCGATGATCTTGGAGCCGACCCCGAGGCGCTGGAAGGGCGGCAGGACCATCATCTGCGAGATCCGGGGACGGACGTTGGCAGGGTAGTTGTAGTACAGATAGACGGTGCTGTAGCCCACTGAGGCGTATCTCTCCTCGTTCTTGCTGTTTCTGTACTTCTCGAACCTGCAACAAGTCTCAAAGTTACTATGAATTTCTAGGCCTCGCTTCTGTGGCCGAAACTTACACCACAAAGTACTCCCACTGCAGGTCGTGGATCAGGCGGCTGGCGGCGTCGACGTACCAGAACAGGAACGACTCGAACTTGGCGTGGAATTTGAGGAACCCTGGCGTGTTCATGTTGCAGACGTAGATCTCGAAGGTGCGAGAGGCCCCAGATGGATCCTGGTTGACCTCAAAAGTCAGGAGCTTCTCCCCCATGGGGCGGAACTCGGCGTTCTTCACCTCCGCGACCTTCCTGAACTCCTCCATGTTTGTGTAGTAGACGCCGTCTGGGAGCAAGTCCTCTATTTTGCCGTCAATGTCGTCGGCTTTCATCTCGTCCAGCTTCAGGTCGTCGATCTGCGAGGAAAATAGTCAAAATGGAGCCGTTTGGGTGAAGAAGAGCTCACCTTTTTGCTGAACTCGGTGTTGTAGTAGACATCTAGCGAGCCAGCGGTGTAGTAGAGCTGGATCTTGAGGTCCTTGTAGCCGAAAATGTTCTCCTCGTCGCCGAAAATCTGATGGGCCATCTCAGGGTGAAAGACTTCCGGCTCCTCAAAGTCCCTGGCTTCCCGAATCAGCTTGAACTCCACGACATCGAGGGCGCTCGAGACGAACGCGTTCATTTGAGACGAAAACGAGGACATTCTGGCGAGCTTTTCTGGAAACCAAGCAGAATTGAGACTCGAAAAAGGCGGCAAAAGAAGCTTCGTCCGCATCTCACCTTTTTGACGCTTACTTTCCTGGAACTTTTACTTAAACTACTTCAAACAACTGCTTCTCTGTCACTTTCCAAGCATTCACGAGTCTCACGGAAGAATTAACGATAAATCTGGCTAAAAATTAACTACGATACCAAATTGCTTATTGAGGATTGAACGTCAGTGTGGAGCTGTCAAATGATATGTTTACGTTTTCGTGGTCGACGAAAAGCCGGATAAATTTTGCACCTCGCGAGATGAACAATTACAGGAAAGGGACCAACGTGGAGGAGGAGCTGACTAGAGAGCAGATCCCAATCGAGATACTGCCTGCAGACTTCCTGTGGATGCACGTCAAAGGCGGCACGAAGCTCGTCAACGTCGTGGAATTCGCTAAGAAGACTTTCGAGGGCGGTCAACACAGACATGTCGTGTGGAGCGGGTCCGGCGGAGGGGTCGGGAAGACAATTTCGTGTGCCGAGATTTTCAAGAGACACTTTAAGCTTCACCAGGTGACGCGACTGGGGCACCAGAAGGTGGAGGAGACGTGGGAGCCGTTGGTGGAGGGTCTCGACGAGATCGTGGTCAAACGACAGATCCCGGCAATCCACATACTCATGTCCTTGGACGAGATCGACCCCCAGACCCCGGGCTACCAGAGCAGCACGGAGAAGACCTCCCTGAGCTTCCAACCGAAACCCAAGAAGCAGAAACCCCCCTTCGATGTCCAGAGCCAGAGAAACCCGCGCCCGAAGCCGAGCAAGGTGAAGCCGAAGAAGCCAAAAACGGAGGAGGAAAGCTAATAAATTTTATTAAAACTAAACGAGCGGGCTTTTAGAGGAACTGCCGGTCCATGGGGGTCTTCTTGGCCTTCTTGTCCCGCGACCTCGGGTACCAGATGTGCTTGGTGGTGAAGGTCAGTCGCTGCAGCTCCTCTCTCGCGATGTCGGGGTGCTTGCTCTTGAAGGCCTGCATTGCGGTGTTCAATGCCTCTTCCTTCAACAAAGACGTGTTCGTGTCGGCTTCCACCTGCAGGGGCTTCGAGAACTCGTACGGGAAGTCGGGCTCCGGGTGCCATGCTACGAACATATTAGAAGTTGTTTTCACCACACTCTGCACCGTGTCTTGAGTTGCCGTCTTCCCCACCTCCTTGGGGAAGGTCTTCATGATCTTGAGGTGGAAGTGGAGGCCTCGGACAAAGACTCGCGACTGCATTTTGATTTTAGGTGCTCTCATGCAGAACTTGAAAATATGGGCGCCAGCTGGGTTTGAAGTTCAAATCAAATACCAGTCCGAGGTTTGTCCGATTTCAGCCGCAACTCGGATAAACGCGGGAAAAAAACAAACAAATCTTCCGATGAGATTTTTCATTAAACATAAGGTGATTAAGCATGGAGAACAACCTGAAGTGGCTCGGAGCTCCCATATCAGAGCTCTTTAAGAAAAAGTTCACCTTCGAGAAGCAGAACTACGAGCTTCCAGAGCTGGAGGAGGTGAACCAGAGCCCAATATGGTCCATCGAAGAACTCCAGAGGATGAAGGACCACCTGAACTCCGTGAAAAGTAAACTCAACGACCTCAAAATAGAAATCTGGTCCGCCCACACAAAGTCCTGCAGGGCCGTGGATTCCGTTTCCTACGAGATAAGACAAGGGGATACCCAAGGTTTGCCGAGTTCACTGTCCTTGAATCCCATATTACGTTCTAACTTTGCAGGAGAGCTGGTGACGCAAGCCTGGTGCAAGATGTACGAGATCCTAGGCACCTACGACCTTATTTCAGATTCCTCCAGCTTCCGATCGATGCATCTTTGCGAGGCCCCAGGAGGCTTCATAGCGGCCCTGAATCACTTCCTGGCTCTAAAATACCCCGACTTGCCTTGGGAGTGGAAGGCCACCACCCTGAATCCCTACTACGAAGGAAACGCCCAAGGTCAGATGATAATCGACGACCGGTTCATTCTGCAGACCATGGATCACTGGGACTTTGGGGCTGACTACACTGGGAACATCCTGAGCTCGGAGAATCTCGCGAAAATCAAGAGCTGGGGCCAGAACTCCGTGGATCTTGTGACTGCTGACGGCTCTATCGACTGCCAGCTCACCCCAGACAGGCAGGAGGAGGAGGTGGCGAGGCTCCACGTGGCTGAGGCCGTAACTGCCTTGAGTATTTTGAAGTCTGGAGGCCACTTGGTCCTCAAAATGTTCACCATCTTCGAGTGCTCGAGTGTGAATCTGCTCTTCCTGCTCAACTGCGTGTTCGAGGAGGTCGACATATATAAGCCAGCCACTTCGAAGGAGGGCAACTCTGAGATATACGTGATTTGCCGAGGATTTAAGGGTCACCCTCGACTCTCAGAGTACTTGGAGGCTATTTTCGAGAGCAAAAGCAGTCCGGATAGAACCATGTTCTCGAGAGAATCCATTCCAGAAGGCTTCTTGAAACAGATTGAACGTGCAAGCGAGGCCTTCATGAGCTTCCAGGTAGCTGTGATTGAGCGGAACCTCGCTACCTTTGAGAAGATCCCGAATCACGAGAAGTTCAAAATGAGGAAGCTGAAGATGAGGATCGCCAAGTACTTCGTGGAGAAGTACGACATCCGGCCGATCGAGGAGTCTAGGAAGATCATGGACAGGAACATGTTTTTCTGCCACGTGAACCTGAGCCCCGGCAAGCCTGAGGGCTCGTTCACGGAGAGAAAAATGATGTCGAGCCAGACTTCGGACGAGAAACTCCTCGAGGTACAGAACAAAATCTACTACTGGAAGCTCTCGGAGGAGCGTCCCAAGGCCAAGCCGTTCGAGCTACCGACCCGGGACTTGGTCTTGAAGCTGCAGAAGTGTCCTCTGATAGGCCGGCTCGTGTCCAGCAAGTTCCTTTACCCCGAGAAGATGAAAATATTCCAAGACGTCTGTAGTCTCTCGAGGCCGCAGGTGAGCCAGCCACCGGAACTCGAGCAATGTCAGGCTCTCCGGTATCTGCATTTCCTGGAAAGCTACTCAGAGTACGAGAAGGAGCTGATAAACGCGATGATTAACCGCATCTTGAGCCTGGAAGTCGGAAGTCCCTTCGTCCTCCGCGACATCCCACTCTTCACTCACGCCCTGGTGAGTCTCGTGTTCTACCTTGGGAGCCAAATCTTCGAGAGGTTCGATTTCTCTCCCGAAAACGAGGTAGTTTTCGCCGGCAAGATCTCAAACGGGGGCCTGGTTGAGGTCCGAGACGCCCTAAATCAGAGCAGAGATGAGACTTTAGCCAGTCTGGTTGACCTGCCTCTCCTCTACGCCCCCTACTTCTACCTTTCAGTGATCAAATACAACACAGTCGTCGCTCTGGAGTACTGCACGGAGTACTTGAGGCTCCTCGAGCTGCCCCTGGACCACAATTTCTCGAGTAAAAGGGAGGAAATTATCTCTGAATTAAGAAAATAGTTTCAATTTTTCGAATAAATGTTTGTATGACAAAAAGTTTAATTGAACAATAATTTACATTCACGTCTTCGCGCTCGACCTCAGCTTGGCCGAGTTGTGCTTCTGCCTCAGGCTCTCCCGCCACTCCGCCTCCAGCCTCACGTACACGCCCCCCTGCTGGTACGTCTGCAGCGCCACGTTCGTCTCGCTGCCCGTCTTCTTGCCCACCATCGTGATCACCTGCTTCATGGCCCGCTCCTCGAACTCCCTCTGGTTGTCCTGGTTGCTCCTCGCACTTGTCTCTCCCGACCAAGCCACCCTCCCGTACACCTGCTTCGTCGTGTGCTTCACGCCCTTGTTCTTGCGCTTCCAGTTGGCGACACTCGAGCTACTGTACTCCTCCGACTCCTCGCCATCACTGCTGTCGGAGGAGGGACTGAAGTTGGAGAAGGACTTGTCGTAGTCGCTGGACTCGGAGTCGCTGCTGGACTCTATGCAGGACGTCGAGGCCTGGCGCGAGAACATCTTGCGGGACTGCCGGATGTTCCCATCTACGTAAATTAGGGTTAAAAACTTATTAAGGGGAAAATTAAGGGCCCTAACTTTGCCGATTGCGAGTAAAAATTTCAAAAACCTGCTAAAAACTTCAAAAAAGTGAGCGTGTGCTACATACATTTCTGGAAACAGGTACCTTCAATGTGGAAGGAAGGCAGCAGACCCTGGCGGATGCCGCGCGGGATGATGGCGATGCCGTTCCACCAGTTCTCGCCCTGGGTGTTGGAGTAGGGCTTGATGGGGGGCTGCTCGTAGAGGTTCCCGCCCTCACTGGCGACCAGACAGAGGTTCAGAACGGCCCTGTCTCTGTCCGACTCGGGCTGGACCGTGTGTTCCCGGAACTGGCAGCCCTAGAACGACTCATTTCAGTGCTTGTCCGTCTGTCTGTCCGTTCGCCTCATGAGAAAAGTCTTACATTTGGACCCGGCATAGTCTCGTATCTGCTGGCCTGAGCGCCGCAACAGGGGTACCTGCCGGTGGCCGGACCCATGAACTGCGACTGGTCCGGGTGGTACTGGCACCAGGTCATCTGGTAGGCTGGGAAGTAGGTCTCGCACATAGAGCAATAGAGGAAGTGGCAGTGCCCCCAGAGGCGCCAGTAGACTTTACGCCACGACTTGAGTTCCTTGTGTAGTGCCGAGACAAAGTTGTTGAGGTTCCAGTTCGTGTCCTTGACGTGGGCACTCACGAGCTGGCCCCATCGGTTGAGCCGCATGTTCTGGGGCACGCAGTGGACGAACGTCGAGATGGCCTGAGTCAGGTACTTGCCGCACCTCTGGCACCTGAAGAGCCCGGCCAGCGAGGCGTAGTGGCCCCTGAGAGCCTGCGGTTCCACCTCACAAAGGCTCTGGATCATCTTGGTCCAGATGCGAGGCGCGATCCGGTCCTTCTTGTCCTTCACCGACTCGAGTTCCACGTTCGTGAACATCGCTGCCAAGCGCGAAATGATGTTGTCGTTGAGACATGAGAGGTTCGCGGAGGCCTTGATGACGTCGTTGAGGCGTCCGTGGCAGTAGGAGAGACAGTCGAGGAGGAGTGGCTCCATCTGGAGGAAGCTGGCGGACACCAGGACCGGGATGACGTTGCTCACGTCGAGATTAGGCCAGTCCTCCTGCGGTGTCGAATCCTTCTTCACCCACTTCATGAGCCACTCGAAGATCTGGAGGTCGCAGTGCACCGAGATGTCCATGTCCTCGAGTCTCTGGCCCGCGGTGACGTCGGCGAAGTAGCCCATCTTGCTGACCAGCAGCTTCTGAGGACACGTGAAGTCCCGCGAGACGCTCTTGAGCTCGTCGCAGACGCGAATCACGACTTCAGGTCTGTAAAGGGGAGCCTTAAAGATTTTTGGGTTCTAATAATCCCCAATTTCTAAGATTAAAAATAGCCCCTTACGGAAAAATGTTTCAGAACTCCCTTGGATTCTTTGCCCTAGGTCTTCTAAGAGAAGTTTTTAAGCAAACAAAAATTTTATGTTCAGCCCCTTCAGTGAAAATGTTTCAGAACGCCACTGGAACTTACTCTGCAGCCTTGTCGTTGCCCGCCAGAGACCCCTGTGTCGAGTTCTTCTTGCGGATGTGGGGCTTGCTCGTGACACTCACTTGCTTCTCGGGCGTATTGTTGATTCGCTTCCCGGTTGGAACGGGCTCGACACAGGACGGCTCGACCACCGCAACGGCCTTTACAGCGGCGCTCTTGGGCTTCGGGACTGGGGCGTGGCCATTGCAGTCGGCGTTGGAGCCCATATTGGAGCACACGAAGGGCAGCACCGAGTCCAGAATACCCTCGTTGATGACCTCGTCCAGCTTCGACTGGAGCGCTGGGTCGAGACCCCTCTCCATGTTCGAGAACGTCCGCGACTTGGCCTTCGAGAAGCGCTTCTTTCCCAGCTTCTTGGGGTCCTTCTCGTCCTCGCTCTGGGCCGACTTGCCCTTGACCTTGGGGGTCTCCGTGGAGGTCGCAGGAGAGCCCAGACGATGGGCGTTCGCTCGACTCAGGAGGTTTGTGATCAGCTCGTTGTGCTGCAGCTGGTCAAAGTCCAGTTGGTTGATGCTCGAGCTCCTGTTGCTGCTCCTCTGGCTCGCAATGGAGTCCGTGACTTGGAAACTGATGTTGAGGAAGTCGAGAAAGTCCGAGATCTTCACGACGCCGACGTCTGGGTTCGCCTCTCCGTTCTCCAAGGCCGACATTTGCAGCGCTGACTTAGACTTTCGGATCGAAATTTGAATGAAGTCTCGGGAAAAACTAAAATTTGAGGAAATAGAGACACTCGGAATTTGAGAGTTTGCAGGGAATCGACAAAACAAGGGACGTTGCCATGGAAAAAATTGCGTATCTTTAACTTTTATTTATTCGTCAATATTTAATGTTTTATCACTTATACGCTTACAAACTACTGTTACATAGTTTGATTACTCTCAATACTTAGCCACTAAGTTATTGTACGATGTGTAACGTTTTTTGCGAACTTTACCTTCAATCATTCTTTTACAAAGACACACCTACAGACATCACTATTTCGACAAGCTCTAGAGATTATTAATGTAATGTATAAGTATGTAGTTGTTCTTGCCATGCCAGTCCGAAACCGAATTCGACTTGGCCCACATAACGTCGCCGAGTGATCGAAAAAAATGTGGTGTGGGCACTTTATTACCTACCCTTTCACTCAAGAATCCGAAGGCACTGAGCTCGTGTTGCCACCGGCAATGCCAATCAAGCGGTAAGTACTTGGAGAAAATGCAAATGGACTTTCTTCTATTAGCTCCTCTCATATTCTCCGTGCGTCCAAGCCTCAATTATAAACTCATAAAGATGGAGTCATTTTCCTACGTCGAAATTGTGCTTTTTTGTACACCGGTGAGTCACGTGACGACGTCGCGGTACCGGAAATGACGCGGAATGGCAGTGGTCAGTTGATCAGTTCGGGGAGTCCCGCAGCTACTTCAACACCAATCTTGTCACTTCTCTAATCTCTACTTATCTACGATTATGCTTTATGGTATGTTTAAGCTGAACCTAATTGCTAATGAAAGTTTCAGTTTGATATGGGAGTATACAAAAGGGGGTCTATATATACGCTTGTATAAAATTATAACAACATGGGCAGGCATTTGCAGTACACTTCTACATAAAAATTACACAAATTGTAAGTCATCGCGTCAATGATGCAAGGGTTGCTTTGCTGTATAAATGTCAAATGCACAGATTTATTGTAACATGCAGATCATAAGGTAGGTTGATCAAAAGGCCTGAAACAAAGAGGAGACTTCGTTAGTGATGCAAATGGAGAGATGAGAGTAACGTGGAGCCCACAGAGGAGAGAGAAAGGTCATTAGAGACTTGATTCAAAAATTACCCACGCTCTATAAATGAAGGTTGAAAATCGGACATGGAAACTCACCTTAATTTTCTCGTAGTTCCCAGGCAACCGTAGCGCCGCCACGCCCACCTCGTAGCCCCCCTTGCCCTGCATCTGGTTCTGGAGGGCGTTCAAGTGGTGTGTCGAGAGCTCCACGTCTGCCGACCCGATGTGGCCCGTGTGCACGAAATTCGTTGGGTTCCCGATCATCGACCGGTCGATCTTCAGTCTCTGGTGGTGCCGCCGCACCGGGCGTCGCGGGCTCTGTGGCGCGTAGAAGCAGCAGGAGAACCACTGGATCCAGACGTCACCAACGGTGGTCATGGCTTCCTTCCCCTTCGAACCCATGGTGCTCACAAGCGTCTTCTTCCTGCAACACATATGAAAGAAAAAGAGGCGGTGGTTAGGCCATTGTTCGCTCGAGATATACACCTGCAACGCACCGAGATCTCAAGAGGTTCTTGTTTGCCTTCAACTCTAAACTCCTACGCCGCTCGTATGCTCGTTTCTCGCTCTCGAGCCGCGTTTAGAATTGTCTGGAGTGTATTTGTTATTGTTTTATTGTGTTTCGTTCGCGTTTGGGCCCTTCAGAATTACTTTATTGAGTGTTTGACGACTGCTTTAGAGTGTCTCTCTTAGATTTAGACGCAACAGATGTGCTCTAGTCGACTTTGCGGCCGATTTTCCACCGAATTACCCAAGATAATGGCTCGTGTTGCCCCAGGTGATCCCGTAATGGGCCCCAGATCTCCTATCGGCGCGGTTTCGAATAGCCAAAAGGGCTCACGAGGCGACTATTGTTCTATGTCAGAAAGACCTGCCCCGTTCTCACCACGTCGTGAACACCAGTGACTCGTAAATTTCGTCAGATCCACGACCGCGATCTAAGACAATGGCTCTGCCCCAATTCCGCTCCAGAACGGCACACTTTTTCGCACGATATCTCGAAATTTCTCCGAGTGTGTCACCAGAATCAAGGCCGGGGAAGTCTCGGGCGCTTTATTTCCTTATTCGCCCGACCACTTATGCTGGCAGGTTCGTAAATTAGCGCTGCATGCACTTAAGAGCAGGCTGCGGGCTGTACATGGAGAGCGCGTGCAAAAAGAACGTTCGAAACCGGGAAAACGAGAAACAACGGCGTGACATTGAACAATGCGAGTGGCCTGGCAGCTTGGCGCACCTCCAGCAGTCTTAGGAGCTTACTTACTGTGCTGCTGCCCAAATCAGGTCACATAATAACAAGTTTTCTGTCGCTGTCGGAGCAAGAATGGCAATATAGTAATCAATAGCGTTACGTTTCGATTTTATAGATCAACCCATTTTAGCTGTCTGTCTTGGGTCGGCCAAATTACCCGTTTTAAGGAATTTCCCGAGACAATTTTTAGCTCCTTGGACGCCCAGGAATGTCTCAAAGTAGGTGAGGCGACGATAAAGCGGTGGAACAGGGAAGCAAGAGAGCAAATTATGCACGTCGCATCCGATATTAAGGTCAATCAATTCACTTGGATGTGACAGCCGATGGGGCAGAGCAGCGCTCGTGGATGAAGAGCTGAATAGCAAATTATGAGTGGATTGGAAGGTCGTGTTTGACAATTGCCCGTCACTCTGCGCCGATCTGCATTCTCATTGACGAATCGCGTGGCCATTTTGGGAGCGAACGGATATTTTCGACATTGAAATTCGACTCGCTACCCTGTTTGGCAACATTACTATGCAAATATCGTTCTAATTCATCTCGGTCGATGCATTTCGTGCGTCTGACCTAAAATCTATTATTGTCAGGTTTACTCGAACCTGACACCGGTCGAGATTTCTCACGTCTGCGTTTGATCTTCGGTTTCCCAGTCAAAGACGCGGTGGTTTATCATAAACTGACCTATTTGCGGGCTCGTCTGGCATCATCCGCACGTTTCTGTGCCCCCTAGAGGAAGTAGTAGGCTAGAGGGGGAGCGAAAAATCGAAAAAAAAAATACAAAATCGAAGAAAACTTATTTGGATCCATAATACTCAATTTCTGAATTCTTGAACAATTTACAATTAGGTTCCCTCAATATATAAAAGTGGAAAAATACCCTTCTTATACTTCCTTCCTTATACCCCCTTCAACGATGCAGAAAACTACAGGTCTCTATCTTTTCTGGTTCTTGAGTTATAAAGTCCCGAACAGACAGACAGACAGACGGACAGACATAGCAGATACAATAGTGCATTTATTCTCTATCTGAGGGAAACTGAGAGATTTATGTATTAGAGAGGGAGAAAATTAAAGACCAGAGGGGTCTTGAAGTTCCCTGATAAAAACCACATGACCTACATGTCCCCCTCTAGCGTGTAGCTCTCTATGGAAATTCCAGACTCGAAACCTATCGCCAGATAGCGGCAGTAACGTGCACTTTCATCACATGGAACCGTTCCAAGTAGTGTCCAAAACGTGTTCATCATCCGCCAGCAAGACTGGCAAGTCGGGCGCAGGAACACCGCAACTCGGCGAGTGCTTGTAAGTGGAGTAGTATTCCGCAAGATATTTGACCCATTTTGCCGCAGCATGTGCACCGCATGCACCGGAGAGCATGTTTTCATTACTGTCTTGCATGCATGGACACACACACTCCAAGGGGGCTTTGCACTTTCCGCGTCTTTTTGCGACCGTCAGCTCATAAATTCGCATTTATGCGCTCTGAGGACAAGAAAAAAAAAGTTTGCGCAACCAAAGTGCATGTTTCTCGCACGCCTGGGAACTCTCCGAGATACCCACTGCTGCAGCACAATCGTGAGACACGGATGCCATGAAAAGCGAAAATGAACGAAAGCAAGAGCTGGGCTCCGAACCGCGGCTGAAAACGTTATCAAGGTCGTCGAATGCGTATCATGGGAACTGGGCTGTCCGTCCAACTCAGCAGTTTGTCACCAAGACCTTGCTCGTTTCGCGGAATGCGAGTCAGCTGCTCGCCAATTTTACGACTCTGCAGCTTTTGTGACCCTCAAGTTGAACCTCTAACTCGCTCAAGCACGAAGAAGCGCCACTAATGCCCCTTTTCCGTGCAACCTGTCAGTTTCCACGAAGCATTCCAGATAAGACGGAGCACATATGCTACCCAGGTGTGTCCGATTCAAAAGTCAAGTCGCAATAATTACATAATAATCATTCTTACTTATCTCAATGAGCATGCCAAATGGAATTGGAGAGAGAATAGAGGAGAGATACGATATGGAGAAGGCATTAACCTACGACCATCTTCAGTCCTGATGTGCCTGAAGACGGAATAAAAATAGCATGGGTGAGCCAGCGATGAAAGAGGCGAATGGAATAAAAGAACTCAGATTAGTGCAATGTTCGCGGTTCGTTTGTTCGCGTCATTACGATTTTCATTATTTATTCACCAGGAGCCTGGCTGCCTGGTCTCTGTCGGGCTCCGGCTCCGGCTCCAGCTCCGAGCAAAAAGTAGTTAAACAGAGACATTCTGCTGCCCATGACATGTAAGCTTTTGCTCCTTTTGATACACTCGCTCATGTAAAGCGCTGAAAGGTACAGACTAGATTAGAGCAGGAAATGTTTTTTTAGTGTCTGCAATGCGGGCTGACACGGCTCACATTTATCGCTCGTGCTGAGCCGGAGTGAGTCAGGCCTTCGAGGGAACGCGAACGCCATAAAGCCCAGACATTGGCAATGAAAACTTTTACATGCTGGACTGGTTTGAGTGGTGGCAGCTGGCTCCGGTATGTGGTGAAGCGGGACCGAAGTTTCAGCGCTTTTTCAAATGTTTTTTTGTCGCATTTGAGTGCATTTTCAAGTCGGCATCCTAGCAAAGTTAGATCGAAGTGAACATCTTTTGTCCAAAAATCTGTTGCTGTAGAAACTTAAGGGTCTCTAGCTCCGTCCCTGGTAGTGGTACGGGTACATTGTAGAACAATTATTTGCTAGGCTTTTCAGCTCAACCAGAACAACGAAAGTTTTTCAGCCTTTGGTAGCCTCTCACCCTACCCCCTTAAGAGATAGGGGCCAACATGTGTTCTATGATTTGCTAGATTTGACATAATGTATAACATATCCAAAATTCAGCTCAATCAGAACAAGTATATGGAACTTTCATACAACGGGAAAACCCCCTTAATTACCCCCCAGGCAGTTTTTCGGGAAAACCAGAACCTTTCGCCCACTTTCCAAACCATGCATAACAATATGCAAAAAACCACAGGCCTCTAGCTCTTGTAGTTTCGGAGCCTTAGCGAGTCAAAACGGACGGGTGGACAGACAGACATGATAAAAACGCACTAAAAATGCACTAAAAATAAGCTCCAGAAAATTCCAAGTTCCGAAAATAGCTTCAAAGGTCAAAGTTCAACCTGCCAGCCGAAAACTTGACGGAGCTCCCACACCCAGGCATTGAGCTGCACCGCATTAGCACCAATCGCAATGCCATATGCGAAAACACTCACAATGGTGGAGCCATAAATTATATGTTTGCGCGGCGAGACACATTCTACCCACCAATGTCATCCATTCTAGCTCTCTGCTGGCGTCGGAATTCGACACATTCCACAAACATTCGGCATTGCATCGCACCCAAGCGAAGCAGAACGAGAGACAATCTGGGTCAATTATTGACCTGCTATCGCCACTCGTTCTGCAAACCCGGTGATGGCTTCGGGGGGAGCAGAATAACAATAAAGCGGCTGGGCTCTGGGCTGGGCTTTTTCGCTGTAATTCGCGTGCCTGCCTGGCATTATTATCGATTTACGCAGAAAAGTTGCTAGGTGTGGGGCTCGGACCAGCACGGCTAACCGTTTTGCTCCGTGAGATGGGGCTTTATGGTCAATTTGTATGATTGAAAGTGTGCGATTACTATGCGGAATCTTGATTTGCGCGTCCGTCATGCATGCGTGGAGGAAATTAGGACGGAATCGGTAATTTCCTCAGATTGGCCCGATTGTTCCGGGGAGATAGGTCCGGTAGATAGGTGACTAAAGCCAGCGAGACGGCCTAAGTCAGTCTCACTTCAACTATAAAAGCCCCAAGGTCACTCCGAAGCTCATAAATTAAAAAGCAGTCTTAATCTGCCGACATTAAGGAAGGTCCCCGAGGCACAATTCAACTTAAACGGGCGTGAAGAAAGTGAATTCCCGACAACTGCGGCCCTAATTACTGCATTTTGTCAGGTCGTTAACGAGCTGCACCAATCACGCTTCCTTTCTCCTTTTTTTCCCCCCAAAACTCGCCCAATTTCAACAATAAGCCGGCATTTCTGCAGATAATGTCATCATCATTAACACCCGGACGTGCGTTTCCCCCAAATCAATCATACTTTACGCGTGCTTTGTGTTTATTTATTGTGAAATTGTTATTTATCTTTTCTCTCCTCGACTCTGAATTTCAAGAGCGCGAATAAATTTGCAAGCAGGCCGTTTTATTGATTTTAGAAAGGCACGGCTTTTTGTTCGGCCACCAAAGTTTTTTTTCTCCTCACTCGGATTGCAATAATAGAGCCATTCATCTGGAGCACCTCCTCGGCGCGACCTTTGTGCACAACCCGGGGTCGCTTTTCGGGCGCAATCAAGGCTGGCTGCGCCTTCGTGGGCCGACTTTGCAAATATATTAATCATTTCATTATCTTTGTTTCTGCTACCGTTTCTTGCCTCCATCGAACTCTTGTTTTTGCGAGATTTGAAAGTGAAAGAAAGCGATTGTGTTTCTCCCGCGCGCTGGCGGATGATAGAAAATATGCAGTCGGCAGTCGGGAGGGGAGCAGGGAGGGGGGACCCCCATGAATGCAAATGCCGGAGAAATTCGCACTTTTTGCGCCTCACAGCCACTTCTTCTGGCCTAATCAGCTGTGATGCCGAACAAATGGCTTCATTACGCACGCCAATTAGAAGCCAGGCAGTTATGAATGTGCATTTCTCGTTTCAATAACTCAGCGGACTCGTTTCCTCATTGCCGCTTTGTCTCGTTTCTCGCCTCGATCCTGCAATCCCATACGTCATTTATGTTTATTGTTATGCTCCAATCGCGCATACTTACATATCATTAGTCGCTAAAAGTGAATAAAATAAAATCAAATGGATGTCATTATGTTGTTTCTGCGAGCAGCCAGCGGACAGGTCTGCCAAGTGCAGGACCCGATGAATACGTTAAAGCGGCAATTACGTTATTTAATGGTCGCTCGAGTGGCAGGAGCGAAGTAACGTTGCCGATAATGGCAATAAATAACGAGCAGTGTCTCTTGGCCGGGAAGAGGGGTTACGTAAGCGCCCTTTTCCCCCATCAGCGTCCACCAGCCATGACCCACAGCTCTCGAGAAACAATGAGAGTTTCTAAGAAAGCCGCAGTCATTAGGCTTTTCATTGTAAACCGCGGTACTCCTCCCCTCCCAACACCTGCAGAGAAAGCCAGAATTACTCAGTGGAAATGCTCACAAGCTTAATAAATTACAGCTTTTAGGCGAGAGAGAAAAAGAAAGATTATTACGCGTGTTCATTTAAATGCAGATTATAAAGCAAAAGAAGTCATAAAGCGGGTAAAAGTACGACTCCCGAGATACTGCGGCATTTGGAGGGGCACGATGTGGCCACAAGCCATTTTATGCAAATTTAATGCGTATTTCATTGCACACACACACGTAATTCAAAAGTCATTCGCGAGTAATGAAACGTTGATTCAACAAAGCTGTCTGATACCATTTGTAAACAAGTCGCGAGAACCTTTGTACCTGCGATTGCTGACGAATTGTTGGCTCAGCAGCACCGGAGCAGCCGCACAAGTGCAGCAAAACATTGTGTTCACTCGCTTTTTCATGACTGCCTCATCACGAGCTTGCTAGGAGAATTCGGTTGGAAAAGCTAGACGAAGCCTGTTTTGGACTCACCAAGAACATAGTGATGGTCTAAAACGACTAGGTTTACCATTTCCAGTGATTTTGGGCCCAAAAGAGTGGAAAATGGCGAAAAAAAAATTTTGACCCAATATTTTAAAAATGACCAAACTTCCGCTCGTTAAAGAAAACTTGATTTCTCAATTTTTGGCCAAAATTTTTTTGGTGCTAAAATGGTCCCTGATGGCCTAAAACGACTAGGTTTACCTCAAGACACGCACTTCCGGTGATTTTGGGCCCAAAAAAGTGGAAAATGGCGAAAAAAAATTTTTGACCCAATATTTTAAAAATGACCAAACCTCCGGTCGTTAAGAAAAACTCGATTTCGCAATTTTCGGCCAAAATTTTTTTGTTGCTAAAATGGTCCCTGATGGCCTAAAACGACTAGGTTTACCTCAAGACACGCACTTCCGGTGATTTTGGGCCCAAAAGTGTGAAAAATGGCGAAAAAAAATTTTGACCCAAAATTTTAAAAATGACCAAACCTCCGCTCGTTAAGGAAAACTCGATTTCGCAATTTTTGGCCAAAAATTTTTTGTTGCTAAAATGGTCCCTGATGGCCTAAAACGACTAGGTTTACCTCAAAATATGTATTTCCGGTGATTTTGGGCCCAAAAGAGTGGAAAATGGCGAAAAAAATTTTTGACCCAATATTTTAAAAATGACCAAACCTCCGCTCGTTAACGAAAACTCGATTTAGCAATTTTTGGCCAAAAATTTTTTGTTGCTAAAATGGTCCCCGATGGCCTTAAACTACTAGGTTTACCTCAAGACATGCACTTCCGGTGATTTTGGGCCCAAAAGTGTGAAAAATGGCGAAAAAAAATTTTGACCCAATATTTTAAAAATGACCAAACCTCCGCTCGTTAAGGAAAACTCGATTTCGCAATTTTTGGCCAAAAATTTTTTGTTGCTAAAATGGTCCCTGATGGCCTTAAACGACTAGCTTTACCTCAAGACATGCATTTCCGGTGATTTTGGGCCCAAAAGAGTGGAAAATGGCGAAAAAAATTTTTGACCCAATATTTTAAAAATTACCTCCGCTCTATTTCGAGATTTTTAGCCAAAAACTTGATGTCACGAAAATGGTCTCTGAAGGCTCCAATCGACTAAGTTAAGTCTCTAAATTACGTTCACGAAGTGTTTTGATCGAAAAGCGGGATTTAAAGAAAAAAAAATTTTCCTCTGAAATTTCGAAAGTGGCCTCCGCCCGTTTTCTAAAACTCGATTTTGGGATGTTTGACCAAAAATTTTTTGTCTAAAAAATGGTCTGTCAGTCAGTTTCAAGATCTCTTCTGTTCTTCATTCCAGACCCACAGACTTCCCGAACTCCAACCTGCAATGCACAAAGGCAGTTCGGGTTTGCGAAACAAGAGGGGGAGGCAAGTCGAGACGACGCAAAGTGAGAACTCTGGAAACCCAAGACAGACGCGTCTGGCCCGCTACTTGCCTTGCATGACTTGCTCGCTCAGAGGTTTCGAAATTTCATTCACATTTAATGCACATTATTTCTCCCGCCCGACACCACAGACTCGACAATACGCGACTTTTCGTGTCTTCTGACACACATAATTAATTTGCATTCCTGCTATCGAGTGCGAAAATCTCTCATTATTTCTCCCATTTGCTTGTCACTTCATTGTTTTGGCAAATGAGCATGCCGCTCGTTAACTTTGAACACTTTTATGCGCGTGTGATAGACTGGAGGGCCGGAGTCTATTCAACTTTCTGGCAAATTTATGTGAGACGGTAGCAGCCTTTTCTCTTGCAGTCTTGCAATGTAATGTAATTGGAAATTCTTTGAAGCGAATTTGTAGTTTTTTTACTTTTGAGGCACATGTCTCTGCTGGTTAGTACCCGAACAAGGAGACACGGATCTAGGAAGTCAGTGAAGCGGAAACCAAGGTAGGTTCGACAGCTTGTGGGCCGCGACATGCTCACTCACCCTCGGAAAGTGTAAAACCTCGAAACTTATGCAAAACTGATGTTTGACAACTTTCTTATACAACGCAGAGTCACAACAGCACCCGGTCTGTCAAATGCAGTCCGACAAATTTATCACGTGCCGGAGACAAAGAAGCTAATTATTCAGGCTCGGATGCACGAGCTCTTGCATCACCGCCAAACACGGCAGCTCCCAGCTCTGACAAAAAAGCACTTTTGCCATGTCTGACCCACTGTTGACCGGCGCGCGTAATATCCAGCTTTTTATCGGCAATCTGTCTATCGATTGATTATTACATTTATAAATTTCCATTTTTTATCGCCACCAAATTGGCGTCTCGGCATTACATAAAGTCTATTCATTCGAGGGACTGTGTCTTTGGAGCATGAAAAAGTAGTGGCAATGGCAGTTAATCAAGCGAGTGAAGGTGCAAAAAGGCATTAAAGTTTATGATCTGGCTTTCGCACGGGAATCGGGGTCAAGTGGGAGGGCGTGTGAAGCTTGACGGGGGCTCATGTGCGATTTCCTTTAAAGGCCAGTTTTTAAGGAAATTTGACAGTTTTTTAAAGTTTCCTGGGTTCCAGTTTTTGGGCTTTCTGAGGGTCTAATCTGATTCCAGGAGCCTACAGACTAGAAATCTGCTTTTAGACTGGTTGAAATCGGTCCACAAATGGAGCAAACTTGATCAGTTTCTGGGGGGGTGGGGGATGCTTTCTCGGGTTAATTATCAGACCGGGGGTCTTTCTTTATTATCAAGATTTTTTTCAAACGTCTTAGAAGAAGATTTCCTCAGACTGACAGAAATTGAGCCAGCAAAAACCTTGAAAGGTCGAGGGGTCGCAAAAAGCCGTAGAAACTGTCGAAGGGGCCCGAAGCGAGATAAACACCGTAAAAAACGAGCAAACCTTGAGAGGAGCAAATGTTTACATTATTCATTAGATAACCAGCAAAGCTCCAAGACAAATAGCTCCGTGAGGATGGAAAAGCAACAATGAAAGTTTAGCTCACGGTCGTGCCTCGGCCAATTAGTGACTTTCGTTTCTTTCGCAGCTCTCAGCTTCGATTGTCTGAGCTCGAGTACCTTTCTGAAATTACCTCATCTCCTGCCACAAACTTTTTCAATTAATAACGGGCCAAAAACGATTTCCCAGTGGGTGTCGACACGCACATGAACACGAAAACCTTCGTTCGCGCCAGACAACTGCTCTTTTATTACACCCAAAATGTTTACAAACAGCTCTGGGAGAGCCGAGACACACACATGCATTTCCTTAATCCGTAGGCGCTCAGCTTTGCCGTGAAATTCAATAACCTCGCGCGAGCAAATGTTAGGAAAACAACAACAATGTCGGGCTTGCTATCGTAAACATCCCGGACTCCATAACGCAGTGTCGCGTCGTCGGACGTATCACAAAAACTTTTGTGCAAGTCATGTAATTTGAATATTTACATTACGATGATTTATTGGACCACCCTCTGACTTTCATTTCACGTTAACTCGGATGCTGTGCAACATGCAGCTCTCACCGCGGTCTCTGGTGCAGTTGGCATTGAAAGGCGAGAGTGGGAGGGGGTATTTGCCTGGGGGTTATTCGGTTACAAAACTTGGAGAGTCTTTCTGGGACTGCTTAGAGGCTTTTGATAGCTCCAAAGGTTCCATTTGAACGGATCTCCATCTCGTAACATAACCTAGAGGCTTTTTGAGGGTCCCTTTGAGGCTCCATAGTGGATTGGGGATTTTTGAAAGACACTTTCTTCAGCTAGAAGGTCTTTTAGAAGTCAGGAGGTACCGACGGACGGATAAAAAGCCTCGACAGAGCCACGTCAGTCTCCATAGTGGATTGTGAATTTTTTGCAAGGCTACAGAGATTTTTTGGGAGAGAGCTAGGAGGACTTTTAGAAGTCAGGAGGTACCGACAGACGGACAAAAAGCCTCGACAGAGCCTCGTCAGTCTCCATAGTGGATTGTGGATTATTTTTTAGGCTTCAGAGATTTTTTGGGAGAGAGCTAGGAGGACTTTTAGAAGTCAGACGGACAAAAAGCCTCGACAGAGCCCCGTCAGTGCACCGCTTAAATAATAGTACATCATCGTGTCGTATTCAATAATCGTCTCACATAAATCAGCCCGCTAAAGACGCAGACCCGAGTCTCGATTTGCCAATTTCCGCTCACTTTCGCGCATGCATGCAAGCAAAATATTTGTTCAACAACACCGCTGGCACCCCAACTCATCTCTCTCTCACGCCCGCCTTTTATATTAATCAAGAGCGCGCGGAAAGTGCAAATGGAAAGGGAAATTTTGATTTGATGGCTGCTGAAAAATTAACAAGTGCTCGTCTGCACCGGATTAAAATTAGTTCCAGTCATCGTAAATGATGGGCCTGTATGTGCCTGCAGGTAGTCGATCTCGAATCAGACGCAAGAAATTGAATTACGTGATGGATTTATTATTCAATTTCGCTCTCGTCTCCGCTGCATCGGTTGCAGGGGTCATTGATCCTGCTGACCATGACTCAGGGGTAAAAAGATGGCATATTTGCGATTTAAATTAATTCAGGGCGTTCAAACTTTCTCTCATGAATGTTTGAGGAGCTTTGGAGTGTCTCTAGGAGTCCCAAAATTCACGCTTAATTGGTCAAAACCCCTCGACCTCCTCCCCAATCACTCGAGTCGCGCGAAACCCGATAAATACCTGTTCGAGCACGGCGAAAATAGAGTTGTTGAGGCTAAGTGGCCGTGTTAATTAACCGCCGCAACGGACGCCTATCATCGGTATCGGCGTTTTGTAACGCAACCCGATAAGATAAACACGACGATATGTAAGGTTGCTGATGTGAACCAGATCATAATGAAATTATGCAAAGCTGCGGTGTTCCTGCTCTGCTTTCATTCGAATTACGTGCGAGAGCCGTGGTCAAAGCCGGGAAGGCGAGAAAATTACCTAACTCTCAGTTTCAATGTTAGCATTTCGCAGCTCGGATTTAACTTATGCATCGAGGCTAGCTGCAGCCTTTCTCAGCTCGCCTACCATGTCATTATTGTTGCAGCGATTGGATTTATTTCCTCCTCACCGACACGACGACGACGATGTCGACGCATTGACATGCATTTTGAGCGACGAGATACGGAAAAAAGAATAAATTGCCAAGCGCGCGAAAAGAAAGAAAGACTTAATGACATGCGCGATGACGGAGCCGTGTTCCTTATTCCGCGCTGATGACTTTCCTCGTGCCTACATGGTCTTTCTGCAGATCTCGCGGCCACTGCGTGCGGAAAAGAGCTTCCTGGGGGTCTTTCTAGCTTTCTAGTTCGTAGGACACGTTTACTTAATTTCCTCAGAAATCTCCAAAGTTATGATAAAAGAGATCTCCTAGCCCTAGGTCTTCTTCTTCGAATATATGGCTCTGGGAGACCTCTTCACTCTCAAAATCCGATTTTGGCTCCTCCTCTTACAACCAGTATTACAAGTGTTACAAGTTCCCGAGATGTTTCCGGATTAGAAGCGACCCCATTAGCATTTTAGAAACCTAATTTGCCTAAAACATCTCTCGCTAGCCCAACCTCTCTGACAAACAGACCAAGCTAGGCCACTTTTTCGCACCCAAACAAATTTCCGATGAGCCAAAGTCGCATTTGCATTTTATGATTGTCTTTTTTGCGTTTGCAATTCAATTTCTCCGTTTATGATGGCGTTCTTCTGAAGACTCAGCCTCAGCATTTTCGCAACTTTCACTTTTCGTGTGTCACTCTGCTGCGTGCGCAACGCCATGCCCCAAAGGTGCAAATTGAATTGTCAATTCGCAATTACTTCTTTAATAGCTTGATGCATGAACCCCGGTCTATGAAGTGCATCAGGACCGATCTTGATTTGTTGTGATTTAACGCGATCGTGCGCATTTAATTATGATTTGCTTGCCATTGATTCAAGTTTATTTATTGCCTCATTTTTATGCCTTTTATGAGCGGATTGCGGACAGGTTTTTTACCATTTCTGGTTTTTTTCTTGCTATTGTTTTTCCTTCCTCGCCCCGTAAAGAGCTCCGAGTACGCTCGTTTATTCTTTCGGAATATTTATTGGTCAGGTTTTTTCCATTTACGGTCCGTGATTCTCGAGACTTTGCATCTCAACCAGAACTACTACCGTAGGCCGTGGGGCTTCCCTTTTGCAGCCAAGGATTGAGATACGTGATTTATGGTGCTCACGGTCGGGTGGGTCGGCTCTTGGGGGTGAATAATCAGCGACGTGAGGTGGGGATTTTTCAACACCTCGACAAATTTAATTATCTCCAACACGACTTTTTAACCTTTTTCCGTGTGAAACGTCAGATCGAATCTCGGAACACACGATTTATATGGAGCTACAGCGTTCCGTGAAGCCCACAGAATGGAATTCGAGCCCATTTCACGTTGCAGCCATTTCGAGTCATGAGCAGCGAAGAACCAAATATGCATATTATTTTAAAATAACAAAATTGTTGTAAGTGATTTTCGAACATATCCGAGCATAAATAATAGGCATAAGCTCCCAACACAAAACAAAGCTACTTTCTCCTGCTCTGCCCGTGCCATTATTATGTTGCTAACTACACACAACATACATATAAATAAATTGCAAGATCAGCGTGAGCCTGAACCGCGAAGCGCATTCTTGATATGCATGAGCAGCAACCGAATAACGAGCCACGAATTTCTGGGCTCGTACAGTAAATAAATAAAACCCACAAAATCGTATTAACCTAATTGATCCGATACACTGGCTCGCCGGCTCTGTCTGTCGTCGTTATCACTTCCTCAAAAGAAACTCGCTCGCTCGCTCTCTGAACCGTGATGGGCGAAAACCGAGCCAATTTGCGGCGCACTCCGCGTTTATAAGCAGCTCACACTCGATGCAAATTGCGAGCCTAATGAACACGGTGATTGATTAATTTGAGATCAAGAGGCCTGAACTTTGAACGGGGCTGACGTCACTTCTTACCGTGTTGGGGTCGGGTATCCAAGTGTGGCGGATCTGGAAAATAAAACAAACAAAATATTAGGTAATAGTTCAATTCCTTTTTAGCAATTTTTTTTTCAAAAATGGGCTTTTTTCCACAGTTTGCAATTTAAGCAATGATGTCCCAATTTGGAGGCTTATAGCTCCGAAACCAAAGGTCAAACGAGCCTGAAAAGTGTGTCAAGATTCCAAATCGAAAAAAAATTTTTTTGTCTCCTCTTTGGCTCCTCTGAGCCTCCTTCAGGCTCCTCGTTGGCTCCTTCGCATTTTTAAAGTGAGTGGCCTAAAAAAAGTCAAGGAGAAGCCAGGGAGGATCCCTCGGAAGAGCAAGGGGGAGCCAAGAAAGAGCCTCGGAGGAGCCTTAGAGGAGCTTCTAAGGAGCCAAGGAGGAGCCAGAGAGGAGCCAAGGAGAAGCTTCGTAGGGGCCAGGGAGGAGCCTCGGTGGTTACTTTGGCTATTTGTTTATCAAATTAAATACATATCGGTTCACTAGTTTTTAGAATAGGGTCTAAAAGGTCTTCTAAAGATCCTCGAAGAATATCTAAAACCCTTTTGAAAGACCTCCAAAGTTTCCTTGGAGTCCTGAGAGGATTCTCCAGATCTTCCAGAAAGACTTTTGAAGGTTTCTGAGATGTGTTCTGGGGCCTTCTTCCAAAAATCCCAAGAAGATCGGACGAGTAGTTAGAAGACACCTTAACCTTGTCTAAAACACCACATTCGGACAAACGATTTCCCATGAACTTCAGTGAACTTGTCGCCAAAGTGAAAACGACAAACGATTATCGCGACCGCCAGCACAAAAACACTGATCCGAGGAATGATCGGAATGCCAAGTACCCAATAGTGGCAGTTTAATGAGACGTTCAAACAATTCCTATTGAAATATTTGAATGTGTATTCTGAGTTCATCCACTCTGCGGCTTCTGCTCGCACTCCAAATCCCACAACATCGAATGCCCATTGTGCGAGATCTCCGCTAATGCCAACGCAAACATCATACTTGATATGCTGCGGCGCAATAAAAGTTTTCCAAAGCTCGACTGCGGGATGATGAACGGCCGCCATCATCGGAGGCTTAATTACTTTACGACGCGGCTATTTGCATTTGTTTGGACGTGCATAATTGCATCATGTCGATAAATAATGATGATGGGCAAGCAATCACGGGCCCGGCCTCTCGCATCACCGAAAATGTATCAAATTTTATGCTCGCGAAAGTTGCGTAAGCGCTTTTCACTTTCGTTTCCTCGTTAATTTGCGGCTAGCACACTGAATTTACGCTTGTTGAACGTCCATTATTCGGCGTGGTGTGTCGCGCCCGCCAAAACGTCGCATGTTTCCAAGTCGAGACGACCGTAAAATTAAAACTTATCCGTGATATGCTCGTGTCGTGTCATGTCGTGCTTTACGATCGCCGCGAGAATCGAGAAATACGCGACTGCACGCGAAAATAATCAATTTTTAGCCGCTTTTATTGCCGTGCAACAGCTTCAGCTAATACATTTTTGGGGATTATTCTAGGGGATTTGTCTAAAACTGTAATCAGAGGTCTCCAAGAAGCTTCGACAGGTATGACTCAAAATATCGTTTTTTTTTTTTATCTCAAGAGATTAAAAGAAACCCTTAGAAGAAACCCTGTAACAAAGGCCGTGTTTAAATTCGGGCACTTTTATTTTCGGGGACCCCCTTCTCTACACAATAATTTGTAGGATCTTTTATGTCGAAATTATAAAAATTTTCTTTGAAAAATTTATGAAAAACTAATGAGGGAAAAATATGATAGTTCTGAAGCTTTTTAGAAAAATTTTTAGGAGTAATTTAAAATAAGAAAGCCAAATTTTGAAGCTCCCTTTAGAATCGAATCATCAAAACTAACAACTGAAATCCCTCTTCAGCTTTCTATTGTCGAAATAGAATTTTAAAATGGCCTCTAAAATGATTAATTTATACTTCTTAGAGGTTACCACAAGATTTGGGGGACCCCTTTAATTTTTTAAGAGACCTGACTCAAATAAAAACACCTAAGAAGAAACCCTGGAACAAAAGAAAGCTTAGAAGAAGCCCGAATTTTCCACGCAAACCACAACAACCAAACATTCCTCAAGTGTCTTGCCCCCTCAAATTGGCTGTGATGAATGTGTGATTAAACGAATTACCCAAAGTGGAAAATGCGGTCTATATACGGAGTCCAAGTCATCAGCAGCTGCTGCCAGAGTCGAGAAAACATTGCAGCAATTGCGTGTGGGTTATAATAAGAGTCGGAGAAATGAAAGATAGAGATTGCTTATTACTATTATACAATTCAGACCGAAAGACACACGATTTATGGTGCGATGCTTATAAATGCACTAAATAATAAGGCTAAATGAAAAACGCATGTTCCACAGACAGTATTTTTATTGCCGTAAATTATGGTCCCTCGTCTTGGATCGCAAGAAGATGGGCATGTGATGAAATGTGTGCCCGAAAAGAAGTCAAAATATTATTGCAGCTTACGGAACTGGGTTAGAAGATGATCGCTTATTGGCGTCCGAGACTTTCTTTTTCTACGTTAAGACAATATGCGGGGACTTGGCAGAGATAAGGTTTATAACGTCTCATGGGCCGTTTCGTTCGAATGTAGGTCGGCGCGTTAGACATTGGGGAGTCAATATTTGTCTTTATGATGGATTGTTTTCGAGCCTCAAAATTTTAGAATTGGAAATTTATCGTCACGTTTCTAGCGGCTTACTCTGCCTATTACTTTGTCACTCCACAGCCAGCCTTGACTAACTGCAAACGACGGAGTCTTGACACCTCTCACTAACCAGGCTTATTCATTTTTATCACGTCTGCCGCCGCATCTCGACGTATCTCCCCATACATGGCAAATCCAATTAATAAATTGTAATGGAAAATTCGCATCTGATTGAAAAATTGTCCCATCGCGAAGAGCTGGCAGGTACCTGAGCATTGCGCATTTAATAGAAAGTGCCTCCTGCAACTTTCTTCTGCGCGCGAAATGGAGAAAAGCGACAAAACGTTATTTATACGTCATTTAATGCCACTTTAACCCTTTTGTCATGTACGTCCATCCTTCAGAGCGCGCATTTATGCATTTCTCCGGTTGCATAAGGTTCTGTCAGCGCTCTGACGTGCCGAAAATTCACGTAACCCCTCACTTTTTCGGAGGACTGGGGGACCGCCCGGAGTCACACGCACTGAGACGTCGATGTGCGGCCGACGACTGATAAGACGAGAAACTGCAAATGGCGATAATGGCCAAACAAAAAAACCTATCTATCTGGATTTGTATGGCCCGAGGCATCGACTTGCTTGCGATGGAGAAAAATTTTAAACGAAACTGAAAGTGCAATAAATCGAGCAATTACAGCTGCTGCTCTCGTGGAAAGCAATTAAAAATGATCCGACTCCGGAGAGGAGTTCGGAGTGACTCCAATCTCGGCCTCCTTTATATTAATATTTTATTGCTCTTTTACGACTACAATGAGCCTCAATTTGACTTGAGCATGCACAAAATGTTTCCGACTCGAGAGCCAAGAAATTTATTAATGCACAAAAGAAAGCATGGTGTAAGACATCAAGCACTTTGCCCACATTCCCAGTGGCTCTGCTACACCGAGATTGCATAATCCCGGACAGGCAGCTTCATTGTTGTGCTGCGATATTAAGTGGTGCTAAATAATTTCCGGGAGACGATGGATCTCGGATTAATTTACTTTCAATTAGCTCGGCGTTATGTGGCGAAATTACGGCTGGCTTTTTATGTAAGTCGCGGGCTCTCGGCGTAATTAAGAGCAATCATGACCGGAGCATGACCGGAGGTCTGTCTGACCTTAAGGCCGGAAAACGGGAATTAAGTCTCTTTTTCAGCAACCTTCAGTTGAAATTCTGACTCGCATTTCCATAAGTGTTAGTTAATCCGAAGAAGAGCGAAACAATAACACATCAATCACTGCAGCGATTATGACAACGCAAGTACATTATTAACATATTATCGGCATGCCACATCACTCCATTGTGTGAGCAGCAGCTCGTCTCTTCCCCGTCGCGATAATCATATGCTGCGTTATTTATATCTCGGGCTTCCCCGTCGCTACCTCATTTGGGGCAATCCTTTGAGTTCACAGCGATGTGCATAATAATTACATTATCTAACCGCTTCAATTGACGCGTGTGCCCGCCAATCGTCATGCTCGGGTTGCCAAACGCACTCTCGTTGCTCTTTAAATGGCCTTTAAATGGCTCCGATGCAAACATAATCGGCTTGTAAAGAGACAACGAGACGTGGGTGTGAATGTTGGTAAACACGGGCAAGGTTACCCTCTGCTCTGGGGGTTTCTGGACCCGATTTTTGAGGTCTTGGGTCCTCACACTTTCTGCCCACACTGTGATTTCTATATCTGGTCTAGTCAATCGACGCGGCTGGCTACCGCTCGAATACTAATTTCGGATATGCGCGAGTGTGTGATCTATTTTTAAGACCGTGGCGTGCTACACCAAATTACGCGAGGCCCACTCGTAATTGAATCAAGGTTCGGTGTCGAACGCATAATTCAGTGGTCAAATTTGCTTTCACGCTTCGACGCCCGCCGCTCGCCGCCATTCTTCGGCTGCCACACGTGTTTCGGATTTTAATTTATTTCATTTTTATTCGTTTCCAATTATCTAATCGGTCTTAGGGCAGTCAACGAACTTTAAGAACACATTCTTGGGTAACAAAGAAGCTCACTCGGATTTATGCTTCGCTGATGGAGAAACTATCGCCATAGTGTGTGTCGAGTAGTTCGAACACCCCAGTGTGGCCCATCCAAAAAGATACTCGTCTAGTGCGTTCCAGATGTGAAGAGTACTTGGCCATTAATGATGTGCAAACATAATCGAGAATGGCGGGACTCGAAGATCAATAGCGAAAAAAATATTAAAAATTGCAGACTTCAAATGTTCCACATCACTCCATGACAGTTTGAGGTCGCAATCTCTCTCTCTATCTCGCAGCTTCATGCGTGTCTCGACTGACAAGATCACAATTGCGGGCTGATCTTAAGCATATTACATGTTTGTGCTATTCAGCGCGATTTTCCCCGCGCCTCAATGGCTCCAATCACCGTCATCGTGTCTCTGAACCTCGGGCTCCGCTTTTAATTCATTTCGCGTGTTCGACTGTGGAAGTGATAAAGAATTCCCGATTAGAAACGCATGCGGAGACGCAAAGAGAGGCAGACTTAACGACGCTCTGAACCTCAGCTCTGTCGTTTCCGTCTTGTTTTAGTGTTTTGGCCCAGCTTGGAGCCAATATCTGGCCCACCGTGCGTCGCGTCCCACTGCGACTACAGTTAGTCGTCATGACGATGCAAATGAGGCGTACCTCACCCCAGTTATTTCCTCAACTGTGATCTCCACGAAGATCTTAATGAGTTAATGAAAAGGTAAGCTTTTGGCCTAATGAAGAAGCCCAAGCTGCTGACTTTAATTGAGACCTGCCACTAGCCGTTTAAGCTCTCACCTCACGTCGATTCGCGGAAGATACAAATTGCTTCTCTATCTTTGCCTCTCCATTGTGCGTCGATTTAAATTGTTTAAATTGCTTCTTCCAATTTGAATGTTTCGCACACTCGTTTAATTATCGAATCGCGAAAGCAATGGAGCGTTCAAGTCCGATTACAAATAGGGGGAAACACACATTCTTTCCTGGGTGGAACCAGAAGAGGTTTTTAGGGGAGTAACGATTCGAAGAAAGAAAAAGAGGAGTAAATTTTTTAAAATTTTTTTTGTTCCATGATCGGTTAGTTTTTTCAACACCAACAGCATACTAAAATTTTAGCTAAATCTGATGAAGCATTCAAAAGTTATGGAGCTAGAACTACTGGACCGAAAAACCCCTTCCTCTTGAAACCCACCTCTGGCACACCAACTCGCTCATTTTCGCACTTACTCACGTATTCGCGATCATGAGAAACAACCCAGCTGTGCTAATGAGCGACCCCAGACGGTCCCGAGTGGAAATCAGCAATTTAGGCGTGGTTCACTCAGCAACGGAATCGCAACACAGAAGACCCCCGAAGACCTTCAACTTCGCTCCTATTTCGGGCCCCATCGTGCACACATGTGAATGGAGACTCTGTTTCGCGGTAACACTTACTTGCTATATGGCATCATTAATCACGAAGTGGGGGACATGTACGTGTTTAAGGCGAAAATGCGGTTTTTTTGGATGACCGCAGCGAAAAAAAAAGTGGGTAAGACAATGCACGAATTACCTGCGACACAAAAAGCAACTTAGGCCCGCGAATGACGGTGATGAATGGGAGCGCTGCTTTGCTAATTATTGCGTGTGTTACGTACAGGATGGCGACCCAATTTAGGCTAATCAAGGCACATGTCAATAACCTCCCACATCTCCCCCAGTTCCGAGAACGAATTTATCTAATCTTAATAAGAGCATTTTAGTGCATTCAGTTCACTTGTCACCATTTATCTGGATGTCATCGCGTACCACGTAAAATGAATACGAATTGCAGTTATATCAATTTACGACACACATCTTGACTCGACTTGACTCGTACTGGGAACTAGAAACGAGATCTAGCACCGCAGACGAGACGCAGCAATCAGATCAAGTGGATTAGCCAACTGATTGGTCCTCAAGGAGACTCCCAGGGGCACGTCTGTGGGAGCTAAAATATTTACATTTTATTTAAGGGTCTGACCCAGTCACCTCCGAAGGTCGCTCTACTTGGAGCTGATAAACTGCCCTGCAGCAAGTCCATACGAGTAAACACGTTTAATCATGACACCCAGCTGCCCGAAAGAGATGGCGTGAAAGGGCCCGGCTCGCAGCAGTTTCGGGCGGTCCAGCAAGATCATGACCGGAATGAGCATTTTCCTCTCCATAGGCGTCATCTCGAACCACCTCGTCTTGTACAGCGCAGACTTTAGCTGGGCATATTTCGCCATGAGCTCCTCATTCTTCACGATGAGCGCCATGAAAGGGACTATTGCGGTACCCGAGATGACAGCAATGAAGAGCTTCTCGATGTGGTGGAAGAAAATGACGTAAACCATTGTCAGGATGCTGTAGCAGAGGACCTCGAAGGTCATGACGGGTCCGAGAGTGATGCTCTGCAGGTCCTCCTGAGCCCGAATCAGCGAGTTGTGGAGCTGGACGATCTGCTTCGAGGTGATTTTCATGCTGTTATGGGAACGAGAGGGGTTGAGCCGCTGTACAAGGATGTCCAGGATCTCCAAAACCAGGAAAAAGTGCTCGAAAGTGACCAGGATGATGGTGAAAACGAGGCACTCGGACAGCAGCAGGACGAAAACGGTGATGTGGAGGTTCACCATGCCAATGAGGACGTTGAACCAGAGCTCTCTGCCAGGCCATGCGACGCCAAAGGGAGTGGAGGGCGTGAAGTACCCGTTCCAGGCGCTACAGACGGTCATCTGGATACAGCTGCCAGCGATGATGGCGATGGGGAGGAAGAAAACCCCCTTTCGGAAGATGTCTTTGGACTTCTGAAGGGTTTTGAGAAGCTTCTTCTTGATGTGAGGGGCATCAAAGGCGAGGTAGTGCAGACTTCCACACCACTTCAGAATGCCCTCGTACCTCCTTTGGGCCCTGAAGACTAGGAGCAGATTCAGGGCGAGAGTGGCGATCGAAAACAGGTCGAATGCGAACACTATGGCGTCGGCTTTGCTGTCTTTCATGATTCCAGGGAGCAGTATGAGGTTGTTCACGATGATCATGAGGATGTTGAGGACCAGGAACCAGAAAAACAACTCTTCTTTCTTGGTTTTCGGCCTCCCCGGGGGGTTCTTGAGGGGCAGGAGACTCGTAGCGAGATAATACGTTTGCCAGATATCCAAAAACACCATCTTAGTAGGCAACGACACGACTGGGTTCCGCGAGCTTTGGGCTACTTCTGATGACTGAACTAGTGACTGCCGTCAAGGGTGAATTATTGATGAGAAATCGGTCAATAAGTTTAACCCAGCGAAATTATAGTTATTTTGAGTCGGGATCCAGGAAAAGTGGTGGAAATAATTTCGAGGTTCATGGACAAGTGGCCCTCAAACGAGACTTTCCAAGACCCACTCCAGGCCAACCGCAGTCCGGCCAGTCGCTTATCTGCAATCGCAACAACAGCATTAGAAATTAACCTTTGTGTAATTAAAGTTTGAACACGACTGCGGCGACGTCGACGGCCTCCTCGACTTTCGAGTCTAGTTTCTTTCTGCTTTTGTGTTACCTCGGTGCTCTTTAACAGTAGCCGAGCTAAATAAACGTTGTCAATAAAATCGTGCTTGTAAATGGAGTGGCCAATATGTACTTGTTCGCTCCATATCGTCGTTATCTGCGATGAGATTCAACATTTACACGACTTTATGACGATCAAGGGTCCAGAGGCGGACCTTAGCCGTGTTTCTGCGATGAACCAGCGACTACCAGTTGCGTCACTGCCTCGGAAATCACGATATCCACGCGGCAATTTGATAAAGAGTGTGTTGGAAATTGCCGGTCAAAGGTTGTGTGGCTCGATCAATGGCTGATTATTTCCTTTTGTGTGAATGATGTTGTAAAACAGCTCCCCCTGCTCCCATCACTGCAAACATAAATCACGCTATTCCCGGAGCCGCAATTTCGCACATTCGCTGATTAGCTGATATTGACCCTAAACGAAGCCGTGAAATTGTGCCACTTTTCGAGGTACTACACAGCGTCAGCAGCAACGACGAAATGCATCGCATCTCGGGGAGTGAGAGTATGCGCCATAAGTGGGTCAAACGCGAACACATAAAATTTTATAATGGAATACACGAGATTCAGTACAATGCGAGATAAAAAGGAGAAAAACGATGGAAATAACAAAACTTTTACCAAAATGTTTCATGCTGCGGTTCAGTCGGTGGCTATTCTCTTGTCAATGGGCTTTCTGTCTTTGTTTTCTTTCGCATTCATCTCGCTTTCAAGAAATCCCGGCGACAAAACGTACTTTAGCACCCAGATCACGACAAGCCGGGCTCATTACCGAGTCTCATTAGTCCCCTCCCGCCGTCTCGCGACTCCCACGGGCACCTCTCTCCGGAGTTTCGTTCACTAGGAAGCCAGGGTCGGGAGAGCGGCAAAAACTCCACCGGCCTATTCATCATAGCTCTCATGAATCATGACCAGAGCGAGTTTTTATATGTAAATACATAAAGCATATGTAAATGCATATTTTGGACGTTAGGGCATATTTTAGGACGAAGGGGCATATTATATTTTTTTAATTTTAATTTGCATATTTTGAGATTATTTGGCATAAAATCAATATTTTATTTATTGTATTCTATTATTTTAAGGCTTTTTCGTTAATTTGTAAGACTTAATTGAGTCCGGGGTCAAACTCTAATTTTGGTTAGACCATCTGGGCGCTTAAAACGTCAACGGCAATTTGATTTGGTTAATTTGTTTACATTAATTGCAACTTCAGCCTGATTGCGAGCTCAATAGTCAAGCTTGAAACTCAAGGATTGCCTTTAACTGAAAGAGTCGCAATTTACGAGAATGTACAAAAGTCTTTGGCAGTGATGGCAAACACGGAGTTCTTAGCAAAATTGAAAGCCGTAAACGATCGTTATCCTGGCCTTAAAGCAATTCTCACAATTAGAGATATCTTAAATGGTAATGGTGGAAATAACGAAGGTGACCAATTTGTTGAAAAGCTTTCTCCAAAGGAGTTATTGAGGTTTAAATATGCTCCGGTAACATCTGCAGACGTTGAGAGATCTTTTTCAACTTATAAAATTGTATTTTCTGATCGTCGACGATCCTTCACATTTGAAAATAAAAAAAAACATGTAATCGTCAGCTGCAATAAATTACATTAAAGGTTTTAAACAAAGTATTTTTCGGACTTCTTTATTTTGCTGTTTTTTGTATTGTATCAGTAATTTTTTAAGAGCATATTTAAGGGCATATTTGGCTAATTTTCAGGCCTTTTTTTAGCGCTATTAATGAATTTTTCAGAGCATATAAAAACTCGCTCTGATCATGACATTTACCGTTCATAATCTTTTAATCGCGCAAGACTACGACTTGTTTTTGCGCTTGCTTACCATTCTGGAGATAAATTTCTACAAGATCATTAACCTCTCTCTGCACATAATCTCGAATCGATATGAGCATTTGCATAAAATGTAGGGGAGTTGAGGCTCGGGACGTGATGCCGGGCAGGGTTTCTAGATGTCACGCTGACACGCAAGTACTCTCGCGATGAAGAGGAGGTGAGTCATCCTGCTCGCAAAAAAGGGGTGCAAATAGGCCTTTTCGGAGCGTAAGAATTTTTTCTACCTCCTTTTTAGCACATTTTTTTTTTCAAAAATGTGCTTTTGTCCGCGGTTTGCCATTTAACAATGATGTCCCACTTTGGAGGCTTATAGCTCCGAAACTAAAAGTCAAAAGACCCAAGTCAAACCAGTCGAGTAGAAAGTGTGACAAGATTCGAAATCGAAAAAAAAAATTTTGGCTCGGAGGACCCCAGAGGAGCCCGGAGGACCCCTGAAGGACACCCGGAGGAGCTCGGAGGACCCCCGGAGGACCCTCGGAGGACTCCCGGAGGACCCCCGAAGGAGCCTCGGAGGACCCCCGGAGGACCCCGGAGGAGCATTAACATTACCCCAAAAACCCTCAACTTTGGAAGCTGATTGCGAGGCTCTCAGGATGTTGTTTTTGGCAAGCTATAAGATTCCAGAATCCTCGGAGCCTAAAAAATTTGCTGGTACCATATTCGACCCCCTTCATGGCCGGGGAGAACCGGAAATAGCGAGAATGTCGAGGCGCCTCCAAAGGAAAAATCAATTAAAATCACGAACTTTGGAGGCAGATTGCGCGGATTCCAGGTGATTATTCAAGGCAAGTCGTAGCATTTTGGAATCCTTGGAGCCTAACAAATCTACTGATACCACTTTTGTCCCTTTTAATTCATTATTTTTGAAAAAAATGTGCTTAACTTGGCATTTATGCAAGTTTCTTTAATTTTTTTTCATTCTGGTTCATTCATTCTGCTGGTCTCAAATGGGTTAAGATTTCCAAAAGACAAACAGAAGCCCGAAATAGAGTTTTTTTTTGCAAGTCGTCTCACCCGCAAACGACGAAAACCTGCTCAGACCGGAAGTTCAGCATATCATTAACGAGTATTATTTAATTTAATATTCAAACATTAAAGAGCTTGCGTAAAAGGAGGGACTGCAAAGACACCAGAATGCAAACAGCGAAACGCGAGGAGCACAAAAATGGGAAAAGAAGAAAGAAAGAGTGCAACGTTATTATGCACCAATTGCTTCACCACGCACATGCATCTCTCTCTCTTCGGAGACACAAACTCGGCAAAGGCCCTCGAGCTCTTCCGTCAACCGAAACTTGCGGACAGACGGACTGCCTGGAGCTCTTTTCTCCCCCGCTTGGATTCGCCTCAAACATGTTTCATTTGCTTTATCTCTGCTTATTCATCATCAAACTTTTTCACTCGCCGTTTAAACTTCACGATTTTAGCCTTGATCATTTAGTTAAATGGCCCAATGGGCACACTGCTGGCCGCGTAGCAAAAAGTCGGAACCAGCGAGGCTCGAAGATCATGGGAAATGTTTGTGGTTCTGGAGAAAAGTCGTAAAAAGCATAATTACAAGACTCACCGCCGTTCAATCCAGTTCTGCTCTCCGACAGCAAAAACAGCAAAAATTAACAATAATTGAACCACCTCAATTAGAGCACTATTCAAAATGATCAAGATTTTTGTGTGTATTTTCAACCAAATCCACGGACAAAGGCACTTTTATTTCGCGGACTTTTTCGCATGTGAATTGCAGGCTTCAATTTTGTCACTTGATATTCTTTGTTGACGAGATCGTTACAAAACACCTTCTGAATAAATTAGCTCACGAATCACTTCACTCTATTTCCGGCTCTGGACTTCACAGCAACTCAAAACAAAGTATTTTTATATTTTTTCGGAGGAAATGAAGCCCGTTTTCTGTCAAAAATACAGTAAAATCCGAAATCAGCCGCGGATCTCGAGACACGTCCACTTCACTCGACTTTTCAAACGTAAATAAACCCGACTGTTGTTTGTTCGTTGTTGTTGTTTTCAGATCCCTCTCGCGGAAACAATCGCCATGTGTCTATCGTCTTTGAAGTCTCCGTTGAGCCTTGCCGCTAGTTCGTGGCGCAGCCAATCAGCTGATCGCCTCAATCAAAAGCAAAGCGCCGCCTTAAGTATTCGTAAACAAACGAGAGCATCACACTTTTGTTAGTTTTTCTGCGTAAAAAGAGCTTCTTTGCAACTATTTTCGTGTTTTCTCTCTTCCGTTCGTATCAATATCGCACCACGACTTGAAAACTTGGAGGGAAAAGTGGCAAAAGTCGAGAAAAATGCCGAACAGTGATTCCGGTAAGTGCGTGCTTGAAACTTGAAGCCTTCACTGAAATATTTTTGGGTTCCCACAGATGAAGGAAGTCGCAGCAGAAGCCGAACCCCCACAGCTGCTCCGACGCCCGGTTTCTCGCTAGAGCACCACGATCCCCGTTCCCGGTCCAACAGTCGGGAAAGTCGGCGCTCTGGCTCCGGGTCTCGGGCTTCCCGAAGCAGAAGCGGTTCTCGCAGTGGCTCCCAGCGGTCCAGAAGCGGGTCTCAAAGGTCCCGAAGTGGCTCCCAAAGGTCCCGGAGTGGCTCCCAAAGGTCCAGAAGTGGCTCCAGAAAGTCCAGAAGTGGCTCCAGAAAGTCCAGAAGTGGCTCCAGAAGCCGCAGTGGGTCTCGTCATTCCGGGTCTCGGAGCGGATCCGCAGGCTCCAAACGCTCCAGAAGTCGTTCTCCTCGCAGTCGGTCAGGCTCTGCAGTCTCCAATCGCTCCGGGTCCAAGGCGGGGTCTCGAACTCCCAGCGGATCGAGAAAAAGCTCCCCGGCCAGGTCTCGAAGCGGCTCTCCAAAGTCCGCGGAAAAACGCAAGAGAGCCGTGCTGTCAGACTCCGGGTCCGATGCCGAGCCCAAGAAGGCCCCGAAGAAGGCGTCTGGCATCATCGACAGCGATAGCGAGCCCGAGGCGGAGGGGGAGGAGAACAAGGATGGCATCACTGCAGACGCCATCTTTGGAGACGACGTGAGCGACATCAGCACGGACAACGAGGGGAAGGGCAAGGAGGACGAGGAGGAAAAGGACGAGCAGAAGGACCAGCGGCGCTCCAAGACCCCCGAGAGAGCGAGGAGGTCGCGCTCCAGAAGCCGGTCCAGCAACGACCAGGACTTTGAGAGGGTCTACCAGCACCTCAGCGATGAAGATAAGCAGCCAGAAGCGGAACCAGAGCCAGTGCCCGAGACACGAATCGACGTCGAGATCCCCAGGATCGTGACCAACCTCGGCCGGGACATCCACTTCGTGAAGATGCCCAACTTCCTGTCGGTGGAGACGCGGCCCTTCGACGTGGACACATACGAGGACGAGATTGACGAGGAGGACGTGATGGACGAGGAGGGTCGGCAGCGTCTGAAGCTGAAGGTCGGGAACACCATCCGGTGGAGAGAGACGTTCGACAAGGAGGGCAAGCTCAAACGGGAGTCTAACGCCAGACTCGTCAAGTGGTCGGATGGGAGCATGAGTCTGCATCTCGGGAGCGAGATCTTCGACGTGTACAAGCAGCCGCTGACGGGCGACCACAACCACCTCTTCATCCGGCAGGGGACGGGTTTGCAGGGCCAGGCGGTGTTCCGGAGCAAGCTCACGTTCCGTCCGCACTCGACAGAATCCTTTACGCACAAGAAGATGACAATCTCGCTGGCAGACAGGTCACAGAAGACGAGCGGTATCAAGATCCTGACGCAGGTGGGCCACGACCCGGACGCCGATCGGTACTCGAAGCTCAAGTCGGAGGAGGAGAAGCTGCGACAGGCGATGCGAGCGAAGGCGGGGGCGCACCACAAGGCGCCAAAGAGGAGCTCGAGCGCCGCCAACGCCTCGTATCGGGACCACGACGACGGCTCGGATGACGAGGGGGCGATCTCGATAGCTGCCATCAAGGGGAAGTACAAGAAGGACAAGCAGAAGCAGAGTGCCTCGGCCATCTACTCCAGCGACGAGGAAGGCTCGGACATAGACTCGCGTCGCAAGAAGAAGCTGAACAAGGGGAAGGCGTTGCGCGCTCTGGAGGACGAGGACGGGGCGTCGAGTCACTCGGGGTCGGGATCCGGCGGCGACAAGACCGGCACGGAGCACTCTGGAGACAGCGAGGGCGACGGCAGTGGTTAGAGAGCTCTGTAAACTCGTTTCGTTCAATAAAACCCTCATTTCAGCCCACAGAGGTGTGTTCTAGAAAGTCTAAATATTCTTCTAAATATTTAGTCCCTCTTTAGTACCTCCTATACTTCAATATTAAATATTGAAGCGTTTCAGAAAATTGCCAGATTAACATTCTAGGCTTAACTTCCCCAGCCATCTCGCTAGAATCGCCAATGAGGGAGGGTGGCCCCTAGCGCTAGCCTGAGTCTCTCCTAAAAATATCTAAAAGTTAAGGGGGGCTTGAGTTGAGCAAATCTAAACGAAAAACTTTGAATCATTTAAGAGTTCCAAACCACACATGACAGACCTGAATTGGAAGGACAGACAGACAGACAGATGGAGGTGAATATTCTCAAAAGGTTCAAAATACACTGAAAATAAGCAGACTTGGAAAAGAGGGCCTTTATTGTTCAAAATAACTCACAATTCAATATCTCATTTCTTGGATTTTTTTTTATCACCCCCGCAGATTTGGCAGGAAGTATCGCGATGCTCCTGGGATGCTGTGTAGCCTTTCTGGAATTCCGAAACCTTTGTCCTCCTCTCGCTCATCAGAAATTTGTCAGGCCTCGAGCTTGACTCATCTGTGTACGGTGTTTCAAAAATTACAGAAAATACCGACGAGTTAGGTGGTTTAGTATAAGACATGGTTCTCAGATGTCCTCTTCCGCCAAAAGCGATACTTTAACTGCGTGAGTGTTTCGCCGGGTCTCCCATAAATACCCCAGGTTCGAACCGCATTGGAATGCGTCCATGGTCGTTACCCGATACTCCGAAGATCATTGTCAATGAAAGAATTCCGATGAGCAAAGTACGAAGGTATTTTATTAAAATCAACAAATTTACTGCTTGAAGGGCGGCAGTCCCTCTGGCAGAACAGTCACGGGAAGCTCGCTCTTGCCAGTCTCGTGCAGCACCGTGATCTTCAGAGACTTGCTGGGCGGCATCATGAAGCGCAGCTTGACGTTGAAGGCCAGGGTCTCGCCGGGGTCGATGGTGCCCTCGCTCGGAAAGACTTCCAGCCCATCCACAAAGTCCGTGAAGATCTCGAATGTCTCCGCCTTCTTCGACTCGCTGCTGATGTAGAACTGCTTCGTGCAGCACGGGACCAGGGAGAGCTCTTTCGGGCTCAGACTCAGCACTGGGACGCTCTCGGGCTGCGGCTCGACCATGATCATGCTCTTGAAGTTGATGGTGGTGTCGGGGCTGTCTAGGGTCTCGAAGCTGTCGTCGGAGAAGCGCGCCAGGGTCACGTCGATCGTCTCCTCCGTAAAGGTCTCGAGAAGGTCCGAGACGATCTGGAGCGAGTCGTCCTCAAACCTCGCTACCTCCTGGTCTCCCTCGGTCGCGGACTTGAGGAGCTCCGAGATGTTCGGGTTCTGAGAGATACTCTCTACGACTCGCGGGTTCACGGTGCGGGAGAGACCGCTGAGGCACTTTTTGATTCGCAGACGGGTCACGTTGTCCCCCATGATGCAGCAGATCGAGAACATCTTGATGATTCGGCCAATCTAAAAGAAGTAACTTTCATTCAGTTGGGTGCAGAAATCGTAAGTAATTTTGCACACGACAGCATATTTGGGACGTAAAGCTGGGTTTCACTGTACTTTTTGGTATATACGTTGCAACGCTGGGAATCACAACGAAGGGTATTGACCTCGTTGGATGCGTTTAAAGGCCTCATTTTCTTTAAACACTTTTGAAAAAGCTAAACCTTTATTAAGCCGTTGATCCGAACCTACTTCTGCTTTCACTTAAATGTCCGTCCGTCTGTCTTTTGGAGCATGGATTTTTTTTCACCGTAAAATGAAATTCTATCATTTATTAAAATGTCATGCCTTTTCCTACAAAAAGCCCTATAACTGAGCAACCGGAAAAGCTGCAGAAAATTTTATTGAAACGATAAATTATGTGACATTATTTGTTAATTTTATGTCCATTTAACTTGTCTGTGCTTTTGGAATAAACTTTTATCTTTTGTCGAAGTAAAAAACGTCCTTAAACTTCGTATCGGTCATCGAATTAGGACTTTTCCACATAGGGTCGAATCATTATGGGAGTTTTGGGACATAGGAAAATGAGCCTCACCTGCTTCCTCGAGATCTTTGCCAGCTCGTCCCTTCTGAGCTCGAAGCTGACAGTCACCACGACGTACTTCTTGGGTGCCACGACGACGCAGCTGGGGCTCACCGAGACGGCGCACCGGTCAAACGTCTTGCTGATACTCCGAAGGTCCGGGATGAAGAGCGCAAAGCCCTCCACGTTGCCGTGATTGTAGACCATGAGGTGGCGCTGCGCCGACGTGCTGAAGTCCTGCACGCTTCCCATATCGACGAAGGGGTTGCCGCTGAGAGGGCTCGAGATGTCACCCCCTAGCTCCAACATGGCTTTGCCCCCATACGCGAAGAGCTGGATCTGGCTCTGTCGCTGGCTCGGGCAGCTCAGGGGTGGCTCGAGAACAATGAGGCCAATCGCTGGTCCGATAACAGTGGGATAGAAGCCAACGGTCACGGAGCGTGTCTCGAAGGGCTGGAAGGAGAGGATGGTGGAAGACTCCTCCGGGATGAGCTGGAACCCGGGACCCGAGACCGTCATGCGGAACGTGACCTTCTTGTTCACGAAGTTCTTGAGCCTCAGCTGGAGAGCCTTCTGGGTCCGGAGCTTGACGCAGCCCCAGGAGAGCTTCAGGTGGCTGGCCTTGATGGGGAACGCCTCAGTGTTGTGGCTGAACTCGCTGGACGTGCTGGCCTGGGAGGCGGTGCGGATCAGAGAAGCGGACGGAAGGGATGGCTTGTCTTGGGGACTCGCGGGGATCCTCAGGACTTCGGGCTTCTGGCTGGCCTTCATGACTTTCTGGAGCTTGCTCATGAAGGTCGCGGGTGACTCGGTCCCGTCTATCACCTTCCCGAGCGTGATGGTGGTCTGGGTGTTCATGGAGACGTTCTCCTTCTCGGCCTCCATGGTGAGGTCCAGCAGAGGCACGGCGTCTCGGCGGGGCGGGCTCTTGTTGGGGATGATCTTGAAGACGTTGTCGGAGTGCTCCTGGAAGTACTGGCCTATGGACATCTCCTTGAATGTCTCGGACATCTTGGACGCCTCCTCGACGAACCCCGAGAAGTCCTCGAAGTTCCCATACAGACCCGTCTTCTTCACTTTCGCGTGCTTTGGGACTTCCGGAACCTTGTACTCAGCCTCTACTCGGGGGATGAGGGCGAACTCCTTCTCCCAGTCTCGCTCGTCTTCGGCCAAGCGGTCCATTTCCTGGAAACGAGAAGACTGGTTAGCTCTGAGGACGTTTTGAGGTTCTTTTACATACCTTCTCTGCTGGTCGAAAGTCCTCGTTCCGGAAGTCGCTGGAGAGAGAAGCCCCAGCTCCGGCTCCGAGTGAGAAGTCCGCCGTGAGAGACCGGAAGTCGGCTATGGAGTGCCGCAGAGGCTCCTCCATCTGCTGAATCTCGGGACAGATGCTCTCTCGGAAGATCTGGTCCAGCCCGGGAGTCTCGTACTTCTTGGCCTGGTCCATCGAGAACTCTGTCGACCGCCCGCTGATTTCCTCCGAAGTAAACGAGTTGGACTCCATGCGTTGAGGGGACGAGAACTGGAGATTGACGGTCTTGTCGTTGTAGAGACCCGTGATGTCTAGGTATGGAGAGTTGGGATGCTTGAAGGAGCCCACGGAGTGTGAGTCGGCTTTCTGCAGCAACTGGAGAGCCAAAGATCTTTCTCTCTGTCGGGAATTCCAGAAGAATCATAAGCTATTTTAAGCTTTTCGAGAAAGGTACGAACCTGAAGTCTTTCGGCAGCGTTGAGATCCTCCATTTCGTCTAAAAACTAGTATATTTGGGCTATTTTAGTTTAATTCCGATTCACACAAATCAGTTGCAGTTACGCGGCGCTAAAACAAAATCAAATCCTAATGTCAAACCCTTCAGTCATTTGAATCAGTTCAAATACCGGTATTTATTGTGTTAAAAAATTTTCAGGAAAATTTGTCTGGCAATTTTCTTGGCAATGAAATAGAAAAAGGGTCGGGGAAAAAGGTTTTTCCGAGAAAAGTGGAAGTAAAAAATTTGAAATCGCGCGCCATAGCTTTAGCGTTTTCTTGCGCCTCTGCGTTCGACTGCGTTAGTCTGCGTTTGAATTCAGCTAAGTGAAGAAATGGTTGTAAACTAAACAAGGCAGAAAAATTCGGATTTAACAATATTAACACCATGCCTGTAAGCGAAAAATCATTTAAAAATACCTTAAGCTGATTCTGACTCTTTTCACACAGGAGGAACAAGCAGAAGCTCAAGGGGAGGTCGAAAACGTACGAGTTGTTGTCAGGTAATTCATTTGTTCGACCGAAAAAATCAATATTTGCCCAAACATGAAGTCATAACTTGAGTCCCATCGATTTCCAGATGTCGTCCAATTAGCAAGGAGGAAGTGATCCAGGGGGCAAAGAACATCGTCAAAGTCGACCGATCCAACCGCCAGATAGTTGTCAACAAGGCCAATTCATCTGCCGGGGAGCCACCAAAGATTTACTCATTCGACAATGTATTCGATGACCAGTCAACACAAGTGAGTCCTTTGAAACCCCTCGCGAGCTTAATTGAAGTCATGTGCCCTAAGAGCAAGACTGCGAGCCAATTGACACCTCGAGCTCCGAACTCGCTAATCGATGGGCTCCATGACGATCGAGAAGCACCGGAAGTGACTCATTAACTTGCTTCCTGCGAGAACTTAAAAGTGCCTGTCTGCGCTCAAAGTGTCACAGAACACGTCTTACCTTGAGTGGGCGAATATTTGGGGCGAATTGCAAAACTGCACTTGCAGTAACGCAGCTGTTCCACACCATCTGAAAGTTACTGGAGCATTGCACGGGCCGAGCTTTCTTAAAACTCCATTTTGGGCTATGCTGGCGAGCTCTAACCGAAGCGAATGGCGACCGTCATTGAGGTCTTCCCACAAAAAAATGTTTCCTGGCTGTCAGTCAAATTCGCGTCTCACCTTCGTAATTGAGTGTATTTGCGTGCAAGCGAGTGGTCTTCAGAATCTTGTTTCGCGCCCATATATGGTTGCGGTTTTGTAACAAGTGTTCAGTTTAAATGGCTAATAGGAGTTTATTTGGGTTGGGTCTTTCTGGGAGTAAGAGGCGTAACCGAGGATTTTGAGAATTATTTTTGGGCTCGTTTTCAGCGTTTTGCAAAAAATGCACTATTGTGGCCGCTTTGCCGTCTGTCTGTCTGTCCGAAATTGTATAACTCGAGAACCAGAAGAGCTAGAGAGCTGCGGTTTTTTGAATCGTGTAGGACATAGTCTGTAAGGGTGCAGGCTAACAATTTTAGACCCTTACCCCCTCTTGGGGGGGAATGGGGGGTGTTTTACGATTGTATGAAAACTCCTTATTTTACATCCGATTGAGCTGAAATTTTAGTATGTTGTAGTCTGTTTCAAATCTAGCAAATCATGGTACCACATGTATCCTCTATTATGTACAGGGATGGAGCTAGGGGCCCTCAAAGTTTGGTCTCTCGAAATCTTTGAAAATGCACCCTTAAGCTTAATCTCCGATTTTGCTTTTCTGAAACTTAGTCTTGGAATTTCTCCCGAACTGAATATTGCTCTTTGAATCTCTGGGACGTAACCAGCAGTTTTTGAATATTTCTTACTCACGCTCGATTTATTAAATATTGAGTTTTTCAGTGATGTAACCAAGGGGCTTTAGAAAACCTACGATGGTATTTTTGATCTCAAAAGTTAGTCAAAAGAACTCGATTTATTGAGACCTGGCTTTTTATGGTGTCAGAAGCGTAACAAAGAGTTGGTTGTAAAAAAAAGTGTGAAAGGTGTCTGCCAAATAAAAGAGGTTTCGTTCGCTACTCTTCAATATTTATTTGCCATAAAGTTGTTAATGATTCTGTGGTGTTAATTTTATTAAAATCTGAAGAAATTAATTGACGCTGGGAAATGCTCACAAAATACAAGTAACAATATTTAAACTTCCTCGAAAATTAACGACTTACTTGCGAAAAATTGCCTTGAAACTAATCCTAACTTAGAACTTAACAGATTGCTTCGATTGCGCCTAAGGTTCTGTAAAGGGTGCGGGCTAATGTCAAAATTTGGGCTGAATTGTATGGAAGGAAGTCCGAAAGAGGTGCAGCTACTGCTTATTTGTCTAGTATTTGGTTTTCCCAAATGCATCAGAGTGCAGGTGGAAAAGGTAGAGTTGGCTCGTCGTTCCTCTCTTTGTAAATAAATGCATAATTCGATGAACTGTGGACGGATATGTTAGATAAGGCAACAGTGAGGTGCTTGAAGGCTGCTGTCAAATTTAGAATGAATTACGCCCTGAAGTATTGCGCTCTAACTGGTCCTACGCTACAACTAAACTTACAAACTTGTCGCAATGAACTTAAGGAGAAAGCTACAGATCGTCTTTTTGTTGCCGCCTTACATACGTATGTTGTATGGTGAAATAATATTTACAAAGTCCAAACAAAAGGGTGTGCTGATGGAGGATCTACTCGATCTCGCCACGAGCTCCCAATCGCACATTGATCAAGAGGTCGACGATGAAGATGGCAGCGGTGACGATCGAGAGCGAGCCGCAGGACACGATGAGGTCCATCCTGTGGGAGAGAATTTGAGGGGGGACTTAGTGGGCGCATGCACATGCAATACACACATGAGGTCGATGTACCTGGTGGTGTTCGGGGGCCAGTAGCCGCGTATCTTGATGTCGGACCAGTCGCGGAGTATGCAGGCGCCGGTGGCGACGAACAGGCAGACTCCCACAAAGTTCAGGATGGAGGTGATTTTCCATGGCACTCTGAAATGGGGGGGAACTCAGTTATAGTGACCTCGGTAGACTTAAAAATAGCCTGGAATTTTTCAGGTCTCTAACCCTTTAGAGGTTTTTAGAACCCTCTTTTCGACTTTCACGAGGAAATTTTCATGAAAAACAATATTAGGGATTTTTAGGGATCTTCAGGCTGCTCAAATAAGCTTCTTCTAGATTAATTGTCTGCTTTAATCATGTAAAAATGTCATTAGTCTTTTAAGATCGTGAAGTTTTCTATTTCTGACACCAAAGACCTCCTGAGATCAGACATCCCACTATAATTAAGTCAGCTATGATAAGACACTTACGAGTCACGGAACACCTTCCCAAGTACGTAGGCCCCGCAGATGATGACGAATCCTCCGAAGGTGGCGTAAGCTAGAGCGATGGTGCGAGCCGTGAGAAACACCCGGACCCGCGAGTTGTTGGCCGGGTCATCAATCAAGCCGATGCAAACGGCTGCCAAGACCTGGAACGGAACGAGATTAGCGCAAATTGGGCTAGAGTGAGTAGCGCTACTGGTATAATTAGCGTCTGTTGCGATCACGCCCTTTGCACACAACAATCACAGCTGCCAGCTGAAATGCCACTCCGACCAATTCGCGAATGAATCGCAGGAACTTAGTCATAATGGGAAATCGAAGGGTGATGTCGTGATACGGAGAAAAAAGGAGCTTCTGGCGCTCAACGCGAGCTCGAGTGAACTGAAGCTGGTGACATGTCCTGGGCTGGCGCGCCTCCAGCAGTTTGGTAACTCGCATGTCACGAGGCGATTTGTCTTTCGTGCCTTTAATTTCTTTGAGGACATGTGATTCATGGTTAGCTTGCAGTTTCGCACTGTGATAATGCCAAATTGCGTCGGTACATTAGCTTAATGGCTCGCAAGTGGCGTTTTATCTACTGGACTCAAAATAGGGCACTTTCGGTGATTGAGGTGCTAAAATTAGGCAGCTTGTTTGAAGAAGGGGCGAGTTTTATTTGCAATTTACATAAATTAAGGTTACTGAAGCTGTTTTCTTGGCTGAGTTTCTTGTTTTAGGCGATTTTTCTGACTTTTTGATCTTGACTTGTTTGCTTTTTTTATTTCATTATTTTTTTGGCTAAATAAAATCCCTAAAAAAGACCTATTTTCAAGAGAATTTAATCAATCATTTAACAGATTTTTAGTCTTAACTTTTAGCTTATTTCTTAGGAGCACTAAAAGTTAGAAATCAGTATTTTGTTTTAGTAAAGATTTAGTCAACTTTAAGTCAGTAAAATTTAAGCCAAAATTCACTTCTAAATTGTCAAAATATTTATAAGTAAAGCTGTCACAAAATTCGTAAAAATGCCAAATTCCAACTGTTTCCAACTCACATGGTGAGGGTTAAGATCGAAAGTTAGAGTTCCCCAGAAGGGCCAGAAAACGGTTCCCCCTTGTAATTCTCGTGATTTATGCTGTTTAGATTAGCCCAACCGAAAATTAAATTGTCTCTTAATTGGGCGTCGGCTAATTAGACGCTACGCATGATGGCGCAGGAACACTGAACTTACCAGCTCGAGAACTTTGAAGAAGGTCGGGCCGTGGCGGCTGGATGAGTTGTAGTAGTTGTTTCCAGATCCTTTCTGAGACTCCATCTGTGCTGCCTCGGCAGTACTTGTCATATCAACCTTGACGATATCTAGAGACAGCGTGGGAGAGAGAGATGAGTACTCGCATGCTAATGAGTGGTTGTTTGCGTTCTAATTGCTCCTTTGTCTGACCCGATGCTGTTAATTTGGAGGTAATTAAGTTTCGGAGTGCGACTAGACTCTTCGTGTGTGACAGCGATTCATTCATAAATGTGTGTTATTCATCGAATGGGGATTCATTAGACCATGAAAACGATATACAGTCCTGTGTAATCTATGGCTTTTATGAATGAAATGGAAACGATCGTGGGGTTTGTTTACTTCTACTTGTTATTGTTATTGAGTGGGTTTACGTGCGGATTGGCGGGAAAAGTAGTACCTATGTTCATTGGAGTCGTTTCGATGGGTCGTCTGAGCTTGCCGGTGGCGGAAAACTCTTGGAAATGAGAAAAATAGGAAGCGGTTATTGCGGGTTTCGCTCTGCCAGTCTCGCTTGTTTACAGACGTCATTTCTCCACACGCCACTGAAACTGTATCAGTCTCGGATTGCCCATTAGTATGCGTAAAAGACATTGTTCTGTAACGCGAGTTTCTTGGGCTCGTCTCGCGTACTCTCATGGGGCCCTTGGTCGTTGCCCTTTGGCACATTTTACAGAAAGGCAAAGCAGCACCTGCTTCGCGTTCGCCTGTGCGCTACCTGTCGCTTTGTCGTCCGCAAAAGTCGCACACTGGAACCCCCTCTCGGTTCGACTCGCTGCAGTGGCTCTCTTGACGGAATGTTAGATTTTATTTTTACTAAATGCCGTCATAATAGGGCTTCCAGAAAATTTTAAAAAATATATCTGAGACTTTGAAATTATTTTACAAACCCTAGCCATCCAACCATCATAAGAAGGGAACTGCTAATCAGATCAAAGTTTAAAGGCGCAGTTAAGGTTGCTCTCGAGAGCTCAAGTTCTCCGGATCATTAATCATTCGGCTGGAAGACCGTGCGGGGAGCGATTATTTCGAGTACGGCTGCCGTAAAAAAGCAAAACAATCGTCATCGCAGTAATAATGTAATAATAACAATAAGAAGTAAAATAAGGCAAAAATGCAGACATGCATAACAGATTTGAGCCATTATCTAGACACTAGAAGCAAATTGCTGGCATTGAAAGATTCTTATTTGTGTCACGTCAGCTCAGAATTCCTCGGCATTGTTCTCCGGGCGGCCGGAGACGATCAGGAAGCGATTGAGTCATTTGGGGAGCCGTGGGGTGTGAATCGCGTCCGGGGCTCCTCTCTTGTCCCCCAATTAAGGTCCAATTAGCCGCGCTCGTGTGAATCACAGGGGCTGGGCTCCCGAGACTCGCACTTCTCGCAGCCGTTCGCTAATGAATAAGGGTCTTTATCACTTGTTTTCTGCCTCTTAAATACTACGCACCTCACAGTTACTCTCACCGCCGCAATTTCGCGCAACAAGACAGGAGGGTTCACGAAGAAGCGGAGAAAATCACACACGAATGCTAATATGCTGCACGCCAAGAAACTCGTTTGGCCGTCGTTAAAACACTGTTCACTCGCGGCGAATAAGGGCTGGGCTCGCACTCCAAACACTTACTTTTGAGCTAGCTCTGGTGGGGCTAGAGTTCCTGCTATAGTATCCTGGGAGTGCGACTGCAGATTCGCAAGTTTAAAGTTCGTCTGAAAGGGCTTTGGTGTCGCTTGGCGAGGGGAAAAGGCGCGGAAAAAGCGTTTGTACTTCTCGATGGGCTAAACTATAATGAATCTGTTGGTAGTTTTATCGTACGCGAGACACTGGAATGTCTCTCTCGTTCTCTCACGCGAGCGTGTGCGACACAAAATAGCGTGTAGCTTTGGAGCCTGAAACCACGTACTCACACCGCAGCAACTTGCCAGGCGGGTTTTGAATGGGACGCGAACGGAAAACGAAAAGTGACTACATAATACACAAACATGCATCATAACATTGCCGTAAGAAGTGCGGGAAAAAAGACTAGGCACGAGAGAGAGAGGCGAAGAGCGGTGAAATCTAACTTCTGCTAGCCTGGCACCGACTATATCGAACGAGCCAACCATTGTGGTATTTTGTTGTTGTAGCATGTGGCTCGATACCTCGGTTATGTAGGCTCCATTCATAAATAAATCCGTGGCTCGGAGCGAGAGGCTCCCTCTGAATGCAGGAGTGGGATTGCTCGGAGACGTCGATGGAGTAAATAACGTGTGGCTGGTGCAGGCTGGAATGCACTCTCGGGCTCTGAATTAGTGATGTGGGGCTGATGTCATAATCTGCGCCGTTCAAATGGGGTTGAGACTTTTTATTGAAGAGCCACCTGGCCATTAAGAGCCCCTTAGTAAAGCAAATATGCTTCTCTCGAGACTCATTGAGCTTTTTCTGCATTTAAGCAGCTCTTGAAGTTTATAGAAGGGTGAGGTTTTCCTCTGTGGTTAATTAAGGGCTGTCTGAAGTTAGCAAGGGGTGGTTTGCTTTCGTGACTTTAGGAGCATTTTCTTTCTTTTGGAGCCAATTGGAGACTTTTTGGGCTCCAATCAATGACATATCAAATTCATGACTTATTCATGTTTTGACCTCGAACTTGATCCTGATTGTAAGGACGAATTGTTGGCACATTCGAGAAAATTTTAAGCGTTTTTAAGCCTTGGAGTCTTTTCCTCACTTTTCTCATAAATTTGAGTAAATAGCTTTTGATGATATTTTTGGGTTAGTTAAAATAAAAATGTCTTCTTCTTGGATAAAAATAAAAATGGTGAAAAAACTTTGAGACTCTGAAAAGTCTGTGGAAATGGCAACAATTATTTTGAAACTAGCCGACCCTTCAAAGACTTGTCATTCATTAGAGAAATGAAAATTCCCTTTCCTTTTCTAATAGAAAAATATTTAGGCTCAACAGGGTTCTTTTGGCTTTTCTTAGATACTAGGGTTGGAGTCAAAGGTGTAAATTGAAGAAAAAATTTGTTTGTTCTAAAGTTTCCAGTCGAAAGCACTAGCGTGGGAAAACACTGCTATATACGGGCCCGGCACTTCCTGGTCCAACCAGTTCTGTCACTCCCCGATGCGTCAGCATAACTCACCTCCGGTTGGCGCGCCTCCTTTCATGTTTCCCTCCGAGTAGTGAGACCTGCTATTCACGTAGTACTTATTCATTTATGCTTTTGCGCTTCGGAAATATTCTAATTAGCACCAGATTTTACAATTCTCTCGCTCGGCTGTCACTTTGAACGCGTCGGGTCTTCTGTTGGAACTTCAATGAGCACCGTATCTTCGGAGTCACACAAAAAAGCTATTCTGCACATGCAAAAGAGACACCGAGAGCCATTACATAAGGCGAGATGGGTGTATTTGTCGAGTCTGACACTGATTATAATGTTCCAAGTAATGCCCGCTAACAATGCGATCCTTTTATGAGCGTTATGTCACGTGATTTATATGAGTGGCAGTATTTGGCGGTATTCCGTGCAAGCTCATAATTCGTGGCTATTTTAATTAGCCTTAGATGGGACTGGGGCTGGCAGTTAGCACATTTTTCGGGCGAACAAGACAAGTGGCTATTGTCTGGTTGAAAGAAGAGCTCTGACTGGACTCGGTGACCGATGTTTGCCGATAATAAATACGCTTTGCAATCAAGTGGTCGACCAGAAGACAGCAAACTGCTGTATTGTTGCGGCGTAGCGCTGCCTGTTTTCAGTAAACACCGTAAAAAATGGTCTGTCTCGCGAATGCTGGGCAGTGGAGAGGGGAAAAGTGCCCGCAAAGTCTCAATTCTGGAGGTTGACGAACAGACAAGCGCGAGTTTGGGAGATGTTGGGCCCTTCAGAACCGAGCAGCAGCGAAATTGAGTAATTACAGCGGTCTAATTGTTCTCGAGAGGGCCCGGGAATTCCAATTGAGGCCGACTTTAAAAGGAAATTCCCGCCGTTGCGTCAAAAAATCAATAGCAATGAAATTGGTGGCAGTTCAAGGCGAATCCTCGCAACTACCATCTGCCGATGAGCAGAGTCGTGGCACAAAAAGAACTCCATTGTTCATTCCTACGGACCAGGCGCACAGGGAAAATCCTTCGGGTGCGCTCTATTTGCGATTTTCCAGTATACCACCGACGATACGAGCTTTGACCCAGTTTTGCGTGCGTGCACAATGAATTTCCTTCACCCGCCTCTCTACACCCAGCGGTGGCTGCGTTAACACCCGACCGCATGCGACGACATAAAAGGAAGGAAAAGTGGTGGTGGAAAATGTACTAGGAACCCATGTTCGGGGGAAGAGTTGTTTGGAAAATGGCAGGAGGGAAAGTGGGACGGTGAAGAGACCAGGGCGAGGGGAATCTCGACGAGCAACCTTCTTGAATTTTCCGCTCCCATGACACGGCTGCCGGAACTCCAATGGGGGAGGTGGGTAATTGGGCTCTCGATTAACCCAGTTACTGGTCGGTCAGAAGAGTTTTGTGCGCGAAACCCAATCATGCATTCCTCGTAACTTGACACACAAACTCACGCCCACATTGGAATCGACATCTCTCGGGCGCGAACCCGTGACCTCTAACTTCCTATTTTGACTCGCTCAGACGCGAACGAGGCAGAGAGACAAAGAATCCATAAAGTAATCTTTCTTAATTGGCGGACAATTGAGCTCCCACGTATCGTTAATTTTTACTGCAACGGACTTTGATAGATTATGAGCTCTAGTTACTGCAGGGCAGAAGAGTGTCCAAATTGCTTCCAGACGGCACGTCTCTGGCCTCGACAATTTTATTTCTCTCCAATTAACGCCCTTTTTATCGCCTTCTTTGTGCTTCTGGTAATCCACAGAGAAGCTTTTGATATCAGTCATGGGACTTGGCACTTTATTTGTTCGCAAATCGAAATAAAATTCTACTTAGAAGTGTCCCAACACGTCCAATTCGTGGGCCAGAGCTTCCTCCTATCAAAGGTCCTGAAATGCTTTCTTGGGGTTTTGAGGATGGTTTGAGGACAGTTTGATTTTCCGGGTTTTCCGATAAATTAGTAGCTGAGAAAGAAAAATGGTTGTGCTGCCAGGGAAAACACAAAATTGCTGAAATAAGAAAACTTGAGAAAAATATTCCAAGGAAATATTCTTCTTGTCCGTCTTTGGACTAACATTGCAGGGCTTGCTAAGCTCGAGATTTGGCTTCCTTCTTGCATCATTCCTGTCTAACTAGTCTCCTTTCCCTTCCAGATTGATCTCTATGTGGACACTGCACGTCCCATCGTCGACAAGGTGCTTGAGGGCTACAACGGGACTATCCTGGCTTACGGCCAGACTGGTGAGTTCTTCTTCAGCCACCCCTAGACTGTCTTTAACGAGCCAATTTCCACAGGAACCGGGAAAACTTACACAATGTCGGGAAATCCGGACTCGCCCCAGACCAAGGGCATCATCCCGAACACCTTCGCTCACATCTTCGGTCACATTGCAAAGGCCAAGGACAACCAGAAGTTCCTCGTGCGCGTCTCCTACATGGAGATCTACAACGAGGAGGTCCGGGACCTGCTGGGCAAGGAGCTGAACAAGAGTCTGGAGGTGAAGGAACGGGCAGATATCGGAGTGTTCGTGAAGGATCTCAGCGGCTACGTCGTCCACAATGCCGATGACCTCGACAACATCATGAAGCTTGGCAACAAGAACCGGGTCGTGGGAGCCACGAAAATGAACCTGGAGTCATCGAGGTCGCACGCCATCTTCTCCATCACGATTGAGTCTAGCGAGACGGACGAGACGGGTCAGCAACACGTGAAGATGGGAAAGCTGCAGCTCGTGGACTTGGCAGGATCGGAGAGACAGAGCAAGACGCAGGCTTCAGGGCAGCGGTTGAAGGAAGCCACGAAGATAAACCTGTCCCTATCGGTGCTCGGAAACGTCATCAGCGCTCTGGTGGACGGGAAGAGCACGCATATTCCATACCGCAACTCGAAGCTGACGCGTCTGCTGCAGGACTCGCTGGGAGGCAACTCCAAGACTGTCATGTGCGCCAGCATCAGTCCCGCAGACTCGAACTACGCCGAGACCATCTCGACGCTGAGGTACGCGGGCAGGGCCAAGAGCATCCAGAACTGCACGCACATCAACGAGGAGCCCAAGGACGCTCTTTTGCGGCACTTCCAGGTATGCAGAGTCGACTCAACTGTTAGCCTTTCAATTAGAAATCGTTTCATGTCCATTTTGATTTTTACCTCAGAAGAGTTTGTGCTCTCAAGGCGAATTAAGAAACCTTCTACCGCTTATTTGAGGATTATCTGAGCCAAAAGCTCAAAGTTCTCTGGACATGACAGGATATTGGAAAAATTGGCATGGAGTTTTCTCCAAAAGGCTTAAGGGAAAATATTAACTCTGTCTTTTCGTCTTTCAGGAGGAGATAGAGGAGCTAAAGCGACAGCTGGAGGAGGGTACTTTCGAGGCAGGGTCGTGCGACGACGAGATTGACGGGTCCGAGGAGGATCTGGATATTGAGGAGTTTGACAAGAAGCAGATGCGGAAGCAGAAAAAGAGCAAGGACCAGGAGACGGAGAAGACTGACGAGGAGAAGGAAATGCTTGAGAAAAAGGTGCAGGAGCGCGAAAAGGAGCTCAACTCGGCAAAGACAGAACAGGAGCAGATCAAGGCGAAGCTGCTGTCGCTGGAGAACAAGATCCTGGTGGGCGGGGAGAACCTTCTGGAGAAGGCAGAGGAGCAGGAGCGGCTGCTGGAGAGCTCGATCGCAGAGCTGGAGCAGGCAGCAATGAAGCAGAAGACGCTGGAGGACCACCTGAAGAAGATCGAGGAGGAGCGCATCAACATCGAGGAGCAGTACTCGTCGCTGCAGGAGGAGTGCGTGGGCAAGACGAAGAAGCTGCAGAAGGTCATGTCGATGCTGATGGGGCTCAAGTCAGAGCTCGCGGATCAGCTGCAGGAGCAGCAGCGGGAGCGCGAGGGCATCTACGACAACATCCGGAGCCTCACAAGAGAGCTGTCGCTGTGCGAGCTGGTCCTCAACTCGTACATCCCAAAGGAGTACCAGAGCATGATCGACAAGTTCACGCACTGGAACGAGGATATCGGGGAGTGGCAGCTCAAGTGCGTGGCCTACACGGGAAACAACATGCGCAAGAACATGCCGGAACCGAAGCTGAACGCAAAGGACTCGGAGCTCGTGGACCTCTCGGGCGTCTACCTGAGCTACAATACGGAGACGGTGCAGGATCCGGTGCGGGCCAAGTCGGCGAGACCCCGCACCTCCGGCATCGCGAGACCCACCACGGCGAGGAAATACTACTAGTCCCACACAGTCTACTTAATTACCACTTCCTACTAGTCAGAAACAGCAAGTTTGTCCTTGAATCGTTGAATTTACATATATCAGAAATTTCGTTTTGAAGCACTCAAAACTACACTACCTAAGTATTTTCGGTTGTGATTATTTTCTTACTTTCTTTTGAAATTCTAAGTGTACGTGCAATTAGAAGGCAAAACTAAATAAAGGTAATTTATTAATAGCTTAAAGTAGGAAGTTTTTCTAATGCGTTGGAAGTCGTTTTTCTGAGGTTGTGTTTTGGGGAGTCTCGGCTTGGAATTTTTTTTTCTTTAAAAACCTGAGAAATTCCCCATTAGTTGTTTACAAAAAACCACATGACATGACTGTAGCGCCTCTGGAGTATATCAGAGGGCAAAATAAAGTTCTAACCGTAGCTAGAACTTTTTGAGATGTATCTGATGTTGAACTTTTTTTTGACCTGGAATTTTCTGGTAAGGAGCTAGGCTAGTCCAGGCATAGGCAAAATTTTGGTGAAAATTTTTTTTTTCGGAAAATCTGATTTTCTTGGCCAGAGCCTCTTTTCGGATGTATTCGGCCTAAAATTTGAAATATCAAAAAAAAAATTTTTTTTTGAAAAATTTGTCCTATTCCCGGACCCCCCAAAATCGGCCAAAAAAGCCCTCTAGCTCCTCACCAGGAGCTTCCAGGGTCAAATTTCGAGCATCTTCTAAAGCGTCTTGAAAAATTGAGGGGACCTCTTAAAGACCATTTTGAGATCGGAGCCCTCGTTTGGGAGCTACGGGGCTAAAACTCCAACTCAAAACCTCAAAAACTGATGATTTAAGGGTATCTTATCCTTTGAGGCTCATATTCACTTTGAAGACTCAATTTAAAACCCAATTTTGTATTTGAGAGTACAAAAAATTTTTAAAGGTCCTAGAGGCTCATAGTTTTATTCTAATTTAGTCCAAAAATGAGAATCTATAGGAGGAAGAAATTTTACCGTTTGATCCGAATCACTACAATTCAAAATGTCTTGAGGTTTGTACTAGAACATTTCTATTGGTCGAAATGGATTGTTCTAGTACAAATATACGTGGCTGCGAGTTGTTGTTGTTCTCGACGTAAAGTCGATTTTGAGCAATTTTTCTAGAAATTAGGAAGCAACTAATACTCCGCTCCCTCGTATGTCGTAGTGAAACCCAGCCAGACACACAAGATGGCTTTGATGACAATTATCGGGCGCGTTTCGGATGGAATGCCGCTCGTAGGGACGATGCAGGAGGACGAACAGGCAAGAGCTTCGAAACCTTTGCAATTCTTGTGCAACTCTCTCCTTCTAGACCGGCAAGAGCGTCCTGGAGTACCAGAATCAGGCCAAGCTGCTGTTCCGGAAGCTCACCCCCAACTCACCCAAGAGATGCAGCATAGAGACGGGCCCATATCTGTTCCAGTGAGAGAACTTTGACCCCGGCATTTTGGGGCTTCCCGCTGACTCTCGTGTCTTTTCAGCTATCTCATAGAGAACGACGTCGTGTATTTGGTGTTATGTGATAAAATGTTCTCGAAGAAGGTGGCTTTCAGCTTCCTCGAGGAGATTTCTCAGGAGTTTGACAATACGTACGGCAGGAGGGTCAGCTCAGTCTCGCGACCCTACGCCTTCATCGAGTTCGACATCTTCATCCAGAAAGCCAGGAAGGGTCTCACGGACCGACGGCGGAACATCAATACCATCAACACACAGCTCCAAGACGTCCAAAGAATCATGGTGCAGAACATCGACGACGTGCTGGCCAGAGGGGCGGTGCTGTCGGATCTTGACTCCAAAACACAGAACCTGTCGATGCTGTCGGCGAAGTACAAGAAGGATGCGGCCTACTTGAACCGGAAGTCGATGTACGTGAAGGCAGCTGCGGGGGCCATCGTGCTGCTGGTCTTCATCTTCTACTTCTGGGTGCTCTAAAGGCTGACTCGGGCCGGGGACTCGTACACATCATACACAAAAGCACGCGAGCGGTGGGGGTGGCTTGGAGGATCAAATATATAGCATTTCTGAGGGGATCCGGCGATCTGGGGCCGTCGAGAGGCGTCTCGTTTGACCCCAAATTGTTTGCAGCCTAGTTTTGAGTCGTTTGTGAAATTTGGAGGCGCTCCTCGGGGCTCCAAGTCGGCGGAACGGATTCAAAGTCGCCGGTTCAGTAACTTTTTCATTCATAAATCAACCACTTGAATTCCACGCCTGTACCATATAAAAGAAAATATAGTTATTTACAAAAAATAGCTCATGAGTCCGATTTGTCCGTCTGTCTGTTTGTTCGTTTGCGTTGCACAAGCTTTGAAACGGCAAAAGTTAGAGAGCTGAGGTTTTTTCTGCATCACCAGGGACGTAACTAGGTGGTATGAAAGTTCCACATGATTGGAACTGTTGGAGGAAAAAGAGATTTTCTCTTTAAAAAATTTATTTCTTCATGGAAGCCCTTCTATTCCTTATCCGAGTCAGACAAAACGTCCCAGAAGCTCTCATCCGTGAACAAGAAGTTCTTCTGGCTCATCTCCTCCGCCTTTCTCTTGCGATCCCTCTCCCGCTGCTCGTTCAGACTCTGCTCCAGCTTGACCTCGACGTTCCCGGGCCTCGAGCTGGTGGCCATCGAGGGTCCATCCGGGCCAATCAGCTGGTTGTACAGACTCTTGTCCGCCTCCAAGTCCTCGTCGCTGTCGATGATGTCGAGCTCGGGGGCCAGGTCAGACGACACAACGAGAATCACGGGGTTTTCCACGATCGTCTTCCCCATCAGGTTCTGCTTGAGACTCAGATCAGGGTCCAGGTTGAAGAACCTCTGCTTGCACTTCCGCACTCCCTCGGACCTCAGGAGGACCTTAATGCCCCCGAGTCCCTTTCCCTGGTAGTACTCGAGACGACGGTCCCCCTCAAGGGGGTCCAGGTACTTCCAGAGCAGGGTCGAGACCTTTTCGTTCTCATTGCAGAGCTCGTCGATGAAGACCAGGGTCTTGTCGCCGTCCAGGAAGTTCCACTCTACCTTCCACGAAATGACCTGAGTTTTCATGTCGAGTCTCGTGGAGTTGGTTTTCCGGCGAGAGAAGTGGGGCAGGAGGTACCGCAGACTGATCCCTCGGACGCGACAAGCAGCCCTGAGTTTGTAGAGAGCCAGTGGGAGCTCCCGGTTGAAGCGACTGAGACCCTTGATCTTGTCCCGCTTCCGGTCCTGGACGTACCTCGTGCACTCTTCCAAGAAGTTGTAGTCGCTCTGGAAGTCCATCTTGGTCATCTTCTTCAGCGGGATGTACTTTGTTTTGTCCCGGATTCCGTCACATTCCAGCTCCTTCTTGTGAACTTTCAAGCATGCGAGCTGGCAGGTCTTGACTTCGCATTTTGGGCACGTGTATCGGGCCTCGTTGGTCGCACAGACCTCGCATTTTCCTAATCTGCAAGAAAAATCACTAATTAACGTGGAAATTTAACAAAAATCAAGAATTTACCTGGAATCCAAAGCAATGTCCATTTTGTAAACAAACCTGTAGAGTTCATCATAGAGGGATAGCGAAATCGATCAAAACTGCTCTGATCGAAATTATCGGTATCGAATTTTTTCTTCGATTAATGAGTTGTTAGAAAATTATTTGCAGGGGGGCCTTCTCCTGGGGGCCTATAGAGCATGGAAATTTTCACTTTTTTCCGCGCCAAAAATATGGTTAAATTTGGAACCTGATTGCGTGGCTCCTAGGCCATTGATCCTGGCGAGCCAGGGCATTCCAGAACCCTTGAAGCCTAAAAAATCTGGTGATACCCTATTCAACCCCCTTCATGACCGGGGAGAGCCGGAAATAGTGCACATGTCAAGGCGCCTCCAGAGCAAAAATCACGAACTTTGGAGGCTGATTGCGCGGCTCCAAGGTGGTTGTTCTTGACGAACCGTGGCATTCCAGAACCCTTGAAGCCTAGAAAATCTGGTGATACCCCATTCAATCCCCTTCATGACCGGGGAGAGCCGAAAATAATGCACATGTCAAGGCGCCTCCAGAGCAAAAATCACGAACTTTGGAGGCTGATTGCGCGGCTCCAAGGTGGTTGTTCTTGACGAGCCGTGGCATTTCGGAATCCTTGGAGCATAACGATTCTCTCGATACCAATTTTTTTTCGATCCAAGTAGGGGACAAACCGTAGGGTCATTCATCTTGGAACACTAAAACACGGGATTCGCTTGCTCCATACAAGAGCGGAAAAAAAGCTCTAGGCCTGGGGGTCGACAGTCGATTACTCGATTTCGTTGCAATTCTACTTTTAAGCTCTATGAAATGAACTAGCGCGCGTTTGCGTTTGTGTTTTAGTTGTGTGTGAAATTCACGCAAAAATTGAGTTCAGTTCGAGTTGGATCGTCGAGGTTTTCGGTTGATTCGTAGTCGAAGCCGGCGTTTTTGAATAATTTTAATTTTGTCTCTAAATAGCAGCAAGTGGTTGCAAAGATGGCTCGTGCGTTAGTCAAGTTGGGAAAGTCTTTCAACCCCAATGTCCTTGGGAGTTCACCGGCTTCGCGGATTCAAGCCAGACAGAGTAAGTGCAAAATTTGGTTCGCGAAAAATTGACTGAAAATCGGAACTCGGCCTCTTCCCCGAAAATTTTTTGGGATTTCGAGACCTTTGAAGCCCAAGTTTCATTTAAGAAAAAGATTTGCCCGAGAACTTCGCCGAAAGGAGCAATTTTTCGCGATAATATGGGAAGCTGCTTTGCCGTTCGTGCTTATCAGAACCATCTCCGATTATCTCCCCCGCGAACGCGCGTAATTCTCTGATAAAAATTAAAAAGCCGCGATCCGGGAGCACTTTTTGCGAGCGGCTGCTCTTCACCACGTAATCTGGCAAGTGAATTAAGAATCGGGGTTTTGCTCGCTTATGATAACGAAGTAGCCCAAGGTCGAGTCAAGTTTGGGGCTCTGTTTTTTGGCTCGCATGTGCGAAACGGTTGTTGGATGGCGAGTGAGGAAATCTGGGCAATTGAGCCAGAGATAAGACTTGGAATTTCGGGCTGAGTTGAGCCGGAAGAGATACCGGTCGCTTTGTATCGTACCTGAAACTTATCTTTCCATCAAACACGACTCTGGATTCACGAGCTAAAATTTAAAATTTTCAAGAAATTTTTAAAACTTTTAAAGTATCTGTAAATTTCTAAAAATATGAGCTTTTGATCTCAAGTAAAATCGAAATTTAAATAGTAGCTTATAGTTAGAAGATCTCAAAATTAAATTCTCTGATATTTTTCTAAATTAATTTTTTTTTTCAAAAAACTTTAAAAACATTTTAAAAAGAAATTCTGGAAGTTGAAACTTATAACGGAAGATGTGTTCACTTCTTAACTGTTTTGTAAAACAGCCAAATATCAAATCTTAAAATTTCAAAAACTTCAAAATATTGGGAGTTCGGTTTTGAAGAAAATGATGTTTAAAGTAAAGCCAAAAATAATAATTTAGATGCCAAAAATAGAAGCAAATTAATTATCTTCGTTATTATTAAAAGAAGAACTCACTTATGGCCTTGATTACGTAATTCCATTATCACTTTCGCGGAAAGTATGAACCTGCGTCAAGGCGAGTTTGCTCTGCAGTCACCTTGAACCTGACGAGGGTTTGCTCGATTGTTTTGGAGACTCCAACTAGGCGCTCGTCTCATAATTCATTGTCTTATCAGTAGAAACTTGATAGGGGGAGAAGCGCGCGAGCCTCGGATGCACTAATTTCGTAAAGTGGCCGATTAGATAGCGGTAACTGGAGCAAGGGCCGGTCTAAATGACGTTCTCGTGTCCGTTGCAGGGTCCAGCGTGGCCCGAGTGGTCGTCTCGAAGCCCGTGGTCGAGATGGACGGTGACGAGATGACCCGCATCATCTGGAGCTTCATCAAGGAGCGACTCATCTTCCCGTACGTCAAGGTCGAGAGCCTCTACTACGACTTGGGCCTCCCGCACCGTGACCAGACCAATGACCAGGTCACCATCGATGCTGCCAACGCTATTCTGAAGCACAACGTGGGCATCAAGTGCGCCACAATCACGCCAGATGAGCAGCGAGTGGAGGAGTTCAAGCTCAAGAAGATGTGGCTTAGCCCCAACGGCACGATCCGTAACATCCTGGGTGGAACCGTCTTCCGAGAGCCCATTCTCTGCAAGAACATCCCGCGTCTCGTGCCGGGCTGGACGCAGTCCATCGTGGTGGGTCGTCATGCGCACGGAGACCAGTATAAGGCTCAGGACTTTGTCATCACCAAGCCGGGCGTCGTGGATCTCGTCTACACTGCTGATGATGGGACCGTCCAGAAGTTCCAGCTGTTCAGGTAAGTGGTGGATTTTTTTCAAGAAACCGAAAAATTATAGGACTTAGTGATTATGGAATGAAAGAACCAGACATTTTTATCCGTTAATTAAATTTAAAATTTGTGAGCTCCGAGATTTCAATCAAAATCTTTCAAAAGTTCAAAAAATTTACTGGGCTCAATTTTTGAAGCTAAACCTGAAATCCTAGAGCTAAAAATATGTAAAGCCTTGAATATTTCCAATGTTGCAAAAAGGGATTACGTTTAATTGCCTCTCATTCGTCAATCACCAGATACAAGGAAGGAGGAGTGGCCATGGGAATGTACAACACCGACGAGTCCATCCGCGCCTTCGCCCATGCCTCGTTCCAGTACGCCCTGCAGAAGAAGTGGCCGCTGTACATGTCGACGAAGAACACGATTCTCAAGCGCTACGACGGGTGAGACCTCAGAAAAAAATACTGTGAGGAACGGGTTTCAATGTCTCCTTTTTCCACCTCCCTCAGCCGCTTCAAGGACATCTTCCAGGAGATCTTCGACGCCAGCTACAAGAAGCAGTTCGACGACCTCAAGATCTGGTACGAGCACAGGCTCATCGACGACATGGTGGCCCAGGTACTCAAGAGCTCCGGGGGCTTCGTGTGGGCCTGCAAGAACTACGACGGAGACGTCCAGAGCGACATTATCGCCCAGGGCTACGGAAGCTTGGGCATGATGACCTCCGTGCTGATGTGTCCGGATGGAAAGACCGTCGAGAGTGAGGCCGCTCACGGAACCGTCACTCGGCACTACAGGTGAGTTTCCATTTCATAGCAGTCTGTGCGTCGGTCTAAGAGAAAGGACTATGAAGGAGAAGATTTTGGGTATTTGAAGGGAGATTTTCCTCAAAGGGAAGCTATGGGCTAGCTCTGAAAAAAGATGGTCAAATGGGGAGGAAAAGACGCCATCAGTTCAAAATGGGCTAACTCCAAATCTTGTCTCCAGACAACACCAGCAGGGCAAGTCCACCTCCACCAACCCCATCGCTTCCATCTTCGCCTGGACCCGTGGTCTGGAGCACCGTGCAAAGCTCGACAGCAACCCCGATCTCGCCCGCTTCGCCCAGTCCCTCGAGAAAGCCTGTGTTGACTGCGTCGAGTCCGGAAAGATGACGAAGGACCTTGCCGGGTGCATCCACGGCCTCTCGAACGTAAAGGAGGGCATGTTCCTGAACACGGAGGACTTCTTGCAGGCCATCGCAGAGCAGCTGGAGCGCTCGTGGAAGAACTAAGGAGTCGCGTCTGCCAAACTACCTCGAAACCTCATACTTTCCAGTTCAGACCACTATTTTTGTAAAATTGCATGCTAGGAAAAGAGATAAAAGTGTATAAGTGAGCCTCGACTTTTTGTCCACGAGCCCACTTGAGCCGGCGAGAACTGGTTAGTATGCAAAATCGGCTAACGACTTCGTCTTCTCCAGTCTCACTCACACACACAGAGACTATATTTAGGGAGACACAAATTGAATTGATTAAGTTCAATTAGGCCGAAACTCGAGACCTTGACCGCCAGCTTCTCTGAAAATAATCCGGGGAAAGCGAATTTTTGAGGCAGAAAAGTGGGTGTGACACGCGCACGTCAGGGAATTTTTGCAAGAGACACGCTTGATTTATAGAAACTCGGCCTTGCACCGGTTTTTCTCCAGCGAAGTAACTCGACCAAATTGTTTGAAGACCAGACGCTGGTCCAAAAGAGATTCTGGGCTAGTCTCTGATTGAAACACTTTTTGCAAGTGCTCTGAGATTCGGCGAAAGTGTAAATTCTGCGTCTACCAGTACGAGTAATGTGTAAAAATAATTTAATGTCCGATCTGTGCTGACTCGGGTGGGAATTAATAGCAGCATTAGAACTCACATGTTTTTGGCGAAAAAGAAATCTTTCAGGGCATGCAGTTTTTTACCTGCTGCCCGAGATCCGAAAGTCTTTGTCTGCATAAAACACCTTCGATCCGGTTTTCGCCAGCTGAGATGCAATTTGTGTTCCCGGAGTTGCATTCACCCTCGAAATGAGTGAAATTATCATGCTGGTAGGTCGTACATAAAGGACGTACGAAGTGAATTGGTTCGAGAGACTCGCAACAAGTAGCCGCACCAGCTGGGCAAACGACCGACTATAGTATGTAGAAGTGTAGGAAACCAAAAGACCGATATGAGACTATAATGAAGTAATGAACTGGCTTTATCTCGCTCTCTGCCTTCGCGTTGTATCGTAGAGGCGCGGCCTGGTTGCTATGCTTGAGTTCAGATTATTTAATTGATGTCTAATTTTGATTTTTATAGGAAGAAACTTTTCTCTGGAACGGAAAATTAGCAGACTCAAAAATTTTTGGCTCAAAATTTAAGGCTTTAAATTAATATTTTAAACATTTAATTTTTTGTCTCCTTAAATGTAATTAAAAATTTTATTTCCACTATCTCCAAAACTCATGATCAAAATTTTTCTCGAAAAAAGCCAAATCCTGACTTCATTCAAAATATCAAATCTTCTATCAAACCCCAGTTTGGCGCGAATATTCTTCATTCGTTGATTGTGAAATTCACTTCAAGTCAAAACAAACCACTTGTCAAAGCTAGGAATCGTAATCTAATCGCGTTGCTGGGTGCCTGAATCGGGAATTTCCACCTTCAAAATGAAGAAATTTCCAATAGCTTTTACAATTTTTCTCTCCTTTCTGGACCTGTCAGCTTCCGAGAACATCCTAGCACTGGCCAGCGGCTCCTCCACCAGCCATCACCAATGGTGAGTGAGAATCAGACTCCTCGGGTGACTCAAGAACCGAGTTTTGTAGGAACAAAGTCGTCTTCAATGCTTTGGCGGCTCGAAAGCACAACGTGACGGTTTTCTCCCCGGACGTGGATGACTCTCCTCCCTCAAATCTGCACTACATCCATGCCGAGCAGGTCTACCCGTTCCTCTACAATGGCTCCAGTGGCGTCGACATCATCAAGTCGGCTGCCCACACCTCGATCAGCTCGACCCCTTCCTTCTACCACTTCGGGAACGCCTCCTGCACCGGTTTCTATCTCTCGGAGGGCTTCAGGAGCCTCCTCAACTACCCCAAGAGCTTCAAGTTCGACCTCATCCTCGTCGACTACATCTTCGAGCCTTGCTTGCTGGGCTTCATCCACACCTTTGGCTACCCGCCAGTCGTCGCCATGACCCCCTTCAGCGTCCCGCCCTACACCTACAACTTCATCGGGGGCCACACCCAGCCATCTTACGTCCCCCACGTCAACACGGGCTACAACACGAACATGAACTTCCTTCAGCGAGTGCACAACTTCCTGGTCTACGCGTGGGCTGACTGGTACCGGAAGACCTACTTCATTCCGTCGCAGGAGAAGGCCATGAAAAAGGCCTTCAGAGACCCTACTCTCCCAGGCGTGGAGGATCTCCAGAGGTCGGTGGTCCTCGCTCTGACCAACACTCACTTTTCCATAGAAAAGATGGAGCCCCTCCCTCCAAACGTAATCCCTGTGGGCGGGCTTCAGATCGTGGACCCCAAGCCCCTGTCTGAGGAGCTGTCGAGGTTCATTGAGTCGGCCCCCAAAGGAGCAGTTCTGTTCTCTCTTGGGACGATCGTAAGGAGCGAGCTAATGGACAGCCAGAGAAAGCAAGCGTTCCTGGAGGCTTTCAAGAAGTTCCCAGGCTTCCACTTCATCTGGAAGTACGAGAGCGACCTCGCGACTCCCCTACCTCCGAACGTTAAGACTCTCCCGTGGATCAGCCAGAACGACATCCTGGCTCATCCCAGAGTCAGAGCCTTCATCTCCCACTGCGGGCTCATGGGGACTCAGGAGGCCATTTATCACGGGGTTCCGGTGGTCGGGATCCCCTTCTACAGCGACCAGCACCGGAACCTCCAGAACGGGATCCAGGCGGGCACGAGTGTGAAGCTAGACTACTTCACTCTGACAACTGAAACGATCGAGGCGGCTCTGAGAGAGGTCCTGGAGAACCCCGAGTATCTCAAAAACGCTCGCCGGAGATCGAGGATCATGAAGGATCAACCGGAAAAGCCGATAGACAGGGCCATTTTCTGGATAGAGTGGGCGATGAGGCACAGGGACGACTACCAGGGGATTCAGCTGCCCATCAAGGAGCTGGGGTACTTTGTCTCCAAGAGCTACGACGTCATTGTTTTCTTGGCAGTTTTGGTCTTCTTCGTTGTGAGAGTTCTGGTTTGGGGGCTGACAAGAGTGCTTTGGAGTCTCAGGAGGGGAGAAAAAATAAAACAAAAGAAATCTTGAGGTCAGAGAAGTCTTTTTGAACCAGTGGAACGAGCTGATTTCCCTTCCCAAATTAAGACGTCTCGTTAAGTTGATACAGGTATTGGTTGCTGATTTTCAGCGCCACCTGTCGAAAAAGAATTCCAGAAAAGGTCTTTTTTCTAAGCTCAAATTTTACATCTTGGACTTGAAGAAAGACTTAAGTCAGACTAAGCCTGAGCAAGCAGAGTAGGACCCTTTCTGTATACACGAGTCCCAAAAATAGCCTGTTAGTGTCCACGTTTGCTTTATTCTTGTTTTTAAGTGATTTGCTTTAACCGAATTACACGAACGTCTAAAATCTAAAACCTAAACTCTTACATATTGCCTACTTGTTCAGTACCTAGGACTAACATAAATCTACCTGACTATGATTATGGCGACGGAGTTTCGAAGTTAGATGAACTTAAAACACTTTTGCTTGTCGTGAGGAATCCGGGTCTTGAAGAGAATCGAGTCAGCCCGGTATTGCGTGTTGAGGAGCGGCGTGTAGCCAAACACCTTCGAGAAAAAGTTGATGCACTTGTGGCGCTCCTGGAAGTGCGTGTCGTCCTCGCTAAGGGACACGGGACATCCGGGGCAGCGGAAAGTCCATCTGGAGGTCACCTTGACGGGGGGCTTCCTCGTGAAGTGCGAGACCAGAAAGTTCATGGCGAGGTCCTCGCAGTTCATGTACTCGTCAACCTTGTCCCGGATAGCCTGGGGCAGCCAGTACGAGTACAGGAAGGTGTAGTACTTGTGGATGAAGGCGGCTCCCGTCAGCACCATACTTAGTTCGCAGCTGTAGTTGGAGTTGTAGTTCCAGGCGTTGTGCGAGTTGAGGTCCCAGGCGTGGAAGCGGCCCGGGAACCCGACGACTCGGTCGCGGTGTTCCCTCCAGACGCGGAACCCGAACAGTATCTCGTCGTGGCGCAAGTGGGCGTCGTCGTCGACGGACAGAATGGCCTCAGTTTCGATGGCATCGTAGGGCAGGAAGCGGTTGTTGAGCGAGTTCCTGGGTGCCCGCACGACGATCACGGGGACTCCGATTTCGGGCCACCGCAGGTCTTCTAGGGGCGGCTTGGGCGAGTTCCAGACCACAATTACCTTTTAAAAAATTAATTAAGCCGGGTTAGGAATAAAGACTTTTTCTCATCTATCGATAGCTCAACCATGATAATTTATAGGGCACTAGAAAAATTGCCTCTAAAAAAAATAATTGGAAAAAAAAGTTGTCTTCAAGACAGTCGAAATTGACCTTAAAAGGCGACATTTTCTCTGAATATTGAGTAACTTTTTGCACACGAAAAACAGAAACTTCCTTACCTTGTTGAGATATGGCAGCCCGTACAGCCTGCCCAGCGAGTCCATGAGCACCTGCTCCCTCTCGTACGTCAGCATCACGATCGTGAACTGCTCCCGGGGTGAGTTGCCCCCCAGAGCCTCGCTGAACTCCTTACCGGCCCCGCCTGCTCCCTTGCCGATGGGTCTGAAGCCCGTCGAGGAGCCCACAAACTTGGCGTCCGAGGGCAGAATAGGGTCGAAAGGCAGCTGGGGGTACAGCGAGAAGGGATCCAGCCAGTCGTTCCAGATCTCGCGGCTCTGGGTGAGGAGAGCCGTGTAGTTGCGCTTGAAAGCGGGACTCGCAAAGGGCGGCTCGATGGGACCCAGTGACTCCTCCTGGTCCGCGTCGCTCACGGGGTCGGACTTCAGGGGCACGAAGGTCGAGTTGAAGACGCTGCGAGCCACGATGGGAGTCACGGGTCTCGGAGGGATGCCGAGTCTGTCCCGAAAGCTCGCGACTACCGTGTCGATGGTGGCCTGGACCGTGCTGAGGTACCGCTCCCACACAACCCGACCCTGACGCCGCATGCTGAGAAGGTCGGTGTCCGAGACGGAGCGCAGGAGGAAGTGGAGCTCCGTGATCCTGGCCTTTGGAAGCATGATGAGAACGCGGCGCCAGTCCACGGTTTCCTCGTACGGAAGGTGGATCTGGTCGGCGCCCAGGATTACGGGTATCGCCCCAGCCCTCAGAGACTCGTAGAGCCGCGCCTGGAAGAGCGTGGTGGAGACCAGGTTGGGGCTGGGGGCCATGAGCAGGGCAAAGGTGGAGTCTTTCAGCACGTTCTTGCGCGAGTTGTCGGTGCCGCAGAGAGCCCAGTCGCGGACCCCTTGGGTGTGAGGGGGCTGGTCCGTGGCTGGCACGCACTCAAACTGCAACAGGAACTTGTCTTGGGTGGGCCCGTGGATCATCTGCTTGAGGTGCTCGATGATGAAGGCGTCCAGTACCGACTCCTTCTGGCCACTCGGGAGCTCTCCCTTGAAGAAAAAAATTAAATCAACACTTTCTCGACATTTTGCAAATTCACTCATGAGCTTTATCACCGACATTTTACTTGATTTAGTTTAGTTTGGTTTGATTTTATTTGTTCAACATCTACATAAATCACCAAGTGAATTGCCATTTTTCATAGTAATTTTGGATTTCAGTCAAATTTTAATCAGAAAAAATTTTTTTAGGGTCTCCAAAAAGTAAGAAAATATACTAATTTTTTTTTCAACCCCAATTGAGGCAGGTTTAATTACAAGAACCCACCTGAAAGCTGAGAAGGTACCGACGTCTAGCTGGAATGATGGGCACGCACTCTTGCCAAACGTCTCCACCCGGAGGCCCGAGAATGGGCGGCACGATAAGGTCGAAGCCTCGACGGAACTGCGCCGACCCGAACGTGGACTGGACGAGGATGGCCCGGCCCGTGTTGACGCCCTCAAAGACGTCTCCCGAGCCGATGCTTAGGTCCCTCCGGGCCAGATTCAGCAGCAGGTGGTTTCGACCATCACCACCCCAGTACGCGAGCTTGGCCAGGTCTCCCAGGATACTCGACTTGTTGACCTTCTCCTCCATCTGCTGCGAGTACCGGTTGTTCCGGGTCGTCTCCTGCTCCGGCAGCGCCTCCCCAATGAGCACCAGAAACACGCAGGCCTGTGCTGGATTTCGAGTGATGTGGGCGTTGTACCCCAGCGTCTGCTTGATCGTCGTCTTGAGAAACCCTTCAATGTCCCAGCCACCCTTCAGTACGACAGTCGTCTCGGGATCGTAGAGGAAAACGGGGAAGCCGGAGGTCAGGCTGCATCTGGAATGGTCAAAGCACGTGCTCATGGAGCAGTCTTGTGGGGAGTTGGGGGGCGGCAGGAACTTGGGGACGGCGACGGGGAAGAGTTGCGAGGGGAGAGCGAGCTCTGGGGTGTTTCGGAGAATGGCCTCTCGCTGAGCCACCATCGCTTGTTCCACGGAAATCTTGAGCCGGTCCAGCTCGGTCTGCTGGCGCACGAGGTCCTGCTTCAGCTCGTCGATACGTTGGACGTACAGACCGATGTCAGTCTGGAGTTTCTGTCTCCGGGACTCGAGCTCCCTGAGCTCCATCGAGACCGTGCTCTTGATCCGCAGCATCTCGTCTATCCGCAGCTTCAGATCGGCGGCCTTGAACGAGGTGTAGTCCTCGAACACCTCCAGCTGCGATCGGGACCGGTGATATGTGTTTCCACTCGATTCGACCTGAAAAATTTTAGAGGATTTTGAGAAAAATTTGCTTGGGTAAGATGGAAAAGGGTCAAAAACTCACATCAATCAAGTAGTAGTGGGCTATTAATGGCACGAGTAGAAGAAGGAGTGTTATGCTGAAGACGATTCGGTAAAGCCTGCTCTTGGACAGCTTGCAAATGTCCTTCTGAGTCATCCTTGTGACGATCTCGTGGCTTTTCCACTAGAGCAACCCTTCTTATCGACTAATAAGTACTATGGACACTGAAGTAAGCATGTTGCACTGGGAATTTCGATTTTTTGCGACTGAAAAAGTAGAATTTTCAATTTCAAAACAAGAGAACTAGAGCTCATGCGGAACGCAAGCCATCAGCTGACCGTCATCGATTCGGAAAAGTCATCAAATCTGGGTGTTCTGCAGAATGTCGGGCAGTATTTTCAGTATTTTTCATTGAGATAGGACGTTTTCTTGTGATATTTTATGCCCGTCCGACTGTTGGAGTGATTGAGAAGCGGTAAAAGTCAGTAGATTTGTAGGATTCGTGTTAGTAAGTGAGGAGATCCAGATTACAGAAAATCGATTCGATTGTTGTTGTTGTCTCGTCATTGAGGTCTCCATGTTTGCAGGAAAATCGTGAAATTGGACGCCAAACTTTAGCAGGTTCCTAGTGGAGAGACAAATATGGTGAGTGGGTGGGTCTGAGGGGGCGCGAAAGTGACTTTCGGGGCTCTTTCAGATGCAGTTCATGCTCTTGTTCAGTCGGCAAGGGAAGCTCCGGCTGCAGAAGTGGTACGTCGCGCATCCCGACAAGCTCAAGAAGAAGATCACGAGGGAGCTCATCACGACGATTCTGGCTCGGAAACCCAAGATGTGTTCGTTTCTGGAGTGGAAAGACCTGAAGGTGGTCTACAAGCGATACGCCAGCCTGTACTTTTGCTGTGCAATAGAGCAGAACGACAACGAGCTGCTCACTCTGGAGATTATCCACCGGTACGTGGAGCTCCTCGACAAGTACTTCGGCAGCGTCTGCGAGCTCGACATCATCTTCAACTTCGAGAAGGCCTACTTCATCCTGGACGAGCTCCTGATTGGCGGGGAACTGCAAGAGTGAGTAGCCGACTGTGATTGGTCTATTCCAGAGCTTTGACCCTGTTTCAGGACCAGCAAAAAGAACGTGCTCAAGGCAATAGCGGCTCAAGATGTCCTGCAAGAGGTCAGTACGCCCGACGATACTTATGACATTTAAAAAAGCAAAACAATCAAGCAAACTTATTCTAAACCGTTACTAAGCAATCTCACTGTTGCTGTCTTTGATAGTATTTTTTAAAGTTTTTCTTCTATTTGAATGGTTAATTTTAATATAATTAATACCTAAAATAGCGAATGGTGTTGCAACATTTAATATTATACTTAAGAATATCATTATTTGGGCAGTGGAGCCCGCCTAATCCGAGGAGCCAAGGAGGATTAGACGGGTCCCGGTGCAGTTTGCGAATCATCCATCAAAGCTCCACCAACCTCCACATCCGCTTGTTCCTTTCGTTGCATCCAAAAGATTGTTATTTATTTGAATTGGAATGTCTTTAATGGTGACGGATTTTTATTGTTTTAATGTTTGTTTTCCTTCTGGCATGATTTTCGGCCCCTCCGACGTCCTCGAGGGGGTCGCTCACCACTAAACAACCTACCTACTTACCTTAGTCTGACACAAAGCACTTCTACATTTCTCTCACCAACACAGGATTTAAATGAGTCGATGCACTGACTAACCCAATAGCAGAACATCTCGAATCTCCACGGTTGGTTGAACTGAAAGTCCTAAGAGACGTTTTGTTGTTTCTCTTGCCCTTATATAATCGTGTTTAAGCTCGCGCCGAGTAGGAATGCATTTAACTTAGCCACTAGAGAACGTAAAGTCGGCTGCCAGCTGCCATGTTGCTTTCAATCGCCGCCTACGCAACCGCTGTCGATGTAGTTTTGCATTGTTTTCAGACCTAATAACCATTTACAACTAGCTCTTAGCGGTAAAACTTAAAGTGTACCATATTCGTTCCTGTCTGAGAGGAAGCCAAAATCAAGAAGCCAAAGTACTAGCAATTTTCCGAAATCGTGAGTTTTGAGCTTTCTGGGGGCACATGTTTAGCTCTTTAACTAAATTATACAGAGGTTTTTAGAGCTCTTTTTACTGTTTTAGACCCACATACGTACGTAACCAGTAGTTCAAATTGAGATTTATTTTTTTTATATTATTTGAAATTTTATTGATAAAAATATGGAAAAAGGGATCCAAAAATCTTTGTGCGATTTTAGCCGGTCAGTAAGTTTTCTTCCAAATTTTTAAACCTTTTGTGCTGAACAAAAAAAAGTCTTCTAAAGTCCACACACTTCCAGTTTAGGAAAAACACTCCCAACCTTTCAAATAGGTTCATTATGAGAGTCATGAATGTGCTAAACTGGTTTGAGTCCTCAGGAAGCCAAAAATCCGGGAAAGGAAAAATTGCAATTTTCGAGCTGTCAAAGGGGTCTACACCCCCGTAAGCGTGCCACTGTGACGTCCAACGTGTGCTTCTGATGTCCGACTCTGTACATACAAAAAAGCCAAAGAGCACCACAAAAAACCCCCTTTATGTTGCTTCTGTCCATCCCCCTTGCCGCCCGAGTCGAACTTTATTAACGCAGATGTTTCCCTTTCTAGGAGTACCCAGAAGATATCCTGTAAGGGATAACTAACCACACGTACCATACAAAGCCATATCGTACACTTTAAATTTACGTAATTTATGCATTTTTTACGCTAACGATGATGTTTTTGCATATTTCTGTATTCCCTTTTTATTTAAGAGTGGAAGGATATCGCGGGGGATTAACATGCTTGGTATTTTGATAATTACTCAATTAATGGTTTGATGTGGATCAGATTACCAGTATAGTTAGAGCAGAGGTAACTTAACACAGTGAATGGGTGTGTATCTTGCATCAATCTTGTTCCGGTGTACTCGTAATTTACTAGTTTTGTTAATTTCTGAATGACCTATTAACTGTCGAAAGATTTATACAAACCCACTTATTGCACAATTTAGGATGAAGCAGTCGAAGGAGCACTTAAAGATATCGGCCTCCTCTAAGTAGACCCGGACTCCTCCTCTCCTCCCGAACAAAAACAAAACCCCCAACGTAGTGACCTTCACCTACACACGAACACACACTTATAGAGGACCAACTTTGTAGATAGCTCCCCTACTTGTTTGTGATTAAACCCACTGGTGCTTTGGCCAACAAATTGTAATTCTCTCTGTAACTGATATCACCTCTCGAGAAAGCCTTTTCTGAAAAACAAAACAACAAATATATACCAAGCCCATCAATCTGTAGCAGTAGAAGTACAAAAGAATACAAATTGAATATGTAATTTTGAGGAAATCACGCAGTAAAGAAGTGCTTAATAAAAGTTATAATGAAAAAGAGCAACTAGGCTTTCTACTCGTACTCGTATTCCGTACTAATGTGGTGCACGAAGGTGTTCTCGGCTTTCAGGCGGCTTTCCTAGTTTCCATGAGGCCTTAGTGTTGCAAAAGAGCTGTTGAATAGTGTTGTTTAGTTCTCACTTACATTAATTTATGCTTGAAGACAAATAGCTATGGAATCCGAACAAGGTACGTAGTTTGAAAGTTCTTTGCCCCCTTGTGTTGGTTCGTAGTCCCGTCGTATTAACAAGTCCTTGTTTTGGTTCTGTAGCTGTGCTAAGTGTACATAATCCTCTGTGTAAAAAGCCATGTTTGTCGTACTTTTTCCTTCCAACTAACCTCCCCGAGGGTCTAGGTTCGAAGCTGCAGAAGAGAACTAACCCTTGTGATTTTCAGGACGAGACCCCCCAGGGCTTCTTTGAGGACCACGGGCTGGGATAAGATTCGGAGGACTTCGTGTCGTCTATCACTCAAGTATTGTGAAGAAGATACGCGTATTTACACAAAGATCTGATGCAGAAATAAAGAATTTACTTATTGATTACAAGAAAACGGAGTTTAAACTTAAACGTAGGTGTCGGAGGTGCCCTTGTCTCTTTTTCATCTGCAGCAAATCCAGGACTTGAGCCCTTGCAGGTCTTCCTTGACGCACTTCACTCGGAGGGCGTAGGTCAGGGGGTTCAAGGTGTAGCTCGCTACATTTATGTATCCATGGAAATTTGGACGCGGAAGACGAGGTCGAGTATCAGACAGATGGAAAATGGAAGCCATCAAATGACGAAGCCGAAGACTGAGAGGAAGAGAGAAGTTGCTTGGTCTTTTGGTCGTTGGTATCTCACGAGACTTTCAGGATCTGGAAAGCAGCGATAGAGGAAAACTCAGAAGTTCAACTAAAAAAAATTTATTACTCAAAATTGGGTGTCCCAAACTTGCTATGATGCTCCTTCAGCCTCATCGCGTGCAGGTCAATGAACCCCGTGGCACTGGCCGGATTGAAGTCCCCGTGCTCGTCCATGGAGGCCAGTGTCTGGTTGTAGAGACTGTTAGGGGAGGTCCTGGAGACCGCCCACACCCTTCCCTTGAAGACTTCCACAGTCACGCGTCCCGTGACTCTCTTTTGCGACTCCACCAAGCAAGTCTTGGCAAACTCTGCCTCCGGACTGAACCAAAGCCCGTTGTAGACGTAGTCTGACATCTTGTCCTGCAGGTAACGCTTGAGTCGGAAGACTTCGCGGTCGAGGCAGAACAGCTCGAGGTCCAGATGGGCTGTCTGGAGAATCTGCCCGCCCGGTGTCTCGTATATTCCGCGAGACTTGAGCCCAATGAAGCGGTTCTCGACGATGTCGATGCGTCCCACCCCGTGTTTTCCCCCCACTTCATTCAGAAACTGCAGAATCTTGAGCGGCTCGTCGTACGACCTTGAGGTCGAGAGGTCAGTGACCTGAGTGGGGAGACCAGAGCTGAAGAAAACGTCGATCCGGAGCGGGGAGTCGGGAGCTTTTTGGGGGCTCTGAGTCATCGAGTAGAGCTCCTCGGGCCCGACGGTAGCTGGGTCTTCCAGGAGCCCCGACTCGTAGCTCACGTGAAGGACGTTGGCGTCCATGCTCCAGGGAGCCTTGGGGGAAGCAGTAACTGGGATGCCGTTCTGCTCAGCGTACTTCAGCAGATCAGCGCGGCCCTGGAACCTGCTGCAGAACTCCTCGATGCGCCACGGAGCGATGACCTTGATCTTGGGGTCCAAGGCGTAGGCACTGAGCTCGAATCTCACCTGGTCGTTGCCCTTTCCGGTGGCTCCGTGAGCTATGTAGGCACACCCCTTGTCCCGAGCGACTTTCATAAAGCCGACAGTGATGCAAGGTCGCGCCAAGGACGTCCCGAGCAGGTACCTGTCCTCGTAAATCAGCCCCATCTGAATCGCGGGCCAGACGTACTTCTCGACAAAGTCCCGCCTCAAGTCCAGCACCACAACCTCCCGAGCTCCGATTTTCGTGGCTTTCTCGCGGGCCGCCTCGAAGTCTTCGGCCTGGCCCACGTCTGCCATGAAGCACACAACCTCGTAGCCCTTCTCGAGGAGCCACTTGAGGATGCAGCTGGTGTCCAGGCCCCCGGAATACGCAAGAAGAACGCGCTGAGCCATCCTGCACCGACTTGGTGGACGGAACTCGCGAAACTGAGGGCTGGAGAGGCCGAGGTTATCAAGGTGCAATTTCACTCGTGAGAGAACTCAAACACACAACACCTAGATTGGACCTATCTACTGATAAGGCTGTGATAAGATCGTCTTGCTGGCTTTTGTGGCCCAGAAGTCTTTCCTGTAGAGCGGCAGGACCGGAGCCAGGCGTCGTTCAGACTTGCGGAGACAGGTGTCTAGCGAGAAGTAGTAGATCAGCTCGATGAGGCTGATGATGGAGCCCCCGAGACAGAACCCGATGATGCCTCCAAAAGAAGCTGGAGGAAACAAAACTAAATGAAGGTTTTGAAAACGAAAGACTGCTCGGTCGTTACCAAAGAGTCCGTCCCAGGTCATGGCGGCGTCTCGCTTGTACTTCAGACAAGTGAGGTCGTTGAAGAAGACTCTGACGGTTGAACGGGTGTCGTTTGGGTCCGACATCCCATAGTTGACCCTCGGGAGCTTGTTGGCCGTGTTGGAGACCGACTTGTAGTTGATGGCCTTGCAGGTCGGGAGACACTCGCACTCCATTCCCTGGGTGTTCAAAGGCCGTTCCTCGTTCTTGCGAATGAAGTTGTAGAAGATGTCTGCAAAAGCTTGAAAATAAATCTTGGTTCCGAAGAGTTACGAAATAACGCACGTCTGTACTTCCTGAGACACGACAAGTCCGTCATCGAGCACTGCTTTATGAATCCTGAGGCTCCTCGGGGTTCTAGAAAAATCAAGAGCTAGAATTTTGATCCCAAAAGGCAGCTCTTACTGTGCAGAGGAAAGAAGAAAGGCATGCAGCCACACAGCTCCGTTACGTAACGAGCTCTGCACTCCGCGATACAGTTCTCAAAGGAGTACTGACGGGCAGTCACGAGCTCCATCTCGTCTTCGAACCAACAAGCGCGCTGCTTGACGCTCATGGACCTGATGCCTTCGTTGCTCATGGTGACCTCGGGGTCGATGGAGATCCGCAGGTCCTGGTCGTTCTGGATGACGCTGGAGGTCACGAGGTTATCGGGGAAGCTCATAGAGTCGTGAATCATGACCTCGATGCCGATGAAGTCCTCAGTAGGAGATAGGTACTCCGAGGGGACGATGTCGACGGAGAAGGAGAGGCCCACGAACTCGCCAGCACCCGAGATTCTCTGGATGCCCTTAAAGGAGCCCAAGTTGTTCTCGTAGTTGCTGAAAAATGAGTTATTATTTGGAGAATTCTTAAAGAAGACTTCGGGGATTCTGGAAGAAGACTTGGAGGATTCTAAAAGAAGACTTGAGAGACTCTCAGAAACGTTTTGAAAGAATCTTGGCCAAGATTGAAAAATTACCAGGAAAAAATGGAAGGAATACTCAGAAGATTCTTAAAGAAGACTTCGAGAATTCTCAAAAGATCTCTTAGAGGATTTTCAGAGAAGGCTCGGTTGCTTCTCGGAGAAAACCAAGGGGACTACATACTTGGAAGAAGTCGTTGAGGAATCTCAGAAAAGACTGGGGATTCCAGAAGAAACCTTAGGGGCATTATGGAAGACTGAGGGTTCTCAGTGTGGACGTGGCATATTTTTGAATAAGAGAGTTTTCGAAGTGTTAGAAAATTCTAAAAGAAGATTTAAAGGATTAAATAGAAATTGGAAAAGATTTAGAGAAATCTACGTTTCGAGAAAAAACTTGTCAAGAAGAAGTTTTTACTTGAACAGTTCCAAGACAGACAGACTTTACCTATCGAACTCCTCCCTGAGAGCGTGATAGTTGAAGGAGCAGCAGAACCCGTTGGAGCTCTTGACCTTCCGGAACAGCTGTGAACAATTAACCTCCTTTCCGATCCAGGAGCACTTGAAGACCAGGCTGGAGCAGGGCACGCTGACCTCGAGCATGATTCTCTCCGGCGTGTACCCAAACTCCTCCAGAATGTTCTCAGACCTGATCACGGTGCGATCCACCGAGTCCATCGTGATGAGTCTCGAGAGATTCGTGAGATAATTCATGATTTCTCCATCGTCCAATCCCGCATTTCGCCTGAAAGAGGCCGTTTTCGAGTCTTTTCACATCCAAAACGTTGGTGATTTTACTTACAAAATGGCCTGGACGGTTTCAGTCCTCGTGAGCCTCACCTTGTTGATGTTGCAGATCGTGACGGCGGGAAAGTAGACTTGCGAGATGGGGTAGTTGACGGATTCGATGATGTTCTGGGTGGGGGAGGTCTCGAAGCGGGTCCACACGAGGATCATCAGGTAGACGCAGAAGACGATGCTGCAGAGCGTGATGAAGACCCACAGGAGGATCTTTAGGATAACCAGCGAGTACGGAATGTTCGACTGACGGTTGTACTTTTGCTCAATGTGGCGAAACCCGTGAAGGGAGGTCTCGCGGAAGAAATTTTTGCAGGCTTTCATGAATGAGAAACGGATTTTTCTGGGCCTCTTCTCGAACTCGAGGGCAGCTTTCATCCTTTTCGGTGGAAAGGCAGACAAAGAATGCCGCATTTCGGGACATTTTTGGACTCCCCAAAAAGCACATTGAAATGAGGTTTTAATTACGAGGTGTGGAGACTCCCGCTAATGCATTGTCAGAGGCAATTAGACCTGGGCTACTGCTTCCACAAATAGCCCGTCAAGAGCCACACTAGACTTTAAATTGATTGTTGCGCAATATTACGCTTCTCTCGCGTACGCTGTACGGGACACACGGCCGCTCTTTTATCAGATATTCGTATAAAGGGGGGGCTAAAAGCAGCGTTCATTAGTCTAGAGAACAGCTCCGAGCGAGATGGCAACGAAATTCAGCAAAGACGAGCTCGTTCCGCCCTCCTGGCTGGACAAGGCGTTCTTCACGCGAGCCCTGAGGAGCCACAAGCTAGATGCCTCCATCGAGGTTACCGACGTCCAGCTCACTCCCGGGACTGCGGCAGGAGAACACTACGCCAGCGTGATGTTCAAGGCCGCCATCGAGTACTCGAGCAGCGACGGAGACGCCAGCTTCAAGGCGATTCTGAAGACCTATCCCGAGGAGGACGGCATCAAGGCCGAGTTCTTGAAGACATCGCCAGCCTTCAAGAACGAGGCCAGGATGTACTCCGTGATCCTGCCCGAGATGGAGCGTGTTCTCAGAATAGCGGGAGACTCGACCGTCTTTGCACCTCCTCTCGTCTACCAGAACACCACGACGGAAAAGGCCCCCGTGATAGTCTTCGAGGACATCAGCCCTGACGGCTTCAGGAGCTTTGAAGACGCCATCGAGAACTGGGAGCAGGTCCAGCTCATCGTCCGACGGCTCGCCAAGTACCACGCTCTGTCGATGTATCTGCACGAGAACGTTCGTTCTTTCGTCAATTGAAGGTCAAGGTCGTTGTCATTTGTTTTTTTCAGGGATTTCCCCTGGCAGAGTTCACGGAGCACTACTGGATCGAAGCCATCGAGGACGAGTCGTCGTTTTGCGCCAAGTTCCTCAAGCCGTCCTTTGTGAACATGATCACTGCCATGGAAAAGTGGGAGGGCTTCGAGGAGCTATTCAAGAAGCTCAACAACCAGTACGGCCACCTGAGTCAGGAGTTCCTCAGGATCATCAGGAACCCCATCACTTTCTCGGTGCTGAATCACGGCGATTTTCACGCAAAGAACATGATGTTCAGAAATGACGGCCTCAAGGACGAAGATCTGATTTTCGTGAGTTTCTACCTGAGTCTGAAACCTCACCTGGTTGGTTTGTTTTTCGCAGGTTGACTTCCAGTTCCCGGTCTGGTCGAGCCCCTCTCTAGACTTCACCTTTGTCTTCAACCTGCTGATAAGCGACGGCTTGGACGACGTACGTCACAACGACATAGTTCTCGTGTACTACAAAGAGTTTCACGAAACGCTGACGAAAATAAACTACCGTGGGAAAGTGCCCAGCTTGCTGGACCTCAAACTAGCTATCTTGGCCGGGACGTCCTTGGACGTGTTGCTAACGACCTTGATGATTCCCCCGCGTTTCTTCAACTGGCGTGACATTGACCTCGACGAGATGCTGGCGGCCGGTCAGGACTACTCTGAGGCTGTGGGGAAGAAGGCCTACGATATTCCGGAGTTCAGGGAGTTTATCATGAAGAGGTTCAAGACGCTGGAGGCCACGGGAGTCTTGGATTATTGATGTGTCCTTAAATAACGATTCTTGACAAGACCTAGGCCCAGAGTCTGGGGCTCTTAAGATTTTAAAATAAAATTTGACAGGAATTTTCACAAAGACTTATTTATTAATTTCCCTAAGTCACAGCTCACCAGTAGTAGATTTGTAGAAAACTAGTGTCTAAATTTTTACACGCTGTTGTAGAGGAAGCAATTTGAACCGAATTAAGAAAAGTCAACTCAATTGACGAAACCTTGACCCACCAATTTCGCTATCTCAGACCCGCCTCAGAGGGTTATTGACCCACATTCCACTCCATCCTCTGGATTCGCGTCTATTGACTCGCGATAAGGAAGTGAGGAGTCTTCAAATCCACTCGCCAGTTGCGAAAAAGAGCCTCACACCAAAATGAGCGAGCCCAGCCAGTGACGTGTGAGCTTATCGTCGCAACGAAGCAGAGAGCCATTATCTAGCTATATAAAACACCGACACGCAGCTGCTCGATTCAGTTCATTTACGCATGCCAGTCAGCGAGCAGGTTCGAACGAAAAAAGCAGACAATGTCTCAGTACAGCAAAGACGAGTTGGTGGCCCCAGCGTGGCTTGACCGGGAGTTCTACGAGCGCGCGCTCAGGAGCTACAAGCGTGATGCGTCGATCAAGGTCGTGGACTTCAAAACCACCCCCGGAACGGTCCCCGGGGAGCACTTTGCCAGCATCATGTTCCGCGTGGACATCGACTACCTCTCCAACGGCCGGCCCGCCAACATCAAGGTCATCCTGAAGACCGTCCCTGTTACGGAGGGCTTTAAGGCGGAGATCCTCAAGAACTCCTCGGCCTTTGAGAGCGAGGCCAAGATGTACTCCGTGATCCTGCCCGAGATGGAGCGCGTTCTGCGGGTCGCCGGGGACTCAACGGTCTTCGGACCCCCTCTCGTGTACCAGAACCTGAAATCAGAGGTGGCTCCCGTGATCGTGTTCGAGGACATCAGCCCCGACGGCTTCAGGACCTACGACGACGCGATTCCCGACTGGGAGCAGGTCCAGCTCATCGTGAGGAGGCTGGCCAAGTTCCATGCAGTCTCGCTCTACGTCAACGAGAACGTAAGTGGCAGAATCTACCTGCTCGTACGAGACTACGAGCTGAGTGCTATTAATCAAAACATTGTCCAAGGTCATTCGACTAATTTACATGACAAACATTGTATGCACGGGTACTGCTTCAACTACTACAGTGTAGAATATTCGACAGTTGTCTGTCTGTCTGGTTTTTTTATGATTCAGGAAAAACTTTTGGGTAACTTTGAACTTTTCAACCTTCAATAGAACCTCAACTCTTTTAATTTCATGAAAATTTTTTATTTTAAAAATTATAAAACACGTGAAGTTAGAAAAATCGACTTATTTAAATAGTTTAACATATTTTAATGCCTTAACATATTTTTATGCAAGACATATTTTAAGTTAAAACTTAAATTTAAATAATGATACTGATTTAAAGTTTTTAAATTGAAAAATAATTTCAGGGTTTCCCCCTCGAGGGCTTCAACCGCCACATCTGGGTAGACTGGCTCGAAGACGACGACTCCTTCATGGCTAAGATGCTGAAACCCAATTTCCTCCGAATGGTGGAAGCCATCAAGGACTGGGAGGGCTTCGAGTCTTACTACGCGCGTCTCCACGGAAACATGGATCGCCACCTGCTTCAGCTGGTGGACGTGCTGAAGAACCCCAGAAGCTACAAGATCCTGAATCACGGCGATTTCCATGCCAAGAACATGATGTTCCGAAATCAAGGATACAAGGAGGAGGACGTGATATTCGTGAGTGCTTCAAGGGATTTTTTTACCCAATAAACTAAAACTTGTTCTCGCAGATCGACTTTCAGTTCCCCTTCTGGAGCAGCCCGGCCCTGGACCTCCAGTACGTCTTCAATATGCTTGTCAGCGACCTGCTCGTGGAGGTCCATCGTGAGGACATCCTGCGCATTTACTACACCGAATTCCGTGCTGTCCTGAAAAAGATCGACTTCAAAGGAACCTGCCCCACCTTCCATGAGTTGAAGCTCTCTCTGCTCCAAGCCGCTGCTCTGGAGCTCTTCTACGCCATGATGACAATTCCTCCACGCCTCTTCAACTGGCGAACCGAAGTCGACATCGAGACGGCTCTTGAGGAGGGAGAAAAGGCGTGGGAGGACATGGGCAAGAAGATCCAAGCGATGCCCGAGTACCGCGAGTATCTTCTGAAGCAATTCAAAAGAGTCGAGCTGACTGGCATTCTGGACTTTTGAAGCCTCGTTTTGCGCGCAATAAAGTTACTATCACAGAATCATGCTTTTATTCCCCCGTCCTTGAACCTCCATTCCCGTCAAAAGCATTCCAGGTGCCATAATCGGAATTATCAGCGTTATCACCAGACATTTTTCGCCACAAAACCCCTGCTGAAGTCACTCTTGCGTAGTGTACGAGTTAGGTTGGCCCAAAATCTAGCAAAGTGGCACGTGAATCTTAGAGAGACACGCGCTTCCTCGGCTGGAATCGGCAGATCCGAGTCTCTGACGCACTCGGTCTCTTTAACCCACTTAACGTCACAACTAATTAATGGTCAATTAATCTTAAATAACCTTTAAATTTTAATTTGAAGTGAAGTCTTCAACGTCTCTCGGGAACAGTCGTCTGGAACCTTAATATTTAATTTGAGTTTATAATTTTCAACCTGAAAACTTAACTAAGCTTCAATTTATGATTTTGCTTTTTTTAAAATAATATAAAAAGATAAAGTAAAATACCCTAGTTGGTTTTTTTCGTGATACAAAATTCTTAAACTAAAGGAAATGGGTTAACCCATAGTTGCTTTCAAAGGTCAAATTTTAGTCTGAAGAATCTCGATGTGTTCTTCCTCAAAATATGTGACCTATTTGAGTTCTTTCTCTTGAGTCCCTCGGTAAGTTGCCCGAAAACCAAGCTTTTTAAAGCAAACTCTCTAAAAGTTAAAATTAGTTCATAAATAAAACTTTCAAATAATGGGTTGAGCTGCCTCATATCTGCGTTATCAAAATCACCAATTCGACACATGGTACAACCCGTAGTATCCAAGTAGTAAAAAATTTCATTCATTGAATTCCTTCCACGAATCACGAAACAACAAAATGAGCAGGTCTGCGAGATAAGTCGCTCCCGAAATAAAAACGAGTCGCGCTCTCCGGCGGCTTCCAATTATTCAGAAACGTTTCACGAGTTCGCACACGCAGTATTAGTTCGAGAGGCAAATCGCGATCATGGCAGGCAATTTTAACAGAGACGAGCTTGTGGCCCCAGCGTGGCTCGACAAGGCCTTCTTCCAAAGGGCTCTCCGCAGCTTCAAGAGAGACGCCTCAATCCAAGTGACAGACATCCAGATCACGCCCGGAACGGCTCCAGGGGAGCACTACGCCAGTATTATGTTCCGAGCCGTCGTCAGCTACTCGTCAAAAGACGGATCGAACTTGACCTTGAAGACCATTCTGAAGACAGTGCCGCAGGTGGAGGGGCACAAGATGGAGTTTCTCAAGAACACGACGGCGTTCCAGAGCGAGGCTAAAATGTACTCGGTGATCCTTCCCGAGATGGAGAGACTCCTGAGAGTGGCAGGAGACTCAACTGTCTTTGCCCCACCTCTCGTGTACCAGAACATGACCACTGAGCAGTCGCCGGTGATTGTTTTCGAAGACATCAGTCCAGATGGGTTTCAGACTTTCAATGACGCAATCGATAATTGGGAGCAGGTGCAGCTCATAGTCCGACGGCTCGCCAAGTATCACGCTCTGTCAAAGTACCTGGATGAGAACGTGAGTTTCAGTGGTTTGATTTTTTGCGATTGCGAGGTCACTGGCTCGGAACTCATGACATGATATTTACAAAATTTTTGGGTTTGTACTCTTTTGACTGAACCCAAAAGCTGAATCTTCATACATTTAGGCTCCTAGATTTCAGGGGTCATGGTTCATGAATCATTTTGTATGTTAAATTTTGGAGACGAGCTTAAGTCAAAATTCTCCCTCCATAGAAACTTTGGTAGCATTTGCAAAGTTTTTTTGAATTAAGGTATTTGGAACTCCCCAAAAGAAACAGGAGTCTTAATTTATGACTACGAATCATGCAACTGATTCTTGGGTTTTGAAATTTGGGACAGACAGACAGACACTTTTAAGAAAATACTTTGAAAATCGTTTTAGGGCTTTCCTCTGGGAGAGTTCGACAGCCACCTCATGACGGAGATGATCGAGAACCAGGACTCTCCCATGGGCGCCTTTATCAGGCCCTCCATCGCACGACTCCACGAGAAAATGAAGGATTGGAAGGGCTTCGAGCGGTTCCACAAGAAGCTAGGAGGAGCTAACACTGAGCGAATCCTTAACATGGCCCTGAGGCTCATCAGGAACCCAATCAACTACCGAGTTCTCAACCACGGCGACTTCCACGCCAAGAACATGATGTTCCGCAACGCCGGGACCAAAGACGAAGATCTGATCTTTGTGAGTTTTCATCTTCCCTCCCCGATTTTCTCGCTAACTGAGACTTTCCAGATCGACTTCCAGTTTCCCTACTGGTCCACCCCGGGCCTGGACATCGCGTACGTCTTTTTCTCCCTGACCCACGACAAGCTGGTGGAGGAGCACCGCGACGACATAATCACCGTCTACTTCGAGGAGTTCAACCAGACTCTCAAGAAAGTGAACTACAAGGGCGAGAGACCCAGTCTGCTGGACCTCAAAATAGCCGTACTGGCTGCAGCCCCCTTGGACCTCATGTACACCCTGGTCGCGGTGCCCCCGAGGTTCTTCAACTTCCGCGATATGGATTTCGACAAGCTCTTCGAGAACATGGACGATTCCTTGAAGGACGTGAGTGCCAAGGTCCACGCCATCCCGGAGTACCGCGAGTTTCTGCTGAAAAACCTGGAGAGAATCGAGAAAACGGGGATCTTCGAGGTGTAAACGAAATAAACGATGTTGCGATAAAAAGCGTGTCTCTCTTCTCTCTCGCTGTCCGGTTCAATTTACCATTCACGAGTCAGTTCGCCGCAAACCTTCTCTCAGACATGACTGACCAGTTCAGCAAAGACGAGCTCGTGCCCCCAGCATGGCTCGACAAGGCATTTTTCCGCCGAGCACTTCGGAGCTACAGGAGAGATGCGACGATCGAGGTGACTGACGTCGAAATCACCCCGGGAACGGCCCCCGGAGAGCACTACGCCAGCGTCATGTTCAAGGCCAAGGTCACCTACAGCTCCAGGGAGGCTCAAGGCCTAGTTCTGAGGACGATTCTGAAGACAGTTCCGCAGGGAGACAGCTACAAGGCCGAGTTCCTGAGCAAGTCGCCGGCTTTCAGGAACGAGGTGAGGATGTACGTGGAGGTGCTCCCCGAGATGGAGAGGCTGCTGAGAGTGGCGGGAGACTCAACCACTTTCGCTCCCCCTCTGGTCTACCAGAACCTGACATCGGAGCCGGCCCCGGTGATGGTGTTCGAAGACGTCAGTCCCGAGGGCTTCCAGACCTTCAACGACGGCATCGAGAACTGGGACCACGTCCAGCTTATCGTCCGGCGACTCGCAAAGTTTCACGCGCTATCTATTTATCTGAACAAGAACGTACGTAATTCCCCAGTCATGCTCTGATAGGCCGTGATATTGTGAAATTGCAGGGGTTCCCCTTCGCAGACCTGCGAGACCACCTCTGGCTCGAGATGATCGAGGACCAGGACTCCAAAATGGCTGGCTGGCTGAAACCAAATATCGGGAGACTGCTGGCGAAGATGAAGGACTGGGAGGGGTTTGGGGAGTTCCACGAGAAAATCGATGGACAGGTCGACTACCAGTGTAGCAGAATCACGAAGGAGATCCGCAACCCGATGGCCTTCTCGGTCCTCAACCACGGGGACTTTCACGCCAAGAACATGATGTACAAGAATGAGGGCAAGAAGGACGAGGACCTGGTTTTTGTAAGTGACTCAAATTCAAAGCCTGAAAATGTCCTCAAGATAGACTTTCAGATAGACTTCCAGTTCCCAGTCTGGTCAACGCCTGCCCTGGACCTCATGAACGTCTTCTTCATGCTCTGTCACGACCACCTGGTTGAAGATCACCGTGAAGACATCGTCCTGGCTTACTACCAGGAGTTCAGCGAGACCCTCAAGAAAGTCAGGTACCGCGAGAAGATCCCCAGTCTCCTCGACTTGAACCTGGCGATGCTGGCGGCCGCTCCCATGGACCTCATTTTCTGCCTCGTGAACGTCCCCCAGAGGCTCTTCGACATGCGAGAGGTGGACTTTGACGCCATGATGGAGAACCCGGACGAGTTCACGAGGGATTTGGGCGAAAAGGTGCACTCGAACCCAGAGTACCAGGAGTACGTGCTGAAGAACCTGAAACGGGTGCAGAATACTGGGGTCCTTGAATGTTGATATTCCGAGTTTTGAAGAAGAAAAATTAATTTTAACCTTTATTTTTCTAAAAGTAATTCCAATGGCTTAGTAATTTTGGTTCCTTTTGCTATTTAGCTACAACCTTTCGTGAGAATTCTATTCTATATGGTAGTTAAGAGAATTTCGAACCATAAAGGTAAAGGGAGAGGGCAACGGTTTTTACGTTTTAAAATAGGGACTTTTCAGAATAAAATTTTCGAAAAATCAATCATTAAATTTAGGTGATCAAAATCATTTTTACAGCATAAGTCTCCATGGTAGACTTTTCCTAAAATCAACCCTAATTTTGAAACCCCGCAGATCAAACTTCGTCCCCCCTTTAGCATAAGTCTCTATGGTGAGTTTTCTACGTATCACAATTTTCTCTAAAGCTTTCCACCATCTGTCTACTTCTTGTAAGCCCCATGCGTCTCCTTGATGACCCAGAAATCGTCAATGACCTGGCCCTTGAGGTCCACCGACACCTGCTCGAAGTGCAGATGCGTCCCGTTCACAGCTTGCATGCGGGTGTACCCATAGTCGTTGGAGTGAAAGGCGCTCCAGGGCGGCCTGTCTCCGTCAAAGGAGGTGCGGCCCTCGTCGCAGCCCGCGGACCCCGTGATGATGTGAATCGGGGCCCCGGGATTGCGGTAGGGCTCCCTCAAGCTGCCATTGAACACTTTGTAGTCGTAGAGGGGCCAGAGTCTCTCGTAGCTGTGCTCGTGCGCCCAGATCATGACGTCGACGCCGTGCTCGTAGAAGAGGTCCTCGAGTCCGAAGAAGTGCGTCAGCGGAAGACCCACCCGGAGGAGCGTGTCGTGGTCGTCACAGTCGGCTCCGTTGTTGTTGGAGCAGTACATCGGTCGGTGTCCGTAGACAACGATCCAGGGACGCTCTTGCCGGTTCGCGACGGCCCGCTTCAGGTCTTCCACAACCCACTGGTACTGCTTCACGAGGAGTTTGATGCCGTAGTTGAGGAAGTAGTAGGCCTCGGTGTTGAGGGCGATGAAGTGAACGGGGCCCAGGTCGAAGCTGTAGAAGAGACTATCGGTGCCACCCGGCATGCTGAAGCGGGCTCGGTAGTTGGAGAAGTTGTACTTCTCCTCGTGGTTCCCCGTGCAGACCATGTAAGGCACGTAGGCGGCTATCTGCTCGATCTGCCTCATGAAGGCGTCTCCCACCGTGGCGTTCTCGCTGTCCATGTCGTAGGCAAAGTCCCCGACGTGCAGAATGGCGTCGTACTTGTCTTCTTCTGCCTCCTTCTGCAGGTACGCCAGCGACTGGGCGTTCTCGTTGCCCAAGTCCCCGAAGATGGCGAACCTCGGAGACCAGTCGGAGCCCGTCTCCGGAACCAAGAAGCTGAACACCGACGACCAGCCCAAGTCGCTTCCAACGATGTAGTTGTACCTAGTCTTGGGAGACAGATCCTTGAGAGCCACCTTGTGGATGAACTGGGCGTGCTTCAGCTCGCCTCCGTCCACGAAGAGACTCGAGGTCCCTCGGACCTGCTTGCGTGAGGCGTCGTCCGTGGATCCCGACGGCCAGAACTCCACGATGCTGGGAGACTCGTCGAAGGTGCTCCATGTGATAACGAGGTCGTTGACTTTTTCTGAAAGGCGAAACAAAGACGGGGTCAGACATCTCCTGACGACAGGAAGTTCGGGTACCTCCGAAGGCCAGGTGAACCTGCTCAGGTTGGAAGTTGAACACTTTGGCGTCAGAGAGGGCCAGAAGAGGCAGAAGTAGGAGAAGAGACCCCATTTCGATGGCTTCTGAAGGAGTCGAATTTCGCACAAATTAATTTAATTGCTGATAAACACAAACAACAGGTGGCCGGCCTGCGGATGTGGAAGGTGGCCTTTCTACGAGAAGGTGGCACTCAAAAACGCAAAATTAGTAAACAAGCCGCACAATCAAATCAAAAACCCAAAATTTGGAGCTCAAAGCGCAGAAAAAATGGCTGAAAGTGGCTCAAGCAGCGAGAGCTTGACCATCAGCAGTGACCTGTTCAAGAATGTGAAGTGCTACGTGTCTGGAACGCTCGATCCGAAGGTAAAAGCGGGACTGTCTGGGTTCCGAGCGCTTTTTCTCACGCTCTTTGTTCTTTTTCCCCCCAGATCGAGAAAATCCTGTCCTCATGCGGCGCCCAGTTCACCAAGTTTATGGTGGGCTCCTTCAACTACGTGATTTGCGGGAAAAACTTCGAGGAGGCGCACGTCCTGGAGGCGTCTGATTTGTACTCCGTTCCCTCCGTGATGGAGGAGTGGGTCGTTGCCTCCGTGAGGATTGGTCGTCTGGCGGTCCTGAAGCCGTACTCCCCGCCCGTCTCGAGCGCTCCCAGCCCGCTCTTCTCAAAGTTCGTCTTCTCGATGTCCCAACTGGAGTCGTCGGACCGGAAGAATCTCTTCGCCATGATCACGTTCCACGGCGGGAAGGTCCAGAAGATGTTTAGCAACAAAACTACGCATCTCATTTCGGGCGCAGCAGCAGGGGTCGCGTATCTCAAGGCCCTGGAGATGGGGAGGGTCAAGATAACCATCATAACTCCCGACTGGATCACGGAGAGCGTCAAAAACAAGACCCTTCTGAACCCCGAGACCTTCCACCCGCGTCTCCTGATCAACCAGCCCAAGTCCAAGATCCCGTGTCCGCCTCCCCCGACTGCCTCCGAGAGCCTCGCGAACATAATAGGCCTGGACTTTGAGGAATCCATCGCCAAGACGGAGGTCCCCATCACCAGAGACCCCATTCCTACGACCGTTCAGATGTCAGTGACGCAGGGAGACGCGAGTGGCATGCAGGTCTCGCAGCCCCAGGCTCCTCCGAACCCGCCCCCAAACGTGTTTATTCAGCAGCAAGCTCGTCCAACTGCTCCTCAGCAGATGATGCAGCAGCAGTTCAGTCAGATAGTCCAGCAGAACAAACCGGCCCCGCAGCAGAACATGTACACAGTGGTCAAGCAGGAGGTCCCCCAGCCCCAGATGGGCCAGTCCGGAGGGAGTCTGGTGGTCGAGCAGCAGCCCATGACCCCGATGGAGCAGCCGCAATTCATCGGGAACACGATCATCCGGCAGCAGACGCCCCAGCAGGCCATCCGGATGCAGCAGCAGGGCCAGACTCAGATGGGCCAGCAGGGCTTCGGAGGGCAGCCCATGCACCAGGTACTACATCATAGGGGACCACAGCCACAGATGGTACAGGGCCAGGCCGGTCAGAAGCAGATTCTGGTGAACCAGTCGTTCAACATCCAGCAGACGCGCATCATCACGTCGGTGGGCGGACAGGGCCAGCAGATCATCACGCAGCAGATCAACCCGCAGCAGATCAACCCCCAGCAGATGGCGCCTCAGCAGCCCAGCAGAAGCTCATCCAGGGCCAGATGACGATCAACCAGCAGCAGCTGCCGCAGGGGATGCAGCAGCAGCTGAGACCGGGCATGCCCACGCAGGTCCAGCATGCGAGGCCCCAGGGCACCATGATCATCCAGAACCAGCAAGGCATGCCGCAGGGCCAGCAACAGATAATCCAGGGAGCCACTCCTCAGCCCCAGATCATCCAGGGACACGTCCAGGGGGGCCAGCAGCAGGTGATCCAGGGCCAGCTGCAGGGAGGTCCGGGCATCCAGCAGCTCGTGGGAGGCCAGCAGGTGATTCAGGGACAGCAGCAGATCATCCAGGGACAGGGTCAGCAGTTTGTTCGAGCCGCCAGACCGCAATTCCAGCGTCAGCTCATCCACCTCGATGCTCAGACGCACGCCCAGCTGCAGAAGATGGATCCCCAGAAGCGCAACGAGTACTTGCAGCAGCTGCAAGCCAAACGTATGGCCATGACGGTGCGGCCACAGGGCATCCAGGGGTACCAGCAGGGCGCAGGTCCCGGGGAGCAGGGAGTGGTTCCACGGCCGGGCACGCAGCATATCCTCATTCGGGGACAGATCCCACCGGGGCTGACGCAGCAGCAGCAGATGCAGTGGCTTCAGCAGCAGACGCAGTCGCGGCCCCTCGTGGTTCGGCAGACCTCCCACACGCCCGGGCTGGCTCCTATCACGCAGCAGGGAGGTCCTTCACAGCAGTTCCAGGTAAGAGAGTACTTACGACATCAGCCACTCTTAATATTCGCAAAACTCAAACACACTCTAAAATCTTGAAGCTTAAGTTAATTTTTCCACGTTCGAATTAGTTCTATGTTCAATCGAATTAAATATAAAAAGTTTCATACAACGGAAAACCCCGCTTGGTGAAGCCTCTGACAATTCTTTCAGTCCCCACTTGTTCATATGCAAAAGACAGCTGGTCTCTAAAGTTTCAGATGGACAAATGGTGGAAATGTCAAAGTCAGAGTCTCAGACTTTTCGTAGATCGACTATCAGCCCATTCCCCTATCTGATACCCGGCACTTGAAAACCCTCTTTATCACTTATTTCAGGTGGACCCGAACGCTTCGCCTCAGCAACAGCAGCAGCAGATTCAGCTCCAGATCCAGCGTCAGCAGCAGTACCAGCGACTGCAGATGCAGCGAGACGGTTCCAAGACCCCCGGAACTCCGGTCTCCCCCCGAGGTCCTGGCTTCCCCGGCCCTGCCGACCCCCAGATCCCCGAGCAACAGCAGATCATCATCCAGGGCGATCCCAACGCCCTCCCCAACAAGACCAAGACGGCTCTGGCGAACATGCTGAGCAACAGGTTCGGCGCCAACAACAGCGGAGTCGTCAACTCAGATGGGTCTGCCGTGGTACCGGAGCCCTCTGCGGCCGGAACTCTGCGTCTCATGACCGCCCAACACAACGCGACGCTGAACCAGGGGGTGGTGCCGCCCCCCAGAACGCCCCAGGAGATGCTGGCGCTCCAGCAGGCGCAGCAGCAGAGACGTACGCTGGGGAACATTACGAACGCCACGACCTCGCAGGGCCCCCCGAGCGTGGGAGTGGTGCCTCAGGGTGCCGTGATCCCTCAGTCGCCGAATCAGATCAAGAGCGGCATGTTCAGCCCCAACAGGGTTGCGATCCCAAGGCCACAGTTCTACGGACACAACCCCAACCTCAAGCTACCCCCGGACCTGTTCCTGCTCGGGTGCAACTTCTTCATTGTGGAGTACGACGAGACGAACGCCGACGAGCTACCGGACTGGAAGGTGCTGATACTGAAGCACGGGGGCGAGATCGAGAGTTGCTACAGCGTGCGGGTGACGCACGTTCTTTGTCGCACGCAGAGACACGGTGTGGTCATGCAGGCTATCAGGGACTCCAAGAGGTGAGTCGTGATTAATTGAGCGAAAGGGGAAGGTCCTCAGAATAATTTGAAATCGGCAAAGCTGTTTTCTCGGAATCAGAAAAGGCTCGGGCTTTCTAGAAATGCCTCGAAACGCTTAGTAGGGCAAATGGTCTCGGAGGTTCCTATAGGAACCTATTGTGGCTCCCTAAAATACCAATTGAAAATTAAGAGTCAAATCTAATTTCACTTTTTTCTCCCTCCAGATGCGTCACTGCCTACTGGCTTAATGACGTTGTAGCCAAAAAGATGTTCCAGCCGCCGTGGCAGGCGCTGCACCTACCCTTTCCGCAGATGTTTGGAACCCAGAAGCCCGCAACGAAGCACATAATCTCGATCACGGGCTTCGAGGGAGAAGAGAGGGACCGCATCAAGGAGATGGTGAAGGAGTCAGGGGCGCGTCTCACGACCTACTTCGCGAGGCAAAACACGGTGCTGATCTGCAAACGCAACGACCCCGCCAACCCGAAGTTCAAGCGTGCCAAGGAGTGGAACATCCCGGTCGTGAACACCATCTGGCTCAGCGACATCCTTCTCGGAAACCTGAGCCAAATGTCGCAATACGATGCCGCCAAGTACCAGCAGTACAACCTCAGCAACCCCTTCAGGATCGATTACGGGCTCGTTCCCCATCTGATGAGTGAGTTAAAGGTCCCGCTTTGACAAGTTTTTTCTAACTTGATTTAAATCTGCAGATGCTTGGAAGTCGCCGATAAATTTAACGCAAGAGTCGCACGAGAAGGTGAAGCGAGCTATCAACGAACCTGCCACGGTCCCCGCCAAGAAGCCCCGTACTTTGCCGCCTCTGGAAGAAGTCCCCGAGGAGATTGTCTGCACGAAGCCTCCGGACCCGGAAAAGATCCCCAACGTGGCTTTCTCGGGCGTCGACAACATCGAGGGTCTCAGACGAGCGGTCCAGTAAGTAGCCCAATCTGATTAACTTTTAAGTAATGATTAGATCAGAAAATTGAGCTACGTCCAAGACTAAGCACATTTTCTATACTTGGTTCATTAGACAAACGGAAAAATAGGCCTAAAACGTCGTCTTTTTCAGCACCCTCGGAGGCTACGTGTGCGAGAACCCGGCCGACATGAACGTGCTGGTCGTAACCCGTTTGTCGCGCACGATCAAGCTGGTGTACGCGCTCTGCGTCGCCCAGACCGTGGTGTCTTCCAGCTGGGTCGTCGAGAGCGCCAAGGCCGGCTACTTTCTGCCCCTGGACGACTTCAAGGTGACGCAGACGAAGGAGTTCGAGGAGCAGCACAAGTGCGACATCTCCAGCGTCTTCTTATCTCCCCTCCGTCGGTCACTTTTCGAGGGAAAGGTCTTCTACATCACGCCAAAGGTCTTTCCCAGTCCCACGGACCTCACGCGATGGATCGAGCTGTGCGGTGGAAGGGTGGACAAGACGAGGCAGTCGAACGCGCGCATCCAGGAGATGAACTCAAAGGTGCCCAACTCGTATGTCATCGTGAGCTGCGAGAACGACCTGCACCTCGTGCTGCCCTTCACGAAGCAGAGCAAGAACAACTACTGCAACGTCGTGACGACGGAGTACGTGATGCAGGGCATCTTCCAGCAGCAGCTCAGCATCGAGCCGCACGTTATCCGCACCAGCTAGGCTGCCGAGGCCGACTTCTGAAGTGCTTCTATTTTCTGACAATAAAACACCAAATTACATGTTTGCATTTTATTTAATTCCTGCTTATGCCATATATTTATCATGATAATTTGATAAAGATATACTTTTACGCAAATTAACATTAATTTACCTTTAAAAACTTAATTCAATGTCCTAGTCTAGTCTATATACTTTTGTTCCTTCCTACGGTTTAATATACGATAGGTCATATTACGTCCATGTCTTCTCCTGACTCGCGGGGAACACGCGGATTTTTGATTCCAATTTTATCTACAAGGTTATCGTAGAACAACAGGGTGTGGAACATGAAAAGCTAAGCGTTACATCGTGCGACTACTCTCTTAAGTTCGCTTCGCAGAGGCCTGGGGGCATACCCTGGAAATTTTTGGAGACTTTAGCCTGCTATGATTGGGGCCCTTTTAGTAAACTATGATTAATTGAAAAATGCCCCCAACTTCAAAACCTTCAGAAGCTACTAATTTTTAGGCCATCTTTGAGCGTTTTCGGGGTCCGAAAAACTCAAATCGTCATCCATGGTTTGCTGTAAAACTGTCAGGAAGTAACTCTTTAAGGACCCCCCTTTCCAGGCTATGACCCCACACCCCCGTGGTTAGCTTTGAGCACCTCCTGGCTTCGAATCTTTCCGACTAAGCACTTTGCGATATTCTCTATATTTTCACTAGAAATTCTCTTCTGTCTTATTGTTGTGAAAAATAAGGCGTCTTGACTTCTCTGTGCAGTACATGAATGCTCCTACTCGCTATACAGAAGGAATAAGGTACTTTTACTTTTCTCAATTGGACATAGTACGAATTCGAACACGCTGCGGGATGTGAGTCACTGGGCGGGACCGCGGCACCTCGGAGGCGGGAAGATCTCGTGGGAGAGAAGTACAAAGTTAGAAGTTTAGTCCCGTATTGTGAGAGTGAGTTCTTTGGTCTGTAAAAGTAGAAATCGAAAATTGTGGACGCAGCGCCAGTCTTCATCGCGCCCGCTGGTTCCGAGGTGCGCGGGTCCCGGGGATGGGGAGGCTAAATAAGGTCCTGTAAGTAGTGGCTAGAGTTGCTGTAAAAATACAAAAAGAGTAGAGATACAAGTTCCTGGCCCAGCAGTTGCGTGTGTTATGTTTGTGTGAGAAAACGTCTAAAACTCCTAAACGATTAGCTTACTTCCTAAACGCTCCCCGGTTCATCAGCTTCTTTACAAAAGAAATGCGGAAACCAATTTATTGTTCTCTCCTCGCTAAATATCCGCGCTCTACATAACCATTTACGTTTATCTTATTTTTGTGTCACAGTGTACGTGTTTCATGCATTGGTTTTTATCATCAGTAGGTTTAGTATGTATTACATTTTATCATTTCAGCAATTACAAAGGTTTGTGTTCTGTGTACGAAGTTGTAGTAGTAGCAATTATAATAATAATCAAATTAACATTTATTTACATCAGGTGGCGTTTTCAAATAATCATCAGCCCTTTTGTGGTCCTTATATGCTCTGGCCTCACTCGAACCGATAGGCAGGTCCGACTTTCTTCGGACAAATGGCTTTTCTTTATTTCGGGTATTTTTTACCTGAAAAACAGTTTATGCACATTATTGCCACGAAACACTATTGCACAAGGCGCGTGATTTGTTTGAGAAAGCCCGCTTTATTGGGGGAGTCGGCGCCCGCTGGATTCGGTTTCGTTTGGAACGGAGTCGGATTCGAGGGCACCGACTCCAGAGTTACATGTCTAGGTTCTTTTTTTACAGGAGGAAGTGTCTGAGTGCTTTCGAAATTGAATGTTTTAGTATTTGTAATAGACCTCTCTGGACAGCTGGTCGATATTCTCGATCTTCAGCTCCTCGCCGTCCACCAAAAAGTCATCAGTCACTTTGGCGGTGAAGTCTATTCGCTCCATTTGGCCAATCATCTTCTCCCAGACGGGGTTGCTCTTCGCCAGTTCCTCCACCTGCCGCCAAACCTGCTCACGCTCCGTCAGCTTCTCGCGTTCACTGTAAAGGGAAATTGTCAATTGATATTTTTTCGGCCATTCAGAGCGTTTAGAAGCTTTGGTCCCTCAGACAGACAGACGGACAAACCAGACCTCCAATGCATTTTCTTTCTCAAAAAAAGAGAGCAAATTGTTGGTATCATTCGACAAAAGTGGGCAAGAATCAGAATGACAGAATAAAATTCGACTCTTTTGGGGCTTCTATTTGGCTCTCTTCAGCCTCTCCAGTTCTTCCGGTTGTATAAGCAGAAAAAAGCTTACTGTTTTTATGGAAAAAATAGAATGAAATTATTTCTTCCAAATTTAAATTTTTTCCAAAAACTTTGGATTAAATTATTCGCTTGCAGTTTAGGATACATGGTCTCAAAAAATCGAGTTTTTTAAAACAGCTAACTTTCGCATATAAGCACATTATTAAAGTTTTATTCAATTGAAAATAGGACTCACTTTTGTTTCTCGGCGGTGAAGTTCCGGTTGCATTCATCGAACAACTTCTGATTCATCTCCATGAACAGCTTGATGGCGTTATAGATGAGCCCGTGGATGGTCTTGTTCCAGTGCGACTTCGAGTTGCGGTACAGGGCCGGAAACATGATGGGAATTATGATCTGCGAGTTCTCCGACATGAGCGACATGATGTAGTCATTGTTCCAGTAGTAGAGGGCGCGCTCGGCCACTTGGAAGTGGGGACTAGACACGCACTTGGCGATCTGTCGGAAGAGGGGCACCATCACTTTTTGGAATTCGGCTGGTTCAATCACATCAAGTATTTCTTCCAGTTCGTTAAGGAACATCACTTCTTTCGGACTATGCGTCTTGGGCCAGTATTTAAGTAGGGACCTGGAGAGAAACATTTTAATAAGCGAAATCTCCTTTTTTTAATGACAGCAAACTTACATGATTACGGGCTGTGTTAAACTAGGATCCTTTTCGAGGAACTGGACGACACAGTACGCAAGTTGCGGATGATACACTGACAAGCTTTTCACCTTGTGCAGGGGAAGTAATACTTTCAAAAGAAACTGTTTGTGTTCCTCTTTCAAGGGAAGTGCAAAGCCGTTGATAATACTGCCTAAGATTTCTAGCAACTCCGCAATGCCGTTGTGGTGTTCAGTTTCATAAATAAACCTAGAATAATTCATAAATCAACTTGACGTGGGCTTTTATTTTCTTCTCTTTTGGGCTTTTGGGCTAATTTTTCTCGAAAAGTGGAAGAGTTGGAATCGAGCTAGAAATTTTACCGTCTGAGTTTAATCTCGAAACAAAAGCAGTATTATTTCTTCTATTACTCCTTTACCTCAGATCTGATTTGAAATAATTTTAAACAGTTTTAAAGAGTTTTAAATTAATGTTCTTTCAGGGGTTGAAATTCATTAAACATTCATTAAGTTAAAATCGTTTAAAGGTTTTGAATGGGGAAAAATTCAAAAATGACCTGAAATGTTAACCAGAGAGAACCGTAAAGTTCAGTTGCCCGAAATCCCCCCCTCACGAAGATTGATCCCACACCCGGGTCACGAACTTTGGGGCAGGTGTCAATCAAAGCTTGAAGGAGGCTAATTGGGTGACTCACCTATAAAATACATTGTTGATTTGCTTTCGGATGAACGCCCGTAACGCTAAAAATTTTCCATAAATTCTGTGTAAAACGGTTTTAAGCAAGTCTCGTTCCCGCGGGTCTTCGGAATCGAAGAGATCCAGCAGCTGCAGGACGAACTGGTGATCAATGTATCTCTTTGCAATATTTGGCTGAAACTCGGGACTTTCGAGGAACCGGAGGAACAGCTCGTACACGAACTGCAAGTGGGGCCACGAGGACTCCAGCGTGGGCTCGTCCTCCTCGGGGTCGAACTCGGCCCCACTGGGATTGGACGTGGGCGGGAGAGTTCGGAACATGTTGGTGGCGAACTGGAAAGAGACATCCATCGATTATCATTCCCTTAATTGCGTTTCTCTTCTACACTCACCATATTGATCGCCTCGGGGTAGATAGCTTCAGTCAGGATGCCCTGTTGCGTGTTGTTGACGAGGAAGTCCACCATCTCCTGCAGAGCGCACCGCTTCACCTCTTTATACTTGAGGTCATTGAGCGGCTCCGAGAAGTCGAACAGCACGCAGCATTGCTGCAGCTTCTTCACAAAAAGCTCTTCTCTCTCCTGAGGTGTGGTTGCTTCTGCGGGAAGAAAATGTGAAAATCACTCTCAATTATCGTCAAGGCGGGCCCGGGGGGACCAGTGAGTGCCGTGAAGAATGACAAAATCAATTTAAATTAAAATCAACACAAGGGCCCCTTTAATCAACCCTAGAGGCGGCGGCCATATCCACCCGCACTCGGATGAAGATTGGCATGGCAAAAAAGACGCATCATGGCATGTAAATAAGGTCGTCGTTTTGTGTCTCTCTGTCATTTCCTATTTTCCGCCACGTCCCTCACATCCACCCCTCATTCGCAAATTTCGTAGTCAACAAAGGTTCGGGGTATGTATTTTTCAGCCTCATTTCAGCCACCGAAGGCACGTGTAGGCTGTCAGCTATGTATCGGGTCGAGCGTCGACGTTGCGTAAGATTTCGATACACTGGGACTCGCGAAATCCCAACTGGGGGCCGATAAGTCAGCCGTGAACGCGATTGCCTCACCCCGACCGTCGCCCTATCGATTGAAATACTTTTATTGTTTCTCCTTTGATAAGATGCTCGCGTATTTGCTTTGTGCGACTCACATTTGCCCCTCCTTCCGCCCCGGGAAGGTTCTGGGCCCGCTGCAGACGGGCCAAAGGTCACGGGCTTTGAATAAGTAATTGAATTAGGCATCAAGATTGTGTTATTGTTGTGAAAGGGAATATTAATTTGGGCCCACGTGACTCTCGGGGCGCCTCATCATCGTGACTTTGGGCAATTAAGCCGGCCACCTTAGTGTTCGCATTAATATTTCATTTGACTCCATTTGCACTCCGAATCAGATTCGCTTTTCTCCTGCTCCAGTTTCGAGCTCGTCTCTGGCTTTCGACGACCAAAAGCGGCTACGAGAGGAAATGAGATGACGGCAAAAACGAGTACCATTGCGCCTCTTCGGTCGGGTTGGCTTTTATGTCGGAGAAACGAGTCTAAAGCCCAGAGAGAGTTTTTCTTCAACAACTTTTTTGAGGAAAATTATGAGTTTTTGTCAAATCTAAGGTCTTTACGGTCGCCTAAACTAAGGTTTTTGTTTGAATATTTTTCAGGATTTTTGTTTTTAAGACTTTAAAGCTTCGAATCCTACGTTTTTCTCATCTACTCATTTCTCACAAGCCTTTAAAGCTGTCGAAATGGTATAAGAAGGCCTTTCTTTAGCTAAAAGCCCCACTTTTTCTTGAATTTATGAAGTAGAAGTTTTTGAAAGAATTATCAGAGAAGTTCATTTTCTTCTAAACAATGTTTGTTTGAGGTATTACAGACTTCTGAATTAGTTCATGTTTGAACCTGATAGATTTTATGACTCTGAAGCTTTTTCCTAAATTTGTGCCACTGAAGTTTTTCAAAAATTTTAGAATAACATCAATGATTCGTGTGGGAAAAGCCAAGGCCTTTAAGGCATCTTCAGCATCACTTGAAAATAGAATTAAAAATGTGGAAAGTTTTTCTAGTGGAGCTTTATGATATCTCAATTTTGACCAACCTTCTAGCTAGCTATACGTTGGCTTGAGGTTTTTTTTTTTTTGCTTGAGAGTCGGTTTTCCAGCTCCAAAGCGTTTCTTCCCGCAAAGAAGAGACTCACTTCCGTCTAGAAAAACCGGTTTGAGGTTCCACCAGACTGACACTCAACACAGTCTGTGGTTTCCAGATTAATTGCGCACCAAAGGGATTCGAGGAACAAAGAAGTGAGGAGGCAGTGAGAGGAAAAATGCTTAAACGCCGCTTTCACTTCCAAGAAGCGGAAGAAATGCGGTGAAAAGCATCAAAGAGCTCTTCAGGAGCTAAATACCTTTCAGCAGCGGCAGCGTCGCCAGCTGGTCCGTGCTGTTGGCACCCAGACTCGCGCTCAGCTGGAGCTGCTTCGGCTTGGCATCCGATGCTCGGGGCGACCTTGACCCCGCGATCCCCGGCCTCTTCTCGCCACCCGCGCCATTAAACATCGCCAGTCTCTGGCTCACGGTCCCACTCGCCACGCTGACCGGGACTTTGCTGCCGTTGTCGCCGTTCGAACGGTGGTATCCCAACAGGTTTCCTATTACACTCCCGCCGTTCGCGTTGTTCTCCTTGTCCACACTCCCCCCGTTGCTGTACGTCGTCCCCCCCTTTGTGCTATTGTTGGCAGCTCTGCCTCCGACGAGATTCTGGATTGTTTTGGCAACGAAGCCGCCGCTGGGGGCGGACTTGGGGGGCGCCGACGGGCTCGAGGAGTCCCCGTTGAAGTCGAATATGTTGCAGTTGATGGACGTGATCTGGCGTCCCGTGGCCTCCGCCAGCTCCAGGCTGCTGTGGAAGGAGGGTGACTTCGGGATCGTGTTCCCCTGGAAGCCCCCTGCCCCCGAATTGCCTCCGGACTTCTCGCCGACCACCATCCTGAGGTACGCGTTGCCAGGCAGTTGATTGTTTAGATCGCCCTACTCCCTAAGTATATATGTTGCGTATCCAAAATATGCTCATCAATCTATTTGTTTGGTATAAATTTTCGTGGATATGTTTGTTGTTCCCCAATTCACTTATTATTATTCTGCCTGCACACACACTCTCGCACACACGCCTAGAAAATGGAGGTTTCCGACTGCGACTCCTCGACTTTTTCCATGCCGCGTCGCTTTTCCGCGACTTTCCACCACCTTAAGCGCCCGAATTCTTGGCAAACGTGCAATTATTTCTTTTCATCGCCAATTTATAACACCTTCATTCATGACCAGTCACTTTGGTGTGTGTGTGTGTTTGCAAACAGCTTGTTGGCAAGCGAGGTGGCGATAACACCCACTCCCGGTCGAGCAACGCGAAACGGATGTTTTTAATTCACTTTTCACCGACCGATCTCTCTATTAATTGATGAAACGAAGGTTTATCGCGATTGTCCACAACTTAAAATGGCGCTGCGAGGGAAATTTCTGCACACAGTCACGCTCTGCGCCGCTCTTCGGTCCCGTGTCACTCCTATGATATGTCTCAACCCGAACTGAATGGCGACCAAGTCAATGATGTTGTTTAAAAACCACTCTCTCTTTGTAGCCAATTGAGTGGTGCTCCATTCAGTACTCCACATTTCACCGCACGTTCCGTGCGTACTGAGTGCGCCAGTGTGAAGGAAAAATCGATACGCCGAGGAGAAAATTCCTGCCACTTGACGCTCTCGCGGCGCGCTGATGGCAGGGGGAGCGACTGCTCACTCCGAGGGTGCGACTCTCCTGGCTACTGCCGGCTCACATACACGCACGTGTGCGTTACTGAGTTGTCTCACGGCACTGGCGGGCCGGGGGGCTCCCATACTCCATGCGCAACGCTGTCGAGTGGCTCGGCAACAATGTTGCGGTGGAGAGAAACGAGTGCAGCAGCGACATAATCTTTGATACATTATGCATGGGTTTATTAGCCTGCTCTATTTTTCCTCCGCTTCGCTCGTTCACATTTTCTTCTTGCTGGCACCAACTGCGATAGCGGTACATATCGAGCTTCTGTGCAGTGTCTCACATGTCGGTGCTGAATGTGTACTCGACGATGCTATACGCATCGAAAATCGCGACGACTTCATTGAAACCGGTCGGAACAGGCTTATGGTGAGCGGTACCAGGCATCGGAACGCCTCTTTAGCGTACTTGGGGGCTATTACTTGGAGTAACATACTCTCTTGGGGTCGCGAAGTCGAAGGTTAAGACCACAATTACTCGAAACGTGGAAATACGGGGCTCAAACGGAAGGTTAGGCGACCAAAAGTGGCTGCTTTTAGCTTTAATTTAGACATAAAAAAGATTAACTGGCCTTCTATTGGACCTTAGGAGTCTAAAATTGACAAAAGAAGGCATCAAAGCTAAGTAAAAAACCCTCTCTTTGTGACCGAAATCCTAGCTTCGGGCCTAAAATCAAAAATAAGACCAGACCGACAGACGAAAAGAGCACTTTTTGGCTGAAAAGTGAGCGCTAGGAAATTTATTGCAATTGTTCATGCCGAGTTTAGTGCTTGGATTGAGCACATTGGACTTGTTATTAAATTTGTTTCTGGATTTGCATAAAAAGGATAAACATATGCAGACCCTCCTGAGTAACGTACGGCCCCGAGTGATAGTTCTAGAATATTGATGACTGGCGGGGGAAGAGGCAACTTTTCACAAAATTTGGCACCAAATTTAATCCAAGTTCAGCCGAATGCCAAGGTCAGGCCGGCCGAAAATACACCTTTCTATTTTTGAAAACTACGCAAAACGTCTTCCAACTCACTCTAAAGTGCCCCCCATCACACATTCGTGCCTTTTGAGGTCGTCCATTAACGCTACTCACTACAGAAGCACTTGACTTGGCATTTTTCCTCCTGCAACTCTTGCGAGCACTTTCCCTTTTTGAGATTGCACTCCTTCTTCCGGCGATTCAGTGCGCTTAAAAACATCCAGCACGGCTTTTTCAATTCTATTTTGACTCAACAAGGTGACCTCACAGTGCAAACTGATTTGCTCTTCGCTAGAAATTCGGCAGCCAAGTAACCAGTCAGCAATAACAAAAAATGAAAACACCGCAATATAGCTGTTGAAGTCTACATATGCCATATTTTTATCTATCTTCGTCTTACCGCTTACGCGAATATCTCTGTGAGCGTGTAAGAGGCGCGTATATTTTTAAATTGAAGCTAATTAAAGATTTTAACATGAATCTTAATGAAAACATCATGAGCTTGACCGCAGTCCGGTGTCTGTGAACCCATTTCGGTGCACTGATGAGCCCACATTCGTGCATCTCTGAGACCCGATCTCGGCACGTGCTCTCTCCACAATGGAACGGATTTAAAGAAATTGCAAGTGAGAAAAAAACTAATTAAAATGCCCATTCTGCTCTCGGCGGCGAGCTGCTGCGCAGATCGGGCTCGGCAATGGGGAGTAATCTAATCATACGCGGTGTTTTGATATCAGCCTAGTCGTTCCGATTGATTGCTCGAAAGCACTCGTCTAAGTACTTGTTATTCTGATAGGCGTGGGCAATGGAATGTTGAGGTCACGGGTTTCCAGACGCGTTTTTTCTAATCTATCACAGGGCCTCGGAATCTGAAGAAGAGCAGGGAACATCCTGTCTGTGGCTACGGAAATCGTCGTATTTTATTCCGAAAGACGGCACTGTCGTAACTCGGGGAAGTCCCAGAAGGTTTTGTTTCAAGGTCGTTCTTGAGAACTTCAGCAAGTATCGTTAACCAGCTCTATTTTTTCAAAAGGGGATTTTTGAAGTCTCATAGTTCCTAAGTATTTTATGGGATGGAAAATGAATTTCTGACTTTTCTTGACTGCAGGTAAGACCTAAAAATATATCACTCTAAGATTTGCTTAAATTCGTCATAAACGTTAGACTTTCCTACATTAAAGAATGGGATTAGAAGTTAATTTTTTAGCCGAAGAAAATTCGAAATTTTGATGAATATTTTTGAATGGCTTTTTAGGATTAAAAATTTGGAAAAAAAAACTTTAAGAAGAAAATAAGAAAAATCGAAAGCAGATTGCTCGTCCAACCATTCAATTTGTTTGTTGGTAAAAATTATAGGTTTTAACAGGTTAAAAAAATTCGATAAATATATTTACAAAGAAAACTTTGCTCTAGAACTCAAAAGCAAGCTCCCGGTCTAGGTTACGTCACTCCCATGATTCTACGCCGAAGCATATCAATCACAGAGAGGAGAATCAGCACGAATCTGTACTACAAACTTCACGTGGAATTATAAGCGAAAAATTACCATCCCATTAAAATACAATGAAATGCGAAGAAAAGTGAGTGAGCCGCCCGACCGACCCATTGTTGCGTTTTTTTTCCCATTTTTGTCTGCCATTTGCTGCTCCTCTTCTGCACTGCCAGCAAAATTTATGCTAAGCGTGCCGCAGAAATGTTGTTCCTCTGATTGAGCCGAGTGCTTCAGGCTTTTTGCGCGTCCACAATTGGAGCAAAAAGAGAGACTCCAAAACATCTCAATCTGCCCCTTGTAAACAATGACTTTGCTGCAAATCACCTTGACGGCGCGTTCTGACCCGCTCACTTTCATTTTTGTCGCGACGCTGATTACCTGCTGACGTGAGTTGGGTGTCGAGGAGTCGCTTAGGAGCTAATTGATTCAGCTTTTACTACCACGGTATGGTAATCAATATCGATTGCCTGCCTTCCTGCCTCCCCTTGGCCTTTCTCCGTTGGCCGAGGCACAGCTCCGTAATCTGATTAAAAGTTGCGTAAATTTTGCGTAAGCCACGAACGTCTTCAAAGGAATACCGAGCCGATAAACAAACAACAGCTGCCCGGAGCACGAGTTCTCATATTTTTAGACCCATTAGCGGTGCCTATTTATAAGCCGCTGAATAAGACCGGGAGAGAGCGAGAAAAAGGCCGGAATGAAAGAAAATGTCGATCCGCACAAATGATACAGACACGAATTTACGACAAACGGAAATTCTTTGACAGTCAAATTTGACCCGGTCCACATTTGCGTCTCTCTTTCCACCCATTGTCGTCGCGGCATCCAGCGGCAGAAGAAAATGACATAATGCCCAGCGAGTTTTTGTCATGCCAGAGCCCCAACTGCTTGCCCCGACCCCATTACAGACACCTTTGCGGCACGCGAGGCGGCGACCCCGTCTTCTGCATCGCTATGCACAAAATGCAACGGGGGAGCTCAAGTCGATGACACTTTGAACCAGTTTTTCAAAGCAATAAATAACCGGCTACACAGCATTTTCGCAGCACACTTCATTAGCTTGTGTTAACGTGTGCCGCAAATTAATTTCGTGTGTGTGTGTTGCAGATGGCTGCAATTTGGAGTCATAAAGTGTGGTGCTCGGAGTCATTGAACGCGACTCCCTCCATGGGTGTGGAAATTATGCTTTTCTGGTGGGGTTTCAGACCAACAAATTTTTGTAGCAGACTTTTTTTTGTCCGTCAGTCTGACGTCTAAACCTTAATTTAAAAGACTAACTGAATTTTCTAAATTTAAAGCTTACAAGAGATTGAAAGATTCGAACCCTAAAATTTTGATTTTTGGGGGAACTTTGCCTATAAAGTTATAACAGACATGTTTGACAAATATAAAGGATAAGATTTCACTTAAGAAAAAATATACAGGTTTGAACATTGCTTGAAATAATATTGCCTTTTAATTTTTCAAAGTTAGCCATTCCAGTTAAATTTTTAAGTCTTATATTTAGGACCTCATAAAAAAATTAAGTCTTTAAATTTTTGGGAAGGGCCTTCAGTACCCTTAATAGCTCTTTTTTTATGAGTTGGCCTCGAAGTTAAACAAAATAAATTTTTTTACTGAATTTCTCTAAGGACTCTCGATCTTAGATTTCAACTAAAGACTTCTACAACACAGCCCTCCCGCTTATGAAATTATACCCAAAATACTGAGACATCCAGGAAGTTGGCGCTTCACGTCTCTTTGACAAATTGATTAGTGGCACGTCTTCTGCGATCGACCGCCTCGCGCCTCGCGCCGTGAGACAGTGAGGCAATCAATATTTGCCGAGCTATTTGAAACCATTCAACCGACTTTAAGTGACTCAACGACGGCCGAGGCACGTGTTGGCATGCCCAACTTTTTGCCGGACCCCAGAGAAATCGATACTGACACCTTTGACGGCGGCACTCACGGTCCGGAAAGCGTCGAAAAGTAAAATAAAAAACTCACCCTTTAGCGGTGGCAACATCTCTATCTCTACGCTCTGTGGCTCTACGTTGTTCATCTTAGCGCTACTTTGTCGTTTAGGCTCCTTCTTGGATGTGGGTGCATTCAGACTATTTACCTTCGTAAGTGCATTCGCAGGTGGTGGGGGATGTGCTGGCCCATTGTTGTTGTTGTTTGTTGTCATCTTGTTGTTCGATGCAGCTACAGACACATTTGATTGCACGATCTGGGGTCCCGGTGAACCGTTTCCCTAGAAGAGAGGAGATTAGAAGCGTTAGTCACAGCGAGTCGAGAACGTGGCGCGCGGGATTGGAATGGTAAACACTCACAACCTTCCTCAAGCGCATTACGAAAATAAACTGCACTCAAAATAGCAGCGACGAGAGTCACAGAGAGTGATGTAAGTTTCGGATTCTACGCGGCACTATTTTTTATCAAAGTCATCGCTTGAACTTGGCTCCTTCGGTATCGAAAGAATCGCTAAGACTGGCGGGTTCAAAGCCAATGACGCAAAACACCTTTGAGAATTTACTGCCTGAAAGACACCGCACATGGAGGTCGGGGGCAGGGGTGGAGTCGGAGAGAGGTCTGATTCCGAGCTCCTCGGAGCAGCCGAATTTTTTACCTTAAATTTTATAATTCTTTAAATAAATTGTCCGGCGATGTTTATGATTCAACCTTTTACATGAAGAATGAAAATAAATCGTGAATATGAGACAAAAAAGTTACGTGAGTTTCTAGCTTAATTCACAATTTGACAGATTTTTCCACAGCTCCTTCAAAACTGCCCAGTAAAATATTTTTCAAGATGAAGTTTGTTTCCTGTTGAAAAGTACGAAATTTATTTCCAGAACTTTACCTTCCACAATTTTTTTTTTTTTGAAAAATTAACCAATGTTTGCGCAAAAAAACTCGCTAAAATAATTCGAAGTACGACTCTGGAGTGGAAAGCGAGCGACACACATGCGTATCGAGCCTCTTGGATTAGCATATTGTTTTTCTCTTGCCCCCTTCGACACCTCGCTTTGCTGCCATAATGTTTTAATGGATCCGTTTCGGTGCCACCAGAGCTTGTCGTCGCGCACATTTCGATCAGATTTTTTTGAGTGAAAAAAAATTCGTGCAATAATTTCCATCGGGGGCGTGGGTGTCATTGAGAAAAATGGGAAATTAGGTTTGTGGCGCAAAAATATCTCGCGACGGCGGATATTTATGCGAGTTATTTATGAACGTCAAATTGGCGCCCATCGAAATGATTCATGTTTATTTTATTTTTCGCTGCTTTCATTCATGCATAGTGAGCCACGAAATTGCAATTGTTTTCCATGCTGCGTGGAGCCAAAACAAAGAGCGCAGACAAAAGAGCTGCTCCTGACCTTGGATTACTGCATGGGAAGCAGAAGCACGACTCAATTGCGGCCAATCGAGCTGCGATAGGTCATGGGCGTGGGTTTCTTTTTTTCCTCGATTTTTTCACACATTTATTTTGAGCACGAAGATGGGGAATTTTTTAAAATTTCTGGACCACTTCTATCACATTAACGGCCCACGTTCCAAAGCAACACGTGTAAGTCTCCAGTACTTGGAAGCCCCTCCACCACCTTGTCTTGTGGAGCGACGCGAAACCCGTTTGCCGCTAATAGGAAAATTGCTAATCAGCGAAATTTTCGCTCGAGTGAAAGCAGACGCTGTTGCATGGCTTCTTATCAACAGCAATATCAGTTAGATGCCCCGAGAGGCTTAGACAAAGTAAACAATTGCTGCATTAAAAAAAGCTCACGTTAAAGCATCGGAATTTGCGCATCAATCAGCTATTTATTTTTCTCTTCTCTCTGCCAAGTTTATGTGTGTTCCAAGAAAGTGCATCGGTGGGGGAAATTGCATCCATAAATCTCAATCAGCATGTCGAAAGTAAAATCTTCACCTATCTAAGCGTGCCTGAGCCCACTTGAGAACCCGACTGAGCGTCCTGAAGGAGATTCAGGGGGATTTGAGTTGAGTGGAGCGTAGGAGATGAGCATAATCTCCATTCACGCTCTGTAAATGCTGAGAAAATATTTGTTTTCATTCTCTGGCTTCCTTCCTGTCCGCCGTTCTGTGTTTGCTCGTCTTTCAAGCGGCAGACAAGTCCGTTGATCGGATTGCCCCAAGGACGAGCCCTTCTATGTTATAGAGTGGATACTAGAGTTGTAACCTTCAGATCAGCCTTCAGATTTTTTCTCCGGCCTCAGAGTTTAATTCAGTAATTTTTAACGTTTTTTTAGTTTTCGGGGAAAATTTTTTTTCGACCTTTAAATTAGCAAGATTGCTTCTTAATATAATTTTAAATGCGTTCTAGTATTTTTTACCAATTTTCATTTTTGGAACCCCTATAACCCAGTGAGAAAAATTATTTCTTTTAGCTCGATAAAAGTCTATTAAATGATTGTTTAAAATTTCGATCTGCAGAGTGATAATGTCCTCGAGAGGTCGTGAGATCTATTGTCGCAAAATTTTTCGCCCTCAACAACTTTATTCACAAACTTCGTGGAGGGGTTACAAAGTTAACTTTAATTGGGTTTCTCCAGTTATTCATTGACAGCAGAAAAATCCCCTTTTCTTTTACTCAGAGCCAGTTGTCAAATTTATGGATTTTCATTGGTACAGAAGTATTTTTGTGAGAGTCAGATCAGCTGAAGGAGGTTGATTCACAAAATATAGAGTCAAATTTGAACAGAGGTCAGTTTCATTTGCATTCACTCTCTAGTTTCAACTCTATGCATCCTGCCCACACGTTGCTTCGATGGAACAAAGTGTAATTGCACATGAATACGATTATCTCGCATCGCCGCTCCCCGCATTGAAATTTTCATTCCGCATTTTCCATTCTGCACCAAACTCCTGTCACTACACATCCGAGTGCCGTGAGATTGGCGTGTTTGTATCGGAAATAAGAACGCGGATGTGAAAGAAATTATGATTACAGAACGGAATGCACCGCTCAATGGTCCCCAGAAGGCCCCTCTCTTCATTGCGAAACCGAATTGCGAACGCAATTTGGACTCCTGCCCGGGGAATTGATACGACGCCGCAAGTCTGCTGTGCGGCTCATAAATATGCCCTCTCGAGTCACGTTTTTGCACTCGCCGGGCTCAGCTCGAGAATCAATAACGTTACTGCTCTCCGCTCAAATGACAGTGATTTCTCCAGCCAAAACTTTAGCAGTTGCAGGAAATTGAGCCAACTTTGTTGCCCGTCTTTCTTTGTGCCTATTGCAGCCGCTTAGAATTTCATATCCAGACCCGAACAAAGAGGTTCGTTACAGTGCACTTGCGATAAGATAAAACTTCGGTGCAGTCACTGGGTATTGTTTGTGTCGAGTCGTCTTATTAGCATTTGTGGAGTCGGCAGTTTCTCGGAAAGTCGTTGAGTCGTTATTCGAGACTTCAAGGGCAGCTCGGGGGGACCGAAGTTGCGGCAGAACGGGTCCCTGGGTGAGGTATTTCGGATCCGAGTCGCGATAACAAGTTATTTGAACACGGCAATAAATTAATTAGAGCATATTAAGCACACTACGCGATAATGACGGCGCAAGCAAAAACGCATCGTGAGTTTTTATGTCGCACCCAATTATCTAATCTGGCTATCACGACTAGGGCCCAACTAGTGCGGGAACAAAGGCACTGGTTGGTTAATCTGACTCGAAAGTGGATCGAACCCGAGTTCATAACGTCGATTATATTTTCTCTTTCGACCGAACCAGCTGATTAACTCGAATGACTCTCGTGGGTTTGCGGCTTTTATTTTAATTGCTCTGGAGAAACCTTCAAGAGTTCCCAACTTTAGTGCTCGCGTCTCGGGAAAGTTGGCATCTGCATGTTTAATGAAGCCTGAACGACAACGTTAATTACGGCAATTTGCTTCCCATCCCCCGAGATTATCCTCAAACAAACTTTGAGTATTAATGAGACTTCTCCAACAGCTGATATCGACCCTCGTCTCTCCCGCCTCGCCGATTCAATATTCATCAATCAATTGAAAAACGTCAAAACCCTCAATTGAACTTTTCCACGTCATCGCAGCCAGGTCCCACTTAAGCACATTTATCACCATTACACACTTGCTCATTTTTACTGAGTATTCAATTACACGAGAGCTTATTCTGTTTGTCTGATTGGTCTAAAATAATTTCGATTCTTCAATTTTTGACTCTCAAAGGAATTATTATTAATTTAAAAGTTTCTAAGGGAAAAAATCTCGAAAATTGCCTTTTCAACTAAATCAGAGTGAATACAATAATTTTTCCATCTTACTGATCTCGAGAAGATTCATGATTTTCCCTTTAAAAATTTAATGAAGGATTTTTTTCATCTCCAGAATTTTTTTTTAAATTAAAAATGATTCAAAGGAAATATAAAGATCACTAAACATCCACATTTTCCAGTTTCCAATCAACTGTTTTCGAAGTATTTTTAGAAAACCTGAAACATGTTTGTTTGGAGCTAAGCAAGTCAATCCGTCAAGCATGTCATAGAACCGAGATAACCTTCTTCGAGTGACCGCCTTGCCGAGATTTCACGGCTTTTCTGTGCGCCGTTAACGTGCTTGCCTCTTGATCTAGGCTAACTTTTTGATAATCATCTCAGACGCAGAGCGTCAATTCGACTCGTTAATTGAATGTGCGACTGCTATCAATAAACGGGTCGAGACATGCTGGTATTGGTGATTTTGCATCATCACTAGCCACTCCGCATTGTTAATGAAATAAAGTTTTATTCAATTCGTGCCCATCAAGCCCCGATACTCGGCGATAAATTTAACGCTGCTCGTCGTTGTCTTTTTTTTTGCTGGGATTTCGTGGCCAGACTGTCGTCGCGACAGAAAATAGCCTCTTTTCTAGCCCATGAATTGCGTTTGTTATCGAAACGACCTGACTCAGGGACGGCATCTCGGAAGGGCAGCATGCTCGGAGAAAATTGCGCAACAGACCCTGACCTTGAGTCTGACGCCGGACTGGCGAATCCGCTGAACAATCACCTGTTTGTTCGCCAGCCTGTCTGTCGGGTGATCAGCGAAAAAAAAAACCTTCAACTCGAGCCAGCTGCTGGACTCATGAATTTCGTATCAGACGGGGAGTGGGCGTTCTTAATTGCCGCATAGCGCCTGAATCATGTGCTTCGGAGAGTGATGTAAGGACTTGACCTTTGCGGCTAATCGGCAATAAATCATTCGCTACTCACTTGGAGGAGAGTCATAAAGAGTCAGATTTTCACTTCGACCGCGACGAGAGGGTCACTGATTCCGCCCTAATTAACGAATTCCTGTGGCGCCCGCCTTGGCCGTAATGATTTTGTTTACTCGCGTCCGATTCGACACAATGGATTTGTCACTTTTTGCGTCTGACTTTTCAAACACTATATTTTTTTCGGGGTGCTATTTCACGCAACTAGACACCGCTGCATTCCATTCCAGCCTTTTGTTTTGCTTTTCAATTCCGTTCTTTTTTATTTCGCTTGCAAGCGGACTCGCGTTCAGCTCGCTCAAATCCGGCCGACTCTGAAACAAGACTGCTGTGAATAATATTGAGAAATGTGTGTCGACTCGCGAACCTCGCCATTGTGTGGGTATTCTGTGTGTGAGACTAGATAATACGCCACAGTCTATCGCGCGAAGTACGTGCGAGTCGACCGTTTTGGGGCCACTCTCCTAATCCTGCCTGACGTCTCCCGATCGATTGCTTTCTTCGTGGCTCTTTCGTGCGAACGAAGGAGGGACCCCACGTGAGGCAACCGTGAGTCCGATTAGATAGCTACGACCTGCAACCAGGCACGTCTATACAAAGTAGGGCGGCTCAAAATTGACCCGTTAAACAATTTTGTGGCCTAAAAATAATTTAAGCTTTTGTGATATGAAATTTCTTTTTTTAATTTTGTAAAATTGGGACTGCCGAAATAATTGACTTTCAGTCGCCCTACTGATAAGGGGGAGCATCGCGAGGCAATCTCTAGGTCGACACTCGCTAAATGTTGTTCCAGAGACATCGTCGTATTTTAATTGAATGCAATTTAGCTTGCTGTGTTTACAGCCAGGCTCTCGTCTAGCAGATAATAAATTTATTCTTGACGCACACTCGCACCGAGTACTTTCTAGTACTATGATATTTACGTATTCCCTCGTTCCGCAAGGCGAAAACTATCAGGGCGATATCATTCAAGACACACACGAGCGTGGCTCCAAGACTTTCTAGGACGGGCACATTCGAAGACTATGCAGTGCAATAAAATGTTATTTTTAGGGTTTGTTGACAGATTGCTTCGTTACAAGTGAACCAAGTGGGGCTTCCTGGTTGAGAAATTCAATTTCCACACGCTGCGAAACGGGTATTTTGACGCGACCCTAATTTGTGCAGAAAAACAACACATTGACAAGCCCGTCACGTTTCCCTCACTCGCTCCATCTAGCTATTAGGCCTGTCACTCTCTTCGAGCCCCCCATCCATGACCGTTGGACAAGTCCCGAGACGCCTCTGTCCTCCCTTGATGAGCCTCGAGGTGTTTTGAAAAAGTAAACAGCGCAATTAGCTCGGGAAACGAGGAAGACAAAAACAGTCGTCACATGGAAGTAACACATGACTTTTTGCCATGAGTCGGCTTCCAATGCAGAAGTTCATGGTTCATATCTCTCACACAGCGACGCTTTTTTTCTTCTGCGACGCACATACTCGACTTGCGTCACTTCACTAAACAAGAATAGCGCTGGGATTCACTCGAACTGAGATGCAAAAGCGTGCAAAGGAGATGGTTAATCATGTCTGTTCGTCCAGGAGAATTTCTTTCTGGTGAAACAGGGGTTCTTGGTCATGGGCCCTATTTTTTGGCAAATTAATGAAAGAAGAGCAATAGATCTGGATTCAACTGGAAGGAGAAAAGAGCTAAATATTTATATATACTCCTACAGAAGCTATGGAAATCTATATAGTTTTTTTATGGAATTTAAGATCCTATGGTCAGTATGATCTGCTTTGAAAAATTTTGGTCTAGTTTTCTATGGTATGGTTTGGTGTGTTCTTGATGGGTATGATATGGCTTAGTTTGGTACAGAGTAGGTCTGGTTTTGTATGGTATTTTATTGTAGTGTATAGTTTGGTATGGTTTGGTTGGTCTGCTATGGTATGGTTGATATGGACTACCAAGGAGTCTTATCAAAAATCCAATAGAGTGATTTTTCAGAAAATCAGACAAACCGAAATATTTAAAGAACTTGAAGAACTCATACGTAATTGTTTTAAAAATATCAACAGTCAATAAAAATAGCCCGCGTCTTGAACGCGATCGATCCCTATCTACCGCATTCTCTCGATCGGCGTCGCAAAAACGTGATGCTGGCGCGCTTCTTGGCTGTGTTTTGTCTACGCAGACTGCCAAAATGCCGTGTGCTAGAAACACGCTGTCATCTATATACATTGATTAGTCCACTCGGCGATACACATGTGCCCGCACAAGACACCGATCCTCGCCATCAGGTGATTTATAGAGTAGGTATTGTCTCGCCTCTTTTGTGTCCGTGTGAGGGTCTCGTTTTTACGTAATGTGCAAATTTCCATCGCATAACCGGCTCCAACGTGCGGTGACGCAAACGGAACATCTGCCCGAAATGTCCCATGCACTGCTGAAACCGGCTCAGACGTAAATATTCACGAGCTCGAGTGGCTCAAGGAGCCTTGCGTGCTCTCTGGAAACAAAGGAGGTGTTGCAAGACAATGCGGAGCAACAGGATGTGAATCGTGGGAACTTTGAGGTTCGCTCAGGTGCGAGTGAGAGGGAGATTGTGCGCTTTGGAAAGCGGAAAACTCGAGTCTTGGACAGCGCCGAGGCCGAGGTAATTAATTAACAAACATTGCGAGCAAACAGCTGCTATTTGACTCGCCTTGACCCGCGATTATCTACAATGTAGCGCTGTTTGGATAACTGATCAGCAGCAATCTTGGCACAAGTGAATTCCAGAGCGTTCTAGTACGCAGAGGCGCGGCACCCGGAGAAGTCTCGAGAGAGATTGTCCGACTCATGGCGAGGCAAATAAAATCGTAGAATGAACTTCTAGAAGGACAGAAGACTTAAGGCAGGTTTCAAAGATTCTAGAGGAAATTTGGAGACTTTTGAATTCTTGGAATGAAAATTGGAATTTTTCAAATATATCAAAAACTTACAAATTAAAATTACAAAATTCTCTAAAAGCGTCAAAATAGCTTCTTAACATTATTTGACGACTCATTTTTGCAATTTCAGGCTCTTGTAGAAGAAACAAAATATAAAGCACACTTTTCGAGAAAACGAAAGCAGGAGCTTCTCGACCCCGAATTCAACATTCCTTGGTGGTCTCAAAGACAAAACGAGGTCTATTGTCCTTCTATTCATAGCTTCTACGAACTAAGAGTATTTGAATCAAGCTAAGCTCGAAATTGCCGTGATCCGCACGAACCCAATTGCCAGGAGATACGACGCAGTAAACGCCTTTATTTGCGCTCTTTTGGGAAAAGTGGGGAAATTGACTCGTTTGTTTGCCCGCAAAGACGCCAAATCTAGATCCTTTAACTCTTCAAGCCCCACTAATTACGGTCTTTGCGGAGTTATATAACCGGCTCGAGCACGCTAAAAATACCAGAAACACTCGAACGTACTTAAAACAGTCTCTTTGCACTTGTTTAACGACACGACACCGCAAACAGACGTTACTATTCAATTATCGCGTTGCTGCTTGTCGCTTCTTTCTCCCTCCCCGCCGCTCTTGCTCCCTGCCATTGGCCAGAGTCACGACGACGAATCCATCACGGTCAATATATTTCATCTGAATTTCGAAATGTCTCCTTCCTACACACTCGCGAGTGCTTTATGCTATTAATAATGCCTGAGGAGGAAAGCCCAGACGACCTCACCTGAACTCAACTAGACGGACTTTGAACCTTGTAAAGCAAAAACTACAAACATTTGGGCAGAAATGGGTTAAGCAACTCGCTTGTTATGAGAACGCCAGTAGAACAATAGAATGATGCATTTGTTTCCATTCCAACGCCCGTGCTTTTCTCAAAGTCCACTACGATAACGAGCTAGTTCGTACCTGGCAGCTTATAAAGCTTACAAACGACTCTGCAAATGATTTACGCTTATAACACATTTTATGCCGGCAAAATGCACAGATTCGATCATGAAAATAACTTGATTATCACCAATTTACAATTGTTCCCCATTGACAGTTGTGTAAGGCAGCGTTCAAGTGCTCATCAATCAGCGTCAACACGAACTAGTGCCTCAGGTTGCTCCACACTGCCGTGACTAATCCATGAAAAACGTCGATAAGCTGCACTTTATGGTCACTCAATTATTGAAAACGGAGGTAAAAACGTGGCTCGGGACCTCACACACGGACTGAGTGGCCGGGAAACTGGACGGATGACGCAAGGAGACCTTCCCACCGAACGATAGATACGAGCGGAGCCGGAAGCGAGCTATAAAGCGCCGCTCATTCAGACCCGCATTCTTGGTCTAATTTTAAATTTTTAATACTCAAATCGGTTTCCTGAGCAACAAAGTTTTTTTCGGGGAATTTCAAAAAACCTTCAAAACTACATACCTCGTTTTTAGCCGTGTCTCCATTCGCCATGTTCTGCGGGGGCTTGTTGTTATCCATTTCTCTCGCTTGCAGGTGATTCTGTTTTGGTGGAGGTACTGGTGGTGGCGGCAATGATGCTGTTTTTGTAGAAGTCGCTGGCGTCAACTGTGGCTGCGTCTGACTGTTATGCGGTGCCTGCTGGATGCTTAAACTATTGTTTCCTAAAACGCAAGGACGTTGAATTTCTCACTCGCTCAGTGGGGTTCATTTTGATTGTGTTTATCGCGAAAGGAAATAAACTTATGGGAGGAAAATGGGTTTCAAAACATCAACTACTTGATGATTTTGGCAGCGGCGGTCCAAGCCAGAAGCGTGAGCAAATTCTATTCATCTTATTTTTAAATGAGTTAAAATGTTTCAGAATTAAAATTTAAGCAAGCTTTGAAGACATAGGCTACCTATTTACTTTTAGCGAACAAACGAAAATAAATTTATCGTATTTTTTTTTTTGACGTGGCTCAAAATCATTCTTTGGTAATTTTTAAGGATGAAGTAAAAAACCCATTGGCTACCAAGAACTATTAAGTGACGTTTGCAGTCATTGATGGCTTAAAAAATTTTGACTTTGAAGAACTCGGTTCTCTGGAAACCTTCCTAATTTGAGGAAACAAAAGTCTCGAAAGAAAGTGGGAATGAAGCAAAAAAGAAATACCCCCCCCCCCCTCCAGCTAATTAGGTGAGTCAAAAATTCAAAGCTCAGCTTCGGACTTAGAACCATCGCTGGATGTCACATTCCTCTCAACTCATTCGAAGGAATTTTTAAGCGAAATTTTCAATGCCAATAATACAGGTGTCGAGCAATGTGCCAATGAAAACAGGTACGTGAGCTTAGCGATGAGGTGACATGATTCAAATGGGGTGATGATGGGTCAGCAGGCAAATTTCGGACAATCAACATTGATCTACTGGAACTCACAGTGCGCGCGTGCCTAACATACTTATTCGGGGGAAGTGTGTCAGGGAGGGTCTGGGAACATTTTCTTGGGAAGCTATAAGACCGCAAGTGCAGATTTGTTTTTAATTTTATGCAAATAATGCAGCAGCAGCTAGACGCTAACTATGAAATGGCGTGGCCTGATGCACTTTTGCTGTAGTGGTGGTGGCTGTTTATTGTCTGGGATGCGCTCACGCAACCGAAACAAAAACGCCGAGTTATCACGAGCCTACTCTCTCAAAAAATTAATGATCTTGCACGAAAAGTTGAGTGGTGTGAAGGTCAGCAGCTCGGCTCTGAAACCGATGCAGAACCCGGAAACAGATCTCTACTCCCCTTCTCGTCGTCTGCTGGTGTATTTCATGACAAATTATAAGATGTGTGTGAGACTAGTGGCTGCGAGTGATGAGCAAAGGCGAACGATTACGTAAGGGCTCTGGTGGAGTCTCTGCGGACTGGACAAACAGACGCGGTCCGAGAGGTCACACAAAAGGCCTTCCGCGACTACATATGCGAGAGTACGAGCTCTTCTCTACCTATCATTTTTCTATACTCTACTCTACAAAGAACCGGTTAGAAGTGCGAGTTGTAAAACATAAGACGAATCAATGAAAAAAGTTTGTGCGAGAGCGAAATGAAAACTGGCAAAACCGAAACTGGCAGTGGAAGCAGCAGCAGCAACGCAAGATAGCGTTCAAAGAAGAAACAGAGAGAGAAAGAGAGAGAGGATGAGGATGAGGAGGAATAAAAACAAAAAGATCAAGAACATTTATGTTATGGCTCTAGAAAAACACAGGGAAGGTACTTGAACTCCCGTACTTCCAGGGATGATTGAGATGAGCTTATCGACAAGGATTTCCGGTTGCAAATCTGACACGCTGGCCTGCTCCCGAATCGATCCGGCCGCCTTCGCGTTAATGCCCTTTATGACTTTTGGGGGGCACGCACGGGAGAGAAAAAGAGAGAAAGTAAACATTTAGACCTTGCAGGGCGAGCACCAGGTGCGTTCTCCAGGCAGGAGGCTAATTTTGACCACGTAGTCTGTGGACGGGCCCCGAATTCGGAATGCAGAGGAGATGCTGCCTGGAAAATGCACGAGTCTAATTCGATTTGGGATCCACTTTTCATACTTTGCCACATCCCAGGTCAGCCGCAGTGTTGTTGCTTAGCCGCCCCACGTATCGTTAAATTTGGGTCTTTTTACTGTAAAATTATGTGCGGGTGTGTCTTTGTGTTGCTCTGAGCTTCGACTCCGCAGACCTTGCACTTTTTCGCTTTTTACTTGTTGTTGCACTCTCTATCGGAAATTCCACGATAAATCTTATTGCCAGAATAGAAGTCGAACATACAGAAATTTACTGAGTTTCGAGTGTTTAAAGAATATATAGTTGTGTTGTTGTTGTGTGGCTCTGAGGCAAGCACACACGGAATAGCGAGTAGCAGCAGCGAGAAGACAGAGTGAAGAAGAGGAAACAGAGAAAAATGCACCGCTAGTTGGTTACGACGACGACTTTTGAAGCACACTTTTCACGCTGTATTTCAGGCACAATCACGCAGCTCCGCAACTTTCAATACCTTTTTTCGTTAAAAGACATGAAGGTTATCACGTTGATTGCTATTTCGGGTATTTTCACGCTCGATTTTTAGGCAAAAATTCACTTTTTTCTTTGCGCGACCGACTCGAGAACTATTTCAACTATACTTTGACACTTGAGCTGTCACTTTGACGTCTCCCGAGTGCCGTCCAATTCGACAGCGGATTTTCTTGACGTCTCCTCCGAATTTCCCGATTTTCGCGAAAAACACCCCAAAGATGTCCGCGATTCGCTTGTTCAGCGTCGCCAAGTCAGGTGAGGCCCTCCTGGAGCTCCGTTGACGTGTTGTCGGCTCGAGAATCGCCGAAAATCGTGAGGAAAGCTGTGATGTAACGATGTTTTTGTTTTGCAGGAGCTCGATTCGCCCGATCAGCTCGTCTCATGAGCTCCCAGCCCGTCCCCAGCGACCCCAAGGCCGGCTTCGTCTACATCAACGATGAGGAGAAGAGCATGTCCTGGAAGGCTCTGACAGATCGCGCAGCCACCTCGATTTTCATGACGGAGCTGTACCGGGGCCTGGGACTCACTTTGGCCCACATCTTCAAGGAGCCTGCTACCATCAACTACCCTTTTGAGAAGGGACCCCTGAGCCCGCGATTCCGTGGAGAGCACGCCCTGCGTCGGTATCCGAGTGGAGAGGAGAGGTGCATCGCCTGCAAGCTGTGCGAGGCCATTTGTCCCGCTCAGGCCATCACCATCGAGGCCGAGGAGCGCGCCGATGGGAGCCGAAGAACTACCCGATACGACATTGATATGACTAAGTGCATCTACTGCGGGTTCTGCCAGGTAAGAAAAATCGGAATTTAGCTCAATTTGCGATTTTCGTGAGCTTTTCCTCAGACAATCTAGAGTTTCTGAAGTAAGACTCTTCGAACTTAAGGGCCTGTTCACATATTACATAACGGTGAAAATCGAGATTTTCGACCCCCAACCCCCTCTGTCACGGTTTGTCCTATATAACAGTACTTGAGTTTGTACTGACTGTCACGGAGCGGCCGACACCTCCCCCTTGGACTGTGACGTAATATGTGAACAGGCCCTAAGGAAGTCCGGGAAGTTTATCTTTTCTAGAACAGTTTCTGGAAAACCAAAAAAAAAAATTATAATAATAATTCCTCTATAGTTAAGGCCACTTAGATTCCAGTAAACCTGATGGAAGCTTTTAATCCTGTTTGTGAGGCTCCCGGGCTTAATTCCAGAATTTTAAAAATTTAAGACAGTTACTGCGTCGGTTAAGACGCAATGAAATAAATAACTCAAGAGCTCCCAGAATCAGAATGTGAGTTACCTTAAAGAAAATAAACCCTGAGGTCCGATTTGGGTCAAGTCTCTTCGAGAGTTTGCTCAGGTGACACGAATCGGAACAGCATGAGACTCGAATCGACGTGGATTTTTCAGTCTAGACCCTAATTTCACAAGATGTGGCTCGATATTCACTCATGCCAGCTCGTAACTTTGATCCTCTTCCTCTTTTTTGGGCTTTCGGGTTAGGAGTCCTCTATGAGCGCTACAAGGAGAACCTCCAAAAAGCTCTCAAGAACCTCGTGACTGCCAAAAATGACTAAAAGTACGCAAAAAACCTCATTTTTCTCTTCTAAACCCTCTTTTTTGCCGTTTTGCAGGAAGCCTGCCCAGTGGATGCCATCGTGGAGGGTCCCAACTTCGAGTTCTCGACGGAGACGCACGAGGAGCTGCTCTACAACAAGGAGAAGCTGCTCAACAACGGCGACAAATGGGAGTCCGAGATCGCTTCGAACATCCAGGCAGATCACTTGTATCGTTAAATTTATTGAAAACTAAAAAATTATAGCCACTACTCGTAAAAGTTGCTGAAGTGGTCCTGGTACACTTGGATGTAGACCTCCTTCTCCTGCGGCGTCATCTTGGCGATGAGGGCGTCGTCTATGGAGTCTATCGGGTACATCTTGTCTCCCACCATGACCGTCGGGACATCGGGGTCGTCCACGTCGTCGTCGTCGTCATCCATGTCGGGGACGTTGATTTCCACCTTGTCGGGGTCCTCGTCCGAGTCCGAGTCGCTCGAATCCGCCTTGGCCGCGTCCTTGCCCATGGGGTCCTTCTTCTGGTTCTTCTCGTGTGCCAGCAGCACCGACATAATGTCCACGCTCTCCTTCTTGCTCTTGGCTCCGCCCCCTGCCGCCGCCCCCTGAGCTGCCTGTGCCGACGACTTGGCGGCCTTCTCTAGCTCGTCCTCCTCGTCAGCGTTCGAGATCACCGTGCTCTCCGTCATCCAGATCGGGCGGTCCTTCTTGGCCACTTCCTTCGAGTCCCCTTCCGACTCCCCAATCGTGACGTCGACTCGCGTTTCTTCCGCCGCGAATCCAGAGTTGCGCGTGAGTTCTCCCGACCACTGGCCGTCCGTGGGTCTGTTGTCGCCCCGGTTGATGCCTCGAATCGTGTCGAGGTCCGTGGGCTCCGGCTCCAGCAGCTCAGGGGCCAGTTTGATGTCTTCGACCTCGCGCAGGAGGTCGAAGAGGGGCTGCATTTGTTCGTTGAATTTGGCCATCAGCAGCCTGAAATTTATATTGAAAACCAAAAGTGTTAGAGAGCTGCGATTTTTTGTCTTTATACTCCCAATCTTTTTAGAGGATTTGGGGGTGTGTTTAGAATTTAGTTAACCACGGAATTACATACACGTGGCCCTCAAATTTTGTGTGGAAAAAAATTATTCCTATTGAAGTGAAATTTAATTAAATATCAGCCCTTTTCAACATTTTTAAAATGCATCCATAAACTTTAGGTATCTCTCTATTTTAAACTAATTCAAAAATCGCTCATAAAAAGAGACTTTCAACCATATTCCTTGTCTTCTGGAAGAGATTGGATTTCGAATAGATTTAGAATACTCTGCGTTGATACCACTGCTTCTTCGGGAGGGCCGACTTGTCCTCCTCCACCACCACGCCGCAGTACGTGCACCGGAACTCGCATGTCATGGGGTCAAACAGCTGGTCGGCCTCCAAGTCTGTAAAGGTCTTCAAGCACTCTGGGCACTTAAAGCTGGCTCTGCTCGTGGCATCTCTCTCCTCTGTCTCCATCCTCTTACGCATCAGATCGAGTTTGTACTTGACGACGTTCACGAAGGTCTTGTAGTTTATAAAGTAATAGTAGACCTTCTGCGCCTTCCCATCCGGGCCAGTCTCCATCTTCAGGCGGCTCTGGAGGAACTTTTCGTTTCGCAGCACCGAAATTCGTGCTCGAAGCATTTTTCGCTCGTACTTTAGCAGCTCGCAGAGATCGTCCTCCTAGAAAGTTGCGAATTCAGTGAGAAGAGCGCCATTTTAGATGCAGAAGCCCTTACCTTCATGCAGGGATTTCGCACCAGCATATCAATTATCAGGGCATCCTCTATTCCGTGGAATCCTCGCACCACAAGTCGCGCCAGCTGCTTCAGAGAGCTCGGGATCTCGGTTAGAAAGACTTGAGTGGACATTTTTTAGCGAAAACTCATTGAAAATCTCAAAAATAAAGCTCCGATTTTTATGCGACCAATTTTGTTTATGTCTTGAGCAGTTCTTAAAGAATGCTTTGAGAACGCTCTGAGAATGTCAACAATCCGATAAAAATAAATCGGCCGAAATCTCGAGTTCAAGGTGAAATCGCCAGAAAATGACGAAATAAAATAAGTTCAGGATCTAAAACACAATTTCACTCACTCAAAGGATATCAAGAAGCAGCAAAATGTCGAGATTGGTCAGAAACATCTTCCCAATAGCGTAAGAACTGTCTTTATATGAGAGCGCCGAGTTTCACTTTTGCGTATTTCAGCCGGGCTTCGTACTCCCGTCTGGCTCACCCCAAGGCACTCTTCAGCACAGACAACCAGGCCAGTCCGAAGCTCGAGGGCCTGAAGCTGAGCGATAGCTGCGTCAAACAACTCAGGGAGGTCTGCAGGGAAGACAAGTCGTTCCTCAGGGTGATGGTGGAGGGCGGCGGGTGCTCGGGTTTCCAGTACAAGTTCGACTTCGACACCGAGGTGCACGAGGACGACCTCAAGTTCGGGCCAGAAGACGCCAGGGTCGTTATTGACGCCACGTCCCTGGAGTACGTTGACGGAGCCACCATCGACTACCACGTAGAGCTGATCCGAGCGGGCTTCAGGATCCTCAGCAACCCCAAGGCGGAGGGAGGGTGCTCGTGTGGGGCATCCTTCTCCATCAAAGTCGACTGAGTGAATTAAAGGACTAGATTTGTTAGGATTTTAGTTAAACAAAGTTTTATTTCTGGCGCTTTGAACTTCTTTAGGGGGTAAAGTTACAAAAAATTTACTTGGTGGCGGCCAACTGCTCTCAAGCTGATGAGCTGCTCAGTCATGACGCTTATTTGCTCCTCGTAGTTGATACGAGTTGTCGCTAGGTTCTCCTCCAGGTTCTGGATCTCCTTGTTGGCTTCTTTGAGTTTCTCTGATTTCAGCTCAGAATCTTCGTTGAGAAGGGCTAAATTGTGTTGGAGGTTCTCGCACTAGAAATACGAATTAGAAGGGTACTTTTAGACATGTTTAGCTCACCTCGATGAGGTACGAGGATATCTTGGACTCTGCAACACACTTCTCGTTCAACACAGCCTCCAGCCTCTTACTAAAGCTATTCATTATCAATTGCTCTCTGGACACGTTTTCGTTGCATTCCTTGACCCTGAAAAGGAATTGGTAACCCCGTCAAATTTTAAGAACACTTATTTCCATATTTAAAGGTCAGATGGTTAGAGGCCACTTGAAAAATAGTTCCCTGTATAATTTCAGATCCGTTGAATGAAGTGTTTGGAACTTTGATATAACGAGAAAACCCTCTTGGTTCCGTCTCTGGCGATTTTTCGGAGCAACCAAAACCTGTAGGGCTCTTTTCAGATCACCCTTGATATCATTCCAAAACCATTGGTCTCCAAGTTATGCCCTTTTGAAAGCTTTGAGACCCAACCGGACGAACAGATGGACAGACGGACAAATGAGTGCAGAAGCCTCACGTTTTGGCGACGAATGAGTCCTCTATGGCATTAGCACCGTTCTGCCTCCCAGTCGAGAGCAGACTATCACTAGTGAGCGTCTGGCTGATCCGCATCACCTCGACCTGCGTTCGCCAGTGATTGAGCTCCTTCTCCAGGAACGCAATTCTCTCCTCGGAGGCGTGGGTGGGGGCGTGACACTCACTCCCCGCGACACTGAGCCCGTCCTCGCTGCCGAGGACGCTCGTGGCCTCCACCAGCCGGCTCTCGAGCTCCGTGTTTTTGGAAGCCAGGTTCTCAATTTCCTTCTTCATCTTCTTCTCCATTTCGAGGTGCTCGTGGGCCTTGCGAGCCACAAAGTCCTCCAGTTCTGTCATGCGCTCGGCGTACATTTTGATTTCGGTGTTTTTGTCCTCGATCGTCGAGGCGAGTCTCGCGTTCTCGAAAATCTTGTTTTGTAGCTCCTTCGTGATGACCTCCTCCTCCACGGGGAGGGGTGCGTTCTTGGTCTTTTTGTCCTTGCTCTTGCTCTTGTCCTTCTTCGACTCTTCCTGCAGGTCCTCCTGCAGACTCGCCACCCGATGCTCCAGCTGCTTGTTGCGGAACTTCAGACTGTCTATCTCCTGCTCCACTCGCCGGAAGCTCGCATCTTTTAGTCGAATCTGCTCTCTGAGACAGGCGTTCTTGTTCTGCTCCTCCAGCACGGCGCGCTTCAGGACGCCAGCCTGCGCACGAACCTGCGGAGAAAAATTATGGGAAAACGGATGCAATTCATCACGACTGCACAACAACAAAGCAAAAATGGGGCGTACTTTCGCGAATTCAGCTGCTAACTTTTGGTACTTCGCGTTCAAGTCCCCTCCCTCGGCGCCTCCTGTAGCCATTTTGTAATACTTGGGTTCGAGATGTGTAAAAAAGTGACTAGCTACGTTATAATATTCATTTTCCGTGATGAGCCGAATTTTCTCTGTGATTTTCGCAGTGTTGATTAGGGTAGTTTCGGTGTCCGCCGCGTGAGGCGCTGCTCTGAAAAGTAAACAAGATCAGCTGTTGCAAATCACTTCGTGGGCTCGGGGAAATCGCTCGCACAAAAACCTCATTTCCCCTGTAAATGGGTAAGTAGTAGCCTTTGAAATGCCCTCGCATGTGCAGATGAGGAGATTCAGAGGAATGTTCATTGAAGTTGAGAGGGAATCGCCGGTACAAAGCTCGAAAAAAGCGTTCCATATGGATTCTCCCACACACTTTTTTGTGGAGTCCGAAAAACATTCGTCATCTCCGTTTCGCGAGAAAGTGTGAGCTACTTACTCAGCAAATATGTGGATTGCAGATGATTTTCTCGAGAATGAGCGACACAACGGATCTGGAGAGCCCTTGGACCCTTCAGCCTCGTCCGGAGACCTGGAGCTCCTGACGCCGAACCCCAGGAACAACCCCATGCCGCTGTTCACCGAGCGGTTTACCAAAATGAGGAACCGAGTGACTCCCACGGAGGCAGCGGAGCTGAAGGCCATGTCCCTCGGGAACCTCTGCGACGAGGCTGGGTTCGAGCACCTCGAGGGGGAAGTCCGGTGAGTACCTGATAACCGGTTTCTTCGTGATTCATGTACAAGCAATGTGTAGGAATCGGCGAGGAGAGGGGAAAGACCGCGGTTCGGGTGTTGATGCAATTATCAGCATCGCTAGTGGCGAGGACTTTGACCTTGAGTCCACGTAAGCGCGCGTGTGTGTGTGCTTGCCCCACTAACTCGCTATTGTGTGTGACATGCTAACGATATGCTTCCGGTGCCAAATGGAGCTCGTACTAACGCTGTTTGAAACCTTGTAGAAGCAATTTCAGCGACGCCAATGGGAGCCAGATCACTGCCGAGAATCTCACGTTTATTGAAAGGCGGGAAACGTTCGTGCCACGAGACGCTGATGTCCAGGACTGCCCCTCGAACCCTTTTGGTAGCGGCAACCGGAACTCGTCGCTGTACTTTCTCGATGGGGAGAGGTCCGTGGACTTTGTGCTTGCGTGGCGGGACGAGGAGGCTCCGGACAGTTTGAAGGAGGAAAGGGCCGAAAAGAGGTTCCTTTTCGAGCAGAATCTGGTCACTGAGGGGCTCGAGCTGGAGCACGAAGTTGTGGAGGGAGAGTTTCACTTCGTCAAGGTGAGCCTGATCTTTTGCTTTTTATCAATCAGTTTTTTGGTCTCAGACTTTTGCTTCAAATCCAAAAATTTGGATTGGGAAATTTGCCATTTATTTATTATTTTTTTAAAAAGACCCAATATTTATTAATATTTTTGGCGATAATTTAAATAAGTTGAAAATCGAGTCTTTTTCACATGATTTAATATTTTCTATTAAAGAGTAGGAAGGATTCTTCTTCTGAGGATTCGAGAGTTTGAACCATTCTTTTGCTTTGTAGATCCACGCCACGGTCGAGGTACTTAGGAGGTACGCCGAAATCCTCAAGTTCAGGATGCCTATGAAGGAGGTAAGTCCGGGTCCTAGCGGCTGTCGTCTCGATGGAAATAACACAAAACCTACACATTAATTTCCTTTCATTCTCCTTCGTCGTACTTGATGGGATTCTAGTCGCTTTGTAGAATAAGTAAGCCAACAACTGCACGTCAGCACTCAATCTTAAACGCAGCTCAATATATAACACAAAAGGTTTGGAGAAAGTTTGTGTGTTCGTTGAGGGTCTTCTGGCTTTGGCTTGTTGCTTGTCTCCTGCCCCTCGCAGTTTTCTCGCTAACCCTTTTTGTTTCATTTTCCTTCAGTTCTAACACGAGTTTGCACAAAACCCAGCATTTTTCCCCACAGAAGAGTAATTTTTGGCATCCTTTTAGATCCCAGGAGTGGCCAAAGGGTCCTCCACTGTGATCGAGAGCATCACCAAGACGTGGAAACGCTTCCATGACTACATCGTGGCTGACGAAGAGAACTTCCCGACGAGATCGCATAGATTTACGGCCATTTACAGCAGAGACAAGGAGTACCTGTAAGGTTTTGAAGCTATTGTTGTCTCCCATAAACTTTAAAAAAATATTTTCCAGGTTCGACCTGTCCCAGAAGAACTTCTTCACGTCCGCCGTGAGATCCAGAGTCGTCCAGTTCATCCTCGACCGGAAGCGTTTCGCTTCCGATCCCAAGAGCGACTTTGCCTTCGGAATCGAGAGACTCGTGGAGGAGGAGGTGTACATGGCTGCCTACCCCCTGCACGACGTAAGTGACCTTGCAAGGCCTTTGAATCTCTCTGGAATATAAAAATCCTTCAGGGGGAAATCAACGTTCCTGGAAGCATGAGACACAGACTCTACACCAAGTGGGCTTCCGTCAGATACTGGTACCGCTACCAGCCTCTGGACTACATCAAGGACTACTTTGGCGTGAAGATCGGACTCTACTTCGCCTGGCTCGGCTACTACACCTACATGCTGATGTTGGCTGCCATCGTGGGTCTCGGGTGCTTCATATACTCCTGGTCTACCTCAAGCTCTTATCGCGTGGCCAAAGAGGTCTGCAATAGTGACGAGATCGTTTGCCCGCCTTGCGATACCTGGTAAGTAACTCTGAAGCTTCCTTCTGGAAGATTTTTTTCTCACAATTTTGAAACCACAATTTAACTCAAAGTATTATAAGCACCCAAATTTGAGATTTGGGTTCGAGAAAATTTTGTTGAGGCCTTTTTCTGTAACTCTGAGGGTGATATAAGTTATTCTGTAAGCTTTCAAGTTCCTTTCAATTTTCATTCTTGGCCACCAGGTGCGACTATTGGAAGCTCAAAGAAGCCTGCCTGCACACCAAAATCTCGTATCTGATCGACAATCCGACCACCGTGTTCTTTGCCATCTTCATGTCCTTTTGGGCCGCCCTCTTCTTGGAACTCTGGAAGCGCTACTCCGCCGAAATAACCCACCGCTGGGATCTCACGGGCTTCGACGTGCACGAGGAGCACCCACGACCGCAGTACCTCGCGAGACTGGCCAACGTGCGCAAGAAGAAGATCGACGTCGTGACGAACACCGAGGAGCCCCAAGTCCCTTTTTGGCGCATGAAGCTCCCCGCCACCCTCTTCAGTGCCTCCGTGGTGGTTCTGCTCATCACCCTAGCGTTCGCTGCCGTCTTCGGGGTCGTCCTGTACCGCATGTCGGTCCTCACAGTCCTGGCCTACAGCGACGACTACGACATCACGACCAGCTGGGCGCTCCTGTTCACCTCAACGACGGCCGCCATTATCAACTTGACGCTCATCGTGATCTTCAACTGGCTCTACACCTACCTAGCCGAGTACTTGACGGAGTTCGAGCTGCTGCGCACCCAGACCGAGTTCGACGACTCGCTCACCCTCAAGATCTACCTCCTGCAGTTCGTCAACTACTACTCCTCCATCTTCTACATAGCCTTCTTCAAGGGCAAGTTCATCGGGTTCCCCGGCAACTACAACCGCTTCTTCACGTACCGCCAGGAGGAGTGTGGGCTGGGTGGGTGTCTCATGGAGCTCTGCATCCAGCTTGCCATCATCATGATCGGCAAGCAGACCATGAACGCCATCATCGAGATGGCCACCCCGATCTTCTGGAAGTGGTACAACTCGCTCAAGACGCGCATCGGGACGGACAAGAAAACTTCGCTGAAGGGCAAGGGACAGCGGTGGCTACGGGACCTGAAGCTTCTGGAGTGGGGTCCTCGCAGTCTCTTCCCCGAGTACCTCGAGATGGTCCTCCAGTACGGCTTCGTGACAATCTTCGTGGCTGCCTTCCCCCTGGCCCCACTTTTTGCTCTTCTCAACAACATTCTGGAGATGCGCCTGGACGCCAAGAAGCTCCTGACCTACCACCGTCGTCCCGTCATCCAGCGAGTCCGTGACATCGGCATCTGGTACCGTATCCTGGACTGCATCGGGAAGCTCAGCGTCATCACGAACGGCTTTATCATCGCCTTCACGAGCGACTTTATCCCGAAGCTCATCTACAGGCTCTACGTCTCGGAGGAGAACAATCTCAATGGCTACCTGGATTTCTCGCTCTCCACCTTCCACGTGGCCGACTTCTCGAACTATACCAACGTAAAGCCACGGGTTACGGAGTTCCCCAACATCACGACGTGCCGATACACGGACTTCCGGGAGTCGCAGAGACCCTACTCACGAACAGCGATGTACTGGATAGTGCTGGCGAGCAGACTGGCCTTCGTCGTGCTCTTTGAGGTGAGTATGAGTGATGGTAGCATCCTACTGGCAAATTTTAAGCCTTAAAATATGGATTTACATATCGGCACACTAGGCACATGCCCAGGACCTCAGCCAAAAGCAAGCTGAACTAGGCACTAGCCTAGGGCCTCTGCCAAAGGCAGAAATTTTGAACCCTCAGTTTGCCGAATTTCCTCCACTCAATTCCTAAAACTTAAAAATGGTTATTTTTGATTCAAAAGGGGCCCTTTTGTGGCTAAAAAGGAGGCCCCTCAACCTCAAAGAGGGGCCTAAGGCAGCTGGAAAAGGGCCCCCTCGACCTCAAAAAAATTTCAAGCGCTTGGTTTTTTTTTAGGATGTCTCCTAGAGATTTTTGGGGGGCCCCCGAACATATTGTGCCTAGGGCCTCCAAAAGTTAAATCCGTCACTCCTATTGTTCTTAATTTTTTAACCACGTCGTAAGAAGGCTGAATAAAGCCAAAGAAAATTTGTCTAAAAATAAGGAAACTCTGAGCCACTATCTCATTTGGGTGTTCAAGGGTGAAAATAGCCCCTAAAATATGAACTCATTAATCCGAAGCGAAAACAAAACTTTTCAAAGTAAACTAATCAGGCTCCTCTGCAGAACATCGTTGCGGTCGTGATGATTCTCGTTCGCTGGTGCATACCAGATATGCCACAGGAGTTGCGAGACCAAATCCGACGGGAAGCATACATCACAAACGAAATTATAATAAAGCAGGAAACGAAGCGCGCCAGAGAAGGTTAGTACTTACCCAAGCTCCTCCGGGACTCTCGTTGCATGCATTAAAATCACCCCATTTCACCCGATTTGTTCTCCTTCACCACAACACACTCATGTTTACTCGTCCTTTCATGTCTCGCAGAGAAACTCACAGGTCTGCGGCAACGGAGACCAGTAAGTCGGACAGAATCGATGCTAAAGTGGGAAAAGTTCGCATCATCGGAGATGACGGGGTCACAGCTCGATCTGGAGATGCACTACGAGAACCAGAGACGCGAGCAGGAGGCCCGAGAATCCTCGAGACAGACTTTTGTCTGAGCAACCCACAGACTCAGTGAAACTCGAAATATTTTAGTTAATTCTATATTTAACCAAGGAGCCATCGCAGCTTCATTTTACTCATTTTTCCACAAGACTTTGAATCGGGTTGTTTCTTTAATTTAGTTTTAGTCAAATACTTGAAGTTAACATTGCGTTATTTGAAGCTTTCTTAGAAACGAGTCAAGCAAATTGATCAAAATAGCATTAAGAATCTCTATCAAAGAGTGATAGCAAATGAAAACGTGGAGGAAGAAAAGGATTAATCAAATTACTCTCATGATTCTATGTGTTTCGCCCCCTCAGAGAGTTCCTGGGAAATCCGATCCCTTCAAAGTTCCTTGCAAGCGTTACAGCGACGCAAAGATGAAGCCAAATCATGCCATCGACTGGATGTAGTCAGGAGAAGGGGTCAGAACCCCTCTCCCTTTGATAGCAAATAATTTTATGTGTCCCTTCGCCGCAAAGCCATTCGCATTTATTGTTAACCGTATCGGCCAATTTCCTATACGTAAACTAACTGATTCTCTTTTTACCCAAATTCAGACGAGGTTCTGAGATTTTCTCTTTTGCTAGAGCGAGACGCATTTGACGTGGTCTCCTGGAGATCATTCGCACACTGACCAAGACTTTCGTAATCTCTCACATTTAGAACGTCGACTGGAGGTGGAGTGTTATTGTAATAAATGTTAGCTTGGAGGCAGATAAGCTTAGACGTTGTGATAATAAGATCTAAATAACTCGTACTTTAAATACCTACCATTGTTTTTGTTGTGATTCGTGAAGAAATTTTAATAAACTGTGAAAACACTGAAGGAGATTTCCCTCTGCCCTGGAGATAAACAGACGAAGCGACTCAAAGGCGTGGTGTTGTTTTCCGTCAGCTATTCAGCGCCCTTTCTCGTCTTCTTTCATTGTCTTAGGCCAAGGTTCAGTACCATCTGTGCAAAGTAATTTTATTCATAGTCAAATCAGAGAATTAATTTTATTTAATTTTTTTAAAAATATGATAAGAGAGAGACTTCAACAAAAGCTTTTCAAGAGGCCCCTGGATGTGAGGAAGTCGCCCGGTAAACAAGAGGGCCTTAGAGATAAGGTCAGCGCTTCCAAAGAAGTTAATTTTGTGTCCCTTTAGCTGAATTAACTAGGTGATTGGTGCCTTCAGAGTTGTATTGGCATCCCAGAATTCACTAATATGCCATTCAGTTGTAGAAAATAAAATTTCCTAGGCACCTACGGTGACCTACAACGTACCTAAACGTTGTCTTTCCTCAAAATTATGAATTAGAAAACGTCTCCTGAAATTCCTTACCGCTTTTGGTCCACAGAACGAGGCACAAAAACCCACATCTCGGCTCTTCTCTCCAGAAATTATCAAAATCAAACTTTATTTTCTCTTCCTTCGGTGAATTTTGAAGTACTTTGCTTGGACATTTTTGCTCCACTTCCAAAACTTGATATGTTGGCCATTAACGAAATCGTCATATATCACTTGAAGGGGAAATGGGGTAGCAACAATAAAAGTTTGGAACGTGTGACAACAATATTTGACTCCTTTCTTTGTTTAATTTACATTTTACATCTCTATTATATTTTATGGTGCCAAGGAAGGCAAAAGTCTCCTTACTCGCTACAATGGATATTATTTGAAGTCCATCCTTATGTTACTTGATTATGATGGAATTTATTAGTGTTATTTGCTTTTGAATAAACTTGTCCTTTTCATCACTCATGTACCTCCCTCTTGACGGCAATTGGCCTGTTTTGTGCAAAGTTGGATTGTGTTTGTCTTAGAACACAAACAGTGTGAGGAAGAAAGCGACATTTGATATATTTTTTGAAGAAATAACGAGGTTCTTACTAGGAAAAATTGGTACAGATTGTGTTTACACCTGAATTTGGTGGATCGGGAGCCGGTTGGGGGTCGAAGAACTGTACAGTCTTACTCGCTATTAGTGCCAGTGTGAAAATTGGTGGGCTCTTCAGCAACTGAATGGGAGCCACCCAAGTACTTTTTGACTCTCAGCAGCTCGAAAAGTTTGTCTAACGAAAGTTTAAAAGTGTGTCCAGCCACTTTGTGAGGAGTTAGCGATAATTCAATGGAATACTCATAATCAGATTAATCAACAGTAGAAGTAGTTATTGTGCTAGAATTGAAAAGTTTTGCGTTGTACAGTCATTAGACTCGCAATCTGTCCACGTTGCAGTTTCTGTTTCTCTCCTTAAAATCTATTTTTCTTTGTCTCTGTTTCTGCTCAGCATTCCGTAAATCTCCTCTCTGATTCAAAAATAAATATAGCTTTTGTACGAAAATAAAATCATTGTTCCTCGATATGCAGTTATGTCTATTTATGTTGCAGAGGTAAGTGAAAGATGGGTTGTAGGCTAGTAATACTATTAGGTTCCAAGACTCTCCTTACTGCGGGTTCCCTCACTCTTCCGCGGATTCGGCGTCTGAAAGGAGAATAAACAGCTTTTTAACTCTTTGGCATGTCTCTATTTTTGTGTTTCCGACTTTTCCCGAATCGAAATGAAAATCTTTGTTTTTTTCCGTTGCGTTTCTGCCATTGCTCCCACTCGCAGATTGTTTGCATATTTATCTCGAAACGTGTATTTTGCTAAATTGGAGACTGGAGAAAGAGAGACAGAAAGGGGGGAAAATTGCTAAATGATGAAAAGGGAAAATTGTGGTCTCGACGACGGGTGTGGAAATCCCTTTCTAGTTTTCCGCATATTTTCCATTTTCTATCTCGCAATTGTGTGACTTTTCATTTGCTTTATTGGCTTTAAAGTAAACAAGGAAAGTGGCCGCATTTCTCTCGCTCAAATAGAAAAACCGAACCCGAAGGAAAACTAGTTTTTCGCGAAAAATGTCGCAATCAAGAACGGCACGGTGGTGCAAAAGTTGAGCTCCCAGCAGACTCGAGTGGCCCTGGGAAAAAAATTGTTGCTGGAGTTTAAATTGCAAATGGGACCCCGCGGACTTGGCACTCGTAGGCTCACGTGGAAAATTCAATCGTGTATCACAAACATTTGCTCCCACTTTCTCTCGTCAAACACACTACAAGTGCGATTACCGTGCGAACAATGGGAATGTACAATTGCCTAGATCGATTTGGCATTCAATGAATACGTGAACGAGCCTCGCAGGAAGCTGTTTTAAATGCGCACTAACCTTTTTTGCCCCTCATGCCCACAAAGCCGCTCGGCTCCCGCTTGTCCATGGGATTTTCGTAGCTCGACGACAGGTCATCAATCAGATTTGATTCATTCTCGCCAGTTGAGTCCTGCCAAAATGCTCATATGAGACCATTTCCCTCGCTTGAGAGACTCTAGGGGACTCACCTTCTTTCCTCGGACGCCGATAAACTTGCTCCGCATCGTGTAGGGGTACTTTTTGCCTCGCGTGCCGAAGAAGCCAGAGTTCTAAAGACGAAAGAGCAACTCTTATTCAAGAGGTTTCGTAACCCTAACATTTCCCAATAAATTATAACATAAAAACCATGTTGTTCAGAGGCAATGTGACTCAGAAAAATAGTCAGACAGACAGACACCTTTTTATATTGACCGTGAAAAATTTAAAGAGCTTTTAAATTACGAAAAAATCAAATCACGACTTAGGTTGGAGGTCTCTAAGTTTTTTTGTTTCCAATGTAATTCTCAAGCACTGGTGGACAAACAGACTGACAGACAAAACTGTGCAATTTTATTTAAAACGCCTTAAAATATCTTTGGTTTTTTTTTTAGCTCAGAAGGATGGACAGACGGACGGACATATTTTTGAAACCGTAAAAAAATTGCAATGCAGTGACGGATAGACAGACGGACACACGAAAGAAGGAGTAAACTTACATAGGGCTGCTTCTTCCCACGAGTGCCGAAGAATCCCGCCATGGTTCCTCGCTTTTCCCCAAAGTTTGACAGATACTCGTCCGAAACGTCGTCTTTCTTGCCCCGCATTCCTGCCAACAAAATTTCAATTAACAGGCCTTCTTGGAAATCAAAACAGGCGCTCTCTCACCCATGAACCCGACCGGCGCTCGCTTTCCTCGCATGCCCACAAACCCGTAGGGAGCTCGTTTCTCGTAGGCGAGAGCCTGGTCGATGTCATTGATGGCATCCAGGAGATCGAAGTTAGCAGCACGTTTCTCGTCTTCCGTCGTCGTCTGCTGAATCGGAACCACATCCTCCGGATTGTCATACAGACGATTCAACAGGTTGTTATTCAAAAGCGCCTGATACAGCTTTTGGTCATCATCGTTGACTAAATAGTTGAACACATCTGGATCCAGATAATCCTTTTTGCCTCTCATTCCTGCAAAAAAGGGGATGAGTACATATTTGCTATCGGATGATCCCAGTATTGATTGGCGTGCCTCAAATGACTCTATTAGAGTCGGAATTTAATTGCGAATAATGAGAGCAGGTCTAATTGACGGGAAAAAGTTGCAGCAAGTGGTAATTTAGGCCGCAGACTAAAAATAGTTGGAACAAAGTGCTTACCCATGAAGCCAGATGGGGCTCTCTTGGGCTGGTACGAGTGGTAGCGCTGCGGGAAGTACATTAAGAACTTCTTTCCCCGAACACCCTGCAGACGAATAAACTCGCTAGATTATCTCTCGCCTCCCGGCGCTGTTCAAACTCACCTGAAATCCCATGGAGTACCGTTTGTCCAGGTCCGACCAGAGCTCGCTATCCTTCTTGCCCCGCATGCCTTGGAAACCCATTGCAGGCGCGCGCTTTACAATCGATAATGGAGCCGCTTCGTGCTCGCTGTACATGCACAAAGAGGGAAGAGGGAGTTAAAAATATACCGAACCAGGTCAGACGAGTTATTTCATAATGAAAATTACGCGGCTTCAATCACACATATGGAGATGCTGGCGACCGAAGGGAGGAAGCAAAGTTGAGGGAAAAAAAAGTGCGTACCTGCTAATGCTGACAGTGGATGGAGCGGCAGGGCCGACGACGTGATTATCATCAGCATTAAGTGCCTCGTTATCATTCTTTTGATTGTGGATCGAGTAATTATCGTCAGCCGGCACGGTCTCGCCGGCCAACTCGATGCTCCTTCTGCCTCGCGTGCCCTGGAAATGGATGGTTTTAGGAAAATCTAGTTGCTTTGGGGCGTTTTACAGGAAATCAAGGCTCTCTTCTCTCATTAAGGCTTCTGAGAAAATTAAAAAGGGTGTTCCAGCATATCTTAACCCATTTTTCCCCCAGTGGTGCGTTTTTGCGAAAGACACTCAGAAGTGTTGGAGAGCTGATTGCAATATTAAGGGTTCTGATAAAATTTTAAATGTGTTTAAGTAAGTAGCTTAACCCATTTTCCCCAGTGTTGTAAAACTCAGAAGTGTTTTCTGGGAAATCTGGGAAATTAAAGCTGACTGCAACATTACGGGTTCTAAGAAAATTTTGAAGGTGTTGAAGCGTAAAGCTTAACCCATTTTCTTCCAGTGACGTATTTTTCTACGAGTAACTTTAAAATTTTTTTTCCGCTCTTTTAAACTTTTAAAAAGGCTTTTGAAATTAAGCAATTTTAGAACTTTTATTTGTGTTGAGTTTTGCTATTTTTTGTTACGGTCTCTTTAATAACTTTGACCAAAGGAAAGTGCTCATATCATAAGTGGTTATTTGAGAGACATCAGTGTATTTGTAGATTAAATGAAACAAATGCTCAAAATTAATTCTAAATTAGTAAAACTAACAGACCGTAAAAAAGAACGATTTTTGTTAGTTTAAAAAAAAAGTTAGCTTAAATTTCGAAAATGAGCAAGTGGGTAGAAAATGGGTTGAGGCTTTAAATAAAACGCAATTCCGAGAAATACTCTGCTCGACATAAAAAATTCAGTCCACCGGAGACGTAACGTAAGCCCAGGGGATAACCCCATTACCCCAGGCCAGGCAAGCCGAAAGAAGCGACATGAGGAACCCTTTGCGGCTTCCATTCCAATTCACACCCATCGAGTGTGAATGGCACGGAACATTGATTTCACTTTGATTCGTCTCGAGTTTCGCGCTTCCGGTAACCAGTCCTCGCTTACCTGGAATCCAACTGGCTCTCTCCTGTGATGTGGGTTCGCGTAAATCAGGTCTGTGAAATTAATTATTAAAATGAACGTGCTAACAATTATTGTGTTCATCATAAGAATTGAAAATCTGCAAAGAGACAAGACATGGAAAAACTTTTAGCGAAATTATTTTCATCCTCTTTGAGCGGGATCCTAAATTAAAACACGAACGCAGGGGAGAGGCTCCAAAGATAAATAGCGTCGTAAAGAAGTTTTAATGAGATTAGTGAAAATTGTGAACGTCGGAGAGGTGGGTTTGGGCCAATCGATACTGTGGGGCCAAAGTTTTTCAATTTAAACCCCGGATTGATCGAATTAAAATTGCAATCCATTTACCTTTATTGGGGCCTCATTACGCGTTATCGGGGTGGGATTACGGAGCAATCGTGTGGGGGCAATAATATTTGTCGTGAATGAATTAATAGTGATTGCACATGTGACAAAAGTCAATTATAGCCTGACAGCTCAGCATTGATAGCGCGCACTTGCTGAGTCCCCCCACGATCCAGCGGGTCTCTAATCTCCAGCCAGCTGTTGCCTGTGCGCGATTAACATGTTAATGCAGTGAACTTAATGATGTACGAGGATACGACACGTAGGTTTTGATTTCCCCCGAGACCCACCATCGTCCACGCGGTTTCGGGCGGGGACACATTTTTTAATTGCGGCACCGAGATCTGTCATTATGGGAAGACGTCGAAGATTGTTGTTTCTCCAAACATGACGGCCAAAAGTGGCTGCTCGGGGTATTTGTGGAGGCTATTTCGGGCTCCAAAAACACCCCGTGGAGGCGACTGGAGGGCCTGCGTGGGCGGAACGGCGTCAATGCTCGTGTATTTATAATTTTGCGGCAAAAACTTTGGCTGCTGAATATTCATCACGGGGCTTTGGGCTCGTGACTTTGAAACTTGCCAAAAGTGAGCACACAAGGCCGGCAGCTCCCGTGGAACCTCGCCGATAAATTTCAATTAGAGCATGCATGATCATGTGGGACCCAGTTCGGGGAAGGGCATCAGGTGTGGGAACTTTCCGCAAAGTGATATTACATTTCGTACTGGCAGAAGCTAACCGATAATTGAAATTTCGCCAATTAAGGTTTAATTGGGACTGTTACAATGAACCAACTGTTGAGTGGTTACAATTACAGGCTTTGCGGTTAACAACATGACTTGTGTAAAAACCAATCAATTGGGGTGGTGATTCAACTCGCTGTGGGGATAATCTCGTCTTAATTGCGGATTTTTGAATCATTTTAGGGCTTTTTGAAATCTGTTTTCGAAGCTAAAGTGACAATTTTAGGTGCATTTTCTTTGGACAAAAAGCTCCTATTGCGCATGGTTTGCACTGTTGCTGAATGAAAAACTTTTAAGGTTGCAGTTTCACAAGGAATTCCCCAGATTTTTAAAACTTTACTTAAACTAGGCGTAAATAATTTTGTCCGGGATATTTGTTACAATTTTCTTCTACGAAAAATTTACTTCTAAGAAATTTCGATGAGACCCCAAGCCCCTCCTGTCAATCAACCCCAAGTTTCATAAAGATTTTAATTGAAGACATAGCCTTCCAAGTTCTCATTCCTTTCTCGAAAACACCTAAATTTTAATTAAAAATTTATTCCTACAAAAAATCCGTTGATAAAAATTTTCCCGTACTCGAGAATCTCCATTCATCGTTTTTCCAGCAAATTTTCGCTTCAAAAGAGAGATTGAGGAGAATATTTAATATACGTTGCGGCATCGCAGGGAGTTCCATTCATGAATTCTTTATTGGATTCCCCCGAACGAGCGGTAACCCGCAGCCCACAAGGTGGAAGAGTTAATTGTTTCAACTCCCGATTATCACGGCTGGATTACCGCAGTAGCTAAATCGCGCTGACCGTGAGCCCCTCGGGACCTTTTTTTGCCAGTCTCGTTGCCTTGTTTTGGTTAAGAGGATGATGACTTTTTCCATTCACAGTACAACCTTTTGTTCACGGCACCCCATCGCTCCGCAGAAATGAGGTGAAACAAATCAACAAAAGAGCCTGAATGAGCGTAATCTTAATTGCTCCTAATGTTCTCGGGGGCGACGGAGACGCAGAAAAACACGTATTTGCTGATTTCTTGCGAGTACATGTCTCCTAACTCCCAAACGACTTAATTACGAAGCCATAAAGCCAGCGAATTTTCACTCATTACCATATTCATGAGTCTTCCAGCGTGAAATCTTCTCGGAGCGCAGAGAGCCGAGACACGAGGTAGCAACATGTAGGGTGGCAGCTTGTTTTTGTGCCGTGTCAAACATGCAAATCCCACCTCGGCGTGTTCGGAGAGACCTTTCACCTCCTCGAGCAGCCCCACTAGTGGTAATTGAAAACGCAAACAGCTTGACGGGGGCGGAAATCTTCCAATCACGTGAGAAACCTGTGATCCGCTAATCTCTCGAGTATTCAGAGAACCAATTGATCGGACGAACTTTGGATGCCGGAATCGCGACGAGTGGGGTTCTTTATCCGCGAGGGGGAAATTTGATGCGCAGTTCCACGCCCAGACTTTTTTACGGTCGACATTTATGATTCTGTATTAAACAAAACAAATCATGAACCCCGAGATAAGGTTTGCATAATGTGCGAGAATTTTACCGCCCGGAACCTCTGACCCAGTCTCGGGTACGACACATTTATTGGTGTTTAATTACCGAAATCACGTGACTGACAGTTGATAACGTGCCGAGAAGTTGTGAATGACAAGGAGGAAAAGAATACGGGCGGCGAGGTGTGTCCTTCTGCCGAAACGTTGACCTCTCGACGCGTTATCGCGGAACCAGTCGGCGGAAAAAAAAACGTGTGGCACCTGCTAAGCTGACGAAAATGATGATGAAATGCCCAATTGAGGCGCGTAATAATTTTTTGCTAACGGGCATTTAAATTTCAGAGTCAAAGGTGCCTTTTTCTGGCCGAAAACGGACTTACATTCGGTAGTTGCTGTTGTAAATGACGACGATTCGGAAGTTGAAATTCGCCAACTGTGACTTCTGCGCGAGGTTAGTGAGGTATCTGAACTTTAGGCTGCTCAACTGCAAATTGTTTTTGATCTTTAGTTCACTGAGCATAGTAGCAGCATATCTCGGAATAAATTCTTGAAAAATTGGGTGGGGGGAGAGGCACTTGAACTCAATCTGCTGATAGAAATCACGTCTTTCTCACTCCAAGCTTGGATTCAAACTGATCAAGCATCTCGGTCAAGATCACTCGGTGGGCATCTTGAAAAATCTTGAATGAATATGCGTAAGGCGGCTTATCAAGACAATTAAGCGAGCAAAAAGCTACGTGACACGATTCCCAATAGGGGGCTCCATTCGATTGATAAGAGAACTGGAATGGAGATTTTTGGGACGAGACTTCTTTTTTCGGCCCAGACAAAGGGAGAAGAGGTGGGCTGAGTAAGTTCAACCCCTTAGTGTTCCCGGGAAATTTTCTAAAAATTTTGAGCCCTTAGCCCACTTCAGCTCTTGTTGCCCATTTCATCAATGGGAGCCTTCAAACGCCTTTGTTTGGTTAGGAGAAAACTACTCGATTTCCAAGGATGCCTTTTTCCCCTCTAAGAAGCATCTTTTCAGTTCAAAAGAGGCTCTCTAAGGGCTCGTTCAAATATTACGTCACCGTCAAATTTGAGATTTTAGACCCCCCCCCCCTTCCCTGAAACCGTCTCTTAAACGATATTATGAGTCATTGTACCCGGTCAATAATGGCGTATGGCGTGTCTGGAAATCCCGAGATCTCTACTGGACCACGCTGCTACACCCATGCGAGGAGCGTGATTGAGATCGTGACGGAGCATGAATATGCAGGTGGGACCGCAGAGGGTCCGTCATCATGCACTTGGGGGCTGATCGGAACATGACAATATTACGTCACCAGACGTTCGTCAGATTGCACCAGTTCCTTCACTTGTTTACGAGACTCTGGCGCTATTTATAAACCCGCCCGTTGTCACGTCGAAATTCGACCCACTGACCCTACCCACGGAGCAGCGCCACGGAGGACGAGGCAACGAAACTATTTCAGTATTTCATCAAACACGCATTGGTTAAATAATGGGAACTCTCAAAGGCATAATTGAATCGGGAAACTCGGTTAGACAGCAAAAATTCCTCTTTTGTGGCCACAAAGAGCGTATCTTCGGCACAATCTCAATGGCAATTGAATTTCCCGCTCTTGAAGTCTATCAATGGCTCGTATTATTCAACTCCGACGCGCTCCCAGGGTATGTGAAGCAGCATTCGATTCTCATTTCCCCTCTGCAACAGGTCGGAGAAGATGCATGAGCCACCCTGATCACCTGAATTGAAATTCGAACACCGCATTACATCTGTTTGGGTGCGAGACAAGACGATGTAGGACTTCCTGGCACTTGAGGGGTGCCAGCGTGCCACGGAAGACGAAGTTGGTGTCTCAAATCGGAACAGCCGCAACTTTTCTGTATTACGTCAAACTTTGATGAGGCCCTAAAGCCAATATGTGCACTAAATCAGCGCACTCAATATCTCCCACATCGCGCCAATAAATGTTAATCAGGGCTCGAATCTTATCGTAAATTTCCCAAGCTTCCGTCGCGATACGAAAAGCGTACTTTCGGCACATTTACGCAATCACGTTCCGGCATCAATTTTGAGTGCGTTAATCGATAAGAACCGCGTTGGGGCTCAGATGTCTCCACCCGTTTTTCGGCATTTTTGTAGGCCCAGCTCTGGCTACGTCTATTTCCCGAGTTTGGTGACTCATGTGGGAAGGAATCAGCTTAACGGCGAGTCAACAACCTGAGGAGACCGCAACTTCCCTAGTTGTTTCTAAAATTAATGGCTTGTACCAGGAGTAGAACAAACTGATATAGTTGTCTTCTCATGAGATCGAATGCCAACATCCTAAAGACCGAAATATGTACCTTAAATACCACAAATTCCTCTGTTCCTATCAAAGCTTCCTGAATTTCTTTGAGAGCCTTCCAACTAAGGTTTATATTTATATTTCATTTCCAGTCCTTAGGTTCACTGAGGCTTAAAATAGGCTTGGAGAGTTGAATGAAACAACCTTTGAAAAATTCCTTGACCCATTTGGAGCCAAGGATTAACCCAACTCAAATTTCTCTAATTTTTTTTTTATTTCAAAAAACTAATTACGTCAAAGCAACCTCGAAGAAAGTAGAAAAACAGGATCGATGTAAAGATTTTATTTGAATTTCTTAAGTATTTGAAGCGGACAGGTTTTAATAATTTCTGAAGGTGTTCCAATTTTTAAAAGTATTAGCAGGTTTCTAGGAAGATTTTTCATGCACGTGGCGAGGAAAAAGTTTGATTGACGCGACCGTGGCCGAGCCCATCCCGCATTCCGTCCTTGAACCCGGGATTCCGAAGGTATCGATGACCGACATCTTGGGGTTAGATACAGAGGCGTGAAAAATGACAATCAAAAGTTTCGAGGTGACGCCATAATTTCCCCTAATTTGGGCATAAATCACCTCTCTCTGCTAAGCGGTCTCCGAAATTACCCGGCTAGCAGTCACCGGAGGAACGTTAAATTGATGAAGCTGACGTATAATGTATGAGGTGAGCGGAGGTGAGCAAACACTGGAGCTCAGAGAAGGGACCGGAATAATAATAATTAGCCCGAGACTGAGCAGCGCTCAAGTATTCATGGGATTCCTGATTGTTTGTCTGTCGACGAGGAGGCTGAGTATGTTTACCTGACTCCTAGAATTCCGCAAATGAGCGATGTAACTTAATTATATCGAAAGATAATATTGGTTCTCTTTTACACTCCCCCGCCTTGTCCCACAAATGATCAAGAATACGCTTCCTATTAAACAATTTACAAGAGCAAGTTTCCGACGTCGATAATGACGGAAGAGTAAATTGAATTTGTGGGAGTTAATTGGAGCTAATCGCCCGCCCGCTGAGTCGCTGGGAGCAGATCGGGGGGAAATCACTCAATTATCAGTCGGTTTGAGGTGACGACTTTGGTTTCCCTTTAATCGAGGTGCCAATTAAGGCGACAGAACTTTAAAGCCTCGTTTACTACACTTCTGGAGTCCCCCGGTCCCAAGCACATCCCGGTTTCACGACTCACCTGCATCCCAGCGAGAGATAAAATACACATTCGAGCAGTGGCGAAATGTAAAGTAACCGGGTTTTATTGCTCTCGGTTTCGACGAGAGTGGAAACGTTTTATGACGTAGTGAAACTTTGAATTTCCGGCACATCTTCGTTTGCATCAGTCTGCTACTGCTTTTTGTTTTAATTCAATATTTATGTTTCATTTGTAGACTTGCACATAGTCGGATTTGAAATCAGGCTAGGCAGGCAGTCTTGTCGAGATTCGGAGCTGGCCTTTTGCGTCAACAAATGCCTCGTTTATCTCGAAATTCGAAGCTCGAGAAAAATCCCCCTGTCATAAAAAGATTCGGTATTTAAAGCAAATATTTCTGAGGGCTTCTCCAGTTCGAAATGAGCTTCTGGATACTCTTACTTCTTGGGCTTTCAGTCCGCGCTGCCCCCAACCTTGAACCTGAATTTCAAATAGAATTTTTAAGAAGCCAAGTAAAGTCAAGCGAGGCTCCGTTCCAGGTTTCGATCCAAGTTAATGGGAAGCACCGATGTGGAGGAGCGATTCTGAGCCCGAGGATAATTTTGACAGCCGCTCACTGCATCAGTCATTTAAGATGGTACTACGGTGTCACCCGTGTTCTTGCGGGAACAGTGAGTCTCTCTGAAGGCGGAACAAAACACGAGGTTGAGGATTTTTTAGTCCACCCTGCTTACAACTGTGACCCTGCTTATAAGACAGCCAATCTAGCTTTGGTTAAGCTAAAAAAGCCGCTTAAATTTGACAACTTTACCAAGCCAATTGAGCTAGATTTCAACGAGGTTCCAGTGGGATCTGATGTTAGCGTCTTCGGATGGGGTCTTACCAAAAAGCTGGCAGTCTCGGACCGGCTGCAGACCATAAAGAAGACAACAATCTCCAACAAAGAGTGCCAGGACTTATTCAACATCGACGTGCCAGTTCCTTGCATAAACCCAGGGATGATGTGTGCTTTAACCGAGGAAGACGAAGAATCAGTGTGTCTCAGTGACTCGGGTAAGCTTTCTGACTCTAACGAGTTCTGCTCTAACTTGGCAGTTTCAGGAGGACCCTTGGTCTACAATGGCAAGCTCGTAGGGATTACTTCGTGGGGGACTTTCTGCTTTCTGGAAGACTTTCCCGTCGTTTACACGCGACTCAGTCACTATCAGAACTGGATAACTTGGGTTTTGGATCTCAACAAGTAACTTCGAAATAAATATGGTTTCACCAGACTTGCAAATAGTCGGATTTGAAATGAGGGTTCGACCCGAGATTCAGAGCTGGCCTTATGAGTCAACAAATTCCTCTTTTATCTAAAAAATTCCCAAGTCGTTAAAATATTCAGTATTAAAGGCTGATGTTTTCGCGAGCTTCTTCAGTATCAGTCAAGCTTCAAAATGAGCTTCTGGAAACTCTTACTTCTTGGGGTTTTTGTCCAAGCAGCTCCAAATATCGATTACAAATTTAGAATGGGAAAAGGAAACAGGGTAGAGGCGGGCCAAGCTCCGTTTCATGTCTCCTTCCAAATTGATGGGGAGCACTACTGTGGAGGGGCTATTCTGAACCAGAGAATTATCATAACGGCTGCTCACTGCATTGATGTTTTGAGGAGGGACTTCCTTTCCACCTGGGTTCTGGCAGGAACCGTGAGCCTCTCTGAAGGCGGAACAAAACACCAGATCGAGGAGATTTTCGTTCATCCCGACCACGTTCCTTATTCAAGGGATTACAATGCCGATCTTGCTTTGATGAGACTAACAGAGCCGCTCAAGTTCGACAACTTCACTCAACCCATTCAAGTTGAACCAAAGGAGGTCCCAGTGGGGTCTCAAGTGAGTGTCTTCGGATGGGGTCTCACCGAAAAGCTAGAATACCCGGACCAGCTTCAGACCATAGACCAGAGAACCATTTCCAACAAGGAGTGCGATGACTTGAACAACGCTTACAGGCCAGCTCCCCTCGTGACTTCAGGAATGTTGTGCGCCATGACTTGGGAGGAGGGAAAGGCAACGTGCTTTGGTGACTCGGGTAAGGCTTTGACTCTTACAAATGGGTTCTGCTCTAACTTGACGGTTTCAGGAGGACCCTTGGTCTACAATGGCAGAATCGTAGGACTGACTTCGTGGGGAGTGGATTGCTTCCTGAAAGACATACCAGACGTCTCTACCCGACTAAGTCACTATCAAGACTGGATTACCTCGATTTTGGAGCTCAACAAGTGACTTATTGTGCCTCCGAAATAAAAAGGGGTTCATTCATAGCCGGTCTATTAATACCTCCGTGGGAGCAGGTGTGGGAAAAACTCCAAAAATAATATCCAAATTGCTCACTGCCGTAATCAAATTGTCGCAGGGGGAGTGTGGGAGGCTCACAAATTATGGATGCATGTGAAAAGGCACTTGTATACCAGATTAACATAATCATTTATGTCATCCTCACCGCGTTTGCTGCGATGTAAGCCGCCAATTTGAGAACAATTAACTGCCATCATTATTATCCTTTGTGGAAGCCGTCTTCCTGCGATACGGTGGCTTAAGATACGGATATAATGCGATGACTAATGGTGATATCATTGGCTCTAATGACGGTGAGCGGGGTGGCCATAAATAACATTTGCAAATGGTCTTAAATGCTGGCTCGTGTGATGAGAGTGCCTCATTCCCTCCAGCTTTTCATACATTGTGTCATCGTGTCCTCTTTGCTCATCAGCTCGACATGAATACTTTACGTTTTTCACTAAACAGAGAACGGGGAAAATTGCGAGACATAGACGGATCCTCGTGACACTCCTAGCTAACGAGTAGGTCACCTTTTACGTGTCGCTGAATTTTTTGAATGAGGTGACGAGAATGAGAGTACTCGTACCGTCGTAAAAGGGGAGAACAATGTCAAGGCAAGGGGGCAAATGTGTTTTTTTTCTCTCAGGAGTGCAAATTTGAAGCGTTGATGATGTTTGACTCTTGAGAGCTCATGACTTGAATAAAGGAGGGCTTGTAGTGCTTATTACTGCTTATTTTGGAATTTCCAAAAACTAAAAATCAGACAATTTATTTTTGAAAATTGTTAAAAAAATTTTACTTGCCTCAAAATTTTAGTTTGAAAATTCTGATTTACAGACTTAAATCTTAATTTTTCGAGAAACGCACTTTATCATGGGAAGCCCTTTCGACCACAGACACTTTAGCTTGATCTCCACATAAATTAGGAGCAACTCTAGGCTATTTTATGAAAACAAAAAATTTGTGAAAATTTAAAAATAAATTTTTAACAGGATTTTAGATTTTCCCCGATTCTTCTTTTTGACCAAAGATAAAAAATAGTCCACAAACCTTTACAAAAAAATATCACCTCAAAAGCTTGAACAGTTGGGTAGTTGAGATTTTTCAATGTTGGCCTCTCCCAAGGGCTTGCTTAAAAATTTAACCTTGAGGACCATTATCTTAAAAGCGAGAAGTCCGAAGGGAAAAAATTTTAGGAAAACGTTCCAATTATTCTGATTTAAGGAATCCACTAATGGAGTCTTCAATTTCCTGCCAGAATATTCCTATTCTGCCTAAAATGTTTTATTTTGAAGCACCAGCAAAAGTAGAGCTAATTTTAGACAAGAGAGTGAATAGAGTTTCCCCTCAATTAACCCAACTCCATAAACCCGGCCATAAAGGAGTCACGGTCTGGGAAGGATGAACTGGGAAGCACCTGCAAAGCAGGTAATGTCTCCTGAAATGGAAATTTGAGAGCGTCGTTGGGAACTCCGCGATAAAATTTCCTCGTCACGGTTTATGCCAACTTTTATTGGGGTGCTCGCATTTCCATTTCTCAGTTTTATGAATGAGAAAAACGAGAGCAAATGACCATGAAATTCAAAACATAAACATCATGCTAGTGATAAGAAAAAGGCAGGTAATGATGACGCCTGTCAGATCGGTTTTGCTGAGCGGTGCAAAAACTACATGGGGAGGAGATAAGCCGTCGCAATAAACAATTTTTTACCTGATCTGATTTCGTGTCGATTCCAGAAAGTGTCAGGCGCCACCAGTTCGGGCTCTGAAATCTCCCCTGCCGGCCCATAAAGTTGAGCAAATTAATCCGCATCCAGTTAACCGGCTTCTCTGGATATAAACTCGCTCTGTTGTCTTATCTCCCCCCCCCCCGCCAAAGTTACTTTCTATCTGCAACAGGTGTAACACCTGGCGGAATCAGTGTTTGCCTTGTCGCGGTGGCAATTACGTTGAATTCGCACTAAACAATAAGCGGCGTCAGTCGTTAACGCGCCGTTTTATCCCCACGTTATTTACGGACCAGCCGAGCACGCTATTAACATTCGGAAAGTTACTGTGGCTCTGACGAATGGCGGCAACAGGTGGGAATGTCCAGCCAGATGACTCTGTCGTGTTAATTTTTAATGTATTTTCTCATTGGAAAGGGAGAAACGCACTTTGTTAGGTCTGTCAGTTGCCTTTTTTACAGAATGCAGAATAGATTGTTTACTGTTCAAAATCGAGAAAAATTTTCCACAGAAAAAACGGATTATAAATGGTTTGTGCTCAGCTTTATATTGAATGCTCAATCAAAATTTTAGTTTGTCGGCCATTTTGGAAGTTTCCACCTTGCCTTGAACGGTATATGCTTGGCAAAGGATTTGAGGAAATGTATGTGAGTGGTTTTTCGGTATTTCAGCTATGTTCTATTAGTTAACCCTCTACCAGAACATTTTTTTTTCGAAAACAAGGTATCCTATCTTGATCCTTAAGGTTTATTTTAATCAAATAAGAAATTGAATAAAATATAATTTTTCGTCATAAAATCAGTTCCATTTTTGAACTTCTAGAACAAGCTATGACAATTTAGAAAATCATAATTAAGGTTATTTTGTTTAGAAAAACCACAACAAATTAAAATCCAAGATGGCAAACAAAAATATTTATTTTGCGATTTTGGACTAATTTCTGTTTGGTGTGCAAATATCAGAGCTATGGGGCAAAAAACGGTCAAAAATGAGGTATTTGCACCAACCGTTTTCTCAGAAATCGGAAAAATCTTGAACCTGAATTTTTCTGGATTGCCAGGTAGAGGGTTAAGGTAGCAGCATCCATTTCCCTGGCTAAAGATTGATTGGTTATTTGAAAGATTCCTACATTTCATAAGGCTGAGCTAAAATGTAGGTATGTTTCAAGAGGTTGTGGAATTTAATTCACTCGTTCGAAACCTGCAATCATAACATAAGACTACTCCTAAAAGAGACCAGGCTTCATAAGAAGAAAAAAACTTAAATTTGATTTGAGTTAATTTACTTAAATTAAATCAGGCTTCAAGCCCGTAAAACAATTCTTCTCTTCCCGCCAGACTGCAAAGTAATCCGCAGGGCTGGGGAGAATCCGTGTCAAATCTTGCATTTATCTAGCATTATCGGAATCAGCTCATGTCGCAAACAATATGTAAATATTTGATTTCCATTTAATTCGCATTCAAAACGTATTCAATCAGCACGTAAGCCGAGCCCAAAGACACCTCGAGCCTGAGAGTTGGAGCGATATTCTAGCGAATGATGAGCCAGGAAGTTCAGCTCCTCTCTCTCTCTCGGCGTCTCCATTTCGCCACAGGTGATGGTATTTATGAAACATCGCCCACACGCACACATCTCGTTTATGATGCAAAAGGCGCCGATGTTATCTTTGATGTAGCACCGACTCCATTGGGGATTCTTCATGCGACACGAAACACAAGGTTGTAAAAATTGCTGGGGAGATTTCTTCCTGGTGCTTTGGTGGCTTGTCGGGATTCTCGCGTGACAAATAGACATGTGGGGGGAAGTTGAATATGCAATAAGGGAAAGTCAACGCTGCTATCATGCACCAATCTGGCTGGAAGGTAATGCCTTCAATTTGAGCCTTTGAATTGGCTTTTCCGGAGCAAAGTTTTCCTGGCTGAATTTTGCCGCTTTTTATGGAGCACAAAATTATTTTCTAATGCTTTGAATATTTTTATGACTTTTCAGAAAAACACGACGTTGTATTGTTCGCCTGTTTGTCTGATAGGAGTGAAAGACTTGAAGACCTTTTTCCTTCTGCCTCTTAATACTTGTGGTTTGGAGAAAAAAACTGCAGACAATTGTCAGCAGGTTTTTCTTTTGTATGAAGGTTCCACATATTCCAACTACTTGAGCTGAAACCGTGACTTTTTATACCCCATGCAATAACTCCCAACCTCGGTCGTTCTTGATCCCTTTGACATTGGTTGCTAATGTCATATGGTTTTACGTTTTAAGAAACAAAAATCAGAAAAGGCCAAGCAATAGGAAAATTTAAAAAAAACTGTCCCAGTTTCTTGTTGATTCGATTTTACAAAACAGCAAATTAAATTGTCAGATTAAACTTTCGCAGACTGACAACAAGTCCAGTGAAGAAAAACTTCAGAACAACAGAGATAATGAAAACAACTTCACAGCCGCGAGATCAGATTAAATGTCAAAGTTGATTCGCTACGCAAATTTTGCTCCCGCCTAGAAGTTGAATGACCAGCTGGCGGTATTTCGGAAAACCATGAGTCGGAGTTCCATTGACAAAACTTTCCGCACCAGCTTAAGTGGTTCGGAGGAAGTGCGTCGAAATATCTCCACTGCGTCGCATTTCAGTGAATTGGAAGGGTGAAAGCAAACATGTGGGAACAAAAATAACAAACGAGTGTGGGACGACCACTTAGGAGAGGGACAAGAAAGCGACCAGCGATTATAAAGCGATCTTTCGAGAGGCCTCCGCTAGCGTGGGAAAGTCCTCTTGAGAGGGAATTGGGTCATAATTAAATTTTGAGCTCTCTTCAGGGAAAGTGTATTGTTTTTCGGAGTGTAATTGAATCAAGAGAACTACTTAGTTACTCCGTGTCGGCGCTCAGAACGTGCGAAAGGCCTCAACAAGTGATGGAGAAAGGAGATTGGAATGCAGCGTTTCGTGCAGAGATCACGGCAGATTTGCAGAACAAGTAACTCATTCATGAAAGTTTGATGAGAAAACTCGGCGCTGGGTGAGAACGAGGAGCCCGGAGCCCCTTCTGAGACGCCAACTTTGTTTCCAATTGGCTAATTTGCATGGCAAAAGTGGCGAATTAGCACGTTTTGTCCGAAAATTGGCCGTAGCTCAGGGATCTGGGATACGAGACACCTGCCGAAATTGGATTTCGGAGCCCAGGTCGGTCTTCCCACGGAGTCCTCTGCCGATTCTGCAAACGACGTACGTGAGTCGAGCCGTCATAAAGCATTGTGCTCAGAAACACAACATGGAAGCTGACGTGAATGTTGAGAACACATAACGCATATGCAAATAGAGCGTACACAAAGTGCTCTGCGTGAGGAAAAATTCAAAGACCGTGTGTTCTGTCGCCACTTGTGCATGTTTTTGTGCTAACTAGCGAGCAAAATGAGCTTCGAGACGAGCAGCAACAGTCTCTGCAACTACTCCTACGGCATCATTCAACGTTTTATCGCAAAGGTGTAACGTCGAGGAAGGTGAAACATAAACAAAACGCGTTGTGCTGCTCTTATCATTCGTAGAGGAGAATTGAGAGGAGCGTGGGGGCAGAAAAAAGCGGTGAAAAGCCATTGAAAAGGACTTGAATGCACTTTTGCCGTTCCGTGTTCTAACGAGCTTTTTATTTTTTTCTGGGATAATTAGGCTCGTTTCAATTAACTGAAGTTTAACATAACTGAAGGCGGCTTTTTGCAGATTAGAGAACATTTTCCCAGGACCTAAAACACCCGTCGGCCCCACCAGCTTGCTTTTTTGCCTGTCGGTGTCGACTAAATGAAGGAGTAGTAAACTTCTGTTTTTCGTAATTGCAAGTAGAAGCATCTTGTTTCTTTTCTTTAAAATAGGACATTACTGTAACGAGACTTTTGAGAGGAATTTTTTGGCTGGACCCGTTTGTTGAACTACCGAAAACTTTTTCTTGATTTCAAAAAATGTTTCTGACACTACGAATCAATGTTTGAAAATTTTTTTAATGTACTCCAAGAGGCCTCAATTCGCAGTAGAATTTGTTGGTCGGCAAGTCAAAAATGGCCCCATTTTTTGCTTTTAAAATTCGGTAGAATATGTAGAGATTTTTAGTGAGAAACGCTCTTATTGACCCCAATCTGAACGTCTCAACCCGACTTCACCACATTGATTTTCCTAGAGTTTAGTCTTAATTCCAGAGTCCAGATCTACCCACAACTTATTCTAAATTTACGAAAACATTTTTTGTTTAGTAAATTCTCATTCCGACACGTGTTTTTTGGCCAAACCTTTTGTCCTCTGTCCATTTCTTAAAAGAAGCTTCCCCTATAGACTCCCAAAGTGTAAAATAATTATCATGCCCAAATTGCTGGAAACAGTGGAATCACGCCAATGAACCATTTCCGAGACGAGATAATCGCCGTTCAAACGTTCTCCTTGGGCGGCAACATAATTTAATTCCTCGGTTAAGTCTTACACCTCGGCTACACGTAGTGGAAAGGAGAGCAAGGCGAGCTGAGACAAGACACCCACCGTTTGCGATAACAATATTTGTCGACTCCGCTTTCCTTATCATGATTTTCCCTCATTTACGCTGCACCAGTTGTCGAGCAGAGCTAAGCGCAATAATTTCAAATTTCCCCTATGATTTGAGTAAATATTTTGCAGTCAGCCTACTCACTTCTCCCACTCTTGTTCAGACCGTTCGGAACTATTAAGTCGGCAAAGTTGCAGCAGATTATCCGATTGGTGGAAAGCAGCTTGCTAATTGTTAATTTTCAGCTTTTCCTAGCTCGGTCATGAGTTTTCCCAAGACACAAACAAATTGAATAAATTATGAAACTTCTCCCAACAATGAGCTTCCACTTGCTCCGAATCTCGCTCCCTTCCGAGTCTACCGAAGAAGCAAGATGCAGCCAGACGTTCGCAAATAGTTAAATATTCATCGCTGGCGGGGCCGCGAGGTTCCTTTTTCACATGCATACAAGTTTCCAATATTTCATCTGCTTTCTCTTCGTGGAAAATGTGAAAGGAAGACTTCGGGGCTCGCCGCCAGTCTCGGGAATCGATGGAAACAAAGCATTCCAAGTTTGGACGTTATCTTGGTTAGCATCATGTTCGGCCTGGTGAAAGACATCCACCACCTAATCGACACAAAAGCCGGCTTTGAAAGTCGAGGCGTGGGCTTATCTCGCGTCAGATAAGGTTCTTTATTGAGTCGAACTTGTCGGTTCAGCCGTCCCTTGGAGCGTTTGGGGCACTCAAAAGGACACTGGGGCTTAATCACTTCCTTAATTGGCTTGACTGCTTTTTTGGAAAATGTCAACCCGAGCAGCAAAGGATATGCTTGGGATTACGAAAAACACGGCTCCAGTGATATTTTGGTATTTCAATCCGGTCGGGGATCAGACCACCAGCACTTCATAGACCGAAATATTTCTAGAGGGCGTTTTACATGACTTGTTTGAAATTTTTCTAAGCTCAATTTCCTTCTCCTTAAAAAAAATCCTCCTGGAACTTTTGAAGAGATTCCATTCAGTCTAGGAAGCACTCGGGGTCTGAGAGTCGTGAGTATGAAGCGCGCTCGTTCACCCCGTCGCTGTGGGAAGCCATCAGACGAAAGTTATAATGCGGTGGTGGCGAGGAAAAACACGAGAACTCACACGGAATTTATAATCGGTGGATTAGCGGGACAGCGGGGGGCAAGAACGACTTAAATGCTCCAATCAAAAATCAATTTGCTCTGTTTATTGCGGATTGATTGTGCTGCGACATCGGCATCGATTTGAGCTCGCAGCTAAGGCGAAACCAAATCAATTGTCTGCCCGATGCGAGAACATGGGAAAATTGGCACATTTTTTGCTCCGAGACCCGTCGCTCCATGGCTCCAATTTCCTTGGACTGCAGGCTGGAGCCGCCAGACTATCGCGCTCATGAATTTTAAATCGCCCATGCGTCAGTTACTGGCGAAAGTTTGCACTGCTCGATGGCCATTCAAAACTTTAATCATTTTAATTGTGGCAACCACTCACCTTTGTGGTGGAAATTTTGCATAAAACACCGCTTAAATTGATGGAGTCGAGGGTGAGGAGTTATCTGCGAAGTTTTGCTGTTAATTTAATCGGTGGCCAAAGTTGGTGGCTGATAAAGCACACCTTACGACTCTCTTGGCGACTTTTCTCGCGAAAAACTGGCGCTTTGAAGCCGGATCGGGTTGCTTTCATTCAATTAGAACGACGGCACCAGTTGAATCGGATTCAGATTTCGAGACTTACCTTTCAACAGAACGTGAGATTTGCTGGACCGAATGTTAAAATTAGCGGGACTCAAAAATTCACTCAACAAATTTTTTTTCGGGAATTTTCAGCTTTTCGTATTTCCTCTTTCGATTAAAATTTTTTCAGGTTGTGGTTTTTCACAAAATAATTCTCAAAGTCTCAATTAACTCTCAAGCACTCGCGGTTGGTTTTCTGCGTCCTGCTTGGTCGAATCTTCGTCAATGACTGAAGGATTTACGGCAGTGTGTTTGGGTTAAAAACAACCCAACTGATTTGCAACGTGCTGGGCTTTGAATGAGCCACATAGACGCACAGCGGTACCGTGGGAAGCTTTTCTCACTGGGAAACTCACCACTTTTCATGCGCAAATTTGTGGCGCGACAATTGGAGATAAGGCCTAATTGCGTAGGGAGTCGCGAAATCGCGGCCAAAGTGCATTATTTCATCAGCCGAGGGAATCAGATAAGCCATGTGTTGAAGCCAGACCCCGAGCCCAGTGGATCGGCGGGATTTTGACTGAAACAGGTACTCACCACATCTGCCAGATTGAGCCTTCCTTCCACAGTGACGTCACGCTCGAGCCAACCAATGGTATGACGCTGGCACCCACACACGTTTCCGAGTTTCATTCATGCTTTTTCCTCGTGACTGCTCAAGAAGGAATAAGCAGACCCTTGAAGCTCCGTGACTCGGCTGTTTTTAAACAAATTGGAGCTACAAAGACTTTACTTGGAGCAAAAAAGTAAACAAACAATTGTTATGAGATGGACAATTTTCCATTCTTGAAGACTCAAGCTAAATATGGATGAAGAAAAGTTAGTTAATCTTCCTATTCTTCTTTCTACCGAAGCTTCTTTAAATCATAGTAAGCTTTACTGAAAAAAATAGATTTTCCTTCGAGTTTTCGTTAGCGATCGGAGGTTTGGTCATTTTATGGATCTCGGGTGAAAATTTTTTTTTCTCCAAAACCCACTCTTTTGGCCAAAAATCTTCGTAAACGTGATTCTAGGGGTAAACTTAGCCGTTTTAAGGCTTCAAGGACTGATTTAGAGACAAAAAATTTTTGGCCAAAAATCCCGAAATTGGGTTTTCGTTAACGAGCGGAGGTTTGGCCATTTTCTGAATTTCAGGTGAAAATTTTTTTTCTCAAAAACCCACTTTTTTAGCCAAAAGTCTTCGTGAACGTGATTCTAGGAGTAAACCTAGTCGTTTTAAGGCTTCAAGGACTAATTTCGAGACAAAAAATTTTTGGCCAAAAATCCCGAAATCGAGTTTTCGTTAACGAGCGGAGGTTTGGCAATTTTCTGAATTTCAGGTGAAAATTTTTTTTTCTCCAAAACCCACTTTTTGGCCAAAACTCTTCGTGAACGTGATTCTAGGGGTAAACGTAGCCGTTTTAAGGCTTCAAAGACCGATTTCGAGACAAAAAATTTTTGGCCAAAAATCCCGAAATCGAGTTTTCGTTAACGAGCGGAGGTTTGGCAATTTTCTGAATTTCAGGTGAAAAATTTTTTTTCTCGAAAACCCACTTTTTGGCCAAAACTCTTCGTGAACGTGATTCTAGGGGTAAACGTAGCCGTTTTAAGGCTTCAAAGACCGATTTCGAGACAAAAAATTTTTGGCCAAAAATCCCGAAATCGAGTTTCCGTTAACGAGCGGAGGTTTGGCAATTTTCTGAATTTCAGGTGAAAAATTTTTTTTCTCCAAAACCCACTTTTTGGCCAAAACTCTTCGTGAACGTGATTCTAGGGGTAAACGTAGCCGTTTTAAGGCTTCAAAGACCGATTTCGAGACAAAAAATTTTTGGCCAAAAATCCCGAAATCGAGTTTTCGTTAACGAGCGGAGGTTTGGCAATTTTCTGAATTTCAGGTGAAAATTTTTTTCTCTCAAAAACCCACTTTTTTGGCCGAAAATCTTCGTGAACGTGATTCTAGAGGTAAACTTAGCCGTTCTAAGGCTTAAAGGACCGATTTCGAGACAAAAAATTTTTGGCCAAAAATCCCGAAATCGAGTTTCCGTTAACGAGCGGAGGTTTGGCAATTTTCTGAATTTCAGGTGAAAAATTTTTTTTCTCCAAAACCCACTTTTTGGCCAAAACTCTTCGTGAACGTGATTCTAGGGGTAAACGTAGCCGTTTTAAGGCTTCAAAGACCGATTTCGAGACAAAAAATTTTTGGCCAAAAATCCCGAAATCGAGTTTTCGTTAACGAGCGGAGGTTTGGCAATTTTCTGAATTTCAGGTGAAAATTTTTTTCTCTCAAAAACCCACTTTTTTGGCCGAAAATCTTCGTGAACGTGATTCTAGAGGTAAACTTAGCCGTTCTAAGGCTTAAAGGACCGATTTCGAGACAAAAAATTTTTGGCCAAAAATCCCGAAATCGAGTTTCCGTTAACGAGCGGAGGTTTGGCAATTTTCTGAATTTCAGGTGAAAAATTTTTTTCTCCAAAACCCACTTTTTTGGCCAAAAATCTTCGTGAACGTAATTCTAGGAGTAAACCTAGTCGTTTTAAGGCTTCAAGGACCGATTTCGAGACAAAAAATTTTTGGCCAAAAATCCCGAAATCGAGTTTTCGTTAACGATCGGAGGTTTGTCCATTTTATGAATTTCAGGTGAAAAAATTTTTTTCTCCAAAACCCACTTTTTTGGCCAAAACTCTTCGTGAACGTGATTCTGGAGTTAAACTTAGCCGTTTTAAGGCTTCAGGGACCGATTTCGAGACAAAAAATTTTTGGCCAAAAATCCCGAAATCGAGTTTCCGTTAACGAGCGGAGGTTTGGTCATTTTCTGAATTTCAGGTGAAAAATTTTTTTCTCCAAAACCCACTTTTTTGGCCAAAAATCTTCGTGAACGTGATTCTGGAGTTAAACTCAGCCATTTAAAGGCTTCAGGGACCGATTTCGAGACAAAAAATTTTTGGCCAAAAATCTCAAAACCGAGTTTTCGTTAACGAGCGGAGGTTTGGCCATTTTATGAATTTCAGGTGAAAAATTTTTTTTCTCCAAAACCCACTCTTTTGGCCAAAAATCAACGTGAACGTGATTCTAGAGGTAAACTTAGCCGTTTTAAGGCTTCAAGGACCGATTTCGAGACAAAAAATTTTTGTCCAAAAATCCCGAAATCGAGTTTTCGTTAACGAGCGGAGGTTTGACCATTTTCTGAATTTCAGGTGAAAAATTTTTTTTCTCCAAAACCCACTCTTTTGGCCAAAAATCAACGTGAACGTGATTCTAGAGGTAAACTTAGCCGTTTTAAGGCTTCAAGGACCGATTTCGAGACAAAAAATTTTTGTCCAAAAATCCCGAAATCGAGTTTTCGTTAACGAGCGGAGGTTTGACCATTTTCTGAATTTCAGGTGAAAAATTTTTTTTCTACAAAACCCACTTTTTTGGCCAAAAATCTTCGTGAACGTGATTCTAGGGGTAAACTTAGTCGTTTTAAGGCTTAAAGGGCCGATTTCGAGACAAAAAATTTTTGGCCAAAAATCCCGAAATCGAGTTTTCGTTAACGAGCGGAGGTTTGGTCATTTTCTGAATTTCAGGTGAAAAATTGTTTTTCTCCAAAACCCACTTTTTTGGCCAGATATCTCCGTGAACGTGATTCTAGGGGTAAACTTAGCCTTTCTAAGGCTTTAAGGACCGATTTCAAGACAAAAAATATTTGGCCAAAAATCCCGAAATCGAGTTTTCGTTAACCAGCGGAGGTTTGGTCATTTTATGAATTTTAGGCGAAAAATTTTTTTTCTCCGAAATCTACTTTTTTGGACAAAAATCTTCGTGAACGTGATTCTAGGAGTAAACCTAGTCGTTTTAAGGCTTCAAAGACCGATTTCGAGACAAAAAATTTTTGGCCAAAAATCCCGAAATCGAGTTTTCGTTAACGAGCGGAGGTTTGGCAATTTTATGAATTTCAGGTGAAAAATTTTTTTTCTACAAAACCCACTTTTTTGGCCAAAAATCTTCGTGAACGTGATTCTAGGGGTAAACTTAGTCGTTTTAAGGCTTAAAGGGCCGATTTCGAGACAAAAAATTTTTGGCCAAAAATCCCGAAATCGAGTTTTCGTTAACGAGCGGAGGTTTGGCCGAATTCCATACAACCTTGCAAGTTTTTGTACAAACTATAAGACTTTTCACCGAATTTTTAGATCGTTAAAAAATTAAAAAAAAAATCTTATCTCAAAATTTTACCATTTTCGAGCCTCCTTGAATTGTATGAGGAACAAACGGACAGACAGACGGACAGCGATTTAAAATGCACTAAAAAAAGTCACATATCTAATCGCAGCTCTCATAATTGGAAGTGCAGCAGATGGTTTATGGCCAGCGCTTGGAGGATTACGGGCGCCCGTTTGTGGGTCAGCGATTGACTTTCCCCGAAACGCATTACGTTTATGGCGCCTCGCGCCGCGTCGAATGGAGACGGGAGATAAATTTAATTACCCGGGAACTGGCGTGAAAAATTATGCAACAGGTCGGCGTTCCGAGAAACATGCGCGAAACCTTTCGCAATAATGAATTTGTTTGTTCTTTCGAAAAGCGGGGATGTCAAAGGGGTTCTTTGAAGTCTAATTTGAATGCTGAAGGAAAGAAGCTTTGTCTAATTTACTTATCGTTAGCGCACAGGTCCCTCCATCCGCCCTAACAAGCTGATTGAAAGTCAACTGAATTGAAAGCGATACGCTCGTAAAATTGAAATTGATTGTGCAAACAATTTTTGGCGTTGTTTCTCGCTTCCCAGAACCAATTATGTAATAATGACGCTAGCAGCTTGGGGTTTGATTGATTTGATGGTGCACTTTAGTGACTCCTACGGAAACCTCTTTTCCACCTAATTTAGGCCACCCAGCAACAGATTGGTTCAGTTGAGTCGTGCATTTCAGGGCTAAATTGCTTCCATTAGAAAGTTAATGGAATAACTGCAGTTCAGAGCGAGAGAGTAGCAGTTCTGTTGGCAGGAGGTGCATGAATGAAATTAAATATTCATAAAAGGCAATCACTGAAGTTGGCAAATGCAAAATGGAACACGCTCAAAGCCCCTTAAAACGATTTTCCTCTTCGATGATGTTATTAAATTATAAAATGCGAACAATATCCGCTACAATGAATAGTTTTAGAGTATTTTTAGCTCTCTTCTCTGAATATCAAGCGTATATTTAGGTTTCTAGGAAGAGAAATAGTCAGACATGGACTGGGTTAGTTAGGTAGTGGGTAGTGTTTCTACAAAATTCGGCTTTTATGTTAACCAACATCAATTTTGATCGTAATTTCCTCAAAGGAAAGTTCGGGGTTTCCTTTGAAATCGGAGACTTGAATGGAATTTCGGATTTCCATACTGAAGTACGGAACTTGGAATTGGAAATTCCCAAACTGCACTTCAAACTAAACTGTGTACGTAAACTGTCCGTGAGATATTCATTGATAAATATGCATTGCGTCATTATTTGCAGAATGTACTTCAATTACGCTATCAGGCACTTTAGACAGCTAAAGGGAAGACAATAGAGTCAGTTTCAAGCGAGATGGCAACGAAATTCAGCAAAGACGAGCTCGTTCCGCCCTCCTGGCTGGACAAGGCGTTCTTCATGCGAGCCCTGAGGAGCCACAAGCTAGATGCCTCCATCGAGGTGACCGACGTCCAGCTCACTCCCGGGACTGCGGCAGGGGAGCATTACGCCAGCGTGATGTTCAAGGCCGCCATCGAGTACTCGAGCAGCAACGGAGACGCCAGCTTCAAGGCGATTCTGAAGACCTATCCCGAGGAGGACGGCATCATGGCCGAGTTACTTAAAACTTCGCCGGTGTTCGCGATCGAGGCCAGGATGTACTCGGTGATTCTGCCCGAGATGGAGCGTGTTCTCAGAATATCGGGAGACTCGACCGTCTTTGCGCCTCCTCTCGTCTATCAGAACACCACGACGGAGAAGGCCCCCGTGATAGTCTTCGAGGACATCAGCCCAGACGGCTTCAGGAGCTTCGAGGACGCCATCGAGAACTGGGAGCAGGTTCAGCTCATCGTCCGACGGCTCGCCAAGTTCCACGCTCTTTCGATGTATCTGCACGAAAATGTGGGTCTTTTCGTTTTTTGAGGGCCTCAAGCTAGCCATCCTACTCTTTCTAGGGCTTCCCTCTGGCCGAGTTCACCGAGAATGGGTGGGTTCTAGCCGTCGAGGACGAAACCTCTTTCTTCGCTAATTTCTTAAAGCCCTCTTTTGAGAACATGCTGAAGGCCATGGAGAAGTGGGAGGGCTTTGAGGAGCTCTTCAAAAAGCTCAATAACCAGTACAGCTACCTAAGCCAGGAGTTTCTGAGGGTCATGAAGAGCCCTGTCACCTTTTCAGTACTAAACCACGGGGATTTCCACGCTAAAAACATGATGTTCCGAAACGAAGGCCGCAACGAAGAAGATTTGGTCTTCGTGAGTTTACTCCTGAGTCTGAAATCTCACCTGGTTCGTTTTTTCGCAGGTTGATTTCCAGATACCGTTCTGGACCTCTCCCAGTCTGGACTTTTCCTACGTTTTCGGGATTCTCGTCCACGACGAGCTGACCGACGAACGCCACGATGAAATGATTCGGCTCTACTACGGGGAGTTTCGTCAGACACTGAAGAAAATTGACTACCGAGGAACGATCCCAAGCCTGCTGGACCTCAACTTGGCCCTCTTGGCAGGGAGCTCCTTCGACGCTCTGATGGCGACAGTCATGATCCCCCCGAGGTTCTTCAACTTCCGTGAACTTGATTTGAAAGATTTCGTAAGCGGTAAGGATGGCTATGCTTCAGCTGTTGAACAGAAGGCCTTCGGAAATCCAGAGTTCAGAGAGTTTATCAAGAAGAGGTTCAAGCGAGTCGAAGCTACTGGGGTTCTGGATCACTAAACTGGCTTTTAGAACAAAATAAAAACTCGGGTGACGGACTTTGGAGTATTTTTAGCGGTAAATGACTGCCACAAATCAATTAAGAAGAAAGCAATTTTAGAAATTTTATTCCTCATTGGATGCTCAATCAATTTACATAACCTTCACGTTCGCAAAAATGTTTCACAAAATCATTACTTTACGTAAGTTATGGTACGGCTAGGGAATACTATAGTGGAAATAGAAAAGGGGGACATTCATGGATTTGGAATCACGCCAGCTCCCACTCCGCCCCCATGACACACCATTGGCGCTACGAACGTCCAGGTATCAGCCTGCGGATCGTACACCTCCACCGTGCTCAGATTCGACTCGCCATCGTAGCCTCCGATGGCCCACAGCTTGCCCATATTGGCTGCCAGCGCGACGCGGCTCCTCTTCACGTTCATAGAGGCCACCGTTTTCCACGTGTCCTTGTTGGGGTCGTAGACTTCCACGGAGCGCAGGAACGAGTTTCCATCGTAGCCGCCACAAGCGTACCTGTAAGAAGGGCTTATTCAGAACAGACAGTTGAGCTAAACTGAGGAAAATGTAAATTTTTTGATCCAGAAGATTGTTAGTTGTTTCTAGAAAATTGTCAGGGGGTTCAGAAAATTAAGGGTAGAAAATTATAGAGCGTTTCAGAATATTTAGAGATGAACTATATTAATTATAAGAGGGTCTTGAGTTCAGAAAAATTTCAAAGTGGATGTGAAAACGCACCAAGAGGGCAAATAAATTTTTTAAATCTAGAAAAAAAAATTTTTAGTACCCTAGGGTCCCTTGTTATAACTCAAAAAGGCCCTGAATGAAGTTGAACCCATCTGAGTTGGTATAAAAAATTTCTTAAATCCTAATTTTTTCAAAAAACGTTTCAGACCCTATGGAAGTGGTGTTTCTTCTACTCACAGTCGACCGTTGAGGGTGGCGACTCCTAGACGGCATCTTCGGTTCAGCATCGACTTGACTTTAGTCCAGGTGTTGGAGATGGGGTCGTAGCGCTCCACAGAGTCAAAGATCGAGAGCCCGTCGTGACCTCCGAGGGCGTAGACGAAGCCCCCGAGTGCAGCCACGCCCCCCGCCGACCGGTACTTCATCATGGGCGCCACCGTCGTCCACGTGTCGGCCTTCGGGCAGTACTTTTCGACGGTGGAGAGACTCGTGATGCCGTCGTAGCCCCCGCAGACGTACACGTTGTCGTCGAGACTCGCTACTCCCACGGCGCTTCTCTTGCACTTCATGGCCTTGCCCTGGGTCCATCGTTGAGTGAGGGGGTCGTACACCTCCACCGTGGCCAGGCGCTCCGTTCCATTAAAGCCCCCGAAGGCGTACAGCTTCCCGTGCAGCACAGCGACTCCCACCCGGGACCGGAGCATCGACATGGCCTTGCCCATCCGCCACTCCTTGGAGTGCGGGTCGTAGATCTCCACGGTGGAGACGGACTCACCCGTCTTCGTCAGTCCGCCCACCGCGTAGATCTGGCCTATGATGAAGTCGCAGCACCGTGGGCGCGTACGAAAGCTCTGGACCAGGGCTCGTCTCTCGGGCATGAGGTGGAAGTCCTTCGCCTCGTCCAGCAGGTCCCGACACTGGTGCGACGTCCGGATCAGCTCCTCGGTCGCCACTCTGTCGGCTAGGAACTGGGGGGAGAGCAGGGGGAGGCGCACCTTCGCCAGCACCTCTGGCAGCAGCGTCGTCCTGCTCGCCTCGAACTTCACCCATCGCATGCAGGCTTCGAAGATGTTCTCCTCCGTCGGAACGTTCAGCTCGTCTCTCCGGATGAGGTCGATGAGGGCGTCGAAGCTGAGGTTGGAGAACTCCTCGCTCAAGGAGACCTAAAATAGATGGAAAGGAACTTCTAAAAATTGTTTCTGGCATCACAAACATTACAGGTTGAAAATTTTTTTAATTCCTGAGATTCAAAACTCGACAAATCAGCAAATCTTAGACTGATAACAGAGAAAAAAAAATTAAGTGAGTACAAAGTTGAGGTTCAAGTTCAGGCCAATCAATCGACAACTGTTCCAGACTGCTTCTTAATTGCTTTTTAATTACCTTCGAAAAGTAGTGATGGATGTACTTTTCTGCCTGAGTGACCAGATTGGCGCACCCCATGGAGTCGGCGAACTGCCGGATGCCCAGCACATTGTGGGGGTTGAATTTGGTGATGAGGAAGTTGGCGCACGCGTCTCTGACTTGGGTGAGCTGCAGAAAGCTGGCGCCAATCATGAGCCCCTGAACATTCTGATTGTCAATTTTCACCATTCCGCTGTACGCAAAGTTGATAAGACTCTCAAGGGCCTGCGGCTCGATCTCCTGCATCGTGATCTCCTTGACCCGCGACTCGCTCATGTCATGAGTAAACATTGCGTAGAAGTACGGAATTGCGGCCGCAAGGACGATTCTGTGGGCCGAGAAGGTCTGGTCTTCGACAATCAGCTTCACGTCACACAGCTTGCCCTGACGTCGAATTTCCTGCAAACAAAAGGGTCGTGAGAAGGGCGATATTTGGCAGCAAACTACGTACCTTCATGATTGGCAAGCAGTTGGCAAATAGGTCTTCCTGCTTGAACAGATGATAGTCCGTATCATCGCTGGACTCGAGCGAATCCATGACTGCAGGAAGCATCTTGGGGATCCTACTGTCTCAAACAGGAGCGCTAGTTGGTCTCATCGGGGCTGTTTTGAGCAGGAATCGAAACGGGGATTTTTTTACGTAGAATTTTTATTGTTTACTTTGGATCGGTGGTGTTTTTCCGAAGCTCCACTGTGGCAGCGCAGCGCCCTTGCGGTGTTTTCTGAAGCTCAACTGTTGCCAGGGCTGTCCAAACCAGAAGTAAACAAAATTACAAAACGAGCAAATGCCTGATTTTCTCTCTAAAAAGCGTCAGGAATAAGCCGGAGAGGTCTCTAGAAGTGCGTGAAAGCGTGTTGCGCGTCAAAGAAGCTCGAAACGGTAAACTTTAGTTCGGGAAATCGCGTGGAAGCTGGAGTTTTGGAGCACACACGAGTTTGCGTTGTCCGAGAAAAGTTGGGGAGGTCTGAGAAAAGCGCCAAAATGACAAAAGCAACTATCGAGCTAGGTGATGTGACGCACCACAACCTGAAGCAGCTCAAGAAGATCAACACGGTGGTGTTTCCGGTGACGTACAACGACAAATTCTACCTGGACATCCTGGATTCGGGCGAGCTCGCGAAACTGGCGTACTACAACGACATCGTCGTGGGCGCCGTGTGCTGCCGCATAGACCACACAGAGAACCAGCGACGGCTCTACATCATGACCCTGGGTTGCCTCTACCACTACCGCCGTCTGGGCATCGGGAGTCTGATGGTGAACCACATCCTGAAGTACGTGGAGGCCGATGGGAACTTCGACAGCATCTTCCTGCACGTCCAAGTGAACAACGAGAGCGCGATAGAGTTCTACAAGAAGTTCGGGTTCGAGATCGTGGAAACGAAGCAGAAGTACTACAAGAGAATCGAGCCTGCGGACGCCCATGTGCTCCAGAAGACGCTGCAGAAGAAGGCCCCCGGCACCTGCGGAAGCAGTCTCGAGAGCTCGGGTGCCGTGGTCGCGCAGATGAACGGGATAAAGGCATAGGAGAGGGCGAGAGTAATAAAAAATCAAAGACGGAAACTTGAGTCACATGTTTTTAATCAGTAATAATTTATTCGAAATTGAAAATTCAGCGATCACAGTTTCGCAGGCTTCCGGGCCAGACGGGATAGCGTTTCACTTAGTTAACGAATTGATTTCCTTTGAATGTTGAGACACCATCAAAACTTAATGTAATGATTCCCTAAACCTAAACGTGTTAATAAATTCATAATAAAAATTAATTAAATCAAGTCAGAAGGCGTTTTTGGGGTCCACGAATTTTATTTCTCAATTTCCACTTTCCGAAGTCGCTCTCTTTCTTTCACTTCCAACTTACCAGATGTGTGTTTTACTCAAAATCTCTTTTCACATTTCGGCACTTGAACTTTAATTGGAACTCAATAAAATGGAAAGAAGCTTACGTAAAAATTTAGCACACTAACATTGAAGTTCAAGTAATCTCTTCAACTCCAGATGCGCTGGGTCTCAAGCGATGGCCGAGTTGTCACCGAGACAAATACCGGGGAGTGACGTCACATCAATCTGTTCCGACAATAAAAGGTAATTTCGTCAAAGCCGCTTCAACTATCATAGGAAAGCATTTTCTGCACCATAGTATTCTAGGGAATTTATAGCCGGAACTTCTGGGGCACTTGAACGGTTTCCATGTTTGACTTACCGTGAAAAAATCCAGACCACGTATTTCCTGAGTAGGTTCTAAGGAATCGGCTAATTGGTCACCAATAAAAAGGCTATGGTAAAATAAATGTTTCAACAGTAATTTTCGCGAAAATTAAACGAGCTTCAGAAGTCAAATATGCACATGAACTTTCTGAGAAAGAAGGAAAACTTCCCTCGGAAATTTTCCAAGAGTTGACCCAAAAGTCCGGCTATTCACTTAGAATACTATGGTTTGAATAGAATTTCGCGAAAAAATGACACTTTCTGAGAAAAAAGTTATGAAAATCCCTACTTACCTCTACTGCTTGCGGTAGTATTGGTAAAAGGGCTGGGAGCTGGGGGTCTGCTGGGGCATGACGTAGCTCGTGTGCTGAGGTCTGTTGTTGGCTCCTCCCCCTAGGTTCTGGTAGCCCGTATACTGAGTCTGCTGTTGCTGTTGCTGCTGCTGCATTTGCTGAAACTGCTGGGCCTGGCCGTAGTTCGAGGCCTGGCTCTGCTGCAGATGGCTGATGGGAATAGGAAACAGCTGCTGGCTCTGAGTGGGCTGGGAGGCGGTCTGCTGATACGTGCTCTGGATAAACTGGTTGTAGGTCTCGCTCAGATTGCTCTTGGACTGGCTTGTGGGGAACTGCTGGGCCGAAGGCGCAGGTTTCTGCCCGATTGACTGGTGCAGAGAGCCCATGAGACTCGCAATCAGCTGCTGGGTGTCCTGGACCGTGAGAGTCTTGGACACGGCTGCCACGGATTCGTTCATTGAGCTGGATTTGGGAGGAGGGGCCAGTCGGGGGTCAGTCTTGGGCTCCTCCTCGTCTTCCTCCTCCTCCATGGCGCTCTGGGGAAGCTCAAGACGAACGCTGGATTGCTGGGAGCTCTTGGAGGACTTGACGAGGTCGTCGTAGGTGTAGTCGTCGTCCTCGTCGGAGTCGAAGATGTTGACGGCTGGCTGGGAAGGAGCCGCGGGGCGTCTCTCGAAGCGGTCTTCGAAGGACCTGCGGGCAGGGGGCGGAGTGGGTGACCTCTGTACTCGAGAGGGAGGCGGCGAGTTGTCCATTCCGACGCAGTAGGAGCGCAGTTTCTTCACTCGCACGGGATCTGAGAGCTCCAGACTCTTCAGGTACGCAATCAGCTGGTGCTGCTCGTCGCCCGAAAGGTCCTTAAAGTTCTGCAGTAGCGTCTGGAGGTCTGAGTCGGTGAGACTCTCGAAGGAGCTGCCGTTCTCGAGGCTGTCCTCCGCCTTCTTGGGGTCACCCTTCACGAACTTCTTCTCCACCAGGAACTCCTTCACCCTCATGGGGTACTTGGACTTGGAGTTGTGCTTGGCGATCTCGAGGAAGAAGTCGAGCAGTGAGTCGAGCTGCGGCACCGAGATGTCCGTCTTGCCCTGCACAATGAGGGCCGACTTGATGCGACTGATGAGGGACGAGAACTCCTCTTCCTTCTCCTGCCTCATCTCCTCCCTGCGATCCGCCATTTTCTTCGTCGCAGAGTGGATCAGCTCTGCTATGTTCTTGATGGCTTTCCGCACCACTCGCTCCTTTTTCTCGGATACCTACAAACGAACTACCGATAAGGATACGCAGAATCGACGAAGGAAAAGTTTGGACTCTCACAGTCACCTTTGTTTTTCCTCACTCTCATTGAAACACTTCCAAAAACTTGTTACTTTTTCCCCCAGTAAATTTCTTTGTACAAATGATCTTCCATTTATGAATGAATAAGGTTTTTGTGAAGGTTTGTTTTAGCTTGTTTCTACTACTTAAGTGATGAGTAGGGTATAACCAAAAGTCACAAAAGTCAAATTGTATGAAATAAATAAATTATGTCGGTCTGAAAAGCTGATTCTAAAATTACTCCAATTTGAAAAAATTGAGTCTAGTTTTGTTTATTTTCTGCTGAAATAATTTTTTGCTCGATTGGGCCTTGATATAAATTTTAGCTCTTCCAAAGACTAAGTAAGCGTGATTTCCAAACCCCTACATTGGTCAAATCAACCAAAGTTGACCCATCAACCTTCTAAAGGATGAAAAATGTATTGTCAAGTTGTTTAATTTTGTAAGTCAGTTAACCCAGTCCAAAAAACCACTTATTTAAGGCTAGTAGCCACTGAAAACTTAAAATATTTTCATATCATTGCTACAAAAAAAAAAAATTGGAAAATACACGTACCATGTTGGCCGCAATCAGACCCTTGAGCTTCTCCTTGACGGTCTCGAAGAACACGCAGTTCTCCTCCGTCAGCAGCTTCTCGTCCGACGAGTTGGCCTTTACCTTCTCGAGAGCCAACGCACGCGACAACAGGTCGATGCACCTGGGTCCGAGACTGCCCAGGTAGTCCTCCATGGCGGTCAGAAGCCGGCACATTGACACGAACGTGAGCGGCTCGTTGGTCTCCTCCTCCTCGGGCTCCGCCTTCTTCTCGGGGGCGGGCTTTTCGGACGCATAGGGCGCCTTGTAGGGCGGGTAGTAGGCGTAGGGGTCGCCGTAAGGGGGGTAGATTGGAGGAGCGTAGTGTGGATAGTGGGGTTCGTTGTAGTGCGCTGATTTGTAGGGATCCCGACGGGATTTGGAGTCCTCGGGGGGCGAGAAAGACCGCATGCGGCGCGGAGAACCCCGGGAGTACGAGAAAGAGCGCGAGCGGGACCGCGAACGACGCGGTCGCGAGGTGGAGCGGGACCTCCGGGACTTTTCCCGTGACTTGGACCTCCCGAGGACGCGAGCAGGGCTCTCTTTGTACTTCTGCTTGATCTCCTTCACCCTGCGACTCACGTCCTCGTCGTAGAGCTGCTTCATGCGCTTCGTCCAGAACTCTATCCACTCGGGCTTGAAGTCGTACTTGGAGGGGTCCCGCTTCTCGTTCTGCAGCTCCTTGTACCGCCGGTTCCAGAACTTCTTCCACTCCTCGTTGTACTGCGGGTGGCTCTCCGGGCTCTTGTTGAACTCCTGGAACTCCTCCTCCAACTTGGACACCACCTTGTCGATCTCCTCCCGGCACCGGTCCGTCTTGTTGCGTGTGAACGATGACTTCTCGGTCCGCATCGTCTCCAGGTGCTGCAGCTTAACTCGCGAGTCACCGAGGGCCGTTTTGCGTCTCGAGCCCGGGGACCGGCTGCGTCTGCCGCGAACCGGCGACCTCCTGCGTTGACTGGGCCTGTGTCTCTTGGGCGAGCGGCTTCTGGACCGGCTCCCAATGCTGCCGCTGGAGATGCTCGAGACGTCGTCCTTGATCTCTATGGTCGTCTCGGGCTCGAGATTCACGACCCTCGGCAGCAGCTTGGGCTTAAACGGATTCCCGTTGGGCCGCTTCAGGGGCTTGATGAGGGGCTGGAAGGGCATCTCGAGCCCCTCCAGCTCCGACGTAGCCTTCTGCATCGCTCGATCGATGGCCTCGGTATCCACGGCCTCCACGAAGCTTGGGCCCGTTCGCTCGTCAAAGTGCTTCTCGAAAATCGAGTCCTGGATGACCTTGTGCTTGTGCTGCTCGTAGTCGGAGGCGTTAAAGACGGTCGGGGTCATGCGTCCGTGCTGCGCCTCGATTGCCTGGCACACGGAAGCGACACTCTCCTTGAGCTGGACGTGCGCACTGGCGTGCCGGGTGGTCCGGAGGGGGGCCAGGAGTCGAATGACGGAGGGAAAGTGCTTCTCGAGATACTTCAAGCGGTGGTTGATGCTCACGAGATGGGCCAGGATGGTCCGGGGGTCACCCCGCTTGTCGCACAGGATGCAGTGGTAGCTGCACTCGTGGGCTCCCGGAGTCTTGAGCTCCATGAGGTACTCGAGGGCCACGAGAGAGGCTTCCTTGAAGCGGTTCAGGACGGGCTGGATCTCGGCCACCAGCTTGATTTCGTTCTCGAAACCGGGCGGCGGGGGCTCACCTGGGAGGAGAGAGAGAGCGAGAAAAACCGGCATGAGACACGGAAGGAGAGAGGCTTTATTTTAATCCCGCTCAAATGACCCTCATACTTACCCTTTTCTGCGAACTTCGAGGACAAAGCAAGGATCTGCTGTGTCCCGAGGTTCCGCAGGTACGAAAAACTGGGATTTGCCTACTTTACAAACACTCAAAAGTCTGAATATCGCGCAACTTTGCATTAATTCGATTGTCTCGAATTTTGCTGGAATTTTTTCTGCTTCCAAGAAATCGACTTGATTCCATGGAAGCTCGGACTGGCACTTGAACTTGAAAACCTGCTTTCTATCGGGCGTCGGAATCTTTACCTGGGGCGATGTCCATCGCGATTTTCGGGGCAGTCGACTTCGGAAGAGCAGCAGCCCGGAAAGCAGCGGCGTCCAAGGGCTTGCTCGACATCTTTATGGTGTGCCTGCGTCCACTGATGTGGTTTTGCTGAAAAAGTCAAGGTCGTTTGTTAGCCAATGTGGTGGAAGGAAAGCAAAATGTGGGGCTCACCAGGCAGGCTTCTCCGGGGAGCGACATCACATTGCAGACGTAGCAGGAATACACGAAAAAACCCTGCTCGTTGCGTGCACTTCTCGCAAATATGAGCTCCGTAGTTCCGTCGGAGAGCGGTATAGTCTTGTTCAAAACGTGGTCCTCAATTTCCTTCTCTGTTTTGGACAGAGCCAATGAAGACTCCATTTTGGATTCTCGCCGATCTCGAGTTTTGTCACTTTTCACGGGTTTTCAAACGCACTGGCGGTTTTCGCGGGTATCAAATGTGTCTTACTTACTTTGGGTGAGCGCTTGAACGCAGTAAAGATGCGCTAAAATGGCTCAAAACGCCTTTTTGCCGAACTTGGAAAAATTCAATACCTAAGTTTGACAGATCTCTGGAGATCGTCTATAGGGCGGCCAAAAATCAATAAAGTAAACTTTGGTCATATTTTCTGACAGAACTTTTAATGGACCCCGTTTTTCTGAATCACAGGAGTTCCGATCCATACCTACTCCAGGGCAAGATTTTCTCGATTGTCGAATGGCGAAATCTGAAGACAGTCTTTCATTTGATTTAAATGTCTATCAAACAACAGGAAAGCTTAATTTTGAAAGACAAACCCCAATATTTAAAGAACAGCGTTGTATGTTTTCGGTAAACTATTTTTAGAAGTGGCTAAATATTTAAAAAGAAGCTCATTAATTTTCTTGTAAAATTTTGGTTTTTCATCACACTCTCAGTTTGTAAAATATGCCTTAAAATAAGAACTTGTACGCAAAAATTTTTTTAGTGATTTTTCTCTTTTTTTTAAATAGGGTTTTCTAAAATTCCAAAAATTTTTCTATGATTTACAATCTTTAAATGCCTCATATGAAGAAATAAAAAAATTCTAGGAGAAAGTCAAACAATAACAAAGTATTTTAGTCCCAATTTAGCAATTTAGAGCATTTTTGAAATTATACACGTCAAACTTTTTATTGAGCTTTTTACAGGTAGATTTGGTCAACCCTAGAGATCAGCTGATTGCTGTCAAACGAACTCCGGAGTTGACGGTTGCGGCGCACAAGCATTTTCTTCTTCGCATTTGTTTTCGAGCAACCAACAAAGCAGGTTGGAAACGATTTTCTCCTTGTGAAAAATTCAATTCGAAGGTGTGGTTTTACCGAAATCGATAAAACTTTGCAATCTCGCATCCAGAAAGCAACTTAAATCAGTTAAAAGAAGTGAGTGTTAGTGAAAAAAGCCGTTTTCGCGAGCCAATTCTCGTCGTCTTGTTGTTGTTATTCCTCTCCGCGTACTCCTTCGCCTCCGCAACGTCTTTCGCTATTTTTGGCGTCTCGCAGCAACAAAAACGTGCTCCGATCCAGTTTTAACCGGGTGTATTTTACAGAAATGGAAACGTTTCAAGGACTCTCATCGGAACGGGCCTCATCTCGCGTCCTCAAGCCTCCAGGTGGTGGGCACTCGAACATTTTCGGGCCAGATGCGTCGAAGCCAATTCACACACGACCAAAATACGATCAGCAGAACAGCTCAAACATCAGCGGCGCCCTCGGGACTGCCGATGCAAACGAGATCGCCGAGGCAACGGCCCGTGAGGTCGGAGCCAAGCAACCGTCATCGGAGACGAAGGCAGTAGGCGAGAGCAAAGCTCAGAACGGCTCAGCCTCAGGCGACAAGCCATCGGCGGAGGCTCAGCAGGCCAACTCTGGACGTGGGCGCGTTCCTCCAGGTGGCTTCAGCCAGGGATTTTGGTAATCGACTCGAGTTTTTCAAGTTTTTCCAAAGATGCATTTTGAATGATGAACAAAAGACCAAATCGAACCAACCATTTTGAACGTCTACCCTATTTTAAGACATGACAAATTCCCCAGTATTCCATTTAAGTGTACGATGAATGCAATCAAGTCCGAGTCGGACGCTCTCCAGAAGTGTCGCGATTCGTCATTAACTCCAAAATTACTTTCACCGTTCAATGTAAAATTTGTTGTCTTTCAATTTATAATGACATTTTGCAGTGTTTGTGTGGCCCCTCCGGTCTGCGGGAGGCGGCTGAGCCTGAAATTTTAGAGTAAATGTTTTAAAATAAATTCGAATACCTGAAACCGAGGGTCGTTCGCCCCAGAGATTGATTGGAGGAAGACAGTGAGTCATGAAAATTAACCGGTCGCTGGATAATTTAATGTTGCATTTATAATGCGACTTGTAATCATGAGGCAAAACCGCATTTCCAATATTACCAGACATAGATGACTAAGTAAGACGATAAAAATGTTTCTCTTTTCCATTCATAAAGAGCAACTTTTGTTAATGTCGAATGCAAGCACACGTACACGTAGAGACACAGGCAAAAGCAACCAAAGAAAAGAAAGAAAACTCGTAAGAAAACCCGTTCATTGACCCCCTTCACAGACTCACCAGCAGTTCGCTTGTTCTTCCAAAATCGCGCATAAATTCCGAATTGGCTTCGTCTTTGACTCTTCAAGTCTTCTCAAGTACTTCTATTATTGTTGATATTAATGATATTAAATTTACTCTAATTCTATTTGTAAACCTTATCTTATTTGTATATTATTCTGCAAGTTAGTAGGCTGTTGAGTTGTGAGCCGTTAGTGGGCTTCACTGTGGTCTTTTCTGTCCCGACATCGCTGCCTTCTAAATCACACTACATCACATTTTCAGAGTTTTGTAAAATCAAAAGTAACAAATATAAAATCGCTGCCGCTATATGTAACTTACCCATCTAAATTTTCATGTAATAATATGTAATGTAAAGGAACGTGAACGTGAAGAATCGCTTATTGTGGAACGTAACAAGGCAAAAGTGCATCTCAAAAACAGTATGAAAAGTAACGCAAACGATTATATTATCAGGAACAAATCTCTTACTAACAGAACTACCTATAACAATAAAACATGATGTGTAGCAAAGCAAGAAGTTCTTTTATTCGCGTTTTATACAGCGAATCGATTATGCTGCAGACGAGGGCGTACTCTAGGGCCACCTTTTCTCATCTCCTTATTTATCTTACTTCACAAAATTATGTGTTTAAATTTTATTTCTTAATTTTTTAAGTCTTCGGTTCTTCAAGGTTTATTCTAAGAAGCTAAATAAATATAGGTTTCGTTTTTTAAGATATCAGATTGAGACAATATGTATTTACCCTCGTCTCCAATGTCGTTGAGTCTGCTATTTATGACGCATCCGAATTTATTTTATTTTTATCAATTCTTTCAAAAATGGCATCCCACATTTCTTGTGGGCAAAGCTTACCTTGTCCCCTATACGAGTAACACCGCTAGACTTGTTCTAACCGAGCCTTTTTCCCTCGATTTGGCCCGGTTGTCGAAAGTCTGCTCTTAGAGCAAACCCTGCGTCAAGCTTTCTGACCGGTGATATTTCACGTGCAGAATGGCGCATATTTCATGGCCATTGACCCCATGTTTGCTATTTTTTTCGAGTAATTATTTCTCCAACATAAAGTGGGCGCGAAACCTCGTTAGATGAGAGAGATTAGCGGCGTCAGGTGGAAAGAAAGTGAGGTGGTTTACCTCGCGTCTCGCGTTTCGGGTCATCTAGATATAATGGAAGGTTGATGCTATCGGCTAATGATGGAGTTGTCATGTCAAAATCGGAATTGTATGCAAATTGGGGGCTTTGGGGGAATCTTTCAATTTACCGAGGGCTTCCAATCGATACCTCTATGCCAGAATTAAGGTCACATGCCGGGCCTAATTTTTCCTCCGTTGAGCTCCTAATCGACTCGATCCAGCAATCAAACTGTCATTTATGACGTCACAAAGGAAAATATTTACTGGTTTTTCCGATGATTCATGAGGGGGACACATTCATGTTTCATGTCAGAGGGCGAGGAAACTTTTTGTGGGCCATCATGTATTCGACACAGCAGTAAAGCAACTTTGCATGTCACGAAAAAATAGATAAATCTAGCGCCACATGATGTGAGGCTTTTTAATAAAAATGCTAATGAAAAGAAAGCCCGCTGCCCTCGTGTTGATGACCTTTGCCCCCGATTCTCCTGCCCGTTGTTATCATTCGTATGTTGGGTTCCGCTTCATAAAGCTCATGATATGTTTGATGGAACGAATGGGTATTTTATGCCTTGGCTGGCTCGGGGAGGCGAAGAAAGCGACTCAGTGACTGGCGAGGCGGAAAGTCTGGGTTCTTGCAACTTCCGGATGCGGCTACAATGTCTTCCCTATTCAGCTCCAATTGAGTCCGTCACAACATTGAACGAGCAAGATGACAAACGCAAGGCAGTTAAGTGCTCACAATTATTTAATTTACCCAAGTGCATTCAGATATTTGAGCAATTGTCGAGTTTACGACCCACATTCATCGCCGCATTTCGACTAAGTCGACACATTCCGCATGCAGAAACCGATGACGATGCAGCGTGCTTCGTGTCCCAAGAAGCGGGCGGATGAGCCGTAAAAAACCCCATTACAGCTATTTCGAGAGCGCGATTATGATAGACATGGATTCAAATTATTCACTTACCTCCCAAATTGGCCAGTCCGGCCTACTGCGAGACACACGACGCTACGTGAGTAACCTTGGGCCCGTCATCGTGAATCTTGAATGAGCGCGCGAGCTCACTATCAAAATTGAAAAATCGAGCACAATAAAACAATGGGTGGATTCAGTGATCGCTAGCTATAAAATGCAATTTTATTTCAGGTTTCCCATCTAAGTATTGTCTACCTTCTAAATAGGCTACTCGCTATAAATATATGCTCATTTTGATTCTTTTCTTTCTTCTCCTCGTTCACGTCCTTGGCATTGCTTGCAGCGCGTTTTCTCAAATGAAAACCCGCTTTTCACGTTTATTACAGAGGGTAGGTAGTATAGTTGTGTATATTTTGTATTTTATACAAATTACAAGTTTCTTGTAAATATTTCTGAGACTTACTCTGCTACAACAACAATTTATTTGTCTGCTTTGTATTATTGGGCTTATGTTTCATCTGTTATAGTTTTTGAGGGGGAAACCGGGGGCGATGGGGTCGGCTGGGTCCTCCCGTGGCTGCCGGGAGTCGGAGGCTGCTGAATTATTCATAAGAACGTCTCCAATCAGCGTTATGGCTACGGTTATGGGACTCGATTTGGGCTAAATATACTCTAAAGCTTGATATGGCTCTTTGATGGCACGACTATAGGGGTTGGTTCCTCAGACCAAAAGAATTACCTAGACCAAGCATCCAGCGTTCCGGGTTTTGGCTTGACGGCAGCTTCATGTTAGGAGTTTCTGTTATTTTTAAGGGATTCAAGTAAGGAAACTGGCTCTAGAAGCGACAGATAAAAATTGGGTATATTTTTGCAGAAAATTTATGTATTAAATTTTTTCGAAACTCTGTAAAATTGAGTTGTAAGGACTTCAGATATCCAAAAAACCCATTTATTTGACTCTTAAAGGCCTTAAGAGCGTGAGAAGCTTAGAAAAATTTCCAAAAAGGCCTTAGTGGCTTAAAAATGTGCAATGGAAAAAAAACCCGTGCTTGGTCTAGTGTTTGGGTCTGAGGCCAGGACTGACCCACAAGAACCGACTTGGACTAACTCCAAAGTCGACTCTCACTTTCTACAACCGATAACGTGCCCTACGCCTAGTATTTCGTCCCACCAGGGGGTTCTCTTATCGCTACGAACATTTCGCTACATTTTAGTACTCTTCAAGTATGAGGTGTGGGTTAAATAGGCTCCTGACATAGGATGGAAGAGCGTCCCGCGGCACGGGAACGCGGCAAGGCTGCGACGAGCTCGCTCTGGAGTCGCGTCGGGTCTAGAGTAAAAGCTTCCAAGGGATGTTTATTGTTTCGCTCTCGGCGAAATGCAAGAGTAGGAAATGACATTCGAGACCTTCTCAGTCTTTCTTCCTCTACAACCACAGTTTGTAGAAGTACGTATACAAAACGACAAAGTAAAAAAATAATATCTTTGATATGCAATTTGTAACAAGTGTGTGAGTGGACGCGACGAACTCTCAGATAGCGTTTTCGGTGGTACTCGCTATGACATCCAGTATCGTCGAATTCCAGTCGGGCGCGAATGTCGTGAAGTCGGTGGGGTCCATCGTTGTCCCATTGAAGGCTGCTATCGCCTCGTGCTCGCTGAAGTAGTGATAATGGAGTGCGCGACCCAGTTGGATGAGTTGCGTAAGAGCCACGAACAAGTTGACGGAGAAGAGTCCCCAGTTCTTGGGGATAATGACAAGCGAGTACCGGGACCAGATGAGACCTGTGGCGGCGAGGGCGACTGTCTGGAAAATGGAGAGCTGGGCTGCGTGGCGGGTGAAGACGTCCTTGAGGCCAGCCAGGACGAGGCCCTGAGGGAAGAGGGTTAGAAGGGACTTTTGGGGTTCGGACTCAGACTTACCCATTTGAACGCTGGGGCCCAGAAAAATACTGTTTTGGGTCCTGGAAAGAAAAATTGAGAATTTTTAAAACCCCAGCGACTTTCATAGGATCTTATTTTTACATTAAAAAAAAATGAAGCTTTTAGGCCAAACTAGAATTTTTTAACGCAAAAGTTCGAGTTTCTACAGTCTGTATTTTTCCTTCAAAAATTTCCATCGTCCTTCCAGACTGGTTTCCGTCCTTTGGAGAAGCAAATGGTGTCTGCAAATCGGAAACCAGGCCGGCCTTGGGAAAGCAGACACTCCCCGTCTGGCGGAAAATGCGTGCTTCCGATTGACGTCGTTTTATAGCGGAGGCGCCCGGTTACTTCATCGCTCTATTAATTTCAGTCACGTGGTAAAAATAGATCCCGAGTCTCGTAAATTGCCATGGATTCCATTCGCTGATAAACGAGAATTGTTTTTCAAGTGTTCTCGTCGCAACACGAGCTTCCTAGAGCCAGCAAGTCAAAGCAAAAGTGCAACTGCCGGCTAGTAGACGATCTAATCGGGGCTTTCGACAATCAATATTTACTGCTTCTCCAGGCAATGGGTGTTTATTAGGGTGATGGAGCGTAAAATTGTCGTTTGAAACTTTTTGTGCTGATAAAGAAGCTGTATGATGTATGGTACTGTTGTGACGAGAGCTCTTGAAAGAAGCATAACAAGGTCATAGAGTGCGGTGGAAGAAGCGGATTTACAAAAATACCAGAGAGGAAAAAATCGACTCGGTTTGCGTAAACATCGTTTGGACTTGGACTTGAATATTCATAGCGTCTTGGACTGGGTTTCGTAATTGGATTCGACCGACTAGGTGACATTCAATTGCCTGGCCTATTACGAGATGGGCTTGACGATAACTCAGCTGGAAGAAAAGGCACTTCTGAGGCTTTGGGTGACTTTGAGACGTTAGAGGGGTTTCTACAGCTTTTTGGAGGTCTTGAGTCTGCTGGCGGATCCCAGGACTTTTCAGGATATCTTGAGCTGGTAAAGGGGCTTGGTGCTAAGTCTTTCAGGAGAGAATCTTAAAGAGAATCTAAAGGCCTTATAAGGGAATATTTAGCTTTTTTGAGAGCTGGAGGCTTTTGGGCTCTGATTTGAGCTATTAGGCCTTGAGGTTTAACGCTTTGGAGGCATTTCAGACTCTTTTAGAATTTTAGCATTCTTGAGAATTTTAGGTTTTTGAAAATGTGGAACCTAAGAAAACTCTGAAGGCTGTTTTGGTCCCCATCTTGACGTTTTTGTGGGATTTGGACACTAAAAATGAGTCTTTAAAGCTTTAGTCAAAAATTAGACGTGCGACCTTCAAAGCTGTAATTTTTTTTTGCCAACTCTGAAGCTTTCAAAGCTGTCAGCTAAAACTGTAAACTTGGTTTGTCAAAGTGACACTTTGTAACTTTCTGATGAGAAAGGAAAACAAGCCAGCATGTACGTGGCAACATCGCATTTGCGTTTCTGTTTGCTTTTTCAGTTTTTATAAAACGCCAACCATGTTAGACACGACCGTAGCGCTGCGTAACCAATAATCTCGTTAAATATTTGCTTTGAAAGGGTGGGCCAAATCCAATTTCCGTCCCATCTGCTCGCTTTCGAGCGCAAAAGCTCCCTTTTGAAGCTCGAAAGCTGATGTTCAAATGACACTCGTGACCTTCAGAAGCTATTTTTGGTTTTGTTTTGTCTCTCACACGTTTGCCGAAAATCGATAAAATATGCTGCCTCTGATGCACACAGCGCACGTCGAATACGGGAGAAGATGGGCGCGAGTGATGACGCAAACGACACACCTCCGAAGCGAGAGTTTCATCACTATATCATTACCTGCAGCGTGGTTCCAGAAGGACTCCTTCTTCTTCCACGACTCGGGCACGCAGGGGTCCAGACACGACATTTTGCTGCAACTGACTTAATATGGAATTTCAATGCACCAGCCGGCGACCGTGGTATTCAAATGAGGAGCGACTGAGGCAAACTGGTTCGGCAATCGGCAACGGAGGAGGCGACGCGAGTTCTTGCCGATCCGAATACTTTATATCACGCTCAATTTATGTGTATTTCGGGTGTATTTTTATCACAAATATCAGCAGTATCGCGATTTGCTAGGAGCCAGCTCGTTCCACCTCGTGATCGCTGACTATGGCAATTTCGCCGATTAACTTTTGATTGCTTTTCGCTGCAACACTCGATATTTCTTCTGCAGTCGCACGCTTTCCAGTTCTTTATCACAGCTCGTTCGCGTGGAGTCGCAGTATATTGATTAGAACGAGAATACGAGGAGGTGCTTCACGAACGTTTGCCACCACCGAAAGCTACGATTCAACTGAAAGCCAGCGTTACTCCTCGCAACATGATCTGATTCTCATATTCTCTCACAGCAGGCCGGCGAGTGTGAAATATGTGCGAGAATACGCGTCGTGTACTCGTTCTCTTTTCAACCCTCGTGGACGGCGGGCCTAAGAAAGTCCTCTCTTGCGCGTCTTCGAGTTATGAATGAAATCTACTACGCTGGAGTATTTATGCAAATGAGTCGCATGTCTGAGGGCAATTGGCCGAGCGAATTTGTCAGCTCAGTGGGCAATAAAACTGGCCAAATATTATTGCGAAAGATATCGAGTTTGCGTAGATGGAATTTGTGTGTGTGTGTAAAGTAAACACGTATAACTCAATCAGGCGAGTCGTAGGTTGATTGATTGGTTGGGTTTCAAGAGCATCAACTCAATTGAGATTCTCTTTGATCAGATTTGCGGTTAATTTTATTATGTGGAACCGCGTGCCAAAACATGACTGGAACCCCAATTAACCCGTTTTGTGCCAGTCACCACTAATTTGATTTTGGTTTTCACTTTTGTTTCGCTACATAATTTGATGAAATTTGTAATTGAGCTTTTAAGAGTATTTATATTGTTTCAGAGGCCAGTTAATTACATAAATTAATGCAAATTGAATAGTTTAAAAAATTATATTAAATTTAACACTATTACATTGTTGACCAGAAATCCTGCCCAGAATTAAATTTAAAATATTTTTTTCTGACATCTTAAATTTGTCTAAAGATTTGGAGGGCTTTTTTGAGGCCTTTTGAAATGTGACCATCAAAATTTCTAAAGGTCCTGAATTTATTCAAAAGCTTTACCTTCTAACGACAAGAGTTCTGAAGAGTAAAAATTAAACTCTAAACAATCAAAAACAATATCCAAGATGACGAATATTGAACCATGATTTTTTAAGGAAAAAAATTTTGAAGGGGTTGAATTTCCCCAAAATCTCCACAGTATCAAAAAGAATGTAAAACAAAACAGGAAATGGGTTAACTCGGTTACAACTGCCAGCGAGGTCAAGGTTGAGGCAGCAAGGTGTAACAGGTGAGAGTGAAAACACAATTTACGACGTCGTGCTCGGCGACTTTCCGGTGCTTCATGAAACTTTCCGCTGGGTTTCTCTGAGCCACCGAATTCTTTGACGTCTGCAGAAAAGAAAAAAAGCCCGGAAGCTGCTCCATAAAATTTATAGCCTCGCTCTCTCGCCTGCGAGACGGCTCTCTGCGCTTCAGCCGAGATTGCGCTTCTTATCTTTCAAGCAAGCTCGTGTCTCAAGGTTCCGTTCCATCTTTTATCAGTAAAAATAAATGCCTTTAATGTAAAACTATGTGATCACAAACTAATTTTTGGTAGCTTCTTCTTGTTCGGCTAGTTTCTTCTTTTGTTCGAAATCCCAGGCCCTGTAGAGCTGCAGGAGCTGCGTGAGTCCCACGAAAAGGTTGACCGAGAAGAGGCCCCAGTTCTTTGGGATAATGACGAGCGAGTAACGAGACCAGATGAACCCCGTGGCTGCCAGAGACGCGGACTGGCGCACCGAGAGCTGGTCCGCGGGTCTCCTGAGGTCATTTAAGCCGGCAAACACCAGGCCCTGGAAAGGCGAGTTTGTTTTTGCGCACTTGAATTTCGGAACATGACCTCACCCATTTGAATACTGGCGACCAGAAGAAGATGGTTTTGGGGCCCGCTTCGTGGTTCCACACCTTCTGGGCGAACTCTGTCTTCGGCACGAACCGCTCGCCCGTCGTTACGAGGAACTGGTAGAGCCTGCTCGGGAACCTGGTGATGGACATGCTGGCGTGCGTGCTCCGGCAAGCTCAGCTACGCATCAACTGAACTTACTACGCACCAACACTTGGACTTGACCGACTTCCCTTCGACTGTGTGTGAGTCTCATCGACCTTAAGAGGGGAATCGCGAGACCGATTACTACTGAAAGCCGGGTTCTGCGACGCTCGGACTCCTGCTCTTAACCAAACACACGACTCCCCTATAAATAGACATCGCGAACGAGCATTAGACCAATAAAACCTCACGTTCATGCACGAAACAACACGACCTGCTGCCCCGGTAGGTTATGAAGTCGTAGAAAAATGAATGAAACAAGCCAGATAAGAAGTTCGTAGACTTCAGTCGGCGCCGATTATCAGCGGTTTCTACTTATGGTCTCCTGTCCCCGAAGCGGAGTTTGTAAAACCTCTGCTCGCGAGACACTCAATGGGTTCGCCCGATTCGGCTCTTAATTACTGACGCTCTTATCTGCCAACGGGGTGAATAATGAATTTTGGGCGCTCTTTTAGTGTAGACCGGAATTTGACTCTCGGAAGCGTAGCGTAGCAGTTCTAAGTAGGATATGGCTGGTGAAGTTTTAGTCATTTCAAGTTGAATTTTTAGACATTTGTAGCTCTCCCAATGTTAGGCTGTAAATCATGTAGTTGTAAGTAAGAAATTAAATTTCTTAGGACTTCAACCAAACAAGTTTTTCATTGCCACAATTATCCAATTTTATCTGTTGATCAAACTATCCAAATTTCTACTCAAATTTAGTAATGGAAAATCTTTTAAACTGAGAAGGGCTTGAAAACCGAAAGCTTCCTCAAAATAAAGCCTTTAAAGAAACTATGACTTAAGGGGAAATTTAGCACAAGCAATGCAAGACCTCCTTCTTCTCCCCTGAATTTTAAAACCGCCACTGCTTGAAGTTATTCTTTATTTGGTTTTCTAACAGCCAGTGTTTTTATTACGGTGAGATCTTAATTTAGCTTATGCTCCACTGACACAATGATAGTGAACTTTAACTCTTGAAGTTGCACCTCTCCCATGATCTGAGCTAAATTTAAGTTTCTCTTGAGAAACACGCTAGCGAAAAAATGTTAATTTACTTGAACTATTTTTGAGGACACATCGAAGCTCTTCCCTCCGCTTCCTTGATAGAGCAGAGCAGCAGTACGGAGGAGGCGACGCAAATCACGCAAAGCAGGGCGAAAACCACGGAAACCCAGACAAACCAGCTGGGACCGGACTCTTGAGCACTATTTTGCGGCTCCTCAAATTTCATTTGGAGCTCCGTGAAATTTTTCTGAAGCTCTTCAAAATTTTTCTGCATACTTTCCAATTTGCCTTGGAGCTCCTCAAGGCTGTCCTCATGTTTGCCTTCAACTTCTGAAAAATTTTCTTGTAGCAATTCCTTGGTTTCATTCAGGCTCTCGATTGAAACAAAGCTCTGGGACTCCTCTAAAAACTCATCAAAGAGGACTTCCATCTCCCGAAGCAAGTCTGTTTGCCATTCATAACTACCCATACAGTCATCGGTTTTCTTCAGACCAGAATAGTAATTCACTATGTCAGGTTCGACGCAGCGTAGCTTGGTTTTCGCCATATTCACAGACAAACCCCTGTTCGAAAAAATCCGTAACGCCGTCATGTTGATGGTGAAAATTTTGTTCGAGACGAGCCCGAGAGTTTTTAGTTTCGACAGACCTGCCACTAAGCTCGGCGGGAAACTCAGTAGCTCATTGTGACACAACTTGAGTGTCTCGAGACTGGAGAGGCCGTCAAAAGTCCCATTTCTGATGAACCTTATTTGATTGAAGCAGAAATTCAGGGTCTTCAGGTTACTGCACTGGAGAAAAGAATTCGGTCTAATAGCCTTGATTCCAAGATTGCTAGCCTCAATTGTGTTCAAACCAGTAACATTCTCGCAGTACGACTTGGACCACTTGGGAATCGTGATGTTCGCAAAAAGCAAAGTTTTGGTGATCACGACATCAGCAGGAATCCTCGAGTAGTCGTCTTCTTGCGAGTTTTCTAACCTTCCTTCGGTGTCTTCTGTCACGAGGATGGTGGTGTCATTGATCACTTTAAAAATTAAAGAAGCTTCAGAACAAGTGAAAATCACGAAGAGAAGGAAAGTCAGACGCATCTTAGGGCTTCAAGGTTTTCGGTTAGACTGCTTTCGATAAAAGTCTCACTCTGAGTCGTTTAGCTTCCTGCTGACTAATTAGTTAATCTTTTGTTCAGAGGTGTAACAATATTTAGATGCTAAGTTATCTATTTACCTTTCGTGACATACTGAAACAACATTTGACTGATGTAAAAGTTGGACCAAAACTCAAGAATTTTGAATTTTTTATAGTTGCATTTTGTTTTGAATACTTGTGTGAGACAGAGAAAATAGGAAGCAATTCCTATAGGCAATATAGCCAACTAAAGATTCTTGAATGGTAATCAAGGTCAGTTTTACAACCACAGACGATCATGCTTATTTGATTGGTAAATTTCCGTCATTTATTTATTCCAAGTTTAACATAAACAAGTACATTAATTTATCTAGAATTTACTTCTTGCTGCGTTTTCTAGTCACTGGACCACTGGTCTTCTTCGCATCTGAAACGACAAAAGTCAGCTATTGGCACCACATTATAATTTACAAGTCAGAATCTCACCTCCTGTTTCCTCCTTCTCCTCCGGGATCGCCTCTAGCTCGACCACTGGCTCGACCTTCCGCTTCCGGGCCAGTCTCTGTGACCCCCTAGTCGGCTCCTGACTCAGTCCTTCCTCCGTTTCTGCCTTCTTGGCCGCGCTGCGAGTCGTCACCGACCTGGTGGAGCGTCCTGACTTGTTGGAGCGAGTCGAGCGCTTGCTCCGGTTCGACTCTACGGAGGCCTCGGTCTCTGCGTCGCTCATCTCCAGCAGAGAATCGGCTGAGACGGTCGAGACTCCCGAGGTCTCGCTCGACAACTGGACCAGCGGTACCGGGGGACGCATCTTCTCCATCACGGCCCTCTGTCTTCGGGTGAGACGACGCTCAGATGTGTAGTCTAGCTCCTCTTTCGTCGGAGTCGGGGGCGTCCCGTCCGAGTTGGATATCGAAACTGTTCTCCTTCGTCTCCCGGCGGTCGAGGGAGTCTTCGGGACCTGCAGGCTCTGGCTGCTCTGGTCCGAGACTTCCGACTCGGCGTCCTCGCTCTCGCCCTTCTTTGACGTCGTGGATAGGCGACGCGGAGCTCGACGTGTTGGGGTGCCAGGTTCTGGGGTCTGCTCCAGGGAGAGCCGTCGGGCTGCAGTGCGAGTGAGGACGTTGGGGGTGTTGCTCCTGGAGTCGACGGAGGCCTGGTCTGTGGACAAGCGACGAGCTGCGCTGCGAGTGAGGACGTTGGGAGTGCTGCTTTCCGAAGTTACTGAGGTTCTGCGGGATCTGGGTCGGCTGGGGGTTCCTTCGTTCTGTGGCGAGTCTGTCGAGAACCGGCGGGACTTCCCGGGGGGCTCGAGGGACTTTGGCACGGAGGAGGCTCGGAGACTGCGTTTCACGCTTGGCGAGTCCAGCATCGAGATGGGCTTCTGGTCCACGGAGACGGCGCGTGATCGAAGCTGGCGCAGAGGAGTGGGCTTTGTGGAGACGCTCGAGCAACTGGAGGTGCTGGGCTGCTCCGACACCGGTCTGGAGAGGGCTTCGGGAAGCTGATTTTCCTGAAAGGAGGACTTTTTAGAGGAAAATGGTTGAAATCAAAGGACTCACCTGTGGCTTGTTCTCTTGCTCGTCGGCAGGAATCACGAACTCTGCTAGCACCTCGACCTGAGGGCTCTTGGGTCCCAGTCTCTCGATAATGGAGTCGATTTTCCTCTTGTTTTCTCTCCTGGGCGTGTCTTCGAAGTCGGTGGAGAATTCTAGAGCTTCTGGCAGCATGGCACCTTGGTTCAGGGGGTCTTCTGTTTCATCATGATCTTTGTTGGGAGCTTCCGGTTCCACAAAGGACCCTTCATCGGGCTTTTGAGGCTCCTCTGACTTTTCGGCCTCCTTATTTTTGGTCTCTTCTGAAACGGGAATATCCACAGAGGCTAAAATTTCCTCTTCTTGGATTTTCTTCTGCTCAGTTTCTTCTGGTTCCTGGGGAGTTGGGGGAGTGATTATCTCAAAAGGCGGGGATTCAAGGTCCTCGTGGTCGTCGGGACTCTCTTCTGCAATAACTAGCTTTTCCTCATCCTCAGTCTCTGATTCCTTGGCAACATTTTCAGCTTCTTCCACCTCCATTGAAGGTTGCTTTACTTCATTTTTGACTGCATCTTGGGCCTCTTGGACCTCAACTTCAGCTTCTTTGGCCTCAATTTGAGCCTCCTGGAACTCCATTTGAGCCTCCTGTACCTCAACTTGAGTCTTGTGGACCTCAATTGCAGCTTCTTGGACCTCAGCTTCAGCCGCTGGAAGATTAGTTTTGGCCTCTTTGACCTCCAAAAGCTCCTGATGTTCCTCCTGTTCTGGTTCTTCAGCCACCGTTTTGACTTCAGGCTCAACATCCATCACTTCTGGCGTCGGACTCCTCTCCTTCACGATCTCCAGCCTGGTATTCTTGGTATTTGAAATGATCTTCACCACCTCCGTTTGCACTGGTGTCTGGACTATGGCCTCGTTTAGGGGATCAGTGGTGTCGTAGAGAAGCGAGGAGACCGCCTCCGCAGTCTCCGTCTCCGGCTCGTAGTAGACTTGCTGGAACTCGGCTGGAGCTTCTGAGGGGGCCAAGTTATCGTAGACGAGCTCGCTGAGACCAGCTTCTGGCGTGGCCTCCGCAGTCTCGAGAGCGTCTTCCTGGTAAACCTCGCTCCAGTAGGCGTCGTTTGGATCCACAGTCTGTCCCTCGAGCTCGGACTGGAACATGCTCTCGCCATGGGTCATTATGAGGCCTTGCTCCAGGATGTTCTCGTCCGAGGGCTGCTCCTCTACGTTGGTTTCGGACACGATGGCAAGATCGCTAGACTGGGGACTGACTGTCTCGTTGGGGCTCGGGATTTCTTCGAAGTGCTTATCCTAGAAGAGTAATTCAATAAGTGGCTATAAATAATTTTTAAAACTTAGTCAGGAAAGAGCATTTTCAAGGCAAGATGGATCGAAATGAAAATATCATTAAACTGCCATACAACGGAAAACCCACTGGTAACGTCCCTGGTGAGTTTTCGGGGAAATCTAAACGTTTCATCCACAGACAGACAAACAGACGGACAGGCACTAAAAAATTTATCAAATAAAAATCTTGGTACCTCCTCATCGCCAGATTCGTCGGAGCTGCTGAGGCAAATCACGTCCGCGGATTTCTCGAGTCCTGCCGTGGAACTTGAGGCGTTCAGGTCTTCCTCGTGCTCGTCGTACTCGTCGCTGTAGTCGCTCTCCACGCTGCGTCTGGACACGTTGACTTCGGAGCTCCGTTCCTCTTCTTCTTCCTCCTCCTCAAAGTCATCAAAGTCCTCCTCGCGACGCTCCTCTATTTCCTCGTCGAGTTGGGACTCGGTACTGCTGTCTGAGGGCGAGCTCTCGTCATCCCGGGAGTCCTCATCGGAGTCAGAGTCCAGACTTATCACCGGCTGTGGCGCTTTCGGAGACTCTGGCGCCTTTGAAGGCTCTGTCGCCTTTTCCTTGGACTCCTCGAGGTTCTCGCGCGAGTCCTCGTACTCCCCTGAGCTGCTCAGAATGTTGCCACTGCTCTCCAGGAATTTCCTAATCACGGAGTCGTTGGTGATGTTGGTCACGGTGCTGTTCAGAGTCTTGTCCGCCAGCCTCCTGATGATCTCTGCGTTGGCTGCCGAGTCGTCCGAGAGGATATTGGACTTCTCCAGCAGAATGGGACTCAGTGTCTCGTCCTTCGAGGGCGACTTTTGCAGGATGTCGGCCATGAGTCCCGACGGAATTCCCGTTAGCGTCTTGTCCAGCGGCTTGGCAGCTTCCCCAAAGATCTCCGAAATGATGGACCTCTTGGCGTTCGCTTCCAGGACCCGCCGACTGAGGTCCTTCTGGGCGGACTTCTTGACCCCTATGGGCGTCGAAGAGGTTGTCTCGAGAGCCCCACAGACAGAGTGCAGCGGAGGTCTCGGGAGAGGCGACTCTGGGAGGTATGAGTGGTCCATTTTCTCGGCCTCTTCCTCCTCCTGCGACTTTGCTGAGGCCTCGGGGGAGTAGAAGTCGTCGGCCTCGCTGGCCTCTAGGATTGCACTGGTAGACTTCTGTTGCACCGACGAGGACTGGTCGAGGTTGAAGGAGCTGCTAGCCTCCAGGGTGGAGTTCAGAGTCGTGTCCTGGCTGCCCGGTATGGCGAACCTAATGCTCTTCTGGTCCTCTGACTCGAACGACTTGCGGCTGAACATCGAGAGAGGGGTTGTGCTGCGTCCGCACTGGCTCGTCCCGGTCTTCAGGATGCTCTGGGGCGTGAATCTGTTGCGGTCCTCCTCCGACTCGTCTCGTGACTGGATCCTCTTGACCACGGGAGTCGAGAGGAGAGTACTGGCACGGGACGAAACGCGCTTCTCGGGCGTCTTGTGGGCCTCGAACCTCACCTCCTGGCCGTCGGTGAAGTTGAAAACGGGCTTCTGGGCCTCGCTGAAGCGCGTGAAGACTCTGGGGTCGACGCTCTTGAAGGACTTTCTCGGGTAGTCCGACTCGTTGAACTTGGCCCGCTTCAGAGGTCCCTCGTACGCGTTCATCTTGATGACCTCCTCCTCCTCCTTGCCGAGGGTCTCCGCCTGCCTCTTGCGCTGGTTCGGCACCACGACGACGGGGTTCACAACGTTGTTGGTCTGAGTCTTCTGCGAGAACGAGAAGAAGCCGAGCTCCGAGGGACGCAGGAAGGGCAGAGAGGCGTCGTTCTGCTGCTCCTCATCGAAGATCTCCCTCCCGCCAGCCTCCCTGATGCCCAGCACTGACCTCTGGTACAGACCCATGCTCGGGTCTGTACGTTGCTGGATGAGTGTGCTGCTCAGGGGCTTCGGGACTTCTCGGAAATTCTTCAGCCTGAACTTCTCGGGGTTCGAGTAGCCCATGTACGTGAGTTGACGCGTCGTGGGGTCCAGTGTAGTGTGGAAGAGACTCAGGATCTCTCGAGGTCCGTTCAGATTGAGGGGCTTCGTGACGGACTGCTGCAGTAGCTTGTCGATCATGGCCACGGCGTCCACAAACTCGGACCTTTGAAGCAGGTAAACAAAGTGCAGGTTCTCGCTCAGGGGAATTGAGGACTTTTCGAGGAACTCCAGGAGGATCTTAACCTCTCCTTCGTTCAGAGAAAGGTCCAGAAGCAGCTCCCTCTTGCGGATCTTGAGGGCTCCTTCGAAGAACCGGATCAGCAGATTAGCGTCCCCTTTGGCTCGCTGGAAGGCAAACGCCTCGGAGACCAGGTCGTTTACGAGAAGCGTGTCAATCTCGATGCTTGGCTCAACCGGGACCCCGGGAGTCTTGAGAGCTCTTAGCGCCAGGCTATTCATGTCCTGCTTCAGGAGGGTCGTCACCAGGAAGTCACGCTGCCACTGATCGAGATGTCGCTCTTGGCTCATGGGAGACGTTAGTTCCTCCACGGCGGTCTGAAAAGCGACTTTGTTAGAGGAATCGGGGAAAGAAAGGTCAAACTCACCTCTAGCTCGCCGTGGTCGAGGTACCAGAACGCTTGAGTGCTCTTGATTACGGCCGGGTCCATTTGGAACACTGCGGGAAACTTGATGAGGTTCTGGACGACGCTGCCGTATCTGCAATAGGGAGGTGTTTTAAGTTAGTGATGCAAGAGTACAGAAAATCCCGGAATGCCCCGAAAACCCACTCGCCCTCTCGCCCACTTGTGAAGCACTTATAGCCTTGTTTAGCCTTAACTCCTCATAGCTGGAAAGTTCCCGATACCCCCAAAGTCTGCCCAATGACCTGGTTTGATCCAGAATATCATTCAAAGACAAACAATCTAGGACCTACCTCCCGTTCCCCAGGACGTGATTGATGTCCATGAAGAGATACACGAACAGCACGTGTTTGTTCTCCAGCTCAAAGTCGGGCAGTAGCAGAATTCTAAGCAGCTGCTGCAGAGACGAGGGGGGATAGAGCCCAGTCTCGCCATTCTCCCTCCACAAGCTCGAGATAGCCTCGGCGTCGCACTTTTCCTTGATGAAGTTGTCGATGTAAATGAACTTGGAGCTCTGGCTCTCAGACACGCGGTCCCGGAGCTTCTTGCGTTGCTTCCGGTAGAACGTCGCGATCATCTGGTACGGGTAGGGCACGAGGAACTGCGCGTCGATCCCCAGTCCATCCGAGTGCTGGGGCCAAATGCCCTCGGGGAGAAGCCCAACGTTCAGCAGCCACTGCACAGTCTCCTGGTAGTCAGCCGCCAGCTTCACCGACTCCAGCTGCTCCTCGAGAGTGTCGATCACGTGATTCGGGATGAACTGCCGGCACTTGGAGCAGATGAACCCCAGCACCTCCGTGATGACCCTCATCTGTCTCGTGCAATGGGTGAGCGTTTTGCGGATCCCCTCGTCGATGGTGCGACCAGAGTAGTCGAAGAGGGGCACGCAGTAGTTGTTGCTGAGGTCCTTGAGAGCCCTCGCTCTGGCCCACAGCCAGTCCGTGACGGTGGAGAGCCCCAGAGCCTCGCTAGGAATGCTCCCAATGTGGCTTCCGTCCGCCACTGCGAGCGCCACGCTCTTCAGGAAGGTCGTGCAGTTGTACTCGAGGGCTATGGAGAGCAGGAACTCGCGCTTGGAGTCCAGACTCATGATGAGACTCGAGTAGAAGTCCTGGAACTGAGGTGAGAGAGCGGCTGCGTTCATCTCGCTCACGAACCGAGAGGGCTCGAGGATGGCGGCGGACCCGGAGCTCGTGAAGTTGTGCAGAACCTTGTTCTGGAGGCCTGGCCAGTACGCGTTGGTGGTCGCTCGGGCGCTCAGGATGTCCACGTCGAAGCTGAGCGAGTTGGGGTAGAAGTGCTCCTCGGGTCTCTGGATCGAGTTGAAGGGCACCACGCGGCTCCCGTCCACGAATATGTCGATGGGTGCGAGGTCTCCTAGCGGGAAAGCCGCCGTGTACGAAGGAAACGTGCGCCAGTCCCCCACCTCCGGCATCTGCTCCTTGTACCACTGGTTCAGGTCGAAAATCATGAGGTTGGCCGAGTTGCCGCTGGTCGCCCACACGATCGAGAAGAGCGTCAACTTGAGCTCCTCCTCCTCGTCGATGACCTTGGTGATGGAGTGGCACGATATCGGGACGCTGCCGGAGTCGTAGAAGGGCATCGTCAGACGGGCACTGCACGACAGGAAGTTCTGGAAGGAATTAAACTTAGCCTCAAATTTTTTAGGGCTTAAACTTACCTTGTAGATGCACTCGACCTGGTCCATGAACTTGCGCTCAAACATGATGGAGTGCATGACGCCGATGGCGCCCGAGTCCGAGCTGTGGAAGGCCCACACGTAGATGCAGGCCCGAGGGTCGTCTGCCGGCTCCACGTACGTCAGATACATCAGAGGGGACTGGCTTTCGGGCGGATATGCCAGATGGAACACCTGCAAGTCCTCCAGGTCGTACAGGAACATCCTGCCGTCGTCGAGGCCGACCACCAGGGTGAGTGACTGGGGAATTGCGAGCACGGCAGTGACCAGAGTGGCGCCCTCTAGCACCTCCAGCTGGATCCCGAAGTAGATCCCCTCCTTCTTGCTCTGCTGGTGGTGCTCCGAGATCTCACCGGCGTCCAGATTCGCGTACACGATGTGGCACTCGGCCACCTTGAGGTTCTCGCGAGACGACAGAGTCCCCTTTAGGACCTGCTTGCTTCGCTTCAGACACAGGTCTAGCAAAATCACCTTGCCCTGCTCCGTTCCGACCGCGAGACAGCCGTCGAAGAGTTGCAGGATCGTGCGAGGGGACTTTGGGATGAAGCAGCAGGACGTCACTTTGTCCACGAGGTCGATGGCTCCGATGATGGTGGAGCCGTGAGTCGACACCAGACAGATCTTCCCGCCGGCTGGACTCAGCTGGAGTCCCACAGCCAGGATACTCGACTGGATTCCCGGGACCAGCACCTCGGCCACGCACGAGACGTACGAGTCCTTGCTCCTGAAATGACGCAGATTACACGACAAGCTCGTCGGGATCGCGGGACTTACTCAAACGACCGGTCAAAGTCGAACACGGCGATCTTCTCTCCGGAGCTCTGCGAGACAATCTCGAGGTACGGTCCGTTGGCGAGCCATCCGAGCTTCCCGTTGCCGAATATCCGGCCGATAATGTCGGGTTCTGGGGAACAGGGAGTGATTATGGGCGATTACGAGTTTGTTTATGTTTTACCTTCATTCGCTTCCTCCTCCCCGAAGCCGCGCACCAAAGTCGTCAAATTGGTGGATTTACGCAGTATCAGCTGCGCATCGTCCGGCCACATGTTTGCAGACGTGAATTGCGACTTTACTTCACTCTGATCATTCGCTAGGTAACGTGGTTGAATTTAATTTTACAATAATTACGAGAACGAAAACAAATCTGCGCGTGGATTGAATAGTCTTCGTCGCTTCTTGCTCGCATCAGAAGCGCTTCTCGGGAAGGGCGCGAAAAATTTCAAACTCAGCGTAAAACCGTTGATATCAGTCCGCGTGGTTTTGGATTTTTCGGAGGGTCTCTTTTACCTCATTCGTTCATAGCTTTCACAGAGATTTTTGAGACTAAGTTAATTGGAAATCAACTGAATAATTTTCAATAGTTTCCCAAAAAAATTTTTAGCTGATGTCGAAAAATCTGGATCTGGTGTTTCGGGAAATCGAGGTTTGGGAGACACCTGACAGAGTCAAAATTGAGGAATATGGCTTCTGGAGCTTCAGAGGAGCCAGAGGATACAATAGGACTCCAGAGAAGCAAATAATTTTTGTATCGAGTTCCAATTTTTTTCCTGCCATTTTCGGACTTTCTGATACTTGAAGGTCGCAAACTCCAAGTAATGTCCCAATCTTCCCAATTTCTTATAATTACGATAAATTTCAAGGACGATGGTATAAAATACTCCGTGATAGCAAGTACCATAAGGCTAGGGCTAAGCCTCAAAGTTGATGAACGAGGGGTGCCTTATAATTATTGCCACTACTGTATGATTAGAGAAGGTCCCTGACTTAAGAAGTCTATGTATTTTTGGATGGCAAAAAACGTCCCTGTTTTCCCAAAAATTACAAAAAATATCCAGAAGTCAAAAGCAACCCATTGAAAGTCAGCAAAGTACAAAATATAAACATTTTAATAATTTACGCAAGCACTTAGGAACCTACAAGCTATTCACAAACACACTTAAGCCTTATAGTCACACGAGAGTCGAGAGCTCGTGCGGAGAGTTGGTCGCTGCAACGCTGCTTAGGTCTAGGGTGGGGGCGTGTCCCATGCCGGGGCTCACGCTCCCACTGGCGTCCCGACTGGGAAGCGGAGGAACGCCCCCTACTTTGGGCGTGGGAGGCGTGGCGGTCCGCATCCCGTACGGAAGGTACGCCGAGTGGTTAAAACTAATGTGAGAATGGTTCCCGGACATCTGGGTCACGGGAGTTAGCTGAGTGACGGGGGTCGTGCGGACCAGGTGCGTGCCGTTCAGATGGTTCATCGTGCTATTCGCCATCGAGTGGTTGTGCTGTCCCGCGTGGTTCATCGTTGTATTGGCGCTCGTAGCGTACCCGTGAGCCGTCCCGTTGTGATTCATGAAGGGCGTGGGTGGCGAAATTGCACTGATGTTCATCGGCATCGCCATTTGCCGCACACTTATCGTCTTCTCCTTCTGCCACACGAAGACGTTGTGGACCATGGCGCCGCCACAGAAGAGGATCCCTATCCCGATGAGGATGCTGGTCACAATGGCGGGTGTCGAGTGGAACTGCGTGAAGGTGTACAGAATGATCCCTGCGAGAGATATAGGGTGAGACAAGTGTGTGGTGCGGAATACTAAAAAGTACCTGTCAAGAATATGGGAATGGACATGAAGAATCCACCTACGGCACAGACGCGGCTCACGCTCGACTTCTGGAGGTACTTGTTGCCTCTGCAAGAGAAGATTTAGCTCAATTATCGCTTCCAATCATGCAAATGAGGCTAAGCGCGACTTCGACACTTTCCCGAGGCTTGTCATCGCCAGCAAAACATGAGTACTAATGTGTTCCGTTTGAACGAAGCCATTGAGGGCGTTGAGGGGTTTCTGTTTGCCAGTCCGGACGTCAAAAGGTCGTCTGTCGGCGTCAAAAATCATATAAGCACGCATACGAGGTTAGATCAGACATTATCTTAGCTCTTCTTCGAAAAATTTGAGGAGTTTTACCATCTTGGATTTTGAAAAGGGCAGCCATCTTGGATTTTGAAAAGGGCAGCCATCTTGGATTTTATTTTTTCAAGATAAAAAAAACAACCACGATTAAAAAGTGTGGATGGACCATCTTAAATCATTGGGAAAATTAAGTTAATTTTTGGAAATTGAGTTAAAAGAATTTATATTTTTCAAGCTGACTTTGACAGTTTCCATTTGGTTTAGCATGACATGTTGAGTAATACTAAAATTTTATTGTCTTGGATTTTAAAATAAATTGAATTAAAGTAAAAAATTTAGGGGTCAACTCTTGTGAAACCTATCTGACCCTATCATAGCTTTTTGGTGACTTTGATCCCAAAACTTTGTATAAGCCAATTGTAGATGGTCAAATGGCGGCGATTGGCGGCTCTGTTGGCGGCCTACAGGCTCTTGTTAACGTCACATGGGTCGACCCCGGCAAGTGCTGTCAAAATCGAGTATCTCTGCAGTCCATAAATTTTAGAAAACACCCAAAAGTTAAGCTTTAAAAACTGAACCATCCCTCAACTAAGACCGTTAGAACCAGAAAACCGTTACGGAATGTCAAACAAGGTCAAGGAAATCAAGAGCATTACAAAGAAGCGTCTTGAACTCCTGTCAACTCAATGTGACGCTCCAGCGGTCTCTATGGCATCGAGTTTCTCGTAGAACATTCAGGTTGCCGTCCCTTTAATTCGTGCTTTACATAATTACGGCCGTGTGCACCTTGCAAATGTCTCTTTTGATATGCATGAGTGGTTAGGACGGTGTATGTTAGAACACTTTATAGGGGAGAAGGCGAGGCACACTTACCTCGCAGTTATGACAGGTGGCGTTCGAACCAATTTGACGGCAAATAAGAATTGAATGGCGCAAACTAGGAGACAGCAGAGGTTGAGCGAAAGCGACAGGGCGCACAAGGCTAGCGTGACGTCATACACGATGGCGTAGTCTTCGGGAGCCGTCGGGAAGGGTGGCGGGGGCGGGTCTCTTCCTCCCGGAGATATCTTCAGCAGGAATATCAGGGAGAGCAGCGCCAGCAGGAGGGACACTGAAAAGGAAGGATATTTTGTGGTTTTGCATTTTTATGAGACTTGGAACAGAAGCCATTTTCTCCTTTCTTCGGTATCGAGAATCAGCTTTTTTTAAAGTCATCAAAATACTTCTACATTTACGATTATTTTTTCCAACAAATTTCCTTTAAATTGTCTGAACAGAAAAAAACTGCCGCTAAGCCAAAAATGTGTTAACCCAAAAAGTATCCAGGAAGTCAACATTTTAATTTTGTAATTTTAAATTAAAATTTGTTTACCATTTTCCCCAATTTTATGAACTTAATCTCCTAAGAACATGGTTGGAAATAGGTCTAGTAAAAATCTAAGTCTATCTGAAGTCTCTCTCACCTAAACATAAAAGTCCAAGACTCGTGAGGGCTTCCCGAGCGCCCGCCCGTTCCTTGTTGTAGGCCAGGTTGCTGTGGGACGAGAACGAAGGCAGCGGCGTGGGGTAGAACTGCATCCGGGGCGGGCCCCCATTCATGAGCTTGGGCGTCATGGGGGGATGCGAGGAGAGGACCGAGGCGCTGAGTGGCTGGGCGGACCGGTTCATGCTCCGGGGAGGTCTCAGGCTCTGGACACTCATGTTGGGACCTCCGTTAGCTGTGCCCCCCGGAATGCTGTGCTTCAGCATGATCGTCTCTCGGATTCGTCTTGCCCTTCTTCTTCAAAGCGGGTTCCTCATCTCATCTCACCGGCCTTTTGTCCCCTCTCTCTATCTGTCTCACCGTGACCGATTGCGCACTCCGGCTCACCTGTTGATTTTTGCGCCAAGAATGTTTGCAGAAAACTATAACGTCGAACCGGTTTCGGTCAATTAAGAGCCTCTCAGCTTGGGACTGCTTTCACCGAGAATACCTCCTCATGTTGCCCGCTTCTCGCAGTCGTATATTTCATGCAAACCGAAATATTAATTCATCACTTGGCAGAGTATTTAAGCCTCGATCGCGCGCATAAGCAGAGGGCAATAAATAATCTCGCTATTCATTCAAGCTTTGCATTCGTTGAGAGACGCGTCTTTCCGCTGCGAGGCGATAGGCTGCACTCCGTCGATGTCGATGTCGCTGCGTGCCAGACCAGCTTCTTTTTATCTAGAATGGAATAAATTGAGAGTGTTGGTAAATAATGTAAGTGAGGAAAGGTACACAGCCGATGCCGTGCCGGTTTTTTAATTTATTCATTCTCGAGAGCGCTTTTATTTTTGTTTGCCCCGCGTGTTTTTATCATCGTCGGAATTCTCGCCGCTATTATCGGTGCCTGTGACAATATTGCAGCACTTCGGACGCTTTCTGAGGTAACACAAAAGCCACAACAATGGGGCAACGGCCTGATTAGCGATTCGAGGTGATTTTAATTGGCGCGCTTTTTGTGGCCTCTTCTGATAACCGTTATTTTCGTCGTCTTTTGAGTGAATTCTGACTGAATATTTGATATAGACGAGGGAAATGTGCTCTTTTGGACATGAATGCAATTTTTACAAGTCCTCTCATAGGAGTTGGTATTGTACTTAGTAAATTGATAAGCCCATTTCCAGCCAAGGGTCGGATTTCCGACCATAAACTTTGGAAATATTTTCTGACATAACGGTAATAGAAAGAAAGCTAATTATTTTTTTGTCTAAATATTTCATCTTTTGTCTTTATCTCATAGAAGAAAATTTTCCTCCCGAGGCTCTTAAAAGTAGCTTCTAAGACTCTTGAAAAATTTTCGAAAATATTTTTTTTAAATTCCCCAACATTTCGTCTTTCTCAATTTTTGTTTGAGATTTTAATGACTCCAAAGGTAATAGTAAAACATCACGGGGAAAATTAGGTTCTTCCCAAATTAGGCTTTTCAAAGGCTTAAACTGGGCTTCTAGGTATGAGATATATTTTTTGACCTCAAATTTTTCATGCGGGCACATAAAAGAGCTAAAATTCACAAATGAGCAAAATCGAACGAGTGGATCTATGTCCGGCCTGAAATGGGTTAGGTTGAAAAAAATTTTCCCTTACAAATCTCAGGGAAATAATTTCCTTCTTTATGCATATTCTAGATTTCATATCAGAGATGTTGGACCAGTGGAAGCTACATTAAATAAATGTCGAATCCCCAAGCCAAGTTCTTGAACTAAGGACTTTCCTTGTCCATTTTTAAAATGATTTTGGGGGAAAAAGTGCCAATCAATCAATGAAAGGGCCACATTTACGTTGTTTTTGATATTAAAACTCTTTTAGGTCATTCAATTTTGATAAGAAACCAAGCCAAGTCTCCATAGCTTCTTATTTTGCCTGAAAAAACACAAGTCTCCTAATTTCAAAGCCATCATAAACTTAAACTGTCGAAGTTGAAGACCCCTTCGGCCATCTCTCGTTCCCACAGTACTTTTAGAAGCCCATTTCACGCCAATCCAGCCCGATTTTCTCGGCTCATAAAGCTTGTAGATCAAACAGACGCCAGTTGCCTTGATGGCTTGATCACTCGCGCAACGACTGGATCAATCAAACTCTGTTGAGTCATGCTTTAACGTCCCTTTGTTAATTGGTCCGCACATGTTGAAAATACTCGAGCGATCTGATCACAAAAAATATGTAGATACTGCAATTAACCGCACTGTGCCCGGCATGCGTAGCCAAAACAAAACCCACTCTCGAGCTCGTTTTTTGCGCGCGAGTTTAAGAAACTTTTACTCCATAGAGGAAACCACTCTCGCAGCTCTCGAGTGCCGAGACACAATCAAAGCGTGTTAGCAAGAAAAATGATATTTTGTAACTCTTTGTACTCTTGTCCGTCGCACTCCAAATTGAAATAAATCGTTTCTCCAGTCCCTCGAACCAATCGTGGTCTGCAAGCGCTACTGCTTGAGCACTTTCGGGGTGATCAAATCACGTTTCTGGTTTTATTTTACATTCCGCTCAAACTCTTTCATGTCTCGAATATTGTAAACAGAGCCGAGTGCCACTGACACTAATGTCACCACTCGTGCATGCGTTTACAGACTGTCGAGAGAAAAAAATTCCAAAAATTCACACAATATTAAGTCCTTGGAAAAGCAAGTCAAATTAATGGACATCATAATGATGATAATTGCCATTCAAAATACCCAAAGGCTTACTCGCTATGAGATTTGAATACATTACATCTCGGGCAGGGCCGGAACTCGCGGCTGGGTCTCTCTGCCACGCGTCTTGGCCGCGTAAAGTAAACCTTCTATCAGAAGAATATCCACAGCCTACTCCGTGTTCACATTGGAAAGTCCAATCTTAAAGGATAAGGACTTTTTGACAAGGCCTGAAAATAATTTCTGGAAGTGACCTTATTAGAAGTTAGAAAATGGGGGTCACCCTAGCCTAAAATTTTATTTTAAAGACTAAAAGCAGTTTTTATAAATTTTATTTGCTTTTTTGATAGTCAAAGAGACGACAATTCTGACAAGCCCTCACTTTTGAAATTTATTCCTGAAATTCAAAATTAAAAGGCTACTTCTTGGAAATAGCTCTTTTGGATATTTATCGAGAATTATATTTTACTATTGACCGTAACCATACTTCTAGAGGAATATCAGAAAAAACCTATTTTCAAAAAGTGAACTTCTGAAAGTTGAGGAATTTTTAGAACTGTCAAAATTTTGACTGTCAAAAAAGCAAAATATTTTAAGATTATTTCTAGTCTTAAGGTGACCCCTCGTTTTCTAACTTCCCTCTGGTACCGATGAGGTCACAAGAGCTATTTCCAGGCCTTTCCAAAAAAGCATTTCCAATCGAAAGTTCTGTGAGTGTAGACGAATTAGGGTGCTGATATTACTCTAGAAGATATACTTTACAGTCTCGGCCCGCCCCCGTCTCTGACTTCAATCCGAATGTTATTCACAACTCGAGTGCCGCTTCCATATTTCGATTTACATGGGCCTCTTTATCTTGATGAGCTTATAAGTATATGGAAGCTCATAAATTATGCTCGAAGTCGAAGCGAACTCTCGGGTAACGGGGTCTATTACCCACCTGCCTGGACAATATTCAATTTTCCGGGGAATTAGCTGCGGCTTCTCAGAACTGCGCCACCGGTTCCCATGTTTTTGCAAGGCGGTGAGAATATTTTTCGAAAGTCACGACCGTCATCACGACATAATTAAAATCCATGAAATTTCGCAATTTCAAATGCACCCCAGCAAAGACGGGAGTATGTAAAATTTCGCTCAACAAGACGATGCAATTGCAATAAAGCTGTCGAATTGAGGGAACTCGGTAATTACGAGCCATTATCGCACAGTTACATCGCGAACATCCGTGCTAAGAGATAGAAACTGCTACCGGAGACGTGAAAAATTAGTTCAAGTTTATTATATTCTTCATTAAAATTGTTGTTAGCTCTAGGTGTACGATAATAATATGGCAAGTCTGTGAGAACACCATCTGCACATTAATGAAGCTCGCTGCTCAGATCATGAACTCGCACGGAGCCAATTTGCAATGGAGATATGGTTTTTGAGACGATAGTTACTGTTTTCAAGCTTTGCTTTTCTAGCGAATTTCGAGAGACGTTGTGGCTAACTAAATAAATTTTTATAGTACTCGGAGGTCAAAACTTTGAAGTCAAAGGATGACTCTTGAAATAGAAAATAATTTTATGGGCATTTTTTTGATACCGAATTTCCTAAAATCAATACCTTTTTCAAATTCTTTTCAGTAAAAATGTGCAAAAACACTTTGGGCTCGACCGATTTCAAAAAACTTAAGTCAAAAATGCAAAAAAATTTTTTCAAAATTTCTGGGAACTATTTAAATGCTTCTAGAAGACCACAAGACTGCTAGTCTACAAAAAGTATCATGATTAGAGCTACCCTTTGGCCTAACCCCGCCAAAAATCAAAGCTGTTGAAAAATTCTCATGTTAGTCCGATTCCCTTGGGAGCCTATGAACAGCTTGAACGACGGACAAAATTTAATAGGTCCAAGAACCTGCCATAAACATCTAGTTAAGAGCCACTAAGCACGATCATTATTCAGTTAGCACACAAAAAGCCCGTAATAGCCCGAATTTGCCTTCCAAATGAATTTGGAGGAATTTGCAAACACAAAAACGACCATTTGGCACTCAAGTAGATCGGATCTTCCCTGCCTGCTTCAATTGAAACACAATAGCGCATGTTATTTCTGCCTCGAACTAAACAATGTGTCTCTGGTGTAATTAATGTCAGCTTATGCGAGAAACACACATCTTCCGACGTTCAATGACTCGAACTGCGACTTGAACAAGGAAAACAAACATACTGGGATCGAATTTCTGGCCCCGATGAGAGGCTTCCGAGGCGGTTACGGGGTTCGTTGATCGGAACGACCCACTTACGGGAGGCATTCCTACAATGTCCGCGTTCCGCTATCCTACATTCTGTCTCCCATGTGATTAACTTACAACTCTTTCTCTGAAATGCCTTGAGATCGTGAATGATGAGGGAAAAAAGAAGCCACAATCACACGAACGTGACTCTGGTTATTTCAATAATCTCGCTGGTCGTCTGTGATTGCGATGGATGGTCGATTATGTCGGATTGTAGAGGACGCTCGATGAGCAAATAGAGACTCGATTGTTTATATGAGCTGTCTCGGGGCACTTGAGAGCTCAAAGACCGCGGAAAGCCTTGACAATATTCTTTTCATCTTCATTCGATTGAGAAAATAGAGGTTGATATTTTTTCACTTCGTTCCTTAACTTAAGACCATCTATTTTTCCCCCCTTTAAGGGCCTCTAGCTCCGTCCCAGTAAGAGATAGGAGTCACATATGATTTGCTAGATTTTACTTAAATTATAACTTACTAAAATAAAAAAACCAAATACTTTCACTACATGCAAAAGACCGCAGCTCTCCAGCAGATGACTCAGACGGACAGACAGACGGACAAATCGAAAACTGTAGAGGAAAAATGGAAAGGAGGAAGAGGATTCCTTCGGAAGAATAGATTAACCCTGAAGGCCTCAATCAGCCGAGTAACATCCGTGCCTCAATCTGCGAGCTTCCCAAGAAATAATTTGAGAAACGGTTAGCTTGAATTGCATAATTACGGCTAACCGTTGGCGTTCTCGGGCTAGCGATAGAAAAGAAAACAATACAAGGAAGCCAGAGACGGACCTCAGTGCCTACTCGATGAGCTCGACTGAAGACAAGCTCCGTCTCTGCCCCGGAGATGGTCGTCTCACATGGGCTTCTGTGAATCCGAGGCAGTTTGTTTATGTTCCCCCGTCGGATTGTTCGTTCAAGCTTCATTGACTGCATTGTGTTCTTAATATAGAATCAAATGGCACACATGAGTCGTGGAAGGTGCATCGGAAACTGGTTTCTCAAAGTTCACTTTCGTGACTGCATTTTGCCTACGTTGTTTTGCGCGCTCTTTTTTGCCTCTTGCCATTCTCCTCCTGCGCGATGGGCCATGTTGAAACCCGAGCAACAATGTTTTGGCGCGCGGGAAGTGCATTCGAAAAATTCCTCCAAACACATAAAAATTCCTCACGGAGATGCATTAAGTACCTCATTCTTCCTCGCTGCCCACATAAATCACCAAATCGTTTTGTTGTTCCCTCAAATATGTGGTCAGATTAGACTTTTACAGGCCCCATTGTTCCCGCTAATGACCGTAAATGTAATGGATTTGTCTTATGTTCGATATTTTTATGTCCAACATGATTTAGACTCGCTTTAAATGGAACTGCTATCTCGTGAGCGTTCCACGTATTTATTTACTTAGGATGCACCTGCCTATGATGCAATCTGTGATAACAAGCTGAAATACGGCTGGCATTCAAATCGATCTACGTCCAGGTGCCGCAAAAAGCATTAAGTTAAGTAAGTACTAAGTAGCAGATGAAGTTAAGATCCGCTTTGAGGGCAGGAACGGAGCTCGAGGACAGGGGCGTTCACGGGATTTTTAAGGGGGGAGCAAAATTTGGCAGCAGGTTCTGACACGGAATTTTGAGGATTTTTCATGGACAAACAAAAGGGTTTTTTTTGGTTTAATGGGTCGAAAGGAAAATTGTATTTTGAAGGATTTTTATTCAATTTTTTTCGGTTCAAGCATGGAGAAGGTCATGACTTTGGGAGGAGAGATTACTAAAAATTGTTTTTTTTAAATGACGTTATTTTTATTGTTTAAAAATTAGAAAATTTCTTTTAAATAGATTAAGATTAGGGGGAGGGGCAAATGGTCACGAAGATTCCTTAGAACCTATTGTGGCCTACAAAATCTATCTTCAAAAATAATCGTTCTCTTTCTAAGGAGAGTTTTGATTTTTATTTAATTTTCCTTCGGAAGAGAGCTAGAAGGAGTTTACCCCACTCCACCCTCTTCCATTCTTTCCTATTTACGCCCATGTCCAACATGATTCTCTTTGTAGCAACCACCCCTGACCCATCGTTCTACAAAAACATGTGTTTCCTGTGACATTTACCGAATTGTAACCTTATGCCGACTGCGAAAGTGAACATGAAACATGAATTGAACTCGAAAAGAAAACACCAAAGCTTCCTGCTGACACGAAACGTCGTTTTTTGCGGCTTTCGAGAAGTAGAACACTTTTTGCTGCGGTTTTTTGGGAAATCGCAGCCTTGAAACGGCTCAGTGTCGTAACTTAAGCCGAAATTAGCGCGATTTGACCCGCCTCGGATCGCTTTTCACTCCGCGGCTCCCACGAAAATCTCAAATTTCGTCACTCCATTGTTTCACCTTCCTAAATTAATTGTCGACAATAGAATTACACCAATTTATCATCACGCCACGTCTCTCTTAATTGGATTACAATAAAGTGGACGCATGTAAGTAAAGCATTAGAAATGTTCCTGGTCTCTCTCTCTGTCGCCTTTTTTCGGCAAGAGCGGGACCGAGCGTGAGAAACATAATGCACATTGCACCCCGAACTAATGGTTTCGAGGAACCGACCTGCACCCCAAGGATGTTTCTCTTTGTACAGCGGGACTATCGGGACAGACACGGTCGTCTCTCTCTCTGTGGAAACAGGTATTTCAACTATTTACAACCGTCATCATCATTATGCTGTGTGTATTATTTTCTTTCATCCCGTCTCTTCCTCCTGTTTGGGTCTCTGACTTTGACTGAGGCTCTGCCATCTTGCGCGTCCACGTCCATTTAATACGTTACAATAATATCTCGAAAGAATGTGCAAAACCTGATTTTCTATACCTTCGCCTTGTAAACATACAGTCTCTCTCTCTCGCAACTCGCCGGACCAGCTAGAATCGCGCACATAAAAGCGAATAAAAGCCCAAGAGAGCTATTTGCTTAGGAATGTAGCTAGCTGTTCTTCAGAGTTGAATTAACTCGCGATTTGCATGCGAACTCGCTGATCTGCTATCTCCGAGAAGAGGCTCCCGAATTCGAGGCGATCGGGGAAACCGGCTAGACTCTGACTTTGACTTACACTTCGATGGTCATTTTGTTGCAAATCATCCAGAGTTTCCGTTGAAGGCGCGTCGCTGTTTGTTTAAATTATGTAGCCTCGAGAATTCCAATTAATTTGTTTGGCATCAGAATCAGTTTTATTACACACTTTTGACTCTTCTTTGGGATCCCGCTTCTCGTTCCTTTTACGGCACTTTTTACGATTGATTTATTCTTCCACTTTTAATATTTCGTTAATAACTCCGATCCTCTCCCGTTCACCCTTCCTCTTTCTTCACTTTGTAAGCTCTTTATTCATCTATCACTACGCAACATCTACGGGTCTAGAATTCCTTAATCCTTGAGTGTCATGTGAGAAAACACGGTTTATATGGAGAAGACCATCAAGAGGAATAATAATACAGATATTCTTGCAAGCACTTTCATAAATGAGGGAAAAAATATTGGAAATAATAGGAAGCTTGGGCGCCTGCAACCCACCTCGATCGAGACACGAACGCGAATGAGGAACAGGCAACAGAAAAGAACGGCAGAGTCGGCGTATCGTGGTGTTGGTGAATGGCCCAGTGACGTAACCTGGGGGTGGGTTTTCACAATGACATGTTTATTTCTCGCAATAATTTTTTACAATCGAAAACATTCATTGAAGTTTTGACCTTTTTGGGGTCCGTCGCTGGCATAAGGTAACTCACGAGCGTTCATTTGAATGGCGCGAAATTCATTCATTCCGAGCTCTTCTGGTTCAGGAACGACCTGACAGCCTCCGTGAAGTCCTCAACCTCGAAGCCTCTCTTCACTTTCCTCCGACTTCTGAAGGGCCCGAGTTCTTCTTCCTCCTCCTCGGAAATGTCGTACTCCAGACTCTCACACTTTTTCCCGCAATTCCGGTCAAACTGGCTGAAGATTGCGTGGATGAGGCTCTCGATGTCCTGGGACGACTGCAGGTCCTTCCGAGACTGAAGGAGGGTGTAGAAAGTCCGGAACAGACACTCCTCGCAGTGATTCTGGTCGTCAGTTGCCTCGGAGCTGGAGCAGAAACACGACTGAAGGCCCTTATCCTCACGACTCGTTGGTTTCAGAAGGTCCTGTTGCTTGAGTTTGACCTTCTGAGCCTTCTTAACTCCCACTGGGCTGTGGGCCTTGTCCTGGACCCTCAGATCTTCCTTCTTCAGCACGACTATCCGGTAAAAGAGCCGGTTGAGCTGCTCCATGAGAGATTCCATCTCCATCTCCCGTCCAAAGTGGGTCTGAATGCTCACGTGGTCCATCAATTTGGGCAGTTCTGGGACCGGTTTGGACAAAGGAGCCGCACAGTCGTTGATGTAGGTCGCCAGGAGGGTCTCACAGTGCTGGTTCTTGAGGACCTTGTTCGGGGAGGACCTCTGGTCGTGAAACCAGGGCTCACTGAAACACCAACGTCAGATTGCGCCACCGAAAACTATGCTCACCTGGCCACAACGTCCGCTAAGCAAACAAGAATGCCGAAAAAAATTAGTTCTTGCATGTCCGTCACTCAACGCCGAAGCCTTTGACACCGATGGAAAAAAAAGTGTTTGGAGAAGAGAACCACTTGTTGCTCATCGGCGCTTCGCACTCGAACTGAACAGCAGAATCACAACATTGTCTTCTCCAAAGCGGGCAACTTGACGCCTCTGAAGCTCGGCATCAAATTCGCGCAGAGTCATTACTGGCACAGGTCGGGTCGCACTCGCGAGTCACCTTGGAAGGGCTAATTGACAAAACTACGGTGTTCCTTCCACTGCAGTGTTTTCACACCTCCCCCCTTTGTTATTCAGTAATTTCGTGTCGTTCCTCGTTACCACGGAAGTTGCGAAGTGAAAGTGCAAGTTTAGGTCACGTGGAAAATTCTAACGCCCTTCGCTATGCAAATTGCCTACAGTGGTCTCTCGCTAGTTGGTTTTCACTAAATGGCTTTAAGATAAGAAAGTTTTGAACTATGTACTCTTAAAACAAATTTTAAATGAATGGAAAATTTTTTAGATCTAAAAAAATTTTTCAAGTCCTTAAGTCAAACCTGGAAAATGTTTTTGCAAAAGTTTGAAGGTTATTATGATATTTAATAATGTCTTTGAAGTCCAAAAAAAATTTAAAAATCTAAATTTAGGAAAATTTTCACCTTTGAAATTTTTTTAAAAATATTCAGGCCCTTGAAAATATTAGGAACTCTTGAAAAATTTAAGCCTTAGAAAATCTTTGAACTATGGAAAATATTTAAGCTAGGAGAATATAAATTGCCTGTAGATTCTTAAGTACAATTTTAGAATAATTATCTTAAATTATTCTTAAATATTAAAACTCTTAAGCCCGTTCAAATGGAAGATTTTTAAATTCTAGAAAACCTGACGAAAGCCGAAAAAGTCCTGACTCCTTGAATGCCCTAGAAAAAACAAAAAAGAGGACTCACTGCACCCCAATAACCTACCGCAACCATGCCCCATAAAAGCTTCAAGGATTCACAAGTTGCCGGCATTAGATTGCCATCGTCACTACATGAAATATATGAGCAGTCATCGCAGACAGCGGCGAAAGTTTTCTCTGCGAGCGCACATGTTGTCTGTATTCCAATGTGGTTATTGATTTTGGATCAAATTTTCCCATTGAACTCTATTATAATACAGCGGGTACCGCGATTTCCATAGTTTGCTCACTTTGCCACACCTCCAACCCTTCAGTGGGCTGCTGTTTCGCGGAAAAAGGACACAGCTTGGCAACCACTGCTGCTACTTTCGAAAAAAAACATGCAAAACACGGCTGGGGCAGGCTGTGAGTTCAGTACGAAGATGGCACGGTGATGGTGCGATCGTGTTTCGCGCTCTGTGCCATTTATTTTCCAAATTTTTCGTGTTTTCGGCCAAAATGGGTGAGCAGGAGGCCATCGACAACGAGTTCGAGCCGATAGTGTGGCGGGAGTTTGACGGGTTGCGTGTTCAGGACTTGTCTCCGTCCAAGATCCAGGAGGCTCTGAGTCTCATCAGGACTATTTCACTGCCCAAGAACCCCATTTGGATAAGTATGGGGATTCAGAGTGACGAGGCCGTGATCGAAGAGTACTGCGGGAGGATGGTTCAGGTATGGAGCTTGTGGGTCTCAGGAGGCTTTTTCAAGATTTTTCTCAAGTCAAAAAATCCCTTTTTTGAGTTTCGATTTTTTAAGACAAAACTGGCATTTTTCGTACATTTTTCAAAGACATTTAGAGTCAAATAATGACTGAAGTAAAATTTAGACTCAAATACAGAATTAAAATGTTCGTTCTTTTGGATTTTTTTCGTCTGATTCTCTTTTGCTAAAATCTTTTTTTTATTGAAGAAATGTTTTCCACAGTTCGTGATTCCTGACCCTAAGCCTTCTGAAAGTAAGCCTTTTTCGAAAATTTTTTGAAAATTAGTCGGCTTTCGAAAGCCAAAATTTCACAAAAATGACCAAAATCATATAAAAAATTTCCCGGGAATAAATGAGTCAAATCAGGATTATTGGGCTCCTTTCCAGGTCATGAAAGACTGCTGCTCGATAGCCATAGTCTGCATCGAGACCGGGAGGCTCATGGCAGTGGCGGTGTGCAAAGTCATGAGTCTCAACGACTTCGATTGGATGCTCTGGAAAATCCTGCCCACCACCTCCGCCCAGCTCGAGCGCACCTTCACGATCCAGTACGACATCATCAAGACTTCCGAGCTCAGCAAGGGCATCTGCTTCCACGTCTTCGACATCATCGTGGCGGACGAGTTGCGTGAGCAATTTCCCGACCAGTGCTTCGAAGTAACGCTGCTCCAGCAGGCATACACAACTGCCGCCAGCCTGAAGACCCACATCCTTAGCTATACGTGTTTCAGGCAAATCGAATCGGAGCACGCCAGGAACTCATGCATGCAAGTAAGCGCTTGATTGAAATCCAATTTATTGCATTTCTGATGTCTCGACGTTTTCGATCGCGCAGCTCTGCAAGGAAATCCAGTACGTCGAGTACATGGATAGCTTCGGGAACAAAATATTTCGGAACATCGAGCATGAGACCTCCGCCTACCTCTTCGAGAGAACCGTGGCCCCGGTGGTGGGGAAGAAGAACAAGAAGTAGCCCGGCGATTCATCACGTGCGCGTCAGTTTTCGTTCCGAGCTGCTCAATGGCGGCACGTATTACGTCTTCTGTTACCGAACTCGGCCTCCAGCAGCACCATAAAATGCCAGAGCTGTTGCTGAAGCTCACACTGGCTCTCGAGGAAGCGTCATGAAAGTTTCTTTGGTGATTTTTGGAGTTTTTCTGGCCTCTTCTTGGGTCCAAGCGGAAGTTAAGGAGGAGAAGCCCCCTCTGAAGCCCCAGATTCGAGACAAGCGGAAGTCCAACGTGTACCTGGAGATCGACCTCAACGAAGACGGGTGAGATTTTTCACAATTTTCCAGAGAAAAACGAACGAGCTTTTCCAGGAAACACGGAGATGGACCCAAAATCATCACCATCAAGGAGCACCAGATCGCCCACCTGCTTCGAGACTTGAGGAGCATCTGTGAGAAAGTCTCGTCTTTGGGGCCTCATCCGAGTCACCTGGTGGAAGCTCCACAGCGTCACAAGACTCACGAGTCCCACCAGCACGGCCACTCCTTCCCGATGGAGCACCGCTCGGACGCCTTCGTGAACGACGACGAGAACTCCTACCCCCAGGACTTTGCTCATCCCCCCAAATCTCCCCGGATGCCCCCCTTCCGACCCTCTTTCGATGACTACAAGTCCGATTCCTCCGCGCCCCAAGGCCAGCTGAAGCTCCTGAACCTGCTCAAGAGAGATGGATTCGTGTGCTCCAGCTTCCCCGGGTCCTGCCACAGAGCTTCCCATGATGAGGATTTTGTGGCCCTCCAGAAACGACAAGGCAAGTCCAGGAACGAGACTGCCAGATTTGATGACGAGATTTTCGCGGAAAAACAGGAACCCGAGAAGTTTTCGTTCGATCTACCCTCCATCGCTCCCAAGAAGGGGTCAAGTCCCAGCAAGAGAGAAGGCTCGTACGCTCCCGAGAACATCCAGAGCACAATTGAGCTACTGGAGAAGTATGAGTCCCGGTTCAAGGAGAAAAGGGACGCTAAGAAGGGGGAAAGCTCCATGCTGCACCCGATTTCCATCGAATTTCGTGGTCTGAAGCCAAAACTCCATAGGAGATGGATTCACAAGCCATAAAATTTATTGATTATTTTGTACAAAATTGACTTTAGTGAAGTAAGGAGTTATTGAAAATAGAAATTTTGGCTTCAAAAGCTAATGAAGAAAAATAAGGTAACGATGAAAACTTTCAGCATGAAGGAAAAAGTTTATGGAGAGGGATTCAATTTCTGTGAGTGTCTTTCAAAATTTAAGCACTCTACTTGATTAGAATTTCACATGGCGGAACTCTGTGAAGAAATATGGAAAAAGAAAAGCCTCTTACTTTCGTAAAATTTTTGCTATTCAGCACGGCTTGAAGGAGATGGATTCACGTATCATGGCATATGCGTCTTGTTGCATTAATTTTTAGGACTTCAGTGGAGTAAAGAACTGCTTGGTCCTTGATTTATCATTAAACCAAGATGTGGAAGAGAAAAGCTCCTTACACTCTCAAAAATTACACCGCGAGAACAAGACTCAAAGGAGATGGATCACACTCATGAAGCTTTTTTACAAAATAGACTTTAATGAAGTAAACAATTAAAACTGCAGCTTTTTGGGCTTCGAAGGTCCGTCGCTGCCATCCAGGAGCTTCCTCTTGAGACTGGGCCGTTCGTCCGCGAGCTTATCCTTGAAGTTTCCCGGCATCGGAAGCTTTTCTCCGGCAGTGGGATACGGCTTGTTCGCGAAGTAGGGCATTTTGAGGGCCTCCGAGGTCGTGCATCTCCCGAGAGGGTACATGCACAGCAGCTTTTCGAGCAGCAGAAGCAGGTCGTCCCCGGCTGCAGTGAAGATGTGCCTGAGAGGCGTCCCGGGGAACATCTTGAACTGGATGAAGTCAGGGAGGGCCTTCATATTGGGCCACGTCTCCTCGGTGGGGGTTCCCAGGGCCTAAAACTGTCACTTTAGATGATGTTATTGGTTTGAATGGCTCACCTGGAAGATCTTGGTGAGCTGGTCGAGGTCACTTTCGCCCGGCAGGAACGGAACTCGGAGCAGCAGCTCGGCCAGGATGCACCCGACGGCCCACATGTCGACCCCAGTGGCGTACTGGCGAGCTCCGAAGAGCAGTTCCGGGGCTCGGTACCACCGGGTCACGACCTGGTTTGTGTTGATTCGCGAAGGAGAGCCGAAAAACTTGGCGAGACCGAAGTCACCGATCTTCAGGACGCCACTCGAGTTCACCAGCAGGTTATTGGGCTTCAGATCGCGGTGCAGGATCCAGTTGAGATGGAGGTACTCGAGCCCCAGGATGGTCTGGACCATGTAAGCTTTGACGTTGGCCGGCGTGAGAACTATCTTGCTGTCCTTGATGATGATCTCGAGGTCCGTGTCCATGAAGTCGAAAACGAGGGAGACGTTCGACTTGTGTCCGAAGACGTCCAGGAGGCCGATCACATTGTCGTGTTGCAACTCGTGAAGAAGCTTGATTTCCCGCAGAGCCGTTCTGTTGATTCCGTCGGCGGCCTCCTCTCGGCTGCCGATTTTGATCTTTTTCACCGCCACTATCGCGTCTGTCTCGGTGTCTCGAGCCTTGTACACTGTGGCGAACTGACCCTCACCCAGGAAGTCTATCTTCTCGTACCTCGTGAGCCTAATATCCATCATTTTCGGCTGAGACAGGGAACAATCTTGCGAAATGGTTGCGAGGAAAACATAAACAAATCGTTTAAACGGCGTTCGTTTAAACGGCGAATTCAAAAAGCACGTCTTCACCGTCTCTGCCGTCAGTGTGTGAGGACGGAAGAGGTGCCGATTTGCTTCGAGAAGACCAATGAGTTTTGATAAAAATGGCAGAAAACAAAATTACAGTTCAAGTAAAAACCCCCAAAGATAAAAAGTCCATAGTGGTGTCGGAGGATGCAGAAGTAAAGGAGGTACGTGGAAAAGGTGGAAAGCAGTCGCGAAAAGCGTTAGTTTTCCTCGAATTAGGCGAGGAATTCGGGGCTTGTGTTCCCAAAAAACTGCACTTTCTCGAAACTGCGTCACGTAGGCGCTCGGAGCCTCCTATATTCTTCTATTGTGGCTAGCCAGTGGGTCCCTGGAGGGGCGTGGGTCCAGAAAGTGTCGAGAAAGCAGAAAAGTGAATAAATGACTCGTCACTTCTAGAAACTGCACGCTCCCGTATTCCCACAGACATACGCGCATGCACGGAAATTTCATAATTTTCAAGGCTTATTTCTTCTCTCTTGCAGTTCAAGGCGTTGGTAGCGGAGGCCTTCGAGTCCGAGCCGGAGCAGCTGTGTCTGATTTTCGCTGGCAAGATTCTGAAGGATGCAGACACGCTGAAGACCCACAACATCAAAGACGGCTTGACGGTCCACTTGGTGATCAAGGCGCCCCCGCGGGAGGAGCCGGAGCGCGTCAGACCGCCAGCCGACATATCAGCCACGCCCTTCGGACTGAACCAGCTCGGGGGTCTGGCTGGCCTCGAGTCCCTGGGCGTCGGCCCGGGCACCTTCATGGACATCCAGTCACGCATGCAGAGCGAGCTGATGGGCAACCCGGACCTCATGCGGACCGTTCTCGACAACCCGCTGGTGCAGCAGCTGATGAACAACCCCGAGACGATGCGGACGCTCATCACCTCGAATCCCCAGATGCAGGAGCTGATGCAGCGAAATCCGGAGATTTCCCACATGCTGAACAACCCAGAGCTCCTGCGTCAGACGATGGAGCTGGCACGCAACCCGGCGATGCTCCAGGAGCTCATGCGGTCTCATGATCGTGCCATTTCCAATCTGGAGAGCGTCCCCGGGGGCTACAACGCCCTCCAGCGCATTTACAGAGACATTCAGGAGCCCATCTTGAACGCCACCACAGAGTCCTCGCGGAATCTCTACAACGTGGGAAGCGGCGGCACGGGATCGGCGGAGAACCCGCAGCAGGGACGGGAGAACAGCGCGCCCCTCCCCAATCCGTGGGGCGGCACCCCGAACGACCGTGGACCCAACCTCAACACGCCCTCGATGCAGAGCTTGCTGCAGCAGATGTCGGACAATCCCAGCATGATGCAGAACATGATGAACGCCCCGTACACCCGCTCCATCATGGAGGCTATGGCCGCGGATCCCAACATGGCGACCAATGTAAGTTTGGAAGGAACTGGGGGATATTTTAAGCCCTTTTGTAATTATGGACCCGCGTTTTGTCTTCAAATCGCTGCTTAGTTTTCTTCTAAAAAAATAAAAGTGGGTTTTTGATTAACGAGGGAATATTTTAGAGTACTTGAAATTGAAATTTATTACGGTGAATAGTTTTCAATCAAAAACTGCCCTCTAAGTTCGATTACTCCAAAATTTCTTGAAGATTTTCCACTTAAAAAAGTAGTCAGGAGTGTATTAAAGCACTTAGAAAGTAATTACTTTTGATCTATTTTTCCTTTGAAAATTTTTTCTTTAGAGACTCGAAGGTGTAATTTATAATGAGTTGACCAAAGAATTTCAAAAATTCTAAGGCGTTTCAGAGTCAAGATAAATTCTTCTTGTAAATGAGCTTAAGGAGTCTCTCATCACCGCCCTATTTTCCCTTTCAGCTGATCAGCCAGAGCCCCCTGTTGGCCGGAAATCCGCAATTGCAGGAGCAGATGCGTACTATGATGCCCCAGTTCCTGCAACAGCTCCAGAATCCCGAGATGCAGACGATGATGACGAACCCACAGGCACTGAACGCCATTCTGCAGATCCAGCAGGGCATGGAACAGCTCCGCCAGGTGGCGCCGGGGCTCGTGGGAAGTCTAGGAGTCCCACCCCCGACTCCCTCAACGACGGCTCCCGCCAGCGAGGGTGCGCCTGCACCGACTCCGGCTGCTGGGGCAGGTAACAGCGCAATGTTCTCGGACTTTATGAGCCGGATGGTGTCGGGGATGACGCAGAATCAGAACAACCAGCCGCCGGAAGAGCGATATCGGTCGCAGTTGGAGCAGTTGGCAGCCATGGGCTTCGTCAACCGCGAAGCCAACCTCCAAGGTAAGAGGTCTGACTTGTTTCGGTTTTGAGAAAAACTAACGCCTCTTTTTAGCCCTCATCGCGACCTTCGGCGACATCAACGCGGCCGTCGAGCGACTGCTGGCGCTGGGACAGCTGTCCCTGAGTTAACAACTTTAAGCCACGCTCCCCGAAAACACGATTTTGTATGCAGAAAGAGAGAGATGAAATATATAGCTGTATGCGTGTCTGGAAAGCATCGATTAAAATCACTTGACCTCAAAGTTTTTCATCCAATTCACTTCAATCTCACATGTAGTGTTACAAAAATCAAGTTTCGTTATTCCTCCTCGACCTTAGGCCTTCAGTGGGTTCACATTAAAAGTAATATAGAAGAGTTGTCAATGTCCAGGAGTATGGAAAGCAATAAATGTAAAGAGGTGCTTTTTTCCTTCACATCAAAATATCCTAATAGCTTGTACGAGGTGCATGAGAGCCTCCTTCATCATGATTAATTCAACTTACTATGGAATGGGCTTTTTAATAAAAATACATACATATATTGTAATAAAATGTTTTGTAGGCTTGTAGAAGACCGATAAAGGAACCCCTTGTTTCTTTGAATTCCTTTCCTACAGCAGAAAATGATAAAATTTAAAGTAATTGTCCATAATTACACCACAATATGTATAAAAAGTAAAAAAAAATCAAAAGTGAAGTTGTTGTTTTTTTCTTTTGAAAATTAATAAATTTTTCCAGGGCCAAATCTGGTCTGAAGCAGCTCTAGATGTTAACTTTTGAGAACAGATTATTGTTGAGCACGAACAAAAGTACAGATGTACTTCCCAAATTCAAGCACCAAAAATCAAGAGTCTTCTGACTCTATGAGTCTTGAAAATACCAGATGGGAAAAGGATCACGAAAAACCTGAGAAACGAGGACCTATTCCAGGCCCATATTGAGACCTAGCAAACCCCAGAAATAGTCCACATTTCTTCGAAAATCTTGGACCAGACTCTTCGGTGATGACGTTAAGACTCACAAAAGGAGCCCTTTAGATACCCATGAAGTCCGAAAAGTGACCAAGGCCAAGGGAAATCAAGAAGTCAGCTGTCAGTGAAAGAAAAGTCGCTCTTAAACGAATACTTTTATTAAATTTTCTGTTGCAAAATTCTCTCTAAATACATTATCCATAAGTTACGAGATAAAATTCGATTAATATTGCGTCTATCGTGTGTCTGCTCTTAGTTACAATCCTTACGTCTAGTATTTAGGTAGGGATACTTCTGTTCATTCTCTGAAAACAGGGCTTAGTAACGTACTGATTGTGGAAGCTCACAAGTGCTTATACTCCTACTTGATATATGATAGAATTTTATTGAGATGGTAGGTATTTGAGTACATATTTGTTGCCGCAGGCCGCAGCCTTAAAACTAGCTCATGAAAACGGGAGAAAATCCAAGTGACAAACGGACTAGAACAACTGGTGTTGCGCTACTTGGGAACTACTACATTTTTGGACAACGACAGCAATTGCGGGTGTCGGGGATGTACGTGAAGCATGCAGGCGTGCAAAAAATGGGGTCCGGAGGGGCGTTACTGGGACACGGAATGGCGTAGACCGCAATGAGGTGACCGCTGGAGAGGTCAATGTCATAGAGAAGAGCGGAGGTTCGTGAGGCAGAGTAAACTTTGGCCGACGGCACTCCATCAATGTCGATCTACGGGAGGGAGAAAGGAGTGAGGAAGGCCGTCAGCTAAGAGGGGTGGGGGCAAACGGGGCAGTGCGTACTTCGTATCCTGAGATAGGGAGACGAGCTAGGGGCTTCCAGTGGACGATGAGCTGGCTCTCGCCGACGATGTGGACACAGACTACTTTGACGGGACTCGAGGGCGTTGCTTCGGGAAGCAGGGGGGAGGGACAAGCGGGGGCTAGGGGAGGCAGGACTTCCGGCTCGTCGGTTGGCAGGCCGGACTTTTCCTTCAGAAACTGGATTTTCTGCTTGAGGGATTGCAAAAGTTTGTCCTGCAAAGACGCAAAAGTTAGGTTTCGTCGAGGTTCCGAGGTCAGAGACTCACTTCTGGGCGTGATTTGACCCCGCCTGGTTCTTGGCACTCTAACTCGTCGCTCACGTGGACTCTATGATGCGGGCATTGCGTGTCGGGAGGTGCTTCTGCTGCTTCGCTGTCATCTGTTATGCAAGTTTCGGTGGTGGGTTCTTTAAATTCTACTGCTTCTGCGTTTACACCCATCGGGCGAATCGGTTCTTGGCCTGAAATGTTCTAGAGTTAGTCTCCTGGGGGCTTTGATTTGAGGTGGGAGGCGCGTTTGTGGCATTCACAGGAAATTTGGCGCTTTCGGGGAGCTTTCTGGTGGTGCAGAGGGCAACTACAAAGTGGGGTCAAACCTTCAGGGGGGTCGGAAGTCGAGGGTTCTTGCTTGATACAGACGGAACTTCTGTCCTCTTCTATGAGATTTGGGCTCTTTTGGGGGGAGCTTTGGGGTCTAGCGAGGGCCAAGGTTCCCGTCACTCCATGGGGTCCGTGCAAAAAGTGGGCGTGCAAGGCTCGGTCGTGGGACAAGGTGGGAATCGTGGAGCTAATAACAGGCCCTTCGTCTGTACTTGAGATTTCGAAAACTAGCTGGAGCTCCAGACTCTGGTCGTCTGGGATGTCGAAAAAGGCCTCTAGGTTGGAGTTTTGGGGACCAGAGTCGGGATGGGCGTCACTACCACCCCGAAGACGCAGTCCAAGACTCACCTCTTCGACGAAGTTACGCTTGGTGGCACGGCAGACCCGCGTTTCCGGGTTCATAGCTAGCGGTGACTCCATCGGGCTGCGGAATTCCCGGGGTGATTTTGACTCCTGAAACGAAATTTGTTAAAATTGGATTTGAATGAGGTCTCTAAATTTTTCAAACTAGGAAAATTGAAAAACTACTCACCTCCAGGAAGTCAGAGGACTTTCGTGAGCTCTCAGAGCTGTCGGAGGAGTAGTTCCTCCTCACGGGTCGAGCAAGCTCCTGGGCGAGGCTCTTCTCGGTCAGGTATGGCAGTTTCATGGAGCGCTCCTTGCCTCTCAGCTCCTCCGTCAGGTAGCGGATCTTCTCCTCGTACACGGACCTCTGTCTCGCGAGCTCCTTGATGCGGCTCTCGAGGGTCTCCACCTCCTCCTTCAGCTCACTGTTCGTCACCTCGGTGTGCGTGAGCTCCTTGTTGAGGGTCTTGAGTTGTCCCTTGAGGATGCCCAGCTCGTCCTGGTGCACCTCCTCCGTGTGCTTCAGCATCTTTGTGGCCATCAGCAGCTCGTCTTCGAGAATCCGGATCTTCTTCTTCTCCTTCTCCAGCGCCTCGGCTGCCGGTCCGTCGATGTAGCTGCGCAGCTTCGAGTACTCCTCCTTGAGCTGGCGACACTCCTCGAGCAGCGCAGAGTTCTTGGCCACGATCTCCCTGTTCTCCTTGATGAGCCTCGAGATGCGCTCCTTCAGCCCCAGCTCGGACTCCTCGAGGTGCGTGATGCGCTCCTGTGCGTAGAAGCTGTCCTTTTCCAGACGCTCCTCGAGCTGGCTGAGCTTCGACTTGAGACTCACCTCGCCCTCCTCGAACCGCATTATCCGCTCCTTGTAGTCCTTCTCCATCTGCGCCCATAGGCTGTCGGCGTTTTCGAGCGTCTCGTTGTAGGCCCTGTTGAGCTCCGAGATGTTCTGTGTGAGCTCCGTCTCGCGGCTCAGGAGCTCGTTTATGCGCGTCTGGAGCTGCTCGTTCGAGGGACAGGAGCACTGGACGTCCATTTCTTCGCGCGTCTTCCAGGCACAGTAGGCCCCTACGACCGGCACGATGCCCGACATGAGCTCCAGCTGGTGCTTCAGGTCGTTCTCGTGCTCCTCCATCACGAAAATACGCTCCTCGAGTCGCTGCAGCGCCTCCTCGAGACACTCGGCGTTTTCTTTGGCTTCTTGGTACTTTTCGTGGAGCGACTCCTTGGAGATCTCCAGCTCGATGTTCCGCTGGCCCATGACCTCCATCTCGATCTCCAGACGCTGGTTCAGGAGACGCGTGTCGTTCTCGATCTCCTCGAGCTCGTTCCTCTCGTCCTCCAGCCGCCTCGTCTCGGTCTGCAGCTTCGCGATCTGGTCCCCGTACTGCTTCACGATGCTCTCCAGCTGCACCTCCCTCTGCAGCCTGTCCGCCAGGTGCTTCGTCTGCTGGTCCCCGGAGCTCTCGTAGATCAGGATCTTGTTCTCCAGGATGGCTAGCCTGTCCTTGTAGTACTGCAGGCGACGGCTCTGATCACAATCGGGCAGAATGGGGCTGAGGTTGCGGCTCTCCTCGATCTTCTCCCGGAACTTGTTGAGCTTCTCGATCTCGGCGCACAGCTCGGCGTTGGTCTTCTCGAGGTTCGGGAAGTGCACCAGCTCCGTCTGGGTTGAGACCTCAATGACGTCTCCCTCAAACACGCCGCTCTCTCCCAAGCTGGTCGAGCACCAGGAGCGCGTGTTGGCCTTCTTCAGAGGCTTCTCCTCGGGCGACCGGCGATAGAGGTCCTCGCTGCTGCTGCTGAAGGGCTGAACGGTGGCGACGATCTTGGCGCCTCCAGGGTTCTTGAACGGCGACGCAGACACGAGCGACAAGGACCTCAGATGGCTAGTTTCACTATCACTTTGCTTAAATGTGCTCTGAAATTTGGAAGAAGGCGAAAATTTAGTTTCCAAAGACTGAAAGGTGACAGGAAAGTCAGGGCCTACCTCCTCGTTGCTGCTTGCACCGGAACTGCCATCTTCGGAGCCCCTCAAGGAGGTCGTTTCGCCCCCATTCAGCAGCATCAGCACCTGCAGGAGGCACAGCCTGTCGTCCTCGTCGTAGCACGGGCGCTTCGACATCAGTCGGACCCGCTTGCGAATGTCCTCAGTAGACATTTGATCCAGCAGCTGGAGATGAGAGAAAGAGAAAGGTGAATAGAGGTCGGTTGTGGTTGAGGGCCAGATCTTGCTTACCGATAAGTCGCATGGTGACACGCTGTGTCGGTCTTCGAGGTGATGATGGCTGTTGGGTGACGTAACGCCGGAGTCCGAGCGGTCCGAGAGCGCGATGTCGTCGGACTCCTTCTCCGTGTCGGTCCACACGTCCTTGGTTCCGGGGGTCGATGAGTTTCTGATGGACCACTGGAAATAGGTTTTTCGTGAGTACTCGGGAGTTCGGAGGAAAGACACCCAGAAACGGGTCGTGAAAGAAATCAAAGCAAGAATCATGTCGATCGTCTTCTCGCTGAAGCTGGAACTCAACTGATTATCAGGCCACTTTTGTGCATCGGAGTCGTGAATCAGATCAATTAGACGTAGCTGTTTGCCGCAATTAGCACCTCCAGACGCTCCACACCTCAAAGACGGCCGCACACTGGAAACCCGAGCAGCCTCCCTTGACCCGAGAATCAACCGCAAAACGGCAGCCTTCACATGTCCCATTATTTGTGTGAGATAGCTCATAAAAATGCCTTGAACATGCTCATTAGCATTCAAATCCCTGGACATATTTAGAACAATTTAATTATGGAGCATGTTGAGCAAAGTATGTTCCAATTAAAATGCAAAACACTCCCAGTCTTGCGGTCCGTAGACCGTGGGGTGTCAGACTGGTGGCTGGAACAAGAAGTCTCGTGCGCTTTTCAAGGAAACCAACGCATTGTGCATTCAATTGATTCGGAAAGTATGCATACTAATTTCTAGCTAGACATTCCTCGGAATTTCCTACAACCAGTCGGCGAACCGCAGAAATTGATCAATAATTGCGCTCGATAGCGTTTATTTCCATGTTAATTGGAGAGAATAAATTTATGCAACTGGGCAAAAAAGCTTATCTGTCCTCGAAAAAATTTAACTGATTCATTTCACTGGTTTTCTAAAAATCTCCAGAAAATTTCGTCTCTAAAGTTTATTATTTCGGCAATAATTTTATTTTCAAAAGGTTCGTTTCTTGTTTTTGAACAGGTCTTTCGATTCTGCTATAAGCAAACTCTGAGATCTCCGTCTTAATTTCGCCAAAGTAAATATTTTATTAATCTCCAAAAAAAGGTTCGTTTCTTACTTCCCAACAGGTCTTTCGTTCGAGCCAAAAGTCGATAATATGAATTCCCTCCCAGCTACGTCCCTGGCTAAGCCGGAGGCTATTCACGGCACACAATAGGCGAGGCTCAACAAGGCTTTCTTTCCTCGCTTCACGGGGTTTCGAGAGGCCGTTTCTGGGCTCAGACAAAAGGGTTCGCTGCTTCAACCAGGTCTTTCAAGTCGAGATAATTTCACGGGATAATTACGTACCATGATGTAACCGAGGACATTTTTGTAGTCCATTTTGGGCTGGTGGAGACAAAGCAATTTCTATTTTCCGCCAAATTCAGGCATTATTAACACATTCCTGCCCTTTTAGCACTTGGTTCCGCTCAAAAGCCGCATTTACACCTCTTGTAATTTAGTCGTAGTGGCATGGGAACCTGGCTCACAATGTCACGTTCAATTTGTGCTGTTCCTAAGACTTTACAGCGTACTCGGAGTCCAACAATTCACAATAATCATAAAAGCAACAACTCAATTTACTTCAATGTCTCTTAGGAGTGCTGGCTTGTAATAAAATTGCAATTGAAATGTCACATCGCCGTCATGAGGTGGCTTTAGAGGCATTTTAGTGGCTTTTAGCGGCCGTTGTTGCGTCCACCCACAAAAGGCTTTTCACTTTCGTCTCTCTACTCAAAATATAGCACTTCCACCTACTCACGCATCTTATCGTACCCGTGTTCCGAACGAAACTAAACTGCTGGATAAGGCGAAGCTCGAAACAGTAGAGGTTTTGCCGACTGCATTGTTTGCCTCACGCGCGTCGCTCACAATATGAGTTGTTCGCATTCAAACAATATGCGAAAGCATAAAACTCGCTCGCTTTTGTGCCGTTTTTACCGTGTGTACGGCAGGCGTTGTTTGAACTCATTCATGAAAAATTTGTGAATTGAAAATGAAACCAAAAAGGTCTGTTTGAGTCGGAAACCCGGGGCAAGGCGGCTCTGGTGGTCGAGTGGTGAAAGTCCCGATCCCATGGCCGGGTTTTTATATTGTGTCTGTGCGATCAGAGAGGCCTTTGATGCGCTTATCAGAGTGGGCCAAGGCTGGGCTCTTTTTTGGCTCCCTTTCACTGGTCGACGGATTTGATTAAGATACTGGCTTTGTTAGACCTTGCAAAAGTTTTTCAAATAGTGCCAAAATTAACGATCTCCGAGACTTCCTTTTGGCTCTTTTGCTTAGCTAAGAGTCAAAAAGAAACCGCTGAGCCCTTCAGAAAATTTATAACTACAACCCCAGATTTTAAAAGGTTATTTTAAAGAACAGAGTTATACTTTCAAGCTTTGAAAGCTATGCAGAAAATTTAGAATTATTCTCTTACACGTCAAAAGACTCAGAAAAAAGTTTTTAATTCCCCTAAAAATTGTAGGACCTCAAATAACCCGGCCTAAAATCTCTCTCGTGCCAAGAAAGTCCCCCTTTCTCAAGTCTCTCGTGACTCTTTGTAGAACGAATATCTTCACGAAGGCCACCTCAGACAATCCACACGGGACTTTCAAAACGGTTCTGCAGCACTTAATCGTTCGTTTTGGGCAACCCAGCCATAATTGCAGTCCCAAACTGTTCCGATCGTGTCGCCGCGTTTCCGCCCCGTGCACGCTACTCGTTCTTAAAGTCTGACTAATGCGCGCAAGTAACCTTCGAAACTCGGCGAATCGGGCACAAGTGACGTAGTGCAGGTTCGGCTGCGGCGGTTCGTGGTCTCTCTCAAAAGGAGCCATAAATTAAATGCTATCATTCGGAACACATGTGAGCTGGAGCCGATTCATGGACCGAGTAACGGCCGAGATTAGAGCAGCTTAAGCGTTCTCTGAAAAGGGGCTTAGGGATCGTTCTTCCACCGCTCTTGATTAATAGCCGCCGAGCCGGACTTCTCACCCGAAAGCGCGACTCTTTCAATCAGACGTAATTACTAAAGTTACTCAAACAAGCCGTGCGATATTTGCATAAAAGGCCGCGTGCACCGAGAGCCAATTGCCGTTCCATGACTGGTGCTTTGTCGACTTTTTTCCCCCCATTCTCAGAGCCTTAATCGATTTGTATTAATAAAGAGCATTTAATTCCAATATTCGACTCAGTGCTCAAGGTTTCCTGATCAGCCAATATTGATACATGCCCGAGCTACAAATTCGACTGGACTCCGACTACAATGCGATTTCGACAAACCAAACACCGTTAAAGTGAGCAAGATTAAGTGCATGATTAATCCCAGCAATATATGATTTTGAGATAACAAAGCCTAGTGCGAGCTCAGGTGGTCACGTCAATCAATATGGTACAGAGGCTTGTCTGAGAGTGTGGAGGTGCGAAAGGCTGGTCGAAACCAACACCGGGCACTTGCGAAAGGTCACGGATCTCTCGCCTCTCGGTGTGTAGTGGAGTAAGAGCGTAATAATGCTACTTGAACTTGATTGGTTCACGGATCGGAATCAATCTGTGTCCACGCTGGCACTTCTGAGTGCCGCAGATTGCCAATTTGCGAGCGCTAATGCGGAACGGACCCGAGACTGTCTGACTCACGACTTGCATCAGGGATGAAAAATTATTGACGAATTCCTGAGATGCTTTGGGTCAATTTTTCGCTGATTTAAGATGTTCAATAGAGGCAAGGATTCAAGGAATCACCTCCAAATGCATATAAAAACCCTGATTTTCTTAAGAAGCTCCCACACGTCCTAGGAATTTCAATGAAATTTTTTGAATATTCAATTTTTGGTCCATCCGTCCTAATTGACTTTAAAACCGCGTTCAGCTCGTCAAAATAGATCCAAATTCAGGGTCATTCAAGGTATCTGGACTACCATTGGACTGAACATCTAATATTTCATATATGTAGCTTATTTTTCTTGACTAATTTTTGTCCAAGAATTCGACTCCGGAACTCACAGGAAAAGGTACGAGTTTCTATTTTGCTGTAAAAAACCTTAAACGTCTGACAGCCGAAAATAACCGAAAAATTCGACTTTCCCCCGGTTCATGTCGGAGATGGTTCGTGTCTCTGCTAAGTCGGGGCAAAGCCGGCTTTTGGCCAAAACAAACTCACGCCCTGCCAGAATAAAAACTTACTTTGTCATGCGCTTCTTCTAATTCAATGATTCTGAATTCCAACAGCTCGTTTTGCTCTCTGAGTTCGTGCAATTCTTTGATTAATACCGCTTCTTTGTGCTCCAGACTCTTGACGCGCTCTTTATACTTGAGCTGGGATGATTTGTCATCGTCTTTGAGCTACGAATAAATTATAACTCAGAGTTGAGGTCTCAGAGGTGCGGTCTCTCACTTACCACACACAGTTCCTGCTCCATCTCCTTGATCTGCTCCTTGGCCTGCTCCAGCTCCTGCTGCAACACTTCGCTGTCATCGGAGTCCGAGTCGGGGCTGCGCTTGCGTTTCTCGCGCCCCTTGGGCCACTCGAGCTGGGGTGAGTCTGGGCAACTGTGGGGCTGTGGGCTGAGGGATGGGGGTGCCGAGGACAGGGCAGAGTCCAGGTCCGAGGAGATGCGGCGCGTGGAGTCAAATTTGTCCGCGTGAGCTTCCACCTCCTCCAATCGGTTATCCATGATTTCTCGTGCTTCGGCGGAATCCGTCTCGGCCTCGCACGTCGTTTTGTTCGTCATTGTGTTAGTAAGTGTCGTCAAATTCGGTGTGGTGATTATTAATTTGTGGTGTCTCGGTAATGAGTTGTGAATATCGTCATTATGGTGATTATTGAGTTCATTAGTTACGGCTTGCTCGAATTCTTTGAGTTTTCGCATCTGTAAGAGAGAGAAGGAATTATATTTAAAGCTTATTCGGGGACGAACTTATTTGAGTGTGTTTTTAATTTGGCTTTCAAAATTTTTGCAGAAACTTAAGGGGGTTCTTTGTTCCACCCCAGGTTTAAAAATTATATAAAATTAACAACATTCTAAAATTTCAGCTCAAAAAGTTTCATAAAACCGGAAAACCCCCCTGGTTACGTCCCTGCCGAGTTTTCGGGAAAATTAAAACAATTCACCCACCTTCCAGACCACACATGACCACATGAAAAAAAATCCACAGGTGTCCGGCTACTCGAACAGACAGACAGACGGACACATATCATTTCAAAATGTTGGAAATGAACTAAAAAGATGAGCGCTTTAAATTATGATAATTCACACACGAGAGGGAAAAGAAAAGCAGCCGGTTTAATTAAAAAGAAAATTGCGTTTAATTCCTCACGGCAGCAGACGCGTCAGCTCGGCGGTCGAGGCTTGAAAAACTCGTAAGTATTTTAGTAAACATGCTAATTTCATGTAAGTGGGGTACAAAACGCACGCTGCAGCTTTCAATTTCAGCTTTTTCCTCGTTCGTGTTGCGTGTTACGCTTCTCTGGATTTTCCTTGTTGCCTCCACCACCAGAGTCAGCACAATTTTGCCAGCAATCGCGAGAAGGCGGCACCAATTTTCTGCTCAAAAGTTTAGAAACGCCGTGATATTTCAAAACGTTATCGGGGATGAAAAATCTCGATCCACAACGCAGAATTGTATGCTAAATTCTTGATATTTATGACACCGATTGTTCCCCAGCAACAATACTCAATTAAATTGAGCTGACTCTCTGATCGAAATGCCATAAAACGAGAGAAGTGTAATGCAGATATGCTGCGGAGGTGCCGACAAACAGAGCAGAAACGAGAAACTTTTTGCGCCTTCGCAGACATCCATCAGAGTTTTGCAGAAATAATCAATTTATGGAGGTTTCGAGACTTGTCCGTAATTGAACCGATTACACTGTCATAGCTTCCAAACTGCAGAGTAATTGCCAAATTGCTCGTCCTTGTCAAGGCTGAAATTGCATATAAAAGCCGCCCTCTTAGTCCCGACTCCTTCAGTTGCAGTGGATTTGAACCATGAAGGAGTTCGAGCAGATAAGAAAGTGGATCTTTTACATCGAGATGAGCGTCGGGCTGCACCTCCCGAGCCCCCTCGTCAAGATTTTCATCCTAACTTCGGGGTACGCGGTGCTCTTCAACATGGCTTTCGGCGTCCTCACGGCCTCCGGACTCATCCAGATCGTCATGCGGTTCACCATCCTGGTCGGACTCTTAGCCTTTCTCGCGCCAGCCATCTACTTCGTCCACAACCCCCTCAAGTTTGACTGTATCCTGCAGTGGAGCGCGAACCGCAGGACCTTCAGCCACCCGTACATCCACGCCCTGGCCACCGAGCGTCTCGACAAGTACGCCAGGATCTCCTTAAAGCTCTTCAAAGCCACCATGGGTTACTTCTTGTTCGCTGGTGTCGTTGCTGTGGGTGGGACTCCGGTGGTCTCGTACCTGACCGGGGATAAAGTGCTGCTTCTTCAGTCGCAGTTCCCCTTTCTGTCGGGCGAGACGACCATCGGGTACATCATCAACGAGTTCCACCAGAGTGTGGCGCTTTATCTCACCGCCATTGCGTCGGGAGTGGCGTTCGCAGTGTTCTGGGTGACAGCAGTGCAGATCATGGCCTACACCGAGATCGCCACCGCTCTGATCTCGAAGATTGGAACGAAAGACATAGCGACGACCGCAGCTGCCCTCCTGACCCCTCCCACGTTCAACGAGGCTCTCAAGGTCATCATAGACATCCACACCGACGTCATTGAGACCCGCCAGAGACTCAACGAGGCCGCGGGTTTGGTGTTTTTCGCCGTCGAAAGCGCGTTTTTCTGCGACTCGTTTTTCATTTATCTCGTGTTTTTCGTCGAAAAGTCGGCATACGGCATTGCTCTTTGCTTCTGTACGAATTTTCCCTTCTACACCGCCGTCTGCGTGCTTAGTGAGCTTGTACGGGACAAGTTCAAGGCGTTCCAAGAGGCTCTCTACGACTACCCGTGGTACGAGCTGACGCCCAGGGAACGCAGAACCCTCATCCTGGTGCTCCAGCAGGCCCAGAAACTTCGTGGGCTCAACTCGGTCGAGCCCTACGAGATCTGCTACTGGCGTCTGGAGGTTATGGTTAAAACGATTTACACGTACATTCTCGTGTTGGACAAATTTGTCAGAGCTTGAATTTTCAAGCAACTACCTTCAGTCATGTTTAGAATGCCAAAAATGGGCCCTAGTGATTTGTTGACTTTTTGGCGCCCTAGTGCCAAAAGTGTCATGATCAAAATATTTCTTCACCCAAACACAGCACAAAAAGCTCTTACTCTCTTGAATGATAAACAATTATTTTGTTGAATTGATAGCGAAGAAATTAAAGGAGCCTCCTTTTTAACATGGTTTTTGGCATCTTTACAGCAGTTCTCCATAATGCTCGGAATTCTCCCGTTTCGTGCATCGCCGGCCCAAGTTCAAGACTCTCTTGGAATGGAGTGAAAATCGGAAGCACTTCAGCGATTTGGCTTCTGAACGCCTCAGCAGATAAGCCAAAGTTTCGGCCTGGGCTTTCAAAGGCACCATGGTCCACTGTTATTGGTCCACTGCACCATGGAAACCCTCGTAATCTCGTATCAGTCGCAGTTCCCGGGTCTGACGGCTGACTTGACTCTCATAGTTATGTCATCAGTGAAGTGCACCAGAGTGTGGCGCTGTTTCTAGTCGTCAATGGGTCGGGAGTGGCGTTCGTGATTTTCTGGGTCACTGCGTTCTAGCCGGTGGCCTACACCGAGATCACCACGGACTTGATCACCGAGATTGGCCGGAAGGAGCCGGTGACGGTCACCACTCCCGTGTTCATTAAGGCCCTCAAGGTCGTCGTGGGTGTGCACTCTGACATCAACGCGACTCTCCAGCAGCTTATCCAGGTATCGAGTCTGATGTTCTTTGCTAAAGAGGCCAGTTAAAGCCCATCTACGAGGCTCTCTACGACCTTCAACCACTGGCTCTAATCCTCAAAACGGGCCAGAAGGTCCGTGGGTTCAGCACTGCCGGGTCCTACGAAATCTGCTATGACCGCATGGAGAAGTTGCTGCACACTCTCTACTCGTTTATGCTCGTGCTGGACAAGTTCGTAAGAGGCAAGGCTTAATAATGGTGCCAGCAGCTATGAGTCTCTCACATGTCTCGGGTTCGCATGCTGTCAGATCTGATTATTATTGGCAGCTCCACGTATCTCACAGCACCCGAGCCGGCCCCCGAAATTGAAGTATTTGATTTCGACTTTTAAAAAATATGTACATAGTTAAATAAATTATCCTTGATGATCCTTAAAACCAAGGGTAAATGGCCTTGAAAGAAATTTCGAGCTGACTTGAATTTAATGTTTAAAAATTTTTCAAATGAACATCTAAACAAGTGAGTGAGCTCAAAAGAGATTTAATAATACGATGGTGGCTGGCTGGGATCAGACACATTGTGGGAAAATAACAGCTAATCCGCGACCCAAACAGACCAGCCTCAAGCATGACTGGCCGTGGTGTCATTGTTGTAATTTACGACTTCTTAAAGCCCAGCTCTAAGGCTACATTTTGCACACTCAATTGTCAGATTTAATTGTCCAGAGGTAACTCGCGGGTGCGTGAGTAAACTCATAAATTTCACTTGTTTGGAGTTTCGGAGCAGAAAGGAGGAGAGAAATAAAAATTGACGAGCTGATGAAGTTCAAGAAATTCGTTGAGAAATTAGTAAGCCTATCACGTTTGATCAAACACATTGCAGTCGTGTGTAAGAGGCTAGCTGCGGGTTACTTGACGTTAGGAATTTGGTGGAATACAAACGTTACGAAAAAAGCAAACGAAATTGATTTTATGGCAATTACACATGAAATCGGGTTGTTGACCGGCGATGCGGGTCCGAAATGCCAGCCCGTGACTTTTCAGACAGCTGGCTGAGGCTTCCCATTGGGGATTAGAAAGGTGATCTGGGTCGTAGGTACTGTGGGAGCTTCTTGTTTTCCAAAACGGGCTCTCGATTATCGATTTCCTGAATCGCACCTTTCACGGAAGTCGTTGGTGGAACCCAAAATCTGTCGATTTTTGAAAATTCCAAAGTGCCTTTGTGAATTCCGCTTTTGAAAAAATCCAGATACATTATTCAGTTTCGTTTCTCGCGAATCTCGCTGAGCCACTCGAGAGTACCGCCAAAGACGACATGGAATTAAATAAGTATAAAACGAAAGTCTAAATCGGCAAAAAATTAATTATTTATTGTGAATACAAGCAGCTCAGCTCCCAAGTTTCTTTCTTCGCGTCTTTCTTCTCCGCGCTTTTCCATATTTCATTTCCAAATTAATAAATCTCGCAGATTAGAAACAACAACGGCAATCCACAAAAAAGACAGAAAGGTTTTGTTCTCACCCATAGGAGATACGCACACGAGTGATACATCATAATTAGACTCGTGTCTTGTACCTCGTTACTATGTTTTCTCCCAAAGAAGAGCCACAAAAAATCATACAACTCCATTGGTGCTCAGGAGGTAAAATTTTGTTGCTCGTATTTCAAACTATAAACTTAATAGACGCATTGTGTGAAAGAAACTTAGATTACGCGGCAATGAAAGGTACTCGAGTGCTACGGACAGGCTAGAAAGAAGCATGAACAAGTGAAAGTCTCCCAGATTAGCTGCTCCGAGTGTTGGGAAGAATGTGTATAGATATGGCGAGACTAAATTGCCGATACCACAAAATTACCACAGAAAAAGGCTTTCAAACGACATGTGTAAGCCTAATATGGTGGTATCGATTGTTATTGAGCGCGGACGGAGGCAGGGGTGGAACAACTCGGTGGTTAAAGGGTGCCTCTTTTTACTCCAGAAAGTTCTAAAGATTTTTCAAATTTTACAATCAAGATTTTTCGAAGATAAATTTCAAATTAAAAATGCTCCAAGGAAAATCTCAAGGCTCTAAAAAGGCTTAAGACAGGCTCCAGGCTTCTGCAAAGCTTTTGATGGCTTTCAAAAACTTCTCTTCTTGATTTTCCAGTCACTAAGTGAACCCAAAAGAAAGCTCCACCAAACCCGCCTCTGCATGACACCGAACATCGACTTCTGATCGCAATCAATAATTTAGACAAGTAGTGTTTGGACGTTGCGAGTTGATGGCTTTTAAATTGCACTTGGACTTGTAGGGAAAAGTGTCGTTGCTACCGCAGCTGCGAGCCTCTTGCGTTCCCCCTTTGTAGGTCACGTCGAAGTGGGCGCTCCCGAGCTGTCAGAAGACGCCTGTGCGAGAGAAAGCCCCGTCTCCAGCTCAATATCACCGTCATGCTCAAATGCAGCGGTGCGATTAAAAATAATTAATTAGCATTCAACATCCAGCGAGACGACGCACCATCGCACCTTTTGTTTGCCCGACAGCTCGTCACATCCAACCTTGAAAAAACAATTGTGGTTTTGAGTGAATGGCGCGCATCCAAAGTCACCAGCTCACACAGAATCCGAGGCATGCCTTAATTAAAATTTAAACGGTTCGCAAACTCGTTTGGACTGGCATTTAGAAAAACACTACGGTGTACGGGACTTGTGCAGCTCCGACAATGTTTCTAGCTGCAACTAGGTCCGAGAGTACCGGAGAAGACGCGCATAAGAAGTAAGTCACCTTCTTTGCACCTGGAGCGTTGCAAATTATGACTGTTTTGTATGCGATTTATGTTTATTGTGGAATAATAAATGATTTAGTTAATTTGTAGCAATGTTTTTATAGCCGGAGAGAGAGCAAATTTGCACAAACGCTTATTTAGGGCGCCTCTGTACCACCAGATGCTGCGTGAATAACAAAGAACTGGAGTTTTTGCGGCGGCAACAAAGTTTCAGGCCACTTCATCACAAGAGACTCTCGCTGTCGAGCAGCTCTCGAGTTTCGGGGGAAATTCCCAAACAACTATATTGTTGCTGAAATGATATTTTTGGTGCCTTAAAGTGTATGAGTCTTTCTCTCGAGATCTTTTTTTGGATCTCGTTTCAACGAGTCTGATTTTAGAGGTCAATTTTTGGAGAACTTTGAGGGTTTTTCAGTTTTCAATCCCCATCTCTTGCCCCTTTAGGCAGATATTGGACGTCTCATGGGACACCGTGACTCGACACAGATATTCAGCAACAAACGAAGAGATCCACAACACCACAGGGATTGAGCCAGTATCACAGTTCCTGGAGAAACTGAAAGCCAAGTTCGAGCCCAAATCGAACAACCTCCGGAAAAACATTTCCCCAGCCATTTGAATATCTCCAGCCACAACTGACATTCTAAGCCACCCCACCCTATTTGATGATCAATTTCTCAATTCTGTCTGAGGAACAGCTTGCTGACACTCACAATCAAACGCACAATTCTGTCGATCAGGAAAAGGAAATATGAATAAATTTGTTGTTGTTGTTGTCTTGCCCCTTTAATTCAAAGAATAGAAAGTCTTCTGACTAATCTTAGAGGTTCAGGGTGTCTTACTTTTAAAAGTCTCTAATCTTGGCTTTGACGTTCTCTTACTTTCTCGTTATCTGAAAAATCAATTTAATTTGAATTTAAAAACCTCAAAATCAAACAATACAGTTGAAGTAATCAGGAAAATTTAATTGCAAAAATCCACGAGTCTTTAAAAATGATGAATTGAGGATATTCATCTTTCAGATTCCAAGATTTCAATTTTAGACAGACGGACTTTCAAAGTTCTCTTTTTTCAAGGCAGAATAACAGCAGAATTCTGTCGAATCATTCTCAGAATTCCAGCGTTCCGTGCGAGACCGGCCTTCGGACAAAAGAACTCTCACAAGTGCTGGAGTAACTCGAGCCTATCTCAGCCACAGCAGTCAGCAGCAGTTGACTGCCTCGACTCGGGCCCGAGCATCCATTAATCACTGTCCCGCCAGCGTCTAACAAGAATTCTCACTTTATGATACACTACGCACCTCTGCTACTAATTGACTCTGGGATCAATGCATACGAATGCCAATAATTACAAACGTATCTACTTGCGATGGCTAATAAACTCGGAGATCGCGCACGATCCATCATTTCATGAATGGATGGCATTAAATTTCACTTTGCATGCGCGTCGCCGCGCCAGAGATCAAACTATTTGCGAGGTTGGCTCGCGAGCGGGGTCGAAAAGAAAGTGTTAGAGGCACTTGTGCCAGGGGTCAAGTTTGGGCCAGCTTTTCCTCGATTCAATCATAAAGTGTCTACGCCTAAGTGCAAAAGCCAAACAGAGAGGTTTTTAATTTGGCGTGTGTGAGATAGGCGCGAGGCGAGGCTGAGTGAATCGGCAAAAATTTGGCGGGAAAGTTGATTGTGGCTCAAATCCCCTCGTTCAAAAGTGAAAATAAACATTGCATGGAATAAATTAAAATTATAAAAGTGGCAGAGAGGCTGGATGGTGTAACGCTGCTGATAAGAATGTTTTTGTTGTTGTACTTGTTGCTTTTTGCTGCTGCTGCTGACAGCGAGGCTGTACATGTTACATATTTCAAGCACTTATTACATTATGTTGGGCTCGCTCCGGGTTCGTGTGATGTCGAGTTGCTCTGAAAGTGTTGTTTGAGTAAACAACAACACAAACTTTGGAGAGATAAGATTTAGCGGGCTCATTAGCTGCGAGCCAAGAGGCTGAGGCGTGACTGAGAGACCCATGAAAGGCTTTCCTGGCCCTGCCCATGTCTCTAGCTTTCGTTTTCCCACAGTTGGTAGCTCCTTGTTATGGGTTTAGGGTTTTCAAGGGGTTTTTTTGAGAACAAAAATGGAGTTAAGGGGGGACTCTAGGGGAGTTTTGAGCTCTGTTTTTTTTAGATTGAAATAGCTCACCTCTAGCCCTCAGATAGGAGACCAAGTTTTGACCATTTTACCCAGTTCTTTCTCCAAAACTTGGCTTTCAGGTTCACGAGCAACAAAGTTTCAAAATAAAAAGGTCAGAGCCATACAAAGTCCCCAACTCTCCCCGACACTCGACGTCTCCTTCCTCGTCCTCCTCTCATGCCACACACCGGTATTCGCTGCCTCCAATCAAGTGAAAGTTTCGGGAACCTGTCCGTGTGCTTTTTTTCCGCGCGTCTCTTGCATTTCTCGCGATACACAATTCGCAATTTTCGGCACAGCAAGTGGTGCGCTGCGCTCCAAGCATATCACCCAATTCACTCTCATTTATGCGAACATATGAGCTCGGACCGGATTGGCACTTGCGAGTAAATTATATTCCGCTTTGTTGACATGCTGGTGCTCTTTTGCGTGTGCGTGCAAGAGAACATGCGAAAACAGAAAGGAAGGAAGAAGGTGCATTTCACTGACAGATTTGCACCTTTAATGAGTGCAGCTCCGAGGTATTTGCGCGCCACAATTTAGAAAGGAGCGCGGACTTTCTCGCTGATATATTCGGGGGTTCGCTCCTCCAGCCCAGGTCTCGCTAATTATCATGTTATATCAGTGAGTTACATCAGTTTCTACTTTAGTCACTGACACTTTTCCCCTCCGATCGCTAATTAATTAACAGATAATGATTTCATTGAGCAAGTTCGCAATCAGCAGCGCGACCCACAAACGCACCCACGGCCGTCAATTTCTCTCTCCAAAGCCCAAAGCCTGATCTGATTAATTTGCGCGCCCCCAGCGTCGTCCGACGAGCCTCGTAATCCATTTGAGACGCTCTATACTCGTTTAACGCGAGCAATCAGAGACTTCTTTGGTGGTCATCGCCGAAATCTCGTCTCTTACCGGCCATTAGAGGTACAACGAATTAAGCTGTGAATCTAGCTTTTTATCCCTCTCTCGCCTCCAGACCAGCGCTTTTTGAATCAATTGACTTTTTCTCGTCTCTTTCTCTAACGAACCGTGCATGTTTGGCCGCAGGTGATGAGAGAAGAAATTAAAATTTTGATTGCGGCCCGGCGATCGGCATTAAAGTGATACAATCCGAGTCAGCTCCGAGATGATAAGCGAAATGCTGATTTTTCGAGACGGAGCGGCAGAGGGAGTGAGGGACGAGAAAGAGCTGCAAGACGGAAGTAGAGATGAGTGGCTCGAAATGATGATGAAGACATTAAGAGGAGATGTTTGTGTCTAATTAAGTAATGCTGAGCTGTCACGCAATGAGCTCTGAGGCTTTCTTGGATGAGACACTTTCTCAGGTTGTTGACCTTGTCTACTTGTAGGGCTTCTGTTGAGCTCCTGTTGACCAAAAACGCTAGAACTTTTAGACCCAGCAAGTTTTGACACAGAAAAACTCTCTCAAAAAGTTGAAAAATCAAAATGATTAAATCTTAATTACTCGAAGGTAAATAAAATCAATTAAAAAATATTAGAACTTTTAAGTAAAATCTATAATATTAGCAGAAAACTTCAACATAAACCTGGGAGTCCAAAATAGACTAAAATATGAGGGGAACTTTAGGACTCTTTTGGATTCAAGCTGCTCAACTTCATTGCGATTTACAGAATTTTGCCTGAAGCCTTGAAGGCTTTTACTCGAGCTAGCTTCCGAAGCTAGCTATTATTTTTCAGAGCAATTTCTAATAACAATTCAGCTTATTTTGGTATCAAAGTCAACTTCATTAAAAATATATGAGTCCCAAATGTGGCTAATCTAACTGTCTCTGAGACCAAAATTTTGGAGATCCGTTTAAAAGTATTTTTTAGAAATTTTTAAGCTTTGAGGACTTGGGGTCCGAAATAAGCAAAAATGGGCTCGTTTAGTAAAGCTCAAGTGTATAAACAAAATTTTCCCGAATAAAGAAACTCCTCAGGCAAACAGGAAAACCGTAAAATTTCTCTGAAGCGGCTTCGGAGCCCACGTCTAGAGCCGGATTGGGCAACACGTACTCCAGCTCGAGTTGCCAACGTCACGACTCGAGCGCCCGGTTATTGATTCTGTGATTGAAAAAGACCAAAGACCATTTCGGCCGATCGCTATAAATGCCCTTAATTGTTTCGAAATATATAAACAATAAATGCACCATTAAACGTCATTCATCGACGTTTCACTGCCCCAGCATTTCGAGCTGATTAATAATTCATGCCGTGCGATTGTCTTGCTCCAAGTTGCTTGAACTCGACGCAGAGGCAGCGCATTAAAAATTATCATAAAGAAAGTGAATTTGATTCGTTTGCCTCGTTTTTGTCTCTCGCAGCGCAGCCTCTCGGTGCTGGACTCTCGAAGATTGATAGATCTAATAAAAGCGCTCCCTCTAATGAGACAGCTGCTTACGTAATTCGCTGGTCGGAGAAATCTCGCAGTCTTACCTGGAAAAGAGCAGAAAAGAGTAATTAGATCAGTCGCTCGAATTAATTCAGTCGCGCAAGACGAGATGGGACTGAGGTGGGCAAGAACAACTTCATCTCATTCACCTACATTGCAATTTCATTCATGCTCGTTTGATTCTAGTCAATGAGATCTTCTAATGACCATTTTGAACGTGCGAATGCGGGCAAAAAGCGACACTCGCCTTAATGGGAAACGAGATGTGGAGCGTACGCATTTTCTTGTCATGTTCAAAGTCATGTCGCAATTACGATTACACTGCGAGACTGTCGACCTGTCTTGTCGCAGCACCGGATCGCCCCACACTGGAACACCGTGTTCAAAAACTCCCTTATACGACCAAACTATTTTTAAAAATTTCTTCTGAAAATCTATTTTATTTATTTGTCCTACAAAACCCTTGTTTACTCGCCCAAATTATTTTTAAAAATTAGTTTAAAATATTGTGTCCGAAAAATTATATCTTTGCGAGGTCAAAAATAAAAATTTGAACTAAACTGATTAAAATATTACATTTAAAATCTCAAAATCCAAGATGGCAGACGATCCAAAATGGCGGCCATTTTTTCGAAAAAATTCAGACATTCTGAAGAAAGAACATATGTAATTCCAACGTTGAAGAAGTTACATTGAATGACTGCTAAAATGACTGCCATTTTTCCTAATTTTCTAATCGATATTTTTCCCTCGGAAGGGAGCCTCCAGGAGTTACTGAACGATGTCCCACTGTGCGCCCATGCACTGGTAACCGATCATATTTCACATTAGAGAGAGCCTTGGAGTCTACCTGCTCACGTCCCAGAGACAATGAAGTTCATTACCGCCCCATCAGCTGCACTCCTTGACCTTAGCCACATTAAATTAGCGCCGCTAATTGTTCGCACCGTCATGGGAAGCGAATTTCTATAATCGCACATGCTCGTAAATTCCGAATGACCCGAATTCCAGCTTTTCTCGCTCACAACACAGTCCGCGATCCTAATCTGTGGGACCCACCAGATGGCCAATAGACTCGTTCGCGATTCAGCACGAGAGAGGAAGAGAAAATGGACTGGTGTGTGAAGTGATGTAATTTTCATCGTTTTGTTTTGCTGTCATTCGGTTAAAAGCACCAATTAGAGCCGAAAACAAATTTCTGGTAGTTTTGATGCTATCGTGCTAAACGTCTGTAACTTCTGGGACCACTTTGAGCCACTAACGTGATTAAGTGGAGCATGTAAGGTTTTCAGGGGTGGAGCCAAGAGCCCACAGAAGGGAGTCCACCACTCCACCTATGGCATCAGTCAGGAGACATTTTCAGAGGTCGTGAGACAATTTCCTGAATCCACCTCTGACCTAACTTGAGGGAAATTTTCAGAGTCTTTTCCCAAAGTCTAAGTCAAGGATGGAGAAAACAATTTTCATAGAGCTTTTTAAATCACAAAAGAGATCGATTAGGACAGTATAACATAAGATTAATTTTCATGGGTGTCCAATAGCCCCAGTGGGCACCTCATTTGAGGTAAATTCGTCTTGCATCCAATTTTTCCATAAGACCGATACCCCAAAGGCGGCTAAGATACCTTCCAGTTTCCTAACAGGAGTTTTCAGGGCAACATTTTTACCTCATGTGAAACCTATCATAAATTGCTCATCTTTTAGAACCACTGGCTTAAATTCCTAATTTTGGGAACGTCAGAATTTTTCTCACTCAGGGAAGAACAATTTAATTTCTTAGAGGCAGATGGATTTTAACAACAAAGCCAATGCATTGCCATCTATTTAAGTAGTTAAAAAATTCGTCAGAAATGATAAGAAGAAGCAAAAAAAAAAACGTCTGAAAAATCTCGGCTACCACAACACTCCGGCTAAGCTGTCAGAGCTGGACCAGTAGAGGTCAGAGAGTTTAGTTTTCTCAAACCAAAAAATGTTCAAGATACAACACTGGGTTAAGAGAAATTTCCATTCATATGTTCAATCCCCTCCGAAACCCACCACAGACTCTGGAGGACTTTGCAACCGCAACCTATAATTTTCGTTTCGTCTAGCTAAAGGTGAGGTATTCTCTGAAGAAGGGCAGTCGGCTGGCCAGGTATTCTGTGAACGCGCATAAAATTGATTCCGAATGAAGGCAAAAGCACGACTCGCAGCATAAGAATGTAGCACAAGCATCTTCAGTCTCCGCTTTATTATCCACTTACTTTATATAGCTCTTAAAAAGCAACATTACTTCATTAGTTACACATGCAAATGATGGCTTCGTAACCTCTTTCTTGTACACACACATTCCGTGAACATAAATGTCAAGTAATGTAAAACTTATTACGAGTAGACTCTGAGCGACGCCGCCACAAGTGCCTTATTTGGCGCGCTTTCGCGCATTATTTGCAATTTCACTTGCACTGGACAACTAAACTGCACCGCTCTGGGCACTCGCGTCGCGTCGCGTCGTAGCTCGCGTAGCGACAAAACAATGTTTCATTGTGAATTTATGTTTTGAATGAGTGTAGTGATTGGAGAACGTCGATTGTTGCAGGAAATTGCGGTGAGCACATTTCCTTCAACATAAATTCGACAGCACGTTTGACAAACTGAGCCATGGAGTGGTCAAAATAGCAGAGAGGGAAGGCAAGATAAATGAGACCCGTTGGACAGCCATACATGCTGGCTGAAATGTGAGAAACGGAAATGCAAGTCGATCTGTAGCAGCTGATAAATCTTTGAAATTCAAATGGCGCTTATCGGGACTGCAATCGTTGCCTAACAAGGCCTTGTCACTGCGGACGGGCTCAGGGACATTCAAATTGCTTTTCAGACGGGGAGGGGCTACGATTTTCTGCAATTTGAGGTCTGAATGGTGGGAAGCTGGAGTTCAATGGCCGGAAAATCTCGTTTGGAAGCTTCCGGAGTCTTCAATTTGTTCGAGTCCAAGAGTTGTCTTCAATGTCCATAAAATAAATTTGTACCTAAGTGAACCAAAAATTTTCAAAATTGTTGGTTGGAATATGTGCTGAATATATTTTCTGTAACTCAATTTTAAGAAATGCTTAAACACCAAATATCAGCACTCTAGCTCTTTCTGGGCTTCGCTAGTTTTTTGGGTCGTTTTTTTCCTGTTTTTTACTTCCACCCGATTTTTTAGGGTCTTTCCTAAACCCCTTAAAAATCGGTCATTCTAAACAAATTTTTACTTAGACTTTAAATTTGAACCTAAATATACTTAAACTTCAAAACAATTGGCCAAAATTCAAATAAAAATAAAAAAAACGTAAAAAAAGGCTCTAAATTTTGTAACTCAAAAAACTTCCTCAAGAGCTGCTTTAAAAATAAAAATTGAAGGCCCTCAACGCCTTTACATTAGCCTTTTACCTCAATTTTTAGGTTGAAAATTTTTAAGCCAAAAAATAAGCGACTTAAAGGTTTCCCATGAAATGATGACCACCCATGGGAAAAAAGAAGCCCTCTCGCTGAAAGTTGACAGGCCAAGAGACTCATAACCCCAAGGCACCTCGAGCTGGCTCCCACAGCTCAATTTCCCATGCTGTCACGCCTCGACACCGCGCTGTCGATGCATGATTGACGGTTCCCAAAACACAGTTTGACCTTTTTCGCGGCATCCGGACGGCTCCCATGATCTCGCACTGATCGCCAACACCACTTTTTACAACATAATCCACCGCAATTCCCCCTCGTTGCTCACAAAGTAACGTAAACACACTCACTTGCGTCTAATCGATTATTTTGCTTTACTTCCCAAATATGATTTATACCCGTGGCAGGTTCTGTGCGTTGGCTGCTACCAAAAAGTCGTGACCAGAGTGTCAGCAGGAGCACCATAACTCATTTTAGATTCGGAACTAGAGAGTGCGCGCGTGCACACTATCGATGGCTGTTTGGACGACGACCACGATGGGGAAAAACATTGCGCTAAAGCCTCAAACATCGATCGGTGCACTGCGATAAGAGTGGGCACGATCCACTTATGGTCATGCTGCTTCCTCTTGGCACTCCGCGATCCACGAGACTTGAGAGGCACCCAATTAAATCGAGATCTCGCTCCATTGTCTCACATTCTCTTCGACTCGCCCCTCACAGTCTTCGATTGGGCTCAAGAGCACCGGAAATCGCAGTTTTCTCGCTCTGTGAGAACTCGAGTGGTCCCAAATCGGGGTCAGAGGCTATCATTTCGCAACGTCCGACTTTTTCTCAGTTTGAGAATGAATTGCGTCCACATCACACTGCTCTTGGGACTGCTGGGTCCCGTTTTGGCCGAAAAGGTCGTCGTTATAGGCGCTGGAGCTTCGGGTCTGGCGGCAGCAGCTAGGCTAATTGAGGCCGGACACCGAGATGTCGTTGTTCTGGAGGCAGAGGACAGGGTGGGGGGCCGAGTTAGGTCCGTCAGTAGGCAGAAATACTTCTTTGAGTTCGGAGCGGGAGTGCTGGAGGGCAACGAGAGCAATGTTCTGCACAAATTCGCGACGGAGAACGAATTCGGCCTCACTGCGAGGGAACGCAACTACTTTTTCGTGACCGGCGACGGAGTTACGATCTCCATAGACGACATCATGGAGTACGCAGGCAGGTTCTTTCAAGTGGTCCACAAGCTCAATGCCAGTCACGAGCTGGTTCCGGAGATATTCGAGAAGGAGCTGGCACAGGAAGGGACCAACAAGGATTTCCTGAGGGTCTTCTACAAGCAGGTCACCGAGGTCATTGCGTTAATTTCAGACTGGTCAAATGTAGTGGGTGCTGAGCTGTGGCTCCAAGAGGATCAACAGGGCACCGAAGACAGTGCGGACCAGGGAATGGCCTCTCTCTTGGATGCCCTCAAGGTGAGACTTGTAATTTAGGGCTTTTCTAAGGGACTTTTTTCAGAACCACCTAACGAAGAGCTCCAATGTCAACTGGAAGAACGTCGTCAGGCTTCAAAGTGAAGTCCAGACTGTCGAGTGGGACCGACCCAAGCCCCTTGTGACGTACAAGAACCTGCTCTCCGGCGCCATAGAGACGATCCAGGCTGACAAAGTGATCTGCACAGTCCCCCTGGGAGTCCTCAAGGAGACGCACCAGACGCTCTTCCGTCCGTCTCTGCCTCAGAAGAACTCCAGAGCTATTCAGGAGCTCCAAGTCTCGACCATCAACAAGATCTTCCTGACTTTTGAGAAACCTTGGTGGCCCAAGGACGCCAGTCTCCACTTTCTCTGGACCTCTGCAGCGGCCAACAAGTTGAAAGTAAGCTGCTTGAAAAAGTTTCCGGGTCTAAAATCCTTTAATTAGTCCTCAGAAGCCTGGATCAAGAACATCTACGGGTTCATCGTGATCCCAAAGAACCCCAACACGCTCGAAGCTTTCATCATTGAAGACAACTCGGCTCTTTCGGAGGCGATTTCTGACTTCTCGCCTCTGATAGACCACCTGAAGCTAGCCTTTGCGTCCCACGGATGGAACATTACTCAGCCAACCGAGGTCGTGGCCACGAAATGGCACCAGAACCCACACTTCCGGGGGTCTGTCTCGTACCGAGGAGCTCAAGCCTACCGACTGGGAGTCTCCAATGCGGATCTGCAAGCCCCTCTGGTGAACTCCCGGGGCAAGAAGACTGTTTTCTTTGCGGGGGAGGCGACGCACGAGACAAAGTACGGGACTGTGCACGGCGCCTGGGAGTCTGGAGTCAGAGCTGCCGACGAAATTCTGGCGGAAAACTACGTTTAAGCTGGTAATAAAGTGTTTTTGCGCTAAGTGGAGCTCGCAGGTCCGCTCCTGGGAAGAGAGCGAGGTTGGCAGAAGAAAGTAATCACCGCAGATTCGCGAATAATTACGACTTCTTTGCGCTGACAAGCGGCAATCAAAAAGCATTTAGCGCTCGACGTGATTAAGGCGCTGCTTCCTCATGCGAGATGGGCATAATTGATATTTTCCATCGAGCTAATCGAATTTGCATGAGACGGGGCTCAGGCTCGACCCAGTTCGGACCCCATTTGCCCATATCTCGCTCTCTTCCGGCGGATGTTCTGCAACAATCTTGAAACCGGACCGAATGTAAGCTAATTCGATTCAGACGCTTCCCATCAACTTTTTATGACGCTCCGACCATTAGCTTTTTCCCACTGCTGTCACGCTGCAACTCGGCATTTCACTCTCTTTTGCTTTTGTGTCCCATGCCATGCTCCGTTCACATATCAGTGAAAATTCACCACCTTAATTGGAATAGCGAAGCTGGCGAGGCACATTTGAGCGCGTCTCCGTGATGTCTGACGATTGATTTATGGTTCGTGGACACATGATGTTGAAATTAAGAGTAGTTGACGGTCAACTGAAAGTAGCATGGCGTTTGGGAATCCGAGAATATGATGCGAAAAAAATGTTTCGTGAATGACTGAATAATGAAAGTGACGGGACCGTGGTTGGGGCGCAAAAAAGAGAGCCTAATCGCATTAGTGCTGGCCAATTGTCGGGCGGGAGGCCGTGACCCGAAAAATTGAGCCCTCCGGGGTCTGTGGCAAAAAACCGTGGCACTGACACTCGGAGCAACCCTTTCACGCCCCAGCCTTGCGAATTTCGCTTCGAGCGCGGCAAAAGACTTGATTGCCCGAAATGTATCACTCTCAGCTCGCACAGATTCGGTCATAAAACATTCGTGAAATTGAATATCGTCCATCACTTTCTCCACTTCAATCCCATGCTGCAAAGTGACGACCGCAAAAATTCCCATTGAGACCAGCGGATTACGCAAGGCGCGGAATCGGAAAGCAAAATGGCAAGATTAAGGTTAGTGGAATTTTAACGACCGGCCATAGATTCTTTGACTGACGGGATAGCCTATAGATTTTGAACTAATGAGTTAGTAAAATTAGGCAAAGGCACTTTTTCGGAGCCAAAAATTTTCAATCAGCTTTATTTAAATTTTGGAGCAAGACACAAATTTTTCCTTAGTAGCAAAAATTCCCTTTAAGGCTTAAGGTCAACATTTCAGGTTCAAAAATTTTTTAATGTGTTGTTCTTAGGGTCACAGTAGGATCTTGGGATCTGCGAGATCTTTTTCAATCTTAGTATTAAATTTGTATGAAGGTCAGAAAATCTAAATCAGCTCTTTTTTCTGACTTTTCTTAGAGAAGCTTAGAATATCTCTTAATTTGAAACAGGGACCACTACTGGGACCAAGTGTATCGAAGAGGTCTTCATCTCTTCACTCCTTTTTTTCTATCTCAATTTTAATTACTTCCCTTGAAACCCGAAAAATCCCCAACAAGCTCGTTTTAAAGCCAGGAATGAGAGAAGCCCGAGAAATTCTTTTGAATGACCATCGCTCAAGGTACGTCCCTGTCACAGTTTTTTATTGCTTTGCATGCGAGTGACTACAAGAAATGTTGCCCGATGATTGATAAATTCTCGAATTCGTTCGTTTTTGCCTCTCCATCTCTCTCTCTATTTCAAATTGCCAAGACAGTTAGATCCACACGCAACGATGAAACGGGAATCAGCAGGCAATCGAGATGGCAAACTTGAAATCACCGTCATTCTCCGATGCTGGTCTCGATCACCTCGGAAAGAATGCTCCCTCCAATCTGCTCGCTCGATTCCAGACGCCGATTCCCGGCCTCGACTGGCTGAATGGTGACTCTGACGAGCTCGAAGTCAGTCACAAAGAGACATCTGAAGATCATGATAAGCAGCATGAGAACGTAGCAGGTCGTCATGAAGATCAGGCCCACGTAGACCCCATTGAAGTAGTCGCTCGGCAGCATGACCCAGTGCATCGTGCTGCGCGTCTCCTGCATCGGATGAGTCACCAGATCCAGGGCTCGACGACATGTCAGGCCGGGAAGCTCCCTCTCCAACTCCTCGCACGCGACCCTGAGGCCCTCCATGACGAAGGACTTGGTGACAACCGAGAGCAGGATCATCACTGAGAAGTAGATGGAGGCCGGGAAGACCAGCGTCCAGGGCCTGGCGATGAGTCCGGAGAGCGAGGCCCCGCCCCTCCCGAACATGAGGAAGAACCCGATCCAGACGGCGGCCGAGACAGCCTGGAAGAGAGGCCCGAAGACCGCAAACTCGCAGTGCCTGTGGCTCCCCCACTGCGTTCCGGGCCCGAAAACGTCCTTCAGGGGGATGAGGAAGTCCTCCACCTCCTCCTCCTGCACCTCCAGCTCGGCGTAGAGGAGGCAGTACTGGCTGAAGCTGCTGTTGAGGGCCGCAAAGCAGTAGCTGGCGAAGCCTCCGGACAGGAAGGCGAGGGAGAGAAGCACCACGACGGAGTACTTCCACGCGGGACTGATGTGCGCCGTGTCTCGCTCCTCCAGCGCGTGATAGACCAGGTAAGTCGCCATTTCGGCAGCGCCTACTTGCGTAATGTTTGCTGATAAATTGCTTCCCGAAACAGCACGACTCTTCCGATCACAACAAAGTCAATGGGAACAATTGGGCCCGAAATTGCTTCGTCGCTGCATGGGGCTCCCGCCTCTCCGGCAAATGATCGAGATAATGTAATATCAGAGCTCAGTAAAATTAACAATTTCCATATTTGCCATCATCACTACCTTGAACATGAAATGGAGCTCCGAGAGCAACTTTCTCGGGCACGGCACAAAGGAAGCTTGCGTAACACTATGTTACTTGTTAAATTGGCAATTTGGCTCCTACTCTGGCCATTAGTTGCGTCCAATACATATTGGGTTTCTGCGGAGACGGAAAGAAATGCGAAAAACAATAATTACCAGCTACCTGACCTCCTATTATTTAATAGCATCTCGGCTATTCCGCTCGCTATCGTCCATCGGTCGCTTTAATTGGTACGGCACAGCTATCCGAGCGCTACTGGATGATCAATATCGATCGCTACATGCGAGTTTGATTTAATAAAATTTTAATTACCACGAGAGCGACGGTCATTGACGTTACACGGAACCCGTTCGTGGGACGGCTTACAGCACATTTTTTTGCCACCGCAATCGTCAGCTGTCAAATGGTGTTTAAAGACCAACAGGTGAGCCCAATTATCTTAATGATGATTGTCACGACCATTGTCAAATGAACTTTGCTACTTCGCCAGAGATGTGGGAATAAGTAGGGTCACACCTCTCGGAGCCTTTTTTCTCATTGAATTTAAATTTATTCAAATTGTCGCGATGGCCCGCTGATGTAACAATTTGCATACTCGCGATTTTGACGGGCTAGTGTCGCAAACGCACTCTCTACAATGTTGCAGAGTGAGGTAATTGGAGACGACAAAGCTTCCTCGTTGTTTATGCGAGAGGTAGCAGAAACAACTGCACAGACCTTTGTTGCTACATTGTGTATTGAATATTGTTATTCACAAAATATTACGACGATGATTGTTTCGGTTTTTATTAATCCACTGAGAGCGATTGAGATACTTTCCCGCAGCTGGAGCGTCAGTCACAAGTCTGTATGTTGTTTTGACCGTCGCGTTTTTTTTTCTTTGGGGAAAAAGGACCAGGAAGTTTATTGCAAAAATGAGCAAAAAATACAAAACGGGAGCAAGAAAATGAGAGAAGGGGAGCAATTTCGCCTTTATCAAACTCTGAAGCCCTCTATAGTTAAATTTCTAGACCCCTAGGCTCTGAAACGGGTCTGAACTCAGTAGTCTGGACTTTCTACGATTATGTCTGACAAAGTTTCAATGCCTCCTTATTCTCTTAATACGCTGCATTCTCGCAAAAAGCTTGCTAAGAAGGGTTACTCTTAACTCTATCGATCTACTGATCACTCTGAGGAACCGGAGACTCGTCCCACTCAACATCCATGTCGTTTCCGAGTCTCTGGAACCTGCTGTAGTTCTCCAACCACACGTTTTCCTCCACACAGAATGTCCCCTCGACCTCCTTCTGACCCCTCACCATCTTGCCGATGCTGATGTCCATCTTCCGGACACGCAGAGCTCTCATGAGCTTGGCAGTGCTACAGCTAAAGTAGTTGTTTTGGGCCTCCAGGTGCGTCAGCTTCCCGCAGCACTTGCTCAAGTGAGAGAAGCCAAGGATGTCGGCGATTCGGTTGTCGCTGACGTCGAGATAGCGCAGCTCCGGAAGCTCCTTCAGAACTTCCGCGTGTAAGTAGGTCAGATGGTTAAGCCGGAGGTCGAGAACCTCGAGCTTCTGGAGGTCCCTAAAGACCCTCAAGCTCATGGACCTGAGATGGTTACCGGTGAGGTCGAGGTTCGTGATTCCTGGACAAGTCTGGAAGGCCTGGTCCTCGATCTCCTCGACGCCGAGGAACCTGGCTTTGATGACCTTTAGGTTACGAAAAGTCTCGCAGGGGTCCGAGGTCCAGGTCTTCATGACAGAGTAGGAGATATCGAGGGCCTTTACGTCGTAGGGTATGATGTTGGTTCTGTTGATATTGAGGCTGGGATACTCGTTGGTGGTAGAGATGCCGTCGATGAGACACTTCATGCCATCCAAGTCGCCATCGTAGACCGACTCGCAGAACACTTCAACGGCTGCAACGTGGCAAGGTTCCGAAAGGACAATCAAAGTAGCGAGCAGAGCTATTCGCATCTTAATGGGGTTACGATTGACGAGAGACTGATGCAAATCGGGGAAATGAATTCCCTCGATAGTGTTGGGCGAAGCTGATAAGCTCTCTAAGACCTTGATTTGACACTGATAAGAATATATTCCACGAGTCACGAGGCACGAGGAGGAGCAAATTCTGGGATTTTGGCGAATTCTTAGTCAAAATATCTTTTCTAGTCAACCTACATAATTTTTTTTCCACGACTTAGGGAATTTCTAACGATTAATCAATTTTTGTTCAAACGTAAACTAACGACATAATAACTAGAAGAGACCCAGAGAAGAAGAATGGGTTTTAAAACTTTCTTAGATTCCTCAAAAAAGGTCATTCTGAGTCTTTGAAGTCTCTTTCGCTAAAAAAAAATTAATAATTGCTCTTCTAAGAGGTAAACCCAACAGCTACGGGAACTGCAGCTAGTCAACCTACATAAAATATTCGTAACATAAAATAATGCAATGCCGGTGGGAATACCGTCAAGAGAGATGACGATTGTTAGACAACAATAAATCACTTTTACTTTCAATCATCACACGTTAATCGGAATATTTATTCGCGTCCACGACAACCAACAAGACGATGATAATGTTGATCATGATGATTATGTTTTCCTTGGCGGGCGCGGGACAAAAAATACAGTTTCAATTTATGCGCGCTCACACAAATGGCAGTTTTGTCTGCAATTGACGCTTGTTAAAATGTTATGAAATTTTTTCTCCTCAATATCGCTGCTTTGTATCGGGTGGCAAGAAAGCAAAATAGTGAAGAAAACATATACAAAACAGACACATATTACATCTGCTAGTCACATCATCGTTAATTTAATCTGCTGCATTATCGTCGCACTTCGCCTAAATGCGTAATCGCGTCGTAAAACGGCACTTTTTGGTGCGCTCGCGTACTTAGAAGACTTTCACTTTCCTCACTGCCGCATGCATCTAACTTACACATTACAGTTTACAGTTTACACACTTCAAAACGTAACAATAACGAGTGTTGTGCATTCAGAGGGCCCAATTACACTTAGTCACAGGTAGACAAATGTAATGAATGGACACGTCAAATTAAGGTAGGCAAGGTGCAAGCAGCTGTCAATGGCGATAATTAACTCGAACAAAGCGCTGACGGTGGACGTTGAACTGCGGACAGGGGACGGAAGGTGGCCCTTGGCTTTGTGCATTGTCTGGCCACTTTGGGGCTCAAGTGGATTTTTTTCGGAAAAAAATTAAGGGTGCCCCAAATACTAATCTGAGGGCTTAATCAGTCCAGTTATGGCTCTAGTCTATTAATTTTTATCTAGTCTATTTTTTTTTTAAACTTGAGAGTTTTTTAATTTTTTTAAAGATCTAGTCCTTAGTGTTCCCTAGAAAGGAAAGGATACAAATCAAAACTTGACTCTAGTGTATGATTTTCTATGGAAGAAAAACTGTGCCCAATTTAAACTCCCATGCCCTTAATTTGTGGCCAATCTTTGTGGCCAAAGAAGCCTGAGAAAGCAACCACAAGTCAGACAAACACTAGACCTCTCGACACCACAGCTCTCGAATGGCCAAAGAGTTATGTAAATGCTAAAAACTGCAAATGAATACCTGCAAAGACAAATGTCAATAACATGTGTGCAAAAGAAATGAAATCGATCATGTGAGAGTCGATAGGAGACAAAGAAAGACGAGAGATTATGACACAACGCGTTTAAAGACCTTTCGCGAACAAAAAGTTATTTCATTTCCAAGCAGTAGTAATTAAGACGAAGTGGCCGAAAAAAGTTGCAATGATTTACGATTTTCACATGAATTACGAAATCCCGGCACATGTACACGTGCTCTCGTGATCGTGCAAAATGCGTGAGCGAATAAATTGTTTCATGTTACATTTCTACACTTGATTTACACGGCATGGCATGCAAAAAGAACAATAATGTTAAAATAATAACAATCATATGTAATGCAGGAACATTTATCATGAATGAAGGTGGAGGCAAAAACATGCAAATGAAAAGGAAAGTTCGTAAACTCGGAGTCGCTCGCAGCCTCGAATCAGCTGAATATTTAAATTAATTAAATGCACATCAGTGGCGAGAGATCAGCGATTGTTTTATTAATTTTTAAGCCAATCAGTTTGGGTGTCAGACCAAAGGACTTCGTAGATTGACATTTTCAAACAATTTTTTTTTCAAACCCCAAAGACGTCTTGCACTTCTTAATCGTAATCCTAATATTTATCCTTTCCAATTTTTATGTTCAGAAATAAAATTTGAAAGAGGAAAGGCCGGGCCAGAAATTGCACCGTCCTGTCACAAGTCTTTCGTCACCGACAGACTTGTGTGCAAAATTTTCCGTTGGTGACAGACTTTTATTCTAGCGACGAATGACTTCAAGTCCGTCGCAAGTCTTTCGTTTTCATACTGGCCACCAAAGGACTTATTCACACAGGGAAGAAATGAATATAAGGCTTCCAAATGATGACCAAACCCGCTCAAAAAATATTCATTTGAATTAGTAAGTCTAGGTACTGCTGTAGGTCTGAGGTCTGGCCCTTTTCTCCGCGCTTCTTCACTCAGAGACACTGACGAATTAGCATTTTCCCATGTCGAAAGAGCTCAGCACCTCATAAATCTCGCGCTCGCAATTGCTGTTACCGAACTGTTACCCAATGCGCTCGCTAGTCAATGAATATTTGGAAGCCCGAGCTAATTACTTTCGTTATTCATTGACTCGACGCGGGAAAAAGCGCATTGCAAGACAAAGAAAGAAAGAAATATCGATCCGCATTCATTTTGCCGGATGATATAACGCGGCGCGGCAACACGACATCGTTTTACCAGAAGCTAGAAGCGAAGCTCAATGGGCGTGAATTCGGAGCCGTCAGGCGATTTGCAGTCACGATATATTCGCGCGTCTCGGGGGGCTGCTCTCCAAGGACCGACGGGGAGAAAGTGCGGCTGACCCTTTCGACCACACATTCAAGTTCACCCAGCTTTCTTTGCAACACAATCTATCTTGTAAAGCTGTATCTAGTCAGCTAATCTCCGAATGATTTGTAACAAAACACAGTTGAGCGTCGTAAAAAAACTTAATAGAGTCGGGCGAGCAACTTTCAGTTTTAAATCACTCCGGAGCGGCGTTCATTCACTCGATTATGATCGCGAGAGCGCGCTCTTTTGCGGAGATGATGTGACTTATTGAAAGATTATTGCAGTTTTTATCCGACTCCGTGCGGCTTCTTTCTCTCCATCGCCGTAATACTTTGTTGGAAAGGTCAGGGAGGCAAGCGGGCACTTTTACTTTTTACTTCATTTTCAACATTTCGGATGAAAAGTCACTTGTCCGTCTGTCCGTCTCTTCGAGTCACAAAGGCCCCGAAACTATGAGTCTGTGTCCGCCCACAGTCTTTCCGTTCCATACTGGCCGCGGGGAGACTTGTTAACACTGGGCTATCACTTAAGAGTTCGGGTTGAAAGGCTCCCAAAGGTGGGAGAATTTTATCCCAAAGGTGGGAGAAAAAATATCTCGATAGTTAGTCTCTATGACCTGTTGGATCGGAGCTAGGGGTTCAATAAGTTTCTACAGCAACGGAATTTGGGACAAAATATTTCCAATTTTTGCAACGACCCCGAGTAAGCTTTTAACATGTTTTCCTCGCTCGCTTTTTGGCCGGTGCCAGTCTGTTACAGGTGGGGTAATGGATAGGCAATGCCGGAATCCGAGGAACGTCAGGTGGCCAAACAATGCAGCGTAATGAGAATTTCTTCAGCTGTCGGCGCCGAATGACATGTTGAAAGTAACGAGACGAGGCCCGGGCTCGTGTGGAAGTTATGAAACGAGCTCCAAAGTCCCTAGGAAGTCGAGTTATCATTGTTGCTGTCGCATTTGTTACGAGCTTTAGCGTTTCCGCGACTCGCGTAATCCCGACTAGCCGGGCTAGCAGACGTCTAATGAACATTATTACGCGCTCGTGTATCGATTTTGTGCGCAAAATGGCGAAAAGGAAAGTGAAAAGAGCGCAAGTGGGTGTAAAGTTGTCGCACATGATACTGCAATCTGCAGTCGGGTTGCAAAACATCATTATGAGTCGCGGCACAAGCCGAAATTATGCTTCGACGCGGGTAATAATGGCGGGCAGGGTGGAGAGATTGGGGCCAATGCGATGAATTATGCAAATATTCACGCGCCTGCACACCGAATGTAGGGTTCCGCGTGGTAATCAGTGAAATATTGGGTTTCGCGCTCACGGGCGAGCGAGCTTTCAAAAGAGCTCGGCGCGAAATGAAGCGAGGAACCCTTCCCTCATTACCATTAACTTCATTAATCCCGCTTTACGACCTCCAAACGAATTGCAGCAAATGAATATCTTTCCCAGGACCATTGATAGTCGTGATTTATCCCATCAACGTCGGCCAATCAGCGAGATCTCGGAACGCACATCAGAACATAAAGAAACCGGGACGGGTCGGTGGAAGTAATTGAAACAATTTGCAATTAATTATTATCGATCTTGAATGGGCAAGTAACCAACTAACTAGCTAAATATTCTACCTCTCTATCAACTACCTCTGCTACGTGCTATGCAGCGTAATCACGTCGGTGTACGCAAATAATTCGATATTATCATCATTTTCTTGTTTGCTTTGCCGTTTCTTCCAGTCCGTCTGCTAGTTTGCGAGTCAGGGGTGGGCTTAAGTGTCATTTTAGCTCATTTTTAAAAAAACTAAAACAAATTAAAAATACTTTTTTGATCTTTTAGATTTTTTTGAAGTCCCCTTGAGTATTTAAATTCAGAGTCTCATCTTAATAAATTTTTTACTATATTTTTAGAGCCTAGACTGAGCTTCTAGAGCTTCTCTGAGCTTCTAGAAATATAAGTCCTTCTTCTTAGATGTACCATTATCCAGATATTTATTGACTATTGAAACAAAAACTAGGTTCAACCCCCCACTACCACCCCTGACATGATGCAATTCAGCGCATTTTAAGTTAAATGATTATTTGAGCTTTCTCGGAGTCCGAGCGGAGCATCGCCACCAAGTTCGGGTGGTCGTGAGTCGCTGGATTCTTGGCAAATTCCTGGTTCTCTCTCCTCCTTTGTCGCAATTTACAGCACAAAGCTCGTTGTAATGAGATGATAACGGGAATTTGAATATAAAAACACTCGAAAGCCCGCCGTATGCAGATAAAGACGTTAAATTTTTATTGCTTCTTGTTTTCCACAACCGAGCAAAGAGGCTTTAGTTCTTAGATTCCTCTTTCTCGCGCATGATAATTACTTCTGGACTGACTGCAGAGCTGCAGCGAGAGAGCGGAGCCCAGAGAAGGAGACAATGACACCATAAATTAGTTGACATGTAAGTAGAACTGCAGTGGCGGCAAAAGATCATTAAAACACGCCGCCATGCCACCGCATAATCGTGAATCTCTTTAAATTTGACACTGGAATTGCCGAGGCTCGCTAATGAACATTTTTCTCCGCTGTCTGTTTCTCTCCTCCACAGTCCGTAGTCCGCAGTTCGCAGTCCGTAGTCTCCGCGCCAAGAGAAGAAGTTATGATTATGTGGGTAATGACCTCGAAAAACCTCTTTCTGCCGTTCTGCGCCCGACTTTCCGCGCGGAAAAAGAAACGGGCCCTCCACGAGTGCGTGTCATCGGGTGATGCAAGGCAAAACGGTGAATGCGATGTGTTAGAAGCACATCGATCATGTAAGATGGCTTCTAATCTCAGCCGAGTCACGGATTCACGAATCACAGATTATGGTGGCACCCGGAGGACCATTTTACATCATCATCAGCATGCCGACTCTTAAGCGATATGATGCACTTATCACCGAAGCATCAATCACTCCGTTGCATCAGCTCTCGTACTCCTGGACGCAAGTAATTCGCGCCTCTTTTGCAGCTCTTTTTACGTAACGTTTCTGCGCACAGCTGTTTGAGCCGCATCATTACCATATTCATTACATTCAATTAAGTGTGGCCCGAGCAATGGCTGGGTTCGGTGCGGGTGAGGGAAAGGAGATTTTCTGCTCAATTAACCCAAATCAGGCGTTATTGAGTGTGGACATTTATTTTAGGGCAGCATTCCGACGCAGGCGGCGACTTCAGATGCTCGGATTAAGCGGATTTCTTGGGAGAGAAGAATTTTTAGGGCCTCTCAGATAACCAGCAGATTATTCAAAAGCTTCTAATGCAGGCTGGATTAATTGATAGTAACTGATTTACAGTTTTAAGCTTACACTAGAGATTGAACAAGATACTGGCGTCCCCTCGAGACACCTGAATTTTTCTTGAACCAAGAATGGAGAACCCTCAACTCAAATAAAAAATGTCCTCGAACAATTTTGAAGAGGAGGTTTTTTTTTTGTTGGAAACAAGAGTCTTTTTGAGACTCACTCATCTCCTTACTTTGAATCAATTGTGAGGCTCAAAATGTCCAAGACTGACTGAGAGAGACTTTTTGAGTTGAGGAAAGTTATTAGAAGGGGCCCCTTCATTTGAAAAACTTGGTCACAATGGGACCTCCCAAAAACTTTGTTTGATAGAGAGCTCAACTCCAGAGTCTCCCTCATTCCCAACTGGCCCCGAAACCACCAAGATCGCAGCTCCCAAGGCCTAATTGATTTTTTTATCAAACCAGACACATTTAAACGAGGTCTGAAGGCCCGCCAATCAGACTCCCAGGCTCGCTTAATTGATTTCGATTCAAACTAGTCATGTCCATTCTTCTAATCCTCACATCTCACTCCACCAGCGATTGTTGCCCGACCACATTTGCATCGCCTTCGAGCTCGCTGCCAACTTGCCAAATTGCCATTTAGTCGTTTTGCATATTTACTGCCACTCATTGCAGTAAAATATTTTCAAACAATTAGTGACATAACCGGGAGTTGAGTAACGATCTACCTGGCTGGCATCTCGAGCACAAACACAAACACTTGCCACAACTTTTGCAAAGAATCCGAGAGAGCCGGAATCGAGGGGTATGCAAATTAGACTCATTCGATACACACCTCAAGGATGCGCCCAAAAAAGAGCTGTATTACCCAACGAGTGGCCGGCAGTAGGGGCCAATTTGGGCCCATCTTCTCCCGCGTGTATTACAGTCATTTGCCACTAAGAGCGTCTGGGTGCCAAAAAGAGCGCATGTGATGACCTCTTGAGCGCATCAACATCGGAGTGAAATTAATCCATTAGCCACGAACAAAGCGGATACAACACCAATTTACCACGCTTCTCAATTATCAGGTACAGCAACAACAACAACAACGCCGCCGACGAGTACGGGCCAGTGATGACCATTAAAGCCAGATACGAAATATGCGATAACGTGCAAATCAATACGCGCGTACGAGCATTCCCTTGATCGGGGCACAGGCACTTGCAGTGGCGTAGCTGGGGATTCTGACGTTTTGGGGTTGACTTCGAGGGACTCTTTTTGAAGTAACAGGTGGTTTTGATCCCTCATGACTAAAATGGTTGCTCTTGAAGCTTCATTGGCTAACTCGAAAACTGGAATGGGTGTTTCTAGAGCCCCCAGAGTAACATTAAGCTCCCTCCAGAACTTCAAATTGGGTCCATCAGAGTCTCTGGATATTCGAGGAAACCTCATTGCACCCCAAACCCTCTTCAAGTCACCCAAAGAGATAAATTAGGTGCCCTTGAACTGAAGTGGTTGACTCCAAAGTTAAAATGGGTGTCTCCAGAACTCTAAACTCCACCCAAACCCCCCTTTAAGACACTCCTAAGATAAATTTAACGCTCTGGCACTAAAATTATAGCCTTAAAAGCTGAATAAGTTTACTCCTTAGCTAAAATGGATGCCTATAAAAATTCAAGAAAGACTCTGTCTCCTTGAAATACCCTCCAATTACACCACTGGCCACTTGAGTGTGCGAAAAACCTGAAATGTGCGAAGCGAAACAATGGGGAGGAGATGCCAATGCCGGAGAAACGGCAATTTAAGCATAAATATAATTTTCAATAAAACCAAAAATTTACTACTGACCCAGTGAGATCCAGTGAAATGGAAAATGCCACGATGCGACACCGGAGGCAGAGGCAGAAGAAGACACTTGAGCCGGAGCGCAAGAAAATATGAAAGAGAAACCTGCACGGTGATAAATTGCGCGATGCTTCTTCAACAGACACTAGCTTTGCAACATCGGAGCAATGTAGTATAATGTTCACTCAATCGCTACAACATTAATCTTTCTGCACATTTGGACGAAAGAGAAATTGAGATTATCGTGTTCTGTACCTCTGGATCTCGTTCGGCGCTGGGTTTCGGTTCAGTTTTCGGAGGAAACCAAATTGATTATGCTTACCTGCAAAGAAGCAAAAAAATTTAAATTAAAAAGTGAATCTTACTCATGCAGGAAGGTTACTTCTGGAGTCTCTTGTAGCTTGAGTGTGGGCCACCCAGTCCCAAAACCCTCGTCAAAAGTCCAAAAGAGAAGCCTCAATTAGAAACATGACCCCGAGCCACCAAGCGGTATTAGAAAGTTTCATGTCTCGACAATCACGCGTAAATCAAAAGTTGAATACCCGACTCATCATCGGAGGCGCCAATCGGCCATCGTGCATTAATACGTTCGAGAAGTCACCGGGTCAATGTTTGAAAAACGACACATCGCCTGTGTTTGTAAATACGGGGCGCGCAGAGAGAGACTAGCTGTTGCTAGAACCGATGCAGCGCGCATTTCATGAATGACTGAGGCCTTATCGACACTTGCTCATTTGCATACTGATTGGGCGAGGTTCAACGGAACTGAGTCATTGACGAGTACGACCAACCTTTCCTCGGACGTAAATATTTACAAATTTTCCGGACCGGCTTGAAGCTATTTTTGTCCGAGCGGCTCCTTATCAAGTGACGCCACCGTCGAATGTTTGGGTTCACTTTGAGGCACGTCGAGACTCACTGAGCGCGGCTTTATTTGCTCGAGTGGAGCGAAAACGTGAAACAGTACGGAACAAATCCGGTTCGATAAAGGAAAAGGCGCTCAATTGCTGCGATGATAAGTCAGGGGTGTCGCTGCTGGGTCCTCTTTCCGGTCTTTCGGGTGTTTCAGGTTTTTCAGGGCAAAAAACAAAAGCTGTTTATATTTAGCTCGTTCAGAGATGAACCAAGAAGAGGGCCTTTTTTCAGAAGGACTAGCACTGAAAAGAAGACTTCAAAAGCAACATAGACAGTTATGGTGCCCAGAAAAGGGGTTACTAAACAATTTTTTCAAATAAAAGGTCTCTTAGAGAAACATCTTGGACTCAAAAAGAGGCTTCTAAAAAATCAATTCAGACGAGTTTTAGGGTTTTTCAGTTCCAGAGACGGACAAAAAGGGCTTACTATAGGAATTATTTGAATAAAAAATCTTTCAGAAACGAATCTTGGAATCAGAAAGGGCTTCAAAAATCGATTTAAACGAGTTTTAGGGTTTTCCAAGTCCAGAGACCAAAGTCTGAGAGAAGAAGAGCTCTCAAAAAGGCCCTTTAAATATTTTTCGTAGGTCCATCCCTGTCCCATTCCCATCCACGACTCCATTTTAAGCCCCACACGATTTATAATTTAATTACTCAAGCCGAGATTGTGAACGTTCTGAGCTCAGTTCGGCCCGTTTATGGAACTGTGTGCCGCCAAACAGCTGCGAGAACCTCGCAGTTCAAACAACAATACAGCGTGACTGTGAGCAAGTAAGTCATCGCGTTATCGCCGCGAGACTGTAGTAAAGAATTCTTATCGCCACACGAGTACGCAGCTCTAGCACAAGGTTGCCCCTCACACTCTCAGCCAGCGTAGCGCTCTCAGTACTTTGCCGCACTCGGCCACGACATGAGCTGTGCTTTTTGCTCAAACTGACACTTTTTGCCAGAATCATGTCTTACGACCCATTCACAAGTGCCACCGGTATGTTGTTTTACATCTGGATGACGATCCTCATTATGTCAGTGGCGATTTTCTTGTGCTACCGCAACCAGTCCAACGTCATTGCGCGACAACTCAAATTAGGACGGTAAGTGCCTGAGCTCTTCTGGGGGCCTTGGAGACGCCTAAAATCGCTCTTGTGTCCGCAGAAGCAGCAGCAAAAAGCTGCTAATGGGGACCATTGACAAGGCCCGGAGACGGCTGGAGAAAAAAGTTCCCCCCATCTCGACGTCGGAGCGATGATGACTTGCCAGCCACGAGAACGGGAATTGATATATTGTGAAACGTGCAATTGCGACAATCTATTGTAATTGGAGTCCGCATGCGAGTGCCTACTACACATACTGGAAGTGGTTAAAATTAGTTAAATGTAGCGCAAAGCTTAGGTTACTGCTAGTCAAGTGTACGAGTGTACAGTTTCTATACGAGGTATGAGCTTGTTTTAAAGTGACTGCTGAAGTTGTGGTACACAAACAATAATATTGCTATATGCTAATACTTAGTTGAGAGACAGAATAAAGTAATGACGTTGAATAGCAGAGTGAGTTGTCATTTCTGCAGTTCAATCTGTCAAGGCCCAGACTCTCTCATGTGACAGGCGCGAGGCTTACTTTGTAGCGAAAAGCCGTTCACGTCGCCTCTAGTGCTGCAGCCTTGGGCCAGACTCGCGCGCTTCTCAGCCTTGACAGCCGCCTAATTTACTTTGCGGAGTCCCCGCTGCGAGCCCGAAATTTTTGCCTCATTTCCACCGAATTTGAACCCGGACCGGCTGCGAATGCGATACATGACCGTGAAATGTGGGTTAGCTCGTCTGGATTAACTTTTGTTCGCAAATTGGAGATGATTGCCTTTGTTGCAAATTCACGGTCAATTCTGGGAATTCAGGTTTCGAGTGAATACTCAGCTGAGACGCAGTAGACTTTCTAATTCGATTGATAGGGGTTCCTCTAACGAGCGCCGTGCAATTTGCAATTACTCTCGCGAAACTCACGTGGACCCTTTACGTCTTCCAGATGCCACAAAAAACCCTAATTTAACCTCAAGTGATTATCAGACCCATTCAACCCTTTTTCAATGACCTGAAAAGTCTAGATTTTTAATTTTGACTTCGTTAAAAAATTTAAAGTCAAAATATTAAAATCTCTAAATTTCATTTTTTTATTTTTTGGTGGGGAAAAAGGATTTACGGAAGTTCTTTAGATCCTATCGTGATTCTTCGTTTCCACACTGATTTTTACTTTCAAGTTTGTCTACATATTAACTCCATTTTGCGGGTGAACTAGCCCAATTTTTACCAGCTCCTTTCCAGAACCTGACCTCAAACTCAACGCCGTCCAACCTTTCTCTTATCTTGTTTTTGCCAATAAATCTTGAGAGGCATTCCAAAAATAACCCGAATCTTGCACACCATTGACGCCATAAAGTAATGCGATAATGAAGATAACACCCTGATTGCCCATTAAATTATCTGATTAGCGAACTCCGATTGAAACTGTAAACGCGTGCAATTTTGATCCATCATTTGCACACAAGTAATCAGTCACGTAAGTCGGTGCTCTTGCAGCATGCAGGCGAAAATGCATCCGAAACTGATAAACTCTATGATCGGGTAGAAAGTTTCTTTATCACGTAGCATGCATCGCAGAAAGTTTCGAGTCGACTCGAGCGCTTTTTGTTTTATAACATCGCACTCTCACTCCGCGAGTCTCTTACTCACATAATTTTGAATACGTACTGCATGCATGCATAATATATATTATTTCATTCGTGCCCACAATGATGATATTCGCGAGCACGGTGTTAGAAATATTTATGGCCGATTGGCGAGGTATGTCGGGAGTGGAGACTGGGGCTCGCAAATCAATAATTGAGAATATTTATACTTTCATCCTCGCTTGCACTCGACATACTGCAGGCACGACATTTGAATTAAACATGCCATGAATTTGCCTATTATACCATTATCATTATTTTATTATGTTATTAATATAATATTGCAAATCGGGCCTGTCGTCCGTCGTAACTTATTTGCATGGATGAGAAAATCGCGGATGGAAGAAAGTTGCGGAAAGCTGGGTGGAGGTGCAGTAATGGCGTAATTACACTATATTGACTACCTAGTGTGACACCTTTTTATGTTGGCTTATTTGCAATATTGAAAAGAGACACGCATTGACAGCAATTTATCAGAAAGTTGAGCAAATAGCCCCGCTGTTTGCATTTGTGACACTTTTCTGAGCCACTTCGAGCACCTCATTTGCATACGCTCTGTTGCTTTCCTTTTCCTGCTGCTTTCCTCTTGGTCTAGAGTTAGAGACTATTGCTTTTTTGGCCCAAAATCACTGAAATTTTGAGTTTTGGCCGCAAGTCAATTTTAGTAGAATTTTAAACTTTTTCTCCTGAACCATTATTCAAATTTATTTGGCTTAAAAAATCGAGAAACAAGAATTTTTAGTTTTAAATTTGTTAAAATCAGAGTCATTTCTTCGATTCCAAGCTTTTTTGAATTAAAATAAAAGACGGTAAGTCCAATCCTTTAAGCTCTCTTATGCCAAATCTGACTTCTAGCAAAGGCACAATTGCCAAAAATTGCAATTGCGACCTAAAATACCTCCAATAGAAAAAATCTGGGCTTTGGCTCCTTCATTAGAAATAGACTCAAAAATGAGCCTCAAGAATTTCAGTCTGACGAGCCCAGAAAGCAAGCCTCAAGACATTATTTTTGTCCTTATCTACCGGTATGAGGTGATAAGAGTGAAGGCCCGAACCTCTCAGCTGATAAGTATCCGAGTTGCGCAAACAATTCCACTGGTGTCAGACTAATGGCTTTCTAAATCGCGCTCAAATGCCACATATCTGCGGAAATTGCAGTAAATTGATATAAAAACAAATTTTTATATCAACAACATCATCAGGAGATGCAAAACATTCTCCACAGGTCGCATATGGTGTAACTGAAGCAGTTAGTCGACGTCGCAACAAAATTAATCCAGTTAATTTTCAAGCGACTTAATGAAATATTTCAGCTCATTACGGGCTCTCTCGCACGGTGCGGCGAGACGCGTCCACAGCGTATGCAAAACATAAATGGGAAATTAAAATAACATAAAACATTGAATCAAGATTGTTATAATGCGGAGAAAAACACGGAGCGAGGCCGAGGAGAAGAAAATGCCAGCGAAAAGAGAGTCGTGTGTTGGCGCAGGAAAGAAGCAGACCAAAATGTAGTTTCCTGCGCCATTTATCAAAACACAAATCGTATCTGCATGGTATTTAATGAATGTGAGATAAAATTAATGCATATTTGTAATCCTTTTATAACTTTTACGGCGAACATTGTTTTTGTCGTCCGCCTCGCTCGTTTATGGCACTCTCGATTGGGGAGAGGAGAAAGTTCGGACGACATTCCAGGGAAATGCGCTTTTCTGGGAAACAGATGGCTGTTTATTGAATCGAAGGGATAAAAAAAGAAAGAGATAGAGCTAGGGAGAGCGAGAGAGAAAATAAAAAATTTCTACAGAAAGAGACAACAAACGAGAAAGAGGGGAAGAGGAAAAGGGTCCGGGTAAAAGATTGACTCTGAAGAATTTAGAATGTGACTTGATTACTATTTTAAATAAAAGAGCCTGGGGTCTTTACGCTATTTTATGAAAAAGGTAAATTTTTGGTAAATATTTCAAAAGTTTACCTTCAAAGAAGATATTCGATTTTCTCCCCAAAATTGACAAAAATTAAATCAGCTTTAAAGCTTGAAGGTTGGCTAGATATGATTTTTGAATATTTCTGCTTAAAACTCCAACAAAAGGTATTTCAAAATTCAACCCAATTTTCGGAATCAATTTCGATCTGGGTGTCTAGGAGCTCGGGTTGTCCATAATGGGGACAGAGCTCGAGAGGATTTCGTAGAGCTCCAGTCGTAAAGCTGAGTTTTTGCTGCGAAATCTGACGTTTTGACGGAGAATATTTCATTGCAGTTGCGAAACCCGGTCGAGACCATATTTTATCCGCCAATACATGCTCGTGTCTCCTATTTGGTTCGCCGCAATGTCACTCAAACACACATATTTCACAACAATGCTCCGATTTAGACAAAATCTCCAGCATAAAACAATATAAACCGTTTCATTACAGTCAAAATAGAACGACTGGTGTGTAAAAGTGACTAAAGTTTCGGTGTAACCTGCCAAATTTGATCATATGCTCATGAAGTCACGGCTGGAGATACTGAAATCACAGATTAAGGTTGTCTAGAATGGTGTGTGTAGGCTGCAGAGAGCTACGAAACATGAATGAAACCTGGTAAATGTAGCCTGCCCGCTACAATCCCAACAAAGCATCTGAAAACCTGTTTGGCAGCATAAAATGTCACAATTATTTCGTATTCTGGAGCACAAGTGTGTAATGTGTAAATTTACATAGCCGAACAAAGCGAGCATAGTTCTCGGAATTCTCTCTCTCGCGATAAAATTTTATTCATGACTGGTTTTTATCGCGCTGGGGTTGCACTTTGCTCACTAATTTTGGAGCTTGGGCGTGATTGCTGGGCGACAGGTGACCTCCAGGGCTCGGCGCAGCGTTGCAACAGACCTCCGGTGAGGCAAGCCAAGACCTGATTCACTTCCATGACAGGTACAAATGACAATTCCACGGAATCGGATGGCCCCAAATCGACCAAAACCTTTGCGATTGTCCAAAAGAGGCGAAGCAAGGGATGAGATCAGACAACAATTTCCATTGTGTTTCTCGGTGTTGCGTGACAATCCAGCTCCAGCCATTTCTCAAGCTCACTCAATCATTTGTCATTTTTTTCTTGCCTCCAAAGCCCCCATCTGAGTCGCAGTTCTCGCGTTAGGTGCTAATAAGTTCATCACGGGACGTGTGGGAGGGAGGGAAGGGAGTATAAAGTCAGTTCAAGATCAAGACAAAGCCGACAGCCAAAGAGCTTCTCTACTCGGGGAATCTGGTTTACGCTTCTGTCGCGTAGGAAGTCGTTTGTGCCTTATTTAATTGACTCAGCATCGGAACACCGCACTGAGCAAGATGACGACCACTTCCTCTGCTTACTGATGGAGTTTTTAGATTACGTCGTGTTTTTTTTTTATCATAACTGCACTCCATTATCTCGAGATTGTGTGCAAATTATGCAAGCGATGAAAAGAGGCGGGTTCGAATTTAAGACTTGCATAAGCATCCGTGTATAATTAACAAGAATTTAGGGATTTTGGTTTAAGATTAAGATTTAAGAAGCCATTTTTAAAAAATAGTTGCAAACAAATAGTTTATTTGAACTAGCCCTTAGATCCACAATTTGTCCAAATACTTTATAAAAAATTATTACATTTGTTGAGAGGAAAATAAAATAAAATTCTCCTGAGGAGTAAATGATGCTTTAGTTGGACTTTGATTCGACTTGAAATAAAAAATATTAAAAAAATTAGGGTCTTAAGAGTTTGTGGGACCGGATTTCGCTGTTTACCAGCCGTATCGCCAAAATAAAAAATATGTTAAGAAACTATTTTGTCAGCATTTGGACCAGTCTATAATATTTTTAAAGACTTTCATCCTAATTACTAAGTCACAACTATAATCTCAAGAGCCTTAAACCCTACCATGTACAAAAAATTAGTCTAAGAGCAAAACTACTCCCTTAAATTCTTAGGGAATTTGTGAATCCCCCCAAGAATAAAAATTATGAGCATTTGGACCAGCCTCTAGAACCCCGAAGACACGTCGCAGCAGCAATAATCATCATCATTACAGCGTCTGCGAGTCTGACATCCCGTTCTCGAGACGCACAGACGCAACAAAGTTGCCCAGCCCATCATCGAATCGCGATTCGCAAAGTCGAGAGATAAATTTTGCACAAATAGACCACGACAGAGTCTGATTACATGCTTCGTTAGAGACTCAACGCAATGACTTGAGGTGCCCCCGATCCGCACTCCATAGACAGTGGAGAGATTAGTCGCCTGTTAAGACTCCCTTCGATTTTCCCCGCGCGCGCGGAGCTCTTTCATGCCCACATGACTTATCGTTTTCCTCCACCTAATTAAGTCGTTTCAGCTCTCGAGCTCTTTCGGCGAACACGATCACCACCAACGACGCGAATCAATCACCTAAAATAACATAGCGATATTATAAACTTTTACTTTTTCCGTCTTGCAGAGAGTGAATCGGTATAATATCCAATAATAAACAAAAAGTTGCGATCAGTCACCCGTGCATGCATGTGATTATGATAAATAGATTGAAATGCCGATCTAATCGGGAGCGTTCAACCCAGGGCTCGGAGGGAAACAGCGTCAAGATTGATCGAGTCCATTGTCTCCGCATAATCTCAGACAATCTCGGCTTATCTCGTCTCCGAGGAATTTCCGTAGGTGCACGAAGTGCAAACAAAGATGGCTCACAGGTGGAACTCGACCCAGGTCTCGGCCAGAACCTCACCTCGGATAGGCGGAGGCTCGCAACAAACACGTGCTAATCACCTGTGAATTAACTTTAATGAAAGCCAACCTTAATTTTTCTTCACCGCGGACCAAAGCCTCTTACAGTCCCTTTGAGGTCAGGCCCGTCGACGTGCACACACAGCAAACAAATTACCTCTGGATTTATCTCGCCATTCAAACCGAGGCACGTTTATGCACCTACAATGTTGGTGCTGGCCATCAAAATGCTCGACAGACGTGCAGCGTTCTCTTACAGTTACCTGCGTACTTTCCGAGCTTTGATGCGAGATGTGTCGGAGAAAAGAGAGAGGAGGAATTTCAGACAGACGGACAAAATTGAGATGCAGTTTTGCATACAATCAAATTGACTGCGAAGCCATAGCCGAGAGATGCGCTGGCGATGGTGATGAAACAGGTGTGCGACTGAAGCCTCATCTTTGCGCGCTCTCCGCAGTGATCGTGATTCTATTGTTTCAATTGCCTGCCAATGATACTCGCTGTTGTTCAACGAGTGTGTCTCTCCGCCGCTCCGGACTCGGTTTTGCCTTTTAAGTGATCTGCAGAAGCACGGAGCGGCGTTTATTAATAAAGTAATAAGTTGCAACATGTGTGAGAATTTCGATTCCGTCCAATTAGCGACTCCGATGGATGAGGAAATATTCTGTCGTGATGCAAAAAATTTTATTGACATTTTATGCCCGACATTTGGCTCAATGAGGTGCATGTTGGAGTGCACCATTATGCCGTTTGATGTCGTTTTAATGGTCGATAAACTAGCAGAAAATCTGCATGGCATGTGGGCTCTCCAGTCAATTTTTCTTGGATTTTCTAAGACCCCAAGAGGAGAGAGAGATCCCCAAAATTGCTATTTAGGCATGTCCTCTCAGAACGACATTTTTTAACCTTCTTAAACTTTCGAGACCCACTTTCAAACAGACTCAAAATAAATTAGCTCTAATTTTTCGAGGTCCCCCTTTCTTAGGCACTCCTAAATTTCTAGGAAAATTCCCGCCAATAACTCAGGGTCCCCATCAGTCACCCCAGAAGACCAAAGAAAGTCCCTAGCACCTATCGATCAAGACAAATCACTCGCCCAGTCGTTCCTTGACCCCGTCAAATCCATAATATGCGCAGCTCAACCCCTCAGACTCGCAAACACATTTCATAACTGTACAAGCTTGCTAATAGCAATTTTTCTTTCAAACCTCGAGCTCGACTCTGCTCACAGCACAGTGAATTTCCAAGCACTTCACAGCACATCATCCAATTAATGTATTGCAACCTTGTCCGTGGCTTCGCGGCTCTGCTGCACCGAGCCTAACGTATGCCATATCAAATGATTGCTTTGATGCAGTCTAGCTACTAGTTTTGTTTGCTCAATAGTCCATAAATTATTTTTTTAACATTGGCAGAAATGAGTTGAACAAGTTTGCGAAAAACGACTAATTTTCAGTTATTCAGCTCGAGTACAATAAAAAATTCCACTTTTACGGGTTTCGCTTGCAATTTGCATAACACATCTAGAAGCAGTAATTAAGTATTGCCATAAACGTATCCAGTTTCAGCTCCAATGTGTCAATTAACTGGACTTTCTACACGGCAGGTCCGCAGGATCACGTCCGATTGAGCTTAATTAGGCTGCGGTGCGTTTCATAACGATTAAAATTTTTGACTTCTCGCATCGCGAAACGTGAGGCGAAAGTAGGTGAGGCATTTGCATCAGAGTCCGCCCCACAAAGGAGAAGCTTCATTGAAATTGGTGGTGGTTTGGCAATGCAAAATTGATAAAAGCGCGCGCTAAGTGGCATCGCTGCAGCATGGGGTGTTTGCGTGACCCAATTAAAGCACCCTCGAACAATGATAGTGCGCACGTTTTGAACCCGAGGAGCCGATCCGAGAGCTCGAGGGCACCTGCGATCTCACGATTTTTTATGCACATTTCAATTAATTGGTCTTGGTCGTTGATGGCTTGCTCAGGGGTGGAGCTGGGAGGTCTCAAATTTGCCTTCATTTGACCGAAAATTTCTCTTTTAGACCCTCATTTAAATTTTAAAGATTTTTGGCTAAATTCAGAACACCTTCCGAAGGCCTTCACAATATTTCTCCATTTAGAAACGTAGCTGGTAGACCCAAAACATGGCTCTCTTGGCTATCGAGGCTCTTTGAAGAGACCTAAAAATTATTGAGGAAACCGCCTTAGAACCGATTAATTAGTGCCTCGCTTGCACTGAGGATATTTTTCCATACCAGAGAGACCACCTCTGTTTTCATTTACAACTTTGTCGCCCGAGAAAAGTGCTAACAATCGCACATTTCTTTTGCCCTACAGGGCGACAAGTGTGACTAAACTCCGCGTCTGCCACATGACTAATTGCAATTTATAACTCTGCTCTCTCGATTTGCCCCGTTTGCAGCGACCAAATCAATACAAACATTGTTAAGTAGGCAGCCGCACACTAGCTATTACCACCAGGTGTCAATTTCTAAGCAAACAATATGTGAAGTTTTATGGCGCAATCCACGCATTTTACCTCTACTTTTTCCGCACCAGGCCCGCGTCGCGATTTGTGAATGGAGAGCGCAGTGACTCAGTTGTGCGGCGCGAAAAAAGTTCGCAATTAGCTTGATTGGGGTTCGAGTGGTACACATTTCACTGCAGATCAATTAATTCAGTTGTCGATTAGGTATTCAACCCATTTCGCCATATCTGGGGGGTTATCCAACGCCCCATGATGTGGGCTGGAGGGCCCACAAGTTGGTAACCCAAATAGTTCTGCTGACGGAGCAATCGTGTCCGAGTCAGAGCCATCAAATCAATTAGTCTCATTATTTTGTCCCCCAAGTGTGAAACCCGCTGACTCAGCACGCATTTTCTCATGCGTTTTGCGCCTAATTTGAATAATTTGTGTATCAAATTAATAACTCCTCGCTCCATAAGACGCTTAGCATGCACAAATGTTTATGATACATATTAAATAAAAATTTCTTCCGAGAGACCTCCACAACGATGCGTGAGTAATGCGCCACACGCAAGCCCCTCGACTCGCCTCGACTTCGGCGTGCCCGAGAGAGGGCAATGTTTGTTTTTGGACGCGCTGGTGTAATGAATACAAATCAGTACCGCCCGTTTGCCATTTAGGAATTTGCAAATTGGGGTTTCCAAGGCTGGGCGGTTGCACAGTGAGCCGAAAACATGAGTTTTTTGCGTACTCATTTGGAAACCTTTTTAAATCCTTCTAAAAACTGTTCATTGGCTTATTTTGGCTTTCAAAAATTACTTTTGAATTTTAGGTAAATTTTAAACAAACTTCTGATGGAAATATTTAGAGCACCATATTTTAAAATTCACCCATAAAATTTTTTCTGGGCAAACTAAAAGCTTAACTTTTAAAAAATACTTAAAGTGATTATTTCAAAAAACTTTCTTTTATAATATATTATTGAGTCCAAACTATTTATTTGAGAAAAATTGAACCATATCTGAAATAAGAGCATGTAAGTAAAAGCCCATAATCTTCCAAAACATTAAAGCTTTGATCAAAAAATTCTCAAAACCAAGGCCTTTTAAAACTCTCTTTACACGCTTATTTAAGCTCCAAACCCGAAGCCCACCCCTGTGTCTTTGTGTGAGTTCTCACAGCTTCTTCAGAATTCGGAGAAATTCGCGGCATTTGGTGACTACCAAAGGAAGTCGCGAACTCGAGAAATGACAAGCAGTAGGCGGGTTCGTCGTCTCATGAGGCGAGCAAATTGCTTTTAGATTGTTTATTTGGCGTTTCGCAAACTGCAACTCTGCACAACACAAGTTTTTGTTCTGCATCGCAGACAAAGGCAGCAACAATAAACTCACAAGTAGATCAAATAATCAATTCGAATCTGATCCAGATCAAGTTCATCGGCGGCAAATAGAGCGTCATTGTAATCGAGACCCCACGAGAGTACACACACTACCTGATTGGCCTCCAATGATTCGCGAGCCCATTTCGTGATACTGCAAAACGGCCCAGAGCCCAGCTTGACACACTGTCCCACTGCGAGAAACCGCATTTCTCCGGCCCCAGCTCCGAGCCGCAAGACAGAACGGCGGAATAGGGTTCAATTGGATTGTTAACCCAATTTTTATTGTTGCTAGATTTGTAGCTAGCCGCTCAACGGTACCGCTGGTACTTCTCGGGGCCTCTTGCGGGTCCACTGCTGGCAAGTGGAATGGAAACAATACGATCTTTCAGTTCTACTGGGCCGAGCGCACGTACAAGATGTAGGGACACAATAAACATTATTGTAGAGATACAAATCCATATTCAATTCAGTCATATTCGGTTTTCATGCATCACGATTGATGATGAAGCCAACAATAGCAGGGCACCGATGCATACTTGCCGTTCTTTGAATTCTCGTTTTGTTTCGCTCCGATCCAACTTCCGATTCATTCCACGGATGAGTAATAAAAGGTTATTTATGGGAGTGGAGTTCCATTATTCCGAAGCATATGTTACATGTGTTAGGTGGTGTCTCGCGCGACTCCGCTGATAGATTTTTCCCGACGTGACCAGCGTGCTGCGGGCTTTATTAAAAATCACAAACCGAAGCCCAGTCGATCAGGGGTCAGCGTTCATGACGATCGATCACTACGCGGAGCAGGAACGATGGAAGAGAGATTTTATCATGCATTATGGGATGAAATTGAGCTTTTAGACAACAAAGTGTGAGAAAGCATACTTTTCAAATGTGTTCTCTGAGCGGAGATTGAATGCCGGAGATTGAAATATGTATGTTGAAGTCTTGTAATATGTTTGAATGACAAGACCTGGTCTTTGAGTCTGAGGAGAACTCAAGGCCTATTTCTGGAATTTAAGGCAATTTGCACAGATTCAGAACACGACCTCAAGTGAGACTCCAAAAGAGGCAACTTTGGAATAACGTCAGTTTATTTTTCGAATGAGCATACCTATTGGGCTGAGCTCAGGGTCATTTTCATTCGTGAGAAAGTTTTTTAACATTTCTTGAAAACCCTTTAAAAATTAGGAGCTTCCTTAAAATTTATAAAAGATATTTTTAAACTCAAAATTGTCAAACGCTCTTGGGACTCTTTCAGGGACCCTTAAAAAGGCAAATGTGGCCGCAATTTAATATAATTTAAGTTTAACAACTTAATTAAGATTTAAGAATAAATTCACTTTTCAGAGAAACTAAAGCTTTAGGTATTTAATAAATGATTTCTGAAGAAGAAAGTTCATGTAAAAAATAACTCTACTCAATCTTGAATAAGGTAAGAAGTTTTTTAAATCACCTAGATTGGAAAAGGTGCTGCTATAAATTGTCCTAAGTTCCAAAAGAGCACAAATTAAAATTCCTAAAGAGCCTGAAATAATTCAAAATGAAAGCCTTCAGCAAAAAATCTCTCTGCGAAAAATCCGAAAGTTCATCGACTCTGAGGAATTTACGCAATCCAAAAGCCATTCGAATACCAAGTCGTCGTTCTTGAGCCACATTTAGGTCGCCCCACCCGATAATTTCCCGTAAAATTGCCTCATTTTATGGAACTCGCCACTAATTACGCACATTACCTAGCTGCATTTTGCCAATAAACTTGCCATTTCACAGATCATAAAAATATCTTCGCCGCGATCGCGAAAAGCAATGTCAGTAATGTAAAAAGTGCGCTTATTGAATTACCTCATCTGAAGGTTGTGATTATCATATCCAATTGCAAGTGATACAAAAAGTCTCTGCTAGTTTTACAATGTTTTTGTGTCAATGAAATGAGATATGTAGATTACTGTAACACACTTCTCATCCACGGCAAGTCACATGGGCATTGTTTGGAGCCAGTGCGCGAGTTTGAAAATTAATTAGCCAGAAGTCTGGTTCGGTTTCACTTTGTACAAGTATTTCCCAAAGCACTCATCTGTTTCCATCAGCTGCAACTTTCATCGAGCCACAAGCGCACTATTTGGGCTGTTCATTGTCACCTGCTGCACATCACTTTCTAATGTATGACAAATTGATTTATCTCCTCGTTCCGAGCTCGGATCGTTTGTTAGTTTTTTTTTCTCTCGGAATTTTGTCACTTTTGATTATCGCGCTTTTATTAGTTTTTAATATTCATCAGCTCAGGCACTTGTTAGAAAAAATAACTCAACTCCAGCGAGTCGGGCGCGCAAGCGTACATCACGACGGGCAAACGGGTACTGAGTGCGTCGCGGCTAAATTCACTGTCATGAGCCGTGCAAGCAGCTTCGCGGAGTTTCGAAGGTACACACGGAAAGGCGTGTGTGCACAAAAACTTTCCCGTGCGGAGTCGCGAAGCGGCAACCATGTACCGTAAAAATGAATGGACGGGGCCGAGTGTGAGTGGAGAAGATGAAGAAGAAGCGGAGAAGCATGCAGCGGTTGCTGAGTTCACTCGCGCTATTCAGCGGCCTGGGTGTTCATTTGTGCCGAGTGCGAGAGAAGTCACGATCAATGGAGCTGGAATAGAGACTGGGCTTTGAGGCTTTTAATTTTTTCAAGAAGGATTTGAAAGATTTTAGAATTTTTTTGAAAGAAGAATTTGAATTATTTTGAAATCAAGTTTTCGTTAACGAGCAGAGGTTTGGCCATTTTCTGAATTTCGGGTGAAAAATTTTTTTTCTCCAAATCCCACTTTTTTGGCCAAAAAACTTCGTGAACGTGATTTAAGAGTTAAACTCAGTCGTTTTAAGGCTTCAGGGACCGATTTCAAGACAAAAAATTTTTGGCCAAAAATCCCGAAATCGAGTTTCCGTTAACGAGCGGAGGTTTGGTCATTTTCTGAATTTCAGGTGAAAAAATTTTTTTCTCCAAAACCCACTTTTTCGGCCAAAAATCTTCGTGAACGTGATTTAAGAGTTAAACTTAGTCGTTTGAAGGCTTAAAGGACCGATTTCGAGACAAAAAATTTTTGGCCAAAAATCCCGAAATCGAGTTTCCGTTAACGAGCGGAGGTTTGGTCATTTTCTGAATTTCAGGTGAAATTTTTTTTCTCCAAAACCCACTTTTTTGGCCAAAAATCTTCATGAACGTGATTCTGGAGTTAAACTTAGTCGTTCTAAGGCTTCAAGGACCGATTTCAAGACAAAAAATTTTTGGCCAAAAATCCCGAAATCGAGTTTCCGTTAACGAGCGGAGGTTTGGTCATTTTCTGAATTTCAGGTGAAAAATTTTTTTTCTCCAAAACCCACTTTTTTGGCCAAAAATCTTCGTGAACGTGATTCTGGAGTTAAACTTAGCCGTTTTAAGGCTTAAAGGACCGATTTCGAGACAAAAAATTTTTGGCCAAAAATCCCGAAATCGAGTTTCCGTTAACGAGCGGAGGTTTGGTCATTTTCTGAATTTCAGGTGAAAAAATTTTTTTCTCCAAAACCCACTTTTTCGGCCAAAAATCTTCGTGAACGTGATTTAAGAGTTAAACTTAGTCGTTTTAAGGCTTAAAGGACCGATTTCGAGACAAAAAATTTTTGGCCAAAAATCCCGAAATCGAGTTTCCGTTAACGAGCGGAGGTTTGGTCATTTTCTGAATTTCAGGTGAAATTTTTTTTCTCCAAAACCCACTTTTTTGGCCAAAAATCTTCATGAACGTGATTCTGGAGTTAAACTTAGTCGTTCTAAGGCTTCAAGGACCGATTTCGAGACAAAAAATTTTTGGCCAAAAATCCCGAAATCGAGTTTCCGTTAACGAGCGGAGGTTTGGCCATTTTCTGAATTTCAGGTGAAAAATTTTTTTTCTCCAAAACCCACTTTTTTGGCCAAAAAACTTCGTGAACGTGATTTAAGAGTTAAACTCAGTCGTTTTAAGGCTTCAGGGACCGATTTCAAGACAAAAAATTTTTGGCCAAAAATCCCGAAATCGAGTTTCCGTTAACGAGCGGAGGTTTGGTCATTTTCTGAATTTCAGGTGAAAAATTTTTTTTCTCCAAAACCCACTTTTTTGGCCAAAAATCTTCGTGAACGTGATTCTGGAGTTAAACTTAGCCGTTTTAAGGCTTAAAGGACCGATTTCGAGACAAAAAATTTTTGGCCAAAAATCCCGAAATCGAGTTTCCGTTAACGAGCGGAGGTTTGGTCATTTTCTGAATTTCAGGTGAAAAAATTTTTTTCTCCAAAACCCACTTTTTCGGCCAAAAATCTTCGTGAACGTGATTTAAGAGTTAAACTTAGTCGTTTGAAGGCTTAAAGGACCGATTTCGAGACAAAAAATTTTTGGCCAAAAATCCCGAAATCGAGTTTCCGTTAACGAGCGGAGGTTTGGTCATTTTCTGAATTTCAGGTGAAATTTTTTTTCTCCAAAACCCACTTTTTTGGCCAAAAATCTTCATGAACGTGATTCTGGAGTTAAACTTAGTCGTTCTAAGGCTTCAAGGACCGATTTCAAGACAAAAAATTTTTGGCCAAAAATCCCGAAATCGAGTTTCCGTTAACGAGCGGAGGTTTGGTCATTTTCTGAATTTCAGGTGAAAATTTTTTTTTCTCCAAAACCCCACTTTTTTGGCCAAAAATCTTCGTGAACGTGATTCTGGAGTTAAACTTAGCCGTTTTAAGGATTCAGGGACCGATTTCAAGACAAAAAATTTTTGGCCAAAAATCCCGAAATCGAGTTTCCGTTAACGAGCGGAGGTTTGGTCATTTTCTGAATTTCAGGTGAAAAATTTTTTTTCTCCAAAACCCACTTTTTCAGCCAAAAATCTTCGTGAACGTGATTCTGGAGTTAAACTTAGCCGTTCTAAGGCTTAAAGGACCGATTTCGAGACAAAAAATTTTTGGCCAAAAATCCCGAAATCGAGTTTCCGTTAACGAGCGGAGGTTTGGTCATTTTCTGAATTTCAGGTGAAAAATTTTTTTTCTCCAAAACCCACTTTTTTGGCCAAAAATCTTCGTGAACGTGATTCTGGAGTTAAACTTAGCCGTTCTAAGGCTTAAAGGACCGATTTCGAGACAAAAAATTTTTGGCCAAAAATCCCGAAATCGAGTTTCCGTTAACGAGCGGAGGTTTGGCCATTTTCTGAATTTCAGGTGAAAAATTTTTTTTCTCCAAAACCCACTTTTTTGGCCAAAAAACTTCGTGAACGTGATTCTGGAGTTAAACTTAGCCGTTTTAAGGATTCAGGGACCGATTTCGAGACAAAAAATTTTTGGCCAAAAATCCCGAAATCGAGTTTCCGTTAACGAGCGGAGGTTTGGTCATTTTCTGAATTTCAGGTGAAAAATTTTTTTTCTCCAAAACCCACTTTTTTGGCCAAAAATCTTCGCGAACGTGATTCTGGAGTTAAACTTAGCCGTTTTAAGGATTCAGGGACCGATTTCGAGACAAAAAATTTTTGGCCAAAAATCCCGAAATCGAGTTTCCGTTAACGAGCGGAGGTTTGGTCATTTTCTGAATTTCAGGTGAAAAATTTTTTTTCTCCAAAACCCACTTTTTTGGCCAAAAATCTTCGCGAACGTGATTCTGGAGTTAAACTTAGCCGTTTTAAGGATTCAGGGACCGATTTCGAGACAAAAAATTTTTGGCCAAAAATCCCGAAATCGAGTTTCCGTTAACGAGCGGAGGTTTGGTCATTTTCTGAATTTCAGGTGAAAAATTTTTTTTCTCCAAAACCCACTTTTTTGGCCAAAAATCTTCGTGAACGTGATTCTGGAGTTAAACTTAGCCGTTTTAAGGATTCAGGGACCGATTTCGAGACAAAAAATTTTTGGCCAAAAATCCCGAAATCGAGTTTCCGTTAGCGAGCGGAGGTTTGGTCATTTTTTGAATTTCAGGTGAAATTTTTTTTTCTCCAAAACCCATTCTTTTGGCCAAAAATCTTCGCGAACGTGATTCTGGAGTTAAACTTAGTCGTTCTAAGGCTTAAAGGACCGATTTCGAGACAAAAAATTTTTGGCCAAAAATCCCGAAATCGAGTTTCCGTTAACGAGCGGAGGTTTGGTCATTTTTTGAATTTCAGGTGAAAATTTTTTTTTCTCCAAAATCATCTTTTTCTATCAAAAAACTTTGTAAACGTTATTCTAGAAGTAAACTAAGTCGTTCTAAGGCTTCACGGACCGATTTCGGGACAAAAAATTTTTTGCCAGAAGCATTCGTCATTTGAAAAGAAATAGAGTAGGAGGTTCTAGTATCTTGTAAGACAGCTTCAAAAATCAGAAAGTGGCTTTGAGAAGACTCTGACAATCGGGGAAATTTTTAAATCTAATTGAAATTTAAGAACATTGATTTTAAGGAGATCAGGTATACCTAAATCTGGAGACAGACGAGACTCTCGAAAAAAATCGCCACAAAGGAAACGTCAACTCCAGGCCCCTCCGAGCCTACCTGCGTCATGTTTGCATACATTAAATCAGGGCACCATCCGAGGGTACGGCACACCTGCGCAATATATTGAATTACGTGAATACCCCGAGATGCATCCGAAGCGTCTTCTTCTTCTTCTCCTCCTTCTCCACTCCATTCTTCGCTGCCTCTTCTCGCATGTTAATGCTATATTCCCAAGCCCCGACTTTATTATTATATTATTGTAAAGTTTATATGGCAAACAACATTATATTGTCTTGTCTGCGACTCTTGAATGGAGAATAAGCCAAAAGCCAGTTTCAGCATGTGCATAAGGTTCTCATAAAGTTCATGTAACATGCGCACAAGAATGCTAATGAGAAAAGGGGGTATGTGTGCATCATCGCGGCCGAGACCATTGAGAAAAAGTGAGAAGATAAAAAATGCCGAGGAGCAGATAAAAAATACGAGCGGAGGTGGGCTCGAGAGCTACTCAGCGCGTTCATTCATGGGGCTCTCACTGGAAGGGGATTTGAATTTAACGGCTTTTTGCAGGCTTCGATGGCTTTTTGCAATTTTTCGAAGTCAGTTTTTGTGGTATTTTGATTTGTAAAGAATTGGTGAATTAATTTTTGGGCTTTTTTTCCCTTAAGCTCACTTAAGCTCCCCTCTGGTTTCAGCTATGGTTTAACTCCTATTAAACTAAACTAATGGAGTATCAAAGATCTGGGAAATGGGAATTCCATGACTTTGACGTTATCAGCCTTGGGAATCACTAATCGATTACAGAGGCACTTTATAAATCAGGCCAGCTCCCTTAAATTTACAGTCTGAATCCTTTAATCGTCGCAAAAAGATGTATCTCAGCATCAAGGTATTTGTCTTGCTGCAACTCGCTGCCTCGGGACTAGCCTTTAGTCTTTGGGGCCAAACTCCGGACAAGACTTCCATCATGCAAAGGAAACTAAGAAGTGATGGTGTCGAGTATCCGGGCTCCTGGGAATACTTTGAACCTGGAGAGCGTTCAAGACGCTCAGCACCTAAGGAGTCCCCAAGTGAATCCAAATTTGAAGAGCAATATTACGATGACAGCGTGCCAGATTCGGAAAGCAAAGAATTGGAGGAAGGCATTGACTTCCGGTTGCTTCTTAAATGCATCCTCGATGAACTTTTAAAAAGTAGCCAAGAAAGCGGTGAATCCCAGAACTGCAGTCTTATCCTGGGAGCTCAACAAACCAAAGATCAAATAATAATATCGAAAATTGAGTAACTTGGCGGTAAAATAGAAAAGGCTTAAAATGTAAAATAAATAAGTTTTTGAGGTCCTCATAAAAAACTTAAGGTCAACACTGATAACGACTTCGTAATTCGCAGTGACTCATTCATTACATATCAAGGGAAAGGGCAAGTAAGCCGGTCGTAAATAAACGTGCCAAAAATTGGTTTCACTCACCTGATGCGAAAAGTGAGCACCGTGTAATGGGTAATTCTTCTCAATTACTTCTTTTATTAGTGAAAGTTCCTTCTTGAGGTGATTCAGGTTGCGTTCCTTTGTCTTCAGCTCCTCCAGCTAGACATGTTCGAAAAAAATACAAAAACAGTTTCAGGTAAATCATCATCAGCGAGGGACTCAAAAGGCGCACGCACACGCTGGCCATGTTATTAATTGCAATCCAGTATCGGTCGTCTCGGTGCATTCTAAGTGAGAGAGGAGAAACCAAAGTGCCCCTGGCACGAGTCAGCCTACAAACTAATCCCTACGTTTAGAGGTGCAATCTGCTTCATCAGATGCAGAGCAATTACGCGCGAGATTCATTTGCCTCCCGGTCCTCGAATTAGCTGCATTTTCTCACGTGCTCGGTTGAATAAACTGCCGTACTATTGGTCGGGGAGGGGCAAAAAGCGAGACGAATCTGCATTCATTCACAATTTGCAACCACAAAATCCCGGCCGTCAATTAGGGAGCAATTACGGGAGCAGAAAAAGGTCTGGAAGGAGACCGTGGGAACGAGATCAGCGACTTCTGAGAAAATTGGTTGAATTCCTAATTTCTGGAGTCTGTTTCTATTGTTTAGAAGACGTAAAAAAATTTTTTAGGGGCACTGGGAATTTTACTGATCCGAAAAATTGAACCGAGGACTTTTATTATTTTGGTATTTTTTTTGAGCTTTTGGTTGTTTCTTGTTTTTTGATTCCTCATAGAAATGGTCTTAGAAGGTCCCAACAGAACCTTAAAAATTATGCTTAGAGGTTTTCTAATTTTTTTGGGCTTACTGACTTTTTGCAACATCAACCTTAAGAACCAAAGAAGTCGTAAAAGTATTCTATCTAGACCACCTAATTAGTGGTGAGTCTTGAGAAATTCCAAGTCTTTGAAATCCGGTCTACAAAGGTTCCAAAAATAAATACTTCCTAGCATTATTTCTAACCCATGAGTCAAGCAATTAATCAAGCCTAGAGAGGTTAAAGACATTTCATAGAGCAAGAACTTACCAATCTCTGAACTTCATTCTTAGCGGACTTCGAGCTCTGGGCGAGTCTTGAGTCATACGAGTCCTTGAGTTCGTGAATCTCGCAAATCCGGCGCTTCTCTGCTTGCAAGGAATTCTGAAACGAAAAATACCCACATGAGCATAGGCACGTCAATTAGCACCCTATCGAGCCACATATCAACTCCAGGCCATAAAATATTCGAGTTAATCGCTTTACGCCGCTCATTTCCTATTATGGAAGTCATTTCTCGCAGTATCGCAGGTCAAGGCTGTCGTTGAATTTATTGCTGCAATTCAACACTTTCATCGCGGTGACAAAAGTGAAAGGTCACAATCGCAGTCACTCGTGAATCGTCTCCATTACAAGACCTTTTTGCACCCGACATGCGGAATCTGAAGGTTTTTTTGCTGCTTTCCATTTGCCATTTCTCAGAAGCGAGCTTTTCCATACCCGCTGAAATCCAGTCGGTGACTTTCCAGACCATGAGTAACATTCTGTGCTACGAGCCCATTAACCGTGTCATCTTGTACATCGAGGAAGGCTTCGACTTTCACGACAAGATTGTCAAGAGCCTCAACGAAAAATGCTATAAGCCCGTCGTCAATTTGAGGTAGAAGAAATGGTCTGCATTTTAAATATATTGAAATAAATTCACATTGTCCGTCTGTCCATCCACTCAGTTGCAAATGTTCTGAAACCATAAGAACTGGAGACCTATGGTTTTTTCCACGTGGTCATGAGTGGTCCTGAAGGTGGGCAAATTGTTTTGGTTTTCCCGAAAAACCTTCAGGGGCGTAACCAGGTGGCTTTTGCCGTTGCTTCATTCATGCTTTAATTTACGTAAGTTAGCCACAAAAGACTTCTCTTTCTTCCAGAGACGGAGTAAGGGACCTCATAAGTTCGTATAAGAGCAGCTTGACTACACTTTAAAAATGTTTTTTCTAGACTACAGAAGAAGATGTCGGGCTTCAACGTCACCATCGTGGGCTATCACCGCCTCATTCTAATCGGCATGAAGAAATCCCTGGCCAATTACTCGGGTCAGTTCCCCTTTTTCCCCACCAACATTCACGAGAAGTACAACATGAAGCTCGTCTTCTTCTTCGAGAAGTCCTTCTACAAAGACCTGTACCCCCTCTTCACCGAGTTCTGGGCCCGAAAGTACCTCAACGTGGCCGTTCTACTCAAGAACAACGACAGATTCGCCTTCAACTTCAACCCCTTCGTCATCACCAGCCTCCAAATGGTGGATCTGAGGAGCATCTTCTCCAGCGCCGACATCTTTCCCGACAGAACTCGTGACCTCAACGGATACCGGATGAACGTGTCGCTGTTTGAGGAGGATGCCCGCGTCATGAAGACCCACTTTGGGATGCTGGGAGTCGACGCTTCCATGTGCAAGCTCGTGGAGAAGATGATGAACGCGAGTTTTGTCTTCACGAACGACACAGAGTTCGGGGAGATGGACGAGAACCAGAGACCTACCGGGAGCTTTGCAGGGGTGATCGACAGACGCATTGAAATCAGCTTCAACCTCAGGATTCTCAGGAGCTCGGAATTTTCGGGTAAGGTCGAGGCTTCTGCGGCCAACGCTCGGAACGACCTGTGCTTCATCGTGCCCCGGAACACGGACTCCTCTCGTTTCGGGAACCTCTTCCGAGGCTTCGACGTCTACATCTGGGTCCTGGCCGTCGTTGTGGCCTTGCTCTTCACCTTCCTCTGGATGGCAGTCTCGCTCGTGGAAGGCGAGACTCACTGCTCCTTTTCCTCCGTAGCTCTCAATGTCGTGGCGATCAAACTTGGCCAGCCCCTCTCCATCATCCCCAGAAGCCTTCGTTTGAAGCTCATCGCGGTGTCTTTCATTCTCTACGTCCAGTTCCTCAGCAACGCCTTCAAGTGCGACCTCACGAGCCAGCTGCTGCACGAGACAAACAACTCCCAGATCCAGACTCTCACGGAGCTCGCGAAGGCTAATTTCCCTATTTATATACCGCATCGCTACAAGAGCCTCATCGAGGACAATTTGGACAGGACGAAACTCCAGAACCAGCGAATCGTCGCGAGACTCCGAGGGGTCAACGAAAGTGCCTACAAGGAGGCCCTCTCCAGAAAAGAGGAGGCCGGGTTCGTGAGCAAGAAGGACGTGCTCGACTTTTACGTGAACGAGAGACACTTCCTGAGGGACGGGGAACCCTTCTACCACCTTGTCAAGAGCTGTCCGGTGCCCATCATCCAGACCTACATCGTCCCCATTGGCTCCCCGTTCCTCCAGAGACTCAACAAGATCATCATGCTGGCGCAGGAGACGGGACTGCTACACTACTACTACAGTCTCCAGAAGAACCTCTACAAGTCCAGACGCCCCGACGACAAGTCTGAGGACCAGCCCCTCAGCCTCGACCACCTCCAGGCCGCCTTCATTCTCTGGAGCGTCGGGATTCTCGTCAGCTTCTGCGTTTTCTTGTGCGAAATTGCCAGCAAAAAATTTTATTAGCTCTCTACTTTAGCTCAATTTGGCCACAGACGTCGTACTTGGGACCATTGACGTGGCAGAAGCACCACTGGTTCCCCGTGTAGTAACCCTGTCCAGCTTCACAATTGCGGGGTCTGTCGCACATGGTTGCCGTGCACTCGTCGTAGTCGCTCTTGCAGTTGCACCAGTTGCACCCGTCAAAGTAGCTCTCTCCCACAGTGCACTCTTTCGGGCGCAGGATCGACGAGCCGGAAGCCATGCCTGAAACGGGGGCTTTGAGCTCACTGAGACGCTAGAATTTTTTCAGAGTTACCTAGGACTAGAATAAAGGCACCGAGGATCAACGTGAGGTGTTTCATTTTGGGGACTTCAGGAAGGTAGTGATAGCTAGACCAAATTTCACGGGCCTTTTATTTGAAGTCAACAGCGATAGGCCTTATCAGGCCGATTTTTCTCTATCGATTTATTCCACAGAAGTTCAAATATAAGTGGCGCTAGATCTTATCGGGAGCGTGGCGTCAAAGTAATCTGGCCACAAACATCCTCCGAGGTCCCGTACTGGCAGAAGCACCACTCATTTCCGGTGAAGTAGCCCTGTCCTGGACGGCAGTCTCTGGGTCTCAAGCAGAACGTTTCAGTGCACTCGTCGAGCTCAGGCTTGCAGTTGCACCAGTTGCAGCCATCGAAGTAGTTTTGACCCTCGGTGCAGTTTTTCGGGCGAAAAATCGAGTGGGCGTTTGAGCCTAAAATTTCACCTTAATTTTTTTTCTGGGCCAAAACTATTTTCTTACCCATGATCAGGAGGGAAGCGATGACAATAAAACAGAACCTCTTCATGATTCGCAAAACCTAGCAAAACTAACTTTTTTGGCGTCGAAGCAAAACTTTTATCGAGCGGATATTTATCAATGTTATCATTATTTTGATAAAAATATCTAATAAAAACATGCTTACATAGAAAAAGAGTGCTGTACCTCAGCCCAGTTTTCCTTTTGGTGACCCTGAACATGTGATTGCTTCTCAATCACGGGGAGAAAAAATCAAAGGAAATCCCAAAACTGATAAGAAATGGGATTCCCAACTTCAGAACCTAATAAATACTGAAGTTGACCCTCAAAACTCAGTCTTAATCCTTTCTCTCAAGTAGCAAGATGTCTAATCTTTCTTCCACTGCAAAGTTTTTGATTTTGTTGCAACTTGCGAACATCGGGTTGACCAATGGCCAACCCATGATAGCCAACAATCAAAGGAACATTGAATCAGTAATGGATTTTTTGAAAACCCAATTGAATTCCTTACCAAGGGCAAAGCGAGCTGTTACGGATTGGAATGAAGTTGAAGAGATATCTGAAGTAAAACCTGCAGAGACCTCGAAGTTTCCACCCATACATTCTCCAGAACAAAACTTTTTAGTACTGCGTCTTCGAGAGGAAATCATAGAAAGGATCAAGTTGCTTGTGGATCTAATGGTAGTATATCAGAAGAACGAGGACACGGCTTCTTGCTTTATAAAATTGCTCTACGATGGACCAGTAGCTCTGGTATCTGCAACTTGCTGGAAGTAAACTACAATTCTGAAGACAGTCCGAGACAACAAGTCCGAGAGCGTATAGTTTACTGTGTATTGTATTTATTAATTCTTCTGGAACTGAGCTTTAGTCCAAGGGAGCTCACGAGTTTAATAAAAATTTATGTGACAAACAAAATTGTTAGATCACCCAAAATAGGAAATAATGTTGGGGGTCAAATATGCTAACATTTCCGCCGAACAAACCACAGCTTTTTAATTCTTCTAATTCTAGGATTATTAAGTTTCAGACTGACAGACAAAACAGTAGTTTCCATGGGAGGCCCTGATAGAACTTAATTAGGGAAGAAATCCCATAAATAATCATAATCTGGGCTTCCCATTCGCAAATTATAGACGAGAAAGCTCGCTCCATTAATAATTTTGGCTTGTGAATTCAGTCTTTACTCTTCATTCTTCAAGACAACATGCTTACGTCTTCATTCACCGCAAGGTTTCTGATTTTAACGCAACTCGGAGTTCTCGGGTTTGGTTTCCACCTCCACAATTTAAAACAAGGTTCAGTTGTTCAAAATCATCTTGACTCTGATTCCTGCCTCTACTACAAGACCGAGTTTAAGGAGAGTTCAAGGACAAAGCGAGACAGTGAATGGACACCTTTAACCAAACGAGAGCCAAGGGACTACCTTAGCTATCTAAAGATTCGAGGTGAGATCATGGACAAGCTCAAACTGCTTCCTGGATTGGATGCTATTCAAAAAGATAAGGACTTTGCCGTTTGTGTCTGGAAGCTGCTTTACAATGGACCGGTTGGACTGAAATCACCACTGTGCAGCTTCCTGGTGGAAGCTCTTGAGGAATATTCTAACAGTTCTGAAACCAAGGAAATAGTTGCTTCACTTAGTTCAGAGATAAAGAACCTAAATAACCGAATTGCAGCCCTAGTTAGCTACGAAATAGAAGCAAATGTTCTTCGATCTAAAGTGTCTGAATTGGAGGAGAAAATTGGGTCTATAAAGGGCCAGTTGAAGAGCTGTAAAGATGTACAAACATAAAGTTAACAAACATGAATTAATAAAGGTCGTTAGCACGTAAAAGACAATGATTTAAGACTCCTTCGGGATTCAGTCACACCTGGTTCATTAGCTCGTTCCTTCTGACGCCTCAGTTGAGCTCCAGTCGTTGCCCAAAATGCTAGGTATTTTCTTAGTTCCCCTTTTGGTCCTCAAAACCTCGGCTTTGAACATCTCATTGCCCTCAAGAAGCTCCCGAAAAGCTCTCATAAGCTCTGCCCAGGACCTGATTTGCGCCACAGACTCGAGAGTCGTCAACTTCTACTCCTTCAAGACCTCAGAAGTCTCACTCACGTTTGACCTCCTGAAGGCCATCCACTCGTGCAAGACGGCGGGAGTCCAGGTGTTTAGTTACAGCGACTCTCACGGAATCCTAGCTAACAACCACGGGCCCTCTCTGCAAATTCTGGTCATCCCAAATTCCGAGTCCTTCCTCATTGACTACTGCTTGGAGGTCATCAAGGCTCGACAGCCTGGCAAGAAGTTCCTGAAGTACCTCCTGGTCTTCGAGAATAGAGTCAGTGACCTCAATGCGGCTTGGATTCGTGAAACCTTTGACCAGATGTGGAAGAAGAACGTCCTGAACGTCGCCGTGATCTTCGAAACAACTCACAGAAATGAGGTCAAGGTGCTCATGTACGACCCGTTCGCCAAGGACAACGCTGTGTTCGAGATCTTTAGGTCCCAAGGAGACATTTTCGACGAGAACTCGGCCAGGGACCTGGACAACCAGACCATCGTCGTGACCATGGGAAACGACGGGTTTCTAGCGATGAAAAGGGACCAAGGTGAGCTCACTTTTCTTGTACATATGAGCTATTTTTGATTTTAAAAAATCGACCTATAAGCTCACAAAGAAGACCGAAATTTTCAAAGAAATTCCAAAAAATACCTGTGAAAGATTTGGAAACTATTTTAGGCAGACTTGAGACTTGAAAAATACTCAGAGAAGGCTTGAGGATCTATGGAAATTTTGAGTTTTAATACCATCTCCCTTTCAGCCAGAGGTTTCGACGGCGTAGACGGAAAGGTCGCCGAGCTGATGGAGCAGAAGCTGAACGCCACTTTCGTCTACAACTTCAACGACTACGGCTACATTTACCCCAATGGCACGTTCACGGGGGGCTGGAACGAGGTAGTCCAGAACCTGGCGCACATCTCCTTCAACTCGCACTTCCAGGTGCTGGGCCAGGAGAGCCTCTACGAGACCACCAACTCGTACATCAAGGACAGCGTGTGCGTCGTGGTGCCCAAGGGCCAGCAGATCTCCATGTTCTACAACCTCTTCTACACGATGCAGGGTGAGACGTGGATTGCCGCGGTCGTGTTTGTCCTCGTGACAGCCAGCGCCTACAAAGTCGTGCAGGAGGCCAACAAGAGGGTCGACAAGGAGCCCGAGAGACTGCAGCTAACGTGGTCCGAGTCGCTCATGATGACGCTGCAGTCCTTTCTGGGCGACGCCCTCATCCGAGTCCCCAAGTCGGCGTCCCTCAGACTCATCATAGTGACCTGGGCCGCCTACAGCTTGGTCATCTGCAGCGCCTTCACGGGTGAGCTCATCAGCAAGCTCGCCATTCCGCAGTTCAGACCGGACATTGACACGCTCGAGCAGCTTCGAGAGAGTCGGATAGGCATCCTGGTGCGGGACCAGACTGCCTCCTTTCGGCACATCTGGGACCAGAGGACGCTGCTGGACCTGAACGAGCAGTTCCGGGTGCTGCCGGAGGAGGAGTTCTTCGAGAGACTGCACCGGAACAACTCGAACGAGGCCTTCGTGCTGAGGAGCCACAACGCAGACTTTGAAATAGCGAGGACCTTCAACAAGGCGAGTGGCCGTCCGAGTCTCCACAAGATGCGGCAGTGCCTCCTCTACTTCCCACGCGTCTACATCGTCAACACGGGCTCGCCGTTCCTCGGGGAGATCAACAGCTGGCTCGCGAGGTTCATCGAGAGCGGCTTCCTCATCCACTGGGACAGAATGGCCGACTTCCAGGCGCGTCTCAAGGGCCTCATAGCCGACGCCGAGGACATCGAAGAGCTTGTGGAGGACATCGAGGACTCGGAGGACGACGAGATCAAGGTCGTGCTGTCGCTCATCCACCTCCAGAGCGCCTTTATCTTTTTGGCAGCGGGCCTGGTCGCGGGTCTGGTGGCTTTTGTGGGCGAGATTTACTGGAACCGGCTCATGAGGAAGCGTCAGAGCCGCGTCATTTACATAAACCGAGAGCTGGCGGTCCAGCAGGGGTTCCGGGGAGGGCTCAAGTAGGACTCACCTGGTATTTTTCCTCCAGCGCCCTCACTTGTTCCTTCAACTGCAGTATTTCTTGGTTCAGTTTGGCCGTTTCGTGCGAGTCCGGGACCGGGTGGGGATTGCTGGGGTGGAGGGCCTTCTTCAGGGAGCTGTTCTTCTGGGTGTGCAGGAGGTCCTGGAGCCGCTTCACGTCTGCTTTCAAGCGTCTAGTTTCTGAGTCATTCTGAGCTCTAAAAATATTTATGTCAGTTGTTGTGCTATCTGAAATTCAAGAGGCTGTCTGAAAGTGAAGAGGATTCAAAAGGCTGACTGAAAGTGAAAGCTGGAGGCCCCATAAACTAAACAAGATGCTCCAAATTCAAATTCACGCCCGTAATTCTTAATGATATCTCTCAATTAAGAGTTTAATTAAATCTCAAGTCCGTTCTCCCACCAGAAAATTAACCTCTAACTCACCTCAAGACCCTCACTGCGTTCTTCTCGGTAGAAAGGGCCACCTTCATCTCGCTGAGCTCCAGTCTGAGCTGCTCCGCCTGGGCCTGATACTTCTGAGCCAAGCTGGCGTTAGATTCTTCCAGCTTCCGCTTCATCTTGCCCCCCTTGATGGCCTGGGGAGCCGGCTTAGGTGGAAGTGGGGGCTTGGAGCTCAGCTTGGAGTCGATTTTGAGCCCCACCGTGACAGACTTGGTGCCCATGGGAGCTATCTCGACCCTCTTCTCGCGACTTGGCCCCTTCACGACCACCGGAGGGTTCGGCTTGAACCTCTTCAGGGGCACTGGGGGCACGGATCGCTTCTCCCTGCGCTTCGATGTGGCCTCGACGAGCCCCAGACCGTCCCCGAACTCGTCATTCTCTGCATCTTCGTAGCTGCTGATGGTCTGGCTGGAGGAGGTCACGTCACAGGCTGGCTTGTCAGCCATAGCGATCACACAGGATGATAGATAAGGCACGTGTGAGTGTATTTTATCCTGTCTTCTGTCTTTCTGCGTGCATTGGACTGTCTCGGAGAGTTTTGAGCATCAGAATGCACTTTCGATCGGTGCTTCAGCGCGCGCGGTCACGTTTACACTATTATTTTTGAGTCTCTTGCTCTTCTTCTCTCCTCTTCGCGCGTATTTATCTTTTTGTCTGCTTAATCAACTGGAAAGAAACAAACACAAATCAGAGGTATGAATAAAGAGCTTATGTGAGACTGAGGTGTGAGAATCTCTTGGGTTCTGGAAGGGCGATTCTGATCTCGAAACAATACGTAATCCGCTCGCGTCTCTTGCGTTTATTTTCTCGCACGGGAGGAAGTGACATCACCCCGAGTCTCTGTCTCCGGGTGATTTACGGGTTTCACTAAGAAGCCACTCTGATCAATATCGCTTAATTCAATTATTTCTGTGTAAACAAATGGCAGACAATGGGGACACTCCCTGTCGCTTGAGACCGGCTTAGATAAGCTCCAGAGGCGTAATGAAGGAGTTCCTTCTTTTTGTTTCAAGAAGGCTCATGGTATTTTTTAAGGAACAATAGGGTGTCTTATAAAATTGCATTTTCAGGCAAAGGAAAAGTTGAAGCAATTTTTAAATCCCAGAATTAGTGTCCCAGAAGCTCAGGTACTGATAGAACCTTTGACCTTGTTTTTAAAATTCTTGAGATTTGGCTTAAAAATTATAGACTCAGGGTCCGTCATTTTTGTAAACCCTAAGGTCCCTTGGTGTAACTTTTCGACATTTAAGAGATCATTTTTAGGATTCTCAAAGCTTTTTTAGGTTCTTTAATTCACTTCTAACCACTTGTAAGTTAAATAAACAGACATTGGAAAGCTTAAACCTACTTGGGCGTTATTTTAAATATCATTAGAAGTAACTTTGAGCTGTAATTTTAATGCTTCTTTTTATTACATTATTTTTTTTCAGACTCAAGGGACAAAATGGTTTCGAACCGAGTCCCTTTGGACTGAGAAAGCAGCCAATAAAGTTTTAAAAAAAAGTTTCAGACTCAGTTTTTAAGTTTGAGGTTTGTTTTGAGTGAAGTCCCCCCTTGGGAAAACCCTAGTTCCGCCTCTGCTAAGCTCACTGAAGTCATCAGAGACGAGAGTCTGCCGGCACTTGATCTATTTCATTGCTCCCTGGAACCCAGATCGTTACGATTTGATGACCGCAAGCGATGAAAGCGCTCAAGGCCAGCTCATAAATCGGAAAATATGCCGCGCAAAAGTGAAAATCTCAACTTGGCATTGAAATATAAATAACAGAACGCGAATCCCATTGAGAAATGCTGCTGTCCACCCGGTCGGTGTTCGCGATCATGTAAATTTTTTCCTCCCGCCCGTTCAGATCAAGATCGCTCTCTCTGTTATTCGCGACACTTGGCTCGCGTTCGCATCGTGGTGACTTCACTGAGCAGGTCAATGCGGCAGACTTGCACTCGCCGCTTCCTTGACCTCCGATGCCCCGTATTTTGCGCATGAGGAAGCAAAAACGGGACTGTTACTCAATACTGCAGATGGTATCTCTGGAGCTCGTGTTTGCCCAGCAATGACTAATATTTGATGATGGGGAGATAACACGCCCATTACGATCCGAAACTGGGGCTCTCTCGAGACTTAATTTAATTAACCCACATACGGTCGTCGGTGGGTCTTGGGGGGAAGTGCCAACAGGTGATTTATACAAAAACGTTGGTACTACTCACTTCACGCACACATTTCTTCGATGAAGATGCAAATGAAAATAGAAATTCCTCTTTTTGCTCGCTGCGATAAATTAAAACATGTGTCTTTGTTTGTTTTTGCATTTGCCGCCGAGCTCGCGCCAAGATTAATGACGGCAGGCTAGGTGATTGGGATTGGGAAAGAAAGCAGCGTGTCATAATTGCGTGCCCAGGGCCATTAAAACGGGTTAAGGGTGGACACACCGCCTCTAATGTTCTATGAGCTTACTCCCGAATCAACCCAAACTGCGTCGTAATTACTTGGGCAAATATTCGAGTTGATTGATTCATTTAAATTCAATGACCGACTTCGACTTCCAATGCCTTGCTACCTCTACTACCGCCTCAATTCCGATGAATCACTTTGCGCCAATATTTACAGCAAAACTCTTTAGCAAAACTGTATTACATGAGGTAGTTTGCCAGATTTGGCTCGTCATGTGGGATCTCGAAACGGCTTGCTGGAAGTTGCAAGGCAACGAGTGCCTTGACTGTTTTTGCGGCGAATCTCAGAATAAATACACTGGAAGGGCAACGACACGCTAATTTGTCTGTTTGTCCGATTTTTTGCTGTTAGTCAAGTTTTCTTTTTCTTGAAGGTGACAAGAGATTTTTAGAAAAACATTTGTGAGGCTCTCGACTCGTCTGAAAAGTCTTTTTGAGGTCTTGGAAGCGTTTGAGGGTATTTTAGAGACCCTTCAGTGTCTTCTTAAGGGTCTTTTCTTAACGTCCTCATGTCCGGGGGTTTTTATTGGTCTCCTGGGGGTTATAAAGGACTATCAAGAGGGAGTCTCCCTGAAGATATGAGGATATGAGGATCTTCTTTTAAATCAATATTCTCAGAGGTCTTCTTGAAGGTCTTAGTGCTTTTGTAAGGGTCTTGAGGTTCATCTTGGGAGGTCTTAGGATCTTTGATGGTCTTCTGGAAGGTTATGGGGGTTTTTCATGGTCTTGAGAGACTAAAGAGACTACTTGAGGAGCTTTTGAGTGGCCTTGAGGGTTTTAGAATATTTTATCTAAAAGGGCCTCATTCTTAAAATCTTTCTAGGGTCTTTCTTGAGAGACCTTAGGTGATTTTAGGGAAGTTTTAAGGGTCTTCTCAAAAGACTAGAGGATCTAAATATAAATTCCCAATGGGCTTTGTACCGCGTCTTCATTTCTGGATTCCCACAAAGAGTTCCGTGCAGCACCAGAGATCAAGGCAGCAGTGATGGACGCTGTCAGAAAATTGTCCGAAGCGATCGGGTTTCTCGTGCATGTGCGTCTCTAAGCGCACTGTTTTGAAATCTCCAGACAGGCAGACTGTTTCAAAACGTCCAAAAATAGGCCCTTGCAGACAGACACAAAGCGCATATTAAATTTATGATGTCAGAATTTCGGTCTGCGCGCTAGAAACCACGAAAGTGGGACACGCACCCGGCTCTATGTTTGGATTACCGGAGTGTAAATATTTTCCCATTTCAGTGAAATTTTTAATGGCCCTCGGTGACATCTTTATGAATGGTGATACGTGATCGAGTCCCGCCTTTTTGGAGTGCGGATTAGCGATTGCCTTGCTGGGCCGGATCTATTTATATCCCCGCCCAGAGTTGAGAGTCGCCGCACCGCGCTGCATCGATTGTTCAGCGAGATGCAAAGACCGATTATTATTAAAAGCTTGGCTAATTGTCGCCCGAATGATGTCACCCACGTCGAAAATATCTTGCATTGTCAGTCGAGATTACAAAACACGGGGGATTATGCGAATTGCTGGTGACCTCCTGCTCCATTTCTCCGTGAACCTACCTTTAAACATGTTAATTTATGAAAATTGTACGTTGGGAGTTGCGTTACTGCACAGTCTAAGGCATGTCACGGGTTCGGTTTCAATTAAGGCACTTAAGTAAATGTTTTGAGGAGCGTGGGCGTGTTTTTGGTATATTTCTCGGAGATGTTTATTCAAGCTGCGGGCGAAGAAATCGTCCGAACCGACGAATCTTAATGAGAAATGACAGAATTTGTGTCTATCTGACGTCCTATCGCGATGACGCGTGTCTAATTAAACGCTGTGGAAGTGTGAATGGGATTGTAGCTTGCTTCGAGATTAGAAAATAATTGATTGACCAAACATCTGGGGTTCAATGGTCCGTTTATGCTCTAAAAATTGGAAACTTAGGCTTAAAAAGTTACTCAAAAGGTTGAGGGAGCAGCTGCTTCATTTTTACAGAGGATTAATATTTTTAAACGGGGCTTCAATGGTCAATTTGAAGCTAAGAAAGACATTTCAAAAATATTTTTAGGATTCAAAACTGCTTTCATATTTGTAAGAGATTTAACAAGGCTTCAGAGACCAAAATAAACATCTTGAACGTAACCTGAAGGCTTGAAAACTTTTTTTTCGGAATTTAGAAAATTCCTGAAGTTTTCAAAAGACAACGCAAGGCTTCAAAAGCCAATGAAGACACTTAAAGATTAACTAGAAGGCTTCTAAATCTTCTTTACTGTGGTCCAGGGAGCATTACTCGAGTTTTCAAAGAGAACAAAAACTTGAAATAATTATTAATCCCCCACAATCTAGTTTTCTGCTTCATAAGACAGACAAAAACAATTCAACGCCTCCATCGCGTGTCAAATGAGGTCCCTAATTCTTCTAATCCACCGCTCATCAAGCATCATCAAGTGTCCCAAATGTCTTCAACCCAATTTCACAGCCGATTCTCACGCGGCATTTCCTGCAAATCTTCGCCATTCTGCAAATTCCACTTACTTAGCAGCGAGTAAATGTCTCGAATTGGCGACAGTCCAACACAATTTTCTCACTTTTTTGTGTTTTCAATATTTTTCACAGTTTTTTTTTTATCTTCACACAAAAAGTTTCGAGTTTGAAAGTCTTTAGAGTTCGTTTGAGGTTCGTAAAGTTCACTTCTTAAAATCCTAAGCCCTTGAAGGTTCGTTTACGTTTCACACACAAATACTTAGGAGGAAAATGGGAAAACTTAGACACAAATACTTAAAGCTAGTGTTATTCGTTGGTGGGACACCGATTGACTGAAGGCAAATGAGCACAAAAAGTACTACCTAGTGGCTGCAGTGCGAAGAAATTTCTCGTACGCCTGCCTATATTGATTCTCGCGCGCTCAAATTCTCATCTCGCGCTCGTACAGATGTTGTTTTGCACTCTCAGTGGCGCTTTTGCAGCCACGCCGGGGAAAACAGAGGTATTTTTAATTTTAGACTTTAACCGGTGAGGTGTAAAGTGTCGTATTTGTTGCACTTTCTGCGGTGGCCGCACAACTATGATGTAATTGAGGAAACTGCTGAATCAGATTCTCGCTGCTTGCGACACAAGATGCACTTTGATCGCCCGCACCCGGCGCTGGTAGGTGCGCGATTAAAATAGAATTTTCACCGCAGAGTTTTTCCAGCCCGGATTATCCGGAAAATCACTTTCTAACGGGTCCCCCTCTGACCCAGATACGGGGCCATTAGGCTAATTGGATGAGGCTTCCACTCAAAGTGAGCTGGCTCTTCCGCACATTTTCACTTCCAACCCAAACAAATTACACATTTGTACTGCCGACGAGGAAAAGTCAATGAAAATTGCACTGTCGCGGTGAGGTAATTAAGCACACTGATGCCGAGCCCATAAAACATACTCGTGTTCCACTTAGAATAGATAATCTTTTAATAGTGACTTATAGTTTGTGTGTAAAATGTACGAGAAAGCCGGTGAAAATCGTGTTTTCATGTTGCCTGTTTTCCTTCCGGGCTTTGACCTGCCCCTTAACACTAAGCTCAGAATTAACATTTATTAACTTTAAGAACTGTTTCAAGGTCAAGGGAAGCTTGTGCGAATAACTGAAATCTCGGGGACTTGCTTTGAAACGTGATAGTCACTGAGGGCAACGCTTGAGGTGTAAGAGAAGGCAACGTCTAGCTAAAAGTGACCATCACTTTCGACTGAAAAAGTACGGAAACGTTGGCAGGTTGGAGCCGAAACAGCTGTTCAGTGGTTTGAATCAAAACATTGTGTAATTTTCCAGGTCTTCTGAGGCGCAATCATGGGGTGGATTCACAGATTTATCCGGAAGCGGATGACTCCGATGGACATGAGCACAGCCGCTAAAATGTAGGAAGTTTTTCGAAACGTTCGTGATTCTAAAGAACCCCCAAATATTTCAGGAAGCAGAGATTCGCGATAGGCTACGCCATCGTCGCCTGGAACGCCTTCGGGTACATCATCTACATGTACTATCAGGGACGAGGCGACTGGGCGAAGACACACGGGATCAAGACAGAGGAGGACGACAGGGTGCCTCAGGGAGTCCGGATCGCGGACATGCTGGGGCTCGAGAAGGCCACGATCCGGAGGTACAAGGGCCTGCAGAAGGTCGAGGAGCTGGAGTACGAGGCGAAGGCGGTGGCCGCGCCAGCAAACTAGCCAATAAACCTAGACTTAGAGAAAGCTTGTGTGAAAACCTTTATTCAGACAATTCCCCAGACCTCCTCGAAGGCCGAGCACAGCTTGGAGCAGGTCAGCGCCGCCGAGAGCGGGTAGTTGCTGATGGAGATGACGTCCTCGGTGTAGGGAACCTCGACGTTTCCATGAGCAAAGGCCCCCACGACCAGAGCTATGGGCTCCTCCCCCGCCGGCACCAGCTCGCGGCAACTCTCGACCTTCTTGGAGCTGAAGGACATGGCGATCTTCTTGCACCCCACCGGCAGGTGGTTCTCTATCGGGTTCTTGATGACCTTCATGAGTTTCTGCGTGCTGTCAGCGGCCCGGATCGAGAACTTGTGCAGCAGCTGGACCATGAGTCCGGCGAAGCGTCTGAAGGTTCGGGGGATCCGGATCTGGGGGTTCACCTCGATCAGCACGTTCTTGCTGGTGCGGAGGTAGACCTGGAGGAGGCCGGCGCGGTTCAGGGGCGAGTCGATCAGCATGAGAAGAGACTGGTGGGCGATGTCTGGGCGGCAGCTTCCGGGGTCTCGGTTGTTCTTCCTGAGGATGTGGGCGTGGTCGTCGCAGTTCAGGAGCTCGTACGTTGGCCCCATCCTGATCGTCTCGAGCTGAGCTCCCTCCAGAATTATTATCAACCTGGAGCACAAATTTCAAGTCTTCTTTCTTTTCCAGTAAATTTTGTACCTACCTCTTTTCATTCGAGCGAACGTGGCTGGTCTTCAGGTGCTTCGAGGACAAGTCGAACTCGTTGTCGGCTTTCTCCGCTGCCTTTCGTTTTTTGCCCATTTTCTGTGAGTTTAGAATGCTTTCTTGTCGAATTGTTTAGGTTTTTGAGCTGTCAAAGTCATGCTTGTTTGTTTTGACAGCTAAAATTTGAAAAAGACGTTGAGGTGTTCAAGAGTTCCACGTGATTGAACGCACGAGTGAAGTCTGAAGGAAGGCAGAAATGAACACTGATTCTTGTTGAAGCCCTCAACATTGAATTTTCTAAGCTCTGATTAGGAAACAAATGTTACCAATCTAAGAACGAATTATGTAAGTTTCTGAAGACTTGCAATTTGATAGAAAATCTAGAGGAAGCAAAAGTAAAAGAAATTTGAATTTTTGGAGAAGGGTTACATAGAAGTTTTGCACGTTTCGTGAATTTTTGGATTTTGAGTCGTCTGGTTAAGGCTTTCAGAAGCTACAAATTTCAATGGCTGAAATTAGAGTCGAGTAAAAAACCCCAAAAATTGTGGAAATCCTTAGAATTTTTTTGGAAATTTCGTGGAACCCTTCCTTGGGAAACTACTCTTCCACAATTCATTATTGAGCCTTAAATCTACAAAACAATGAACTTAGAAAATGTTGGAGGTTGCAGCTGTCAGAGGGATGCTTTTAAATTCCCCTCAGTGAAAGACCTCAGCGGCTCTTTTGCGTATTCAAATTCCTTATTTGCATATGAATTGCATTTATGCACCAGATAACTAGGCAATTATGTATTTATCTATGGTTTGTTTGCCCAAAAGTATATTTCGCTAATTTTCCACTTCTCACTTCTTCGCTCTTCCACGTGTGTGCCTCCGCAATAACCATCTCACGCACCATCTCCCATTACAACACATGAAGTGCTAACGAATTATTAAAAATGCACAAGCAAGAAAAATATTTGCACAAATTTTGCTTTTACTTTCATTACCAAGTTCAGTCGATTCGCTACCCTTAAGCCGGAAAGTTACGTAAGTCGAAATGCTGCCAATTTCGAAGGCTCTCCTGCTCCTGAGGTTCCTCCTGGGGGTCCAGGGCACCGCCATTTCCCACGTGGGGTCCATCTTCGAGGTCTTCACTGCCCGCAGCCTGCTCCGGTTCTTCGAGTTCAACGGGGGTGCCTACAACCTCACCCAGCCGTGCGCCCAGCAGGTCTTCCAGTACCTGGAGGCTCTGCAGCAGGACAGGCTCTGGTCCATCCGGAGTAAGTTGCAGTCCGTCTCGCCTCACGCCAGTTCGCTAATCATTTTTTTTCCTCTCACATCATTTTTGCCACACACTGCCCATTACGTAAACGGCTGCTTAGTGCTCGATGCCAGTGGATATTACGCAGGTGGAATATACGAGGCGAACGAACTGAGGCTCGCCGATCCGGAGCAGTGCTTTGCTCTCAACCAGAAGGATCAGGACAGGGCTCTTCTGGACCCCTTTCTCAACCTCACGACGGCTCCGTGGCCCGTCCGAGCGGTCGTGGCTCGATACAGGCTGCACATCCCGTACTCGCCGTACCAGCAGCAGCAGGTCTTCCAGTCCGTCTGTCTACCCCAGATCTGCGATGACTTGGACCTGAGCCAGATCCTGAGCTACAACTTCATCCCCAACGCCAAGTTCAACCGCTTCATCGAGAACGTGGAGCTCGTCAGCTTCAGGGTGCTGCGGTCCAACTCCGACGCCGTCCTGGAAACGCAGTTTCTCCTGGCTTTGGGGTAATTTGTGACCCTTTTGAGTCCTCAACTCTACAATTTCTGGGCATTTCAGCATCATGACCCTCGTAGCCGTCATTCTCCTGACCTGCGCCTCACTCTGCAGCATGAACAACCGCCGCTCTCTGGACCTCAAGCTCCCCGATGACGACTTCACGCCCCTCTCTGGGAAAATCAATCCCAACGTGCTCCGAAGAATGACTATGAGCAGCGACTTGGAGTCCCTCCCGAGGAACTCGCTGGGTCTGAAGATGACGAACGACAAGCTGGACAAGGAGAACTCGTACACGAACGTCAAGATGCGGCCGGATGACGAGCAGATGACGATCAGCAACTTTAGCAGCAACAACCACGTAAACCTCGTGAAAGTGAAGAAGATCGAGACCGACAACATGATCAGCCTTGACATCATTTCTGCCAACTGCTACAACGGTAAGGGGAGACTTTTTTTTAAACGGCTCTTAGTAGCTTCTTTTGCAGCTTTCATACTGCAGAGGAAGACCCAGAAGGACCTCGAGGCCAGCAGCTACAGCGGCCACTTCAAGCAGCTCTGCTCGGCGCTCTCCTGGCAAACGCAGTTCTCGAGTCTGGAGTTTGATATTCTTGATCTCAAGACCTCCCACAACGACTGTCTCAACGGGCTTCGCGTTCTTTCGACCACGTGGCTCATCCTCATCCATGTCTGCCGAGTTCTTTTCTCCGTTGCAGGTAAGTGAGTCTTACGAAATTGACAAGAAGGCTCCAAATGGGGCGTTATCGTCATTGGAAGCTACAATTCAGACTCTCAAATAGTGGAAAATTTTCTTCTTTAAAATTCAGATTTCAAAAACATCAAACTTTATTACCTAAAGCAAAGAGGCATAAGGTTTTTTGATTCACTTCTTGAATAACCTCTGTAGCTCCTAGAGAAAATTTTTCCATGAGGAACGAAGTGAGAGTTCAAAGAAAAGACGCTCGAGGAAAAGAAAGGCTTCCTAAATTGGTGGGAAAAAATTTTCTACACAGTTTTTAAAGCGTGTCTCATTTGGGGGTCTAAAGAAGCTTGAAATGACCTTGAAAAACTCCACTTTTATTTGCGAGGTTCTTGAATTTTTTGCAGACAACAAGACTTTCGTGGGACAAATAGACTCCGGCTGGTTTTTGCCGTTTCTGCTTGCCAACGGGTCGTACGCCTTCGACATCTTCTTCTTCACCAGGTTCGAGTGTTTGCCCAGCTTTTATCGGTTTTTGCCAATTTTTGCCTCTCTTTAGCGGTCTGGACCTCTTCCATCTCTTCCACTCGACGATGCGACGAAACCAAAAGAAGCTCTACCACGTGTGCCACCAACTCGCCTACTTCAGCCTTATGATCCTCTTCAAAGTCCTCAAGGTTGTCTTTTTCTACTCCGCCGCTATTTTCCTGCTCGCTGTAACGGCCGGATGGAACCACCAGACGAGCCCCCTGGAGCTGCCCTCCAACGACCACGTCACCTGCCGGCAGACCTTCTGGAGGAACCTCCTCTTTGCGGATGTCTTTTTCCCGCTCGAGGAACGGTGCATGATCTGGTCATGGTACATCCCCGTTGAACTGATCTTCTTCATCATTGCGGTGCTTTTGCTGATGCTCGCAAGGACACATCCGTATTTTGCCATTACTCTCTTCACTTCTTTCTTCATCAGCTCTTTCTTCACAACGGCGATCATGAAGATGGAAGAAGACACTCGCCAGACGAGGTAAACTCGCCTCTTTACGTTTGTTTGAACTCGAAAAAATGTTTTCTTTCAGCTTTAATTCAACAATGAGTGCGAATGTGCTCGCGGAGATAAATCTGCTTTACGACCAGCCTTGGATCCGCATCGCTCCGTACCTTATCGGGATCTCCTTTGGGTTCTTCCTCCAGAAAAATGACGCTTCAGTCAAAGTGGGACTTTTTCCGGCAGCTGCAGGTAACTTGTCAATTTTACGGATTCTTGAACCCTAAGATTCATTAATTCGTAAATTTTCTTTCCGGAATTTTTACCTCTAGAGAACCTAAGCCATTCAGTAAATCCATATTTTCTTATTATGGAGAAAACGAAGGGTAAAAATTTTAAACATTGATCAAAAATAAAATTAAAACAATTTAGCATAAAATATGGTAGCCAAAGATAACGGTAAAAAGTTCAAGATGGTGGCCAAAAACTTCTACAAAAATTATTAAGAGCCTCAAAATTCAAAATGGTGGCCAAAATTTTCAAGATGGCAGCTAAGAACCTGCTTCTTATTTTTCTATTTAAATTGCTAGAAAACCCATTTTGACATTCACGAAAATTCCTAAAAATAATGCCATCAAAAATATGCCGGTTCCGAGTGGATTAAATTTTTAGAGCACGAAATTTAGGTGACGAATTAGCACTTTTATATGAAACTCGATGGCCTACATTTTCGACTGATACAAACTTTAGGGTATATCGGGGACCCATCCGAGTTCATGACTTGAAATTCATTGAATTGTCGCCTCCATAAGGGCCAAAACATTTCAGTTATGCTCTAAGGTTGAATTTCCAATTCATGGGCCGAAAGCTCAACTTCCTCTGACCTCCAAAAAACTTTTTAGGATGGATGTTCTCCACATGCTTGGTGTTTCTCATATTTTTCGGGCCACTGTACATGACGGGCGAGGTCGATCTCCGCATTTTGTCGGTCTTCGCCTCCTTCAGCCACGGCATCTGGTCGCTCGTGCTGACGTGGGTCATTTTTTCGACGATATCCGGCCACGGAGGTAAGTTTTGCATTTACATCAACTTGCACACAATTTCAATTTATATGGAAATCAAAGAGCAGCGGAAACTTACAACGCACTCAAATTATTTATTGCAAAAAGCTGCACCAGCTTATAAATTGGTCAATGCGATCCAAAGTAGTTCGCATTGCGCATAAACTTGCGAGAGGTCGAACTCGCGGGCTCACTGCGACACGCCACCGTTGGTTTCTGTTTCAAGTTCTTGGAAACTCCGTAGCGGGCGAGTCCAATGAAGCGTTCGTGGGCCCAGAAAACTCTGAAATTTCCATTCCGACCTTCGAAAGAGAAACTCTGGTCCACTTCAATCACGGAATCGGCAGCAATTAACAGCCGCTCTCTATTCTCACAGGTCTAATTGGTCGGCTTTTGTCACTTCGAGTCTTTCACCCGCTCGCCAAAATTTCCAACTGCGTGCTTCTGATCCACCCGCTCGTCACTCGGAGCTTGATTGCGCAAGGCAGCTTGGCAGTCCACATGTCGCTCGAGACACTGGTGAGTACCCTATCTGCTCTTGATCTCCAAGGTTTAGGCCGAAACAAGACGTCGCTTCTTTTGGTCAAGCACTTCAGTGCATCGATAACGGCCACACGATTCGTGCAAATTTATGCGAGCTACCAAAAGCGGCACGATATGACCGCTTTGTAAGTTTAGGCGAAGGGGAGTGAGGTCGCGAGCAGCCTTTTGGGATCTAAATGACCTGTGATAAAGGCGATTTGTCAGCTCCAGTTCCGCATCTGATTGTTAGCGCCTTTTTTAGTCCATTTTTAACATTTTGAAAAAAATTTACTTGTGTTCAATTTGTCCGTCCGTCCGTCCAAGTCGCTAATTCTCCGAATATATAAAAGCTTTGCATATAGGTATTTATGTATGGTTTGGAGAGTGGTGGAAACATTTTGGTTTTCCGGGAAAATCTTCAGGGTGTTTTCCCATTGTAATAAACTTTCCAATACTTGATCCAATTGAGCTAAAATTTTAGTATCATGGAGACATATGCGACCCCTATCTCATTCAGGGATGGAGCTGGGGAGCCTCAAAGGGGGGAAATGTACTGATTGAGTTGAAATTTAAACTGCTCAAGCAAAATGAAAAGTAAAGATCTCTTTTGTAAATTTTCCAACCGCCCCAATACTTGAGTTGAAATATTGTCAAGTTTTAGGAGACATGAAAACCATCAAATTCTCTTACTGAGATGGAGCTAGGGGCTCCAGAATTTCATATGGGAGGGGTGAAACTTTAGTGAACATTTCTTAAGTTGTTGATCTTGTAAAACGCAGCTAATTAACCACGACCACTACGAAACTTGAGACCCCTAAATTTTCTACAGACACGGATTTTTAACAAAAGATTTTCTTGCAAGGAAACATACTTGAAAATGCAATCAAATGCATTAGCCCTCGACCAAGCTTTATTCATGTTTTTACTCCGGTGCAAAAATCACATTTGTCACCTTTGAGGGGCGAATTCAAGTTCCCGGCCTCGAAGCAGTTTTCTACCGCGAAACAAAGCCCGCTTCGATGTAATATTGATGTAACTTGTTTGAACTCCAGTGTACCTATTCAAATTAGAAACACCTGACCTTGTCTCAAGAGCACCTCATGCACGATGTAGCAGTCATTATTAAGATATTATAGTATCTCTCGGGGTACTTTTCGCAAGTGCTTCGTGCGCCAATGCAATCATCGTCTTCTGGAGACTGCAGGTGCGGCGTAAAAAGCTGAGATAACGATTTTTTAAAGCTTCGAGTGGCGATTAGCTGAAAACGTAGTAGGGGATAATTTATGCACTTTTGCATGCGAAAATGCACCTCAATCGACGACAGAATTGAAACTTTGTGGTGTTGCTCGGAGGCAACGTTGCACATGAATTGAGGGGCGCTATTAGTCAGTAGCTAGTGGCCAATAAAACGGCTGATTGACGGTTATTATATCGATCATGGGCATCCGAGGCATTAGGAAGTGCTCCTCAATGCTATGAGGTGACAATTAATTTCTCATTTGAAAAATAACACTTTTCTTTTCATTTTTCTTCCTGGAATATTTACCTAAAAGCTTTTTCATCTCGTTAATTGAAGTGACGTAATTTTTAGAATTCATGCTCTATCTGTTACGACTCACCAACCCACATTTTGCCTAGTGATATTGCAATCCCAACATCTGTTTAGGTTATTGGTTCGACTTAAGAGATTCAAAAATTCACCAAATTTCATCTTTTGAGTCTTTTAACAATCCCTTTGGAGGCTTAGACATTTTGAACGTCCATTTGGATCGGGGGTTGATGAGTTCGTGAGCTACAAATTTAATAATATGACGTTGAACTATTTTTATTCCAGGCTCTGCTCTTCATCGGCTTCACGGTCGTCTCGTACGCTGCCGGGTTCGTCGCCTACATCCTCTTCGAGTCGCCAGTTCTCTCGATTCTGAGCCTCGTGCTGGAGCCCAGGGTTCAGCGCAACTGAGCAAAGGTCTCACGCGTAAGTGAAAGTTCAAGACTCTGTGATTAGCATGTCGAGAGTCGTAATAACGAGCAATTGTCCGCATGCAAGCCGAGTCGGGTCTTACCTCACTCACGAGCGCCAAACAAAGGAGGACATGTGTAACTTCTATTATGTTAATAGCCAATAAAGTTCTTAGAAGTGATAAATGCCAGTTCACATGATCTTGTCAATTTAGAAGACGTTACCAAGAGCAGGGTTCAATATGCAAATATTTGACATTGACTGCGAGCATTCCGCGTTACCTGGGAATTCAGTTGGAGTCACTTCGAAGGAGGATTACGTCGGTAGAAGCCACAAAAAATATGTTCAAGCTAATGAAGATCTGATAACCTTTGAGAATGAATTTCTGAATTGATTGTTTTGGCTGTAAATTCCTGTTTTCGCTGGCAAAAGGGCAGACGACAGAGAAGGAGCTAGCCCTGAACCCAAAAACTCACCTCCTTTCACTAACTAATCTCTTTCACCCACTTTAGTGTCCCTGTGATTGGAAATTGCCGACCATTAATGGCAACTTTTTAGTTATCTAAGGACCAACGTCTTTGATCCGCCGCTGACCGATTCGTCTTTTGACGTCAAAGTCTCTCTTTTCATTCTGCGGTGGGAAACATCCACGAAACAAGCCCTGAGAGCCATTAGAATCAGCGTGACAAAACATTTCTCGCTTAGAAAAAAAACTCGCTAAAATTATTCTGTCAGCTACGCGGGTCACCTTGGAGGACGTGACCAGATCCTCATCTGTCCTCAATTTATTATTCTGAAGCCTGGCGAGATTAGATCGGGGTTCGATAAGCACGAGTTGACAGCGCACAAGGAGAAAAAGAAAGTCCGGCAAGAAACTCAAATAAACACAACCCACATGCACACAATAGCTTTGGAGTGTGTTTATCGAGATTTGGAAACAATAAATAAATAAAGTTTCGGTTCAAATAAACTTTCTTGTTCCGCACTCCCCGTACACGAGGTACGACCACACACAGCACACCTGGCGTCTCCCCTGTGAGCGACTTGTGCACGAAATTTGGTAGGGTAGTTGCGGCCATAGAGGCTTGTGCTAGAGGGGGGCCTAAGAGATTCAGTAAAAGGTAAGCTAAGATTGTAGTTTTCTTAACCCTTTAAGTGATAAACCTTAATTATCCTCAGTGAATGAATTAAAAAGTTAATTTTAAATCGATGATTCGAAAAAAATCTAAATTTATTTATTATCTTGGGTTGGGAGGTGAATCTAACAATTATGTACTAGAAAGTGGACCGTGCACCTCAGGAATAATAAAACGCAGGTTTGCGTGGGACGTTTCGAAAGAAATTTTAGAGATTTTTGAAAATTGTCCTCGTCGGCCTTTTATCAACTTTGTTGAATAAAGTCACTCAATAGTGACGAAACGTCCCACGCAAACCTGCATTTTATTATTCCTGAGGTGCACGGTCCACTTTCTAGTACATAAATTTATTTAATTTTTTTCAAAAAAACTTTCCAAATTCTACTCCTAATTTAGGTAATTTCTCTTCACATAAAAAAATATTTTTGTAGATGACCATATCATGGAGTTCACATGGTCTTGCTACTTAGAGGGTTAATCGTAAATGGCTGAACTGGGCTAACTTAAATATCGACATTGTGTCAATTTAAATCTCGTGAATGAGGCCTTCCTATGTGCCCCCTAAAGTTGAAATGGTCTCCTCAAAAGTTAAACTAGGTGATCTCAAGAACTTAGATTTGGAAGTTGCGAAATTCAAAAATCCGAGAGGGGTTCCCCCCATTTTTCGGAGATATATCAAAAGGCTTTAAGTCAAAATTTGACAGCCAATTCGAAAGTTTTGCGAGCCCCTCTCTGCCCCCAACCCTGTGGTTGCGGCTCATGTTCATGTAACGTAGCTCCACACACATGCCTCATATACATACATACATTTCGCGTGAATAATGCACAGGACTGACCCGTGTCGTTATACCGCTCGTGAGCGCTGCTTTTCAGTCCACCTCATCGATTTCCAGCCAGTTTGCTTTCATCCGTCGACCCGATCAGGCGCGATCCCCCCCGAAACTCTACTGTCACCCCGCGCATTCCTGACGACACTCAGCTCCATCTCGCGCCATCGCATCTCGTAATAAGCCGAGCGCAGGATTGCGTAACCTAATCCAAAATACCCACAAAAGTGAGACAAAATTTGATTGATAGGAGGCGCGTTTCTGAAAAATCGTTTCAAAAATCGATTAGCACATACCCGAGAGTGGCTCAAAAGCGCGTTATGATGGTAGCAAATAGTGCATAATACGTATATATGTGAAATACCGCGAAAGAAAAAATATGTAACACCAATTTCGAAGTCCAGTGGAGGTAAAAAGCTGCAACACACACAAAAAGTTTCGATGATGAAAAGATAAGCGGAAAAAAATATTACTCAAATTCACAAGAGCATCAAAGGGAATAAAACAAAAAGTGGTCAGTGCTCGCGAAGTCATCTCGATCCCGAAGCCGAACAGAGAAGCGGGAAAAATGTTGAAAGTGCTCCTGATATCGCAGCTGCTGCTGCTGCCAGTAGTGTTCGGCCAGAATGTCACCACCACCACCCCCAGCACGACCCCCAATTTCGACAACATCGAGCTGATCAGCGACCTGCTGGATTTGTTCAACCTGGCCGACCTGGGCCGTCAGTGGCCGGCGGTTAGCAGCAGGCTCTCGGACCAGTGTCGCACGGATATGACGGCGTACCTCGGAGGACTGGCCGACAAGAGTCTCTGGGCGCTCAAAAGTGAGTAGATTGCAAAATTTTTAATTACGACGCTAGTGTGGAAGCAAAGCCCAGAGGAGTTGCCTATTAAAGTACTCCTCCCAGTGAACCCTAAATTGGTCTGGTGAAGGTTCAATTTAATCAAAAATAGCTCATTGTTGAAAAACCATATAAATTGGTTTTGTGACCCGTTGGAAAATTAAGAGACTTTGGCGTCTCATAACTTTTGTTTTGGAATCTATAATGAGAGGCTCTATTTAGTCATTCTGAAGCCAGTAAGAAAATTGTCTGCCCTTCAGCAGTCTGTTTTCCTTCGTTTAAGAGCCCAAAAGAAAGCTTTTCTTCGGTTTCTATTCAAAAAGAAAATGTTACTAGCAAATTAAGGCCGTGAAAGGTCTATTGATCTCCATAATGAAAAGAAAAGGGGATCTTTTAATCAACTCATGGCCTAAAAAGTAGGGTTTTGGGCCCAAAATGAGTCAACTTGGGTGAACTTGTGACAAAAACAGACAAACAGACACTCTCCAAAGCTCGGAGACTTCTCACTCCACCTCGAGCCGTCTGGTATTGCAAGTTTTTGCTCACTGCAACGCGAGTTACTTAATCACTTTCACCTCTCATGCGACTCCGCATACTCTGACGCGCTGATTCTGGTGTTTACCCACGAAATTGTGTAATAAACAAACGTGAACACGGTTCGATTTATGGGCAAGCGAGGCTCCGACTCCGACTGATGCAACGTGTGCATCATCTGCCGTACCCCCGAGATGCGAGTAGCCGAGTAATGGGATTCCGTGCGTTTGCAAATCGATTGTAACGCCTTGACATTGTTCATGACTCCCCGAGAGTGCCAGCTTGATTTGATATTCGCGCACACACAATTGAGGCAGACAATGACGAACAAGTGCACGAAAGAAACAGCTCAATTTCACTTTCATCGCCTGCCTTTCCGTGAGCTGTAACTCGTATATTGTTGTTGTCAATGGTAAATATGCAGTTTTGCATTCTTCTGGCCCTAATTGTGTGTGTTCACTTTTGTCTGCACAAAACGCTCGTTTTGTTTTATGTGTGGCTTTATGCAACAACACACAGAGAAGTTGCTCTGCTCACGGGCAGTTAACTTTGGTTTTACGCCGCTTTGCATTTCTGATTTCATGCTGCAAATCGGAAAATGTAGCTTTGCAAGACGGAAATCGGGTTTTCATTCGCAGATCAATGTGAACGACCCTAAATAATTCATTTGAGGGGGAATCCACTCGGTTCGAACTGATTTAATTAGTTTCATTCAGTTGGGCTTGGAGATGCCATGACTGAAGCCTTCACGGAGGTGTTGGGCTGTGATGTTTTGAGCCAAGAAGAAGCTTTTGAAGGTTGGCAGTTGAATTTTGATTTTTTAAGCCAGTTTTCTCAGCTTTTTAAGTCTCAACAAAAATAAGTGGGTCATTCTTAAAGATGGTAGGTGTTTTTAGGTTTTTTAGTAGATGAACTTTTTCGCGAAAATTTTCTGTTTTCTAAAACAGAGGCCTTTTGATTGAAATAAATTAGTATTTAGTCTAAAGCTTTTAGAGAAACTTTTCTAGACCACTTTTTAGGCCAGAGAAGTATTTCTTGCTTGAAAATTCAAAAAGGATCTGAAAAGCAATTTTTCAGCCAAAAATGTTTGTATAGTAGCCCTTCCAATTTCCATAGTCTTAAAAAGTGTGGAGGCCTGACTTTCTTAAAGCTTAAATAAACTCGCTCTGGCGCAAAAAAAGCTGATGCATCCATCAAATTCCGGTTCGACTCGCGAGTTTAAAAACCCCAGACCAAATAGGAACTGACCTACAGCAACAAATTTCGAGTTGCAAAAACACAAGCCGCAACCAATTAGTCGACGATTCAGCGATTTTTTTTCAAAACTTGTTCTTGCCAGCGAGCAATTAAAAACTGAATTTCGTCAAGTCCAATTTGGAAAATTGGGCTCGCGAAACGACGCTAAACGGCGTTTTGGGCAACAGCCTTCAGTGTAATAGCTGCGCGTCTCGGAGCCAGAATGTGTAAGTAAATTTACCAGCAACCTTCGGTGGATTGTCAAACAGCCTCAATTCACAAGTTCCCATTCAAGACGGCTATTTTCGGCGGAACACGACCGGACTCTCAATGGCTCGTGGGCTGCTCGCAATCGAAGGCCTCTTTGTGGTCTCGAACTCGTGAAATTACATATTTTAGCATCAGAGTGCTGCACAGATACCTTCTAAGCCACTGATTGACCCACATTCCATGCTGCAACGAGGCACATTATAGTCATTTCACTTTTGAAGTAGCTGCACGTCGGCCATTTACTGGGTTAATAACCTGTCTGAAGCTCGTGGTGTCACACACAGACACTCCGCTGCCGTAATAGAAACGATCATTGTCTGGCTCAAATCCGACCCGACTCTGGGCTCTGCGCAAATGAGAGACTCGGGCATGAAGCACGTGAATATCTCCAGTAGATTGTTACATCATAAAATTTTTCAGTCAAATAACGAGAAATGTGCTGGAGTCGTGCTTTCGTGCGGTGTTATGGCTGCTATTTGGACATTACATGATGGTAATTACAGCTAATATTGCGCTCGTGTGAAGTTGCCGAGGTTTAGGGGGCGGTGATGGATTTTTAATTGATTTTTCAACTCAAAGAAGAGTAGCAATCACGATTTTCTATTATTTAGGTCATTTTCTGGAGGTTCCCATTTACTCGTCAGAGACGTTACCAAGGGGGTTTTTCCTCTGTCCATGCACATAAGACCCAGATCTCTTTCTGTCTCTCATTCCATATAAAACTCAGAGTTCAGTCTCTTTCTGCCCTCCCTAATCGGTTTCTAATGAACCGAAGTTGGCTCTCCAAGCCTTAAGAGACGCGAGAGAACCTTAAACCGAGCATCATCTGGATGGCCCGACCGAGACCTTTGGACTTCCCAACACCAAACCTACATACCATTATTTGATTTTTCGGCGTCAATAGCAATTTACTCAATGAAATCACAAACCGGTTGCGCGCGGACCTGCCTAGCAATCGCAAATATCGCAACCAAATGAATGGAGTTGAACGAAAAAGGCAGCAATTGGCATGAAAAGACTTTCCTTTTGACTCCGGCTGAGGAGATAAGTGAGTGTATAAACACACGCCGCACGGTTGCCGCTGCCGGGGAGAGAGAAAGAAGCAGTGATATGTGGTAATCCGACACACTTTGGCCGATCTTATGCAACACTTTCACTCTCGACCGCCACGCCACTGTTGCATTTTGCGGTTGTGTGTTTGCTCGAAAGATCCGAGGCGATCCCCCAGACACTTTCGCGGCCTTGCTACACTAGACGATTGAGATAGTAATCATGGTCACGGATAGCCGAGTCATTTGAATTTGGGGTGCAAGGTTGGCTACCGATAGCTGGATTTTATTGCTCTAAGATGCGACTGAATCTGGGTGTGATTTCAGATCGGGTTTTCACGTCACCAGCGACGTGCTTGTCTGGGCCATCAATCACGACCGAGGTTTTCGTGACAAAGAGGTTTTTTTTGGGATGAATTCATGGGTAAATATTTGTCTTCTAACATATCTCTTCCTCGAGAAGAGAATAATGGTCCGAAGGCCAAGAATTTGTCATTTTTGTCAGGCTTCAAAGGTCTACAAAAAAATTGCTTATCTTTCCGGGCCGTTTTTCAATCAGCATGACCTGGTTCATTGAAATTTACGACTTAATTTTAATGAAAACGAGATAAGTCTCGCCCTCACAAAACTCAAAAGTACACGGATCGCATCATTTTTCACAAAATCGTCATTAGCATACTAACACCAAATATTAACCCTCCACCGGGCAATCCGGCAGAAATTACTAGTCAAGATTTTTTTAACCTTTAAAATGATGTAAAGTCTAAATTCGTAAAAAAATTTGGTTGCCTTCTTGGATTTTATTTTGTTTTTCCAGCTGCTGAATGCGGTTTTTCTTCCTGATTAGGACCCTTGGTGGCCCAAAAACGAAGCTTGGTTTTTTTTTTAAAGGGAAGCCACAGTTTATTTAATTTCTCAAAGAAAAACGTCCCGGTAGTGGGTTAAAAACCCGTCAGAAGTCCTGAAAGTTGCTCGCAAGTTGAGTAACCTCACGGGAGAAACCAGTTTCAGAAGGGCAAAAAGTGGGCCAGAATCGAAAGGAACGAAAAATTTTATTGCGCAAGGTCGTCGGAAGAAATTCACGCCTAGTTTGTCGCGCCATGATCACCCACCTGCCCGATCCGGTGGCAAGGGGCACTCAAAATTCGCTAATTACATGTCTCAGGCTGGCGTATTTGTTGCCAACAGAATGGTAAATGAGGTAATAATCAATGAGCTGGCTATTTTCTTTGTGCTCGACACACTTTTCGTCACACTGCTGCATTCCGAATTTCTCAACAGCGAGCGGTCAGCGCCACAAACCCAACGAACCAATTTGGAATGCAAAATGCAGCTACAAGAGACGCGTGCAGTGAGTCGAATGTGTGTCGATATAATTTCATAACTCACTCTTGTAACTGAGCTGCAGCCTATAAAATGCATACACGCGTTGCTTGATAACGACGAATTGTTGCTTCAAAAATCGCCCCCCGCAATTCAAAACAAATAAATATGTGAGCGAGCGGAAGGCAATGACCTTGACCCAAAGACGAACCGCGACTCGCTCGCGTTGCTTGTGACGAAAATGAGGTGATTTGTTGTGAAATGGTTCCTCGTTTTGAAAGCTCTTTCAGGTTGTTTGTGCGGATTTGCAGAAAATAAATTTCATCTCGGAGCCTTGAGATTGACAATCTCACTTTCTTGAACTCTGATTCACAACAAGAAGTTAATGTTAATCAACAAGCAAATTTTTAGTCCTTAAAAACATCCTCAATTTTATTTTCTTTTTTTTTTTAAAGGGACTTGTTTTCCTCATTCTCAGGATCAGTGGCGTAAATCAGGGGGAGGGACTTGATGTTATTGTTCAACAAGAAAATTTAAAGTTTGGGTGATTTATTACTTTGGTCAAATTGGGATTAATCATGGCCCGCCTTGAAGGAAACAATTGGCTACAACTCACCCCAGGGTGATCACTAGAATATTTGGAGGGTATATGAAAGGAAGAAAGGACTAATATTTTTTAAAAATTGGCTACTGAATACGGAAGGGTTTAAGAAAATCCCAAAAGGAAGGCAACCCGGAAACTCTAGGAAACTTTTATTTGCTTCACAAAGAGCAAACACAAGTTTGGCCATTTTATTTTTCGAAAATCCAAGAAGTTTGCAAATCAGCTGCAGAAAGCTCTATATCATTTCAGCAGCTCCAAGATGAACGCCCTTGATCTCAACACTTGACTTCAGAGTAGACTCTTCGTCACGAACATCTGTTGGTTTTTCAACCAAGCTCGTCTCTCGAGAGCCCTTGGAGTCGTGGACTTTGCTACTCCCACGCTCCGGGCCAAGTGCAGGGCCCAATGTCTCGCGACCCAAAAGTGGATCCCTTGTAATACACACCTGCAAGGCTGTCTCGGTTGCGACCCAATAACGGAACCAATTGCGCAACCCCCACCTCTAAGCCCAATTATAATTTAATGAACTCCCCTCATTGAAATGCACGACAATTTTTTCGTCAATTGTTATTTGTTTTGTTTAAATAGTCATAATAATAACACGTTATGCTTATGTGATCATTTGTTTCGTGTGCGGCTTTGCATTATTTCATTTGCGGATCATAAAATTTCCACCTAGGCTTGGGTAACCTCTGCGTGTTTTTATAGCTATAATATTAGTTACAACGAGTAATTATCACGATCTGGATTATGACGAATGAGATCTTGTCATCACATACTTGCTTTTAATTTTGCATTAAGGCAACCTCCGGCGAGGTCCTTCGAGAGCCTTATCGCAACAGGTCCACCTCCAAGGGCCAACTTGCAGGTGTGGGAAACATTTTACTAGATCTCATAAAAGTGATTTCGATTTTTATGACTACATATATAGATTCTATGGATCCAATGAATAAAAAATAAATTGAGTAATAAATGTTGTGAAACTAAATTTATGTGTTTTAACCTTCGGAGTGCATTTTCAAAATGTTGACAAAGGCTAAAAATCTGAATTTTAACCTATTAGAAATTTTACATGGTCATTTTCGACTTGGGTTTAATTGTGGAAGGAAAATTTTTACTCCTGGAGGAAATTCTCAATTTGGGGCTCTCAGACCACCGCTTTAGGTGATATGAGCATAACGTTTTTTAAAAATTCGACACGATGTAAAAAATACCCAAAACTAAGCTTAATCAAATGAAGTATATTGAACTTTAAAATTTTTATAAACCAGTAAAACTCCTTCCATTTTTCACCAGGGGGGTATTGGGGAACTAATAGACCGTTTTTATAAATTAACCACTTCGCTTAGTACGATGAAAAAAACCGCAGCTTTTTTGGTCATTCAGACGGACAGAGGAACAAAGTTGCCATGTTAAAAATGCGCTAAAAATTGTATTTGGAAAGCCAAACATTTCTTCTGAAAACCTGATTTCGTTTTAAAAAAAAGACGGACAGAAAATCTCTGAAAATTTGCCTGTGAGTCGGCACCTTTCCGTTCAATGAAAAATAATAATGAGTTTCGCGATAATAAAAGTGCCAATAAAACTTTCCTCTAATGAATTCGATTATTACTCTCAGTATGCCTCAAACCCGACCCCGGGCTACAATTGAGCTCGCTGTGGCCTAATCCGGTTTACTGCGAAATCTGACATTGAACTGCACCCGAATCATCGTGCCTTATCGCATTTCGACAGCGCTACCTGAAGTTTGCTTTCAGTAGAAATTAGCATATCGAGTGTTGGACTAATAGGTATAACAGGCAAACATCTGTGTCTGTCCTCGTGCGAAAAAGACACCTGATCGCAGAAGCTTCTGACCGATTGGTAACACCGCTGCTCTAATGAGAGGAGGTGCAAGAAACAGTTTCCGGGACCTTCCATCTTGATGAGACACGATCGCGTCTCTCGTCCTTCGAGAGCGTAATGACTGACGAGCGCTTTGCTTCCGCATATTTTGCACTTTCTTAACCGCTTTGCGCCGCGCTGGCGCTCGAGACATGCGCGAAAGCCAACAATGATGCATTTTTCTCATTTTTTCGTTGCAGTGAATGATGCATCCGGCCACTACACGACTGGTTTCTTGTACGGCAACAACTACTTCACCGGTTCCATGCGGCTCTGCGAGAGCATTTTCATCGAGGATGGCGAAAAGCAAGGTAAGTCTTTCTTCTGAGTTGACTGTTGGGGGCTTTAACCCATTATTGGCTGACTTTTTTGTTTGGGAGCCATTTTTATCCTTACCTTGAACAATCCAAAAGGGGTTTTTCAGAACGAAAGAGAAATAAAATTTACGCTATCGCTCTAGTCCATACCTCTCCATGCTGGCAAAAATTGCATAAATGCAGTTGAAGGCCTTTCGAGAGGTTCTTCCCCGCTAAAAACGACGCCGGGAAATAATGGGTTGATTAAAACTGCCCCCAACACCAGAGACTTGATTCGAGGCGACGAACCGCGTGAGCCACGCGAATACTCGGAAGCTAATTATTTCACCTTCGAATGCTCCGACATGCGATTAGTCTATAATTTTAGCTCTGAAAAAATTGTTTGTTAAGTTCGATGACACGTCTCTGGTGTGCGAGTGAGCTAACGCGAACCTTCTCTCAATACAGTTAAGCGGATTCGTCAGTCGGAAATAACGACCATCAACGGAAACACCGGGAACGCGGTCCTGAAGCACGAAAACCCCCCCTTCGTCCCAACCTTCTTCATGACCAAGATCCACCTCAACGAGTCCGTGGTGTCGCCCAGTCCCCGTACCGTAGCCGTGGGGGTCTGTCTTCCGTACAACTGCACAAAAGAAGACGTCGGCATCATGGCCATGAGCTCCGAGAAGGCCGTCGACTCGCGGAACATGAACCTGCTGGAGGTCAAGGCCACCTTGAAGGAGCCCTACGACTTCCTCAACGACTACGTCTTCCAAATCATGGCGGTCGTGACGGGTCTCGTGATCATCCTGCTCGTCTCCGGGACGTCCTACGACATCATTCTGAACTACAAGTACCAGCGCAAGTGCCAGGTGAAGAAGTACTCCAAGGACATCAGCTCCGAGGCCTCCTCGGGGATCGGGTGCACGACCTACGACCTCACGGGCGCCGGAACGGATAAGAAGAACAGCGCCATTGGGATCTCGATGCCTTCAAACATCAACAACAATAACTCGGACGAGAACCTGGCGATTGAGAGACTGAGCGAGGGCGAGGACAAGCTGACGATCGCCGAGGAGCTGCTGCTCTCCTTCTCGCTGGTGGCCAACATCCGCACGATCTGGGACAAGAGCGTGGGCGGGGACACGATCTCCTGCATCCACGGTATGCGCGTCATCTCGATGCTCTGGATCATCTTAGGTAATGAAGTTTACTGTTTTTAAGTAATGAGATATGAAACCTAATTACCAAGCCCTCACAAGCTTAAATCAGACATTTTCAAAGAACACAAATTCAAAGAAGAAAATCCAACTGATTTTTTTTCCAAAAAAAGAGGTCCCAAGTTTTCATATTTTTTGTCGTTTTCAACTCCTACTTTGAAGTCCCTGAAGGCCTCATCACTAGAAAGGGTACCGGTTGTTTAATCGCGCTCTTTCAATCCAGGTCACACTTGCATCATTTTGGCGAAATACGCTGACAACATGGACTACCGCCGCTACGTGGAAAAAATGGTCGCTTTTCAGTTCGTCGCGAACGGAGCCTACAGCGTGGACACCTTCTTCTTCATCAGTGGCTTCCTCGTCTCCTTCATCTACTTCCGGACCAACGCCAAGGGGAAGCTCGAGAAGCTGTCGAAGGGCCTCAACGAGTTCTCTGCTGGATCGCTACACTTCATTGGCCTCCTCTCCTACAGATTCGTGAGGTAGCTTTAATTCGCTTCGGTATGCAAATGAGGGGCTAATTGGCCGTGTTTAATTGCAGACTCACCGTCCCCTACATGTACATGCTGGGTTGCGTGGCAGTTCTGATGAAGTACATGGTGCACGAGTCGGTCTTTGATATGCCAGCTAACGATCACATCAATTGCCCGAAGTACTGGTGGCGGAATCTCTTTTACCTGAACACCTTCTTCCCCGTCAAGGACATGGTGAGTAGTTTATTCGTCCTTCGTCAATCAAAGACAGGCTTATTTTTTCAAAATTTCAAGAAAATCAAAAAAGGGTTTTTGGAATTTTTAGATAAAAACTTTTCCAAAACATTTTTAGAAGTAAGGGTTCCTCTAAGAAACCCACATTCAAAAGTTGGGAGCTTGTGACCCAAAATTAAAAGATTGAAGGGCCTCATATTCAAAGAAAGGGGTCCCAATAAAAATAAAGAACCCCAAACTCAAATCTGGTAGTCTGAAAGTCAAAACTTAGGGCATAAAAGTCCTTTTATTCTGCCTGATGAGTCGTAAATTTAGACTTTTCCTCGTCAAAAATGTCTTCGAGGGTCAAAAAAATAAAAACCGTTTTTCCAGTGCATGCTCTGGAGCTGGTATCTGGCGAACGACACGCAGTTCTACATCATCGGGGCCATCATCCTCATCGTTGCCGTGAAACACTTCCGAATCGCCGCCGTCACGGTCTTCGTCTTCCTGATCTCAGCCTGGACCACGACCACCTACATCGCCTTCACGAACAACCACATGCCACACTCCGACGATCCCTTTGCGCTCTTTGACAAAATCTACGACAAGCCCTGGACGCGTCTCGGGCCCTACTTTATCGGCATGGCCGTGGGCTGGATTCTCTTCAAGACCAACTGTCAGATCAAGCTCTCGTATCCCGTCCGGACGATTGCGTGGGCCATCAACACCGGAGTCATGCTGTGGCTCATCCTGGGGCTCTACAATGTCGAGCTGGCGCCACTCACAGCAGCCCTCTACAGCTCCTTCAGCCACTCCATTTGGGCCCTGTGCTGTGCCTGGGTCACCATCGCCTGCTCATCGGGCTACGGCGGTCCCGTGGACAAGATTCTCTCCGCCTCCTTCCTCTACCCCTACTCCCGCGTCACCTACTGCGCCTACCTGGTCCATCCCATGGTGATCCGGTACTTCGCCCTCACCTCAGACGTGCCGATGCACCTGGGACCTCTCACTGTAAGTTTTAAGCTCCTGAACCTATTTTCTACTGGTGAAGTTTTTTTCTCAACCAACTTTGGTATTTTTTCCCGGAAAAACTGAAAACCTTGGAAAATTAAATCCATTTTAAGTTTTGAATTTTTAAGTCAATTTTTCCCGATTTTTAATTTTTAAAGTAATTTTTATTTAAATTTTGAAATTTTAAAAAATTTTCTGAACTTAAGCCGCCATCTTGAATTACTAAATTTTATAGTAAAATATATTCAAAAAAAATTATTTTCAACAATTTCATAAAAAATTTTCTAAAATAAATTAACAATAAATCTAACCCTGAATCTCCTTCTAGGTCATAATTTTCCTGGGACAGGCAATCATCTCCTACGTCCTGGCTTTCGCCCTGTCGCTAGCCTTCGAGTCTCCAGTGGTCACCGCCCTCAGAATTTTGTCACCAAATCAGAAACATCGAGTATCTTGAATGTCATAGCTAATTATACTGTACTCTTAGGACCTAATACGTTGACTTGCAGATATTTTGCTCACTGAAATCCAGTGCTCAAACGTAGACTTGTCTAGATTTAAGTAGCGATAGCGTTAAATTTGAAAAGCAGTGAATTAGAAGTCTTTAATTTTGATGACTGAAATTTCGGAACATTTTTCTTCACGAGGCTCATTGCACTGAAATGAGATGTAAATATTTGTTCATCTTAGTTGTAATTGTAGAAATCACACGCATGTACAGAAGAACGCCAAGTGCCCATTTTATATACTCAATAGCCTTCGCGGTAACCGAAATGTCCATATCTGCTGTTTATATGAGCTGTTAGAAGGTACTTAGAGTAATCATTCGATTCGCCTTTTTGTTTTATTTGACTGTGACTTGTTTACTTTAAGTTATTCACTCTGCTGCTTCTAACCATAAATCATCATTAGCAATATTGTCTCAGACTCGGAGTCGAGTTTGCTCTTGAAATTCTTTTATAGTCTTTATCCCCATAAGTGTGAGTTATTTTGCGAGTGGAGCTGTTTTGAGTGTGATTTTGACTTGTATTTAGTGTAAAATATATTGGAATGAATAAAGGACTTTTTATAAACGCTATTAAGTTTCACTCTTCCACCTGACGGCCGATTAGCCAATATAAGCATAGAGGGAACGTCAGAACGTTTTCTTTGGTTCAAAAATATACACTTGGTGAAGTGATTGGGACTCTAAACATTGCAATTTCACCTTCTTCCAAGCTTTTGGGGCCGATTGAAAACCAGCAGAGGCCGAGGGAACAGGGATGAAGGCGAAAATCGGGTACTAAGCTAAAGGGTGCATTTTCAAAGATTTTAGAAAGACCAAACTTTGAGGGCTCCTAGCTCCGTCCCTGGACATGGTAGGGGTCACATGTGGTAACATGATTTACTAGATTTGGCACAGACTATAACATACTAAAATTTCAGCTCAATCGGATGTCAAATAAGGAGTTTTCATACAAACGTAAAACACCCCCCATTCCCCCCCAAGAGGGGACAGGGGTCTAAAATTTTTAGCCTGCACCCCTACAGACCATGCCCTACACGATGCAAAAAACCGCAGCTCTCTAGTTCTCCTGGTTCCTGAGTTATAAACTTCGGACAGACAGACAGACAGACAGACAGATTGCAGATTGCATTTTTGCAAAATGCTGAAAATGCACTAAAAATGGAAATTTGGAAATTCATAGAGTTAATATTTTTAAAATCAGTCCCGATAAAAAAAATGTTCTGACGTTCCCTCTATGCTTATGCCTTATCTCTTTAGCCACACCAACTGAAGGTTTAAAGGCCAATTTTCTTTTTTTGCTCGTTTCATTCCGGGTGGCCCAAGTGCCACAACATACTCGAGATCAGCAGAAGCGCGAGGTTACGCGTCAGAGTTACGCGAGTAACCAAATTAATAAAACTCTTCAGCTTCTGCGATTTCCTTCTTTTCTCGTGGATTTGCGATGTTTCTCGTGGGCCTGACGGGTGGCATTGCTACCGGAAAGAGCTCCATCTCCAAGTTATTCCGAGACAATGGGGTTCCCGTCGTGGATGCCGATCTAATTGCGAGACAAGGTAAAGTGACATAACATGGACCGTCGAGACAATACAAATGTGCCCCATTTCAGTGGTAGAGCCAGGGAAGTCGGCCTGGCACCAGATCCGGAAGGCCTTTGGAGAGGGGGTGTTCAAGGAGAACGGGGAGCTAGACCGAGACGCCCTCGGGAAGGTAATTTTCGACAGCCCAGAGAACCGCCAAATCCTGAACAAGATCACACACCCGGAGATTCACCGTACTATCTACAAGGAGGTCGTGAAGCTCTTTTTCCTCGGCCACAACTTTGTCGTCTTGGACCTGCCTCTGCTCTTCGAGTCCGGCGCTATGCTGAACTACGTGCACAAGATTATCACAGTTACGTGGTGAGTTAATTCGACGCCCTCGCACATCCGGCTGGTCTTTTGAATTTTTGGGTAATCGTACGTTCTCAAACACGATTTCAGGCCCAAAAATACTCGCGAAATCGTTTTGCACAAAGTCGCAATTTTCGATTAAAATATTTCCCAAAATTATAAATTTAGGATTTACCGCTTCTCCGACTTGTAGTTCAAATGCTCAGGTCTCTTGGGAGCTCTTTTTGTTGCTTTCTTTTCGTCAAAAAATTTCTCTTGAAATTATTAGATTTGAGTATCTGGTCACGCCTATGGGTCTTAAGCCCAAAAAAAGTGGTCAATCTAGTTTCAGCATGAGTTTATAAAAAATCGAATTTATTTCAGCGAGGAGGACATTCAACTCACAAGACTGATGGACCGATCAAAGCTGTCGGAAGCGGATGCCAAAAAGAGAATACAGGCCCAGATGCCGCTGGATGCCAAGTGTGAGCAGAGCCACTTCGTGATCGAGAACTCGGGCAGCATGAGGGACGCCGAGGAGCAGTTTGAGAAAATCCTCGGGATCCTGCAAGACAGCAATCAGCACTGGAAGATCCGCGGGGTCATTCTTGCAGCGGCCGCCGTGCTATTCAGCGGTCTCGCGTGGTTCCTCAACCACAAATACAAAATAGTTGGGGGTCAGACCTCCTAACGTAGGACCGAGTGGAAGGCGCCGCATTTATTTAGTTGAGATACGGTTGGAACTATTCGGTGGGGCCGGCCGGGTCTGGAGTCAGAAGTATTATAAGTTGAAATTTTATTGTTCTGTTGACGAGTCGGAAGTTTTATATCGTTGTGATTGGATTGGGGGTTTCGAGGCGCGGATCTGCCGAGCTCCACTGTAAGCGTTTATTTTGTAACATTTGGAGGATTATTAAAGGCTTCTCAAAAGAAACTTTTGGTTACTTTTTTGTGAGCTCTAATTCCATTGAGTACAGATTTCTAGTTAATTTTTTTGACGCATTGGAGAGCACATTTAGACAACTTTTAACCTGGTTGTGGTCAGAGCTCTTTCTTGAATATCTTAAATATTTTTCAGAGGTCCTTCTTAAACGTCAAGAAGATTTAAACCAAATCTCAGAATCAAAAAATTTGAGACAGAAAATGAACTAGCTAGCTTTCAAAACAAAATCCGTATAAGCTTCAATCTTTTATTTAAGTCAACTTTTCGAATGCTCTCAGCTCCTTGTGAAGTCGTAGGGCTTCCACCAGTCCGAGAACTGTCTCGCCTTGGCACCGGCATTGTGTTCCTTCCTGGGCCTCCGGTAGAGTCTTGCGTCGAGGTTCAGCAGCCCCCCGATGACCTCCTGCGCGAAGTTCGACGGAAACCGATCCTGCTCCTCGATGACGTGAGCGAACCCCCCGTCCATCCCGAACTCTACCCAGAAGTACGGCAGGTTCCTCGGCACCGCCCTCCGCAGGTCCTTCTTCTCCTTCCTCAGGTCCACGAGCTGCTTGTTCATGCTCCACTCCCGTTCCGACTCCTGGATGGCCTTCTTGAAGTACATCGGGGCCAGCTCAAAGTCCCCGCTCGGCACGCAGTGGATCGCCAGATGCGGTCTCCGGTGCAAATTCTTGGCGATTTCGAAAAACACGACGTCCTGCTTCCGCGCCGCAAACATCTGCGTAAGTGACTTGCGGAACTGCCGCATCTCCTCCCACACCTCTTCGTCCGTCTGGCACGCCGAAGCCACGTGCTGCGTGCTCGAGATGATACAGTGTCCCGGAGTCAGCCCCTCGTGCCACGGCAGCGCCAGATAGGCCTTCTCGCCCAGCGCCACGATGAGGTTCCGGTCCATCTTGGGCGAGTCGACGCATAACTCGCAGCTCTCGAGGGCCCGGGCGGTCTGCTGGTGCTCCCGAATGGCCGCCTCTCGGTCCCGGTCTGAGCTGCCCCCGGCCCTGACCTGCTCCGAGAAGATGTCCTCCAGGTTGTCGCTGTCCTTGAGCTTCTTGCTGGCCCCTGCAATCCTCGCGAACTGCGCGTCCGAGTCCGAAGCCGACGTGAACTTCTCTGCCTCGAACATAGACTTGAGGTCGTGTTTGTCGTCGTCCGGGAAATAACGCACTCTCTCGCCGTCCACGTGAGTCTCGGCCCGCTTCTTCTTCCTCTGATCTCGTCCACCCCCTTGGGGGTCAGAGGCCTGCAGAGGTCTGTTCATCCCGCTGGCGTTGGTCCTCGTGAGCACCACCACCTCCTCCTCCTTGCGTCTCTCGGGGGCCTTAAAGCTCTTCCTGGCCTCCCTGGCCCTCTCCAGCTTGCCCTTCAGCTCCACGGCCAGCTCCTCGTTGCCCATGATCTCGGCCTTGACAATCTTGGCTCCCAGCTCGTTCATCTGGGCGTCCGTCAGGAACTCCCCCATCGAGCTCGAGGGCTTTTCTGCGGGCTCTGGGACCGGTGGAGGCTTTTCCGGGCTTTTTGGGGGCCTTTCGGGGTCAGGAGCTTTCTTCTTCCAGTTCCCCCGTCCGGAACTCGAGCTCTGGAAGCTCCGAGACTCTGTTTCTTCGTCGTCCTTGGGTCTCTGGAAGCTCGGGAGACCTCCTCCTCCGTCCTTCCAGTAGGGATTCAGCTCTCTCGAGCTCTTGCTGGGGTCGTAGGAGTCGATTTGCATCTTGGGGTCCTTCTTGGGCTCCTTTTTCTCCTTCTGGTACGTCGGCAGCAGCAAGTTCCCCATCCAGTCGTCCCGTTCGAGATCCTTCCTCTCGCTCGAGGGTCCAGCTGGGGTGGATTTCTCTACCCATTCGTCAACAGACTCGGACTCGGAGCTGGACTCGCTGGTTTCGTACTTTTTCTTCCGTTTCTTGGACTTGAGCTTCCTCTCCTCTTCAGAACTGGAGTCGTCTTCAGAGCTGGAGTGCTTCTTTCGCTTCTTGGACTTCTTGCGGTCTTTCTTCTTGCTTTTCTTGCTCAGTTTGTGCAGCTTCTCCTTCAATCCCGACGAGGGCTTTTCCCGTTCGCGCCGGACTTTGGCTCTGGCCTCTGTTTCTCTCAGCATTTCCTCTCGAGCCGCTCGAAGGTCGTTTCTGGCTTTCGAAGAGCTCTTCATGTTTCCATCAAACCCACTAAAAGACATCTTAGAACCACAGAAAACGAAGTAAACGATTAAAATATGCGGCGGTCAAACTTCAGGCCGATTCTCAAAACAATAACAAAACAGGGATGGGCTCAGAGACTTTGTCAGGGTCGTAATTCTATATTTCTTGCTATTTTAGTTTTTTGTACAAAACTCAACTACTAAACGAACTTCGTGGCAATGGCCAGCATCTTGGTGTAATCGGCCCCCTTGGAGTGAGTCTTCTCCTTCATGAGAGTCCTCAGAACGGTGGGAATCGGCACGTGAATTCTGGTCCCCAACGGAGTCCCGTTGTCGTCTATCAGCACCAGGTTGTTCGTGTCGAACTTCGGAACCTTTGGGTCTTGATACTGCTTCAGCCCCACCAGGATCCCCTTCTTCTTCTGTCCCTTGATAGCCACCAGAACTCTGTCTCCGATTCGCCCGATTCCCGTTCTGTTGTAGACTTGAATGCACTTGGGCGGCTTTCCTTCCAGCATAGCCTGAAAACAGCCCCATTATGAACTAACGAAGAATGACCCCATCGTCACTTGCCTGTTTCCCGATCTCGCTGTTGTCGACAACTCGCAGCCTCGTCAGTTTCTGGATCTCAAAGTTCAGAGCTGTTGTGTGGAAATTGGCCCTCGACAGCCTGAAAACAAACTACTCAATGAATCAAGCCTGCGTGGGCGGAGTCTTCGTACCTCAGGGCAGGACACAGCAGCTTCGAAACGCGTTGTTCCATTGGAAAAGCTGAATATTCCAAATCGGCCTCGCGAAGTTTGTTTACGAAAGATATTCACCTCCGGGTTGACAGACTCACCACGCTTTGACAGCCGTCTGACAGGTGTTTGACGTTCCTCCTTTTCTCTGCCACTTCTCCAAAAGGTTGGTTTCCTCGCAGTTTTTGTGCATTTTTGTGCAGTTTTTCCACTCCCTCCCACGATATTCACGATTCACAATAGTGTTGAGCCTCCACGGCATCTCTTCTAAGCAAGAGAAGGCCCTAAAATGGCGTATTTCAGTGTAAACAAGTGATAATTTCGCGAGGGTTTTGAGCACGTGGAAGAACGCGAGAATTGTTTTCATTCGTCTCATGCATGTTATTTTTGGTATTGCAGTGAATCGAGATGGCTGATACCGCAAAGAAACCCGCAGCGAAGGCCCCCAAAGCCGCCAAACCCGCAGCTGCCCCGGCAAAGGTCGCCAAGGCTAAGGGCGAAAAGAAGGCGAAGGAAGCTAAGCCCGTCACCCCCAGACCCTTCAAGCGATACGGAAGACTGTGGGCCAAGGCTGTGTTCTCCGGCTACAAGCGCGGTCTCCGCAACCAGCACGAGAACCAGGCTATTTTGCAGGTGAGAAGTGAAAAGCCCTATGCTGAGAAGGATATTTTGTGAACCTCGGAAATTTTTAGATCGAAGGCTGCCGTAACAGAAAGAACGCCCTCTTCTACATCGGCAAGCGAGCGGTGTACGTGTACAAAGGAAAGTCTCGCAAGTCCTCGCCCACGAACCCCAAGCACAAGTCCAAGCTCCGTGCTATCTGGGGCAAGGTGACTCGTTTGCACGGAAACAGCGGGGCTGTGCGGGCCAAATTCCAGACCAACTTGCCTGGCGACGCCATGGGACACCGTATCCGCATCGTGAGTAGCTCGAACCTGATTTTGCTCGTTTGAGGGCTAATTTTCTGACTTTTCTTGCAGATGTTGTACCCCAGCAGAATTTAAATGACTCTGTATCAATTTTGAAGGAAAATAAACGTCTTGGAAATTGAACCGCAAAGGAGCTTTCGACTTTTGAGGCAGAACTTGGACTGATTTTCGGAGTGTTTTCTGCCTCTCAGATTTGGACATTTTTAAAGGTTTCAGATCTCCTCAAGAAATCTCAAAAGAATACATCTCTAAATACTCCCTTTTCCTTCATTTGTGTATATTCCTAATGCTCTTAAAAATTCTCGAGCTTCAAAAACCAACCAAATATCATTTAATTACTTTCCAAATATTCAACACATGCAATTAACGATTCTTCTTAGGAAATGCGCCCTGACGCTGAAACTTCTGCCTGTTCTCGTGCTGACCCGTTGACCGGTCCTGGCTCCTCCAGTCGCGGAACTCTCGGTTCCTGGCCTCGTTGGGAGCCATGTTCGGGAACCTTGGAGGTCCGGAGAACCCAATACTAGGACTTGCGCTCGATGAGTTCCTCCAAGGCTGGCGTTCAGCACTCATGGGGCTCCTGCTCGGGGTTCTGAAGTCGGGGGCCCTCGAAGTTGACGGCTTGGGGTCCGACTTCGGGATTCTCCACGATCCTTCTTCTTTCGGCTCCACTGAGAACCTGGGAGTTTTTGGGCTTCTCCAGTCACTTGGATCTTGCTGGTTCCCAGGCTCCTCTTGAATGGCCGGACCCTGGCCTCTTCCCTGCCCGAACTGGAGGCGGAAGTTCCCTCTGGTCTTGGAGCCTGGAAATTGTTTTGATAAAGCACATGGCCAAAAGTCGAAATTAATTACCTCTTCCCCCTCTACCCGGACTCGTGCCTCTGCCCCTGAATGAGCCCCTGTTTCCAGCATCTTCTTGAGGGTTCGCTGAGGAACTTCTCCACGAGGTTTTGTCAGGCAAGTGCGACGTAGACTTCCTCCACTGGCCGCCCCTTCCTCGGGAGACACCTCCCCTGCTGCCCCCTCTGTGATGGAACTGCTGTTGGGGAACAAGAGGCTGAGGGTCCCCTTTGATGTCGACAAACTGCGATGCTTTCTCTCGGTGGGTGGCGCCCTGATCCAAAACGGGGTCTGAGATGATGGTGAGGGAAGCCCAGCAATCCACCGGGACCTCTGTCGGGCAGGCTTTGAAAAACATGCACCGCTTGTTTTGAGGCAGACTGGGCTCGTCTTTCGCGAGTCTCAGGACCCGGTCCTGCACTGTGACGTTATAGATTCCCGCCTCGATGGTCAGGAGGTACTTGAACTTGCGCGCCTCGCTGCTGGCTCCGATCATCTTGACGAAAGCTACCACGTGCAGGTGATCCTTCGGTAAGTAGCTGGCCTCGCTGGTGAAGAGTGGAAGTGGCCTCTCCTCTTCTGGCGTGAGGAGAATATATTTCAAGTCCAGCTTAATTTTGACGCAGAAGATCCCGAAGTCCGGAACGAAGATGTACCTTGAATACATGAAGTATTTGATTGACTCTACCAAATTATAAATCCTTAGAGTTGGAAGAATTGCTTCAAAAACTTGGAGAAGTTTTGGAGAAAACTTGGGGAGTTCTTAAAGAAGCCTTCAATTTTTTTTTTCTTTTTTAGCAGTTTTTAAAATAAGGCTTAGCCTTAAAAGAGAAGACTTGGAAACGTAGAAAAATAATTTGGAAAAAGTAGCAAAAGAAATTTTCTGGAAACCTTGAGAAATTTTGTAGGAGCTATAAAGAATTCTTAAAATGGTCCTAGGGAATTCTCAGAGAAGACCTGGAAAAGTCAATAAATTTTTAAAAGAGGATAAGACAAATATTTTCTGGATTTAGAGAGAATTTCTAAGAGCAGGCTAAAAAAATTTTTCATCAGAAAACCTGAGGAATTTACTTACCTTACGGTGTCCACGAACTCCGTCCTGTTATACGACCTCGTGCGGAACTTGAACCTGCATTCTGCAGCCACGGCAGCCCAGCCCCACTGAGCGCTGATCTCTGAGAGGTTGCTGAAGTGGTTGGACCGAAGATGCGTCAGGTATCGAGGAAAGGGCAAGTAGACGTCGCAAATGAAGCACGGGAAGTAGCCCGAGACTTGAGGCGGGTCGTTCAGGTCATGCTTCTTCTTGAGTCTCGCCTTCGGGACGTCTTCAACGATGTCCACTTTGAAGGGGTTCAGGGCGAACCCCTTGAATTGCGGAAAGATCCTGACGAGACTGTGGGTAAAGGCCCGCCGGAACTTGGTGACGGCTTTGTCCACTTGGAAGCTGAGCCACCCAACGAAGGTTTCCCCGCACCTCGGGCACCTCTTCTCCTCGTAGGACTCCGTCACGCACGGGCTTCTCTCGAGGAAGCAGGTCCGACAGATGTTGTGGCCGCTCCGGCACTTTACGACCACCATCTGCTTCTTAAACACCAGGGTGCACTTGAACTTGCTCTCGCTTACGTCCGAGCAGACATCGGGCCGGTTTTCGCATCTCAGGGGGGGCTTAGAGTACCTCTTGACGGGCCGGGACCTCTGTGCAGACTAAAATATCGTTTTAAAGTGCGGAAACCTGAGTTTTATGGACTTACCATTTTACGAAACGATTGAGAATGAGCTTGGAAGTACACAAGACGTTTTCAGGACTTTTCTAGGGAGCCTCGAAATAAAACAATTCTGGAACTTCCACTAAATTAACAAGCACAATTGCGCGCCAAACTTATTTCACCACTTAACGGTTCTGTCAAATTTTATTTTGGAACAAACAATTATAAAACCCGTAAAATAAATTTCCCATCGATAAAAATCAAGCCTAAAGTCAAGCAAATAAAGGGGGCTTTATTTCCGCCAAATAATTCAAAATTAATCTCAGCTGTAAAATTGCCTTTCTAGGTCATGGAAATTCACCTTGGCCCCATTATTCACCACAACTGCGATTAAAAAACAATTCAGTCGGTTTTTCGCCTCCACTTATTTGTCTGGATTTTCTAAGTTAAAAGCACACCCCACATTCGAGCGGAAGAGATCACAGTTTTGTTCAGACCTGCCAGACTTTTTCTTCGTGAGACATCTTGAAAGTGCTGCGGGAAACCCGAGATTGGGAGGTAATTACGTGTACCTTTTCGCAGCGTCAATTGTCTTATCTGAACACAAACAAATCCCCAGGAATTCCAAAACTACAGAGATGAAATTGAGCCTCGTGCTTGTTATAGCGATTTTCGGGGGCCTGACGCAGGCCGGGAACATCGAGGAGGAGCATGGAGTGAAATACGCCGACAACTGTGAGGCCTGCAAAATCCTCGCCGTGGAGCTGGATTCGCGCTTATCGGAAACGGGGAAGTCCCACGAGCGAATCGAGCTCGGGTACAGCCTGGACGACGTGAAGCCGAAGAAGAAGCTCGAGTACAAGAAGAGTGAGCTGCGGCTGGAGGAGTCGCTGGAGAACCTCTGCGAGAGAGTGCTCGAGTACAACATCCACAAGGAGCGAAAGGACAGCACGAGATTCGCCAAGGGCCAGTCGCAGACCTTCCAGGCGCTCCACGGGCTCGTGAACAAGGGCGTGAAGGTGGAGCTGGGGATCCCGTACGAGCTCTGGGACTCGCCCTCGGCCGAGATCACCAACATGAAGACGCAGTGCGAGACTCTGCTGGAGGAGCACGAGGACGACATCGCGACCTGGTACTTTGAGCACCAGGGAAAGGAGCCTCTCATCAAGTACCTGTGCGAGGACCGGGCTCTGAAGGGCCGCAACACCGCGTGCCTGTACGAGATCGAGGACCCGACGAAGTGGAAGACGGACGGCAGTCAACCAAAGACCAAAAACGAATTATAAGACCTCATTCCGAGTAAAGACTTTATCGAACAGCCGTGGCGTTTGGATTAGGCCGGGGAGGATCGAGTTAAACGCGCGTTTTAGCGTACAGTAATTTTTATCAGTTCCTTTTTCGTGCACTTTACAAATACAAATCTAGGTTTCTTGTTACAAAGTTCTACTTTTAGTAGGCGGGAACAAGCAAGTAAAGACCCTTCTCTCACAGAGCTTATTTCGGTAGAAAAATAACTAAACTGAGACTCGCACCGCCCCATCTTTTGCTACTTCAGTTCGCGCATCTCGCAGTTTTGTAAATTGTGTGTAGAAAAATATGAAATTTCATTGCATATTTTTGATGAAAAGCTCATGTTTATCGCTGTAGTGTACGAAATATGTGTACGTAAATTATAACAAAGACGTTTGAGAATGTAACGTTGCAAATACTTTTCCAGGGTGGACTGGCCTCATAGGGGGAGCTATTTCGGGGCCTAAGCTTTCAACAAGACTTTTTGGAATTATTATACAGGTTTTCAGTGGCCTTAAAAGAAAAAGCAAATTCTAAGTCTAATTACCTAAGCTTTTAAGCTTAAGATTTTTAAGTTAAAACTTAAAATTATAAAAAAAAAGAAAATAATTTTTAAGGTAAGAAAATTTTTCTAGGAAAAATGGAGGGAGAAAATGTCAGTCTCAGTGGTCCTTCTTCAACCTTAATTCTGTAGCCTTCGCTATGATTTAAGATTTTACTTGAAAAACATGTCAAAAGTAATCTTGGGAAAATGTCACACAAAAATTAGGTTTTGGAAGTTTAGCCAATGGCCTTCGATAAACTCCCCGCTATGAGAGAAGTCCACCCTGCATCTTATCAATCAAGCGGGATTAATCTGACGCTTCGCAGACGCAAGAGGAGGCAACAATGTGACGAAGATAGCAGTCCGCCTACTGGAACAGGGCCTGGGCCTGCTCCAGCTGGGCAACGATGCCCTTGTAGAACTCAATCTGCTGCGAGATGAACTCGTGCATAGCACCCCTGAGGTTGTGGTCCCGTTCCACCCGAAATTGGTTCATCTCCGCCATCAGCGCGTACGACATGACGTCCGTGCGCCTCGTCACCTCCTGCATCTGCACGTTGCCCATCTTTTGCTCCGCCGTCAGGTGCTCGCATTCCTTCTTCTTCGCCATCCCGTTCTTGTACTCTGCAATGGCGTCCGGGTAGGCCTGCAAAATTCAGAGTTTCAGCAAATTTAAAGACATGGACTTGGAAGATAATCCAAAAATCGTCAAAGCTTAGAGAATATTGACCCTATGCCCCAATTCATTGCCTCAATCTCCCAATTGGAGAGTGGCTAATTTTGTGGGAGTGTTTGTCACTAAACAAGACAACAAATTTGAGACTTATAAAAATTTGGTTTTTTAGATTTTCAGAAAATAGGTATTTTGAAAAAAATATATTGGGCCCTTAACTGACTAAATTGTTCATGCAGAATCTAAAATGAGTTTGGTCTTTGAAATCGGGCATGTGGTTGGGGAGTAAAACTTCAAAATGTGAGTTAGTTGGCCCTCTAGTGGCTATCTCTAAGGTCACTCTACTATTGGTGCCTCCTCAGCCATCTTCGGAGTCAAAGGCCAGCAAAGAGAGCAATCCAAAGTTCTTTACCTGCAAAATTCCCCTGTAGATGTGGAACTTGTCAGCAAACGGGAGCCAGTCTCGCTTCGGTTGGTCCGCGTACAGCTTGGACATTTTGATGTAGATGGCAGCCGTCTTCCCCACCGCCTCCGACAAGGGCTTCTCAGTCGTGAGACGCCGCTCGTCTATCTCCAGAGCCCGCGCCAGCTCCGAAAATCCATCTCCGATGCGCTTAACGTCCTTCGAGTGCGAGGTCTGGAACTTGCCAACCTGGTCATCTGCCACGGCCATAATGAGCTTCACTGCCCCGAGCATGGAAGCCGAGAACTGCGTGCAGCTCTCCACCTGGCTGTCCACCTGCGACTGCAGCAGCTGTTTCTCGGGTGCCACAATCGCAGCGCAGAACGAGGCGCCACAGAGGGGGTCCTTCTCGGCCTTTCGCTTCCCCGCCTTCCACCGCTTCTCGTCCGTGCAGCTGATAAAGTGCCTCCAGACCTCGCAGTTCGACAGGATCGGATGCGCACACATGTAGTTGATGAACTCCTGCAGCTGTGCTCGCCGGTGCTCGATGAACTCTTTTTCGAACCGTCCCGTCTGCTGCTTGCCCGGAAGTGGCGGGATCGGCACGATCGTAAACTTGTCCTGCAGACAGAAAAAAATCATTTTTAAAGCCAAATCAGTGAGATTCAAAATTTGGATCGAAATAAATTTCTTTTGCAGAAAAATACATGTCCGAAGGGTCCCTAGTTCCGTCCCTAGTGGTGGTACGGGAATACGGGTCGAACAATAATTTGCTAGATTTTACAAGACCAACATACTAGATTTTCTGCTCAATCGGAGTAACTAAAATGAACTTTAGGGGGTCCTTGTTCCGTCCTTGTAAAAGATAGGGGATACATGTTGTTCCACGATTTACTAGATTTTGCCCGGACTACCGCATATTAAAGTTTAAGCTCAATCAGATCGAAGATCCACATTTTGGACCAAAAGTAGCAGGTCCTAAAGTTCTCCAGTTCCAAAGCCCTTAGAATTAGAAGGACGGACAAATTGGATACAACTTACCTGCAGCCTTTCGTGGAGCCAGTCAAACTGCTTGTAGCGACGCGAGACGACAATGTTGGTGTTGGAGGGCGTCAACTGGTACGCCGTGAAAGTCTTGAGGCCCCCGAACTTGCTCTCATTCTTGGGCGATGCGATCGAGACGAAGTAGGGCGCGTCGTTCTGCTGCCACATGTACCCGATAGAGGTCTGGTGGATCGAGACTCGCTCCTCGGGGGGCACGGAAAGCGTCGTGGTGCCCAGGATGTACGAGTCTCCGGACTTGGAGAACATCCGTGGAGCACGTTTGAGCGGGGCGTTGCGGCTAGTGATGGAGATGGTGTCGTCCGAGGGCGTAGGCGGCAGCTGACTGGAGGGGTACGTCGATGACTGCTGCAGGCCGGGCGAGGGCCCTATCTCCTGATACGTCGACTCGCCATTCTCGTCGCTGAAGTCGCTGTCGAAGGGATCGGGCTGCAAAAATTTGTGTGTCAGTGGCACTTTAGGGGATTATTCTAGACTTGAGTTGGACAAATTCAAAGTAATTCAAAAAATCCCAGATTGATAACGCAACAGGCCCCCTAGGGCTCGTTTAAAAATTACGTCACGGTTAACGTAGATATTTTAGACCCTAAGCCCCTCTCTGTCACGGTTAAACCAGCTGTCACGGAGCAGCTGACCCCCCTCCCTCTCAGACCGTAACGTAATATTTGAACAGGCCCTTAGATAACGTGCTTGAAACTTTCTCATGCAAGCAAAAACTCTTCCAGTTCAGTCCAGAATCACGTTCTAAGAAAGTCACGTCTGAGAATAAGCCCTTCCGGTTCGGATTACACGCGAGATCACTCGCTTGCATGAAAAACTGGGGTCATAAACCTCCGAATGAGGTCGTATAACCCCTGCTCTAAATCTCACAAAGCCCCTCTGCCGCAGTCGCTGATTGTCAGCACGACACGCAAGGGCCGACCTTGAGGGTCAATCGTATCTCACCTGGTCGTATCTGTCTTGGCTCTGGCCAGCGTCTGGGGCGGACGAGGGCTGATAGTTGGCAGCTACGGCCTCCACGTACGCTGCCGGGAACAGTCCTCTCTGACCCTTGGCATTCGAACCCTCCCACCAACCTGTGGAAACACGAAAACAACAACAATCGCGGTGACACCAAAATTTTTCTCACCTTCTCCAACATTTGTATTCGTCACCGTTAGCAGCTCGCCCTGCTTTATCGTCATCTCGGACGAGTTGGGCTCGCCATCGAAGTCGTATAGCACAAGGACCTTCGACATCTCTGAAACAATGCAAAGCGGATGTGTCATCGCTGGTTGGGGCCAAAGGCGTAGCCGGATCCTCGTTTCCCTGCAACTCACCTATTTCTCCAACTATTTGATTTGCGAAGCTTGAAACGTGCACAAATTAGTGTTTTAAATTGGTCATAGCCCGGGGAGTTGGAACTGAAATCACAGAATTTCACGCTTATTTTCGACTTGGTAGAAATTGCATTCGCCAGTGAACTCACCACGCTGTTGACAGGTGTGGTGAGTTTCCCGGCACCAAAACAAACAACTCTCGAGACCCTTCGAGTTGGAGAAAAATCACAATTATGAACAGAGACGGCAAATCAGACCGATTTGAGGGCGGCGGAGAGTCTCTTCTGGGTAAGCCTGCCCCTGTTCAATTGAAACTCCTTCTCAAAAACTGAGTTTTCAGGCTCTTCGAACCCCCGCAAGGGAATGATCTACTCGCTGAAGATGGGCCAGTCGTTTCCGATTCAGGACGCCGAGCTGTACGACAGATGTCGGATGGTGCACGAGTTCGAAAAGCTCAACAGGGTTGGGGAGGGAACCTACGGAATCGTGTTCAGGGCCCGCGACACCAAAACGAACGAAATCGTGGCCCTCAAGAAGGTGCGGATTGACCAGGAAATCTTCAAGGACGGCTTTCCTATCAGCGGCCTCCGCGAGATCCAGGTCCTGATGGCGTGCAACCACGAGAACGTCGTGCGTCTGAAGCAGGTGGTGGTCGGGAAGAGCCTCGAGTCCATCTTCCTGGTCATGGAGTACTGCGAGCAGGACCTGGCTTCGCTCCTTGACAACATGGAGGAGTCATTCAGCGAGGGTCAGACAAAGTGCATCATTTTGCAGCTCCTCAAGGGCCTCAACTACCTGCACGACAGATTCATCCTCCATCGCGACATCAAGGTCTCGAACCTCCTCATGACGGACAAGGGGTGCTTGAAGATAGCTGACTTTGGGCTCGCGAGGTTCTACGGCAAGCCCACGAAACCCATGACTCCGGGGCTGGTGACGCTCTGGTACAGACCGCCCGAGCTCCTGCTGGGCTCCAAGAACCAGAACACCGCCATAGACATGTGGGCCGTGGGATGCATCCTGGGCGAGCTCCTGATCCACAAGCCCCTGCTTCCGGGCAAGACGGAGATCCAGCAGATCGACCTCATTATCGACCTGCTAGGGACGCCCTCGGAGGCCATTTGGCCCGAGTTCAGCAAGCTCCCGGGCCTCGAGAACTTTACCCTCCGCCATCAGCCGTACAACAACCTCAAGCAGAAGTTCCCGTGGCTGTCGGCCGCGGGTCTGAGGCTCCTGAACTTCCTCTTCATGTACGACCCCAACAAGCGCGCGACCGCCAAGGAGTGCCTGCTGTCCAGCTACTTCAAGGAGCAGCCGCTGCCGTGCGACCCCAAGCTCATGCCGACCTTCCCGCACCACAGGATCATGCAGGGGACCTCCAAGGGGCCCGAGAAGGCCAAGCTGGACCTCCGGCACGAGAACAACATTTCCATCTCAGACTTCCTCGGGAGTCTGGCGAAGAAAAAACGGCACGAGTAGTAAAGATTCGTAGATTTTATTCACTTCTTTCCTTCCACCATGATTATGTGATACCCGAATTTGGTCTTGATAGGGGGGTCGGTGTACACGGGATTGGCCACTGTGCTGATGGGCAGAGCGAAGGCAGCGTCCTGGAAGGGGCCCACCTGAAATATGAATAATACTCAATACGACTCTAAACTCTAAGCAACCCACCATGGCGCCTCGAATCTGCCAGCCGAGATCGCCCCCACTCCTCGCCTTGTCCTCGGAATACGCCGCCGCCACCTCGGGGAACTTTTGGCCCGCCTTCAGCTTCTCCATGGCCTCCAAAATCTTGCCCTGCTTCTCGCACAAAATGTGACGGACCTTCACCGCATTTCCTCCCTTCTTCTCCTTTCCTCCTGGAAATTCAAATTTATTTATTTTTTCTGAGTCCCAAAAATTGTGGTAAAATCACCTGCTGAGTCTTCAGACTTTGCTCCTCCCTTGGCACCCCCTTTGGCTCCTCCCGCCTTGTTATCCTTCTTTGGGGGCATATTTTCTTTCAAGTCTCTCGGAAAAACAGCCAACACGAAAACGCCGCAAATCAACAACAAAATCAGCTGTTTCCAAGCGTTTTGAATCAGTCGCTATTTTACTACAGCGTGAAACTAAGCCCGGACTAAGTCTCTGAAGTGTCTTTATTTTGCTGTTATCAGAACGGGAAAACACCTGTTAGATCATAATTGAAAATTTCCAATTAATATGTCCTGTGAGCAATTGAATAATAAACTTCACTCCACTGAAAATAGTTTGTGCAAAACTTCTGCGAGTATCCTTGGACTTACGCAACTCTTTGGCTCTTTACTTTTCAGTTGCGAACGTTCTCCTAGCTCTTCGGATTTTTTAATTGGAAAGAAAACTTTAAACTTGGACTCCAAGAAAACTTCAAATTAGCTTTCCGGACCTTTACATTGCGATTCCAAGCTTTTAAGAGGTTTTGTGCGTCTTTCGTTGTCTTAAGGACTTTCACAAATTTTTAAATAAATATTAAATTGAATAAAATCGATGTTTTCTTTTTCCATTTCAAATGTTCCAATTTCTAAGTGAAAAGATTACTCTTCTGACTTTCTTTGCCCATTTGAATTAAGGCTGAATTTTTTCCCGCAGTTAAAAGCTCATTTTTCCCATTGAAAAGGTTTCCTTGAAACTTCCGAGTTTCCAGCTGAGAGTTAAGACCTGGCTCTGCTTTCAGAGTAATTATCGTAGCTGTTGTATTTGCTGTAGCTGTTGTAGCTGCTGTATTTTTGCTCCTCCCTCCCAGGAGCAAAAATGCACATCCCCCCTCCCCCTAAATAATTTCCTTGAAAAAAACCCAAATCGAATTTTCTTGGAAAAAAATAATTAAAACTACATCGGTACTTATGAATAGTATCCTTATTCGCATTTCTTGGTGAACATATTGAATCAACAGTGATACAACAGGGGTTGATGCCTGAAAAACCCGTTTAGAGCGCCCTGTTGGAAGAAAGAACCAAAAACAAGTAATCCACCGATTTGGCGAAAAATTCGTAAATATTTCATACCCGAAAGTAAACTTTCCGCGTTACCACAAAAGCCCGCCTTTATTCACGCTTTCAATAGATCTCAAGCCTGTTATTCATTCAAGAAGTTTTCAGCCAAGTTTTCCTTAATCAAATGTGAACTGAAGCATTCAGCAAGAGGAGGCGGCTGCATAGTGCACTGAAGCAGACGTTTGGGGACTGCAGCTCATGTAATTGAATATGTAAGTGAATGTGCTTCACCTTTCATTCGCATCCAGGCAACTTTCAAGTTTCCGCGTATGCGTGGCTTCGGCTTTGTGCTGGCGAATATAACTTCTATTTAAAAAAAAAAGTTTGGACAAACAAAAAGCGGCACGTAATTACGAGTCACGTGGACGGGGCGAGTTCTGCACATGCGAGAGGTCCTGAAGCGTAAAAGACAGCCGATTCACACTCGAGTTGAGTCACAATAATTATCAGATACAGACACTCAGCATGGCTTTTGTCCTACGTTCGATTGAAGGTTTGAAAGTTCAGGGTTCCGAGAGGCGAAAATTACAAGCTTCCCCCCATTCCCGTTGTGTTTGACAAGTTCTGCGTGACAAAGTTCGTTAATGCCCGACTGGGTCTTCTCAATGGGCGCCCCTTTTGACTTTCGGCAGCGACGAGAGTGCCCGGGATCTTCAAAGGATGAGCCGTGAGTCGGAGTATGTGACCAAAAAACGTGCAATAATGCCCGAAAGTGTAGTGGCAGAGGACGATAATCCCTTTCAAGTGCCTTTCGAGAGTACTGAAGCGGTGGGCAGGAACTTGTTCGAGTAATGACGGCCCGCTTCCGCCCGAATTGTCGCATTGTGGAGCCAAAAAATGCTCCAAAACAATCACAAAACTTAAATTGACGTCTTGACTTTGATGAATTCCACACCAATTATCAGACATCGATCTTCGTAATTGATACGCCAAGCCCCCGGTTCTGCGTACAATTACCACTTCTGGAGCGGCACCGGGCTCAGCGACTCGCGAAATGTGATTCGCTTATTAATGCCAACTTTGCGGTTTAAAACTGTTGTGCCTCTCTAATTAATTGCGGGCGAGTCGCGGGTGGAAGCTGCCAGCCTCTTCCAGGTCCAGCTTCCACGAGAGACCGCCGCGAGAGCGAGAGGAGCTCCGGCCTGCGCACTTGCAATGTTTACATGCTTTCAGTCGTCGCGCTATTTAACCATGTGCTCCCGCTCCTCCCGAGCCAGTCTTCGCCCAGTCATTCTCGTCTCCACTTCTCTTGCAATTTCCACGCGTCGCGCGCGCAATTAATGGTACAAAGTCTTAAGTTAGAAGAAAACAAATTCCTTCCTGGACGAGCTTAAAAGTGGACGAGCTTTGGAGCAAATAAAATACAAAAGTACTCGACACTGATATCATCAGATAGATTATTTACATCATCTCGAGAGAACAAACAGCACATTTTTTTTATTATTAACTCTGAAATTTAATACGTGCTGGTGGACATTGAAGTGTGAAAAAGAGTTACGTGAAGCACCAGCATATATTTGCATTCGAGCGATCAGTGAGATTGGATGTTGATTGGATTCGCAGCTTCGCAGTGTGGTGGTGGCGGCGGAAAAAAAGCGATTTAATCGCCAGTGGGGATGAAGTTGTACACAGAAAAACTTTTATCTATTCAGCATTTGAGTACAATGGACTCGCAAAATAGCAAAAGTACGTGAAGAGCTGAAAAGTGCCCCGGGAGCCTGCGTCGGAAATAGAACCAGGTTACATCTCTGAGCTTGTTTATGTAAGTAATTTAGAATTTGTTTTCGTGTAAGTGCTACAGACATTTCCCAACGTCCGGCAGTTGCGAATGGATTCCCGCCACTTTTCGCCTCGGAACCCCGGGGAGTCTCTCGATTTATGACTGGAAATTATGTGCCCAAAATTTTACTGCTAATTTTATTTCATTTTTAGAGGTTCCAAAAATTCAAAATTTTCTTCATGAAAATACTTCTGGAAGTTGACTTTCTCCTAGATCATCTGGAAATAAAAAATTTAGTTTTCGAAAAGTGTAATTCATTCATGGGGAAAAAGATTCTCAGACGAAGGAATTTACTCCTAAATAGTGGAAACGACAGGTCTCTCTAAGAGTTCTCAAGAAACTTTCTTATTTGTGAAAATGAGCCTCAAAACGATAAGACTGTTGTCCGTAAGCCAGAGGGATTACAACTCGCCACCTTTATTAGTGCAATGTAAAGTTGCGCTTCCCTTGTCCCTAACTGCATCCGCCTTAAGCAGCTTACGGGAAGACAAATCCCCCAAGTGCCTGTCATTTTACAACTGATGATAGCATCTGACTTTGCAGGAAGTCCTCGTATTGTGTCCGCAAATTCCCTCCAATCAACATACTCGGCTCTCGACTAGGATCAGGAAATGCGTTTCCTCTCCACTTGAAAATTCGTAATTACCTCCAACACGGAGCGCCCATGGAATGTAGACGAATGGGAGTGAGGAAAAGAAGAACTCCTTCGTCTCTCTGTCGAACCTTGTGAATCTTTAATGAGCCCTAATTTAATTTTTGCGTGTCTCTCGCCCCCGTTTTGTCCTGAAATCACAGAAATCACGGGACACGGAGCAAATATCTGCATGGGAGTGGATCACAAAAGAACTTTTAAAAGGGTTAAATGTCACACGTAGCGCCGCGAGCAAGCGCTGTCTTGCATTGTTTCGTGACGCCCAGTAACGTAGGAAGCACGCACTCAAGGCCGTCGGCTCATCATACTCCCCATTCACGGCTTTCCCGCACATCACGACAAAACACCTGTGGAATCCGATTCCTGCTCTCGAATCGAACTAATTTGTCATTTATTATTTATCTCTCGCAGGAAATACGGAATAAGCGGCATTCACGGGGAAGTAGATCCAAATTCAATAAATTCCGTTCTTGAGGGGGAAACGCGCGCTACACTCGGGTTGGTTAATGAAATGAAAAGCGACAGATCGAGTGAATACTGCTGTCGGGATTAATCATGCGATGCCAACGTTCCAAGGAGTTAATTGACTCGAAGCGGATGAGCCTGGAAAATGGAAATAAGCCGACGGGGGTCAAGGGCTCGGGATTTCGGCACGTTTGTTCTGGGAAATCAATACATATGAAAAAGCTGTTTTCAGGAAAAATAAGAATTCCTAGAATCAAACAGCGAAAAACATAGCTCTCAAAAATCGACCTAAAACAAGTAAAAATATTGGGTGGGCCAACCGAGATTCCCGGACAATAAACATTGAAATTAATTTAATTAACAAGCCTCTTGCGGCTGTTTGGGGCCAGTTTGAGCCTTTTAACTATAGCGGTTAGAAAATCAAAATCCTTAAATTTATTTCTTTTTGAATCTCTTTTGAAAGTAAGAAATCAAAGATGTGTGAAAAAAATTAATTTTGAAGGTCTATGAACTACCTAAGGATTTTGAGGGTCTATTGTGAATATTCAAAATCTTAGTTTCAATATATTTTTTACGATTTTATAAAATAGAAATCTAATTTGAAAAATAAATGAACGAAAGCGAAACGAAAGAAAAAGTTAACGAAAAGTAAAAAAATTCGTGGACTCGAGCTGGATTTAATTTAAGCTCATGTTGACAGAGCAGTGGAGCCCATATCCGAAGACCGCTGTTTTAAATCCAGCTCGAGTCCACGAATTTTTTAACTTCGATTGCTTTCGTTCATTTTGTTTTCACATGAGATTTCTATTTTGCAAACTACAGAGAAAATAGGAAGTAGTTCCCATAGGCAATACAGCCAAATAAATTCTCAATAGATTTATGATTTTAATTCTGTAAAGTTAAATTTTGCAATTTATTGGTTGTATTTTAAAATACCCCGGGCTGATCATTGGGCTGATACCACATCCCAAGAACTATCTTTCGGAACTGGTTATGTTTCCCTATAGTACTGAAAAAGAGGCGCAAAAAACACCTCTGTATCTTCTGTTCAGAACAGAAATTGCTTCCAATTCAGGATTCAGCTCTGAAGAACCATATTGCGAGAACCCTCAATCCTCTTGGTCTCACGGATTTTTAAAGAAAGGACTCACTGTGTTTTTCAACCCATTAAAACATGAGAGCTCCATGGAGTAACAATGAGCAACTCCCTCAGATGTCATGAAAAAGGACAAAGCAGGACAATGGTTGAGCTCATTTGAATCCCGCAAATCATAACCGGACTTCCCACAGCCACTACACGTCGTTTTTAAGCTTTGTTTACTGAAAACACACGATGGCTCAAATCCTTCCTCTATTATCGTAATAATTCCCTTAATTAAAAAACCAGTTGCCGCACTAGTTCTGTGAAAGCCCGTTGCAGCGAATATAATCCCCCTCAAAAATACAAACGAACATAAGTCCTTTCGGGCTTGTGATAACATCCACATGTGCACTGTAATCAGATTTTTAAATTAAGTTGGAGCGACAGCGATGTGACCTGAAGCGGGGGAAACTTGACGCTCTTTCAATTTTGATGGAACCGCAACTCAGCCGGGACAAAGAGCCGCAATATCTCGCTTCTGCGGCAGCTGCGGTTCGACTTCTCTCGATAGAAGCGAGACTCGTGTCTGGAAAAAAGCCCATTTGAAATTTTTGGGGCAGTCCCGCGACAGACAAGCCGTTCTATGACGCGTTTTAGATTGACACACGCCGCTTCCCCAGAGCTCAGGTGGAGAGACGAACACGTTGCGTGACAATTTAATTGGGTCGATTGATTGGAGAGGCTCCGGGTTTTTACGGGTTTTGTAGCGGAAAGCCAGACAGGGACCGGCCAGGACGGGAGTCGGGCAGAAGGGGGAGGAAAAAGATATTGCTCGGGCTCAAGTGAGGGACGCGATGAGGATGCTTGAAGGCGAACAAAAGTACTTGACTCCACCATTTATTGGATTTCTGCCGCAATTCCAGCACTTTTATCAATATTTAATATCTCGGGCGATTTGCAGGCCGCTCTCTACGGTGTTTACAAGAAATCAGAGACAAATGCACTTTATGTTTTGAATGAGCTCACTTTATTGGAAGAGTTTCATGTTTTATTTGCTCTCACTCGGGACAAGCTTGTCATATTTGTCCGATGTATATTTGTATATTCGAGCAGATACTCTGTTATTTCATGTAGCTCTCGTCCTCCATCTGGGTATTGAAGGAGAAGGACTTGAGCGCCACCGAGGGCCTCAGGGAGCTCATGAACCCGTGCGACTGGGTTATGTCGAGGAAGCTGTTCTTCAGGGTGCTGCAAGTCTCGTCCACCTCCATTATCGTCTCCTCCTCGGACCGGAAAATGTGCTTCTTGAGTCGCTTGAGACGGGTTCTGCTGAAGTACTGCGAGTCAGGGAGCGGGAAGAGGTCTTCCAGGTCCACGCTTTTCTCCTTTTCGGCCTGCAGGAACAGATTTCCGTGGAGCCTTGTGGTGTTAACGGAGGTGAACGTGGCTTGTGTGTCATTTGTGGTCCTGAGACTGATGTTTGTATCGAACATAGACTCGTGCATGTGGCTTATCTCGCTTCCAAGAGTCGTATCTACGTCAGTTAGGGCATTCTGGAGGTTCGTGGGCTTGTTTCTTTTCTTGTAAGTCGATTTTGGGGGAGTCGTGCGGAAGCTTCTCACGGATTCCGTTACGTCAAAGTGGACTTTCGTGGACATAGCTGAGCTGAACGAGGATTGAGTATCGTCGGGGGGCTTGTAAGTAAAGTCAGAGCCGTTGAAGGTCGGTTGGAACTGAGTGGGGGTGTTCATGAAACTCATTTCTGCGTCCTCTTGGGCCTTTTGGAGCCTTTTTAAGCTGCTTTTTGGTTTGAATTGCGACCTGAGAGACGGAGGATGGTAGCTTTCGTCGGAGTCCGAGTTCTCAAAGTGGTGTTTCGTGTTCTTGATAGGGCTTTTTGAAGACTTTGAAGTCTTTCTAGGGCTTCTTGAAGACCTCGAAGTCTTTCCTGGGCTTCTTGAAGACCTCGAAGTTTTTCTAGGGCTTCTTGAAGACTTTGAAGTCTTTCCTGGGCTTCTTGAAGACCTCGAAGTTTTTCTAGGGCTTTTTGAAGACCTTCTAAAGCTCTTGTCTAGTTTCAGAGTAGATTGAGTCTCATCGAGCGTCATAAGAGTTTTGTTGCCTTGAGCCTCATTGGAGGCTTTCAGAGTACTTCGAGTCTCCTTGAGACCCTTCGGAGTGCTGTTGCCTTGAGCCTCATCGAAGGCTTTCAGAGTGCTTTGAGTCTCGTTATAAGCCTTTGGAGTGCTGAAGGGTTGAGTCTCTTTTAAAGCCTTCGGAGTGCTGTTCCTTCGAGTCTTATTGAGAGCCTTCGGAGTGCTGTTCCTTTGAGTCTTATTGAGTGCCTTCGGAGTGCTACTCTTTGGAGTTTTATTGAGAGCCTTCGAGGTGCTGTTGGATTGACTCTCGTCGATAGCCTTCAGAGTGCTGACGGATCCAAAGTCATCAAGACGCTTCAGTGAGCTGCTCATGCTGAAGCGGTCGTTCAGCTTGGCGTTTTTGAACAGTTGCAAATCCATCCCGAGCTGGTACTCTTGCTCCAGCATGTATAACGAGTCTATGGTGAAATTGGAACCATCTGAGGGTCTGGATTTGTCAGTGACTCCTGATTTGCCCGAAACAGTCTCCTCTGCGATGCTAGAAGGATTTTGAATAATTTTGAGGGAATTCGTGCTCTGTTGGTCTGACGCGACTCCAAGGGCACTGAGAAGGTCGACATGGTCCATGGCGATCTCCCCGAGGTATCTGTAAGTCGATATTTCTTCATCAGAGTACTTGGGGCCCCTGTTTTCCGGATCGATGATGGCGAGGATGTCCCCCGAAGGCCCGAGGATGACCTCGAATTCTTTTGCGGCGTCCATTTTGTCTGCTGCGAGAATAAATTCCTAGAGGTAAGCGCGATCGCTGGAGGAAGAAATAAACGTCTCACCGGAATGTGCGGAAACTACTATGTTTGCATTAGCATTTGATTTGTGCTTTGAATGCCGCTCGCCAATGAGCTCTGGAAGATAGTCAACATTGAATAAAGACGGGGAAAAGGGCTTTAACACGATCTTAGCTGCAGTTTCTGCGACGTCCAAATAAATTATGGGAGATCGTTTGACAGATGTCTTGACAGTCGGGTTGAAATGGCAGTTACGAGAAGTTACTGAGCACCACGTGGTTTTGAGCGAAGCATTTAAAGTTTTCAGATCCTTTGATATAATTTTTAGGACGGGACTTTTGTTTATGCCGCAACGCTTAGTTAGGGGAAAACTGGGGTTCTCTCACCGAAAGAGTCATTCAAAATATTTAGAGGTCTCCAAAAATTGTAGATAATTTTTGACAACTAGGGTTTGACCATTCTCGACCTTTTCTATTTATTTTCCGGGAAAATATTAATTTTTTAACTCGTCAGGATTTTCCGGGAAATCGCAATAGTTAAATTATTTTATTAGAGATATTTATTTATATTTTACCATAATTCAGTACCAAGTTCTTTAAATTTTTTGAACTGAGTCCTTCAAATTTTTCAATTTTCTTTTTATCAAAAAAATTGTTGCTGCAGAAAAATTCTCTTCATTTACAATTGAAGAAATTCATATTATTTCGCAGGTTGACTATCTGAGGGCTCTGCCTTTTTTATGCCAATTGTTTCTAATTGAGACTCTACAGCGTATGTAGAAGGGGTTCAGTTAATTATGTTTTCTTTGACTAAAAAATTTCAAATTCAAATTAGCATCAGTGCATGGTCGGGAACTCCCGTCTCCCGAGATTTAAAAAAAAGTCTACCTAGCATTGATAAGACCTCCATGAGATGTGATATTTTCCACTGAATCAAGAGCACTCGATAGTTTTTCTCGTTATTTATTAATTCCCCCCATCCGTCGTAGGGAAAATTTCACTTGTCGCTCATGCCTCTATGAACTTAATTAAAACTGCACTCGAATCGTGAATGCCGTTGGAAATTAGTTTTGAGATTGCTTGTTTGTTTTCAAGTGAAAAGAGGAAGAGGAGGATAAGCAAAGCTAAATTAATCTGTTTCAATTTAAATGGGCATTTGCATAATTAAATATGGGTGCGGACTGCGGTTTCCAAGACCCGCAGCGCATCAAAGGTTTACGATAAATTATTACTCTATTAATTGCCAACTGATCTGATGCCAGACCACGCAAGCCCCCGTGACTCATCCCACGAGAGTTTCAGCGCCTCCACGGATACGCCCCAGACTATCGTGGTGTCGCAGCTCATGAATATTACAATTGTATCGGCTTACCTCGGCTCGTGACGGGTTTATCTCACGGCGTGATATCCGAGTGGCACGAGGGAAGACGAGAATGCCTATTTAAGCCCGATTTCTCCCACCGTTTCGGCAGTCAAAGTTTTCCCTGAAACAAAGCAGTCAACATGAAACTTTACTTCGGACTCGCACTTGCCGTTTTCCTCCTCCTGACAGCCGTGGGAGGAAATAACTTCTTCAACCAGGGCGAAGACGAGCCAGACAACTTCCCAAAGTAAGCAAAAGACCTCTCGTGCTGCTAATTAGAGCTATTTTCGCCTACAGGAAGGAGCCCAAGGGGCCGTTTGACAAGGTCCCGAAAGGTCACTTCCCCGACGGACCCCCCAAATTCCCTGGCTTCGAGTAACGTCCGTGAATCGGCAATAAAGCGAGGCATTGAACTAATTTTTCCTTTGATTTTTCATTATTTCCCGCTTATCGGTCGTAATTGCGAGAGGAAACCGTAAAAAATGACGGAAAGCAATCAATCGAGATCAGAATTACGCGCTCATCAGCCGCCCATAAAATTCAATATTTATAATTTGTTGTTGCGTCGATCCGAGCACAGAGATGCTTGCCAATAACATATAAACACTTCACTGGGAACGCTAAAAGGCGGAATTTATGGCCGGAGAATTTTTCATTTAATCATTTGATGTGAAAAATATGCCCCCGAGACTCGGAAACTTTGGCCCGGCGCACAAAGTTTTCTTGTAAGCACTTTGCAAATAGTTTCCAGTCTCCCAGGTCGTGTCAAAACACGCTTCTGACTGCAAAAAGCTTTTACAAAATCTATTTCGTGAGCTGCTAGGTGCTCCCGAGTCCCAGATAGGGCTGACGTCTTGTTGTCTAGCTTTTTTGTGCAAGTAATAATGAACTGGGAAATCAAATGCTAGGAGTTTTCCTTCGCTTTTCTCGCTCCAAACCAACTTACGGAGAGTTAGATGCGAGTTGGGTTTTATGAATAAATTTTTATCGAATCTACGTCTGGGAAAACAGCTCCCAGCGTCCACGAATTGTTTTCTGTTTCGGCATGGCATCGCTAAAATATTAAATTCAAGTTGTATTTGGTTTCTAACGGGAAAAATAGCTTGGTTTTCAGGGCAATAGAGAAATCTAGAAAATGACTCCTAGTCCCAGGACTGCATTGAAATTTCCGGGAAGTTTGGCTTAGGCTGTGGGATATTGAGTCTACTCTTGAATGATGAAACGTTGACTTTGGTTGAGTCACAAGCAGAACTCGTCCTCTATAAATTTTGCATGCAGTTGGTTTGAGATTTTTAAAAGATGGGTGTTTGTAAAAAAACCCCGTAAAAATGTAAAATGGTTCTAAAAACCATTAGAAAATTTTTGTCGTCAAAAAGGCCTAATTTTTGATTTTGGGAAGTGCGAAAAAGTCAAGAAATTCTCGTGAAAAAAGGTACCCGATGATTTAAAGTAAACGCCCTATTTTTCCCAAAGACCTAAGAAATGAGTGGAGAAATTTTTTGAAGAGAGATGGAAAGGGCTCCTAAAATAAAATTGAGCGCGTTCAGAACTGAAGTTAGCATCATTGGAGCTGATTTGGTTTCCCTGCGATTTAACGTAAGTCCCTCAAGAGCTGAAAAGGGCACACTGGGTGCAGAAAAATCATTAAATAAAAATTCAAAAGACTCAATTGGTGACCCGCTAAGCGCAACCCCCTGAGATCCATCCCTGCCATCTCCCCATGACGTCGATGTACCCCTCAAAAGTATCCAAAAAATGTGCTTCGTTCGTTGAAATAGCTAAGATCTGTTGCTAATGCAAGTAGCAGCGTCCTGCAGGGCAAAATCGCAACGGCAGGGTGAGGCGCAGACGTTGTGTGTGTGTGACAAAAACACTGTGCTTCTTTTTCCACGAGCCTCTTATGAATGTGACATCTTCTCCTCTCCATCCCAGCAAGTTTGTATTTATTTTTCTTACGTTATTGTTCTTGTGTCGTATATTTTTTGCATAACACAGCGTCTTTGTCGCAACCTTTTCTATTTTCAAGGAGATCTCAAATACCCAAGTTCAGCATGCGTCAGTGGGAGTTGCAAAATGTATTAATAACATACGTAATTCCGTTCATAATTGCGTATCTGCAATTGATCCAGGTTCAAAATGGCATAAAATATCAGTGACAAGTCCTTTTTTGCAGCCTCGGGCATGCAGAAGTTTCAATCTCACGCTCCATTATCTAATGAGTTTTTCGTACGTTTCAAGTTCATGTTGCAAGCGAGCGTAGTCCAATCCATGCCAAGTTCATCCATTAATTAAGGCACGCTATGCAGGACCGACTGTATTTGCACTTTGGGAGTCAATAAATAAATAGAAACACCTGCAACGTAACTCGTTTGGGCTCTTCTAAGCTAAATTGCAGGCTTGAAATTTTCAGTCAAACTAAGCTCGAGTACGAATTCCTCGAGTGTTCGTTTAGTGCTAGCTCGTTTCTTTTCCTAAGATTGCATTGTAAATTATTGCCCAAGGGAAGAACTTTTGTGGCCGCTTTGACGTCTGTCTGTCCAAAATTTTATTACTCTTGTATCGTGTAGAACATGGTCCGTAATGAAGGATGTAAAACATCTTAGACCCCCATTTCTCCTAGGGGGTAGTTAGAGGGATAAATCTGAGCTAAAATTTTAGTATGTTGTAGTCTGTTCAAAATTTAAATATGACCTCTTTCATGCACAGGAGCCGAGCTAAGGGATCCTAAATTGGACTGATATTTCTAAATTACTTGTAAGATGACAAAAAAAACCTCCTACGATTTTGCTTGATTCAATTTAACTTTTTCATATTCTGTACTGTAGAGTGCTCATTAAAAACCAATTCGAACCTTCCATGTTGTCTAGAAGAGCCCTTAGTAAAAGGACCTCTCTTGAAAGCCCCTCCCTTGTTACGGCTTTGGCTAGGAAAGCATTGTTTTATTTACTATCTAAAAGTTTCAGGATATTCAAGCTCCGATAGACAAACAGACAATAAAACCCTGAGAGGATTAGGGACGGCTGGACGTCCTGCTGGGTCTCTCAAGGCAAAACTACATGTGCTCCGGAAATCGGCATTACCTAATCATGAGTTATTTAGGCCATCGAACATATCTGTCCAGGTGCCCGTGACACACGGCATCACATGCAATTGATTAACCACGGCTTTGTTGCACGCGGATTCCAGCTTTCCGCCACATATGTGTCACACTGATTACGCCATCCGATGCATGTAATTTATGAGATTATTTTTGGACGCACCATCCGTGCGATGCAGTCAAGGTCCGCCGGAAAATGGCCACCAAAATAGCCGATCCCCTGATTGCCTCGGAAAGTTTCATTAAAGCTACTTCTGGTGAGTGGTGAGCGGACTTTTTTTGCGATAGTCTCATTCAGCTTTTCACCCATTTTTTGCCTCGTCCGCACTCGTGGTGGCGGATTGCCACGTAGATGGGAATTTGTAGCTACCTTCAGGCTACCAATGTAAATATTTGCATGCATCAAATAAGATTATGATGCATGATACATTCAAATACGGTGTTTACAGAAGAGAAAATGGAACGTAAAATGTGTTAATGATGGAAGTATGGGGAGGCAAAATTTAATTGCTGAGTAAATAAACTTGCGAGAGAAGGTTGCGAGATGTTTTCGGGGTACAAATTAGCAAACTCTGAGCGGCTCTTGCACCCTCGTCTCGTCGTTTTTGGTGCATTTTCGGGAAAACTCTTAAGGATCTAGAGCCCTAATTACTTCGGAGAACATAGGGGTGACGTTTCTTCTCCATTGTTTCCATGAAAAAAAAAGCAGTAAGGTCAAGGATCTCCTCCATACGTGTAAAAAGTTGCCCTGAAGCCAACTAAAAATGCTCTTTTTATTCTACTTTCAGAGAACCCTTACAAGGATTCACTGCATCCGGCCAATCATCGAGCATATTGGAGACACCAGAGTTCCCAATCGAGTTTCATGCGCAGCAATGGGAATATTTTTATGCAAATCCCAGCAGTAGGTAGAGACAATATAGCAAGCTGAGGCCGCAAAGAGACGAACGAGACACAAAGCAACCAATTTAATTTGTGTATATTAATGTGCCTATACCGTTGTTAACGACATGGTCTCAACGTTTGCTCCAGATGCAATTACATCAAGTTATATGAACTCGTCGTTGTCACTCGAATCCTGTGCTTTTGCTTATCAGGATTACGTCGTTCCGACTGCAGGTAGGCGGTTCTGATAAATAGCTACTCAATTCTCTGGAACTTAAGACTCAAAATACTTCCTAGACTGTACTCTTGTAGCCTCGTTTGGGAACATAACTGGAATTCAAGACCAGGCTTTTGGGAGAAATTTTATTTAATTTTTTCGCTTTCAATGTGTTCTGAAAGAAGTTTATTTCAATATAATGAGTTCAAGTTTTTGTAAAAATGTAGATGATTTTTGGAGCCTTTATGCTTCGTAGCCCGAAAAAACATTTGTAACAAAATCAGACCATCCACATAAAGTCAATCTTTGTAACTTTAGAGCATAGTCGCCATTCTCCTGAAGGTCCTCCATGGTTTTTAAAATTCAAAGAAAATATTTCCTGACCGGATTTCCCAAAATAGTTTAATAAGCAGAATGAGGAGGTCATGGGCTTTCGTAGCCGGTATGTTCGGTCTATGTAGTACTAATGGTCTAAGGATAACACAATGTCGCGACAGTGTCGAGGTGAAGACAGAGAGTGGAAAGGACTGCCTATTCCTGGAAACAGCATATCAGTGCAGCAAATTGAGCCAACTTCTGGGCGGGACGCGTAATTAGCTCAACTTGTTGAATTAATTGGCTTCGGTGGAATCTCTAAATGAATTATGCAGGATTCGCGGATGTGTTTGCATATTCAATGCAATTCATTCCGCTCTTCATAAATAAAATGTTAATCCCGCCGAAATTGTATTTAAAACAATATGTTTACGGTTCAGAAGTCGCACCTAACTCGGTTACATCACGACTCGATTGCATCCTCTCTGCTGCTCCTCGACGTGCGTTACGTAAACACCCTCTTCCCCCGTTAATGCCGTGCTTTTGGGTCGAATAAGTGAAGGTGACACGCATTTATCCTCGGCAATTTAATTTGCACGCAGATTTACATACTTTTTGCACACGTTCGACTCCACGTGTTCCAGGTGGAAATTTTTTGAATCCTTAGAAGCGGTTGTGCAACGAATTCGTGGGATCAGTCAGGGTTGCCATTACTTCCGGCAGCTTCCCAAGAAGCTCATCAAGTTCCCTCAGCTGTTAATTTTTGGTAACTGCTTGCCATGAAATCTGAAATGGGAAAACTTTTCCACTCTCGGTTTAATCAGAGGCGTTAAGTGAGACTCCTCCTAATTGCTTTAAAAGTTTCATCCAGTTGCACCCGCGTTCCATGGACTCACGTATCGACATTGCCATAATCCATAAACCGCAACACCCTCACACACGTCAGGCGTGCTGGTGCTGGGTTCAAGCTGTGGGTCGATGGTCAAAGGAAAAATAAGCATGCAGAGACGGTTTTGCAGCCATCCATTCATGCGGCAACTCGTGTATGGCGAATATGAAAATGAGCTGGCAGAGAATGACTGGGGCCGATTCTTCAACGTTTAATCTCTCTGAAATGAGATGGCACATGGGATCACGAGTCAGGCCCGGATGTTGCCACGAACTTAGCAAGAAATCAGAACTTTTCCACTTACCTGGTTTCTCACCTTATAAAGAAACTTTTAATTATGTCAACTTTTTCTTTGGACTCTAGACTCGAAAAAAAATTTTTAAATCTTAAGTTTGGTATTTTGTAGCAAATTTAAAAATGTATTGAAGTAAAAATAATTTTAAAGGTTGCTTTTTAAGAATTTGAGAAATTCTTTCTCAAAGAGATAAAGGAGAGGGAAAAACTTTAATGGCAATACTTTAGAAGCCGATTAAATCTCTTATCCAACCATGTCTGATTTTTAAAAAATTGCCAATCTATGTGTTAAAAATGCCTTAAGCTTTCTTCTGAATTTCCTCTGAACCTAAAATTTTAACGAACCAAAAAACCCCCAGCAGGTCCACCTCTGTACGAAGAGAGAAAAACATAACAGATTACTCGCAATTTGTAAGGCTAATGCATGCCTACCAGTCTGTCTACTTCCAGTCAACTTGTCTGCTCTCCGATGCCGCACTGCGATGCGGAAGCCCAATTGGTTTCTGCGAAATCCCCCAATCTGCTTACCGTCATACGATATTTTGGAAGCAACTTAATTACTTTTATTCAATTCCAGGAGCATACTGCAATTGGACCTTCGATACCATCCTCTGCTGGCCTCCTACGCTAGGAGGCTCGACAGCCCGACAAAAGTGCCCGAACTTGCCTGGAGTCGACACGACGAGTAAGTCTGATGTTCAATTTATATTTATGATGACGAATGCCGTTCAATCAGATTGACACGTAATTGGTCTCTTCACTTTATTACCCGCTAACGTCTCTTATGCAACTTAATAGCTCCCACACGTTCGCTCTTGCGGCTTTTCTTATAACGCGTGTGTCTGGAGTTATGAAACTTTTGGAAGAATATTTTGGCGCACATCCAGAAATAGAGAGTTGAAGAAACTGGCACGAGTGAGAAGTTAAGCTCATCAAAACGCCTGATTAATTTGGTTTTTGTGGCACAGTTTCATGAACTGTTTGGTGCCCACTTTTATCTTGATTTAAAAACTCAAAGGGATCTCCAAAAAGCTAATTGGAAATTTTTATTTGATTTTGGAAAGTCTTAAAAATTCTCAAAAACAGCCTGTTTTATTGTAGGAAATTTAAAATGCTCTCATGAAGCCAAATCCGAGCTGTCCAGCTCGACTTCCCTAGATTAATATGAGGCGAGGTGAAATGGTTATTTTCACGTATCCAACTGCAAATAGAGTCTCTGAAGGACTCCAACCAGTCGATTACGAGTCCAAGCCCGCAAATCGACAAAAAATTATCCACCATAAGAGCCCTTTCAAGTGTAACTCTTTGAAGAGTTAAACACCGTTTTCCATGAGTTGTCTGGGGGTTCATACATATGTATGTCATGAAGCCATTTAAAATTCCTCAAAGGGACCTTTTAATAGGAGTCCTCTGTAAGAGCTTTTGTGGGTACTTTCGAAAGCTTCCACTAAGAACGGACCTTTAATTCAAGAAAAGACGAACCACAAAAGCACATTAATTTTACGTGCAATCTGATGAAAATCAGATTCTTCCGAGAAACGCGTGAAGGAGTCGAATTCCGGCAAGAATATTGATTCCCGTAGTTCCCTTTTGATGTCAAAGGCACTCGAAAATGTTCCAGGAAACGTTTCCCGGAATGCTAACGCTGAAAATCAAAATAGTGAAGCGAAAATAATATCGTATGTCTTCCTTTTCACTACTCTCGCCTACATTGACGAACCACAAAGTTTCTAATGAGCTTTGAAGCGGAACAAATCTCCTCAAACTGAGAGTGTCGAGTTCCTTGAAAGGAGCTTAAAACATCTGCAGCATGAAAACGGACAATTTCATGCTCCGTCTCCTCAAATCGCGGAGAAGAGGCTCTGATAACTGCGACTTTTGTTTCAGGAATCAGGAACGTGCATAAGTGCCACTTATGCGCGATTTTGATTTCTTTTGACTTCCAATTTTGCCCTTCAGCACAATCTTAATTTGCTGATTCATGACGCTCCCTCTCTCGTTCCTCGCATTCCGCACATTATTTTTCTCCCCCCTTTTTCCCACATACATCGTCCATAAAATTATACATGGATCATGAAAACTGAATGAACCACAAGTACATCCTCGAGTTGTGCCACGAGTTGGCTGAAGAAACGGCGAGGACCGGGGAGAGGGGGACGGGCGAGCTCACTGAAAGAAAGACACAAATCTGACTCAGTATTTGGTTTAGCAGCAGCTTGCTAATGTAATCATCATCAGGTGTATTTTTACAGTATTTGAGTGATGTAAGCGTCACGACTGACGAGAGTGGGAGCGATGATGCCGATTGGGAACTGATAAATTCTCATTTCCAGAATTCGCCGAGCGACGGTGCAGCGATGAGGGCAGGTGGGAGGGAAGGTCGGGAGTTGTGCTGTCTGAGAACTCGGTCGGCTGGACCAACTACACGCCTTGCTACACCCCCGAAATGCTGGATCTCATGCGGAAAATTTTCGTCAATGAGGAGGAGGCAAAGGTAATTGGAGTTTTGCTGTCACTTTGAAGCCGTCACGTTCGTCCGAGTATGCACCAATGAATCTTTTCCTTGCACTCTTTGTTGCGAAAGTTGCTGGGGACGGCGAGCTTCCGGGAGAGTCGAGACGTGCCGACTTCAAATTAAATTTGTGACATATTTGCATCAGTCGTGACTCTCAAACTTCCTTCGCTCAATAAGTTTTCTCTTCGATTTTTCCGCTCCCTGAAGACCAAGTTCGTGATAGCGCAGCGCACCAGGACCCTCGAGTGTGTGGGGCTGAGCATTTCCTTCGCTGCCCTGATCATATCACTAGTGATTTTCTGTCACTTCAGGTAAGTTCCGAGAGCATTTAGATGTAGCCTTTTAAAGTTGGTTGAAGCAGGCCTTTAAAGTCACTGTTCTAATTTTAGAGTCTTGAATTTTTCACACGAGGAAAAAATAATTTGCTAGATTTGACACAACGTATAACATATCCAAAATTTAGTTTAATCGGACGAAGTATATGGAACTTTCATACAACGGGAAAACCCCCTTAATTACCCCCCAGGCAGTTTTTCGGAAAAACCAAATCGTTTCGCCCACTCTCCGGACCATACATGACATCATGCAAAAAACCGCAGGTCTCTAGTTCTTGTAGTTTCGGAGTCTTTGTGACTCAGACGGACAGACAGACAGACGGACATATCGGACACATAAGTGCATGTTTTTCAAAATCGATAAAAATGCACTAAAAAGGCTTCATGATCTGTGGGATTGTAACTCAAGGGTCCAAAGTTTCGGGAAATTCGGGAAAAAAATATTTTCCTTTTGATCCAACTTTTGGAAGCTTTAAACATGTTTTATTTTGGAGCCACCGTGTAAACAGTTAAGAAAATTTATAGATAATCATCAGGAGCCTAGAAAAATTGTTTATTCAATATTGATATAACTCCAGTTATTGATTTGCGGAAATACAATCAACTTCAAGAATTTTCCTTGAAGACCCTCAATAACTGCAACTAATGAAATGCATTTATTCCCAGATCTCTTCGCAACAACCGAACGAAGATTCACAAGAACCTGTTTATCGCGATGGTAATACAAGTGCTTATAAGGTTAACACTGTACATCGACCAGGCGATTGTGAGGAGCGGCTTCAGCCTGGAGGCAGCTGGCACCCAGGCGACAAAAAATGGAATAGATAACACGGTTAGTGGAGCAGTTATTGCCTCGCAGCATCTTCTCCGACATCATTCAATTTCTGAGAAGTGAAAAATGTGCCGCCTTTTCAGTTTTCTGCACACAAACACCTTTTTGATGTTGGATCTGTGTCTCTTTCCCTTATCTCCCCCGACACTACGGCACTCCCGAGAAGCGCACTGGCGCTGCACATTTTTCAAGAGCAAAAATCGATCCTCCACGACACACATTCTCCGACTCCGCTTCGATGTAACTGTGTCAATCAAATGCAAGTCAGTCAGCATGGTGTTTAATTGGCATCCCCCTTTGTTCCACTCAAAATTGCTCACGTTCGTCCTCCGTCCCAGACAAACTGACTAAAGGCATCCGTGGGAAATCGCGCTTGTATGTTAATGAAAATTTTTTGCCTCCTTCGTCTAAGCCCATTGTCTCCAGATTTCAAGTACTGCCGCTTCTCCTTGCGCCGTGTCGTCCTTGATTTCTCTCCCCGTGCACTTGATGTCTTCTGCATTTTTCAACAGCGCCCTATATGGCAGAGCGAAAAAGTGCTTGCGAGCCACCAACGACTTAATCGATAACTCATGAGGAAGGAGAATGAAGGGAACTTTAACCCACAACCCCACGCAATTGAATCAAGTAAATCACATTTTGGGGGAATCCGAGATAAGTTCAACAAAGTGGCACAAGAGAGAAGTTATTTTAAACCTATTGATACTTGTTGATTCGATAGATATTTGCATAAATACACAAATGTTGTTTCTTCAGAAATAAGATAAATGTTATTGTACCGACTGTGAGTTCCTTCTACGACTAATTTCTAACAACGACCTTCCCGTAATATTTGGCTGTCTACCGGAAGATTCTGTGGACTCAGACATTGATTACTCGGTAAAAATAGGTAGACACGAGCTTTGAATAATTGTGGTATTTAGGAGAGGGTTGAAGAAGCTCTTGTGGGGTAACCAAGTGGGATCTCTTCTTGTTACTTCTTGGTTTTAACTCGCGAATTTAAACTACAGTATTAAAAATTAAACTTTTTTCTCTAATGTCATATTTAGAACTGAAGCCCAATGTTGAATGCTCGCCCATACATTACTATTCCCCCACATCACTCTACCACTTTCTTTTCAGTAAATTAGGGAAATTCTTTGGGCACTAATTTTTTATTCAAATTACGCTCTTCTTTAAACTCTTGCACGAAACTTTAAATATTTGGCTTTTAAAATAACTTTTAAATACCTTAGATTTTTAAGTCTCGAGGTTCTTTAAACTCTCATGGGCCCAAATCAAACCTAGTGGACTTAAGAGGGCTTTGAATACATCAATCTATCACAAAGGGCGATACTAGGACCTCCCTTTCTTGTGTCAAATTGTGTCTTTTCAGCCGCTTCATTTCTTCTTTCATCGAAGCAATTCCAAGGATCCGAAACAATGACTCACTCCAACCCCTGCCTCCTCCATCGTCTCCTTGATTGCGAAAATTTAATAGAGCCCCAAAAGAGCGTCTTTTATTGAGCCGGAATGCATCATCCTTTGAACGGTAGATTTCATTTAGTTTGTGTGCATTTGGCAAGCAGTCGCTCCAAGCTGTTGGTTCTTTTTTATGGAATATGTCACAAAGGCTACAAAAGATCCTTGTATCCTTTAACTACCTTTTACGTGTACTACCGACATTGTATTTGCGCGAAAAGGTGAACGGGCTGTCGTAAACAAGAATGCCAGTTCTGAGAAAAGCTTGGGGGACCCGAGCGAGGGGACATTTTGTAGCTCGCAGGACATAATTGAATTTTCAATCAGGCCATCACGGGTTTATAATCATGAGCTTTTCGTGCCGTAATGTCCGGCTCGAGCGCAATTACGCCCTCAAATATTAAAGCTGGCAAACAATGAATCCTGGAACTGTAATCGTAGAAATGGAAAATAATACACGCGAATCGACGCAATTTAGTTGCATAAACCATAAATAGCAAAATCCTTTATTGCAGAAATTTCTGTGCGAGGCCTCCTACATACTGCTGGAGTACGCGAGAACGGCGATGTTCATGTGGATGTTCATAGAAGGACTGTACCTGCACAATGTTGTGACTGTAACCGTGTTCCAAGGCCGCTTCCCGCACGAGCTCTACATCGCCCTTGGATGGGGCGGCCCCATTATCATGACGTTTATATGGGCGCATGCAACTGCAAAGTACATGGAAGCCCAGAGGTAAGCCAGATCAATCGGGATTTTTCGCTTCTAGGGCCTCCGGAACACGGGATGTTGCCGAGTGAGAAACCCATGTTTACCCAGCATTTGCATCCACCTTTCAATGTTTTTGCCAAAATAATATTGTGATTTCTGCTCTCTTCCAGATGCTGGTGGGGCTACAACCTGACGCCCTACTACTGGATCTTGGAAGGGCCCCGTCTGGCAGTCATAATTGTGAGTGAGCTTTAAGGAGGTATTTTTGAGATCCCATAAAGCCGTCTTTTCTTCCAGCTCAACCTGGTCTTCCTTCTCAACATCATCCGCGTACTGGTCGTGAAGCTGCGACAGAGTCACACGAGCGACGTGGAGCAAGTGCGGAAGGCAGTACGTGCCGCTGTCGTCCTCCTTCCCCTCCTGGGCATCACCAATGCCCTCAACATGGTGGAAGCACCGCTGGACCGAACCCCTCTGGAATTCGCCATCTGGTCTTATACGACGCATTTTCTCACATCGTTTCAGGGATTTTTTATTGCATTGCTTTACTGTTTTCTAAATGGCGAGGTGAGTTGATGGACGTGAAGGAAATGGAAAACTTTCGGGCCAGAGCCTTAATTAATTGCAGGAATGTGTTTTGTCTCTGGCATAAGCGGGCTTTCCTTAGCTTTTCCTGGTTTAAATTTGTTTTGTATCAACAAGGCCATTTCCTGTTGAGGATTAAGGGCACAAATACCCTTTTGAGAGTCTGGTGAACTCCTTAATACCAAGCTTTAAGGATGTAAAAAGAGTTCGAAAATGAAGGAAAATTAGGAACTCGAGGCAAATACAGACCAAGACAGAAAAATTCAAAGCATTAAGGGGTGGTTGAATTCATTTTTGAGAAGCTACATATTTTTTGTTAATCAAAAAACCTTAATTTCTCAGGGTCTAGAGCTTAGACTTTTGGAAAAGGGAACGTCTCCAAAAATTAGAAGACCTACTAAAAAGTCCTTCGAAAAATCAAAAAGTTTTTTTTCAATATTGCTGCTCTGAAAAATTTTTTAATGGTTTAAAGCCTTCTCCTTTAGGTCCCCTGGCTTCATGAAACTCCCCTTGACTCGCTTGACCCTTCAAACCTTGCCATAAAAAATTGATTTCCGATTTTAAATCGACATCCAAGCATTTCTGAAAAGTAAATCCCAGAAGTCACGATCCTGAAAGTAAACGAATGGACTTTAAAAACTTTCTTTGCAGGTTCGAGCTGCCTTACTCAAGAAAATGAGCGTGTACATGTCAATTAGGGGTCACCACGACTGGGCATTCCGGCGGCCTTCGATGTTCTCCGCGAACTACAACACGGCTGCCGACACCGAGGCGGCCAACTGCAATGAGGTGTTAGACAGGTACTGCAAAGAGCATCGTTCCAGTTGCGTGAAGAATTCCAAAGATGCCAATGAGATGGTGTCGCTCCGTTGATGCCACTGGATCACGAATTACTTCTATTTCGTTTTCTTGCGCCGCAACATTCTACACCTCGTTTTTTCTGTTCTTCTCCTTAGATCTAATGTTAAGGCAGTGGAAGAACCACTGAACGCAAACAAAAACTCGGTTGCCAAAACGAAAAGCAACTGGATCCAATTGTGTTTCCGTGCCAAAAAGGATTTGCCAAGGGATCAGCCCGATCCCGTCCCTCCCGAGTCAGTGGTTATTGATTTGAATAAATGAACTTAGCGTTAGTCGTAGTGATGCTTGTTGGCTGTACTGTTTCTTTTGCTTTCCGCTCTGTCACGAGACCGCTCCCTCACTGGCACCCATCTTTTCTCTGCTTCTCGCTGTTTTGGTTTCTGGCGGAACTGCGACCCGACTCCCGGTTCCGCCGCTGCCTCTCCAGTACGAACGTAGCTGCACTCTAATTAGCTAAATTACTATGTCGTAGCGTAATATTGGCTGGAAACCTCAATTCAGTGTATTTCTTCTGTTTCTTTATTTCCAGAACTTGTGTGTGATGACTGACATTCGTCATTAGGTCTTAAGTAAAGTCTTTGTATTTCAGCCAAAAGATGCCAAAACAGTAATAGGTGTAATGTAAAATGATGTTTTTTACGACCAAGACCACTCACATGGTAGAGTTTATAAATGTTGGAACTTATGCTTAAAACCTAATATTACATTTTCTAATAACTACTAAGAGATAGAGATCAACAAGAAGAGCCTAAGAACGAGATTCACATAATCAAGTAGCTTTTAGTCCTTGTGCAACACGAATGAACTTATTTAGGAGACTAACACGAATTTATACATGCGAAAGTACCAGAGGAACTATGATTAATGTTAAAACTGTTGAGCATACAAAGTTTATTGTCAAGTAAAATTTGTGATCAAACGAGACCTGGTTCTTTTACTCCTAAACTTTGAAAGTGCGCGCCTTCCGTCGTAGCTTTGTCTCCCTGCCGACTGTCGCGCCATCTGTGCTCAAGTGAGTCAACTACGTTCGAGCTTGAATTTTCCCGAGAGAGCTTTTCTTGAACGGACTTGCTCCTAAACTGGTCTTTAATCTCTCACCTTTTTTTGACTTTATTCAAACCTTGATTGAAAAATGAGTGGAAATGAAATAAAGCTTAATTTTCTGGTCGACGGAATATTCCTTAAAAAGCTTTATATTTTCCTGTTCTCGAAGCTTTTTATTTTTTAAAATATATTAAAAATGTTGACGAAGCTATTAAGGAATTTATACGTACGATTTACAAGCAAACCCAGAAAAGCATATGTGGAAAATGAAGCTATCTTCCAGGATTTCTAATGGCCAGGAAGCTTTCAGAAAATTGGAAATTTGACATCAAACTTACATTTCGGAAACAGTCCCAAAAATCATCAAAATTTTTAAGACCGACAGACAGGTGAAAAATACGAGTGTTTCTGATCTTTGTCTCACTTCTGGTGATAAAAGTTTTTCCCCTCTAACGAAAGTCCTGATTAGTCCTGCGCTCGAAAGCTCCGCCCACGACACCGCAAGGAGGGGAATTTTTCCTGTCACCTTGAATTTTCTTTCCGGGAGGAAGAAAAATCCACTTCACGCTCCTCGGTCGGGGGAACTATTTTTGCGAGTGAAGCGCGGAACCCAGCTCGGACAACGAGTCCCTCTGTTGCAACAGTCCCTCTGTGTTTGACCAAGGTGTAGAACTGTCGTGTCAGCGTGGGAATCAGGCAAGGAACCCAGAAGAGCCTCGCACAATAGACGTCTATCCGCCAAGTGACGCGTTGATGACAAAGAGCACTCTCCCGTTCTGTCTTTCCTCCATCTGCGATTTTAATTACCGCGATTTCTGCATGCACGCCGGGCGAAAAGCCGGCAAAACTCATTGAAGAAGTATGTGCGTACTATCACCACCGCCTGTACACGAGGTGTTATACGGGATCTGTTATACTCGCGCTAAACATGTGAACATGAAGGAATAATAGCCATCGCCAACAACCACATAATAAAGCGATGTAAAATAAAATCATTCAGTGTTAGCTCGTCGGCTGGTGCGGACGCAGAATTAAATTCACGGGAATTTCGTCTCTCCGGTTTTTAGTTTTGGCTGGTCTGTGCAAGTCTGAGTATTGAAAGTGAATTTTAAATCATTCTTTGACGGTCTGGGACGAGCACGAGACGGGAGTCGGGAAACCCGTTTTGACTTACTTTCTTGCAGGCTTTCGGTGGATCGAGCAGCAAAGGATACAAAATACAAATCAAAGTGTGAATGCCCAATATTTCTAATTATAAAGTGCTGATAAAATATTACTGCAGAGATTAAAAGTGATCATAATAATTGATACTGTCGAAAAAGCGCGAAAGGGAATTTCAAATGGAAAAGATAATTGTGGAGTGAAATATAAATGATCTGGGAGTCTGAGAGTGAAATAAGAGATAGAAGTTGAAGGAGGAAAATCACAACAACCGAACATGGGGTCAAGGCCCCAGAAATTTGGACGCAGCATCTTGACGGCTGCCGTGCTAGTGTTAATTTTCATTGGAACACAAACTTACTCAAAGGTGAGTGACATGCACAAATCCAGCGAGAGTGAAAAATCTAATTTTAGTCAAAAACGTCGCGTTTCGTGGATGCACCGATAATAAATTCCACTCGAGACACGGCGACGAAAATCAAATCCCACCTTGGGCAATTTCGGGGACAGAGCTCAGAAAGGTTTTTAGAGTGAAAACTTAGTTGCAGCCTAAACCCAAAATTTTTAACTATCGTTAGATGATTTTTAAAAAAATTTTTAACAGTTTCAAAGATAGAAAACGTTTGAGTTTTCTTGAATTGGAATTTCCATTTTTACTTTGGTAATTTTTTAATTTGTCAAGTGTTGAGATATAAACCTGAAAGTCCACCTCTGACCTGAAAATTTCAGTTTTACCAAAAAAGACCCTACTTCGGTCCCACCTCTGGCCAATAATTATTTAATTATAAAATTAGAAGAGACGAAAACTCAACGTGTCTCGGGTAAATTACTAATTTTAAAATTGTGCTGCTCCGTCTATTTCTGACACTTTGTACACGTTAGTCAATTTTCAGTGATAGCAATGACCTTTTCGCAAAATAGCTGCTGATAAGGCACGAAATATCGGGAAGTCGCGTCGTTTTTTTTTCACGAAACCGAAACTTTGTCCACAACTTCGTAGATTAGACTAATACGGAGCCGAGGCTGATCGGTGCTCTCACAAAAAAGGTTAACAACGATGATGGGTCATCAGCATATTATGCAAATGATGGATGTGACAAGTGGATCGATCGTTTATAACTTTAACGGCGCGGTCCGAGGCGTAAAAAAGGGCTCTGCAGATGAGAAAACAGGCGCGTAATTATGCGCGGCAAGCATGTGTCATCGGAGGGGCAAAAAGTGCTGCGAGAGGCCTGACAAAGAGCCATCTGGCTCGCCTCAGAAGACGACGGCCGAGCAGCGATCGAGCATCGGGGAGAGAAAAAAATCAATTAAGAGCTTAGCCATGATCGCGGAGTCTTACCTTAATATTATTGTTATTGTTTTAAGCCCGAAGGCACGGAGGAGGCGTGATGCTCCATGCAATGCAAATCGTTGGGACGCACAAAGAGAAATAAAGAAATTAAAGTTTATTCGAGACAGCGGCGAATTTAGTGAAGTTTGGAGCTTTAATAGGTCTCTCCGTAAATGGAAGCAAAACCTTAAACTCGGATTCAAACAAACACACGCTGCACGCAGATGGTGTCTGATGTCCCCCGTAGCCCGTACCAGGACTGGAGCTAATAAATTATCCACCGGTTATTGCATGCAGATTCGCGAAAATGGGACACGGTGTCTGAGTCACATATCGACTGTGTTTCTGCAGCTATTCAACTGGTCAGGCGGTTCAAAGGTGTCGTTCAGGGGAGTGGCTAGGAGAAACGCTTCAAGGTGTCTGAGACTGGCTTTTATTTTGCCATAAGGAGCTAAGCCTTGAATTGAAGTGTTTCTCTGATCTTTAAGCTAAAAACTGCCCTGAAAACCTACAATCAATTACTTAGTTCCAGACTTCCAGCTCTGGATTCAATCTCCAGGTCCAAAGCTTCAAAATATACCATTTCAAATTTCAACTTTCAGATTAATCAAAATTACAAAAAATGTCCCCCCTAATTGACCTCTGAAAGAGACAAAGTTCACGAGTAGCTCCTTCGCATTTTAAGAGTTACGTCTCTGACAATTTTCTAAAAAGACCAAATTATTTCTCTCCAGAACCAATAATTATTAAATGCAAAAAAGACAGATCTCTAAGCCCTACAATATCAAAGCCTCTTCAAACTGTGACAGACAGACAGACAGATTTTTTTTTTGTAAATTTTGAAACTCCACTGAAAACTGATCATCGCATAAATATTCTCAGAAAAGAACCACCCAAGAAAAGTTGTTCCAAGAGCCCTCTAGAAGCTCTATGACTAAGAAACTCCGTCCTCTGTTTACCCAGCTAGTGTTGGCTTTGCTGGCTGCCCGGAGCTTCCCATCAAACACAAATATTGTCTTTGAAAGTGCGTGAAATTAGCTGTGACCAGTCGCTTTATCAGCTGTTACAGGGCTTAGCTCTGAAATGTCAGTGTTAAATTTAATTATGTGTTTTCTGCATCTCGTTTACGTGTGCCATAAAGGCCTTAAGCGATCATCGACTCGCAAGATAAAGAAAAAGGCACAACTTTGTAATCAACGAGAAGTGGTAAATATTTACCTAGTTGATGTCATGTACGAGTATGTGCTAGCTAACCGCGAGGAAGTTTGAAACGAAATTATGTCATAGCCGAGCTGGAGTCGGAAACCGCGGCCGTGCTTCGGAGAAACTAATCGTGTGCATCATGAGCATTTATTAAGCGAGATGATAAAATTAGCTGCAACAATGTGTGCCCAGCTGAGTGTCTACAAAAATGCCTGCACTGATAATTGAGGTATTCCAGCCTTATCACTTTTATCTCGGAGCGAGCGCGAGCCCGAGTCCAAATGGAGCGAGAATGTGGAGGAGGAAAGTGGAGCTTCAGAAACGAGCGCATGATTAGCTCAAGTGTGTGATTATGGAGCATTTCTGGGCCACTAGAGTCCTACCCACGGCTTTCGAGTGAGCTTGTGAGTCACTTATCTGCGCTCGAGATGGGAAATTTATGGTTGGGAATCGAGTGCTTTCAAAAGGCGAGACCTTGACATGGCCCGTTTCTCGAAATTTTTCCAGTTTTCTCGCGTGGAAAATTTCAAAGAAAACTCGCGATCCCAAATTAGGACACCTCGAGCGCTCCAAGCTTCAACAGAGTGTCAAATGTGGCAGCAGAAGCGGATTCAAGGACTTAATCCCCACAAATTCACCATTCTTTGATGCTCTCGAGGGATATTAAAGCGCAACACCTCTTACTTTGTTCGTTGACCCGGTTTGCCTGACTTCCCCGTCCTCCTCTTTCCCTTCACTCGAATCAGACGAACATTCATAATTGCTCCGTGGTTGCCCGACTCTCTACCACCGGGCTCCAACTGGCAGGAGCCGCAAGTAAAATCGATGAATTTGCGTTGCGGATTCCCTCGCCCGGCCGCCAGGTGGGGAGCCGCACAAAGTATCAAATTGAGTTAAACGTGATTGAAAAGGCTCGAGTCCCAGGTTAGCGGAAACTTCCACGGGTATGTGCATCATTTGATTAAGCTTTAACTTGACCTTCAGCCGCAATAATGATCTGCATGCCCACACACTCAGATTTCTCATATCCCACAATATTATTATAGTAATGATTCAATCAACGGCGATGCACACCTAAATTTCGCTCAATAAACAGTTCAGAAACAACAGAAATCTGTCGCGTGCAAAATGATTGTGTGCGCACGATTACATCATTCGCGCGAGGTTGGCAAAGCCCAGGGGCTAAGTGGCTGCCGGCCTTGTCTCGCATGTGTTTGGGTTCTGAGAGCCGGGCTATAAACTTTTTGACGCGTGAAATCTGGTTTTATGGCTTGTGAAGAAGTTACGGCTTATTCAGGCCACTAAAAAAATTTATTAAAATAATAAGCTTTTTGTATGAAAGAACTTTTGAGTATTTATAGAAGCTCTAAAATTAGAAAAAACTACTAGAAAAGCTTCAGAAAAAAATCTTCTTGTCGACAGAATTTAATTCAAATTGCGAGAATCTTCAGTCTCAAGATTAAAAAAAAATTATCCCAAAAAGGTCTCGACAGCGAAATTTTAGATATTTTAAATAAATCAAAAAAATTTCTTGAATTTAAAAAATAGCTCTTTTTCCCGAAAAATTCTACTAACAACCGAAATTACATTTTGCAATCTTCCAAGTTCAAGAAAACTTCCCTTTTGTCGAAAGACAGACAGACAGACATTCCCTCTAATTTCGTTTGAACTGGCAGAAAAAGTTCCAGTGGAATGTGGAACTCGGCTGACGGTCAACGTCGCGCGCAATTTATGTCAAAATTAAATTACCTCTGCGCTGTGCGAGTCTGAACCTCCAAATGCGACAAGTGAGGTTCTGGAAGAGAAAGAGAATTAATCCGCAATTATGGTACTTCCTCGGCTGCAATTTTGTTGTGATTCCATTTGCATGCCCAGACGCGAAGTCCCGCCTCAGAGTCTCAGACAGACCGACACTTCCTCGCCTGACACTCGCAAGGTGACGAAGCGACTGAGAACCGACTCGCGACACTTCTGCTGGACGACCTGCACGAAGATTTATGGGCCAATCCAGCTTCGTACGTTGCCGAAACCGTGTCCATTTATCACATAATTCACTTTCACTGTCAACATTGATAATCTCTCGCATAATACGACTATAATAACATTATAATATATTAACGTGCGCATCCGATGAGCAGTAATTCATAACAGTTTTGACACGATTCATCAAAATATTTTCATTCACGCCAAGGAGTTAGCAGCTCGGTGGCTCTGTGGTTGCGATCATCGGCAAAAATGCTTATAAATCACAAGTGCTCGTCAGTCTCACACATGCTTGTCACAAAACTTGTCGTCGGACCCGTGGAAGCAGAGCTGCTATTGACATGTCATACAAACTCACTGAAAAAAATCAAATATGCCCAAATCCGGCACAAACACGGGTCAATTAAGGTTAATCTCTTCTATTCACACCTGCCCGGGCTCACAGGCCGAGCTATGTGCGCTTTGAAGAAACGCTAATTTTCGTGGGCGACTTGAGTTATTGCGTGCCCGATGCCTCGCGTCTTAGACGAGTGCAGAGTGCTCCGGAGACGGACGTACAAGGTGCTTGCAGATTTGTTTTGCAATTACGAGTCTCGCGGCGCGTCTTTGTGGGATACAGCTATCGCGGATTTACGATCTAGCTTCTCGAGAGCGGTCAAGGATTTGGCGAGCCACCAGTGGGTTTTATGGGGGTTGAACGCGTGAAAATTAGACACTTTAGAGGCTCGAAAATTAGCCGCAGACACGGAAATCGGCTTCTTAACCTATTTCCTCCGAAGTGTTGAAAAAATTAACCTTCTGAAGCCTGTTTGTTTTTAAACTCTAGAAATCTTCAAACGATAGTTTGAGTTTGAATTGAGAGGAAATTGGCTAAATAATTTTTTGAGGTCTTCATTTAGAGCTTTGAGAGGCCAATGCAATTTTTAAATTTTTATCAATTTCTCAAACAATAATTTTAGTGAAGAGTGGCTCATCCATAAAATTTTTTCACTGGCTGTTGCTTTTAAAGTGCATTTTTTGGTTACACGAAAGTTAAAGACCACCAATAACTTCCGGAATGGAACTCCAATCGAAGGTTTGTTCAGTTCTTGGATCATATAAGAGGGACTCTAATTTTAGCTGAAGGTTACAAATAGTTGTAGAATGTTACGTGTAGGAGTTCAATTGGAATCTGAAGGAATTATCCTTTGTCTTTTTTGCTGGAGTTCTTCTGAAGTACCCAATATAAATTTTTCAATAATTTACGATCACTTATTTTCCCAAAATCTTTTGAAAGTCGCAAAAATGGCAATTCAAAGATTCAGTCGACAATTCAAAGAGTCAGAATGTACGGTTACGCCTTAAGAAGTTCACTTTAAAAAAAACTCGTCTTCCGGGCTTAAAAAAACCGGTGAAAAAACGTCTCTCTCGTCAAAGGACTTTCCCGGTAATTAAACCTCGCCTCAGAAAAAGCACAAAAGGGACTAATCTTTAATGGGCCGTGAAACTTGTTGTCTGCCAAAGTTCATAATTGCCCCATTCAAAACAATCACCGAGAAACATCAAATTGACCCCATGAAAATAAAAGAGCCACCCTAATTTACAAATCACTTCTGCTTTATTATTCATTGACGATGATGATGATGTTCGCTCGCTGCCAACTTCCCCCGACAAAACACCATAGAGAGAGGGAGCGAGAGAGGCTAAACGGCATACAAAAAAGTCCCAAGTGTCGCGCAAATATTGACGGAGGGAAGAGCAAAGACGGCTATAATTCCACTTGTGCGTTGCGAATTCCATTCATTGCGGCAAACCTCACATATCCAGGAGTTATTGTCCTCGCTGTCATCCGAATTGAGTCTCTAGTTCGCAAGGTCGGTGGCGACCGGGTCTCGAAAATGTGGCCGCCAACAATAGACACGACATTGGTTTATGCAATCACTGCACATCTCGGTCGTAAATTTGTATTCATAACATCTTTTTGTGTAATAGCTGTGTGAATTTCGTCTGAGCTCCTTCGTACGCTTCCCCCAACGATGGCGCGATGACACCGAAGATTTTTCCGCAATTTTTATCGTCCTTTCTGGCACATTGCGAGAACTTTGCTCAGGCAGTTCATAATAATGAAAGGAATACTTCTGCTCTTCCGCATCCTCGTGTCTCGGTAGCTCGGTGCGGGAGCGAAGAGACTTCCCGGGGAAAATATTACAACTTTTTAATGCCACTTAGTCCCGCTAAATGATGTAATTTGGTACATTTTTACCTCCGTCAAAGGGATCAATGACGTTGCTATGTAGAGGCGGTCGGCTGAAACTGCAATTATGATAATAAATTGCCAGTAAAGCCCAGAAGAGACATTTTCGGGATATTTCATTTTCTCTTAGTTATTTTCTTTTTTTCAAAAACTTAGACCGACAGACAGGGTTTCAAGCCTTATAAATCAGGCTTTTGAGGTTAATACTTTTCTCCTATAATTCAGGGGACGGGGGCTGATGGAATTAAAGGTGTGTAAAATATTCTTGAAAATTAAGCTCAAAGGCAAATATCAAGATTCCAGATTGAAAAGAAATATGTTACGTAAACCCTTTACTATTTTGACTAAACAATTTTAAAAGATATCAATTTTGATATCTTAAAAAAAATTTGTGTTGTTTTAAATTGTTTTTGAGTTGTTGTAACTACGACCTCACACATAAAAACGGAGGTAAGAGAAAAACTGAATTTTTGGAAAAATTTTCAAGGGATTTTTGCCCGCTAGAGGGTTAATAGATTGACCTTACTTCTTAAACTAGAACGAAAAAGGCAATACTAGGAAATTTCTGAAATCAGACAAACAGACATCCCATAACCAACATTCGCAGCACTGTAGGGAATCTTGATGAAGCCCACTGAAACGTAGCGATGCAAACCGCAGGACCTAAAAGCTCAAATTTCTATTTGTATCCATTAGATTACGTGATTTCGGAATTAAGACGACTCGAGTCGCTTGATTTATCGCTCGATGTGAACTTCATCTGCCATAATCAATTAAGCACGTCTCGCCAACTCGCCCATATACGACCTTTTCTGTGTGTCTGAGGCGTTATTTTCGTGAACCATGTTCTCATAAACATCGCGCGATAAATTATGCCAGTTGACACATCACACCAGATTTGACTCTAATTAATGTTGCCAAGCTTGCAATTCTTTAAATTTCGAGAGAGAGAAAAAAGAGTGTCGTCTGCGGCATGCGGTGTTGGGTTCTATAAATAAGCGCCTTTCAGTATAAAACACCCAAAAGGCACGTAACATAATCCCATGCAACGGAAATGGGCATGTCATTGCCCCCCTCGGGAAGTTACCTAATTACCGAGTACCTGTACGTTATCGGGCCCTCCATATCTGCCGGCCGATAAGATTGCGAGCCCACACCGATCGCGGAGTCGTAAATCGATAGGAATTTCGGCCGATGTTCCACATGTCTTGGTTCTTGAAGTTTCGACTGCTTTTTGCCCCTCGGCGGCTCGGCCGCAAAAAGTTAAGAGTTATGTGCTAATTCGCGTCTTCTTTACTTTCGTTTTCGTTTATTTTGGCTTAAAAATTTGTCTCGGCATTTTTTCATTTTTTGCGATGCTTCATTGTTTTGTCTCTTCTCACCAGTCGAAATATCAAGTTTAACCAGCTCCGAGCTCGCTGCAGACTTGAAAACGATTTGTGATGGAGAGGTAGCTTCTGACGGACGATAAGCCGCTTCTTCAGTGGAGGAGCTGGACGAGGAAACTGACAGACTGATGGACACAATGGGATTTTGGGTCTATTTCAGGGCCTCTTAGAGCTCTTTTTTGGATCGAGGTCGGCCCAAAAATGATCCTTGTACTGAACATGACAGAATCAAACTTCAGAAAACCCTCAGTAATTTTGGATATTCTTTGATTTTGGGTTTCATCTTCTGGGAAATTTTTTCCCCCCTTGCACTACCAGAGATCGCCAATACCTTGAAATCAGGCAAAACCTGTGATCACTTGAGCCTCCACGAGCTCCGTCCCTGCCAATGTGTGTTCTCGCATTAGAGAGATTTGTTTTGGTATTACGTTTTCTTTGTCTTACGAAATCTCCCGCTTATTAAGACGGCCGCCGAGCCCCACGAGACATTGACTTGTCGCTCTGCAGTTTCTCATATCAGCTGCAGCTGATCAAAGAGAAACACGCGAATCTGGAGGAAGAAGAACAAAGCAGCATAGATCATAATTTTCTCTAATTTAGATTATTGTGCAGCGAAATAGAAAATAATAATGTTGAGGCATGCGGTGCGACTGAGAGACTGCCTCAGAGCCGCGGCATTGTGCGATATTTAGCAGATTAGCGACGAAAAGTGTGTTATCAGCCCCCGCAGTCGTGGCAGTCGCGAGCACTCAGATGAGCAATTCTCGTTCAAGGAAACGTGGAATTGTGCGATCACAAATTGACCTACAATTTCCATTGTTATTATTGTGTCTAACGTCCGACTAACGTGTTTATCTTCATCTCTGGAAGGTGGTGCTGGGCCACATACAACGTATAATGGAAATATTCTGCTCGCACGTTCACTCGAGCCGATTACGATGGTGCATCAAAGTGCGATCCAAACAAGTCCATTGAATCAATATTGAAGCGTCCATTGTTCGCTTCATCCCGCGAAAGAGGCTCTAAATAACAGGCTGTGAATTTTCTCATGTTTCGGAGGGACTTTGAAGCGTCTGTTTGTCGGTCCGTTGAAATATACTTATTAAAATTTTTAAATTTTTCTAGAAAAAATTTCGACACAAAAATTTAGAAGAGGGTGTTTTCTGATGGAAAATTCCTTTCTCAAGAAAACGACTTTTCCAATTGATTTTTTTCGTTCCCAAAACCAAAATTGTGTGAAAAATTTGTATTTTCTGAGCCGAAGATGTCTCTAAATCAAAGACTTTTTGTACAGAAAATTTCTTTCCCGGGAAAAACATCTTTTCCCCACCTGAGAAATTTTCCTAGGAACGAAAATCGACGGTTTCATGCATGCAGCGCACATTAAATCTCATTACTCGCACATTTCTACCTCAATGGTTGTCAAGGTGATGGAAGTTAGTCCGTGATTTTGTTCATGACACGTCTTAATTTAGAACAGCGTTCGCTTTTTTCCGCAAGTCGAACGCGATGGATGTGATGTGCGAATTATATCAACAGCTTAATCAATAATTATGGAACGCAGCGAGGTTCGTCGGGTCGTGGCACGGCCGGATGGACATCAGGAACACACTCGATAAACGTGTGACTGTAATTAAATGGAAATGGATTGAAAAACACAATTACTCACTTTAAAGTCCGTTTGCAATGATTTCCCTCCGACACTCCGACCAGACGAACGGAGCGGTATTTATGGTTTTTATATGAGCTTAATTGAGTATTAATCAAGAGCAGTTGAGTTATGTTGCCTCACTTGCACGCGTGACCTTTGTTGCTTTTCCCCCCGCTTTCGTCAATGTGCCGCGCGCTTTGGGAGATAAAACATATTCATATCGTGCTGAAGATGTCGATGCTGTAAAGTAGCGATTTCGACATACAAATTCATCAAAGTCAATCATTTCAATTGAAAGATCCCATGTCAGGCGAGTGACATGGAGTGTGGATAAAAAATTCTTTCGCAGTTGCGCCAGCGATGGTCAGAGAAATGCACATCTTGGGGGTGGAAAGCCCATTGGAATTTGTATCAACTTTTTTGGGGCCTTTTGGTGTCTTTTGGGCTTCAGGTAATTTACTGATCAAAAACTCCCTAAAGCCTACTTTTTATTCTCAAATACATTAATTTTTGTTTGAGGTAGAAATATTAATTTCATTTAAAAATTTAATTTTTTGGGAACTAGTATACCGATAGAACTTTTGAAAAGCCATTAATAAATTTTTGTCAATTTTTACAGTAAAAAATATTTTCTCAGGAACTGTCAGTCAGATAGGTCGAAGGAAAAAATCACTAAACCCAGACAAACAGACAAACCAAGTAGCACTTTCGCCGCCTCTTCGTTCCTGAGCCGTGCGCCAAGCCGTAAAAATCTGTGTCAAAGTGCGAGCGAGAGTTCTCCCATCATAAATAAACACCAGCAGCTATAATTCCACCTAATTCAAAAGCAAATATTTACTCTACGAATCCAGACAATTGTTTGAACAAATTATTAGCATGCCTCCAACGTCTATCGAGCGTCATCCGATTTGACCTGCGGAGCGAGCGCGATATATGAGGCAACAGTGACTCGAGGATGGCTGCTGGCAGATAATGGAGCTTCCGGCAATTAAAAATCACAATTCGCCCAAGAATCACGAAGCAGCGACCAGAGTCATTACATCTGACTTACTTGCTATATTTAGATCGGCAAATCTTTTATGACTTTCTCTGCTGGCAAGTCGAGAACTCAAATCTCCCTCCTGCCATTACATCATCGCATGACACACTTTAAGTCTTCCTTATGTTGCGGTGATGCCTAGTTTTTGCCTCGCACATAATCACTGCCGTTTGTTACGATTTTAATGTGCCCCGACTCTGCTCCGGGTACTCGTCAACTCGTAAATTGCGCTCAACATACATATACTCATTTTTTGTCAACCAAACAAGCGCAAGAGAGATTCTGGAAGACGGATGATGCCGGCTTAAACCGCATGAGCGTCGACAGCGAGGAATAATAGGAACGCCCACCACACTGATATCGAGCCCGACTATTGATGTTTATAAATAGGAGGTGAATCTCCCGCGCTCGTGCTCGCTTTGGCTCCCAATAAATTTACAATAACATGTGTCTCGTCTAATCCAATTTCTTCTCGCCTCGCTCACAACCGAGCTGCATCTCGGTGCGTTCGCTTGCGCCAACAATCGATCGATTGAGTCGAGCCCGGTAGCGCTGATGTCTCAATGGGCGACTTTGATACGGCTGACACCTTAGACATGTGGTCTGAAAATTTATTGCGAGTCAGCAACGTAGATAAGACTCGGTTTTGGGGGCAAGGTACCTCAGACCCAATTTACTTCATAGACCCAAAGAATGACTAGATTTTGACTAAGCTCCTTTCTCCCAAAGCAAGCAAGTGGGTGATCGTGAGCGGGGCAATCAAAGAAGGCTCTGAAGAAGGCTCAAAGAAGGCTCTGATATAGAAGAGATAAAAAATATTAAGGGAGATAACTCACCGCAGGTGCGAAATTTTTACATCCACAATCTTATTGTGAAGTTTTTTTTTCGAAAAAGGGGACAACAGAACAAGAAACTCGAAAGTGAGACATCTAGCCAACCTTTTCGCCATTTTTCAAGCTAAGTAACGTGAGTCACTTAACCCTGGAGTTCTGGATCAAAATTCAAATTTGCTCTAAAATCCAATTATGGGCACGCATAAATCCTCAAATTAAGCCATTCGAATCAATGAGCTCCTTTCCGGAACACAAGTAGGCTTGTTTATCGCGCTTTTGATTAACTTCAAATGGAGATTTTATAGTCCTGCTCTGACAGCGAGAACTTGATTTACGCCGAAACCCAGGCGTTCTAATCCCCGGAGCCGCGACCAATGCAAAATTGTGTATGTTTTGGAAATCATAAAAAACGTCAAATTTATTCAAATTTATCATCGTACGGTAGATGTCATATCAACAATGGTCCAAAATCCATAAATGGTGACGCGAACGAACGTGCTTCTCCTCCGATCTGCGTCGAGCGAGAGAGCGTGTGCCATAAATGAGGCAATAAATTTACTAACAACATTTTTAATATCGCTACTCAGTAGTTGGGTCGTTGGGACTTCGGTGGTAGGCTAAAAATTAAGAATCCATTACGTTTTAGTGCTGAAATTTGTTTCTTAATCACGCGAGACATATTTTTGTTCTCTTTGATATTTTTCTAGCACACTTGAATGTGTTAATTTCCAGCACTATAAACTTTTTATTGCGGAGCTCTACCGTAAGATCCGCGAGGGCAATTTAAATGCGAAATTTTATTGTTTTTAGACGCCTGGCAGACAAGACAGTTCACAGGTCTCGGGAGATGCAAAGCCCATGGGGGAATGGGGAGCCTTAAGGGGACAATAAACCATAGAGTCTTCTTCTAGAGGGGAAGTTGTCAGAACTCTTTTGATTTTGGCTATCGTTCATTTTAATTTTTATTTAAATTTTTGGGATTATGTTATTTTATAGTAAGACATATTTTTCAATATTTTTCTCCTCAAAATTATCAACAAATATTTTTTTTTACAAATATTTTGGCCTCTTCCTCTGAATAGACATGTGCTGACTTCGACAACTCACGGAGCTAAAATAATACTTGCAATAATAAATTAAAATAATTAAATTAAAATATTAAAAAATAATTTTAATACTTTATAGTTTTTCTAGTCCCTCCTTTAAACCAAAAAAAAACCACCAACCAAAAATTTTGAATAGAAAAAACTGGAATGCTTTGGTTGCTCCGTTTGGACATTTTAGAATGTGAAAGCACCATTATCATTAAAGAGCACTTGAAAGAGGTGAAAAAAATTAAAATCTCAAGCTCTTCTTTAGTCCAAATATAAAAAAGTTGACAAAATTTGTGAGACAGACAGACTGACATTTCTGGCGTTAGAAAATTTGCCACGCTTCAACAACACCCTTGATGAAGCAACAGGACTTCAACTAATGGAATCTCCATTAGCAGCTACAGGTTCCGCAAATGAACTTACTCAGCTGTTGAACCAGTTTCGTAATAAATGTGTCCAGTGTGCGACAATCGAATATGCAAACATCATCTTTTATCGGCAGGTTCAGTCCCACTTTTGACGTTTTTGTAGCCACATGGAAGTGCTGACACGGGCGATTGGAGGGAATAAAAAGCAACGTTCTGCAACCGCGAAACCTGACGTGAAAGTGTGATACTTAGCATGTCTGGGCCCCACGACGGGAATCGTCTCTATTTCTCGTCGAATGGGGGGTCTTTGCGGGAGGATTTTAGCATTCAAACAAGCGCTTGCAGCATATATTTCTTGATACATTGAGCATAAAAAGCCCGGGGCACGCTCCAGCCAGCGTGGGCTCTGCTCGCGACTTCCATGGGCGGTGGGGGTTAGAGCATGCCCTGATAACTGTGTTATATGATACCTCTGAAGAATCTACATTGTCGGTTTCGGTCTCCAGAATAAAGAGAGGAGCAGACGAGAGAAGAAGAAGACGACAGCGTCAACGACCAAAAGTGTTGCTCCATCAGCTTGCATTGGCTGTTTAAGTTGAAGTGTAAAGAACATTGAGAACATTGGCGAAACGTGACGTGCATTGGCAAGTGAGTTGCCCCGTACCCCCAGTGCTGGTGAAGCCGAGCCGCTCACGAAAAATATTATTACACACCAAAATTATTATGTGATCCATTTTTAATGTAATTTGTAGTCGAGCGAACAAATGGGCCAACTTACGGGGAAATGAGGATTGATTGGTTTATGAAACCGCCTTGATTTATGTTCCCTCTGTGGAATGCTGAAAACGAAAGATAGATCTGCATCCCGAGCCAGTCGAGACGGGGCCCGGACTCGTGATTAGCACGACTGCAATAATGAAAAATGACTTATTAAAATACAATTTATGACGCGATTTGCACTATTCATAAAGTCTGTTCATGTTTAATTCCAAGAGTTTACTGTTTGAGGTACTTTACTGCCTGATTTATGCACGAGATTAGCAGTGTTCGTTAGAAGCGTCTGAGACGCTTTAAAATTCAGCTCTTGGAGCAGCAGCAGCAGCAAAGAAGTTAGACAAAAGACTTGTTTAGACATTGTTGCGAGTGGGCGCCACCGCCTGGAAAACGCAGTTGTCGCACACGGAATTAATTACACATGCAAATCTCTGGGCGCAGTGCGAGAAATCTGATCGGAGACGCGGAGGAATTGCAAGCTCCTAATCAATTAATTGCATCGCAGAAAGCCGAGCCGTGGGAGGCCTCAATAGTCTTGTATTTTATCTGGCTAACCTGGCGCTTGAGATTAATTATGCTTACTTCTAGCTAGGCTCTTTAACGACTTTTTAGCTGGACAGTGACGTAGCCAGGGGGGTCAGGAACCGCCCATTCATTGATGTGACCCACCTCAAATTTTGAAGTATGGCTGACTGTGGCTTCCCATGGATTTGTTGGGACCCACCCCTGAGGAAAAACCTGGCTACTCCACTGATTTTGGGCCGTTGGATTTTTTTTTGCTCAACCAAAAGAAGCTTCCTTTCGTTGTCATAAATTTCAATCCAAATTTCAGCATTAAATTGTGGATTCCATTAGACGAAATTTCGGTTACCGAACTTCAAGGAAAATTCTGAAAATGTTTAATCAAATGATCCGAAAGCCAAAAAATTAAATCAAGCAAAATCGATGATTAAGCGTGAGGGTGCATTTTCAAAGATTTCGAGAAGACCAAACTTTGAGGGCCCCTAACTCCGTCCCTGTACATGGTTGGGGTAACATGTAGTACTATGATTTGCTAGATTTTGCACAGACTACAACATACTAAAATTTCAGCTCAATCGGATGTAAAATAAGGAGTTTAAGGCAAAGCGGCCTTAATAGTGCAATTTTTTGCAAAATGCTGAAAATGCACTAAAAAATCTCTGGTTGAAAATTATTGCTATAGTAGGGTTAAGTTGAGACCTGGATCCTCGATTTGAACCTGGAGGATGGTAAAATGGTACGTTATCCCCCAACTAAAACAAGATTCACCATACAGTCTCCCATAAGCCCACCTAGAGCCCAATTAGAATGCAGCATCCTAAGAAGACAAGCCGTTTTGCGAACAATTGCCATTCTTCAATCTCCGCAGAAATCGCCTTTTAATATTGTCACGCAGCACTGAAAAGAGACATTTATGCAGCCGCAGAGAGGCAAGATGTGGAAGTTGCAAAGGACCACAAACTTATGACGAAGACGTTGGCGACAATTTTGTTATGATGCCACGGTATTGTGTTAAAACTGCCACGGCGTGCCCGGAATATCTTAGCAGCTTCTGTGTGTTTGGAAAATGGGATGTAAAACATCACGTCCAATAAACATTCCTACGATTATTGCACGATTTTTGAGAATCATCTCGAGCTCTCGGAACGCATTTCTGACGTATCGACTGGCCTCCCTTATCAATCTGCTGATTGATCAAATTAAGCGAGTTTCCCTTCCCGTACTCGCCAGAGTCTCGGGGATGAGTAAAAGTTGTGGATTTCACTTTCATCTCAAATTACATTATACTCTCTTATGGCGGAACAGCCGCTCTTGTTTGGGTTGCCTCGTAATGTGTGGAGAGGTCTGGCTGCATCGTAGCCCCACACAATGCAATTAATTAAAATTTCCTGTAAACGAGCGTATGCGCAGCAAAGAGGTAGCAAACATCAGTTTATACTTTCATCGGATGAATTAGACGAGTTCCAGAGTACGGGAGGAGAGAGCGTTCGGAAAGTGCCTGCCTCAATGATGTATGATATCGGGTTCCCGGGGAAGCGGCAGCAGTACCTTAATGATGATAATAATCTAAATAAGCAAAGTTGGGGTTTCTCAGGAAGTTTAAATTGTTCGGAAGCGTTTAGAGGGGCTCTTAATGTTGCCGAAGAGGACGCTCGGGTTCCTCGGCTAAAGTTTGGATCCTTAGATAACTTAAGAGGTCCAGGATAGATTTTCCTAGCTCACGAGTGGAGTAGACACAGAAGCTCCTATTGTTCTCTCCCACCAAAGGTCATCTGAACTTGACACAGATTTTTTACAGCTCTTGTTTTGAATAACATAGTTTTATTGTGTTCGGGACATGAAGTAACATTACAGTGCCCCAGAACAAGCAGAGAGTAAGTAGCATAAAACTTATTTTGTTTTGCATCTGGTGCTAAATCCATCCATTGTTAACCCGTTCTGTAGTAAAGTCGCCCGAACAACGAATAAAATCATTTCTACGACTGTTTTTCTGTTTACATCATTTGTTCACAATGTTATAAATAAGTTTCACAGAGCATTCGTAAGCAATTTTCCTCATAATGCGATGACCTAATTCAAAGGTGAACGATTCGTCGCTTTTCCGCGGGAGTCAATCTTGCAATGAGACTCCGGACAAAATGGTTAAGTTCTCGCTAATTCTTGTCCTGTCATCCGAGACAATTAAACGCGAAAAAGCACTTAAAACCCGAGTGTCGATTAAAATGGCCTCTTCGATGCCCGAGACATGAACGTTTTATTAATGCGAACCCGAGATTGGGACGAAAAATGTTTGTACAAAATTTGCATGTGAAAATCGAAGAGCGAGAACGAGTTGGAGCGCCAATATCCGATGTTTGCTTGCGTGCGGTCAAAACAATATAACTCTTGTCGTCTTGGATGTTTTATTGAAATCACTTGTGAGATGAGATGTGAAACGAATTCATAAATTAGTCGGACAAAAGCGAATGGTCGTTCAATTTTCGAGATTAGATCATCCTTTTCTGTGAGTCAGCTCCATCAATCAATTGGGACTCGCGCCTCGCTCCGAATCTGCGAGTCGTCAAGAGATTTTGAAAAAAATTCCACTGCACTGACAGCCTCGGGGGATTTCGATCGGCAATGTGCAAGCTGCTCGCTGACCAGCCGACATGAAAACCACATTGTTGAGCTTTCAGGGGCGGGAGATGGGGGGCTTGTGGTGTGCAGTTGCAGATAACGCTAGAGTTACGAACCTGCTGACCAGATTTCGCGATCGCTGGAGGTGTTTCGTTTCACGCCATGTTCCAGAATTATTTGCGGTGAATGAGGTGTGAGTGGATGATTGATTGTGAAAGCAATTGACCGATTGACACACAGGAAACGCTTGATGTGGCTGAGACTTGTGGGTAAAGTGGAAATTACCGGCTTGTGGGTGCTCGAGGGGTTGAAAGTCAGGATTATTTTGAGGTTTCAACATAATTGTTTCGAGGTACCAGATGCGACCTCCTAATGTCGAGTTTTGTGCATCTCTTTTTGAGACATTTTTAGGGTCCCAATTTTCTCAAAAGCGCTGAATCTCCTCTCTATACACTTCCAACGAGCCCACAAGCTTTAAAATCCGAATTTTCGATCCAGAGAAGTCGACTTTTCCTGGTTGCCCCCATGAACTATTTTTACAAACTGACGGACTCAAAAGCTCATTTTTCAGTTGAGGAAAATTGCAGGAACTTAAACATTGCGATAGCTAAACTTTTAACCAGAAAAGTTCTTTGATATTTGAAGGAACTATCTTCCTCAGACCTGAGGTCTTGGACCCCAAACTCTTCAACAGAAGTTTTCTCTGCTGCTAAAAAAACAAGCAAGACCCTGAACTGAAGGCCAGTTGTCCGTTTCCGCGCCAAAGTGACGATTTTCCATTATTCAATCTGCTAGAAACCCAAACAAACAAGAAAACAGACGAATTACTCACTCAAGAACTGAGTCAAATGAGCATTCCAATAAATATTTACGCTACTTACTCCGCTTATTGAGTTGTAGTGCAACGAGAAATGCGCTGGCAGCCACTCGAGCCGAGTGATTCAGCTGACTATTTGTAACTTGTACAACAATTAGCCGAAATGCAGTGAGTCGAGCTCACAGCAAATATTTGCACCCGCGCGGAAATTGTGTCACCGGAAACTCTCCAATCTTATCTCCGCGGCTTCTGAGTGTCTGGCGTTCTCCGAGCCGGAGATGTCATAAAACGCTCGCCTCTAATTAGTGCAAGCTTCTGGCACTCCAGCAGCAGCATGTGTCACGTAGCACCAGCATTCCAGACGTCCCACTTTTGCGTCTCTTCTCACGCGACTCGACGGCCGTTGACAAAGTGGCTTCCTCATCTCGCGTCACTCTCGAGACGAAAAAAGTCTGGGCGCCTCATTTTTCCCAACGCGTTCTCGAGAGCCGGGAAAAGCGATGTTTGTCCCACCCACTGCGTTTTAATTTCCGATTAGTTATGCCACATTGTCAATTTCAATTTACCGTCGCTCGACACGAGCATGTGAGAGAGGTGTTTGATTTATAAAGTCGTTAATTATGGGAATCACAGGTTATTACTCAGAACTGACGACGGAGCAGAGGAATTCGGCAAGCCGGCCCGGATCGGCATTTGTAGCGAGTCTGCAAATTTAAATTCGTTCGGGGCAAATATTGATTCCAACACTTGCCATTTCAGCAGTGTCCACATGAATAAATCACATTCTTGAACTTCTGCCAACGAGCTGCATGCCTCGCTTCGTTCCGGCTTGGATTCCTCGGCTACTCGGCTCTAATCCAGAAATATGCCCTACACGTGTTTGTGCCACGTTTCTTAAGCCCAGACGACAAGACAGCTTCATTAGCGGCATTCATCGGGTTGATTTCTGGAGCATTTCTCAGTCACAGAGCCCACGCACATTTTTTAGCCTGGAGAAAATATTTTGACCTTTGACATCTTGTAATAAGCTGAGTCAATTGGAAGCTTTTGGAACTCAGCTTAAGAGTTACAAGAGTCCCAACTTATTGGATAAATAAATGCTCCCCTGTCACCCAGAAGGCTTTTACTTCCAAGCAAAATTTTTAATGCTAAAAAGAAAGGATGTTGTAGGTGTAAACTATTCGTGTATGACTCTGTCACTTTAAAAAGAAATATCAGAGACTTTTTACAATAGTTTTTTTTGCCCTAAATCAGCTATATTGTTCAGAAATCCAGAAAACCAATCAAAAGACCTTATTTAAAGTTTTCTGTTAAAATTCGAATTCCTCTTATTTTGTACCAAAATTAGCCTTCATGTCGGCTTATTGTGTTTATTATAGAGGAATATGGAGGAAAATGGTTCCCATACAAAATTTCACCAATATTTGATTTTCTCTTGCTCCCAAAGTACGGGGGCTAGAGCTCCCATCTTTGGTGACGATCACAAGAGGGACCCCTAGAAACAGCCACCGAGAGATGAGCCTCCGGACTTAAGTACTTTGGGAGATCCAAGTCGGTCTCAAATCCTTAGGTCCACGAAAATTGGCTGAAAATTTTGCTCTGTTTGTCCACTCCATAAAAAGAGCGACTGACCTGAAAAATTTCCATGCTCGAAGATTCCCTCACGTCTCCATCTGCCGAGTTCTGTCACTGAGGCCTTCAGAAAGTTGCCACGCGAGCTCCCAGCGCAAATTGAGATTGATCAAGGCCTAATGAAAAAGCAGAAGCGGCTTAATTGTGATAATCAAAACCCGAGCTGTGCCACTCGGAAATTGGCGCAAATGAACTCCGAGAATCAATACCAATTAAAAGTTTGAGTTTGGCTTATTTGTCTGCGGCACGAGTAAATTCGATCCGAGCTCTTCCAGCCCGAGGCGCCCGAGGCGCCAAACTCTACCAGAGTCGCCTCCAACAGATGTGAGTAAATCGAATTAATTGCTCCCGTGCCGATTCCCCCGCGAGACCCACTTGCAAATACCTACACTCGTTTTGGTGAGTTATGCCAGCCCTTAATTGGTTGAGAATGGTCCAGGTGAAAATCAAACAGCAATTATGTGCGCGGGGGAGGCGATGCAGCGCTGCATTGATTTAGAGATTCATAAAACGCATCTGACGTATCAATTATGCATAATGGGCCCACAACTTGGCAGACACGTTGGCAGTGGTTCAACGTCAAAGAGCCACCATCAAATTATAATAGTGAATCACATCAAATGATACTCTGAGACGCGAGATGTTTGTCATACATCAACAAATCAACGCTGTTTAACTTTTACTGCCTACCCGAATTGCCGGCCAATGATCTCTCGTGTGTGTTTTTCATCGAAAAGCACTTGCTCGCGTCTCTTCTTCCTTCAGACAGACGGCGGGGACGTTAAAGTAAGTGGCCGAATGCGAAAACACGCGAGTCTCTCGGCTTTACGACAAGCAGGAAGATCCATCAATCGCCGGACAGCTGTGAAACGAATCTGAAATTGCGGCAATTTGCGGCACTTTAATTAAAGTCTAGATTCAAGGCCGGCCTCCGTGACATTTGAGTCAATTTTTATTTTGAAGAGTGGAGTTTCGTAGCCCAATTAATGTCCGTTGGTGAACAATAGAGCCCGATGGAGAAAATTCAGGAGGTTTCTCTTTCATAACCTGATTCAGGGGTTGAGGTAGTCTTGTTCTTGTAACTTTTAAAATAAATACAAAACAAGCTTTTCTGTGAAAATTTTTTGACTAAAAAATAGACTTTTCTTATGGGCTTAATTCTTGTGAAAAATATCTTACTTTTTGTTTTACTTCACAAAATATGAGAAGTATTTTATTTTTTTCAAAATTACAGCAACAACTCTGCTAATTAACTGTTAACATTAACTCTAAAGCTTATATGGTTATTAGAGGATAATTGAGTCTTAAAAAATGCAATTCAGTCAAATTAAATTTAAAAAAAACTTGAGCGTGAACGAAATATAAACAAAGTGACAAACTAATTAGGTTTAAAATTTTAATAAACGCTGCTCCATTTCAGCGGGATTATTCCTTTGACACCTTTTAACCACCTCTCTCTCTCCTCCATTCTTCTTGCAGGAGCTGAATGAAAATAATGTTCAACATAAATCAACATCTGCCCAACTAAGTGATAACCGTGTAGTGAGTAAACGTAGTTCAGTAAGCGACCCCGTTGCAGGTGATTTAGAAGATCTAATAAATGAAGATATACTGCCTAAACCAGCAGTCAATGACGATGTGCATTGGATCATACGGGGCGTTAATCGCATCAAGCGAAGTCTTGGAATCAAGGGTAGCACCGACGAGGACGAGACGACGAAAATCAAGTCGAAGCGAAAAAGCCACAAGCCCGAGGTCACTGACCCGAGCGCCAAACCAAAGAAGCTTAGCAAGGCTAAGTCCAAGCTGAACGCCAACAAGAGTCTCCTCTCAACGGCGCTCCCGCAGCGACCCAAGCGAGCCGAGTAAGTCCCCAATACCCCTCTTAACCGCATTCTCACCGTTCTATGCCGTCTAGCGACACCTTCACGGATGACGAGGACCTCGAGGGATCCGCAAACGGCGAGCACACGGGCGACAACGCCATAGCCGAGTCCAGCCCACCGGCCAACGACGTGCAGGAGCGATTCTGTAAGTTCTGCCGAACTCTGGAGAGATTACGACTCTAACTCACCTCTTTCAGTCCGTCTCACGTTCGAAGTCTCGGAGCTGTGGCAGCCGGAGTTCGAGGACACGAACTCTGAGGAGTTCAAGACCTTCCAGAAGAGCTTCACGGACTCCCTGAGTCAACTCTGGGACTACGAATTCGACGAGGGAGTCAAGCTCATGCCCGTTGTCAGCAGCATTAAGTAAGTACCTTCTCCCACAACTAATCAACGTGGTCTGGCTTTTCCGTTGACTCGACCAAGATTTCCTAGGCTGGCGAGGGGTTAGTTTTAGGGCAATTTTTCTAGAAAAAAACTTGGGGTAGAAAATTTTACAGACCTGAAGAAATGTAAACTACACCTTCAACCGTGGAAACTCAAGGTCATAAACCTTTTTAACTCCACGACTACCCTATAGCAAGTCCGACATATTCTTCCACAACAGGCTTTAATTTGTTTCGGAAGTTAGAACTTAGCTTTTGTAGTCGGTGCGCCATCTGTGAGAAAAACGTGCAACCTTAAATTCAAAACAGCCGTTAAGAGTTTAAAAGTCCGTCCTCTTGGATATTTCTCAGTATTTCGGAAAGGCTTTTAAATTTAATTGAGCCAAGCAAACCCTTCGATTTATTTAAAAGAGTTTTAGCTGAATTTTGGCCCAAAGTAAACGTTATCAATTCGACTCACGAGCTCATGCGCGCGCCCGAGAGGGGAAACTTGATGCTTTTGTGGTGGGGAGAGCCGGAGAGACTCAATCGCGCGGCGAAACACGAACCCTGCGATGAAGTAATCTAAACATCGGTAATTTGCAGGAAGAAGAGCGACTTTGAGATCACCGCGACCGTCGACGTGACAGCCAACCAGAGGATATCGAAGTTCAAGCTGGAGAACATCCTGAAGACCAACTACGAGACCCGCAGACTCGGCGCCTACACCCTGGCAGGCTACGCCGTGACGACTATTGAAGGTTTGTGGGCTCTTGTATCCCCAAGACTCACATTTATGTTGGCTTTTCATCCGTTCTGGTTCACTTTTCATTATTTGATTTGATTTGATGAGTTTGGGTTTCTTGAGTTCCTTTTGCTTTGTTTATTTCTGAAGGTCAAACGCAGGAGCTAGACACCCGCGATCACGAGACTGCGAGCGGTCGAAAGTGGTCCGACACGGAGATAATCTACGGCAATGAGGACGACCTGGGATACAACAGCGAAGACGGTAAATTGAGAGCTCAAGTTGTGTGTGATTTTGGGGAATTTGAGTGTGGTGATGGGTCTCAATGTTTGATGTGGAGTCAACGCTGCGATGGGTACCGTCAGTGCAGTGACGGCAGCGACGAGGATGGCTGTCCCAAAATCCGAGAAGGTGACCTATGTTTACTCTGCCTGACTCGCTCGTCCTCAAGTCGCTGTAAATACTTCAGTCGCTGTAAAAACTCATCAACTCTAACCGAACTAACATAGCTCTAAGTCGTCTTGTGACTAACTCATCACGTTAATTCTTGCTCGGAACGCGAATCTGCCACCCTCCCCACTAATCGGTCCCTGATTTGCGCAGAGGAGGACGACCCCTTCATCTCCTACGACCCCACGGACGGCGTGAATGGAGACGATGAGGACGAGGACGACGAGACCTCCACGGACATCATCTCCCGCGTGAATGGAACCGGCGGAATCCTAGGTGTGACCTTCGCCCCCAAGTCGGTGTGTCGCGGTGACGACACCTACAAGTGCCGTGGAACGGACCCGCCCAAGTTCATCTGCGACAACCAGAAGTGCGACGGAACGCAGGACTGTCCGCAAGGCGACGATGAGTCCCACCCTGACTGCGGAACTCCAGAAGAGCCGCCTACTCCTCGAACCAGCACCACAACGACCACCACTTCGACCACCAACGCTCCTCCCGTAGTTCAGCCCAGGGGTATTATTTTATTTTTATTTTCGTTGGATTTTTGTTTCTTGGCAAAAAACCAGAAAAAAATCATTTTAACATTTAAAAAAAATCTTCTGGGGAGGTTTTTCCGAGGGTTCCGAGGGTTCTCCGAGGGTTCTCTGAAGCAGTTTTTGAACGTCCATTTTCGCTGAAAACTCTTCTAACAGTTGGAGGACTAAACTCAAAATGGCCAAAGAAAACTTTGGGTTTTTTATAATTCGTTTTCTAAGAGAAAAGTTAAGAATAAGTAAAAATGCCAAAAATGCCCTTATGAGAGGCCACCGAAAGGGGGAAAATTTTAGTTGCTCTAATTGAGCTGAAAATTGAATATGTTGATGAACTTGTAAAACCTAGCAAGTATGTGTTCTACAGTGTACCCGCACCAACACCAGGGACGGAGCTAGAGACACGTTAGATTAGATTTTTACTTAGAATTGAAAATGAACTCAAATGTGTTCGTCCCCAACTAGGCTTTAAATATGTTTTTTCTAGGAAAACGAGTTATAAAAACACCAACCTAATATTTTTCTGGTACTTTTCAATGCAACTGATAGATTGAGCCTACAACAAAACTTTAAAAAAATATCCGGTGTAAATTTTCGCGAAAATGGGCGTGAAATAAAATTTCCAAGAAACTGTTCTAAGAAAGTCTCATTTTAGATTGCGAGGAGGACGAGTTTGCCTGTGACTCTGGACGCTGCATCTTGAACAGCGACCGGTGCAACGGATATGCGGACTGCGACGACATGACTGACGAGGAAAATTGCCCTGATGCCGGAGTTGGAGGTAGGTGGTTTGTAACTTGAACATCTGGACCAAACAAGTGATTTACGGCTGAGAAATATTCAAATCTCGGGTTTCGCGACTCGCAAAAAGTCGAATTTGCATTTTACAAGCATGCTCTTGTGCCCGTATCTAAATGTCGCATCATTCGCATATCTAAGCACTATTAATAGTCCCTCGTTGGACGGTCAGACCACCAGTCCCCACAACACAAGATTGTAGCGAGAGCAGAAGTATGTCATTTTATGAATGAACGTCTTCTCAGCCCGAAGATCGGATTTTATATCATTATCAAGGCTAGCACACAGCTGAAAGGCTATTTTTATCCCATTTCTACTCCGACGGCACGGTAGTCGGAGGGGAAAACAAAAACCGTGATAATGAGCGGGGTCAGATCGAAGCGCTTACGCAATCCAGCGACCTCTTATCATCCGCACTTTGAGAATAATAGATTTAAATGCGGAGGTTGGCGCAAAATTCATCTTCCACGAAAATTATTGATAACGGAGGCACATAAATTGTGTTGGGCGGCTCCGTGCACATAAGAAATATCGCATAAATGAGTGAGATAGCGATAATAAATAGGTCAGGGTCACGGAATCTTGAGTTAATTAAAAATGTTCGCTGATAAATGTGAGTATTATTCGCGCCAAAGGGGGCCGAAGGCGAAGAGGAGAGGTCCGGTCGGATGAAAAAAGCCATTATAGTCTGCGGTTGCCGGGTAGCCGAATGTATTCCGTGTCGTGACGCACATGAACTATTTTATGCAAGTGCGGTGGAATTTTAAGAGCCCCCATGCCAACATCTGCGAATCTTGGAGCGGATTTTTGACAAGAAACATGCTTAATGGATAAATCAGTTGCTACTTACGCGCTTTCACTGCCGATCTCGAGTATGCAGAGATTGATATTGCGATCAAAGAATGCACAATTTCAATCGAGTGCACTTTCGTGAGATCATTGGAGCCCGGACGGGAGATGTGAGGTCTGGATTTTCATCTAAGAAAAATTTTTTCAGAAATAGAGAATGACTGAGCTTACAGGGACGGATTCAGGGTTTTCCAAAATAGTGAAATGCTCAGATAAATTTTTCAAGCAACCACAGGGACCGAAATAAAATGATTGAATGCTTTGACTAAACTTTTAAAAAATTTATTAAAGACGAAAACGATAATTCTTCAATTTTACCAAACTGTTTTTCTAAGAAAGGGTGACGAATCTTTATTCAAGCAATCAATCAAGTTGAAGAATTATCATTGAAGATTGAAAATTCTGAATAACCACAAATAAAGAAGCAAACATTTCAGAAGTTGAAAAGTAGCTCATTTTCAATGCTTGGAGAGTCAGTAGCTAAATAGGGACCCGACATCAAATTAAGAAGCTCCATATTCAAATCTTAGAGACTTATATCCTATGATGTATCGCCCTTAAAAACTCGTTAAAAATAAAATCAAATAAAACGTGGTCCAACAATCCCACTAAACACCTTATAAATTCAAGTGCAAGCCCAAAATCTCCCACGATTAGTCAGTTCGGGGGGAAGAGCGTGTAAATCACGGCTAAATGGAGTAACAATGTGCGCTAGAGCCGATAAAATCTGACGAAGCGCCCGGAATGAGTCTGTGGCACGCAACTCGCGAGACCCGACATGCTCCCCGCGACGAGGGACAGACGAGAAAGTCGCAACAACCCCACGACAAGCCCGTGGAGAGTAATTTTAATCTCCATGTTAAACATCTTTATCTCCTCGTTTGTTTTCGCTGCCATTATCATTTGCATTTTATTCCACTCGTTCTTTTTTGCGCTCACATGTCTCCCACAAAGGGCTGACTCTCGCCATTCAAGTCAAGAGCACACGCCGCTGTCACTTTCGGCCGTCCAAAGCTCCTTGGATCGATAAAAGTTCTCGAAGCGAGATTTATGCAAAAAGGTTCGTCTCGCATCTCCTTGAACTCTGCATATTTTCATCCGAAATCGAGTACCCTGGATTACATCGCAAGCATGTTCATCATCAGAGGGAATTTTATTACTATCACAGCGGGATACTTAAAAGGGGGCGGCGACTGTTCTTCCCTTCTGCGGGAGATTCTGTGGCGCACAGCATAAAAAGTTATTGTTGTGCATGCCTCGACTTTGATTATTATTCAAATTTTTTGTCATTAAGTGTGTCGCAGATTGGAGTGAAACGACAAGAAGTCGGTCGAGTTCCGACTCTGTGAGCATTGAACTTGCCTCGAGATCCACTCTGAATTGTGCATGGCGAATTTGAGCGGTGTACGCGCGTCCTCGGTGCTAAAAATACTCCGTGAGCAAGAGAGCACTGTGTTGCATTATTACGGCGAAACATTAATCAAAATGTAATTTATAGGCTCTTGTGAAGTTGCGCTGGGCCAGTCGGTACTCGGTGCAGATATTCAATAAATGCGCCCTCGCCTACGACGAGGGGCCCGGAGCAGCTTTTCGATCGGAATCTCTCAGCTTTGCATACAATTGCTGGCTCGCGAAATCATTCAATTGAAGCGGCACAAAATAATCATTTGTTTCAATTAATCAGCGACTGCGCGCCTCGAAGTGGGTTGTGAAGATATCAAGTGCTGGTGTGGCCTCTCTCCATCCCGACACATTCTCGACAAGACAATTAAAAGGGCACAGAGTTGACTACAATGTGCTAATATTCAATCAGGCGGGATTTCGGGGCGTTCAAATTGCTTGTGTGTATGACATCAGGCCGTTAATAGGTTTTAACCGCGCTCGACGGGTCTATTGAGACCTAGGCAATTCAGCTCTTTGCATATTTGATGACTTTGGCCTGATTTACAAGTTAATTAATGCTGTAGTGTTCTGAGTTCATGTTGAAATTTAAGCCTTAAACAGTCTATTTGTTGTTTGATTAACTAAAAAATTGTAATGACCTATGACCAAACTAAGAATAACATTGCCAGTCGAGAAACTGATAAACGTTTATTACAAAAAAAAAAATTAAAAACCTCAGAAATCCCTTTAAAAATTTCTTGGAAGATTTTTTTATTTTTAATTTTATAAGAATTTTCAAATTATCCCTCAAAGAAAGCTAGATTGATAGAAAGATTGATGATGCAGCAGAGGGTCTCGCAGGTCCCAAAGACACTATTGTGACCCTTGGAAACTTTTCAACTAGTTTAAAGCCAAAAATCCTAGTTTAAAGCCTCACCAAAGAAATTATTGTGAAATTTTCTAAAACTTTCCAGGGAAAAGGACGGATAAAAAGCTTTTTTTGACAGCCGAAAAATTAGTGAAAGATCTGAAAAATCAACTAATTTTATTAGTAGCTTCAAAAGCTGAAATATATTCCTAGAAACCTTGAAAATCTGTGTATGGTCATAAGGCTAAAATAGGCTCGTCCTTGATATCTCAACCAGTTAAAAGTTTCAGTTTCAGGCCACAATTAAAAATCTCATGCGGCGGAATTTCAATTATCCACAAATTTGCGACTTCCCTTGAACAAAATAACCAACTTGTTGCTAATTACTCACGTGTGTGCTTCGCTTTTCCGTGCCACTCTCACGTCATTTTCCGCCCCGCACACACCGGCCGGCACTACCTTTTGCTTCGCTCGCGATACCGTATATGAATGAAAGCACTCAAAAACGGCTCCTCGAGTGTGTTATACTCTCCATGAGCCGACCCGAGTCACGCCGCGTCTCTTGCTATACAACAAAAGCCTGTCTGTTCTGTGCCTCGGCCGTGTATACCAAAGCGCATGCATTTCATAATCATCTGTGTCTGTATAACGCAAAGCACCACCGGTATGTGCCATCGTCGCGCGTTTCGTATGAATTATATTACGATTTCAACTTCTCAGTTTTAGAATTTTTAGTTCAGACTCACTCGCGCGCGAGATTCGGTAGAGTCAAGACGTACCAGAGGCGAGCTGAGGATATTTCAGTCAATTATATAAAAACTGCTCTTGTTCTTCTGTGCACAAAGTGAAACTTGTACTTTGCCTCTTTTGGTTCGACGCGACTCCGACGTTCAGAAAATTCCAAAAAAAAGGTTGCAGTGAATATTTTTTCCCCGAGACCCATAAAATAGGAAATTAATAAAAATCCATTGGAGCAATTAAAAATACGCATAAATCAGAATTTTATGGGATCCGAGTGGAGAAAATTGCAAAAGCACTCGCAGCAGCAAAGTGATGAAAATCGGTGCTCATAAAGTTCAAAATTAAGTGTCAAAAGTGACAGTCGTAAAGTCGAGCTCGGAACAAATTGGACTCGTCATAAATTTGAGCGCGACTCAGAAAGTGCGAAGAGGAGCCCGAGAATCGCCAAATCGCCCGCTGGTCTCTGCTGGTGTCCGGAGTGTTGAAATGAAAATAGACCCCAAGGTCTAGGTTGAAAAAATAAGAAAATAGGTCAGGAGGGGTTTTTAGAAAAAATCGACATTCTTGACTCGCGGTTCAAGGAGAGGCGATTTATTACGATTGTGAGACGAAATTTAATAATTCAAAATTAACATCGGTTGTCAAAGTTGATGTGAATAAAACAATGGTGTTCTACAGTATTTACACGAGAGCTAACAAAAACACGCGAATGAAAATAAATAAATAAGATACAAGATTCCGCTCATTAGTGAGTAAAAATAAATGAATGACAGCGGCGAGAAAAGTGTGAAAATGTTTCAGTGAGCTGCACGGGCGAATTTTAAATTCTCGCCAGAAAACAAAAAGTTGGGCCGCGATGAGTCATAAAACGTGTCTAATTTGCCGTTCTCGGAAATTGCAGTGGCGGTTTTGAGGAAACTTTTATTTTTAAATTTCATCCCGGGCTTGATTTTAGATAAAATTCAAGCAGGGAATGTTGACTCTTGCAATTTCACACGCTCCAAACTCTCAAAGACAGTCAAAGTGAATTTTATGCATTTCCCCCTTTCAACTCGCATCTTGTCAGCAAGCGAGCAGCCGTGCAGTTTGGCATGTGACGAAAAAGCCAGGCTCTCGAATTATAAGACGAATCACATTACGTATCATCATCATCATAATTTTGTTTGACCAAGCTGAAAAAATATACGGATTGCGGGAATTCACGGCAAAAGGCTCCGCGCTGACAGGCGGGTGTGAAGTTTGAGGCACTCGCAGACGTTCAGATTAATTAATTAAAATTTTTCCGATGTTGCGAGCAGGCAATTAGAGGAAGAAAAAACGGTGTTGGTGGAAAAAGCGAGTGCACTTTCGCATAAAAGAGCTCGTCAGATGAATGCTAAAAGTGAAACCACTTCAATAAATATTTTAAATATCAAAAGATACCACATGCCCGGCAGTATATTTGCTCTAATTACTCAAGCTCGCTCGGCGGCAACTCGGCAAGTGTGTAAGTGCGAGACTGGAAAGTGGCACAGTGGGCTCGAGAAGTTGGAAGGCAAGGGTTCCGTGTTTTCTGCCACCCACTGAGAGATTAATCTCGCTTTAATTTGAAAATTTGCTTTTTTCTTCCCTTTGAAACGTTCTTTTTGATGTCTGCCAGCTCTGCTACTGCAAGGTTGTGGGCTGCAGCGGAATCCGATAGGGCAAGTTGCCGTGTGTTCATCGTGGAGGTGATTAAATCTGCATGTTGCGCGCGGAATGAGCTTAGGAAATGGTGAGAAAGTGGCAAAGGGCAAGCGTGGGCGAGAAGTTGACATGAAAACGGCTCCGGAAGTTGTCACAAATTACTATAAAGGTTTATAAGGCTCTTTTTGGTAGGCTAAGAAATTTTTTTCGAGTACGGGGTACCTTCAAAAAGACGCACAAAATTTTGATATGCCCTGAAATCAGAAATAAATTTATTCTATGGTCTCTTTTCACGACTGATTTCGCTTCAATAAACTCCTTTTAAAATTCTCTGTCCACGACCATCGATGCTTTGAATTTTCTTCTCCTTTAGGAGCCAAATTATTCTTGTTTTGAGTCTGAAATTGCCTCATTGATTTAATAAAAAATTAAGTCAATTTTAAAAGTTTTTCAAAAATCGAAAAATAAATCGAAAACCGCATCAGTCTTCAAGATGATTAAAAATCGAACCAACGTCCAGGATTTTCGTCATAAAAATATTTTACAGGAGTTTTGAGAGTCAATACACCTGTCCAAAGTTGAGTTCTGGTCCAAACTACGAAATAAATTAAACAACCCAGAAATATTTGGTCAGTTAGTTGTTCCTAAAATTTTATAAACCCCAAAAACAAGTCAGGACTGCATAATGGATCCGAAGCCACACCCGCCGCATTTCAATTGGAAACCCGACTTGATGGTAATCCCGAAGTTTGATTGATTTCGCTGCGTAAAATCGCTCCTTCGACGACCACCGGATTTTTATGGAACACTGAAAGTACATTTCATTTCAGTGCTCACATTAAAAATGCACCACGCGAGTATGATATGTAATGTGATTCAGATACTAATCTGGTAAATTATGTGCATTGTTGTGGATAAATTCCCATCCATGTCCATATCCACATGAACCTTTCGTTGCCGTTGTATTGATGGATGGGATTAAAAATGTTTACAGACAATATTTATTAGCATTTGAATTTGATACATAAAGGCTTTTGTGTGTGAGAGAGAGTGCATTATGCGGACGAAATTATGTGAAATAGGCAAAATGGGAAAAGAAACGAAGAACTCGTAAAACAAATAGTCTGGCGGATCGTAAAACACAAAATTGATTCGTTTAGAGAAGAACGACCTTAATTCATCGTTAATCTCGTGCGCTCTTATTACTTTGATCTTTAGCCTATAGTCTCCCAGCACTCTCCCAACAAACGTACTGGAGCATAATGTGTCCGAGATTAGCTCACAATCGGTGATAATAATTCGCCTTTTTATTGCTTCTTTATTCCAATGCACGCTTAACGCAGTGGGAGAATGAGAGTAATGACTTAAAATTTGTTCAACTTGACCCTCAAAGAGCCAGGGATGGACCTAGGATTCGTGGGCTTGTCCTTCAATTGGCCTTGAAGTTACCTATCTCCGGCCTCTCCCAAGTCACGAAATTTCTCTCTCTCATTTATGACCTTCAAATTCTCAGAATGAGAGTTCTAAGGTCTCAAAGCGAATTTTTAAGGAAGCCAAGACATTTTAGTTCCATTTTCCTCTTTTGAAGACCAACAACAAAATTTGTGAGGACTCAAAAACTAAGGAAATCTGAGGTTAAGCCCTTAAACACCCCTTTTTTCGGGACTCCAAGACTAAGAAACCCCGAGATCAACCCCTTTCACGCTCCGAAAAAACATTTTCTGGGAGCTTTGACGCCGAAAAATAAACCTTCTTGGAGGTCAAAGCCCTCTGGCGAGTGCCAAGTCCACCCGGAACTGAGCCGGTGCCAACAAATAAATTACCCGCCCGCTTCGGAAGCCGCTCGGCCAGGTGGGAGACAAAAGCCACCATTAAGATGATGGAAAGACAAAAGGTTTTCTCGGGAAATCACGTCAGCGTATGCTCGGAGCATTAAATCGTGTATACATCAAGTCAAAATTGATTTATGACGTGTGAGGCAAAATGCACGGAAAATTTATAAATACACTTATGAAGTTTTGCCTCCATTTTTCCTCGCTCGCTTTCTTCCGCCTTCGACTCCAAGAGACAAGTGCGGGATGGTTAATTTGATTGATGTCTGCGTTGAAAGAGTCAATACAATGCTCGACTTTTCATCCGCTACTTCGAAATTGATAAAAATCATGAGGGCAATCGATTTGCCAGCTAGGAAGAGAGCCCCATGCTAATGCGGGGCGCGATAGAGACGTTTCAAAGTAAAGAGTTGGCCGGAGGAAGACCAGAAGTAATTTGACATGGCACGAGCTATTAATTTTTATGATTATAGTGATTATTATTACTTTTATGACATGCCTTCAGCTCGTTCTAAGCAACATGAAAGATGTTATCTGACTCCTATGTTTGCCATGGTATTTTCCGCGGCTGCTTCCCGGGCTTCTTGAGTTGTAAAGTGCATACTTTGCAAGTGAATTAACGAAGGCAAATAACAATGAGGTGAGGTAATAAAGGCGCATGATAGTCATTTATTACGGGTCGATAGATTGATTTGTAAAAACGAGGTGGTAATCGAGGGCCCTGGAGTGCGCGTATGCTAATTGTTATTTTATTGCGGCATCGTTAAGTCCAAGGCCCCCCAAGGAGATGAATTTATGACTCATCTGCGGTGTGCTCTAGTTTTTAGAAGGCTGATCTCTTATTTTGAGAACCCGTTTTTGTTTTTGATTTTTTTTTCTCCATAAAAATTGATTTTATTTTACTAAAAACTTTTTTAAAAAATTTCTTGAATCTGATTCGTTCAAACGAGTAAAAAAAACAGGATGCAGCCGAAAAATTACGAAACCCAGCCCAAGACAAGCGCCACTAATGTGTTTGAAGTCGGAGCCAATATTTGGGATGAAAACGAGAGGAATTCACTTTTCTGCTTTATGTAATGACCAAACAAACGCGACCTTGGCCAATAAATTATGTGAGAAAATGCGCTCAGCTTAAATTTAAATAAAGCAGTAATTTAAGTCACAGCCAATATAGAGACACCAGCAAGATAAATACGGGCAATTCAAACAGCCAGCATTGATCAGCTCTGCTTTGTGATCGGCATGAGTTGTGCTGCCTCTCGCATTTCTGAAGTGACTCATTTGAATAATATTTGTAAAGAGATGAGATAATCCTGCTCGCGTTAATTTGTAACGCGGATCGCTGACAAATGCAAGATTCTCATGCAAGCGAGGGCGGAAAAAAGAGCCACGATTGCTGCTGCGGAGTGCAAAGTGATCGCAGACGGAATTCTCGGAAGAACGGCGTAAATATTGCCTTATGCAAATTTCAGGTATCCGCAGCGCAAAATCCATAACTTGACTTCCCCACCGCGTGTGTGTGTCCAGATGAAATAAAAAAAGTGCGAAGGAAAAGTGTAATATATCAAAAATAGAATCCCAATCATGGGTCTCGGTTCCCAGCGGACGGCCGGTCTGGCTTTGTTTTTGCTGCTGACTGCGACTCTGCTACCTGGGCCGTCGCTGCAGCAGGACCGCTCCTTCAGAATCAACGGAGGTGAGTAAGGCTTTGACTAATTAGAGCTGGCACGACCCGATGGAAGCTGGAAGACCAGACAGCCCCTGCACTCACGTTGTTTTTACATTTTTCATGAGCTTCCGATTGCTCAATGGGCTAGCAGGCAGCCTTAAAATATTTCTGCGCTTTATCCCCGTCGATTTTGCCGCCAACTATTGTATATTTGATCTCGGCGTGTGTTCGCTCTTCTTCCGGCTGCCTTCTCCCGATTCCAACGTGTGTGGAATTCGTGCAGCAAGACAGGCAGGTCCGTACCCAGATGGGAGACTAACTCTCCCGCCAGGTCTTCTCGCTACGGACCTGAAAAAGTCGGTGAAATAGTTTTCTTGCAATCTGAGTTCGTTTCCTCTCGTAATCGGAACCCCTTTTAGCGCTCCTTCCCTTCCCAAAGTGGAACGTTCACGAGTCGCAGCGCCGATTTGCATTGACAAATTATGATTAGCTCACTCCCAGGCGAGGTAATTAATGACAAGATGTTACATTGTTCCAGCTGCTTGATTACATGTGACTTGCAGCCCCCCCTAGCCTCCGGCTTGATTGCCGACTTAATTTATCTACTTTAATGTGAACAATGCAACAAATTAATCTCGTTGGAGGACGGCAAAAAAGCGATCCGATAACTTAACCGAGCCGAACATATCGAGAACATCGCGGAGAAGGCCTGAACTTAACCAACAAGCGTATCTTTTTAACACGTTGTAGACTTTCGTCTCGGAGTTGTGATGGTTCGGAGGAATGTCTGTCGGTCTGATGGCAGTCAAGGTTTTTTTTCCTCCATCTCTGCAGTAGGATTGGGCAAAACGGCAACCTCTCTGTGCACCTATGAACAGTGAAAACTTTTATAAAAAATTGATTCAGGATGTAAAGAGCAAAAATACAAAATTGAAGATGGATAGACTGGGAGTAGGGCAAGGGGTCCTATTGTCAGAGACGGATTGCCCAAGACAACATTTCAAGACATTAAAAGGAAGACTTCTTTTACCCTTTTTTGGCAGGAAATAGAAAGCTTTGAAACGTTTTGAAAAACTAATTTAAAGGGCCCAGAAAATTTATTGAAAGAAAAAACGTAGCTGGAGCTTCTGGGCTTTACGTCCAAGAACAACACAGCCGATCGCTTTGATGAGACCTGAAGTGTTTTGTCACTACAATTAGTAAACAAACTAGCGGGAGTAATCAAGACACCGAACTGCAACGGCGTCAACACAAATCCATGTTGTGTAACGCGAAATGCGACCGTAGACCACCGTGTGCTAATTAATGTATCGTAATAAGTGCTCCTGGTGCAGCAGTTTTAAGTTTTCAAACCGCAATCAGTGTCGATGCAAATTAGTAAGAAGGTGCTGCTGCTCCACATCTGCGTGCAAGAAGATTGGGTTTCACGAGAGAGTGGGGCTCCAAGAGGGCTTGCATATTGTTGGGGATCTCACGAAGAGAGCGGACGAGGGGCAAAAAACGGCAAATGTGGGCTGCGAATTGAATACACAACGAGCTTACGAACTCGACGACTGGATTATGCATTATTTACAACTTTTAGATCGTAAATCGTACTCTGAACTCTTTGTTGCATCCTTCGCTTGATTGCGATTGTTATTAAAACATCTCTTATTTATTGTTATCTTGTTCAAATTCATAATTTTTGTAGGTTTGCTCGCATGCAAATCGGGCTCTAACTCGGGTTCTCGGGTGCTTTCTGGGTCGTGGGAAGCCAAAGTAGCTTAGTTTCAGTGTAGGACAGATCTATGATTTATAGGATTTGGCGAGATTTCGAAAAAATTCCGTCTATTTGTCCGTCTGTCTATCCAATGTCCGAGTAGCAAGGCTTGTCATGTGTGGTCTGGAAAAAAGGGCAATTATTTTGGTTTTCCCAAAAACTCACCACTTTTCCCGTTGTATGCAACTTTCTTATACTTGATTTGATTGAGCTACGTACAAAATTTAGCCAATCATGGAACTTCATGTGGACCCTATATCTTACAGGGCTGGAGGTAGGAGCCCTGGAGTTTAATTCGAAGGAAAATTTTAGTTGCTCCGGCTCCGGCATAAAAAGCCTCCGGCCTAGAATTTCCCTTAAAAACTTTTTCATTTCAATCCGATTTTCGAAACAAAGCCAAGTTGAAATTATGCTCAAATGTATTCATCTCTGACCAAGCTTTAAACATGTTCTCTCTAAATGGCTTCCAAGGTGAATATAAGAAAGCCGAAACTTGCCCATCCCTGAAATTTCTTTGGTAGTCGAGAATCTCGTCCCATTCTCCTTCAAAGATAAAAAGCCGACGAAAACAATTTCCCCCTTGTCGTCTGAAAAGCGGTTATCCCCGGGATCAGAGCGCCTTTGACACCATATATGTTGACATTTCCTCATTCTTGCTGACATGTTCCGTTTGGAGAACCCTTTCTGCCATCGCTTTGTCCCCCTGCTCTGACGCAAATCTTTAAAATATCGATTAAAAACCTTTTTAGAGATAATGAAGTTACTGCTAAGATGGAAAAAAGCTGGTTTATCGTATTATGTCGCGCTCAATTAGGCGAATCGAGAGGGGGCCGGGGGAGGGAGCGCGAGTGGAGAAAACACTCCAGTGAAATGGCAAGTCTGAGACGCTCAGTGCCGTTTTAGTTTGCAAAATTAAATTATTTGCGTGTAATTTTCGTCTAGGCATTTTCCGCATTTCCATCTGCCGTTTGCCTGCATCACACTTGGATACCGTAATTACCGTTAATTTTGAGCAAATGAACGCATGGAAAATTATGAAATGGCATCGGTAATGTAATTTTGGTGTTTGTTCTGGTTTCTGCGTTCCTCCGGCTTTGCTCCTGCTCGATTGTAAACAAACCAGCTATAAATGGATTCAAGTATCAATTTTCTTTGAGGCGAATTTGCGTCATTGATGGGATAGATAAACGTCGGATTCAATAAAACTCGCAGGAGTTGGGGAGGCAGCATATTGATTCCCACTTTTGGCTCAGCTCAAGTCCTGAGCCCGAGAAGTTTTCAAGAGGCGAAGTTTTATCTGTTTAAAGGCAAAATGTGCAGGCAGGTGTAATTCAATGACGACTTTCGAGGGCTTTGTCGGTGTTGGGGTGCGGAGGGAGAATTCAATAGAGATTGTAGACGTGTCATGACACCATTAAGGAATTATGTGCCGGTGAGATGTGCTTCCTCACCTCTCGAGGCATGTTGAAAAGTGTCTCTTATTACAAATAATCCCTGAGCTGAGCGACGTAATGAAATGTGAGACCAGAACTCTCGAAAGTCTTCCGTCGGATTTCTGAATCCCGCTTTAACGTGGCCCGAGATTCAAGTGTCTCTCTGACTCGAAAGTCCTCAGATAAGCAAAATACTTTGCTGGGCACTCGGCTGAGTTAATGGAATTAAGTGTCTCCTCAGGCAGTAATTAATCTATTTGCTGCGACTCCACCGGGGGAATCGAGGAGTAGTGGCAGAAGAAAGCTCACAACAACGGAGGAATTGGCGTGGGAGTGAGATCTCTGCCTGGCCAGTGCCAGAGACAGAACTGGGGTAAATTGGACGAGGGGGTCCGAAAAATTCATATTGAATCGAGCAAAATGTGTGACAAAGATTATTTTCAAAATTTTGAGTAAGTTAATATTGCCGTTTTTAGGTAATTCTCAAGATCTCAAGAATAAAATTATCATCGACTGATTGATTGAATTTTTTCAGCGTCGTAATTTTCTCAGACATGTTCATTTTAAATGTTAGCTCAATAAAAGAAAGTAAAACTTTTCCCCCATACGAACTTTGGGGCGCCTCACATGACCCCCCCCCCTTAACATAAGTGGTAAAGTGTTTGGAACTCCCCCCCCTCTAAAAAATGGGGGTCTAAGATTTTTTATTTTTCATGGAAAGAGCCGTAGCTTTCTAGCTCTTCAGGTTTTTGGAATTATTAAGTTCCAAGCGTCCACAATATTGCATTTTTAAAGAATAATCCCTTCCCGCTCCATCCCTGGAAACAATAGAGCAATATACAGCGCCGGCGGCAAACGATTGAGCAATTGGAATACTTAGTTTACATCATTATAAAAAGTGTTGTTCATTGCAGAGTCGAGCGCATCGGATCCCACCGCTGCAAGAGAATTTCTCCGGCACGCATTGATTCCATTCGACTTTCAATTACCCAATGCTAAATTTTCGGAGGCCTCCAATTATGTCACATGACCCATTCCGATGCCGGCGCCGTGCGTGAATGAAAAATATGTGTTTGAGTTTTTAATTAATGGAGGAATTTGATCCAGAAGCAGTGGAGAGCGCGTCAAAGGGCAAGCAAAAGTGTTCACTCTGTCATCGAGTTTCTGTAAATTATCTCCCGAAAATATTTCTAGCATTCGAAAGTTGGTGAAGCGACGACTGAAGCACGTGTAACCGGATATTTTTGTTTCCACTTGTGCTCCGAAAGAGTGCCTTTGTTTCGGCAGTCCTTTCGACACTCGGATTCGGGTCGCAAAGTCCGCTCGAGTGGGGCTTCATGACTCTAATGGGGGGTTAAGTGAAGACTAATTTTCCGGCTGAATCTCGGGAATCGGTAATTTTTCTCGGGACGTTCCGAGGCATGAAAAATGACGGCTTCGCCCAACACGAAGCCATTGACCCCCAGCAGTCCAATGCTACTATTACAAATCGTTGCGGCCAACACTTGCCCTCCAGGGTGATGCAACTATTTTGACCTACGATGTGCAACTACAAGATCATGTTGTAGTGCTGCTCTTTTTGTTCTTCCTCTCCTCCTCAGCCGCATCTCCGTATTTCTCTTGGTCGTTTTCGTGCCTCGACGCTCCGACTCAGCTCCGAGTTTAGCGCGCATTTATGGTACAATTTAAAAACACATATTAAATGTGCATTTGTTATGTTGCATTTGTGTATGCAAAAGAAACGTGACATATGGATTTCGTATGAAAACGGGTTCCTCGTAACCCACAAAGTTCAAAGATGATTTATGGAGGCGTTGAAGACAATGAGAGCCTTTTAATGGTACGAACTTGGAAGGTACACGAAGGAGGAAGAAATTACTTCATTACTGTGAGCTGATTTGATGGATGTGACTCGAAAACGGAATGGTATCAGTTTCAATTTTAACTCCGGCTCCACACGCGCCGGCAATCAGAAGCTAATGAACTCACGATTCTGATTTGGTCTATTAGGAAGCCGATTTGGGGATTGCTGGGACTGTAATTGATTTTTTTCTTGGTCTTTGATGCTCTAAATATTTGGAGGAAATTGATTTTAAGAGAAAGGGTGACTCGTGCCTGTTTCTAGACTACTGATATTTCTATTATCCTTGAAACGAGGTTTTTCGCCCTTTAAAAATTTTGTAGTTCATAGAACAATAAAAATCAGCTTTTCCAGCGACGAAGCATAAGACTTTGAATACATTAGGAAACCTGAAGTTTTTATTCAACTCGTCAGAGATTTTCCGAGGCCTGGAATTTTACTCTACTGCTCGATCCGACATCGTGGGTGTATTTGGACTTTAAAATAACAGATTAAGTCCATGTGGGCAGAAAATTTCGGTTTCAAACATTTGGTATGCTTAAAAGTGCAAAAAAGGCCACCAAGTCCTTGCCCTAGAAAGCCGAGAAAAGCACAGTATCTCCCCCGCCCAGTTCGTGGCCCGTAGCGAACACGACAAAGCTGCCAGAAAATCAATCCTTTGCGCTCTTTTTGTTCGTTTTTGCAACGTTTTGCATTGATAAAAAAATTACATCGTCGTTACAAGACGACATTTATAGACTTGTGGAGTTCAATACCTCGTTGTCATCGCATTGTTGGCAGTTTATGAAATTAATAGTAAAATTTGTAGACACAAATGTAACAGGGAATGTATATTTTGTGAGTGAACAGAAGAAACCCGGTGAGTAACAATTCGTACCAGTCACGTGTTCGTCGAGCCGCCCAGGAGGACGATAAGGAGCTTCGTAGCCAGCGGTGTGCCCAGAAGGGGCTGAAAACTTCTCTCTAGAGGGTTTCTACATTAGCCTAGGGGTCAACCACTCAATTTTGGGGGCAACTATTTCAGCTCTTGGCGTCTATTTGAGCCCTTGGAAAACCGACCCAGCCTCTGTTATATGGCCACTTGGGTTTAAGACTCTTCTGGGACCTTCAACTTCGACTCTGAAATGTCTCCATTTTAGCTAAAAGGTCAAAGAGCTATCCACGCCACTGCTCGTAACGCGGTAATTTTTAATAGCAGACACAAATATTTTTACCCGTCCCCAACCCTCCCCCATGGTCTCTGAATTGTGTCGTTCTGCCATTAACTTATTACGAAAGTCTTTTTGCGGTTCACAAGGCGAGGCGAGGGTAGGGAAATGAGAAAATTGGCTTCATTGTGCGTGCAGCGGAAAAGTGTGTCATTACAGCTCCCGCAAACGCTTTTCAAATGGTTTGCCAGAGATGCATTTCCGAGTCAACGAGCTATTAATGATTTCAACAACGTTGCAGCCGCGTGAAAGTTTGTTTTGACAACCGGCGCTAGCTCAGAGCTCGCTCATCACCATTATGTGTACATTTCGCAGACAATCTGTTTTTGTAATTGCGCTCAAGTGGCATGGCGGAGAAAATGTTGTTCTAAAATATTTATAAAACGCATTGAATGAGCCATTAGGGCGGCTCGAAGCGCGAGGATCAATCATCGTCACTGATAGCTCTGACAGTTATTGGGAGTTATGACCCGCTGACGTAAGGCCGCGTCGCTCCGACCGAAAGTGAGAAGAAAGGAAGAGTTTATTTGCTGACTCAGATGCTTTGTCCCACATTCGTGAGTACATGTGCAACTTCTCTATCTGCTGATTATGAACAATTTGTAGATTTGTTTATAGTAATTCGACTCCTCATTAAATACATTGTATCACTGAGGGTCTTTGGAATACATACTAGTTTGGCTGTTTAGTGAACGAGGGCTGTCTTGTTTCAGGAATAAAATGTTGTCGTTTTGGGGCCAACAGGGAGAATGAGATCTTTGATCTCTAATTTACTGGACTTAGACTCCTCAAATTAGTTTTCATATAAATTGGTTCAAAGTAAATAAGTGCGTTTCTCAAAGAATTTATTGTAGCGCTACCTGGTGTGAAAATATTCTGGCAAGTTTCTTATGAAAGGAAAATAAACTTAGCATGAGTTTTGGATCTTCTGAACTCTGGATGACCTGAAAAGGTTATTTGGTAGCCCTCTTACAAAGTAGAAGGAAAAGAGCCTCGATGGAATATGATCGAGATGGAACAAATTTTGATATCTTTTAAGGAAAGAAAAATATTAAATAAGAATCAGGGTTTTTCTAAAACCAGTTAAGCTCAATCTATCTTAGCTTTACTAAGATGTAAAGGAAAACTCGCCACCCTGGTATATCAAATGTGTCACGAGTAGGCTCAAAGGTGCGGCAAAATTCCCTGACACAGACAAGGAAGAAGAGTTTGTCTAAAAAAAGTGCTTAAAAGTGTCCCCAGAAATACAAGTGCAAAATAATAACCGGGGCAAAAGAGGTAATCTTTCCCGGCAAAGACACGCTGGGAGGCATGCTCGGGCTAATCACGGAGCTTTTCACATTACTTTACCCACATTCACAATCTTGACTGTGATATCATCTTCAGAGTCAACACATAAAGGGCTCCACTGTTGCACCACCATGACAGGCACTACCTGAAACATGACACAGTGCAACCGGGGAGAAGCGTATTACATATATCATTACATCAGATTACGCAGATGATGAATATGATTATTATGTTTTCATTCGAAAGCATACGTCTCGGGTCTCGACGAGGTGCGAGAGGCAGGCGAATGTGACAAATCTCATAATGTGCGTGATTCTGCCGCCTATCTCGGAGAGATCGTAGAAAAAGCAACTGTACGCGATGATTTACGAGCGGAGCATAAATTCAAACGACTTTTGTGGTCGACGATGAACCTTCAATCAGATTAATTAAGGCAGCACAAAAAGCGGCAAGGTTTGTAGCCACCCGCTTTTTGTGGCGCGCGCCCGTCCCAAGGCGGGGCCAAAGGGTCCCAGAGAGTTGCGACACGAGACGCAGGATGGCACTTGTGAATCGATAAAAGAATTGAGTCAATTGAAATTTATGGCCATTCCAGCGTTTTAAAATCCATCAAAGTTTAATTCAGAGAAGACGCAAGAATCTCCCGATACCATGCGTGCCGTGCAATCAGGCCGATTAGTTTCTTCATTAAACGCACTGGCTTGGCGCGCGAGCCGAAGCGAACGCCACGAATACCTTTGTGTTTGTCGATTTAATCTCTTTGTTTACTAGCAACGGCTCCATCGTCCACCTCATCATCATCAGCAGCTTCTCGTTCCACGAGGATGATAAATGACCGGCTCAAGACTGAGTTTTTTTTTCGCGTCCGTTTTGAGTGCATAGTGCACGTGGAATAACTCGTCGGACCTGCTGTTGCCCGCCAGTGATGGATCAATTAACCTGTTCATTGTGAATGCGATCTGCTTTTTACAAATAATAGTTTGTATTTCGCTGCCCGGGAGCCATGCGTACGTTGGGAATCTTGGTGTAATTAAATCAACGAAGAGTTGTGCGTGTCAGTTCTGACTGGGGACTATTCTAGGTGGGCTTCTTTCTTTTTTTCTAGATCTTTCAAAAGCCCTGAAAATGTTTTCTGTAGCTTCCACGACCACTGAAAATTTCAAAAAAATTTCACTAGAATGCCAAACATATTTTTTGAAACCTAAAAAACCAAAAATCAACTCTCTTTCCTGGTCTTTACTAGGCCTTTTCAATTTTCTTCTCAAACTAAATTAAAATTTGTTTTACTTTTAATTGTGAAGGAAATATTTTGAAAGCCAATCAAGTATCCTATCCATGTTAATATTAAAATTGTTAGTTTATGTACAAAAACGTAGATAAAAATCGCCAAGGTCGAAGGGTCGTCAGCGTAACATAGGTCGTAAAGGTTAAGGTTCTCGTGGAGAATTCTTTAGACAGATATTTTCTTCTTCTCTTTAGACAGACACTCTCTTCTTTAGACAGAATAAATTTAAAAGCAGAATCATCTCCTTAGGAACTCTTCTCCGACCCTTATATGAGCTTAAATCGGACCGAGAAAATATAATATCAGTTTCTGAGCTCTGAATCTCTTCTCTCTTCCAGAATGCCACGAGGACGAGTTTGCCTGCTCCGATGGCGAGTGCATTCCCGCCAACCACCGATGCAACGGCCGCCAGGACTGCACGGACGGCGCTGACGAGCACGACTGCACCCGCATCAGTAAGTTCCGCCCCCTCAGTAGCTCCTAGAACCTCCTCACTCTATAATCAGAGCACCCTATCGTATCTATTGTAAATAATTCGGCACGGCCAACTAACTTCCCCAACTATCTTCCTCCGAATCCTCCTCGCAGATTGTACAGAAGAGCAGTTCAGTTGCCAAAATGGCGTCTGTATCGATAGATTCCGCGTCTGCGACTCCTACTCGGACTGCCCCACTGGCGAAGACGAGGAGAACTGTACAGAACCACCTACAGGTAATTGGAACTAACCGTAAGCCTCCGACTAAATGCATGTTTGCTCTCTTTAACGCTGCTCCCTGGAACCCCCAACATGTAATCGAATAAAAACTTATGGTGCTGGAAATATTACAAAAACTCAACTCGCATGAAACAATAAATTTGCATATGAAATTCCCCCACGAACTAACACTGACCGTATGCATCATATCGCGTCCCAATTTAATTATCTTCGGGGATTTAATGAAATCCATACCCACTGAAGGCAGCAGCACCACGCCGAAGAGCCGCTTTTTCTGCCCACTCGGGAAGTTTACGTGCGGCGATTTGACGTGCATTTCGATCCTCGGGCGGTGCGACGGCAAGTTCGACTGCCCCCTCGATCGCGCCGACGAAGAAGGGTGTCGTACGTATCCCCGGTCTCATTCTCCCTCTCCCTGGGTCTCTCGAACTAACATTTTTCCGTGTTCCTACTAACAGCCTGTGGAAGGAATCAGTGGCAGTGCGACTACGGGCAGTGCATTGGGCTCGACAAGCGCTGCGACGGCAGCATCGACTGCCCCGATGACTCATCCGATGAGCGGAACTGTCATAGTAAGTAGTTTTGCAGTGCTTGCTGTCGGAATTCGCATTGGGTTGAGCTATTTATTGCCATTAGAGACACACCTTCTTGTTTGCAGAACTTGAGCAGGTCCGTGACTTCCTGGTTTTCAGACTTCAGAGCTATTTTTCCCTTCTTTTCAAAGATCATTTGAGGATCATAGAAGCTTCAACTAATCGTAAGGACTCTAAAACCTCAAAGAATGACCCCTAAACCCTACTACTTAGAGCTCAAAAATTCTAAGGCTCCAATACTACCTATTTAAAAGGCTCCAAAATAACAACTCTGAAGACATAAAATATCTCTAAGGAGGGCATTAAGACCCTAGAGCATGGAATTTCCATGCTCTAGGATTAAGACCCCAATTTGAAGAATTTGAAACAAACTTGAGGACTCTAAAACCTCAATAAATGAGCCCTTAGCGCTATTACTAGGAGCTCCCAAATCTCTTAGGCTCCAATACTACCTATTTAAAAGGCTTCAAAATACTCTCAAGTCATAAAATATCTCTTAGGAGAGCACAAGACCCCAATTTGAAGAATTTGAAACAATGTTCAGGCCTATAACTTCTTTAGAAAGAGCTCTCAAGCCCCAAGTCCAGCCCATACGCACCCCAGTTCCCCACCTCTGCCTGTTTTGAATACGAAAAATAGTTCTGGAGTTGCAAACGCCATGCTTAGACGCAACTGCAGGCTCCAAACTGGTTCAGCAACGACCGAAGGTGTGCCTCGCTGTCTCACAAACCTCCTTATCTCGGTAGATTCCAGTCTAATTTCGCCGTTTTGCATTTCACGATTTATGTCAATGATTTGCACTCGAATGCACATTGTTTCGTATTTGCACGCTAATTGTTTTTATGTGTAAACAGTTTAGCATCTGTCTCACCACAATCACTCTCGACGCGCTTTTATTTGCAACTCTGCTCCCCTCAAATGCGAGAAATGAATTTATGTTTGTTTGATTTGATCTCATTTGGCTTCTTCGTTCAATTTATTTCTCATCGTGCATTTTCCAAGCAACAGTTTGGCTTCTGGGGAGGAAATTTTCTGTCAGTCGGAGTCAGACTTTTGGGATTTTTTCTGGTTTACAAAATGCCTTCATTGATTTTTTTTTGCTTTCAAATTCTACAATAGACATCTAGACCAAAGATAGAGACTCTCAAAAGCCTCTCTGAGGTTGGAAAAAAAATCTCAAGGCTCTTGGAAAGTTTTAATCTTTAGTCTCCTGTATTTCTCATCTTCTTCAAAATCCTCAAAGAGGGCTCTAAATTACACAAGAAAATGGCTTGGAAAATGCACCCTCCTACCCTAATAAATGTTGTTTGAATTTTTGGACCTTTTTCAAAATTAAAGCCTCACCGAGAGCATGCCATCCGGGTGAGTTCATGTGTCATGATAAGCGTTGCATTCCGCATAGCAAACTGTGCGATGGTCACCCCGACTGCTCAGACGGATACGATGAGCTGGTAGACTGCCGTAAGTACCATTTTTGCGCCTCGGGCCAGTCAATGTGTAGCTCAAAACACACCCACTGCTTGACTTTTTGCACGTTCTCTCTCACTGCTTCTGTGTCCCTATCAGTTCTGCCAAAAATTCTTCCTGTGAGTAATTTTAAGAGTCCCAAGGACGCCACGTGAATCACAACACTATGGGTAGTACAGCTTTGAGTGTTAGCGCCGGTACTCCGGACTGTTTCTCAATAAAATATTTTCTTTTATTTTTATCTCTGCCGTCGTGTTTACGTAAATTATGACGGAAACCTTAATAATCCGGCGCGATGGCCACGAACGATCCTCCCTGCGATGGAATTGAATGGTTTCTGCGATGCATACGGAAATGTTTAATTAAAATCTTTCAACTCACAAATCATCTGACTTTGGTTTGGATTCGCATCTCTAACACAAATCTTGCGTGTTTGTTTTCTGTAAATATGCCCACTCTATTAACACCACAAGCATGCAAAAGCGGAGAGTTTCGGTGTCGGAACGGATACTGCATCCCGCAAGAGCGAAAGTGCGACGGCTTTACGGACTGCCAGGACAGGTCCGACGAGGACTCGTGCGGGCCTGGACCGCGTACGTAGCAAAAGTTTTTCTTGAGTTTTTTTTCATTTGTTAATTTTTATTTTTTAACTTGCGGCTTTCCTTCGCCAGACTGCCGGAACGACCAGTACCAGTGTCTCACTGGCGAGTGCATCGACGAGCTCGAGGTTTGTGACGGCACCCCCCAGTGCCCCTTGGGAGACGACGAGAGCCACGAAACCTGCCAGTGTCGCCCGGATGAGGTTCAGTTCTTCTCTTTTATGTTTTCCTCGTTTGACTTACTTATTATTTCTGCGGTAGAAAAAATGTACACGAGGAGGTGGCTGCTACACTGAGACGCAGAGATGCGACCGGTTTCCGGACTGCAAGGACGGAAGTGACGAGGACTGCTGTAAGTAGAATTTACGGGTGTGTGAGTCTTTAACGGGCCCCTTTGAACAGCCTTCGGAAGCTGCTCCTCCGGTCAGCACGAGTGCTCCAACGGCAAGTGTATCGATGAGTTGAAGTTGTGTAATGGCGAATATGACTGCCAGTCCGGTGAAGATGAGACGGGATGTGAATGTGCATCTAACGAGGTTATTTTGCTTTTTTTCTTTTTGCAGGCCGGCTTTTTGAGAATATATCCATTTTGGACGGAAGAGGGGTTTAAATTAAACCTTAAGATGTGAAAGAGCCAACTTTTTAATTTAATTTTAAAAATGTCGGTCCAAGTTTAAAAAATGTAAAACATTAGTTTGAGTGAATTTAAGCATTTTTCAAGGCTTCAAATTACCTCCTTCAAAGTCCTTAAAATCCCTAAGATTCGTTCCAAAATGGATTAAAAAGCCGAGCCCCTTCATTTTGCTTTTTGAGTTTCCAGCGTAACTTTTGATTTTTCACGCTTAGAATAAATGTGATCGGGGGCGCGGTTGCTATACCGACAAGCAACGGTGCGACGGTTTTGACGACTGTGCAGATGGAAGTGATGAGTACGAATGTCGTAAGTATTTTTCCGCTCCTCCTTTTGACTTTTGAGGTTTTTGGTTTTTGAGATTTTGAACTTTCAAAACAACAAGGTAGTTTGACTTTGAGATTTGGCAACTAAACACGAAATTTCAAAATTTACACGATACACAGTATGACACGGAATCGTGTGGAGAAAAATTGGCTTTCGAGACACCAAGACGACCGCAAAATTAGGACTTGTGTAGGTTGTGAGCGCTTCGAATTGAATGAAATTAACTCGGGTGGATTTGTGCACATCTCTAAAAGTCTGGGAACCCTCATCAGGAAGCATTGCATGAATCATTACCATCATCCCCGTGGCCAGGTCGCAGAAACAGTGTTTGTGATTAACCGCATTTTGAGGGTGGATCATTTTGCTTTTTGACTGACGAATGTTTCCTCACGAACCGAAATTAATTTTCTTTCAATTTTTCTCTTTCTCTTTGGAAAACATATACGCAAACGCGCACTTTGCCTCTCGCTATCACGCACGCACGCTCGCACATCAATCAACCAATTCACAGATAAATTTGCTAATGAATCCGATTCCACAAACACGTTCCATAATTTAAGTAGAAGTAAAAGTAAGACAGACTTTATGTCCCACGAGTGCAAGGAAGATGAGTTCAGGTGCGCTGACGGTATTTGTATTGCCAGCTACAAATACTGCAATCTCCTTGTCGATTGCGCAGATGGATCCGATGAAAGTGACTGTCCCGATATAAAATACGAGCACGATTATGAGATACTGTCCGAAGGTAGAAACGCACATATCACTCCCATTACACATACACTTTTTGTTATACTCGTACTAGTTAATGTTGGGATCGCTTCGACGGGGTCCTCAAAATCCTCTCCAAATTTATGTGAGGTGCGTTTTAAGGTTGTTTGGCTTTTTTATTTTTACCTACTCCATAAAAAAAGATAATCTGTTATAAAGTTTTAGGAAGATAAAAATCAGGTAACAGTGTGGGCCAAGAACTTGCTTTGTTGTTTTTATTTTTAAAAACCAAACATATTTTCCTAAACTTTTTATTACCGGACGGAACTCAACAATAAATTTTAAGAGTTTTAAAAATTTTAGCTCATTCATTCATAGAAGTCAATTGCTTAAACTTTATATTTTAGTTTTAAATTTTTGAAATTTTTAAATTAAAGTTTATCTCACAGTCAATCATAAGTTTTGATAAGCCTTCCTCAAAACGCACCGCCTAATCCCCGTTCTGAACTGGTTCAGGGCCTAACTGGACCCCACATTTTTGCCAATCACTGTGTTCTATGTTCTATGTTGGGGCTTACTCAAACACCTCTTTTCTCCTTTATAAACATTTAAACTTTAAACAACCCTTCGAAACATGATTTGCTTTAAATGTCCTCAATGTTGTGTCGTATATATATTATGCATCAGATGGTGAATGTAATGATGATGAACATCAATGTGATAGTGATAGTTGTGTGCCCAAGAGCCAAGTCTGCGACGGCTCGAAGGACTGCGAAGATGGCACCGATGAGGAGGGTTGTCCCGCCGTGGACTCGCATGCTGCATCCTCAGAACATGACAGAAGGAAAGGTATGTACCATTACTTCATCATCACTGTTTTGGCTGCCTTCTTTGTGCTTCAAAATTCAGCTTTTGTGAACCGCACTACAGGTTGGAAGGTACGAAGTGGCCAACTTTTCTAAATTTTGAACTTTCCGGCGCAGAAGCCAACGTCACAATTGTTATTATTAAATGTTGCTTTTCCTATTTTCTCATGTTCCTGTAACCTTTCTCTCCTGCAATGCCGCCTCTATATTGCACCTTGCTTCAAACATGCTCGTTCGCACATGCAAACTCTATCAGTTACACACACAACCGAGAGCAACCTGAAGGAACAGTGTAATAAGAATGAATGGCGGTGTGAGAATGGTGCATGCTTATCTGAGGATTTTCTGTGTGACGGACATGTCGATTGCACGGATGGTTCTGACGAGAGTCCAAGAAATTGCGAGTCACATGGTATGTCCCACGTCTCCCGAGACTCCTCTTCTGAGGGCTGCTTCTAATCCCTCTTCTCCCGCCCCCCAGCTCGCTGCAACGGGGACGAGTTCCTCTGCGACGGCCACTGTCTTCCAGTCTACTACAAGTGCGACGGAGTAGCGCAGTGCAGCGACCAGGTGGACGAGGAGGACTGTCCCATCGCTCCCACGAGCCCTCCCGCGACCCGACCGGTAAGTTTCAAAATTATTTTATTATTTTTAAAAAGGCTCAGAATTATTTTTCTTCTTCTGTTCGAACTGTTGCCAATATCAGTCAGTGTCTTTCGTCAAGGTGTGAATTTTTAACCGAATAAAAATACAGTGCACTCATTAAAATAATCAAATTCGCGTTTTTCAATGTTCGAACTTAATAAAACCTTGCCTCAAATATTTTGAAGAAAATTGATGAAAATTTGGAAAGCCATTTGGCTTTGAGCTGAGGACAGTCATATCATAAAATTTCCTAAATACCATGAAGAGCTAAAGTACCTGACCGATAGGCTCAAATAAGGTTAAAATGCCCAGGTTGAAAAAATGTTCAAAATCAAGGTAGGGACTATGACTGAGTGGGGGACTTTCAAACAGAATATTCGTTCATTTATCACCGAAACTGTTATCAAAGTGTTCAAAATCACTCTGGCATTTAACTATAAAATAATGTTGATAGATAGGGGTTAAGAAGCCAGAAGCCCTAATGGAATCGAAAAACAGGGTCAAAAGTGAATTTGAAAAAAATTGAGTGTGTCCAGTCTGCAGGTTCATCGGTTACGACATACCGCTGGATGTAACCATGTTGGAACATGTGGCTTATACGGCTTCCAACAGCGACGAACATAAAAAGCTCACTTTGTTACCTTTTAGCCCACCTGTCCCGACCTCACCTGTCCCGAAGGCTCCTGCGGACGTCGCTGCGATGGCCGAGCTGACTGCTACGACGGCTCTGACGAACAAAACTGCCGTAAGTGTCAAATTGCCGCACCCGATTTGCTACCTGCACAGTTTTGCCTGTACATATTTACACTAACTCGCTTCCAAGAGACCTCCTCGTGACGAAAGAGAACTGCAGTCACCTCTGTACATATGATTTTTCTTTTCTCTCTTCTCGTAACTATTTAGGTGCTTGTAATAAAAGCCAATTCGCTTGCCACGAGGGTATGACGTGCATCGATGCTGCCCTCCGATGCGACGGCTTCTATGACTGTAAAGATTTTTCAGATGAGCAAGACTGCTTCGGTTAATACTCTTTCCTTACTCTTCCTTCTTCTCTATAGCCGATTCCCGTTGTATTTTCGTCTTTTTATTGTTTTCTTGAACGCCAAATCAAGTAGATTCCTCATTTCGTTGATTCGATATAGATGTGAACTTTGTTGATTGCAAGTAAACAGTTTAGTAATTTGCAAAACTCTAAAAAAGAGCCTGAATCGTGTGTAGAAGATGTATCCAGGCGTAGGCAGTCGTAAGATAGTGTGTTCCATATTGACCAAGTAGCGTCGAGTTTCAGTAGACAGTGGAGGCTTTTATCCGTCCGCAAGTTGGTCAACCCATTTTGGACCATGAGAAAAAATGTTGAAGGTCAAATTTTAGAGCTTCTCCCCAGCATCAAATAAAGCTTATAAATCAAGGAGTAAACTATTATGAAACCTCCACAGGGATTTAAAAGCAAAGTAAGATTAACAATAATGATTTTTAAATATCCTAGAGAAAGAGGGTCACCAATGCTCTAAAATGGGTTAAAATTTGTCCCAGGACTTGCGGGGGTAAAAGCTTCCACCCCATGGTAAAATATGTACATTTTGCTTTCCGTAGCTTGATTTCCTTCTGCACCATTTAAGCGTTTGAGTACGAGTATCTACGTCCCACTAACTGCCTCCCTTTCCCCCTCTAGCCTGCCGCAACGGCGAGTTCCAGTGCAGCGACGGACGCTGCATCAGTGACAACCGTCGCTGTGATGGCCGACCCGACTGCAGCGACCGCTCGGACGAGGAGAACTGCCCCAGTGCGAGATGCAGACCCGACGAGTTCCAGTGCAGCAGCGGTGAGTGCATCAGCCAATCCCGGTACTGCGACCGCAGGGTGGACTGCCGAGACGCCTCGGACGAAAACAACTGCCGTAAGTACGCTTCTGCCCGCCGCAATCACGATCTCATGCTTCGCATACGCATCCAGCTCCTCCTCCAACGACACCCAGACCCCGACCACCCCCCTCCGAGGGCGCCCGATGCGGCCCCCACCAGTGGCTCTGTGCCTCCGGCGAGTGCATTCCACTCCACACTCTCTGCGACGGTCGTCCAGACTGCAGAGACTCATCCGATGAGCGCGTCTGTCGTAAGCCTGTTTTGCTTTTTGAATCACTTTGGTGACAGCTCTATCTCTTCTCTCGCACTCTACTAACCCTTTCCGAACGAAATCACCTAAAACGAACTCTCTCGCGGAGCGAATACTGATACTTTTGTTGTGACACAGATGAGGAGGGCCATGGCTGCGAGCCAGGCATGTTCCGTTGCGAGAATGGTCCCTGTATCTTGGAGCAGCTCCGGTGCAACGGTCGCGTGGATTGTCCATTCGACCAGTCCGACGAACTCGATTGCAATCGCGTTCCCAGACCTTCTCGGCCCAGTAAGTCTCAGTTCGAGATACGCCGTGTTTTGGAAGCGATAACATGTGCTTCTAACTCTTTGATTAATCGTGTGTGTATTTTCCTAACAGTGTTGCCGTCTAATGACCCTGGGGCCAGGAAAACCTCTGTACATTTTGTAAACCTCCTACTTCATTAACCTCTAGACGTAGTTTGAACCTGACTTTGGGGAAACGCGATACTGTGACATGTACTTTCTTGGGCTAAATGAATTTTTCTTGCTCAAAATAATTTCCAAGAAAAATTTCAGAATTTCCTACAATTTTTTCAACTTTTTTGACAAGCCAGTCACGGCTTTTGGGGGCTCAGGAAGTTGGTTTTTGAAGACCAAAAAAGGTTAAAAACATAGTTTTTTTTATTACAAATTTTTCGAGCTCTCATACGCGTCCATTTGATATTGCTTCTAGGAAGAGCCAGAAACTGGAAAAATTTTAGACCATAATCCTTAAAAATTTCCTCAAAACTGAATTTTTCTTAAACATAAGTTTTCCTTTAAAAGCCCAAATTTTTATTTAAAAAAAACTTTCTGATTTCTCCCTAAGAAAATTATTTTTCTTCCAGTCACAAATCGCAGTCCCCGATTAAAACCTAATAAACCGTTTTAATTTCCGTTCTTCCATAAAAATCCCGAACAGCCGCTAATTCACTCGTTTCCCGCAGCTTCGTCGCCTTCAGTCGAGCAGAGCCCGAGACTCAACCTCAAAACCTACCCCAACGAGCAAATCATCAAGGAGAGTAAGTATCCGTAATTACATTAGACTGCCCCTACCTGATTTTGCAATGCTTCATCTAGAGCTTCCCGTACAAGGCAATTTTTTATAGCTTACTAAATGCCCTGGTGGCGGCAGTAGCCAGTAATAGATTTGTTTAACAACTTTTCCTAGCTGAACTTTTCAGTTTTGTGTTTTCCTGCTCTCTCTCTATCCTCTCTTCCTTTGCCTCTCTATTACTCTGATTAACCAACTTACTTTTTTATTTGTAATTTTATCCTTCACTAAAAGGAACCATAAAGGAGGGTAAGTGAAGTGACCAATCAAACTGCGGTCATTCCTTAGTTGCATGCAATAAACTCTAATCTGAATACGAAACTCTATTGTTAACCGCATGCGACATATTTTTCAAATTAGCCATGAATTTTAATCAGCAGCAGAGTCGAATTTCCACTCCACTCCCTATCGGAGTATCTATTGTAAAGTGGACGAGCATGAGAAGGGATATGAAAGGTCGTTCCCGCTTGGTTTCTAACAGCTCCCGCCGTTCTAGGTCGCGAAGTGGTCTTCCAGTGCCGTGACGAAGGTCCCATTCGAGCGCGCGTGAGATGGGTGAGAGGACGCGGACAGCCCCTGCCGCCCGGCTCCCGAGACGTCAACGGCCGTCTCGAGATCCCGAACATCCTGGTCGAGCATTCCGGTGACTACATCTGCGAGGCCGTCGGGTACAGCAGAACCATCCCCGGAAGCTCCGTCACGGTCCAACTCACTGTCGAACGATGTAAGTATAGGGACGTCCCCGAATCTCGTCACCTTCATCTCGACTTTGCCATTTCACGCAGCCTGGATTCACCCAAAATACAGAACTTACTCCAAAAAGCTCAAGTACGGGACCGTCCCGCACATAGACTTTGAGTTTTTCGGTCCAGGTAAATCCCCCGGTCCCCCAAACGCTCGAAACCCTCATGAGTGTCTTTTCTCTTTCACGCTCCCCTCCGGAAAACTGTGGGTAACTCTCGTATTTTCCAAGCTCCCTCTAATCCTCCTTTGCGCTCTTGCAGACAACCCCATCGTCGATCGGCCCCCTTCAGCTTGTGGATACAACCAGGCCACCTGCATGAACGGAGAGTGCATCGACCGAAGCAAGATCTGCGATGGCCACCACGACTGCAGCGACGGTTCGGACGAGAACAGCTGCAGCAACAACCGAGGCGTGTGCGAGCCAAACGAGTTCAAGTGCGACAACAAGAAGTGCGTCCTCAAGACTTGGCGCTGCGATGGCGAAAGTGACTGCGGAGATGGGTCTGATGAGGCCAACTGCGCCCCCGCCCTGCCCGGATCTGCGTGTCGCTATGACGAGTTCCAGTGCCGCAGCGGCCAGTGCATCCCCAAGGCCTTCCAGTGCGACACCACTCCCGACTGCCAGGACAGCTCCGACGAAATTGGATGCAGTGAGTAGTTTTTGTCTGTCTGTCTTAAGGTCCGTTTGAGTCTCCAAAGACTTAGAATATTTTTATTTTCCAAAAAAACTCATCATTGACGTAACTAGGGGGAAAAAATTTTCTTAACGCCATCATGAATAAATGGTCATGAAAAGGGCTTGGAATTCGGTCCCCAAAAATTCTTTTTTAGTGAAGGAAAAAAATCCCTACCGCCATAATCACTTAAGAGTCTATCCAAAATGTTGAGATCTAGCTTGAAATGCCCCCTTCCTCTTTTCAGCCGCCCCTGTAATAATCACGCCTCCTCCTCCGAGTCTAAACCTCGACGCTGGAACCATCCTGAACATCACCTGCCGAGCCACGGGAGTGCCCACGCCCCTCGTCGTCTGGCGTCTCAACTGGAATCACGTACCTGAGAAGTGTACAGCCACCAGTGACGACGGTTTTGGAGTCCTCACGTGTCCCGACATCCAACCCAACGACTCTGGCGCGTACTCTTGCGAGGTCATCAACACCAAGGGCACCACGTTCGCCACTCCAGATGCCATTGTCATTGTGGCTGCTCCCGAGGGAGTCTGCAGAGCCGGGTACTTCAACAACAACGCTGGTCGAGCTGAGGACTGCATTTCCTGCTTCTGCTTCGGCAAGTCGACGCAGTGCAGCAGCGCCAATCTCTTCCAGTATGAGGTGAGAAGGGTTTTCTAAGCGGTTTCTGACCAGTTTCAGAGACTTTTTTGGCTAAAATTCGTTCAAAGTCTATTCTAGAAAACTTCAGACTTTTTAATTCCATTGCTTCCAGATCACACCTCTGTCCACGTCCCTCACTGTCGTCGGAGTCGAAGGCCCATGGAGTGGAGCTCGAAAACTGACGATTCGAGAGTACGACAACCACGAGCTCGAGGCCAGTCGCCACGGGGTTCAGCTCCGTCTCTCGGACGTGCCAGCCCCCAACAACCAGTTCGCTTACTACAACCTCAGCTCGGAGTACGTTGGCAACCAGCTCAAGTCCTACGGCGGCCACCTCAGATACGAGGTCGTCTTCAGCGGAGTCGGAGCCCCCAACGACGCCCCAGACGTCATCATAACCGGAAACGGACGCGAGATCGTCTATCGTCATCCCACCCGTCTCATCCCGGACGTCAACAACCCCATCACGGTGCACATCTTCTACGCCAACTGGTACAAGCTTGACGGAACTTACGCCTCCCGAGAGGAGATCATGGCTGTGCTGGCCAACATCGAGAACATCCTGATCAAGGTTCAGTATCTCGATGGTCCCGAGCGCAACGTCGAGCTCCTCCACATCAAATTGGACTCTGCTGCGTCTACAAACCGTGGACTTGGACCTGCTCCGTACGTGGAGGAGTGTCGCTGTCCCGCCGGCTACCGAGGCTTGTCCTGTGAGGAGTGTGACTTTGGCTACGAGAGACAGGGTGGAAGCGAACCGTGGACCTCGAGGTGTGTGAGACCCAACGAGCCATGCAGACCCGGATCTTACGGAGACCCAGCTAGGGGAATCCCATGCAGGGTGAGTAGAATCAATGTAGTAGAATGTCTAGGTAAATGATACCCCTGATTATCGCAGTCAAATATTGCCCTTCAGAACTTAACACAAATTACTGCCACTTTCATTACGTCTCTGGGTCCAGTCTTCTAGATTTGAAGTGGAATTCGATTTTAGACCAAATTTTCTGTTTCTTCTTCCAGCCTTGTCCATGCCCCGGAACCTCCGGCAACTCGTACGCAGTCTCCTGCCAGCTCGGCCGCAACGGTGACGTCATCTGCAACTGCGAGCGAGGCTACCAGGGAGCTCGGTGCGAGGAGTGCGCCGCCGGATACGTCGGAAACCCTATCGCTTCGCAGCCATGCCGCATCGCCCCCGTCTCCCAGTGCAACCCCTACGGAACCGAGTCCACCTACCCCGACGGCAGGTGCCACTGCCGACCCGGAGTCGGAGGCCGCTACTGCGACAAGTGCGAGGAAGGACTCTTCTATCTGCACCACAGCGGCTGTCTCGAGTGCTTCTGCAACGGAGTCTCGAGGACCTGCACCAGCAGCAACCTGTACCGGGACACCATCGAGAGCACGTTCACCGGCTCCAGATCCCGGTTCGGACTGGTCTCGGGCTACGACTACCCCCGCGTGGTCGAGAACGAGTTGCGAGTCGAGGGCCGCGAGATCATCTTCAGGGACTTTGGAAGTGCCGAAGAGACCTACTACTGGAGTCTGCCTCCCGAGTTCCTGGGCAACAAGATAACTTCGTACGGCGGAAATCTCACCTACACCCTCCGCTACGTGCCTTACTCCGGAGGTAGCGCCTCCCGAAGCAGCGCTCCAGACGTCGTCATCCGAAGCAGCAACCGCGAGACCCTCCACCACTACAGACGCGACGGAGGCGTGCCTCCCAGCAGCCCCAGCAGCTACATCGTGCCCATCATCGAGACGGAGTGGCAGCGCTACAACGACGGAACCCTCGCCGACAGACCCCAGCTCCTCACCGTGCTCTCGGACATTGAGGCAGTCTACATCAAGGCCACCTACACGACGGTCCCCCAGGAGGCGGCTCTCGAGCACGTCGCTCTGGACGTGGCTTCCGAGCGCAACTACGGCAGCGGAGTCGTGGCCTACGAGGTCGAGAGGTGCAACTGCGTGGAAGGCACCCAGGGTCTGAGCTGCGAGGAATGCTCCCCCGGCTACTTCAAGAGCCTCAACTACCCCGGAACCTGCGAGCCCTGCAACTGCCATGGCCACTCCGATCTCTGTGACCAGCGCAGCGGCGAGTGTCAGAGCTGCCAGGACTACACCACCGGCCCCCACTGCGACCGCTGTCTGCCAGGGTACTTCGGAAACGCCACCGGTCCCTACGGGTGTCGACGAGACTCGGAACCGCCCGAGAACCTCTGTGGCCAGTGCAATCCCGACGGCTCCGACGGCCGTTGCTACCCCGGCCAGCGAGAGTGTATGTGCAAGAAGAACGTCGAGGGCGTCTACTGCTCCCAGTGCCGACCTGGCTTCTTCGGCCTGAGTGGCCGCAATCCCGACGGCTGCCTCGACTGCTTCTGCTCCGGGACCCGCGCCACCTGCACGGACCTAGGCTACTACCGGGAGGAGCTCCCTCTGCCAATCCTCGACGACCACCACGGCTTCAACATCACGGACCGCGAGGGCAATCCCCGAGGTGACCCCCGCCAATACAACGTCAACTTCTTCGCCGCCCAGCTGGACTACGAGTTCGATGGCGAGTCCACCTACTACTGGAGTCTGCCTCCCAGGGTGCTGGGCAACCAGATTCTCTCGTACGGAGGCAACCTCACCGTGACTCAGACCACTGAGGGTCAGGGAAATTTCGTGCGTGACCAGGACGTGATCCTGCAGGGCAACGGTCTCACTTTGATCTACCAGCGACGGGATCACCATGACGGGGTGAGTTTTAGCCACAGCTAAAAATCAAAGGGCTCGGAAATTACATTTGGGAAGATTGGGTTCAAAGAGGGGAAAACATGAAAAATTATTTTTTAAAAACATGTATGAAGGACTAAAATTTTTGGTTTGGAAGGATATCATTTTTGGTTTTAGCCATCCCTGACGACCACTTCTCGTAATTTCGAGGACTAGGAGGACACAACCTGTCTTCTATGGGCCTCCAAGGGCATTTAAGAGAGGGACATAAAAGTTACAAGGTCATCTGAAGGTCAAAGTGTAAAACTTAATATTTTTGGCTTCCAGACCTACCAAGTGCCACTCGTGGAGTCGGAATGGAACAACCTGAGCCGCGTTGGTCTGCGCCCCGTCAGTCGAACAGACCTCCTGCAGGTGCTCTCGAACATCGAGCGTATCTTGATCCGGGCCACTCTCAAGGAAATCACCTACAAGTCTTCCATCAGCGACGTGTACCTCGACACCGCCGTTCCCCAGAACACAGGCAAGGAAGTGGCTGAGGGCTTGGAGCAGTGTCGCTGCCCCGCCGGCTACAGCGGAACCAGCTGCGAGTCGTGTGACAAGCTCTACTACCGCGACCCCTACGACCTGCAAGGAAGCTTCCTGGGAACCTGCAAGCTGTGTCCGTGTGAGCGGGCAGAGTCATGCGAGCTGGGACCCAACAGACGAATCGTGTGCCACTGCGAGCCCGGATACTACGGCGAGCGGTGCGAGAACACAGGCAAGTTCCTTTTGAATGTTCAGAGTCTGCCTGTTTTAACTTTTGATTTTTGATTTAAAACAAAAAAAAAGTTCAATCAATGAACCCAGAGTCTGTTGAGGTGTGTGGTGCTTGTAATCTGCATGTCCAACCACACCCCCGCATAGAATCACACACGCATCTTCACTCATCCCACCCTAATAGCCCTCGCCTGCGTGATTCCTCCGTTAATTATTGTAACCTTTTGTTTTATTGTTCTATGGATGTCGAAAAGGCCCCGACCACGCGTCCGTGTTGGGCTCAGGAAAAGAAAAGGCTTATCCTTGCGCACCATATACCGTCATTTTTGACAATGAAATGGAAAATGATGATGAGTACATCATTTTAAATAGAGCCCGTAAGCCAGTCGGCAGCCTGAAGCGGCTGGAAGTAAAAGGAAAAGGTGGCGAAAATTTTATAATTTATTTGAGTACTTTGTTGGGGTAGATTTGAGTTATCTTGAGGATGTAATTCTTCTCTTCCGAAAGTTTGGCACAGTATTTAGTTGGGAGTCTTTCTCTAGGTATAGTACGTTAGAAATTTGGCTACTCTTTTGTGTAAATATTTATTTCTAGGGCGACCAAAAAATTTTACTGAAAATGACCTTTTTGACGTTAGACAGAGATGTAGTCAGGATGAAAAATAGACTGGGTCCAACCTCCAAAACAGATGCCTTAAATTTGGCTTTGTTTAATTTTTCAACCTTTAAAAATTTTCACTGAGGCCTGCCCCATCCTAGCTACGTCTCTGGTTACCATTTTAATGAAAAGAAAAAAAGTTGAAATTTCCTCAGCTGACTTGATGGTTTAGACAAACCCTGATAGCTCTGTCACTGGGAGTCGCAACCTCAGACCATTCCTCATTGATTTTTGGTCACCCTACCACCACCAGTCTTTCGTTTTAGCGAGCTAGCTAGGGCACGTCGATGCAACTGGAACCCGAACGAGAAAAGTGTGTTTCCAGCAGCCTCTCACTGGAGCTGCCTCAGGTGTAAATAACCCTTCCAAGTGGCACAATCCTGTAAATTGTTGCACATTTCGCACTAACAAGCCGTTTATGTACATAAAAACCACTCTCTCCCCTCCTTTCGTGTGTTGTCTAACGCAATTACGATCACAAAATTAACAGTTCAATCATTGTCAACAACTGCTCTTGCAATTATTTCAACAGAGCGACCTGTTCCGCCACCACCCCCTCCCGGAGAACCAACTATTAGAGTCACCGTACACGAACCTAACATCCAAATTGTCGAAAAAGGCGAAACCGTGAAACTAACATGTAGCGGCTATTACATCGTAGATAGAGTAAGAATCACACATTAATTGCCACCTGCACGTCCTCCGGCTCCCGACTCTCGGCTCTTGCGGAGGCGCGAGGATGTGCGATGATTTTTTCCCGACAAAAGAGTTAAATCTAACAAGCATGTTTTCCTCTTTACACACTTCCCCACACTCCACACACATACACATCACACCATGCTCACATTTGCACGATGCTATAGAGGGAAATCCCGATTAGATGGTACAAAGACGGTGGACGATTGTCGTCGCGAGCTCAGATCAAACAATACACTCTGTACATCACGAATGTCCAGATTGATGACAGCGGCGTGTATGTTTGTGAGGCTAGGTCTGGCTCGGAGATCGTCAGCCAGCGAATCGCTATCACGATCGGTAGTAAGTAGACACTTGATTACTAATCCACTCCGTTGGCGTAACTGGGTGCGGTTTCGAGGGTGTCTGGCATTTAAATCTGGAGTCATTTTTGGGGAAGAATTAAAGCTTTTTTTAGTCATTTTAGGGCTTTTTTTCCCCTTCAGTAGAAAATAAAATGTTTCTGAAGACGTTACTTTGATCCATTTAACCCATTGGCTAACAAGTGGTCACTGGGGACCTATCAAGTTTTTTAAAAAATTTCCAGGCAAACTAAGAGTTAAGGACAAGTTTTGAATGCAATCTTGGTAGCCAATGGGTAAAAATCGTTTTGTATTTCAATTTTTTTCGACCTCAAAATTCAGTAATAAATATTTCGTAAAATTTTCTTTTTTCAAAATTTTCCAAAACGGTTTCAGCAAAATTTTTCTTTACGAAAAAAAGCCTTCCCAAAAAATTTTCGGGTATTGAAAAAGTTCAAAATTGGTTCCAATGAAGACATGCAAAAAATTCGTACTAGAAGCTTCTCCCAGTTACGCCACTGCATTGCTACCATTAGAGAGTGTAGCTAAAAGTAGACACGCAACTTGAGTAAATTAATAAACCATATCTGCATTTCAAGCATTCTCTGAAGAGTTTAAGAAACGCATGGGTAAATAAGGTTCCAAGCTCCGAAATGACCTTCCTCAAAAAGCTTCCTAGTAACGCCCCCTATCTTCCCTAGGTGGAACCTTCATCGCGCCCCAAGTCACCCTCAGCAGAACGACCGTCGACGTGGCTGAGCACCAGCCCATCGACGTCTCCTGCACCGCCTCTGGATACCCCACGCCCTCCCTCAGCTGGGAGCGCCTCGACGGCTCCTTCTCGCCCTCCGTCTACAACCGAGGAGGAGACCTGCGAATCTCCTCGGCTCAGCTCTCCGACAGCGGCCAGTACCGCTGCGTTGCCGTCAACTCGATCGGAGAACATGACCAGATCCTTTCCATCATCGTGCGAGACCAGCCTTCACCGTCTCAAGTTTACGTCGTTCCGGACCGAGTTGATGTCGGAGAAGGCGATGACGTGACGCTCAAGTGCGAGACCGGAGGCTTTGGCAATGCCGTCTGGATCAAGCAGGGACAGAGAGAGCTGCCCTCAAACGCCTACGCCAGAGGAGAGGTGCTCACCATTCGTCGCGCTGGACTCGAGGACGGAGGCAGGTACCTGTGTTCCGTCAGCTTCCCCGGTGGCCTGGTTCAGAATGGCTTCGGGGACGTCCGAGTCGTTCCTGAGAGAGAAGGTGGAAGCAGATAGTAAGTTGATTCGTTTTCTTACTCAAACCTTTGTCCCAAATGAAGGGTTAACTAAAATTTCCTGCCATACACACTTTTTGGGCCCTTAGCTCTGTCCCTGTGAGAGATAAGGGTCATATGTTGTTTCATGATTTGCTAGATTTTGCACAAACTATAAGATAAGAAAATTTCATTTCAATAGGATAAAGTATAAGAAAGTTTCATGCAACAAAAAACCCTTTGAAAAAATGGCGAATTTTCTGAAAAATCTCGGACGGACAAATTCAACATGAAAATGCCCTACAAACTAACACAATAACTCCTTCCAGCACTGCTCCCAGAATCACGAAGTTCGAAAACAAGTACGTCGTGGTCCAGGGCCAGGACTTCTCGTTGGCCTGCGAGGCCAGCGGAGACCCCCAGCCCACAATCAAGTGGACCATGAGCGGCGTCGACGTTGGAGTCAATGTACCCATCACCGGAAACGTCCTGAGGATTTTCAACGCGCGTCCCGAAAACAGCGGAGTCTACATTTGTCAGGCCGACAACCCCGGAGGCTCCGACCAGGCCCACACTATCGTCGAGGTCGAGCGTAAGTTTGCCTCCTTCTCTTCTTTTACCTCGTCTGACTTTAAATTTTCACTTTCAAGCTCTCGATAAGGAAAAAAGTAACCAAAATTCGCGACCCTTGAAAGACTCCCATTTTCTAACCTCATGTTTCTTTGACAGGTCGTGAGAGCCCAGTAATCGAGCTGCATCCCAAGGAGCCCCAGAGCCTGCGAGTCGGAGAGTCCACGAGATTCGCCTGCCGCGTCCTGGGTGGAATCCCCTACCCCACTGTGGTCTGGACCCGCACAGACGGTCGTCCTCTCTCAGTTCACTCGGAACAGGACTACCCTGGAGTCATCACGTGAGTTGTTGATCTAGCCCCCCTCCGACACCCTTTTGAAAAATCTCTTTCAGTCTCCACAACGTTGAGCTCGCTGACTCTGGCTCTTACGTGTGCACTGCCACCAACGAGGCCGGAACTACGTCTCTCACAGCCAGCTTGGACGTTCAGCAGCCCCCAGTAGCCCAATTTGCGCCCGATGAAAACTTTATCTCGGTCGTGGAAGGCAAGCGGCTGGAGGTCTTCTGCAATGCCACCGGATACCCCACCCCATCGGTCGAAATTAAGACTCCTTCGGGACAGTCCAGCTTGAGCTTCGGTGAAGCGTGAGTAGAAACTTGATTTGAACTCGACTAAAAAATGTGTGTCTTGTTTTGAATCATCATTCAAAAAATTCTTGTTTATTCCCTCAGACCATACGCAGGCTCTCGAGGCTATGGACCCAGACAGTCTGAAAAGGCTCGCATCGTCATCGGTAGAGCCGGCAGAGAGCACGACGGAGTGTACGAGTGCGTTGCCAGCAACTCTGCTGGAAAGGACATCAAGTACACGCGAGTCCAGGTCATCCAAGCAGGACGAGGAGACCAACGTAAGTCCGGTAACACCTTAAAGGTCCCATCTAAATCAGTTTCGATTTCCAGCCGAGGACCTCGATGAGTACGAGCGACCAGAGCGACCACCCCAACCCCCTCCGTCTCGCCCCTACCCACCGTCTCCCAGCCAGCCCGTCAACCGATATCCCGCCCACCTCGGCGCCCGCTCAATCCTCAGCTGCAACTTTGAGAACAACGTGCTCCGGACTGAGTGGAGACGCGCCGACAACGAGCCCCTCCCATCAACTGCCCGGCAGTACGGAGGCGATCTCGTGATCGAGGATACTGGCTACGACGCCGCTGGCATCTACGAGTGCGTTGTCGTGGACCAGGGAGAGCGCCACGTCGCCCAGAGTGTCGAGCTCATCGTCCTCGCTCTGCCCCGCATCACCTTCAGCCCCGAAATGCCCCTCCACGTGCGTCCCAGTGACAACGTCGTCATCTTCTGCAACGCCACCGGAGACCAGCCGATCCACGTGAGATGGCATGCCGAGGACTATGGCTATCTGCCCCCAGGAGTCCACGTGAGCGGCCAGTACTTGAACTTCCCTCACATCAGCCTCAATAACGCCGGAAAGTACGTCTGCACGGCCTCCAACCAGTACGGAAACGCCACCAAAGTGGCCGAGGTCATCGTCAGAAGTAAGGATCTCGTAGTAGAGATTTTTAGGACTAGAGGGGGTACAGAATTTGAAAATTTTTCTTTGAAACTAAAGGACTTTTCTTTGTACCCTCTCTAGGTAGATTTTTCCATCCTCTCTAGTATTTGATCTCTATGATTTTAACTGTGTTTTTCTTTCTGATTTTTATATGCACACTAAGAAGTTCTCTCTCTAGTCTGAAGCAGTTCTGTTTCTTTTTAAAAACTTTCATAAAATCCAACCCTAATCCAGAAATTGAAGAGACCAGAAAAACAGCAAAAACTATCATTTTCATACCGTCTCTAGTCCACTGATCTCTATGGTACAACCTTCCACTTTTCAGACGAAACGAGTCCCAGAGCTCCAGTAGAGGGCCGCGTCCAGGAAGTAAACGAAGGTGACACAGTTCTACTAGACTGCCTCACACCCCAGGACCGCCGAATCTACCCCGGAACTCGGGTAAGTCACACTAGTGCCTTCGTCCAGAGTGACCTTAACACCCCCTTGCGTCGCACAGGTCGAGTGGCACAGGCTGTACCAGGGAATGCCCCGCACTGCCCAATTCAACGACAACAAGCTGACCCTCGATCGGGTTTCAAGCGAAGACGCCGGGCGCTACGAGTGCCGACTCATCTCGCCGCAGGGCGAAACGAGTAGCATTTACGTAGACCTCAGAGTTTTGAGTAAGTACAGGCGCCCTCGTCAGTCAGAAACATCGTGGTGGCGGAAACACTAAACCCATTATTTTTGCAATACCAATTACCGAGAGGAACACTAAATAATCCTAGTTTTGTAAGAGTCACTCCAATACTTGCCACACACAACCACAGGATACTCACGATTTGGCGAGGCTTTTGATATTTTTGCCCTCACACCGCAGAGCAATCTTGTAAATAAATCCAGAGACTACTTTTGGCACTAACACACACTTTTCCAAATTCCATGAGTATATTTATGTTGAGAAAGGGAGTTTTAGATTTATATTTTGATTTTGAAATTTTGTAGAATGTAAGAGCGACAAAAAATGCATGCTTTTTGGCCGAATAAAGCTTCACACAGTACATCGACACCTTGAACACACTTTTTTATTTTGATTTTGATTTTTATTCACCTTATCATTTTGTACTTTTGGATAGCATTTGAAAGCTTTTTGGCACGCCTCTAGACCCCTCCTAGCTCACGCCCTCTCGACTCAATGACTCCCCTTTCCGTTTTTCCCCAAGCGTGTACATAAAGCTTCTATTTCTTAGTTAAGTAGGTGCATTTTTTTCACACGTTTAATTTCATTTACGAATCGCTAAATATAACAATACACCAAAATCAGGATGGGAGGAAGTGAATTTGGTGTGCGAAGAGCATTGGGGTTACTTCTGTATTCCTCGAAGGGCTTTATGCGAAACCCGCTGTCTTGGCCCCCACGATTGCGTTGCCGTGACAATTGACGAGCTGTGTAATAATCAGTCGGAGAAGAGAATTAAAAAGGAAACTGGCGGAATTATTCAGCGCTCACCGATTAAACGACCGCCCACTGACTTAAGAGCAAGGGGTTCGTTATAGTTTTATATTTATTTTTATTGATTTTATATCCATTAAATTATGTACTCTGTTATATTACATGACCACTTGTGTTACCGATTGTATATTTGGTTATTAGTTGGAGCCCGGAACATTTGACCAGAAATTAGAATTCCGTAAAGTAAATAAATTCAAAATTTGCATCCGATCTTGTTTGGGAGAGGGATCGAGAATGCGTATTAACCTTGTTATATAAATAAATGTGTTATTTTATTAAAAACTACACGGTAGTTAATTTGTCAGAGATGTTTGGAAGACACTTTCCACAGAACACGAACACTATTTGGTAAATCAGAAAAAACAGAAAAACTACAGGTATGGGAACCAATAAGTTGTTGATGTTACTCTAAGATACCACTGCAAACTTAACCCGCAACTCCGAAATTGACCATAACACTGACAAAACTTCACAAGGACGAAGTTGGCATGGCTAATTGCATGATTCCCGCAAGCGCAAGGCTTCTAAATGCAATCGCATGGGACTTTTTCTTCCAGGACGCTTATTTGAACCTAACACTCGCTGCCCTAGTCTAAGGTCATTTTAAGTTTTAACACTCGGGAATGTTCGGGAAACTCTCGAAGACGGGTTTTGACAAATGCCAGACCCGTCCTCGGAACTTAACAGGCTCCTAGTACTTTTCTTAGCCGAAAAACTATGTTGAGAGGGGTCCTAACTGGCTTCTGTCGCTCTAGATCGGCCCCACTCAGACCTACCGACGCTCCTGCTGGACCCACCAAGGTCCTACGTGCGAGAAGGTGAGCGAGTCGTGGTCCAGTGTACGTCCTCTGAAGGAAACAGCGTTCCAGTGCAATGGGAGAGGGACGGCGGATCGCTGCCCTACAACGTAAGTTACCTTTACAGATTTATATGGGCTAGAGGGGGGACAAAAATGAAGCCTCTAATCTTGGAGGTCCCATAAAGGCCTTAGGTTTTGCATAAATTCGTACTTTTATTTCCTCTAATTTAAATAGGTTTTTACTAGAGGGGGGACAAAAATGGACTTTTTTCCGTGAAGATCTCATTTTCTTGGGTTAAATATTGCAAGCTAGAATAATCCAAATTTTTTGTGGCTTCCTTTGTAGTTGATCAAAGCTCTAGTCACAGGTCTCAGTGGTCAAGATTTTTTAATTTCAGTCCAAATCAATGAAAGCTTAAAATCTTCCCCTCTAGTTAAATAACCCTATGGTCTAAAACCTCCCCTTTTCCCACAGTTCCAGCAAGCTGGCAACCAGCTGATCATCTCTGACGCCCGCCCCGACGACTCAGGCAGATACACGTGCGCCTGCTACACCCCCGACGGCACCCAGTACATCTCCGAGTACGAGCTCGTGGTCCGGCCCGAGAACGAGCGCCCCATCACCAAGTTCCCAAAGGTCGAGCACGCCGAGGTCGGGTCCACTGTCCTACTGCGCTGCAACTCTGACTACTACCCCGCCAGCTTCCTGTGGTCACGCCAGCACGGCTCCTTCCAGACGGACCAGAACATCACGGGAGACACGCTCCGTCTGTCTGACGTACAAGCGTCGGACTCTGGAACGTACATCTGCACGGCCCGCCACAACGGCCAGAGAGTCGACATCCCCACGATTCTGGTCGTGACGGGCGCCATTCCGTTCTTCCCGCAGTCCCCGAAGAGCTTCATGGCCTTCAACAAGATCGAAAAGGCCTACTCTCGCTTCAACTTCGAGGTCACCTTCAAGCCCGAGCAGCCCGACGGCCTCATTCTCTACAACGGAGGTCGCAAGGCCGACAGCGACTTCATAGCCCTGTCCCTCAGAGACGGCTACGTCCAGTTCCGGTACCGGTTCGGCACCCAGCTCGGCAGTCTAGAGTCTGTCTCGCCCGTCCCGACCAACAAGTGGAGCACCGTGAAGGTCAACCGCTTCCGCCAGAACGGCTTCATGATCGTCGACGACCAGACACCCGTCTCGTTCGCCAGCAACCGCTTCTACGGACTCAACCTCGAGGACAACCTGTATCTCGGAGGCGTGGCCAACTTTGACCTCGTCTCCAGCGACGCCGTGAGCACGCGACGTGGCTTCGTGGGCTGCATCAGCAGACTCCTCGTGAACGAGCGCGAGATCCAGCTGAACCAGGAGGCCGTGAAGGTCGAGGGTACCACGTCCTGTGAGCCCTGCGCTGATGACCCCTGCCAGAACAACGGTGTCTGTCTCGAGACCCAGACCAGGAGCGGCTACTCGTGCGTCTGCCAGGACGGATTCACGGGCCGCAACTGCCAGGTCGAGGGTTCCCAGTGCACCCTTGATGTCTGTAACACGGGCAGGTGAGTGGAGTTTGATCAAACAGAGGCGTAACCAAGGGGTAAACGGTCCTCTTAAATTATCAAAATATTCAAATTATTAGTCAACAATATTTTAAAAATTAAAAAGAGTTTTTATCGCTTCTCCAAGGACTTCAAGGGTCCTGGTAGCTTATGATGAAAGCTTCCTAAAATTGTGTTTTGCAATTTTCCAAAACGTTTGACCCGTTGGGTCAAAGATTTATGGGTGTAGACACCCATTAATTTCACTAATCCATTTAAGGTGCGTCAACACTGACGAAGGAATCTCCTGCTTCTGCCCCCTGAACCGCACCGGCGACAGATGCCAGTACCGCGAGCACTTTGAGAGCGACGCCCTCTCCTTCAAGGACGGCAGCTACGCGACCTACGACAAGCTCACGACCAAGAAGGCGCTCAAGTTCAAGATCAGACCGGCAGACCTCGAGGACGCCATCGTCCTGTACACCGCCGAGTCCGAGAAGGCCTACGGCGACTACTTCGCAGTGATCATCAAGAACGGCCAGCCAGAGCTCCGCTACACGATAGGGGGCAAGATCACACCCACGATCATCCGGTCCCAGAGGTCGCTGAAGGCCAACGAGTGGGTCGACATCTCGGTAGGTCGCTCCAAGAACGGCGTGGCTTACCTGCAGGTCGGCAACGAGCCGGAGGTGACGGAGCCGAGACTCACCACGAAGCCCCAGAGCATCTATCTGCAGACGCCGCTGTACGTGGGAGGCTACGACAAGAGAATTCTGCTGAACCAGGGACTGGAAGTGTCGCGAGGCTTCCACGGGTGCGTGAGTGGCCTCGAGATCGGAGGCAGGCCCGTGAGCATGATCGCAGAGATCCGGGACGCCGCCAACGTGGAGAGCTGCGGGGCCGCCAGCGAGAACGAGATCGACAGCGAGCTGGAGAAGGACAACGCGTGTCATCCCGGGTACATTGGGAAGAACTGCGAGACCCTGTACGACGCCTGTCTCGCCTCCGAGCCCTGCGAGAACGGAGGCACCTGCGTGAACCTTAAAAACGGCGAGTACCAGTGCCACTGCGTCCTCCCCTACAGCGGAGCCAACTGCGAGCAGATCGTCTCGCTCGACAGCGACATTCACTTCAAGGACTCGAGCTACATCGAGGTGAAGAGGTCGACGCTCAACGTCAGGAAGCCCGAGGTCGAGGAGGTGGGCGTGGCCGTCATGTTCTCCACCAAGAAGTCCGAGGGGCTCCTGTTCTGGTTCGGACAGCCCAAGGGAACGGTGTTTGAGGGCCAGGACTTCCTCGCGATCGCCGTCTCGGAGGGACTCGTGGAGTTCGGCTTCCGACTGAACGGCGAGGAGTCGGTCCTCAGGAACGTCTTCACTCGCGTCGACGACGGCGGCAGACACATTGTCATCGCCAAGCAGAACGGCACCAAATTCAGCCTGGAGGTCGACGGATACGTGCAACACGGAGAGACGAGACCTTCCGGCAAGGAGACCATCAACCTTCCTGGCAACTTCTTCCTCGGTGAGATAACCTTTTTTTGAAAATTTCTCCTTTAGACAGCCATCTTGAATTTTGAAAAGATATTTTATAAAATGGGAAAAGGATTTCAAGTTTATTCACAACAAATATTGCTCTTGAACATGGGATCTATTTTAAGATCAGATCTTGGTGGTCGTATTCCCTGTAGGCTTCATTATGACATCTGCTGCAGGTAGCCATGGAAAGAAATTGCTTCAAAATTTCTGGGTAGCAAACATAGAACCTATTGTAGCATCGGCAGCAGAAGTATTTAATACAATGGAACCTCATGTTTGAGACGGAAGTTTTTGAGTGATTATCGGCAAACTGCAAAAGAATTTTTTATTTATTAATTTCATGGCCAACTGGGTCATTTAAACGACTTTCGAAATTTTAAAAATATGCGAGAAGAGTTTTGAAGACTTGGGTAATTTTTTCAGGTGGAGCACCAGACATCAACAGCTTCACTGGAAGTAGGTACGCCCACAACTTCAACGGCTGCATCCACGTAACGGAGAGCCTCGACACAGGAATCATCAACCTCTCGACGGGAGCCGTCGAGGGCGTCAACATCGACCAGTGTCCCAAGTAAGTCTCGCTCCTGTCACCCCCTTTTCACTAACAAAAGTCTCTCCCTGCTGCCCGCAAGTTGGAACCCGTCGTCCCTCACCTACAACGACCTCGATCTCGAGTTCAACTCGCTCGACTTCAATGAGTTCGACGCGGTGGGGGAACCTCCCCCCGTCAATATCTTGCACCCCAAACCCGACTCTTCCGGGGGCAACCCGTCTAGTCAATTCCACTACTGCTCAAAGATCTTCATCTCGATCTCCTTAGCTAATTGTTTAGATGAATTTGTATCGTTGATTAGTTTTAGTCGCGTTCTGTTGACCTTGAATAGGAAAATGTACTTTTCCCCGCACTATCGAGACCTGCTTACGTAAACCATGTCGATATGATTGTTGATTTGTTAGAACCTGGAGAGAACCTGTTAGAGCCAAATAGCCAATTATCCCTAGCCTTTTGAGAAAAGATGTCGATGAACCAACCCCAGAAAGTTTCGAACACGGACTGAACTGTAAAAAGCTTTGATTAGTGTTGTAAGTAGAGGGACTAGCGTAAGTATATCAGTAGGCAACGAAGTCATTACTAACATCAACGAATCAACTACTCTTTCTACAATATACTCGTACAGTATGTCAATAATCGTTAATTTTCCAGTGATGATTCGAGCACGGAGGACCCTTTGGTTGCGCGTGGACTATTCTAATGAGCCATAATATCTCTTCTTGTAAGCTTTAGTCTCTAAGAACTACATTCAACATACACATAATTATTTTTTTACTCAGCAACATGTAAAAATTCAATCTCCCTTATTTAAATGAGAAGATTTTAGTTAAACTGTCGAACAAAAATGTGCCAAAAATGTAATGTAAAATTTAAATGTCGCACTGCCGCGTGCCTAGTTTCGGTTAACACCCTCTATGTCTATATATTGCTGCCATTTTTTTTTTTGTGAATTTAGTTACGTGCGAATGTCGCTATTTATAATGAAAACGGATTTGTTTTGCGAATATATGAGTCAACTCAGAGTCACTAAGTTAGAGCCTGCAGCAACCATGTCATTGTGCCATCTCTTGTTTCTACATATATTAACGCGTTTCTTTAAGTTTGAAATCGCCATTTGCCAGACCTTTATATGATTAAACTTGTAAAATTTAAAGATCCATATCATGTACACGACAATAAAGAACTACTAATAAAAACTGTAACGCTGACACACGAAACAAACAGAAATTGCTTGTAAAAACCTTACTAAAATAAAGTTATCATGCAAACGTCTACTTTGGAAGCTTCTGAGAGTGGTGAGTTTCGTTATAATTTTTCTGAACCCCCCATGAATTTTAATAGAGTCTTGTAGAACCATTTCATTGTCATTAAGATACTTTTGGATCTTAGTTCCCCTTCCCTTGGTTCCCCTTCCTGCAGGGAGAAGCGTAAGTTCTTTTAGGTCAGTGTTTTTTCAGAGGTATAGGTATCGTTAGAACCAAGCTAAGTTGAGGTTCTGAACGAACTTATTTATTTTGTTCTAGAACTTAATGTTTTGAAATATTTTGAGGAAAATAGTTTCAGTGGTTTCAGATTGAGGTTTTGACCTTCTAAAATTCTGTAGAATAGCTTGATTTCAAATAGCTTTAGTTTCTAGGGAGAAAAGGCTTGTTATATGATATTTTGAACTCTTCTAATTTGAGGAAACTTTCAAAGTCAATTTTAGACTATTTTAATACCTTTATTAGTCTTCTTAAAATTAAATTAAATTCAGGCATTTTTCGGATTTTCATTCATTTTTAAGGCTCTTTTCCCTCCTCTTAAATCACGTCCGTCTTGTAGACGTTCCGGGGCCTGGGCTTAGGGGGTCCACCCAGCTGCTTGCCGAGCTCCACAAGCTTCACAGGCTGGTGCTTGGAGATCGCCTCGAACCGCACAATGGCCGTCTTCAGGAGCGTCTCGACCAGGTAGCTCTTATTCTTCGTGACAAAGTTCAGATCAACGTTGCCGGTCTGGCTGTTGGGCTTGACGTTGTACTGCGCCAGGAAAAGGTTCTTTAGGAGCAACTCCGTCTCATACCGGACTGAGTCGACGCGGGCCAGCAACGCACAGCTGTCAGTGACGTTGATAAAGTGCCGGCAGAAGTTGACGGTGGCCTGGGTGAGGTTGATCCAGGTGTCACCCGTCACGTGCTGACGGAGATCGATTCCAATCTGGTCAAAGTCCTTCAGGAGCGTCTTGAGGTTCGTCTTGGACTGCAGGTTGTAGGGCTGCCAGACGTCCTCGGTCCTCCCGATGGGCTCCAGCAGCCGGTACTCTGACTCCTCCAGCAGAGCCAGGATCGAGGTCCGAAGGAGCCCCTCCATTTGGTACGTGAGGTCCAGACCCAGCTTCGTCAGCTTGCTGCACGGCTCCCGGACCCCCTCCACGACTTTGGCCACCACGTCCAGCTGCGTGCCCTTCGTGAGGTAGTGCTTGATGAGCTGCGACGCAAAGTACTGGATCTCGACGTTGCACCAGACCACGAGGGAGCTCGTGCAGGCGGAGTGGCTCTTGAAGGCTCGCAGGAACTCGCAAGCCACCTGCGCCACGTCGCAGAAGAAGAGGTCGGAGACCGAGCCGTTGCTGCGCCGGGCCTGACGCTGAGCATTCCTGATGGCCGTCGTGCAGACCTTCAGCAGGATCCCGCAGGCCTCCCGGGCTCTGTCCATCTCGATGAGGAGCTTGAGAGGTCGTCGACAGGCCCTGAGCGCGAGGTTGAGGTTCTGGCTCTGGGCGTTCGAGAGCTCCTGCAGCAGCACGAAGGAGAGCTGGACCTTGAGTCCCCGGATCTTCTCCCTGAAGTCCGGAGACATCGCCGTTTGGGAAAAGTCCTCCACGCGCTGGATGAGGGCCAGGGACTCCTCGAAGTGGCGCTGTGCCATCTCGGCCTGGATCTCCTCGGGAGCGAAGGTGACCCAGTCGGGGGTCTGAGGCTCCTGCACCGAGTGCGTGGGACTCAAGGTTGCGTCGCTGGTGACGGACTTGGTATCTATGGAGGACTGCTGGCGCTGGATCTGCTTCGGGGGCTGCGGTGCCGGACCCTTCTTATGCCCTTTCGTCTGCGAGAACTTCTGAGAGACCTCGAACTTCTCGATCCACTCCTTCTTGGCGGCTGCACTCACGCACTGGAAGATCCTCGATCCGTCTGACGTCATGAGGTTGATGGCGTTTTTGACCCCATCCAGGTCCCGGATGTTGATGACAGCGATCGTCTTGATCCTGTACTCGGCCAGGAACTCGAGTTTCCTACAAAGGGCCTGTTCACATATTACGTAACGGTGAAAATCGAGATTTTCGACCCCCACCCCCCCCTCTGTCACGGTTTGTCACTTTTGCTCAAACCCCCTCCCCCCCCCTCTGTCACGTCACGCAGTATTTTTTTCTAATAATAATAAGCACAAGTTCATATATTATATTTATTTTATTATCAATTATATTTCTTCCCAAGGGGATACTAAATGGGTGCCAAGAGAAACTATTGGCATGGGAGTATTCATTTGTTTACGAGTATGTTTTATATTCGTTCGTATATCGAAAATCGGAACAGTTATACAAATTTCAAAACTATGTATGAGAAAAGTCTGTTTGTTCCCGAATTTGGTTTAAAAAGCATAATAACATATAACTTGGGTAAAAATGTACAATTTTTGTTCAAAAAACCCGTGACGTAACACAGAGCTAGAACCCCCCCCCCCTCCCCCTTATTTTTCGTCACGGTCATGTCACGATTTTGCCAACCCCCACCCCCCCCTAGGCACCGTTACGTAATATGTGAACAGGCCCAAACATTATTTCTGTTAATATGAATTTTGGGAGCTCGGGAGTGGTTTTTTGCATAAAACCCCTCTGGTTAAGTGAGGATCTCTCAAATAAGGAACGAACTAACTTTCCTTTCTTTTTGATTGAAAAAGACACTTTCTTACTTGTCGTGTTTCACCTTGGCGATGATCAGGACGTCGTTGAAGAGGAACAGATGCACTCTGCAAATCGGCCGGTAGTCTGACGAGTCCAGTTCGATGAGGCCCCCCTCAAAAATGAACACCTTGCCGTCCAAGCTGCCCTCGTATCCGCTAATTGAGTCCAAAATAGCCGCGATGGCCTTCTTGTTCTGCTGTTCCTCGTCCTCCTCCGGGTCCTGCTCCGGATCTATGACGTTCTTCTGGTCCATCACGAGTTCCTCTCGCAGCGTCGATAGGATATTTCGCTGCTCGATCAGGATGTGCGAGAGTTGGTACATCTCAGACTCCAGGTGCGAAATTTCCTTCGCCGTGTCGATGAACTGCATGTAATTCTCGTAGACGTGCTTCTTGAGGGCCGCCGACACCTGGTCCCCAAGGACCTGCACCTTTGTCCGACACTGCTGAAGCTCGGCTCCACCCACACATTCCTGGACTAGGCCCTTGACAACTGAAACGAAGAGAAGATTTTATGGGTGGATTGAAATTAGTCGCGAAACTCACATTTCTCCGCCTGGAACTCGGAGCCTTCAAAGCTCTCCAGCTTCAAATCGCCCATTTTACTCCTGGAATGCTTCTTGTTAGCTTAAAAAGACTCTGGATATGGAGTTGTTTTGAAAAGAAAATTGTGCGCAGTTTGGAGCACTTTCCTGACGTCTGAGAGGTGTTGTGCGCAAATCTACTGGGCGCCCAAAAGTATGCAATTTTGAAAATACCCCAGGAAGTATGCAAGAAACAGTGCCAGTTTAGTCTTTTCATTCTATGGTTGCATACTTTTAGGATCAGTTGGCCCCCCAGTGGCCTTTTCAGATCCCCAGGCGCTGACTACCGCTTGAAATAATTTCAAAACATACTTTTGTATTTTTATTGGCGTTTTCGAAACAAACTGAGCTCAAACTACCCAGATTATTCGTTTTCTTGGGAGCGGAGGCGACCGGCGGCGTTGATGACCTTCACGTTCAGCTGCTTGGCGCGCTCGACGATCTCCTTTCGCTTCTTGGAACTCACTCCGTGAGCGATCTCGGCAGCGTAGACGCGGTTCTGCATCATGAGGATCTCCAACTCGCGGGTATTGTGGACAGAGAACTTCTTGAAGCCACTTGGGAGCATATGACGGGTTCGCTTGTTGCTTCCATAACCGATGTTGGGCATCAAGTACTGTCCCTTGAAGCGGCGACGCACTCGGTTGTCAATACCCTTGGGTCTGCGCCAGTTGGGCTGCAAAAATAAGGGGGTCAGTTCGAGCTTTTCAACGGGGCTTGTTTACACTCACCTTGAGCTTGTCATAGCGATCTGATTGATGGCGGATGAACTTCTTTGTCCGCTTCTTCACGATCTTGGGCTTGTATGCTGGACGAATCGCCATGTTTGACCTGCAAAATGGGAGCTCCGTGTTATTTACAGCTTTCCGATTCCTCAGCCACGTGTAGGAGCCTCACAAACACCCCTCTTTTCGCACTCTTTTGGGCGATTTCACTGCCAACTAACACTTTCAATCGAAGGAGCGGCACTCAGTAGACGAGAAGGGCTGCTTTTGGGGCCTCCCAACGCAATATTTGGGCCGAAATTACCTCAAAATTTGTTGTGTTCGACTGAATCGCGACAAATTCGCACGGAAAAGAACGCAATCAGCTTTGACGTTTGGGAACGCAACAAAACGCAACATCAGCCCGTCTCTTGTCGAGCGAAATCAAAACAAATAGTGGGAGCTGCTGATATCTCTCCGTTTTCATAGATTACAGGTCCTTTCGCTGCAAGATGGACATTGCAAAGTCGATTTTGGGCATGAGGGACCACGAGGGGTACGTTGGCAAGGAGGAACACTCGGTAAGTTTGTGGAAAAGGACCACATATGGACGCCAACGCAACTTCTCGAGTTCACCCACACAATTTCTCCCTCCCCCCAGAAACTCGGGACCAGTCTGGAGGCGCAGGACTCGGAGGAAAACGAGCTATGCGAGGGAGCCGAGGGCCTGACAATCTCCAACCCCATCCGTCCCTGCCCTGGGGGGCCCTTTTCCGCCATCATTCCGTCGATGTGGCCCCAGGAGATTCTTGCCAAGCTGGAAGCTGACGACGACGAGCAGCCCGACTACCGCTTCGACGAGTTCGGGTTCCGCGTGGAGGAGGAGGACGGCCCGGAACAGAGCTCCAGCAAGCTCCTGGGCATTCCCTTCACGGAAGACGAAAACCAGAGACAGGCGTGGGTGGCCCATCTGGAGTTCTCGCACAACAAGGAGGCCACGGAGCTGACGTGGGACACGATTGACGTGGTTCTGCCACGCACCGAGAAGCTGCGTTCGCTAGTCAGGGAGGGAATTCCACACAGTTTGAGGGCCGAGATGTGGCTGAGACTCAGTGGCGCTCTCCAGAAGAAGCTCAAGTCAGAGACGAGCTACGAGGAGATCGTGAGGACGAGCAACAACGACGCGCTGATGACCTCGAAGCAGATCGAGAAGGACTTGCTTAGGATCCTGCCCTCGAACGCGTGCTTCAGCGGACACAACGGGACCGGGGTCTCGCGGCTGAGGCGGATTCTGAGAGGCATTGCGTGGCTCTATCCGGATATAGGCTACTGCCAGGTATGTGGGTCGTTGGACTCATTACTATTAATTCTATTCAGGGCACAAAACTGTTGACCTTGTATAAAGCTTTAAAGTTGACCTAGAAAATGGGAAAGTGACCTAAATTTTTCTATGGGATTTTTGTCAAAAATAATGTTAATTTTTGGGTTGATAGATCATCGTCTATTTCAAGCTTGAAATTTTCTTAAAATCCGGGGTTTTCTAAAAAATAAACTGAAAAAAGTTTTTAATAAAAAATTCCAATTTTGTGCCTGATTTGTCATAGCTACGGTCCCCGAATTTCGCCTTCATTTAGGGAGTAGCTACGGTCCCCGAATTCCACCTTTATTTAAAAGTAATTTTGGATTTCAGGGCATGGGAGTAATTGTGGCATCCCTGCTGCTCTTCATGGAGGAGGAGAACACCTTCTGGATGATGGTGACGATCATCGAGGACATCCTGCCGGCCTCGTACTACTCCTCGACGCTGCTTGGGGTGCAGGCGGATCAGCGTGTGCTCCAGACCCTTATCGGGAACTACCTTACGGGCGTCGACGAGGTTCTCAAGAGCCACGACATCGAGCTCTCCCTCATCACGCTCCAGTGGTTCCTCACCATCTTCGCCAACGTAGTCCACATGAAGATCCTCCTTCGCATCTGGGACTGGCTCTTCTACGACGGCAGCATCGTCCTCTTCCAGCTCACGATTGGGCTCCTGAAAATCAAGGAGCCGCAACTGAAGCAGCTCGAGAACTCGGCCCAGATCTTCAACGCCCTCTCTGACATTCCCGAGATCGACGACGTTGAGAACTTGTTCAAGGTCTCCCTCGAAGTTGGGGGCTCCCTCTCCCCCATGGTCATCGAGACCCACAGACGACGCAGCCTGGCCTATCTGATGGCGGACCAGGGGGCTCTCGTAGGAAACCCCGAGAACGTTCCAAACCTGCCGAAGCAGAAGCTCGCCAAGAGGCAGATCAAGAAGAGCAAGTCCATGTACGAGTACCTGTTCGGGGACGGCGAGAACGAGGACCTCAAGTGCAAGAACATCAAGCAGACGGAGCTGCTGGTGGACCTGCGGGAGTCCATCATGAAGATTTGCCGTCATTTCCTTACCATCGAGCCAAAACTGAGCGGCCACATCAAGACGATGGCGGACTACACGCTCGAGTCCCACTCCAAGGACCACGAGGACTACATCAACGTGTCTCGGAACCGCAAGAGAAGGGCCAAGGCCTTGCATGGTGAGACCTCATTAACTGAGCTTTGAAGCTTTGAATTAAGCTTTGCAAAAATTCTTCAATTTCCAGACTTTGAGCGCCACGACGACGACGAGCTGGGATTCCGCAAGAACGACATAATCACGATCGTGAGCCAGAAGGACGAGCACTGTTGGGTGGGCGAGCTGAATGGCCTCAAGGGCTGGTTCCCGGCCAAGTTCGTGGAGATCCTGGACGAGCGCAGCAAGCTCTACAGCTGCGCCGGCGACGACGCCATCTCCGAAACAGTGCACGATCTCATCCGGGGCACCCTGAGCCCCACCATCAAGCAGATTTTCGAGCACGGGATGAAGAGACCCTCCTTCCTCGGCGGCCCCTGCCATCCCTGGCTCTTCATCGAGGAGGCCAGTATGCGGGAGGTTGAGAAGGACTTCAACTCTGTCTACAGTCGTCTCGTGCTCTGCAAAACCTACCGTCTGGACGAGGATGGGAAGGTGTTGACGCCCGAGGAGCTCCTCTACCGCAGCGTCCAGCTCGTGAACCAGACCCATGACGACGCCCACGCCCAGATGGACGTCAAGCTGCGCTCCCTCATCTGCCTTGGACTCAACGAGCAGGTGCTGCATCTGTGGATCGAGGTGCTCTGCTCCTGCGCCGAATCCGTCCAGAAGTGGTACCAGCCCTGGAGCTTCATCTCGTCCCCCGGCTGGGTCCAGATCAAGTGCGAGCTGCGCATCCTCTCGCAGTTTGCCTTCAATCTTAACCCCGACTGGGAGCTACCCCCGAAACGCGACCTCGCCAGTATTCCCCTCAAGGACGGCGTCCGCGACATGCTCATCAAGCACCACCTCTTTTCCTGGGACTTGTAGCCCAACTGAACCTTTTAAGTTGCCGCGTTTTTTATCATTCCGCGTTTTACCAAAAGTACTGCTGCTACATACCTAAGCCTTGCTTTAAGTGTTGTGTTTAGTCCTAAGATATATTTATTTTTGTGTAAGATTAAGAATAAAGTCATTAAACTCCTACTAAGCCGAGGTAGTCGTCCATGAGGGTCCCGATAGCGAACTGAAAAAAAGATTAATTTTAGACGTTAATGTTACGAGAGAGAGAGAGAGAGAGAGAGAGTTTTTGTTTTCTTGTAATATTTTTAGCCTCTCAATTATCAGACCCAGATTTCTTCTAATATTTGAAGGACTCCACTAAAGTAAGCTTGGTCTCTCAGCTGAAAACTAGTTGGGCTAGAGCAAAGTTCAGAACAATTATTCCTTCCCAGCTTCTCTCTAGAAAACCCCTTTCTGCTACCCCTTAATTTAACTAAGAGACTAAGCTTACGTTGGCCATTGTAAACTAAGCCCTCAAAACCCTCTCGTGCAAGTTTTTCGCGGAAGAGGACGTCGACAGCTCCCGAAAATTTTTTAGCATCCAAAAGCAAAATCAGGAACCAGGCTATTTCTGTAGAGGGCTATGGGAGGGACTAAAACTCACTATGCCGGTGGCGTCCACCCTCGTTCCCACGATCTTGAGCCGAATCTTGTCCTCGCAGGTGATCACGATGTCCTCGTCTTTGGACTTGTAGCAGGGAGGCGTGCTGTTGGGGCAAAACTGCATGTCGGCTGGAATAGACTGAGACCACAAAACGTAAGCAGACGAAACCAAGCGAGAATACGACTTACGTGGTGCGAAATAAAGCAGGAGAGAGGTCCGATCTCAGCGAACATCCCCACCTTGTTAAGCTGCGTCACGACGGCGTCCAGGACCTCGCCTTTGAAGGGCCGGAACACGATGGCCTTGTACTTGACGGGATACACGACGAACCCTTGCCCGGGCTGGATGATCCCCGCTCCGATGTCGTCGATGGTGGTCACGGCTATCACGAAGCCGTACTTTCCGGTGCAGGTTCCCTCGACTTCAGTGTAAAGCTTCTGCTTCACCGTGTCGAGCAGCGCGGGGCCAAAGTACCGCGGATGCAGGAGAATCTCGTGCTCCAAAGAGATCTGGAATGGGCGAGCTTTAGATTTGAAGCGAGTTTTAATTCATACTAACGTGATAGAACATTTTCCGGCCGTTTTGTTTTCGTCTCTGATTTTTGTGTTTACGAAACGCGCGGCGTTGTTTTGGTCGAGTTTGCGTTTTTCCAGCTGTCAAACTACCAAATCGAATGGGGCTACATTGCTTCCATATCAACCTTAACTACTTCTAAAGCAGTTAAAAATACCTCGAAACTCCTGATTAAAAGAAAAATAAATATTTTTGGGGAAAAAACGTCGGCTTCCAAAATTCAAAAATACTAGCGTTTGGCTGCGTATCAGCGCGTTTTCTCAATCCGAAATAGTGAAATTCGAAGCCAAACGATCTGCAAAACAATCCTCATTTTGGGAGCAATTCAGGTACCGCAGCGAGGTAAATACAGGTCAAAAGGGTGCACTAAGCCCGTCTCGTTTGCAGAATACAATTATGAGCTGTGCGTAACCCGTAACTTGTACGTTAGCATGGTATGAGTTGCGTCTCGCATCCACAAATCGCAGCATCATCGCATTCGTCAGTTGTTATTGTGAATAGAACAGTAGAGTGGAGCAGATAAAATGTGGGCGCAAGATTTGACGAAGCAGCAGGACCTCTCGGGCGATCCGGATAAGCCGAAGACGCTGGGGATGACCTCTGCGATATCCATGGCAGGCCCGAAGCCGGACGACCTGGATCGAACAAAGGAGCTGGAGCAGGCCCTGGAGATGTTCAACGCGATCGAGAGCGAGTCGGAGCTGAACCACCGGATGGAGATCCTGGCGAAGCTCAACGTGCTCGTCAAGTCCTGGGTGAAGGACACGTCGGTTCTGAACAACATTCCGCCTCAGCTGGCGGAGAAAGTCGGGGGCAAGATCTACACATTCGGTTCCTACCGTCTGGGGGTGCACCACAAAGGGGCCGACATTGACGCCCTCTGCGTGGCCCCCCGCAACATCAAGAGGGAGGACTACTTCTTGTCCTTCCTCGATGTACTTAAGAAGCAGAGCGAGGTCTCGGAGTGCCGGTCCGTGGAGGAGGCCTTCGTGCCCGTGATCAAAATGAAGTTCGACGGAATAGAAATTGACTTGTTGTTTGCTCGTCTGGCTCTTAAGGTAAGACTTTTAGACTTTCTCTCATTGGTCACAGAGATTTAAATCTAGAGCTATAACAGAGAAATTCTTCGTTCTAGTATAAGCTTCTGTTCGTTCCCCTTCTAGCATCAATCTCTATGGATTTCAGCCTTCAAGTAATTTTTATAAAATTTTAGGAGATCCCAGACGACTTCGACCTACGTGACGACATGTTACTAAAGAACCTGGACCAGAAGTGCGTGAGGAGCCTCAACGGGTGCCGTGTGACCGACGAGATCCTGCGACTGGTGCCGAACGTGGAGACCTTCCGACTCGCCCTGCGAGCCATCAAGCTGTGGGCCAAAAAGCACGGCATCTACTCGAACTCCCTCGGGTACTTCGGGGGCGTCTCCTGGGCCATGCTCGTAGCCCGAACCTGCCAGCTATACCCAAACGCCGCGGCCGCCACGATAGTCCACAAGTTCTTTCTGGTGTTCTCGCGCTGGAAGTGGCCCCAGCCGGTGCTCCTGAAGCAGCCCGACAACGTGAACCTCGGCTTTCCCGTGTGGGACCCCCGCGTCAACGGGCCCGACCGGTTTCACCTCATGCCCATCATCACGCCCGCTTACCCGCAGCAGAACTCCACCTTCAACGTCTCGACGTCCACCATGAGGGTCATCGTGGACGAGTTCAAGAAGGGCATGCAGATCACGGACGAGATCATGCTCGGGAAGGTGGGTTGGAGCAAGCTGTTCGAGCCGCCCAGCTTCTTTTTCCGCTACCGCCACTTCATCGTGCTCCTCGTGATGTCCGACACGGAGAACGACCACCTAGAGTGGTGCGGACTCGTCGAGTCCAAGATCCGACTGCTCATCACGAACCTCGAGCGGAATCCCCTCATCAACCTGGCGCACGTGAACCCGCGGTGTTTCGAGCGGCAGAAGAAGCACCCGAGTCCGGACATCATCGAGACGAGTGGCGAGAGCGGGGAGGAGAAGGAGCAGAAGGAGGAGAGCGAGTTCTGCTCCATGTGGTTCATCGGGCTGGACTTCAACAAGTCCGACAACATGAACATCGATCTCACCGAGAACATCCAGAGCTTCACGGACGCCGTCCACAAACACGCGGTGCACACGAAGCTCCTGAAGGAGGGCATGAAGATCGAGGCCCGACACGTCCGTCGAAAACAGCTCAGCAACTACCTCGACATCGCGACCCTGAGGGAGGATAAGCGGCTGTCCGAGGGCTCCTTCGACTCCCCGTCCAGCAAGAGGAACCGCGATGGCTCCTCGCCCAACGTCTTCAGCAGCAGAAAGAAGCAGGCGACGACTCCGACGACCCCCATTTTGACCGCGACCGAGACCCAGGGATAGCTCCCGACCTCCTCCCCCGACCCACAAACTCACTGAAGACGACAGTAATCTTAATTTTTTTCATTACAATTCGTATTACTTAGGTTGGACTGATGAGACACGTTAGTGCAAAGCTCTTAGACTTTCTCTGAATTTCACTCGACTTTAATGGACCCTAGGTTAATTTGACTTACACGATACATAGACTCGATCAACGCATGGACCCCAGGATCCGGTGTACATATAAGCTCCATGTAAGACCCTTTTTGACCGTTCGAGTGACTCGTTTCGTTGTAGAAAGGCTAAAACTCGCTCTGGAATCTTTCTCTTTGGTCCGCAGGTTCAATTACTACTCTGTAACTAACCGTAAAGTTCCATGTGTATAACGAAGGCGGAGATGACAAATATTGAAGCCTAAAAGGTGAGTGTTTGGGCTTTTTTTGGCGCCTAAATAAACTTGATTTCTAATTTTCCTCCTCAGAGTTTTTCTTAAAATAATTTGGTTGTTTTTTCCTTAAGTCTTTGAAACTTGCTCTCATCTACCAAAAAGAAGCCCCTTTTCCTAAAAAAAGCCCCTATATCCAACAAAACGGAGCTTTACAATTCTGGTAAAGGAACCCTTGTAACTAAGACAAGCTGGATTCTTTCTTGCAGAGAATTTGAAAATACGTAACCCCTTGAATTTTTAGAGGCGTCAAAGTATTCTGAAAGACTTTCAGGGGAAATGTTTCTACTCAGAGAAAATCCTCTGAAGTTAAATTCAATTTTTTCAAGACGCTATAAAACCTTATGAACCTCTAAACTGCCCAAATGTTTTATTTTCCCTTCTTTCCAGGTAAAATTAATGCGCGACAGGATCAACTGCGGCCCCCGAGAAACGATACTAGCTTTAGTTAACATTCTTTCTATCCTGATGTAGGTACGTTCGAGAAGATAAACTTATTTTTATTTATAGTGAGGGCTGCAAGAGATGAGAATAAAGTAGAAAAATAACGTTTGTATTGGTCTCCGCAGAGAGCTGATTTATTCGCATATTATTTGTATGCAAACTATGATTTAGAAGTACATGATTTAGCAATGTAAATGTAAAACACAATTTTGAAACTATGAATAAATAAAGGCATCTATTGGGAAGCCCTGCCAGCTAGCCCAAAAATCCCTCTTTCTATTCACTCGTTGAGGACCACGGCCGTCTGGTACTCGACCACGGGGAACATGGTGTGCGTCGTCACCACAGAGCTCGGAAGGATCTGGATAATATCACCGTGAGACTTGACGTCGAGGGGCTCGGAGGAAGCTGGTGGGGGAGCCGTCTTGGTGTCCATAGACTCGGGAGGGGGATGCGGAGGCACCGTCTGGCCCTTGTGGACCCCCTTGATGTGCGTGTTGAGCGTCGATGCCTGCACGAATCGCTTGCCGCAGATGTTGCAGCCGTACAGTCGCTCTCCCTGCGGAATCGAGAGGTTTTCAGGAGTTTCCTTGAAAAGCTAGTAAGTCAACTTACCGTGTGGATCCTCTCGTGCTTGATCATGTCGTTTTTCTGCGTGAAGGCTCGACTGCAGAAGGAGCAGACGAAGGGTTTCTCTCCCTGCAATCAAGTCGGTTGTTAGACGGGTTTTAGCTCTCAAGGGAGATCTACTTACTGTGTGGATTCTTCGGTGGATTTTGAGCGTCTCCAGGATCTTGAAGGACTTCTGGCAGAAGGAGCACGTGTATGGCCTTTCTCCTGAAATCGGAATGGGTCAGGAAAGGGGATTGGAAAATCGAGTTAGGCTACCTGTGTGAGTTCTCTTGTGCTTCTTCAGGGAGTACGACATGGTGAACTTCAGGCCGCAGACGTCACAGACGTAGGGGTGGTCTCCTGAGGAAGTCAAGGAATTTTTAGGAGCTTTTCAAACCAATTTTAAGGCGCTTCAAAACCCTTGAATGCAGCTAAGTTCATGTTTTGTATGTGATTTTAAGATAAATGATCTTTTGAAGAGCAGGTTCTGATGAAAAGACCAAAGATATGTATAGTCTTTAAATCTCAACTTAAAAATCAACTAACGTCATTTCCCTTTGCTTGAGTAAGTGAGCAGGTGGACTATTTTAATATACATAAGTTATTTTTAAGGAGTCTTTAACTCAGAAGACTTTTTAGGAGCTCCAAAACTAGAAGATTAAAGCCCAAATTACCCGTATGGATCCTCAAGTGGCCCTTGAGCTCCCCCTTGCTGACGAACTTCTTCCCGCACCCGGGCTCCGTGCACTCGAACTGCTTCGTGTTGGTGTGACGTAGAACGTGCTGCTTCAAATTTGACTTTGACGTGAAGGACTTGCCGCAGAACGAGCACAGAGCAAGACTCTCCTTCGTGTGCACCCGAATGTGCTCCCTCAGGATGCTCTTCAGGTAGTACGACTTGCCGCAAATGTCACACTCGAATCTCGGCAAGTCCTTGTCGTGCAGATGGGCGTGCACCTTCAGCTGGTCCGCGCGCTTGAACTCGCGATTGCACGTCGTGCAGCAGTACTTCTTGGGCCCGTGGCTCTCATAGTGCCTCTTGAAGGCCGCCTTCGTATTGCACTTTTTCCGGCACACGGGACACGTGAGGTCGGTGGGAGTGGGAATGTCCTGATACTTCACGTCGAGCTCCTCCTCCTCCTTCAATTTGGCTCCTCCCTTCTGGGAAATACTGATGCTTCGAGTCAGGTGGGTGGCGCTCTGGTAGTGGCGTCTCAGGGACTTCTTGGTCTTCACGTTCAGCTTGCAGATGTTGCACATGAGGGGACTGAAGCACTGGTCCTTCCGTCGGTGCTCCTCCTTCTCCTGCCTCGTCCCGAACCCCCTATCGCAGTTCTCGCAGCTGTTGCTCCTCGACACCTGCTCCAGGGGCGTCTCCTCCTCGTCTTCTTCGTCGTCCGCTTGTCCCGAGATCTCGAAATTGACGTCCTCCTTGCTCTCTTCCGTGTCCTCCACGACGCTTGGCTCCACCTTGACGCTCAATATCACAGCACTGTCTCTCTTGCTGCCGAACATCGACCGAAACTGGGAGTCGGCCAGGTCCAGCTTCCTCTTGAAATTCACGACCACCCCGAGCTCCTCCATACAGAGCCCGCAGATGCCCTGAGGCAGGTCGTCGCCTTCCACCCACTGAAAGAGGGCCAAATAGAGCACGGGCTTCCGGGAAGTACAAACTTACTTGGAACGCAGGAAAACAGTTCCGCAGAGAACTCAGGAGATCCACGATTGGCCGCAAGGAGAGGCCCGAGCACAGGCAAATCCGACAAATATCTGCCGGAATCTCAGTCATTTTCTGGCCTCAGCCTCCAGTTTACTTAATTTTTGTCTTAAAACTACGAAAATCGAAAAAACAACTCGTCCAAAATATTTGGGAAGCGATTGGGACACTTTGACAGGTGGATCAGCTGATCGATGACGTTCGAACTTCTCAGCCGTTGGAACTCAAAAACACCCCACGTGACCCTCGAAACTCTCTAAGTTTTTTTTCAACATCTTTATTTACTACATTAGAGCTTACTTTTGGTACTTTGAACGGGTTTTAGCTTCAAGTTTGACTGCACGAGGTCCCGCACGTCGGAGGCGGCTCCCCAGCAGAGCGTCACTCCGGCCCCCGCATGCCCGTAATTGTGGATCACAGTCAAGGTTTTTCCGGCTCCAGTGGGCACGTTGTCGACCTCTAATCTCACGGACGTTCGGCCAGGTCTCTGGCCCACCCACTCGCGGATCACGGGGGCGTTTTTGAGGGACGGAATGAGGCGTGAGCAGCCGACTAGGATGAACTCGGTGTCCTTCTCGTCTGGATTCAAGTTGTAATTACCGGTCTGGGAGGTGCCTCCGAGGATCACTGACTCTTGGCTGTAAACATATTTGTTAGTTAAAATTTTCTATTCCGTTTTCTCCTGTTAGCTGGATTTTTTATAAATGGGCAAAATTTTACAACAGAATATTTTTCAAGACTCCCAAGTTTTGAAGATTTTTATGCTTTTCCTCGAACAATTTTTACCTCTAAAACTAGTCAAAAAAAATTTCTCTGATTGATAAAATTAAGCCTCAAAATTCTGAGTAGAGAACGGTTAAGAAAAACTCACTTTGGAATGACGTAGTTTCCGTCTGTCATGGTGGTGTTGAAGACCCAGGGGGCGTCCACCCTCAGGACCTGCCCCCGAATCGGAGTCACCTGCTTGTCCCGGGCCAGATACTCCGCCTTGACTCCCGTGCAGTTCACCACCAGGTCAAAGTTCTCCTGCGACAGCTCCTCGAACTTGAAGACCTTCCTCCGCTCAAACTTCCCGCCGGCCTGTTCGAAGCGCTTGTAGAGGTACGGGAGGAGAGCCACTGGTTCTGCGGTGAAGGTGATGTACTGGGCTCCCCCGGTGTAGGGCGTGCCGTGCTCCATTCTGAACTGGTTCAGCTGCAGGTCAGTGAGAGGCGCGTATCCGAAGGGCACGGAGGACCAGGCGGGGGTCACGAAACCCTCAGGCTTCACTGTCAGTCGGATCACCGGGATGAGAGAGATGCCACAGTCCTTGGCCAGTCCGTGGACCCACAGGTCCCGGAAGAAGTCATGAGTCTCCTTCGACCACTGCCTGCGGAACGAAAAACATGCAGATTTAGCGACCTTGGCCTCGAAACGAAATTTGTGTCTATTATTGGGCCGAAAGACGTGTACGTCAGAGACGAGGCGATAAGGGGAATTGAGTGCACCGGTTGCTAGGGAGGTTCGCCGGCTGATTTGAAGCCGGTTGCCGCGATAGGTCCGATTATATGGGAACTTGGAGATTGGCCTAAAGTCCTTTGTCTAGGAGTCAAACTGCAGAATCAGCAAGTCGCTAAATCTAATTTGCAAAATATGTTTTTGTCCAGATCTCTTATCGCGTTGCGACCTCAGAGTTGTTTACTCTCCATTCAATTAGGCATTTTTCAAGAACTAGGGAGGGGCACGTGACGCTGTTCTACTCACACTATCTTGTCGTCGGGTGTTGCTCCCAGCAAGTAGGGCGTCCAGAAGCCCGCCGATCCGTCACCTGGAGAGTCCGAAATTCAGTTATCTTTATCCAGATATCCGTGGTTTCACTCACCGACTGTGTTGGGAGAAGTTTCCTCGCTTATCAGCGTCACCTGAGCCTCGTTGTAGAAGGCTTCGGCGATCTTGCAGGCTGCACTGAGTCCATTCACTCCGGCTCCTATCACGGCTATTCTCTTCATATTTATGTTTGTGTAATTCAACAAGCAGAGGCAGCTTCTTTGATTTCCTGAATAAAAGTGAGACTCTGCTTATCGGGCCGGTCAATAAATACTCGGGGCCCCGGCTCACGTTCCGCGTTATCTCCAAACAGATGATGAAATTTTCTAATCTAATTCAAAATAAAGATCCATCAACATTGCTAAATTAAGTAATTCGCAAACATATTGACGTACTGTAGTGGAATTCTCCATGACGTGTTTTTCGTGACCTATTTTTAGCCCTTTAAAAATAATTTAAATTTTTCAATTAAAAATGAAGGAACAATGATGTTAATCAGTTAACGAACTTTCTACTCAAATTTTATTCCGAGCTGTCAAAAGTCCCACTCGAAAAAGCTACTCGTAACATATTCACCGAAATCCAGTATTTGAGCCTTTTCAATGTAACTGAGACAAAAATTAAAACTTTAAGCCGCCTCCCCATGTGGGCATTTAATTTGGCGGAATTAAATTAATATCTCCAATTGTTGGCAACAAAATTAAATTTTAAGTTAGCATTTTACTAACAGATATGTTTTGTCACCAAACTAAGAAATTAAATACTCTTCATATATTGTGGCTTTAGAAATATTAATTTAATTCCACAAATTTTAATTAAATGCTGCATTTAATTAAAATTTGTGGAATTAAATTAATATTTCAAAAGCCACAATATATGAAGAGTATTTAATTTCTTAGTTTGGTGACAAAACATATCTGTTAGTAAAATGCTAACTTAAAATTTAATTTTGTTGCCAACAATTGGAGATATTAATTTAATTCCGCCAAATTAAATGCCCATATGGGGAGGCGGCTTTATGTATTGAAATAGAAACTTCTTGTTCCCGAAAAAAACTGAAATCGTCGACATTCAATAAATCAGCCTAATATAAAAGTTTCTCGCTGGGCTTGAGATTGTTATTTTTAATCGCAAAAAAGTTGCAAATTCTCATAGGTCCAATTCTTCGCTCCAAGCTCAAAATGTCCGATTTACAGAAGAACCTCATGAAAGCCCGCCTCCCTCCCCTTCCCCCGAAACTGTAAGACTCCCTGGTTTCCCTGGAAGCTCCCGTAAACTCGTTTCATTTGCAGACAGAGCAACTTGAAGAAGGGGGTCGTGAGCCGGCAGAAGGACTACAACCCGACAGAGTGGAAGGAGTACTTTGCTGAACAGAAGGACGTGACCACGAGCCAGGGAACCTTCAGGGTCTACCTCTCAGCCCAGCCAGCGAATCCGGGACCACTTGTTGTCTGCCTGCACGGGGGTGGATACTCTGCTCTCTCGTGGGCGCACTTCAGTACTGAGATCACGGCCCTCGTCCACTGCCAGTGTCTCGCGATCGACCTGCGGGGCCACGGGGACTCGCACACGGCGGATGACGACGACTTGTCGGCCGAAACGCAGGCCACGGACGTGATCTCGGTAATCCAGGGTCTGTTCCCCGCCGACGACTGCCCCTCCCTCGTGCTCGTCGGACACTCAATGGGAGGCGCCATCTGCGTCCACATCGCAGCTAGAGAGGAGCTTCCGACCCTCCAGGGGGTCGTCGTCATCGACGTGGTGGAGGGAACGGCGATGGAGGCTCTCGCCAGCATGCAGAGCTTCCTGCGATCGAGACCCACGCACTTCCGGAACATCCAGCACGCCATAGAGTGGAGCGTGAGGAGCGGCCAGATCCGGAATGTGCTCTCTGCGAAGGTCTCGATGCCCGGCCAGATCGTCAACTGCAGCACTGGGAGACTCGCAACGAACGACATTGGGCTGGGAGAGGCCGAGAAGAGCCCCAGCTCCGGCTCCTTCGACAGCCCCGATAGCATCCCCGAGGACGAGGAGCTCCCGTCCGGCACCTTCACGGCCCCGGTCACGGAGGACCCGAAGAAGTACACGTGGCGCGTGAACCTGAGCAAGTCCGAGAAGCACTGGCCGGGCTGGTTCGAGGGTCTGAGCGAGAAGTTCCTCAACTTGAGGGCGGCCAAGCTCCTGCTGCTCGCCGGAATCGACAACCTGGACCGCGCTCTGACGGTGGGCCAGATGCAGGGCAAGTTCCAGATGCAGGTGCTCGCTAGGTGCGGACACGCGGTGCACGAAGACCTGCCCCATGAGGTGGCGGAGGTCGTGGGCTCGTATTTGCTCAGAAACAGATTCGCGACGGAGGCCGAGGAGTTCGTCCATCGGATGCCTGCGTGTTAAGTTTAGTTTTACAGATCGTTTTGTGGAAAAATATGTATTTACTTTGAATAAATTATTCTCAGTTCTCTCAGTGGAAAAAAAGGAGTTTGCCCGTATTCCAGAGACAAAATATTTTGTAGACTTTACTGGCGAAAAGCACGAAAATTTTCCAGTTAAACCAGTGAGCTCTTAAGCTCCATAAAAATAAATGGATGAAGAATCGTAACCTTAAGAGCATCAGAAAAGTAACCGAAAATTTGGTTTATTTTTTCTAAAATTTAAACATTAAAAAAAAATTTAAGGAAAATTGGTGAAGTCTACAAAATCAAATTGATGAAACTTCCGAAGTCAACTGCCAAGAAAATCTCTTTTGAGACTCTTCAGGGCTTAAATTTTCTGAGAAAATAAAAACCCCTCTCGCCAAACAAACTTGTTGCTGGAAAATATTTTCCCTTCCCTTGACTCCCTGAGCTCGGACATGCGCACTCACAGCAACCATCGCCAGATGTTTTAGAAGTCCCTCGAAGTCGCGAAAAGTATTCCAGAAACATGTTCAAATCGGACATCCAGCACCAGTTTTGGCTGACAAAGAAGATTGTCCAGCGCAAGCTGGGCGACAAGGAGGATGAGTGCGTGAAGGAGTCGGACGCTAGCCTAGACGCCAAAATAGAGCTCTTTCGCTCACTCTCGATTGGAGGCAGCAAGCTCCTGAAGATCTGTGAGCTGTACCTGGAGCGTCTGACGGTCCTGGCTGCCAACGAGAACGCCCTTGGGAAGTTCATGTGCGAGATAAGTCTGTGTGATGGGATCACGGAGAAGTACACAAAGGTCGTGGGAAAATCGATATCATATGGGAGTAAGGGCCGAGAGCTCGTGAAGCCATCCCTAACGCGGCTCATCCACGAACTCGGGACTTTCAACTCGCACGCAGTCCGAGACGCTGCCGGGACCATTGACCAGATGGAGAAGGAGAGGACAGAGTACCGGGCGAGTCTGAGCTGGATGAAGAGCGCCAGTGCCAACCTGGACCCCGACAGCAACCGGGCCATCCAGAAGTTCCGAAAAACGCAGCAGATGGTGAAGCAGTCGAAGGTGAAGTTCGAGAAGCTGGAGCAGGACTGTCTTGAGAAAATCGACCTGCTGGTGGCCGCCAGGTGCAACCTCTTCTCCTACGTGCTCATCAACTACCAGCAGGCCCTCATGAAGTCGTTCGAGAACACCATTGAAGTCTTTAGGAGCGCCGTGGAGTTCATGAAGAGCGACACTAGACCCGCTACGGACGTCTTCTCCGCCCCCAACACAGAGTCGGACCGGTCGTTGTTCTTTAACGAGTACAAGGACGAGCAGAAGGCCGGAGACAAGCCCGAGGAGAGTCCTAAGGAGGAGCCGAAGCAGGAGGAGGACCTCGTGCTCTTCGACAGCTTCATCAACGACGGGTCCGAGAGCTTCCTGCCCTCCGAGCTGCTCCAGTGGGACACGATGGAGACCAGCAATCTTGAGCTCCTGAGCTCTCTGGGGCCAGCGACAGAGGATTCGACCCCCAAAGCAGCTCCTCAAGGACAGCTGACGCCCGCTCCGGCCAGCAAGAAGGCCACCAAGTCCAACTGGTACGACCTCTTCGCCGAGCTGGACCCTCTGGGCGACTTCAACAACGTCAACAGTGTCTTCAATGGCGGCGGAGAGGCAATTTAATTGCTGAAATAAATCTTTAAAAAATCATGCTTTTGGGTCTGAGGGAAAAGTGGCAAAAACCGGCTCCTACTTCGAATCTCTATTTACTCTAGACGCTCCTACAACTTCCAGTTGCGGTACTTCTCGATCCGCTCCTGTCTCGCTAGCTTCTTCTCCTTCTTCAGCTTGTCCTCCGCCACGAGGTCCTTGATGATGAACTGCGGCAGTCTCTTGCCCTTCCAGAACCTCGGCAGGGGCTTGTGGTTCAGCTGCTGCAGCTTCTCCGCCACGTACGCTTCCGCCGAGAACTTTTCTGCCTCCTTTATCTGCGCCATCAGCTCGGCCTGGAACAGCTTCTCCTTCCTCAGCTCTCGTCTCACCCGCAGCTTGGCCCAGTGGAACTTCATGCGCTTCCTCAGCTTCTTCAGCTTGTGTCTCCGCATCTTCCTCCGCCGGATCACTATCAACCGCACCGCCTGCTTCTCGATCACCTTGTTCTGGGTCGGGAGTCGGAGGTCCGTGATTCTGCTGATTATCTCATCGATCTCGTTGAGGACCGGCAGCGGGTTTTCCACGACTTTTGGGGTAAGGGGGACGTCCTTGATCTCTATTCGGCGGGTCAAGTTGACGCCCAGGTTGAGGGAAGGAACATTGAAGACGGAGGAGAGTATCTTGGGCACCTCCGAGGTTATTGCTCTGGACGACGAGGCGATCTGGGACAGGTTCCTCGCCTGAATTCGCACCAAACCTGCGCGCCAACACAAAGTTAGTGACTTAGGTGGACTCAAATGGAGGTTTCTTACTTCGAACGCCCAGCATGGTTCTGAAATCCGAGGAAATTCGCACTAAATGCGGTGTTGAGTTACGCGAGCCAGGTTCTTGTTGTGGTTCGAAAAAGGCGGCTAAAGAGTTGAAAAGAGCTGACAGTTTGAATTTCGAACCTTGACCGTTTGAGGTTGTTCCGAATTTGAGTTTGGAACTTTTTTTTATTTAGAGGTTTTTTGGACTCCTCAACGACATGTATTCAGGTTTAATATACCACATAAGTTTTTGGAAAAAAAAAATTCCAAAAAAATTATTCAGCAGAGGAGTCTTTCTTGAGTTCAGTCTCAAAAACAGCTCTCAAAGTTTATTGCTCCTGAAGTCCTGAGTTACCTCAAAGCTGTACGGTGGCTGAGTTCCCTCTTATCAGTCGTCCTGCCAGGACTCTGGAGCCGGAGTCCTCAGAGAAACTCTCCTCCGAGACCGGATCCACTACGAGGCTTCTGAATCTGCCAACTCGGGAGATGGATTCATTCAGAGAAACCACTTATTTGCCATCGCGGTTTCGTCAAAACACTCGCTCATTCATCATCGCGATGCTCACGAACTCGTACTCACGTACAGCCACGAGCTATTGATTTTTGCACACACCGTAGAAGCTACATGCATGGCTTATGAGAGCCAAACGAGGTTCAGCCACTCAAACATTCGACTCAGTGCTTATTTGCCCCTCTTTCCGAAAAGACATGCAATGTTGCAGAGTCCGCGGCTCTAATAAAATAAATTGTGTTTTGTAACAAAGAAATAATAAAACTGGGCGCTAAATGCGACCGTCAGTGAAACAATAAAATATTGTGAATGGAAAAAAAGGTGACAAACAAAAACCCCGGTAGTGCATAATTGGACTCGATTGTGAAAAGGTGCTGTAAGTCGGGAAGGAGAACAAAAGACCCGCCTAAATTCCGCGTTTCGTTGCGAGATAAAAGGTAAGAATGCACGGCTCGGTGAGCATTACTTCGCGTTCAAGTGGCGCAATTCGTGTCGCGGAATCGCTCAAAGTGTCTGAGAGCGAAGAGGAATGGCTGGGCGCGCGGTGGCTCGGAAAAAAGGAAAGACCACATTTATATCCGGCGCTGCTTTTTATCACTCCATTGCAGACCTTTTTCTCCCACTACTTCCCCCGTACTCTCTCGTGTCCATAGTGTCCGAATCTCGCCCGAGTGTGTTTATTCACTAAACACAAATAATGGAGTGAACTGAGGCATATCTGATAAAAATTACCACTGCTAACAGCCACATCATCATCGTCGAAGGCGCTCCAAAGCCCGCTACAGAGCGATTCGGTGGAAGGAGCTGCAAAAAGCAACAGGTTGGGCATTCGTTTGAGTGCGAGTAAATGAGCCGAAACTGGTGTTTACTTACCCCGCTCCCATGGCTGGTTTGTCCGGAATCGAAACAGGCTTTTTGATTGTCTCCGAAGAGATTCACTGTCAAGGCCGGCTTTTCTGAGAAAATCTAATTTCCTTTACCTTTCCGGAAAACGCTTATTAAGCTCGGCTTTAAAGAGAATCAGCCGTTTTTTAGCTGAAATTGAGTTCTTTAAACGAAGGTAAATTTTTTCAAGTGAAAATTGAGCTGCTGAGGCAAAATCTGGTTGAATATTTACCTAAGACCAGGCCAATGGTTCCAGTAAAGGACGTTCGCCACTCAAAAGTTCAAAAGTGTTTTTAAGAAATTTCCCTTGAGAAACAACCGTCTTTTACTGAAGCCATTGACCCTAAAATCTTTTTCTGGTATTGAGTACCTCAGCTTCTAAAATTTATTTGCAGTCTTTTGGACCTCAAAACGAGTTTTTGGGGCATTTTGTTTTCTCTCAAACCCAAAACGAACTGCAAATGCGCGGAATCGGGAGAACCCAATGCAAATTGTTGTCGCGGAAGTTCTCCAAAAGAAACATGATAACCTTAGCAGATGACACGGCGGATTAAGAGTCAAAACAAAACTGGTTTGTGATTCAGTCTCTCTCTCCCAAGAGAGCGCCGTGTATTTAGCGCGCCTGTCCTTGAGCTCGACGCGCCGCGACGCGCCACTTCTCGATCGAAAACAAACTTGAACTCGTAATTTGTGCTCCCGAGAGGTCAGCATAGCACGGTCTTGATTGAATGGCAATGTGGTGACGCAACTCTGGAGTCTCTCGAGTCGCACACTTGAGTCTCCTCGACGAAAGCGCCTTTCTGCTTGTTTGTCAGAAAACAAACGAGAAGATTCGGGTTGCTACTTGGAATTGGAGGCGACAGGAACTAATGGGAAAGGCCCGGGTAGGTCAGGGTCTCGTAACTTTTAATGACATTGCAATAGTTTGTCGTGTTTTGGGTTCCCTGTATCGCATCCAGTGACAAATACCGATGCCGGGCACGTCTCCATAAAAATTCCACTCGTGTTTGGGCCGAAGTTGGGTGAAAGTTTCCCCGGCAGACGAAGTAAATATTTAATTTTTCCAAAAACGAACTTTTTATTTGATCGAACGGGTCTGGGTTGGGCCCAAGTGAGTGGAATGAATTGTGGTTTTATTTGCCATTTACGCAAATTGAGAAAATCGTGGGATGGGTCGCTCGAAAGTCGAATTCCATTAGCTCCAGCGGCCTGAACTGGGCTCGGAATGATAAACGGCTCGTGTTTGTTTGCTCACTCCGGAGCTCCATGGACGATATTTGTAACGAGATTATAGCGCTGATAATCTAATTAGTTCCCAATGCTTCTACGGTCGGGAAATTTTAATGGCTTCGTGAGAGCCAGCTAACTGAGCTGCATTAAATGCATTCAATTTTAAGGTTGCCACCACTTGAGCGGGTGCGTGCCGCCGAAGTTCAAGGCTGGAATGCGGGAAAACGAACCGACAGACGGACACAATTTTATCTCGTCTTGAAACTTCCTAATTGAATTAGCAAAATCCTCTCCTCTCAAGGACGAAGTGACTGCCGGAAGGGAGGCAAACTTTCGAGAAATGTTTTCAAATTGAATTGTTTCGCTCTGCCTCCCCCCCCCCCTCTGCTTCGCATTTCCCCCTGAGGCCATTGAGTGCGTTTCCATCCGAGCCAATTTCATAAACTAACAGCCTAGGATACGCTTTAATGACTGGCATCTGCTCCGAGCTACGAAACAATGACCATTGATTTCTTTCATTTTCCTGGGGGGAAAAACAAAGAAAAATCGATTCCTAGCCCACCGATGATGTCACTTATTTTCCTTGCTCCAGAATGATAGCGACTAGCAACACAAGTTGTTTTCCGATTTCGCGGAAGAACCGAGCTCCCCTTTAGACACATGTGGGGCGGCGAGATGGGTGTGTATTTATCATGTTTTTCCGATTGCTTCTCTCAAAACAACACTCATTTGTAAAATGATATTTGTATCGAACGCGGGCATAATAATCTAAATTGCTCAGTGAGTTTCGGGTGTAATTTGGGCCCGCGTTCCCTGGAGACTCACGACGGCTACAACAACAAATATAACGCACGTTTGGTGGATTTCGGTCTCACGTTCAGGAAGTTTTGAAGAGCTCACGTCTGGTGAAAGTTCCATTTACGAGCCTTCAGTGAGACTTATGACCTACATTTGTATGTCATTTTCAAGCTCATAGTCAGAATAGCACTGGAAGGTATTTGTCTGTCAGGTGAAAATTTTCAACTCTTCTGATTTTCAAGATTTTTTAAAGAAAGTCATTTAGCCAAGGTTCAGCCATCTTGGATTTTTATTTTCTATTTTCTTTGATAATGAAAACAAAGCTCAAAGTTGCTTGAGAGAGGAGTCAGCCCATGGGAAATCTGGGAATGTGAAAATGAAAAGCCTCCAAGCCTTCCGTTGAGCGCAATGGTAGCTCCCACATCATTCGAGCCTCCACATGCATGCTTAAACATGTTGGTACGTTGCTGGCACATCAGTGAGCCCCTCCAACGTACTGCATTTATTCGCTTTTGAGCATATTCATCATTGTCAACATCATTATAAAACTTCTCCCGTCGGGTGTACGGAGAACGGCAGCACGCAAAACAGATTACGAATTCGTTGTAAAAACTTTCCATACGAATGATGGGAAAAATGCAAACTGCAGTAACGCGAAAGCGGGTTAGTGTCGGAATGCATTCGAGAGACGTCAAAGAGCTTGGCGTTTAGTGGAAAAACTGTGCCGCTCAGCAGCTGTCAGATTTGATTTCATTGCCTTGAAATTTCCATTCGTCGCGCGTCTTCAGGAAAAATCGGTCCCGACAGAGCCCCGACTGTCATCAGAAAGGCATTTAAATTACTATGACACCTTCCTGGCACTGCTTCAATCGCGTCAGTTGATTGTGGAGGAAACAATTACACCTTTTTTGCCGACTCGTCTACAGTTTAGGTCACTCGTTCTGCGTCATCGAGGTGGAGCGGTGTCTCGCAGACGCAACAGTTGGATTGCTGCTCTCTAAAAGGCCAGCTCTAATACGACAACAGAAAGTTGGCGCGCTCGGATGACGTAAAACTTGTTGCTGCTTATAGTATTCGACTCACATAGCGAGATACAATGAGCAAGTTATTTGTGCAAGCTCATGAAATGCGTGAGGCGAGAAGAGCTCAGAGATGGGAGTCCCAATTTTTTAGGGTTTGTCTGCTTACTTTTCTGGGGTCTGTACTTTTCTGTTTTGACTCAAATAAGAATCCTTTAACGATCAAAAGAGTCGCAGCAAAGGCCATTTTGTCTCAACTAATTTAAAAATTTTCAACCTAGTTTTTTCCTGCTTGAAATTGAAATTTTTTTTTGCCCCTCCCCTTTTTCGTTAGCTTTATTTCCCAAGCTAACAGATGCTATTTACTTGATTTGTGTGGATATTTGTCACTAAGCAAACAAAAAAATGTCAAGATTGAAGGCTTATATCAAATATAATATTTTTTATATTCAAAAAACAAGCATAAGCATGTGCTTATCCCTGATACGATGAAACTGCTCTTGCTAAAACTGTATTTTATAATTTTGGAAATTGCTCATTGTTGTAAATTGTTGTTGTAATTGTTTGATTTATTTTTTGGAGTATTATTGGAACATTATTATGTAAAACAGTAAACAGTTTTATGTAAAACCGACCCCTTTATTGACTATAGAAAGCTTGAAAAGCAGATAAATAAATAAAATATTGATTGCCCTCTTTGGAAATAATGGTTGATTTTGATGAAATATTTTTAACACCAATTTACTTTAATTTAAAAAAAAAGTTGTCAGAGAAGGAGGGACTAAGAACAAAGAAGCAAAGGTGAGAGAGAGAAGGAAGAGTATCTTGAACCTCAGAGAGCCCTCCCTTCTAGACAAACTTTTCATGCTTGGTTGACGTCAAAGACCGAGAGTTCCCCGAAAGCATGAAGACGTCAAAGCCCCATCTGGCTCCGGCATCTGGAGGCTCTATTTTGTTTTATTTTTACACGAAAAGACGATGCCACATCTCAGTCCTAGGTATGAAGTACTTCCTTGGCAATTGAATTGCTGATGAGGCACCTATAAGGCCGTAAGCGTAGCGCTACAGACGCAAAAGAAGGAGCCCACACAATGGCGTGATGGCGAACAATAGGAATGTCGTTGTCGACATTTGTTCGATGATCGCTGTGCTAACTCGAGACTCGAGTGACTCGAGAGAGTCGAGAATCGAGCCGAAAGTAATCAATGTAAGTGGGTGGGTGACTTGACTTTGTTCCCGATATACTCTCAAAACATATGCTTGCTTACTCGCTCATGTTCTATTGATGAGGAATTTTTCACAAATGGGGTTGCGTACTTGAGCCTGATTACGGCTCATAAAACGTGTAATTAACGTTGAATTACGGCTCGGGGCATTGTGGCGGGAGTGAAAAGACCACTGACGAGCTTGGAATGATATGCAATCAATGCGTCAATGATTGACATTGGGGCACTGTCAGAGTTTAACGACAAGCTCAATTGAATGAGTTATGCAACGTTCGTTCTATGAGCCGTCTCTCGGAGGCTCGGTTAGATAATCCCCAGTATTGCAATTCACTATCGATTGCGATTGTTCGCGGATAATTCAATTCAGTGAACGGAGTAGCGGACTGGCAGCAAAGCTAACAACTTTTTATCACGAAATTATGTGTTTTGTGTCGGAGAGCCCGGCCACTTCAAAAGGGGTAGCTCTTCAAGCCCCGGTGCGGTCGGAAGCCGGATAGAATACTTGTTTGGCCAGGTTGGAGCACCGGATGGTACCGTTTAGGCTGAGTTTATTGTGTCATCAGCCATGTAAAACTAGGACGTGGCTTTTAATTAGGCTTTTTGCCGTTTGGCGGTCCTTTTGACTGATGGCAACGCAGCCAACTTTTAATGAAACCCGCAGTTTTGTGGGAAAACATGCAGACGGATTAATTTCATGCCTCCAGTTTCTCTGGAACCTGTCTGTGTTTGTCGAGGAACGCAGACTCGCAATCAATAAAAGCAATCAGGGGAATCAAAAGGTTAATTCTCCAATTAAGCGCGGGGAAATCCACTTAATTGAAGACTTTGGGCGACGCACGAAGCTGCTAAGCGCCGAATTCACGTCCTTGGTTCCGCCATATCCAAATGATGCCTCATCGCGCTCTGTCTCCCGCTTTGATTGCTTTTTGATTGACAAGAATACACCGCAATTCACGTTTTTGCGCCACATGCGGATATCGTTTCAGATTGTCTCGAGATGAGTTCAATCATCGGATGAAAAGAACGTTGGAAGGACAAACAGACAATTTTCGGAACTAATTGTCTGTCTCCTGTGAACCGTTTTTCAAAGGAAGTTTACAGTAAAAATAGGCTTCAGAAGGAAAAACCTGAAAAAATGAAATAAAGACAAGTTGCCTGAAAAATGAAGGGAAACGGATCCCTCTTGAGACACACTCTCCTGATGGCAGACTCCGATACTCTTGCCGGAGCTGAGAGGCGGAAAATTTGCGTGAAAGGAAAATTTTCCTAATTGGAGCAGAATCAATATCGGCTGGGATAATGGCAAGTGAGGAAGCGTAATATGACTCTTGGAGGCGAAGAAATTTATGGGAATGGCGCAAAATAAATTGAATGGGGTGCTCGGGCCGATAGAGACGCAAAGACCACATGTCTGATGGTATCTCTTTAATACTGCTAATAACTCGATGTCTGAACTTCCGTGTGAAAAACAATAAGTTACTTTAGACACGTCAGGCGTAGCCACAAGCAGGCTTCAGCTCCATGTGCGGTTACTGTGGTGCCGGTAACGTAATAATTTAGCTCGTCAGACCGACGTCGATTAATTTATAGATAAGAAAGCGAAATTAACAGCCCTTTCAAGCCCTTCATTATGCCGCCGAGTGGATACTCGTGTCGGGAAATCTTCGCAGTATTTTTCAGCTCAGATCTCAGCCTGCGAGTTCTTAATTGAAACTTCAACTGATAGCCAGCAGGTGCCACTTTTCATTAGGTCTCCGTCCTTCCGAAGAAATTGAGTTGTGAGTTATTAATCACATTTTAAACATGGCCTGGCTGTCCGAGGAAGCTGGAATCCAATTAATTAATTGGAAATGTAATCCTCGGATATGATTTATGGCGCAAGTATTGATCTCTCTATTACGCAGGAATTGAAAGGGAAGACGCAAAAAATTTAATCAGCTCTCTAGCGTGCCTCAGTTTCGCAATCCGCCTGACTACATTAGAATATTAATGATTCCCAAATGGTTCGCCTTTCGCTCATGCAGCTGGGCCGTTGAACCCCGCTCCTGTGTTGTCTTGTTTTGCAGAACCGATGAGCGATGAATATTAATCAATCCTCGTTACATTAGACGTCTGGCTCGTCAAAGTGCCCCGTCGCTCCAGTCATGCAAAGCTCAGACCGGGTGTGGCTCCGTAATTTAATTGGAGGGCAGTTTCCGACAGAGAGGAGCACTTTCTGGAGGATTCCGAGGAGAGACAAAAAGGCGCTACCCGGCAGGCAACAGAAAACACATGCTCGGGCTTAGCAACCGAGCTTTCGGCGGCGATAAACATAGATTACAGTTACGCTACATTAACTAGGGACACACGAAACAAACGATCTGTTTGCTTACATGGAATTACGGGCAAATTGATGCGTGATGAATGGTTAAAAGGCACTATTTCGGAAGCTCTCCGTGTTTGTTCACGGAATTGACGACCTTCGTTTTTCCGATGGCTGAGTTTCGTTGTTTTTGTCCGTCGGTCGGACAATCACTGGAGCATTTTGCTCATGTAGGTTCAAAAGTCTAAGGCAGGGAGCTTCAAGGTAAAATTTCCTCTGAAACATATGCACTAACATTTTTCAGGTTTGATTGAATAATTTTGCTTAAAAAATATTAAGCATTGAAAATTTTTTCGTACATGAAAATTTTTTTTGTACAAAATTTTAACCTGAAGTAATTTTTTCCAAAACTGGTTTCTTAAAATTCTGAAATTTCAAACCCAATCTTTAAACTTCAGGAGCCGAATTCTAGTTTAAAAACTCTTTTGGAAATCTACGATGGAAGTTTTCTTGGAAAATATTAAAAAGTCAACAAAAGTTATCCGCTTTGAGTTCCAAGAAAACTACTTTTCGTGGTGGGGACTTTCCCCATGTGCTTCTCACAAGTGGTCGACGCTGGGGAATAACAGCGCGTGTCATGTTTCCAGCGACCAGAAATAGAAACCACAATTATTCCGTCGCAGGCGTGGGTGTTGTCCTCCACTTTTATGACACATTTCTGGGTGTCATGTTTTGCCACTTCCCTCTCGCACTGCACTTCTGACGGTCAACCGAAGGCGATTTCCGAGTCATCGACCCAAAACTCGAGTTTATAGGGGGGGAAGCGAGTGACAGAAGCGAACCAGGCTGAAGTTGATTTGGCGGCTCGCTTCCTCTCCTCGTCGTGAATGTCTCTATCAAGCAGATAACGTCAGCGGGCGACACAATGCACCGTCTGTAACAATCAGAGTCGACTCCGACGTCCAACGTGAGACTGAGAGAGAACAAGGGGCACTATTAAGTGTTCGTTATGCAATTATACTTCAGCCAAGATTATTTCTAGCAAATTTGAATGCACATCAAGCTCGCTGATTTGAATACGCTCGTCGGTCTGCTACATTAATATTCATTAGGTGCTCGAAGCTCAGGCAAATAATTTGAAGATGAGCTTTCGGAAATTTTCATTTTAAATGGTAATTTTTTAGGCTTCTTTGAAGGCTGTGACCTTGACTTTTGGCTGGAAAACAGGCGGTACACCACGGCTGAATGCCTCAAGAAGTTAAGCATTCCTGTGTCGTTGACACGAGTTGGCAACCGCAAGAGCTGTGCGGGGAGATAAGAAAAACTTTCGACTTTTGAGGCTGAAATACCGAACTCGAAATGAGAAAAGAAAGTTGCCTCATAATCCCCCCTCTCGAGCCGTCTCGAGTTCAGTATCCGCTTAAGTCGGCACCCAAGACATTGTTCCCCAAGTGCCAGTCTCCCGAGGGCTTACCGAAGTTTCGAGTGCTGCACAATAAGCCTCTCAAACACGCAGCTGCATTGTTACCTGCCAGACGAGAGCCCTTTCCTTTCTTCAACTTTCTCATCGTCGCCTGCGAGATCCTTGCAACGCCTTCCCTCGATAAATATTTAAGAGACGCTCCAATGACACAGATTCCCGCTTGTTTACATCCTCATCTTCGTGTTTGCGAAGCGAATATTTGCACCGCTATTATGAAAGCCGTAATGCAAGTTTGACATCGGAAGAATCCAAATGAAGAGTCACTCGCGCTCGCACAAAAGGAAAAGCGTAACAGCTTTACACCATCACTATCGCTTTGCCCCATAAAGAGCGCCATGCCCATTATACATGTACGGGGGTCAACGAACGTCCCCATTTTCCACATTTCCTATTTTCCTTATCATTTCACAGCTCCGTGGCGCAGTCACCCACATATACAACCATGGAGTATCTCATTTCGCTGCGAAAGAGTGAAAGGAACTCACATAATTGGAATTTTCTCAAGCGTCTGTCGCCTTCCCGAGCAAGTCCGTTTAAATGGGACAGGATATATAATTATGAAGACTGTGCCTCAAAAGGGTTGGAAATCAGGCCGGCAGCTGCTCTACCTGCGTCGCGCCGGTAATTGGACGAGTCTCCTATTGATTTTCCCAATTTCACAGCGACAATATGAGACTCTTTATCAAATAATTAGCTTATCCACATTAGCGTACAACAAGGTACCTTCCGGTCTCTGTCATTTGGGCCGCTTTGCACACGAATTAAGTCGGGTCTGCTGCACATGGCCCGGATAAAGCCCATTAGCCTGCTCATTTCGTGGGTGGGAGTTTTATTCTGATTAGTGCGCTATAACTTCGGTAAAGTGATTTCTACTTTTGGTTGACACCTCTCAGGTGTTCTATGGACTTCTGAAAGGCTCTAAGTTTTTCCCTAAGGGCCTCCAGGTTCACTTTTTCAGGCTCCTAAGTGTACGATCTTAATCTTTATAGGATAACATTTTAGCTTGACCAAATGAAGAATGTGTGTGGAGCTCTTGTAGAACAGGTTAACCCCCTAAATACGCTCTGTGGATCTGATGGCTAAGATTTAATTTATAACATAATTTTTTTATTGTAGAAAACATTAGAGTTCTTAATTTTAAAACGAATTGAACGACATTAAGAAGAGCTACAAAAGTGTTGAAAAAATTGTAGAAAATTCCATAAATGAAATAGCAGAAAAGGTAAAAATTGTTTTAAAGAATATAAAATCCAACTCAAACCTAGTCGTTTAAAAATTGCAACGTCGAAATATTTTATTAAATAATACGAGTGATTCCAAACCGGTTTTAATTTGACAGAGAATATTTAAACACTTTGATAAAAACATTTAAAATGTAAGTAAAATTTTTTGGAAGCTCTACAGATGAGCCATTAAAAGTTTGTTCTAAATATTATGGTTCATTAAATTTTGAAAATGTTAGGTCAATGTTCTCGGTCCCCTGATTTTCTTTTTGCAAAGCAAAAAATCATAAATATTTCCTAAACATGAACTTGTGTTTAATTTGGGCTTTAAATAGAACAAGTCCCAGACAGACTGGCCAAAGAGACCAGCACTCGAAGACCCGCCGTGACATCCAGAAGACACAAGAGACATGATACCGAGCAATAATTTGTATAATCAACGAAAATCATACCCATTAAATAGCTCGGCAGAATTTTATGTTCGTGAGGAACACGCGAGGTTCCAGTGCCAGCCAATTACTGTGACAAGCTGAAACGTCGACTTGTGAGAGGCAGCGCGCGGTTGTAAAGCGACTTTACATTACAGTCCCTCGCTCCCATTATTAATTCAACACTAATTATCGATCGGCTCCGTATGAGCCCCTTCTAAACTGGGTCAGATTGACGAGACATGCTACAGAAACGCCGGCATTGCGTTTCCGGTGGGGTCCACCTTGAACCATCCGAGTCTCGTGGGTGTCCAAAAACACACACTGCCGGCCCTGACACGGCATAAATATATATTCAATTTACATGTTCTCTTATGGAGGAAAACGTGATCCATAAATCAATCATCGGCGCTGAAGTCGCGAATTTATCTCTGCTATTTTCGTGCGAGCTCGCGCGATTTCGCTCGGAGCAAACCAAATAAATTTCCCGGCCGCGGATGAGCAATGCTCCAGGCATTTTTCGATTAAATGGGTGACGGTCAATCGTACTTAATAACTATACTTGTGTGGAATTCCAGCAGTCAGTACCTTCGCTACTGGCATGCGGCCTGAATCATCACTCAATTAATAAAATCCACTGGGATTGAGTGAAATACTGCACTTTCATCGGAGTAGGCGGTGATTTGCCGGTTTATAGCCAACATGTCGACTCGCCAGCAACCAAATACGACGCCCGAGCCGGAACCGGTCGGTCTTGAGTCGCAAACTGACATCACCAGGGCGGCGATTTTGGAGGCAATCAGGGCCAAGCAGGAGCAGATCCGCAGCAAGTGTGCGACCCGTATAAATTCCGAGTCCCCGGGCACCAGGACGACCCAATTATGCCAAGCGGGCCCGACCCCCGAAGATTTATCGAAATACACAACTTGAAATTTATCGGCCATTTACCTTCATAACTGCCGTCTGTTTTTAACGCGAGTCCCTCGCCTTATTTATGGATCCCGGACCGTACTTGGGGGAATGACAGCAGAAATTTTTACCAATTCGAAGTCGCTCTAATTCGCGGCTCCACTCCTCATTTGCCTTTCAAATGGCTCCCTCCAGCCTTTGTGGGGAAAACCGGCAATTGCGTGCATTCTAAGTGCCTTTTCTCCGCTCACCAAGTGCCCGTAATTGCAGCCCATACCTGATTTGAGCTTGCGCGCATATTATCAAGAATTCCTTCATCCTTGTTTCCTTTGCACGGCATAATTTTGCTGCCAGAGGCAAAGGAAGAATGCACACGAGAATAGTTTTGCTCTCCGGAAGTTCAAGGTTGCTACCCGCTTCCGAGAGCTCACTCTGCTCCAGGCTTGTGAAAGTTTCCCTTCTGCTTCGGAGGATCAAATCCATGGTGGCCAAAGTGACGGGCCCATTGCTGTGGAAGACGATATTCTAGCGCCTTAATGCGTCAAATTTAAATGGAAAACTCATTCCGTCAAATTTGTCTCTTATCAAGCGCTCAAACGATGCGAAAACATCATCTTTATCAGCGCCTCCCACAATTTCAGTTTTCCGCTTCCACTCACATGACTTTCTGACGAAATGCGTCGTGTACTGAACGCGAGTTTTTTGCGCTGTAAGTTCTTGGAATCCTTTTTTGGACGAGGAAAAGTTCATGGGTCAGAAAAACTTGCGACTTCCCTACTCGTGTCAAATCGTCACACAGCCGTCATAGATATTTCATGAACTACGAACGGATTTGCTGCCCCTACTCCAGTCTCGTTCTCGTTGGAGGATTTTAAATATTCAGACGGGCGGACTGAAAGTCGGCCGGTCAAGGTCAGACTCGAGCTCCATGGCTGATCGATCGAAGTCCTGCTCCAGGAAATTTTCATCCAGCTCATAGAAATTGCAAAAGCTTCTAAATAATTCAGCGCTCCATATTACATGTCTCTGAGCCGTTGCTGGCGAGTGCAGCATTTTTCTGGAAAAGCGTGGGAAATCTACATTTCTTGGTGCTGTCTCGTGCATCCGAAATGTAATCCATTTTCTTCGGGAGATTCGCGGATCCCTATTAAATATTCAGGTGCCTCAATGTCTCAAGCCCGCAAGCGGGAGTAAATTGAATGAGTAAAGGGATGGAGCTCGCCGGCTTCGGAGTTAATAATTTAGCAGTGCGAGACTGCGAGCGGGAAAAATTGTAAGCAAGCTGGCGTTTAAAATAAATACAAAATAATCCATTTTAATTTACCACACATCAATTAGGCTTCCGGAAAGCGCAAACTAATTGCATTAAAAATGCATCTGTAGTTTAGGTCAGCGTGACGCTTATTGGCCTTTGTGCGGCGAGACGTGACTTGGAGGGATCAGAGTATTACGGCTTCTGCTCCGGACAAAGCACTTACAGGTCTGATATCTTTTCTTCCTATTTTTGAAGGACTTTTCGTTTTAAGTTTTTCTTGGAAAAGACAAGGAGTCATTAAGGTGAAAAAGGTACTTTCTTTGTTCTTGAGTTTCTCTTCAGTGATGGTGTTTTGAGCCCTGAAACTTCTTGTTATGGAGCTATTTATGTTGAAGACAAACAGACAATTCATTTTTAGTGCAATTTCCAACATTTTGGAAAAATTGCATTATTGTGGCCGCTTTGTCTGTCTGTCTGTCCTAAACTTTATACAACTCAAGAATCAAGAGAGATATAATTTGGCCATCTTGTTAAGCGTCAAGAGTTATAAGTTTACCCCCTAAACGGGGAGGAGGGTATGAGGGGATTTTAACGTTTATATTTAAATTTTATGCTGTCTAAAATATAGCAAAAATCTAGCAATCGTTATCTTCTAGGGACGGAGCTAGAGGCCCCCAAAGTTCGGTATTCTCAACGTCTTTGAAAATGCACCCGATTTTGCTGAAGCAAGACTTTTGGCCTCCTTTGTTCCTAAGTTGCCCTTCAGTACCTCTTGTTTTTTTTAAGACAAACAGACAACTCATTTTTCAATTTCCGGCGAACCAGCTCGCTTTGTTCTCCCCACAGACTGAATTTTAATTTCGCCCACCAGCCATGGGAGGAGCCGTCGCTCCTTTGTACGTACCCTTTTATTGTCAATATCGGCGGTTTCCAAAAATACGCAGGCTTCCGCTGCTGGAATTAAAATACAGATTAATTTGGAGATTGCGAGGGAAATTCCATAAAATTATTTTATTATGAAAATTGCGATATACACAAGCATTCGCAAAGAAATGCGGTACAATAGGGTTGATGGCAGCGGAGCAACAAACGGATTGTTTACACAAAACCACCCGTCAACATTTTTACGATAGACAGTAATAGTAGGAATAATGGGAAAATAAATGGATCCCAAATTCTATTAACTTGCAGTCATTCATGTGCTCGCATTCTTGCCTCCACAATCGCGCGTCGTCTGGCGGAGGCAAAGGGTTTTGCTGTCTGTCTTGGAGGCGCAGATGTTTTCCAGGGACGTAGCGTTTCCCCTTGAGGCGTCTCAGAGTACAGCCCTTGCAGCCACACGATAACCTTGTATAGAATTTCCACAATAAACTCGCTCATCACACAGTCATGTTGGGCGTTATTGCCGAGAATATTGCGCTGAAGAGGAGCGCGGGTTGTTTTTCCACAAAATATAATCAGCCACGGAAAGGCGCACAGCCATGGCGTACACAGAATTTTCATTGTTTTGTGATATATTCAACCACATATTTTATTCAGTGCTTTTCATTCCGAATTAGTTTTGCTCGGCAGCTCGAATAAACAAGAGCCTTTCAGCTCCTCCGCCGACCGCCCGGGACTTAGTGAAAGTTTTAATTGGTTTGCAATTTCGGAAATCAATTAATAGTCATGGCAGACTTCTTCCACGTGACGCGAGTGAAAATAATTGACCGGAGATCCGGCGATAGCGTTGATGAGACTTGCTGGCCTTCGAGCGCGCACGCCAGGGCCTCGACACGAAGGGTCTACAGGCCCGTGAAAAACGATCTCGTAATCCAGAGTGAGTTGCAAAAGACGGTGGCCAACAACTACCTGAAGGCGCGTCAGGCCGACCCCGGAAGGAGACGCAAGAGGCGTCTGAGGCGACCCAATGTGTTTCCGACCTACTACACGAACCGCGAGGAGCTCAAAATACCCTGCTACACCTACCCCAGGTACCTGCATGATGTGTCGCCATATCGATGCGACGATACTCCTCACTAAATTCCGCTCCACAAATTTCCCAAGTCCGTCTGTAAAGGAGGCACAGAGCATAATTTCTAGCTGGAAAACGTTGGCGAATTTTTTTCTACAAAAAATTCCTAGGGACACTTGGAGGTTTATTTTTAGAGAATATCGAAAAAAAAGTCCAAGAGAATTCCGATTTTGAAGAAATCATAGAGGAAAACGTAGAAGAGAAATGGATAACAAAAATTATTAATTAAAGACCATAAGTTAGGAGACAATCGTTCCCCTTCTAGTAAGAACCCCTAACCTTGAAACGTATTCCTGTCTGCTCAATCGAAAAATCATTCCTTCCACGACAAAGACTTGTTACCTCGATAGTTCCCCTCGCCCCACCGTCGTCTGTGTCGCAAATTCACTGTCTGAGCGCCATGTTGGGCTCCCGACGAGATGATTTATTTGGATTTAACTGCCAGTGTGGCATTAAGTGAGCATTGAATGGCGAAGACTCATTATTTTCATGAGCCTGAATTACCACAGACAGCTCGAAAGTCGTATACCTGACCATAAATTACGATATAACGTCCCAGATATTCCCGGGACGGGATTTTATGGGTGATTTGGCGGCAGATAGGAGGACACTTTTATTGAAAAGTCTGGAGATGTGAACAAAGTCGTTGAGAAAACAGTCCTTGAGTGCCCTCTTGCCACTGTTCCAGCTTGGGGTGGCTCGTAAAGTAGCTGTCACAAAGAAAAACAATAACAAGGGTAATGAATGGAGCCCCAAGAGGAGTCTAATTGGTCGGAATGGGCCATTAGCTGACATTCCAGAGCAAATACATACATCAAAATTTTATGAGGGCTGGTTTAACTGCGTATTACTTCCTGGAGCCTCTTTTGAGCCTATATTTTAAACTTCCTTCTTCCTCTGTGCCCAATCGAGGGCGGACATTTCGAAATAATTTATTTTGTCAACAAATATTGGCCTATCCTAGATAACAAATAAGCCTTGTAAATTTTTTATGAGCCCTAAAAATAAGATAGCCAACCTTTGGTAAAGTTTTAGCTCAATTGGAGTAACTAAAATTTTCCTAACTCCCTGGTTCCCTCCCTGCAAGAGATAAGGATCACTTGTGGTACCATAATTTGCTAGAGGATGTAGAAGTTTTATACAACGGGAAAACCAAAAAATTCGTCCATCCTCGAGACCAAAAATAAAAATCTTGTAGCTTCCAAAAAGCTGCAGAAGCCAGGAAAAAACCCCTCTGTCCTTGATAATTTTCTTCAGAATTTCTAAAGAAGTCAGAATAGTTTTTGGTTAAATCCCCGCGCCTTTAATACACCCGAGACTCGCGAATTCGTGCTACGCTTGAGCCAAATCTGCCACATCCACCTCATTGCAGTCAAACTTTTCATTAACACCTGTCTCTTGCATTCAACACATACTTGTAACACGCACATTTCCGCTGTGATGGCGATGTGAAGCACCGTCCGATGTAGATACCGTCAGTTTGAGTTGCCGTCGAGCACAAATGCCGTTGATGGAGAGTTCTTTTGTGTGTTTCTGCCACGATCTTGACGTCAAATTAAAATGCTGAAGTGGGTTGGGTCGTCAACCAGATTGCCTTCTTAATCCCCCAATTCAGCAATTCTCGACGATTCGGGGAAAATTAAAACTCGCCCACCTGTTGAACCGTCTCTCTTCTCTCTCTCATTGCAGATTGAACGAGCAGCCTGGTGCCATAAAAGGACGCCGGACACTCTGCAAGCTATTCGACAAGGGACTCGTCTCAGACACGGTCGTGAACCTGCTGGCCATCGACGACATCACGACGCTCAAGAGCCTGCTGTACCAGAAGGAGAAGATCCTGCGCACCCACCAGTTCCCGCACAAGTCGATTCTGCTCCGGGACTCTCTCGAGTTCGAGCACCTCTTTCGCGACCTCCCGCCCTCCCCAGACCCCTCTGGCGCTCCCGAGGACGAGCTTCTGCGCCACTTCTACTTCAGACAGCTGCAGCACAAGGCCTCGGCACAAGCCTCCCACCAGCCCACTAGCAGGCTCACGAAGGCTCTGGATACGGCCGTTCGAGGGTACTCGGAAGGCTTCTTCTGGCACCTCTCCTACCTGGACGTGTGTGCCGCCAAGGGGGACTGTCTCAGACAGAGGTATGTTTCGAAGTTGCAGCAACAACGCGCCCCGTCTCACCCCCGTGTAGTCTGTGACATGAACAAGAGTGCTGAATCTGGCAATGCTAAAAATAACAATAACAATAATATCAATAGTGAAAGTGACGTAAGCTTCTTTGACTTGAGCTCGGAGGAAAACTCGGTGGACGCCGAAGTGATCGTCGCGAAGTTGAACAAACTGAACCTCAACTCCCAGACCAGCAATCAGCAGTTGCCAACAATCATCTTGACGGACTTCTCGCCGTCGAACGACTCGGTGAGCTCCACGCCCACCACCACCACCTCGAAGCTCGACCTCAACGGCGGAAGCAGCAGCCTAACGATCCCGAGCATTCGGTGTCGCGTCGAATCGAGGCCTCCAATTAACCAATAAGACTTAGGTGCTAGTAGCTTCTTATACCTTTTTGACGAGTGCAGGAACTAAAGCATGGTTTCAGTCATGGACATTGAAACGGCTGGAGACATCTGTGATAATCGTCCGATCCTTTCCAAAAGTGCTGTGAGTCAGAGGTCCATTGAAATCCAGATCACGCCGAAGCAGGAGACGCGGATAGCGCTGAAGGAGGCGACTCCGGTCCTGGAGCCGCCGCAGGACGTGCTTCGAAAGAGCCTGAAGCTCGAGCTGGCGTCTCCTTCGTCGGCGGAATCGACCAAGAACGACAACTCCACCACGACCCCCGAGAGCGGCAGACGCGAGAGTGTCGGCGACGACAGCAGTGCTGAAGAGGATGAAAATGCCAAAAACAACAATGAAGTGCGCTCTCCAATGTCACCTCGATCTCCGGGCGCCCAAGGTAGTAAGTATCTGCGCGTCTTTCCTCCCCCATCTCGCCTCCTTTGTGGCGGCTTTCACCTTATCTATTTAATCCGTTAAAAGCAGCAATGGCTGTTTTGCCTCAAAGTGGCGTGGTGGAGGTAGACGAGTTTATAAAGGCTTTGAAAACTTGGAATCCTGAAATTTCCTGACGATGGCAGATTTCATGGCAGGAAATCAGTTTGAACTTGTCCCGAGCAGCAAATAAAAGCCATTTTATTCCGTTTGTCGACGACTGGACAATTTATCGTAGACAAGTATCAAAAGGGTCACTCAAGGGGTTTTGGAATCTGCTCCGATTTTCATTCGAAATATAAATCTAAGGTCTAAGAGTCAAGATTTTCGGGGGAGTCTAAGAGAAAATAGCGACATTAATAATCAACTTTTTTAGACATAAAAAAATATAAGAGAAATATTCTGAAGCTTTCGATTGATTTCAAACCGAAAAAATATTTGTCATCTTTCAATTGAAAATAGCAGCCCAAACTTCAAAGAGATATTTTTAGCCCCAAACGAAATCCCCACGTCTTATCTTGTTTGCTACAAACAGTCCCATTGTCCATCTCATCTGAGCCACCAACAGTGATTATCTTCCTTTTTCAACAGGTCGCTACGGCTCTCGCATCATTCCACATCAGAACTCCCTCACATCGACGATTGATGTCGTAGAGGATCGCAAAGCACTTCGAGACGCTCTGTACCAGGGTATTTTCCATCGACATCGCAGGACCATCTTTGCAATGGGCAGCTTCCTGCGGATGTTGAAGAGCAAAAATTCACAGTACAACTCGATACGAAGCTCATCGGATGTCGAAGGTGAAGATGAAGCCCGATAAAACTATAAATACGTGTACACATTGTTTTCCACACAAGTTCATGTACATTGTGTAGAGACGAGAAACTTGCAAACTCTTTCCATTATCGTTTCACTCAGTTTTGTTTTGTAGGATCACGACAAACAGGTGTACTAGTCTAGTTACGTGTCTAAGCAAGCCAACCAGAACTTTCTGCATTCACTTACCTCACAGATTTCGATTTAAGCTTAGGTTTACCGTTTGACCTCAGACCCGAAGTACTACAAAGGGTTCAAACAACTTCAAAGTTCAGTTTCCAAATGTTTAGATCCAGTCACGACACTTGAAGCTCCCACAAAAATATTCTGACAGAAGTTTTGAACCTAGAAGGGTTCTTTGCATTATTTTTGAGGCCCTTAGCTTTGAAGTTGGGCCTCAATATTTGGATTTAGGTGATCTATTTTAGAATTTAATACCCCTGTTTTTGAAAAGGGCACCTTATCATTGAATATTGTGGACCCTAGTTTTGACTATGGGATCTTTTCTATAAATTGTGACCTCTAAGTTTAAAACTAAGATTCCCTTAAGCCGTTAATGTAGTACTGTAGTACTTAAGGTCTGAGCGTTTAACTATTATTTCTCTTCCATATAACTCTGTGCTACAAATTTACACTTGATGGATATAGTTTATGTGTCCCGACACGACGTACGAGCTTTTACTGTTGCGCTGTCGGCCAGGAACCCAGCTCCGGCTTCGTCCCTGCCGCGGGCCCCGCACGTCCTCCCAAACCGTGAACTGACTGCTCTGCCTTACACTTTTTTCACGACAACTTCGAGCAACTTTCGACATATCGCTGAAAGTCTTTTACAAGCTGTAGTCTCTCTCTCTCTCTCTCTCCTCTCGAAACATTTGTTGTGCATTTCTGTTTCCTTGTTGTGCTCTCGTACTTGGATGAAAAGATGAAAACTCCATTGCTTGGAACATTTCTTTTACAGGTCAGAAAGAGCAGAAGTGCAATAAGTAAATTTGTAAATCAGAAGGTAGTTACAAATATTTAGAGTAGCGTAGTAAGAGAATCCATTGACATTTTTATATCCCGACAAATAAATGAATATATATATCAGAGTAGATTACCGCTTTCGGCTATGAAATTAGCTTGATTTGGGCATTTTTGAACCATGTCTTCGAACTTACGTATTGACAGACAAAAGTCACTAATTCCGTAATTTAGTTGGTAGCATTCATTATAATTATAACAAACCAAGTTAAAGAAGTAACAATAAATCATAAAGAGAAAACAGTTCTTTCTTGCACTCGTTATCCTCCCCACGTTCAAGCGGGAGCCATTGCGCGCGCAATGAATCTTCGGGGCCTATAAATCAAGGCAGGCGCTTAATCGGCGAGACGTAAATCAAGATGAATCTCCTCCTGAGATCAATACTTTGAGACACAAATGAGGGACATTTGACTCGTCCGGGCGGTAAAAGGCGAAGGATGCCAAGGACTACTGGGCCTCTGGGCTCGCGAACAAAGGAAAATGAAGCCCATTTCTATTCTGATTACCTTGGTGGAGACTCAGTGGCTCATGAATTTTTCAGCACAATCGGCCTCATGTTTTATTATTCACTTCCTCTCCCACGCGAAGACACACACACTCCTCTCCTCGTCCTGTGTTTGATCAGCAAGGCAGAAATGCAATTATACCTCACTCGTCTTTGGTGTCCAGTCCCGCTTTCAATGTCACGCACGTGTTCTTGGCTCAACCTGACTCAATTTTGCCATCAGATTCCAGGAACAAGAAGAAGAACCTGGTGCCGGTGACGAAGAAAACGCACTAGAGCAAGTGGAGCCAGTGGAACGGCAGGTACCTGGTAGCGACTTCTCCTTGTTAAATAAGTCGGAAACCAAGTTTCAGCCCAATAAATATTTGTTTAAGAAACTACTTATTGATTGGATTGCTCTTTAAAAATTCATCTGCCGTCCCCCAGCGAGGTCTTTTAAAACACGCCTGACCTTCACCTCCGAGTCCACAATCCCCGTAACGAGCTGACCGATTACCGCTCCAATCATCCGCTTTTAACCCTTCCTGTGCGACGCGACTTTGTGGGCAGAAAAACATCAGCTTCGATTGATCTTTGACGAGGATCCACATGCTTGCGTGCCAGACCCTTGGGCATGTCCGGAGCAATCAAAGGAGCAGTGTTTGACAACGCTTTTACATTAGCGGGAAACTCAAGCGCCACTTGCGTCCGTCGGTCCGGATCCGGTGTGCATTAGTGCGCATTAGACTACACTCCTTGCCTTCAGACCACATGAGTGATAAGACTGATGGCTAGGGCTGCCTAAATTATTGCCATCCAAAAACTTATTGTTTCGTTTTCCACCTTGAAGAAAGAAAAAAGACTTGAAATTGAAAAATACTTGACCTTAAAATATTGTTCAGAAGCTGTAAATAGGTACATTTTTTTCATAATTTTTATGGAAAAACTGTACCTTTTTACAGCTTCTGAACAATATTTTAAGGTCAAGTATTTTTCAATTTCAAGTCTTTTTGACAGTCCTAATTCTCGAGAAATTGGAAAATTTCATACTTCGCGGAAAATTCATGAGAAATGTGAACATTCAGAAAAACTGCCCATTTTGACTTCAGAATTAAAAACAGAGGAAAGAAATTTATTTCGATTCGTGATTGATCTTCACTTGAAACACCAGAAACAAGAAGATTAAAAATTTGTTTATTTAGTTATTCACTTGGTTATTATTTGGTAAAGAGGCTTCCAGGTTTTCGAAAAATTTGGATCGAGAAATTCCGAAAATCAAAAAGTTCTTCAAAATTTTCCAACATCGATTTACAAATAAACTCTTAGTGGTCAAATACCTGAGAAACACTTTTTCATGAATAAAAGAGAGAAAAAGAAAATCAGTCAAAAAAAAAATCAGGACAAAAATCAGCCTAAATTAGATTTGACATTATGCACTTTTGGCAGCCCTAGTGCTAACCGAAGTCTAACGAGGTTAGAGTCAAAATGTCAATCATGTCCTTGGGCCAAATTTAATTAAAACTTTTTCTTCGCACATCTCGAGCAAACGTCTTCTTTACCTACGTGATTGACATCATGTTCCCACTTCGAGCCAAATTTGATGCGAACGCAATCAATGTAGCGAGGGAAGTATTTGAAATTGGAATTTTGGAAAATTTTAGCTGGCGGCCCGATGATGAAGACGGAGGACTTAAATGGCGTTTGAAACTCACACTCGAGATGGCAGCATTCCTCTAATATTGCGAGCACATAATTTCCCTGCATGCTTCAAAGAATACAAATTCCGCACTTCATGTAAATCGCATCTTTCATGGCTGAACCGACCCGTCGTTTTTGCCAGATTCGGAAAAATAATTCCCCCCCAGACTGGATGGCGAAGTTGTGTACGGCAAAAGGCCGATTAATTATGGATATGAGAGGTACTTGGAAGATCCATTAGCGACTGATTCCGCACGAGTCTGAAGAGGGACGGGAATGGAACGATAATTATAGGCACGCAAACTTCCTATTGTCGAGCGATTCAAATGGGCAGTCTGTTGCTCTTATCTAAAGAGCTGGTCTTTACCCCAAACGAGCCCCACTTCAGTTCCCTCGAGCGGCTGAAAAATGCCATACTTCGCTCTTCCGGTCCCGTGATTGCTCTTTTTGAAACACAACTTTATAATGGCTTCTCCAAATAAACCTTGTGTGCTTTGAATAATCTCAATTAGCCCCGTCATGTAAACTGATACTAATGAATGAAGTAAACAGAGCTGATTGGGGGTATCGTGCAGCGTCTGGTGTCTCTGAAACCCAAGAAAGTGAATTCGTAATGAGGGTATTAAATAATATACTTTATTATTGACAGTTTGCACAATAAATAGATCATGTTGCTTTCTTCTTGAGGTACGCCCGTCGGTAGAAGTCAAAGAAGAGCACGAACATGTAGAGATTCTGGGAAACGAGAGAGACTTTGAGGCAATTACGAGACGAGTTTCGGGGCACGTACCTGGATGACGCCGCATGTCAGCCAAAATTTCGGGTAGCTGCAGGTGTGGTACACCAACGGTCTCGTAAAGTGGAAAATTAGAATTGCAAATTGGATCTGCCGATAGAATCGGGGTATTAGACGGGCTTACAGGGACTCAGATGGCGAAGGTAATTACCATTTGGATCTGAGTGATGTGCTTCTTCCACCAGATTGACTTCTTCAGCTCGGGCTTGAAGCTCGTGAGGAAGTAGTAGGTGTACATGACGGTGTGCACGAAGCAGTTAATGACCCCCAGGAGCGCAGCGTGGCCTCCAGGCATGAACTTGCCGGCGATGTAACCTCCGAACACCATACCTGAGAAATTTTTCAGTAGTATTTCTTCTTCCAAGAAAAGCCATTTTTAAAGTGATTTTCCCATTTTCATAGACTTTGAGTAACTCAGGGAAAAATACGGACATTTTGTTTTGAAGAAGAAAAAAACTCGAAAAACCTTCACCAAGGTCTGCAGAAGAGTCAATTTTGGATGAACGGTTTTTTCAGCAATTTTTGATCTGGCAGGCGAAACATTTTGGATATGAAATAGGAACTTAGTTATCTTCTGTGGAAACCCCGAATAACCTCAACTGAGGCAAAGAGCCCTTAAGTAATGTTTTTAGGGTCCCTTAACGACTTCAAACATGTATTTGTTTTGATTGGGGTCTCACCCCAAGGAACAGGACGTTCCTAACTTCAAACATTGAGGAAAGCATTTGACTTCAAAAGGTAAGTATGTATGCAAGGATGACTTAGAAATGCCCTCCTTGAAACCTGCAACAAAAACACAGCCCTACCTATGTGATGATAGACGTGAAGAAAGCTGAGGAGAGAGGAGAAAAAGTTCAGAAAGCCTTATTTGCTTTGGCCGCAAACAACTTACGTAATTTGCTCGTTCTTCTTCCTCATGACGAAAAACACGGTGTCGAGCAAGTCCAACACCTACGCAAAAGAAAAGAGAGAAACGTCACTAATTAGAGCGGGCTCCAGAGACGCAGAGGCCCTCACCTTGAGGAGAAAGTAGTAGTAGGTAAATCGCAATTCCCTCAGCGCTGTCTCTGACATGGAGTAATCCACGGGCTGACAGTGGTACTTGAAGTAAGGCTGGTGGTAGGAGTGATAGTACCCCTGAAATGACGTCGGGTGACGCAAAAGCGGGATTGGCATCGGTTAATTAACATTTTAAAGGCGTTTTCATTAACGATTCGACGTTAATGAACTGCAAAATGGGTATCAAAGTACGACACGAATGTGTGAAGTTGAGCGAAGAAATTCATATTTGGCCCATTTGCGTCAAATGGCTCTAATCAAACTCCTCACCGTGAGTCCCAGCAGCGTGTTGAGGATGACTTGGACGACATTGTACACGATCATGACCCTGTTCAGCTCGAAGGGCTTCCGCGTCTCCATCAGCTTGGGTCCGAGGCTCGTGACGAAGTACAGGTAGCCCGCCATGAGCAGGAAGATTGGGATGGGGGAGCCCAGCAGAGGGTATTGCTCCACCCGCGGATCTACGAGACGCAATTTGAGGGAAAAATCGGAGCACCAGACGGTTTCTTACCTTTCAGCTCATTAAAGTAATACATGTAGCCGTCGTAGAGCGTCCTGAGGACGAGCGCCATATTGCTCCAACTTGTTTATTGCGAAACTTTTGTATAAATACACGGATTTATGGTCGATTCGCTCTATTCAAATGAACTTTTTTCTCCACCAACTTTCCCGAATATTAATGCGAGATGCAGAATTTACAGCGCAAACTTCGACAGCAGCAAGAAAATTATCAGGACGACGAACAGAATCACAAACATATTCTATTGAGCGGGAGTCCACGTTTTTAATCCACTCGTCGCGATATCAACGGACACGAAGCAGGAATGTGACTGAGTTGTTTTGCTCGTGGGTTTTTGGACTTTTGGTGCGCATTATATTCAAATGGTGAACTTAAAACTAATTTAAATGTGGATTCGAGCACACGAGCAATGTGGCACGGTCAATGTGGTAACAGAAATTGACGCAATTTGCGATGAAATTCCACTATTTGGAGAATTCGGACGGAATTCCTCGCAATTGGAGAGGGTCACTTTTGCGTGACTGGCACATTCTCTCGTTGCATAACATTTGGGTTATTTTTGTAATGAATATTACATTATATCTTAGAAGGAGACTTCAGGCCGGTTTAGAGGTCAAAGATTAAACTACCCTAATCCCAGATTTCAATTTGAGGTACACTTTAGAACATGGTTTCACCCCTATGAAGCTTTTGGAGTATTTTGACTTTTTTCAGTAAAATCAGGAGTAGAATCTGGACTTTTCATGCGCCCAAAAAGTTTCACTAAATTTTATTCTGCTTTTGGAAGACTGAACTGGGTAGGTGGGTTATTAAAAATCACCCACCATGAAAAACCTCAAAGCTCTAAACTCCCCTTCTTATGGGTAATTCCAAACAAAATTGAAAATTTTTTAATCTTTGGATTTTTTAATTCGATGAAACCTGGCAAGTTTGTTCAGTTTAGGTTTTTAAAATTTCATCATGGCTGCCCTTGAGGTCACCTTAAAAATGCAAAACTATCGAAAATGTGTTGTTTTCTGCTCTCACATGTACATTTTCACTTTTATTTGAAATAACTCTTATCCTTAAAGGAGTCAAAATTAGAGAAAGCCTTACATTTCCGCCGAAAAATTGTAAAAATTTTATTAACTAGCTTTTCCTCCAACATCAGTGCCATTGAAAATTTACGAGCCTCTGACGCGACGCCACTCCAGCCCCAACAATGAAACATCCCAGAGGTCTAAGCCAGAATTATGTCATGACATAAAGCTTCTGGAAAATCCCACTTTCATTTCGTGTGCATGTTCCGCTGGCCATTAAAAATGTCTTATATACACGTACACGACCTGACCTTTGGCGTCATGTAATGTAATTTCTATTCCACAGCCATGCACTCTCCCCATCCTCTACGAGGCAAAAGTATGGACAATGTGGACACGTCTTTGCACTTTCGTCTTCACTTTTCATGTACGACGTGTGTATGCAAACCTTGTAAATCGGGTGTAAAATGCACTTTTTGCTTTGTCAAATGCCCCACAAGCAGTGCATTTTTCATATTGCGACGCACATAGAAAGCGAGCCATGGAAAGGTATAAATTTGTGATTTGAAACGCGTTGCAAGTTCTTTGTGCATTCACGTTCTAAGCCGACCTGTTCAGACTAGGCACAAGCCATGGCGTTAGTGCTCCGGCTCTGCATCGACGCCGTCTCGGATTTGATGAACAAACACCGAGGTGAGATTTCGAAGACCACACAGTGGTCGGATGTGTCTGAAGTGTAAAAGTGCTAGAAATTTTAAAAATGCGGGACGCTTCTTTTTCTTCTGAAATGTGGCTTAAAACGAGAAGCCAAAAAAGTTTTTTTGGGTAAAAATTTTCCTCTACCCTTTTTGGTGGGAAACCTTAACTATCTAAATTAAAACTGTTACGTCAGACGAGAAATTGAAAATTAAGTTTTAGAATGACTAGCTTAAGGCATCCTAAATTGAAAAAAAAAATTGGAAAATTTTTTGGATATATGTAAAATATTCTCAAAATTTTTTTTTAATGTTAAAATTATCTCCTTCTGAAAATAAATTAGTGTACAAAAAACTTTTTTTGGATGACTGAAAAATTTTCGATTTGACCACTGTGTAATGGCTTAAAGCACCTAAATTGTGAGAAAGACAGAAATTGTGGAAAACACGGGAAAACTTTGAAATTATTGAGTTTTGCCCGTACCTTTTCCCAACTCTGACCACCGTGCAGTGTGAATCGAGTGCTGGATTTAAATATATCTCATCGCCAGATCCTCGAGTTCAACATTTTCCGATGCTGCAATCGCCCATCCCCGTGCTCCTCATCCTCAGCTCGTACCTGTACTTCGTGAAAGTGGCTGGCCCCGCTTGGATGGCAAACAAAAAGCCATTCAATTTGCAGAGAGTCATCAACATCTATAATATCCTTCAGATATTGATTAATCTCTACGTCGGGATTTTCGTAAGGACGCTCAGAAATGTAGCAAGATGTTAGTACGCTGAAATTTTTCGGAACAGGGATTCTACTACAGCTACTGGCAGCCCGATTTCAGTCTCAAGTGCCAGCCCGTGGATCGAGTGACAACGCCGGAGAGACTGGCGCTCCTCAAGGTCTGCTACGTGTACCTCTTGTCCCGCATCTTCGACCTCCTCGATACCATTTTCTTTGTTCTGCGGAAGAAGAACAGCCACATCACAGTAAGCTACCGTCGATAGCCTAGCACGTCTTATGAGCACCTTCTTTCAGTTTTTGGCAGTTTATCATCACGTAGGTATCGTGTGCGGGGCGTGGGTCTTCAACGTTTTCATATCAGGCAGCCACCCCGTCCTTCTGGGGGTCGTAAACAGTTTTGTTCACGTCTTCATGTAAGAATGTCTCACTCCCAAATTAGGCGTAATTGGTCCCTCTACCTTTCAGGTACGGATACTACTTCTGCACCAACTTTCGACCCGAGCTCAAGAAATCGATTTGGTGGAAGAAGTACATCACTCAAATTCAAATTGTAAGCCTTTTTCTTGCTCTAGGACGATTGGTCTGTCTGTCACCTCAAACTTTCGGGATGGGACATTTTTCTAAACCGTAGTAATTTTATTTAATGTTTTCATTTAATTTCATTTCATTTAATAGGTTTTGGAATAGACGTTTTTATGAAAGATTTTTATTAAGTCTTGGAGTGTCTGTCCGTCTCTCAGTAAAAAAAAAATTAAATTTTTCTTGTCCCCCAAGAGGGCTACTTTGAGAGTAAACGGCTATTTATTGTGTATTGAACTCCTCTAAAAGAGTTCAAGTGAAAACCAGCTTGTTTTTCAGATCCAATTTGTAATTCTGATCATTCACTTCGGCCTTCCAATCTTGTACAAGGACTGCACCCACCCCAAAATGCTCCTATTGTGCGGCTTCCTGCAGAACCTGTTCATGCTCATCCTCTTCTCGGACTTCTACTACAAGGCCTACGTTAGGAAACGACCGAAACCGGCTTGACATCGCTCCTGTATGTACGTATTGCAAATCTGATAAAGTTGTTGTTCAAATAAACGCTAATTGGTCGCTGAAATTCCGATTTGGCTGTTATTGTATTCAGCTCAATTCCGTGCCCTTTGACGCCTCCGCCTGTCTCTGCACCACCGTGCACTTTTGCATTGCAAATTGTCACATCAAATAGTCAATTTTTGGCGAAGCGCTTTGCATTCGTCGCCGAGCTCTCGAAACTGCAAGGCCTATTTGAATATTCAGGAAAATGGCACTAGTGCTGAAGTGTCTCGCTGACGGTTTCAGAGAGTACTTTCTCGATTTCGAGGATGCAAACCGCCACTCGTTCCTCCAGTCTCCCTTGCCAACCCTCACAATTGTGATCACCTACTTGTACTTCGTGAAGCACTTGGGCCCGAAACTCATGCGTGACCGCAAACCCTATCAATTAGGAACAGTCATGCTGAGCTACAATGTGCTCCAAGTGGCGATAAACCTTTATGTGGCGATTGCGGTAAGATTTGGTGCAAAAGTCCCAAATGTATGCTAAATTATTTGGAATGCTTCTAGGGGCTCTACTACTCGTACTGGCAGCCGGATTACGAGTATGGGTGCAGGGATCAGATGAAATCCGCCATTATGCAGCACAAATTGAAGGCAGTGCTCGATGTTCTGTTCGTTGGGAGGGTGCTGGATCTCCTGGACACCGTGTTTCTAGTGCTCCGAAAGCGGCCCACCACGTATCTCAACGTTTACCATCACTGCGCCGTGGTTGTGGGGGAGTATTTGCACAATAGGTTTTTCGCGGGTGAGTGGAAAGTCGCGTAAGTCCGGCCTGACACGTGATGGGGCAGTTGAAAGGCATGTTTGATTTTTGGGACTCACCCAAATGTCCCATTTCAGAAGTTAATCTCGAGAATCGATCTTTAAAAACTCTCTAAAACTTTTCGGGATTTCTTAATCCAATTTTCTCAATATTTCGGGAAAGGTTTTACCCAATATTAATGAGAATTTGTTGAAAATTATAACCAGATTTTTTTTTGGAGAAAAATATTTCAAAAGTTGAATTTTCTTTTGTGACAGAGCCTCTTAGCAATCTAATGAGTTAATCTCTAGTTTTTAAAATTTCGCAAAAATTCCAAAAGAGAAATCAAAATTATCGAGGAATGTTAACCTCTAAAAATATTCAAGACTGCAACAAATTTGACTTTTATCAGTTCATAAAATTTTGAATTTTACAACTTGAAGGTTGAAATCTTTGAACACGAGGAAACTAAATTTTTCAAGCCCTAAAATCGATTTTTGGCCTCCAAATATTCAATTTCAACTCAAAAACGATGATATTCAAATATCTGGCCTTCAAATTGCCCTACAATCCCCTTTTGTGGTTCAAAACTTTCAATTTTCCACTCCACAATTCCTTCCAGACGACTTGCCCCAGACGAGCTCGCCCTGAAAATTGATTAAATTTTTATCATTCCGTCTGCTGATGCAAGCACTAAAATTCCAGGTAGCCACTACATAGCCCTGCCCATTGTGAACTGCTCGGTCCATGCCATCATGTACTCGTACTTCGCCATTTCGGTCCGTAATCCCGGATTAAAAATGTCCCATATCAAGAGAAGGATTACCGAATTACAAATGGTAAGGAGGACTTTGCAGCCGCACTGACCCCAATTGTTGTTTTTGTAGGTACAGTTCGGCGTATTAATATTGCATTTCACGTGGCCCCTCTTGCGTCCCGAGCCCTGCTCGCTGCCGAAGACCTTCTGCTTCATCGCCGCCATGCAGAACACCTTCATGATGCTGCTGTTCGCCGACTTCTACGCACGCACGTACGGTCGCAAGACGCCCGAAAAATAAAATAAAGGTGCTGGCACGAGGAAGAGAGCGAACTGCCTCAATAAGTAGTTGTTTTCACCTTTCACCCCGCGCCATTTGTTCAATTAATTAGGGCTCTACTCGCTCAATTGTTATACAAATCGCGACATGTCACTTGGCCGGTCGGTGGAAACTAACCGTGTCAGTAGCGATTTGGAGTGATTAGGCGTCGGGTGCTCAGAATGGCTCTCGTGTTAAGGAACATCTACGCGGCCTACACGAACCACTTCGTGTCGAAGGAAGGTGAGGGGAGGGAAATTCTGCTCCACGAGACGCCCGGGTGGCTGTCAAGTCCATGATTCTGGCTTTAGGCTGACAAACTTCTTATCATATCTTTCAATTTCGTCCTGCGTTAAGGTGACATTTATACTCATTATCCGCTGATGAGTTCGCCCGTGCCTGTTCTCGTCATCCTCGTCTCGTACCTGTACTTCGTGAAGAACTGCGGACCCGCGTGGATGGCGAACCGAAAGCCCTTCGAGCTGAAGGGTATGATGATGGCGTACAATGCGTTCCAGATAATAGCTAACTTAGGGCTTGCCTGGAAGGTAAAGGGGCTTAGTAAAAGGGGCGTAACTGGGTGTCATATTTTTGGTGTTCTTAAGGGTTCTAGATTCAAACCTCCTTTCGCCTCCAGTGAGATTTTTTTAGGAGGCTTGATCATAGAGCCTAACCTACCAGAGAAACAACTGGTAAAATGTCAAAACTCGGAAACTGTTGTCTCAGATTTTTCAAAATCCAATATGGCTACCATAAAAGTTTTAAAAATTCGAAATTTTACTTATTGAGTTATACCTCGCCAACCACTTGTCCGATTATAAAAATTGATTGTACTCTGAAAGCCTCTTAAAATCTAAAACCACCTGGCGTTAAAAATCTTTTGAACAAAATTAATTTTAATATCCAAATGGGGTAGTAAAAGGTTGGTTTTTACACAATTTCAAAATATTGTCAATTTATGTCAAAATTCAAAAAATTAGCAAATTTTGGTTTTGAAGGCAGATTTTCTGAATTTTTCAAGTTAAAAGCTTTAAAAAATTAATTGATGTCGTGGGGCCCAATAAATAAATTATGACTGGACCTTGTCTACTTAAAATCCCAGTTACGCCTCTGCGTCAGAAAGTTAAAATGGGATTTTGATGGCTCGCTTGCAGGCTTACTACTACACGTACTACCAACCCCATTTCAAGTTCAGCTGCCAGGAGCTCGCAAATCCGGGTACGGAGCGGGCTCGGGTGGAATTAGACTACACGTACTTGTATTTTGCGCTGAAGGTAAGCATCTATTTCTGGCCCGTCTATTTTCGGCGCGTGAAAAATGCTTAATTTTGGAACCTGATTGCGAGACTCCCAGGCCATAGATCCTGGCGAGCCGTGGCATTGCAGAATGCTTGAAGCCTATAGAGTCTGGTGATACCCCATTCATCCCCCTTCATGACCGGGGAGAGCCGGAAATAGTGCACATGTCAAGGCGCCTCCAGAGCAAAAATCACGAACTTTGGAGGCTGATTGCTCGGCTCCCAGGTGGTTGTTCTGACGAGCCGTGGCATTTTGGAATCCTTGGGACATAACGAATCTCCTGGTACCACTTTCACCCCGCTGCAGGGCCGAAAAAAAAACCGATTTTTTTTCGATCCAAGTAGGTGACAAACCTCAGGGTCATTCATGTTGGAACATCGGTTTGTTAGGATTCGCCCCCTCCATATAAAAGTGGAAAAAAAATAAATTTCCATGCTCTAGGAGTGCGACGCAGTTTCTGAACCTTTTTTTGCAGGTTTCTGCACGTGTACCATCACGCTGGCATGGTGGCGATGATCTGGAGTGCTACAAAGTTTGCTCCCGGAGGCCACGCTAGCCTTCTGGGGATCGTCAACTGTCTCGTGCACGTCTGCATGTACTCCTACTACCTCCTCTCGACCATCAGCGACTCAGTAAAGACGTCGCTGTGGTGGAAGAAGCACATCACTCAAGTCCAGCTTGCCCAGTTCGTCATACTCCTCTTTCACTTCGGACGACCTCTTATCTTCCACACGTGCGGCTACCCGAGGCCCTGGCTGTTTGTCGCCTTCGTCCAGAACCTGTTTATGGTGGCGCTCTTTGGTGACTTCTACATCAAGGCTTACGTCGCGAAAAAGACAAAATAAAGGGATTTGACGAAAGAAACATTTTGAACTCATTAGTAGCCTCTAAAATTTTTGGTTCAAGAAGACTTCTAACCATCAAAACTTGTCAAGAACGTTTTGTTTTTTTAAAGAAAAAAAATAATAAAAACCACACAATTCCAAACTCTAGATGATAACCTGACGGACAGACAGACATTTTTAAAGCAGCTTAAAACAATAAAATGTCTAAAATAAGGGATGGTTTGAAGCGTTTTATTCGTCGCGGAAGCACGCAAGTCCCTGAACCCTGCTTCATTACGCCTACTACACCTCCTCGCCTTAATTATTCAATATTTTAATAACCGAGTGAATGTACGTCTCACGCCATTGAAACTGCACTTACTAGACTTAAATGCATTCACTCTATTGTGTCGGCTTCAGTCACACTCGGCCCTCTTTCGCGCGCTGACCCTTCAATCATGGCGCTCATCCTGAAGGCAGGCTTTCGCACCTACCAGAAGTACTTCCACGAGCTCGACGACGCCCACACCCGGGATTATGTCCTGCTCAGGAGTCCGCTTTACATCGCTCTCATTCTCGGCTCCTTTTACTACTTCGTGAAGCACCTCGGACCCAAGTGGATGGAAGACCGTCCACCTTACGACCTCAAGAGGTTCATGATCGTCTACAACGTGGTGCAGGTTCTGGCCAACGCCTGGGTTGGATCTTGGGTTCGTGAATTAGAGATCTACTTGCTAGAGGGGGCGCGGATATATTTTTCTCAGACATTGGAAATGAACTTCTTTGTTACAAAAACTGATCTTTGTTTCATGGCACAGAAATTAACGGACTAGAGGGGGTTTTAGAACCTTAGAAAAAATGGATCATTATGCAATAATATTTTATTTTTTACATTTGGGTTTAGGATCTTGCAAGATTTCGTAATTTCATAAAGATTTGTGGGATAGAGGGTGCAGAAAAGTGCTTTTTCAAAATTTTAGGAGAAAATCCTCTACGACTCGTGATCGAACGAGCTCTCTTTCAGTGCTACTACTACTCCTATCACCGTGACTGGTACTCCTACAAGTGCCAGCCAGTGGCAGAGCACGGGTCTGAACTGGGGAAGCTCGAGGTCTACTACACTCACGCCTACTTCCTGCTGAAGCTGCTGGACCTGACAGACACCGTAAATCTAAGTTTTTCCCAAAAACACTGAATCTCAAGATGAAGCTTTCCAGATAATATTTGTGCTCCGGAAGCAGTTCCACAAGGTGTCGTGGCTGCACTTCTACCACCACCTGATAATGGCTGCAGCGTCGTGGGTCGGGGCCAAGTTCCTCCCGGGGGGCCACAGCACGCTCTTGGGTGAGAAAAGTATCTCCTTCAGGGGCCTCTTTGTGCCACAATCTTGCGTTTTCCAGGCATCTTGAACACCTTCGTGCACGTCGTGATGTACACCTACTATCTCCTCACGACTCTCAGCGATGAGGCCAAGCAGTCCCTGTGGTGGAAGAAGCACTTGACACAGTTGCAAATACTTCAGTTCCTCATTCTGATGTTCCACTACGGCCGAGCTTTCATCTTCCACACCTGCGCCTACCCCCGATTCTGGCTGGCGGTCGGGTTTCTGCAGGCCATCTTCTTCTTCCTGCTCTTTTTCGACTTCTACCGGAAAGCCTACGAGCCCAAGAAGTCGCCCAAGACGGAATGAAACTCGATGAGGTAAAGTTTAATGTTTATTTGAAACACATCATTACATTATTTATCTCTTTAGGTTTCATCATTTCCACAATAGTGACTTCTCTCATATTTTTAAGGTGATTTAGATGTTAAAGTCCTCTCTCAATAATTTCTCTAGTGTCTTAGTAACGAAAATAAATTAGTAGATTTTTGTAAAATTTTCCAGTCAGTTTAATTTTTACACATCCATACAAAAATACGACAGATTAGTTAGTCTTCAGATTCATATTGTAACACAACTACAGAAGAGGCAAATGAGAGCAACAACAACGTTCTAGAATTTCAAAGTTTAGTGCACGTAAGAGGGAAATCAAAGCTAACCCTGAAACATCCCAACAACTATAGTTCTCGCATAAACTTTATATCAGCGGCAACAAGCAAGGGTCCGGCCCTAACAAAGGTCAAACTCTCCAAACCGAAACTTGACATTGGGTTAATTTTTACGTTATGGAAGAATTCATTTACAGGTAATTATCATAATATATATTCCCATAGTGTACATGTATATAAACTCTGCTATGTATATTTAGTAGTAAAACGGGGCATGAGCTCTTACTTATTCTCAATGATGGTCTGCAGCTGGTGCACCAGGTTCCTGGAGAGCTTCAGGACCGCCTGGGCGTCGTGTCTCTCCGCCATCTCTGCAAGGACAAAAAGGGGGTTACTGAGTCGCTCGAGACAGCGCACGAGCTCACCATTGAAGAACTTGATGATGTCTGTGAAGTCCATCCCGTTCGTGAGGATTATGTCCCTGTACGTTTCGAGGAGGGCCAGCGCCAAAAACAGTACAAAGTGACTCGAGGAAACGTGCTTTGCTGCCCAGATGATCTCCCACACGGCAAATACGTCGTTGTACACTAGTTCTCGCTTGAAATCGAGCAGGAACCAGCGATAACAGAAGTAGAAATGTGTGTAGTCACCGTGAGCCTGCATCAGTTCGTACATCTCGGAGTCGAGGATTTGGATCAGGGACCTGCCGGAGAAAAATATGAAGTACTGGCCAAAACAGAATTTATCCTCACCTCATGTTCCCGAAATGCATGTCCATGGCGCCGCCGTTGGGGAAGTTCTCGATCATGCGCTCCATGAAGCGGCAGAAGCAGCCGTAGCTGAGGGCCTCGTCGTCGAAGATGACCAGCAGGGGGGCCACGAGGTCGCACATTCCTTGCATGTACCCGATCTCAAGGTGCTCCCAGACGTACCTGAAATGTCATTTCGCAGTCAGCATCTGCTCGATGTGGGTCAAAGTCACGTCAAGCGCGCACAGAGAAATTTTATCGCCTATAAGAGCCCGCACGGAAAGTTATCAGAGCAGTTTCTCTCGGGGTTTCAGCATGCAGATACTAAAGCACCTGGTTTTAATCTGTCTCGGAGCAGCAGTTTCGGCCTGTCCGACTTCAACGTGCTCCCCTCCGACCCAGAGTAAGCCAGAAGCCCCGAAAACCCGGTCTTAGAGCCCCGTTTCAGGTCCCTGTCCCGGGGAGAACGAGGTGCTGTACCCGAAACCTCCCTACTGCGGCGACCTGTGCGCCTTCAGGACCCAGCAGACGAACCCCACCATCACGTGTCCCCCCGACGGGCCTCCCGGGTGCTTCTGCAAGCCCGGCTGGTACCGCAAGTTCGGGGGGTCGCCCTGCATTCCCGCCGACCAGTGCGGGAACTGAGACTTACGTGCAAATTATGTTCCTCAGCTTGTCGAGATTTTCGTTGGCAAAGTACCAGTAGTTGCGGTCGCACCTCTGCACGTCCTTCTCGATGCGGTGGAGGTTGAGTCCGAAGGTCTCGAGCAGCTCGCTCTGGAACATGTCAAAAGTTAGCGATAAGAAAATCACAAAAACCTCAAAAGTACCGAATAAATGCCGCCATTTGAGCTCGCAGGAGAGACGCAGTTCGACTTGGGCTCCGCCGGACCAAGCGTGTTTCCAGCCGCCGGCTCCTCCAGGTGCGTCTCGAGCCCGCCAGTGGTGCCGTTGTGCAGCAAGTCGGGTGACTCGCTCAAGTTCTGAATGTCGATGGACGCGTTTGTGACGATGACGGGGTGCTGCGGCTGAACGATGGCAAAGTCCTCACCAAGGGGCTCCTGCACGGGGGTCTGGAGGTCCCCGAAGTCGTTACCGACGGTTTCGTAAGAGGACGCGGTGTTGGGGGAACTCACGTTGCTCTGCACGTTCAGGCTGTCATTTGATTGGGGCGACGTGACTTCCTCCACTGCGGGGGTGGTTGCGGGGGTGAAGGTAGAAGTCTTGTCGGTCTGGTTGGGGGACGAGTCCTTGCGTTTCGTGCGGTCCTTCTCGGTGGACTCGTCGTCGTCGACCTCGGGATCTGACAGGTCCGAGAAGCCGTTTTCCTCAAAAACCTGGAAATCAGATAAGAGTAACGTCATCGAGTCGGGCAGGTGTTGAAGCCCAGTGGAGACCTGCTTAGGATCAATTAAAGTTGAACCTTTCTCTAATTGAGATTTGTGACTTCCCCCCCCCCCTCTGTTTCCGAGGCTTAGTGGTGGCTTATCCCATAGACTTTTTTTGCCAAATAGACTTCGTTTCATAAATAAATGTTTCAAAAATCATCTCTTTTAACTTTGAGAACTTGGAAACTAAAAACTGTGTCACCCAAAACAGCCATTTCAAAGGCTCATAGATAGATGGATTCGTGGGTGGGGCAGAGGATCACGGAGGTTCTTGAGAACCTATTGTGGCCCACCAGAGAAATTTTTGGTTGCTCCAGACCTAGAACAGAAGCTCAAACAAAGGCTCAAACGAGGCTCCAAGAGTCTTGTGCCAAACAGAACAGCCCATCAATAGCTGACTTTTCCACTTGACTAGCATATGCACAGTCATTTAAATTCAATTGCAGTCATTGTTTCTAAACAGGTCTCCATCATTCCCTTAATGGGCAGGTTATGCAACAGAAACAGCGAGAGAGAATAGAAATTACTTCATTATCCATTTCTGCGTCGACGTCGACGCCCTTATTCTTGTCACCCCCGCTCCCTCCCGACGAGCTCAATTTAGCCACAGCATGAGCAGTCTTCTCCTTGTCCCTCTGACGCACTATCGCCTCCACAGCCAGCCACTCACTCATCGTTGTCTCGTAGTAGTTCTGTGTCGTCTCGTCCAGTTCCGCTCGCTCCTCAGCCGACGTACCGAAACTAGAACGGAACCCCTTGATCGCGCTGGAGAGAGATGCCAAAGGACTCACCTGTAGTGTCCTAGCAAATAAGGCCAAACTTCCCGCCGAATGTCCTCCGCGACTCCGCCATAGTAGACGAGCCGGTAGACCTCCTGGTCGTCCTTCACGACGCCCTCCGAGTGCAGGCCCTCCCACCGTTCGCGAGAGAGGCCCCCCTCGGCGCCTGCTTCCGGCGTGATCCTGCCGTGGACGAGACCCGACAGGTGCGTCCGGACCGTCTTCAGGTGGCGGCAGTAGGCCAGCCAGCCGTAGAAAGCCCGCGAGATGATTTGCTTGCGCATGGAAGAACAGACGAGAGCGATGCTCTCTGTTTGATCTTTGGGCTGCTGCTTCTGGACCACGTTGGGGCTGTCCAGGTTGATGTCGATGCTGATGCTCTTGCTGGAGTAGTCGCTGCTCTCGTTCGTCGAGGAGCTGCTGAGCTGCGGACGATATCGGGGACTGGTGCGACCCATCTCGAAGATCGAATGCGTCTTCACGAGCAGATGGAGGAGCTTCTCGTGGTACGACTCGGCCTGCAGGGACTCCAGGTTGGTGCAGAACTCGTCCGTGTTGTTGCGATTCACGATTCGGAACACGTAGTCGATCGGCATCTCGTCCCCGTTGCTCTCCAGCACGGAGGGGAGGGGACGACGTCGCGACTTGAGGGGCCACGGGAAGATCCGTCCGATGCCTCGCTGCGACCAGAGGGGCGGGTCGAGCTGCCCGTGCGGCAGTAGACCGGTCTCGAGACAGCTCAGAAAGGCTGCCATGTGACCGCCCTCGGGGAAATGGATGGGGGGTCGCTGAACTCCGTCCTGGCCGACTGGAATGGGGAATTTAATGTTCGTTGAATTAGTATTCAAATGCGTTTAACCTTTGATCCGTGCCCAAGTAGAATGGAGTCATTATGACCTGGGATGGGCCTAAAGGGGGGCTTTTTCTTTCATTTTTGGACTTTTTTATTGAAAACTTTACACTGATTTTGTAAAAAAAACCTAAATTACAGAAAAATTTATAACTTAACGATGTTCAGGGAATATCTAAATTATTGAGTTTGGTGTTTTTAAAAAATTAAGAATGTAAGGTAGGTATTTTTGGTTTTTGAATTCAACAAAAAATATAGTTTTCTCTTTTTTATAAAATTTAAAGATTTTTTAAAAAGGTTGCTGTTTAAATTTTGAAAGTCGTCAATTGTTGAAAACTTTCTCAGAGCTTTGCTACTTTCAGAAATAAAATTTCTCAAAAAAGCACATTTTTAAAAAGTTAAATTTTTGCAACTGTTTTTGGAAAAATAAGTCTAACCAAAATTTAAAATTACATTGCTCTTCAAAAATGCTCTGAAGGGTTTTTAAAAGGTCTAGGACTTTTCCTTGGATAAAAAAGTGGCATATAAAAATACTAAGTAGCTTCAAAATATATCAGAAACCCTTGAAGAAGCCGCTAGGTCCATCCCTGGCACACCCATCGTACCCAGAATAATCGTTCCCCCGGTGTCGGTGCCGCGAGCTTGGTGGCAATGCACGTATACGATTTCATCGACATTGATGTTGAGCGCGTACGCCCAGTACGACGTTTTGTCAATCACTTCTGTCTCGTGATAGCCGTTCATTAACTGATTTGGTGTCCATTTGATAATTAACGATTGAGCATTTTGGTGAAGACTCAAATATCCCGGCATCGGCTCATCCACGTCTTTCTGCAATTCGTTAGGCTTAATTAAGTCGTGGGAGTCTCTAATTGACTTACGGGCAGCACGAGCACGTTGTTTTTCCCGTAGAGGAGTGTCGCTCGGGAGTTCTGGTGCAGTGACTCGACGTAGTCCTTGGCCGCAGATGCCGGAGAACCCGCCTTGAATGAGCCCATGCTGCTGTCCTCGGAGCTCGTGTGCAGGTTCCGCTTGTAGTTAAGCATGGGGCGCCTGCAGGGAGGGGGTGTGGGGTGGCTCTGGCTGATTCGATGTCGCTGCACGAGTTCGTCGGCAGGAGGGTCGGTCCAGAAGTGGTCCGCTGTCTTGGCTCGCGTGTACTCCAGAGCGCAGGGTCCTACTAGGAGGGAGCTGAGGATGGAGCCAAAGTCGGAGTCTGCCACGAGACTGTCCCGCTCGTAATAGTTGAGGGCGTTGGAGACGAGGTGGTCGATGATTCGGGAGAGCTTCTTCTCGAAGAGGGCCAGGCGGATCCACAAATACCTGAAACGAACCCAAAAGAAGGGATTTTAGAGGTGTAACTAAGCTCGGCCTTAAAATTTTGCAGAGGCTCAAAATGGGTTAACCATGCCAGTCTTAACCCATTTCCCAAAACTTTTCGAAATAATTAGGCTTGTTAACTGGCCTTGATTTATTTTTTATCAGGGGTTTCAACTTAGATTTTTTGCTTAAAATTAGTCTAAAAGTAACTTTTAAAAATTTGACTAATAGAATTAGAAGGCAAAAAAACAGAAGAGACTTACTTTACGGTTGGTGCTGGGGGCGATAGGGCAGTTGCAACTGACCCAGTGCTGCTGTTCTTCTTGAGAATCGGGGGCTTCGTGAGGCTCTCGCTGCTGGAAGAGCTCCTCTTGTTGGGGTCGCTGTTCTCGATGTCCAGAACCTTGCGGCTAATAAAGTCGGCTTCTGTGCAGTGTTTGGCTATTTTGTGCAGCAGGGCTGTCGTCGAAGACGTCTTGAAGAGCCCGAGAGCACGGCGTTTCAGTCCCTGACTCAGACAAGCCTCGACTGCGGCGCACAGAGACGTCACGGAGCAAGACTCCTCATGAATGTACTTCTTTGTCACCGCCTCCTCCGTCAGCTTCTTCACTTCCTTCTTGACATTTTCTATGAGCCTCTCTTTGTTGTCAGCATCTGGAAGGAAGGAGGCGTTGACAGACACTTCTTTCATTCACTCAAAGTTTCGGTAACAAAATTCAAAATGGAGAGAAGTCAGAGGAAAATGATGCAGCAGAGGAAAAGCGCGTATTTGGAAGCGATGACGGTGGCCAAGAGACTGCCAGGGGAGCGTGAGTTTTGTGAAAACTTGCTGCAGTTTCGCCAGTCGAAATTTTTCAGGGGGAAAGGCGCTGCTTCAGAGAGCCTGTGAAGTCATCAGAGTGACCCCCAGGCCGGAGCAAGCCGAGGCAGCCGCCAAGGTTCTGACTGTCGCGACGGGCTATGCTGACCTTGGAGTGGAGTTTCCTCCCCCCTCCTCCCCTTCTTCCAGGCAAAAATCGATGACAGCCCTGGAAGTAGAGAGGCTGGCCAAAAGTATCGACTTGGCGAAGACCAACGAAGACTGGGCGCGCATCAGAAAGTCGTAGATTGCTTCTTGGTCGACTTGATAAAGAGTTTTCAACTTTCCAGAATGAAATCGGCAAAGTTGGCGAACGATGATAGAGCAGGCAATTTGGAGAACAGAGAGCAGACACTGGAACAGATGCTGGAGCAAGTCCGAGCTGGCTTGGGAGACAAAGAACGTGAGTAGGTCGCCAGACGACCATTTCTTGATTAAAAAGAACCATCCAGAGGTGGCCAAGTTCGAGGAGTGGGTGGAGAAGAAGAAGCGCGAGCTACTGAACGAGCTGGAGGCGGCCGTGAGGGAGTTCCAAAGCCCCCCTCAGATGACCTCGACCCCCAAGTATCAAGTCAAGCCGTCCCCAAAACTCAAATTACGCAAGAGTTCAAGCAAGTTGCATTTCTTGGAGCCGACAAAAGAGCAGCAGGCGTGTCTGACATCAAAGCAGAGCCTTAATGACAAGCTAATTAGCGAGTTCCGTTTGAGGCTGACTAATGACCGTAAAGCGAGACGCAAATCTGCTCCTGAAGTGAATAATATCGCATTTGAATTAATTCCAGAACGCAAGATCTTTAACGCCTGGAAGTGGCAGCTCGACAACAAAATACGCAACAGGCCTTTGAACAGGGAAATGCAGAGAAACATTCTCGAAAGGATGGTGGGGCTAATCAATCACGCTCCTTTTGATAAAATCCCTCCAGATTTCACCAAATTCAGCAAATACGACATCATGAACGCCTATCACGAGATGTGCAAACAAAGGCCCGTGCCAGCAGATGCCGAGGCTCTCCGAGTCGCGCCGAGCAACAAAGAGAATGATGTATTGTCGGAAAAATGTGGCGCCATTGTTGCAGAGCTGCGGCAGAAGTACGAGGATAATCCTGAAGGTAGCACAAAAGCTCTTCTCCGAACGTCCTAGCAAACAGGCTTCTCGATCTTTCAGCTCTGAGCCTACTCAACTCGTGGATCCGGGTAATCAAAGGCACGTACTCCCAGAAGAATCTCAGTCGCGCGCTCAAGATTATCTACATCATGTCGATTTACAAGCGGGAGGGAGTCGAGGCAATTGCGGAATTTGGGGAGCAACCAGAGGCAGTAGATTTCGAAATAATTGATGAAGTAGCTTGCCGCCGCCTCGAAGACGAAGAGGAGCTCATTCAACATTTACGCGACTTGTTCCGGCACGAGGGCGTAGAGGAAGAACCGATTGCTGCTCAGGAAATTGAAGAAAAACAGACTCGAATGCTGCAAGCATCGAGAATTGGAGAAAAAAACATGTGAGGAATCTTTTTACGACCTTCGGAAATTGAAGAAGTATCTATCCGTCTTTTACTTTATTCTGATTCATGACCAGTCTTTAAATTAACATATGAAAATGAAAGACTGCCCAGATTTTTCCCACATTTTTCCTAGAAGGAGGAAAGAGGGAACACACAAAAATCTCCAACTGGGTCTCGAGAATTGTCTCGGGTCTTAAGGCAGATGAACAAACATTTAATTTAATTTTTTTTATTTTAAGAACTGAGTCAATGCCAGCTCATAGGATCTCCCAAAATTCCAACGACAGCGTGAGCTTTTTTCTCCTGCTGGGTCTGGAGATCCCCCCTCATCCCCACAAAACGGACGTCCTGAACAAAATCAACTGGAAAATCTTCCCCGAGGTGAAGGCCCTCTACGACTACTACCGCTCCTTCTCCCCCGGACAGCAGGGTCTCCTCACTGACGTTCTCAATGCCGTCCGACGAGCCAATCGGCCACGTCGTCGCTACTGATGTCGTGGCCGGCATTGTTTCAGAGAAGAGACATTAAAGGAAATCTGCGTTGTAATTTTCTCTATTTTCTCCCGTCCAGGACAGGACAGCGTAACGACCCATTTCACACGCAATTTCACGTCTTCATTGTCTGCCAGAGCTCGGAATAAATTCTCACCTCCGGTTCGAAAGCGTAAAAACATGAAATCTCGCTCATCATCCAAATGACAGCTGGGCAAATGTGTGCAGATGGATTGCGTTCTGTGAGTATTTAGAATGGCTTTGGGCGATCATCTGCTAAACCAAACGGAATCCTCAAATCCCCCTCATCCTCCCACGTCTCTCAAACACGCCAGGTAGAATGACACCATTGCTAAGTGTGTACACAAATAGCTGCCGGCAGCCCGATTATGTAATGAAACGGAGGAGAACGACTGCGGGAACAAGGATTAAAACGTGTGTCGTGACAAGCCCTAACCGCAGCAAGACACGGAGCGGCAAGACGGAGAGAAAGTGAAAAGGGAAACCTGATTTTTCCACTCCCACGCACCGAATTCCCGGCACGAATGAATACTTGCGGTTCCATCAGCTGATAACGTAATTTATCGCCCGATGGAAACCCCTTTTCGGCGAAGACGAGGCAGGTCTTAGGCCGGCTCATGACTTCATGTTGTGATTGAACGCCCAATCGGAGAGGTGCGTGGGCGGACTTTCACCTCTTTCCGGCAGTCAGAGGGAAAACCAGGAATTTTTCTCTCCAAGGACGAAAACCATAAATTTGACAAATGGGATTACGTCAAATTGATGCGTGACATGGGGCCAATAAACTGGTTCAGCAGCAAACAAGTCCAATAAGGCACGGGGAGGCATAAATTCTCGGCGCAAGTTTTAATACCCTGATCCGAGAGGGGAGCAGAAGGACTCTCAAGTTTCCCAGCGCCAGCCAAACGTATCACGAGACAAAGTGCTCGACTATCGTCAATTTACATATCACTCCAACCGTTCTCCATCATTTGAGGTACGGAGAGACAAAGGAAAATGTGTGACCTTGGAGGAACGTCGGATGTATTGGAAAGGAGGAAAAAATGTTTACATTCGAGTTCACGGAATCGAGGCGTTCGTGCTGCCGATTCGCCGACGCTCGGTGGGGCAAAAAGTTCAGACTGACGTCATCGTTCCGCGCGCCAAGCCCCGTGAAAAGTTACGATACACGATCCTTTATGCAGGAATCCTATTCATTAAAATGATAAATTTGACGCTCAACTTTAACTTTATTCGTGTGGCGGTTTGAAGGCTTTGATGGAGAGACGAGGGGGTGGGAACGGAATGACCTTGAAAGGAAGCGAACCAGGCGTGTGGTGCAGCATTTTTCTATCGCGATGTGCGTACACAATCCGGCATAATTTGCAATCAACTGATCTATAGAATCCTTACAAAACAGCCTTGTTTTTTCTCTCTTAATCATCACGTTAATTGGATTGTGGGATCCGACTCATCTGGTGCCTGTTGGGGGGCGTAGTGCGTAGATTTGGGAAAGTGCTTCAGACAATAATACTTGAAAGTTGACCACGATTTTGGATCGAACTTTGGAATTATTAGGACGAGTTTCTGCAGCCCCTTAAAATTTTTACCTTCTCATAAACTTTTCTGCCTTTCATTTGGACTCTAAAAGCAGCCAAATTTTTATTTTATTTTACTCTTTTTAGCTTTAGAAAAAAGACCTTAAAAATATCTGGTTTTTTGTTTCTTAAAAGAATGTCCTCTCCTCCGTGGATCCCTAAGTTATTTCTGGTTTCATTTGACACATTTTTATTTAGAAAAAATATAAACCTTTTTCAAAAAATTAAGACAGCGTTTTTCAAGTGTTTTTCTCTATTTAAATTAAGTTCCAGTATTTTAGTCAATTTAATAATTTGGTTCGGCTCAGGTTTTTAATAAAATCAAAAAATTTTCATTGGATGTTTTTTGAAATTTAAGAAATGAAAAGAAAGCTTGAAGGTTGAAAATATTTTCGTTGTTCCCAATTTATCACGAGTCCCTGATTAGTGGACTGGTCAAAAGTAAAAAATTTCGTAAAGTTGTTCCAGACCAACGGACAGAATCTCCAGTCTGACGATGCGAAAAGCACTTTAACAGATGGCTGGAGATAAAAAGATTCATTAATTTGTGTTTCCATCAACGCGGAATCCAATCGTCGGTGCGATGGCACTTAATACGAGTGGAAAATGTGGAACCAATTTGGGTAAACAATGCGAGTTATGTAGTCATCGGCGGGGCTCACGCACGCGTTTCATCTTACCACCATCTTTTATTGTTGTCATCAAATCAATATAATGAAAAGCAACATGTGGGTCCTCGCCAGCATACCGCACTTCCCGCTCCCTCCCCACCCTCCCGCGTCGCGTATGAGAGGAATTTTTATTACCCATTTTCGAAGGTTGATTCACGCTACGCCGCGCCGCCCGTAAACCATCGTTTTCGGCACCAAAGTGGCCAGCTCACACGACCATTACGATGACAGTTTACATCATCGAGGAGAGTACGGTGGAGGTGCGGGCTCAAGCAAGGTCACGCCCCGGAGGATCCCTTTCAGTCGACCGATTGTGCGCCATGTTTCGAACCGTGACATTGAACCTGACTACTGGAGCGAGGATTATTCGATGATGTACTCACCTGCCGATGCTGACATATTGAACTTCTGAAATATATTCTTCTCAATTTTGACGGCTGTGCGGTCTCGGGGTCCCCAAAAAAGCTCTCCTCACGGGCTCCGTGTATCCTCTGGGGCCTCCTGGCTCCTGGCAAAACCACTTTCGCAATCTGTTTACTGATCTCACGCAATTTGTGTTGCGGTGAAGGTAAAACTGCGTCTTGTTTTCACCAACTGCAGTTCATTTTCTTCGCTTTTGCTACGATTTTGCACCTTATCTCACTTGATGCGGTCGCTCCTGATTACTTTTGCGTTTAATTAAAGCGCCAGGGGGATACTAGTTTGGAGAAAACTGCACAAATTGGCAAAAAGCTGTTCACCGTTCGATGTTGGGTGAAAGATTGAGTGGAAAAATCGATAGGAACGTTGAAGAGCGACAACTCCTCGCACTCGCTGTACCGCCATATGGGAGGGAAAGCTCGCGCAGGTCCCCTTCCAGCCCAGCTTTCCATTTATTTACATATCAGCCGTGCGTGTGGCCTGTGGGGCTGGAAGGGCAGCAGCTGATTGGATTAGGGCACTTTCGATTACGCTACGATAATGTCCCAACATCAGAATGTGATAATGTGTTTTTGTAACTAATGTGGCGTCGCTGAGATAGTACTACGTCCAAGTGGTGCATGCTGAGAGTGGCGCGGGAGGAAATCTCCGAGTTACGACTCTTCCAAGGTTCTCTTATGTAGGCCAAAAGGGGCAAAATAAGCTACTTAATAGTTGAACTCAACATAATATCGTTGTTTGTATATTTTTGTTACTGAGTACCTACTATCATCAAAAAATTTAATTTAATTCGAAGTCGAAGAGAGCCAAAAAATTCCAAGGTAGTTTTTACACGAATATCTCGAACCCTTACCTGTACCTGGCTTGATATTTCTACTTCTTCCTTTTAAAAAATCGTAGAAGAAAGAATTCTCCATACCGTCCAGAGCTATATTTTTCCATAAATATTACAGTTCACATCAATCTTTAGCCTATGACTTCATTCTCTCATCTCCGAGTCAGCTACTTCATCTATCCTAGACTATTTATTATTATCTCTTGCTCACGATCATGAGAGTTGAATAAGTCTACTAATTGCTGAATTTGGAACTAGGTTCTGAGGGGTAAACTGAGGTATTTGATTTATTCCAGCTAACGCAAAAGTTGCAAGTTACAATTTATAAAATAAAAACTATTTAAAAAGCATACAAACGCAACAGAGTCATCAGGTTTTATCACATTTACGCTCTGCTGCAAGTGGCTTGGAACAGCAGGTGCGTTTTGAAGTGCTTGCCAGACCCACACTTGCTTCCAGACGCGACCCTCAATCAGTTCTGCTTGATGTAGTTGTTCTCGAAGATGTCCAACTCGTTCGTGATGTAGTTGGCCTTGTTCTTCAGGAGCTTCAGTTGCTTCTGGTTCGCCTCCAGGACAGCAAGCGTGGCCTCGATGTCCTTCAGCTCGTCGTTCATTTCGGTTGTTGCGGTATCCACGACACGGCACAACCGGGCGAAGGTGCTTGAGAGCTCCCTGGGAAAATAAATGGCCTTAAGTTTGGGGGCAAAACTTTTCTAAGCTGAAGTGTCTAGTTGAAACCTTGTGTTTAAACTGTTAAAAACCTTTCATGGTGTCTCAAAAGTTCTTTTTGAAATTTAGATAATTTGGCTTAATACTTTGTTTCGATTTTCGCCTTGTCAAAATGCCTGAGGTATAAGAAGCCCTTTACCATCAAAATATATTAAAAAGTACAGTCTTCTATTTAAAGAAGCCCTTAAAAACTTTATGAGAAACCTTTTCCTACAAAATTTTTGAGTTTTCTCTATTGAAAAAAAAACTTTTCATTCAAAATAAGGAACCCTTTCAAGTAGCTCTTTTAGTGACTTTCCTTAAAAAGCTTTTAAAACAAAAATTTTCAGCTCTAATTTGACTTAGTCTTTTACATGGTTCAAAAGAGGCCTTTTAATAGTCCCTCTAAATACTTACTGCTGCACCTGGTGACTGCAGTTGGCCGACGTCAGATCGACGATGAGCCTCAGCTTGCGCGTAGCATGGCGCACGTACTGGTTCTTGAAGCACTTCTCCTTCGCCGTGTTCGTCCACGAGAGCCTCTCGTACATGTACACGCACCCATAGATGGCCCCCACGCCCACGAGAACGCGCCAGCCGATGGTCTTGAGGAGCAGTCCGGCCACTATGAGGCCTCCCACGGTGCCCTGGGATCCGATGGAGGCGACAGCCACCTTGGATATCACCGAGAGCTGCTCTTGCGTGATGAGCTCGTTGTTGGGGACAAGGCAAGTGGGTGTGTTGGGCTCGTTGGCAGCCGGAGACAGCATCTGGGACACGTTTATGTTGCTGCGGTGACACGCGATGGCCTTGCGGTCCTTCGCCTTGCCAGTGAACCTCTGAATCATGGCTGTGATGCCCCACGAGAAGCGGAACTCGAGGTCCTCCTGGAAGTCCGCGCACAGGTTCTGACAGTTAAGCGAGTAGAGCATCTCGAAGGGCTGGTTTCGCGCTATGACGGTGTTTGTCTGGCCTGCCAGCTTCTCCGCGGGCACCAGGGCCGTCATGCGGTCCGTCATCTCGCGCTGGGCCGTCTCCACGTTCATGGCTAGGGCCGTCGACAGCCGAGCTCGCAGGTTGAGACCCAGGCCGTTCTCCACGTGGCCGTTTATCTCCTTCTTGTAGACGTTGAGGACGAGGGAGTCGGTGTGGAAGGGGAGATTGAACTCGTCCACAAGCACGTTGAGGCGCCAGATCTCCTCGTTGAGGGCCTTCGAAACTTTCTGCTCCACCTCCTCCACCATGTTGTGGATCTTCAGCTTCATCTCGCGCGTCACCGTCATGAGCTGGGTCTCCGTCTTGGAGATGCGGTCCGTCAGGAGACGCTTCTGGTCCAGCTTCTGGTTCTTCAGAGACGTCGTTCGCTCGTAAATACTGTCCAGCATCGAGTGCATGTCGCTGGAGATGTTTTTGCCTCTCAGACTGTGCTGCTCGAACTTTGTTTTGACCGCGCTCTTTGAGATGCACTCCTCAAATTGCTTCTCAAAGTCCTGGAACTCGAAATAGCGGTTCTGGAATCCCTCTGCCAGAGCTGCCGTGTGTCCTGGAAGTCCCTTCTGCTCGTTCAGACGGGCCTGGAACAGAGAAACATCATTGAAACTAAGTCCTTGGATGACTCCCATACGTTCAGACAGACGGACAAATATTTTTAAAATTGGATTTCTGAGACTACTTACGTTCAAGGTCTCCCTTGCCGATACGAAAAATACCCGCTCCTCGGCCTCCTTCGTGGTGCAGACCTTCAGCTCTTTGGTGAGGAAGTCAATGCAGCGCTCCTGGTGCTGCTGCTTCACCTGAAAAAGCCGCAAAGTCAGCGGAAATTTTCCAAGCGACGAACAATCGTGCAAGTCTATTGAAAGCAGTGGAAGCGGGGCAAAACATAAAGCTACACAATGCTTGGCGTGGCAACTTTACCTTAGCCAGGGCATCTTTCTGATAGCCGATCACAAATAATACGAAAAAGATGGTTAAGAGTCACAAAACTACTGGGAAAACGCAAAAGTCTTACAGAGTCTTGGAATTCCGGCTCGCTGGCGGAGGCATCCCAGCGGTTGTTGAGAACGAAGATGTTGGGCTTCGAGAGCTTCGTGGAGACCTCGTGGAAAAAGGACTTCTCGGCGAGCGTCATCGTGGACTCGGCGTTCAGGACTAGCACGAAGACGTCGGCGTTCAAGCAGTGGTTGTCGATCCAGTCGTCCAGGTTGGGGGACACGTCCACGCCGGGAGAGTCCACGAAGACCACGTCGTCTCGGAGCAAGCTGCACTTTTCGCGGGGCCAGAAGATGCGCACCAGGGAGCTCTCGCTCAGCTTTTCGGTGCAGAGGGCGTTTGCTAGCTGCTGCACGGACTGGAAGAAGGTAAAAAACGAGGGCTGAAGCTTTCTGTTTTGTATTGCATGAGCAAAAATGGGGAAAGTGGTGAAATGATTATTTTAATTTTCACTCAAAATGTTTTATTTAGTTTTTGTTCTAAGCTCTTAAATGCTCCAAAATAAGATGGGGGAAAGTAGGACTCGAAAGTTGAATTTACGAGAAAAGATGAGTACAAATTAAAATTTCCATTTCAAGTTGAGGTGAAATTAAAAAAAAACAAGAAAATATCGGTGTTCACAAAATCGTTAAATCAATCAGACTCTCCTAATTGTACCCTCTATTAGATCTTTTAAATGGAGAAAGTCCAAGATGTCTTTCAAGCTCTCTCACCTTAATCGAAAGCTTTTCGTCAGATCCTTCCTTCACCACGTACGCCTCCTGCCCGTCTATTCCCTCGACCTGGCAGAAGCAGTTGGTGGTGTGTCCGATGCCGCTCGGGAGAATCCTGTCCTTCAGCATGGCATTGATCACCGAGCTCTTGCCGTTCGATGTGCGTCCAAAAAATGCAACTTTCATGTGATCTCGTGCCAAGACCTCCCGGATTCCCGTCACCTTCAGGACGTAACTACAGAACTGCTCGGCTTCCGCCTTGTCCACAATGTCACCGCTGTCTTTGGCCAGAGCTGAAATGCGCCACATATTTATTTTCAAGGTCACGGTCTATTTGCAGTTTCTCAATCTCACCATCGATGAAAGTGGTCGTCTCCACGACGTAATCCTCAATCTCCCCGAAAATATCATTGATTTTCTTCTTGGCCCGCACGAATATCTGCAGCGGGGACGTGTCATGGGTCGTGTGTAGTTGTCGCGAATTGGGGTCGAGCGAATTTGTTCCATTGCCGGTCACCATGGAAATGGTGCGGTTGAGATATGCAGCCATGGGCAAGTATGAAATGAAGCAGTTGGAGGATTTTTGACTAAATTTAGTGTTTAAGCTTTATATCGCTGTTCTCGTCTCCTACAATGAGAAGAGCGTACAAAAAGACACACAAATTGCGCGTTTTTGTAATTTTTCCCTGAAAATTTAGGCTCGCGACGCAGTTTTCTTGCTGCCTCCTACTTTTAGCTATTTCACTACAACAACGCTTAAAAACCAAAAATCAACTGAAAAGATAACAAAAGGAACCAAAGTTAACCAAAATTATAAATCAGAAATGATAAAACGTTGTGCAAAAGTTGCGAGCCTCTTTACCTGTCTCTTCTCTGACATCTCCACCGAAACAAGCAACTTCGACGTTCATGGGCTTCAGCACTCCATGGTTTCAGCCTAGTCTTCGTTTTCGGAGGCGTTGTGGGCTTTTGGGTGGCGAAAATTGGTTTTTTCTGCGACAACTTTTACGATTCGCGTGATTGTATAATCGAGTGTCGATCTGTCAAACTTCCCTCTCTCGCGGCCGAATCCCTATAAATCCCGTGATCACTAAAAAGTAATCAATGATTGCTTTTTAGTAATCACGCTCATACAAAAAGAAGTGATCACGCGTAGAACAACTCTGATCACGCTCCATACGATATTTTGTGATCTAACGGCAATCATATGATCACAAAAATTATCAGAAAATGATCAAAGTTGTTGTATGCGAAAGAGATTCAAAATTTCCGTTTTTTTTATCATATAATTTAATAAAACAATGGTGCAAGTTACAAAGATGTTAATTTATTGCGAGGCTCTCGTATCGCGAGGTATCGCGAGGCTCTCGTTGCGGGCTCGTGTTGCAGATATGGAAGGAGCTGCTTGACGTGCTCCTAGGGGGCTTCCTGGACGTCTGTTTCTGGCCGGTTCTCCTTCGTGAGGTATCGCAAGGCTCTCGTTGCGGGCTCGCGTTGCGGACGTGGAGGGAGCCGCTTGACGTGCTCCTAGGGGGCCTGAAACGAAAGAAGTTAAAACAAATATTTTAGTAGCCTGACAGTTTGTTTGTCTAGTGTGTGTAAGATATCTTACCAGAAATTATCTGCAAGTCGTAGATCGCTCGCAACGGTGCTTTTTGTCTCATACTCAGCCACCTCACCAGGCTCTGCCTCTTCGGGCGCTTCCAAAGCGGGAGCATTGAAAACGGATGCATCGTAAGCGGACGTATCGAAGGCGGGTGCATCGAGGTCAAACGCATGCAATTCAGGCGCCTCAGCTTCCTCCTTCAAAACACAAACGTCTAAGCTAGGCTGAGTACCACGATTGGGAAAACTTTTCCACTCTTTCCCGAACTTCTCCTCCAATCTCTTATTTGCGGTAGCCCGAAGCCAGTTTTTACTTGTTTTCAACTTTTTCACGTTTTTTGACCGTTCCATTATAAGATTTACACTAAAACTTACATTTAAACACATTTATAAGACTATAAAACCTGAATTTTACCTTCGAAGGAGGATCCTTGCAACTTTGTCTCTCTTTTTCTATTCACGTTTTGTTTCTGCGACAATATAAATTTATATGAATCTTTTTCGACGTAAAGTGATCACGGATCCTTTTGCCGTGATCAAAGAAAAGTACTCCGAAATCACTTTTTAGTAATCACACAAAATTCTCATACAAGAAAGGTCACGGAGCATAACGTAAACATCACGAAATTAATTTTTTTAAAAGCAAGTGATCACGCAGGAATTATAGGGAAACGTCAAACGCCTTTCTCTCTCGCACAGATTCTCTCTGTTTGATAACAACATCGCCCAGCTGATCCGGTTGCAGCGAGTTATTTTCGGGCAGCAATTACCAATATCATGTTTGCGCATTTGTACTCTTCCGGGCGCGGAGTTAACATCCAGGCCCTCCAGGAGGCGGCCATGAAGGAGCTCTCGCTGCTGCTCGACAGGTGCGAGGGGACCAAGGTGAGTCAGAGTGGGCGTTTTCCCTCCCGAAAAGGGCTCTGACGACAATTCTTGCAGGCCATCGTGTGGGACGAGAGTCTCTATGGCCCCGTGGGGGTCATCGCCCAGTACTCGTTCCTGAAGGACCACGGAGTCGTCAAGATGTTCTCCCTCAACGATGGAATCCTCCCGGAGAACGACGTGAAGAACATCATCTTCATCACCCGGCCTCACCTGAAGCTCATGGACGTCATTGCCGCCAACATCCACAACGAAGAGCGCCGGAAGAAGGCCATGAAGAAGGACTTCTACCTCTACTTCCTGCCCCGGAAGTCGCTCCTCTGCGAGAAGCAGCTCCAGAGCAAGGGCGTGTACGGGAGCATCAGCTTCGTGGGCGAGCTGCAGTGCGAGTTCTTCCCCATGGACAAGGACCTCATCTCCATGGAGCTCAAGGACGTTTACCGAGACCTCTACATTGACGGCGACCTGACGTGTCTCCACCAGGCGGCTCTGGGACTGGTCTCGCTCCAGAAGCTGTACGGGCGGATCCCCAAGGTGTACGGCAAGGGCAAGCACGTGCAGAACCTGTGGGAGCTCACGAAGACACTGAGCATCGACGCCAACTTCAACACGACCTCCGACAAGGGATCCATCGACCAGCTCGTGATCCTCGACCGCTCCATCGACCTCATGAGTGTGCTGGCCACCCAGCTGACTTACGAGGGTCTCATGGACGAGTTGTTTGGGATCAACAACACCACGGTCTACCTGCCAGCCGACAAGTTTGCGAAGCAAAACGAGGGCACGTCGATCCCCGTGACCTCGGACAAGAAGGCCATCATCCTGAACTCGGGGGAGAAGCTGTTCGCGGACGTCCGGGACAAGAACTTTAACGCGGTCGGGGGCATGCTGTCGAGTTACGCGAAGAAGATCACGGCCCAGCTGGAGGAGCGGCACACGGAGAAGTCGGTGAGTGGATTTTGTTAAGGAGAGACCCCTTACTCACATAGGACTCAATTTTTTTCTCAGACTCACAATGGGGTTGGGGTAGAGACTTCCTCTTCCAGAGCCCTTCCTTGGCTAATGGCTCCTCCGAGACTTTTCCAAGGCTCTTTCGGGGATCCTTCTTCACCCATTAAAAGCTCAATTTAATAATATGGTATTCGTTAAAAATCCTTTCAGGTGAGGGACATGAAAAAGTTCGTGGAGAAGCTACCTGAGGTGCTGGCCAACAAGAACTCGCTGGCAGTCCACACGACGATCGCGGAGATGATCCGGGAGACGACCTCCACGGCAGAGTTCGTGGATGAGCTGGCGTGTGAGCAGGACTTTATGCTGTGCACGGACGTGGACAAGCCCAACTACTTCATCGAGGACCTCATTGCGAAGAAGGCGGACCTGGGACGCGTGCTGAGACTCGTCTGCATGCAAAGCATCGCCGGAAGCGGACTGAAGCCGAAGGTGCTGGACTACTACAAGCGAGAGATCGTGCAGGTGTACGGAGTCGAGGCTCTCCTGACCCTCGGGAATCTCGAGCGAGCGGGTCTCCTGAAGCCCCAGACTGGCAGTCGCTCCTACGCCGTGCTCCGGAAGACGCTCAGACTCACAGCCGACAACTTTGACTTCAAGCACGAGATCTTCCCCGTGGACATCAGCTACGTCCACAGCTTCTACGCTCCCCTCTCCATTCGCATCGTGGAGCAGATTTTGAAGCCTGCTGGGTGGCAGGGCATGCGGGACATCCTGATGGAGGTCCCGGGGCCCTCGTTCGAGGACAACAACATCGTGGCCGGGAGCTCTGGAGCACGCAGGGGCTCCATGACGAGCGAGATCTCGGCCCTCTCTGACACCACGAGGGTCGTTCTGGTGTTCTTCCTCGGTGGATGTACCTTTGCTGAGGTCTCGGCCCTGCGTTTCCTTATGAACCAGGAGGAGAGCAATGTCGAGTTTGTGATAGCGACCACCAAGCTGATCAACAAGAATACCTTCCTGAATTCCTTCATAGAAAAATATTAAGTTAAGATCAAACTGACCCTTATGCTTATGCTTACTTGTAAAAATATATACGTACATAAAATTTTGGAGCATATAATTAATTTAGAATTCTTTCTTTTATAAAATTTGAACAAAATTGCTAAGAATAAAAAAGACTAAAAAGTTAAAGGGGAAAAAAATTAAAAATGAGAATCCATAGGCGTAATCAGGGGGCCCTCCTTTTTGCCTTTTCATTTTTAAAGCTCTGAGGAGTAATTGTGTGGTGAAATTTGTGAAAAAATATTTTGGAGCAAAACTGTGAAATCACGGATCTAAGGGAACAGAAATGTATTTGGAAGTTTGGAAGCTACTAAAATTTGCGTTTCGAAGGCAGTATAATTAAAGTGCGAATCATGACTTCTTTCAAAAGTTAATTAGGAAGGATGGGAGCAGGAAATCGGGCGAAACATTTGCTGAAACTTCTAGTTGATTCAGTTGAAGTCCGTGAAGCAAAATTCCACTTTTACTGCTATTATGTACTTCAGTTTATTATCATTTACTCAAAGTATAAACGCTAGGGATGCGCGATGGAGGTCGCTGGTCGGCCTCAGTAGCCGGACCGGGTGCGGGACTTGTACTTGTCGCGCGACACCTCGTGCTCCTCGCGCTCGTAGGGTGAGACGTCTCTGTGGTGGTGCTTCGACGACACCCTCGGGCTAGGCTCCTCGCTGCCGCCGTTCTTGTACTGTCCAGTCTTCTCGTCCTCCCTTCTCAGCCGCTTCTCCGACACGCTGATCTCGTCCCGGTCGCTCTTCTTGCGCTTCTCCCTTCTCTGCTCCTTCCCCTCGTCACTCTTCTCCTTCTTCGCCGCCTTGCTCGACTTTTCCCGCTTCCCCTCCGACGAGCTCTTCTTTGGCGCCTCGATCTTGCGTCTCTTCGAGTCCCTCTCGACTGTCTCCGGGGGCTCCATCATGCGGGGCGGCGACCCGGCACTCGAGTTGCTCACGCTGCTGAGATCCCGTTCCATCCGCTCTTGCCGCTCCACGACTGTCACCTCCTCGTTCTTGTAGTAGCTGTCAGGGGAGCCCCTCTTGGCGCGTCTCCGGCTCTCCTTCTTGCGGTCCTCCTGCTCCGCCTTTTCGCGCTCCTTCTCCCGCTTTTTCTGCTCACCCCGACTGGACTTTGTGCTGGCGACGCTGGCCTCCCGCACCGACACTGGGGATGGTGACTGGCGGTCCTTATCGATGATTTCGATAACCTGAAAATAAAGCGTAGAAGATTAGTGTCATTCTGGTCAAAAGCCCCTAGTTGTCCTAAAAACCAAAATTTTGGCTTGTTGGTTGGTTGGGAGATCGGAGAGTCAAACCCGTAAAATCTTATTGTTTTTCTGATTCGAAACTCAGACCTTTTACAAAGTTTTTGAAACCAGTTCGTCACAAGACAAATACTTGTTTTTTCTGAAAATTGAGTTTTCCATTTTTAAAAGAAAATAACTAAATATTTCAATATTTTTTAAGAGCCTCAACTGTCAACTCAACTGAATTGCATTTGTACTTTTCGTTGCCGTCTAAAGCCACCTTAAAAGTTCTAAAGAGGCCTACCTGCGTGGGAGCTGGTGAGGGCGGCTTGATGAGTGTCCGAGTCAGCTTCTTCTCCTGAGTTGCTTTCGTGGGGGCAGGTTTTGGCGATTTCGTGATGTCGATACTCTTGATCAGCTCCGTTTTTTTCTCATCCGACGCCACTGGAGCGGCTTTGGTGGGCGCTGCAACTGGCGCTTTCTCGGGCACCACCTGGTGGAAGTCGCTCTCCCGCATCATCTGACTCGCCCGAGCCTTGAGCTGCCCGATGTAGCTCGAAGCCAACACAAAGAGGTCCTGTCGCTTGTTCTTTTCCTCATCTCGGACCTTCTCGATCTTGCGTTCGATGATCTGTGCCAGCTTCGTGAGGACCGGGAAGTGAGGTAGAATCCGCATGAGAATGATGAGGGCGTTGCGGGTCTGCATGTAGTCCTTCGAGTCGAGACAGAAGACGAGGGACTTGGTAATCTTGTAGTGCCACTTGTGGCAGACATGTCGGAAGTTTTCGTACCCCACGTGGTCGTTGGCCTCCGAAAACTGGTTGCTGACGCGGAACTTGGTCACAAATCCGGGGTAGTTGGAGCACTCCTTGTTGAAGGTCGCCTCGTCCATGTGCCACTTCATCACGGTCTCGAGCATGGCGCAGAGGAAGCGTCCGTATCTCGTGGCCTCGTTCTCCGTGCAGGATGTGACGGAGAGCGTGATGTCGCAGAAGATGCGGTCGTAGCAGAGGAGTGTCGAGAAGTTGGTGGTCTTCAGGCTGTGCACCACTTGGACGAACTTTGCGCAGTAGAGGGCGTCCAGGGCAGTGAAGGTGCATCTGCAAGAACAAACGAGATTTAATAAGCAAGATTACAGGACTTCAATGGGATTAGGGGGCTGACTGGGGGCCATCATCACCTCAACAGGTTGGCGGGATTCAACTCATTTGTCCTCACTAACCGAAAATCTTACCTCGGAAAGAGACAAAGCTGCAGAAACTGGGTGATGGTCTCGTTCTTGGCGGCCTTGAGGGAGCGTGAGAGGAACCAGGAGTCCTTCTCCTGGCCCAGTCGGTGGAGGGTCTTGTCGACGTGCTCCTGCTGCTTCTTGCGCTCATCCTGCAGCTTCTCCATGAGCGCCAGGAAGCGCTCCTGGTCCTTCTTATTCTTGGACGCGTTGGCGTCCTTGTTGTCCATGATCGCGAGGCTCTGCTGTTTGAGCTTCAGAATCTCCTTCGTGTAGGCGTCCGTGGGCACCTCGAGGTCATACATGCTGAGAGACCAGAAGGTGCAGAGGAACTGGGGACTGATGTCCTCCCAGATCTTGGCGGGATGCAGGGGTCGGACGGAGAGCGCGATGGGGTCCATCACGGCCTGCGTCGCGTCCAGGTACTTGGCGAGCTTGAGGGCGGTCGTGAGTTTCTTGGAATTGGGATCCGCCTTTCTCAGCTGGTCGTACTTCTGGCTTATAGCGTGCGAGAACATGGGGCGGGCGAGGAAGAAGGCAACGTCGGCGTGGATGTGGTACTCCTGGAGCATGGCGTGGATGGAGGGAAGGCGCTCAATGTACTCCTCCACCGAGTAGTTCGAACCTAAAAATGTCCCGAATTGGACTAGAGTGTCTTGGCATTGGTCATACAGTTTACCCACCAGCTTGAGGTGGCTGTGTGTCGTCTCGTGGTAGATCACACAGTGTTTCTGCTGGGCGATCAGGAGCGCCAGCGCGACCGCCAGATCGTTCGTAGCCAGCGCGTCCTTCAGTCTCTGGGACGACTTTTTCGTGTTCCGCACTTGAGCAAAGTACCCCGCCTCGCCCCGCAAGATCTCGCCCCCGCACATCGCCCGCACCTGGTCCGCCGTCATCTCCTCCGCCGCCTCGATTCCCGTCATCTTCTGCACAATCTCCTTCAGGATCAGCAGATCCAGACTCTTCTGGCCCTTTAGCTGGTTCGCCACGTACTGCAGCAGTCCGTTGAGTTCGATGTTGTACTTCTTGAAGATGGCCCCGCAAAAGTTGGCCAGGCTCTGAAGCCACAGCGACAGACTGGTTCCGTCTGTCTCCAAGCGAGCTCGGTCGGCCTGGGCGAGCGTCTCGATGATGCAGTACCCGAGCACGTCGTAGGAGAGGGACGTGAGATAGCGTAGCGACTCTACGACGGGCCCGATGAGGTTGTCGTAGATCTGAATCTGCAGCAGGATGTAGTCGAAGAGGAACCCGGGGCTGCAGTGGCTCAGCTTGCCGATCTGTCGACCCACGGGCTTCACGTTCTCCTTGCTGACACGCTTCATGATTGCCTTGATCTGCTTTTGGGCCATCCCGCGTCGTCTGATGAGTCTCGGGTGCACGAGGTAAGTCTCGTTCTTCCACCTTCCGTACAAACTGTACCTGAGGTGATAGGGGAAGTGCCTCAGGACGTCCCACACCTCTTCCGCCACGCAGCAGTTGCAGTCGAGGTACCCAAGGGCAGGCAGCACGGAGCTGTCCAGGAGAGTCAGCACCTGTGATAGTCAAAAATTGATATTTTAATCATTCTGAAAGTATTTTATGCCATGGTTATGTTTTTTCAAGCAATTTTCGTGTTAAAATTGTTCCAGATTTTTTATCAGATTAAAAAGATCAAACTAGAGCTTTTTTCATGTTTTTAGCATCTTTTCATCACAAGTGCTCAAAACAAATATTTTTTGAATGATTTTTTGGAGACAGCTTGGAACAAAATAATGAAATTTGATGTTGTGCGACGACTTGGAAGAGCTTTGGGCAAAGTTTAAGGCTGATCCAATTAGTTTTGGCAGATACAAATTTGACCGACAGCATCATGTGTAGAGGTCACCCAAAAATCGCCTTCAATATAATCGATATTAGCCTACCTGCTCGTCGATATCTGCCCCCTCCTCCATTGCAGTCTTCAGAAGGTTCACGAGCTTGTGCAGCAGCACGGGGTCGTGGTGCAACGAAGGTCCGAGCGTCACAAACATCGGGATAGCATGCGTCTCGAGGTCTCCAAAGGCCGTCACTAGGGGCAATTTGGGAAGAACTCGGGAGGACTCGCCCCGGGGTGGTCGGAAGGGACACTTCTCGCGGTACAGCGGGTCTATGAGGGTGTTCAGGAGGGAGCAGAGCGCCCTAGCTACCGGCTCGTGGACCAAAACGGAGTGCTCTGGTTGCTTCCGGATGATGACGAGCGCGTTCTTCCAGTCCCCGACTCCCAGCAACGCCTCGCACAGCTGCCACTTTTGGTTCAGGACGTACTTTTCCTCGGGTCCCGTCTTCTCCTCCTCCTCTTCCTTCTCCTTGTTGAGCGCCACCACGTTCAGCCGCCGCACAAACTCCCTGGCCTCTGCTATCTCGGCCTTCCAGTCAGCCCCGATGGGCCCGTCTTCGGGCCCGAGCCACGAATAGATGTCGTCCACGTGGAAGACGCCAGCCTGCAGCAGAATGGCGGTGATCTTGAAGAGCGAGGAGGGCGTCCGGGAGTCGCAGAAGTGCCGGAACTTGTACCCGAGGACCTCGCAGATTGTGCTTCCGTCGTTCACGTAGTTCTGCAGGAGCGGCACGAAGAGGGCGCTGCGGTTGGGGTGCATCTCGAAGCTCTCTATGATGACGTCGAGGACGCGGTTGGGGTCCAGGTTGAAGCATCCGATGAGCGACTTGATCATCTCGAGGGCGTTGAGGTCCGTGAGGGAGTCCTCCTGGTTCAGCTCCGTGATGAGCTTGGCGTATCCCTCCGACTCCTCCCGGAACAGGTTGAAGCGGCGCTGCTTGTAGTACAGCTTGGTCTTCACCTTTATGAATCTGGTGTAGAAAGTGCGATTCTTCACGGTCCCCACGTCCTGCAGCGTGTCGATCTCCATCCGCTCCTTCAGCAAATTCTCCGACAGGAAGCTCTCGGTCTCCTTCACGAGGGAGCAGAACATGTTGCGCTCATCCGCCTCGGAGGCTAAGGCGGTCTCGGCGTCCAGGATCCCGAACACGTCCAGGATGAGGCTCGGAAGGTCGTGGTGCAGGAACGCGAGATCCCCGAGCAGCGTCAGAGCGGCATCGAGTTTCAGCTGACGCCGGATCGTCTGTTGGACAAGCTGGTAAATGCACTTGGTGACCCCCGAGCTGCTCTCGGACTTGCTGTAGAGGAAGCTGGGGTCCTCCTTCACGAGATGCCGGACGTGCTTGAGAAAGTCCTGGCGGCCGCTGTTGCGGTCCAGCGAGCTCCATGGGGCGTCCGTCGACATCTTTTGCTTGTGGCGTGTCCTTGAGAAGAATAACAGACCATTTTAGGACACGGGACTCGACTTGCACGGGAAAAAATTCGTTACACTTACTTTACTTGCACTTATGCACTCTTTTCACTGTGTTTTTGATTATTTTCAGTATTTTTATCGCGGTAAATCACTAAAAACCTTCTGGCAACACGCAAGTTTTATATTTTGCGGAACTTGAAACGTCAAAACCAATTTGCCGAAATCGAAACGTCAAACTCAATTCGCCGCCAACTCGCCGGGTTCAAAATATGACAGTTGGAATGTTTTTTAGTCAGTTTTTATGCCCCCAAAAAAAAGGGCTAAGATTTTTTTTTTTAATTTTTATGGACTTATGCAACGTTCCAGATTTTAAATAACTAAGTCAATTTTTTCGAGAAATTCTAAATTGAAAGCTTGAAAATTAATGCTCAAAGCTCTTTTGTCTTCAACGTTGGCCTCTCTAGGACTTCTTTAAGACAGGTCATCCTTGAAAAATTATAACTGAAAAACTTCTGAATTTTTAAGCTTAACTTTGTTGAATCTAGATTTGAAGCTACATTTCTTTCGACGAAGATGACCGTGAGGTGAAATTTTCAAAGTATAGCGGACAAAAATTTTACGTGTTCTCCTAAAACTTACAATTTTTATGACTCATGATTAGGGCTTCTAAATATTGTAAAATAGTATTTTCCATGCTTTTAAATGTTTTATGTAAATTGCTCTCTCGTCTTTCATAAGAGAGCTGCCTTCTTAATATTAGAGGGTCTTATATACAAGTGACAATAGAAAAACATAAACGTTTTTGAAATTCCATTTCCATTCCTATCCATACGCGACTGAAGGCAACCTTTCTCAAAGAAATTTTTTTTCTCAAAGTACAAATAAAACAAAACAGATTAAAATGGAATTCACACATTCTTCTCATTTTCTTTAGAAAAAAAGTTTTTGCTGTCACTTCCATACAAAATGCACATAAACTAAAAGGCGTTATACCTTTGAATTGGCTGGACTTAGAAAATCAAATGAGGGCTTTTTGGAACGAGGAAAATCAGCTTTACATCCGCAAGGATGATTTTATATTCATATAAATATAAATATAACATAATAGTTTATTTTTTAAAAATTGGGCTAGGGAACTAAAATACCTGCTTTCACATCTGAATTCAGGCTTTAAAAAAACAGCTTTCAAACACCTGCTCAATTTTTGAGAACCTAAAGACCTTACGTTAACTAAAGCTTCTCCTGAGTGGCGCAGTTGTCATCATGCAAAAAACAATTATCAGAAGCCCCAATTAAGTGCCGCGGATTAAGCCAGCACGATAGCGAATTTATTGAAGCTCTGGGATCGCTTAACTGCGGTCGAGCACGACGTCGTCATGGAATGCAATTATCGCGCGTTTCGGGGAACAGAAGTCGTCGCTTGGAGGCTGTTTTATTGGACATTTATGCCCGGGAAAGCTGCGACTTGCAAGTTGACATTTTTTGCGCTCGGGAAACTCCAATTGTGTGTGATAATTGTGTAATTTACTTGGACTTTGTGCAGCCAAAATGACCTGGATGCGCAATTAAATTAAAACGATTGTTTGAGTCATTTGGCGTGTTATGGGAAAACAAAGAGGTCCAGCAACATCATCGACAGCAGCTAATTGCGAGTGATTAAAAAGCATTAAAACATTTTCAAAAGTATGTAAATGAGGAAACGAGTGCTGTCATAGAGTTCATGAGCAAACAAAAATTTTACTGGAGGACAACAATATGAACTCGACTTGCACTGACAGCGCAAACTACATAATTTACTTTTTATGAGTTTTCACACTTTGTTGAGTAAATGTGGTGTTTTCAAACTTTTTAATTAAATTTCGCCGTGGGCCGTGGCTCGTCGTGGGGAAAAAAGTTTCAACACGAGGCTGAAGCATCTGAATCAATCGTCACGGAAAAGAGCCTGCTTCTGCCCCACCGCGTTCCTCGTTCTGGACGAACAGAGACACCTGAGAGCGAGTTGCAGGTCACCTGAAACGCGTGGCGTGATTCTATTATCTCGCATATATCGACATGCCGCCCCAACTTGCGCTGAGCCCGCAAACGTCAATTTTCATGCAGGTCTCTTAATTCAATTCCTCATTTCCGGACCGCCAGCGAATGCTGCTGCACCGTAGCGTGATGCAGTAGAATCAATAAATTGCCCGATTTCACTTTCATTCTGGGTGTCGGCAGGTGAAATTTTGCGCTTGAATTTTTTATAATGGGACGAAATGAACGTAATAAAAATTGGTTTCCACTCAACTGCACTTACAGTGGTTTACACATTTGAGTTATTTGTTAAGAATCATAAAAAGAGCTTTGAGAGGTTTTTAGCTAACTCAAGTTTCATTTGAATAATTTGAGCGTTAATTGATTTATCAAAGAGGTTTGTTTTTTGTGTTCGGATTTTAGCCAGTGGAGTAGTGGGAGGTGCCAAGCTACGTGAAAACCCATTAGTTTGGCTTCTAGACAGCATCTTATTAGACTTTAGAATGGCTCAATTTGTCTCTGGGGCACTCGAAAAGCTCTAGAGCGCCCATTTTGGCTCATAAAACACCCACTCAACTAATTTCATTTGTAGTGGCACCTAAGTGACCACTTCCGGTTCTTTGGGGCACCTCTTTGAGCCTCCTAGTGCCAAAATCAGCAATCCCAGAGCTATTCAGACTCAAAAAAATCTTCCAACTTTCGGCTCCCTCGCAGTGTTGACCAGTGCAGTGGCTGTCAGTGATGTGAATCACTAGGAACGACCCCAACCTCAAGCTCAAAAGTGAAAATATTTAATCGAAAGCTTGCGGTTCCGTGCTCGCCTTCGATTGACACCGTATTGATGGTTAATTAATCCCCCATGCACCTAATTACGAATAACCACGACCACTGGCAGTAGGGTTCCACTCGGCTGCATTAATTAAAATTTTTGTGTCGCTCGAGATAAGCTAGAGAGTGCCAGAGGCAGTCCCGAGTGTCCGTTCCGCTGCCACTTGCTCGCAGGCTTTTTCCAATTTCCCCACGCCACCGCACCGGCAGTATCGATAGGGGAAGGGACCTAACTGCGGCCAACCGAGACTGTCGACAAAAGTAAGCCAATGAAACAGGGCAAATTAACTGACATTTCTAGCCATTTGCATAATTCTTTGCCGGCTTTCTCCCTTCAATACATTGTATGGAATCACAGAGACGAGTTGAGTCGGCTATTGTGGATATCCAGGATAAGGCTTGTGATGAAGAAAAGGAAGAGAGGAGATGTGTCCAGGCTTTTCTCCGTAAATATGCCGCCGTATCTCAAAGCTCAATTAGGGGACACGCAAGAAACAGTGGCGTAGACAAGGAAGCTGTGAAAACGGAGTTCGGGTCTAAATCGAATCACGAGTTTCCTTCTCGCGATAGCTTTCGATTTCGATCTCAACGGTCCGACTACCCTTAGTTGACAAATAACGAGCTTGCTGGGGTAAACCTTTGCCTCTTGAAGAGATTATTCATTAAGTCATTAACAGTCAAAAGGGAAAATAATGTCTGTTGGTGGGGAATTCGTCTCGATCAGATAGTTTAAATTTTGGATCACGTATGTGATGTATTGGACCTTTTACATAATTGATTCTTAATAAGCTTTTAGTGAGCTTATTAAGCTATTTTCCCGATACCCAGAGAGCTGAAACTCCCGGTAACCAAGGGAAGTCAAATTTGAGAGATGACCCAGAGCACCGCAAACCCTAGCTACGCCAGTGGAAAGCAAGGAAAGTTTCTCTAATTTGCCATGCAATCAAAAGTAAATGCTTGAAAGTTTTCATTTGATTTGCTACCCTTTGTCGCTGGCTCCTTTTAGATCCGGATTGATGTGGTGTTAACTCAAACTTTATCTACATCGACTTAACTTTTGAGTCCGGAGAAAGGATGGGAAGAGGGCCAATCAAAGACTTGCAGGAATTCGGAAAATGTCTCTCGTTTGAGTCGTTGAGAATTAAGATGCCTCTCCTGGAAGTTGCTCTGTGTGGAAGCCGGAGCTCAAAGGCATTGCAGTGGGGTGCCTGCTGTGTTGCGGGAAGTTGAGGCTCGGAATTGCACTCGTTTGCTGAAAAATTGTTTTACGTCTGAAATAACATCAAATGAGATATGTAAAGTCGAAGTGCCTTCCGCCGGCGCCGCACGGATTTCCCATCATCATTGCGATAACAGCAACAAAAGCTCTCTGGGACATTGTTTATTCGATTGCTGTTCTGTACGTACCGCATCCAATATAACCTTTTTCATCCTGAATTGCCTTTTTCCAATCAAAATTTTTGTGAAGTACGACTGCTAGCTGCTGGGGTGAGGCTCGCTTACTGGCGCTTAGGATGCCTCGAATCCGACTAAGCCCAGAGCCAGTCCGAAGCGAGGCTCTTCTGAGGACTCAGAGCCGAGAGAGTCTCGGGAGCTCTGTCTCTGGCGAGCTCTGTAAAAATAGGAGTTGGGATGGCATTGCGCATGAAATTGAATCGAATTTTGTTGATTGTTTGCGTATGTTTTTCTTCGCTATTCACCCTCGCAATATTTTTATGTTTGAGTCGGTATTTTTATTAGGTTTGCATATTATTATTCCCTGTGTTTCGGCCCGCCGATATTTTCGTTTTTAGATTCGCCTCACAATCCAATAGTTTGTTGGTTTTTAATTTAACTTTGTCGATTAATGTTTGAAAACACATTTTATCATCAACAACAGCCGTCCGCTCATGCGAGGGTGTGTGTACCGAAGTTTGGTGCAGCTCGGGTTCGATGAAAAATTTTAATCAAATGTGTGGTTTTGTGCAATAAATGCGTGCGATTGAGCGCATTTGAATAAACAGCATTAAAAATTAAACGATTCACCTAGCAACAAGGTAGCATATTTTAAAATGTTCCTGTGTACTTTGGAAATTAAAACGTCACTGGAGGCGGCCCTGCTACCAACATTTCCGGTCTCCGCTGGGAGGTACACCCCTAAGTGTATGACGTGTGAGAGCCCGAAACTGCCGACCAGTGCAGACTTGCGTTTTCAATTTATTCAATACGATCACAAACTTTGGCTTTTTAGTGAATTTTCCTTTTAACAAGGAATTATCCTTTGGCTGTCCGTCTTAAGGGGATAGGGAGCTGCGGGTTCTCCCGTTTCTTTGATTGCGTTAGGTGTGGTCTATACAGTAGAAATTCCACAAAAATAAGGCTAAAATGAGGGCAAAACTTAAACAACTTTTAGATTCTAGTTTAAAAAAAAGAATTCTAACACCTTAGGAGGTGAATAGAGAAGTCCTAAGGGTTCTAAATTTCTTGATATCAATCTGTGGTATATGTTTTCAAGTTCATTTGAAAACAGATGTTTCCTAGGACCGAAAATGGGTCCTGTGGTATTGTCAAAACCCTCCAAAACTGTTAACAGGGCATTGTTTCTAAGAACGTCAGAGGACTAGTTCAAACATTACGAGTAAAAATAGAAATTTGAGACCCACAAACCCCTCTCTTGCTCTCTCATTAGCATTTGACTTTAAACAGTAGGTCATATAACAGCAGACCACTACTGAAACGGAGCCCTATATTATACAGGTAAAACAATATTCTAATTGGTAATTAATTGACTGGAAACTGCGGTTTTTTTGCGATTGAGATAATAACTCTGTGGATTCCCACCAATATCACATAACATAAAGGTTATTAATTCAATATGCAGGTCAACCGAAAGAGCCACCACCCAAACCGCCCCAGTTTAACTGGTTGCTACCACCAGTATCGACAGAAGTCATTCAAATAATGACATTCTCATTACGAACGCCCCTGTTACGGGTCACTCGGCAATTCGAGAGTGGATCCGCGGTGCAGTGCTTTGGCCAAACCACTGGCCAAAACGAATCAGTGTCCGCCACTTTCCCACACTGAATAGCGCCTGAACCTAATGTGGCAAACGTCAGAAAGCCTTAGTTCGGTAGCCAGTAGCTTTCTGTGACCTCTAGATATAGAGATTTGTGTCCTAGAAGGGTACACTTATAAGTTGTTAGCCGAATCCAAGTCAGTAAAAATGAAATGAAGGATTGGACTTTCAAAATATGAATCTCTTTGGCTTCCGGAGTACGACTACGAAGCAAAATTTCGGAGTTTGGAATAGAGTTGTTTTCGGGAATAACCGAGTCGGGATATTTCCCTGAAAATGAGCCATTGTAAATAATTTATGCTTTTTAAAAGTTCGTTGACTACAATGATCAATAGAAAATAAATATAAAAATGCTTTTAATAAGGATTGGAGTCTGATTTTAGGTGTTTACAAATTTTTCCGATTTCCGGGAAAATGATATTTTCGTTGGTGATTCCCGGAAAGCTGAAAACCCCAGTAATCGAACAAGTCTAGTTGTAGTCGGAGTAATTTTCGGCCATTATGCTAATACTGTTAAAAATGAAACACAATACTAATGAAATTAACTGCATAAAGAATAATTAATAACTCTAATTAAAACTTTACTTTGTGTTGAGACATAAAAAAAAGTTCAAGATTTAAAGTCAAAGTCCGGAGTTGGAGTCGGGAAAAAATTTGGACTCCGTAGCCCTGGTAGCTTCCAGCTCCCATAAATTTTTGTTGCATTTCAAATTTTATTATGATTCTCTAATCAACATCGGTGCTCAGCCAGAATAGCGCATCTGCAGCGGACGCCAGCAGCAACGCCCAGGTGGCGTGAACAGTGATCGATTTGGAAATGAAATTCCCCAATTATTTTTGCAAATCAAGTCACTTTCCGGTGCTTCCGCTTGCCACCATATACCGAAGCTGCACTGGAGAGGGAAAGTAACGAAAGGTACGCAAAGTTTTGGATGAAAAATGGAGCTCCTTTTGCCTCCTGACACGCAATTTGTGCATGACAAGTTATGGTTTGCGGTTCTGCCATCTCTCGTAGAAAATTAATTAAAATCACATTCATTTCATGTAACTGAGAATTGTGCCTGTTTTTATGGTTTTCTTATCATTTGAGTGCGGTTTTGTGAATTGCCGGCTCGTCTGTCTGCCTGAATGGGTCACCAGTGCTGCTCAATTGAACCCTCATGGCGGTATTAATTAATGTCCTTTTATCCGGAAGCCTGTTTTGAGTTGTGGTTTCTATTATGAGAACAATCCGACTGGATTCCAACGGGGACACTTCGGGGCGTCTTTCGCATTCAAAAAATTATAGTGTTTAAGACTTCCAACGTCTGTAGCTCGAAGTTGCGAATAACGCAGCAATTTTCCACCCGAGTCACATGAGAAAGCGCTCTCTGTCTCCGTCAAACGACCGGTAATTGGTCAATTGACCCTCCCTGCCTCGATAAACAATGAATTAACACATGTATAATCGCCATAATCATCGGCTTGATTAACACTCTTTGGAAATTGATGGCGAAGTGGCATGTATGGCGTGCTCTTCTCCATTAAAAGCGTAGTTTTAAGTTTCAAAGTTAATTAGGCAGCCCCGCACAACGTTCACGAGGCCGCTGTTGCATGCGTTGGAAGCCGAGGCGCGGAAGCGATAAGATCTGGCACATAATAGCTGTTTGTGCACCAGTTGCTCGAATTTCTGGTGGACCCCCCGATCCTGACTAATCATGCTCTGTGCAACTCTCGCAGAGGAGTAGTTGGAGTTTCGAATAGAAGGGGCCTCAATTGGGGTCAATGTTGTGTTTTAGCAACCCATTTCAAAGGGCTATAGTGGGTCAGAGGTCTGTAGATTTTTGTGGACGAGCGAGGTTCTGACCCAACCCGCGTCCCAAAGGTCCTTCTGTTGTCTGTCCTGAGTTTTTGAAATTTGAAAGGATCTCTTCTTGACCAGTGGGGTTTTTTTAACTACCTTCATAGCTGTTCCAGTTACTTAAACATGAAGAAAACTTTCCTTGAAATAAATAAAAATTGTGAACTAAGCTACTAAACTAAAAATTCAAAATCAATTGATCGTCAATCGGATTAGTAATAATAAGTATAATTTAGAGGTTATTTTTCTCCGAAAATGGGAGTTTTTCAAACAATTCTTCATAGAGAGCCCGGGGTCTGCTTAAATAGGGGTTAATTTTCCCTTCCCAAGGTGAAATTTCTTGTATGTGGAACCTGCTTATATTTTCATATAGAATATTAAAAGATTTAGAGCTAAGCCTCTAGGAAAGAGTATCCCTTAAATTAAAGCTCAAAATCTCAGGGAACCTCCATTCAGTTCCGTCTCTGAAATCACCCTTCTTGCTTCGCTTTGCTAACAACGAACCCGCTATAGTCCACCATTCTTCAGGCACCATCGACCACATCAATCGAATACATTTAGACGTACATTGAACTATACGAATCTCGCAATTGAATCGAAAAGCCGCTGCGAGACAGGGAGAAGCTTTCTAATTGAAATTTCAGAGATACTGACTTTGTAAATAGTTTGAGCGATGTTGCCAGGGAGAGCAGACCAAAGTGTAATCTCTCAATTCAATATGTGGGACCGTTCAGGGGAGATGTGGACGAATGTGTGACTTCCTGAGAGTGATGATTAATTGAATTTCGTCGGGCGTTCCACAAAAGGGGAAGGCGGAAAGACCGCCCATTATCATGACCTGAGCGCAGTGTAAACTTCTGATTTAATTTCATTTCCTCCCTTTCTGATGGCTATTTGCGGCCCATTTTACACACAACACGCGATCTCACTTCCTTCAGGATAATTCATAATTCCATTGTGGCAAATATTTACATCGCAAATGAATCGTTTGTTTGAGGAAGCCTGAATTTTCGGCTTTTTAATTAGTGGGTTAATTCTACCAATGATATTTTTATGCTGCATTTTTGTTCCAGCGACTATTAGGAGCTCTTATGAGACCAATAAAAAGGCGTCTCAGAAATTATAAATCTTCAGCTGGAAATGGCACTTTTATGGGTAAGTTTATCGAGGGCTTTCGAGAAGCCAATTAAAGTCTTGAGATTTTTACAAGAGGTTGCTTTTGATGTGCTGTTGAGAGCGCAATAAAAAAGCTGCTCATCGCGGTGCCTTTTGTTTTATTTCTTTCCCGTCTGGTTGTCGGCCTGCACGTTATCTATCGGTTTGCTTCAGGCCAGAGGGGTTTTTCATTGAAAGGAAATTTTTCGTGCTTGAATTGAGCTTAAAATATTCGAACATAAGTTTGACATTGACTACTCAGTCTTACTTATGTATGTACACAGACGGAAACTAATAACGAAAAGCAAACGAAATGAACATTTATAATTACCTAGTGACTCACAGACATATTTTCTGCACCATGAACGTCATGAGAAGTACCAAGAAGCAGCAAAAAATGTCATCAAATGTAGAAAAGTGGAGAAAAATTAAACTCACTTCCTTGCATTGCGACACAAAAGACGGATGGAGGGAATTCATTTGAATGTTTGAGCTCCAATTACGGACCGTAGGAAAGAAATGCAATAAGTGGGGAAGGAAGAAATAATTGCTTTCCTTAGTATCATGGTAACGGCAAAGTAAAATTACACTAAGTATCCTAAACTTTGTTGCTGCGTCGAGTTCCGTCGCGCCTCGGGCTGTGAAAAGGTTCTCTAAATGAACCGTTTAGGGATGGGAAAGTAATTGCAAAAGGCTGCTGGCTTGAAAGGCTCGTCTGATTACTTCGGATAGAGCAGGCAGATAACAGGAGAGATAGCTCGCCCATCCTGATAAGAGAAATTTATTTTCAAATGACGCATATTTCATTAAATATTGAAAGCCGAATGGTGTCTGGCCGTCGATCCGTCGCTCAAACTACCGCTTACTAGAGAGGGGGAATCGTGTGTATAGGAAGTGTTGTTCTAAGTCCTTTCAAGCCCACAATTCAAATTGCTATGTTTCCAAATTTACAGGAATGTTTTAAAATTTGAATATCAATTAATTTTTTACATGCGTCTGCTTAACCAATTTCGAGCCGGACATACATAGATCCGCTCGTACGTTTTAGTTCATTTTTGAAATTTTACCTCTCTTTTGCTCCCGTGTAAAAAATTTGAGGTTTTTTTTTTGTATATTTCACACATATTTCAACTATACATATGATTCAAATATGGTTTTTTTTTCATCCACATCATTTAAAAATATATTTGTATAAAAATATTTTTAAAAAACATATTTTTTCATCATTGACTTTTGAAGCCTATTTAAGCCTTTGAAAAGCCTTATTTGGGAAGAGATTGATTTTTTCCGTGAAGTTTGACTATTACTCTTTGAGTCATTAAAATCTCAAATAAAAATTAAAAAAGACGAAATTTTGGGGAATTTTCAAAAAATATGTTAAAAAGAGACTATTTTTTTAAAAGCCTTAGAAGCTAGTTTTAAGAGGTTCGGGAGAAAAATGTCTTCTATGAGGTTTTTTTTTTAAATTCCAAGGCTTATGGTAGGAAATCCGACCCTTGGCTCGAAATGGGTAAAGGTCAAAAAGGCTCTTCAAAATGAGAAAAGTTTACTTCTACTCAGCAACCTGATATAACCAAACATTCCTCAACTCAAGTGGTTAGGTAGAAAAAGTTCAGGATTCAAAGTACTTCAACTTGTCATGAAAATTTTTCCTTTGAAATAGGCCAGTGTGACATGTCAGTATCCCTGAAATTGGACTATTGAATTTTAACCCAACACAATTTTCAATTTACCGTTTATTGGGAAAATTCTCATAAACGAACTCTAGGGCTCTAGCATGCTCTCTGTTTGAGGACCGCCATAATTTAAATTGGCACATGTAGCTGACCGATCATATCCCTCTTCTAAATAGTAACAAATCCTCCAAAGCAATAAGCACTAACAAGGCTGGTTTTTCAATGAGAGGCCTACTGCGGCCGCGCCAGAAACCCCCGCATTCCGCAAACAGCCGCACATTCGGATAAATTAATTTTTAGCGTAGCTCGCAGCTCTCGTGCACCGCATGCAATTGAAAAATGAGCGGCATATCAATCAAACAAGCTAATATATCCAAAATATGCCGACATATTGACACTTTATGGTCAGACGCAACAAGTCGGGCGTCGATAGAGGATGGCTCAGCACGATTGCTCAATCGCCCGTAGAAACCAACTTCCCTGACGGAGCCAGGATTTGGGTTATCCCTTGGGCTGGCAGGCCGAATCAAAATGCAATTCCGTCTATTCCGTACACGCCATTTGACATCATAATCTATGCATCCTGGTGTCAAATCCTTTTTATGCCTGCCCCAAAGCTGTATGAGGTTTTCCGGGATTTTAGCTATTTTGTACGATTTTTTGTGCGCAAACGAGGCGTCGTATGATGCACGTTTCTACAACAGATCCGTATTAAACCATCAGATGAAATTGCTTCAATTTGAAATAAATTCAATTGAATGGAAAAAATATTCAACAAATTGAATTTGAAATGGAAAATGTATAACACACAATACGCCTAGGCTTTTGGCATTTTGCGCCGAGCCACTTTGGATTTTGTCGTGTATTTCGGCTGGTGTGCCAGTTTTTGTCGGCCCAATCCCGCGCACTGGCCCTTGAACGACACGTGGCAGATGTCACACAGGTAAGGTTAATAACTAAATCACGAATATCCATTTGAGCTAAATTTCAAATGCGGGGATGCCGATTAAGAGGGGTTTAAGTGGCAGAAGGGTCCACTTTAAATGGGAGCACGACAGTAATCCACTCAAAAGATAGTGTAATTGTTTAAGTGCCCGTCGTCCAGCGCTGGGAGATCTAAAGGTTGCCCTCGCTGTTTTTGGTTGGTCGCACTAAACATCATGAGCAACTGTTGTCCCAAAAGCTCAACTTGTAGTCTGTTTGTCTGAACATATTTGAGACTATTTTTTTCAAAATATAGGATAATCGAAATTTTTTTATAAATTCCCTTGGTCTGAGGGGGAAGCCTATCAAGGTTTCTAATAACCAGAGCGAGTATTTATATTATATTTTTTAAATTTTAATTTGCATATTTTGAGATTATTTGGCATAAAATCAATATTTTGTCTTTGTATTCTATTATTTTAAGGCTTTTTCGTTAATTTGTAAGACTTAATTGAGTCCGGGATCAAACTCTAATTTTGGTTAGACCATATGGGCGCTTAAAACGTCAACGGCAATTTGATTTGGTTAATTGGTTTACATTAATTGCAACTTCAGCCTGATTGCGAGCTCAATAGTCAAGCTTGAAACTCAAGGATTGCCTTTAACTGAAAGAGTCGCAATTTACGAGAATGTACAAAAGTCTTTGGCATTGGCAAACACGGAGTTCTTAGCAAAATTGAAAGCCGTAAACGATCGTAATCCTGGCCTTAAAGCAATTCTCACAATTAGAGATATCTTAAATGGTAATTGTGGAAATAACGAAGGTGACCAATTTGTTGAAAAGCTTTCTCCAAAGGAGTTATTGAGGTTTAAATATGCTCCGGTAACATCTGCAGACGTTGAGAGATCTTTTTCAACTTATAAAATTGTATTTTCTGATCGTCGACGATCCTTCACATTTGAAAATAAAAAAAAAACATGTAATCGTCAGCTGCAATAAATTACATTAAAGGTTTTAAACAAAGTATTTTTCGGACTACTTTATTTTGCTGTTTTTTGTATTGTATCAGTAATTTTTTAAGAGCATATTTAAGGGCATATTTGGCTATTTTTCAGGCCTTTTTTTTAGCGCTATTAATGAATTTTTCAGAGCATATAAAAACTCGCTCTGCTAATAACGGCAAAGGGCTAAATTCGGTTTCAAAACCCACCAAAGACTTGAAATCAGGTCTATGTAAATCTTAATGCTCAAGCGAAGAAGTTTAGAAATAAAAAAAAGTGGTCTCTGGCAAAAACCCAAAAATGTCCCAAATCTTTAGAGGACTTTTTGGGGTTTTTGAAAGAATTCAAATAAATTTTAACTCCCATTTCCGATCCCCTGGAGGAACTTTTATTACATAAAAGTGCTCAGAAGGGATCTAAAAAAATTTATAAAGCTCCAATAGTCTGGCCTTTACCACAGTCTTTCTCTCTGCCGTACGAGGAGCATTGTCCCAATTACCTCTGTTATGTGAAAAGATGACCCGGACAAACGGCATGTATGGCAGCAGACACCGACGATTACCATTTTAACACTACTTAGCTCTTTAGGTAATAAGGTCATTCGAAACATGCACACACACATGGAACACGTCGGAGCGAGGATTGGGGACAGGATAAAGCGATAGAAAAACTTTTGCATCAGTGCGTGCGGCTAGCCAGGCCTATTTGGATTTAGCATTATTATGATACGGGACGGGGATGATTTTGTAGTAGGGTCGAGGTGGGGAATATGATTTTTGCACGAGCCAAACGATTTTGAACAAATTCGTACCGTAGTTGGAGGATGTTGGAGCAGCGATAGCGGAGGATTTTTGTTTGGTCGACACATTTTATCTCTTTTGGATGTGTCATAGTTGGTTCAAAGAAAATATTTATTGGCGAAAGATTGGGAAAATACATGATTTTATTATTGTTATCACATATTCCGACAGAGAAAGGGGGGCTCGGGTAGCCCGGTCGACGAGTGGAATAGCAGAGACGGGCGCCGGATCACGCTGGCCCCACTGTAGCTTGGCTGAGAGTTGAGCCGGCGGATTGAAATGAAGTTTGATGATGCTTGTTCTGCTTCCTCATGTTTTTGGGTCATCGTCGTGTCTGCGGGTGGCCCCAGCGAGATAATTCGGAATCTGTAAGGCAAGCGAATTTCTCGGTCGGTGGCGCCAGAAACTTTCTCCCACACATTATGGTGCATTTTTCATTGCATCGCTTCCGAAATATTGGTTCGGTAATGGCGGGGGGAAGTGAGCCTGCGGAAAATATGAAAATCCATGGATTGAAGGCCGAGCTGGATTGCTGTGGCTTCCAGCGTAAATAGCTGCTATGAAATATTCAAGTGGTGGGCAGAGCTGAGCCTCAATCGCGGGCTCGGTTGCGGCAATAAAATATTCAGCAGAGTTTGGGCGGGAGCCGGCACCTCGCGTCACTCGCAGACCTCTTTTCACATCGTCATCCTCACGTCTAAGTTTCCCTCATCGTTTCCTCCGTACCGACCCGACTTTATTTAACTAATTCAGCTGTCGTCTGGCTCGTGCCTTAGCGAGGCCAAGGCGAGCGGGTCGCGTTTGAAAGTTAAATTTGTTTATGATTACGAGGAAGCGGCTCGACTAGACGATGCAAATGGCAGAGCTAGAAAAACAAATGACGGTAATTTAACGCAACTCGAACGCCTTTTTACTTTATGGAGTGCAGCTTTCTTTTTCCACCTCTCGCCTCCGTTCCACGAGAGCTCAAAACTCGGGTGTCGGAGTGAAGGAAGACATTCATTTCCATGTTTGTGTAAGGGGGATAAAAGTTTTAATGGGTCTGTGAGGTTCAGCCTCAAGTGATTGCAGTTATTAAAATGTTCTGGTCGCTTCCCGCAAAGGCACGTCTCTTTGAAGTCGGAAAATATGCTAAGCCTCAAGACCACTGGAGTTTGCGTGCTCCTCAAAGGACAGTTACCGCCTGAATGACATTCCTCTCTCTCCTTTTCACCTCTTAGAAACCTTTCAAGTGCGTAGAAGCACGAAAAATTCACATTTTATTGAACACTCTGGCGTACAAAGCGAAATGGGCCTCCTTCCGGGCCTCACTAGTATGTGATGGCGCGACCTCCCTTCCTCTTGGTGCCACAAGTGCGCTGGACGGTGACCTTTTCATTGGTATAGCCAGTTTTGTAGTTGATGTAGTGGTAGTGCTGAACAGTTTCGGTGACTTTCTTCCCACTGTTATTGTAGTAATGGTGAGTAGTAACGTCGAAGATACTCGATGTGTTGCCGGTTCGCTTTTGAACTGCCCAGTTCCTATAAGACATTGGAGCAATTGTAAATTAACACTTTCGAATCGATTTGCGTCTGAAACGAAAATGAATGCACTCAGTTTTCCAACGAGTAAGATAAGATTCTTATCGGAAGGAAGTTTTTATCGCCTAATCAGCAGGGATTTTTAATAGAGAAAGAGGCCTCTTGTCATGAAACTAAATGGGTAAAAAGTGCAATCGTAGATATAGCCTCAGATATGACTCACCTGCTAGATTTCAAACGCCTTCCCCTCATCGTCTTGACACTTCCTTGAAATGTAGCACCTGATTAAGTCAAAACCATCACGTATCGCTGTGGTCGACGTAATTGAGGCAAATGCGAGCAATGAGAGGAAGCGAGGAAAATTATTTCAGAACTTACTCAACGCAATTTCCTTCAAATCAGCTTGACTTCCGACAGCCCCGTCTCCTAGAGTGTGTGGAGCTCTCAAGAGCACCACATTGCGTACTCACACGAACACAAGAAAGTTCCCATTTTCTTAAGAGCTCAAAGAAACGCTTTTTTTCGGCCACCAGGTGCTTTCATCTACGCTTTTCCATGTTTGGAAGAATGACTTCAAATGTGCCTTTTGCTCAGCTCCACCTGCCCCATTTATTTCTCCGCAGCTTCTTGGCGATGTTGAGTAATCACGAAACACACAAACGGGAGAAAGCGCCTCTCTCTTCAGCTGGCTCGAGTGGAGGCTCAAACAAAGTCTTTGAAGGCACAAAATGATTTGCAAGCGTGTTTCATGTCGGAGCGTAATAAATCAAAGCGAAGTAAGTAGCTGAAGGTGGTTGAACTGGGGTGTTAAAAGAAAACATGAACGCTTTCAAATTAAAACGTGAGCTCGAAAATGAAAGCATGCAAAACGATTTGTCGTCGGAATGGCTCGAGGAGTTGTGTGGTTTTGTTTATAAAGAATAAAAACCAAGCCAAGGACGTAGATATTTTTTTTCGAAAGATCCTCCGAATTCATTTTTTGGCCAAAAATGTGCTCAATAGATCCACCAAAAGCTGCAAATGGGCTGAAAGTTTCTAACATTTTTGTTATGTACTTCAATGGAAGCTCAGCTTGACTTTAAAATTCCATTCATGTTTTTCTAAATCTCCTTTAAAATTTATCTTATGACAATTTGACTTTGATATAAATTCTCAAAAATATTTTAAAAATAGTTCTCAGGCTTAAGATAAATTTACATTATTATTTTGAACGTTTTCAGTCTTTAAGAGTTCATTATCCCTTAGACGGCAATCACATTAAAACAACGCAGGTTTCCAGTCTTCACCTAGACTGGTGCGTGCCGGTCTTGCAGCTCAACTCAGTCCTAGTTACTCTTCAAAAAAAAAAAGGATGAAAAAAATGATCTAAGTAGCAGACAGCTCAATTTCGCTTGCCGGCTGCAAATTTGAAAAATCCCCTAAAAATTGCCACCGAGTCAGCGAATTCGCGCCAAAGCTAATTTATGGCATTCCAATTCGGGAAACCGGATCCGGTGCGGCTGCTCTCCGCTGCTATCATTGCTTTCATTAGTAATATTTCATCTCAAAGCTAATTCCTGCCAAGAACGTGCACAGACGCAGCTTCGGGAAATACTTTGCGGCACAATTCAGCAGAAAGTTTCTAGCGTACTTGGCACGTTCCTCCACAACCTATTCGCAAGTTGTAAGCTTTACCCAGGCGCTATAGTCGTTTATTTATATGTGTTATTATTATTGTTATTTTTATTATTATTTAAGCGAACGTCAATTGAAAATTCCGTCTCTGTTTCATCGAAACACATACACTATCAAGTGCAGCTCTTTGAGAGCTCCACTGCAGAACGTTGGAATGAAACTGAACTGCCAACGATGCAACAAAGATCCCTTTCTCCACGTTCGGGCGCACACGTGGTGCTTTTGGAATTACAGAACACCCATTCGCTCATAAACAGGGGACCAGGGACGTAGCTGGGGCCTTTTCCGGTGTTCCTGGCAATCTCGGTGGGGCTCATGAGAGCTCGGTTTGGGAGAAAAGAGCTGCCAAGAAGGGTGGGAAAACTCAGCTCGGGCTTAGTTTTCTCCAATTTTCGATTGAAGTCATTCTCCTTCTTTACGCCACGGCTCCATTCTCCCTCTTTGTGTGCCGCATCCCGCACATACTTTGTTGGAGCGAGCGTGCTGGAGGGCTGCCTGAGCTGCAGCGACTCGTTTGGAAATTGTAAATATTTCTAATCCTCGAGGCAGCCGCTCGACTCGTAGACATTTTGCGAGTTTTATTTTTCAATTGCAATTCGACTTCGGTACCACATGCAGGGGACATGGATTGCAGTTATGGCATAGTGAGTGGAGCAATTGGACACGTGAGGCGTGTTTTATTGGGTCAACTAGGACGAGACATTTTTACAGATTAAGCTAAATTGAAACGCTTGCCCTCGAACCACTCTCTCTCTCTCTCTCGTCGAGATCCGAGATCTTAAACAAATGAGAGCTGGGTTACTGACATTCGAAACATGTAATTCAATTAGGATTTTCTTTGACGAGCACGAGCGGGCGCCCAAACAATCAAGAGAGGCTTGGAAGAGCACCAGGGCACGAACTGGCGCAGACACACACCTTCTGGAACACAATGGAACTAATAAGTTTCCTTTCATTCCGCTCAGCCCGGCTCTCCATTATTCTACATAACTCGGCCGGCTAGAGGTTCTTTGTAATCCATCATGTGTATGTGATGGTCATGACTGTTGAAAGAGAATTATTACTTTCAATTTATAAGAGATGTTTTCCCATGACAACGGTTGCTCTTGCTTCCAGAGCCGTACATTTAAGTGTGGCTGGGGATTATTTTGTCTTAAATTCTTGTAATTTTCAGTAGTTTTACGATTTTTAATGGAGATAAAGTAGAAACTTCAATAACTTCATTTTGGTGGCAATCTTGGATTTAAATTATTTTATTAAATTTAAACAAATGGACGTAAAATATCGTATAATTTTCTCAAGGATACTTACGACAAAAAGTTTCAATAAGATCTCAGAATTTCGAAAAGAGAAACGTTAAGTTCATAGGAAATTATATTTTATCCAGGGGTGGAAGAAAAACCCCGTCTAAAATTTTTTATTGACCATTGATGCCCAGGGCCCTGTTGGCTACGTTTTACGAGGAACTAAATTTCACTGACTGCTCCACCCCTGGATTCTTAGTCCTAGAGGCACCTACGATTCAGCAGAAATCGCTTTATAATAAAATGATAATAGATGGATTAAGCTAGATATACCACTCCATAACTCATCCAACTATATGACAAACTCTGTCATTCAACGTCAGACAATTTTCATTAAAAAAGAGATTTTTCCACTCACTTGACCCCACTTTTTTCTCCCTATTTTCTTCTGGTTTTATGGGCTTGTACGAAGGCACGGGGAATGGGTTTTATGGCCATTATTATCAATCGCCCGACGATCACGTATTTGCGCCAATTCTGGTGACGCTCTGTATATTGATGATAAATAAACCTTTCGATAAAACCCCCCATTTCACTGAACAAATTTTAATTTAAATGTTAATTTAATATCTTCAATCGTGGGCATTTTGCGCGGCATAATAATGAAATTTTTTAATTGTTCTCGCGCTGCAGTATCTGGATGTTCTGCTCGTCTGTGGCACTCTCAGGGTTCTGGTGAAATTTCGGTTTCCTTTGAAGCTCTTCCGGACCATTGAACAGATTTTCCCCCCTGGGATTCAGCTATGAACTAACCTTCTGCGGCCCAGTTCTTGATGATTACTGAACAGAGGGTTGCTTATTCGGAAAAATTTGACTTGATAACTTCTTTATTTTTTCAAAAAGGCAAAATATGGATACTTACGTAAGTTAAACCACAGGCTCTCAGCTGAGATGCCATTCCGAAATGGGATGCACAAATAAATTTAATTACCTGTGCGATATGCGAAATGTGCTGGAATGGAGGAGACAAGCGGCCTTTCCCATTCTGCGATTATTTATAGGTAATTTTTAATAAAATCAATTAAAATCGAAACACAATAATATGTGTGTACCAACGTAATTATAGGAGCTGCATCGAAAATTTCGCTAAATTATGCATCTGGGAACATCGAATTAAAATTCGTTTGATTCGAAACGCAGTAATTACCATATTTTCTGCCGCTCTCATTTCCTAACGAAACTCAATAACTTTCGACTCGGGATGTAATTTTTGCTCGCATCAAGGAAGCCACCTATTGTGTGAGAAAAAGTTTGAAAAAATAAACCTCCAGTAAAGTGATTCACAGCTTATTGAACAAAGTGAACTGGATCGCCTTCCGGGCTTCATTTTTTCCCGAAGACACGACCTCCATTCCCTCGTCTATTGTAACCGGGAAGTGGGCCACATAACTTCGGGCTAGAGTCCGGAATCTGGTGGGGCTTTTGGTGAGTTTCAATGAACTTCCTGCCTTTGCCACCGTTGTTATTGGGAGCAGTAGCTATTAAGATTCTCGGGAGACCGGTTTGGTTTAGAATTAACACCGTGTTTAGAATTAATTGGAAACTAGGGGGAGACCCCCTGCTCGCACGTGCTACGTTCCCTCCAGGGAGCGCTAAAAATCAATCCTTTCATAGCCCCTTTTATCTTGAGTCAAAAAAGATCTGTGCAAGTTTTCTGAACTCTACCTTGAATGGGTTTGAAATAAGAGCCGATGAGCCTGCCGAAATGGTCCTAATTAAATACTATGATAAAGAGACATTATTATTATTAATGAAACAAAAAGTATCAACGTGCGTTTGATGCAACCGCGTTCTACTCAGTTGTAGCCAATCTTTCCCAAGCTTCCAATCCGTTTCTTCAATGCACCTCATTTCATCGCGTCGCTCAGCGTCTGGGTGACGATGAGGCGATGGAGGAAGGAGTAAATGGGGCATATGTTGTGTAAGCAAATCATGTTATTGGCTTTCCTCCGCTTCGCCTCGCTTAACGCCGCACTCTACAAAGTTACAAGTACTTGCTATAATGCAGAGTTTATGTTAGTACAACGCGATTACAGCATTCAATCACAAATCCCAAAGTTGATTGTTCCTTTCCCCAAAGGGAGAGGCGGACGGAAAACTTTCCCTCTACCAAGGCGGCGAAATAAAATCTGGCTGGCGGGCTCTGGGGCAGATTTTAAACTAGAGACAACATTGTTGGAAATTCGAGTTGCAGATCGCGCCACTGGATTGGGAGATAAGGCACAAGTGGCAGAAATCGAAGGTGAGTACGAAGCGAGCAGATTGCGGGGATTACGGCAGTCATTTCAGGAGAGAGAGAGCCGGAAAAAGAAAGCGTCGTTCACGAGTTGACTCAACCGAGCTCAATCCTATTTTCAGACAAAACATCAAGACGACGCGCGCTCTCCTGCAAGACTGCTCGCCTATTTCCGCATCACCTTTCGTCTGCTCGCTCGGTGGCAGGAGCTGGAGTGCTAAATAAATCACACAATAGAAATGGAGGAGCGCTGATCCCGCCAGAATTACTCGCACATCATGCCGCAGTATGCTCAGTGACTTCTCCAGGGTCTTAATTGGGGGAGAGAAAAGCCTCACTCTCCCGCTTCTTGTGAAAAACATCTCTTTTCCCGTAATTTGAATTTTAAGGAACTCAATATTTTAGATGCACCATAAAATTCCATTAATGAAGTCCATAAATTTTTAGCCGTGTTGATCTTTGAATTTTTTAAGGTTCCCCCTAATGCTAAAAAGACTCGAATTTAAAAAAATATATATTTGATGGCTCAGGAAAATTTTTGAGAGGTTTCTGGATATTTAAGGGTTTTTCTGAATTTTGTAAGGACTGTTCCGAATATTTGAAGCAGATAGCCCTACTCACAAGATACGCCACTGAGTCTGCTCCAAAGGCTCAGTTACGGCGCAAAAATGGGGAATATGCTGCTCGAGAGAGACGCCCCTGGAGACGGGCCTGGGATCGCTTTATCCGTTCGGGGTGCCGCAGCGAATTTGCTTTGTTTCACTTATCTCGCGTCGCGCTAAATAGAAATAGATGGGCTGTCGCAGAGCGGGTCTTTTGAGACATTCATGCGACAATCCGGAGCGAGAGAAGCCTCGAATTGAATTGAAAATTGATAAAATTGTTTGCCATCGAGAGCGCGCATACGAAAGTATTGATGCTCGAACAAGGAGAAGGATGAAAGGCTGGTATTCCCCCAGCTAGTCCCAATCTATCTTGTGTAAGTTGGTACAAAAGCTAACTGGCATTTAGTATGCATGAATTGATGGCTGGAAATCAGTGTTGTGGCAGAAAAACGATGCCGCAAAGTAAGATGTCGGGAGCAAAGGAGACACTTTTCCAAGATGAATGTGCTTTTGAGAAACATTTCTGAGAAGCTCGTGCTGCTCCTTATCTCCGTAGCGTGTACCCTGTGGAGAGTGCAGTCTCCGTCCGCAAAGGAGATCAGAAGCCTATTTTTCTTCCCTCTCTCCCTTATTTATTAAACTCAGCCTGCTTCGATTCATTCCTGTGTTTTCGCTTTATTTCCTCCCTCGTCTCGAGCCCGAGTCCGGGTCCGAGTGGCTCGACCAAACCACCTTACATACGAGAGAGGGAGCACGGCTGCTACAACGGACGGGCTGCCAGCAACAATAACAAATTCATTCCGAAACGGGGTGAACCACATGCAGAAATTGAGGTGCTTTATTGCAGATAACACAAATATCCCTGCACATTCCGGGAGCGCTCGGGTCAGTCTTTCCTGATCCTGAAGAGCCCTGGGATGACGTCTTCGAGTGGACGGAGACAGTTCGCATTTTTCCGAGTAATAAAATCGAATAAATATGCAAGCCGCTTAGGGAAACCAATTTCTGTTGTCAAGGAAAGAAAATCTACATTTCAGGAGATTTGTACGGTGAAAACTCAACCGCATGCACACATGACGTTTGAGTTCACAGACATGCTCTCTACCTCCTTGTTTGCAGGACTTTCTGATACTTGAGTTCGGCTCGAGCACACCGATTATGGCACACTCTCTGAATGCATTATTGGTTCCAGCTCAGGAAGTGGATCAATTCATCCGGAAAATTGATTTAAAGTTGGGATTGTGCAGGACTGCGGCTCTTTTGAATCGTTCGGAAGTGGACAGCTCTTTAAATGTGATTTCTAACCTCAAGCAAATGCAATTTGCAGACATTTAATTTGTCAATTTGTTTCTGGTCTTGTCAAACAATTCGAGCTCGAGCTGCAGGCTCTGTCTTCCGATACCCGGCCGAGTCACGTAATTGAAGTACTTTTCTGAAAAAAAGATTACATGACGCATTTCCCGCTTTTAACAAAGTCTCGTCGTCAGACGAAGCCTGCACCAAGCACTTATGAGAGCAAGAAGAGAAGCTCTTGAGTTCCAAAGAAATAATAAATATCAAATTACAATCGCTTTCAGCCGCCACTTCCAATATTCCTTCAGTTCTCCTCCCCCGGCAATTTCTCGAAGCAGCCGCCGCGAACACCCTAGTTATTACAGTTCATTTGAAATGCAACGAATTGTTTTCGCCTCTCCATTTATTGAGCGCTGCAGACGATCACTTTGAAGCCTCAAATACCCCATTTTCGTATTCGGCTTGGGAGGAAACGCCCCACCGAAAATCAATCTATTTCTGACCACCTCTTATTTCATACTCTACTGCACCAAATCTTTGTACTGTCGATTTATCCGAAATTCCATTATACGTCTTGCTTTAATCCACAGAGGTCGGGTGTGAGTGTAGTTGCTGGCAGGGGCGTAGACTAGGGGGCTAAGTCAAGGTTGGCCTTGTGTTCTTTGATGTCAGCTCTAGACCTTTTTTACTATGAACTAGTTTTGATCTGGAGGCTCCATGTTAACTTTAAGGGTGAAAATTTCAGATCTGGAGTCGCTCTTTTTGGCTCTGAAGGCACCAAATTAAAATCTAGAGCACTTTTTTCAGTTCTGAGGGTTTTGGATTCGACCATGGAGGTACGTAATTGAGCTCTAAAGACTCCATTTTAGTTCTGAGGGTGCCAATTCATATTGTTAAAAATCAATCAAAAGTCTGGGGGCACCTTATCAGCCTTTGAATAAAATTTTGAGGCCTAAAATTTAGCAATAGAGGTCTTGAGCTCATTTTTCAGCTCTTAAGATGTTGAATTCGGCTATTAAGATGCCTTTTTTAGCTCCAGGTACTCCACTTTTCTATCTCTTGAGGTACCCATCTCAACTCTTAAAACACCCACACAAGCTCTAGAGGTAAATAATTCAGTCCTGGGGTACTCAAGAAGAAAACTACGCCTCGCTCCATCCCTGCAATTCACCCGGTTTTTAGCAATAATGGCAGTCCGGCTGATATGTGTCCGTCTTTATAGATTGGCCGGTTTCATTTTGTCTCGTCCTTTTATTTTATCACCGACTCGGAGTTTGGTTAGGATACATTTGCTTTTTACCCTTGTGGTTGTATTTATATCAATATCAGTGAAAAAAGATCTATTCATCATCGTCGCTTTACGACCATTCTTGCAGTCGTTGATATTATTATTATAGAAAATAAATGATAGAATCTTGGGATTACTGGGGATGGCGAAATGGCAGAAATGTGACTGCGCGAGTTGGGCTCGGGCACGCCGTGGCAGTCGTATAAGGCGGAGGAAACAGGGCAGAAAGAGGAAAGAAGGTAATAATATTTAATGTATGGCACTCGACTCTCGGCAGCGTTTTGTGGTGCATGGAGCTAGGATGTGCTTCTCGGGTGACATCAGAGCGGGAAGGAGTCGTCGTAGTGGAAAGGAAAGTTGTCTCTCCATGCTTGATATTTCCGTTCAATAAATTTCAGTTGATTTCCTTTTGATTAGCTAGCTCTCTCCCTGCCCTGCCCTTTTCTCCCCTCCGCCTTCTTCTCGCTGCATTTTTCTCTCGAATTTGAGTCACACTCTGCTGAAATGCTAAAGTTCAAGTGTCAATCAATAACAATTTGCTGCACGAACTGCTTCTTGCTTCGCTCCCGAACATTTGGGATCGTAATTGACAGGTTGAGTGTTTGAAGAAATGTTACATGCACGCCATCAAATGCAGCTTTGAGTGGCACTTTTGCATATTGTGTTGCATGGAATTACACGATTCCATTTACGACGTGTTGTTGCTTCTCATCGAAGCATTCTGATTCCAAGAGCTGCTTTTTATCTGATGGCAGGCTTAGAGGAACATTAAGCTCGAAGCGGATTTTCGGAAAATTAATGATGCGAGCTGCTCTATCAAAATGTTCATAATTGATTTAAAATCCTTTCCCCTAATTTATACACCATGTTTATTCCCAAAACTCTATTAACTTGTTATTTAACGAGGCTTACAACTTTTCTCCTCAATTCCAATCCATGAACAATGTCGTAGAGTAAATGGTCGACTCAGAATTTTTCAAACAAGAGAATATTGCAAAGTTGGTTCAAGATTATGACCACAGAAGTGACGTCCCCCGTCTTTGATCGTGAAATTCATTGATTTATCGCCTCCTTGATGTTCTAATTAAATGTTACTCCAAAAAATTCCAGCAAATTCAAAAGGGGGGAAAGGAAAGACCTAAAAACTGTAGATCTCGCAATATTGGGATAGACGGACAGACCAAATAAATTGTTCATAAAATAGAGTGCAAAAAGATTTTCCTGGAAAGTCCGATTTCTTCGACAAGAAGGGTTCCGCGAAAGACCTCGCGGCGAGTCTCCTTTGTCTCGACCAGTCAACAACCCCCTGGAAAATAAACACGCAATACGAATGCCAGAGAGATATTGATCGTTAAGAGGTTGTAACTAACACAGGCATTATCCTCGCCAACCGGCCAAACGTGCCTCACTCATAAAGCAAGCTTGCCTATTGGATTGGGAGCAAAGCGTAAAGCAATTGATGGTTATCATAAAAGAGCGACGAAGACCATATTTCGGCGCTGTAACCACTTGCCCTTGGCTGTACTGTCACTCGTAGCTTTTTAATAACGCCATTTGATGTTTAGCGCGCGCTTCCACAGGAATACCAATATCTCGAAAAACGTGCACCTTCTCCGCTAGCCACCCGACATCATACTTAGTGGAAGGAACGGGAGCATTAGCCTAGCGGCACATCAAGCAGTTTTGTAATGACAACGGCAACGGCGCATAAAAAATGCTATCGAGGACGCAAATATTTTTCATCCAGCAGTGTGTCACTAATGTTGATTGATGAAACTCATTTTCCTTAGTAATACGTTTGTTTTATTGTTTTCCATCTCATTGCCCCCCAGTTTCGCGCAGGATCTCCCCGTAGGACAACATAATAGACTGATTCTCATTTATGCCATTCGTCGACGTCGTCGTAGCTCGCTGCTGTAGACACACTATTCATTGCTTTCGTGCGTTTTTCGTCCTTTTGATTGAACTTGGGTAGGGAAAGAGCTGCGTTAGAAGCGGAGTTCCGTTTGTCTTGAGTCTTTGGGGTCCAAGCAACCACTAGCATGTCTTCTACAGTCTATGCTTTTCTCTAAAGGGCTGATATCCAATCAAGAGCTAAGCTTAACTTTGATCGAAAGCAGTGACGTAGATAGCCTTTCTAAAATGGGGGGGGATGAAAAATGGCTATTAGGGAGCCCTGAGCCTCGCTGGAGGCATGACACTTTTTAGATTTTTTAAAAGAATCTCTAAATTGAAAGCCTTGTTTTAGAGATGAATTAATAATAGAATTTTAAGAAACAACAAAAAGAAAATCTCTCAGGGTTAAAATTTTTCTTAAAATCTATGAAAAATCGCAGGCTCGAAATCTTTAAAAATCACATTACTGGGACTTTTTTTGACATTTCAATAAGAAGGTGTCTTTCCCCATGATCAGGGGGTTCTATCTAGGCCAATGGCTGGCCAACTATCAGAGCTCTTTTCACCAAGTGTGAAGTGAGTCGGTCTTAGCTCAGGAGGACATTTTTGCCAAAAATTAGAGTTTTAAAAATTATTGCTGCTAAATTAAGTATTTTTTTGAGCCAAAATGGCCACATAAAAAACTCTATTAAACTCTATAAAAAATTCTATTAGAATTTAGGTCCCCTAAAAAAAAGCACCCCAGGCTTTACCAGCCATCCCTCTCCCGCTGTCTTCCTCCCTTGCGAGTTTGCGACCCCCCTTCCGTCCTCCTTGCCGCACTTGACACAGCGCCGGATACTATCAATTCATCGGTACGACTCGGCACCACACAATTGGATACTGAGGAGGAAGCCGGTGTGGGTCATTTGTACAATCATAATTATATTTATTGCGATGATGGTGGAAAAGAGACGTTGTTGGTGCGCGCAAACAATGACTATCTGCTGTGGCGGCTTGATTTGTTATACTTATATTGGTTACGGGAGGTGGGAGAGGAGCTCAAGCGATGGAAATAACAATAATAAACGTAATAGGAGCTCGTATATCTTCCGACGCTGCGGTAGCTTTCGAGGTAATGTCGGTGACATTTACAAAAACCAAATAATCATATCGGAAGGGCACATGAAATGTAGTATCCTGGATCCATTTCGGTCATTTGCGACAGCGGAAGGTCGAGCGAAATCGATTCGTAGGTCAGTCAACGGACTGGGACACTTCATCATTAAGCTGCAGGTTTTTGAAGATGAAAGGGAAAATTATCTTCCGCTTAAGGCAACACCCACGACGGAATTGATCGGATCCGCGCCCTAATTAAAAATGCTTCATCCCCTTTTCGCACCCCGCCTCACTTCTCCGCCACAACTTAAACTTTGTCTTGCACCCCGCTTTGTTCACGTTAATTTAATTGATTAATTAAAAGAGACTAAATTAATTAATTGAATTAACTTTGAATACTTTCGCATCCGTTCTAATATAACGCTATACTGGCTGTAATGCGTAGCCTCGGCTTCCTCCCTCGCCTGCTCGCCGTGCTTTGTTCGCAAACGCGAAACAGCTACCCCGTGCCACCAAACAAATTGCCAAAGCCCCATTGTACGGAACATGCAAAGGCCGCTCGTGATACTATTACGTTGCGCTTTCTGTAAAGCCCGCCCAAAAACCCCAACAGACACGCTTTACAGTCAATTAATTGCCATCGACGCTGCATCTATAGAGTGTGAAGCGGGTCTATCAGCTTCTCACAAAAGCCCGTGCCTCTCAATGGGCTGAAAGGATGGGTTTGCCATGTAAGCCACTTTAGGTTCCGAGCAAATTCGTTATCTAACAGATTAGATAGCTGCTACATACATGGTTTTAAGAGATTTACAATTTTGTCTTCTGTCCGTCCGTCATTTTGATTCACTAGGATTTTTAGTGCATTTTCATCAATTTTGAAAAAAATGCACTTATGTGTCCGATATGTCCGTCTGTCCGTCTGTCCGTCTGTCCGTCTGTCCGTCCGTCTGAGTCGCAAAGGCTCCGAAACTACAAGGGCTAGAGACTTGCGGTTTTTTGCATGATGTCAGGTATGGTCTGGAGGGTGGACGAATTGTTTTAGTTTTTCCGAAAAACTGCCTGAGGGGTAGTTAAGGGGGTTTTCCCGTTGTATGAAAGTTCCATATACTTCGTCCGATTGAGCTGAATTTTGGGTATGTTATATATTGCGTCAAATCTAGCAAATCATAGAACACATGTATGACCCTATCACTTAAGGGGGTGGGATGAGAGGCCTCCGAAGGGGGGAAAAATTTAGTTGCTCTGATTGAGCTGAAATTCAAAATAGTCATGTAAAATGACAAAATAAGCAACTTTTGTTTTGGGTCATTGTCTTTAAAATGTAAAATAAAGGACTCGGGGGGTCAATAAGTGGCCACCCAAGACTTCCCTTTGCGAACAATAGGGCAAAATTTCAATTTCAACCGATTGAGCTGAAACTTTGGCAAATGTTAGATGACATTAAATCTAGCAAAAAACAGTTGTACAGTTAGTCTCTATGACTTCAGGGTGAGGAGCTGAGAGCTCCCAAAGTTTGTATGAGGCGAAAATTTGGCAACTCCAATCGAACTGAAACTCGGGCAAATGTTAAATGACACTAAATTTAGTAAAATATCCTTATACATTAAAGCTCTATGACCTATGAGATCGAAGTCAGGGGTCCAATAAGTTTCTGCAGTGACGGGATTTGGGACAAAATATTTTCTCTTTGACTCAACTTTTGCAACAAAGGGAATTGAAAATGCACTCAAATGCGTTCGTCCCCGACTAAGCTTTAAACATGTTTTTATAACGTCCTAGGGAACTTTCAAAAAAACTTTTGCTACTATTTTTCTTAATAGTTTATCCCTAAAGTCTCTTCCCTTGTACCTTCCCAAGATGTACTGATTTTTGGGGTAAAAAGGGCTTTTTGAATAAATAAAATACATTTTAAATAAATTAAACATGTTCTTTAAAAAAAAAATTGAGTCAATTTTTCAAATGGCATCGGAGGTGTGAAAATCATTATTCTAGGAATACTATACTTGTAACGCTTAAATCTCAGCAACCATAAGTCAAATAAAAAAACTGAAGATACCAAAGGCCGCATAAAACCTTCACAAGCTCAATTACAACCCTCATGGTCTCTTTGATCAAGTTTAAGCCGGATTTTCGTTGTGTAATAAAACTGGCCCTGGGGGTTCTCTCCAGGTTATATTTCACATATTACATATGACTGAGTAGAAATTGCAGCATGTTTTAGTCTGGGCAAAATTGTCTCGTACAGGGACGGAACTAGAAGCCTCTCAACTTTATAAATTTTGTAAATATCATCAGGGACAAAACCAGGGAATTAAACTTCGCCCGGTTGAGCTGACCGGTCTATGAATCAAACGTTTTCTAGGAACAGAGGTAGAGGCCTCTAATGCATCAAGTTACTGAACTCTGACCTATAAAATATTTAGTAACGAAAACCGACAGGAAAACTTCGGAACAATAGTCAATAAGTCACTCAAAAAGCAAATGATGCCAAAGCACAAAAGGACGAAGAAAGGAGACAACGCCAGCTGGGAATTGGCCGGTGATGGAGGTTAAAAATGAAGCCCATAATGAAGATAAACGCACTAATGAGCAGCTGTGAATGGACGACGACCTGCAAAAACGATGACGTGCACGGGGCTGGTAAACCCGAGCACGGCGCGATTCCTGACCTACGCCAAGAGCACCGATGCCGCTTGTAAAATCTATCGCACACAATTATGACAACACACCCATAGTCACGCCACTAACTCATGTATTGCCGTTACATGTGTAGCCTCTAGAAACTCGTTGCTGCTCTTGTCGCTGCGGCAGAGTTTGCGCCACGACGTAACGACGCTGATTTCCATGTGTACATACACAAATTTGCGCTGCACAATTTCCTCACTCTCGCTCTATATCTATGTTGGGTGTTGTGGAAATGAGGAAATTTTATTGACAGCGATAACCTATAAAAAATATGTGTGGATGAGAGAAGTGAAAGCGGCCTCGCCACCCTGTTCGGTTGCCACTTGGAGGGTGGAATTCCGCAAAACACCCGGCCACGGCGCATGATCGGCATTATCAGATTCCCCTCCTTTGCATCACCACGAGGAGCCACAAGGCGTCGACTCCAACTGGCGCTCGACCACAAAAATACCGTCGTAGGTCAGAGCGGGTCTCCGTCACTATTTCGTCCTGGACCACCCTGTCGTGATGTACACAAAAGGTTCTCATTATTAGCCCATCATTGTTATTTTTCTGTGATCCCCTCTTGTTTCACCTGCTTCCAGGCCCCGACGTCGACTCTGCGTCTTCAATTGTTGCTCGTGTGGTTTATGTTTTGTTGTGCTTCCTCATCCCCTTCCCCATCCCCCCTCGCCACCCGCACTGCGAACAAACGCAAACGCGCGCCGTTAATGGCCCTAACTCACGAGAAACAAAGTTGTTAATTCATGCAGCACTAATGGCCTTAACGGCGTCAACGAGGAAGAAAAGTTTAGATTGTCCCATAAGGAAAATTCATATCCTTAATTCGCATGCTTCTGCCGTTGCGTCGGGACTCGGAGGGAATCCCTTGAGCCGATGAGCGGAAGGCGAATATTCAAAATAAAATAAAAAATTCTCGGATTTTCTTTTAGATTTCCCGCAGGGATTCCGCCTAATCTTCCTTACGTATCCTAAAATAAATTCCCCGCATCCCCTACCCTTTTAGCACGACCTTGCTGCGTCCTTTCTGGCTCCGTGATCGTTCCTCGAATCGCCACTCGGGTGTGCTATTTAATTATAATTACTATTGAGTTGTAATTATTATTATAGGGTGGCCAAAAATATTGACCTAAAAAAATTTAAATTTACAAGAATAAGAAGTGCATTTTCATTTCAAAGGAAATTTAATTAACATTGAATTAAAAATAACCCATTTCTGACTTGCTTCTAAAACTGACTTTTTTATGGGTAATTTGGGGTCCCTGATCACCCCTATTTAGTCAGAAATATTTTCTTAAATGTTATTATAGTGCAATATTTATTTTATTCTTAAATTCTTGATTCTTATTTTGATTTTTGCAATTTTTCGTAATTTTTAAGGGCTTAATACGTTTATGTTAATCTTTGAGGAATACCTCTTGTGACAGACAGACAAACATAGAAGTTGTAAAGGCGCATATTTTTTGCACTTAAAAACTTTTAAAATAGTAGACTTTTTGACCGCCCTACTTATTATCTTAGCCGTTTTGCGGTTGAGCTCAATTAGCCGCGAGTCTTCCCGGAACGCCCCCAATTACTCGCGAGCTCAGGTGTCCCAATCTGCTACCTGCATCCCTTCGCCCACGCTCGCATTTCACAGAAACCCAAATCGCCGAGGTAACGAGCGATTTCTTGAAATACGCTGAATTAGCCGAAACCCGCTCCTATACAAACACCGTCCCCTCGTCGGAATGTAAAATATCTCACACAATTAAGCAAGCACAAAAATAAATTCGGGCCACCCAAAAATTTCACCGGTACCATTAATCTAATTGCCGTGTCAAAAAGCGCGAATAAAATATTTCTATTGAGTTCACTTAATCAGCAGAAATGTGATTTTCCACAATGTTATCTCGGAGTGTCGTGCATGTGAAGTACTTTCGAGAGCATAAAAAAGCGCGATCCGGGAAGCACGACAAAAAAGGTTGGAGTGAAAATACTGGCGGTGGCAATTTTTATACGTTCCTCTAATTGTCAGTAAATATCGCGTAAATCCCAGGTCGGCATCGGGACAATTTGAATTCTCGCGTGTGCGGTGAATTACTTTACAGTTTACACAACGGTGTGGCGCGGATCCTGTATGCGCGGCGGAAGGGGACCGGCAAAGCCCAGGGGGGTTTTCTCAGGTGGAGTAGTTGTAGAGGACAATGGAGCGAGTCCCGTACTTGCCGTTGTCGAGGGCTTTGCGTTAATTCTTAATGGGGGTTTTATGGGAATTTTTGTCGCTTTTGCTCGAGGCTGTGAAAACATTTTTGTTGCAGCGGTTTAGTGTGAAAATTAAATTACCTAGTCAGTCTTTTAAGTTGTTTATTCGAACTGGATTTGCTGTAAACGATTTTAAGCCAAATCCCTTTTTCAATTAAAATTTAATAAACCAAAATAAAATCATAGGGATCTTGTTCAGGCCTTTACGATGTAGTACTTTGAAGTAGTTAATCAAACCCAAAAAATTTCAATAAAATTTCAAACTTTTTTAACGGTGTATTAATGGCCTAAAACGGCCCTTCATTAAAAACCTAACCAATCGACCTTTTGGAAATTGAATACAAGAAGTTTGGGTAATTTGAGCTTGCAATTTATGGCTGATTGGGAGATTGAAATACTAAAATTTTTCTTTTATTCCTTAAAATTAAAATTTAGGTCTTCCATTCTGAGCCAAACACTGATTTTTGAGCAAAAAGAAAAAAATCTCCTTAAGATCTCTCATTTTTTAAACTTGAAAAAAAGAATGATTTTTGTTTACGCAAAATGAAGGTCCTCTTAGCATATCTTCTTCAAACATGTTATTCTTATCCAACTATCACAGTAAAAAATTAGTACGGGAAATCTAGTTTCAGACGGGAGACAAACAGACGGAAATTTCCGACCCCAATTCGAATTAATCACGCAAAATAAAAAACGGGGATCCAGCAATTGTCGGCTTACAGGTCCCAGAATATAAAAGTAGCTAACATGCCAGCCTCAGTTTGGCGGCGTGGCGGAAAAACTTTAAATATTGAGATAAAAGCTTAGCCGAACAGAAACAATCCGCTAACGATGGTGTTTTGTTCGTGAATTGTTGTTCCTTCGGTAGCTCCTCTCGTCCGAGAAGAATTACCTCCTATTTGCAGTGCTGCGGCGCGCGTCCTATACACATATAGCGGGAGACTGTGCTGTGAAAAAGGATTTGGGATTAGTATTGTGTAACGTCGACGTCGTCTCTGCGTACATTCGTCGTCATTCTCACAACATTGTTATTCTTGTTAGCTGCTTTGCGCTGCAAGCAATGCGGTATATGTTCGTTGGTGCTAAGGCAGCTGTCAGGTAAGTGGGAAACCGTGCACTTTCGTAAATTGTTTCGTGTGTCTCCCAAGTAAAATTTACACCCTCACCCGCACCGGCTTTATTGTGTTTGGCAGTAAAATAAATGAGAAAAAGAGATCGGTTGATCTGGCTTTGTGGGGCTGGAGCAATTAAGGCTGACCAAATACGCCCAAACCGCATCGCACACCAGCAAGTCCTCACTGTGAGGGCGGGCTGAGCATCCAAGGTTAATTTAATACGTAAATCGGATCAAATGCCAACATGGTTAGGTAATTTGGCGAAACACCCTCTGCTCCGGCGGCTCTGGATGGGCAATTGGCTGAATGGAGTCTGCAAATTCCCGATCAGAGGGTTTGAAAGGGCTCTTGTGACAAATGGAAAGGAAAAGGTCAACAGACAGGCAAGCAGATACGTCGAGTGCCGAGGAAATCAGGCATAAATTGCGTACACAGACGCCACATCATGCTTAAATTGATTCGACTTTTATTTATTATTTACTCTTGTTTACCTTTCAGTTCTGACTCCGAAGCGCTCGGATCAAGTGTATCTCCTCGGATTGCGACATTCGCACGTGCTTGAGATTGTGCCGCTCCTTCGTGTCGAGTTTGCGAATTGTGACTTAATTCCCTTCGCCATTACCCTTTTTTGAGAACTGAGGTAGGAAATCCTTCTGCTCGGAGGGCGCATCAATCGCCCCGAGCTGGCTGACGAACACAATGGCCATTGTAGACAGTAGTAATGAAGATGATGAAAGGAGAACTTTATTAGTTTTTAAGCAAACAAGGCAAGGAAGAGGAGAACGGGGGTTCGGCTGCATTGATAAATAATTAATAGGGTGACCAGCAAATTCAGCAAGAATTTTTCTCGAAAAAAAAAATTTACTTGAGGGAGAAAACTTTTGATAAAACTTGTCAGTTTTTGGACTTTCTACTTTTCCAAGCCTGAACCACAAGTCTGAATTTTATTAACTGGTGCATTCTGGTAACTACTTAAAATATGATGATAGAAAATACATTTAACGTCATCTACACAAATTCTGAATATTTCTAATTATAATTTTTAACTTGATATTTTATGTTTTATTGAGTAACGGCCGTATGCTGAGCTATTTACAAGGGCGTAGAAATTGAGCTGCCGTGGAAAATTCTCACGGGGGTTTAAAATGACGTTTGTATACGAGCCAATAAAATGCTGATATTTGTTTACTTGAACTTCGAAATCTTCATTTAAATTTTTCCACTTACAAATTTCTCGATTTTTTTGTTTTATTAGCGCTCAAAGAAAGAAGATATCACCTCTACCTACAAAAATAAAACTTAAGGTGTTGAAAATTTGAGTCTGAATCAAAAAAAAAATTGACAAGAGAATTCTTCAGCAAGAGGTGAATTTGATACGATTTGACTAAGGTTATTGATTTGTGGTCACCCTATGCATTCTTAAGTAATCATCAAAGAGCCCCTCAATTCGAAATTAATTAAAGAGAGCGGAGCAAAGAAAGTACATACATTCGTACAAAGACAATTCATTACTTTCTTTGCGGGATCGCATCTTACGTAGAGGGCTGGAGCGAAAGGAGAGGAAAAGGGAAGCGAGCCCACCCTTTTTAAGCGGTTCATTGTGTGGGAAAGTTTTACAGTTTGCCCACAAAAGAGACGGCATGGCAGTGCGGAGCAAGATGGAAATGGCACAAAATAAAACGAAACGATGCGATGATGATTATAAGATGAAGGAGGTACAATCCCTTCATTCTTTTACTTCGCAGGCTTAAACCCCACGGAGAAGAGACGGCAATGAGGAAAATCAGGCGCAAAAGGGGGAACGTTGTTGGAAAACAAATACAATTTAATTGGACTCTTTTCTTTGAAGGATTTCTTTGATGCCTCGCTTTGTGCGTTAAACTTTTGCCTCTGCTTGCTCGTTTGGTTCCATCGGCAGGCGGCAGTGTGGTGAGAGCTCTTTGTGTGCGCTGGAAGTAGTCTCTTTGATGAGTCCTGGCGGCTCAATGCAGCTCGTTACTTGCTCCAGGGATGGAAATGGGTCAAGTCTCCCTTTCAAGCGTGAGATGGGCGAGCAAATTAGTCATAAAACCAACTTAACTCATCCTTGTTTGGTACCAGCTTCTACCCAAAATAATAAATAAGCCCAGTTCGAGTGACGCAGCTCAATTGCTGGCAGATTTACTTCGTTTCCGTGCCTGCAAAGTTAACCCCAGACAAATCTAAGTTAGGCATTACAAGTATTGCGTCCTGGAAAAGCCCCCTACTCTCTGAGCAGCGAGTTTTCCGACCCCCAACACCTCCTACTGAGCTGGCTTCTTCCCGAGCAGAGGGCCGCAAACACTGGAGCAAAGTGGAATGGATGCAAAACACTCGCTTTTGTGGGGATTATCTCTAAATCTTCCTTAAAGTTGACTTTATAATTGTCTGTGTCCTCGTGAGCGTGTGGATGCAACCTGGCGCTGCAAGTTTCTCGACTTTCCCAGGTCTTTGTTCCACTTTACTGCGGAGCCAAGTGATGTGATCAGCAGAGGCGCGCATATGTATGGGTATTTAAGGCAAGAGCAACAATAAAACATTGGAAAGATGATTGCATGTGAACAAGAAAACCGGAATTTACCTGTGGGAATCATATAATTTTAGTAAATTAAGTTTACACTTCGTAAACTTTTAATGAGTTTGCTCAAGTTGATACCCAACCACACATTTTGCTCAGTTGCCGACGAAGACTTTATGTGCTGTCTTCTCTTTTGTGTATTTGCAGTATCTCCGCCTGCCTCCCAGTTCCCTCGTTGCGTTGCCACATCTCCTGGATCTCCTCGATGCCGGAGCAATTTAGTATCACATGTTGTTCAATTTTAATTCACTTTTCGCACTATCAGAGACTTTACACAGGCGAGTAATGTTCGATTAATGGTTTCGACTCCGATAACTTTCGGCATTCAATAACAAACTTGGAAAAGTTGGAAAATTAGAGAGCTATTTTCTTTTTAATGGCGCTTTTGAACAGTGTTATGTAGTTTTCTGGCTTTTGGGTCCTTTGAAAGAGCGATTTCACGAATTTGTCTTGCTCTTTTAGCACATGATACTACTGTCCTCTTCATTTCCGTACGTCCGTACGTCTGGATGGGTTGGTTAACGTCCATTTCTGCTTTACATACGCATTGAATGTGTCGTAAAAAGTCTCTTTGTTTATTGGGGACTAAACTTGTCCATATATAAAAAGATTATTCACAATTCAGTTAATTCAGCAGCCGTGAAATTGTGAAAAATACTGTACTTAACTATCTCGACTTAGGTATGCTTAACGTCAAATTATTTTTCTAACAGATGTCACAGGAAAATGTAAAGTACTACGATAGAAGGCTAACTAAATTACCCTTCCGAAATAGTATTTTGAGCACTGCTGAATTTTCTCAGGGTTATTAAAGTTTTTTTCTTTCAAAAATTTAAAATTCAGGGTGAAATTTTATTGCTATAAGAATTTAGACTTTAAAATTTAAGTTTAAACAAAAGGACATTTAAAAGGTGTTGATTTCTGAGACTTCCTCAAAAGTTTCGAGAACGTAAATACCCTAAAGGCTTTGAATTAAACTAACAAAATCAAGCCAACCCCCAAAGGACTGGAAAATCGACCAGTTTAGGCACGCACGAACATATTTGGATATATAATTCAGCTCTTACAGCAGGAACCACGTCTTGTGCCGCTTCTCATTAGGCAAAGCGTCTACTTTCCAAACGCATAATCCGCGCTGCCGAGTCGCAGGCTCACGAGAGGCGTTCACAGGTGGGTTGCTCACAGGAAGGAGGTAACGCATGAAATTAAAGTTTTGGAACATCAAAAAGTTCGCCAAGTTGCTCGTTCTGACGCGTGTTCAGAAGCAGCATTGGTATTCCGCAGACGGTTTGAATTAAGCAATTTCCCACAATGTGTGTAACGTTTCCATCAACGACATCCTCGCACACGCAGCCAACTTGGAAATGGAAAAACCCAATTTCATTTGCATACGAAGTTCCGCAGTTTCGAGCGGAAACGGCATGAAGTGGAAATTTTAAAAAGTCAATTAAGGCTCAAGAGATGTAAGAGTAATTTTTAATCTCTTTAGCGTAAGTTGGTTATTGGCAGCGGCGCAACCGCGGCCCGAAATTTGATAGGGAGATTTCACGTACTCGCCCCCGGTGCTGCCGCTGTTGCGGATGCAGCTCACGACTTTGAGCAGGCTGGAAGGATTTGAGTAAATATATTACATCTTCGCTTTTCAGCTTGTTTGTCAATATCTCCGCGCAGCATTGACGAAAGGGGGGAAGGAGGAGGCACATGAGAAGAACGAGAGATTCAATAATGAAGAAATATCATTCAAAACACGTTCACAACATTACATTCCAATTGAAAGAGCATTGAAAAATGTTCACTACCCATCTCGGGCTGTTTTAAGATTAAAGAATATACAACGCATCCGCATGTAAGAAAATGAACGAAATATACGGAATCGAAGGCACGGGAGGCGCTTGACGCAAGAAAAAATAGGAAACACACATGCTCGACAGTCGGGGCGTAGAATATTTACGAGACATTTACAGGGGAAATTGCTTTTTAGTCACGTGCATTGAAAACTCACAGCCTCCCAGCGGTCCGGAGGAGCCTGCTTCATGTGGAAGTTGGCTCGAGTCACAATATATTGCCTAACACTGCACATAAATAAACTACATCATGGCTACATGACAGCCAACTTTCTTCTTCCCGCGTCAATTGATTTCCCGACAGCTCACATTGTGGGGTTCATCTGTTAGGGGGGCTCGTGTGGACAGCGGAGATGTTATTGTTGTTCTGTTCACGAATTTTGCTCTCGGGGTTTATTTAGAGCTTCAAGATTTTTACTTGAGTCATTTCGTAAATCTTGAATTTTCTTCAGTGAATTTTTGACTCAATTCTTAAAGATTTAAGGTGAAAAGATGATTCTCACTCCATCTCAAATCCATTGATTATTACCATTATTTCACATAAAGATTTCAAAATTAATTTTTTAACTCACGTAGAAACTCAGCAATGACATGGCGCCGAAAACTATGGCAACGCTAGTTTGGAGACAATTATCGAGCTCGTAAAGAACCTTAGCTTATAGAATTCACTAACATACAAGACTTTTCCTAAGCAGGCCTTCTACGAATACGGATATACGGAATTTGACCAAAATGTTAATTTTGGTCTGGTATTTTTTATTTTTGGAACCAGGAGACGCCAAGGGCATTAGAAGAAGTTTTCCGTGAGGTCCAAATAATTTACTAAACTTCCATGTAGGCTTCAATTGCCATTTTTCCCGGCAATTAAATATTCTTTTTCTTGCCTTTGACACTCTGTGGTGTCGTTCAGATAAAAGAAAAGGGAGTTTTGTTACCATTTCCTGCCAAACTTTACGCTTTTCCAAACAAACATCGCAATTTGAATAGAAAATGCACCGTTTGTTTCCAGGATCGTGTAAAGCTGTCGGACTAGGAGATAATTTGAGTGAGCATTGAGTTGCAACAAAAGAAAATAATTTATGGACTGAAAGAACAACTAATTAGTTGCTCTATTCAAATGAATTTCTTCTTCCGTATATTTCCCGACGGAGGCCAACCCAGAGCGCTGCACACTTTTCTTGCAAGCAGCTTGTGGAGATGCATGCAAATGCAGCCATAATAAAAACAAAGCCGAAGCAATGAGGAAGGAAGACGAAAAATGATGATGGAAAAAATGAAAAATCAAGAGATGAAAATGAATATTAAGATGCAAGATGCAAAAGCTGTTCTCTCGGCACGATGCTGCCACCCCTCCCGAGTCACGTAAAAATTAAATAAAAAACTTACAAAAATACTTTTTCCATGGATAAAACATGGACGCAGTAATTAAATTTGTTTTCGCTCGGCAGAGTTTCAAAGAAGTTCCTCGTTTTCGTCCACTTCTTCCAAGACTCGACTGTGCTCTGCATCGCGCTGCGATCAGAAATTAGTGAGGGAGGCAAGGCAGTTGGATGCACATTGCCAACTCAGATTCAAATTTAATAGTTATGTCATATCATTTTCAGCAAAAAATCTCCATATTTTCAATGAGCAAACTTTCAGTGATTTCGCTTTGAAAATTAAAATTCCTCGCTGATTGCATTTTGCTCTCCCGCGGGCAAAGTTTAGTTTGCTGCTTCCCCACCCATCGCAATCTGATTGATTTAATTCAGCGATTCAAATGATTTGGAAGCGGAATAACCGCAGTTTTTTTAACCCTTTCAAGCTTTTGGTGACCAGGAAAACTTAAATATTTAAAAGCTTATTAATTTAAGGGAAATCTAAGCACATGCAAAAAATATTAGAAAACTTAAATACGTGCCAAAAAGGTTTAACAAATTATATTTTAAGTATGAGTCTAAAATTCTAAAATATTTCCTCTTTCGATAAATTTCTTTGAATTTACCATAGGCACCATAAAACTATTGTTTCGGGTAGAAAATTTCTTAATCAAGCCCATTATGAGCTCATCGTGGACAGACTTTTACTCCAGCGTGGATAGACTTGAGTCTGTCCGCAGTCTGTCCGTTCCATACTGGCCGCGATAGACTTGTTCACACTGGGTATTTTTTGTTGTCCCTACCATCCCTCCAATACGGGGGTTAAATCAACAAAACTGCAAACTCAAATGCAGTCACGTGGCTGAACGGGTTAAAATTAGCGGCTCCAGGTACCGGGCGGACGCGCTGGCGCCTATCCTGGGGCTGCGAAAAGCAAACTTTCGCGCATCTGACAGGAACTTATATTAAAAGTCGGGCCGGGAGGAACAACAGTGGGCGGGCGGCAGAAAAGTTACGGACGAAAATGGCTCACGAAGCTTAGATACATTTTATAACCAAAAGTTATCATAAAATTCAAAAGTTTCGCATTAATGGTTCGTCGTTTGCGGGCACATTGGCTATTGTTTAAAGGCTTCTGCCGCTCCCTCTCTCCCCGTTTTCCATTTTTTCGCCCGCACGATTCCGACGTTCCGCCCGTACAACCTATAATTTTAAAATTATTCATAAAATTCGCCATCGCAGTCCCATCTAGGGCTTAGCTAGCTGCAGATAGAGACGCAGCCCTATTTTAATGTATGGAACAAGGTCGGCCAAACTGAGCTTGAAATTGCGTTTTTCTGTTTGCTCTTCACCATTTCAGAAGACATGATTCCGATAACTCGATTATTGACGGCTCATATGTCAAATAGCGAGTTCAATTCAGGTGCGCTGCTGATGGTACTGATAAAGACCATTATCATGATTGAATTACAAAGGAGTAAGTAGCCTTAATTGAATAACGTACGCGAGCACAGCTCGGAAACAGGCAGGCTTGAGGCAATCAAAGGCTCGGCCAAAGTGGAGGTAATCATTAGACCGGAATCAATAATCAGCTGTAATGCTCACTGGTTCGGAGCCCAGCCACAATTACTAGTTTACTCACAACATCAACAAGATGTGCGCATAATGATGACATTTTAATTGCGTCAGTTTGCTCTTCTCTGCTTCCGCCTCCTTCGCAGTTTGCCAGCGACTTCTGTTTCACCATTTGTCTTTGCAGTTTGCGTACTTGTAAAGTTGTTTGAATTTCAGCAAATTAAGGGGTATTTTTTCAGTTTCTCCTGACTCATCTCTCGCACTGTCTGTCTGTCTTTTGGGACACGTGTTTCGGGGTGCCGGATGTTTTACGCTTACGCTTTTAAAAACTTTTCAAATGAATTTTCGGCCAGAAAATTTCAAAGTGAAAATTTTGTGATTGTTTTTTGTTCTTTCTGTTGTTTTCCTTTCGTAATGACATCAATAAATGTTTGCGCATTACGAAGGTATTTTTAGAACCATTAGAGACACTGGAAGCCTCAGGGTTTCCTCGTGTAACTAAAACCAAGTAAGCATTTAACGAGCAGGCTCCCAAGAAACTGCTCCAATTAAAGCGCCCGAAGCTAGCTCAGAAACAACCTTGCTTTATCCCCAAATTAGTTTATCCTGTGTCTTCAGTTTGACTGCGCCTCTATCCCAGCCTGCCTCTCTCCTTCGAACCGAAAACTAAATATTTTAATCCATGAAAATATGCAGCTGCTGCTGTTGCTACAGTTGCTTGTTAGAAAAGTTTTTGAAAAATTTATACGTTTTTAAATGTGGCGCAATGCATGCATTTATAACGGTTTGTAGCTCCACTTGTCAACTGCAGTGAATTAAAATAGAGATAAAAAGCGCCACTGGAGGACTAAGGCGGGCTGTAATGTATGCAGGAAGGGTAAGCAGGCATGACTTGGGAGCGCTGGTGCTGCGTTGGTAAAGTGAAAGAGCGGCAGGGGAAGGAGGAAATTCAAATTTTCTTACAACTTTTATCTCCTTCATTTTGCATGTAATTTTCGTCCTCGCTTCTTATCGTCTCGTGAAAGTTGGAACCTATTTTGTTCGGCGAATTTCGAATAAGGTAAATGTATGCAACCGAAAAGGTAGAAGAAGCGCGTTAATCAATATTCATTGAATTTCGCCAACGAGTCGGAAATCTTTTCAAATCTTTGTCTATGAGTCTACAATGGCGGGGAATCGCATTTCCAAACTGCTTAAGATCTTTGTTGTTCTTAAAGGCAATTTGAGGAGTGCCTCTCCCAGCTCAAATATGCAGGTACTCCCGACGCCAGGGAAAGTCGTATAAATCAATCAGATGTCAAACAAAGTTTGAGGAAATTCGGAAAGTTGGATGACTTCGTCATAATTGAGGGTTTTGTCTTGAAAACTTTGTCGTTGGAGGTGGAGGCACGTTCCATATATGGGCTCGAAGCCTCACCACTACTCAAGCCTGGGAAAATTAACTACCAATAAAGTTTTGCAGAAACTGGGGCAGGGTGAGCAATGAGTGACTTCCTGACATAAGTAATTACGGGCTTATCGGGATCTCTGTGAACTTTTCAAAGTAAACAACTCACAGGGTAAAAAACTCTTATCGAAAAAACGTGATTTTTACAGGTGCTGTTTCAGAAACATAAATATTTAAAGCTTAGTTGGAATAAATTTGGATTTTTTTCCAAAAATTACCTTTCTATTAATACTTATTGGGTTTATAACGCACCCCTTAGTCATAAAGGTTTAAGGGTAGTAGTTTAAAGGTCATTTTAAAAAGCAGTTCCAATTTTTTGGCTTCCTGAGGGTCTAATCTGGTTCTTAATGAACTGTTTATTGTGCTTTTCCTGTACACAGCAGATCTTTCTTTGAGTATTGCTTTTCAAGAGGAGCGTGAGGGCTCCTCAGACCAGAAATCTGCTTTTGGACCGGCTTCAGCTCAAGTTTGCTCGAAGTTTGTTCCAGAAAAGCCACCTGTGGACCGATTTCAACAAGTGAATTTTTCAAGATGTCCTCTTAGGGGTTCTCCAGGGTTCTCTAATTGTTCTTGAGGGCCTTTAGGGTTTTTTACGAGACCTTATTCAAGAGTCCTCCATAAATCCTTTGAAGAGTCCTCTTTGAGGCCCGAGTCTGCCCAACAGAAAGGAAACTAGGACATTTTGAACACGATTCCACTCTCTTTGAAAGCTCGAATCAAAGCGTAATGAAATATGAAACACCCCTCAATTACACGCATTCGTCCTGAATAGTTTACTATTTGGCTTTGCTGCCGCTATCGAGTTTCCCGATGGATTGGGTTGCTGATAGACAACTACTCGAGTAATGGAGTAATAACAAAAACCTGAAATTCATCAACACACAGCACGGGCTTCTTTACCCATTCCCTCTGTGTATCGAGCGTCAGCGTTCCCATCCACGATGATGATGATGATAAGCAAGCAAGCTCAAACACGTAAATACATCACTCACCCACAGCGAAAGCAGCAGGCACACGTTGAATCAACCTAAACCAAATTTAATTTATATTGGAATTTTAAAAGATAAAATTCAATTACGAAACTGAAAATCAAATAGATTTGCCGGCTGCCATGGCGGTGACGAGGAAGGGGATTGGAGAACGACGGGAACGGAACATGATATTGTAGTTTATTTCAAATGTCGAAGCCATCCTCCGTGTATGGTTCGAGAGAAGCGAGAGGGGGAATGAGCAAACGAGCATTTGTGATGAGGGACTGCAGCTACAGCGCGAGTCGAGAGAGGCGAGTGAGGCTCCAAAGCCGAATGCACATTGAAATCAACGTGCTGCGATGAATAGCAAACAAACCTGCATTTAATATCAAATTAACTAAATTGGATTTGACTTACTCGTACTCAACGAGAGCTGAAATTTTAATTTGGTTGACAATTTGCCAACTGATAGCTCAAAAATGAGATAATGCTCTTAACTGCGTCGCCATGCTGTACGCCCTCCATCTTTGTCCTCCCCTCTCAGTCACGTTTTTTGCGCCGCGCCATAACTTCTTGTGTTTTCGGCCGCTGCCTCGAATAAGTGGAACGCAAATTGTTGTGCGAAATTTAATGGATTTGGTTTGCGAGTGAAAAACAAGCGGGAAATGAGGTTAAGAACATCGTGGAAGGCAGCTTTGAGTGGCTTTTGCTGGATTGGTAACTCGATTTCGTGGTCAGTTTTTAATTTTTCCCTCCTGTCACACAGTGCTATTTTACTCCCAGTGCTACTTTTTACCTCCCTCCCTATACTGGAAATCAGCTTGAAAGAAGTTTAAAGAAAAGTGTTTGAAACCTTGTGGCGTCCTGTCAGCCCTTAATTAACCGTCTGGAGCAACTTTAAGTAAACTCCAGACATCGCCTTAATTACTTTTAGCCTCACAGTCATCACTCCTCCCGCAGGTCAGGAGCGCAAAACCCAAGAAAAGTTCGCAACTGCCCGCAGCCAAGTAGCTAAAATTCGACGCTGCCAAGTCAAGCACACAGAAACTGGTTCCTCTGGAATGTGTTTTAACTTTGCAGAATCGCTTTGTTCCAATATGCTAGGATCATAAAAAGCCCACTTGCAACCATGAAGCGGTTGTTGTGCACAATATGAGTTTCATTCGGTGCCTTGAGACGCCTTTGAGTTGATGAAACAAGACAAGCTGAGGCTTCCAGCGAATGTGCTCAGCATGAGAAGCAGAGTTCCCAACATGTGTTTCTGGTTACTTTATCGGTTTTCTATTCAAGTGCAAATCCGCTTCTCGTTCACGATGCTGAACTTAATATCTCAAATTTAGCATCCACTGGGCCCGTTTTCCTTGCTTTTTGCTCCAGCTCCTCGCATGTAGATGTTTATTTAATCGCTATATAACCCAATTCTGCGCTTCGTTGGAGGTCAAGGAGAACTCTTAACCATTGCAGGACATCATTTATTTGCTGAAACATTCTTCTGGGCTCTCACTTGGTGTCTTGACTCTTTTTAAGCTTTCTTTCAACATATAAGTCTTTCATGAATTTTTTTGGGCTGTTTTGAGTCTCCCAGATTTCTTTTGGAACTGATAGAAATAACTTTCGTAAGTCTCAAGACTTTAGTCTCATAGTCTTCCTTAGCCTTTAAGAGGCTCAGTTTTTTTTTCTAAAATTGGAGCTTTTTTATACCTTCTGACTTTTCCTTATAAGTTCTTGATAGTGTAGCACCTGGTACCTCGTGAAATTATTCAAAAAGTGACGCCAAAGTTTAGACGACGAGCTAGTTCAAAAGAGAAGCGCCTGATGATTAGAGAAGCTCCTGAGCTTAATTGCAATCACCCAAACCAAGCATTTCCCCAAAGTCATAAACCCGACGCAGAAGTTGGAGCAGTATTTGACGCAAATTACTTTTTCATTGGTTTACTAGAGCACATAAAGTGTTTGTAGATTTACAAGCCATTATACCGCTCCGCTCGCTTCCGAGTATCATCTGCGTCAAACGTATAGCAACAATGCCATTTGCCACTGCACCGAAATACATACAATTTAATTTTCATATTGTTGTGCTCACTTTCAAATTGCTAATTAGATTTTAACAGCTTGCATTTCGCTCATACATGAGCGCACCCACATACACAGGAGCCCAAATGTAGGTTGCAGTTTTAGTTGGTTTCCAGCAGGCACCAAAGTGAAATTCAACACTTTGAGCCAACATGGCAATGCCAAATTATGTTGTAAAAAGCGCACCTTGGCTAAATTTGCGCTGGATTCATGAGCATCAGGCAACGTGGCGGTTTGCGAGGGCAAAATTTAATATAATTACGTCAATGTGCTACACATCGCAAATAGGATGCGGGCTGTGCCGACAAAAATAAATATAAATACAGCAGGGTTTAAATTTTCACAACATGCTAGTAATTTTATCCATATTTGATTGTAGCTCTGCTCATGGAAATGCGATTCCTGGATCCCACGTTTGTCATTCGCCATATGGAGAGATTTTAGACTCATGTTATGGCGCAATTATTTTGGTATGAGCTCCCCGAACCGTCTAATGGGGTTGTGGAACTAGTTTTTGGCTAAACTCAGTCGTTTCTGGGAAATGTAATTAGGCTTCAAATCAAAATGACCAATCTGAAAAAGCTGGATGGCGCAGTTCCTAATCATGACCAGCAATTATGTCTGAGTTGGCCCTTATTCCGTACTTTGATCTTATATCTGACCTTCCGAGAAATATTTTGCGAAAAATACAGTTTCATAATCAGTGACGAATTTACATATAGGCACACTAGGCACGTGCCTAGGGCCTCTGCCAAAGGCAAAAATTTTGAAAAGGGCCTCCTAGCCAAAAAAGTGGCCCCCTCATCCTCAAAGAGGGGCCTCTGGCAGCTAGAACAGGGGCCTCCTCGAAAGAGAAAAATGACCGAAATTACTCACCTTACTTTTTGAAAATGTCCTGGTGAAGTCCTTCTTATTGAAAAAATCCTCAGATGAATTAAAACAATATACTTATCATGCGAGCCAATAACTCTGGAATAATGTGTTTCTCAACAAACACGTGGTTCTTAAACGCGCTTGAAACTCTCCTCAATTTCATTTTGACGGGAAACTTTTCGCTCAAACCGCAAAACGTTCTATTGTTAGGAATTCAAATGAAAATTCCAGGCTTCATGGTCTTGTTCTAGCCCTTTGTAACTTACGAGAGAGCAAAGCCTCATTGTTGGAGGAAAAATAAGTTTTGTGAATGTTTGCATAAAAACATTGAGAGGCTTCTCATTTAGATGTTGCCAGACTCAAAGCGCATTGAAGAGCTGACGTTATATAGTGCCTCTCAAAAGTTCCCCGGAACAACTCGCAATTTTTCTCCCGAAGGCCGCTGCTGTAGCAATTTATTAAAGTATTAATCTGTCTCGCAGCGTTGACGAGCTGCTCCTCTTGTCTTAGTCAATTTCACGTTTAGCCACGCTACCGACTACCGAGAGAGAAAGAGTGAGAGAGCTGAAACTTTTCTCCAACTCGAAAACGTGTGAGACTGAGGGAGTGAAATTTGATTATTGAAAAGGAAAAGTCTGCACGAGCAAGAGGGATTAGCAGGGCTTTGGCTGCACAGTTTGCTCTAATTTGTCTAGAAGTTGTAAAAATATATTCCAGTGCAGCGAATTAAGTTGGGCACAAAACCCACTGAACATACTGAACATTCATTATCTCCAGCTACTACGATGCGACTATCATAAAATTCGTACTACATAAATATTATGCGAAACTCTGGGCATAACTCTGGAAGCAACACAAGCGAAACTAAATTATATAGCGGGGAGACAAACAGGGCAAAAAAGCATACAAAAACTTTGTTCATACATACAAATTTTGCGTCACCGCTCTTTTTATTCCGACCTGGCAGCCGAGCAGCTAGAGAGCAGTTTCGTAGGTCACTTTGAATCCCGCTCGCACAGGGAGTGTGTCAAAAGCAGTTTTATGTCTCAGATTACGCTGTTTCCCTCTCTAGAATTTACTGGCACACTGCTCTATTTTGTGCTGTTTCTGCGTACAAGTCGAGGGGCTTTACTTTAGCTCGTCTAGTGCGTCTCTTTGGTTACGGCAGTCAGACTTAACTGAAAAAAATGTTTCCAGAAAAGGTAAAAGCTTCTTAGGTGCGTGACTTTGTTGAGTGACATATCAGAATTGATGAGTTGCTGGAAGCTATTAGATCTGCAATATTCAGGTATCGACTGATTATTCCTCATGGCAAATTTCTGGTGAAAATGCTCAGACCACTTTTGAGCTCCAATTTGTAGCATCCTCAACTGAAGGCATCTAAAATGTCATCAGTGGCGATACGATCCCTTGAAGGACTCTGGAGTTATTAGGAGATCTTCGTTTGAGAGAATTTTGGAAGGTCAACTTCAATGCCAAATTTTAAGATAGGAAACGGAATGACAATATAATATAATAAAATAAAATTTTTGCGTAACTTCCGTTATTTTATATTTTATTTCTAGTGGCTAAGAGAAAAATCCAAAATCAGGAAAACAGTTTTTTTTTTGCAAAAACAGAAAACCTGTTTTTTCTAAATGCCTGTTTTTAACAAACCCTAATACTTACTAGAAAATTTTTCATGGAGCCTTTTAAAGCCTTCTGAGCCATGGAGTAAAATTTCCCTCTTCAGGTTGTTGCGGTTCTCTTGATTTTTTTGTGTGTGATAATTTTTGAGATCCCAGCTTTCGGAAAAAAACCCCGAGAAACGCGAGTCCAAGTGATTCCCTAGCAATCGTCCAACGAGCCCCGACCAACCAATGATGTAGTGTTCTGGTTGTGTGTTCCCTAATTATAAGAATCGTTCTTCTAAACGACGACAGATTTAAAGTTAAAGCCTAACTAATAGAAAAACTTATAATGGAAACAAGAATCCTGTTCGAAAAGCATTAATTTTAGGAAACTTCCCTGATCTTGGGCTTCGCATTATTATTTCTTATGCATATTCCATTGTTCATTTTATTATGTTATTGTTCACGCTTGAACACACACGTACAAAGGTGAATTAAGAGGACTCGAAAGCGCCCTGTAAGGCACGGAGCTGCTCAGTCGCGAGCGACATGCGGATTTGCATAAGAAGAGCGCGAATCGACACTGTGTTCGGACCAAGTTTTTGCATGAATTAAAAAAGTTTTTATATGCAGGAGCGGAGCAAAAAATGGCAGTCACTAATATTTGAATGAATAAGGAAAGTATCAGCTTTGTTACTTTACTTCTTTTTACGACAATTTTTCCCGCGTATATCTTCACGTTCCATCAATAATGCGACAAGTTTTTCCCATCTCAGTGTCCGCATTTGCTTATCGGGCGTTCCTTCCGCCCAATCTAAAGTACTACTACACTTATTTTCGCTTTTTGCGCTCCTCCTCGCACTTGGAGTTTTTGCTCGACATTTCTTGGGAATAGCCGACTCTGCCTCTTACACTTACAGTCTCCGAGTGAGCCAGAACAATAGGGATCCAATTAAAACTTGCATTTATTGTACTTACAAAGTTTTAAAACGGCGGCTTTTGCTCCTGGGCCGGGAGCAGATGGCGGCCCCCGAGCTCCAGACTACGCTCGTCTAATGCGGTGTTTACCTTGACTCATCTCCAAGAGGTGTATCCATCTCGCTATTGACATAGCTACCTCCTTTCGTGTGTATTTAGACGAAATTACCGTCATACCGCGCTATTATGGCAAAAGTATTTATGTTTATGAGAGCTAGATTCAATTGGAACATAAAAACTTTTCCTTGCTGCGGCAGCGCAAGAAACAAGCCCAATTCTCGGGGTACATAGTTGGCTTATCACAACATTAAAAACAATATTTACCTAATCCATTAAAAGGCTCATCACATGTGTGCTCGTTCTGCTATGATAATTAATGCTGTGCTACACCCGCTCACTACATCGCCACGGTTGTGCTAGCAGAACCACATTACAGATGGAGCAAAATTAGCATACGATTCCCATTTAGGAAGACGCTTTTCGGGGCTCCTCTTTGTCATTTGCGCACAAGAAACGTAATAAAAGGAAAATAAAAGGATAGAGTTTATTGTGCATTTCATGCGTAACATTCGGCGTGGCGTTGTGTGAAGAACCAGCAGCTAGTAATACTGATTTCCGAGTAAAGAATATCTCCCTTGGTATTTGCAGGGGTGGCTCTGGGAGGGGGGAAACTGATATCATGAACTTTGCTAACAATAAAGAAATTTTAGGTTCAATGAACAACACCCTTTGATGATGGATTTTTAAATAAAGGAAGACTGAAACTCTAATGAAAAAAGTGGGCAAGACAAGCCTCAACCATAGAGCTTTAACCAAAAAGCTTTAAGGATTAAAATTGAAGGATTTTCCACCGCTTTTGGCCGAGCTAGACAATTTGGAAAATTTTAGAAGGTTCAAAAAGTTGTCAAACGATTTTATTCAAAAATCTTAGGAAAAAAATTTAGTTCGCTTTATGCAGTCATTTATTTTTATTGATTTTATTATCGGACTAGAAAGAGCTAGAATTACTCTATTTCACATTTAAAAATAAAAGTTACATTACTAGTCTGAATAATTATTTAATCTGAGTAGCTTAAACTTGTATCATTTCAAAATACTAAAAATAAGCTCCGTAAGTTACTTTTACGATTTATGAGAAATTTTTGAGTTGCCCGAGTCAGGACATGCGTTTGCAGGGAGAGGGACAAAATCATAAGATTCGATAAAAATAAAAGAACGAAATCTCTATCACCCGTCCCTGAATTCTTTGCTTTCTAGTAAGTCATTTGGAGAGAAGGCACCGGAAGAAGACATGTATTCCGCACAAAGGCTACGTCTTTTCGAGGCTCGCGAGAGAACGTCGGCATCGCTTTGTCGGCATGAAGAAGCACAACAAAGAGTGGGTATGTAATATAATGGCTGAGCACAGTTTCCAAATGTTTTCTGGGAAATAACGTTATGTGTGCGTGCTGTTTACGGAAAACAATAATAATCCTGTGCTAAGCAACCCCATACAATGTTCTCACGCCTCTCCGAGCACATATGTAAGGACTCCACTTGTTGTGGTTAGGCCATCTTTTAAAAACGCAGTCCTTTCAGCCGCACCAGTAATGGATCGGAAGACGGGAAGGAGCAGGGTGAAACACAATACCGTCATTGATAGTGCGGTAGGCATGAAGCATGGTATTAAAAGCATTAGCAGGGACTTTAGGGGGAGACGGGTGAAACAGCAAATATGATTCACCTTTGCTCTCCTTTCTGCTTGCTCTGCTATTAATTCCTCTGATAACATTAACAAATAACAATATCAAAATCAATATGTTGACATTCTGTGTTGTCCCTCGAAAGTGCTGCTCTTCCCTGTTTGCCCTTTCGCCATACATGGCTGAGTTTCTCCCCGATTCAAGTCTCAGAGTGCCTCTTTTGACTCGAATTGTCTGTCGGTCTGCCCCAAGGAAGGCTCCGAAGACACCGCCCGCGGGCTTTGGGGGCCGTATGACTATAAATCGGTTCATCAACTCAAATAGCACATGTTCCGTTTAAAACTTTTAAACAGATTGAAAGTCTAGAGTCTGCCAGCCTATTTGTTCAACACATATTGGTCGTAGTGCCGCACTTGCAGCAGCCAAAGGGTGGGACCTGAAAGTACGGGAGGCCGTAAGAGGGGTTTGTCGTATTTACATTGTATCAGAGGCAGTTTAAAGGGTAAAGTAGGGCTCGGGTTCATTAACTCTCGCTTTTGGCAACGGGAAAGCGGCCGAAGTTCAAGGTCGGAGGTCGTGGAGTTGCGGGAAGCATTTGTCATAATTTTTCATTTATATTGCTTCCCCTAGTTGGACTGGCAGGGAAACATCGACGGACGAGTGTGCGGGGAAAAAAAGGAAATTAAATTAGGTTAACACGTTCGCCGCCACGCCACTCGTCTTCCATCCGTTCATTTAGTTAGCTCTGATACCTCTGCCACTACTCCCGCCTTCAGCACGGGGACAGCCACTACTACAACAACAAATGAGATAATTAACTCGTTTCGACTCACGTACATATTTTTCCCGCTTATTCAGCTAGAAGCCTCGTTCGCCAATGACCGTAATGTGCTCCTTACAGTGGCAGGACTTCGGCTTCGAGCACGAGCATTGATGGTAATCGTAAAATATATTTATGACCGGCGTGTTACAGCTATTTAGTTGCCCCGTTCATGAAGCGCTATTCATTGTCAGTGGCCGTGTGCTGCTTAATTACCGATCTGTTTCTGTTTCTCAGTGCGGCTACTCTAGGAGCCGGGGGTTTCGAGATATTTCGACTTTCTTTAATAGTCTCTTCTTCTGTTGGATGAATCCAATAAAAAATTTTTTAAACCCATTTTTTGTCTATTTGAGAGACTTCAGACATCCAAAGACTTAGAATTAGAATTTAGAGGGAGATTTAATAACCTATCAAGGTAGCTCTCAATAAGCCTGATCCAAGTTGTCTAGCTCGACTTTTCTGGGTTGACGTGGGGTGAGAAAATTTTCTATTTCCTCTACTTTTAGACAAATTAAAAGTGATTTTTGTTTTGCTATTGAACTCAGAATAAAGGTCTTAAAGCTTGATGGGTATCAAGGAAAATTTAAAATGTCATGTTTCAAAATTAAAAATTGAGAGGATTTTAAAAATCGATTTTAACTGGAATTTGAAAATCTTAAAAAAATGTTTTCAGTGGAATTTTTTAATGGGCTTTTGAGGGCCAGAAAAAATGCTTTTCATTTTACAGCAATTTCCTCAACAGAAAACTCCTCCTTCAGAGAGTAGCTCAGTACCAAGATATATAACCCTGGCCCAGTGCTTCCATGGGCAGAAGGTCAATATCGCAATTTATGAGAGACTCGTTCGACGTCAAACGGTTGAATTGCACGTCCCCCACTCACCGTGGGGAACCCCATAATGGCGCTTTCTTATTCAAATGAGAGCGACAAGCTTACAAGCAAGCACACTGGCGATAACGAAGCCCACCGGGTAATATATTTTATTGACGGGTCACACCTACGAGAGCAGTAGTTTTTCCAGGGACTGTAAATCTCTTCCTTCGCTCAGCTTGTGCTTCCCTTTATGGTAATCTAATATATATTCTAAATAAAAATTTCAATTTCTATCCAATTTTATTTCCTTCCTCGCAAATAGACAATAACAAGCTTCTTTGTTCGGTGAAGGCGGCCTCCGAGACACCCAGGGTAGCCTATTGTCCGAGGTACATTCTGCATCATCTCTAATTCCATCTGGCTCGACAAGTGCGACCGAGTGTACGGAGGAGTAGACCACCGCCCCTCCGTGGCACCGACTCTGACAGCACAAAAACGCCATAATACATTTCCTGTTTCTTCCCTGCCAATTTTGACGCAAGTGAATTGCTGCATCGTCCCCTTTTCGTACCCACTTGATAGCCACCTTCCGGATAAGCCAACTGCTACCCCAAAAAGTAGGCGCTTGCCATCCATGTGCTATTTATTCAAATTCGACGTAATAAAAAGTTTTATAAATTGAAAAATTGTAGCTCGCACATTTACATATAGAATGGATGAAAAGTTTCGAATGTCCACTAAATTTAATATAAAATTCAGGCTACCAATTTCCGGCAGCTCGGGCTTCAACTTTTGGGTTGGCTCGTCGCATCCCCTTGAAATTGTACCGTCTCTCGTCGGTCTTGGGAGATATATTCCCCAATATCTCTTAAGGTGTCGGAGCCAGGCACATTCCCCAGCGACCGAGTGGGGCAGCTCAATCGGTTTGTTGATTAGCTTAACGTGTTTCGGGTCAGCTGCTCCACCAGGAACCACAATCAACAAAGTGTTATGCAAATTGAATTTGCTGGCTGCCTCTGTTTTGATTCAGCTCTAGCAAGCAGCTCTCAATTTGGCGAAATTACACCTTAAATTAATTGCCAGACTCGCACTAAGCCCATGTGTGGTCAAAACACAAAATTCACACGTTAAATTTTAATTGCTGATATAATTATTATATTATTGAAACGGCTGCAGCTAAATTGGTAATGTCAGTGGGGCACAGAGCGCCAATAATCGAATTAAAATTCAAAAGTGGATGTCGGGTGTGATTCAATTGCGTAGTGTAGCTCCAGGAGACGTTTGCTTAGTAGCTCTTTGATGATTTCAAACCATTCTTTTGGAGGAAATCCCAACTTGCTTTTGGGGAGACTTTCCACATGCTTTCCAATTCAGTTTGAAAACAACTTTGCTGAAATGAATGAAAGTTTTTGGTGAAGAAGATCTTCTAGGAACACGCTTGTTTGATAGAAAAACAAAGCTCTAAAGTGTACTATCTTAGAGAAGATTTGGGCTGATCATCCTTTTATGACATCTAGCTGACCACTGTCAGAGATGGAGCTCCTTATCTCAATACATCACATAAAAAATATCCTCTCTGATTTTAGAAAATATTATATGATTTTTAAATGACCTTAAACACGCTTTTCTAGAACGGTCTCTAAACGTCATTTGTTCCCGAGAAACGTCGTTTTTGGGAACTTCATGTACACGGCCATCTAATGTGAAAGTGACATGAACAGTCTAGGTAGTATGTTGTTTGAAAAACCTAAGCCCTGCAAAGGAAAATCCGGTCCTGAAAACATCAAAGGGGACAGCGGACAACAAAGGATCCCCAAAGCCCCTGATATCTCTCAAGAAAGAGCAACACAATACCCATGGGATCCCACTGCAAACACGAAGTATCAAAGATCTGCTGCCACCTTCTTGTTTGGCTGCTATTTTGCATATTTCCAAAGAGCTTAGGAGCGCTGAAATACGATGCTGGGGAAATGTAAAGACGTCTGGTGAAAAGTTCCATCGAAACTTATCGATTCGAATTTCAATCTGTAGCGATGAATTTCCGAGAAGTGATACAATAATGCGTTTCGGTGAGAATTGATGGCATGAATATTGGTTTATCGCACTCGATGGTCTTTTTCGCACCTCGCATCCCCCTTCCCGAGAAATCTGATAAACCTCAGCACTCCTATCGTGTACAAATAGTATCGCTTTTCCATTCGCAAATCCACTTTACTCCCCGACTTTCGGCGTCGCAGTTCCCGTTTCTGACGTCTCTCAGATAGTAGAGAAGTGAGGAGTTTGTTTAATGCAAATCCTGAAGTGCTCAGCTTTATTTAAATTTCATGGCTGCTGAGTGGTTTGCTTTACATCTTCTCAGCGCATTCACCGCAACCTGCTAAACAGTAACTTCCAGCGTCATCGAGGCCATAAAAACCTCCGAAATTTCATCTACCGGGGAACCCAATTCCGTCATTCTCTGAACCGCGATAACAAATCACAATCCATCAACATTCATCAATTATTGAAAGCACGAAGCGAATCGTAAAAGTTCGCTTTTATGACTCGGATCAGCCGCCATGCTTCCTATGAAAATTTCCCCCAACTCTAGAAAACAACTCATGTACTCTCCCACACACGCAATGAATGGCTCTTTGATGAAAATGGCACATTTTCCGACTGCTTGGGTTTGTTTTGAATTTTTATGGTTCTTGCCTGTTCTTTAAACTACCATATCACGACGAAATTGACGACAATAATGTATGTAAAAAAATATTTGGCAAATTCCGCAAACAAAGAAAGAGCCTGCGTGGGTCCATCAGCGAGTTTCCGTTTTCCATTTCCGCTCGCGAGCTGATTGTCAATTATCCTGAGATACTCGCTTTTCTAGGAAAAGTCTCCTGTCGGTTGCGCTTTTTCTAAACTTTGCTTTCAAATTTTCTCCTTTGTGTTCACCAGCAACAGCAGGTACCCAGCGACAAAGGGAAAAAAGTCGGCTCTTTCACGGAGCACTTCCGTTTTTTACATTCGAGAGGATGTAATTCATTAATGTCAAAATCAGTCACAAACTCGCAAATGGTTACTTCAGCGAGAGTATAGATTGCTCTGTCATGTCGGGCTTTTGAAGGATGGATGGGAAAATGATGGAGCTTCAGAGAATCCAGGACTGCAAAATTGTCGATTAAGAGCGTTTCCAGGGGATTACTCAGCTCTGACTGAAGATTAATCCCCGGATCTGACAACAAACCAAAACAAAGAATTCAAACAGAGCTTCCGTGAGCTGACTGCAAATGGGGCTTCCCGTCTTGGGATAAATAATAAAAGAAGGATCGGCCCTGTCCAGGTCAGCTCTCACGGCCCGTCACCCTCGTGACTTGCTGCTCTAGTTGATTAAAAAACATGAAGTGCAGCACAATTCTGTGCGTGTTGTGTCAGGAATCCCATTTTTCCAGCCCTCATCCCTCCGTCTGTGCTCTCCCCGGGATCTCGGAGCGCTTGTACGCCGAGTATTTGTACAATGGAATAAATGTAATATGAATGCAAATGTTACATTTCATTTAAAATTTAATTTATCAGAATTTTTACACAAGTCGCGTTGAAAATACTGCTTTTTGCGTTCCCCGCAGCTAAAATTACTCTGCCAGATCGAGCAGAGTGCCGAGCAAGAGTCAGTGCGAGAGACAAGAATAAAAACAAAGCAGCTACTACGCCTCGTATGGCTGCGTGGGGGCTGGGGAGTAAAAAGTGAATGAAAAGCACCACCGACAATGTTTGGCATGTCAACATTCATTGTCCACGTCATTACGCTTGAACAGCCCTTGATTGATATTCAGCATGGCCTGGCTTTTTCATTTTATGCATGTGCATTTGTAATATTTGCAGTCCGACATCATGTTGTTGTTTTCTGAAAACAGCAGGAACTGCTTATTATAAATTAATGGGGAGATGAACTGGAGATAGCAGGGACCGGTTTATTTAAAGGCCTTTTACTTCTGTCTGACCTACTTCTCGTTTTTCTCTGATGCATTTTTAACCATGGCAGCAGGAATTTCCCTCTCACCAAAGCTAAAAAAAATATCCCTTCCAAGCAAGCTGGAAAAGTTTAAATTAGCTCACAACCTTTGTACATCTGACTAGACTCTAGTCTCGAGTCAACTCACCTATAACAAGTGGTATTTGTCAAGTCAAAAGTTCTTTTAAAAAAACTTAACTTTAAGCGGCCTACTAAGACCATAGAAGGAACTATTAGAAAAAATTAAATCACACTTTTCGAAGGTTTATTTTATGGCGTAACTTTATGTCCATTGATCTCAGCTTCCAGACCAAGTAGAAAAGCGAATGATGACTAAAAAGTTACGGACACTCTTCAAAGGTTGCACGAGCAATAGGTCGGACCTGAGTTCTGCGGGGCCCCAGAGTTCTGGCAGTTCCCCAGAAGGAGATCCCCGGATATAACCTGGATTAGCCTGGGAAAAATAAAGGTTAGTTTGCTACGCAAAATTCTAGCTCGCAAAATTCTAGCTCTGCTGCGGCTCTCAGAATAGTCGCAGCGACCTCGTTGACCACTCAAAAAATCAGCAAAAATTCGAACTAAATTTTGAATACAAGTTTTTGGTTTCAAAAAGTCGAACATAAATTTTTCCTTGGGAAACTAAAGCCCCCCTACCCATTCTGCCACACTCCAGTTGCATCTTCTCCTCCCAGAGACATGGTAAAAATGCAAATGAGCACTTCTTGAAAGCCCACAAGTGTCTTTCTTAAAGTTACATCTCGCTTTTTTGGCTCAAAAATCCTGTTCTGGAGCTCTGGAGGTTCTAATGGGTCAAGGTCTAATGGGTCATGAAATTTTCAAGGAGAGAGCGAGGATTGTAAACCCTAGCTACAGTCAAGCTTGTTCAAAGTGGCTCAAGGCCGTGTTTAGGATGTAAAGACCTACCTTTTTACTTTTTCGAAGCCTGGGAGATCTTCTGCTCCAAGAAAGAGGTGGGATTCCAGTTTGACAAAGGTGTTCATCTTATTTCGAAAGCCTTTAAAAATCTGAAAGAATAAAAGCCGCCTTCCTCAGTCACTTCACAAGGGAGAAAGACGAAAGACGAAGAAAGAAAACTCAAAAGTGATGCTCTCGAACAAAGTCCACCATTTATTAAATTTCCCACGCCTGCAGATCAGCACAAAGCCTCATTATTAAAAGCGGGATTTGGCGGCTTTCGGCTGGATAAAGTGATGAGTAATCGTGGACAAATTTGGCGTTTGTGCAACAATCAGCGAAAGTGCAAGGGGGAGCGGAGAAGCGACAAGAACCTCCCCTCAACCCAAATCTTGCGAACGCGTATTAAGAATGGATGAGAAGTGGCGTGGTGAAGCGGTGCAGGTCTAGGTAGAGGAGACGAGTGCTCGCTCTTGCTGTTTGCCATTTGACGATGAAAAAATACTGACATAGTGCTGCACAATTTTCATGAATAATTTATTGTACAAGAGTAATAGCATAGTTTTCTGCTACGCCTCTCCTGCATGCTTGCTCCACTTCGGCTCGAGCCCAGCCTTTGCTTTTGAGCAACAGCGAGCGTTCCAACACTTGGGTGCACGGGTTTCGGGTGTCGGAGGTGCCTCAGCGATGGGGTGCTGGCGTCGCCCGACGCAGGGTCGCTTGAGGAGGATTCGGTTTTTGTGTGCTCTCACACACACGGGTGCGAGGCAAGGAGAGAGTCGAGGAAGGGTAAACATTTGCAGCATTCAGGCAGCAAAGAAGCATGAAAGCACGAGGAGCATGAATTTTATGCGGACGCACTGCTAGTGGTGAGGCTGAATCCTTTCAATGTTTTGCCAGGCTGGAGTGCTTCTTGCGTCGCATCCTCCTTTTCTTATGCTCTGTAACCCCAAAGAACAAGAGAGCTTGTGTGCTCTATGTTTACCGCAATAATCTTAAAACCATGATAAATTGTTTTACTGGCTCTGCTATTAGATGCGAAGACTGCTATCGCAACTTTATCTCACCTTCTTCTCCAGACGAGGGAACGAACAAAGGTTAGCTACCCGCGTTCGGTCAAGGGATTCCGCAAGCGCTAGCTGGGATTCCGATCGTAATTCATTTTGCAGTTACTTGGAAGTCGGAAGGGCTCGGTGGTGCGGAAGCTCCACTTTGTCTGTCCGCTCAAGGATGAGGGTTGATTTCCGGGAGTGGTGATTCAGGCTTAACTTCCGAGAGTGAAATTTTTTCCTAAAAAAATATTTCAAATTTGACTTTTATTTTAAACAAAAAAAAAATGTGTACTATAAAAAAATATTTTTCAAATTTTGAAGCCTCACAAACATACATTTTTAGTAATCATAATAGTTCTTTAATTCAAAGGTAGAGGACGAAAATAAAGTTTCCAAAAATTGTGACTTCAAAGGGCCAAAACATAAGAAAAATCAGCAGACAAATTTTGAAGAAAAAACAACCGCGTTCACCCATATAATTCAACGATTCTCGGATTAAAATTCAAGTGAAACATTTTTAATGTATTTTTATAAAATTGTAGACACAAAAAAATTTGCTTGAAAAATTATTTGAAATTTTTTTTTCACCAAAATGCGTAAAAGTTGTTTGTAGAAGGTTTAGCTATTTTTACCCAAAACCAGCAAGCCCAAAAATCCCTCCGGGGAGGCCCCATTGCCTTTACTTCTCCATCAGCCTCACGAGTTACCAAAGGGTTGCGATGCGTGTGAAATTTACACATTTTTTCGTTACTTATCTTCTGGGATTATCTGACGTTTCATCATTACTTATACACAATTCATTTATTCAAAATGCTCCGTGTTTGCTTTCACCTTTCTTTTTCCCCTCTTCATCCGTGCGTTGCCTTTTGCAAGACAAATGCTAAAATATATTGCCGCTCTTCATGATTTATTGCTTCGGGAAATCTTTTTGTTGGCCAAATTTATTTATTCAATAATATTAGCTCCGAGAGGATCAACTACTTTGGATTTATGCGGGCACATTTTATTCAGTTTTTTCAACCTATAACCCGCTTTGAAGGCATCGAGTCATTTTTTACGTGGACCTCAATTACTGTAATTGACAACGCTGGCGTGGGTGAGATTAAATGGCTCAACCGCCACCGCGCCGGGAGGACGGTTTCTGGTGACGAATTTGGGCCACTCGGCGTCTAGACGGGCCCACCAAAGTATAATATTTCACGCTCCAGGTGCTCCGGAGATCCACGAGGGCTGCCGTTAATTAACTTTCCTCGCCTCAGAGTTCACCACTCGCACCCGCGTCTGCCTTCATCACTTGAATTTTCCTATGCAAGTACTCAAAAGCACAATAACGAACAATTGTGAGCCAAAATGCGCTCGCAACCGTGCATGCAGAATGCACTCCCCGTAATGGAGCAACTCAAAGCGAGCGAATTTTTTCCTACACCGTCCTAATACACCTCTCTTCGTATGCATTATTGCCACAACTGGAAGACTGCAAAAACAAGCGAGATATATGTAGATACGCTCTGATACCGCGCCACAAAAAGAAGAATGCATAATTATATTAAAACAAGCCGACAGTCTGAGCGCAGCAGCTACAGCGGGAATGCAAATGTACGAGTGCCTCCCCGTTTTTCGCTAACCCCGAATAAAAACATATTTCCCTCCACAGTTAGCTAGGAGGCATATTTTATTTCCATTTTTCTGTCACACTTTACGAAACTCGCATGCCTCCGCCGTTCTGGTGCAGTTTTTATCTCTCTGGCTTCTGGCTGTCTCGCACATCTAGGGTCTTTTATGTGTTGATTGACGTCATAAAGACACCTGCATGAACCCTAAAACGGGAGGCTTTCCAAGACGGCTTTTTAAATTGCTAATTCTTCTGATGCAACATTTCTCTCTCATTATTTTTCTTTAAGGAGTCTGCATTTGAAATATTTCATCCGGAAACTAGGAGAAGAAATTCTCGTTTTTTACTGAAGAGAAAGCTTCCTGACGTGGGATTTTGAAGTGATCATTAAAGTTTAAGTGTTGATTGCAATGCGAGGACTGACGACTGAAGGAAGGAGTTGGTAGCACAACGGTTGGGATGTTAAGACTCCTTTTAAGGGACCGCTTAAGAGAACAAAAGTATTGATTGATAGCTTCAAGCCTGACCTCTCAACTTCTGACCTCAAAAAACCAGCTAATTTTTTAAGAGCCATTTTTAGTGCATTTTTGAAAAAAAAATTGACTGATGTGTCTGATTTGTCCGTCTGAATCGAAAACGCTCCGAAACTACAAAAGCTTGCATGTTGTCATGTTTGGTTGAGAAGATGGGCAAAACCCTTTGTTTGTTCCGAAAAACTGTCTGGGGGGTAATTAAGGGGGTTTCCCCGTTTTATTTAAGGTACGAGAATAACTGTTGTAGAAACCTCAAATCCAACATATAAGTGTTACACCTCCAAACAAGAGTTACTACTAAATTTTTAGATAAGAATCCAAAAACTGTTCAGAGTCATGATTTTTAGAAAATTCTTTGGTTTTAATAAAGTTCAGGTCACATTCAGAATGCAATAAATTGCGTCATTCAAGGGCTTCTGAACCAATAGAACACAGATTGAACTATTCAATTAAAACTTATGAAAGCAATTTTGATAAAAAGCCTCACCCTATTCAATTGCGACTGAGCCACTCGTAAATGGCTTCCAGAGAACCCGAAACAAAATTCCCAAATTGCCCAATTATAAACTCAGAACAGTATTTTCGTCATGCTCAGACACATGGGCTTACACATAAGTCCAATTATCCGAAATGTATTCATAGGTCATCCACAATGCAGCACGATACATCAAAATTTATGATCTGTCTGAGTTAAAAATAGAGGGAGACAAAACAAGCAAACAACATCAATAACAATGTTCAACAAATAGTGACTGAGATTCGACAATATGTTGATTTTAATCGGCTGTTGTGTGATTTAAGAGCAAGACGAGATTTATATCTATCTGCTTCTGATATTGCCGTCATCGAGTCCTCGTCACCTCGTCCCTCTCGTCTCCGGTTTGATTTGTTATTGCAAATTTATCAAACTTATTCTGCACTCTGATACCCACTTACGTGCTGCCTTGGAGCACAACAACCCAGCCTTTTTCCCCACATGCAACCGTAACTCCCAAATGGGGTCATCATAGGACGCTTTTCAGGTCATCTTTTTCTGGATTTGCAGCCGCATAAAGGAAGTGTGCAAATTTAACAGCGGATTTTCACCCGAATACGACACTGTTCTCAGAAATGGCCCCATTTCGCCTCTCCGTCAGTCCGCTTCCCGGAGTCACGGGTGACTCTGGGCCTTACACCCCCCTTTTTGCTTCCCATTGTGCGAAATTTATACCGCCGCCAGCCAATTTCAACAATCACATGCCCTTAAAAATGTAATAGGCAGCCACACGCTGGAGTGCACGCTCCGGATCAACTATTGCAATTTATCTTTTTTGCCGAGGCGAGGCATGATTCAATGTTCGATGGAGACAAATCGCGCTCCCGTACACCCGCTCGCCAGTGTGTGGGACAGAAACTGAGCGGGAAGAATAAAAAAGTTTTGAACTGCTAATAAATTTTGTCAATATTTATTTGGCTATGAAAGTTAAAAAGTTTCCTGCTGCCGTATATTCTGTGTTCGCGCCAATGTTGAAGTTGATAAACGGAGCTGAGGGGAAAACACTCATAGCGAGGCTCAATCAATACCTGAAGCTCTACCGGTGGCTCTAGCGGTGCTTACTACGTCACTCGAACGTGTATTAATGCAGTGATTTGTTTGGGAAAGTTTTCGCAGCTGTTTCCAAGACTGTACTTGACTCTGAAAAAGATTGAGAGCGACTACGAAGAAAGCAAGTGCCGCGATGGGGGAAAAAATTAATAATGAAGTGTTGTAATCCCTCAGTGTTTGTACTGATTACAGATTGTGAGCGCCACTATTGCTACTACTCCATTCTCCTCGCAAACTTGCTCTTTTCGTGAGCATTTGGTTGTGACGGGCTTTTCCTTTAGCTCATCTGGAAGCAGAAGTCTGTCTGTGTGTCCCAGAGAACTTTCTGATCGATTATCAGACTCGTACAGAAAACTCGTACTTGTGACTATTGAAATCCAGTTTATAAAGCATCTCAAATTTTGAGCACTTCCTCATTTTTTCAACGTCAAGTTTCTTCTCTTGGCTCTCCAGTTTTCACTTTAGGATGTCTTGAGATTTAATTTCTTACGTCTCCGCCATCTCTGGAGGTGGGAAAGCCTCCAGACAGCCCCTTAGATTTATCTGGCTTTCCGAAGGTTGCTGGTTTAAATCTATCTCGAGTCCCCGAATTTTTCGACTTTCTTCATTTTTGTATGAGATTTCTACTTTGTAATCCCTTTTTATCTTCAAAACAATTTTAATGAGCTTATTCTGGATTTTCTGAGGTTCTTCTTCTTCTTTTTTTCCGGCGCTACAACCAATTTTTGGTCTTGGCCGAGTCAAGCATCCGATTCCAGTCGGTGCAGTCCTGTGCTCTCCTTTGCCAGTTCCCGACATTCAGGGTACGTAGGTCCTGTTGTACCCCGTCAATCCAGCGGTTCTTGGGGCGTCCGACGCCACGACGCCCCACTGGATCATTCGCAAAGAGTGCTTTGGGGGCTCGACCTTCTTCCATCCGCGCAAGGTGGCCTGCCCATCGTAGTCTTTGTGTGTTTACCCTACTGACTGGTGCGCCAGCAAAGGAGAGCACCCAGGGACCCGTTCTAAGGCTCAAAGGACCGATTTCGAGACAAAAAATTTTTGGCCAAAAATCCCGAAATCGAGTTTTCGTTAACGAGCGGAGGTTTGGTCATTTTCTGAATTTCAGGTGAAAAATTTTTTTTCTCCAAAACCCACTTTTTTGGCCAAAAATCTTCGTGAACGTGATTCTGGAGTTAAACTTAGCCATTCTAACGCTTAAAGGACCGATTTCGAGACAAAAAATTTTTGGCCAAAAATCCCGAAATCGAATTTCTGTTAACGAGCGGAGGTTTGGTCATTTTTCAAATTTTGGGTCAAAAATTTATTTTCTCCAAAACCCACTTTTTTGGTCAAAAATCGTCGTCAACGTGATTCTGGAGTTAAACTTAGCCGTTCTAAGGCTCAAAGGACCGATTTCGAGACAAAAAATTTTTGGCCAAAAATCCCGAAATCGAGTTTCCGTTAACGAGCGGAGGTTTGGTCATTTTCTGAATTTCAGGTGAAAAATTTATTTTCTCCAAAACCCACTTTTTTGGCCAAATATCTTCGTGAACGTGATTCTGGAGTTAAACTTAGCCGTTCTAAGGCTTAAAGGACCGATTTCGAGACAAAAAATTTTTGGCCAAAAATCCCGAAATCGAGTTTCCGTTAACGAGCGGAGGTTTGGTCATTTTCTGAATTTCAGGTGAAAAATTTTTTTTCTCCAAAACCCACTTTTTTGGCCAAATATCTTCGTGAACGTGATTCTGGAGTTAAACTTAGCCGTTCTAAGGCTTAAAGGACCGATTTCGAGACAAAAAATTTTTGGCCAAAAATCCCGAGATCGAGTTTCCATTAACGAGCGGAGGTTTGGTCATTTTCTGAATTTCAGGTGAAAAATTTATTTTCTCCAAAACCCACTTTTTTGGCCAAATATCTTCGTGAACGTGATTCTGGAGTAAAACTTAGCCGTTCTAAGGCTTAAAGGACCGATTTCGAGACAAAAAATTTTTGGCCAAAAATCCCGAAATCGAGTTTCCGTTAACGAGCGGAGGTTTGGTCATTTTCTGAATTTCAGGTGAAAAATTTATTTTCTCCAAAACCCACTTTTTTGGCCAAATATCTTCGTGAACGGGATTCTGGAGTAAAACTTAGCCGTTCTAAGGCTTAAAGGACCGATTTCGAGACAAAAAATTTTTGGCCAAAAATCCCGAAATCGAGTTTCCGTTAACGAGCGGAGGTTTGGTCATTTTCTGAATTTCAGGTGAAAAATTTATTTTCTCCAAAACCCACTTTTTTGGCCAAATATCTTCGTGAACGGGATTCTGGAGTAAAACTTAGCCGTTCTAAGGCTTAAAGGACCGATTTCGAGACAAAAAATTTTTGGCCAAAAATCCCGAAATCGAGTTTCCGTTAACGAGCGGAGGTTCGGCCATTTTCTGAATTTCAGGTGAAAAATTGTTTTTCTCCAAAACCCACTTTTTTGGCCAAAAATCTTCGTGAACGTGATTCTGGAGTTAAACTTAGCCGTTCTAAGGCTTAAAGGACCGATTTCGAGACAAAAAATTTTTGGCCAAAAATCCCGAAATCGAGTTTCCATTAACGAGCGGAGGTTTGGTCATTTTCTGAATTTCAGGTGAAAAATTTATTTTCTCCAAAACCCACTTTTTTGGCCAAAAATCTTCGTGAACGTGATTCTGGAGTTAAACTTAGCCGTTCTAAGGCTTAAAGGACCGATTTCGAGACAAAAAATTTTTGGCCAAAAATCCCGAAATCGAGTTTCCGTTAACGAGCGGAGGTTTGGTCATTTTCTGAATTTCTGAGGTTCAGATCTTAATTTCTGAGGCATCTACTGAGATGGAAAAGTTTCCAGAAAGCTGATTTTTGAAGAACCTCAAAGAGTTACAGCTCGTATTTTTGTTAGGTTTCCAATGATTTTTTTTGTGTGTCCAGGGTCTCTTCAAAGGCGGGAAATTTTAAACAATCGGCTGATTTTTGTTTTAAAAACTAAAGTATCAGACAATCTACTGAAATTTTCCAGAAGGAAGGAAGAAAAATCCCTTTTATAAAACGCTTTTTATTTTAAAACTTAATCCTATTTTTTCACTCTTTGCTCTCGCTTGTTTCTTCTGTCGCCATCGAAGAAGTTTTTATCAAATCCCCCACTAATGGTGCTTAAACTTCTTGAAAAGTCCGTTCCCAAGTAAGTTGGGTGCTCCCAATCCGAGTCCAAAGCCGACCTGGACCTTCTTGTCGTCTTCGTCGTCGCAGTCGACGGCAACGGGGGCAGCCTGGACCGTCACGGGTCTCTCGATGCGACGCACCTTCTCCACTGGCACGGGCACCTCGACAATCTTCTCGTGCGGCACGGGGAACGGCACCTGCACCTCCACGGGCACCTCCACTCGCTTCCGCACAATCACCTCCACGGGCACCTCCTTGATCACCTGCACCGGGTTGTCGACATGGATGATGCGCTCCACGGGCACCTCCTTCACGACCTCAAAGGGCCTGTCGACGTGCACGATGCGCTCAAACTTCTCCTCCCTAACGTACGTCACTGGCACCTCTCGCACCACCTCCTGCACCACGGGCTTCTCGTGCACAACCTGCACCTCTCGGACCGTGTCCTCCACGCAGTCGTCCTTGTGGCCCCCCAGAGTGGTTCCCACGAAGACGCCGGGCACCAGCTTGGGGACCAGGTTGGGAGCCAGCTTGGCCGCCAGCTTCACCTTCTTGTGCAGGAACAGGGGGTCGCCCAGGGCGGATGCCACGAGGGTGGCGAAGATCAGGCACGCCGTAATTTTCATCGCTTCTGAGTTTATCTCAAGGTATTAGGCTAACTCGGGAGTCTTGTCAAGTAATGAATGATGGCAGGCTGTCAAGTACCGTAAGCTTATATACAACAAATGCCAGCTTTCTCCACTGGCAATGGCAATGAATTTACAAAAATCCAGAAACGAGAGCTATTACATGGGCACGCACCCAACTGGTATAGCAGTAGCACAGAAAAAAATTACACTTGTTGTGGAATGACGGTTACATCATTAGCATTGTATTCATCGTCTCCTCGCTGTCGTTTACTTTCTTTTAGAAAGAATTTCAATGACACAATTTACCCGGTGCCCCGGCAATATTTTTTATTATTATGTGTAATACGTTTCCCTCATTGTGTAATATTCATGATTCCCCAGTGCTGAGGGAGCCGCACCCGAATAAGCGGGTTCTCGTCTGAAAGGATTTGTGTCTCGAGTACTCGCTATAATGGATGCAAAAATGATGGGGGGAAGCTGAGTTCGTTGGGGAGGAAATAAATGCAGCTGCAGTGGGAGAGGCAAAGTTTTTGGGCGGAAAGCTCCAAAATAATTATCGGACAAAGAAAAGTTGGTAGCTCTTTCAAAGACCTATCACGTCGGCCGGAATCTGTGCTTGAGCTTGGCAGGGAAGACCAAGTTTCTCCCAGGTGGAAGGAATGAAAGGCATTCTGAATTTTTAATATTCCCTCGGAGAATATTAGGTCAGGTGGTTGGAGAGATGGATGTTATTTATCACAGATAGGGCAAACTCTCGCTCGAGAATCGATTATTATATGGTTCATCTTTCTGGGACAGCGATATCAGATGCCTCAAGGTGGTTTATTTTTTACAGAGTTGCCCTTCTTGATGCAGACATCTTCTTGCGAAAACCCCGAAAGAAAACCAAGTACAAAATCAGCTCTGTTGCTCAAATGATATTGGGTGTTATGTGACCTTGTTTCAATTTTACATAATTGAAAAACGCCAAGACTCGAATTTACGCCGAACTTTGCAAGTTGGTGCAGCTTGTTATGAGATAGTAATAGGAGAACTTATATCAGCGAAAATTCCGAGGAACTAGAGAACGAAAATTTAGGCTACTATATAAATTTTAGAGTAACCATGCCCTTCCTTTGGATTAACTCTTCTTTCACCCTGAGGAGTTAATGCTTCAAATTTACTGGTCTACGGGCTCTTTAGATGTTTCAAAAACCGCTTTAGGTACCAAAAGTTAAGACAAAAAATTTAAGACATATCTTAACATATTTTAAAACAAAATCAATGAGATTATCAGAAAGTCAGATCTGGTCTCAAGACGAGCTCCTAAATATTTTTTAAGAAATCAACGTAATTCTCGAGCGTTTAAATAAGCAAAAAATGCTAATTAGCAAGGATATTACAAGAAAGTTCAGTTGGTAGCCGTCACCACAGCTTTGGAAGAAGCGAGAAACCAGAAAAATTAAGTAACGCTTCAGACACCGTATAATTAGCTCACTTCTCTTTTTAACTGAGTTGCGGTAAAAAAGCTGAAGAAGCGTATCGAGTTTCACGATCGCAAAAAACCGAGGTCTTCTCTTTTTCGGGCTCAGAAGCGCCTCCCAAGGCGTTGGTGGTGTAATGGTCAGCATAGTTGCCTTCCAAGCAGTTGATCCGGGTTCGATTCCCGGCCAACGCACATATTTTTTGCAGCCTTCCCCCCTTTTCCGCGATGGTGGCTAACGCGGCTGCCGTCTGACGCCAGTGGAGTCAGTAATGATAGCAAGTAAATGTGCAGGCATGCCTTTAACATTTCCGTGGCATTGCGCTCGCGAACGCTATGCTAATTAGCTTTGTTAATAGAGCAACTAGCCGTAGTTTAAGCATATTACACTTTAATTAAAACATGAAAATTTTTTGCGCCACCGAGCCTCCGCTGTGCGCCGAGCTGCCGACTCGGGTGGAGGGGGAAAAAAGGCGCGGGTGGCAGTTGGTATGCAGAAAGATCCCAATGAGTGAAAAATAACCTTTCCGGCAGCACGGAAACGGCACGGGCATCACAAATAAAAGCACGTACGTGTTTGATGATGAAAATAGGGAACAAAAAAATGGGTAAAAATGTATCGTTCGAGCTCGTGTATGGAGGAGAAAAGGAACGACAGCGAGGGCGTGTATTTGCATTTCAAATTTTTTTCTAATTAATTTTCTTGGAGTAACACTTTCGCAATCCCTTTTCCCCCCAGCTTCGCTTCTGTCCATCTGCCGCCCTTCCTCCGGCATGCGTTACATTTTGTGCTGACCGGAAGAGCGCTACAAAGCCGGGGTCAGATAACACAAAAAGCGTGATAGGCCAGGAATTTCCTTTCAGCCCAGCCGCATAAATTAGCCGGTGCAATGCAGCTTTCAACACGCTTTAGAATTTTCAAAAATGTCAAAACTCTTCAATGTCTGTGGCGTCCATAAAACTGCTCTATGAACTGGATAATGAAAAATTGGCCCCCAGCAAGTGTTTGTGTTCTGAGCGATTTGATTTCATCAGCAGAGGAAATCTATTGGGAGGCTAATCAATGGAACGGGAAAATAGAAAATCGAGCCCACCTGCGAGCTCCAACATGCCCAGCAACCCAGCTGGCCGGGGATCGTGCAGTTCGAATTTTACCACCTGTCAATGAATATTTTGCAGCCCTCTGGGAATCGCGAGCAAATTAAAATTTCATATATTTATGTTCACACAATCCGCAGCTGACTGCGTGATGTTTCGCGTTTTTGCCCGTTTCACACTTGTATTCGGTTGTTTTGAAGTCAGATTCGTAAAAATAACCTTCCCTAGAGGGCATCCCCAGTTAGTTTTTTAGCCTAGTTATACATGCAAAGGGCGCCAAAAAGCAAATTGCGTTTAAAAACTCACTTTTTCCTGAATAGCTAAAAAATACAAGTTGTTTAAATTACGAACCCTGCCCCTACGAAGTTTTTAGGTTTACCTTCTTCCAGAGCATTTTTTTTTTCAAAAACAAAGTATCCTATTTTGTTCGTTAAGGTTCAGAATAAAGTTAATTCTTGCAGTTTTTGTTCAATTTAGCCATTTTTAAAGCCTCCTGAGGGTCAATTATGGGCGAACAGCAAAGGAGAAGGCGTCCCAGAGCCAATTCAAGAGGAAAATGTCTTGGAGAAGCATAATTGTGAGTTTTCACCCAAAAAAATTTCTAGAGTCATTCTTTATTCTTGTTTCAGAGCTTTTTTGAAGCCAGGAGAGGACTTTCAAAGAGGGAAGATCAATGAGAAAACCTTTATGCAAGAGGAACATTTTATGTAATAAAAGTATTCATCCAAAACTCGACTCTATTGCATTTTCGCCCTTGGGTCATCGTAATTTTTTTTCGCTTTGTGGGTTTTTCATAGTTTTTTGTCATTTTTGGGCCATTTTATATGGGCAGTTTTCTCTTCTATTTTTGCCCTTGAATTTTTAAAATAATTTTTGGTTGCTAAGGTCAACTTTTTAAATTTTTTTGGGGAAATTTTTCGGCGCCCTAGTTAGTCAAATATCTTGTACGTATCCTAGGAGCCCGAACCTTCATGAAACACAACTTGTTTCGTAATTAGGAAACTATCTCAAACCCCACAATAGCAACTGACGGTCTACCGCACCCAACAAGCGATTCGAGTCATGCAGGTCCAGCCAAAGTGTCTTCAGAAACTTGAGGTAAAGTGCAGTGACCGAATCTATCCGTCTCCCTCAGCGCGGTTGGCTATTTTCGCAAACATCCCCATTGTTACTGCTTTAGTATGCAAGCAAGTGTTGCCAAATATGTGTCCATCTGTTTCATATTCATCAAGGAACTCGGAGCTTGCTCGGAGCCGGGAGACAGGACATCCAGAGAGAGGAGTGGAATTTATGCAACAGTGATTTCAAATTTAATATGCAGATATATTCAGAGACAATAAGCCAGAAACAAAGCGAGAACGTCGTCTAGGATTTATAGTTTTCACGACGATTGTGTCGAAGACTCAGACCAAAAGGGTTACATAGAGCAAGCATAATTTTCATGGTTAGTCTTGAAGCTTGAAAGCTCTTGAAGAAAATGAAAATGGTCTATTCGTTGTTTTTAGGTGCCTCCACTCTTCTACAATCCTCCAGAAAGCCATATTTCAGTAACTAGATCTTTGATCTTCATGATTTTTGTCTTTGATTGACAAATGTGCAGTTAATTTGAGTTCATTTTCGTGTTAATTGTACATGTTTTGGTATTAATTTAAACGCCCTTGAGAAGACCCAGAAACGCCGTTCTTTTGCAAGAAAGTTTTTCTTCTACAAGACTCTAAAAAATAGTCTACCAAAAATGTAAATGTTCAGTCTATGAAGGACATGTGATTTGAGGTTGAAAGTGATCCCCGATTCGAAGATTTCCTTCGCGTCAAAGAGCAAAAGTGTCTTCAAAACTCCAGGCCCGAATCGAACTCTGCAGAAGAAGAAGAAGATTTATGGCGACACAGACGCGCCTGCACCCCCAGAAGGGGTTGCAGCACTGACAGAGACATATGTGACAAATTCGTATCAAGGATCAGAACGCCGCGCATACGTAAGATTTTCAATCTTGAGGTACGTAGAGTGTCGTCGCATACTCCTCCTGTAAATCCTCGCTAAGCACATTATTATTCCGGGGCATACATTATCATAATAATTTTACGTTCCTTACGCTCTCTGCCTCTTCCGCACATCCCGAACGCCGTCTAGAGCTCAGTTCTGCGGCTCGGCGATGGAATGGCGCTGAGCCGTAATATATGATGCAACCATTCAAATGAAACAATTTTATTTCTAATTTTTGCTTGTGCCACGCTCTTGCTTCACATTTTGTGCATATTATTCATGTATATTCTTTACTGCGTGCCCTTACTGCGAAGCGGGAGCCGTAATACTGGTTCAACAGTGCATAAATATACAGACTACTGGAATGACAAAAGATAAATGTGTAACCGCTCGGATAGGAACGAGTTTAGCAAAATGTTCCACCACGTATTACTATGGGTAAGCGCATGAGAAAGGTGGCAATGCATGGATTACATGATCCATGGGCGAGGGTACGCATGTCGCCTATGCGAGCTACACCGTGGCTGGAAGTTCGGGGAAATTATTACGAGAACCCTTTGAACCCAATTACAAGTTTTGATGGGACTTCTGTGGCGTCTTAATAGCTTTGGAATGAGCTCCCGTTCGAGAAATCGGGTTCTGAGATGCCGCCGGAGGGATTTATTTTTTGTTGCGGTCCAGCGAGCTCGTTATTTTTAATTAAGAGGGTTCAGCAGTAGGGTGGTAAAGTTTAATTATCTTTTTGTATTTTAGCTTTCTCTTTTGCGCGTCTCAGGAATGCGTTGAACTTTAACGCTGAGCTTTTTTAGGTCACAGAAATCAGCATCTCTCCCACAGTGCAGTGAAATGGCAGCCAAATTCCAAAGCCCCCCACATTTACCAAATCTGAATTTTGTAACCGGTGTCATCTTTGATGCACCAGCAGCCGGGACACAACCATCCAGCTCACCGATTCTGCACTCGCATCCACATGTCAATTTGTGCCACACATAGCGCAGTAATGCGTCACCTGACAGCAAACACTTCATCTACTCATTGATTTTCACACGTTTAAAAAGTGTCACCCAATTTGTTAGTGCTGAGCTCGCACAAATTGTGCACAATTTATCAATGACGACGTCTGACTAGCTAACTTCTCTTCCACATCCTGCTCACGCTACGTATGGTGGAGGGGTGCGAGAGAGAGTATATAGGCGACTCCTGCTCCTGCAAAAGTTCACAATGATGACAATGACGTGTTAGCTCGCTTTAATGCAGCCGCCAGTGGGAGTGCGCACATATAAGTAGGGCGAGGAACACGCATATCGGGATCCGAGGGAAGACAGAATTTGCTGCTACATCAACATTTGTGTCACAATTTTGAAAGTCTGAATCGGGTAGGCTCGAACCGCTTAGCATTCGACATCACCGAGTTCATGATTGTTGGGTGTGCAGGATCAGCATTAAATTGCATAAATTTAGGAGCGCATTTCGAAATGCAGGCATGCATGTTTCTATCTTTCTGATCTAACAATGTATTATATTAGAAGCTCCTTACTGCGAGCCGAGTGAACGCCACTCATGCACACATGCCAGGAACAACATCGATAAATATTTCGTATGCGCTCGGAGTGCAGCGTTGGTTTACTCTGGAATCTGGGATCAAACATTTGTCGAATGGAATAAGCATGAGAAGGCTCTGGGGGATAATTAGACTGATAGCTCCTTCGTCGGGCCTATATTGACTGCCAATTAGGAGTGTGGGAGAAGTCACGTGTGAGGTCTCTTGCACTTGTTTCCAAGAGTGATGATTTCTCTTTGTTTTCCAGTTCTGGTCATGACTTCTTTTTGGATATATCTCTGTTTCGCAGTTGTATACATAAACCTGTTCAAGACAAAGGAAAGAATTTTTAGACCATATTCAACATATTGGAAAAAAGATTGCACTTATGTGTCTGATTTTTGCATCTGTCTGTTCGTCCGAGTTGCAAAGGCTCCGAAACTTTAAGAGCTTTGATTTTCCCAAACAGGGGGGAGTTTTTTCCGTTGTATGAAACTTTCTTACATTTGACTCGAGAGAGCTGAGGTCTCATTATGTGGTAGACTGTGCAATATCCAGCAAATAATAGAGCCACATATGACTCCTATCTGATACAGGAACGGAGCTAGAGACACCCGGAGTTAGTATGGAAGAAAAAATTTAGTTGCTTCGATTGAGCTGAAACTCTGGTAAGTGTTAGATATCTTGTAAGTATGACCTCAGAATTGAGGGCTAGGGACCCCAAAAGGTTTTACATTAAACGAAACTGACCTGATAAAGCTTTTCCACATATTTTTACACTTGAATCCAGCAGCAGTATCGACCCCAAAGACATCCAGTCATGAACTCTAATTAATACTGTTAGAACAATAGGTAAACCTCTAGTTAGAAGCCAGCCTTCAAGGATGGCATATAAGGCATCTCCCAAAAATGAACAAATATCTAGGAAATCTATTTAGATTTTGGCCATGTATGTCATCTGCCAAGTATGCCAAATTCAAGTCCCAACCTATATTAAGCCGAGCAAAATATGTTTAGTTTATGAGCAAATATCTGGAGGGGCCACAAAAATATTGGAAGGGAGAAGACACTCAAAAGTGCATATCTCCGATATTGGGTTCTAAAACGGGACAATAAAGCCCAGAATCGTAAACGCCATCAAAGATCTGTTCCATTTAGTGCGGGTGTCTCGGATCTGCGATTCGCGAAAAATCCGAGTGCGTGCACATTCCAATATATCCCAATATACACACTCACAGTTTTATTGCTGACAATATATTTTCATTTGGCCATATATTTTCCTATATTTCCTGCGCCCTGCACAACTTTTCCCCCGAAAAATTTGATTCATGCGTACGCAAACATGCAGGATTCGACGTAACAGAAATTTATAAGGATATTTTTTAGCTTCCTCCTCCGATTCTTGAATTATTGCCAAGCACCGTCCAAGATATTCCACACCGGCACCTTAAACTGTAAATTTTGCTGTTGCATGGCGAAGCAGCTAGTTGGCATACGTTACACCACAAGATCTATTGCACCGATATAAGCTCGGGCGGGCGGCCCGAGAGAAGGGAGGGGAGCAGAAGAGGGAAAAACTTAAATACGGATACATAAATTTAGGGCCGCAAGTGTGCCAATTTTTCCATCACCCGGCTCGCCTGAGTGGGGCACTCTGCGCGTTCTCGGGCGCTGGGGAGCGAGATCTTAAAGATTTGCTGCCGCTGCTCTCCCCTAAATTTATGAGTGCCTTCACTTTAAGGTGTTATTTGCGGTTTCCAATCTTTGCAGCAGCAGGAACTCGTTCTCCGCATCCCAGATGTGATGGCTGTGGCGCGCGTTGAAGTGTCGAATGGAGGCTGTGTAAACAAGCGGGGCGATGGCCATCTGGGCTTTGCTTACATTTTTCACAAAACGCGCGTTCGTGAGCTTCCTGCGAGCTCGTTTCTTCCGCCTATCGCATTATTTATTGCTATTGATTTTACACTTTGGGCCGTCCGAACATGGAGTTATTATGAGGGACTGTTTACACTTCCTATGGGCCGAACTCTGGAGGCGTGAATAAGAGAGCGTCCCCTGAGGTAGCTGCTCTCGGAGACCTGGATTCTACAACTACAAAGGAACATCTAAAATCCTCTTTGGGCTTTTAAATTTCATCAATAGTGGGCTGTAGGACTTACACTCTCATTTGTCATAGCTACAGCCTCTTAAACTGAATATGGCCAAAAACTATTGACTAAAATTTCAATTACTATTTTTTGACAAAATAAAGTGGTCTATAAACTTAAAAAAATAAAGCAAAATCGGAGATTTAGGATACATTAAGGATACATTTTCAAAGATACCAAGAAGAGCAATCTTTGGGGGTCCTTAGCTGACTCCCTGGGAGAGATAAGGGTCATATATTGTTCTATTATTGGCCAAATTTTTATTAGACTACAACAAAAAAAGTTTCGGACACACAGACAGACATATGTGCACTAAAAAAAAAATTCTGCTCATAATCTTGGTTTTCAACGTTAATCAATTGGCCCCACGTAATTAGCAAGAATTTATCCATTCCTAGAAAAATTTTTCCAGCCATCCAAATTCAATAATTGTTAAAATAATTTTACATGCCCTATTCGTCAGTCCTCATTAGTAAACTGCTACAATTGCCAGGGAGGATCTTCTGCTTTTTAGGAATTGCAGGCTGAGAGCTCCAAAGGGACAAGTCCAAAGCTGCTTAAAGAGAATCAACAATGGACATTTCCCATTAATGGCTCATCCGAATTGCGTTTGCACGTCTGTACCCTGCGCCGGGGAGAGCAGGCAAAATGCAGTGCCCAAAACAATGGATAATTTGCGTTTTCAAACGTCATGGAACATCACATTCTTATTTAATTAGACCTCAGTGCTGGGCAGTCTTTTGTCCCGTAGCTTAACTTTCAGGGGTTTTAGCATACCCAGGCCGGGCATTCAGACGTCATGACGTATCCGGACATTATGCGGTGATGTACAGTTGCGGTGACACGTTTCCATGCCACAGCGCGCAGCATTCCATGATGACGATGACCACAAGCAAATCACAATTGTGTGGCAAATAAATCAAGCAGGCATAATTCATCCATCACGGGAGGAATACAGTACTTGAAATTATTATATATCGGGCTGTCAGTCATGTCGACTATCTATCTCTCCCTCTTTCTTCCATCCTGCGACAACTGGCAACCGCTTTTTATTCGTTTTGCGCTACCAGTCCCGTCCACACACGTGCCGGCGAGCGATTGTGATTCATTAGATGCCACGCTCTGGGACAGTTGAAAATTATTGTTACAGTCCTGAATCCGCCTCGTTTCGCCTTCCAGGCCCAGCGCCATGCCTATGAATTTTGAGTAATAGCTGTCTATCGGATGGTTGCCAGCCCGCTGTTGCTTGATATCCCATTTAGCCACCATCGCCGTCTCCGTCTCCGCAACTATCCAGCATCACGCACAGTTATATCAAATTAAGCCCGATATTAATGTATTTTATGACATTCTGGTTAACCATAGTAAATTAATTGTACGTAGAAATGTGGTACTGTTCTGCTGGCATCATGGAGTGTATTATTGTTTTCCATGTGCCGCACGCCTCGTATTGCTCCACTCGTGCGGTTGCCGCTGTCCTCGTTACAACTCCAGAACTCCTAAACTTCGCTCACGGGGAGGTTGAGATAATCCAGATCCAACTAGCGGGGGTAATGGAGCTGAAAAGGCCAACTGCAATTTAAGGCTGCTTTGCCAAAAATAAATAGCTATGTAAATAATTAAATCAATAGGAAAATTAGCTCTTCCCTCTTTTTGTGCTTTTTTCTCTCATCAAAAATTTCGAAAAAAATTATTTGGTGCTTTTTAATTGATCTTAAAATTTTTTCCATCCAAGTAGTTCTTTTACTTAGATTAAAACCAGTCAATTGGTCTTTGGGCTAAAGGTCAATGAACCTTATCCTCTAAACACATGTATGGTAATAATATACAAAATCCACTACTAAATTCCAGACTCATGAACGCCACTGTAAGGAGGCCTTAAAGCGTAAACCTTGATGGATCATCCATTAAGTTCTCCCACATTGATATTCATTTTCCGAACCATTGCTGTGCGTCAAACCGGAGAGTAGCCTATAAGTCTAGGAGCCATTCATGACAATAATAAAATGGGATGTGCACGGGATGCATCCAGACTGCAACTATATCAAATTCCCAAAGAGGGAAGTGTACAAATGGAAATGCGAAATAAATTAACAAAACCACATCTGTTTTAAAATTTGATGAATTATGACTGGGACCGCAAACGTTGTTCAGCACAACATTCGGGCTAGGTCGGACGGGTGCCTCGTTTAGAGTACACGGCGTGCACAGCATGCCTTTCCATTATGCGGCGCTAGATGTTTCAATTCAATTGTTCGCTCACTATACAAACTTACGCTTTTGTGGTGCAACAACAAACCGCATCACTCTGCGTCTCATCATCACTCCTAGACTGCAGTGAAAATCACATCCCCCAAGCCCGACTCGACTCGACTCGCCTCGGCCCAACGGTGCTGGCGCACATTTCTCTGGCTCAAATCTCGTCATTCGAAAGCGCAATTGCTGCAGCGGAAACGCGGGAACACGAGAAAGGGACTGAAACTTAATTGCTTTTACATGCGCTCTGTAACTCGTTCATTCTGCTTTCAACAATTTTGATGTGGTTTCAAGATATCAACATGACGAGGCTAGATTAGAAGCGAAAATAGCTTGATTTGAGGAACGGAAGTGTCTTCCGCTATCAGTGGGAGGAAATAGTAATTGCTCTTCCCCCGAACCCTGTGACTGAGGCACCCTAGAAACCTCAAAGCTTTTCAGCATCTGAGCCTTTTCATCTTCCATGTAGAAGCTTTGAGAACGCCTTGTTTGCAGGAATGGTGTTCTTCTTTGACGCCTTCTAGCTCTCGACGCCTTTTAGCCTTTGGATTATTTAGGCAAGTAGATGAAATTTGCAATGATGGAAACTTCCGTCCTAATAGACACGACACTAACCGACACGAGACTGTGTATATTTTTTTTCAAAAACTCTGAAAAAAATTATGTTTGTAGATGGCCCTATACGAACTAAACGGTGTCTGGCTATCAAAATCGTATATTGTTAATGTATCTAATTTGAAACTTAAAAATTATAATGAAAAGAAAGATTAAGCTTAAGGGTGCATTTTCGAAGATTTCGTGAAGACCAAACTTTAAGGGCCCCTAACTCCGTCCCTGTACCGGAATTTTGTACAGACTACAACATAATGAAATTTCAGCTCAATCGGATGTAAAATAAGAGGAGGGGGTGAAGGCCTAGAGCATGGAAAATTTCACTGTTTTCGCTTCTTTTTTAAGAGCGGAAAAAAATGAAAATTTCAATGCTCTAGGGATGAGGGTCTGATATTGTTAGCCTGCACTCCTACAGACCAACTCCTACACGATGCAAAAAACCACAGCTCTTTAGCCTTTCATATTTTACTAAAAGCCTCTCAGAGGACTTTTTGAAGGATCCTAAATGCCTCTGAGGACTCTAGAAGGGACTCGCAGAGGATCATCGGAAGGCTGTTTGAGGACTCCCACAGATCCTCCAAGGCACATTTGCCAAAAACATTGTTTCATTTAACCAAAAGCCTCATCTCAACTGCAAGAAAAAAGCGTAACGCCGAAATTCCCCTGAGTATCCAATTTTCACGCTCAAAAAGTAGACACATGTCGGCACTTGAGAGAGACGAAGTAATTTTTCCATTCCGCCTCCCACTCGAGCTCAGAGCCGCATTAAACAATGATAACAACGTTCGGCGCAAAAGCAAGTGATTATAATTTTCCCCGTCATCATCATCAACAACAGAACCATCTCGACAGCAACGAGTAAAATATTCTGGAGGACTCTTGAGTCGGAACACGAATGTATACAACATGTTTCGAGACTCGATTCACGCGCAGCAAGTGCAGCAGGGAAGAGCGCTTGTAATCATTTGCATCCAGGATGGGGCGATCAACGTAGTAATCAACTCGTTGAGGAATGAAGCGGCGCGCGAGCGGAAAATTTGCGTGTTTCCATGGCTCTCGGAGCTACCTGGAGACTACACGCGCGCTTTCCTAATCCCCGGAATCTTTCGGGCAGAGTCATCGACCTCTACCCGGCGCTTCTCCACCAACGGAATCAAGTGCGTACTCCAGCTCGTGCTCGTGGCTGCTGTCAATCCTCCACCGTGGTAAATTTACATGCGAGTAAAATAGTTTATTATTCCGCATGTGCTTTGTTCCCGCTCCTCTCCGATCGACGTGTTCCCAAAACCGGCTCCCGTGCATGCCAAGCCGATGGATGGGGACGCCGAAGGCAAGACAGCACATTTCCCATCCTTCCACTTAGACACGCGTTTCGTCTGAAAAGATGCCCGTAATTTTTCCCAGAGACGCTCTTGACTCGACTCGTAACTTCAGACGACGAAGCAGCAAGTTTCTGGGTGTTTTTTGCTTTTGAAGAAAAACTCTTGAAAAAGATTTTGTTTTTCTTGATGGTTTGTTTTTCTTCCTTGCATGAGGAAGAACCGAGCCTTCCGATGTTTTCTGAGCCCCTTGAGCTATTTTAAGCCTCCCTTAGTAAAAATCTTAGCTAAAGTTAATGTATTTGAAATATCTGTCAGGTGTCCTAGAGCAATTTTCCCTCATTAAAAAATTTAAATATTAAGAAAAATTTATTCATTTTTTGGTAAAGAACAAAACCCCCATTACGCCAATTCGAAATTTTTAAACTGCTCGAAGGAGGCCAAATTTTGAAAAACGGATAAAAACCATAATGTGCGTTGCGAAAGAAAATTTAATCAGCTTTCCATTGTGGTATTTTTATTTTCCTGTGACATCTGCTTGAATCATAATTTGACTTCGAGTGCACCTGAGTCGAAAAGGTGTGACAAAAATGTGCTTGCGTAACGTTTACGTTTTCTCAATTTTCACTAAGAAGAAATAAAGTAAAGAAAAACCAGGGCCACTTAATCCAGCTGACAGTTTAAGCAAAAGCCCCCCAAGAATTAGAAGACCTCAACAGACACGCTGAGAATGGACTTTTCTTGGAGGGAAAAAATTGAGGTACAGTAAAAAAAAATTTTTAAGTCTAGAGTTTGTGCACAAATTTGAGGCACTGAGTTTACGTAAAGTCTTGACACAATAAAGGACGAGTTGCGGACACCTTATTGACTTTACCGGTTTAACAGTAAGGTAACATTAAAACATAAAATTACGCTTACTTTGCTGACGCGTTTCGGACATAGCAGTCCATCATCGGAGCAAACACGAAGGCAACTGATGTGTTAAGTGCTGAGCGCGAAGTTCCTTGTGTTGCTTATGAGCTGCGTGGGGCTGAGAGCTTAAGGAGGTTTGAGATGATGGGAGCTGGTTCTGTATTCATAAGTGGCGTCTCGTTGTTGGTCATATATAGGGATTCAAAGGCGTTCAAAAGTCTCCTGTTTGTGACTCTGTGGATGATTTGAGCGCCTTTTTCGTCAATTTTGTGGTCCCTGTGGGTGTGTAGATGGTAAGCTACACTTGATTTCGTCCATTCAGATTTTCTCACGTTATTCATGTGTTCGTCAAGTCTTTGATAAAAGGGCCTACATGTTTGTCCGATATAAACTTGGTCACAATTTTCGCAGGGAATTTTATAAATTCCGGGCTGCATGTCAGCGGGTGCCTCGTCTTTACATTTTACATTTATTGTCACATCAAATAAAGATGGCCGTACATCCATAAAAATACAAAAAATCACCCAAAAGAGGTCTCGTCAAAAGCAACAAAGAAAAAACAAAAAACCAGGCAGGACTACTGAAAAAGAGGCCTCGTCAAGAGCCTCGCCCTGAAGGTCTCTCGGGTGCAGTTGTCGTCATAGCAGTCGGCGTTCAGGTTAAAGAGACGGATGCTCTTGACGACAGGGCTGTTGGCCTCGTACACGGTGCTGCAGAGCGGGAGTTCCAGCCTCCGTGGGCCGCTCTGGAGGCGTGTGTTGGCGGTGATAGGCTGGAACTTGAACTTCCCCTGGAGCCAGGGGCTGTCGATCTGCCCTCTGAGGGCGTCGAACGCGAGCATCACGCTGGCCTGGTTGCGGCGGCCCTCCAGTGTTGGCAGATGGAGGAGCTGGAGTCTGTCTCGGTACGGTGGGAGGGAGAAGCGATCCCTCCAGGGGAGCATCCTCAGGGCGAAGAGGAGGAACTGTCGCTGGACAGACTCGATCCGACTGACATCTCTGGCGGTGAAGGGCGACCAGGCAGGGGAGGAATGCTCGATCGATGGGCGGACGAGAAAGGTGAAGAGGGCCTTGGTGACGTGGGGGCAGCGGAAGTCCCTCGCATTCCTTTTCAGGAAGCCCAGGAGCATGTTGGCTTTCGAGCAGACATGGTCGATGTGAGCGCTGCTGTCCATCCTCGAGTTGAGCCACACACCTAGATCCCGTACGACCTCGACTCTGCGTAGGGGACGACCGTGGATGGCGTAGCCTGTGGGGATCCGAGAGGAGACCCTGCGCCGGGAAAAGGTGATGGTTTCGCACTTCTCCACGTTCAGCTTCATCGCATTTCTGGAGCACCAGTCTGCGAGAGCGTCAAGGTCTTGCTGGAACTCAAGAGACTCTTGCTCAGTGTTAATGAGCCTGAAGATCTTGAGGTCGTCCGCATACGCCAGAGCGTTGGATCTCTGCAAGAGCCTCACCAGGTCGTCGATGTAGACCGCGAACAGGAGCGGACCGAGGTGACTCCCCTGGGGAACCCCTGACGTCACACGGATCGGTCTCGACTCTACGCCGTCGATTCGCACCAGCTGCGTGCGCCCCGTCAGGTACGAGGCGGTCCAGTCCACCAGCTGCTGGGAGAAGCCAAGGCAGCGCACCTTGCCTATCAGGATGCGATGGTTGACGGTGTCGAACGCCTTGGAGAAGTCGGTGTAAATGGCGTCCACCTGGACGCTCGACCTGAGACCCTCAAGCACGGCCTGCTTGAACGACACTAGGTTTGTCGTTGTAGAGCGGCCGGCAATGAAGCCATGTTGGGATACGTGCAGCGACTCCTTGACTGACTCTGCCACCTTCTCCGAGACGAGCTTCTCGAAGAGCTTTGGGATCGCACTCAGGATTGCTATCCCCCGGTAGTTTCTGATGTCCGTGCGGTCACCGGACTTGTGAATCGGAATCAGGAAGGATGGCTTCCAGCAGCTGGCGAAGGTGCGCGTTTCCAGAGACATGTGGAAGAGCTCAAAGAGTGGGTCACAGAGCTGTTCTGCGAAGTCTCGCAGGAACCTGGTCGGGATAAGGTCCGGACCACCACCTTTCTTCACGTCCAGAGATCGCAGGCCCTTGAGGACGTCCTCTCGAGAGATGGGGGCGTCGATCATTGGAGGCCTCTGATGGGAGCTGGCTGGGAGAGGTATGGAGCTGTCCTCGACATACACGCTCTCGAACCAGGTGGCAAAGAGGTCCGCCTTCGCTCGGGATGAGTCGCCTTCCTGTTGATCAAGACGCAGTGCTGCAGGGAGTCCAGTGGTCTTACGCAAGCGCCTCACAAAGCCCCAAAACCCCCTCGGGTCCTCTCTCAACTTCACTGCGGAGGACTGCAGGTATGTTGAGTAGAGGCGGGTGTTGAGTTCGAGGTACTGGTCGCGGACGGTCTGCAGGTACTCCAGGTTGGCTGCGGTGGGGCATCGTGTTGCTTTTCGATGGGCTCGGTTCCTCCGATTCCGTAGATTGGCCAGCTCTCGAGTGGACCACGGGCATGATGTTGGGCGCACATGTTTCGCTGGGACATGTTGCTCAATCACCTGCAGCAGGACTCCGTTCAGGAGTTCAGCCCTACGATCGAGGGAGGCACCGGAAAAAATCCCATCCCAGTCCACAGATTCCAGGTCAGAGGTGATTGCACTCGAGTCGGCCCTCTCAAAGTCGAGTACCACCGTTGCAGGTCTGGGTGAGTTTGTCTGAGGAATGAGGATTCTGAGTTGCGCCGCACAGTGATGGCGGCACTCAGGTTTCAGAAGCTCGACGGCCGGAACAACAAGGCACTCGTCGAACTCGGAGGCGAATATCAGATCCAGATGGTTCAGTTTCCTCAGGCCGTTCACCTGGACCAATCCCACCCCGGTTAAAGCGGTCGATAAGGGTCTTCTCTCGCTGGGTGGTCACATTCAGTGGGTGTAGGATATGCACCTCATCCTCGTCCGGGACCCAGCTGATGTTAGGGAGGTTGAAATCACCCATGACGACAACTGCGAGGTCGTCAGTTGAGAGAAACGGGGTCGTTGACTCAGAGAAGGCCTCGAAGTCCCCTGTTGAGGCATCAGGAGGAAGGTAGACGGCGGCCAGACGATAAGTCTTGCCGCGAGCCATGATGTCGACCCAGATGTGCTCTTGGGTGAGGCTGCAGTGGACGAGGTTCGAGCGCAGGTGGCCCCTAACAGCGATCAGAACCCCCCCGCCATCCTTTTTGGTTGAAGAGGCAGGGTCGCGGTCCCTCCGGAAGACGTTCCAGGAGGAATCGAAGAGCTCAGAAGACAGGACGTCCGGGCGAAACCAAGTCTCGATCAGCACGATCACGTCGTAGGAACAGCTGGCTATGGCAGGTCTCAATGACCCCAATCTTGAGCGTATTCCGCCCACGTTGTGATAGTAGATGCGCAACTCCTTCATCGTCCCTGCTGAGGGCCCCGTCTGGGCTGAAAATCCGGGGAGTTGTCGAATCTGCGCGCCACCACGCCAGTGGGCCACTTTCCAGGTTCCAACAGCTTGCCAAGATTGTGAGCGTCCACAGCGATCTTGAAGGAGAGTGAATGGAGAGACCGAGGATCCACTCCCCTCCTGACCAGGGGTTGACAAGCTTCAGCAACGACGCCGAACTTGTCAAACACATAGTTGGTGACATTTTCGGCGGTTGTGGTGTTTGCTGCCCCGGATACGTGAAGCCACTGAAAAGCCCTGAACCTTGGTAGGGGGCCGCCTCTACTCTGTGCTGTCAGTGGGGCTGCTGTCAGTGTGGGGGGACTGTGGGGGTCAAGCGCAGTGGTGCGGTCTGAGCGTCCTGAGACTGTTCTGCGTGCTGGTCCATTCGAGGAGATTGCGAAGGCACCAGAGGTCGAAGCACAGCTAGAGGTGCCGGAACGACGGCGGCGCCTGTCAGCTGTGAGGAGAGGAGAGGGAGGGTCCATCTCTGGGAGGGGTCTCTTCTTCCCGCTCTTCTTTTTCCTCCTTTCCAACGGCATCGTAGTTGCAGCTGCCTGGGGGCTCTTCTGGCACTCCAAGAGCTCAGTGGAAAGGGGCAAGGTAGGGGACGTCGTGGGCTCGTCCAGGGCGTGGATTCCTGAGACGCGGTGGGGGGCCTCAGAGCCCATGTGGTCCGAGCAGTGACGCAGAAGATCCTCGCGAACCAACGAGAATGCCTGTTCCACTGCCTGGGTTAGAACCTCGCCAGGAACTGACACCACAGGCTGCACAGATGCGGGCTGAGCTACGTGGACAGACGAGAGCGTGTCCGAAATAAGGTCCTTGAGTTCACTACTAGAGAAGCAGTTGCAAGAGGGTGGGTCGACCTTCCCCAGAGCCTCCAAAACCTTTGTGGTCTGAACTGCGGAGACTGTTTCGAGCTGGGCTTTCGAGAGCACGCTACCTTCAAGGGCGTCAATACGGCCGGACATGGTGGAAAGCCTGTCACGAAGGTCGCTCCCCAGAGAAGCCAACTCTCTCTTCAGACCGTCCATGGCGTCCAGAGGGGCTTGAAGGTCATCGAGAGTGGCATCAGTGGCGTCCTGTTGTTTCTTTGTTGCGTAAAGGTCCTGCTTGATTTCTTGAAGGTTGGCGCTCATAGTTGACAAAGACGAGAGGAGGCCCGTCCAGTTCCCGTACTCCTTGGCATTGATGCGGCATTCCCTGCACCAAAACAGACAGAACGACTGCCCGCAACCAGGGCGAAGTCCCGCGCAGGCCTCGTGAATAAGCCTCGCACATCCGCCCGCACATAACATGGTGGGTCCATCCCGTCGGTCGCGGCAATTGGGATTGGCGTAGCACTCCATAAAAATTTTTGTCGCTGCGCGACGGCTCGGTTACGTCGGTGACTAGCTGGGCTGTTCACGGGTCAATACCTGAGAGACGGCTCGGTTACGTCGGTGACTAGCTGGGCTGTTCACGGGTCAATACCTGAGAGACGGCTCGGTTACGTCGGTGACTAGCTGGGCTGTTCACGGGTCAATACCTGAGAGACGGCTCGGTTACGTCGGTGACTAGCTGGGCTGTTCACGGGTCAATACCTGAGAGACGGCTCGGTTACGTCGGTGACTAGCTGGGCTGTTCACGGGTCAATACCTGAGAGACGGCTCGGTTACGTCGGTGACTAGCTGGGCTGTTCACGGGTCAATACCTGAGAGACGGCTCGGTTACGTCGGTGACTAGCTGGGCTGTTCACGGGTCAATACCTGAGAGACGGCTCGGTTACGTCGGTGACTAGCTGGGCTGTTCACGGGTCAATACCTGAGAGACGGCTCGGTTACGTCGGTGACTAGCTGGGCTGTTCACGGGTCAATACCTGAGAGACGGCTCGGTTACGTCGGTGACTAGCTGGGCTGTTCACGGGTCAATACCTGAGAGACGGCTCGGTTACGTCGGTGACTAGCTGGGCTGTTCACGGGTCAATACCTGAGAGACGGTTACGTGAGGCCGAGCGCGAAGCGTGCAGGTTGTCCTCTCTTCAGCGGACAGCGCGCTCCGATCAGCAGGGCTTTGTCCTTATAATTGTTCAGGTTCAAAGCCATCGTACTTGTGCTCTTAGTGACTAGTTTAATATCGTGTTTTTCCAGTGTCTTTGCGATTCTGTTTGTCAGAGGGGGGTAAAATGGGGTGCTGATTCTTCGCGTTTGGCTCTTGTCTGTCGGTCCTTGTAGGCATTTTCCTTCCCTCTTCCTCTCATGTTTCTTGAGGATTTTCTGAATGAAGCTTGAGGGAAAACCGTTTATGTCAGCCGCTTCTTCTATGAATTTCTTCTCTTCCGCGAAGTCCTCGGGAAGCATGGGGATGTTAAATAGGCGGTGGGCCATGGACTCGAACGCTGCCTTTTTGTGGGGTCCGTTGTGGTAAGAATCCTGGGTTATAAACCTGTTAGTGTTTGTTGGCTTCCGGTATATGCCGAATTTGACCCCGTTTTCGACTCTTTTGATCCAGAGGTCAATGTGAAGAGAAGTATAATCATAAGTGCATAACTCAAAAAAGTAAGCTGTCACAACTGATCGCTAAAAAGCGCGCCAACAGCTTACATTTGAAAACGTCCGTTAAAAACGTCCCGAATTTCGTCCATAATTTATCCTCACAAGACTTCACGCCACAACAGCTTGAGCTCTTAAACCGAGGCTTAAAATTTGCCTTTAAGCCGAAGGCTCCACCGGTTATCGATGTTATAACGAGCATAGAAGCAGGCTTAGAATTTGTAGATCCACAGGGTGGCAAAAAAGAAATGATAAGACACGAAATTAAGAACCACATAAACGAGTTTAAAGCGACCCAGAAGAGAACAAACCGCAGAAACAACCCCGAAGAAGACAAATCTAAGATCCTGCGGGAACTGAAACAAAAAGACGTGATATATATCAAAGCAGATAAGGGAAATTCGATTGTCCTACTAGACAAAGAAGAGTACCAGAACAGAGTGGAAAAAATGATCAACGACGGCCCATACGAGGAAATTAAGTGGAAAACCGGCAAACCCAGAAACCCTCTGCCTTTGATGAGAAAAGAAGCCACAGAGACAGCCTCGTTCGTCTCGTTGGCACTCAATGACCGGAGCATTCCGTACAAATTTTCAGTTCCGTGCCCTAAAGTTTCAAATCTTTACGCTTTGCCGAAAATACACAAACCCGGGACCAAAATGAGACCCATAGCAGCTAACATGAACACGCCAACAGAAAATATGGAAAAATGGCTAGTTAAAAAACTCAAATACCTCCCTCATTACCCCAGCAAGAGCGTTAAAAACAACATAGAAGTCGTAGAGAAAATCAAGAACCTAAAGCTGTCGCCCGGAGAAGTAATAGTGTCCTTCGACGTCGAGAGCCTATATCCAAGCGTGGATGTAAACGCAGCGATTAAATGTTTGAAGAAACACCTGGAACACTGCAATCTAGACGACGAAACGATTAGCAGTTATGTTCTAATAGCAACCACATGCATGAACCAAAACTACTTCCATTTCAGAGGTAAATTTTATAAAACAAAATTACGGGGTAAAAATGGGTTCCTCAATCGCTCCTTATCTGGCCGACATCTTCATGAGCGACTTAGAAACAAGAGCCTCAAGAGAAAAGTGGTTTCCCAGAGTCTGGGTCAGATATGTTGACGACGTGCTCGCGGTGGTAAGAAGAAGACAACTGAAGAAGACCCTGGAAGCGCTGAATTCTCTACACCCGAGTATAAATTTCACTGTAGAAGAAGAGACTGATTCACGCCTTCCTTTCCTCGACCTCTGGATCAAAAGAGTCGAAAACGGGGTCAAATTCGGCATATACCGGAAGCCAACAAACACTAACAGGTTTATAACCCAGGATTCTTACCACAACGGACCCCACAAAAGGCAGCGTTCGAGTCCATGGCCCACCGCCTATTTAACATCCCCATGCTTCCCGAGGACTTCGCGGAAGAGAAGAAATACATAGAAGAAGCGGCTGACATAAACGGTTTTTCCCTCAAGCTTCATTCAGAAAATCCTCAAGAAACATGAGAGGAAGAGGGAAGGAAAATGCCTACAAGGACCGACAGACAAGAGCCAAACGCGAAGAATCAGCACCCATTTTACCCCCCTCTGACAAACAGAATCGCAAAAGACACTGGAAAAACACGATATTAAACTAGTCACTAAGAGCACAAGTACGATGGCTTTGAACCTGAACAATTATAAGGACAAAGACGAGGCACCCGCTGACATGCAGCCCGGAATTTATAAAATTCCCTGCGAAAAATTGTGACCAAGTTTATATCGGACAAACATGTAGGCCCTTTTATCAAAGACTTGACGAACACATGAATAACGTGAGAAAATCTGAATGGACGAAATCAAGTGTAGCTTACCATCTACACACCCACAGGGACCACAAAATTGACGAAAAGGCGCTCAAATCATCCACAGAGTCACAAACAGGAGACTTTTGAACGCCTTTGAATCCCTATATATGACCAACAACGAGACGCCACTTATGAATACAGAACCAGCTCCCATCATCTCAAACCTCCTTAAGCTCTCAGCCCACGCAGCTCATAAGCAACACAAGGAACTTCGCGCTCAGCACTTAACACATCAGTTGCCTTCGTGTTTGCTCCGATAATGGACTGCTATGTCCGAAACGCGTCAGCAAAGTAAGCGTAATTTTATGTTTTAATGTTACCTTACTGTTAAACCGGTAAAGTCAATAAGGTGTCCGCAACTCGTCCTTTACTAGAGTTTGTGTCTGATGCAGATTTTTGATTCAACTTGAGGGTAAAAAGTAGTATATAGTTTTCCAAGAACACAGCATTTGAATTCGGTTTGCAATCCAAGTTGGGTCCAGCAAACAGTGAGCACCCTCGTCCCACCCCAAAAAGCAATTTCAGCCGTCGCAGTCCATGTTGTTCGTTAGGCTTATTAAATTGCAATCTCTCGTGACTCTGACAACTTTTCGCCACTGGTCAATGCGAAAGGAAAATGAGCAAAATGAAAAATGTAGCTACAGGAGAGCAGCTCGGAACGGCTCGGAAAATGATGAAGCGGATGAAGAAGTTTTAATTAAAAATTCAAACTGTGTTCGTTTTGTCAATGGCAAAGCAATGGAGGCGGCATATGAAAGATGATCGTAATGGCTGTTTGGCTGCAGAAGTTCGAAAGCGGGATCTGGATGTGCATTTATGTATACATAATTATTCTTGTGATTATGATTTCAGACATTACCATAATTATCATCATTTTATTACTGAGGAACGGTTGCCGCTGCGAAAGGCCATAAACAAATTAGTTCGGTGGCAACTTTCCGTCGGAATTATTTTTTAGAAAGCTCGAGCCGGGTGGGCTTAGGTGGTGGCGCCGGGAAGGGGAAAGCCGACATACAAGCATACGCAGCACACAACAAACTCAATCAGAAAGTTTTAAATTAATTATTCGTCATTTGCACAAAACGTCGAGAGCTGTGTTGAGTGAATAAATTATCGTGTTTTATTCAAATTTAATCTCTCAGCCAGCCTTGGCGCTGATAAAATCCTTCATCATTTCTCGCCGCGCAAGTGTCTCTCAAACGCACACACCCCATTAGGTGAAGCCTCTCTGTTCCCCCTTTCGTTTCGTCCATCTCCGGCAGCGCTATAATCTGCTATTGATTTGAGGGAACGGCTTGTCATCGTCTGGTATCAGCTTCCATTACTGACTCATTCACGTCTCGGATTAGGGCTTCGAATTGGGCTTGACCGTTGACGGTTGACAGTCTTTTGACTAGTGATTCTAAAACTTTTAGCTCTTTTCAACGATGTGATATGCTTTATACCACGTCCCATCAATCCAGTCATCACCTCCAGGAATAACTTAAAGTTTAAAAAAAAATCAAGTTTCCCTTTGGTTTTTCTTTTAGTGCATTTTCCATCATTTTTGAAAAATGTCTATTGTCGGTCCATCCGAAACTTTAAAATTAAAAACTACTAGAGTTTGAGAGCAAAGGTTTTTTCATCGTGTTAAGCGTCATGAGTTATTGATGGGGTTAGATCGCCTCCTTAGGAGGAAAATGGGGGGTGTTTTACCAAAAGTTCCTATTCAACTGAAATTTTCATATCATGAAGTCTGTCTAAAATCTAGTACATAACGAAACTATGTCTACTTAGAACCACTGTCCCTTGTAGGGGCGGAGCTAGAGTCCCCCGAAGTTTGGTCTTCTCGAATTCTCTGAAAATGCACTCATATTAGTTCAAGTTGGCCGCAACCCCTAAAAGCGCGAAGACGGCAATCAGGAGAACAATGCTTCGTTCTTTCTCCGTGATCTCAATCTCTGCCTCCCTCAATCCCAGCAACCAGTTCCTATTTCCCAGCAAACCGTAAAATTAGTGGACATTTCTCCCCGTCTCCCACACAGTCTTCTGGAGTTGATTAACGCCAAGTTTTAATCATGTTTTATTCAAAATCTTCCAAACTGCTCACTTAAACTGAAGACCAATTAATTAAAATTTTAAATAACCGTTTTGCGTGGCGCCATGAGCACCCATTATGACTCACCGAATCTGGGTCGGGAGTTGGCTGATTGCTGCCCGCCGGCTATTTGCAATAGAAAAAAGTTTGGAAAGAGATTTTTCCCGAACCAATCGGCTTCAAGGACTCCCATCTGCCGACATTTCCTTTCAAATGCAAATTCACTCCAACATCAGCAACAGTCAACAAAACTCCGGAATGAAAATGCAGGAAGCATCGCGGCTCAGATCAAAACTGTTTCAAAGTTTCATTGAAAATTTATCCACATCAATAGCTTATCCAACTTGTTGTGAATGTGCGGTAAATGGAGATGATTGACAAAGTTATCGCATAACTTAAACATTCACTTTTGAGCGGCTGCCTCCACAGCTTGTAGGGCCTTTTCTCTTCTGCACTTCACAGTGCAGTTCTTGGGAAACTGCGATGCATCATGAGCAACAAACAAGTCATTGTTGTGCTGCCAGCAGCCACAAAACAGAAACCAACAACTGACGTATACGTATTTATTATGTATATTGGATTGGTGTTTAAAAGACTCGCAAGAAGCGGAACTGTGGAGGCAAAGGCGAAGGTAGTGAGGGGGCTTTTTTTAGGGGTCCTGAAAAAAACCAAAATTATTTATAGGAAGGGCTCTTGGAACGTTTGAGAATTACATCTTACTAAAAAAAGAGGGGGGGGGTCTTTTTTAATATGAACCGTGAACGAGTCTCTTTCATTATCTCATCATAATTTAAGAGCAGAACTCCCAAAAAATTTTGGAAATAATGTGACGGAACAAGAGCTAAAAGTCTATAAAAGGGTCATAGAAATATTTCAACGAAATTCTTTGGGCGATCTCACGATCTGTATCCACTACTAATTTGGCCAGAGAAATAGCAAAATATTTTTTTAAAATCGTCTAAATTATGTCAACAAATATTCTCGACTCTTGAGGGATAAAGAGGCTCCTAAGTAAATAAATAATGAAGAGGGCCCTCCTATTTCGAATTCTTCATACGCCTCTGTCCCAAAGAGCGGGTCTGACGAACGGACAGAAGAGCCGTCTGGAGCGTTTCGTAGCTCTCTTCGTGGGGCGCCTCGGAGTGGGAGGAAGATAGGGAAAAGTTTCGGAGAGCTACGAGAAAAAAGTCAAACTTGAACACAAAGGACTGACTACGGGTATTATTTTATATGCATGATAAACTATTTAAAATACACAAGAATTCCACTCTTAAAAGTTTGTGATTTGTGTTCAGGGCTGCAGGAGAATAGATTTCCCTCCTCTCGTATTCCGTTCAGGCTTCTTTTGCTTACTTCAGTGCAGCGTCTTTTGCGCCTCCTCGCCTTCGAGGATGTCAGCAACATGCAAGCAACATTAACCTCACCGCACATGAAGAGAAATCTCCTTTCAGAGACTCAAAAAACTATTAAACTCAAATAAAGAGGAGCGTTCAGAATTTTAAGTGACAGAATCCCCCCAGTTTCCGTGTGCAGCATTTAATTTGACGTTATAGCGCATCTTCGTTGCCCACTTCGTTTCTAACGCAATTAAGCACTAATTCCCAGGGGCGTCGCAGCTGCCGCCGCAGCGAGGAAGCGGACCCTCGTTCGGGGGTCGGGTCTGGCAGCACATTAATCGTCGATTTTCATTGTTTCGTGCAGAACGGCCTTTTTATTTTGCCTGAATAATTAATTTTAATTCAGACAATAATAACAATATTTGAACCACTAATGGTTGACTGGTTGGAACAAGTGAAAGCAATAAAAGAGCGATAATGGCCGCAGTACTCGCAACAATCGGTTTTTATTTTCAATTTATACGCGCACTTGGGCTCCCGTTTCTTGGAAAATTCCGCCATAATTCAATTAGGAGTGGCAAATTTTTGTCGCAAATTTTCGGGGCTCCCGGAGGCTTTCTTCGGCAATCGATATTTAATCAAACTGGGCAAACTGGGCGTTTACTTGCCTTCGCGAGATTTAAGAGTACACAGAGCGGGATCGATGTTGCGGGGACCCAAAGTACACACAGAAAGAAAAATTCTTAATTGACATTGTGAACCTCATAAATAATTCAATAAGTACTTGTTCTGGCACTGTCGCGGCTCTTGTGACATGAATGAGTGTAGGAATAAAACAATTTTCATTTGGCTCGGCCTCAGCGTATACATCCAATTTGTTACTCGCCTCCCGACACTTTTTCCTCCTTCTTTCCTCATATTTTTCCCTTCTTCGCCGTCATTCACTCGTTCCATGACAGCAGAGCGGCAACCCACTCCCTGCTCATTGGCGCTCATTACGAAAATTCGCTCCCGCTTCGGGTTGTATTTATTTTGCTAATTGATTTGGTCAAAAATGATGTAGAGCGCAGTGGTTTATGGCTTGCCAGAGATAGGGCTGCGACGAAGGGCTCTGATTTACGGCAGGCTAGTTCAATGGCGCTTTCCCTTATATTTTTCTCACATTTTGGATATCTTTTATTATAAATTGAAGCTCTACTTTTTGCTGTTTGCTCCGAATTCAAAAATTTCTGCCTTAAAAAACTTCCATTTCAATGGCTGAAAACGCCCTGAAACGTCCCGTCTTTAGGAAATACAGCCTTGCAAAGTTAAGCCAGTTATCAAAGCGGTTTTTGGCTTCCTTGGTGTCTAATGTGGATCTAAATAAACTGTGGGATTTCCAAGACTAGAAATCTGCTTTTGGCTCGGTTGAAATCGGTCCACAAATGGCTTTTCTGCAACAAACTTCGAGCAAGCTTGAGCAGTTTCTTCGAGGCACTTTTTCTCAGACAAAATCTTCATAAGGATTTCTATTTCTATTAGCTTTCAATTATATTTTAACTGAATCAGAACGGAGGCCCGATCCCTGGTTAGGTGCCCTGGGTTCGATTTTATTATTTATTGTCATATCAAATAAAGAAGCAAATTTACATCCAAGTAACATAAAGCCCGGGAAAAGTTCTCTTTGCCGCTTCAATATAAGTGAAGAAAAAGACAGAAAACCCTGTTGACGAAAGGAACTTTTCAAAGTAGAGTAGAATAACAAAGCTCTCTTGTCGATGAGATACTTCCTACTTTTCCAGAAACCAGAAGTTCAGGATTCAAGAAGTTTTTAATTAAAGCTTCTCGTTTTCCAGGTACCAGGAACCCCCACTGTCGGTTCCTCCTCTTCTCATTTCCCAGGTCACATCCTGTGAAAAGCACTAAAGAGCGTTCAAAGCAAGACATTGCCTCATAGGGGCCCAATTTGCATGCGGATGAAACGTTTGACTGTAAAACGGAGCCGGGTAGCAAGTTTATCAGTCAATCTGGGTTTAAAGCACCGAGCAGAGTTTATGCTGACCTACTTCCAATGAATAAATTTGATGTAGGCACCGAATTACGGAGCACAGCATTGAAACAAAGGACCATAAAACATTATCGATCTTTAACTTTATTAAAACTACACACAAAATGTACCTCATCCATGAACCCAACGAGCAAGGCTCAGCTTCATTATTGTTTTCGATCTTCTTGCTGCTGTTGCTGGGCTGCCGGTGGTGGAAGCTAGCAGCCGAAAAAAGAACGGCATAATGTAGATGATTGTGCTTTGGTCTTTCGGGCCACAACCAGCTCCGTACATATTGAAACACGCATTAAAGAAGAATTTCATGATGTTGATCCCAGCCTCATTTGCATACTGGTGCGGCTTCGGTCTTTTGCGCGTTTCTGGTTTTTCCCGACGATGTCCCCAACTCGGAATAAATTAGCAAAAATAAAGGTCGCACCCGGGGTACGTCTATGGAGCTAACACAATAACCTTGTTATGGATATCCGAGTATCGATTCGCCCAGACGGCAGAGGGGGAAAAAACTTCTCTCTATCTCTGCTGTTTTTCTTTCCGTCCAACCCGGATGGCAACACGTTACTCGAGCATGTAAATCACGTATGCCGAGTTACTCATTTCTTTTCAATTTGCCCTGCCAATTTCCAAAATATCCATGAGTATTTGCCTCAATTAGTTCGCATCCACCGAGAGAGAGATATCGATGGCTCCACGCTTGGGTAGGTATATTGTGCTGCTAAGTGATTTTGATTTATTCATGTCATCGCATCCACTCGATACGCACAGACGGGGTTGTGGGGTGGGCGCGGGCGCGACGTCAACATATTCTGGCTGTGCGAAATTATTCTAACGTGCGCAAATGAGTGAGGAGTGGGAGGAAGGGGACCCGGCAGACGAGGTTGCTCCACTAAAAAATAAAATTTATTGGTTTGTTTGTGACATATTTCAAAAAATAATAGGTCTGAGCGCAGTAAAGTCTCCTTATTATGCTTTTGAGCACATCAAGTCATAATAGAAGGCTCATTCATTTGGAGAATATGTATATTGATTCTGTCATCGGTGGGGAATGGAATAAATACCGATGCCAGGGGTGGGGTTTGGTGGGGTTTTTACAACATTTGTGGATTTTGCAGTTCGTAAGTTTTATTTTAGACCCACATCTCCAATGAAGGGTGCCAGAACTTTAGTATGTTGCAGTCCATCTAAAATCTAGCTGGGGGCCCCCAAAGTTTGAGCGTGAATATGACGTGACAAGGGAAAGTTAAATAAATCAAATCAAATTATGGGTGAGTTTTCAAAATGTTGAGAGGGCTGATAAATTTTGCTTGTTTTAATTTTTTTAATTAACGCGAAGGAAAAGTTAGTCACAAACCCTAGACTTCCACTTACGTCCCACCTCTGCTGACATCAGTATCGGGGAATCACGTGGAGCATAATGAACCAAAGCGTGCTATATTGGATGATGAAAGATGGCGGAAACGGTATTGACTATTATTATACAGAAGTTTGCCAATGATAACGACGGAGCGCGGGAAGGCGAGGAAAAAATGGGCCATAATTGGGATCGTTCCTCGGCATGGTACACCAATTATGAGTAAAGGGACTTGAACGAGTAATTTCCCAAACGCGGAAATGTGAAGTGAAAGGCAGATCACTTCCTTTTCCTCCCCTCCCCAAATTATATTTACTCTCTGAATGCCAGCCGATTCTGAAGACACCTCAAATGATGCAATTATCGGCTCACCCAAGCGCGAAACACTGTCATTATGGAAAGGCGTTTGGAGCGCCGCACCGTGCTTTTCCAATGAATTGATAATGAAGACGCCGTAATGAATGCGAATGACGTGGGAGGAGACGAAGACGAACGGCATAGTTTGGACGGGATTTAGTTCAAAACTGGGATTTCCCCGGCAACGAGTAAAAGAAGAAAAGGGAAAGAGAGGAAAGGGGCGAAATCTGGGTCGGTTCCGAAAATGAGAGGAAGCTCTCAGCAGCCTCGTTACGAGCGTCTTTGTGGCCTATCTCCGGTTAGACTAATGACAAATTAATCACGACGTTTTAATGGCACATGGCAACGCAGCTCAACCCCAGCAATTACGCACCTCGAAGCTCAAGTAACGAGTCTCCTCCCTTGTTCGCTAAACGTCGCTTAATGTTACGTTTCCTATCATAATTAATTTTAATTGAATCGATGAATTAATGAGGTAATTGCTCTGTTTCATCGTCATTTCCACACTGTTGTTCCTCTGTTTTCGCTGAATCAGACATATTGTTTTGCGTTCTGGTCTCAACTCCCAGGCGGCGAGCAAGCATATCTGCCAATCGATCGTGTTGCCATTCCTGCGAGCTGCATCGGGTGAAAGCTAACCAAAACGAACACAAAAATTGGTTACCGCTGCATCCAGCTTTTTACTTGAAAACACCAGCATTTAAGCTCAAACTGAGTAAGCCGATCTGTTGGGATTTTTGCAGTTGATACTTTTCAACACTGAAAAATATTTTTCAGGCTTGTATCTCATTGAGAGGCAGACATCAAAAAATTCTAAGAATTTCCTATCTGGTCGATAGTAAAAATAAAAACTAGTGGTCTAAAGCTGCTACAAGAGCTGAACACCGGAGTGGACAAAAATAAAATCAAGCAAAGTCGATGATTAAGCTTATGGGTGCATTTGAAAATTGATGAAAAGGACGGACATCAGCCCTTCTCAACATTTTGAAAATGCACCCATAAGCCCTACCATCGGTTTTGCTTGATTTAATTTGATTATTTTTTATTATTGATTATTTTTCCAAGATTGGACTAGGAGCATTTTTACCTGTCATTTTACAAGTATATTTCGAAATTCTGTCCGATTGGAATACAAAATTTTTTCATCCTTACAAACTTTGCCATATAACTACAAGCCATATCTCGTACCATGATTTGCTATATTTTGCACAGACTACAACATACTAAAATTTCAGCCTAATTGGATGTAATATAAGGAGTTTTCAAACAAAAGTAAAACACCCCCATTACCCCCAAGAGGGGATGTGGTGCTAAAATTGTTAGCCTTCACCCCTAAGGACAATTGCAGCTCTTAAATTCAATTTTTAATTCATTTATGTCTAGATTTTGAGTGTTCTAAATACTAAAAGAACGACCATATTTCAAAAATAATATCCATAGACATGATTTTAAAATATCAAAATAGAGAATCAAGTTTCACGTAGCAAACTTTTGTTGATGCTGGTGTTCAGAACAAAATAAATGAAATAGAGCTAAGTTAATTTCCGTAGACCGAATTTGCAGAGAAACTAGATATTTTAATTTAACGGAGTTTCACAAAATAACATCGACAGAGTTTTCCAGAAAATTCCAGAAACGCACCTATCTAATTTCCTATCGAGGGGGTGACTGGGCTTTGCGTAGGTTTCGTTGCGTCCGACAAATTTTGCAGCTGCACCGAAACCCTCTAAGCTACCGCGGGATAGCAGGGCTCGGGAATAACGGTAGTGTTTATTATTCGTCGAGTGTCTATTTGTATTACGTGATGACGGCTAAAAAGGAGCAAATACGTTCCACAATATTTTATTCTTCATCCTTCGTTTACGTTGATTTTTTCACCAATAAAAGCGAGCACCTCCGCCGCACGAATGCGAGTTTGGAAATGGAAAAAAAAGTATGGGAACAAATCTCGAATCGCTCGATGTTATTCAAAAGTTTTGCAGATTTCGAGAGGCATTCGTGTAGGCAGCGAGGAGAGAGAGGGAAATACGACCGAAAAAGGTACAAGTTCGTGTGTGCATTAGCATATTATTCGATGAAATGTCTTCAATTCAACCTTCAATTCATAACCATTCCGAGCCCTGAGCGGATGGCGCAAAGCCTGAGATTCGCAGGTAAAAAGTGCATGTGACGAGTCCCAATGAATTTCAGGCACGTAGCTCTCGGTCTTTCGAGGTTAGACGGCGCGCATAAAAAGGGTGCGAATGGGATAAAGTCGACTGGCTGCCTGTCACTTTTCCGCCCAGCAGACGACAGGTAGCCATGTGAGGGAGGGGCGGGACGTGGAGAACAAGGGAAAAGGCTACCTAAATTGTTAGTCTAATCACATAATTTGACTTGTTAAAGAGAAGTAAACATGCCCGCTTCTGATTTCGCCCCCTGCCACGTTCCCATTCTTTTTAATGCGAGACGAGATGATTATAAAGATAGCAGGCTCCAGCGTTTGTCCGTCTGTCAGACGTGGATTTTTAGCATCTGGCTTCAGACACTTTTACGGCGCCTTCTCAGTACAAAAGAGCCAGCACTGACAGTCTCGGTATCAGACAAGATGAAGTTCCAGCTCTGCTTGCTCGTGGCTCTCTTTCTAGCCTTCAACGTGGCTCAGGTGAGTGTCGTTATCTGGTCACGTGTCGGAACCTAAGGTCTTCGATTTTTGATAAAACTTGACGTTTTTAGTTTTTAAAAATCCAAAATGGCCGCCATTTAAATCACCTAGAAAATTCATTCTCTCACAATTTAAAATGTTTCACCCAAACCTCAAGTCCGATTTTGGAATTTCCCATAAAAATTAAAAAAGCAAATGAAGTAGTGTGGGGTCAATTTTTTCCCATACAAAAAATTTTAAGACCTTGAGTTGAAGCAAACTTGACCCACTTCCAGGCCATCAACTTTATCGATTGCAACAACGCCATCCAGTTCACCAAGAAGTATGAGACTACCATTAAAAGACAAGGAGTTACCGTAAGTGGCAAACCTTTCCTTAGGACTATAGGCCCTACTTAAAGTTTTGGACTCACTTGTTTGACCCAAATTTTTCAACCCTGTTATTATTTGAGCATGTGTGGGCTATCATTGTTGCTCGTATTTAAGAGACTTTGAGATTCATTAGTCATGCCAAAAATCTTCTTTTTTCCCCTGAGTTCTAATTTTAAAGGGGTATTTTTGCAGGAGGAAAACAGCCGCACGAAGTATCCGCTGTACCACCACTGCAAGACCAAGTACTGGCCTGCTCTGAAGAAGTCCCAGAAGGCCAATGACGCCAACTGCGAGAAGGCCACCAATGATTTCTTCAGGTGTGTTTCGGCTAAGTCTCAATAAAGCTCGACCATAGGCTTTGCGTAATCCTTATCATGTCAACGGGAGGCTCTGGGCGATATGGCATATTTAAAATTCACAAAAGGAACGAAATGAGGGAAAAATCAATTTAGGCGATCGCTCGGCTGATAGCTGCTGGTCCTGTCACTGCCACGATGCGGTTCCACCACGCCATCAGTAGCTTAAATAGGCATTTTTGCGTTGTTTTGTTCTCCATTGTTTGTTCAGGTAGCCGTTTCCCTTCGCATTTCTGACGACCGACGACGCAGGTATGGAGGTGCTGTTTTCTTGCGAAAGTGAAGAAAATGTCAAACGAATAAATCTAATAATAGAGTCGAGGCTAATGCGCGTGCACATTCATTCCACACCAACACGTGGTGGATTTGAATTTTTATTGGAAAATATCGATCCCAGCCTCCCCCACACTATCATTGACTATCATTTACTACGGCGCGCGGTGGAGCTCCGGCATATGCGAGCGACACACGTAATACCCAATAACATCTTGCAATTGAGACTTGGGATCCGACAGAGGACTATTGTGGAACAGCGTGGGGAGACTACGTGTGCCACTTACCACCGCTAACAGTGATGCATGGTGCAGAGCAGCGAAAGGATTGCGTTCGAGTGGCGCGGTGTATTGAGTAAAGGAGATATCGCCCGAGGCAACAGCATGGCTGTGCTTCATTTCTCCCCGCTCGCCTGATCCAATTTAAATGCTGTCATTTGCAGATATTCATGTTTAGAAAGGCCGTCTAACAGCACTCTCCCCGTACATGGACAGGTAGACATTGGCGACAGCGGAGGACGTACTGCAGTGCGGGAGGCCGAAGCATGACTAGAAAAAGTCTGCATGACGATAGTCGATTCTGATGAAATTGATTCACTTCCACAACGACGATTGGTTGCGACTTGCGTGAGGGGCACTTGGTTGTAAGCGGGTTGTTTCCGCGGCAGTGCTGCAGTCGGGCTTAATTTGGAGCCCAGCAGGGGTTGGGTTGGAGAACATGGAAAATCGTTTAGGGTGATAAAGAGTTGAGTAGTTGGAGGAAAGAGCCATCGGAAGCCGGCTCGAGGAACATAGGTGGGGTGCTCTTCATGGACTGGACGTTGTTCTCATAACATAGTCCTTTTATTCATTTTCTGGTCTTAGGGATGCTTCTAAAGTCACCCTAACATCTTTTGTTAACTAAATTGTGAGTGGAGTTGGGTTAAAGATACACCAATCGATATGGAAAAATCTCAGTAGAAAAATCTGGGTTAAAAGTTAGGAGATTAGGGGAAAAGCTTTGGGAAAAATCAATTGAAAATATTAATACCCGTCGGATTGAGATAATTCTGGTACCATTGGATTTGAAAAAAAAACTAGCTTAAACATATGTTCAGGTTGTGGAAGAAAATTTTCCTCTTCTTCTCTTCTTCTTTTACACAAGGAACTTTCATACAAAGAGAAAACTCCCCTAGTTACCCCCCTAGGGATAATGGAGGTCTCAGATGTCTAACTTCCTTCTCTACGAATCATTTCCTACACGATGCAGAAAACCACAACTCTCTATCTCTTCTACTTCTTTAGTTATAAAGTTTCGGATGGCCGTACAGACGCATGGACAGACGGACAGACATAGCAGATACTGATGAGTGAAAACTTTCAGGACTGACAGACAAAACTTCTCGCTTCCTACACCTATTCCTCCCACGCATCCGCCATTGCGCCACTCTAGAAAATTTTTCACAATTGACCCCATTACATCGTCATGAGAGAGCGCCATTCTGAGGCCGATTAAGAAAATAGTTTGCATATTTTCAATCACCATTACAGCCACCATCGAGGATGAAGTTGCGGAGACCGGCCAATCATTCAGGGGGAGATCAAACTGTCGGTCCAACTCGGTGACAAGGTGAATCCAATAAATTTGAGAGCGGCGTTCGAGAGCACACTAGCGGGATCGGGATCCAAATTGAACCACTTTAAGTTGGTCGTTGTCGGGAAATATGTCAATGGAATCGAATACGCTAACTTTTTCCGGCATCCATTTGTGTTGAACCTTCGTCAAATCGACCAAGCACGAGTCGTTCCTTCCCGTTCCTGTCCATCCAGTCGTGTGTAATTCCTAACCTCTCGATATGGACGGGTGCGAATGCGCTATCTAAACTCGCTTTTAATTCGATCTTGGAGATGAAATTCAATTTTCTGCGTAGTAATCGACCGTGTTGTGTACCTTTTCGATACACAATTACGAGATAAATGAACGCCAATACAGTGGGTGAAATGGGTGGAAATTGGAGAAAATCTTTTGCCCAATTTAGTCACAGCGTTTACAACCAGGTACACCTGTAGCGAGCCCCGCAAGGACGTGGAGGTGAGGTGGGGCGGATTTGCGTATATTTCTTTCATTTTATTGATGTTGTTGTGAAGAGTGTGTACGTGGGAACGTGTTTTGCATAAGGTGTTACTGCAAATTAAATTGGTTCAACAACAAACACGGCCTGCTTCTTGCTTCCGTCCCCGCTTCGGTGTCTGCCAGAAAGGAAAATACAAAGCAAGCGAATTTACGCACTAGAATAGGCAAGAGTTTTCCTTTTTCGAGGAAAACTCATAAGGGGAACTTTTCATTGCGTTGGTGAATGTTTCCTTGTGCCTCCTTTGGTTTCAGTCAACCTAATTTTTAAACGGAATTTTAAAATTGCTGTTCACAAGAGTTTTCCAGGATCTCAATCTCCCGGGCAAACGAGGAAATTAAATTTTTCAAAAATTTGTTTGCTTCCGTGAAGCCCCGCCCGAAACAAGAGCCCCCTCTTTCTCGGGAAATTAAGCCCAGACAAATTGCGTCCAATCAATCAGCCGAAATCTCTTTGAAAAGTCCTTCATCGGTCCAAAAGCGACACTTTAAAGAGCTCTCCTTAGTTCCACAAATTAATTTAATTCAATGAGCTTCTCAAATAATCTCAGATGATTGGATTTTCCTTTCATACGCCTCTAGCATGCAAAAAAGAGGAGCGGTTTCCATTCAGCGTCGTCTCTCAAGGTCCATTTAGAATACGCAATCAGTCATTCAGTCCATTCGGAGAAAAAAAAAGTGCGGAAAGCAATGATTCTTCCTTAACGTCAGCAGGTGAGATAAAAAGATAAACCAGCACCTCTAACGCAGCCCAAACAAGCATCAATTTATCAAAAACACTGGCATGTCCTCGTGTGCCGCCCTTCCCTCTCAGCCTCGCTCCCCCGGCGCTATAGCTGCCTTTATTATTATTTGTATTGTAATGGGGCACAATGACACGCGGAAGTATCGGAATATCTGGTAATCTTTAACTCGATGCCTTGTGCGCTCATTTCATTCGAAAGCCCACTTTGCTCTTCCTCGATAAATCTTTCTCAGATTTTATTTCGGGTTGTCGAACAAAAAACAGCGGAGCTGAAATTGATAAAAAGATATCATTTATCAACTTGATTGTTATTGATAGCAAAATTAATAGTCGCTTATATAAATAAATATTTGTAGGCGTTAGGAGCCAAAGTTCCCCTTGTACCTGAGAGACGTCTGACGCCAAATCCGGGATGGAGGATATCTTGCGAGAAGGGGCGCCAAACTATTTTGGACCAAGGGGTTTTTGACGTGTTTCAAGCCGAAGTCTATTTTAATGGTTGGAAAAAATTTTATTAGGGAAGCTTTCAAAAGAATTTAATTACCAAAATTCCTCAGGCATGGTAGATTAGAAAAAGAATTAACTATGACGTACCTACGAATGAAAATTTTTCTCATTTCCAACTGGAAGCTAAATCGTGTTTTTCAAGTCACATTTCTCGATAAATTTTCTGAAGCCCCAGATTATCAGGAAATCAGAATTTTCATTAGAAATCCGAAGTGCATAAATTCGTGGATATCGTGAAAATTGTCCTAACGAAATTTTCCTCTCCCGTGCACATTTTCACGCTAGACTAAAACGACGGAAAATTCATTGAAATAGTAACCTTCATCAATTAAGAAGTTATTGATATTTTGTGATTGGGAAAAATAAGAAAACTTGTCTAGGCTTTCAGGGCTTCTTTGCTTTTCGATTGACAGCAGGAATCGAGGTTTTTTATTTAAATTTCAATTTTCTTACTCTTTTGCCGTCAATACAGCACGAATTATAGCAATACGATATCGACTGCTTCCTCTAATATACGCTAATCCTACCTATATAGCTTCAACTCGCACGTGGCTCGTGCTCCGACACTCCAACGCTATTATTTCAGGCTCAAATTTCGTGTCTAAAATTAGTCACAATTTAGCCTTATAATACTCCGGGCTCTAAAGGATTAATGTTACCTGGTAATATTATTTTCCTGGCCAATATCAAATCACTTTCCTTTTTAAATTTAAATTCTGGAATTTACGTCTCAACCACGACAAGATTCAACTTAAAAGCATAAATTCCTCAAACTGACAAAAAACACTTGCACAGGTCAGCTACAAAAAGTATCAGCTTTTTAAAACTTGTCAAGGCTGTTGTAGAAAGGCCTCCCTTCCTTCCCGACTTCTTGCTCATTTACGAGTACTAATGCGACCATAACAAAACACGAAATTGCACCCTCTCATCAGAAGCGTCGTTACATATCATTTAAGTTGTCAAACATTGTAAAACTTTATCTATCCATTTTCTGCATGCGTCGTTGACGACAATACAATGGCGAAATAAAATAAAAATAGAAAGAGCACGGCACCGAGTGGAGTCGCGAAAGCAGAGAAGATGTGAAAACTGAAAATGTTTAAAAGGGAAAAGTTGTTGTAGCGGAAATGCAGAAGTTCCTTACAAAAACAGATGCTTTCTTTTGTTTATCTGTGTAGATATTTACGTCAAAAATTGTCGTGTGTGCGCTTCGTTCGCCTGCTGAAACAACAGTTCCGTCTTTTCATTCCACCACCCACCGCTTCTCCCGTTTTACGACGGCGTTCGACGCTCTGCCTCACCTGTTGTTTTGTCCTCTGCCGCTATCCACCGAGATTTGTCCACATTGCCGCCTTCGGTGCACCGAGGTCATTCGCCACGAGTGTCTGGAAACCCACCATTTTGTCTGTCTGTCTGTCTTCCTAGAATGAGCCTCAGTTGGGCTCTTTGAGTCACTTGGCTGCACAAGTGTGTAATCCCGTGTGCTTGGCTGGCCTTTTTGTGCAAAATTTTTATTACAATCCACCCCGAATTGCCCGAATTCCTGCACCACTTTCTCCTCTATCTCTCAATTGGGGTCGCAAAAAAGTCCGAAGCTGGCGCCGTCTCTGAAACGTACTAATATTGACACTTTAGGAGGAATAAAAAGTGATTGCGAGCTCGGAATGGGATGCTTTCAGCTCCGACAAATTTTCTTACATGCCAAACAATGGTGTCATGGAAATACTACGCGAGATGATTGCACCGAATGGTGCACCGAAGCAAACATTTTTGGATGTTTACCAAAAAGCATTTAGAACAATAATAACTTAAAAATGACTTTTGCAACAGAACAATGCAAGCGCCACTGAGACAGAGAGACACTTGGATGTGATGTTTGCCGAAAAGCGCCTGTTTGGGAGTAGTTCATATTTAGGAGGCTTAGGACTACCTTTGTGGCTGGGGTTAGAGATAGCGGATTTGAGTCCAATTGTTATCTTTATGGAATTAAAGGTTTGAGAATATTCTTCCTAGAAAACTTACTAGAGCTCCCAAAACATTTTTAATAAAATTATTATTTTCAATGTTTTTTGAAATTTTTTCTTCGGAACTTTTGGGTGTCGTTTTATTTAGAGAACTCACTAAAATGAGGAAAAAAGCCTTACGCAAAGCTACCTCCGAGTTAGGTCCATAATCACCGTAAATGGACCTCTCAAGTCCACTCCTCATGAACCTCCATTCTGACCTTCTAGGATTGAATTAGCTCCTCGTTAATCGGCCCTGGACGTCATTTGCCCATCGTAATCCCAAAACCTCACAGATGGAGACATAAAATCATTAGCAGACAGACAGACAAAAGGTACCCAAAGACACAGTTTCAACGCCTGCAAATCTGCCAGAAATAGCACCTTTTGCTCTGAACATGCGTTTGCGCGGTACATTAACAATAAAATGCAGTCTTCAACGGTTGCAATGGTTATTACTATGTTGTGCCATAAACTGTGAAAATGGCTGAGCCGAGGAAAAGTTTTTGTCTTTTCTTTCCTCCTTTTCTTACACTTTTTGCCACGCAGCCAAACAATGCCGGAGCGAAAGAGTATGGAAAAGTTCTCGGGGCAAGTTGCTTTAACACCACCACCGAGTATAATGTAAAGCATCGAGGCAACAATAGTAAATCACACAAATAAGTAGAAAACAATTTAGAGCAAAAAATTCTGTCTTCATTCTCTCGCGGCTTGACGGCTCATAATTACACGAGGCTGGCTGCACAGTGGGATCCCGTCCATGCGGCCACCCCGAGACAGCAGTGGAAGGCGTCGGGCCGCTCCTAGCCACCGTGTCTCTGATGTGGCTGGCGAAAACGTGCCTTCATTTGGACAAAGGCGGAATAAGTGCTATCTCTTTGGTGCAACATTCGAGCACATCTAGACATTGTCAACTGATCGCAAACATGGCTCGGGGACACTGAAATTATTATTAATGTACTTTCTTGCCTTCCCTTCTCCCCTCCTCCCATTCCGCGCCACGCCGTCAAACTATCACGCGCAAACACTTTTCCACAAGCTGTGTAACACAATATATCTTAATTTTTATTTTAATTCTCGCGAAAGGCGGCCGTAGAGACTCCCGAGCGACGCTGACGAGCCACTGCAAGTAATCAAAGTCGCATTAAACTCGCATTGTCGGACGCTGTGATGGCATGTGCAAGGGTTTACCTACGTTTAGGCATGCAAATGTGTGCATTTTTGAAAATTAAGCTGCAAAGTTTAAACATTAATTATACCAAACTATGTAACTTATTACACTTGCTCGAGCAGGCAGCGAGTGCCGAGCTGGCAGACTGATTTACTTGGGGGCGAGGCGAAAATGGGAGATGAACATCCAAGTTGTAGTCAGAGTTTTGTGTAATACTACTTGCTACGCTAAAAAAGTTTCAATACAACTATGCTACATGCCATATTACCATGATTTACAACATGATTATTAACATCCTCGTGCTCGCCCCGAGTGAAAGGGGGAGGAACGCGCCCGCTCCAAGTTACGTCACTTTATCAAAACACATCTAATGCGACAACTTAACTGATTTCCGCGTGCTTCGTTTGCATAAAGCGCTCATGTTCCCGGCACGTGAAGGCAGCTGCTATGTGCCTTTTTGGGCTGGGCCGCTTCAGATAAGAGGCTGGTTCGTGCCGGGAAATCTGGTCCCCCGAGGAATCACACTTTCAGACGGCTTTCCATCAAAACAGCGGCCTCAGACATCTGCGGTCTCAATTGAGTTTGCAGTGATGAGCCCCATTGAGAGCGCCCACTTCGGAGAAAAATCCGCACCAGCGTTTACTTATTATCGTCATCAGTGGCAATGATGGGGCGGTGATGCCTCCTTATTATGTACACAAACAACATGTGATGAGCGGCACAAAGGTAATGGGGGAAAGTGACTGGAGTTGGACGAGCGAAAATCCATTTATGTACTGTGGGAGACGGAGGGGAGCAGAGAGCAGGAAAGATGGATTGACGGCAAATGTTAGCAGTACATCAAGTCGGGGGACTAGGCAAGGTGGTTGTTGGTTCAGTGGGAAAGTAAATTGCTCTGAAAGGTCCAGCGGTGTATCTGGCGTCCTCCCCTGGTTTGTCCATGGACTTACTTTTGGATTTACCTGAAACTCTTCTCAAAGTCAATTTTACCAGATTTTTGAATTTCTCTTTCGTTTTTGGTTTAACTTATCATCCAACCTATACTTTTGAGCAAGTTGTCTTAATTCAAAAGTCAACCCTAGCTCTCTGAAAGTTTCAAGCTACACCACTGCCGAAAAGACCATAAACCGCACCGTGCTCAGCTTTGAACTGCGACCTTGAGTTCCAATATTTGCACTAGATCTTAGATGTCTGTCAGTCTGCAAATTTTGAGCGAAAATCAAAGAAGCCATGTTTATTTTCAGCTCAATGGAAAACGTGCCGAAGCGAAATAAATGTAAGCAAGCCGTGTTGCGAGCAACATCAGCACATCATCAGAACGGCAGAACGCAAAACTACTAGCAAGCAGCATAATATTCACATTAGAGTCACTCTATGATTCTTTATATAGGAGTTTATGTATCGAAAGAGAAGGGAATCGGTACGAGAGAAGGCACATCACCCTGCAGAATAATGCAATCAATGTGAGAGAAAATTAGCTCCCAAAGGGAATAAAAATCATAAAGCTGTTTCGTGATCGAACTTTTAATGTTAGATAAGTATCTGTCTATGGAGAATTGCACATTCTGAGTCCCATTCAACCTGTTAGCAGCCGCACGCAGACACATGTACGGACAAACAATGCCATTGTGGTTAATTTGCTTTCTCTCGTGAATCGCCTTCTCCACTCCACTCCCCTTCCCCGGGCCACTCGTTCCCTCAACGCCACTCGCTTGGACTGCCCCACTGGGTTCTGACTGACCGCCCGTCAAACCATCGCTCACGTTTGTCCCAGGGGCTTATTTTGGTTTTTATTTCCACTCAGCTCTGCTTGCTTTTTATTGCTTTCAAGGGTTTTGTCTGTCATTTGGGGACTTTTTCTTCATTGATTCAGTATATTTGATAGGCTAATTTTTCCAATGCAACAAATTTTTGAAAAAAATATAAGGAACTTTCATACAACAGGTTTCCCCCTCTAACTCCCCCTTAGAAGTAATGGACCATACCCTTCAACATGAAAGAAACCGTAGGTCTCTATCTCTTCTGGTTCTTGAGTTAAAGATTTTCGGACTGACAGACATAGCAGATGCAATTGTGCTAAACGCAGCCAAAATTAAATTTTGAAAAAGCACTATTTTTAAAAAATATTTTTATTGATATTTTATTCTACCCCTAATGCGTGTTTAATTTTACAGAAGCTTTTTCAGCTTGTGGATCTTCTTGCCAGCGATTTTGCCGAGCTTGTGGGCGAGGGGGGCGGGCAGGCCTGGGGGCAGGAGTCCCAGTCCGAATCCCACTTGGACCGTCTTGTCGTCCTTCTTCGCAACTGGGACAGGTGCAGGTATCACGTGCTGGACGTCGACGTACTCGATGCGCTCCACTTCGTACGGGACATGGACGACCTTTTCGATTTCGACGGGATAGGGAACCCGAACTTCCTTGGGCACCTCGACGCGCTCCTCCACAATCTGCGAGAGAGAAAAAGGTGAAAAAAAGTAATTAAACCGAGCCAATGTAAATATGATGGCGGAACCAACCTTTTCCACAGGTACTTCCTTGATTACTTCCACCGGACGATCAATGGGAACGAATTTGTCCACAAAGACTTCCTTCAAGACCTCCACTGGCCTGTCGACGTACACGACTTTGTCAACGGGAATGCGTCTCACGACCTCCTGGGGCACTTCCTTGACGATTTCTTTGATGATGGGCACCTCCTTCACCACTGGAACCTCCCGGATGTGCTCTCGAGACACTTGTTTGGACACTGGCAGGACTGGTGCGTCGGCTTCCCCCTTGTGGAAGAGGGAGGGCAGGAAGGTGGCGTCCACGCTGGCGATTACCAGGACTAGGGCTAGGGATGTGCAAACGCTTCGGGACCTCATTTCGAGTCTGTGTGTGATGGGTTGGTTCCAACAATGGGGGAGAGCAAATATAAATTGCAGGAGATACTATAGACCACAAGAGACGCTCGAATGAAATGTCATGTTTCGTTCTGAGGACTATGATTTTATATACTGTGCGGAATATCATGTCATTCAATTGCATAATATCAAACAATAGAACGGGTTCATAACTCGTCCCCGTCGTGCGTGTGCACAGTCAATTGCTGGTGCTGGTACAATTAAATAACGACATGCTCAGCAACTCGGCATTTTCCTGGTAGCAGGGGTTGGCTAGCTAGTGAGCCCGCTATGTTGGGTCATTCTTGTTGATCGGCTGGTGTAACGGGCTGGGAAAAAAACTATTCAGTCACTCATGCTTTTGAAAAATATACTAGCAGATTTTGTATGATGCATTCGCTCAAGCTCGGTTTGACTCCGACTTTCACCACCTCGCTTAACTTCTTACACGCGTTTCAGAATTTCTCTAGCCCCAAGCCGACGCTGTAATGCTCCACACAATTCACAAGTTTGCCGTGATGTTGATATGATATCGGATTCATGTTTCTTATAAAATATTCCCGAATCTTGCCGGCGGCGATGAGCGAGCGAAAAGAGAAAATTCCAAACTTGTTACGAGACCTTCCCACCGTCTCCCGCTCCATTCCTCTCAGCTATTCTGCTTGTTTTAATTATTCCATCCACCTCGAGCGTTACCGTTATAATGTATTTATAAGAATATGCATTGAGGTCGTAACAGTCAGAGCCCGAGACCGCCGGACTGAGCCTTGCCCACAACAGCACGATGTCGGCGATGATGTTAATGAAAAGGGGTGGACAAACGAGCGGCGGACTCTGAAACATTTTTACGCAATTTGTTAATGAGCAATTAGCAAGCAATTACGGACATGGACACGACCCAAGTAGCCGATGTAGATCATTTTGACGGTAATTTACAAGGTGGTGGCAGGCGGGCGTGTAACATGCCAGTCTCGCATGGAAACCCGGAAACGGGCCCACTGAGGCGCAAGTTCTCGTGATTTGCCCCCCGCAATCCTCTTTACTGGTGGCATTTCTGGGGACAAATTGCCGGTTGACCCGAAAACAAATGAAAATTCCCTGCTTAACCCTCTGATGCGCGGTTGACAAACAAGCTACGAAATGTAGTTTTTACGCTAAACTTCATTTAAGCCAGCCTCGGAGTCTCAGAGGCAACACTACACGAAAGTATAGTCAACTTAAGAAATAAATTTTTCATCAAATTATTTTTTTTCGATAATAATTTTCTCTTAGTTTGATTGTAACTTAAAAAATGGAATCTAGACAGTGTTGTAAAATTTTTTTAAAAATTTTCTAAAGACATATTTAATTTTGTACATTATTCCTTCAGTTTTTTTTAACCTTAATCTTAGTATTTTCAACCCGAATTGTCTTTGGCTTGTAGTCAAGCTTTTCACCAACGTTTTAAGCTGTAAATCACTCCAATCGGTGCAGTTTAAGATGAGATACAAACTTTCCCGGGAAGCCCGCGAATTCAAAATTCGTACACGTGGTCAAGATCTGTCCCGGGACCTTTAATTATCCCATAAACTCTCAAAAGATTAAATAACAGAAGTTTTAAAACCCCTGAAAATTGTTACTAAATAAAATGTTGAACTATGAATTTCTTAATTAAATTTTTAAAAACCGTTGGAATCAGAAAATTTTTAATTTCTCTTGACCACAATAAAAAACGTCTTTACCGTATTTGAGAAACGCCTTGACCACATGCTTAACCACACTTAAGAATCAGGTATATCCAGACTATTATTTGATTGCGGGTTCAAGAGTATCTCGGGCCCGCAGATTACAGAAAAATTTAACCAGCATCTTTCTATCTCTCTTTCAGGACTCCCAGAACAACCCCAAATTCTCGAGCTTAAAACTAAAATTTCCCGGAGCCCGAAGTAAATTTTTTACGAAAGCCGTAAAGAAGAAGAAAAGAAGAAATAGCTTTAAAGTAACATTCAAAATATCCGCTGAACAGGGTTAAGTGAAAGTGCGGATGCCGGGTGCTCCGTCCCGAAACCACACAAGTCCTCGAAAGCGCGCAAGGAATTTCATAAATATTTTGTGTCAACAATGCTCAACTCGTTCGGGGAGCGGAAGGTCAACAAACTCACAGCGAGTCAGACAACAAAGATGGAACTTGATTTAATTTATGATGCCTACGCCAGCCAATTTTAATAAGTACTGTTGAAGTACGCTGTAAGCCATTGTTGCGAGGCTGCTCCTGTTGATCTGCCTCACCCCACCACCCACTGACCGTGTCGTGGCTTCATAACGACGGGCGCACAACGACGTGTACTTCTATCTGGAGCACATGGTTGATAATTACGGAGATAAGTACTCGTAATGACCGTTATCAAACCATTATTGTGTAAACACTAAACAAGCACTTCACAATGGCCCTAATATGCCCATTATTTACCATTTATATCAATTTCGCTGGTTCCTGCCTCTCCTCCCTCGTCTCCCAGAGTGCCGGGAAGGGACCCTGCAAGGAGCCGAGTTGGAAAAGTGCGAGGAAAGCTAATTTCCCCGAACGCCAAAGTGCCGAGCTGGCAGCAGAATCGTGCCAGTTATCGGCAGCGCCGTACGTGCCAGGTCACGAGTTGGAGTCATCTCCGCTCCTCGAACTCACAGTCATCTTCATTGTCATTCCGAATAATAATAATGCAGTTAATTAAGATAATGATATGTGTTGCTAATTTGATACATTTCAGCTTCCTCAGAGAATTTATTCATCGTCCGCGCCACGGAAGACCGCCCGCGCCAGCTCAGGTGGAGACGACTGGCTCTGGTCGGGGGAGACAATTGTGATTATTTAACTCGCATGGCTCAAACATTGCTAAATCCACAGACTGGGAGCAAAACTGAGCACACAAAGTGAAATCAGCATAATATTTGCTCCAAGACAAAATTTACTCACTCATGTTCTTTTCATAAATACACACCAGCACTGCATGATGGCTGCCTTGCCTCAGCTTCCCTGTCATCATCAAGTAATGTCACTTTCCTGAGTGCGAATGCTACCGTATCTTCTCCGTCTTGTCTTCCCTCTTTGAGCAAGACTGAGGCGCAGTGTCATGAGGTCTGGTGGAACAAACAAAGGGAAGGAAGAGAGGCACACATGCATATATGATGATTGTATGTATATTCACATGTATCTTGTGAAAACTTGAACAATATTGTCGAACACGCACGACAATTGCTTCTTGCTATCTAATATGGTGATCAGGAGCATGAATAACAAAAGTGTGCGTGCGTGTGTGAGCGTGGGTGTGTGAGCTAGCTAATTGATTATTCATGCAAAAGTTATGAAAAGGAAAACGGCATGAATGTTTATTTAGCTCAGTTTCCGCGCTCGTATTTCTTCCATTTTGCAGCTGCGGAGCTTTCTAAACAATTTTCATTAAAAGGAACTCGAATTCCACTTTACTTGTTATCCTTTTACCGGGCAATCTATTTTCTCGTTTCCAGGAAGTTTTGAGCCTTAAGGTGGCCAAATTGAAAACTGAAATTGAAAAAAAAATTTTTACAGTTTTTTGTTTTCAAAAATTACTTTTTCAAAGAAACTTCTTTATTTTGGGCAAAAAAAAAATGCAAGAAATTTTGGGCAGCAATTTTGAATAATTTTGTTTGAAAACCTTTAAGAAAAAATGCCCTAATAGAGGGACATGCCAGCTCCTCCGCTGGCAGTCGAGTACTGAAGTATTGAGGAAATCAAAACATTCCGGGCTGTATGGAGAAGATCCAAGTGCAGAGAGGAAAATATTCCAATTTAAGGTGTGCCTGGAACATCAAATTTAATAATGCGCTCCGAGAAATCAGATCAAAACTGACTAGCAGAAGGAAATTCATGATATTTAGTGTAATTGAATAAAGGCAATTTAAGCTCTTCCTCATAACATCACGTTGTCGGAGCGGGTGGTGTAGCGAGTGGGCCCATAAAACATTCCCGGGCCCTAATAGATTGTTTGTGTGCCGCTGCTGCTGCGTGCGCTCGCTCTCCCGGCCTTCCACGACGTGCTAAGAGAAAGGAGCGAAGATGGGCTAAACGATAAAGGAGATTGTATCTTTTATATGATGGAATGTGTTTATTTAATGGCAATAAAAAGTTTATATCCTTTATTTTTATGATATTGATTTTAAATTTCTTGATGTGTTCTGCCCCGTGCCTCCCCCAACCGGGTCTGATTCGCAATTATGGTGTCTCATGTTAGTGCCAATGTTGATCCCTTTTTTCCATGTTTGTCTTCTGTTTTCCCCATATCGTCTTCCACCCGTTTTGTCGTCCTCGCCGTCATCTTTCCTTTCTTCTCCCGCTCCTTCCGCCTTTCACACACATATCGCATCATTTGACAACAATAGAAACTATTTTGCTTGTACAACAACATGATCTGCCGATTCTATTGGCAACTTTTGAATCGACTAAAGAGTTCTGGTTTATTGTTTGTGGATTTGCTCGAGACGAGCTGGTTCCGTATTGTTTCAGACATGCATCATTTTTTGCCCCGAGTCGAGTTCAAATCTTTTGCGAACTTTTTATCAGGCCTGTCCGTCGTTCTCTCATCCGCTTATTGGCTGAGCCAAACTTTGGAAACTCCCACGCAGAATTTCCCAAGGAATTGCCGCTTTTAGCTTCTGGATTCAGGGAAACCAATTACAGCCCACGTCCAAGACGACGACAGATTGTTTGGACGGACCTAAATTTATACCTTGGATGGGGTCGGTTGTTCTGGGAAGTGAAATAAAGGAATGGAATCCTCTCGAAACAGTGATGCGGCTGTTGGGCGAAAACAATTCATGAAACCACTTAAAATACCTACTAAGCATAATGAACCAGGGGAGCAGCGAAGGTAAACATCATCAATTCATCAAAATAAATGTTTTGGTTGACGAATAAATAGCTCAGAGATCTGCACATAATCGTATCTGAGGGTGAAATCAGAAAATTTTGAAGTTTTTCTGGGAAATTTAAAAAGACATTTTGGATTATTGGAGTATTTTTGTCTGTTCAGTGAATGATTTAACTTTCAGATGAGTTAACAATGTTAGTGTTCAATTGAAGACATGGTCCTGGAAAACTTGATACATTAAGTTAGTATCGAATCGTATGGTATCTATCAATCGAATGGTATCTGTGCATGTTCAAAAGGTGCAAAACTAAAATAAAAAATATTTAATTCCAAATTTAAAAATTATTATGAAAACGTAACTCAGAAGTTCGTGAAAAGCCCTTTTGACGTTGAGTAGAAACCTTGAATTTCCAATTCAGTCTTTTTGGAATGAGACAGTTCAAAATCCGTCCATAAAGAAATTTTCTTGGGAAAATTATTGATGTTCTGGAAAATGTCCATGAAAGGATATTTTCCGTAAAAACCTCTGGAAACCCTTTTTCAGTCCAGCTTTTTGGCTAGGGTTTTTTTACAGAATAAAAGTAGTACTTTTTCTTTAGTCGTGTAAGTCAAAAGAGTGGTTTGGAGTCACTCCAAAGCAGCATCACTTTTTTTGGGAGTATTGTCCATTTTCGTTAACCCTCTAGCTAATGTAATTATATAGCGCCAGTCAGGATGGATTGCCCCGAACTTTTTCATCGCAGATGACTCTAATACTCATATTCCGATCTAAACGCGACCGGTTTAGACGAAAATTTAATTAAAATCCGCAGCTTGTTTCCAGCAGCCCGATACAAATTTAGCAAATGGTGTAAAATCCCGTAAACGCGCTATTTTATGCCATATTTGCATACATACGCTCATTAAAAGCAACCTCCATGGTGCCCAAACCGTATTCCGCGTTTTGATATCACAAATAAGTGTGTTTAATTACACATTTACAGCATTTGGCCTGCGCTGGAAATGATATATTCCGTCGCGTTTAATTACATTTCAGACTTTATGGCTGTTCACAGTTGATGGCTCTTTTAAGCTCCCATTCCATCATTTGTGGCTGTCCACGAACTTTTCCGCATTCTCAATTGCTTTTCCCAAGCTTCTCGTGCAAGTGCTCTTCTCTTGTTATTCCATAGTTGGACGTTTTCCTCATGATGGATTTTGAAAGCTGAAAGAGTTCTCACTGAAACAAACTTTCCACGCTTAAAGTCACATTCAAAACCGGGGCCTGGAATTAGCCACGCAAATTCAAGTGAGCAGAAGCACTGAAACAAGTGGAAAGTCCCGAAGAAACATTATTATAAAGCAATGAAAGGGATTGTGTGGAGCGGGAAAGTTCACTGTTGGCGAATGAAAAATTCAGCGTGCGGAGGAGGCGGAGAGCGGAATGAGGGCGGTAATGGAGAAGGGCAATAAAAGCGGAAATGTATTACGTATTATTTAAATTTATTATGCGCCAAAAACACCTGCTCTAATATTTTAGAAAAATGAATAAGCCTTTCATCTGCAGACGCATCCATCGCCATTGTTCTTTCCATTCAGCACCAAACGCCTCGTCCTCACTCTTCTCCCACCTCTTCCTCTCCACGTTCGCACGGGCGCCCATTCAGTCACAATAATTAAACCGTTTCCGCCAGTTCCAGTTCCAATTCAATGGTGCACACCGTGCTGGAAGAAAATGGGACTCAAGTCTTCGGGTGAGCTCCCATGCAATTAGTGCAAGGCACAGAAGATGGTCGCTGCTATTTAATTAATCAAGCCAGCCGGAAATGATAAGATTAATTGGCTTTCATTCGTTCGATTTGGCGCAAAAACGGAAACACGTGCCCCATTCGACAGCGATGCCGCCGGCGGGAAAAAGTTCTATCAATCAAAACGCATCTCGGCCCCGGGTCCGCCCCTGCGTCGTATTTTTCTGGAACGAGGCGAACTTTTTGCGCCAAATGTGACGGCCAAAGTGCCTCGCAATCTCGGCAAATCAGCAGAGCAAACTTTGACAAGTTCATAAGAAGCGTTCGAGTCAAAGACTCGAGTGGCAGAGCGCTCTTCTGCAGACTTTTGTTCTGGCTTAAGGTCTTATACTCGTATCCTTGTTTAACACGATATGCTGGGAGGAAATTTAAAATAAAAGCATTAATAAATCTTATCAAGTCATAAATATGTCGGAAAACAATACAAAGTAGTACAACACAAACACACTTTCCTCACACATTTTCCGCATGTGCTCAGGGGTGGACTGAAGGGGTCGCAATCTGCTCTCCCAGACATTTGGGATTCTTATTAAGGCCTCGTTTATGTGTTTGGGGCATACCAAGACCAAAGAGCAAGCACAAAAAACCTAGCTTCAGAAATCTACTTTTCTATTTTTAATTTTAGAATCCATTCAAAGACATTTTGTGAGGAACAAAACACACGCTGGAGAAGACGTCTGAACCTCCAGAAAAATTAAAGCACCCGATTCGAGCCCCATCCCTGACTCACACGGGTGTTTGAGGAAGATCTAGCTCTAGCAGAGATACAACAACAATACACGGTTGGGAGAAACTTTTATCCTTAAAAGCACTTTTATTTGCCTTTCTTGAACATGAGCGTTATTCTTCTTTTTTCCTCTCCACCGCCACCGCTCGTATCTTACGTTTGCCTTTGTCACAACTCGAACTTCCCTGGCGTTGCGCGGCTCTACGCAAGACACAAAAGATATCCACGCTGAGGAGCGTCTTGGGGGTCGGGGAGAGGAAAATGCGCGCGCGAAAACACAAGTAGAACAAATTATGCTTGCTGCTCCAAAAAACACAAACGTATTATTGCTGGTATCGTACCTTCGGCTCGTTTCTCCCACGGCGTGTGGAAACCACGTCCCTACCCTCCGAACACCTCAGGTAAACTTTGCTTGCGCGCCAAACGGCTGAGGGCATTCTTCAGACTGTGAAACGTAACCCTCCTTGACCCCGCTCTTATCTTCGCCTCTCCCCTCCCGCATAAATTTTCGCCACATCTCAGATGCGTTGCGAATCTTTTAAAGTCTAGTGGTGCTTACCTTTTTATATTTATTGCGTGCTGGAATTCCAATGTCCCGATCTCGAGATCCACGTTAAGATTTCTGATCCGAAAATTTGCATACATAAAACTTTTGTGACACACACATTTAATCGGCTACCCAATCCTAAATCAAATATTCCTCGCATACACACGGCGCTTTTCCTCACCGTCTTGCCCGTCTTCCACCGGCTTATCAGGAGTGCAAGGTAAACGCTTTGTAGCTCAATGCTGAAATGGTCAAATAAATCACTGGGATGGACGCTCTTCCACACCAAAGTTTTCTGTCGTGGTCCCAAGGTTGATTTTTTTTAGAGGGGAACATAATCAAACATGTCAGATTTTCCTTTCAAAGATTGCTCCCAAATGACAAATAGCAGTATCATTTTTGAATCATCCACGGCCGTTCAAAACAGAGTTCAGTCTAATCTGACAACTGGCTGGCATGTTTGACGGGTAAATCTGACACACAGACCCACTGCACTGGTTTCTTACTCTTCTCTACGGATTTAAAATTCTTGTCTACTTCTCTAGGTTCTCAAGATTGTTCCAGACGCAAGGGTAGGCTTCAATATCTAAAGAGAAGTATTTTTTAAAAATTTTGGCCTTCTCCTTTTCTTCTTAAATTTTAAGACTGGACCATCTTCTTTAAATCTTAAAAAAAGAAGCTTAAAAATCTGTCCATGCTTTGAATAATTTTCGCGAAGCCAAGGAAAATCGCCCCAAAAACAAACTGCTCATTTATCTTTCGGGGTCGCGAACTTTGTGGGCCACGGGTACCGCAGTAACTCACATACCTGGTGTCCCGCATGACCCATATCCGGCTACCAACATCCATAACAAAGGATTTACGTATATTTGCTCACCTGTTTATGGGACTGTCACGAGGTTTATAGGTTAGAGATGTGTAAATGCTGCGTGAAACCGACATTTTTGACCCTCAAATACTTCAGGAATGCCTCTGTAATGGATTTGGCTTCAGATTCACGCCTACACGCCGATTTATAGCCCTAAGACGACAACTTTGTGAGACTCGGTGTGGCTGGAAGATCAAAGAACGGCTCGAAAATTCAGTGCAGTGTACTCCCCCGGCCGTACAAGCCAATCAGTCATGGACTCTGTTTTCGCATCATGCATTATGTAGGCCCGGAGGTGTCCGTATTTCATCAGCATGACTGCGCTTTAGAAGTTAACCGAATTCGACATGGCAGGCGGTCTGTGGCAACTCAAATATTCCAAATATCAAAGAGCGACGGGATGATGCCCAATTCTCGTCTGCCCATCCGTTCATTAATAATGCTAATGCCGTTCCTCATTTATCTTTTAATTATGAATTCCGAATGTTGATGTGATGAGTCCAGTCCAATGCGACTGTGGCTTGCTCACTCATGCACTCATCCCCCTTCCACTTACCTGCCCCCACACTTTGTAGCTCGTGCACTCCTGGGAGGTGCTTTGAAAGCGATCCTTGGAGGACGCAGACTGGAAAACTTTGTGTCACTTCAATTATTAATGCTCGTGGTAATTGATGTGGAATCAGTAAGTCCGCCTGAACCAAATTCAATTTTCTTCCAAGTGTTAGTTCTGTTGTCTCCTAATTTATTCATGAATGCAAATGAAAATTTTTCTTCCTCAGTTTTCCTTCAAATCATAATCACGGCTCATTAATATGCATTGGTGGAGAAATCAATTATTAGCTCTTATAAAAGTGTTCTTGACTGGCATTGAAAGTAGCTTTCTCCAAGTGGCTATCACGAGCGTGAAGTGAATTTTAAGAGTTTGAAGCTCTTCAGATTTCAAAAGTCTACTAAGTTTTTAATATGATGAATTAATTATCTAAATTTTTAATTAATCCATAAATCACCGAAAATAACAATATAGAAGAGGAAATGGATGAGGAAAAATTAGCATTTAAAATAATTCCATGAACATTGTTCCATCCCCTCTTTTTGTTTTTCAGGAGTGTGATTAGAAATTGGCCTTTCTTTAGTTTGATTTTTGAACATCAAAAATTTTTCTGTCCAAAAATTTAGCAAAAAAATTTTGAGGGAAAGCTAGAGAGGTCATTTCAGCTTTACAAAAATTTGGGTGCTGGAAAATAACTATATTGGACATTCTCTGAAGAGTTCAAAACTGCCCGTAAAAGTTTTTAGTCAGCAAAGGTCTCCTGCATCGCGGGAGTGAAGTCCAAAAGTGATTCGAAACCAGAAAAGCAACCAGAACACGCGCTCATAAATAAGAAAGTTCCATTTGGGATGAGCTAGCCCCACCCCAACCCCGGACATCCCGCAATCTGCTAAATTCTTCGCAAACCAGCTTAGTGGCCCGTCAACTGAACCCCATTTGACATCTTTTCGTGGCTCTCGCAGTCATCAGGAATGAGTAATGCGCACAGACGGGCAGAGTTCGTGAAATGAGGTTTAATTTATAGCGGAATCTCCACTGAATGATGGCAGCTCTCAAACGTATTATTTATCTATGTTGAGCGGGACACCAGCGTCAATCGTTCACCCTGATGACGGCAATATCGGGCGGCAAGCGCGTGTTCGCGTCTAGTTTGGGTATACGCGTGACATTCCTGCCCTTCGGTTAAGTTAAATGCTCCCTCGCATGGCGCGTACGTGTGTCCCCTAAATTAGATAAATTAAATTTTCAACTTGAACTAAATTGCGGACATAAATATTCGACGGCTTACAAAATTAGCATAATGTGAATAGCGCGGGAGAGCGCTGGAGTGATTTGGGGGAAATCTAGTATTCTGTATTGGACCTAATAAACATCGCGGAGGGCGCAAATTGAGCTCATCGGAGTACAAGAGCAGCAATGCAAAGGTCGGTGTAGTCAATTGGCATACCTCTGGTTCTCGGGATCGTCGAGTGGCTTGTAATGATCGCAATTTACCGCAGAGAGTCAGTTGTTAGCCGTTTCAGACTGGTCTTGATGCCACAAAGGGAAGTCATTTATGCAGCAAGCGAAACACAGGAGGGGGAGGGGGCTTTCATCCCCTGCCCATTGACGTCGATTTCTCGCATGCAAATTAAATGGCAGCCCTCCTTTGAGCATGCCAGTACCGGTCTGGATAACTCCAAAGAAAGGCTCAACAACAGTATCAGCTTTCTTTAGGTTTCGACCGTACCTCCTTGCTGTACAAAATTTCCATGACGACGTAGATTCTCTGAAAATTTCACATAACTGCAAACCTGGAATGTACCTTTGGCTCCACAGAATCCAAGGATATGTGCGGAATTTTATTTTCTTTCATGGAAAGGTGCCTACGTAATGCTTTTGAATCAAACGAGTGAATGACACTAAATGGCCTGTTTAATATGTACACATGACTTCTCATAATGTATGTCATGTCTCATGTGACACAAATCCGATTGACAAAAAGTTGGGGGAGGCGAAGGAGGCAAAAAAAGAACTTACACCAGGGAACGAGGGAAAAACTGTTTATCTGATCTCCACACATGCCGAGATGGTCCCACATTTTTGGCGGATTCTTTCGTTTCCAACCTTCCACTAACTTTTCTGTATCTGTCATTTGAAGAGGAAGAGAGCTTTGTTGACGTTTGTCTGTCTGTTGAGGAAAAAAAAAATTATTTTTTATTTTCTTTCATTTTTGGATAAGCCCTTGAAAGAGTCCTCACCCCTGTATTAGTCTCTAAAGGATCCTTAAAGGGTCTTAAGATGCTTTCAAGAATCTTGGAAAAACCCCTTGTTGAGTCCTGAAGCTCGTTTGTGTACCATCGTTAAAACTGATTGGAAAAAATAGTCCCTCAAAAGCCAACATGTTTAGAGGAAGCCGAAAAATAATATTCCTGGGCTTTACAACCATCGCTGACTCCGAACAAGCGCGTCTGCCGTACGAGCTGGAGAAAAATTAAGGTATTTACGATCAGAAATTTGAAAAGGTGATAAGATGTTTCTTTAGAAAATGGATGTGTGCATTGTCATCCACTGCCACATCATCGCAGAAGTTAACCAAGTAAACGGAGCAAAGTAACATTACAAATGATGCCACATCACGATAGCGCGGTATTGGAGGAAAAATCGCGCAAAACATAAAACCGAGAAAGCACCTCGGAAGCGGAGCCTACCTATATGTGTTTTGTGTTGCGTCCGGGCCCAAAGTACTGCCATAACTTGTCGTGGTTTTTGCTCACCCACTCTCGCCTTTCTTCTCCCCCCAAATGTTCACGAGAGAAGAACCTTTTGGAACGATGATCCCCTTTGACGCTTACAAATAGATGCTGTTGCTTGCGTCGATAGCACATGTGGTCTACGGCAGAATGTGCGGAGAGATTTCAGGCGAAGACAATGGCATTATGTTTTAAATGAATGACTGAATGAATTGAAAACGGTTTGTCTCTGTTTATGACATGCATTATGCTCTAAGTTAGTCGTGATACTCGTGATATGAGCTTGATGGGCTTCACAACCAAAGCACGTGCTCGCTCTAACGACAGCCATGACACATCGTTACACGACTCTGGAATGACTGTTTGAGGATTCTTTCAAGGATTTTTAAGTTTGTTTTTTTTTCTGTTGATCTAAAAACCAGATACCTTCATCTCTTCTACTGTACTGTACCTTCTTTCGCTCTTATCTTCACCAGGTAAATATTTTCTAGAAAATGTAAGAAACCCTGGTTAGTGTTTTTTGCTTCTCATCCAGAATCCAGATTAAACTAGTAATCTCAGAAAAACTTAAAACTTTTACGTAGAAAATTTTTCGAGCAGAAGAAATCAATGTCTAGAACTTCAGAGACCATGAAACGATTTTTTTCCGGAAGAGACCCCAACACCTCACCTTTAGAATGATTCTCAGTAGCTAAGTATGAGCTGCATATAATTTCGAGGCTTTTGTTGGGCTACGAGCATTATTTTGAAAATAATGGAGCCCTTTGTGCCGCCGCCATTTTCATTTATTAAAAACCTTTGTCATGGAACTCGCAGCTGAATGAAACACCGTTCGTGAATTACATTTTTTTTTCTCCATTTTAAAGCACAATGAAGAGCTCAGCATGTGTGTGTGCTATCACTTAAGTTTAGCCAAGAAGATTTCTCCCTGCTAACGCGCTTCTCCTTCAGCGCGCACAATTTTCTCGAGTGTGCATGCAGCGCCCGGAGAAATGAAGACATTTTAATTTTGTGCGAGTATATCTTAAGTCAAACGTCGACCTGCCAGCAACAACTGACGCTAATAGTTCCCCCATGCGAGTACATAGTCGGCCTAGCCCAATGCCATTTTCATTCACATATGCGTCATGTAATACATCTTTCACATAAGGCGACATAATCTTGATGGCCGACTATCTCGAGATTATGCCGGCGCTCAGCCACTCTGCCGCATCCATCCGAGTCTATTAACTTTTTAAATTCTCAGCAATATGTCAACGAATTCAATTACGACGCTGGCGAGGAGGAGAAACTAGGTCAGAGCATGATTTTCGGTAAGTAGTTCAACAACATCTTGAGCAAATTGAGAATCGTAGGCGAAGACGTCCAGTGGCGGCGAGGAATCGAACATCAAAGGCAGGGGCGCTTGCTGACCAATTTTCGGGAGGAGGTTGGGTCAACTCCTATCTAATTGAAAATATTTTTGGAGGATGAGACAATCAATCAAACCCCAGACTGCCCCCCTCCCACAAATATTAAATCTGCCTTATTACTTGATTTACTTTTCTTAGAGAGTGCGTGAAAGTCCGAAAAACCACAAATTATTTTTTAATTTTATGCCTATTTAATTGCTTCTCTGAGTCAAGAGGTTCTGTGAATTCCAAAACTAAAAGGTTATTTGTAATCAGGAAACTTCATGTATATTTTAAAAATACTCACCATAATTTTTTAAAAAAATGAAGTACGTCCAAAAAATTACTTTGATGTTAAAAACATTTTTTAACTTTCCAGGAGTCTAACCTCGGCCGTAAACTCTGACCCTGGTTGTGATCCTGACTCTGACCCACGAAGTCAATGACAAGAGCTAGTTGGAACCAACCAATTTAAGTCATTGAAAGAACTCAAAATTGCTCATAAATGAGACTTAGAAAATTTTGGCCTAGCTGGCTCCACCTCTGGCGGATCCCTTAAAAGCAAATTAAGAAATGAATCAAGTAATCATTTTTGAATTAGCAAAACTTTATTCGGCAGCACTCTCAGGATATTTCGGCATTCAGCGCTGCAACTTGTACCTCTATCTCGACACCAGCAAACCTCGGATAGCTCCAAATGGCACAATGCCACGCTAGTTCGTCCTTGCTTAGAGCATGAGCGATGTTCTCAGTCACTTTTTTCTTAATCTCGTATTCATGGCGGAAGTTTTGTAGGACAAAGGACACGCAATCCAGAACGTCACTCATTCGCCACGTTTTAAAGACAACAGATGATGATGCTGCTTCTGTCCGAGGGCCGCTCTCCAACTGACTAAGTGCCATTATCTGTCGCTCAAAGAGTCCCAGAGCACTTATCGCGTCCTCAAATATTGTCGTAACAATGCCCAAATTATCACAAACAGACTTCAGCTCGTCCGGATACAATGAGATATTTTTATCTTTTTCCTTTTGATCAAACGCACGCCTCTTAATTACCTCAATTGATTGGCACAACGAGGCACCACGGAGCTGGGCGGCTTTCCACTTTTCGTGCCAGCTAATCATCTGCTTTAGGATGGCTAGCAGGCGTTCGGTCGAGTTTCCTGCCATTTCTCGGTCTGGAACGAGGCAGAAATTCATCAGTTTTTTGCTTCTGACAGCTAGTCTGAGATCCCAAGGTCGTCCTCCCAAGGTTACTGAAGGAACCCAGAACCCAGGCGTACTCTTTGGAGTAAAATGGCCTCTCTAAGTCTTTCCGACTCCACCACAGCTGCCCATGTTCCAACTTAGTCGGGTAGGGATTTCCGGCAAACGTCAAAGTGTCAACGCCATAAATCTTTCAAATTTTCATGAGCTCCACGTGCGCAGTTTTCCCATTGAAATTAAAAATTAACCGATTACTTCCCAATTCCCATCCCGTGAAATGTTAATCTGTCCAGACCGCACGTATATGAAACGTCCCCCTTCCTATACACCGTGTTCTCATTGCAGTAAAACCTGCGTTTGAAAATAAACTTTGTTTAATCTCGGTAAATCACGTTTTTATGCTCAAACTTTGTCCAACAAACATCAAGAGAGAAGAAAGGTGCGAAATTAACTTACATGGCCTGTTTATTTGCGACGTTTCTCTTAAAAACGAGGAGAGAACCAGCAGCCGGGGCCTCCGCTGTCTGTCGTATTTACAAACACTCGTATATGAGGTGGGGGTCGTTCATAAAAAACTTCACCTCAATGATTTTTTTGAATTTTGATATTTTTAAACTAAAAAAAATTTTGTAAATTTCAACGAAAAAAAAATTAGTCGTGTGTATATGAGCCCGTCTAGTATATGAAAAGGATGCAGTGCGAATTTTCAATCGAAGTCCACTACAGCACGAGTGGAAGATTAAGCAAATGGATAAGAGGATGGATGTAGGGCAGGTCATTAGCATAAAGCAGAGCTGGCAACTAGACTGGCGGTCTGTCGTGGCTTGTCGTCCGAACTAGCTAGGAAGCGGGAGCGGAGATCGTAAAAAAGTAATCAAAAGAAGAATCTAATTCATCTCATACATACTTACACGCTTGGCATTAGGGAGCCTCGCCTCCAGTCAGCGGTTGGCGTGCAGAAATAAAAATCAAATGTAATTACATTAGAACATGCCTGGTGCTGCCCCAAAGCCTCGGTGTGTGAATGTGTGGAAAAGCTAATTTATATCTGATTCGACGGCGTGTTTTTACGATGTACACATAAAGACTTAAAACAACCACATCAACACCATTTTTGCATCCTCGGCAGCTTCTTCGCTGATTTGGTGCTTCAGCGGTAAAATTAACATTCTGATGCTTCCCCGAAAAATGTTCCTCAGCAATAAAACATGAGATCGCTCCGCTCCGAGTCTCCGCCAACCTGACTCTGACTTAATCTCATTTCCTAGACGGCAACTTTCAGTACATCCTCGTTACATTCTGCCATCATCAAGTTGGAGTGTAAAATATTAATGTAGAAATCCCGGGTGATGCAATGATTCGCTCGTTTAAGTGGCTGTCAGAGACTTTTGAGGAAAACAACATTTGTATCTGTCTCCTAATTGCTTGCTGAAGTCACATTCTGGTTCATGAGAACGTGCTTTTCGAGGAAATCATTTATTTTTCAAACCTCAAACGGCCATCTGAAACCAAGCTTTGACAAAAGTATCCTCTTCACAGCATATTTCCGATGAAAAATTTAACTTTCAGAAACGGAAAATTCTTGTGTATCCAATTAGCATGGAATGGAAACGTAAGCCCAGGAGAATATTTCTGTCGGCTTGAACGATGTTTTTTGTAAATTATTAAATTGGGCTCAAAGTCTTAGAAAGCCTCCAAAACACTTTTCTTGTACCTTGTCTTCTAAAACTAGAAGACCAAAAGCTTTAAGTCGAGAAAAATTGGTCCTCTTTAATAAATTCACCACCCAGCTGGAATTATTGCTGAAAGTAGTCTCATACGTTCCTCCTAATTGCAGCAACCTGGCCATCTCGAGAGCTCGTAATGTGGTCGTTAGGAGTAGTTTTTATTCACTCCAGCGCCAGAGACGACACTTGACTCCCCCGTCTCCCGGATAGGCAACATTTGCCTCCTTTGTTTATGCCGTACAAGTCTTTGAACGTATTTATGAGGATATAATGAAGAAAGTTTTTATTATTTTCATGCATGTTTTCTTCCACTTCCGCCCTCCATGTCCCCCGCCTCCTTTCCGAGCGCACACATAGTACCACCATAACAACATCGTCGTCAACATAACAAACAAAATTTGAAAACTTTCCTATTCTAATAAAGTTTTTATTTATACAGGCAGGGGCAGGGCGCATACTCGTTGCACCGTAGAAAAAGAAAACTTTCTTTGTATTTAAGTTCACAGTCGTATATTCGCATATCCCGAGATCCTGACTCCTGCCACCGTGCCTTGCTGCCTCCTCTCTCCACTCACATGTCTTAAATTTGTTGCAAATTTTGTTTAAACTATTATGATTGCTCGTTTATGAGACTCCTGAGGTTCAACGTTGATGTTGTTGGGCCAACTCATCTGGGCCCGGTTCTGAGTTTCAAGCACGCTTTTCAGTCAGAGTTAAGCGGTTCTGTCTTTCTGGTAAATCTTTGTTATTTCTTTCTGAAAACTTTCAACTCAAATGAAATCAATTTAAAATTCTGAAAATGGGTTTTTGCTAGCTAATTAAGGTTGAGAATCTTAATTTAAAATTTGGAAGAGTTTAAAAAATACTTCCTCCGGTTTTCTTTGTTTTAGCCCAAAAAGTTTAGAAATTATTTTGTGACTCAGAGCTATCCTAAAATTTAAGTTTCAAGGTCGTTTTTAGCCCAAAATTATTCCAGGAACTTTAAAACCACCGTCACAACCCCATCAAGGCACGTCTGACTCGAGCTTCAGTCTAGCTTCCAGCAGCACGAATGACCGACACGGGAGCATGTCTGCTATTTGGGCAGCGTCACGTACGAAACTAAAATGTGATAGCTCCCGTTTCTGCTGAATCGGAGGAGCAGAGGACCGCTTGTCTGCCATTAAAATCCTGCACACGAGGAACGTTATTAGGTCCATAATGAAACTAAATTAGCTCCGTTTTTCTCGTGTATTCTTAAATCATTATTAAATTTTATGATTTTACAGCGTTGCAAAACGACTTAGGAAAAGACTGCTCCCGTAAACTTGTATCTACCAGCACTGCTGCCCTTTCTCGTAGCACGAAAGTGGAGGCAGATTGGAGCATGCCAATGCCAGACTTACGGATGTCATCACACGAGGGAGAGAAGGAGAAAATGTTCACAAATCCTGATTCTACTGAATCTCAATTCAATCTCGATAGTTGTTTCCAACTGACTCCAACGATGGGAGGCACATGTTCTTCGCATTAGCCACAATGTGCGGCAAAAAGGATTTAGTAATTAAAATATTTTCATTCAATTTAAGTTAGAATGTTTTCTGAAACCTCACTCTGTCTCATCGTGCTGACTTTTCGGAACGTATGGCGCTAAAATGGCTCTTACATCGGCATCTGGAATAATTGCCACCGCAACGTCGAAGAAATTCATTTAACTTTGCGAAAATATTTACGGAAACTTTGGGGTTTCCGCTTTTTCCGGCGTAGCTCAAGTTTCCTGCAGCCGTAATTGCTTAATGAATTTCCCTACCTTTTCCCGTCAGAGCTTCAACTATTCCTCTTCTCGGAACTCTCAAGTGAAGCCTAAAGAGGTAAAATTCACATATTACAAACGCCGTCTAGGTCGGAGGAAACTCATCTTCAAAGGAGCTTCTCTTCTCGGAAGCCTCGTCTCGGTTCTGGGACAAGAGTCGAGACGGATTAATTTCTGCTTAACCTGAGAGGTTATATCCTTAATCTCAAATCATGACCTCTTTCACAGAATTCACTGTTTTGTTCTCTGCCAACTCTGTTAACCTGTAAATAAACAATGCACTCCACAGTTCCTCTCTACAAAATTTTCTACTGCATTCCACCCACACATTTCTTGAATCCATGGAGGTGCAACGAAAAAATTTTGTTGCATCGTTCGATTTCGTCATTTTCTGAGCCTTGCCAGAAATTTGGAGGGAAGCAGAGAGAGCTCCAAAGAAGTCAAATAGGAGAGCTCGAGGTGCTTATAGAGCTTCTCTCAATCCAAGTAGCAAACCCGATGAAAAGCTTGTTCGTGATTAGAAAATCAGACCCAATTTCCACCTTTAACTTTGCATTTCACAGTGAATATAATTAGGAAGAAATGATTGAGGGGTTTGACTTGTTTGATCTTACATCTTCTTAGAAAGTTTGGTGTTACATTTCAAATAGAGTCAGTATTCATTCAGTGGAATATTCATAAGAAAATGTAAATCAAATAAATATGATTGAAGCCTCATCTTCCATTTCCATGAGCTAACAAGCTCGAAGTCTAGACTAAGGAAACTATCAGCTCTTGGAACATGAGCTCACACCAAGCGATAATGATAGAAATGAAAGGTCAAGGATGCTGTCTAGACCTGAAATTATCTCTCTGGGAGCTGATTTCTGAGGAATGCTCCTCTGAAGCCTCGTCTGACACCTACAAATTAAATAAATTCCCTATTAATGAGGCTTTGCAAAAGCTCATCCTCCTTTCAAGATAAAAACGCCGTTTTAATTACTGGAGTAAACAGAGCTTAATTGCGCTGATGAGCAATAAAATCGACGCGTCCGCCTTTGAGCCTCGAGTGAGCCAAAAATATGAATTATTTCAGTTTAATTATCGGTAATTGATGTGAAACGCATTGAAATATTTGTTTAATTTAATTATACTCCCCGCGTGAGAGAAATGTTTAAACAAAACATGCGGATGTACATTTATTTCATGTCGCTGTGGAATTTCGGGAAACAGATGCTCTGAATAGAAGCATTACCGGAGCAAGCCTCCTTCACTTGCAGCTCGTTACCCCCGCTTCATTAGCTTTCGCCGTGTGATGCGCCAACTAAAGCGTGCTCAATCCATTTATGCACAATACCTACCTCTGATTAACCACCGGCGTATCAATAAAACTTTACTCAACGCCTCGCATGTCCGAGCGACGCGACGCAGCGCGAGATAACCGAAATGCATTGCAGAGCTGGGAATATTTATTGATATTTAATCGGGCACGGGCATGGACGACTCATTCCTGGACGCTGGGCGGTGATTTCTGAAAATTAATATCGCAAAATTGGAAATGTATTTAATCAAAGTAGCAATAAATTCAATGTGTGACATTTCCTTGTGGACTTGCACCTGAAAGCATGCTCTGGCTCGGCATGCTTACGAGTGTTCTGTGTCCTGACCCGGAAGCGACGGCAAATAATTCTGAATATGCAAACAAGGACGAACTCGCCGCCTGGGGCAGAAAGTTCCAGTCCCACGGAGAAGGAGAACTTTTCAGAAACCATCTACAATTTTGATAGATTTACTTTTAGAGGCTTGCACATTTGAAGGAATTTTCCCCAACTTTTCGTAATTTCCTTGACAAGTTAAAATTAATAGTTGACGAGCTAAAATTTGAGTCAAGTCAACAACTTTTAGCGAAAGCCTCAAGCAGACTTCAGCTTCAGGTTTCTTTGTGGCTGACGGCTAAGAGAGACATTTTAAAATTGTGATCTAGAATCAAGATCATAGAGATGACTTCTAGAGAAACAACTGGCTAAAAGTAGTGAGGCTTCTCAATTTGGTTGGGAATGAGGAATTGCTCTTTTAATGGGATTTTTTTTTACCGAAAACAAAAGTTAACTTCGATCATAACTGGTACGTACATTCTCAATATGAACGGTGGTGCCATAACTGAACACTCCTTCTGCACGGTTGACAGCCACTTGACAGGTAAACCTGACATTAAGACCCCCTGTTAGAGGCCATTTAAATATTGTCTGGTGGGGATATGGTACAACAAAGGAAAAGAGATAGGGGAAGAGACAATTTTAATTCAGAAATTCTCTTGCTCTTTGAGTTGAGTGGATGTTTTTGAAACCTCGAAAGTAAAGTTGTTTTCAGGAACTCTCGAGTCGGGAATTTCCCAGGGAAACCGAACAAGTCTACTGGAAAGCGGCTTACTGTGAATTTATTTTATTTAATAGCCCAAACAAAGCCCCCGAAGAGCAGCGAGTAATCTGGAAACCATTTACCCTCAGGGTATAAGCAGCATGTAGCAAGTACGGCACATACCCGACACCCACTTGGAAAAACAAACAACACTTAATTCATAATTTGGTTACACAGTTTTACATAATGTAATGATATTGTTATTTGCATTTCCAGCAGCAATTGCAGGGCTCACGGCTCGTTTCGGGCGCGAAATGTGACCAAATACGATAACAAGCAATTATAACTAATAAATTTTGTGATTAAAGTTCATAAATTTTAAACTCTCCTTCGCACAGGTTGCCAATTGTGCGGCCGTGTCTCGTTTCCAATTTTGCGTGCTAGCTCGTTATGTAAACTGTTGTGTGAGCTGTGCCACTGTTTCGGATGGGAGCTCGTTAAAATGCTGGAATGGGAGGAAATAGTGGGCCGGTCGTGTTGCAGCTCGCTCTTTATCAGGACGGATATAATGGCACGGCGGTGAGGTCGACGAGAGTAATAAAATTTATTTATGCAGATGTTCGGCTTTATTGCATTTGCGTTGCTCAAATTGATTACTGTGGTTCTCGAAGAAGGTGGTCTAGTTACTGAGGAGGTTTGACTGACCTAGCTCTGATATCCGAAACTGTTTGAGTTTGAAACTTGCCTCTCAGTGTTCCCATAACAGAAAATAAATTTAGGTTATGAAGTCATCCGGGCTCTGGAAAATAGCTCTCCTCTTATTCGGTAGTTTGTAACCTGGAAACGAACTCACCTAAGTGATTGTCGTCTTCCTTTCAATTAGAGCTCCCAACAATCTTTTTTAAAACATTTTAACATAATTTGCGAATTTTTTGCGAAAGCTTTGAAAATTTTTGGCAATTTCATAAAATTTATAGTGGCGTCAAATCACTTGTAAGATTTTTTTCTCCTTAACTACTGGTTTGTTTTGAAGGTCTGAGGGTTTTTCGTTTTTTTAAAACATGGCTACGACCCATCAACTTTGAAAAATTTATTCCAGAGGAACTAAGGGTTAAGAACAAGTTTTGAATGCATTTGCAATTAATTTCATCCTTCTTCTCTCGATATTGGCCACATTTTAGTGTATAACTTCCCCTAAACAATTTTTAAAAAATTAATTTTTTATGAATTATTTATATGAAACATTTACCTCAACCAAAACAATCGATTTCATGAAGTTTGACGAAGTTTGAACATCTTGGTAGCCAATGATTATACTTTTTGGTTTCTGCAAGCCCTACTTGTGACGTTATTACATTTTTATCAGGACATGAAGCGTTCGAAGCAATAAAATTGAACCCTAGAAGTCTTTCATCTGCTCATCCCCCGAATTCACCGAATCACCCTGAGACTCCCCTTGATGGCCGCCTGTTACCGCCACCCGAACTTTATCCGAGGCTCGCTACAAAACCCATAATAATGACATTTTGTCATGCAAATTTATCTCATGAGATGTATTATGCATCGTAATTGGATCTTAAATAGCATTACATTGTTTAGACTTGCGATGTGTGGATGCGATTTCATGAGCCATTAAGCGTGCTATATTTTCTGCATCATTATTTTTTGCAATTTATCCCTAATGCTCGAATTATGGTAAATTCAATCAATGCAGGATTATGCCATTTTCCAAACGAGCCTCGCAACGGGAGGTCTAATGTCCCGTGCCTGTGGTGCACGTATCTGGAAGGAGCCGGGGATAATCCACTAATTAGGGCCAGATGATGCCCGTAAATATCTGAGCAATTCCGGGCAATAATTATTAATTATTTCGTTCGCCTTAAAACCGCACTAAAGAATGATGGAACGAAACACCCGTAATTCAATCTTTTTCGCCTCCGCTTTGGCAAATAAAGCGCCTCTCTCTCTCTGCGGCATTCTCGACTCGGGTCGGTTTCGAAATTTCATTTCAAGGTCACGGTGCTTCATCGCGCCTCGAGGATAGTAGCATCGTAAAATTTTAGTGCCCTCAAAGTCTCTTAATAGCATTTTATTTCTCTTTCTCCTTTCTATTTCCCAGTCCACCCACCCCCACACCTGGCTCCCTTGGTGCAGGTCATGGAAGCAGGAGCAGCATTCCTCTCCTAATTGAAAATCGTCATTTGGAATCAAATATCTCTCTCCTTCAACTATTCCAGATTGGAATTATTCCGCCCCGAGCTATGGACATCCAATTAGCAGACGCGTGTTCTGCGATTTCCTGCCAGCTGCTATTAAAACTCTGGCATCAAAAGACTCTGACCTGATCTCAGAAATCGGAATTTCATATAAAACCATTCAACGTCGCTCCTCCAAAGCCTCGGATGGAAATTAGGATCAGGCTGGGAAAACTCGGGCTTTGCATAATCCCCAGTCTGTGCCTAAATAACTCCGCTCTTGTGCAGGTCGAAGGCGCATTCGAGGGTACGGGCTCATATTCCAATATCTTCCAATTTCCCTTAAAAACAAATTATTTTAAGGTCGCTAAGGAGCGCCGCCGAAATTGTTGAATCTCCCCTCCCCTCTCTCGGGCTCCCCCGAGCACGGGCACGGGCTCGGGAAATCACAGGGACGAGCGGCAGCTACGTGAAACGTCTATTTTATCGTCGTCATAAGGATAAGGATATATTCTATCAGACACGACAACATTAGAGAGTCGACGTACAGACAAAGCGGTACATGAACCATGCGAAATTCCACCAGACTGTGAGCCGATACACCCGAAGCGGGTGAGAGGTGCGCCTGCGTCCCACTTCGGGGGGGTTTCGGGGATTCCGGCATCGACGTCGGGTGCCGACAGGGTGTCCGTCTCGAAGCGAGTCATAGTTGGGCTAACTTGAAGGGGTAAATTTTCTAGGTTTGTCAGATCAAATTTTACCTTCGAGCAGGCAGAACCGTCGCACCGAGTGGAGGCAGTGAAATTTTGAAAATTATCAGTGAGAGGCCAGAATCCGCTGGCAATAACCGTGTTACCGTGGCGTGTGTGAGGAAAAATGTGAAAATATTGGAGGAGTGGAAAACAATGGAAAACTGAGTTTATTTTCGTGATAAATTGCGACACGAAAGCTCGTGTGGTATGAGAATTGGCGCACATTCACGAAATTGCCCCCACACAGAGCAAGCTACAATAATAGTGGAGTAGAAAAATGTGAGCTGGCTCGGGACAAAAGCTCCGATTTTGTCGCGCGCATTAAACGTTTAATCCCCCGAAATGATTAAGGAAATAATTGGTGTTGGTGTTATTGTGTTTGCAGAATAGGAAAATTCATAATCCGACTTATCGTCTGCAAAACAAATATTACAGCTCTGGAGTACGCCGTAAATGATGTTAACTGAACTAATGTGTCATAAATTATTCAGCTATTGATAGCTTAATATTCATAGCGGAGTCAGAGAACCACCGATTTGCATGACGTCATTCACGTGAAACGTGTGCACCAGATACTCAGATCCCACTCGCCCACGTCGCCTCGCCGAGGAACAGAGAAACGCTCAAGTTTATCGGGGAAAGAAAGCAGAGATAAAACAAAGAAAAATATATTCACATAAATTAGTGTAAATATCAATTTAGCAAAAAAAGTATCAAGTAAAGCGCGGAGAAAAAACGGAGCCGTTCGCGGGGAAAGCAAAGCAAAGAGGGGCGCAAGAGAAACAAGTTAAAAGAAAATTTAAAACAAACGTAACCCCAATCTCCGGATATCAATCAACCAACTTTTTCTCCGTTCTCCCCCGTTCCAGCCTTGTGGATATTCAGCGATGGAATCATAATCTTCCCAAGGTAGGCAGCACACCTCTGCCCGTTCCAGTCATTCAAACGTCATAATTTTGCCGAGTCGAGATCTCGCTCGGTGAATTCGCAGCTGTCCGTCAAGATGGGGCGGGCCGTTTCGGGGAAAATCCCTCCAAAAATAACTCAACATGAATAATACATAATTTATAAATTTTTGCGGTTGTTTTGCGGCTGCGACGAAGAAGTGTTGAGTAAATTCGATGGCAGAAGAAGGGTTGCGTCCTGAAAACCACTCTCGTTCATAACAGAATCTGTCAAGTGCTTTGGCATTTTAAGCAACAACTTAATTCAGTCCGTTTTATCCTCACACTTTATCTCGTCTCTCGCAGCTCATGTTCACTCTCGGCCTGAAAAGTTGGGGGTCGAGAAACTTCATCCATTCCAATTTTCAGAGAAAAGCGTGAAACCTTACCCCTGAGTTGAAATATTGTCCCCTAGCTTCGTCCCTGGTGCTGGCACTGGTATACTGTAGAAAAATAATTTGCTGAGTTTAACAAAATTAACATACATGTACTTCTTGGGCCCCTAGCTCCGTTCCTGTAAGAAAAAGGGGACATGTTTGGTTACATGATTTGCTACAACTTAAATTTGAGCTAAATCGGATCAAGTATAAGAAGTTAGATTAACCCTTTGGTAATTTTCCGGGAAAACCAAAGCATTTCCACCAATCTTCTGACAACATGGAAAAACCTCAGGTCTCACTTCAGTTGAAAAAGCACTAAAACAGAATGAGTCAGACAACTTCTTGGGCAGAGGGTGACGATTCTGCTGCTGCAAAAAATTTAAATTTCGCATAAGATATGTAAAACAACATTTCGGTCCTTTCTCAACATTCCCAGTGAGCGTCTCCAGCCTACTTATTATGGAAAATTTTTGTGGGGCCGGTCCGGATTATATACGCCAAAGAGATCATCAGCATTCGCCTCCCCCACATGTTGTTGTGCTCTCGCACGCTATCGAACATCATCCCTGGGCCCAGATGTAGGCAAGGTAGTCCCTTACCGATGTCCAACATCTCTATTTCGGAATCCAAGCGCTTATAAATATTTAATAGGCTCCCCGGTTGCCCCAACCTACGCCGCATTGCCTAACCGCTCCCGATAAGTGGAAATATTTCGTGGAAAAGCCTCAGTGCCGAAAGTCGCCAATTCTGCTATCTTAAGCGGTGGGTCAGCTTGCGGTCGGAGCGGCCTCGGAGAGGAATTTTAATTACTTCAAGGCATTTCTGCAGCCATTCCTCATTGTTTACCTTCGCTCGCAATCCAAGAGGCAGAGGGCCTTTCATAAGGCATTTAATATTAATGTTGTGCGAGAAAACGAGAAATATCCAGTAGGCTCTTGCGTTTGCGGGGCTCTCTAAAGTGCTTATCTCCGTACAATGTAAATAATATGGTTCTTTGAAATGAGATATTGCTCTTTACTTCCCCCAAGAATGTTTTTATAAGGCACGAAATGGAACGCACATATCCTCGGCGTTTTTGGGAAAGGCAATAAAATGCTTATACACACGACTGAATTTTTAGGATGTCAACAAATGTCATGGAGCAAGTCAAGAGCTGATACACATTCGGGCGAAACACAACATTTACATCAGCTTGATAGCGGAGATGAGGTTTTGGTTTCGCCGAGAGCCGTAATTGGCTTGATTTGCAGTCTGTTTGTCCGCATTTTCTCCCTCATAAAATTCACGTCCCAAAACACAGTCAAATCGGTTAAAAATCGGCCACTTTGGAGTTTAATATTTTCATATGAAAAAAATGAAAAAAATCACTTTAAACATACCTGTGATTCGTCTGGGAAAAGCCAAGTTCTTAACGACTTTTTTTGGATAAAGCTTTCGGCTTTTAAACCATCCTCAGCATCATTTGAAAATAGAATAGAAAGTTTCTTCCAGTCAAAAGGCAATTGGAGGTCCACTGGTCAATGGGAAAAAGTTTCTAAATTTTATATTCTGAGGATCGTTTAAAACCAAAAGTTCATCGAAAAATACCATTTTTGATCTTCTGAAATTAGCGTACTATAAGGCCTTTTTCGACTTTGGTCATTTTTAAATTCACCAAGAAAAATACTTACAAAAATCAACCAGCTACTTTCTGAACTGGTGATTAGATTCTTCAATCCTTTCTTCTAAAATTTTTTGTTTTAATTACAGTAAACTGTTTTCACCCCCAGAGCTCTCTTAAATCACTTTCACGAGAGAATAAAAGAAGATAAAACCCGACAATTCTTGTCGTTTCCTCCAGCTAGCTTCAGAAACGGCATCGCAAATGAATCCGCAGTAGCTAGGATCTAGTCCAAATCTCATCCTTTCAGAAGCACAGAACGACGACACGGCCCGAATGTAGGTCAGCGGGCAAAGAGACTACTTAACAACTCATATCTAATGCAGGACTAATTTAGCTGTCCAGACTGACGTCAGATCAACTATTCGCCTTGCTAACGCAAAGTGAAGTTAACGGAAGAGTGTCCTGTGCTAACATCAATAACTGAGATTGGCCCAGAAAGCTTAATTGAGATAGTTTTGTGGGGCAGCCCCATTCATCACGGACTTGGCCGACCGAATTAAGGTCGTTCAACCGCCGCACGAGGTTTGCGTTGGCGTAGCCTCGGATTCCTTTTCAAATAATTTAACTGCCATAAATAACGAATAAATAAAGGGCGCTTCCAAGGGGAAGTTGAGGATCAACATGAATAACGACAGCGGAAAAGAAGCTGTCTGCTCATCATTCCGACTGAAGATTCAGCGAGCATTAGTGCGAGCGAGTACAACAACAACAATTACATGCACGCAAAAAATTCGATATGATACTTTCTTCTGCTTCCTTCTTCCACCATGGGCTGCCTGGGCTCCCGCTCTCCGAAGAAAATGTGCGCAGCCAACAATAAAATGTGTATTTGAATGAATATAAAGCTTTATGTAGGTCGCCTTCCTAAAATACGTAAATAACAATAAAAAATAAAGAGTTTCCTATTTACTTCGTGAGTCGTGTCTCTCTCTCGGCCGAGAAAGTTGCCAGCTTCTTTTTCTCGCCTCCCGTCTCGAGCAAGTCGAACTTTTAAATTCTCATTTGAGAATGACTGCGATTTAAAATTGATTACAGGAAATTTTTGTGGAGCTCGAGAACGTGCCGTTGAGCTCCAAATTGGCTTTGTTTCAGGCGTGATTCGTCATGCTGACACCGAGCTCGGGGTGATTAACAGCGGAAACTCGTCGAGTTGTCGATAAAAATCAAGCGCTTCGTCACTTTCGGGCTCGCTCTCTTGAAAACCCTGTGCCCTGTAATTTTCCCAGCGCCTTCGAAAGTGAGCAGATACTCCCATATCCGATTCCAACCGTTTAATTTCGTTAATTGCGTTTCCGAGCACCCTCGCGTTATTTATTCCCGTCAAAAAGCACGCAATAAAGCATGTAGATGTGGCGTTTTCTGCTCCACCCACGCAGACTCCCGCCTTGTCAGGGACCTGCAGCCATGGATTTACAACATTATAAATAAGTACGGAAACGCGCGAGTGAAACCGGCAAACAAAGAGAGCAAAAAAGTTTAATTATATGCGGAAGGAGGCTGGAGGGTCCCTCATCCCTCCCCTCAAAGGAAAGCGACTCACGGCTAATTAATGCATTTTCACCGAATTGCATGCCATTTTTCATTCTCCCTTGTGCTCTCTCTCTATCAAAAAGTTGCGGGATGCCGCCCTCTTCATTATGCAAAATATCCAAAATGCTGCCATCATCAGCCATCCCATTAAAAATATTAATCTGGGCTCGTCTGAGCGCGGCATAACTCATTTTTAAATGCCAGAATGGGCAGAACGGGATTACGGAAGACTTCCTTTCTCGACCAACTGTGGGCAAGAAGAGCATGCAGTTCATTCGAGAATGCACCATCACGGCTTTTCGGAGAGGGGACGTCGACCTCGTAAGCGGCTTTGGAAACTACGGGTACATCACCGACGCTTTTATAAAAATCCCTCTTTTCATTCCATATTACCGTCATAAATACTTTAACTTAAACCTTGTCATTTTGTGTGCCCGAACTCTGCAACAATGAGCTTCTCGTGCCCCATAGGATGCCGTGTAGGATTTTTATCCCGGGAAATTGGAATTTGCCAACACCGGAGAATTTGGAAACAAAAATAATCTTCTCCCGGAAAATAGGTTTGTTTTGTCCTTCTTTGACAGCTTAAAGAACTAAAATTACTCGTTAAAATTAAGGGATTGTGATCTCAGAAAGTCTCAAAGGTGTCAATGACAAGCCTCAGAAATTCAAAAGAAGAGACTCGAAGTGTTTCTTGAATGCAAGTTTCTTTAGTTATGTAAAGTTTTAAAAATATTTTGGTTCGATTTTAAGATTAAAATTTAGCTAAAAATTATTCTTTTACAATTTAAAAATGTCTTAGGCTCTTTTTCTTCAACAAAGCTATATAACGAGCTACTAACAAGTTTATCTTGTCTTATTGATTTATCGGGTTTGTGCCACAAAGAACCCATCGCTCGCGAAAATGGTATTGTTTAAATGTAAAATATTACTGTAAGTACAAAAAAGTATTTGTCCACGTATTCAGTTTGGTTACTGAGGATTAAGACTATTTCAAGATAAAATTTCCCGATTTCCCGGGAAACAAAAAGGTAGGGAATCGTCGAATCCTAGTGCCGTCAAAGCTTCTTCTAAGCCGTCCTTGGGCGCTAGGGGATGCCGCTCTAATTTCGGGAGAACCATCAGCTTCCATGGCCACCAGCAACCCTTGTATTATGCATAAGGCGTTTGCAAAATGATCCAATGCTCGCATAAATCGGAACAGAGGACGTTGATTTGAATCAATATTGAATATTCCAATACGATATATCTCCCCTCCCTCCCTCCCGAACCCCCATCAATATCACATTTTCATTTTACACTCCCGTCTCGCGTTTCATCCCATTCAAATGCACGGTGCACTTACATGCATCTCAACGAGGACTGCAGTGCTGATGACGATGGCAAAATCGACGTGAATTTTCATTTTATGCAACACTTCACATCAAACATCACTCATTGGAAACCCCATTCGACGCGTCTCCGAATTACGTACTTGTCTGCAGTCGCAGAGCTCCGATGACATTTACTACCTCGTAATCGACGGTCTCGTAGGCGTTTTGCTGCGACGAGAATTGATAATTTATGACATTTCGAATCCATCAACATTCTTCACACACTGCAGTATTTGTGATTTGCATTTTCATTGCTTTCCTGCAAATTATTGACGTGCCTCTAACCACTTGAGAGTGGCTGAAATGTTGCTGCCTCTCAAAGTACGGCCTATCTTAATTAACACTGGTCTCCGAGTCCGCAGGGGCATACGTCTAGTAAGCGTTCCCTGTCACTTGCGATTGCTGTTACAGAATTTTCTACACTCTGAGTTTCGTGTTTTGCAATTAATGGATTCAAGGAAATGTTTGTTGTGTCTGTCTGCCAATATTGCTTGCTGAACGACATTTTCGAAATTTCTCTTGTTCATCGTTGCGAGACTTTTCCTAGCTTGATCGGTAAATCCAATAGAGTATTTTTTGTCTATTACAAAACTTTTGGAAGCTTCCGTATTCCATTTAAAATTGTTCAATATACCTCTGGGAGAAGCTTTTCTCATTTGGGATTAACTAAGTCCACCCTTAGAGCACTGCAAGCCAACTTATTCAAGTAGAGCTGCTTAAGAAAAAAAGCCTTCAGATGCTTTTACGTCTTAGTTCATGGACTTTCTTGCGAGAGGAACTTTCATAATCTAAGCTTAACTCTCTTATAAAATCCACCAAATCCTCACAGGAGCCTGGAATTTGTTTTGAACTCTTCTTCAGGTTTATAGTTTTTTTCTCTGGAGAAAAACTTTTTTGTCATCTTTAAGTTATAATTTGGACTCCACCACCACAAAACTATGAAAAATTTCGAATGTGTAGCTAAGATTTCAAAAGTCTGCTAGTCTTTTGAGGCCTTAAAAGATGTAAAATTTTCCTGATTGATGAATAACTGCACGAACTGATATGAAAGAGTTAATCTTTCAGTCGCATATTGTGAATACTAAACCATTTTTTAGTTCTTTCGATACCATTTTCCTCAATTCTTGGCTATACTGGCAAGACAAATCCCCAATCGCTTTTCCTAAGAACTTCTATCCCCTTTGAGCTCTCCTTATCTGCGAGAAGAGGATGAACCCGTTTCCCTATCCTCCTGCCACTGCCACGTTGCTCGTTGCTCTCCCTTCCGTCCTGGTGCCTGGTATGAAAAGTTTTCGTTCATACGCAATCTCTCCTTTAAAAATGTGACATGGAAGAAAATACACAGAATATTGCCTCTACCCAAAGATACATGACTTGTCAAGTCCAGGTGATGCAGAACAATGTGTCACCCAAGTTTTTGCAAAAAAGCAGACACACACACACACACATATCCGCCTCATGCCCCAATATGGCTGCCAGGAGGTGTCATTTCTCGTCCTTGAGCCTCTCCGTGTTTGCCGAGCTCCATAACAGCAAAGCCGATACTTGTCTCTTCTCCGAACTTGTAAAGGAAGGCATTTCAGTCTGTTTTTCTTTGGAAATTTTAATCTACAACGAGTCGAGATGACGTGAGGACACGGAAGAGTGACACAAAAGCGACACCTTATACGCTTTCCTCGTTCACTCGATACCAAACTTGAAGTTACTTTCTGCAAGCGCACGTAATTTCTTTGTCCAGTTGGAAACTTTTGCCACTGACTGCCGTTTAAGCGACCAGACCACCCGACCGGCTTGTTTTTCACTCTGTTTTGATCAACTAGATCCCTCTTTTGTCTGGAATTTGATTAGCTGGCTGCTCTCGTCTCCTTCAATGACCCATCTGATTAAACTGAAATGTGTCTCAGATCTCGGGAAAATTCGAATAAATACTTCTTCAGACAAGTCAAAGGAGCTCCGGCATTTCATCACTTTAATTGCCTCACAGGAGTGACGTACATGTTCCGTCTCTTCCCTCTGCCTTGTGATTCCGAGAAATTCGAGTAATTGGGCCTTGGAGAAATTCGCAACTTTTAATTAAATTGCTAGAGTTGACATCATAATTTCAGGCCCACCCAGACTCCCCGCAAAGTGCTGAAAAAGTTGAAAATTTCATTTTCCCAGTCTATCAACACTTCCATACCTGAAATCGCGAAAAGTTTCCGCGAACGAAATGCGATCACAGTTTCCGCTACGTCTCTCCCGAGTGTTCCGGATTAGAGAGTTTCGGTGCCCGGAATAATTGACTGTGAAATTTCCTTCATCATTTATTAACGTTATTTCGGAAAAATTAACCTTTTTCAATGTTCCTCTCGAGACACACCTGCGAGCCAATGCTCTCGCCACCATCGATCCCGGAGCTCGAGCACGGGCACGGGCACGAGAGAGAAAAGAAAGATTAAGAAAGTCAATGAAAGTTAACTTTTGATTGTCAGGTGGCACGCAGAAGGTTATCAATTTTTCATGGCGCCCCTTATCACGAGAAAATTCTGCCTTTGTGCGCGTCGGAGCTGGAGCGAGACGAAAAGAGGCAGAGAACCGATCGGGTTCATCGGAGCTGCTTTAATTTAATTTAATTTAATTCCCTTCGAGCACTTCAGCAGGCATTTTGTTGGGCTGTAAGTAAATCTCGGTAATCTAACGCGTGCTCAATCTCGCTTTCACCTACTTTTTTCAAAAATAAACCACTCTCAATCACTTCCAATCCAATTAATGATGCGATCAATTTATCTTATCCGCTCTGCAATTTCCCATTCCAGATTCACGCGACGAGAATCAACATTATGTTGAATGCACACCACTATTACGCAGTCCTAGCTAGTTTTATGTTATTCTTTACTGGTAAGTATTCGCACCATTATCACACTGTGGTTTCCAGGGACGTGTCTGAGAGGCAAATGGAGTTTCTTCGACCCAATTCTGGCCAAAGTCCGAATGACTGACATTAAAAAGTTGGATGTGTTAAACCAAAACTCAATATAATATAAAAAACCCTTTGTCAAAAATTGTAAATAATTTTTCTTTATTAAAAAAAAACATGTTTAAAGCTTAGTCGGGGACGAACGCATTTGAGTGCATTTTCAATTCGCTTTGTTGCAAAAGTTGGGTCGAAGAGAATATATTTTGTCCAGAATTCCGTCACTGCAGAAACTTATTGGACCCCTGACTTCGATCCCGCAGATCATAGAGCCTTAATGTATAATAGAAGGATATTTTGCTAAATTTAATGTCATCTAACATTTGCCCAAGTTTAAGCTCAATTGGAGTTAGAAAATTTTTGCCTCATACTAACTTTGGGAGCCCTTAACTCCACACTCTTAGGTCATAGAGACTTACTGTAGAACTATTTTTTGCTGAATTTAATGCCTTCTAACAGTTGTCAAAGTTTCAGCTCAGTCGGTTGAATTTGAAATTTTGCCCTTCTGTTCGCCAAGGGGAAGTCTTGGGTGGCCACTTATTGACCCCCAGAGTCCGTTATTTTACATTTTTGAGACCATGACCCGAAACAAAAGTTGCTTATTTTGTCATTTTACATGACCATTCTGAATTTCAGCTCAATCGAAGCAACTAAATTTTTCCCCCCTTCGGAGGCCTCTCACCCCACCCCCTTAAGTGATAGGGGCCAACATGTGTTGTATAATTTGCTAGATTTGACATGATGTATAACATATCCAAAATTCAGCTCAATCGAACGAAGAATGTAGAAATTTCATACAACGGGAAAACCCCCTTAATTACCCCCCAGGCAGTTTTTCGGAAAAACCAAATCGTTTCGCCCACCCTCCAGACCATACATGACATCATGCAAAAAACCGCAGGTCTCCAGCTCTTGTAGTTTCGGAGCCTTTGCGACTCAGACGGACGGACGGACGGACGGACGGACGGACATATCGGACACATAAGTGCATTTTTTTCAAAATTGATGAAAATGCACTAAAAATAGTGAGAGAGAAAGGAAAAAGTTTTCTTGGTTTTGTCTTCTTATTGGTTCATTTAAATAGATCGACAGATAGACAGAAAAAGATATCCTGCGGGGTTCATAAAAAATCCGATTAGTAGCCAGGGACCTGAGGACCCGCCTCTGACAAAACTAGTGCTATAATCTGGTGCTGCATGCCGCGCCATTCTCCCGCTCCTCACATGTTTTTTCCATTTAAATCATCATCATCATCACCGCACGACCACTACATCATTATTTGAGGTTTCTATCGAAGCTCGTCTGCTCTATTTTAATGTGCGAAAATTGTATTCTGTGTTTGTCCTCCCCCTCATCAGCCTCCTTCCTCTGTACCTACGCTTGTATGCACAAGCAGCCTACATGCCGAATGTATTATTGATCCGAGTATTCATTTTCGCAACACAGATTTGGTTTACGGAGAAATCGGAACATCATTATCAATAAGCAAATTAAATTCTGGCGGAGCTTTCTATACCGGCCCGTACTTGGATGGTACTGGAATCACGAATGTAACAACTCAAATTGGCACACATGCATATTTGCCATGCAAGGTAGGTGTTTGTTTCCGAAGGAGAGCCTCCCGTTGCTAGCTGAGATAATTGAATTACCTCTGTTTGTTGGCTTACAGGTAAAGCAGCTAGGAAACAAATCAGTCTCGTGGGTCCGGGTTAGAGACGATCATATTTTAACTGTCGATAGGTAAGTACGGATTTATTTGAGCTCGACTTTGAATCCAATCAGAGTCTCTGGTACTTCTGGTGGTCGTTGACCACTCACAAATTTGAATTCCTGAGATCGGTTTTGGCTATCCCGATGTTGCTTGGATCTCTTGATTTTGAATTTATTTGGCTTCCCACATTTGTGACCACTTTAAATCTTACTGGACTGGGTTTACTTATGAACTGGAATTTGTAGTGAAAATCAATTGGTTTTGGTTATTGAGAAGCTCTATTGAATTTTCAAATGTTAATATTTTACGAGCTTCCTGAGTTTCGGAGATACTCCTAATTTTAAAAATTCTCTGTAAAAGTTTGGATTTCATTAACATACTTAGATCAAAAATCGGCAGTCCAACGACCGATTTTGGGAAGGTTAACTTTTCAGCTAAACTTATCAATCTCGCACGATGTTAGAGAGCTTAAATAAGCCCCAAATGAATAGACTCTTTCGCATAAACTACGGCCGTAATTAGCTCTGGGACGAATTGAAATTAATAGGGGCCATTACACTAATGTTCCAGAATCACATTCATCGCCGATGAGCGCTTCCAGTCGTTCTACGTCGAGAGCACTGGCATCTGGACGCTCCAAATAAAGTACGTGCAGGCCCGTGACGCGGGAATCTACGAGTGCCAAGTGTCCACGGAGCCCAAAGTCAGCGCCAAAGTACAATTACTGGTGGTGGGTAAGTGTCTGGGAGCGAATCGAAGCATCATTAATCCCAGAGCTGTCATTCACGCTTGATTAATTTCCAATTCTCTTTCTCTTCCCCCCCGAACCTAAAGTGCCCCGAACTGAACTCATCGGAGACCCAGACCGATACGTGAAGGCTGGCAGCAACGTCGTACTCCGGTGCGTAGTGCGAGGAGCTCTCGAACCGCCGTCATACATAATTTGGTATCACGGCACTCAACAAATATTCACGGAGAATCGACGTGGATGGAGAATACAGGTGGATCGAAGCCCTGCTGACAATGACGGTGACAGTCATAGCACGGTACGCCTGATTAGCTTTTTCCAGATTCGCGAGACGTCGATTTCCGCACCCCCATGCCTTTTCTGGGGGCGGAAACTCGACGCCCAGACGGCGCTCACGTAGCTAAATCATTGCTGACATGTCAATCAGCTCTAATTATGTCTATCCGTTCTGCCAACAGGTGGGATCTCTCACTATCGAGGCTGCCCGGAAGAAGGACTCAGGCAACTACTCGTGTAGTCCCTCGAATAGCGCCCCAATCACGGTAGCGCTCCACATTATAAATGGTAATATGATCTAATTAGCATTTCCATGTCCTCCCGTCATGTTTTCTGGGGGTTGTTTCTTTAATCTCTCGTGTATCTCGGAACCCCAATTTGGCGCACCATCGGACACCTCCGTATGCCAGATTAAAGGTGCTTTGCTGACCTACATCTCCCCTTCTCATTGATCCCCCGTTCCGATCCGAAGAGAGAATGAGAGCGCTGTTTTAAATAACTCCCTGCCTCCCCCGCATGCAAATGGAATCCCTTCAATGAATAAATTCGCCCTATTTCCATTTTGCAGGGGAATCTTCCGCTTCTGCTGTGACATCGTCGGCTCAAAAGCAAGGTACCTACGAGTGTTTAGTTGGTTTCATTTTTACAATTCTCGTGCTGCTGAAAACGTGACCTATTTATTACGACTTCACCTTCAACCATCCAACAACCGCAACATCACACCTAAGAATTTACAATTGAATTTTAACAAGTAAGGAACTACATGTAGACTCTAAAGTTACTCGAAAAAATCGTGTGAACGAAACCAACCAGATTACTCAGCATAGAGAGGAGATCGTTTTCAGCGTTTCCACCCGGCGCTTCTCCCTCACCCCGAGGAGCTAGGGGGGCTGCGTGGAAACTATTTGTACTACGACTTAAACTAAATGACGAAAAGACATACATTTACATAATACTATTATCTGTTTTGTATTTACAACCGTACGTTAATAATGGATAAAATAATAAAAACAATTTAAAGAACATAATTCAATAGTTAATAATGAATTAAACCATATTGATAGCTATTCCAATGCAATTTTGAATTTATGAATGGAAACGACTAGCCCATTGTAAATAATCTCCACCAAAGCAGAGTGAAACGAACATTTATTAGCGAAATCGAGGACAAACGCAAGGACACGAAATAGAGATATATAAATGAGAACTATGTAGGAAGATTAATCTAACAAAAGGCTAAACAACACAATTTGTAGATCCGTCACAGAGGGATCAACCTTTCCATGTAAGATAAATCAATCTTTATTGTACATAGAGTCCTATCCGATCTATAAGATACAATTAAACTAATAAATAAAATTATTAAAGCATTAATCTTTATCAAATATTCATTACTCATTAATCTTAGCGACTTTATGGCGAAACCAGCGGCTATCTCGGTCATTACGTGAGCCCATCAACTAGAGGGACAATCGATTTTCTTTCTCCTCGCTGGCCATTATACCTTCACTAAGAGGTGATTTTTAGAGTTTTATTCTGGGTCCTGGTGGTTCAAGGTAGAGACGTAACTAGGATTTGAAACCGGGGGGGCTGAACCTTGAGAGTAGGCCCCCCTCTTCCTTTGATCCTGTTCCCCCTTGGTTCAAGAAGTGGGCCCCTTCGCATTTAAAAATGGGCACCTTGAATCAAAAATGGGGGCCCCCTCAAAAGAAAAAATTTATAAAAGCAGAATCGAAAATAAAGCTGAAGGGTGTATTTTCAAAGATGTCGAGAAGACCAAACTTTGAAGGCCTCTAGCTCTGTCCCTGTACATAATAGAGAATACATGTGGTACCATGATTTGCTAGATTTGACGCAGACTACAACATACTAAAATTTCATTTCAATCGGATGCAATATAAGGAGTTTTCATACAAACGGAAAACACCCCTCATTCTACCCCAAGAGAGGGTGGCGGTCTGAAATTATTAGCCTGCACTCCTACAGACCAGGTCCTACACGATGCAAAAAACCACAGCTCTCTAGCTCTTTTGGTTCTTGAGTTATAAAATTTCAGACAGACAGACAGACGGCAAAGCGGCCACAATGGTGCATTTTTCGCAAAATGCTGAAAATGCACTATTTATTTTTTTAAAATCGGGCCCTTTTGGGGCCTTTAAAATAATAATAATATTTCGGGGACCCTTCGGGCCCTCTGAAAAAGCTCGGGGGGCTAACCCTACCCGAGCCCCCTCCCCCTAGTTACGTCTCTGGTTCAAGGTCACCCATGGTTTTTTAGTTAACTGTAAACGTCGAGGTTAGGTCTTTGGTTATCCCTCTAGACAATAGGCTCTAACTGTTCGTCTGTTTGTCGCGACTCATCGCATCGCAAGACACAAAATTACTCTCGTCTCGCGAGTAATTAAAATGTAGCACCTTCTTGATTCTCCCCCTGGGCATTAACGCGGGCTTAGCGTCAAAGAAAACAGGCTCATAAAAATGGCAATTAAAGTCGATCTAATTACAACGGAGAAGCGGGGGGGGAGCAGGCTTATGAGCTCTTGGCAACCGCAAAACCAATAGCTCGTGTAAATTGCTCTGTTTTATGACGGGGATCATGTTTTGAAGTCGCCTTGAGAATGAGGAAAAATCCACCCACGCTTTGCGCCAGAGAATCGCAACGGCCTTTTCGAACTTGACAGCTCCTGTCAGCGATCAGCTGATGTGAAAATTTGTTTGTTTAGAGCTCGTCGTAAAAAATATGTGAGCAAACTCTTGAAGTTCCACTGAACTGCGCAAAAAGTGACAAAAACAAACCATCGGACCGAACTAGAATGCAGTAAAGTTTCCAAAACTGCTCGCAAATGGGAAAATTATGCCGAGATGGCGTCGTTTCGATCGCGGGGTTCTCGCTGGGAACCAGCCTCCTGTTCCTCTTCGTCTTCTCAGACATTCTCTCGGCTATTGACTTAGCCCATGATCTCATCTCTGTCAACTTCACGCTACGGGTTACCTGCCTGCTTATCTGGCACGCTCTACTTAACGTGGGACTGCGAGCGAAGGTCCAGGGCAACGACTACCAGGTATGACTCATCCCCCCTAATCCGGAAAACCCGATCTGGAGACTGAACTTTTGCAGATTTGCTGGAGAGCGGCCCTTCTGGGACTCGTCTTCAGCCTCGGCATGACAATCTTCACGCTGGGGCCGCAGAACTGGCGGTCGTTCGGGATCTACGCCATGTTCCTGTCCCTCTTTCACTACACCGAGTACCTCGCCATCGCGTTCAATAACCCCAAGACCCTCAGCTACGAGTCCTTCATCCTCAACCACTCCCTCAGTTACCACATTGCGGCCGTCTCGAGCTGGGTCGAGTTCATCCTCGAGACCTCCTTTTTCCCGGACACCAAGTCCTACTGGGTACTCTGGGCCGTGGGAACCGCCATCTGCCTCGGAGGGGAGATGCTCCGGAAGGTCGCCATGTACAACGCGTCCCACAACTTTACCCACATCGTCCGCTTCGAGCAGGTCGAGAACCATCGTCTAGTCACGCACGGCGTCTTCGCCTTCATGCGACACCCGTCCTACGTCGGGTGGTTCTACTGGAGCATCGGGACCCAGATTATTCTGGCGAATCCCATCTGCTTTGTTCTGTACGCCATCGCGTCCTGGAAGTTCTTCAATGAGCGCATCTTCATGGAGGAGATAACGCTGCTCAACTTTTTCGGGGAGGAGTATTATAAGTACCAGCAGAGAGTACCAACCGGTCTTCCCTTCATCAAGGGATACAAGCTGGAGCTCTGAGATCTGGAGAGCCAGGCCGCAGAACCGGTTTGATAAAGCGCCAAAAATTCGCATTTTCTGATTAGCACTTTCTGAACGCACTAATTGACCCGAGAAGTTGAATTTTAATGAAATTAAATGTTTGTAGAACAACTAACATAGAAGTCGAAATAAAACTGACTTATTTTCTGTAAATTTGTTCCTCCAAAACCCACTTTTTTGGCCAAAAATCTTCGTGAACGTGATTCTGGAGTTAAACTTAGCCGTTCTAAGGCTTAAAGGACCGATTTCGAGACAAAAAATTTTTGGCCAAAAATCCCGAAATCGAGTTTCCGTTAAAGAGCGGAGGTTTGGTCATTTTATGAATTTCAGGTGAAAAATTTTTTTTCTCCAAAACCCACTTTTTTGGCCAAAAATCTTCGTGAACGTGATTCTGGAGTTAAACTTAGCCGTTCTAAGGCTTAAAGGACCGATTTCGAGACAAAAAATTTTTGGCCAAAAATCCCGAAATCGAGTTTCCGTTAACGAGCGGAGGTTTGGTCATTTTCTGAATTTCAGGTGAACAATTTTTTTTCTCCAAAACCCACTTTGTTGGCAAAAATCTCCGTGAACGTGATTCTGGAGTTAAACTTAGCCGTTCTAAGGCTTAAAGGACCGATTTCGAGACAAAAAATTTTTGGCCAAAAATCCCGAAATCGAGTTTCCGTTAACGAGCGGAGGTTTGGTCATTTTCTGAATTTCAGGTGAAAAATTTTTTTTCTCCAAAACCCACTTTTTTGGCCAAAAATCTTCGTGAACGTGATTCTGGAGTTAAACTTAGCCGTTCTAAGGCTTAAAGGACCGATTTCGAGACAAAAAATTTTTGGCCAAAAATCCCGAAATCGAGTTTCCGTTAACGAGCGGAGGTTTGGTCATTTTCTGAATTTCAGGTGAACAATTTTTTTTCTCCAAAACCCACTTTTTTGGCCAAAAATCTTCGTGAACGTGATTCTGGAGTTAAACTTAGCCGTTCTAAGGCTTAAAGGACCGATTTCGAGACAAAAAATTTTTGGCCAAAAATCCCGAAATCGAGTTTCCGTTAACGAGCGGAGGTTTGGTCATTTTCTGAATTTCAGGTGAACAATTTTTTTTCTCCAAAACCCACGTTTTTGGCCAAAAATCTTCGTGAACGTGATTCTGGAGTTAAACTTAGCCGTTCTAAGGCTTAAAGGACCGATTTCGAGACAAAAAATTTTTGGCCAAAAATCCCGAAATCGAGTTTCCGTTAACGAGCGGAGGTTTGGTCATTTTCTGAATTTCAGGTGAACAATTTTTTTTCTCCAAAACCCACTTTTTTGGCCAAAAATCTTCGTGAACGTGATTCTGGAGTTAAACTTAGCCGTTCTAAGGCTTAAAGGACCGATTTCGAGACAAAAAATTTTTGGCCAAAAATCACGAAATCGAGTTTCCGTTAACGAGCGGAGGTTTGGTCATTTTCTGAATTTCAGGTGAACAATTTTTTTTCTCCAAAACCCACTTTTTTGGCCAAAAATCTTCGTGAACGTGATTCTGGAGTTAAACTTAGCCGTTCTAAGGCTTAAAGGACCGATTTCGAGACAAAAAATTTTTGGCCAAAAATCCCGAAATCGAGTTTCCGTTAACGAGCGGAGGTTTGGTCATTTTCTGAATTTCAGGTGAACAATTTTTTTTCTCCAAAACCCACTTTTTTGGCCAAAAATCTTCGTGAACGTGATTCTGGAGTTAAACTTAGCCGTTCTTACGCTTAAAGGATCGATTTCGAGACAAAAAATTTTTGGCCAAAAATCCCGAAATCGAGTTTCCGTTAACGAGCGGAGGTTCGGTCATTTTCTGAATTTCAGGTGAAAAATTTTTTTTCTCCAAAACCCACTTTTTTGGCCAAAAATCTTCGTGAACGTGATTCTGGAGTTAAACTTAGCCGTTCTAACGCTTAAAGGACCGATTTCGAGACAAAAAATTTTTGGCCAAAAATCCCGAAATCGAGTTTCCGTTAACGAGCGGAGGTTTGGTCATTTTCTAAATTTCAGGTGAAAAATTTTTTTTCTCCAAAACCCACTTTTTTGGCCAAAAATCTTCGTGAACGTGATTCTGGAGTTAAACTTAGCCGTTCTAAGGCTTCAAGGACCGATTTCGAGACAAAAAATTTTTGGCCAAAAATCCCGAAATCGAGTTTCCGTTAACGAGCGGAGGTTTGGTCATTTTCTAAATTTCAGGTGAAAAATTTTTTTTCTCCAAAACCCACTTTTTTGGCCAAAAATCTTCGTGAACGTGATTCTGGAGTTAAACTTAGCCGTTCTAACGCTTAAAGGATCGATTTCGAGACAAAAAATTTTTGGCCAAAAATCCCGAAATCGAGTTTCCGTTAACGAGCGGAGGTTCGGTCATTTTCTGAATTTCAGGTGAAAAATTTTTTTTCTCCAAAACCCACTTTTTTGGCCAAAAATCTTCGTGAACGTGATTCTGGAGTTAAACTTAGCCGTTCTAAGGCTTCAAGGACCGATTTCGAGACAAAAAATTTTTGGCCAAAAATCCCGAAATCGAGTTTCCGTTAACGAGCGGAGGTTTGGTCATTTTCTAAATTTCAGGTGAAAAATTTTTTTTCTCCAAAACCCACTTTTTTGGCCAAAAATCTTCGTGAACGTGATTCTGGAGTTAAACTTAGCCGTTCTAAGGCTTCAAGGACCGATTTCGAGACAAAAAATTTTTGGCCAAAAATCCCGAAATCGAGTTTCCGTTAACGAGCGGAGGTTTGGTCATTTTCTAAATTTCAGGTGAAAAATTTTTTTTCTCCAAAACCCACTTTTTTGGCCCAAAATCTTCGTGAACGTGATTCTGGAGTTAAACTTAGCCGTTCTAACGCTTAAAGGATCGATTTCGAGACAAAAAATTTTTGGCCAAAAATCCCGAAATCGAGTTTCCGTTAACGAGCGGAGGTTTGGTCATTTTCTAAATTTCAGGTGAAAAATTTTTTTTCTCCAAAACCCACTTTTTTGGCCAAAAATCTTCGTGAACGTGATTCTGGAGTTAAACTTAGCCGTTCTTACGCTTAAAGGATCGATTTCGAGACAAAAAATTTTTGGCCAAAAATCCCGAAATCGAGTTTCCGTTAACGAGCGGAGGTTTGGTCATTTTCTAAATTTCAGGTGAAAAATTTTTTTTCTCCAAAACCCACTTTTTTGGCCAAAAATCTTCGTGAACGTGATTCTGGAGTTAAACTTAGCCGTTCTAACGCTTAAAGGATCGATTTCGAGACAAAAAATTTTTGGCCAAAAATCCCGAAATCGAGTTTCCGTTAACGAGCGGAGGTTCGGTCATTTTCTGAATTTCAGGTGAAAAATTTTTTTTCTCCAAAACCCACTTTTTTGGCCAAAAATCTTCGTGAACGTGATTCTGGAGTTAAACTTAGCCGTTCTAACGCTTAAAGGACCGATTTCGAGACAAAAAATTTTTGGCCAAAAATCCCGAAATCGAGTTTCCGTTAACGAGCGGAGGTTTGGTCATTTTCTAAATTTCAGGTGAAAAATTTTTTTTCTCCAAAACCCACTTTTTTGGCCAAAAATCTTCGTGAACGTGATTCTGGAGTTAAACTTAGCCGTTCTAACGCTTAAAGGATCGATTTCGAGACAAAAAATTTTTGGCCAAAAATCCCGAAATCGAGTTTCCGTTAACGAGCGGAGGTTCGGTCATTTTCTGAATTTCAGGTGAAAAATTTTTTTTCTCCAAAACCCACTTTTTTGGCCAAAAATCTTCGTGAACGTGATTCTGGAGTTAAACTTAGCCGTTCTAAGGCTTCAAGGACCGATTTCGAGACAAAAAATTTTTGGCCAAAAATCCCGAAATCGAGTTTCCGTTAACGAGCGGAGGTTTGGTCATTTTCTAAATTTCAGGTGAAAAATTTTTTTTCTCCAAAACCCACTTTTTTGGCCAAAAATCTTCGTGAACGTGATTCTGGAGTTAAACTTAGCCGTTCTAAGGCTTCAAGGACCGATTTCGAGACAAAAAATTTTTGGCCAAAAATCCCGAAATCGAGTTTCCGTTAACGAGCGGAGGTTTGGTCATTTTCTAAATTTCAGGTGAAAAATTTTTTTTCTCCAAAACCCACTTTTTTGGCCCAAAATCTTCGTGAACGTGATTCTGGAGTTAAACTTAGCCGTTCTAACGCTTAAAGGATCGATTTCGAGACAAAAAATTTTTGGCCAAAAATCCCGAAATCGAGTTTCCGTTAACGAGCGGAGGTTTGGTCATTTTCTAAATTTCAGGTGAAAAATTTTTTTTCTCCAAAACCCACTTTTTTGGCCAAAAATCTTCGTGAACGTGATTCTGGAGCTAAACTTAGCCGTTCTAAGGCTTCAAGGACCGATTTCGAGACAAAAAATTTTTGGCCAAAAATCCCGAAATCGAGTTTCCGTTAACGAGCGGAGGTTCGGTCATTTTCTGAATTTCAGGTGAAAAATTTTTTTTCTCCAAAACCCACTTTTTTGGCCAAAAATCTTCGTGAACGTGATTCTGGAGTTAAACTTAGCCGTTCTAAGGCTTCAAGGACCGATTTCGAGACAAAAAATTTTTGGCCAAAAATCCCGAAATCGAGTTTCCGTTAACGAGCGGAGGTTTGGTCATTTTCTAAATTTCAGGTGAAAAATTTTTTTTCTCCAAAACCCACTTTTTTGGCCAAAAATCTTCGTGAACGTGATTCTGGAGCTAAACTTAGCCGTTCTAACGCTTAAAGGATCGATTTCGAGACAAAAAATTTTTGGCCAAAAATCCTGAAATCGAGTTTCCGTTAACGAGCGGAGGTTTGGTCATTTTCTAAATTTCAGGTGAAAAATTTTTTTTCTCCAAAACCCACTTTTTTGGCCAAAAATCTTCGTGAACGTGATTCTGGAGTTAAACTTAGCCGTTCTAAGGCTTCAAGGACCGATTTCGAGACAAAAAATTTTTGGCCAAAAATCCCGAAATCGAGTTTCCGTTAACGAGCGGAGGTTTGGTCATTTTCTAAATTTCAGGTGAAAAATTTTTTTTCTCCAAAACCCACTTTTTTGGCCAAAAATCTTCGTGAACGTGATTCTGGAGTTAAACTTAGCCGTTCTAACGCTTAAAGGATCGATTTCGAGACAAAAAATTTTTGGCCAAAAATCCCGAAATCGAGTTTCCGTTAACGAGCGGAGGTTTGGTCATTTTCTGAATTTCAGGTGAAAAATTTTTTTTCTCCAAAACCCACTTTTTTGGCCAAAAATCTTCGTGAACGTGATTCTGGAGTTAAACTTAGCCGTTCTAACGCTTAAAGGATCGATTTCGAGACAAAAAATTTTTGGCCAAAAATCCCGAAATCGAGTTTCCGTTAACGAGCGGAGGTTTGGTCATTTTCTAAATTTCAGGTGAAAAATTTTTTTTCTCCAAAACCCACTTTTTTGGCCAAAAATCTTCGTGAACGTGATTCTGGAGTTAAACTTAGCCGTTCTAACGCTTAAAGGATCGATTTCGAGACAAAAAATTTTTGGCCAAAAATCCCGAAATCGAGTTTCCGTTAACGAGCGGAGGTTCGGTCATTTTCTGAATTTCAGGTGAAAAATTTTTTTTCTCCAAAACCCACTTTTTTGGCCAAAAATCTTCGTGAACGTGATTCTGGAGTTAAACTTAGCCGTTCTAACGCTTAAAGGACCGATTTCGAGACAAAAAATTTTTGGCCAAAAATCCCGAAATCGAGTTTCCGTTAACGAGCGGAGGTTTGGTCATTTTCTGAATTTCAGGTGAAAAATTTTTTTTCTCCAAAACCCACTTTTTTGGCCCAAAATCTTCGTGAACGTGATTCTGGAGTTAAACTTAGCCGTTCTAACGCTTAAAGGATCGATTTCGAGACAAAAAATTTTTGGCCAAAAATCCCGAAATCGAGTTTCCGTTAACGAGCGGAGGTTTGGTCATTTTCTGAATTTCAGGTGAAAAATTTTTTTTCTCCAAAACCCACTTTTTTGGCCAAAAATCTTCGTGAACGTGATTCTGGAGTTAAACTTAGCCGTTCTAAGGCTTCAAGGACCGATTTCGAGACAAAAAATTTTTGGCCAAAAATCCCGAAATCGAGTTTCCGTTAACGAGCGGAGGTTTGGTCATTTTCTAAATTTCAGGTGAAAAAATTTTTTTCTCCAAAACCCACTTTTTTGGCCAAAAATCTTCGTGAACGTGATTCTGGAGCTAAACTTAGCCGTTCTAACGCTTAAAGGATCGGTTTCGAGACAAAAAATTTTTGGCCAAAAATCCTGAAATCGAGTTTCCGTTAACGAGCGGAGGTTTGGTCATTTTCTAAATTTCAGGTGAAAAATTTTTTTTCTCCAAAACCCACTTTTTTGGCCCAAAATCTTCGTGAACGTGATTCTGGAGTTAAACTTAGCCGTTCTAACGCTTAAAGGATCGATTTCGAGACAAAAAATTTTTGGCCAAAAATCCCGAAATCGAGTTTCCGTTAACGAGCGGAGGTTTGGTCATTTTCTGAATTTCAGGTGAAAAATTTTTTTTCTCCAAAACCCACTTTTTTGGCCAAAAATCTTCGTGAACGTGATTCTGGAGTTAAACTTAGCCGTTCTAAGGCTTAAAGGACCGATTTCGAGACAAAAAATTTTTGGCCAAAAATCCCGAAATCAAGTTTCCCCCGCAACCTCTACGTCTGTTACGACGCCGAAAGTGTAGGCGAAATGTGCTGGAGCGGATTAAAACGTGCGGTGCGCAGGAGAACTTTTGCGCATGCGCAAAAAAACTATTGCGCATGCGCAGGAAAAGTATTGCGCATGCGCAGAAAAACTATTGTGCATGCGCAGAAAAACTATTGCGCATGCGCAGAAACACTATTGCGCATGCGCTGGAGAACTTATGCGCATGCGCAAGAGAACTTTCGCTTGCGCAGAAAAACTATTGCGCATGCGCTGGAGAACTTTTGCGCATGCGCAGAAGAACTTTTGCGCATGCGCAGAAGAACTTTTGCGCATGCGCAGAAGAACTTTTGCGCATGCGCAAAAAACTATTGCGCATGCGCAGAAAAACTATTGCGCATGCGCAGAAAAACTATTTCGCATGCGCAGTAAACATTTGCGCATGCGCAGTAAACATTTGCGCATGCGCAGAAAAACTATTGCGCATGCACTGGAGAACTTATGCGCATGCGCAGGAGAACTTTTGCGCAACGCGCAGAAAAACTTTTGCGCATGCGCAGAAGAACTTTTGCGCATGCGCAGAAGAACTTTTGCGCATGCGCAAAAAACTATTGCGCATGCGCAGAAAAACTATTGCGCATGCGCAGAAAAACTATTTCGCATGCGCAGTAAACATTTGCGCATGCGCAGAAAAACTATTGCGCATGCACTGGAGAACTTATGCGCATGCGCAGGAGAACTTTTGCGCAACGCGCAGAAAAACTATTGTGCATGCGCAGAAAAAGTATTGCGCATGCGCAGAAAACCTATTGCGCATGCGCTGGAGAAACTTTGCGCAAGCGCAGGAGAACTTTTGCGCATGCGCAGAAGAACTATTGCGCATGCGCAGAAAAAGTATTGCGCATGCGCAGAAAAACTATTGCGCATGCGCAGTAAAACTATTGCGCATGCGCTTGAGAACTTTTGCGCATGCGCAGGAGAACTTTTGCGCATGCGCAGAAAAACTATTGCGCATGCGCTGGAGAACTTTTGCGCATGCGCAGGAGAACTTTTGCGCATGCGCAGGAGAACTTTTGCGCATGCGCAGAAAAACTATTGCGCATGCGCAGAAAAACTATTGCGCATGCGCTGGAGAACTTTTGCGCATGCGCAGGGGAACTTTTGCGCATGCGCAGAAAAACTATTGCGCATGCGCAGAAAAACTATTGCGCATGCGCTGGAGAACTTTTGCGCATGCGCAGACGAACTTTTGCGCATGCGCGAAAAACTATCGCGCATGCGCAGAAAAACTGTTGCGCATGCGCAGAAAAACTATTGCGCATGCGAAGAAAAACTATTGCGCATGCGCTGGAGAACTTTTGCGCATGCGCAGGAGAACTTTTGCGCATGCGCAGAAAAACTATTGCGCATGCGCAGAAAAACTATTGCGCATGCGCAGAAAAACTATTGCGCATGCGCAGAAAAACTATTGCGCATGCGCAGAAAAACTATTGCGCATGCGCTGGAGAACTTTTGCGCATGCGCAGGAGAACTTTTGCGCATGCGCAGAAAAACTATTGCGCATGCGCAGAAAAACTATTGCGCATGCGCTGGAGAACTTTTGCGCATGCGCAGACGAACTTTTGCGCATGCGCGAAAAACTATCGCGCATGCGCAGAAAAACTATTGCGCATAAGCTGCAGAACTTTTGCGCATGCGCAGGAGAGCTTTTGCGCATAGGCAAAAAAACTATTGCGCATGCGCAGAAAAAGTATTGCGCATGCGCAGAAAAACTATTGCGTATGCGCAGAAAAACTATTGCGCATGCGCTGGAGAACTTTTGCGCATGCGCAGGAGAACTTTTGCGCATGCGCAAAAAAAATATTGCGCATGCGCTGGAGAACTTATGCGCATGCGCAGGAGAACTATAGCGCATGCGCAGAAAAACATTTTTTTGGCCAAAAATCCCGAAATCGATTTTCTGTTGACGAGTGGAGGTTTGGTCATTTTCTGAATTTCAGGTGAAAAATTTTTTTTCTCCAAAACCCATTTTTTTGGCCAAAAATCTTCGTGAACGTGATTCTGGAGTTAAACTTAGCCGTTCTAAGGCTTAAAGGACTGATTTCGAGACAAAAAATTTTTGGCCAAAAATCCCGAAATCGAGTTTCCGTTAACGAGCGGAGGTTTGGTCATTTTCTGAATTTCAGGTGAAAAATTTTTTTTCTCCAAAACCCACTTTTTTGGCCAAACATCTTCGTGAACGTGATTCTGGAGTTAAACTTAGCCGTTCTAAGGCTTAAAGGACCGATTTCGAGACAAAAAATTTTTGAACAAAAATCCCGAAATCGAGTTTCCGTTAACGAGCGGAGGTTTGGTCATTTTCTGAATTTCAGGTGAAAATTTTTTTTTCTGCAAAACCCACTTTTTTGGCCAAAAATCTTCGTGAACGTGATTCTGGAGTTAAACTTAGCCGTTCTAAGGCTTAAAGGACCGATTTCGAGACAAAAAATTTTTGGCCAAAAATCCCGAAATCGTATTTCGGGATTTTTTGAAATCAATCCCGAAATCGAGACCGGAAAACACTGGCAATATAAAATAACAATAGCTATTTATTTAGTAAAAACTAGTATCGGCCGGTCGAAGCCCTTGGAGGTCTTCTTCTCGCTCAGAACCTGCATGCTCTTGAACCCAACCTCTTCCGAGAGCAGGAACTGGGGGAACATCTTGGGCAGCAGCTGCATCCGCCTGAAGTTCTCTGCCGTCTCCTCTGTCAGCTTTTTCCGCCTCGCGTACCCCTCGAAGGGCTGAGCCTCCAGCACGAACCGGCCCCCAGGTCTGAGCTGTCTGAAGGCCCTCCGGAACGCCCGCTTCAGTCCTTCGTCCCCGAAGTTCAGCTGGATCCACTTGGTGACCGAGAGACATAGGATTGTGTCGTACTTCTCCTTCTCCGCCAACAGCAGCCCGTCGTTCTCGAGGACGTAGTTCCCGAAGTGGTACGAGACCGGGACTAGCCGGGCCCCCTTCTTGACCTCCGTCCGGAGAAACTTGTTGGCATTCCGGATGAGGCTCTTGTCGATGTCAATGCCGTCGATGCTCTTGGGACTCAGACGTCTTGCTATCTCCAGAGTCACCATTCCCGAGTGGCAGCCGATGTCCAGGACTTCCTTGCCCTCGAACAGGTCTTTCTGCTCCTGGAAGACCGCGATTCGGGGGTCGTTCTCGGCCATGGGTCGGTACCCATAGTAGCGGTCGTAGTTCCCGTAGATAAACTTGCTCTTCTTCTTCTGGGGCTTGAGATTCCCGGAGATGGGGTCGCTGCTGGAGGACGTTGGAGTTTCTGCTCGTTCTTCCACTGCCTTTAGCTTTTTGATTGATTTCGGCTCTTCAGTCTTCTCTATCTCCTCTAGTTCCCGTTTTTTCTGCAAATTCGTGACTTTTAGGACGTTTTCTTTTGGAAAACTTTCAACAAAAATAATTACCGATTCCGCGCATTTTTCCAACTCCCTCTGGTTCACGGGGTTTCCGCCTTCTCCAGGCATGTCGGCAAGAAAAATTCTTTCGGAGCTCTTTTGACTTTGAAAATCTAAGGTTTTTCCGCTTTTTCACAATAATTTTCCAAATTAAAATCGGAGATGTTTTGTTTACGTTTTAGAAACGATTCGTACAGTACGAAGTTGTGTGGAGTTTCTATGGAGACCTGACTGTACGGCTCTCAAAGTAGCAGAAAGTCATAGACCCAAATCAGTTGGTGAAGACATTTTCGACTGGAAACATAAACACCGCTAATTAATCGAATTTTATTAGTATTTGCGCCATATTTGACCCTCTCTTGCCGCAAAATGGCGCCAACAGTACAAACTGGCCAGAATGGGGCCGACAAAAGGCCTCAGAAGCCCCCGGAGAAGGCGTAAGTAGCAAACCCACGAGCGCTTCGGTGCACCTGAACGAGATTTTCGTTTCAGCAAGGTCGACTTGATCACCCGTTCCCGCTACTGCAACACGCTCCCCGACATCCCCTTCGACCTCAAGTTCATCGCCAACCCCTTTGAGACGAACCGCTTCATCCAGTACAACCCCACGTCCCTGGAGCGAAATTACAGGTACGAGGTCCTCACAGAGCACGACCTGGGGGTCACCATTGACCTCATCAACCGCGACCTGTACAACAACCCGGACCACCTGAACTCGCAGCTCGATCCGGCCGACGAGAAGCTCCTGGAGGAGGACCTGCACACGCCCCAGGACTCAAAGAGGAGCAAGCAGCACGCCCGGAGCGTCTCGTGGCTGCGCAAGTCCGAGTACATCTCGACGGAGGCAACGCGTTTCCAGCCCTCCAACATGGACAAGATCGAGGCGAAGGTGGGCTACAACGTGAAGAAGAGTCTGCGCGAGGAGACGCTCTACCTGGACCGAGACTCGCAGATCAAGTCGATCGAGAAGACGTTCGAGGACAGCAAGAGCCCCATCGACAGCCACTACAGCAAACCGGGCGTGCGGGCTGTGGAGGTACTGTCGGTCTTCCCGGACTTCGAGAACTGGAAGTACCCGTGTGCGCAGGTGAGGGACATTTTCTTTACCGTACTTTTCGCCTTCCACGATAGGCTCATTTTCCTTATTTTTTGTCCAAAAATAGGTTCTCGAAAAAAGTAAAAAGTTTAATAGTTAATTTCGATCTTAAATTGGTGGTCATGAATTATTTATTTCCGAATTTATAACAAAGGTTTTTTCAGCTAAAAAAACCTCTCTCTGAGAGCTCAAAGAAATGCTACAATTTCACCCTTGAACAAGCTCCAAGAATATGTCCAGGCTTGAAAGTTCCAAAAATCATCACGTGCCAAAAAAAAGAGAGGCTTCAATTGAATAATCTCAAACCTCTCAAAACCTTCCCTGACTTTTTTATGTTGATTGAAGAACTCAGCCAAAACTCGAATAACAAATTTCTCTTACTCAGGTAATCTTCGACTTCGACCCCGCGCCGGCCAACAAGAAGACCGCGGACGCCATCGAGGAGATGTCCCAGGCCATGATCCGGGGTGTAATGGACGAGTCGGGAGAGCAGTTCGTGGCCTACTTCCTGCCCACGGACGAGACCATGGCGAAGAGACGTCGCGATTTCGAGGACTGTGAGCTGTACAAGGACGAGGAGGAGTATGAATACAAGATGGCGCGCGAGTACAACTGGAACGTCAAGTCCAAGGCTTCGAAGGGGTACGAGGAGAACTACTTCCTTGTGATCCGCGAGGACGGCGTCTACTACGACGAGCTGGAGACGCGCGTGAGACTCAGCAAGAGACGACAGAAGGTGGGCCAGGCGCCGAGCAACACGAAGCTGGTGGTCAAGCACAGGCCCCTGAACGCAAACGAGCACAAGGTCCAGCGGTACCGCGAGAGGCAGCTCGAGCAGCTGGTGGAAGAGGAGAACGAAGAGATCGAGGAGGCGGAGGAGCACGAGACCATCACGAAGACAGGCGAACCGGAGAGGAAGGCGCCAGAGGAGGACGAGGAAAGGTCCCCGGGGAGACGCTCGAGGTCGCGGACGAGGGCCTCGAGTGGGAGCCGAAGTGGAAGCGGATCGAGGTCGGGGTCGAGAGCCTCCAGTGCCAGCGGGTCACGCAAGTCGGGAAGCCGCAGTGGGTCCGGGAGTCGGAGTGGCAGCGGGAGTCGCAGTGGAAGCGGCAGTCGGAGCCGTTCGGGGTCGCGATCGGGCCGATCCGGGTCCGAGAAGAGCCGAAGCCGCAGTCGGTCTGGAAGTGGGAGTCGCAAGTCTCGCTCGCCCTCAAAGTCCGGCAGTGGCAGTGAGAGGAGTGCCAGTGGATCCCCCGTGTCCCGGAAGTCGGTTTCCGGGAGCGGGTCTGGGTCAGGGAGCGACTCCGAGTAAATTTTCCCCATATTGTTGTATTCCCCATATTCTTGGAATCAGCTGTTTTCCGACTCAGAAGTGCTCAATGTGGAGAAAGCCCAGACGTTGGAACTTGAATAAAAATTTAAACTACAATATCACATAATTTGTTTGAATTTACTCCGAAACTCTGATTTAGCTTGGGTATTTGGCAATTAGGAAATATTTAGTTTTGTAATGTTTATTCATGGCAAAATTAATATAATTTTGAAAATGAGGTTTTTAATTTTATTTCTAAATATTTTTGGATTTCAACTTTAAGAATTTTAAATCGATGATGAGGTGATAAGCGCTTCAAACAGCCCCAAAAATTTCAACTTTGTTGTAATTTTATTTTTTCAAAAATTTTCATTGATCTTTTAAAAATTTTTGCTCAATTTTAGTCCTTGATTGCGACTAAAACATTTGAATTTTTAAGCGTTAAGTAAATAAGCTAAATAGACTTCTTAAAATGTAATTTGGCCGAATTCAGGTCAGCGAAATTTTTTAAAGACAAACAGACAGTTAATCATGAGTTTGTCCTGCGTCTGAATCTCAATGCCAGCTGTATCAAAACAAAGTATTTTCCACTAATGCATAAAAGATGTACATTTTAATAGTTCTCTAGCATTTACGAGCAGGAATATGTCCTTTATAAACGTCAATAGCTTTCTGCGGAATTACGAGTCCGAACGCCATGAAATACTGAGAGATTTGAGGAACATAACACGCGAATGTCGCGACAAATATGGGAACAAGACGGAGCTGGCGACAGAGGACGACCCCAGGTAATAGCTCGCCTTCCCCCCTCGTCCTTCTAACGGCTCCACGTTCCAGAATCATTCGGCTGTCCGACTGCTGGGAACTTCTGCTCTTCCACGGGCTGCAGACGAGCGTCTTCAAGGCCAACGCCTCCTTCTGGGAGCTCGCAGAGTCCCACCTGACCTTCCATGAGAGAGGGAGGTTCAGCACTCTCCGTCACGTTCACACAGACCGCGGCAAGTTCCGGGCTCTCATCCGGGCCGCCCTTAACGAGCGCTCCCTCGAGCGCTACGTGCTCATGTGGCTCAGTGACGAGACCCTCAAGGACCGCTACGAGCCTCACGCCTGCATTCTCAGCAACGAAACGGCCCAGACGCTGCCCGAGCTGGCCAAGAGTCTCACCAACATCCTGTTCGCGTTGACCGTGGACTCGCCGGAGCTGAACGTGGACCGGAAGCTGAACCTGACGGAGCGCGAGGAGCCCATCATTCCGGTGTCGGAGCCCGTGACGAAGACCGGGGGCCACCGGAAGCCTCGTCCAGTGGAGCGAGACATCCTCGAGAGGGAGGAGAAGGTGGTCCTGCCTATCCCGGAGCCGGTCAGCAGGCCCTCGTCTCTGCTCGTCCCGCGAGGCTCGACGCCCAGTCGCAGCTCCACGGCCGCTAGCTCCTTCAACGGCAGCTTCCACGACACCGACGACGTGTTCCCCAGCTTCGAGAATCTCGACCCATCCCCCGAATACTCCCTCGTGAACGGTTACCACGCCCCCGAGACGAACCCGAAGCCCCCCGAGGAGGTATCCTCGTCCAAAGACAGCTCCGTCGCGAGCTTCCACGAGGCTCCCGAACCTCTCGAGGACCTCGAGGCCCTCCGTGCGAAACTCAAGGAGCGCGAGAAGCGAATAACTCAGCTGGAGGACCAAGTCGCCGCGCTCAGTCTAGAGAACTGCCGTCTCCGGATGCTCAGCAGCTCCGCCCGCCACACCAAGATGTTCTTCAGCGTGGCGATCCCGAGGGCCTTTCTGGAGCGCCAGGTGCCCTCGGGCAAGCGGTACTTTGTCTACGAGATCCACATAACGCCCGCCAACGATGTGGGTGAGACGTGGGTGGTGAGACGGAGGTACAGTGAGTTTTACGCGCTCCACAAGCGGCTCGTGGCTCAGGACCCCAGTATTAAGGCGCTCGACTTCCCGCCCAAGAAGAACTTTGGCAACATGGACGGCGTCTTCGTGGAGCAGCGGAGACAGCGCCTACACGTCTACATCAAGCATCTCATCACCGTCCTGCCGGAGGTCTCCGAGTGCTGCAGCAAGAGCGAGCTCTGCTCCACCTTTCCGTTTCTTGACCCCGAAGCTAAGCTGTGAACTTATGATGTGACAAATAGAGGAACTATTTAAGCTTTGCTGCAGGTTTTGGATTTAATTCCGTAGGAAGGGCTTTTTTTTAAGGGGTGAGGGCAGAGATCTCTTCTAACCTTGAAGCTCCTCAACTTAACCCATTTTTGTCCCTGGAATTTTGGACTCCAAATTCCCTTGATATTTTGACAAGTAAGGCCGTCTTTAATTGACGATGGACGAATAAAATTAAAAAATTAAATTCTTGGGAAAAATTAAAACCCTGATTTTGGGTGGAATTCGGGTTCTTAACGGATTTTGACTACAGTTTCTGAACAGTCTGAACCTCAAAAGAAATTTGGAGAAATCATTCTAACATGCAGGTTCATCCGGGGTTCTGGTTTGTCCGTCTGTCCTGACCCCGCTGAAAAATTCGTTGAATACTAAATCTACTATCCTCGGTTTATTCGACTAAGACTTCGCAATGTAGCACTCGGGCGTGTCGGCAGCAATCTTCGCAAGGGCCTCGAACGTTCGTGGTTCCCAGCACGCCAGATCTGCCAGAGTCTTTCGGTTCAGCAGGATATTGTTTCGCAGGAGGTTGCCCGAGAACGTTGGGTAGTCGAGGCCATGCTGCCGGGCTCCTGCCGTGATCCTCTGAGTCCAGAGCTCCGTCATGTCCTGTCGCTTCAGCTTTCTGCCGCGTGTTGCGTAAACAAGGGCCCTGTGAACTGCCCGGATCGTTATGCTGTAACAATTCCGGGGTCTTCCATAGTAGTGCTGCAAGGAATCGGTCAAGATTTTTGCTTTTAAAGGGATTTCAAGGAACTCACAGATGCCAACTTGAATATCTTTCGCTTCCTCCAGAACTCGTCTGGGCCCCGGGACCGAACGAAGTTGATGGCAGTCAGGAACACCATTTTTGAGCGAGGAAATGTGAATTGTTTACTTTTTTCTCGGTCTCGTTTCGCGTACAAAAATGTCTACGGCCCATAGAAATGTGAGCGTGTGAAAGTTTGACGTTTGCTGAATTGCTGAACTTGTGCAAAAGAGAGAAAATTGTACATTCGAGAGAAAAGAGAGCTCCTGAAAAACTTGGACAAATCAATACAAAAAACAAAGAAATTTTGCGGATCGAATTCCCCAGTTTTACCGAGATAACAGCTTCTTTCATCATCGGGACTGACGATTTGATCGAGTTTGGTGCAATAAAACGTCAAACGTTGAGAATGAAGACGAGTTTAAAGTAGGAAAGGAGAGAACTGAAATGGCAACGGAAGGTGAGGAAAAAAAGTCCTTGAGAAGCCAGTAGTGAAGCTGGTCGATACTTGCAGGACGAGAAACTGTTGAAACCGCGAGTCTCATCGACTCCCCGAGCTGTCCAACGGACTCGGGGGTCTCGGAGCTGAACGAGTCGATGATCTCTAGCGGAGCCTTCGAGTTCGAGGAGGGAGCGATTCTGCCAGATTTAATCCCCACGAGCAAGACCGACGTGATGAACTCCAACATCCCCGACGAGATGGTCTCGAGCACGCACTCCACGTTCGAGACCGAGATCGTTTACCGCCGGAAGAGCAAGAAAACGCCGACCAAGAAGGCGGTCAAGAAGAGGGTCTCCTTCCACGAGGACATCCTGAAGAACACCAAGACCGACAATATCCACATTGAGCACGGCTTCATCACCTACAAGAGCAGCTACCCCAAGAAGGGCAACAACGGGAGGTACTCCTGGTGCTCCGAGAGCGAGCAGGTCGACGACATCGACCTCGACCCCGAGACCGAGACCCAAGTGGTTTACCGCAACGCGTGCTCCGACATGCTGGACTACGGCCAAACCGAGGTACGTTATCTCGTGTCCACAGAAGATTGTCCTAGAGATTCATTGTTTTTTAAGAGTTTTTTTTTACCCTTCAAAATAGAGGCGTTAGATCTCTAGACTTTATCTCTGTGCTAATCTCTATTTTCATGTCCTACTTCCGCAGGTCTTTGAAAACGACGAGGAGAAACGCCGCATCAAGTATGACAACTCCGGGGTCTTCGAGTACTCGCAGAAGGAGAAGCAGAAGCTGTACAAGTGCGAGTGCTCCGACTCCAACTCGAGTCTGGACTCGGGCTCCTCGGACACCAACGCCAACGTGCTGGGCACGCAGGCCAAGTCCAACTCGTGCGAGTGCATTGGGTGGAGTCGTGGGGGCGAGAATAACAACATCTCTGACAACTGCTACTACTCAGAGCCCAACATCACGGACGACTACAACCAGAACCCGCCGAAGTCGGTGTGGAGCAAGGAGAAGAAGCCCAAGAGCAGCTGCCTGAAGAAGACCAAGTACACGAACATGATTTTGCCGGAGCAGGACCTCTCTCGGAAGGTGAAGAAGTTCAACGTGCACCAGCTGACGGAGCAGATATTTGACAACAAGACCATCATTGGGTCCCTGAAGGACATCTTCGGCATGGCCATGACGGAGCGAGGCGTTCCAGAGGGCTCTGAGGACCTCCAGTGCGTGGCGGAGTGCACGCCCGACACGGCTCTGGACGCCGACGACTTTACGGTGGTGCAGAAACCGAAGCCCTTCCTCTCCAAGAGCCTCGAGGGCGTCAACAGGAACAAGAACAAGTACGTGCACAACGTGGATGAGCAGCTGAGGGGGTGCAAGGTGGAGGACCTGTATGCTCCCACGCGCAAAAACAGCCAGGACACGCCGTCACCGCAGGAGGAGGAGGCTCCCAAGGAGGCGTATCGCAACAAGTACATCATAAACTGCGAAAGCACTGTCTTCGAGCACACAGGGGTCTCCTTCGTCTACAACCAGCAGCCTCCCCCCATCGAGGAGGCCAAGCAGCAGGTTCAGGTGAGGCTCAAGTTACCTATTGTAATTAAATCAAACGATTTTTCGAAAAAGCCCGATATTGGAGTTGAGATATTCAGACTAGTCAATTTTGATGCGAATTCTTTCAATGGAACGTGAAATCAGAAAAGCAGAGATAGACTGAATTTCTTAATCCTCGGTTCAATCCATGCAATCCCTATTTTTAGAACCTCTCCAAATCTCTCAGAATTTCCAGAGCTTTTCACTCATGAGAAAAATTATTTGGGGTTTGAAAAATGCCTATCTTAGGTCTCAGGTCAGATGCTAAAAAAAAATTAAGTCAAAACCTTCTGAAATTAAAAACCTTTTCTATGTCACTCCTAGCTCCACCCCTGTTCTTGACAAGAAAATTGACAAGAAGCTTGCCGGAGAACTTGAATTGAATAAGTGTTCTCCGGCTATCTCATGAGACCTGACTCAGTCGCGTGTCTGCCTCACGATAAAGAGCTAAAAGAATTTCTTTTTCAGACAAAGCCGCTGAAACAGAAGATTTCGGACATCTTTGGAGTCTTCGCGTCAACCTCCAACCAAGCGTCGCCCGAGGAGGAGAAGAAGAGCGTCGTCATGTCGCCCACGGAGCCCAATAAGACGATGCAGTCGAGCATGACGTCATCGTGCAGTGACCGGAACTCGGTGTTCTCGGACTCGACTTCCTCCACGGCCACCACGACAACCAAGGACACGTCGCAGGCCACGTCGAAGGGAGGGGGCGTGACCTCTCCCAAGCGAAAGCACCTCCAGAGTCCTATGAGGGGCAGCAAGACCATCACGAGACCCAGCATGGCGGGGGTCTTCGGGTACAGAGACAAGAGCGGGCCATTGATGCTCCCGGAGGAGTTTGACGATATCTTGACCATCACAACGACGGACCTGGAGAGCGAGAAGGATCTCGTGATCGTCGACTACGCGAACGGCAACACCAGCAACCCCGAGAGACCCCCCTCGTCGTCCGAAACGCACTTCCTCAGACCCCCCATCTCGGCCAGCTCCAGCAAGACGTCGCTCATCAACCGGTTCCTCCGCAACGTGACGCAGAAGAAGATCATGGAGGCGTCGATCAAGAAGAACAGCTTCTTCCAGTCGAAGCTCAGTGGCGAGAGGAAGCTCTTCGGGGACCTGTACTTCAGGAACTTCAAGCGGTGCAACAAGGAGCTGGTGGAGGACCTCAACGCCGAGATAGCGCAGGAGATCGAGACGGCATCGGGTGAGGAGAGACGCCGGGAGAGCATCGACTCGACGCACTTCGACGGGGGCGTGGGGGAGATCGGTATCGAGACCTTCGCCGGACACAACCTCAACATCCTGCGGAGCGACCGGGAGACGCTCATGAAGGCCTTCAAGCTCTACACGGGGTACAGCCGCGAGGGCTATCTCACGCCCGTGCTCGTCTTCCTTACCGACAAGACGCTCTACGTGACGGACGTGGTCAGGAACCGGCTCAGCAACAAGTTCGTGCTGCCCTACGTCGAGCTCGACGTCATCCTCATGGGCCCCTTCGGGAACACCGTTCTCCTCAGCAATAGTGCCCGAGACATGCAGCAGGTGCTGCTTGCGGGAGGGCCCTACCCAGCAGACGGCCTCGTCTCGAGTCTGGAGCTCTGTGCGAGACGCGGGGGGTCCGTCCTTCCCGCCATCGGCCAGCTCACTCTGGACCACCTGGCGCCACTCCAGGCCTTCGTGCGCCACAACTCGAGTGTCTCGAAGGAAGACGTGTGGAAGTACTACGCCGTGGTCAACGTGCCAGCGGGCAGCCTCATGGACGAGAAAGAGCCTCTGGGCCCGTACCTGAAGGGCTTCTTGATGCACCGCAGCTTGTCTCACTCCGGGCTCACCCAGCAGTGGTCCGTGGGCTACTTCTTGCTCAAGTGAGTATTTTCAATAGTCTGTTTCACACTCTCGTAGCACTTAAGCATAGAGCCTTGGCAAAAATGGGCTACCAGGAAGGTTTGATAAATATTTTTTGCACGTTAAATTTTTCAAAAAATTTATTACTAAAAAGTAAGCAAAAGGAAGGTTCTGCACTTTTAACTGACTTTAGAGAGCCTTTTTCGCCAATGAATAATGGGGTTAATGTTTTGCAGAGCTGGCGTGTTGTACTTGTTCGGAGACTCGAACCAGAAGCTCCCGACGTGGGCAGTGGCTCTGGCGGAGTGCCAGGGAGCCCGACGTGCCCTCAAAACCGGCAGACCGCACTGCTTTGAGCTCCTCCTCCGCACTGGCTCTCTCCAGCTGGCGGCTCCCGACGAATACGTGGCCTCGGAGTGGCTGCAGGCTCTCGTCCAGTCCGCAAGCGGGCTGTTCGAGATGCAAGATCGGCACAAAACCCTAGGATGCTCCCTCGTCATGACGAGCAACCACCTCATAACTCTGCGAGAGGACTTTTCCTCGCCCCTCCGCCGCAACGCCACCAACGAGTCTTTCTCGCCCCAGCACAAGGAGAACGTCGACCCCAACATGCAGCTCGGCAAGAGGCTCGTGAGTGCGACGACGATCATGGCGGACAATGCGAGCGAAATCAGCTCGGTGAGGAGCATGTCGAGCACTCCGAGTCGCCTGTCGGGGTCCAAGTCGACATCGAACATGAGCACGCCCACGAAGACGGCGGATGTCCGGAGGTCCAGCGAGGGAGACGACAGGAGCCACACCAACATGTCGAGCTTGTACGGCAAGAACTCCGGGGTCGAGATCCTCACGTGTGCCGCCATCGACGAGATGACCTCCGTCAGGATCTCCTCGAACTCCAGCGAGCTATGGTGCATCTTGGTAAGTTTTTGTGTCTCCAATTCGACCCATTTTTCATTGCCACTTTTCCAGGAATTTTCTTGCCAGGAGGTCAGAGAAAATTCGGAGGACCTCGTCGTCTTCTTCTCCACTGCTTCAGAGCACCACCGGTTCCTTTTCCTGCTGGAAGACTTGTGGAGCTCAAAAACGGTAGGGAAATATTTTTAAAGCTTAAACTCACACTATAACTAGACGGACTAATTTGACATTAAATAATTGCAGTCTGAACCATTCCCCATGTCCGTACTGCCCGAGGAGGAGGGCCTCTCAGACCACTGCGGCAAGATCTTCAGAGACATCAACAAGAGCTGGGACCGCCTCATCGCTGCCGGACTAGGCTTGCCTCATTGAAGTTAGTACCTTCTGTTACAGTGATTTTCGTAAGGTTCTCAGATCAATCAGAAATTGGATTTCTACGTACAATAGCTCGAATAAGTAGAGGCAAAAGCTTGAAACTCGTTACCAAACCACTAAGGCTGACTATAAAATAATAAAAGAAATATGTATGACTATATGAAAGTATGACCTGTATGTTTGATAAACCCAAAATTAGCTCGAATGTCAACAGAATTACTCGTATATAACAACTACTATATTCGCTTATTGATGTCTACGTACAGCAGAATATCTCAAAACGTTACCACTATAACTCTGAAAATTGAGGAAGCCCGGCACGCACTGACCATGGTGGGCTAGGTCATTTATAGTCAGACTCGTTCAGTCCACAACTACTTTCCCCAATACTCAAGCCACTACAAGCAAAGTTTAGGAGACTCAGCTAGACTATCCAGTTTCAATGCTTCTCGATTGTGATATTTGTTGCAAAGTTTTAAACTACTTAGATCAATAGTAACGATAATTTGACCCTAAGTCTAAGTATTACGCTACTCACAGAGGAACTGTGCTGGTTTGTGTTTGGCTAGTTCAGGCGCATATTTGTAAGTCACTTTATTAATCAAAATCATTAAAGGTTTAAAGGATCATTAGAACGGTGTTTTACTGCTTGCATTTTCAGGAGTTTTCAGACCGGAATTTTTGGATCAATTTTAACGATTCCAAGTCAACTTTTTCTATAAAAAAAATCCTCGCTCTCCAAAGAAAATCTTTATTGCTTAATCCTGGCGTCCCCGAACGGACTCCTTGACGTTGAAGTTCGGAACGCGGTCCTTCTTGCCGAGAATCTTGGCCTGGGGCTCCGTGAAGATGACGTTGACGTTGTCGATGATGCTGGTAACCTTCCTCTCCACGATCCCCAGGAAGAGCTTGCAGTTGCCCGTGGACACCTTCTTGTCGGCCGTCCCAAGGAGGTACAGGATGGGCGCCTCGTCACACACCAGCACCTTGTAGAGTCTCTCTACGCCGTGCAGCAGCTTCTCCAGCTTGTTCTCCGCCTGCGTCTGCAGCTCGTCCGCGTCGTCCGCGAGCTTCTTGTTCTTGTTCACCTCCCGCGTCAGCGCCTCGATGCTCTCGTCCTCCTTGTTCTTCTTGCTCTCGTTGATCTCCCGCTGCTCGTCGATCTGCTCCTCCAGCTGCTGCACCTGGTCCGTCAGTGCCTCCACCTCGTGACTCAGCTCGTTGACGTAGTTGAAGAGCGCAAAGTTCTCCTCCTCCTGCTTCACGAACTTCGACACCAGCTTCTCCACGTCCTTCTCGTTCGAGAACGTCATGATGCGGTGCATCGTGGCCTGGTAGTCCTCGTGCTGCCTCTGCAGCTCCTCCTGCATCCGCTTCTTGCGCTGAGCCTCTCTCTGCTCCAGCTCCTCGTTTGACCGCCGCTGTCCCTTCACCTCCAGGAACTCCTGCAGCTTCGCGTCGTGGTCCAGCTTCCGCTGTAGCTCCCGCATCTCCTGGATGTGCGTCACCTTGTCCATCTGGCCCTTGTCCTTCAGCAGCTGCAGCTTGTTGCAGAGCTCCTCTCGCTGGTCGTACGCCAGCGTGGCTTGCTCAATGAGGTCCATGAGGTGCTTTTTGCCGTCGTTCAGCTTCGTCACCAGCTTCTCCCACATGATGTTGAACGTGGCTCGTTCCGTGAGCATGTGGTCGATGGTCTCTCGGAGCTGCGCGTTCTCTGCCATCACGATCCCAGCCCGCTTGTTCACGACGTCCAGGCGGTTCTCGAGCTTCGCAATGGTTCTGTGGTTTGTCACGATGGTCTCGTTGTACTTTGTCTCAGTTCTCTCGTTCTCCCGCACCTGGGATATCTGCTTCATGATCTGAAAGGACAATAAAATTTCTTAAACATAAATCAGAAAGACTCTTTCACTTTTCGCTGCCTTCTTCGTAATGTTTTTGGATTTTTCAGGTTGGAGGCCTGTTTGGAGTATGTTTAGGAGTTGGAAGGTAACTCCCAAAATTCTTAAAATTCTAGTCCGTTCTAGGCAGTATGTTAGAGTTCCAAAGACGGCTCTGGAGGGCTTCTTATGTAATTTTCAGGTACTGCTAGGGGTACAAAGATTCTTAAAATTGTCTGAAAATCCCAAATTGAGTCGTTAGAAGGTTTGGGAAGCTCACTGGAAGCCCCGGGGAGTCGAAAGAAGATTTTAGGGAGTACAATTTTTTTTTCGGTTTTTGAGAATATTTCGACGAGAAAAAACCCTTGGAAGACTGGATTGGCTCAAAATACAACAACTTTTATTCCGAATAATTCAGGAAATTGAAAGGATGAACAGAATGGGACGTGAAAGCTCCTAAACTCACCTTGGTTATCTGCTCCTCCGTGTCCTGCAAGCTCGCCTTCTTCCGGTCCAGGTTGTTCGAGACCTTCTCCTTCTTGTCCTGCAGCGTCAGCAGTTGAATCTGGAACTGAAAAACCCCAGCATAATATTTCACTCGCAACTTCCCAAGAACCTCAACTCACCTCGCTCTCCTTCCGGTTGTGGGGTCCGCACTCCTCCGCCTCGAGGGTGTACTTCAAGTGGGACCTCTCCTTCTCGAGGATCCGCATAATCTTCGAGTACTTTCGCTGCTGCTTCTCCTTGTCCTCCAGAAACGAGATGTGCTCGTTCTCGATCTGGCGGTACTGCTTCTGAAGCTTCTGCACCTCGGCCTCGGCCAGGATGTCCATCTCGAAGGCCTCATCTTCAGCCATTTTCGGGTTTGTTCCTCCTCCGATGTAAAAGAATTTTCACCACTTTATTTGGTCGATATTTCCCTGGTTCCGCCAAACACCACTCCAAGTAGCCGCCATGTGCCAATCAGCTAATGAGACAACTGTGCGTTTTGTAATGCTTAGCTCGTTTGTGCTTAATTGTGGGAATCTCGGGTCTTTCCGCAGCTTCTGACTCACATCTCGAGTGCGTTGAGTGCAAGGTCAAAGGTGCAGCAGCTTGACTTTTGCTTCTTGAAATATATTATCTCTTGAGGAAAAATTGCAACCCTTTTTTCGATCGAATAAAAATTCTACATGTAAAATATCCAGAAGCAGGCCAACTCAACATTGAGTATGAACGGAGCCAAGCCTACAGGCGTGAGCTACGGGTACGCTCAGGTACAGTGCTATACCTTAATAATAATTTAGAATAAACAGTCTACTAAAGAAACAATTAATATAAAGCAATGTTGATTTACAATCGGTTCAGTTTTCTGTTGAGCTTTAACCAGACAGGGTGAGAATCGCGAGTTCTCGCATAGTCAAGAAGTTTTGCATTGCTGTGGAATTGTTTGGGCGTTTTATTCAGTGGAAGAGATAAATAACATGATAATCCAGCTGGTAATTAATTTAGGAAATTGTTGAAATATCTCCATTAACATAATTGAGTTAGAATATGTGATTCACACCCAATCCACCTTGATCCATTCATTCATTATTATTCGACGCGCCGTTATAATTGTCCCGAAGTGGCTCAATGTCGACGAAGACGGGGCGAAAACTGACCGGAACAGAGCCTTTTCTGTCGGTCTGCGGGAACCAAGCTTTGAAATAATTTGGAGGCCCGAAATAAATCCAACTGAGATCCATGTAAATTTTACAGAGTCAGAGGAGCAACTCCCTTTTTTAATTACTCTTTTCGATAAATTATGACTCCTGGAAAAATTAGATTTCCATGCTTTAAGATGTTTTATGGAAATTAATCTCTCGTCTTTCATAAGAAGGAACTGAAAAGGGTCTTATGAATTCAACCAGAGATATATTAATTTTTAAAAATCTAAATATAGTTTTCTTATGGTTTTTTTCCTTGGTTTAACCTTCTAGATACCTCTTGGGGGCTCTTCCTACTTTTTTCATGGCTCCTTAAAAATCGTCTGAAGCCACGTTTTCCCATAATTGGAGAGAGCTTATTTTTCTCTTTCCCTAACTCCCATTTGGTAACCCCTGGTTTTCCTCAGATCTGCTTCAGTTTTTGAAGAAAATTCATTACCTTATTTTTTTTAAGTTTGAGGGGTGAGTTTGTAAAACAATGTGTGAGGTCAATCCGATTGAGGCCAACTTTTCCCAATATTTTCATGAAAGAAAAAATTACCTTCATGTTTCACAAAAATTACTCAAAAGCACTCGAAACACCCGCTGGTCTTTACCGAGCCTCTTTATTATGCTATTCTAGTTCATTAATCCCGCGCAAATCGAGTGTCGCGCGATTAATTGTTGTAGACGCTAATGTGGTACAATCTTTGTGTCGCTCTGCTTAGCTCCACTCTGAATATGTGCTCGCATTCATTGTGGGTCGCACTCGACAACAATTTCAGTTTCGGAAGTAGTTTGAATCAGCGTGTTTTTGCAATATCTTCGTCCGAGAGGCGAGAGCCCCCGAGCTGCTTACAATTTATTGATTCATTACTCAAATTAATAAATCTCGCATCTCCCGGTGGCGGCGAAACTGCTGATTATTGCTTAATCCCGTCTCTACCATTCAAATTGCAGCAACTGGTCGTGACATTAGCATTTATCGGAGTTGCATGTGCAGCGCCAGCACCTGCGAAAAAACCCAAAGTCTACAATGCAGTCATAACGACCGATGAGAACTTATCTCCGAGCCGCTCGTACCCGCTAATCCAGCCGGTTCTGCACGAGTCGTACTCGGCCTTCAGCCCCTTCAGTCCGTTCTGGGACCCCTACAGCGGCTACAGCACCGGCTTCCCCTACGGCCCCTTCCCCCCCGGGCCCTTCCCCGGCCACTTCCCCAAACACCCCCCGCACCCCGACGAGTCGTCTGCCGCCGACGAGGAGACCGAAGAGGAAGAGTCCGAGTCCGACGAGAAGCACAAGAAGAAGCACCCCAAGTTCCCGCCCGGCCCAGTGGGACCCTGGAGCTTCAGACCCTACGGCTACCCGACGATCTACGACCCGCTATACCCCCTAGGGTTCCCCCCTCTGTACCCGGTGCCCAAGGGCAAGGGACACAAGGGACACCGGAAGGACGGGGAGGTAGGGAAGAAGAAGCCCAAGGACGACGATGACGAGGAGGTCGACGACAGGGTGAAGAACAACGGCCGCAAGAACAAGGACGTCCCGGATGTGCCGCCACCCCCGATTCCCACGAAGAAGCCTGCAGCCACGCCGGCGCCCGAGAACCCAGAGGAGCCCGCGGAGGAGCCGGCAGAGGAGCCAGCAGCTGAGGAGGGGGGCGAGGGCGAGACGGAGCCTGATGCCGAGGAGATCTAGAGGAACATCTGAGATCATGTCTCTTTCTTGAGCACTTTGATCGCCGTAGAAGTTCGTGGGAATTTTTTGACGGCACATTGACGGACTTTTGGCTCTTACTTCTTTACTACAGGTCTGATTTGGACGTGCAACAGCTCGACGTCTACTGTTTAGTCTTAACGAATTTTGTCTCATAAAAAACATCTGATTTTTATGAATTTTAACTGGTATTTTAGCGTTTTAAATTCATTAAAAATCATGTGGTTTTTAAGAGCCAAATTTTTTTAGATGAAAATACTAGACCTCAAGTCCGATCTTTTCAACCCCAACACTATCAAACCCGACCTGCAGTAAAGGAGTAAAAGCCAAAAGTCTGTCAAAATGCAACCAAAAAGTTTAGTTGAAATTCTACTCAGGAAATCAAAAGGCCTCTCAATCAGAACGTAGAAAAGATGCATGGTCTCAGAACCCAGATAGGACGGACTCGTGAATTAGCGAATAGAACCGTAGATTAAGATTTCAAGAGATTTATGTCATAACCATCATTGTGCGTATAATTACTATCATTACTCGCTAGTGGGTCACCACCGATGCATAGAGCTGACTGCTAATAAACACTTCCAAAGCTAATCACAGCCCGTTCTCGTCCATGAGGGCTCCCGTCTTCGTGTACTTCCCGTAGATCTCGATGTAGAAGTGGAATCCCAGGTTGTACTTGCAGGCAACGTCGATGAAGACCCAGTTGTGGCCGAGACCCCCAGAGTTCAAGGTCGGCACCGCCGCCGACTCCTCGTCCATCTGGTTCTCGAGCTTGATGCAGGAAATGGAAACCGGTGCGTCGATGTAGATCTCGATGGTGCCATTGAGGACGCCCGGACCCGAGTTTTCGACGATCGTGTTGTCCACATACACGAGGGAGTCTTCGGGATCGCAGGTGCCCAGAAGGAGGCTCTTCCCCTTGAACTTCCGAGCTGGTTCGACGTCGGTTCTCACGACGATCTCGGCCTGGGGTCGGGGCCACACTGCGGAGAGGCTCAGACACAGCAGAAATGCGACTAGAAGCGACTTCATCTTGACTCTGACTGAAGCTGGCGGGAAGAGAATCGGGTCCTTATCAAGTTTGACCTCTTGTGAGCCGAAGAGCGGGTGAGAAAAGACGTGAGAACAGTGTAATGTCTACCCAAAATTTTTCTCTCCGCCCAAATTCTCCAAGGACAAAAAACTCTCTACTTTTAGCTCTGTTTATTTGATTCTCTTTCGTTTTGACTTCGACTTCACTACCAAATACCACTAGACATATTTTTCACAGAATATTATTCATAAATACGGAGAAATACACATCTTCGTCTCAATTTTCCGCTTCAGCAAATTCATGGGAAATTCATGCGAATCTTAATTTCAATATCGATAAGAATGAGGAATTGTTGAGATAAGCGATAAGTTTAAAAATTATATTTAGTTACTTAAGACATCCTTATCTAAACTTAATGAAGAAAACGTCAATGCCGACCGCGCGTCTTGTCTGTGAGTCCGACGGCATCTACTGGTGCTTGGTGTACGGTCCCTTGATCGCTCGCTTCCTGGACGTCGGGTTGTACGGATGGGGATGAACGCTGGAGGAGAAGAAGAAGAAGAGGGAGAAAGTTAGCATAGTTTGGGGGTTCGCGAGGCACGGGAGTCGCGGTGTTTCGGCCAAACCAACGGCGAACTTTCAAGGTCGTTTTAGTAGCAAGCAAAAACGAGGCCCGAGTTAATTCTGCGCTACGCTGCTTCGAATGTGAAAAAATGAAAGGAGAATGTAGTGAAGATCACAAACCTTGTCGTAACTTGGCTACGGCTCGGGCCGGGCATCGAAGAGGGAGTGGCCAATGGAGACGATGACGGAGCCCTAATCGCGCGTCGTGGAGTAGCGCCAAGCTTGGATGACGAGCCTTTGGTGTGGGGCCGATTCGGTGACACTACGACGTTGCTTGGCGCCATTTTGTGGTACGTGAGGGCCTTAGGTGGCTCTGCACTGACAATCTTTACATCATCGTCGTCATCCTCGCTAACAGGGACGAAGATTTAAGGGGTTTATATACGTCCGATTATTGCTTCTGAATCAAACTCTGGACAAAAATGGGCTCAAGGCACGTCAATGATCGCGAAAAGTGGGATATTGGGGGCTACCGGGGTGGCTCATGCGATAAAGATGCACGAAAAACTAGAGAAGACTTTTCTAGATTCTTGTGACGAAGGAAATTTCCTCTCGAGGGCCCAATTTGAGCCCTGAATTGATAAAAGTTGGTCCAAGAGCTGTGTGGGTGGGACGTCTCTCACTCGACGGACTCAACTTAGCTACGGAACTCGACATTCTAGGATCCTTACCTCTGACTCGAAGCAGGCATGATGGCCTGGATCTCCGGACCGTGACGTCTTCCTGTCAACGCACGCGTCTTGTTTGTGAACTCTCTGTTAAAGACCTCCTTCTCCTCCTCATCCAAGTTGATCAGCTCTTCGTTTTCCTCCATCTGGCCCGTACGCAAGTCCTGCGACTTCTCAATTACGTGAGCTCTGTCTCCAATGTGGTGTCCAATCGACATCTTCTTCGTGCCGGAGCGCGAGTCCTCCAAAGTCTTGCGAGTCTCACGAACTCCCCCAGGTCCAGCTTTCGTCGAGGTCGATGCCTTGTAGATCTGGGGCTTGCCATCGGGTCCCGTGGTCATCGAGAAGACAGAGCTGCTTGCAAATCCAACGCCTTCTTGGGGTATTCCAGCGTTCAGCAGGCGGTTTCCCATATTTTGAGTAAACATTGGCATTATCTGACGCGGCTGAACAAACATCTGAGCCCCCGGACCCTGGATCGCCTGCCTTCCTCCCAATCCTCCGAATGGGTCGGGGAAGTTGAAGAGGGAGTTCATCATGTTGTTCATCTGGCGCATTTGACGCATGTGAGCTCTGGAATAGGCAAAAGCGTTCGAGTCAAGTGACGGAAACATCGAGATCCATTTTTTTGCCAGAACGTGGAATCAAAACACGTCCTCAGAGCAGAGGTCTCCGCTTGTACTCACCCAAAAATAGGGTCTTCCTCGAGATCCCCCATTAGTGAACCGAATAGAGACATTTTAGGGAATTTTTAGTCGGTTTTCAGCAGGATTTTGCAAAATAATCGAATGGATTTTTCACTGAGCAAAACAAGACTCAATTTCACTTCTGGTTCTTGAGACGGGACCGGCTTTGAAGCAGTGAGAAAACGCAACAAACAGGACCGAGATACGAGAATTGTTTGAATTAAAGGCAGTTTGAAGAAGAGGGTTCTGTACCGTTGAGCAAAAATGTTTGCCTCCGAAGTGGCTTCAAATGTGAATTTTAGACACTTGTATATCAAAACGGCATCTGATTTGACTAAAATTAGCCCAAACAATTTTTATATGAAAGCCTCTAAAATTTAACATGGAAAATATTTTTTATTTTATAAAAAAAAATCAATGAAAAAGTTAAATTTCTAAATAAAATGCTGCCAACAAATTTTCGAAAAAAGATATTTTTGGGCCCAATTAGGTTAAATAAAGAGAGCAAAAAATTTTGGAGGGAACAGAACCCTCAAATATCAAAGCCCAGAAATTTGGAGAAGTTTCTTTATTCAGGTAATTTCTTGAGATTGCCCATTAAAGCCTCCTTCATTCCCGAGCACTTGCCTCCGTCGTGTTCAATTTTCCTCAGCATCGGTCGCTCAAAGTAGCCGTCGATGATTTTGTCCACCTTCTCCTGGATCTCGGGGCTGAAATCCGCGGTCCTCGACCCAATCCTAATCTCCTCCTGAGACTTGCCGTCGGCCAGATTTTTGCACGCATATGCAACCGCGTAGTTGTCGTAGTCGGTGTCGAATATCGTGAAGAAGAACTCATTGACTCCATCGAAAACCCCCTTGGTTGCTGCTTCAGGGTCGAATTTGTCGAACGCGGTCGTTCTGAACGTCAACTTCTTCGGAATGGACTCGCACTTGTCCTTCTGCGTCTCGAACTTGCGGCAGCACCCTTGAACGTAGCAGTTGCGAGGATCCCTCGAAAGCTGGATGTCATAAACCGAGCAGTCACATTGCTCTTCCGGAGTTGATGAGGATTTATACTCGTACAGCAAGTACCAGAACCCCGAAATCTAGGGGCCATAAAATTAAATCTCAGCTCTTGGCGACACTGTAACGTATTACCTTGTCCAAGTCAATGGGGCTGAAAACTTGGCGCTGGGGACACGGGTTGTCCTTCAGTATCCTTGCCTCGTCAGCAGAAGCCCAGCCAGAGAGGCAGACGAGCAGAGAGACGACCACCGTCTTCATTTCTAGCACTTGACTGAGGAAAACTGCCCACTGGCTGATCTTTTATAGGACCCAAGGATGACAAGGAGTCGTAATGTGCATTTTTAATTGCTCCCAAAGAGGCTTAGAGCAATTTGCGGTTCAGGGAAGGGTCGGGAAAGGCAGGAGCGCGTAGGAGGCCGCCGCTTCTCGGTACACCGATGGAGCAAGCCACCATGAAGTCATTGCGAACACGGGCGAGAGAAGCAGCCAGTGATAATGACGATAAATTCAAGATAAACTGAGATGTGGAGCCATCCAAGCCGTTCTGTGGGCTATTTATATCAATATTTATTTGAATAGAAGTCAAGGTCAGGAGAAAAAGGCACTTAGGAATTTCAAATCATTTCAATTTTATTTTCAAAACTACTACTTACGCCCTAAATAGACAAATTTTTACAGTTTTTATTTATTTCTGATTAATTAAAGTATATCTCGTGAGAATTCCACGACGTGTGATTGAATGTTATTTTGAGTTTGATCAAACCTGGAGCTTGCAGCTGTAGCTTCTAACTATGAGGGCTCAAGCTGGCTTCTACGTAGAAATACAATCCATATTGAAGTTGAAAGGATTACAATATCATAGTGAATTTGTGTTTTGAAGTCATGGCTTTATCAATTTCTAATATTTTAATAATTCAGAAATCACTTTCGTAATTATCATTTAGTGTGGGTTAAATAGTTTTGTTGTATTTAATTTAAAACCTAACAACAGCTCTAAAGATATTAATAAGAACACAAAATAAGTTACAAAAGGAGCGGGACTTCGCGAGCAATTTCGTGATGTACCGGGCGAAGTCCTCGAAGCTTAAATTAGTTCAATAATTCCAATTTCTTATGTACAATTTTCAACATTCGAATAGAAATTGCAACAATTCAACAAATACTCATCGGGGTTTGTTTCCAATTTAGAAGAACCAGAGAGAACTGTAGCCCACGTTCTCTATATGGCAAAAACTTATCTTCAGGTCATCAAAACGCAGGTCCAATTATTTATTCATCAAGCTCATTTGATCGGAGCAAAGTATATAGTCAATAATTTCGCTAATAAACATGATTAGGTGACATGTATAATTTATCTATGGTACGTATTTTGCAATTTGCGTTAGAAAACTGACAACCATGGCAGATTTAGATAGAGTATAAGTGTCTCCATAGCTATTGTTCGAGATTCTGAGTAACATAGTTTCAGTTTGTCTGATCTGTTTGGTAGAGAGTAGCTAAATTCAACTATTGTACTGTTCAATAAAGATATCTCATAATATAATAATATTAGCACAAAAAGGGACTAGTCGTGTTTCGAGTGGTTATACTGGATTCTTGCCAATAATAATATAACTATAATATAATGTGGTAAATATACTCGGTAGTTTTGATTTTTGTAAGGCCCGTCATATCGCCTTTCCTTACAGCTTATCTATTGAATGAGTTTATTTACAAATGATGGAGCAAATATAAGCGCTTTATGTACATTTCAAGCAACATCGCTATTTCTCATCATGCGCCATTGTGTGCTGTTTTAGAGTGGTTCAATTGTCAAGGTCATTGTCAGTGCGTGCGTGTCTTAAGAGGATTTGGACTTCTTCCTGCGCTTTCGGAGATACCTTTTATAATAGGATTCTACGCGCTTCTTTTCCTCCCGCTGCTCAGGATCGTATCTGCAAAGAGAACAGGAATCGGATGGAGGGGCTTAGGTTTGAGCCAATCAGGGGGGTGGGTGTCGGCGCCGGCGTGGGCTATCTCGTTTCGGTGTGTGCATTTCGGGGTTAATTGATAAACGCTTGCAAGCAATCACACCTCTTTCATGCTTTGTGCTGGCACTTCAATCAATCAGTTTTACAATTAAATTAGCATAATGATGAGAAATGACGACGCGTTGCAAAATGATGATTTTATTGTGTTTGTGTCTGTGAACATTTTTATCATCATTCCGAATCTCTTTGTGTCACTGTCATGGGTGTTTATCGGGAATTCAATGAGAGGTGGACCTGAAACGACTTTCATAATACTTTTGCCGACGGAGTTAGTCAACGAGATAATGGCTGCACACAATTGACGAAATGATGGATTAGTGTTGCTCTTCGTGAACGAGATGGTGATGATTCTAGTCTTATAATTCTTGAGTTACTTCAGCGATTTTATAAACAGCCTGGCCTCCGATGTGCTCTCTCACTTCCTAAACCTACGTCCTACATTTCTACGGTATCTTTAAATATAAAAATTGGTATGTGTGTACAATGGTTTGGTTGTTCCTTGCCTTAAAACACTAAAAACCTTCAAGTTAAGAACACAAGCTTTACCACTCGTTAATACAATCATCAATCTGAGACTCTAATATGTCTATATTGGACTCATACTCTTCATCCTCATCGTATGACCTAGAATGAAAGTGAAATAGAAAAGAGAAACAAAACACAGAATTAGACAAAATTAGTAGCAATTATTAGTTATATTCAGGTGATTGAGGAGGCGGCTGGCGTCTTTGTTCGAGCCAGCAGCCTTCCCAGCATTAAGCTAATTTGCAGCGTTTCACTTTTAAAGTATCCCCTAAATCACCGAAATCTCCGCTCCGGCGTTGATTTGAATTTATGTGTATCAGAATGTGAAACATCGCATCTCGGTTAGCACGACAAAGACGCTCACAGCTCGAAAACCATCAAACGGCGGTGAAATCCAAACATGATAGATGATGGCACATGAAGGCGAGGTCTTGGCTCCCAACCATAGAGATTTATAGACTAGAGGTTCATTGATTTAGGGATATTTAGGGATATTTAGGGAAGTTTTGGGATAAATTGAATTTGAGTAAATCATTTTTATCTTCGTTTTTTTCGTCATCATAGTACTTATTAAATTACAAGGCATATTTCCAACTGGATCATTCATCCCCTCTCATTTCCAAACCCCTAGACGTAGAGGTCTGAGTTTTGGTACACATAATTTTTGACTCAAAGTAAGAGGGTATTTGAAAGGATTCATTTTTAGCGCCCTCTGGGGGGAAGTTATTAACCACTTTCCCGTACAAAAGGAGCCAAGAACTTAGAAATTTTGTAGAAAAAAACTGCTAATGGTAGCTTCATGATACTTGGCACGACTTTGAAGCTCCTTGAAGGACACTTATATAACATTCCTCGAAAAAAAGTTATGAGGGTGGGAAAAAATTCTTCCCCTAGTTTTATTTTAAATTTGGATTTGAAGGAAAATGTTGTATATAATGCTAAATTGGGTAAAAATTTGCTATTTTGGTTCCTTGAAAAAAACTGAAAAAAGTTGAAGGAGTTTCTGCCCTCTAGCCCACACCTCTCTATGGTGAGACGCGAAATTCTAAGCACTTCGAGTAATTAGCCCTTTTTGCCCCAAACTGACGGACAGACCAGCTAGTTTCATCAAAAATGCACTCTAATCGCTTCCTGGGCCCTCCCATCTGCATCCCTGATGAGGCTCAAATATGAAAATCACGGGGCTCGGCTAATATGCGCGTCCGCGACGAGGTAAGTCACGTAAAAATTTCAATTTAAGGTGAAAGTGTGCAAGAAAGGTGCGGTAATGTATGGGAGTGGCAAAAATGCGGTTAGAAGCATTAAAAAAGTGATTATCTCGACTTGCACGGGCACGAAATAAGCACACAATAATAACAAAGCTTAAAAGGGTAATCACAAACTACGCCATGACCTGAATGGTTGCGAGGGAGGGGAGAATCGAGGCAGGGATTAAATAATTATTGGTTATGTTGCGAACTCATCCATATGTCATTTGATATGTTTATGTTTGGCAATCGAAAGGCTGGCAGTATCGATTTCCCCAAATGGGCTTATCAAAGGCTCTTAGTAGGGGCTCAAGACCACAACACAAACGAACTTCTGTTATTGCACACTTTTATTAGAACTTGGCACGTCTCTCTAACGTAGGTCGTTTCAACTTTCGGGGAGTCACATCTTGAAGCCTTGATTAAAATGGAAATTGAAGAGCCCAGAGAGTTGAAACGGCCCATTGTCAAGCGCAAGCGAAAGATAGCCATCCGAAGTGCTTGATAGAAGAGGAAATTTACCCACAAACTTCATTCTCCTTACCCTTGGCGCAACTCGACTCGACTCGCACAATAAACTTTTATTATCCACTGCTAAGTTTAGTCAGCGTTCTTATTATGAATGTATACACAAAACAACTAACATAAAGTTCAGGTATCATCCTCCCTTTAATGTCGGGGAAAAGGAAAAAGAAACAAAACAAAGGAAATCAAAAATTGGACGCATTTCATAAATTCGGGATCGATAATTTCAAGGGAGCAGGAAAAACTAAACACGTGTGTGTGCGTGTTTGGGTTGCATGACGGGTGGAGTGGAGTGACAGACGAAAATGGGCTATGTGTGCTGAAACAATTGAATCCATCGACAATTCATTTGTGATTTGCTGTTTATCTTTGCTCCCCGGATTCAATCACGGCTAGCAAAACTCGCTTCGCGGAAGGCTGCGAGCCTCATTTTCCAGAAGCAAATAATTTGTAATTCAAAGACGTGTCGAGGAAATATAATATTCCATTAGGGGAGAGAGAAGGAGAAGTAAGAAAAAGAGTGCAAAGTGTATGGAAAGAAAATCAAATTACCCTGCTGTTTCAGCCGCGCTTTCCTCCGCCACCAGTAGTTCGTACTCCTGAGCTGCATAGCGGTCCCAGTCGGAGAGCTGCAAAGTACGTGGGAATGAATGGGCAATCACCGATAACTTTCCAACCTTGAATTGCCAATTTTCGGAAACTTCTTCGTTTAACCCATTTTGTACCAACGGTTCATTTGTCCCTTCTTTTGAATTAAGTCAAAATTTACCCCGAATTTAAGAATAGGTTTTGACACTAAGGTCCACAGTTTTCTGTACCCTAAAAAATTAAATTGCTACCCTCAGGGCTGAACCTAGCCCCACCAAATAAAAACTACTGAAATGGGTTCCAAAAAGAGTGGGAACTACAAAAAGTACTCACCTCGTCATTTTCTTTGGCTGCAAACGGATCACGTTGCTCGTGCTCCAGATACTTCTCCAGATTAAAGAATGTGTCGAAGAAGATGGGAGTCATCTTGCACCGCTTCAGGTCACCCAGCGTGATGCATCCGGGCTTCATGGGCTTGATCATATCGAGCATCTGCAAGAGAGTGCGGAAATGTGTGAAAAACACCTCTCTGGCATTTCGCTCCGTTCTTTTTATAGCCCGGCTGCCATCGAGCTTGTCATTGCATTGCGAAGACCGCAGCTACGGCCATTTATCTCAATATTTTAGTAATTTTATGACTTGCAATTGCATTCCAATTTGTACGGAGGCAGCCAGCATGGCCGTAGAAAATCTATTCATGGCTCTTTTTGCCGTTCCGCGCATTCCTTTACTTTCAATTTCATTTTTTCGTCCGTCTCGCTGGTCGCCGGTGAGCGAGAGAGAGGCAAGGAGCAGCGAACGGGTCGACGCAAATAAAAATAATTATATTTTCCCTTGCGCAGTTTCTTATCACTACATAAATATCTCGTTGCAAGTTGTTAAAGCAAAATTAAATGCTGTTAAAGCACACCATGCCTCGGTAACTGACTTGACTCCGATGGCAAGAGTTACTTCAGATAGCGTTTCGTACTTCATGCTAGTTTTCATGCTCACTGGCAGCAAACATAATCACTAAATGAATTGACAATAAATTTAGACGTTTATGCTCGTACCCTCTGGTTGGGGGGTTTCTGGAAAGGGGGTAAATTCTCTAAAAATTTTTAGGAGTTCGTCTTCTGGTTACTTTGAGAGTTTTCGTCTAAAAAGATTATTCGCTGTATGTTCGTTGCTAAAATAAAAATGAGGGTCTCTAGGAATTAACTCTCTAGCTGGTGAGTTTACCAAAAAATAAACTTTTTCTGAACATAAAAATTCCTCTTTTTCTAGATAGAGTTTTTGTTCTTCAGTTTAAAATTTTTCTTGCATGTTCCGAAAAAAACCCCTTAATATTTTGAAAGTTTAAGGTAATATTGTTCAATAGGTAAGTCCAAAATAAGCTGAGGGGGAAGAAGTGGGTCCTATAGACTATGGGTCTAAGGTTACCCTAAATATCTCCCTTGCTAATTAACATCAGTTCATACATTCCACGTGAATACCATCTGAAGACGTGAAGAAAGAAAACAAATTATCTCAGCAAAGAATGGGTTTTAAGTAAAAAATTTACTTGAACACACAATAAATGTTGGAGGCAGAAAAAATTGCCATGGACGCTTCTGGTACCCACCGTTATAAATTGAGATAGATGGCAGCCCGACAGCCCAGCAAAAAGTGCAGTTTCGAATGGTTTATTACCTGACAGAGACAGTCTTCAAAGGGTAGAGTTTCAATGCCAATCGACTCCATGCGCTGCTGCTGCTCCTCGTAGAAGTACTCGAGCTCGTACATGGACAAAATTCCGTCGCCGTCCAGGTCCATGCAGCGGAACCAGTACTCGATGGCTGTCGGATGCGTCTTGTCCTCTTCCGCGAGCAGGAACCAGACGAACTCCGTGTACGACATGCGGGGTCCGTTCGGTCCCACGGGACAGGGATTTCCGTTCTTCCGCCCACGCGTCACACAGCCCGAGAATATTCGCTCAATCATGCGCGTCGAAATCGCTGTGAAAGAGAGAGTTGTTAGGTCTCCTGGAAGCTCACCGACTGGCGCCGACTCACCTTGGTCGTTATGTCTAGCTAAGTCTTGTTGATCTATGAACAGATCGTGATCTCTATCTAGTTCCCAAAATTTACAGTAAATTACATAGAAGTGCTCGTAGCTGAAGTATGCCATTATTTGATTGATGTCTTCTTCCTCCTCCAGCAACTGAATCACCTGCGAATTGCAACATTTTTGTGAGAAATTGTGAGACCCCGAGACACTTTCTCACGCTCCGCGCTTCACTTACGTCTAGCAAATTGGACCGTCTCAGTTCCGCCACGGTGATCTTGCCGGTCCAGCTTCGGTTGACGTTGTAGTAGACTCGCGCTATCACGGTGTGGACGTAGCGGGAGTGGAACTCGGAGGCCTCCTTCAGGAACGCCAGTCCCGGGTGCGTGTCCACGAGGTCCTGGATGAGGGGAGCAAAGTCCTCGGGCAGGATCCAGGGGCGCTTGGCGTTGCCGCGGGACAGGATGAAGACGAATCGGGACGCTGCGTCGTTGCAGTACGTCGTCATTCTGCGGGGAGAAGAAGGGGATGCGATGATAGAGACAAATGGACGGTCCTTGCGGTTGGCTAATTTTAATAAAGAGCCGCCAGCTGATTTTATCAGACGGGAAATTGCGCCACATATTCCTTTGAAGGCACGAGAAGAGACTGAGATGGGTATTTTTCCGGGACCATAGTCAACTAGGCTCATAGCTCAAAAAACCTTTAAAGAGCCACAAAAGCAGCCCATAAAAGATCTGAAGGAACGAGAAAGAACTAATTGGGTATTTTACTAGGACCATATAGAACTAGACTCATATTTGAGGTCTTCAGAGAAGCACTTAAAAGACCTTTGATGGAACGAGAAAGAACATATCAGGACCATTGTTAACTCGTCTCATAGCTGAGGTCTTTAGAGAAACTTTTAATTGCTTTCAAGGAGCTTAAAGTGGTCAATAACCATCACTGAGCAAAAAAAAAAAAGCCATAAAAAGACCCTTGAAAGAACGAGAACGAATTGAGATGGATAGGCCAAAGCTGGAAAGTCTCGGGTCAAGTTTGGGCTTTTGTGAGGCCCTCAAAGATTTTTGAAACCACTACTAACCATGGCTATCGATAAAAAAGCTATGGTCAGGATTACAGAAAATTCCCATGTCTTTGTCCTCACAAACAAAATTATCTTCTTTGTCTGCAGGGCTGTCCAGTTCAGATAGCCCAGTCCAGGAGCCCAAGCTGCCTTTATTGCGGCAGTAAAAGCTGGATTGGAGCCATTCAAGTCGAGATTCGAACCGTCATTCGTCGCTGACAAGCAATTGCTCTCAGTGGGCTAATTTGGTGCAGAGGCGTTCGACATTACCTCATACCAGATAATGCATTTGTCTCTTGTACGAGTTCATATTCTGCATTTGTGCAATCACACTCATGCGCGCCTCTGCTTCCCAGCCGGATGATCCGTGATTTAACTGACACGTAATCAGGCCATAAAAAATTCATAGCGACTCGGCGGTTTGGAGGGAGCCGGGAGGAGAAGAGACGAGAGAATGAGAGAGGAGGAAAAGCGGCTGAGAAAAGCGAGTTGAAACATTGAACTTACCGCCTCCAGGCTTCGATAAACTTATTTCCGTCGACGGCACCGGATGGGGACAATGGAGTGCACATGTACAGCGGAACCCGCCAATAAAGTGGCACCTGACACATTTTGACAACCAAGTGGAACTTGTCTCGTGGCACATGGAAATCCTCGAACGCGCTGAATGTTTGCTCAAGACGTTGCAGCGTCGTCTCCGTCTGGATTGTGGGTGGAGGCTTGCCGTGTGGGAAGAAGAACCTGGAAAAACAAAGGCGTTAGGAGCTGGCTTGAGGCAAAGCCACGGTTGACACGTTTATACTCTTAGTCTCCTCTTCCTCGTTTGTTTTTGCTTCCGATTTATTTTGGGCTTCGTTGCGAAAATTGGATCGAAATTCGAAAGTTATGAAGTCTCTAGCTCCGAAGTATTTTTATTTTTGATTCCATCTAACAAATTAAAATTTTTCCCCTTTGAAGGCCCCTAGCTATGTCCCTGTACAAGATAGAGGTCACAGATGGTTTCAAAATTTGCTAGACTCTAATTTTAGCTCAATCGGAATAAGTATGTGGAACTTTCACATATTTACTCCCAGAATGATTTTTCGGGAAAACTAACATGATTTGATAATTTGAAAAAAACCGAAAGTCTCTAACTTTTATAGTTTCGGAACATTTGTACCGGAGAGAAACCATTGCAATAAAAAGTGTACAGACGGACAAAAGGGTACTTTCTAGTAACTAAACGTCCAACCGTAAATGGCCCCATAAAAGTTTTTTATGACTTCAAACACTTACTGTGGAATATAAGCATTTTTGGCTGAGCTCTTTAGATGTCTTTGAAGGGTCGTGTGTATGTTGGGTAATGACTGCCTGTGCACCACTTTGTTCTGAAATCAGAAGGTTTTATTACCCAACCTGCACCGGAGCCGGTACGTACGAGTCTCGAAGCCCAACGAGAATTTGTTGCCCAAACGTGGATGAGTGTGTAAATAAGCTGTGGGAAAGCTAGCGCTGCTCAGCCGAGACGCAGCGAGTGTAGCTCAAAAGAGGAATGCCGTGGATAAATATGTTCTGTGTTGCTGTAAATTTTGAATAAATATGTCAAGCACGTGCTGCGACTTAAGCCAATGTTTTCGTAGATATGCGAGCAAGACGATGAAAGCCCGAGCTTAGATACACAAAAGATTATTTCGGTAATTGGGGCAAACACATGTTTTTGCTTTACGATTCCGATTCATGCATAGCTCGGCTATTCATCAAAGTCTGATGAACTCTGCGATGCACCGGACACGCATGTTCTTCAATCCCATCTCTTCGCATGTCGGACTGGGGCACGATTCTAGTCCCGTGATGTCATAAAATGTCTATTTCTAGCTTCGACTCGACTGTCTTTGTTTGTTTCTCTAAAAATAGTCCCCATAAAAGTATTAATAACTGCAACCCGATAAACAAATCCAAGCTCGAATTTGTGGTCTGGTGACGGGGCGTAGACAAAGGGTGGACTGAATCCCTCACTGGAAAAAATTTCATCGCTTGATCGGTTAAGTTTTAAGTTCTTTTTTGAGTGTTTTATTCCGTTGCTAGTGGCGTAACTAGGTATTTAAGTTGGGAGGATATGTGTCAAAAAACTGCTTCTGATTCCGAACGACATTTTAGAGAGGGTTCCTGACGTAACCAGGGGCAGGGCAAGGGGGAATTTTAAAAAACTTCCTAGCTCCAAGGGCGTTCATCTAATCTGTGGGAGGCAGGAAGGAACAACTTAACATATCGATAGGCACCTGACGGTGTCAATTTTTCTTCAGCTCTAGAGGCCCATGTATGACTTTGTAAAGGATTTAAAGAGACCACCAATGATCAAAGCAAGCGAGACTGGTGTCAAGAAAGCGCCAGCCTTTCCTCGATCAATTGCGCCGCGCAAAAAACCTTAATTAAGACGGAATCTATTAACAACCCAAATTGGCTCTGATTCGGGATTTCGGCATGAGAAACTACACGAAAGAGGCCGCACTCGGCGATGATGGCGATGCTTGTTCACATGACGGATGAAAGGCAGCAAAAAGAGGAAGCAATTAAGTGGTTTGTAACTGTAACAGTTGTAATTTCATGTTTTGATGGTTTGTTTTGCTTAGTCGATTTACTTTCGTATCTCTTTGTTTTGTTTTGCTTTTTCGCGTCTTTTGCCACTCAGCTGCCTGCCTCGAGAGCGCGCACGCGTTTTGATTTCCATTGCATAAATTATATTTCTCACCGAACCTGTTATTTCGAGCCACTTGAACTTGTGAATCTTCCAGTTTCGCTAAGTGGTACCCTCCGGTCTAAAAGCTTGGGATCTTTCTCACACCAAAATTTACCAATATTTCCTCATACGAAAACTCGCCGACCAGAATTTGCAAACTCACGCCAAACCAGTCAAAACAATCTGAAATTAAGCGATGGAATTTGCGCGTATATGGAACTAGTTTGCAGCCCAGCCTGCTATTAGCCAGCCACTCCGAGCCCCCAACGCACGACGCCGTAATATTACGAGCGCTCAGCCGTGCTGAAAAAAGCAACAACTTTTTATCTCTACTCCGATATCAATTTGCGATTTACATTAAGTTTTTTTTCTCCCCACTAAGCAAACTAACTTTCTTTCATCGATTATAATAATGCAAAACCCTCGCTATTTGCGATTCACGTTTCTGTATTTGGATTTGGAGAATTTTGCATGTGTTTACCACCAAATAACAAATTCACTTTCTTGCAAATCAATGAATCACGCGCCGAGCCGGCAAAAGTGTTTCGGATTTCTCTTTCGTTTCTCGATGTTTATGGAAAAGTGGAGGAAACCTTGAAATTATTGCATGCCAATCAATGTCACGACCGAATCAGAATTTCGCAATAAGAAGAACGCGATGATAGACGAAACACGATGAAAGCTTATTTAACGTCGGTTTAAAGCCGTTTTTGAGGATTTGTGTTCTGCTGTCTGCTATGGGAAGCTTCCACACCAGCCAGACATTTCAAGGAAATTTTATTAAACTTGAAAACTGTAAATTTAAGGTCCTGAAATTCGAGAACTGAAATTTCAACCCACTTAGAGCCGAGAGTTATCTGCTCTCTCGATTATACTCCTTTTAGGAATTTTAGTGTCTTTTGGCCCCAGAATGAAAATTATAAGGTAAAAAAATATATTTCTCATCCACATATTTTTACAATATTTGCTAAGTTTCTCAACTGTTTTACTTGTACATGTCTATGGACCAAATATTTTTCATACTCGAACTTTAAGACCTAGTTTAAGCCTCTTAGGAAGCTGATGAAACTTGATTTTGACCGTCAAATTTTGATATTAGACTTAGAGTTTGAGTGATCAAATTTTGGCAAAATTTTGGAGAACATGTTGGAAGAAGCTTCATTTAAAACCTGCAAGAGCCTCGGGGAAAAACTTTTGTATAAGATAAAAAGGCAAGAGATGAAATATTAGGACAAAAATTTAGCTTTCGATCTTTCACCGTTTTGCTAGAAAAAAAATCCTAAGTTAATGGTCAAATATACTACCTTTGGCCCAAAATGGGTAAAGGGAAAATTCTGAAAATTTTCTCAAACTTGGAGCTTATGGAAAAATACTCTTGGATTTCGTTTCAGTTGAACCCATTTTCAGACAATTTTGGTACGGCTACAAGAAGAACCTATTTTGTAGCTCCCTTAATTTTTTCAGCCTGAGAGACAGACAGAAAATTCGGTTTACGAGGAAAATCAGGATCATGAAAGCGAGTGTGATGGTAATTGAAGAGCACTTTTGTTTCCCCCGGGCTCTTCAACTGCACTCCGTCCTTTTGTCTCTCGATGTCGGCGGAAAATCGATGAAAACGCATTCAATCGGGGGTAATCCGATTACGGCTTTTAGTATAATGCCAACCTAAGTGGGATATACGGTCAAGGGGTGGATTTGCAATATGAGAGCTGCAAGGTCTGGAGCCCCTTTTCTCGGATTACCGCCAAACCTTCACCCAGATGGAAAAAAATTGCACTCCACGACACGCCAATATAGGTGCACAACTACGACGGACACACCTTAAGCATTCTTGACAGATTTGCCTACGTGTGGGTAAGCAGCTCATGAGTCGACTTCGCGAGCTATTAGATCAGCGCAAGTCTTGCAAGTAACCGAGCCCATTTCGAGTGTAAGCAGAGGTATTCTAAGCGTAATCAATTCCTGAATACAATTATCTTCTATCTTGAATGAGAATGCGCGCGATTTGAATTTAATTAACATTCAAACTCGTATTTGATGGCGATGAGGTGAATACGTAAATGGCGGAGTGCCGCGGCTCGGAGCGCGGACCGAATGTAGGCCAACATGCCCAGAATTCAATTCGTGTGCTTGCTCGCGATGACAATGGGCATTGTCTCTTTCAGCGTAGCCGTGAGCGTAGCTTTCTCCTTGGAGTCAGAGGCGGAACTAGGGGCTGATAAGTGATTTTTAGGGACCTTAAGGGAGGCTTTATTTTGTTCCTTTATCTGTGTCCTGGGGAGATTTTCTTTCCTAGTGGAACTCTCTCTGGTCTCTTGGTTGTTGATGAAAGTACCAGACTGAAACTAATGTTTCTATCAATTTTCTGGAATTCATGGGAAAAGAACCGTTTTTCTTGTTCACCTGACATAGCTTCTTTAGTTTAGAAACTTAAAATTTTTTTCCCCGAAACATTTTTCAGAAACTGCCCTCAAAAAGCTAGCCTCCACCCCTGCCTAAGCTGACAGGCACACTCGCAAGGCTCGCTCAGTTTCCTCACCCATTAGCGGGCCCGATATCGCGCGGCGGTCACTCTACCACCTGTCACCTACTCGATAGCAAAACGGGTAATTTATTTTGATTGCCACGAAAGCCGAAGCCGCTCGAAGCATAGAGTACATGCGTAATAAATAACAGTGATCATGTGTTTGTACACGGTAATTATGAATTACGCAAGGTTTCATTAACTTTTTCTCCTTTCCCACCATCCGCCATTCCGCGTCTCTGTGCGACAAGTCTGTGTGCAAATTCAAGAGATTTGTCAAGCCTCACAATGGCTGAGCTCTCGAGGGGGAGGTCAAAGTCAAGCGGGGTTTCAATAACTCTCACTTGACATGCCGCTTTTGCTCGCAAGTCATACACTCTTATCGTGACAAAATTAACTAACTCTGAGTAATTCAAGCTCTCACACATTAGCTCGCGAGTTATCGGCGTTTCTTTCCCCGTGCTTGTGAAAGAAACACCACCACACTTTGTTCATCAATTGCGTGACTATCACTTTAGCTAACTCGAAGCTTGTTGCTCGTTTCTTGTTACCTCAGGTGCTTGCAAATCGGACCGGAAAACGGCTTTTACTCCGATGGTCTCTCGCATTTGGAACGGCTGGCAACTTTTTCAATTAAAATCCGGGCGTTTTTGCGGGAAACCGCCCGGCTATCTCCCTCCCACCATGATGGGGGATCCCTCGAGGGCTCTCAGGCACACCTCGACGTGCATTTAATCGAGTTGCCTAGCTTGATTAGATTTCGGGGTATGTGCGAAATTGGTTAGCGTCGTAAACGAAACGAAATCAGCTTAGTTACTGCTCCTACACTTGCGATATGTTGGGCATTGTGCCAGTGGAATGTAAACAAAATTATTATTGGCGTATTTGTTCAGCGAAATTACGTTGGATTTCGTTCATCGGCATTGTTTGCATACACACGCGGAAGACGGAGCCGAGTCGCCAAAAAATTTAACCCACTTTCGGAAGAAATTCGACACAAACAGCTGGTGTCCGAGGGAATCTCTCTCCCATAAATCGCAACCCGTCGGACCGGAGCTACATCAGAAACTGGCAAAAACAAGCCGCTCCCCCGAATTCGTGACCCGCCAGATATGAGGTCAATTTCCTTGAGGGAAAATAAATTTTGCATATTGCATGACCGCTTTAATAAAATGAATGAAGGCGAGCCAAGCATTCCAACCAATTTCGGGCTTATTGGACTGATGGCATTTCTGCAAGCGCTCGGGTAGGTACATTTGATGCAAAATGATGCCTCAATTACCGCGATACCATCCTCATGATTTACTTTGGAACGAAACACGCAGCCCATTTATCATTCCATTGGGGCTTCGATTCGCTGAGAACCGTATCGTGTCGCGTCTTGGGTCAAAATTCAAAACAAACGGCACGAAAATATATAATACACAGGCAAGGCTTGGCAGAGACAGGCAAGGGTGAGACTTTGACTTTTTTTGCTGCTCTTAAAAAATGGGACAATTCGTTGATCTAAGTTTCTTAAACTCAAAATAAAGGTATAGCATCAAAATTTGGAGACTTTTAAAAAATTTCTAAACTACCCTTGATTGAACTAATTTCACCTAAAAATTTTATGGTAAAAAATGGAAGCTTTAAAAAGTGTAATAATATTCACTAATGTTCAGGCTTAATATTTCCAGTTGAAGAGTTTTGGAACACTTAACATTTCATTATTTTTTTATGAAAAATTATTTAAATCTTAAACTCAAAATCATTCATTAAAAAACTCCCAAAACGCATCTTTCCTTCGAGACAAGAAAACACCAGTCGAGCCCCCACTTCGGACCACCCATGTGCCGCTACATTGTTTCTATGTACATTGTCAATTCGAAGGAGAAGAAGCAGACGGCAATTTGTTGAGGTAACCGTGAACGTCTAGCGACATGTTTGCGAAAATACTCGGTCTGTAGTATCCAGTGCAATGTCGCAGCAATAAATTTCAAAGCAAGTGACGTTTGAAGAATCAATTTGGCGCAATAGAAATTGAGTTAAGCCAGCGAGCCCCGCAGTAAGAGCTAAGCTATCCCAAATATTTCATTTTCGGTACCAGGGAGCCGCTCTGCATTTTCTGCACTGGCGCAAACGGTTGGAGGGCAGAGGTTTGTTTTCCATGAAATTGAAAACAACAATTTATTTTGCGGTGTTTTTCCATCTGAACTCGTGGCGTAGAAACAAGCTTCGGTGCTGCAATCCAAATGCAGCATAGTTCCAAAGGCCGAGAAAGGGTCTCCAAGGTCGTTTGCTGGAGGGAAAATATGTATGGCGTTGAAATTGCAAATTATTTATTGATTTTCTCTCAGCTCGTCGCTCTGAAATGTGGTGGCTTAGGGCGGGTATTGCAGATGCCGGGTGGTGACAGCATTAAATTACGTCTTTCACCTTGACCCGAGAAGCTTTTTTCGAGACCGGGCTTGAGGCGAGAGAGAGGGCTTTGGGGACCGGCTTCGCCGAAAAGCTCCATAAATTCATCATCCTGGCAGGCGCTGTTCAGTAAGCGGATATCAATATCCTCGCGATAAATTGGATTACGTCCCAATCACAACATAAATCATGATAAACGAACCACTAGGCCTCTGTTTTCGCGTCACGTGTATTCATCAAACGCGCCCGGTCATTCTGACTCTGTGATTAAATTACATAAATTTGACAAAAATTTGCATTATTGCGCAAAAAATGACAGCATTATACATCATTTGTTTCGTGACTTGACACACGACAAATTAAATCAAACTCGGACGAAGTCCGAAGGCGTAAATCGTATTCATCGCAAGACCACATCGTTGCAGGAGAGGACATTTGAAGCTATTATAATAATAAGACACGACAACGGCTGACGCGACACATTTTTTGGCACTCGTTCAACGTTTTAGCGTATTGGTGCGAAAGACATGTAAAATGTAATTATATTAAACTATGGCATGCAGCAGATCAGCGGCAGCTCGGGCCCCAGCTCGGGCTGGGACCGAGAGAGCGCAGTCAAGGTGTCACTAGGCCATGTGCCACGCTGATTCGGTGTCAGCGCTGCTTGATCTAGGATGTTGGCTAGTTTTCAAGCCGAAAGAAGATGACTTTCCTCAGTTTTAAACGTTCTGTATGTCTTATCGGAATTTTTTTGGGCAGTTCTGGACATTTTCAGCCTGAGTAAGCCTGCTAGAAATTATTTGTGGACTAATTTGTTTTTACTAAAGCAACCCTCCAAACTTCGGAGTAATTCCAAAAAAAGTTGCCTTGATTTAAATTGATAAATATTTCGGTAAAAAATTTTTAAGTAGCGATTCAAAAGTTTTCCAACTCAGCGAATCCTCATGCAATGAAAGAGTGTTAATTTTATGTTGAAACTTTCAATATAAAAATGTACGATAGTTCCTTCTCCAAACTTTCTCGACTGTCATAAAAATAAAGAGACTCAACAGATTCCTAAGCTCGTGATTGAGATCTAAAGTCGAGCAGAAATTATTCCTAGGCTGTAAAAGACATTAAACTTTAGTGTCTGGGCTTTGCAAGAGCGTTACTGAAAGAGTGCCACCGATAAATGGCATCATTAATTACATCCAGCAGCTGGGGAAGGGGTTTGTGTTAAAAAGGTCACGTACCGAAGACTCGAGCATCGATTTCCCCCTTCCGTTTTCGCTGCCAGCTTATCGCTGGGGGACTAGAGGGAGCATGTTCCGTTCCAACGACAAAAGCTTGCACGGCTCACGGTCAATCGGCGGCGACCTTGAGCGTCTTTCAGGCATGATAATCAGCCGCTTTACTGCTCTTTTGATGATGTCCAAAGATCTCGTCTTCTCATGTATATTGTATTAAAATATAATGCTTCTATTATTATTGCTACTTATCTTTGTTCCCCCAACTAAATATTTTACTGCCAGCCAACGTTTTATCGAGAGCTCAATATCACCGATTGGTAGCAACGCGACGGACGCCTCACGCATACCGAGAAAAAGAGAATAATTTCCGTCTTCTCTCGGGTTTTCGAGATGAAATTTCAGCGTTTGTTTAGTCTGCTCCGCTATATGTTGCTATTTTTATGAATGGACCGGGGGTATTTCGGCAAACCAACGAAAATAATGGCTCTCATGGGCGCGTGTTCACATTTTCTTTGTGCGGAAAAACATGCGGAAAATGAATTCATTTGTCACTGCCTCTGCGGTTTATCGTGAGTCAATATGGGAAATTAATTGTAGCGAGTCGGGGAAATCCTGGCCAGCTGGCTTAATGGAGGGTCAGGAAATCTCCCGCGTACAAATAAATGGTACCTACTTTTTGGAAAAAATAATTTTCTCACAACTTTGGAAAAATTTCTGGGCTTAAAAAATCCCACGTCGGAAAATTAAGAAAATAATTGTATGACTCTCGAAAAAATTTAAGAGAACTTAAACGTGAAAACCTCAGAAAAAAATTTCATCGGTAGAAAAATAAGAAAAACCTCGAAAATTTTTTGCTCTGATTAAAAATTTCCTGACGAAGGAAAATAGCTAAAACCTGACATATATAATTATTGAATAACCTAAGACACTGTCGAGCTCACCACGTTTTAGATATTCTCGTTTGGGCTTCGAAACTCCGAGTATTGAAAGGAAAAGAAAATTCAGACTCACCACTAAAGGCTTGCTTGTCTTGGTCGTGGTCTCCTTGAGACTGGCGCGTCTCTCCTGCGGCGTCCGCTCGGGAGGAGCCTTCTCGAATATCAGCACGCGCTCGGCCACGGAGCCCCGAGACAGGAAGGGCCTCACCGGCTGTGGCGTGTTCTTGTTCTGCAGAATCTTCGCCTCCTCCAGCTCCCGGAGCTGGGGACGCAGCGGCACCCTCGTGGTGGCAATCTTGCTGATCGAGAAGGGCTTGTCGACGGAGTTGTTGTTGACGGCGGCCTGCACGTCGAACATTGGCGTGTGATTTGGCTTGGCGGGAACGCCGTTGAAGAGCTTGTTGCTCTGCTTGCCTCCGTTCTCGGAAACGTCGGGCTTGGCCCCCGACATGTTTCTCTGATACAAATCTTTGGAATCGGAAGAGCTCGTGAGGGTGGAAGTGATGACTTCGGGAAGGATCGGGTCGTTGTTCAGCACAATTCCGGTCTTGAGGGCGTTGATGAGGCGCTCCTCCTCGCGCGTCACCTCGTCCAGCAGCTGGTTCGTGTTCTTGGGCGCGGCACTCACTTTCCCATTGCCATTCGCGGAGACGCCCTGTTTCTTTACCATATCAGACTTTTCGCTTTGCTCACTACCACTACCGTTTCCACTACTACTATGGTTATTATGGCTACTAAAGCTACTGTTGCTTGAGTTGGAGTTACTTGTGTTCACCAGGCGGTTTTTCAGCGGCCAGCTAGGCACATGGTTCAGCAAGTGTTCGGGCTTGGCCGGGGTCTGGGGCTTCTGTCGCACCTGTCCCTTGTCTATCGTGTCCTTGAGCACGTCCGGAACATTGCTCTTGCTCAGCCCGTTGCTTCTCGAGGAAGACGAGGCGGCGGTCGAGGGTGGCGGTTGGCTCGTCTGCCGCACGTAGTTGGGCTTGCTCGTGGAAGGGGGCTCGCTGCTACTCCGCTCGAACTTCTGGAGCACGTGGGCGATGGTGCCGCCACTTGTGGGGGAGTTCTGGCGTCTCTGGGCGGCGATGCGGGCCTTGTCCTCGCTCACGAACGAGTTTACGAGCTTCTCGAGGTTGTTGTTGGAGAAGTCGGGGGCCTGCGAGAGGAGCTCCGCGACCTTGGTGGGGTCAGTGGGGCTCAGGGAGGCGTTGAAGGCGCTGCTGTCGGTGTGGCAGTTGAGGATCTCGCTCGGGGGCAAGCCTCGCGCTTTCCACGTCTGGTAGATGGCCTCGGCGTGGTCCGAAATCTGCTTGCGGATCGTCTCGATGTCTTCCTGTCCCTCCGCAGCGAAGTTTCTCACACTGGATGACGGCGAGGTCGAGGAGGTTTTCGCTGTGGCCGCCATTCCGGGTCGTTGTTTCGATTGGTATTTTGAGTCAATGCGTTTTAATTGGCACAAAAACGCGGCAGAAAAATGCAAAAATACAAAGCAAGATTAATATTGGCTGGGCTGGGGCACCTTTCTGCGGCCACTATATAGAGAGCTAGAGCGTGTGAGGGAGACGACGGATACAAAAACATGTAAAAAAGTACACAAAACGTGACGATTAATGGAATCGATTATTCAAGTGTGTGTTGTTACTTTCATTATATCATTACGATTATCTTCATTTTCTCGTCGGAATCATTTCCTCTTCGCTTTTCTCTTATTGTCCTTCTTATTTCTTACTCCCTTCCGACTATGCATTATTTACATTTTGTGTATCAAGCACTGCACTTGGACATACTCATGACGTTTATCACCATTGTTAACACTTTTATTAACTTTTTAGTCACTCGTGATGCCGTTTTATGTGGTGATTGTGTGTAATTTACTCTTGATCATGTTCTTTTAGTCACTAAAAAGAGAAGTGGAAATTACCATTGAAAGTAATCAACAATTGGCGAAACTTGAAATCGCTAAACCGCAAAACAAACGAACTGCTCAACTGGAACAATAACAATAATAGTGTGTGTTGCTTTTTTAATGTCAATGTATTCCACTGCCCCCACCGAGACGCGCTGAAGTTCAATTTTGAAAGTTTCTAGAGGAACAAGCCAAACATGCTAGTCTACTTTGGAGGCGACACACGTTATACTGTTAATTTTTTTTTTTTATTTCTGCGGCGGAGCGATTTCATGAGACCCGTGCCGTGTTCTGTGCTTCCAGGGACATCTCTGTGTACAAGTCTCAAGGCCGGACCGAACAAGCAGTACGTGTTAGAGCGGTAATCAGCTGCCATTTGCGTTCATTGATTCGGGTTTGGAGACACTCGTGTGGGAGTGGAATGACGTTAAAAATTTTTCGGATGGCGTCAACATCAGGCATCGCAGAGATAAAGTTGAAAGATTTGCGAGCTGTTGCCGGCCTATTTAAAAATTCCGCCGACTTCTTTGCATTCCACCGAGGCGGCGACTCGACGCGAGAGAAATATGGTAGCACAGAATCCGGGACGTGTGTTAGGACATCACAAGTAACTCGAATCACTTCACTTCACTGGGCATTCCAGGGTCAGTATAGACAGAAACACTAGATGGGCTTTTCTTAAATTATTTCGGATTGAGATTTGAGCCTTCAGTGGCTTCAGGGGCTCTCTTTTGAGACACGAAAAACGTCCCAAAATTCCAGAGCCAATGAAAGTACAAATAGAGAGTATTAGGGAAGGGTAAGTCTTTGTTTTGAGATTTTGTGGAGCTTTTCTCTTTCAAAAGTTGGGCCAATTTTGAATTCTAAAGCCAGTGGAACCAGTTTCAAATACTCAGGAAACTCTTTAACACTCGCCAAGAGCTTCCGTACCGCGAGTCTGACCGTGTTCTGGAGCGTCTGAGGCAATTTGACAGGTAAAGGTGTTTCCGTCTAGGATATTTGTCTAAGCTTGGAGCCAATCAGCATCTCAGAAGACGATAATGAAGTGAAGCAATGTGAGCTCGAGGGTATTAGGGACGCACATTGAATGCAAATTGCCAGTATTCGAGGGCGGGGGCACGCTACTCACTTAGCTGAACAATGTTCTGGTAGTAGAAGTTGAAGGACTCATTCATCTAGAATCCGTGCGTGGTAATCCGGCAGGATGTTGGCATTTCGCTGAGCGGGCGTCTGGATCCGGATAATCCCTCGCAATTAGTCGTCGCGCGATACAACAGCACTTTTCTCTCAACTTTACTTTCCACTTTTCCTTCCCAGCGCTCTCTCACGAGTGCGGAAAATATTTTTGATGTATTTTTAGAAACACTTGCGGTGTGCTACACTTTTCTCGCTTCTGATATGCACTTCTTTCCCACTTTCTTCTTCTTCTTTCCTGCACTCTGCGTGCCTTTCAAGTAGCCCTCTCGTAGGAACTTTGTTTCACGATTCTATTTACACTTCTTTCATGTTACTTCATTGGATTTTTACCGTGGGTCGACGATACGAAGAAGCACGGAGTGGGAGCCGTCTCGGACTGAACTGCTCCTCACTAATCTCGCACGATTACTGCCGACCCGACGATGATGATTCGAAGGCAGTCTGTGAGAGTGCGAGCCCGTGCCGCGTTGCAGAGTGTAAATTTAGAATGCGATGAGGATCTGAAAAATAGACAAAAATACGTACGCGTTAGTACATATAAACATTGATGATAGGCGAGAGTTGGGCCCCAAATGAATATTGATGATACTGAATAAATGTAAAAGAGAACGAGCGAACACGTCGTATATAAATTAAGAACTTCAAAAGCGGGTCAATTGCCTTTCGCTGTGTGAGTGACTCGGGCGAGGTGGAGAAGAAAATTGCAACCGGGGAAATTAATGGGTAATCAATGAGAAGTCTGGTGCCAGCGGAAGTCACAGCCAAATTAATTTTGCTGCGTCGCAGATGGTCCGTTTCTGTCCGTTTCTTGCTACAAAAAGGTGTCTGGCGACTCGCATTCGTACTGACAGGCGACAATTAGCTGCGTAATTGCAAAATAAAGGGAGAGGGAAGACTTTCTAGAACCCAGAAGCCTAGATGTTAGACTTTGAAAGTTTTCTTCTGCTAGTATTTGTTGAAAGCGAGAAATCTAAGACACTGAAGAGCTCGGGGACACCCCTGGGACGTTACTAGAGGGTTTGTTCGATGTATGAAACTTTCTTATAATTGATCTGATTGAGCTAAAATTTTATCATGTTGTAGTCTGTCGGAAAACTAGCAATTCATGGGATGAAATTAGGGTCCCCCGAAGTTCATGTGGGGGAAAATTTTATTTGCTTTTATTGAGTTGGACTCTTAGTATGTTGTTGAGCACCTCAGGAGCACTTCGACCCAACTCTTGCAAAGAAACCAACTTGAACCGTGCTTTCTTCTATAGAAAAGAACACTTTGCAGCTCCCGTTCTGCCACCAGACCGCGCGAGGGGGCAAGTAGTTGACACATCCAACATAAACACCGTGAAACAGAGCCCTAAAATAGAAAAAGGCGGAAGAGCTTGGCTGCCGGCGACAAAGAAAAATGCAAAACGAACGTCTTTTCTTGGCGTCTCCGACGGCCGACCCGGCTAGCGGCTTGACAGCTGCAAGTTAAGTTAATTTAAATACGCATCGGTACTGCACACACACATTAGACTATTATTGGAACGAATCCACTTGATATGCGATGCCATACTCGGTGCAGTCGGTGCCCCCCTCGCTCCAACTCCTCGCTCTTGTAGACTCTTGCTGCAGTTTTGCGCTACTTTTAGCCAAATGCAAATGGACAGAATATGCTAATGTGCTTTGTTTTCCCCCAACAGTCCGTCCGCCCGCCAGCTCGCCAAGTAACTCTCTCGTATCGCACAACATGTCATTAAAACCCTACGTGCTGACTCGATCCGTGCAATTAACGATTTTGCAACTTGCAAATCAACCATCGGTGGATCTGAGTGAGCGAAAACAACACAGCGCGTTTTCTCCGCCACAGAGGTGTAAGAAAGAGGGGTCCATGCTGACTTTCCTTCTCTTCCAATTCTTAAAGACTTAAATCTGGGGTCTTCTGAGGACCAAAATCGAAGGCATAACGATTAGTAGAGCTTGCAAAAATTGTAAATAATATCTTTCAACATGTCACAATAGGACTTTCGACTCCCAGTAAATTCTTGAATCTTGAAAAATTTCCAAAAATTAAATTTATATTGTTTTTAATTTTTTAAAACATTTTGGAAGTATTTTTTAAGCTGTTATTGTAATCAAAAATATTTTGTTTTGTCTATCTCTCGTAGAAGTACGAATAATGACTTGAAGGAGAAATCCTTCTGATTGGTTCTACGGCGTATTGGCTCTTACTTCTTAACCGTTGGTTCGATTTGAGAATCTGCAGGATTAAAACTTTTAAATTAAATTTTTTAAAAATTTTTTTGTGGAGATCTAACGATTAGAATTCAGTCTTATCGCAGCTTAATTTTTGTGGGTGTTGAAATGGGAATTTTGGCCAAAAATAAGCTACTGTTGCGCCCCACCTAGCTACAACCCTGCTCTACCAGTTCCCGCGTGTGTGGTTGAGCGATCAAAGCTGTCAGCCCATCACTAGTTCCAGACGATCTGCGAAATTGGGTGATTTGTTTGTGATTTCTCTGCATGTTTGCTCTCCGTGGAAGCCGTAAACAAGTCCGGGCTGACTTATTAGCGCTACTTTCCTCCGCTGAGGCAAGCCAAGGACCCGCAATTGATTCAAATGGGCCGCTTCCATTCCGGAGTCTTGACCGGAGCTAATCTGGCTGCCAATTCCGTGATTGAGGCTGCCATTTCCATCTTGGCACGGCTCGTTTCTCCCTTTTTCGGCCTAGAACCGAGAGTGCTTTATCTCCGTTTCGTGGCATTGTTTAAAGCAGAACGGGGGAGGACAAAGACTTATGGGCTCATTATATTTCTCTTGGTCTCCAGCCAACAAACTCAATCTGGATCGATGAGTGTCTGTCTGTCTCGCTGTCAGTAAATATGTGGTAATGCACAACCTGCCAAGACGGATCAACGCTCGGCCCATTGAATCTTGACTCGAGAATGAGAGGAATGCAAAGATTCCAAAGTTTATCACATACCTCCTCTCATGTACTTTCGTGCCAAGCGGCAGGCAGGCAGCAGCGTCACAGAACCGGTTCAAAGCTTGTGTCAAGGTCAAAGCCGCAGCCTGTCGCAAGGACACAAAATAGAATTTCATGTTTTGCGCCGAGTTTCGTGTCGCTTCAGTGCTGATTTGTATGCAAATAGGTGCCCACCTCTAGACTCACACACTCACGTTCAAGTTGAAATTCGCCACACATGACTAGAAACTTTTCAAAGTCGAGCTCTCCTACTTGCAAAGTTTCGCTAGGGCATGCTAATATCACTGCAATTAGAGCGCGAGTTATTATCACGCATGTACCCTCTGGAATGTGTGCTCGCCGTCCATTCAAGAGGTCGAGAGAGGCGGAGGACAATATAATGCTAGATTCAGCAGTTGATGAGTAGCTGCCTCGGGCCATAAAACCACTCGCGAATTGTGCAATAAACCTCTGCTTTGTTTCTGCCCTTTTCAACCGGAGGCCCTAGATGTGACTTTTCTGTCGGTCTGTTGTAGATGGAAACTTCAGCACCCTTTCTTCATTCATTGCCGGATATTGCACAGTCTTCCTTTTGCTACGTTTGGCGGCCTTATCAGTGTTTTTACGACCTTTAAAGAAACTAGACTAAGTTCTAAAAAATTGGGACATTTGCCTTGTCAGTTTTGTCTGGAGAAAGCTTAAGAAATCCTTATTCTTTTCGGGGTCAAAAACACCTTATTAAATTGGAAGAAAAGAGATAAAATGGGAAACAAGTTTTTGAATAAAAATTCTCAATTTCTCGAACGCAAGAAACAAGCACTTTATGCTGTCATCAGAACTTTTTTCCAGAGATTTTTTTTTCAGAAAAGAATCAACAAATCTGGCTTTCTCTTTTCTAAAATATTTTAAGTTAAGCCCTGTTGCTTATGAAGGCCTAAAATCGGTTAAAAGACAGGAAGCTCCTCGATTGCGTGAATTAATCCCACAATTTGGTATCCCACTGGCCTTTACCGCGACTTTTACTACTCAAACTCGTGCACTGCAGCTGATGGAGCGGTAGAAACTGATCACACACGTTCCCATAAGTATTAAATCTGACGAACGACTAGCCGCTGACTGCCGACTGCGTTACGTAAGGCCAATTTACAGGCAATAAAAGTTTCATTGCGCGGTTTTTCTGTCGCCTGCCCCGAGCTCTCGGCTCTCAGCCACAGCCTTTAATGAAGCAGCCTTTGTCAACATTTGACGAAGCTACTCGTCGTTCTGCTCGGGATACTTTGATTTATTGCCCGACCGAAGACCTTTTCACGGCATGTGATGAGCCGCTTTCCTTTCACCGAAAAAGAATCTCATCAAGTGAAGTAACGACGCTCGACCTTGGGCTCGATTTTCGCCAGCGTGGACCTTCGTCGCTCAAAAACTCTCGGGTGCACTCGAGATTATTCAACGCGCACTTCAGCTCGATGCTGAGTAGCTGCACGTATTTTGACATTGATTGATTCATGACTAAGTAGCCTCTTGACAGAGAATTCTGCACTCCCCAAGTCCCTAAAGACACCTGATCCCTCGGTCGATATGCAAAGAGAGCACTCGGGGTACCTTGAAACGGAGCACCTACGCCAGGTTAGCCAACATCTAATGGCCATTAAGAGAACATTCCGCAGCCGACCGCAATAACCTGAATTATTGAGGAAGTCAGCAACAAAGGAATTTCGGTAGCCTTTTGAATTGCAAATGGGGGCCGAGTGGGAGGCACTTGCGAGCACCTCCACACGCAGTCGAGACTCTAGCGAGACGACTGAGACCTGCGACAGTGTGATGACAACTCGCGCAATTAGGCGTCCACCATAAAATACTTTCGCGTACGCCACGCCATGCCACACCTTTTCCATTTATTTTTATTGAATCGTGATTGTGCGACGCGCACTTTTGAGTGTCTGTCTGCCTCGCACAAGTCACAGCCTCAGTCATTACTTCAATTGCGCGATGAACTTTTAACTTCTCTTCTCGTTCCCATTAATTACGTTTAATTGTGAGTCGAGGGCGAATGTGACATGTCGTTAGAGTTGATGTTGCTAAATTTAATTACCACAAATTTAACAGCACGGAGACATGCCAAGAGTGATAAGAGGGCTCGAAGTTGACTCTGACTCACTCAGGAACTCGATTACCGAAATGTCAGAGTGTTTCTTCGTCTCAGCTCAGCTCATTCATCAACTTTGGTTGCCGAGCATTCGAACAAAAACTTAATGGACCACCGAGTATGACATCAATGGGTTAGATTCAGTCATGACCTGACAAGGTTACTGTGGTTTTCCATTTACACGCGTGCTACCGTCTGATCAGTAGTTTCAAAACTCCATATTTCAAACCTTCAGGTGCAAATTTTGGTAAAACGCGACCCTTTGAGATTAGTTTAATTTTTATTGGCTTTTAAAAGCATTGAAATTTTGAAAAAACAATTTCGAAGTAAAATTCGAAGACTGGACTTTTTTTATCAGAAATAAATTTTGAAAATTTTTATTGAAATTTCTGAACTGAACTGATACCGGAAATTTCACTTTTACCTAGTTATTCCAGACACAAATTCGAAAAAGTCCCCTCTTCCAACTGTTAAGTCTCTTTTCTAGGTAAAGGCTTGTACGTTCTTCTTGGAGGCTCCCCGACTTGTCTGAGCCCAGTGTAGTTTTAAAACACCTCTTTTGACTAAATAAACTTTCACGCACATCACTGGAATTAAATAAGCACCTTAGATACCGCAATCAGCATGTTAGATTCCAAAACGTATTCACTCGCAGCTCGAGTCGGAGCGGAGCTAAAGGCAATTCGGAGAGTCATCGCATTGCAATCAGAGCCCAGCGTTTCCACGATCCACGACAAATACTTAATTTATTTAAATTCAGAATATTTGGGTTGATTACACACTTTGACCCAACTCACTTGCCTCGCACACATCACCTGCACCGCCAAATGCCCAAAAGCTCGGGCATGGGAGCCCAGGGTGGGAGAAAAAGAACACGAAACAAATAAATTTAATTATGCAGATCATGAACTTTTTGACTACACATTAGCTCTTCATTGGAACAACAACAATGGGCTTGTAATTCGGAGCTCCGTGGCTCCAGAGAGTTTGTGGATTTATTGCCTCTTCGTGGCAAGCGTGATGATGTGGCACATTTTTGAACCCGTACGTCAGACACCCGACGTTTGTCCCCGATTAGCTTGATGATTTGAGCCAAATTGCGCTCGAGACGTGGCTTCCTGAGCTCACTTTTGTCCGTGGATCGGCGTGAAGACCTTTTTTTGATACCTGTGATTGAAAAAGAGGACTTTTGACGACTCTTCACGAGACACCTATCAGTAGAAAGAGGACTCCTGGGAGAGATCGTAGTAGAGAGATCCCTGAAGACGCTTGAAAATTGCTTCCATTGAATGATTGATTTCCTCTCTAGCGGATGTTTTTCCTCTGCGCTTCTCCGATAAATTCTGCGTCATTAATAAATTACGTCTCAAGTTACGAAAACAAACGTCGGAATTTGGAGCAATTGCAGTCGTTGGCGGTTACATCAACAACAAAAGTGCTCAAATAGACTATGACAACATGTAATCTCCTGGATAATTATGGCAGTGATAAGAGCTGTGAAGCAGATAACAAACACGAGAGACACAAAAATCGAATCATGACGCCCTTGGGAAGGTTTCAATGTTCTTTCGAAGACTCTTCAACTCAATGGAGCGTGATTCGAAATATGGAGACTGTGATAAGGACTCGAACGCAAATAGCATTCCGAAAGTCATCCAATTTATGTATTTTCGTCACCAAATGACTTTCAAAAAGGTTTTACGGCCGTTCCGTCGCGTCCTAGGAGAAGACGGGTAAGCGTGAGGACTCTTGAAGGTGGATGGTTGCCGGGTGAACGACCGTGGGAAAGGAGTGCGCGCACAAATCTCGTCTGCTCGTCCCTCGGTCCATTCAAAGACGCTCGAGAGGAAGTCCTTTGTGTAAAACGTCCACCTCTTTTCTTTATGGAAGTCACTTCTGTCTGTTCAGCTTTTTTTCTGCCTGTCAAGCGACTTTACTGACTTGAAGGAGTTATTTGAAAAATTTAGGAAGAAAGCGTCTTTTTTTCTCGTAAATTTTTTATGGCATTTTTCGAATCTCGATTTGGCTATCCAAAGGAACTAAGGCGGCCCAAGGCAAAGCTGCTTAAATGGAAAAGATTTCCCACGCGCAAAACCCCCCTCCAGTCTCCCAACAACAACAACAGCTATATTGCCTCTTTTCCTCATCCCGAGCCCAAGACGGTTTTTGTCGGTGCCGTGGCGGAAACGACTGTCAATTGCCTCACAGACTATTTTCTCTTACACCTCGGTTTCATAACATTCGCGCGATTGTCGTAAAATTTAATTATTCCGCACTATTCACTCACGTGCATAGCGATCAGGTGCCGCTTTTGCTGCGAATTGCCTCACATCGAACGGCTGCGAAGGCGAGAGAGAGGAGATCAATGTGAGCTCGATACCGGCTCCGATGTACGTTCGACATGAGTGATGGTAATGGTCTTGCTCGAGCAAGTAAAGGCAATAAAACGCACCAAAAGCGGAATTCACAGCGAAATTGCAATCGATTTCTTCTTCTGCTTGGGTAATAATTGGCGTGCTCGGGTTGGAGGGAGCGACGCCTTTGTGCTGACTTTCGTGTGACCTTTTCTCAGGACATGCTCGAGCACTCTTTGCCCGGAAACGCCTCCTTGACCCAAGAATACTCTCTCGCCCGAATCGAGCATATTTAAGATTCGATCAAGTGGCAAATTAAAGTGTTCCGATGCAGTCACTTTTCTGCTTATGCAACGTCCGACGTCGACACGGCCAATTTTACGTCATTTCTTCGCCTATCACTACATTTCCAGAATGCGAGCCAGATTTGCATGTGAGTCAACTGATAAGGTCTCGGTCAAGGTCTGCAGCCGGCAGTTCAGGCACTCGTTCTGCCTTCTGCTGATAGTAGAGACTGTGTTTGCTCTGCAATTTGCATGAATTTTCAACTTTCAGACGAGCTGGTGGAAATAATGAGGCTTCGTGGAAATCGTTGAGACTTTCAAGGTCTGATTTATGGATGAAAAGGCATCTAAGAAAGAAGCCTGAGTAGACTTAGGGGATTAGAGATGAGGGGATTTGCTCGTACTTGATTTATGAGGCTAAGAGGGCTGGAAAGAAAGAGCTGGAGAAGTAATATAGTTGATAAGGAGGCTTGAAGAACGGAATAAATGTGTGATATTAAGACTCAGAAGCTGGAAAACCTTCTTAAGAAAGAGATTATAACTTGAGAACAAGAGTTTTTTTTCCAATTTTTATGTTTTAGGTCTTGAGCTCATTTTAGATATTTTGAGTGGATTAAAACTTTTCTCATAAAATAAAAAAAATAATCAATTGTGCGACACCCAAAGAAGCTTGATTCGGGGGCTTAAATTTGTAGTTTTGGTCTAAAAAAGGATTCTAGGACTCAGAGGCTTAAAAATTCAAGAAACCCATGAATAAAGGGCGTTCGTCAAAAACGAGAATTTATCTCTACCATGTCAGTTACATACGTGACGCCCAAAAAGCAAACAATTCAGCCGCTCGCCCTTTTACGGTTGCCCCCATACGCACCAGTCCAGCACACATTTTATCACTCAGAACGGCTGAAAATATATTCACTTCCTTCCGGTATACATATAGAGCTCGAGCTCAATTAGTCACATGTGCATACCTATTACGACTCACGAGATAAAAATTATGGTTCAGTTTATTCATTGTGTGCCATTTGCATCACATAATTAGGAGTCGTATTGCGACACAGAATTCCCTGGCACAATGAAAGCACGAACTGCATGGCGAACTTTCCAGCTAGACCACTTCGTGATCACGAGGCATGAAAAATTTTCTGTGTGCCAGACACAAAAAAAAAGCTAATTAGACACCCTCCCAAATTGAATGTCGAAACTCGGTAGAGCCGAGCTGTAACGGCTCCCAACACTGAAAGTTTGTGTTCGCCAATCAATTAGGCCGCCTCTTGCGTGCTTCTCGTGGATGTGCAACAGTTTTTCGCGGAACACCCGGGCTTTTGTCGGGGACCGTGTGTCTGAAAATCGATAAAAGATAACCTTAATAATATTGATCATCGTTTTTAGGCTCAATGATCACACATTCCTACACGCATAGTCGCATACCCTACCCTAACGTGTGATCATTGAACCAAAAACGAATTCGAGATTCGTCGGCGAACGCAGCATTGATAGCTAAATGATGTCAAAGACAATGGGTCACAATTTCGTGACCGAGATGCTCTAACCTACTTCGGGGCCGACGCGTTGGTGTGTGAAGAGACTCGTTTTGTTGCGGCCGTTGGACCAGCGGAGAAGGAGGAGCAGCAAGTTTGGGAATCCAGAAAAGTTTCTGCTGCCAATCCGGATCGCAATTATTATCAGCGAGTGTGGTGAGGAGAAACCAAAGTTCAGCATCGCATCAAACATCGATATAGGGTGGCCCAAAAATTGCACAAAAAATTATTTTGTAGCAAAAATATTGATCTGCTAATTTTTGTGGTCAATTCTGGGGCCTAACGAGGGCCTTGGGGTTACAATTTTTTCTGACAAAATAATTTTTTTTATGATTCTGAAAATGTGACTTTTCTTTGACAAAACATTTGGGTTGCTTATTAGTTGTTGGTTTCATATTTGGACGCAGAAAAGTGAAAAGAAAAATCTTAAATCCAACTTAAGGGGTTTCTGAAGTTTTTCAGCCATAAAAAGTCAGGTTAACATTGAAGAAAAAGAGAGTATAATTTTTTTCTTATAGAAAAATTTACGTCTTTTCCCAGGATGAAACCACACGTAGAATTTTCGGTGAAAGACCAGCCCAGGATACTTTTCAGTCCCAACGACAACTTAGAATAAGAAAATTTAACAGTTATCCAGAAATCCAGTTTGTTTTATTTTTGAAGATTTTGCGGAGTTTTTGCGGAAAGAGTTGGTTTGAAAATATATCTTTTTCGACACTAACACCATAACATAGGATATAAATTCAGTTATTGACTTTTGGCCGCCCTACAGACATCAGCATCTCCGAACGACAACTCAAATTCAATTTAATTGTCAAACATTTGTGCGATTTGGAGGTTAAACTTAATTTGATTTCCAGCCATAAAGTCATCTTTTCAATTGCCGTCGTAACTCGAGGATTACAAGCTCAAATTGTCGATGTCTTATTTCGTCGAACAAGCTTTCATTATTGCGAGAGCCGTAATTGATGGGAAGCAGAAGAGGCGAAGACTTCGGCGAAACCGGCTGAATTGAAATATCAGCGTCAGCCTCCCCTCGCAGCTCGCGGCCCGAGAGAAAGGTCAGTTCTATTTATACTGACACACATAAAGCAGACTTTCATGAAAATACCTTTTTCACGGCCAACACGTTCTCAATCGTAATCCGGAATTCTTTCTGGGATTATGCTGCTCGTAAATCGCCCGATTAGGGTCCCGCAACCTGACTCTCCGAGACCATCATTTAATCAAACTATACAGTCCCTATCCTATTATTCACGCTCCACTCGTTAAGCTCCGACGTTATTTTGATAGTCGAGGAGCCGAGAGCAGACTCGGTGAAGGCGGCTCAGTAATTACAGACACGCATCGCGAAGATAAGAGTTGCTGGCTGCTGGAGCCAGGGGCGGAACGGAGTATGGAGCCCACCGTTCCCACAGACATTCTCTCGTCTTGACTCTTGCGTAATGGAGCAAGTGGATGACGAGGCGGAATGGCGGGCCCGGGAGAGAAACAAACAGAAAGTAATGAGGAAATTCGGAAGCTGGAACGTGACCGAATCAAGCCTCTGAATGACCCGCATTTTCGGGCCGCTATCAAGACGTCGGATCGAAGCCTTTCGCTGCCCCCACTCTAATAATAGCTGCATTCTCGATTCTCGTATCGATGAAGTTTTAATTAGTTCAGAGCGCGCGCTCGCGTAGTTGGTAAGGCGATCTTGAGAGAAGTAAGCCACCATGAAATCACCTCCCATTGATACGCTTATCCGCCTTGTGCTCATTATATCGAGACTGTATCTATCGCGCTTTTATTATTGTATTATTTTAAGACAATAAAAATCAATGAGATAATTTACTTGACATGCAAACTGCCATTTAGTCAGCTCCGCTAGTGCCAGACTATCGATTCGCTCGGCGACTATAAAACTTTTATGTTCGGCGCTCGGGATTGGCTTCTCGGTTCTCTCGGAGTAGCGAGAATAAAAGGGCAAGAGTTGCCCCAAACCTGAGACGTCAGACCTAATTAGCGACTCTAATTTTATACATGGAAATTAAGATTAATGACGAGTTTCCATCCATTATTTATTAGCTACAATATGGCTGGTTCTCAAGTGCTAGCGGCTAATGAGGATGTTTCAATGCAGTCTCGCGGATTCTTCGTGTTTTTACAATCGAGCAAAGTACACAAATTACTTCATATTTGCTCGCTTCTCAAATGTTTGCTCGTTCATTTCAAACACCTCCACCGCCTTGTTAAGGTGCGAATTCCATTTTTTGCGCATTTTCTCGACTCGAGAGTCGTATAGATTTGAGAAAATTTAATAACTTAGAAGTCCTTGAAAGAGTCCTTTTCAGAGTATTTTATTTTTTAAAAAATGCCGCCCTCCAAAATTCCTCTTTTTATTGTGAATTTTCACCCTTCAGGTTTCAGATTTCTAAATCAAAAGAAGATAAAATTCCATGCTGAAAAAATTCTATTTCAAGAAAAATACTCTCTAAAGCCTGGAATTGCCACAAAGAAACCCTTAGGTTTGAGCTCAACAAATTTTTGTGGCGAATTGCTAGCCTTCAGGCTTTCAGGCAAGGTTCCTCCTGACAAAACCCTTTTGTGTCTGAAAATTTGTGTTTTTGTAGAAAAAGGCTCTAAACTGTCAAGTTCATGGGAAGCTCTTCAAGCCAAAAATAGACGACTTGGAAGCACTCGAGTCATAAATCAAAATTTTTAGAAGCACTCGATCATACCAGCTAGAGGTGGGCAGATTTATTCGGCCGTACTTCCATGTTTGCGTGCGTGTTTCCCAATAATTCGGGCTCGAGAAGCTCCAACTTTCTCAATCACGCCAAACAGATGAAATTTATTGGACCCCTAGATAAGTAAACCTGTCGCCAGAGACGGAGCCCCCTCGTCTCCTTCCTGTGCCTCAGACACCCGGAGAAGCCCGTCCCTGCCTGCCAAAGCTTGTGTCGTACCGGTTGTAAATGGATGTGATCAACCAAGCGGCAATCCGAGTGTCGAGCCCGGTGCCCACTCAATTTGGGTGACTGACATTTTGAGTATGTGTATCTAATGCTAAACATTTATTTGACACTTTGTCCAGTGGAAATTGATTTGGTATGGTTCGTTTCCTTTCTGCACGGCCCAGGCCCAGCCGGAGCCTCAGTTGGGTGTTTGATTTAAGGTGACGGCCCAGCAACACGATCTGGTGTCGGGTTCCGTCGCGCAATTAATTCGCCACACTCCAAAATATCAGACAGCGCGTGAAACTCTTCTTTTCCTCCGCATCAGATAAATATTTTTCGTCGCCAGAAGCGTCTAATCTCGTTCTCTTCATCCCATTTCCCTCTTCCACTTCCGGCCGGGGGATATGCGTCGCAGGGAAGTTCAACACGTGCGGGCAAGTTATAATTTTCAACTTTTACCGCGACCTTGAGGAGACAAATGGATGGATTGTCGGGTTTTCTGGGAATTGAGATGTGACGTTGATTGGGGAAAATGTTCCTCGGCGCCACGTGTAGGGCCTTGAGAGTCTCGTATCAATAAAATATAATTCCAGGGCCGTCGAAGTCGTGAAGGAATTCGAAAAGCTCAATAATAATGATCAGCACTCACAATTCGGCCGAATTCCAGCAATGTTGTGTATTAATCCACGTAACACTTTGATATTCACTGCAAATTAATTGGTTGCCGCTGCAATATTCTTGCTATTTTGTAACGTATCGTAATGCCGTTTTTACTTCGCTTTTTGCCATGCCATAATGATTGTTGTTTTGCTTCATGCCGTTCGCAAAAACAATGTTGCTCAAAGCCCAACACTGATCACTTTATTCGCCTTTACTCCCAGCACTCAGACACTTTCCAGCCTATCAGCCCGACGATCACTGTGTGTCCCAAAAGGAGTAGGGGCTATTATCATTATATTTCGTATAATATATCATTAATTATTGTAATGAACCTTTAATCCATTCCACCGCCAACTTTGTATCATTAATCCACTGGCTGGCAGCACATTGTATTCCCAAACGCGTTTTGTGAGAGACGTCGCGTCGCGAGTAGGTGTAATGTTTTCCAAATGATGCGAGCTCCGATTTCCAATTTATTTTCACTATCGGAAATTACTCACATTCAACTCAATTTTCGTTCTGTATACCCACGAATTTTACGGAATCCGCAGCTTTGTTTGGCTCTTGGATCGAGAAACACAACCGAACACCGCGCTCGCTCGATTAATGTGAGCCCAGTGATCAAAATTCCACTACAAAACACAAATATCGTACTCGCATGTTACTTTACGCGTACACATCGACACATTCCCGCACTGCTGGCCCCCGACTCGCTCTGTACGGAGTATGAATGAGGCAATATCATTATTATTATTATTTTGTACTGTCGCCTGTACAGCCTCTATGTGGCCATTCAACATTATAATATGAAACTGCAGGAGATACTCCGCTCACATGAACAGAGCTAGTGTAGTTTTGGAATTGAACTATCATTTGACACTGTGTCCCGGGAGTATAAGGACGGATGCTGGAGATTGGAATTTATGGGCTGGAAAATTAAAATTTATGGGCAATATCGGGGTCAGTAAAAATCAATTTTTAGCCGTTTCTCAGGCTTCTATTTAGTGTATTTTCAGAATTTTGCAAAAAATGCACTCTTGTCTGTCTGTCTGAAATTTTATAACTCAAGAACCAGAAGAGCTAGAGAGCTGCGGTTTTTTAAATCGTTTAGGGCATGATCTGTAGAGGTGCAGGCTAACAATTTTAGACCCCGACCCCCTCTTAGGGGGAAATGAGGGGTATTTTACGTTTGTATGAAAACTCCTTATTTTACATCCGATTGAGCTGAAATTTAAGTATGTTGTAGTTTGTGCAAAATCTAATAAATCATGGTATCACATGTGACCCCTACCATGTACAGGGACGGAGCCAGAAGCCCTCAAAGTATGGTCTTTTCGAAATCTTTGATCGCCGATTTCGTTTTTAGTGCATTTTCATCAATTTTGAAAAAAATGCACTTATGTGTCCGATATGTCCGTCCGTCCGTCCGTCCGTCCGTCCGTCCGTCCGTCCGTCCGAGTCGCAAAGGCTCCGAAACTACAAGAGCTAGAGACCTGCGGTTTTTTGCATGATGTCATGTATGGTCTGGAGGGTGGGCGAAAGGTTTTGGTTTTTCCGAAAAACTGCCTGGGGGGTAGTTAAGGGGGTTTTCCCGTTGTATGAAAGTTCCATATACTTCGTCCGATTGAGCTGAATTTTGGATATGTTATACATAATGTCAAATCTAGCAAATCATAGAACACATGTTTGCCCCTATCACTTAAGGGGGTGGGGTGAGAGGCCTCCGAAGGGGGGAAAAATTTAGTTGCTCCGATTGAGCTGAAATTCAGAATGATCATGTAAAATCACAAAATAAGCAACTTTTGTTTCGGGTCATGGTCTCAAAAATGTAAAATAACGGACTCTGGGGGTCAATAAGTGGCCACCCAAGACTTCCCTTGGCGAACAGAAGGGCAAAATTTCAAATTCAACCGATTGAGCTGAAACTTTGTCAACTGTTAGATGGTGTTAAATCCAGCAAAAAACAGTTTCACAGTAAGCCTCTATGACCTAAAGGTGAGGAGCTGTGAGCTCCCAAAGTTAGTATGAGGCGAAAATTTTCTAACTCCAATTGAGCTTAAACTTGAGCAATTGTTAGATTACATTAAATTTAGCAAAATATCCTTCTACATTTAGGCTCTATGACCTGTGGGATCGAAGTCAGGGGTCCACTAAGTTTTCGCAGTGACGGAATTCGGGACAAAACATATTTACTTCGACCAACTTTTGCAACAAAGTGAATTGAAAATGCACTCAAATGCGTTCGTCCCCGACTAAGCTTTAATCATGTTTTATATATTTTTCTACATTGTTTCAGTACCCCTTGGAATGACTTCTGAATTGTTTAAGGAGAAAGGAGATCAAGGAAGTATCCAGCCATCCTTGGAAACTACTGTACTGTTTTAAATCCTTTAAAGCTCAAACTCAAGATTTAAATTCCAATTGTGACCAAAAAGGGTTGTATAAGACTTCAGTGTTCTGTGAATCTACTCCTCAAGAGATGTTATTTCGAAACTGAAGCTGAGGGTTTGCCCAAAAACTCTAGGAAGGGACTGAACTCTACTTTTGGCCTCCACTGTACTAGTTTAAATTTCGTAATTCCCATTTACTAGTATTCGTAGGTTCTCCGAGGTGCGCTTTGTGTAGGTATTCGTTCCTCTCCGACTGCCTTGTTTTACAAAATTTCAAAACATTTTCCTCTCAAACCATCTCATTCATGACACCTCTCCGCACCGTCGAAAACTACGAGTCTCTCGTACGAAACACACATATCGATATTTATATTTATTATGATATGAATAACTTCAGTCATTGATCACATTCCACTGAAACACTTTTTTGTTTCGACTTTTCAACATTTTCATGCATCAATTCAATACTCTCAGTGCACGAGATGATCAGCTAGATTCCCATCAATCTCGAGTTTGGTCCATCGGCTCGGGAGGCGGGCGGGTCGGGCGGTTCTGAAATCTTCTTGAGCATGAACCCATTCGAGGCAGCCGTGCCTCGTAGAGTCGTAAATAGTTTAATTGATTTATGTCCCACAATGCACACGATAACGTAGTTTAATGCTCCCCACACAACATGAATCAGTTCTATTCAACATTGCTCTTTTGTGTCTTTCATTCTTGCATCAAATATTACCGCATATTTATGTAACATTTATAATTATGTAGCAGACTCAACTGTGTCAGTGTCTCGGGTTGCGGTAGAGGAACTGTAATAGCAGGAAATATTTAAAACAATGCACGATGAAGTTTTTATGGTCTCGTCTGCTCTACGTCAATATTTATTTAGCTGCCTGACATCCTAGAAACGGGGAGAATAGGATTTAAACTTACGATTCGGAGGAAAATAATATAATCCAAACTGATGGGCCGCCCAGGAAAGCCTAACAGAAGGCTGGGATGATAGGATTTTTCCCGTCCGGAAAATTTTCACTGAAAATTTTTATCCACAATCCACAAGTTTCCGAGTTGGATCGAAACTTTCCTCTTAAAGTCCAGATAAATTTTTCACTCAACTTTTCTTTGTTGCCTCGAGAAACTTAGGTCTGAATTAGTCGCGAATTTTCCAACCCTCTACTGTCTTCTATGGTTACCGATACATTTACTTCTTGAGTCTTTATGGTACAAAGAACGCAGCAAGAGTAACACTCAAATAATTGAAAGGAGCACCATTGATTTTGTGAAAATGAAAATTGTCTTGTTTTCCACTGCGACTCGTAGCGATTCAATAGGACCGTAGAGGAAAATTCTCTTATCTCTGTGTGTAGCTCGTTCTGGGAAATGTGTACGAGCACAGAAGAATGTGAACGCGTGGAAAATGAAGGAAAAGCTAGACTCAGTTTGAATACACCGTTACCGAATTGAAGCTTCCAGTGCTCGCCACCGCTAATTTTGGCTTTCGCGCTGGGCCAAAAGTACCGACATTTTTGAAATATGAACTCGCCAATGTTGTGTTTTTGATAAATTCAAGGGGGAAAATGGCAAGTGGAAATCGAGGGCAAAACTCGCCTTGGGAGCGAGAGTTTCCCGTGTTTCGGAGAGCTGAAGAAGGAAGCAACGTCTGCAACGTGACGATAAAGTTGGCAAACAAGGGAAATCTTGGGAAATCCCGCAATCTGGAGGCCACGAAATCGAGTCCAGTGAATCTGGATAACATGGAGATCGCTGACCTCTCGTTGGTTTGCCGAGTCTGCCTCATCGCTAAGACGGAAATGCTGGACCTGTTTGCTGATGACGATGGTTTTGCCGAGAAAATTCGGTCGACAGTCAATTTGGAGGTGAGTCCGGCCTTCTCGTGGCCCGACAAGATCTGCAGGAGCTGCATTCAGGACCTGGAAGTCGCCATGAAGTTCCGCCAGAGCGTTCTGTCCTCTACCGATGTCCTGAGTAGCGTCACAAGTCTGAACTACGAGCCTGTCTTTGTGGACTTTGGGGAACCAGAGGAGTCGGCAAATACGAAACTAGAAGGCAACAAAGAGCTGGTTTTCACGATTCCCAAGCTCTCAAAGACAGAGAAGCCTCCAACTATCAAGGAAATCATCAAGCAGGAGAACCCAGATGGCACCGTGAAGACTGTGATAAGACTCGTGAGAACCCCCGGTAAGACCCCCAAGACTGCTCCCAACAAGGAACCCGAGACGTCGACCTTCGTGTGCGACATTTGTGGGGCCATTTTTGCAAAAAGGAGAGCCCTGAGGTGTCACACGAAGCGCCACACCCACAAGAAGTCGCAGGTTTGCGAGGTCTGCAATCGGGCCTTCGCCCTTCCCGTTGAGCTCAAGAGACATATGCGAGTCCATACAGGTAGCAAATCACTAGACGAGCTCTGAAGTTCTCTAAAGTTTGTGGATTCCAGGAGAAAAGCCGTTCAAGTGCCGCTTCGAGAACTGCCAGAAAGCCTTCAGCGACTTCAGCACCCGAGTCAAACACGAGAGGTTCGTATAAAATCTTTATAATTCGTAAAAATCTTCAAACTCAAACACTTTCTATTTCTATTTTAGAATTCACACTGGCGAGCGGGTAATTTGAAGGCGAAAACCGCGAATATTCTTAAACCTTCTCGTTTTTCAGCCTTTCAGTTGCTCTTATTGTCACAAGACTTTCACGTACGCGAACGTTCTGAAGTTCCACATCGCGGCCCACATGAACGAGAGGAACTACGCGTAAGTTTTTTTTTTCAAACCCCCTTACAAAATTCCCTCCCTAGTTCCACTTCTTTTAAAGCGATAGAGAAGATATTAAAGTTAAATTAGAACACTACTTTGGTTATGACTAAATTTATCCTTTACCCTTTGAGTAGGATGTAAGTAAAAGGGATTCTGTACGTTTTAGAGGGACCAAAAACGGATAGACGGACGGACAAATCAGACCCGAACACTATAAATTGGTTTTAAAGCACATTATTGTTTTCAGGTGCACCGTCTGCGAGAAGCGGTTCGTGAAGCAGCACCAGCTAAAGTCCCACCTGTCGACCCATGGCCTGGCCTCGCCTCGAAAGAGAAAGCCCAAAAACCCCAAACCAGTCAAAAACCTCGAGGAGCTCATCCCGATCGAGGAGAGCCTCACGGAGCTCGAGTCCCAGGTGCACACGGTCCAGGTGGTGCAAGCCATCGACAGTGCAGGCCTGATGTTCTACCTCAAGAAGAGCTAGATGTTCGCCACGACGACCCTCAGGGGCTTGCTGGGGTTCTGGAAGCAGAGCGAGGGCAGGTTCAGGATGCGTACGTGTGGGTACGGGAGCTGGGGCATGAAGACGCACTTTAGGAGCTGAGGAGGACTCGTGTCGATGAAGAGCGGTCCCAGAGGCTTCTTCACTGCTGCTTTCTTCTGAGACTCCTGTTTCCTCAGGTGTCGCTTGAGATGCGACTCCAGGTTGCCCTTGAGCGTGAAGCTCCTTGAACAGAGGGCGCACTCGAACTTGGGCTCGTTGTCACCATGGGTCTTGAGATGGGCCTTCAGGACACTGGCGTAGGCAAAGGTCTTGAGGCACGCCTGGCACTCGAAGGGACGCGAGTTCGTGTGGCGTCTCTCGTGTCTCATTTTGGATGTACGGTCCGAGAACTGGCGCTGGCAGAAGCTGCAGGTGTGGGGAGTGAGCCTCAGATGGATCTGGCGCATGTGGCGGACGAGGGAGAACTTGACGGAGAATCTCTTGTTACAAATGTGGCACTCGAGGTTCCGTTTTCGTTCGTGGATGATCTCAATGTGGGTCCCTGGAACAGGAAATGGCGTGAAATTGGAGTTTCCATGAGAGAAATAAATTTTCTTACTGAGATAATTGTTGTTTGAGAACGTGAGACCGCATTCTGAGCACAGAGTCGAGGATGCCATGGCGATTCTGCTTCATTCACGGACTCAAGTGCCCTCTCGACGACAAAAATCAATAAAAGTCACTCAACCGGAAGTAATCAGTCTTTTGTGTTCGTGTTTTCGCTATATTCTACGTTAATTTAGTTGTATTTTGGACATTTTTAGTGCGTAAGGCCTGGCTTTTGAAGTTACTGCTACTTTTAAGTCTAAATTCAATTTTTAACTCATGATTTTGCAATTTAATTTAAACCACTTCAGAGCAGGACTTCACTCGAGAGCGTGGAATAAAACGAAGGGGAACTTAACGGCTTATTTTCAAATAGTCGGCGCAGTTGGGAAATCAGAGGCGTACCTAACAGGGGTTTTTAAAGGGCACTTCGCGACGGTAAGCCCTATCTCCAGGGGCTCCTTCTATTTTTTTCTGAAAAAATTGTCCGTCGAATTTCACGATTTCGATTTTCAAAAGGCTGCCGTGAAATTTAACGGAAAATTTTTTCAGAAAAAAATCGAAAGAAATTATACAGAGCCCCCGAAGATAAAACTTTTTGTGGCAAAGTGACCTTTATTTTTCACGGGCTATCTGAGAAAAATATAATATCTGGGAGTCCAGAGGAAATTAGTGGAGAACGGGCGTCTTGATAGGCCTCCAGGGGAACTCTCAGAGTTCCGAAGCCCCTTAAAACCTAGACTTGAAATAAAAATCGGCCCCGTCTAGGAGAGTGTGCCCAAATTTTAAGCCATCATTCGTTTTTCTACGTGCCCTGGGAGCTGAGATCAAACGCAAGAAAGTCACCCCATAAAATTCCCTACTGATAAATTCTCAGGAGCACTCTCATGTTGCCCCCATCCAGCTCCGCCTCTGGTGACAACATAAACAAGCCAGCAAAGCTTGAAAATAAACGCCTCGAAATTAGTTAATTTCGCTGAATTCCTTGCTATTCGAGGAGGGAAAACCTTTCTTATTGGTGTAAGGAAAGTCAAAGAGTTCCGGTGCAAGATGAACATGGAAAACTTGTGCCGCGTTTGCTTGACAGAGCAAACTCCCCTGAAATCGCTCTTCGGAGGGAAAAATTGCCTGGCGAATCGGATAAGCTCGACCTTCAATCTGGACTTCGAGGTATTTTTGAGACAATTGTCGACCTAGCCCCTTGGTTACAGACGGTTTCGTTCCAGATTTTAAGTTCCGACAACTATCCTGGACAAATCTGCCTCAACTGTCTCACCGAGCTGCACTGCAGCTTCCAGTTCTACGAGAAGATCCGCAACTCCGAGGATCGTCTCTCGATAATGTTTCTGGGCAACGAAAAGGAGCAGGAGGAGGAAATTCAGGAACACGAAACCTTGGAGCAGGATACGAAGGGATACTCCGATGCAGAGAACAACGAGGACGGGGAAGGGGAGGGAGAGTACACCTTCGAGGAGTACCTGGTGGAGACCACCGTCGTCGAGGACGAGGGCGAGGGCTCCGAGGCCGTGAAGGTGCCCATCGTGATGAAGGAGGAGATCGACGGACAGACGCTGCAGGTCTTCAACTGCCCCGAGTGCCCGAAGATGTACGTCAAGCGCGCGTCCTACATCTACCACATGAAGACAAAGCACTCGAAAAGCAGAGAGTTCGAGTGCCCGGTGTGCTTCAAGGCCTTCGCAATCAAGGGCGACTGCTCGAGACACATGCGTATCCACGACAAGAACGACAAGCGGTTTGTCTGCTCCGTCTGTGGTAAAGCCTTCACGGACCGCTCGACCCACATCAAGCACGAGAAGATCCACACCGGCCACAGACCCTTCAAGTAAGTCGCCTTACATAGGTCTGCGAGGAGTGGAACGCTCATTTTCTGTCTTTTCAGGTGCGAGCTCTGTGACAAGGCCTTCGCCCACAAGTTCGTCCTGAACAACCACATGCTGTCCCACTCCTCGCAGAAAGACTTTCCGTGAGTTCTCGATTCGTTTTCCTAGAATTCAGGCTAAGAGGTTCCTTTTCAGCTGCCCCGCCTGCCACAAGTGTTTCTCGAGAAAAGCCAAGATGAAGGACCACTTCCTGCGGATACACAAGCGGCCCTTCGGACCCGAGGAAGAGGAGCTCTTTCTGCAGAAGTACGAGAAGAACAAGGCTGTGTGAAGGAGATAGTTTACTGATTAAAGACCACGCTAAGATATTCGGTGATATTTATTCCTGAGTGATGTTAAATTTCCTGACCACCGTCGTTTCCGTGCACCAGCATGTGTCTCCGCACCTCCGTCCGCGTTCTGAAGGTATCGTCACAGCCCTGGTGGGGACACCCGTACATTCGCTCGCCGAGATGTTTGTTCTTCAGGTGCTTGTTGAGGTCGTTGGAGCCACGGAAGGCCTTCGGACAGAACTGGCAAGGGTAGGGCTGGAAGAGAATTGATTAAAATTGGCTGGAAAAATCCTCCCCCGAAGATTCACCTTCTCCCCAGTGTGAGTCCGAGCATGGATGTACAAGTTGCTCCGGCTGTTGAACTTCTTGCCGCAGTTGTCGTGCGAGCACTGGAATGGTAGATCTCCAAAGTGCAGCCGACGATGAGTCTCCATCCCTGCCTTCGTAGCAAACTTTTTCTGGCACAGATCGCACGTGTGATTCCGCTCGCCCGTGTGGGTCTGGACGTGTCGGTCGAGCATCGGCTTGTAGGCGAATCCCTTGCTGCAGAAGGGGCAGACGTGACTCAGCTCGCCTGAAAGAGCAGTTTAGCTTCCTGTTTTTGAGAAAAACTCCCCTCTTACCGGTGTGGTGCTTCATGTGGACTCTCAGAGACCCCCGAGTGGCGAAGGTCTTGGAGCACTGCTCGCACATGAGAGCCTCACCCGCCTTGCTGGACCTCGGCTCCTGCGATGACTCATCCTCCTTAACAGAGCTCTTGGCCGACTTTGACTCGCTTAGCTCGGGGAGACTCGAGGTCTCGACGGGGACTCCGCTGCATGACCGCATGTGGTGCATCGCCTTGTCCCGTCTGTCGTACACCATCAGGCACTGCTGACACTGGAAGGCCTTGTAGTTATTCCGGTACACGATCTTCATCCCCTCGGGAGCCGTGTAGTCCTTCGGCTTCCGCATCGTCTTTCCGAGTCTCATGAGCAACTCGTCCTCCGACAGGTCGTCCGTCCTGGAGACCTCAAAGTCCTCGGCCGCCATAAAGTCCGAATCGTCCGACAGAGCCTCCTGCTTCTGCGACTCACCGTCCAGCGAAGCCTCTTCCTCGAGCACCTCGATCTCCTGCTCGCACCCCAATTGGTCAAAGTCCCCGTCGCCAGTCACCTCCACCACCACGTCAGTCTGCTGAAACTCCAGGAGCTCCCGCAGCTGGCCGTCGACAGTGATTACTTGCTGCTGGAATTGGTAGCAGTCCGAGAGCTTCTGAAAACAGTCGGTGCAGATCGAGTCGGGCTGCTTCTGGTTCTCTTCTGCAAAGAAAGGGTCAGTTTTTGGGCGCCAAGAAAGGCTCTGGAAGCTCACCTCTTGTGATCACAGTCGCACAAATGCCCTGGAGCATGGCCTCGACGGATATTCCGGCGGAGGTCATGCTTTCGAGGGCCACCATCGATTCAGACGTGTCCATCAAGCAGGTTTTGCAGCAAAACTGGAGGTTTTCCACAACAGTTCCCATGACTTCCTGCGAGTTTGAGCTCCCTTTGAGGACCAGGACAGAAAATTTCGAAGCCCGCGCTCTTTATCGGGGTTTAAATTTGAATATTTTAGATGAGCTGGGAAAAAGCAGCTCCGCGTAAACAAGGCAACGGAAGCATCACGCGTGATGTTACCAGTTATCACAATAAACTAAAGAACGCCATCGTCGCCTAGTTCGAGCTCCTTTATAAACCACCGGAATGGACGAAATTCACGACTGCCGGCTGTGTTTGGCCGACGTATCGTCGCCGCCATCGATGCAGTCAATCCTCAAAAGCGTGATTGAGACCCTGTTTCAGGGAAAGGTAGGATATCGGATTTCTGAAGTGCAGTTTGGTTTTAGAAAGTAACTTTTTTGCAGATAAAAATTGAAGTCGACGAGGAACTGATGGTTTGCTCGTACTGTGAGTACGTTCTGCACGACTTCAACAGGTTCTACCACCGGTCCTTGGACAACCAAGTAAAATACAAGAAAATGCTCCAATCTCGTTTGACCTCGATTAGCTTGGCTTCGACTGTCGAAGCGGGCCCTAACAAAACGTAGGAAAATTCCCAAAAATGTAGGTCAAAGTACAACGTTTCGGTTTCAGGGTAGCAAGCGTGGAAGAAATGGACAAAGACGATTTCGAGGAGCAGAAGTTCGACCCCCTGACGCAGCGATCCAGTCCTCTGGCGGTCTGGGAGAAACCGACTGATGACGGATTTCCTGATGACGGAAATGACATCATAGAACTAGCGGAGGTTCATGAAGTTTACGGTGATGAAGAAGAAGAAGTAGAGGAAAGCAAGCCAAGTCATTTAGTCAGCCAGTAAGTTCTAGGTTCTTCAAAGTTTCTTTCTGCGGGTTTTATTTCTGGAGTAATGCACGTCTCACTGGTCAAATTCTGCTTACATTCGTGCACCGTTTTCTTCCTCAGGATAGTTTATCGGTCTGAATCTCCCCAAGTCCTTGTAGGACGTCAAAAGAGGTACGTGTGATAACTATTCGAAAATGATGAGTGATAAAATAATCATTTTAGGAATGAACCTGAGCAGAAGATGTACAGCATCGAAGCCAAATTAAAACTGCTAGAAGAATTCAAAAACTCAAAGGAAACTCCAAAAAACTTTGCAGAAAATAGAAACATCGCAGCACATACGCTCCGAAACTGGTTGAGAAGCGAGAAAACGCTGAAGAAGCGGATAGAGACGGGGATTCTCGTAGGGAGAGTGAATGGAGCCAAGTCGAAGTACAAAAAAATCAAGAAAAAGAAGTATGATTTACGCAAATCACTGCTGAGGACTGAGCTGGAAACAACGGGACATAATTCTCAACCGTAAGTTGCTTCTTTTCACGAAGTAACAAAGTTTTTTTTCATGAGATTGCATTTTAGAGAGGACAAAAAAAGTTACAGCAATGAAGATAAACTGAGGCTGATTGCCCAGTTCGAGAGCTCATCAGAATCAATTCACAGCTTTGCCAAAAAGATGAACGTCAATTACACACAGATGTATTATTGGATGAAGACCAAAGCAAAAATCATCGGCAGGAATTCACAAAGTTTCGGAGTCGTCATCAACCCGTAAGTATAGCTTCTAATACGTAAGGAATGGCTTAAGAGGAAAAATTATTGTAGGGTTCAAGAAGAACGCAAAGTCAAGCTGCATCTCCTCTCAGAGTATGAAAACTCCATGGAGTCGATCACAGACATCGCAACCAAGGCAAAGATACCAAAGAATAAACTGAAAAGTTGGATACGAGAAGAAGAAGTCCTGTACGAGGAGCTCGAAGACGACCTTGCTAAGTGGATCGCCAAGAGGCTCGCAAAGGGAAAAAAAGTAGAAGATAGAGACTTGAGGTGGAAGGCAAGATACATTCGGAACGTCAAAGTGAGAGAGCTCTCCAGTTCGGGGAAAGAGGAGGAGGCCGAGTGGTACAGATGCTTCCGAGCTAAGAAAAGATGGCTCAGCCGGTTCAAGAAACAGAACAACTTGTGATTTTCTTTCATGTGATTGAGACTTATGTAGCTTCAATAAAAAACCACAATCTCGCCTTAAAACGGAGCTTTTCTTCTAATGTTACCTCAAATCGACTCGATCGAGAAAACAGACTAATTTTATTAATTTTTTTTTCTAAATAGAACCCGAAAAAAGCGGCTTACGTCAGGAATCTACGAGTTTTTTGACCTGACAGTGCAACCAGGATTCGCAGTTTGTCTCAAGTGCAACAAAAGACTTAAACGACACAATAGTAAGGAAATAAATTTGTGAGGCGAAATTTGCTAATTTTTTCCTCTTCTAGCAACTTCTTCGAACATGAGAGTCCACCTAAGAACCCAGCACCAGCTAGAAATTCCCTCGACATCTGCGGTGGCAGGAAGTAAGAACGTGGAGAAAACGGAAAATTCGGAAGACTCGACCAGCTTGGACAAGAAGAAGCGAAAACGAAAGTCAAAGGTCTATTCCCTCTTCGACTTGGACACATCTCCAGGATTCGCGACTTGTCTCAAGTGCATGAAAACCTTGAAACGACACAAATGTAAGAAATAAGCTTCAATTTAGGTTTCTCCATTTTTCTTCTCTTCCAGCTACTTTCTCGAACCTGATACATCATTTCAAAAAGCGACATCATAACGCTTCATTCAAGACGTCACCGATAGAGACCTTTTTCGATATCCACGCTATGCCAGGATACGCGATTTGTCTGAAATGCAAAACAAGTTTGAAGAAAGTCAAAAGTAAGACACGAACCTAAAAAGCTCTAGCTTCTACGATGTTCTCTTGTTTCAGCCTCCAACTGCAACTTGTGGACGCACGTAAGAAATATGCACAATATTGGTTTCAGTAATCGAGAATCAACTCCTGACAAAAACGAGGATGAGGAAGACTGAATAAGAAGAATTTATATGATGGACGAGGACTTCTGGAGACGCAAACGACTTGATTTTTAGGGCATTTTTTGGGGTTTTCGAAATAAAATTTTTCAAATTGGTTTTTCGTTAAGAGCGGAGCTTTGGCTATTTTCTGAATTTGAGGTGAAAATTTTTTTTTCGCCAAAACCCACTCTTTTGGCCAAAAATCTTTGTGAACGTGATTCTAGGGGTAAACTTAGCCGTTTTAAGGCTTCAAGGACCGATTTCGAGACAAAAAATTTTTGTCCAAAACTCCCGAAATCGAGTTTCCGTTAACGAGCGAAGGTTTGGTCATTTTCTGAATTTCAGGTGAAAAATTTTTTTTCTCCAAAACCCACTTTTTTGGCCAAAAATCTTCGTGAACGTGATTCTGAAGTTAAACTTAGCCGTTCTAAGGCTTCAAGGACCGATTTCGAGACAAAAAATTTTTGGCCAAAAATCCCGAAATCGAGTTTCCGTTAACGAGCGGAGGTTTGGTCATTTTCTGAATTTCAGGTGAAAAATTTTTTTCTCCAAAACCCACTTTTTTGGCCAAAAATCTTCGTGAACGTGATTCTAGGGGTAAACTTAGCCATTCTAAGGCTTCAAGGACCGATTTCGAGACAAAAAATTTTTGGCCAAAAATCCCGAAATCGAGTTTCCGTTAACGAGCGGAGGTTTGGTCATTTTCTGAATTTCAGGTGAAAAATTTTTTTTCCCCGAAACCCACTTTTTTGGCCAAAAATGTTTGTGAACGTGATTCTGGAGTTAAACTTAGCCGTTTTAAGGCTTCAAGGACCGATTTCGAGACAAAAAATTTTTGGCCAAAAATCCCGAAATCGAGTTTCCGTTAACGAGCGGAGGTTTGGTCATTTTCTGAATTTCAGGTGAAAAATTTTTTTCTCCAAAACCCACTTTTTTGGCCAAAAATCTTCGTGAACGTGATTCTAGGGGTAAACTTAGCCATTCTAAGGCTTCAAGGACCGATTTCGAGACAAAAAATTTTTGGCCAAAAATCCCGAAATCGAGTTTCCGTTAACGAGTGGAGGTTTGGTCATTTTCTGAATTTCAGGTGAAAAATTTTTTTCTCCAAAACCCACTTTATTGGCCAAAAATCTTCGTGAACGTGATTCTAGGGGTAAACTTAGCCGTTCTAAGGCTTCAAGGACCGATTTCGAGACAAAAAATTTTTGGCCAAAAATCCCGAAATCGAGTTTCCGTTAACGAGCGGAGGTTTGGCCATTTTCTGAATTTCAGTTGAAAAATTTTTGTTCTCCAAAACCCACTTTTTTGGCCAAAAATCTTCGTGAACGTGATTCTAGGGGTAAACTTAGCCATTCTAAGGCTTCAAGGACCGATTTCGAGACAAAAAATTTTTGGCCAAAAATCCCGAAATCGAGTTTCCGTTAACGAGCGGAGGTTTGGTCATTTTCTGAATTTCAGGTGAAAATTTTTTTTTCTCCAAAACCCACTTTTTTGGCCAAAAATCTTCGTGAACGTGATTCTGGAGTTAAACTTAGCCGTTTTTAGGCTTCAGGGACCGATTTCGAGTCAAAAAATTTTTGGCCAAAAATCCCGAAATCGAGTTTTCGTTAACGAGCGGAGGTTTGGTCATTTTCTGAATTTCAGGTGAAAATTTTTTTTTCTCATAAACACACTTTTTTGGCCAAAAATCTTCGTGAACGTGATTCTGGAGTTAAACTTAGCCGTTTTAAGGCTTCAGGGACCGATTTCGAGACAAAAAATTTTTGGCCAAAAATCCCGAAATCGAGTTTCCGTTAACGAGCGGAGGTTTGGTCATTTTCTGAATTTCAGGTGAGAAATTTTTTTTCTCCAAAACCCACTTTTTTGGCCAAAAATCTTCGTGAACGTGATTCTGGAGTTAAACTTAGCCGTTCTAAGGCTTAAAGGACCGATTTCGAGACAAAAAATTTTTGGCCAAAAATCCCGAAATCAAGTTTCCGTTAACGAACGTAGGTTTGGTCTTTTTATAAATTTCAGATGAAAAATTTTTTTTTCCAAAACCCACTTTTTTGGCCAAAAATCTTCGTGAACGTGATTCTGGAGTTAAACTTAGCCGTTCTAAGGCTTCAAGGACCGGTTTCGAGACAAAAAATTTTTGGCCAAAAATCCCGAAATCGAGTTTCCGTTAACGAGCGGAGGTTTGGTCATTTTATGAATTTTGGGTGAAAAATTTTTTTTTTCAAAACCCACTTTTTTGGCCAAAAATCTTCGTAAACGTGATTCGAGGGCTACATTTAGCCGTTTTAAGGCTTCAAGGACCAATTTCGAGACAAAAAATTTTTGGCCAAAAATCCCGAAATCGAGTTTCCGTTAGCGAGTGGAGGTTTGGCCATTTTCTGAATTTCAGGTGAAAAATTTTTTTTCGCCAAAACCCACTTTTTTGGATAAAAATCTTCGTGAACGTGATTCTAGGGGTAAACTTAGCCGTTCTAAGGCTTCAAGGGCCGATTTCGAGACAAAAAATTTTTGGCCAAAAATCCCGAAATCGAGTTTCCGTTAACGAGCGGAGGTTTGGTCATTTTCTGAATTTCAGGTGAAAAATTTTTTTTCTCCAAAACCCACCTTTTTGGTCAAAAATCTTCATGTTCGTGTTTCTAGGATCTGATCTTAAGAATTTATACATATGCCAATTTAATTGATTTCAATAAAAAGTTTAAAAAGAGGACTCAGTAAAATTCAAAACCACGCTGCTGATTGGAGTTTTCGACTGGGGCGCCATCCCAGCTGCCAAAACCAACAGCTGGTGGTTGTAAACAAAGCAGACAACATTTGAACGCCAGAGAAGTGCGAATATTTCACCTATTTTCTCGCGAATTACGGAAATGGGCGACGTCAATCCCTGTCGGATGTGTCTGGTGGACGTTGCAGAGCCCCCAGAAACCCAAACTCTCCTTAAAAACATCATAGACACGCTGTTTTACGGAAAAGTAAGTCCTTCTGATTGCGAGCTCCAATTAACGAAGGACTTTTTCAGATCAAAATTGAGGCCGAAGCAGAGCTGATAATCTGCCCGGACTGTGATGTGACTCTGCAGGACTTTAGCAGGTTCTACTACAAGGCCTTGGACAACCAGATTCAGTACGAGCGGATGCTGCAAGTCCACGTCGAGTATCTGGACGTCGAACCCAAAATGTAACAGACTTTTGACTCAGAAGAAGCCACAACTCACGGTTCTCATTCCAGGGACCTGAATTTGAGCGAATCAGACAAGGACGAAGGGGACCAGCAGGACTACAGCGACTTTGAGCCGCCCGACGTGAAGGAGGACTCCTCGGACGAGCTCCCCCTGGCGGCCAGACTAAATCTCCCGAAGGTCACGAAGAAGGGCAAAGAGCCCAAGACTCCCGCGAGTGCGGAGGAGGAGAAGCTCATCAAGTCCTTCTACGGACTGGCCTGTCAGGAGTGCGCAGGTCTCGAGTTCGAGACGCTTAACGAGCTCCGATACCACATGCGAGTGGTCCACAAGGTCCGGAAGTTCCATCTGACCTGCTGCGGCAACAAGTACGTCCGAAGGTGTCGTATCATCGACCACGCGATCTCCCACATGAACCCGGAGCAGTTCAAGTGCCTCATCTGTCTCCGGCAGTTCGTGGACCGGTTTGGGCTGAAGAGCCACATGGCGGAACACGAGGACCCAGAAGCCCGCAACCGATTCATCTGCCAGACGTGCGGGAAGCGGTGCACCAACAACGGCAACCTGAAGGCGCATCTCCGGAAGCACCTGTCAAAGCAGGAGAAGGAAAAGGCCAAAATATTCCACTGCGAGACCTGCAAGAGCGGCTTCTCCACCAACGCAGCCCTTCGCATCCACGTTCGTCGCACGCATGAGGGCTACTACGTCGCGGTCTGCCACGTGTGTGCGCTGAGTTTCACGACGAAAGTCAACTTCCTGACGCATTACAAGAACGTGCATGGTCCAAAGGACGTGAATAGGGTGCAGTGTCAGCTATGTGAGCGATGGCAGGCGAACGAGCAGAGTCTGAAGAAGCACATGCGGGCAGTTCATGAGCCGGGACCCCACATCTGCGAGGAATGCGGACGCGAGTTCAACACGAGGACAGCCATGAAGGCCCATGAAAGGTATTAATTCTGCGATTTTCTTCTTTAGAGCAATTAGAGAAAAAATTAACTCAGTCCAGGTTACGTTATGAAATTCTTTGTTCAGAAAGTCGGCTCCAACTCTTCAACCAAATGCTTTTTCTAGAAACTAAATTAAATTTCTGATTCATTTCCCAGAGTTTATCCCTGGATGAGTCTTTCTATAACCGATTTCCAGCAATTTTTCACCCCAGAGCTTATTTAGTTCTGCCTTGAATGAAAACTGAAATAAATTAACCCTTTCTCTCTTTCGTATTTTTATTAAACCGTCTTTCAGGTACACCCACAAGATGGCTCGGTCATTCGAGTGCTCGATGTGCACGAAGAAGTTCAAAAAGGCACTGAGTCTGAAGGAGCACATGACGACACATCTGGGAGGCGCCCTCTACAGCTGCTCCTACTGCGAGAGGAGCTTCAACTCGAGTGCCAACATGTACTCTCACCGGAAAAAGATGCACACGGAGCTGTGGGAGAGGGACAAGAAGAAGTAGCTCGGCTCACGGTGGTTTTATTGAAAACTTCTAAAAACTGTAAAATAAATTCGTCAACTTGCGGAAAAATGGGATATTTCCATCAGCCGTCCTCGGACTTGGGTGAGTAGTCGGGGCAGAGCTCCATGATCTTCAGTCTCCACTTCTGGCGCCTCTCCTCCGTCTCCTTCTCGATCTTGTTGATCGCTGGGAGTCTCTGCCAGTGCACGAGGACCTTCCACTTCAGTTGCCTGGAACCAAAAAGCCCATAAGAGATGGATTCTAAAACTCCTGCTGAACTTCAGAAATAAAAAGATTGCTTTCAAAATTTTTCTATGGGATTTTAAGGAGAGATTATTTTGAAGTAGAGTCCCTGGTTCAATTTCCCTTATAATGTTATTCAAATCATTTTTATGGAGACGGATTCTCGTTTTCTGATTCAGACACAAAATTTTATATCTTTTCTGACTCGCGAAAAAAGGTGTCTGAAGGTATTTTGAATGGTCGTGTTTGGGCTCATAAAAAATCTCGCTCAGAAACTCACCAGTGGAAGTGAGCCTCGGCCCTCTGAGCCTTCACAGCCTCGATCTGCTTGAGCTGCCGGGTCTTCTCGTGCCACACCTTGATGATCTTGGAGTTGAGCTGCAGCTCGTACCAGTCGATCGCCACCAGCATCTTGGACTGCTGCAGCAGGAAAAAGTCCTTCCACAGCCGGAACGCGATGCGGCAGACGTGCCTATCGTAGGACTCGAGGGCCTTCTGGTTCCGCTCCTGCCATAGCGCGATGGTGTAGCAGGACCAGCGCACGAAGCACATGCGCTGCAGCTGCCTCTTGTAGCACATCTCGGCCTTGATCTCATTCAGGCGTTTCCTTTCCAGAGCTGCCTTGAATCGCCTCAGCACCTTCCGCAGCAGGTACATGTGGTAGAACTCCTTGGCTCTCTGCATGCCCTCGAGGAACAGGATCCGGTCCTTTTCTCGCTGAGCCTTCTCCAGTCGCTCTTTCCTGCGCTTCTCCCGCAGTTCCTCGATCCGACGTCTCTTGGCGTCCTCGTCCAGCATTCTCTTGGCCTCCTCAGCTGCCAACCGAGCGTCTTCCTTGTCCTGTTCCAGCCGCAGGCGTCTTTCCCTTGCTTCCTGGTGCTTCATCGTACGCTCCATCGCTCGCTCCTGCATCTTGGCCAAGAACTTTGGGATCGTCATGCCCTGGGCCTTGATGCGCTGCATCTCGTCCTCGTCCTCCTCCACCTTGATGTTCCCCGTGATCTTTATCGACTTAGCCTTGGCTCTCAGCTTGATGTCGCCTTTCTTAGCCAGGTTTTCAAGCTCCTGCTTCAGCTCCTGCTTGGCAGCTCTGGCCTCGTCTGACAGCTTCGAAAGTTTTAGCTCGGTGATGATTCTTTCTTGGCGACTCAGCTTCATTTTTTGGAGGTCGATGATGTCCTGTTGGATCTTCAATCTATAGAAATTGATAAAGGGGTTTTAAAAAATTCATGGGCTTTTGAAAATATTCATGAGCCTTCTTAAAAAATTAGAATCTATTTTAGAATAATTTTCTTCAATACGTGAATGTCTTCCATTTGAACTTCAGGTCCTCGAAATTATTTCAAGAATTAAAGCTCTCGGTCTCTAAAGCTCTCTACAAAATAAAAAATCTTAAAAAATTCACTCACTTGTGCTCGTAGTTCTTCTTCAAATGAGTGCTGTCCAGCTGCTTCTGGTTCTGCAGCGCCTTTCGGAAGGCGTCGTTGAAGAAGTGCCGCTTCTCGATGTTGATCTTGTTGAGGAACTCGTTGATCTTCCGGATGCGATCTTTCTTCGGCACCGACGTCTCCCTCGTGATCTTCGAGATCCGCACCTTCTGGTGCCACTCCTGAAAGTACGCCTTCAGCACCTCCCTGTCGCCCCGCTCCCCGCTCGGCTGCCTCTCCTTCAGCATGGCGTCGATAATCTTCTCCTTCTCCTCCAGTCGATACGCGTTCCTCACGATGAGGTGGCTAAAGTCCTTCTGCTCGGGTTCCAGTCTCCGGATCAGCATCAGCTCGCCCTCCGGTACCTCCTCGCGGCTCGGCAACGGCGCCGGCGGCTCCTCCTCGATCACCTCCGCGAACCGATCGCGATCCTCGTCAAACACGTGCTCCCCGAAAAAGTTGATCTCCTCGCACTTTTTGCAGTTCTCGTACTTGGTGATCGTGAGAAAGTTGTCGGACATCTCGATGGTGCTCTCGGAGTAGTGGAAGCCGTTGGGGTGCTGGTACTCGGATGTCACCATGCGGAAGTTCTTGAGCTCGGGCTCGAAGTTGCTGAGATTGAGGTTCCGGAACCCGTAGTTCTCCGTATCGCTGTCCGCCACCTCCAGGTACAGGTCACTGCTGGTGCTGAGGCTCGAGAAGGAGGACTCGCTGGTCTCGCGCTCGTACGTGATGACCTCCACGTCCTCCCCGAAGCGCACAATCCGGTTGTCGGGCGTACGGGGGCTGTGGGAGGGGTAGAAGGGTCTGGGGGAGGCCGTCTCCGACGTCATCGGGGTGTTCGTGGGTCTGCTCTTTTCCGAAGGTGACCCTTCTATGATCTCGGCGTAGAAGCGACCGAAGAAGTTTCTCTCGTCCGAGTCCTCAATTTCCACGAGCTTTTCGTCCTCCTCGTCGTTGGGCAACTTGGCGGGCATATTGATGAAGAGGTGCGGCTTCTTTGAGGCTCCATTCTGCGACCTACAATGGTATGCATCGTGTCAATTTTTTAAAACTTTTAAATTTTTAAGAAAAACTAATGAAAAGTTTGGGTCTTTCAAATTACTATTACCTAGATTACATTTTTGAACTAAGTGACCAATTACTCTTGAGTCTTAATACTTCTTAATGATTTTAAAATAATTTGATAAAATCGCAGTAAATTATCCCTAACTATTTTCTTTCAGAAAAATTTCCATAGAACAGAAAAATTACCATTCCTCCCCCTAAGTAAAATTGGGGGCTACTAGAGGGTTAACGGTATAAAATACCCTACGTAGGGTTCTATCTACATATACTGGCCTGGGTCTCGCGTTCAGCTGCTGCCGAAACTTAGCCAGCTCGCTTTCGATCAGCGTCTTCTCCTTCTGCTCCTTCCTCATTTCCGCAGCCTCGCTCTTCACGACCTTCAGAATCTCGTGCGTGGGCGTCACCTCCTTCTTGGGCTTATTGCGGATCATCTCGTGTCTTACGTTCATCACCACCACGGGGTTCGTGGGGTTCTCGTCCTCCGTCATGAGCCGGATGTTGCTCTCGTTCACGAAATTCATGTTAATGAACTTCTTCACGGTGCTCGTCGTGACCGTCAGGTTGTTGAGATGCTTCTTGCGGATCCTGTTCCATCGCGTCTCCTTGTGCTTCGACTTTCTGCTAAAAATGTCCGAGAGTTTCCCGGAAAAGTCCATGGTGGCTTGCCTCGAAGCGGGTTCTGGTTGTTTGAAGCGAACCCGCACGTTTCTATGGTCACCGTATTTCGGCTTCCTTTTGGATTGTTTGGGACAAGGGGAGTTCTTTCAACCTGTTGCTCTGATAAATATTTATTTCTCTTCAATTTTAAAATAACACACGGATAAATATCATTTCTATGGAATACAGAGGTTGGATTCAGCGGGATTCCTCTAGCGAGTCGTGAAAGTCTCCATCGGTCTCGGAGTCGAACTCGAACGAGTCAATGTGAAGGGACTCTAGCGGCATGAGGAACTCTGGGTTGGTGAATTCATCGAGGAAAGGGACCTCGATCTCCGGTATGGGGCTCAGAGGGAGCTTCTCGAGATCCGAGAGCGGGTACTCGTCCTCCTTGAGGTGCTCAAAGTCCAGAGTATCGCGGAACGAAATGGAGAGAAAGTCGTCAGAGGGCAAGTTCTTCTCTGCCCAGATAAACTCGAGTTCTGCGGAATTCAGAAATTTCAGAACAAAAAAAATTTTTTTTCCGCTCACCTTTTTCTTCCATCAAAGGACTGAAAACGCCTCCAAAGTCAGCAGGGTCGGGGAACTTGGAGGTGCTGTCGATGAAAGTCTTGAAATCCTTCTTCATCGAGGAGCTCCCTGAACCGTTATTTTGGCCATTTTCCTTGGACCCGAAGGGCTTGGCGTTGTTCGTGAGGTCCTTGAAAGCCGATTTCGGCTGAGTGAGCTGGTTCTTCGCCGGATTGACTCCTGGAGTCGCAATTTGTTCGTTTTCAATGGCGACAATATTTCATTGGATTTGGAGAAAATTCGCTTACCTTGGCCTGGGTTTTCAGCGTTCAGGGCGCCAAATCGGTTCGTTGCTTGAAAACGTGACATTTTTGTGGGTTTTTAAGGATTTTGGAGAAGATTGTGGAGAGATTTGTGGCAACGAAGTTCTTTGGCGGTTCTCGGCGAATTTGAGAGCTGCTTGCGTTCCGCATATACGCAACAAAAGTGAGGTTATGAGAACGTACACAAACACGGATCAAAACGAAAAGCTCGCTCCCGAAAATCTCATTTGTTTCGTTTTTATGTCGATCTAAGGATAAGAACACTCTCAATTTATGAAAAGAAGCAGTTCGAAGGGTTTTTGAGTGATGGTGAGTTCTTTAATGCGAAGAAAAGGTGACATATCTGACTAAAATATTGGTTCGGCAGAGTTTTCCTCCGATTGGTCCCGGTCCTGGTGCCATACCGCAGCCTGTCGGGATTCCGCCCGCCATCCCGCCCCCCTTCGTGCCCACCATGGTCTGGAGCGAGCACAAGGCCCCCGATGGCAGGACTTACTACTACAATTCGGTCACAAAGCAGAGTTTGTGGGACAAGCCGGACGAGCTTAAGACTCCGTCGGAGGTGAGTGGCGCTTTTGCCGTCCAAATAGCCGGCCTAATGGATTATTTGCAGAGACTCCTGGCGTCGTGTCCCTGGAAGGAGTACAAGTCGGACCAGGGGAAGACCTACTACCACAACGTGAACACAAAGGAGTCAGTGTGGACAATCCCGCCGGAGCTGGCGGACCTGCAGGCCAAGATAGCGGTGGAGCTGGCGGCCAAGGTGATGCCAGCCGTCCCTCCCATGATCCTGCCCCCGATGATGCCCATGCTGGCCACCGGGATGGACACCAGCGTGTCGACGCCCGGCTCGGCCGAGAACTCCTCGTCGGCCCTCGACCAGGCCATGGCGGCCACCCTCGCGTCCATCGAGGTCCCGGACATCCCGTCGATGAACTCGAAGCACGTCCGCGAGAAGACGCCCGAGCCCGTGATCGAGTTCAAGGACAAGCGCGAGGCTGTGGAGGCCTTCAAGGACTTTCTGCGGGAGAAGAACGTGCCCTCGACTGCCAGCTGGGATCAGTGCGTGAAGATAGTCTCGAAGGATGCGCGCTACAACACGTACTTCAAGAAGCTGACGGAGAAGAAACAGGCCTTCAACGCCTACAAGGTGCAGAAGACCAAGGACGAGCGGGAGGAGCAGCGGATACGGGTGAAGGCGGCGAAGGAGAACCTCGAGAAGTTCCTCCTGAGCACCGACAAGATCGACTCGACCGTCAAGTTCTACAAATGCAACGAGATCTTCGGCAGCCTGGAGGTCTGGAAGGCGGTGCCGGAGCAGGACCGTCGCGACATCTACGACGACTGCGTCTTCGCCCTACAGAAGCGCGAGAAAGAGGAGCAGCGGGTGCTGAAGAAGCGCAACATGCGGGTCCTACGGGAGTTGCTGGAGTCCATGACCTCCGTGTCTTACGACACGACCTGGGCCGAGGCGCAGGTGCTGCTGCTGGAAAACTCGGCCTTCAAGAACGACGTGGATTTGCTGGGGATGGACAAGGAGGACGCCCTCATCGTCTTTGAGGAGCACATCCGGGCGCTCGAGGGCGAGGAGAGCGAGGAGAAAGAGCGCGACAAGAAGCGCCAGAAGCGTCTGTGTCGCAAGAACCGGGACTCCTTCCTGGCTCTCCTCGATACGCTCCACGAAGAGGGCAAGCTGACGTCGATGTCGCTGTGGGTGGAGCTCTACCCCATCATCTCCGCCGACTCACGCTTTTCCGCCATGCTGGGCCAGAACGGATCCACGCCCCTGGATCTTTTCAAGTTCTACGTCGAGAACCTCAAGGCCCGCTTCCATGACGAGAAGAAGATCATCAAGGATATTCTGCGCGAGAAGGACTTCCAGGTACTTATTTTTCTCTCTGTCTGTCTGTCTATGTTTCAAAGGGTTCCAAAAACGACAAAAAGGTTTTCCCGTCATATGACAAAATTCCACACAATTATGGAACCACACGTGGCCCTTGTCTCGTACAGGGACGGAGCTAGGGCGTATGGGGGAAGATTTTACTTAATCCGATTGAGCTGAAAATTTACTCGTTTTCAAGTTAAAGGACAAAATATTTACACTTCCTCTCTTTATCGTCGCTCTTTTTTGAACCAATTTCATGATTATATCCTTCCAGGTCACAGCAACTACCTCATTCGAAGACTTCGCCACAGTGGTGTGTGAGGACAAGCGTAGCGCCTCTCTGGATGCCGGCAACGTGAAGCTGACGTACAACTCGCTGCTCGAGAAGGCCGAGACGGCAGAGCGCGAGCGCGTCAAGGAGGAAAACAAGCGGTTTAGGAAGATAGAAAACGAGATCAAGAGCGTGTGGCTGGAAGCTGGACTCACGAGTGAGGATAGCTGGAGCAAGGCTCAGACGCTCGTGGAGAACATGGAAGCGTACGCGCTGTATGAGCGCGAGAAGAAGGACGTGGAGCAGCTGTGGGCGGAGTTCGTGAAGGAGACCGAGGACTCGTGCACGCACCACCACTCCAAGTCGCGCAAGTCGAAGAAGAACAAGAAGAAGGCCAAGAAGAGGTCCAGTTCGGCCTCGGAGGAGGAGGAAGAGGAGTTTGAGTACGAGAAGAAGAAGAAGAGACGGTCCAGAAGCGTGAGTCTACCCATTTTTCATTTTGACTATTGGCTAAGTAGTTTGGGTAATTTTAGCGTTCCCTAACCTCCGTCGAGTCCGTGGAGAAGAAGAAAAAGAAAAAGAAGAAGCACAAGCGAGGATCGTCGTACGAGTCAGAGGCCTCTGAAGCCCCTCCCAGTCCGGTCGTCGTGAAGAAGGTGAGGCTCTCGTTGACCTGTTATCTGATGGAAGCGAAAAAAATTTAAGGCTATGGCAGAGGGTAATTCCAAGGACCACCAAACATTCATTCAAATTTTTCTTCATTTCGAACTTTTCCTTGAATTCGGGTTTTTGTACCAGAAATAGGTAAATAAGTCAATTGACAGCTTTCTCCGGGTACTTTCAAGAGAAAAAATGGCTACCTCACTCCTCCCGTACTTTGGAATAAGCTGCAAGGACCTCGTAGAAGAGGAAAGAAGAGCCAGAAGGTCGCCAACAGGAGATCTCTTTCTCGATCTTAGGGAGTTCGAAATCCGGTTTTAATCACATTTACTTGCTGCTTTGAGTTCACTTGACCTTTTTCAATTACAATTTGTTTTGTCCCCTTTTAGTGAACGGTAATGAGAAAACTGTCTGGAAATAATATTATGATAAAGGAAGTAAATTCCCATGGTCTTAAACAGCCCAGATGTTTGTTAGTCCGTCCGTCAAATGTATTTTTTTTTTTTGCAGAAGAAAGACAAGAAGAAGAAAAAGGACCGCCACAAATCGCCGAGTCCGTCGGATCTTGGATCAGTGAACGGGTCCCCGAACAAGGGCACCGACGACCAAATCAGCGAATCGGAACTGGAGTCGCGACGGGCGGCCCTGCTGGCTCAACTCCAACTCGCGGACGGATAAGTCTGCAGTTTTATCCAATATCTTTATTGACGGTAGTATTTCCTTGAATGCGAGAAATGTGGAGAGTCTGACATCATGAATGCTGAATAAATAGCGTTAAAAGCAAAGCCTGGCTTTTTTCGTCAACTTTTAGGCAGCCTCGTCGGCCTTCGCCTCCTTCTGCTTCTTTCCCTTCTTCGCGGCCGCCTCCACCTCAATCGGGGCCGGCTTCACGAACTTAATCTCTGTCTTGAACTCCTCCGGCATGTACTTCTGCAGCACCTCCGGCACGCGGATTCCCGTTTCGGTCTGGTGCGTCTCCAGGATGGCGCAGATCACGCGGGTCGTGGCGCACATCGTGGCGTTCAGCATGTGAACGAACTCCACGGCCGTGTTCATCTTCTTCGTCTGGCCGTACCGCACGAGGAGCCTGCGAGCCTGATAGTCGAGACAGTTGCTGCACGAGACGAGCTCCCTGTAGGCCCCGGAGCCCGCGAACCAGGCCTCGAGGTCCAGCTTCTTGGATGCAGCGTGGTTGAGGGCTCCCGAGACGATGTTCACGACGCGGTAGGGGATGCCGAGGGTCTGGCAGAACTCTTCTGCGTTACCGATCATCTCGTCCATCATCTCCCACGACTTGTTGTCGTGCGGGGAGGTGAGCACGAACTGCTCCACCTTCTCGAACTGGTGCACACGGAAGATGCCCCTCGTGTCGCGTCCGTGGGAGCCCACCTCCTGGCGGAAGCACGTCGAGAGCCCGGCGTATTTGATGGGCAGGGAAGTCTCCGGGATCCACTCGTCTCTGTGGTAGGCCGCGATAGGCTGCTCCGAGGTGGCGATGAGGTACTTCTCGTCCAAGCTGCCCTCCTCCACCTGCGAATAAAAATAGTTGAATTTCATAAAGGGCCGAAGAGCAAATTTGAGTTCTAGGAAAAATGTTTGATGTCAAAAGTCTGAACCGTTTTTAGGAATTTTATTTTTCTCATGATTGAGAAGCCATTAGCCCAGTAGTTCGTCTACCTTCTAGCTGAGTCAAAATCGATTTAGGGTCAGTTTTTAGTCTCCACTTTCTGAACAATTTTCAGTGCCCCAAGTCGTAAATTTTGCTCCCAACCAACCAGTAAGAATTTGGCTCTCAAACGGAGTCGGAACCCCATTAGACATGCCCTTGGCTTCTATGAAAGAGAACGTCTCCAAAAAACGCAAAAGCCAGTCTTGGTCTCGTCAAATCCTCGCCTACCTTCTCGCTGCCCTTGCCCACAACCTTGTAGAGCTCCTCGTCGAACTGCTGGAGTTGCGCCACCTCCTGCATCACCTCCTTGCGCATGAAGAAGGGCGTGTAGAGAGGCGTGTACCCCTTCCGGAAGAGTATGTGCAGCGCGTGCTGGATGAGAGCCTGCTCGAGGAACACGGCGGGTCCCGTGAGGAAGTAGCCTCGACCCCCAGCGACCACCGTTCCCTTGTCCCCGTTCATGCCGTCGATCATCACGATGAGGTCGACGTGCGAGTACTTCTTGCGGGTCGCACAGTCCCCAAACGTGCGCTCCACCTTGTTCTCGTCCTCGTCGTTGCTGACCACCACGCTCTCGTGCAAGTGGTTCCCGACCTCCCGGAGAGCGTTGTTACGTCGCAGCTCCGTGGCCTTCAGGTCCTCCTCGTTGGCCACGATGGCGTTGTCGATGAGCACTCGCACCTTCTTGATCTGGGCCACCGTGAGGGGCTTCAGGTCCTCGCTCTTCAGGCTGTCGAGGGAGGCGATGATGTTCTCTGGGACGGCCTCACTCTCGTCGCCTTGAGGCTCCTTCTTCTTCATCTTCTCCCCGATTTCCTTGCTCGCCAGGTTCTTCATTTTGTTGAACTGGTCCGCCCGGAACCTCATTTGTCTCCACTTGTCGTCCTCGGAGACCACCAGGTCCACCAGTGCCACATCTTTGAACCGCAGCTCCTGGTTTTTCCGGACCTTTTCGGGATCACCTCCTCTTTCCTTGCGAAACAGATCCAAGTCCAACACCATTTCGATGGCTTTTCAGGGAGTTTTACAGGTTTTTTTTTATCTAAAAGGCTTGTTTGCGGTTTCGAGAGGTAGATTTGCTGGAATTCACCGACTTGCTGACTCAATCTGACGCAAGATTTGCGAAAATCCGAGATATGGATGAGAAAGCCGCAGACTATCAATCAAACGTGGCGAAGGAGCTCCTCTCGATCGGCGAAAGACAGTAAAATGTAAACAAACTTGTTTAGGGCCTGTTCACATATTACGTCACGGTTCATGGGGGGAGGTGTCGGCCGCTCCGTGACAGTCAGTACAAACTCAACTACTGTTATTTAGGACAAACCGTGACGGAGGGGGGGGGGGTCGAATATCTCGATTTTCACCGTTACGTAATATGTGAACAGGCCCTTATCGTGAATTATTATTTTTCGCCCGTTCGCCGAAAAATGGAAATAATTAACAGCAACGCGGCTGTTTTGTCGAACTACGAGGTGCTGCAGGAGCTGAAAAAGTACCGGGAAGCCAAGAAGGGCTCGGGTTTGAGGAACCTCGCCACAATCACGTACGAGACCCTGCAGTCACTCGAGACGACCCCGGCGCTGCATCAGACCCCCGAGAACATCGTGAGCTTCATACGGGAGACGAAGAAGTTCAATCTGACACGCGAGGAAATTCTGATGATGGTCAATGACCCGCCCACGGCGTCCATTCATATCACGGTGCTAATCCAGTTCAGCGAGGAGCGGCTCTCGGAGGATCAAATAAACGAGATCATTGGGTTGTCGAAGCTCTACCTGATCCCGGTTGAGCCAGAAATAAATGGAACGTAACGACCAAACTTTGTTTCTTCCTTCTTCGAGCTGGAAAATTTTCGTGACCCCGTGAAGATCACGTACAGAAAAAAGGACCAGTGGGTTTCTTTCGTCATTTTTAAAGGGTTTGGGCAACTTTGGGCTAAAAGCTCACAGACATAAAAAAATATAAAAAGCAAAATCGGGTGCATTTTCAAAGATTTCGAGAAGACCAAACTTTGAGGGCCCCTAGCTCCGTCCCTGTACATGATAAGGGATACATGTGGTACTATGATTTGCTGGATTTGACACAGACTACAACATACTAAAATTTCAGCTCAATCGGATGTAATATAAGGAGTTTTCATACAACCGTAAAACACCCCCCATTCCGCCCCAAGAAGAGGGGGGGGGGTCTAAAATTGTTAGCCTGGCCCCTACAGACCAAGCCCTAAACGAAGAAAAAACCGCAGCTCTCTAGCTCTTCTGGTTCTCGAGTTATAAAATTTCAGACAGACAGACAGACAGACGGCAAAGCGAAAATGCACTAAAAATTATTTAGTAATAGTTTTTTATTTGCCCTCTCGATTCGACTTATCAAGGTTCTTCTTTCCGTAGTCCCTCACATATTCCAGAGGGTGCATCTTCTTGCGGTGCGAGTACATGTTGCCGGAGCAGTTGAAGAGCTTGTCGCAGTAGGTGCACTTGGTGGGAGTGCCCTTGTGGATAGCGGATACGTGATCTCTCAGGTTGTTGCGCGTCTTGTACTCGTGCCCGCAGATCTTGCACTTGAAGACCCGAGCGATGGCGGGACAGTACTCCTTGTGGCCCTTCATCGAGTACTTCGTGAGTAATTCCTTGCCACAGAGCTTGCAGGAGGTGGGCTGGAAGTCGTTGTGGTACATGCGGATATGGTGCATGAGACTCGCCCGGTTGGGTCTGACCTCCCCGCAGGTTGGACACTGCGCCGGGGTCGTATCCTTGGGCCCGTGCACCTTCGCCATGTGGTCCTTAAATGCCTGTTTGGTCTTCAAGGGCTGAGCGCACACCTCGCAGATCCTCGCGTACATTCGGTCGTGGACTATCCGGACGTGGGCAGCAAGAATCGACTTGACGGCCGACCTGTAGGTGCACTGGGAGCACTTGAAGACATTCACGCGGGCTTTCTCCTCCTTACTCAGGTGCACTCGCATGTGAGCTCGCAGATTCGTGATGGAGTAGAACCTCGATCCGCATAGATCGCACACTTTGCACTCGCTCGTGGGGTCGTGGGTCACGAGGTGCTCCTTCAGACTCGTCCTATCGTGCTTCTGCTTGCCGCACTGCTGGCACTTAAAGCGGCCTGGGTCGGTGTGGAAGAGTGCGTGGTCGACGATCCGCACGCGTTTGTAGAAGTTCTTGCCACAGCAGCTCAGAACGGGATTTCGGTTTCCGTGGAACTTCCTCAAGTGTCTTTTGTACAGTGTGTATCTCGGGAACTCGGTGTTGGGACAGATGCTACAGACGAGCCCGAAGATCCCCTTGACCGCCTCGTCTTCCTCCGAGACTTCTGATTTAGGAGGCTTTCGGGTCTCCTTGATCTCCTCGTCCTCGTCGGATTCCACATCGACTTTAAGCGGTTTCTGGGTCTTCTGCTTCGGAGGCGGGGGGCTCTTGTCCTCTTTTATAATTGCCAGGGGTTCGGAGTAGACCTTGATGTCTTCCTCTCCATCCAGGACGAGAATCTCGTCGAAGCTCTGGCTGACGAGTCTCTCATATTCAATCTGGTTTCTTAGCGCCTTTTCGTAAAACTGGTAGAAGTTCAGGAGAGCTCCTTGGCAGGGCTCGCAAATGGTGATCTGTGAGTAGGGCTCGATTTTTATCTGCAAAATATTGTTGCAACTAATAAACAGACAATGTAGGGGCTTACTTTTCCACTAAACAGCGTCTCTACGATGTTTTTCAGTTCCGTCTGGAGCTTCGACAGATCATTGGTCAGCTCTGTTTCCGCCAAACACATCCGGCAGTTGTTCATGGTTTCAGGAATCTTTGAAAATTAGTGAAATCCGGCGGCGTCGAAATGTTTTCCATCAAAATCTGTTTCCTATAATTTCTGCCATAATTTTTTTGTTTACATTGAGCCAGCTGACCGCTATAATTGTGAGGGAATCACTTGCCGATCACGAGATATTTATAAATTCCTGAAAAGTCCGGCTTTGATTAGCAGAAAAGACTACATTAGCTCAATAAAGAAAGGTTTAGGCTCCAGAAAAGCCACTTGGATGAGCAAGAGACTCCTTGGAAGCTCTGAAAGCGGGTGAGTTCTGAGGCCTTTGACTTCTTGCATCACAAAACATATGAAATTATTGAATTTTGGTGTTTATTAATAGATTTGATGTCTAGACGTTATTAAGTAACATCTCTTGACCCCAATATGCCCGGAATATTGGATCTTCCGAATGAGGTGCTCATGGTCCTGCTCGAGTACCTCGACCCCGAAGACATTTTGGAGCTCCGAGCCACTTGTCACCGGTTCCTAGATCTCTGCGACCCCCTCTTCAGCTCCTACACCCTGTACATCGACTTCTGCGAGTTTCCGACCGACGTGGAGTATCTGGCAAGCCCGCTTCTGTCCCTGCCTCGGCGAGTAGACTTGGGAGGCCGCCTGGAGTTCGCCAAGCACCTCGAGAGCCTCGACTTCTTTGCGTCCTTCAACGAGCACGTCGAGGCAGTCTGTTTCCATCCGGAGGAGCCCGTCCACTGGAAGCACTTGCTGAAGCTCCTGGAGATCTTCTCGAGCCTGAAGGAAGTGGTCGCGGAGAACCGAGACTTGATCAATTTGAGGAACTGGGTCTTGAGACTCAGCGACCTCCAGAAGCTGCAAAAGTCCCTGCAAACAGTAAAGAGGTTCTCTATCAACTACTGCTCGAATATCTCGTCTCTGCTGGGTATCATGCCGAGCCTGGAGTCCTTCAGAGCCTCCTGTTTCCAAGACGAGGAGACCTTTCGGGAGGAGAGTGGGTTCATAAGGCAAAAGGCCGGTCAGCTGAAGAGTCTCTACCTCGAGGACTCCCACGTCGATGACGGAAGTCAGCAGTTCTTCAGGGAGCTGAGGGACGTGCGAGAGCTCCGGCTCACCTGTTTGTCATTTTCCATGAAGGGGGTCTCGGAGGACGTGGCTTTGGACTTCTTGCGGAACCAGTCGGGGTTGGAGGAGCTGGAAATCCACCACTCCTGGTTCCTGTCGAACACCTTTGTTGAGCAAATTGGGACCCTCTTCCCTCGCTTGAGGGTCTTGAATCTCAGGAACGGGGTCCCTAAGCTGCGAGGGTTCGTTTTCATGCGGAACCTTAGGACACTGGAGGAGCTGCACCTCGTGGACAACCGCGACATCCTCAGCGAGTTCACGTTTTCCAACGACTTTCACACGGCGTTCGGACTAGACGAGAAGTTCCCGCGGCTTCGCAAGCTCGCCATCAAGAACCTCGTGACCCCCATCTGCTCGAGCTGCTGGGAGAAAATCACCCTCGCGTTTCCAAACCTCAGGGACTTGACTCTCTATCGCGTCAAGCTGGCCGAAGTGAGCGCTCACTCCATTTTCCGGAACCTGCAGCTCAAGTCTCTGAACGTGGACCGGTGCGGCCTGACCCAGAGCATGATAGAGGGTCTTGGTAGTCAGACGAACCTCAGGAGCCTCGTGATAAAGAGAAACGCCATCGAGCAGGTTCCCAGGCTTCCGTTTCTGAGAAGCCTGGATGCCAGCGCCACGAGACTCGAGTCCATTGGTCACCTGCTGGAGAACTGTCCGCTTCTGGAGCGTCTCAACCTGGACGACTGCGAGGGTCTGCGGTCTACGGACGTGCTGCGGGTCTGCGGGACCTTCAGGAAGCTCAAAACCCTAAACTTGGGGAGATGTGGGCAGACCGAGTGGAGGGACCTCATTCCTGACCCACCTCAGCCCTCGTATCTTCAGGTGCTCGTTGCCGAAGACTGTGATATCGACCGCACGATGCTGTGCGTCATCTTCCAGGAGATCCCCAGCCTAAAGTTCGTGCACTGCGTCAACTTGCGGGCTAGGAGGTCCGAATTGGAGCAGCTTCAGATCCAGTAGTCAGTTGTAATAAGAATTCCAGAGCTTCCAAGGGCTGTTCTTGACTTAAAATTTTGTTGAAATAAAATTGTGGTTTAAACTTAAAAAATCCCATAAACATTAAAACATCATTTTGGAAGACTTTTGGCTCTTTCTCCCTTATCACGAGTCTGATCTGAGCATTTGTGGGCATGAAGAATTTCGGCTAAAAATTGAAAACCTAATTTTCAATGAATTTAAAGCAGTTAAAAATTGTTTAATAATCTTTTAGAGTCCGGTAGAAAGAGCCAAAAGGTCCATAAATTCTAGTCTAAAAGAGTAAAAAGCACGACTTAGTTCCCTACCAAACGGTACCCTTCTTTATTGGGCCGGTATTTTCCTACTTACTTCATTATGTTAAAATTTGATTACAGTAATTGCTTGTTCCTCGCTAAATTCTAATAAAAACTTGAAATATTCGAGTAAAGATTCGATATGACTCGCTATGGACTAAGATCTAAGTAGGTTTCTGCCTCTCCGGTAATTGTATGGCTGTTGTTCCGAGTAACTTTGAGCTGTGTGACCTGTTTACAACTTAAGTCAAGTACTTTGGTATTTTGTATTGTCATTACGTACTCTAACTGCTTACTTGCTAGCGAAGTTAAAATTCAGAATCGAAAATTGTGTATTTTTGATTTGACTTTGACGTTAAAGCACTACTTACATAAGTCTAATAAGTTGACGGCCTACTACGAAAAATGTAGTACATATCTTGACTTATCGCTACCTCCTGGAACTACGAACTTCAAAAGTGTGTTGATATTTATCGTTAAAGCACTAATTCTGTCAACTTCGACCTCTTGGGCGCCAGTCCTAATGAATAGTTTGTCTAAAAGTTAATTTTGGTTTGTGTATCATAAGCTTGGACTAGAATACTATGTTGTAGATAAATGACAGAGATCTGGGCGCAACTCCTAGTTGCACAGGAATGATTTCCAGTTCGAAAGGCAATTTTTGCGGCTGACTCGCTCTCCTCGCTTGTAGCTGGCTGCTCCCCGAGACGCGAAAAAGACCTGCAAAGTAGCTTTTTAGCTTCCATCAGCTCAGGTCTACTCAACTCACCTCCTGTACTAATTTCCCGAGCAAGAAGAGGGCCAGCAGCAGGGCGTGGAGACCCCCCGTGAACCCCAGAGCCATGCTGGACTCGCTGTAGACCCCCGGACAGGAGTCTGGCAGCAGCACGTCGTACTTGAAGATCCGCACGAAGATAAAGGGGTGGCAGACGGCTGTGAGGACTAGGTCGGCGTACAACAGGTAGGTCAGCATGCCCAGAAAGCACCCCGCAATGTAGTACCTCGAGTTGTGGCGGCTTATCACAGTGTTCACCCAGATCTCGTAGTCTCCCTCCTCCAGGACCTCCTCCGCCGTCGTCTCGCTGGCCCCTCCCTCCTCCATCAGGAGCTGCTGTGCCGCGTCCTCGTCGTAGACCGAGAGTCGAGTCACCGGCATCACGCTTCTGTGACGCGTCTTGTAGTAGCAGATACATGTGAGTGTTTGCAATATCACATAAACAAAATTTTCTTCCGGAAGAATTTCCATAATCGGCACATTAAGTTGGAAGAGAGCCAGCAAGTAGGCTGCGCTCCAAACGCACCACAAGCTGTAGAAGTTTGTGCGGGCTCCGGCTCCCTCGAAATAAAGTCTCCTCGTGTAAATCAACAGGAAAATTGTGCCCACGAATATCACGACTGTAAAATAGACATTCACAGCTGAAAGAAGCTGGCTGCAACGGAAACGGAGAGGTGATAAACTGGGTGGTGTGGGGATGACTCACTCACCATATCACAATGAGAATCAAAGGTATCAAGGTCTCTAGGAACACCACTTGCCGAGCCCCTCCTGGAATTCAAAATATATTATTCAATTTAAATAGAATTCTTTAGCTTTTTTTCTTCTAAGTTCTCTCTTCAAAAATTTTTATTCTGGTTTTCTTTAAGTTTCCCAAAATTTCTCCTTTTTCCAGAATTTTTTCAAGATCTTTTGAAGCTACTTTGAAGTGACTTCAGTTATGTTTCGTTCTTGCTCTGAGAACTTGTTCAAAATGAAAGTTTTGGTGGAAAATTTAAACAATCAAAAAATACATATTCGTTGCAAAATTGTGTCAAGTCAGACTCTTAGGATTTTCTGCGCGTTTTCAAAATCTTCTCTGGGAATATGTTAAGTTCCTTAAAATGTCTCAAAAATATTTAAGATTATAAGAGAAAAATTTTTCAATGATTCTCGGAGGGTTTTATGAAGCTTCACCGAATATCCTCAGCTTAGATTAGAAGGCGGGTAATTAATTTCAAGGCCAATTGATCAGTACTTTTGCGTCTCAATAAAGCGCAGTATTGTTGTTAGAAGTGCAACCGGGAATGTAGGTCACAATGGAGTTCGCCGGCTGCCTTCCGAAATTACCTGGATATGGACATCGAAAGCGGTCTTTCAGCGTGAGCCACATCTCCTTCTTCAGCTTCTTGTCGATGCCCCGGCAGTAGATGAGCCTGTGACGAATGGCGGGACAAAAGGTCCTGGTTACCTAACAAATTTTATTGATTCCAAAACCCGCTTACCTGCTCACAATCTCATCCACAACTTCGCAATTGCAGCATGAGGCCAAGATGTGGTTTCGCTCGCCCTTCATGTCGTAGTATTCGCAGCAGCAGAGCGCCTCAGTCTCCTCGCTGGAGACCGCTAAATTCATCGTGGCTGAGAGTGGATTCCACGAAAATTCGTCTCGAACTCAATTCATTAATGAAATATCTGGATCTGAGCTCGATGTTTGCTGGGCAACAGTTTCAGGCAATCTGCGCACTCTGCGCGCCCAAGTCTGACGTTTCGCGATTTGTTTTTCGTTTGAGTGAAATTCACTTGCTGAGCTTTTTTTTGATTTTTGTATTACATCTTGGCAAAATGGCTAAAACTTACGACTACCTTTTCAAGCTTCTGCTGATCGGGGACTCAGGAACGGGAAAAACGAGTATTCTATTCAGATTTAGCGAGGACCAGTTCAATACAACCTTCATAAGCACAATTGGTAAGCTTGCTCGTTTCACTTTTGTGCAGGATTTTAATGCGACGACGGGGACCGTATAATTTTATCAGCCTCAAAAGGGCCGCCGGATCGCACCCAAAGGCCACCACGTTGCTGGCGTTTGCGGTTGCTCGGGGAGAGCTGCCGTGCCTTTCTTTCTCTGTTATATGACCGTACGTCCGTCTCAATGATGGCTGACTCAGCCGTTGTTGAATAATGAAAGAAGTTTAGTGGTTATTGCCCCTCTGGAAGCGAGAGGTATGAGGTTTCGTACCTCATAGAGGCCCATACATAATTAATCCCCAATCGAGCTGAAGGAGCCAGAAGTTCTTTGTTTTGGTGTCCACCATCCGCGGCTGCACATTATTTATAGCGAGTTATTGCGACGACAGGCCAAGACGTTGCCAAATAATTACGTCTCGAGCTCGACTTTCTGTTTTTGGTGATAAAATCTGCTTATTTCGCGTGATCGGTGGGTTCGCTTATTTGCATATTGAGATGCTGAAAAAAGGGCAGGAGTCTGGGACGGGTCACTGACCTCCACCCGAGTCACAGAAATTAATGGGATCTGTTTTTATTGTCCTTCGGTGGATCGAAAGCGAATTTCGGCAGCTCGAGACGGGACGTGACCAAATAAGGCGAGACTCAACGACGGATTTCTAATGAATAAGAATCCAGATAAGTCAGCACAAAAATTCTTTCTGATCTCAGCTAAAACGCCCCTGGCCTGGTTCCAGCAACCGAGCGGAAGAATAAAAGAGAAACCCGGGCGATACCGTATGCTAAGAGACTGAGTAAGACCGGGACTAGATGTGTACTTAATTAATTAATGAAACTATCAAATGCGGGGTCAATTGAGGTTCTGGGAATGCCACGTTTCTCCCAGACCGAGCTGTCGCTAATTTTTTACGGCCGCACTGAGCAGGTGAAAACTCAAAGTGAGTCGAGATAAAGCGCAGAGTTGTTGTTGTACCGCGTGCTGCTGGAATGACGACACGGCCGCGGCAATTAAAGTGTAGCAATGCGTGTGATGGCCTTGGACCTGCCCTTGTCTGTGGTTCATCACTTCCAAGACTGTGTTCTGTGTCTTGTATTACGTAAGCGGTATCTGTTGGTCTACGATGAGCCGTACCTATTTAAAAGCCGGTAGGACAGAGACGGCTGGGCTAAAAATAGACCACAAATTCTACGCTGCAGTCGCTAGTAATAGCAAATTCCTCCGAATGCACTCGCACGGCGCTTAAATTCTGAGGAAAAAAAAGGTCTTAAAAAGTAAGCTTTTGTGGGAAGTGGGGAAAAAAGTTTGAGTGGTTTTCTCTCTCTGCTGAAAGATAAAAGATAGAGTCCATTAAAAATTTATGGGGTTTTTATTGAGGGAAACGTTCGAGCGGAGAAACGCGAACAAACAGCCATAAGTAACGCGATATGTACAGAACGTCAAGTGCAATCGGATCAATGATAACAAGTCATGCCGGTAGCTGAATCGGCGGCAGCAGCTGTTGCCACGAACCATACATGAATAATTGTATTGCCTCTGAGTCACGGCCCGAATCGATATGAGAGACACGATACGGCAGCGGCAGCGGCAGCGGGAAGGGTTGGGATGTACAAAGAGTCGAAAAAAAGCCGAGTCATAAATAGTAAAAGAGACGGTTGAGGCCGGGTTTCGGGCGCTCTGCTTTGTGGTGTGATTCGTCGTGGGAGTTGTGATTATGACGCTTGACTAACGAGGCTTCCGTTCCGTTCCAGGCATCGACTTCAAAATTAGGACAATTGAATTAGATGGCAAGAAAATCAAGCTACAAATATGGTAAGATGACGGAGGTTTCCGGTGCTTTTGTGCTGAGACTTGGTATTTGATTTCCAGGGACACGGCAGGGCAGGAGCGGTTCAGGACTATCACCACAGCTTACTACCGAGGCGCCATGGGAATCATGCTAGTGTGAGTTTTGGGAATTTGGTACCTCCTCTAGCAAAAAATCTCTATGGTCAAAGCCTTTCTTTTCGAGAATTTTAGTTTAAGGGCTCTAATATTTTTTACATTCAAAATCAGTACCTGCTCTAGTAAGAAAACTCTATGCTCGAAGGCATTTTCTTCCAAAATCTTGAAAGCTTGAAGACAATTTGAAAGTCCTTCATTTCTGAAAATCCTCCAGTGACAAATCTGTACCTTCTCCAGCCTTTATCCTCTGTACTTAATTTATCCCTTCTACAGGTACGACATCACACAAGAAAAGTCATTTGAGAACATCAAAAACTGGATTAGGAACATAGAGGAGAACGCGTCGGCGGACGTGGAGAAGATGCTGTTGGGGAACAAGTGCGAGTTGAACGAGAAGCGGCAGGTGAGAAGAGCACGACAAAGTTTTGAATTGGCTCTATAATGAGACTCGGTTGCAGGTGTCAAAGGAGCGCGGGGAACAGCTGGCGGTGGAGTACGGAATCAAGTTCCTCGAGACGTCCGCGAAGGCTAGCATAAATGTGGAGGACGCATTTTACACGTTGGCTCGAGATATTAAGAGTAAAATGGAGAAGAGATTGGTAAGAAAAATTTGGCGGAAAATTTCAAAATCTTGAATTAACATTGAATTTTTCCAGGAGGCAAACAATCCATCCGGACAAGTACATAAGCTGCAACCGGGGCAAAGCAACAATCCGCCGTCAAACTGGTGGTCGAAATGCAACTGGTTTTGACCGTACAAACGCCAATGTGACATTACTTATAATAACAATAACGTATTTGACATAATAACTGCATATAACATCTCCTTTTACTATGTATTTAAACAAGCAAACGTCAGAAATTTGTAAGACACAAACACACACATCCAGAATCCGCAAATCCAAGTGAAAATAAATTTAAGTAGCTCTGCCTAGAAGTGAGAGACGCGAATCAGTTTCAGTTTTGGTAGCGGTAATTATTGAACTTTTAATTCTGTGATTTGAAGCGAGAGAGAAAGAAAAATGTTTTGTATTTTCCCACAAATCCCAGACTCCCGCAAATCAGATTGTTCATTTCGTTTTCGCTAGGTTCTAAGGTCTAATATTATTCATGTTTATGCATAAATAGTGATATTTTGAAGAAAAGCCCGTATTTGTAAATATGACTTTCCTTGTTTTGTATGTAGCTCATAGCTTTCAAAGGAACGATGGATGACGATGGAAATAATGTAAAAGTGAACTTCTTTGGTATGAGAATAAATACTTCTTTTTAAATAACGGATGAATTGGGGACCTTTTTGGAAAGTCTGTTTGAGGACTAATTACGTGATATCTCTCATTTGAGAGAGACCGCCTCCAACGGACTTTTTAAAGTCTCGGATCTTACGTGATTGGCCAGAAAATTGCGCACTAAAGGTCGGCGCGCAAATTCAAACAGGAACTTAGCGGAGTCCAATTGGACTCAGGACAAAGCAAAATTGCGAATATCGGACATTTTGTGGACATCTTGGATTGGCAACAAGGTTGACATTTGAGGTAATTATGCCCTTCTAAGTCAGGAAACTCGCGTTTTAGAATACCAAGATGCAGAATCGCTTGAAGGATGTCTCAGAGCTGTAAAGTTCCCGGCCGTATTAGCATTCCTTTCTGATAGCCGCTACGCGTCCAGAATCGGCAAGCAAATCCCATTGTGCGAGACCCAAGTTCGTCGAGTTGAGCTTCAGAGATCATTGTACTCCGCACCGCTGCAGTTTGCAAACATTTTTGGCAAGAGAAACAAAAATATTGTGAGAATAGTGGCGGTCAGTACGAGTTCCGGAAGTGCCAGCTAGTGCCATTGACATTCAGCTCGTGTCTTCGTTTGTAGCAGAACTCTAGAAGGCAAGGCATTTGTGACACACAAAAGAACTTTTGGGGCGGCTGGAAGGCCTATTTTTGCCCATTCATATGTAGAACAGGCTCAGGTCTAAATTGCTTGATAGACTGAAGACCCAAAATTTACTTGCTTTCCTTTGTGATACTTGAAATACAACTGCAAATACCAGGTAGACAGAGGAGGAACAAAGAAGCAAATTTCTCACAACTTTTGATTAGAATGTTCCGGATTGGGGACTTTTTGGAAAGGTGCTAGTGACCTCATCCGTACCGCGAAGGGAACTTACAAAAGCAGAGAGTCACCCACAGTATTGATTTGAAATTTTATCGTGAATTTTCCAAGCCCATGTTTTCATAGTTATTCCCAAAACCCATTGATGAATTTTTGCACCCTCTCTAGGGCATACGTTTTTCTATAATTTGCAGAAGAAAAGCAAATTTTCAAAATTTGAAAATTGGGACTATTTCCAAAAAGGTTCTTCTTCTATGTTACTTTGGGCCTGACAGAACCGACGACGAGCGAGCTATCAGCTCATTAGAATGTTTGTCTTGGGCAGCGCCCCGCAAAGTTTTGTAACACTTTAGCAATGTCGGCGTGTTTTTGCCATAAAAAGAGGTGTAAATACATCAATAAAAAGATAACAATTAGCGTAAATGATCCTTGAAGAGTACGCGCAGTAGCTCGGAGACGAGCATATCACCGGTACGGCGCGCCGCGGCGCTCTCGAATATCGATTGTGAACGAGAACCTAATTCATGCACCCATTAAAAACGGGTCTCAGTTGATAGCCCACAGATCGCAGCGTACTCGGCGAAGCAAAAAATAACAACATCATAACGCAGTGAGCGTACGTGGTTTTATCTACGTGTGCCCTACGTGCACACTCTCCTCTAAGTCTTGCGAGCTAGCTGCGACTACACCAAGCGGCGCAACTGTTGATGAAGTAGTATAAATATAATCGACAATTTACTAATACTTTTAGTTCTCTTTCAGCCGCTAAAGTGGCAACAACCAACCTTTCTCTCCTCTTCGGCTTCAACTCGTCGTCGTACGACACCGCGAAACGCGAATCGCGCGAAGAGAGCCAACATAAGACTGCTAAGTAGTGCTGCACGCTATGACAAAGTAGATTAAGGAGTTAAGTGACAATTAAGTGATAAGCCAGAGACCGAAAAGACAAGACAAGAGAGAGAAAAAAAAATCCCGGTGATAGAAGTGATAACTTTAGATGACCAGCACTATGCAAACTGTAATCAGGTGAGTTGATGGACGGAAAAAATGTTCTGAAAAAGCGCGAGGGCAGCACCGAAACGGCCTTCGTGAGTGACGCGAGATGGCTCGCAATCAGATCGTGTGTAACCAGCTCACGTAAAAGTAGGAAACAAGTCAACAATTTTGTCTCTCACCTGCGATAACGCAACACTTTCACTTACCGGTTTCAAGTGCCTTCAGTGGTTATTTTAAGAAATGTCGCACTCGCGATGCGAATTCCGCGGCGTTTTATGATTCTCAACATTGTCTCGTGCCGCAACTTTGTGCAATGTCTGCTTTCGTTTCATTCATATTTATTTTTATTGTCTTCTCTGCCTTTTATTGGTTTTTCTCTCAGTCTCGCGTCTCCCCAAAGAGGCCCGCTTTTGTGCAGAACTCGTTGTTTCGGGGGGCTTATCTCACTGCTCCATCGAAACTTTCATCTTTCACTCGGTCTCTCTGGTGCTGAGTGACAGGTATGAAAATTAATCGCTCCGCCACCATCAATCAAACGATGCCTAGCCTCCGTCCGCGATTGATAAAGGTCAATCATGGAACGTTTCAATGCTGCATGTTTGCTGTTAACAATTTTTGACGGGTTTCAAAGCGTGAAGCTCCGGATCCCACAGCCCAAACGAGACATTTTTTTGTGGAAAGTCAGCCTTTTGGAACGCCTGTCAGTTTTGCAGGACTTTTTTGTTCGAATCTCATACAACTGAAACTGAGACAGAAAGAAAATCTTGAAAATCTGAAACCAAGAGGACCCCTTGAAATTGTACTGTTAGAAGAACAATGATACGAGATTTTTAGCCTTTGCTCCAGGCCTCGTATTATGGAAGTTTGTAGCTCCTAATCCATCAAAATGCTAGAAAAACCTTCAAACACTTTTAGAGGTACTTCTTCTAAAAACTTAGGTACTTCTTTCCAGACCACTAGTAAATCTTTGAGAAGTAAGAGCCTTTGAATAATTTTTCTCTGTTTTAAGATCGTTATAGAAAATCCTTGAAAATAAGAGGTAATGTGGAGTTTTTTACTCATTTAATTCAAGATTCTTTAAACCGCTCGAACCTCTCTATATATTGAGAATAAATTTTTATACTCGAAATCGGGGTCTTCCAGAAAAGTCCCAATAACTTGGAGTGCCAAAGAGTCTAAGTACTTTTGCGTCTCAGGAAAAATGGCACCAGCAATCGAGAAGGGAAAGTCAACGCTCGGAAATTGTTCTTATCAGAACGAGAGCATGCCAGAGGAAGGAAAAACACCGAAAATGAATTAATTCAGCACTCAGAGTGGCGAGTGATGTTGCAAAGTTGCGTTTTTATGTCACGTCTAGCATGCTCAAGACTTAATAGTCATCGCTGCTGATGTAATTGAAGGCGCTCCACGATGCTCGCGTATCCGTGGCTTTCTTCTCGAAATGGCGCGGGCAGCATAAGAGCGAAAAGTGGGGCAGTGTGTTAAGATTCTTGTCTAACCTGTTCTCTCTCTCCGATTCGTTCGAAGCTCGCACAATCATCAAGCATATTTGCTCAGACGCGTAGCGCACGTAGAGACAGGCACACGCGCGTCAGTGACATCAAAAGCGGGCGAGGCTGCCGTGCTTTATGGGTCAGCAGGGAATGGAATTTCGGTAGACCGCTCTGGGGAGACCTTCCGAGAAGCGCAAAAAGGTGGGCGTAGGGGAAAGTGACGAGTCTATTCTGGCCGTGACTGATCATGGGGTTATCTAACAATAACACTTCAACTCTCTTCGAATCTTCTACCGTCTCATTACGTCAAGGTAACCGTAAAATTATGCGAATGGGAGATAAGCACGAACTTATAATCATTATAACTGGTTATTATGTAGGTATCGTATGTAGCTGCGTTGTTGCAACAATCAGTTATATGTGAGATCGCGATCGGGAGCCTCCCTCTGCAACTCCCATCGCTGCAAGCTCGGGTTTGGGGTCAAATCGCAGCTAGAAACTTTTCAAACAGCAGCTAGAGACGCTTCAAGACTTTTTCAGCTTCTCGAGTCTAAAATGTTTGCCTTTCAGCTTTTATTAATATTGATAAAGCTCTCAGGTTATATAATTTTATGAAGAACTTTAAGTCCCTTAAGACCGTAAGTCATAAAAATAAAGCGAATTAAGCTATTAAAAATAAATAAAATAACGTTTAAAAGGTTCAAGTACAAGATCATTCAGGTGAATAGTTTTATCTGAATCAGAGTAGAAAGAAAATGTTGCAGGGTCTTCAATCTTTGCAATAGAATAGAATAGATTGGAATGTTTATGCTGGCCACCAAAGCTTTTGCGAGGTTTCAATGGTCTGAAACTCAGTTATTCTGCTGGTTCCGGCATCTTGTTGATGGAACTTTAGACGAGTTTAGATAGCTGATTTATCTTAAGTATTTTTGTGCCGCCTTCTCGAGCCTGAATTTGGGCTTAAATAATCAGGTATCCAAGAGCAAGAACTTGACCAAAAAAGGAAACCTTTAAAGCCAGTCGTGATGCAAAACCGCAACCCCACCGGCAAAAAGATTATCGAACTACCGTGGAAATTAATTAATATCCAATCAGGTGCATTAGAAACTCTCGAGAAAGCTGGTCTCGCCCGGCAGCTGGAGCCCGGCCGCCTCTTGTGCACCAGCGGAGGTACAAAAAAGCGCTCAAGGCTGCATTCGCCACAGCTCGGCGTGTCAATGGTGCTCATTTGCCTCGCATCTGGCATAATTATGGCCAATTAAAGTGTTAAGCGACTCACAATGGGCTCGTTTGTGCGAATCAGAGGCTTATCATAAATATATGCGTTCGCAAGGTGATTGACACGACGACCCCTTCGTTCGAAAGTGGTGCCTCGGAGCTCCCCTTTCGCCACGTAACATCGCGAGTCCATCACCCGTCATTACGTACATGACGTGCTCGAGAGTCTGCCTGGCGGATATCTTCGCGACGACGTGTGTCTAAGGCTAACGAGTCGTGTAAACAATACATTAAAAAGTGTGTGATTTTTGTTTGCATTTCTCTTTCGCTGCTTTATTAGCACGTGAATACACACATGTTCATTTTTTTCTGACTCGCCGCTTTGTTGAGTCGCTCACGGCAGTGGCCAAGTCTCTCTGCTCCGATGCACTTCCGCGTAGCGACGACGCGCCCAACTGGCTGCCAAATCAGCTGGAAGCGCAACGCCAGTTCCTACACTTAGTCTCCCAATTATGCTCCATCCTTCGACAAAGTGGTGAATTTTAATCGCTCCCCGCCTTGTTGGCATTTCATGCAACGGCTTTGACCCACTTTGCACTGACTTGACTGGCAAACACTCAAAGTTATTCGCGGACAGTTCCAAGAGATGTAAAAACAGCTATAAATGAAAGTAACCTAATATTCATTTGCATATAATATGCACGCCTTGAGCCGAGCTTCTGGCTCGTCCGTGCACAGTCGAGCTAACTGCCGAGAGCACGAAAGCGTTCCGGGATACACAATAGACCGGCCTTGTTACCTTGATATCGGCCTAGAACGAGTCAGGTGAAATGAAGCTACCGAGTAAAGCCCAGAAGCCCAGTATCTCTAATTGGTTTTAGATCGCTTTTTGAGCTTAAATCCATGGTGGGGCTTCTAGAGAAGCTGAGTTTGAGCTCTAATACAAAAGATAGCTGAAAAGTTTGATGCAAAGCTGACGTGACTCAATTCAACTCTTGATCAAGAACTGGCCCCAGAGAAAATTTATAGGCTTGTTGAATCAATTACTCTGTTGCAAAAACGAAGCTTGAGCTTGAAAATGTCTACATCTTATATCTGCCATCCTAACGTTCGCAATAAACAAATTTAAGTGGAAATTAAAAATCCAAGGTGACAGCCAAAATGAAATTTCGCGACCTGTTCCTTCATCTACCTTGTCTACTGAGGACTTTTATGTTGGCCAAAAAGTGATTTTGAAAGTTCCTTTTTCACACGCCAGAAACCCCCAAATCGACTTGAAACTTGATTTTGGCACTTGAAATGGCAAAAACCTGACCTTAAAATGTTGGGTATTGAAAAGTTAGATAAAATTCATTTAAATGCAAATGAGCTCGCATTCAGCTTTCCTAACCTCTTTGAGCCCATCAAGAGCCGTCAAAAGGGCTTCACTAATTTGAGTGGCCTGAGAAACAGGGCTTGCCTTGCCTCCCCCAAAATCCCAGCAGACCCGTGTGGGAGTCTCTGTCACATAACTTTCAATTTCGCGGTCCGCCCTCCCTCGGGTCTTGTGAATGATTCATTAAAGCATAAATCCATACTTAAATATTACGGGGCAGGCTCGTATTTTTTCAAAACACTTCGCAGAGTTTGTGTCAGCAGTAAGCGTATTTATAGCAAGCGAGGCATTCATTCAATCATAAGAGCAGGTTGAGTAATCGGCGGTGACAAGAGACCTGCTACTCGTACAGCGAGGTGCATTGACTTGCGACTCGCGATTTCATAAAGAAGTTCAACGGTCCCGCAACTAGGTCTTGGCCAGATCTCGTGTTGAGTAGTCGTCGTGAACAAGCTCTTGAGCGTCAGCATGCTCGGCATTTTCGACAAAAACGTGAGGTCTCGAGACGCTGCATTTTCTCCGGCGCGGAAAAACGAGGTCACCAGCGTCGATGGAAGCCACACAAGAGCGCTTTGCATAACGATTATCGGATTATCTGTTTGATTCGACGGCCTGGGAGCTTCTCCAGAGTCAGACGAAACATTGTCGGCTCCCCTTGTTTGTAAACCCGTCAGTCTTCTCGCGAGCACAAACAAAACTCTCTGACGCACTCGAGTGCGGCGTTATCAGTCCGAGACAGGGCAACCCTTTCCCCAATCCCCACACGAGACGTCCGGAGCTCTTCTTAGTGCACTTCTTCCGCCCCGGAAGGGATAGCCCGGTTATCTCTTGCGAGTATCTTGTCGTTACTGGTGTTCATTTCTCATTAGCGATTTGCAATTCAATTCAGTACACACTAAAAAGTCACACATTTGAGACGTCTTTGGCACACGCAGATACATTTCCTGCTGGCAGTTCTCCCATTGTCACAGAGCCCCACTAGTTTCTCAAGCTTAGTGTAACTGCTGAGCCAGAAAATGTTCAAGCTCCAGAGCTCGAGGGCCGAGGCAGACGAGGAGGATCTCTTCGAGTCTCCCAGCTACGTCAGCTACGAGCATCTAGGGACGTGAGTACACTTAAAAGAAAGGTCAAGGCCTTCGAGGTGAATTAGAACGCAATACCGGCCCCTCAATCTATATTATTTTTTGCATCATGCGACTGATGTAACGAGCAATCGACATTTCGCGCGTTTTTTGCGTATCAAAGTGGATATCAGAAAACGAGTTTATTGCTCGTAAAAAGATTATTTCGGGACAAATGACGGGTACGCTTTCCCGGAATTTTCCAAAAAAAATCCAGACGCAGATGACGAAAGTTGGCCGACGAAGTAACACGTGACTCACGTTACGTGTGTGCGACTGTGCGAGAGAAAGAGATTTTTCTCACTCACCTCACGAATGAATAAAAATATGCACATTAGTGATTAAATCGGATACGTAGAACCTTCATTGGTTATCTTTGATTGAAGACGAGCGAGCTGCAAGTGGGAAATGACGATCGTAATTGACGGTTATTCGAATTGCCGGCATGAGGTCGTTCCTGGGATGCGTCTTGGGGCCGGCGAAGCGATGCGATGCGACGGAAGAAGAAAAAGAAGAGAAAATCACGTGAACCGGTCACATGGAAAATAGATAAAATATGATAAAATTGATGATAAAACGATTTATAAATTCTGCCTTGGTTCGAGTCGTAACAATGATTGCGTCATGTGACTTTGAAATTTCATTCAGGTTTTGCATACAAATAGCATCAATGAAACGAGCTGCACTTGCGCTTTGTTTGTGAAAGGCACCGATTTACTAACTCTTCTGCCTTCCCCCGCAGGAATCCCAGTTGGTGGAAACGACGAACTGCACTAGAGCGAGCTCTGACCCTCCTTAGCATAGTCTGTTTGATAGCCGTAATTGCACTAGTAACGTCCCTCGTAGTTGTTGTGATAAACGAGCAACTCAACAAAGGTAAGACCTGAAGGTGGTACGAAAGAAAAAAGAAGGAGGCTCTAACCCGTCAATCGCAGATCAAAATGTCAAGACTTCGGCGGAGGCTCTTGAGGGAACCCACACCCTGAACGTCCACGATGGAGCATCGAGTGGGGGTAACACGGTGACGGTGGCGGACAAGGATAACCCCAGTATCAGGCGCCAGGAGAACCTCTGTCTGACCCCAGGATGCGTCCACTCCGCCTCGAATGTGCTGGACCAGATGGACACAGCCGCGGAACCCTGCGATGGTAAGATTAATTTCTTCTATTCTTGATAGTTTAAGCTCAATAACTAACATAAGCTTAAAAATCGTCAAAGTCAGTGGGTCGTCTGCAAATTATCGGTTTTGGACTTTAGAGGTCTTACTCGCCTTAGTTTTGGCTCCAAAAAAATTTCCAAAATCATTCTAAGAAATTTAAAGCTCTACTTAATTTTTGGCAATCGTAATTTTTCCAATAAAATTCTTAAAATAGCCGAGGGAGAAAAACGGTAACAAGAGCCTTCTTTTCAGACTTCTACACCTACGCTTGCGGCGGTTTCGTAAGGAAAACTATGATCCCAGACGAAAAAGTGTCCGTCAACACCTTCTCCATCATCGGGGACAAGCTGCAGGAGCAGCTCCGGAATCTCGTGACGGACCCCATGGATGCCAACGAACCTGAGCCCTTCAAGCTGGCGAAGCGGCTCTACAACGCGTGCATCAACAAGAGTAAGGAAACATGTGACTTTGTTTTGTCTCTGTCAATTTACAAATTCGTTGCCGTCATATCGTTGCAGCACGTATCGAAGAACGTGGAATGAAACCGCTGATTGACATTCACGAGTCACTTGGCGGGTGGCCGGTGATCAAAGGAGACAGCTGGGACGAGTCGTCGTGGAGCTGGACGAAGAGTGTGAAAGACTTCCGTGCACGTGGCTACAGCACGGACTACGTTCTCGACTTCTCCGTCTCGACGGATCTCAAGAACTCTCTCCGACGCGTCATTGACGTGAGTTTTGCGACGCAATTTTTTGTGTGGCGCCAAAAATGATGAATGTCTGTTGCAGATCGACCAGGCGTCCACGGGAATCAGCCGAGAGTATCTAGTCAAGGGGTGGAACAATACCATCGTCAAGGCCTACTACAGCTACATGGTGGACATGGCGGTGATCTTTGGGGCGGACAGGAATCGTGCTGAAAAAGAAATGAGGGACTCCTTGAACTTCGAAATGGCTCTTGCCAATGTAAGTTTATTTTGTTGGCTAAAATTTGTCCGTCTGTCTGAATCACAATGCTACGAAAAATAAGACCTTTATACGTGTGTTTCTTTGTAAATTATTTTTGGTACCTTTTGTTTTCTCGGAAAATTGGCAAAGATGTAACCAGAAGGGTTTTTTTCGTTCTATGAAAATTTCTTTTGCGTGATCTGATTGAACTGAAGTTCTGATCCCCCCTGCTATCTCACACAAAAGTCCGAATTTTAAAATAAATCCATGACTTAACTTATTATAATTCAGATAGAGGGTTCTAGAGACCCGGTGTGGGTTCATATTTGGATCATTGAGCTTAGATTAACCTCCTACATACCCCCAGATCTCACTCCCCAATGAAGAAAGACGAAATGCCACCGCCCTCTACAACCCCATGACAGTCAAGGAGGTCCAGGAGCGTTACAACTACATGGACTGGCTCGAGTACATCAACGTGATCCTGAAGCCCACGGGACTGCAAATCGACGAGAACGAGACCATCGTCGTGAGCGTGCCCAAGTTCTTCGCCGGGCTCGAGAAGGTGCTCAAAGAAACGCCCAAGCGGACCATTGCCAACTACGTCATGTGGAGAATAACCGGCTTCTCGTCTTACTTCCTCACCGAGAACCTCCGCAAGCGCCAGCTTGTCTACAGCACCGCAATCTCCGGTAAGCAGGAGCAGGAGCCGCGATGGAAGGAGTGCGTGGACATTGCCACCAACAGCCTGCCCATCTCGGTAGGGGCACTGTACATCCGTAAGCACTTCCGGGAGGACTCGCGTCAGGCCGCCATGGACATGGTGAACAGAATCAAGGTGCAGTTCGAGAACATCCTCAAGACCGTCGACTGGATGGACGACATCACTCGCAAAGCCGCCCTCGAGAAGGTGAAGACGATGGAGACCCACATCGGGTATCCCGTCGAGCTGACGCAGAACGAGAAGCTGGTCGAGTACTACAAGAATCTCAGCATCGACGAGGAGAGGTACCTCGAGTCCATCCTGAAGCTCAACATCTTCGGGACCAACAAGGCCTTCGAGAAACTTGTGAAGCCCGTCAACAAGACTGAATGGATCACCCACGCCAAGCCCGCCATCGTCAACGCCTTCTACTCCTCCATCGAGAACAGCATCCGTAAGTCCTGAAGCTTCCCAAGGAGACGGGTTCTCATCAGGTATCTTTCTTCCCCACAGAGTTCCCTGCTGGCATCCTCCAGGGCCAGTTCTTCTCGGCCGAGCGACCCAAGTACATGAACTACGGAGCCATCGGCTTTGTGGTGAGTCTCCCTTCTCTTCTTCACTGATCCAGGTTCTTACCGAGCTCTCAACCCCCCAGATTGGACACGAGATCACCCACGGGTTCGACGACCAGGGACGGCAGTTCGACAAGGAGGGCAACCTCGTGGACTGGTGGCAGGAGGCCACCAAGACGGCTTACTTGGCCAAGGCTACGTGCATCATTGAGCAGTACGGCAACTTCACGGAGCCCAACGTGAAGATGAACCTGAACGGAATCAACACCCAGGGCGAGAATATTGCGGACAACGGAGGTATCAAGGAGGCCTACTTGGCGTACAAGGAGTGGGCTCGAAGCAACGTGAAGGAGCCTAAACTGCCCGGTCTGGACTTCACCCCCGAGCAGATGTTCTGGATCTCAGCCGCTCAGACTTGGTGCTCAGTTTACAGACCAGGTTAGAGACGCATTTGAAATTTTTTCGACTTTCGATTAACTTTTGTTTCCGTTCCAGAAACCATGAAAATGCGAATCACCACCGGAGTCCACTCACCAGGCCAGTTCCGAGTGCTCGGCCCCTTCAGCAACATGAAGGAGTTCTCGGAAGACTTCAGCTGTCCGTCCGGCAGCCCCATGAACCCCACGAACAAGTGCATCGTTTGGTAAAGGATCTTCAGATAGACTTTTAATAAACCTTTTATCTTTTCACGAGACCTAGCTGTAGACTCACTTTTATCTAAATCTTTGTAAAAATGCAAAAACATGGAGACACAAATTATCACTAACTCCCTTTTCGTCACCGAAAAGTGAGAGAATTTAGTCGTAGAAAATCACGTAAATTGTAGGTCAAGGACAATTCAAAAAAGTGACAGGCATCGGCACCGTTGTTGTTATTTTAAAGTTTTAGCACCTTAAAATTTTAAAATATCAGAGGAGAAATATTGAATTACTGGGCAGTTTTTGAATTATTATAATTGACTATTTCTTCTTCTGTTTCACTTGTTTATCACAATCACTAGCTCTTATATTTATGTTACGAGTAAGATATCTGATCTTCGTAATTCTTAACATTCATGTCGCGATAATTAGTGTACGAGTATGATTAGGGTGAATTTTTTTTCGTAATTTAGGACGATTGTCGTAGATCTTAATTGCATATTTATGTACTTATACGTAACGAGATACTTCTTAGGCAGAAATGTTAGTTCTAGTTTGAGACCTTTTTATAGAATAAAATAAAGCAAGCAACTATAGCAAGCTGCATTTCTTTTGGGCCACCATGGGCGCCGTCGGGGGGCACTTGAAGTCCTCCGCGAAGGAGTCGAGGTTCCGAAGGACCTGGTTTGTCCTGAGATACGTCTTGGGGTCGCTGGAATCTGGAAAAACGAGGCTTTGAGCGGCACTAGGGGCAGACTTTCGCTCACCTCGAGACTCGTTGCAGTAGTTCTGAGTCATCGTCACCCAAAACAGCTGGTGAGGAGTCAGGTTCAGGAAGGGCAGGTCCTTCTCGTCCGCGTGTCGCTTCGCCCAGTCCCTGTAGGCCTCGTTCGCCGCTCTGGCTCCGATGAAATCGATGACGGCCGCATCAGAAATGCACTTTGTTCTGTTCAGATAGCCCTGCTTTGTCTCGTCGTCCCACCGATCGATCGAGTTCCCGTGCCGGTCTCGAACGTGTGCGTCGGCACCGAAGGCACTAGAAATCGCGTACCCCACGAGGCTGCCGAACGATGCATAATTCACGAAATTCGGTCGTCGCTGGTGGAAAAAATCCCCCTGCATCACGGCAACAGGTATCGCTGATGAATGAATTATGGGAATTTTTATTGCGACGTTGTAAATCGGGGAAGGCTACTTACATGCCGAGTTGCGGTCGATGTCGTAGAGGACGTTGGGGGTGAGGACTTCCGCGAACCGGGGAACCGACGGAGCGCGTTTCTGCACCAGAAGCCGGAAGAGCTTCTCGGACTTGAAGGTGTTGAGTCGGAGAACCTCGGTCACAAAGTCGTCGTTCTTGGTCTCGAACCCGACATAGTAGCTGTCGACGCGGGAGGCGTTCAGAAAGTCCTCGGGGTAGCCGACCTGGACGTACAGCTGCTCCAGCTTCTCCAGGGCGGAGATCTTGCTGGCCGACCCGATCCAGTCGCTCTGTCTGATGAGCTTCCGGAGACTCCTCTTGAGGTTTCTGACGATTCTCAGGGCGTTTCTGGGGATGCTAGGGAGATAGGTCCGGGCGTACAAGGCTCCGAGCCCCGGGAACCCCCGCACCAACCCGAGACACCACCTTTCTCGGTCGTCGTTCTTCGTGAAGTTCCTCGTTCGGAGCTTCTGCACGTACACCAGAGTCTTGATCAGGAAGTAGCTCGAGATAATCTTTGGGTCCGTCTCCTGCAGCAAGTTCCGGAGTTCTGCAAAGTACTTTGGGTTGGCAACCAGGATTTCGGTGGCTTTGGTGAGTTTCACGGAACTGGAGACGTTTTCCTCGAACAGCTCGCTCCAGTTGAGGTACGAGTACTTTGCTTGGAACTTCTTGATGGTACTGAAGGTGGGATGAGGCGGCTCCTTGCTCAGAATCACGTTCCTGAGAGCTCCAGAAAAGTTTCGGTAGCGCTCAAGGGCGACTGGAGACACGGAGAGACCTTCCAGAAGACGCTCGTTGAAGATGTCGTCCACCTTTGGCTCTTTTATCTGAAATGAATCGCGGCCTTTCATTAAAAACTCGTAAAGTCTGATTCTGTCAGCGTCGTGACTCACTCATTCACTAGTCGACGAAGAGAAAGAATCTTCACCGGCCTTGACACATCACTTGGCTATTGTCTCGGTCTGACAAAATAGTTTCGAAAAAAACGAGAGTCCCTCTGACGAGCTATTTTTAGCTCCTAAGGGTCTGTTCAAATATTAAGTCACGGTCTGAGGGGGGAGAGGGAGGTCAGCTGCTCCGTAACAAATATAAAAATCTCGTCTTTCATCGTAACGTAATATTTGTACGAGCCCTCAGAACCCAACAGACGACTGGGCTGGTGTTTGGCGACCCCAAAATAGACAGACCTACCTTTAGAACGGTGTTTGACGTGTTCCTGAAGTCACGAGCCACAGTCAGCTCGAAGATCACGTTGAAAGGCAGTCCCATCCTCTTCAACCAGACCGTCCACTCAATCCAGTCTCCGGAAGTCGCACTGAATTGCTTTGAAACTGCACGCGTGACCTCGTTATCCTCACTTTCATCCGATAAACAGAGGTCGTAAAACTTTTTGGAGATGTTGAACGCTTTGCTGTCGCTTTCACTCTTGATAAGAGCGGCTAATTGCCGCTCGATCTGCTGCTGCGCAATCACAAACGGATTAACCCTGATTGCGGAGCCATTCCGGAAAGTGTCTACTGAAAACCCGCCACACGCGAACCGGTGGAAGTCGTCACACGGATCCACGCTCGAGTTCATCCAGGATCGGATCCGACTCGCGACTCTAAGGCAGTCCGCAGTGAAGCAGACCGAGTCGTGGGTCTCCGAGCCACTCACGAAAGCCGCCAAATTACACAAAACTAGCGCTAGCTTGAGCGTCATTGCAAGGCCGTGTGCTCTCCTGCCGATAGCCAAACTCAAACTGCCGATACCGGCGAAACTAATGAGCGAAGCGTTTGTTTCTCGCCAATCTAATATGCATAAAATTAAGACGCAACTCGCTCAGAGAGGTCAATGCTTTTGAGTGTGCCTGATTTTCTAAATTCGAGCTTTTATCCTAAGTCAGAGATCTATTTGCACAATTATCACCGTTTGCCATTTTGCATAAAAATAACATAATGTTCCGACTTTTGAGCCGGCAAACAGCTGGGGGCTTCCGTACAGAGGGGAGAAAAAATTATGAAGCTACATGTGCTTGAGACTTTGGTTGATGAGTTTAATTTTTTGGCTTAAAACTGTTAAGTCTTAAGGGACCTTAAGGCCATTTTTAAAGGCAAAATCTTGGATTTGAAAATGTAGGAGCAATGTAGTTTTAGTCGAACTAAAAGACCTTGGTTTGAAAAATAGGCTTAAGATATGTGTGGGCATTAGAGAGGCTTCCTCCTCCCTTTAGACCGTGGCGTAATATTTAAACAGTCTCTCGGGCATTTACGGGGTCCGAAAACCTCCAAAAACTGTTCTAATCGACTAATGTCACAAGCTTCAAATATCTCTAGTGACAAAAAAGACAGGACTAAACAATTGTAAAACGTTGCTTTCCTAAGTTCGGAAGGAATATGGGAAAAAAAGTTTTGAGAAACGTTGAAAAGAGGACGAAGATAGACCGTGGCGTACTCTTGAAACAGTCTCTCGGCCATTTACGAAGAGGAGGACGAAGATAATATATTCTTAGGTTCCTTAGTAATGAGACAAGAATAGTTTCTCCGAAACCAAAAACTTGTAGAAAAACTACAAACTTCCTCAAAACCCAAGTTAATCGAACTCCACTGTTCGGATATCGAGATAAGGATATTTACGAGCCCACTACTACTATGAACTACAAAACTGGAATCTTGAAACACGAGTCGAATATTCGCGTGACCAAAATAAACCCTTATCTTCAAATTGAATTTATTAAAAGACCCAAATTAGCGTTCAACGAAGTGCCAGACCTCCGTCACTTGATCGCCCATAAAAATTCCTCCGCGTCAAAACCCGTTAGCTTTCAAACGCGTCGATGTCGGTAAGGTAGCGCGAAAGCTTTGGAAAGCTCCCTCACCGCACAAAATACCAGACGTCGACGATTTCGCGAAGATGAACCGCGACTTCGGTAGCTGCTTGAAGTACAGAGTGCTAGAGAAAAGAGAATTCGCCGCTCATCCAGGACGTTCACCCTTCTATCGGAGCAAGTTCTCCAGTATCTTTCGCACACAAACAATGCGGAACAAAACCGGAATATCGAAATCAAGATTGCCACTCTCTGATTCACCACCTCCTTGTCTGTAGCCGTTCGTGAGGCATAAAGCGCGAGGAACTTCACGTAATCGCGCGTGTTTGCCTCTTTTCGGCGGTAACAGGTTCCAGTTTTTTCCAAATTCCAGAAAAAACGTCGCGTTTGTCATTTTTGCCAACTTCGAAACGAGGCCAAGTTCACCCATTTTGTCTGTTTGTCCCGACATTCTCGGAGTTATCTCCAGCAGGCTTCTTTCCCAGAACTTGGACCCCCGTGGAGAGGCTTTTTGCGCCAAATCGACCTCAACTAATTAATCATCTAATTTTCTTAAACGATTCCTATAAGTCCGAGTCTCGCCCGCGAAATCGAAAGTGCAGGCCAATTACGGGCGTAAAAAGTATTATGGACAAAAAACTTGTCAATCAAAACGAGGAAATATGAATGTCTCTCGGCTCACATTCGCGTCGCCGTTGCATAATCTTAAGTAAACACAGTCGCTAATTAAAAAGGATAGTCAAGAGAGAGAGAGAAATCAGCTCGTGAGTCACGGGCCAATTTTTCCACCGCTCCGCTCGTGAACTAGAATTCTCGAGCCAGCATTAATTTCCTGAAATCCCATTCGAGTTGAGTCAGCACTGCCTACCTGCTCTCGTTCAGCTCGCTACACGCACATACCGAATTTTGTGAGCCCAACAGACACAATTGTACACGTTGCCGTACAGCCCAGCGCTGCATTCAGCCAACAACTTTCAGTTTCTTTGAATACCTAATTTAGTTGTGTTTAAACCGGCTTCAGATTCAAATGGTGCTCGCGTTTCGGTGTGAATTTTGACGTTCTTGAGGCGATTGTGAGAGCAAAAAAGTGCAAAAACACCAGAAAATACCAAAAAAGCAGACGGGAGTCATGAAGACAGGCGGACCGAGTGGGTGGGTAGAGCCAAGGCTTCTGCGAGTCCGTACTCCGCAAGGAGAACATCATAACGAAACTACTATAATTTGTGATGCAATAGTTGTCTGAGCATTTCATTCCAAAAACTTGATTTGTCAGTGTTTAGTTTATTAAATAATCGCTCATGAGCGCATTTCATTACACTTAATAGTGCCCGAGCACATGTGCGAGCAGAGCAACCTTCAAAGTATTTATTATAAAGATCTTGATAAACCTTTCTGCGCGCGAATTCGCCTATTGAGGCGATCAAAGGCAACGAAGCAACAAAGAACTCCAGTGAATGGCAGACTCAATGGAGCCTTTCTTCGCCGAAACCAGAGCCGCATTCCGGATCCCGGAACCGAGTTAGGTCACGCGTCCGGCCGAATTGGGAGCCACCCCCCGCTCTCTACCTGGCCATCTTCGCAACACATTTTTTTGTTGTTTCTTCGGCGAGCCAAGCCTGTTCCATTTGGGGTCATCACGTTATGTTGCACCCAAGACGTCTCCGCCGATCGTTGCTGCAACAACAACGGAGCGATTGAAATGTATTGAAATAGTGCCAAATTGTGTGGTTCATTACCCACATTTAATATCAATCAAAGGCTATAATTTCGGAGTTGCTTCACGTGCTAAGAGAGAGAGTCTGGGATCGTGCTGAAGGGCCAGTCTAATATTAGATCTGGTTCACCTACTTTTTGCATCAGACGGCGCTGATTCACTCACAAAATCCCGTTTTGAAGGTCGTTCGATTTTGGCTATCACTCGTTTGACGAGATTAACATTATTTCATATTCCGTCATTCCGAGTGGATCGTAAATTCTTCATTGCCATGTTGACAGCTCTGTAATTCGTTACGCAACTCGCTCTTGCTTTTCTGCACACCGCATTTCACAAAAGAACGCCATCCACATTAATTACTGAGCTTCCAGGAAGGCAGATGGCAGCTCAGCGTCTCATTTTGGGCGGCTGCGGCTGTGTTGGTGTCGCTAAAGAGCCGAGTCGCAGGCGCGGGCTTTAATTAGCTGACTGTTTTGGAGTTGCAATTTATGCTTGACTAACCGAATACCACAGATCCGTGAGATATTTAGGTTTGCGCACAAAAACAGAGACATTATAGAGCTAAGTAGCTGAACAAAGTGCTCCAAAGCGGATAGAATCGAGTTCTTTGAGGCTAATTCGGGTTTTCAGAGTGTGAGAAGAATTTTTTATAGCTTCAAGGTGGCCTCTTCTTTCATTTCCAGGGGCTCCTCGCTCATTTTCCTGGCGCTGCTCCTCTTCCAGCAAGCCGTCGCCGCACCGGTACTCGAAAACGGAGGCGTGGAAATATCAAGTTTGTACCTTTTTTCTTTAATTATTTACCATCAATGTTTTTTGCGAAGTACCAGCGTATATCCAATTTCTTTTCGCTCCGCTACAAATTATTCATTGTTGATCAACACTCTAGAGTTCACACATTTCCAAACAAGTAGCTGAAAACGTCGATGAACGGAGGCATGAGTTGTGCTTTTTATGATAATGGCATGTTTTTTATACGATGCTTGTAGGTTCGTACGCAAGAGCTGTTGTATTTGCACCTGTGGCACCAGAACCAACAACAAAGAAGCCTGATGAAACAGATAACTTCTCATTGATTGACTTGGAAGCGTTGAACTCTGGCTCGCGTGTTGAAGAAAGTGAAAAAGCTCCGACTGAGGAGGCTAGCAACAACCTTGAGGTGAAAGATTCTGAGTCTAGTGAGTCCAACCAAGACTCTGAAGTCGTCATCCAGACCTCGAGCGTCTCGAGTAGCAGCTCGTCTGAGTCCCGAGTGGTCGTTTCTAAGCCCCTCACAACGGAAAAGCCTGATTCTGAGCCGGCAAAGCCCGTATCCGAGACAGAAAAGCCAGTTAATGAGACAGAAAGTCCTATCTCTGTGACGGAAAAGCCCGTAAATGAGACAGAAGAGCTCGTATCTCAGACCGAAAAGCCGGAAAAACCTCTCGAGACAACGCAAAAACCCGCCGAAGTCCCAGAAAACACCAAAGAAGTTTTAACAGAAGCTCCCAGCCTTCTTGAGGTCACGACAGAAGAAGCTCCGGAAGTCACAACGTTCCTATCTTCCCCAGAAGAGGCTTCCTCCACAGCTCAGAACCTCTTGATTGACGTGCAAATTTCCCCAGAAAACCCCAGCAGCACTGGAACTCCCGAGAAGGAAAAACCCGAGAAGGCCAAGAGTCTCGAAGGGCCCACTGAACCCTCCATCAACGTGGAAGTCTCGAACAATGTGAATCGCGGGGTCTCCACCGACAATTCTGCGATTTCAACCTCAACGGAAAGTCTCGAGAGCAGCACGGAAGCGTCGGGAGATTCCGAAAGCGTGACTCTGTTCCCAGAAGATCCCATGACCACTCTTGATCCACTGGACGAGAAGGTGAACTACGTCGACCAGGAGCCATCCAACACTTTCTTGAGCCCCGAGAATCAAAAGGTGTTCAACGACCTCACGACAATCGTCAAAGAGCTGGTTGAAAGCTTGCTCACTACGACGCCTGCGGAGACTGAAGAGACAGATGAAGCTACAGTAGCTCCTGTTACCGAGGAGGTGAGCGTCAAGGAGGTCATCACGACCCCTGAGTCGGTTCCAGTAGTGGATGAAGTCAGTTCCACCACCGACGATCTCATCCTGGTATCGGAAGAGCTCACTACTGAGGCACATGAATCGACAGAGAGCACAACTAGGGTTCCAGAAAACCTAGTTTTAGAGAACCGAGAGCAGGACGTGGTCATTGAGAGTCTTGAGATTTCTACAGCAACTCAATCCACCACTTCTAGCTCGACATCATCTTCCTTGGCTCCTGAATTATCCACTTCCGGACCAAAAGAAACCTCTCCTGAAGTAGAAAAGACAACTTCTCAACCAGAAAGGACACCTTCTGAATCAGAAAAGGTGTCTGCAGCTCCAGAACTTGCATCACCAGTCCAAGATGGAACTACACCAACAACTGTGGAGCCTGTTCAACTAAGCTCAACTACCCCTGAAGTGACTCTTTCCACCTCTGTTTCTCCCAACGTATCTGCTTCAGTTCAAGAAGTCTCTTCCTCAGCTCCTAACCTTGAAAAATCCTCTGAGACTCCAGAAGTGACACCTTCAATCGCTCAATCGACGTCCTCTAGTCAAAAACTGACTTCTTCTACCACCCAGAGATCAGAAACCGAAGTACCACTTCTGAAGGAAGCTTCCAAATCAGAGCAGACTCCTTCCACCAACCTTCCAGTCGTCTCAACAGAATCAACACTTCAAACAGGAGAATCTCCCGTTCCAACAACTTTGAGACCTCTAACCACCCAGGACGAATCTCCCGTTCCAACAACTTTGAGACCTCGAACCACCCAGGACGTCTCGCACCTCTACAAATCTTCTACAGTGCCCGTCATAGTCGTCAACAGCCCAACCACCTACGAGGCTTCAACCTCCTCAGAGGCTCCTTCTACTTCAACAACGACGACTTTGGCACCTTCAGAGGCTCCTTCTGCTTCCACAACAACGACCTTGGCACCTTCAGAAGCCTCTTCTACTTCCACAACAACGACTTTGGCACCTTCAGAGGCTTCTTCTACTTCCACAACAACGACTTCGGCACCTTCAGAGGCTCCTTCAACTTCGACAACAACAACGACGACTACCACCTCTTCAGAGACCTCTTCTACTTCCACAGAAACGACTTCCACTCCCTTAGAGACTTCCTCCACTTCTACAACGACAACAACAACTCCTGCCCCCACAGAAGCTCGAAAAGAAGACAACGAGTCAGGTAACATAATGATCCGGCTACCGGATCGAGAGCTTTTGTCACCAGAAGGTGTAAAAAGTACCCTCAAAATAGCAATCAAACCCATTTTGAACTAATTTTCGCAGCAAAAGAGTCAAAAGAAAGCGACGAAGATATTATGTTAGAACCAATCGACCAACAAACCGAGGTTTGTTCGTCTAACGAGTGCCAGAAAGAAGGTGATTAACCAATCGAGGCTCTGTGCCGATATTTAAAGATAATTTTAGCTAAAGAAATGTTTAGACAAGTTCACTTCATCAAACACTTTAATACTCAGGAACTTCGAGGCGGTTTCCACCATCCATTTGTGTGTGTTCATTCTATTGCATGTGACTTTTACGAATAAAGATACTCAAAATTGTTTTAATATCACGTTTTCCTCCTCCCTCTGTACTATTTATCTCTGTGGACTGGGTTGGCATGCACGGATCTGGAGTCATGTGGTTGAAGGAAAAGGCAAAAGGACGCAATGTTGTGGAATCTTTCATGTTGTGGCATATTTGAGACCCTTTCTCTGCTTTTAGCCGCTAAGATCTTAGAGTACGTGAACCCTCGCGCGGACCCCTGCGAGGACTTTTACGAGTACGCGTGCGGGAACTTCGGCAAGGACCTCGACGTTGCTGGCTACGGAGGCACCATTCGGGCCATTGACGTGCTGCAGGAGGAGATCAACTCCAAGCTCGAGAAGGTTCTGAAGGAACCTCCCAGCGAGAAGGACATCGCGCCCTACACTCTCGCCAAGAGACTCTACTCCTTGTGCTCAGGTGAGTTTTGGTTTCAGCCTTTCAAAATACTGAGTCGAGTTGAAATTCCAGAGAAAAAAGGCGAAAGCAAGCAGAGACTGGACGAGATTCTGCAGAGCCTTGGAGGATGGCCCATTCTGCAGGGCGACTCCTGGAACTCCAACGTCTCCTGGCCCTCGTTCGCCAAGAAGTTCAAGGACTTCGGCCTCGCCACCAACTTCATCGTGGACCTCGGGGTGGCTCCGGACCTGCAAAATGCTAGTCAGTTCGTTCTCAAGGTACGGAAAAGTTCTGCTTGAAAATGTCCAAGACTCACTCCCTTTTCCAGGTGAAACCGACCGACACGCTGCTGAAGGACTTCCAGCTCAACCATCTCGACATAGATCTCTACAGGACCTACATTTCAGCCGTCTTGGACTCCTTGGGAGGAGCCGTCAAGACTCAAGACATCGACGACCTCATCGACTTCGAGAGCCATTTAGTGAGACTGGTGAGTCCAAAGTAGCGCAGAAAGCATAACTTTCACTGACATCCCATTTTTCAGCGCTCTCCAAAACCCTACTCGTCCGAGAACTACGCCATGAAGAACCTGGACGCAACTTTCAAGTTCCTCGACTGGTTCGACTTCATCACCTCCGTCCTCCCCTACGGGACCGTCATCAACGTGAACGACGACGTCATAGTGGACGACCCCCAGCACCTCCTGAAGCTCGAGGCCCTACTCAGCTCCACACCCGCCCGAACCAAGACCAACTACGTCATTTGGAGGTTCGTGGAGTGGGCTGCTTCCTTCGTCTCCGCAGAACTCCGGAGCCTTCACGCCTCGTTCCACCACACCAAGGAGTCCTGCATCGACTTGACGCGCCAGCTTATGCCCGAGATCGCCAGCTCCATCTACGCCAAGCAGTTCCTGAAGGAGGACCACGAGACTCAGGTCATGGAGCTCTTCGCGGACTTTGACGTGACGGCAGACTTGGCTCTGGGATACCTCTCGTGGATCGACACGGACACGAAAACCATCTCCAGCGAGTACAAGATCCTCGCCCCGAAGAAGTTCAGGGTCGCGAAGGAGCTGGAGGAGACTCACATCTCGAAGGTCTTCAACGCTCTCCGGGCCTACGACCCCACGCTTCTGGGAACGGTGCTGAAGGTCAAGAAGTTCAACAACGACCGCAAGCTGGCCTACCTGAAGCAGCCCACGGAGGTCGATTGGGCCAAGTTCGTGGACCTCGTGAACGTCGCCAGCTACAAGCCTGTCAACGACCGTCCCATCGTGATTCCCGCCACTCTGATCGAGGGCCAGCTGAGCTCCAACGACACCCGATCCATCGACTACGCTACCGTAGTCGCCCAGTTCTCGAGGTTCTTCATCAACAGGTTCCTCGACATCTACCCCAACGGCAGCTACGGCCTCTTCTGGTCCAACGAGACGCGCCAGACCTTTGACAGCTACCTTCCCTGCATCGTCGATCAGTACAGCAACTTCTCCACGCAGTACGGGAACGTCGACGGGGAGCGCAGCAAGCTCGACAACTTGGTCGATTTGGGGACCTTCCGAGTGGCTCACGTTGCTTTCCAGATTCTTGGTAGGTCTCATCTTTCGTGCTACCCTTTCTTCTTACCCTTCCTCTCCAGGCGACCTCGATGACCGGTTACTCCCACGCTTGAAGTACAGCAAGCCCCGGCAAGTCTTCTGGACGAAGGCAGCTCAAAGTTTCTGCACCAAGTACACGCCAGACGCCCTCAAGACCCTGATCAGAGAAGGCAAGACTCCGGCCAAGTACAGAGTCAATGGAGCAACGATAAACCTGCTGGACTTTAACAAGGACTTTGGATGTCCGGTGAACCCTCAGGTTCAGAGATGTACTGAAGTTTGGGCCGAATAAAGTCACATTAAAAACCTTGAACCAAGGAACTAAAATTTTATAAAAAGGTTCAACTTTCAGGGGTGCTTTGTTTATAGTTGCTAGCTCCATTTTAAGGCTTTTCAATCAGGCATTTGTCCTAGAACTCCAAAGATAAATTTACTAAATTTACTTACAATCCTCTATGACCTCTGACAAGGAAACCCAGTTCATGCAGATGTCCGTTTCTTCCTTTTGCGAGTCATGTGACGCGTCAGACATGCTTGAGAGCAAATGGGAATAATTAGAAATAATTTAATTTAATCGACGAAATTTTAAAAACCCCGCGCTTTTATTTAAAGAGCGACTTTAAAGCCAAACAGCAACATTTTAAATGTGGCGCCTCGCTTTTTATTTTTAAATGACCGTTCACTAAGTGTCCATAGGGTTAAATTTATGCACCTTGACCACTTAGGAATCACGTTGATCTAGAACTTCAAAGTAAAAGTCCGTTTTTCCATGTAACACGCCTTCTTCCATATTGGAAGTTATATGGGAAGTCATTTGGTTCGTTTACAGGAGCAGACGATTCACTTTTAATCGCCCTGGAAGTAGAAGGAACTAACAAGCGTCAAGAAGGCTTCACAGGATGTTCCATTTGACTTTCTTAAACGCTTTTTCAACACATTTGCCTGCTAGTCACTGCCTTGAAAGCCGAAAAAGTTACATAAAATTTTAAACCGCCAAAGTCCGGCTATTTGAGTTTGCTCACGTTGCGCCCTAGGTTCAGGAATTTCGAATTTTCTGTTGTGATTGCTTGCCTGCCACAACGTGATTGAAACCTGAAGTCACTTTATTCGCAGAGGTTAGCTGAACTCAATTCAAAGTTCAAAAGAAGACAGAGAATCTTGTGGGTTTATTGTTTTTCTCACAAATCAACAAACAGGCAGACAGTCCGAGTACTTGGGTGGCCGACAAACAGACGTTAAAAAGCCACCACGAAGATTCATTTGAATGCCTGATTTGGCCACTAAAATGGTGTACTGCATAATAAGCTTCACTATTACCTAAAAAATGTTGCCGACTCATTTGAGCAAGTCGTTTCTGAGCCGCGAATGCTTTTAGCAGATTTGCACGGTCACAAAAACATTTCAATTTGACTAGCGAAAGTGATTCATCTTTTTTGATAAAGGACACATAATTTTTTGTTACCCTCGGCTCGTTTTCGGGTATGTTTACTTGAGATTTACAAGCACCGCTCGATATATCCCCTGACAAGCCACTCGCCAAGTACTTCAATCAATACCATCATCTCTCGAGTTTTCCTTTTCCCGCTGCCTGCCATGTTACCTTCTGTTCAACATCAGGCAACTTACTAAAGTTGAGCCCAATTTCTCGTTTGTGAGCTGGAGCTAGCGCACACACACAGGCAGGCGCCCGTGCACACAAAACGGATCTTGCAATATACTTGCGAGCACTGGTACGGATAAAAATTTCATTCAATAATGTTCGCCGACATTCAGTTGATTTCTAGCAGCTTCACGACTCGCATCGTGTGAGCAGAATTTTAATAAATTGTTTTAACATCGTTTTGAATATATTATATTATAACATATAATATTCGAGAAATTCATGTCGCTCGCGTACTACAAGTAACCCATTGACTCGCATATGCACATTTCGAATCCACAAAAAATTTTGTCGGCCTGCGAACATGTACTTTACTGAGATATAAATAACAATAAACAAGTAATAAATTGGCATGTGTTTATCATGACAAGTGATGCTAAAAAATTGCGAGAGTCGAGATAAAGTGCCAAAGGGTGGTGAGATTGTTTGGGTTCTGCGGCAATTTACGAGCCTTTGAGACTTTTATGGACTCGCTAGAGCCACGCGAAATTGCTTATTGGACAATACAGTAATCGGCAAATTGGGTTTAACTCATGCAAGCCGGGTTGTGCGGGCGAAGGAGATGTCAGAAGGAGGGACATAAACTTGAAATTTATGGGATTAATGGGCCTCAAGACCTTAGTAATTGGCATTGAGTGAAATTGATCATAATTAATTCCGGCTCCGGTATGTTCGACATTATCCCTTTTGCACTCTGCGTTTTTGCCCAAGAAAGGAGCTGCTCATGCAACGACGCATAATTGAGGTGGTCCAGTGAGAAATTGTTGCAGACAGACTTGATGGGTTTTTGCCCCCACCCCGAAACAACGAACGTGTTTGTCCAATTAAGCTTTAATCGTCGCCAAAAGTGAGACCATCAGTTAGTCTCTTCACAAGCGAGCCATAAATTACTCACCCTGAAATTAATGCTCATAAAGGTTGCACGAAGATTTAATGCATGCCTTTAATTAAACAAATAATATTGCAGTGAGTTCGTAAAACAAACAAACAAGACAAACTCAGTAATAAAAAGCTATCTCGACGTTTGACAATGAAAAGTTTAGTGTTGTTTTTGTGATACACATACGCCTACACAGCGTCGCCCGAGTTTCCAGACGAGGCTCCGACAGACTCGAAGACCGAGAACATTTCGGTCGCACACTCAGCTACCGATAGTCCCTCGCAGTCCGCAGTTTTAGTGAAATACGTGCATAAAGAAAATAATATGTTTGTCAGTAGTATAAATCGCGTACAAGAACGATATAGAGATGAATGAGTCAAGAGATAAAATCTCAAATTTATGTACCGCCAGCGAGATATATGGGGGCAGGCAGCAAGATCCGCAGCAGCAAAAAGCCAGAGAAGAAGTCGCAGAAGACTCGAACAACAACAATAATGAGAGTAGCTCGAAAAACATGTCTCTGATCCGTGCCCTATCTTGGCCGCTAATTTCGCCAAATCAGACATCCCTAGATCTCCATCGTCCGAACGTCCACAATGGCTTCCATTATCATCACCACCATCCCAAAATACCAATGCCCACTTCACCTACATTTCAGCAACTCATGGCAGCTCGCAGATTGCTGTGTCGTCATTACTATCCGGAGGGAGGTTATGGATTTATAATTCTTCTGGTTGGCACAATCGTCAACGTCATTAACCATGGATTACATCTCAGCTTCGGCATCCACATGGCCCTCACTGCCTCGCGCTTCTCGAAGACTGTCGTCGACTCAGGTGAGACCCCATGTCTGTCCGTCCGTCCGCCCGCCTTTGATGTTTCTGAACTTGCAAAGTAGTGCAAATCACTGATTTATGACAGACGGGGACCTGCTCGACTTGCGTCTGTTGAAATTGAATTCTGCTGCGTCGGCAAGGTCTTGTGTGGCTAAGTGAAGTGTAAATTATGTTCTATTATTTATGATTCCGGGCTAATGGGGTCACCGGAGCCTTTATTGGATTAATAACAATGAATAAGTGGTTACTTGGAGCAACTGCTCTCAGAGGAATTCTACTTTTAGAGATAAAACACATGCTCTTATACTACTGTTTCGTTAGCCCATTTCTCTTCCTTATTCATGACTTTTTCCCTGTGAGTCAGAATTGTCAATTGCACACGAAGAAATTTGTGAACCCTGGAAGATGTCACAAGGTAAAATTTTTCTCTAAAATACTCAATTGGTCTGTGGGTTCTTATGATAATGAGTGATATTTTCGGCTCCTTTTAACCTCTGTCACGTTCAGCAAATTCTTCCCTAATTCCGGTGTTTAATTTTTTCTTTCGATGCAAAACAATTTAAAATCGATTCTCTCAGCATCGGGCGTCGTTCATGAAATAACGATGCAATCATCAGTTTGTTTATCCTAGACAAAGACATTGAGCGAATATCTCGACGGCTGCTGTTAGTGCAGATTCAAGTACCTTCGAAGTAATTATGTTTACTTTCTACTGAAAACAAAAACCAAAGTCACTCTCATCAATCGGGCGTTGAGCCTGATTTTCGTCATCCAACTTATATTTTAATTCAAGCATTTATTTTTTAATGCAAAAACTATAAGCAATTTCCGGGCCTGAAGATACCCAAATAGTGTCAAAAACAATTAAGAGGCCCAAAAACACAACTTCCATATGAGAAAAGGCCACTGAAGTTGAGGCCAGGGCAGATGTGAATTCGGAAAAAGGCAGAATTTGAGCCGGAATTCGTCAGGAGTTTGCTCAATTACCTGATATTTTTTAAAAAGAATTGGGACAAAAAAGACTCAAGTTTTCACTTAAAAAGTCAAGTCCTAAAACAAAAATCTTTTGGCTACCATATTTTCTGCCCCAGCCTCAATATTGTATTGATGGCAATCAAATTTATGAAGAGCTCAAAAATGACAAAAAATATCCAGGACATGCTATGGAATTTAAAAACTCAGTTCAGTTCAATTCAACAACCCCCCCGCTAAAAACAACGGACGGACGAAAGACAAAGACGATAGCTCACATTCGTGAAAGAAAATTCTAAGCTAAAGATACTCTCCCTGTACCTATCAGCTTGGTCTGTGTTAAATCAGCGGCCATCAATCGTTGAAGCTTACAGCGACGCTCCTGATCGCCTCAATTTGCGGACATTAGAGAATCAAATTAACCTCATTTCGCTCAAATTGTATCATCAATGTAAACAATCAATCTTTTAATACAATTTGCGTCAAAGAAACGTTGCATAATAGAGGTTTCTCATTTCCACTACCCGGTCACGCAGCGCTTTACGAGTATGAGCCGTCATTTGACACTTACTATTGCCTACTCTGGCTATTGCGAAAACATCTTTCGCTCGACGGAGCCCGTAATTAGAATTTTCTTTATTCGCATGCACTTAAAATGCCATCACAATATTCATTATTTTAATTATGGAACGGAGCTAAATGTGGAGAGCTGGATTAAGACGTAATTGTTTTAAAGTTTGTAATCTTGTTTGTTATAAATGGCTGCCAGGATTCTGGAGAATTGCAGTTTAACAAACATCAAGCTGCAGCTCGAGTCACTGCCTTATATTTATGGGCATGTTCATGGCACGGCTTGGCATACATGTCTTGGTTGCCAGCTAGGAGCATCAGATGCAAAGGGATTTATAAATTACGTTTTAACAAATGAGCTCAAATTGCGGCAATGTGTGATTTGGGTCGAGTGTTCCTGAAAATTTGGAAGGGAACGGAAGATTACGTTAACCTCTAGGGTGTTTGAACTGCATCACTGACGATGGATGGAAATGACGTTTGCACCGTTCAAAGACTTTGAGTTGGATGGAGCATTCGAGTCGATTTTTGCCTTAATAATTTTGAGGCAAAAGGGACGGTTCTCAAATCGTTTTTTAGGAAAAAGTTTTCTGTCTTCACGTTTTCCAAAAAAAGAAATAAAACGCATATTTTTCATTGTTATTTTGTGGTTTAGAAAGACTAATGAACCTGACTGGAAAAGAAGTAAGATTGGAAATAAAATTTAGACTTTGAAAGACTTTTGATATTGATTTGAAGTCAAAATGGCCTCGAATTTGAGTTCAAAAGCAAACAGAACAACCTAAAAAAGGTCGTCCGCGAGATTGTGGTGTCTGAGGTGTTGATCAACAATTACCTTGCACGCGATAAATATAACCAAGTCCAGGATTTTGTAAGAAAGCTTAAATATGTCTCAAATAAGTGTTGGTAAATTCCAACTTTCATTAAAATAAAACTAAGCTAAAACTTGCTTTTTCATCTAAATATGTCAATTTGCAGCGATTTTTAAAGTTGAATTTTGACTGAAAAAATCTGAAGGGCCAGTCAAGTTTCATCAAATCAAAAACAAACCAATCTCCGATTATCTTCCCCCATTAGTACTGCGATGAAAATAAAATCTTCGTCGGCTGGACAAGCAATAAAATCTAATCTCTTGTCAACTCCTATAAAATGCGATAGCACTCTGTCTCGAGAAGGTAAAATTTCATTAGAAAGGAAAACCGAACCCTCGTTTGATTCCTCAACAAAAGCACTAAAGTTGTAGAAAAACAATCACTTTTCTTATCAACCCAGACACGCTAATTTAATTATTTGGCGCGTTGTGTTGGCAGCCCCGCGAGGAATTTGATTAATTAAGAATAATTGGAAAAAGAGCGATGATAATAAAAAATTGATGAACACTTTAATTTGCATGGAAATTTAATTCAATTTCGTCGGCTCATCTCTAACGCACTTTGCATGCACAATCCTGATGTAAGAACTCTTTCAATTCATTCAATTATTGAAACACCATAAAAATGCATATCTAGACAAAAGTTATCTCACATATCTACATAATATTATATAGGAATGTGTGCATGTCGATATTGAAGAAAGTTTATAGAAGTCGGCAGACGTCAATTTTCTTTTATCTACATCGCATTTTTCCTTTTACTCGCTTCTCGCTCTCAACCTCCAATCGAAGCTCAATGCAATTCGACTCGAGACTCGAGTTTGAGTAATACAACTTAGCAAGACAATATTGCAATTTTCAAAGTTTCCCAATGAGCCTCAATGGCGGAATACAAATGCCGGGAACGAGAATGGGTTGAAGAAGCGCCAGAATGGTAAGCGGAGAGCATGTCACCGTCGATGTTTCGGTTCGGGTAATTTGTTGTTTCTCTGCTCACTTACGGATATTGAGAAGCCGCTTCTTAAATTCGCTTTTTACTTGGCAATTTTCTCTGGGAATTCTCGAGGACAATTTTTCAAATTAAATTCGACTCCTTTTTTAAGAACGGGCACTGTCTCCTAAACTACCGGCTTACAAGTTTTCACTTTACAAGAGTGAATGAGATAAAATGAGACATAAATGGGATATAAATTGTTAAAAGTTTATAAATCAATTTTTGTAATGGATCCCAGAGTCTTGTCGTGCTCCATATCGCATTTGCGAATCATGCTGACGAAAGTTTTCCAATTGACGTCGTCTCGGTCTCAGTCTTCCTGAAATGTCCGACAAAGTAAATTGATATAGGTGTGAGACGGGTGACATACCAGAAGATTGAGTTCGTGGTGGAACCATTTATCTTCTCTAAACTCAGGTACTGTTTCTCTTATGTTACTAAATAAAGTTTTGGTGACTTTTTGTCCGTTTATCCACCACTCAACCTTCTGTGAAAAATCAGTCAGAGACATACGTAACATAAAATCCTCTTCGGCTTTGCATGACATCTTTATTTTGAAACAATTGAGAGAAATCTGCTGAAAACTGGTAGAAAAGTGTTTGTTCGTGATTTTCGGTAGAGATAATAAAAATTTATCGAAAAACTATTGAATTGAAACTTATTCGCATGTTGTTCAATAAAAGAAGCGCCTGTTTATGAGATGGCTATGAAATCGACGGCTCTCTAGTCTAGACTTGAGACAAAAGAATAATTTTACATCCGCAAAAATACACTTGCGACATACCATAACATCAAGGCACTACTCGCATCTGAGTGTGTGATTTGATCTCGTAACGTACCGATTGGAGGTGTGATTATTTTTCTTGTGCGAGCAAGCAAACAACAACAAAGTCAAGTGGAGCAGAGAAGGGGTTGGGAGGCAGAAGAAAAGACTCTTGAATGGATTTTGACGCAGTTTGAGTGCTTAAAAGGGATAGAGGACGAGTGAGTTGGGTTTTGAAGGTTTTTAGCTGAAAAAAATACGAAACTCAAAAATCGAGCGGAGGTTAGGCCATGTTATAAATTTGAGGTGAAAAATTTTTTTTCTCAAAAACCCACTTTTTTGGCCAAAAGTCTTCGTGAAAGTGATTCTAGGGGTAAACTTAGCCGTTCTAAGGCTTCAAGGACCGATTTCGAGACAAAAAAATTTTGGCGAAAAATCCCGAAATCGAGTTTCCGTTAACAAGCGGAGGTTTGGTAATTTTCTGAATTTTAGGTGAAAAATTTTTTTTCTGCAAAACCAACTTTTTTGGCCAAAAATCTTCGTAAACGTGATTCTGGAGTTAAACTTAGCCGTTCTAAGGCTTCAAGGACCGATTTCGAGACAAAAAATTTTTGGCCGAAAATCCCGAAATCGAGTTTCCGTTAACGAGCGGAGGTTTGGTCATTTTCTGAATTTCAGGTGAAAAATTTTTTTTCTCCAAAACCCACTTTTTTGGCCAAAAATCTTCGTGAACGTGATTCTGGAGTTAAACTTAGCCGTTCTAAGGCTTCTATAACCGATTTCGAGACAAAAAATTTTTGGCCAAAAATCCCGAAATCGAGTTTCCGTTAACGAGCGGAGGTTTGGTCATTTTATGAATTTGAGGTGAAAATTTTTTTTTCTTCAAAACCCACTTTTTTGGCCAAAAATCTTCGTGAACGTGATTCTGGAGTTAAACTTAGCCGTTCTAAGGCTTCAAGGACCGATTTCGAGACAAAAAATTTTTGGCCAAAAATCCCGAAATCGAGTTTCCGTTAACGAGCGGAGGTTTGGTCATTTTATGAATTTGAGGTGAAAATTTTTTTTCGCCAAAACCCACTTTTTTGGCCAAAAATCTTCGTGAACGTGATTCTAGGAATAAACTTAGCCGTTCTAAGGCTTCTATAACCGATTTCGAGACAAAAAATTTTTGGCCAAAAATCCCGAAATCGAGTTTCCGTTAACAAGCGGAGGTTTGGTCATTTTATGAATTTCAGGTGAAAAATTTTTTTTCTTCAAAACCCACTTTTTTGGCCAAAAATCTTTGTGTTCGTGTTTCTAGGGGTAAACGTAGTCGTTGTTAGGCTTCAGGGACCGATTTCGAGACAAAAAATTTTTGGCCAAAAATCCCGAAATCGAGTTTTTGTTAACGAGCGGAGGTTTGGCCATTTGATGAATTTCAGATAAAAGATTTTTTTCCCAAAACCGCAGATCTAAGGTCCAAACTACTGCTCGTGCATTCTTTGAAGAGTTTCCGCAACTTTTCAGCCATCACTCGCTTTTCTACGTGGCCTAGGAGCTGAGATCAATAGACATAAAGTTGCCCCATAAAATTCTTGTCTACAAACTCTTAAGCATGCTGGTGGTGAAGGCAAGAAGGTAATTCAAATATTATCGCTAGGAAATATTTGGAAGTACTCCGTCACTGGTTGTTAACTTTTCAAAGTTTTCGGCTTATGGAGTATGTTCAGCCGGCTTTCTCAAAACAAATAAACAAATATTGAAGAATGTTTCTAGCAAAGACATGAACCACTAGCTGGTTTGAGTCTCTGATAGGAAGCCAACCAATCACAGCCCAGAAAGGTATTTGAATGTTTCTTGAAGCCCGTTAGGGTGCCTTGCCACAGACTTCTCTATTTCCCAGACTATTTGCGAAACGGCCGAACAAGACGTTTTAATCCCCCTCAATTAGTCCTGAGATCTCGAGCCGTTCTGGAGCGCGTTTCGAAAATGACTCAATTGCTAAGAGATCCACTTGTTTAATAACACTGCGATTATCATGAGCATAGCCTTATTATGGTGCCGATGTGCCATGTCTGCTCGTGCGGACTCAATTATAATTATGTAATATGTATGCATATATCTCTCTCATGAAAGTTACTCTTTCGCATATATTACTTGCCAGCCGCCGTACATATGCATGATGGAGATTAGGAAAGTGCGGTTGGTGCTGAACCACAACGTCGGCAAACCGGCTATTTAATAAGTTTTCTCAAATACTTTTTATTTGTGCGATTATTGTCATTATTGTAGCTCACGCCTTATGAGGCGCGGCGCGACTGAGACTTTGAACGATACCGAGACTTGTTGCTCGGAAATTTGAGACACTTAGCTTTAATATTGCCATGAAAAGTTAATGAGTGAAATGTCCCCTTGCGCCTAATTGCGACCGCGGGGCCTCAACCCCAATTTCCACACCATGAGCACCACAAACAAGAACACAAAGGAGGAATCACATTTTTTCATGACTCTCGATAAAAATTGTAGGCGCAAGCTATTAAGTCGGAGGAATAAGTAGTTTTGAGTTAGACGCAATAAAGAGAGCTCCTATAAAAATGTGTCACATGATGGCTGCATTTTATTGGGCTCGATTTTACTCTGTGGCGGCGCGACTTGACTCGACTCCGGCGAATCCAGCATAAATTTGAGTTATTGTAGTCTGCATATACACAGTTTGTCTAAAACTGAGTGCAAGATGCGTGATTTATTGAGTGGTTTGGGGTCTTCATGATGTTGAGTGTCTTCATGTTGAAAGAAGAGCAGTGAAGGCTTCGAAAGTCCTTCCTTTGCCATATATCCTAGCCTCTTTGAGGCCTACCCAGTTTCTAGAAATCCCAAAATCTGCTAAAATTACTTGTTTGATTTTTAGTGCATATTTATTAGTTTTGAAAAAATATGCACCTTTGTGTCCAATTTGTCCGTCTGTCTGTCCGGGTGTCCACCCGTCTGAGTCGCAAAGGTTTAGAAACTACAAGAGTCTGTATAGTCTGGAAGGTGGTGAAACTACTTTTGTTTTTCCGTAAAACTGCCTGGGGGGTAACTAGAGGGGTTTTTCCGTTGTATGAAAGTTCCATATACTTCGTCCGATTGAGCTGAATTTTTGATATGTTATACATCATGTCGAATCTAGCGAATCATAGAACATACGTTTGCCCCTATCACCTAACGGGGCGGAGTGAGAGGCCACCGAAAGGGGGAAACATTTTAGTTACTCCGATTGAGCTGAAAACCTAGCAAATAATTGTTCTAAAGTATACCTGTTCCACTACGAGGTTTTAAATAGTGTGTTATAGAATTTTTTATTAAAAAAAAACCTTTCCTCGGGAAAAAACAGGATAGGAAAAAATAAATACACTTTAAAATTGCTCGGTTTTCCTCCCTCATTAAATTCATGACGTCAAAAGGGAGCTCTTCAAAGCTCAAGAATACGAGATATCAAACATATGTGAAATTACTCGCCCGGAATACCTACCAAGAGAGTAAGTTTTCAATGAACCTTCGTTTGAGGATACGGAAAAATAACATTTATTTTGATTTAATGTGAAACTCGCATTCCAACCGCAAGAGTTTAGAGTTGAGAGCCCTTAAAACTCCAACTGCAATCCCGGCCCACGACGACGTTAGAAATGCGTACTTGTTTTAACAGAGATGCATCCTTCCAATCGCCCATAGCCGTACAAAAACAAACGTGTCCAAACACTGGCCCATCGAAACGTACGTGAAGCCACTCCGAGCTTCCTCTGCCAAGCCAAAGCCGCCACTTCCACACAAAACTTTCCGTCTAATGACGTGTTTGTACAACATAGCCAACCGTCTATAGCTAATTTTATGTATTTTTGCGCGCTGTTTTTTGTTATGAGCTCGAGCACTGCAAACGATACAGTTTCGGTATTAACACCGACACCGTCCGTATCTCTCTGTACAGAGATTGAGCTGCTGTGTCATGTAGAGCGCGTGGCTTCAAAAGTAAACGACACACTAAACCAGTCAGTCTCACGTTTTCCGCGAACCAGACAAGTCGATTGGTGCTTTCCTCCGGCTCCGGTCTTTTCGCACTCGCTTCTATCTTTTGTGACACAAAAAAGTACCGCAGGCTAGTTTTGTTAATAGTGGTGTGGACAAAAAAATCAAAACTCACAGACGCAATTAGAGTTTTTCGTTTTCTTTCACCGACATGCTAAATTTTCATTCAAGAAATTATGTTGCCTCAGCTGCCCTTTACTTTTTATACGTGAACACGAGTCTGAGACTACCTTGTGGACGAAAAGTTTTGTGTGAGAGCTGTGATTTGGTATTTTACAATGAATTGTGATGATTCAGGAACATAATGGCTCTTCAAAATAATATTTAAACTTATTTATTTGAATAACTAAGTTTCTCGGCAGAAGTATCCTGGTCCCCTGGTTTCGTCCCTGTACGTGACGGAAGTTGCATGTTGTTTCATGATTTGCTAGTTTTGGAATAAGCTACAATCAGCCCCTCCCCCTTTTAGAGAATAGGAGGTCCAAAATATCCAAATTTGCATCTATGCGTTGCAAAAACCCGCAGTTCTTTAGCTCTTCTGAATCTTAAGTAATAACGTTTTAGACAGACAGACAGAAATTTTTGAAAAATCCATTTTAAAAAATTCCAAAAAAAATATTTTGCTATAAATCAACATGCTATTGACCCTACCAAAGCTCAAGTGTAGCCAAGAAACCTCTCCAGCAGGCGGTACGCTTCGTGAGTGTGTGAGCACAGGTGTTTGTACAATACATTTGAGCCCAGTTTCCGAATGGCATATGGGCCACACGCTCACACGAGTGTGTTATCTTATCACCATCAGCGAAATGTGTTACTTGAACAAACCGACGACTCATGACACATTACCGTACATTCGTGCCTTCAGTGAGTAATAAGTCATTATGCAAAAAAGGCTGGTTGGGAGCGAAAGAAAAGGGAGGAAAAAAGAAAATAATGTGGCTCAAATTCATTAGCTTGCTTGTGGTGTGGGACTCTCTCGATGCGGTGCGAATCGACGACTACGACGTCGTCGCCATCGGCTGCCAGTACACCACCAACTACGCCGTACTCAGCTGTAGCTGCCACAACAAGCCCCGTCCCATGGAGATGCGGAGCCAGAATGGGTCCACGCGGTACATCGAGATCAGCGACTGTGACACTTTGATTATACGGCCCAAGACCTTTGTCCACCTCGTCGACCTGAAGCGAGTCACCGTGCGCAATGTCCGGAGTCTCGAGATGGCCGAGTACGGGTTCGAGGTGGCCCCCACAGCCGACGCAATCGTCACGCTCTCCAACGTCTTTGTCCCGTCTCTCCCCAGCTACGCGTTTAGCGGTTCCGTGAGCAGCCTGGTCCTCGAGGACGTCTCCTTCGGTGACGTCCAGGCCTACAGCTTCTCGATGTTCTCGAGGAAACTCGACGCCTTCCACATCGCTGGCTGCAGGTTCAAGAACCTGCAGCAGTTTGCGTTCAGAAAGTTTATGACGGACTCCTTCGAGATCTCCAACTCGACTTTTGACAATGTGCCCTCGAAGGCCCTCTATCTCGTGGACGTCACCAACGGGTGCCAGATAAGCCAGTCCAGCTTCAATGTGATCAACGCAGCCGCCTTCACGATGAGCTGCCATGCGTTCCAGCTCGACGACAGCGTCGTCTTCAAGTTGGAACCGGAAGCTTTCAATGTGACTGCGAGAAGTTTCCGAGTGGAGAGGAGCAACTTCACGTATCTTCACCCCAAAAGTTTCGTGACGGTCGCAGCGCCGCAAGTTCTGACAGTGTGGGAAAATAATCAGGAGATGCTTTTCCAATTCAGTGACAACACAATAGAGAACGTCGATGCAGCGTGGCACCTCGATGTCTCAAGTGATTTTGCATTTAAGTTTGCAGCTCTTCACATTTCGCAACCGAAATCGTGCGAATTCGTTGACAATATAGCCGCTAATGACTTTTACGGCAGCCATGGGCACGAAATGCTAATCAGAACCGCTGCAAACCCATTAGCTGAGACAATTTTGAGCTCATTTATGGCCACGGATTGCAAAAGAACCTCCTATGTCGCGTACGGAGTAGCAGGAATTATCGCTCTGAGCCTAATTTTGGTAGTAATTATCGTTCTCGTCTTAATTTATTTCCATCGCCAAAAACAAAAACTCATTCAGGCACGCATGGTGTCACCGGAGCCTCGCACTTATCGCGAAACGCAAATTGTCGTGCAAATCGAAAACCACAATTTACTCAAGACTGATTTTTAATTTAATTAAAAAGTGTCGCACGCCAGCCTACGAGCTTAATGGAGCTCGAGTATTAATGAACCTGCTAATTGAATTCCCAAATAAACGATCCGACCAAAGTAGAACAAACGCCTCGTGAAACCTCCTTTTGCAGTGCCTAACTCAGGGGCCTCCCTGACTTCCAGTGAGGGCTCTCAGCCCGACCTGGCGATGGATTCAAGTACCAATTTTTACCGTAATATACAATTTAACTGCATATATAATATTTAAGTATTCAATAAAGATAAATATAAAATAAGCGGTGGTCACGAAATTATGTCTCAATGGATCCTTCTTCGTTGTTGGGCAGAAACTGGATTTATTTTAAATTTACTACTAGCTACTTTCTAAATTAGTTTTCGGTCTCGTGAGAACTGAAATCGATTGTTTTACTCCTCAAAAGAAACGTAATTTAACTACAAAATTTTTGAATAAATTTGTTCATCAAAATGGCAGCAGAATTTAAAAATTTTCAAACAAAAATTTTGGGGCCAAAAATCGAAAAAGAGCCCCGTTTCGGTCTAGGCACACTTTTTAAGAGCCCAAAATATGCTCAACCTGAATCTGAAATAGACGAGAGGGCTTCAATAGGAGGGTTTGCTCACCAAGGACAATAACGTCCTCCACCCTCTTCAAACAGCGCTTTGACGTCCTTGACACCTCACATCCTTCCTGCAAGTAAGCTTGAGGTATTTTGCGGAAAAGCCACTGAGCTGGAAAATCCCTGTTTCCAAACTCACTCGTCATCCACAAAAACTCAGCTATAATTACCAGCTTCCTGTGACCGACCGGATGCAGCAAAACAGCTCACGAAGGCGCAACTGGGCACGAGTCAGAGCTCTTAAAGATTATGTAGCCGAAGTTATTGAATTGAAAAGCGCTTTCATGCAAATGAGCTTTTATCGGATTTTTCATCTGGATTCAGCCAATAAGCGATGATGCGAATGTACCCGAAAATCTGGATCATTTGCCATCATCAGAAATTGATAAAACTTTCCCAATATTGGCAACTTAAGCGCTCTCGCATTATGTGAGGCACTCGGAGGGATTCGGAGAACCAGGCAAGAAATATGCTGAATTTCAATGAATGGCCGCAGACTTCCTATCTTTGAGCACTGAACCATTTTATAACGACGCTTGCGAAGACTCGAACCTAGGTACCGAAATTGGTATCGCTGTTCGTTCGAAAGTGTCAAACGCTCTGCATTGGGTCGCACTCATTATCATTTCACATCGCCCTCGGTCTCGGTGTGTTTGAAAGGCGTACAAAGAGAAGGGAAGCTCTGGCAAAATTCGGATGATAAATGACTTTGTGTCAGTAATTGTCACTCCTTATCATTTTTTACTCCAATTTAATGTCTTGGTTATGCGAAACCAAACGTTTTCGGCAAGATGACAACATAGCTGGTGCACGATTTGCGGGAAATAAACGTCTGTGAGTTTTAATTTTGATGCCGACTTCCGTTTTGTCCGTCTGTCTAGCTTTTATCATTTGTGTGAGAAATTGTAGGTAACTCTGTCTTGAAAGTCGTAAACATAAACTGAAACTAGAGTACTGTTATGTCACTTTTATGTTCACCATGTTCTTCCATTGCATACAAAACATTCAAACAGCAAACTGAGACAAGACCACCTGCGGGCTGACTACTTTGTTCGTTCTTTAAAACATTTCCTTCGTGCCTCCAAAACATAATGGGCAAGAAAGTTTTGTCGTTTTCTTGAATTAAATTTAATTTAACAAAAAATTCAATCATTGATGTATATGCCATTTTATTCGGTGGCTACTCTAGTAAAAACTTCTGGGCTTTGGCTGGGAGAAAGGCCAAGGCTTTAAGGTGTTATAGATGAGAATAGCTAACAAAAAATGTCAATAAAATTTTTAACTCAATTTAAAAGATTTTGAAAAATAATTTTCACATACCTATTCAACGAATTTTTAGATATTTTCTGCAATTAAAAATATTTTGTCTTGTCAAATTAATATCGGTAGAAATTCGTTAAATTATGTTATGGTTTGATTAAAGCGTGTAAAGTCTAAACAAATTACATTTTTTGCAATTTCATTTAGGTCACATTATTTAGAAAAATTTTTAGTATTTTTTGGGAGCTCTTTAGATGAGACCAAATTCCAATATGTAGCTTCTTTTTTTCCAACTATCCTTCTCAGTACCGGACTCGTATATTCCGCCCACTAGCCCTGTAGTGCCGAGTATAGTTCAAGACCCAATCCCCTTAGCCCATTTTTAGCATCAATGAAAAGGCTCAAGTAAATTCAAAAGTGCGCGCCTACTCAACAGACCATGACGAAGCTCCTTTCGCATCTCGTCTCCACTCTCGGTAGCATGAGAAAGCAAGAACAGTGTGTCGAGAAACTATGAAAGTGCTCAGAGTGCCGCAATATGTCAGAGTGTTCTAATCATGACTCGAGATCACTGCGACGGTCAATGTCATTGCCGCACTTCGATTCGAGACAGGACTCGGGGGTCGGAGTGGAGCTCGGAACGGGCTCGTGCAACGGCATAGATCACGTGGGAGTGTACGAGGAGTTTCCCTTCACCCCCCATCACCACCATCATCATCACCACCACCACCAGAATGGGCACCACCATCTCTTGCACAACCCCGAATTGATGCCCTACGGCGTCGGATTGGCAGCAGAGCTCAAGCAGTTGCTAACGCTGAAGCAGCACTACTATCCCGAGGGTAGCTGGGGTTGGGTCGTGGCGTTCATTGCGATTCTCGTGCAAATTTTAACTCATGGAATGCAGCTCGGGTACGGCACGCAAATGGAAATCGTTTCGAGACGATTCAAGCAGCCTATATTCAATGCTGGTGAGTTTTCAGTCCATAAAGTTGTTAAATAAAAATAAACCGTCTTGTTAATTCGATCATCACGAGCGATTTTGTTTGATCTTGTTTGCGAGAAATGTGCTGCGATGGCCAAATACCGCGGGATTCAGGTGTGGACCTCGCTCTTCTCGGTCTCTCGGGGGCAGGCCCGACGAGAGGGGGGGGGGGGAAAGGGGTAAACCCCCCGGGCCCGTGATTTTTTAGGGGGCCCGGGCCGGTGTCTGGGCCCCTAGAATCTCGAACATTTCCCTTTGATAGTACCGGGCCCAGATTTTCTCTCGACGGCCCTGCTCGGGGGTCTCAAATCTGCGCGCCCGACCTGGAAGAGCTAAGTGGCCCCACAGCGAGTCCATTAAAAATTTATGAACTGTTATTGTTATTCATGAAATCAAGTGGTGTCTATCAATCATTGGAAGATGCTACGAGCGTATGAGATGAGAACCCATCTGTTGAATGTTCCCTCGATCGGAGGCAAAACGTCAATCAAGTGGGGTGTTGAAACTCTTGATTTGCGGAAATCAACGAGAATTTCTTTGTCTTGTAAAGATTTGATGACGGTTACATTTCCTGCTACATATTTTTGAAAACAAGAAAAGCTAAATTTTAAAATGAAATAGGGTTTAATGGAATGGTAACACGATGTCAAAGTTTTCTCCTCAACATACAACTAAGTATCTCTGAAAATCAACAGACAAAGTTTGAGAAACAATTTGTCATACAACTTTATGTGTTTATTAAAAAGCCAGATGAAGAATCAGTAAACTCGTTTATTTACTTTTTAAATTTTCTCGCAACTTGAGGAAGAATGAACACTGATGAACAATAATTTTAAAGACAACGGAAATAGAAAAGCTGGTTTAACTGAAATTAAAATAGAAAACTCCCTGGAAGCTACGTCTCCGAATATAAAGAAATTATTAGTAACTATTGTAAAGTTTTAAAGCAAAAATATGTATTGTTTTTTGGTGATTGATTGATTGATTGGGGGTCGATGATCAAGAGCGTAACATTAACGACCAGAATGACGAAAAAAGTTGGATCCAGGCCTCTAGGGGTTGACATACTCAAACGGTGATTTATATTGGGATTGTTCTGGTGCACCAAGTTTGACAAGAATATTTTCCACCTTCAGTTTCATAGCAGTTCTGGTGTAAGGTCTAGTTACCTAATTTCTGTACTCGTCACTTTTGATAAGTTGTGACTGTATCATGAATGCGGACGTCAATAAAACAAGTAGACTACACCTAAGGGAAGTCTTCTTGTGGAAAAGTTCGCAGAGCGAAACTCAATAACAAACAACAAACTAGTGGAGACGAGCGGTCGGCAGTGGCTCTGCCTCCACTCCCTCGCTCGCTCGATTTACTAGCATTAACCTTTGATATTGGTATCATAATGCAAGTCTGTTCGCAATTCGCTCTCCAGAATGAAGCACACACACGGGGGATCCACAGCACACATGGCTCGTACACGATTGTCACCGAAACTCGACGCAGCATCCCCCCAGTTGGCTCAGTTGCTGCCTGAACGTGTGTCTGGCGAGTTGAACCACGCGGAATAATCGCAAATTACAGTAATCGGCGTTGTCGTTAGAAAAATTAGAGCACTTCACTTTCGCTCGTCGTGCAAATTGCAATCTGTGCTCGTTTCGTTGCTCCGGAGGTGTCGCAGAGGATGCGAATATGACATTAGACATGCATCATTTGAGACAAGTGCTTCTTTATTCGAGCGAAATGCAGAAAATCGCCCTCCCCAGCTAAACGCAAACAATAAAAAATTAGTACATCGTAAAATGTCTCCGCTTCTACGTACACATTTGTACTTGAATCGAAATGGGCTCACGTCACTGCAATAAAATTGACACAGTTTCGTTCCCAGTGATTACAAAATGATCAAAGTGCTCGCACTCTAGCCCATTTAATTTCGCTTGTGACGTCCGAGATGAGCTCCAAGAGTGATGCAAACAAGGCTTCGGTGGGGATCGACGACTCCGGCGTGGCTACGAGTCACGACGCCAACTCGCTGGAATACGACGAGCCCGAGTGGAATGTGACGCCCGCTCATTTCCACCCGCTCAAGGGACAGGCGAGTCGCATATCTTCGCTGTCGAGCAACCACAAGACACTGGAGCAGCACTACTATCCTGAGGGAGGCTGGGGCTGGCTCATTGTGGCCATCGCTCTTCTCGTGCAGGCCCTGACGGTCGGCTTGCAGCTAGGCTTTGGGGTCGTGCTGATCAAGCTTTCCACCCAACTTGCAGTTACTAGCGCCTTTATCTCAGGTACAGATGGGCAATTGAGATACCATTTGTGATTTATTTTGTTGTTTGCAGCCGAACGCCTCTCGCGTATATCATAATTGACACCTGTTTGTGAGCTAGAGGTGGGAAAGGTTAATTGCCTGCTGTGAGCCGTTTTCTCGATTATCGGCTAAGAATTTGCAATTTGTGCCAGAAACTTCAAGACTTATGGAACGTTGTTGAAATAGACAAATCAAATAGTTAATCAATCAAATTATAATGGGTGTCAACAACAAGGAGTTTTAGTTCCACTTATACCATATTGATTGTTATTTATTTTGATTAAATTGAAAAAGATCAACATTTTGATTTTTTTACGTCGTTAATGGAAGACTTTACAGCCCTAGTTTTTCATGTACAAACTAGGATGCACCACAAGATACGTCGACTTATATTTTACTTCTCACAACTATACCTACCATAGAGCCTTCAACAATTATAGGAAAATAAATTAATATGACTGAAAAATCGTCAGAACTCGGGTCTAGAAATATGAGCACTCTTTTCTTTCCTCCACATTCAGTACACATTTACCAAGTACCAGTCGTTTGCGCAGTTCAAAAATTTATTGGGATTGCAGTCTCTGCTGATATCATCTGGCGAGCACCGAGCCATCCAAAATTGCCTCTATTTTCGCAAATTTTCAATCAGCAACGAGCAAAATGCAGCAACTCCCAATAAACCCTCAAATTGAGCATTGTCCATGTTTACGACGCGCTCTCGGCACGAAATTTTTGCCATTAGTCGTAATATTAAATGGCATGACATTAATAATAATTTTCTATGCCGATCCCGAACACGAAGGGATTGCGGAGCAGTCTCGTGTATGGTGAACACATAGTTTATATGAATAATTCAATAACCTCTATTAAAGTTGTTGATTCGATGAAACTAGAAACTGGCGCTCATCAATTGGCAAAGCTCGGTTCAGCAGCAGCTCGGGCCCTAAATTATAACGAGTTCCAGTGGTGATACTGGAATTAATCTTGCCTCACTGAAATAGGTCAAATTTGATCCTGATTAATTAATTCTTGCTTCTTTGTACTCACGCCTATAGGTTGGGTTGGTGCAATGTCAACTGGAGTCGCTCTATTCATAAGTCCCTTGACGATAGGCGTTTGCAAGAGGAAATCCACAAGATTAACTGCCGTAATTGGAGGTATGTAAATGCGCATGAAAATGTATTTAAGTGTTTTTCCGGATTCGAAAATTAAGAGTCTTCCCATAAGACGTGGACTGAGACATTTGCAGCTTAAATAACTATTTGACTAATCTAAAACTCAGGAATGAACTCATGTTGCTCAGACGTGTTATCAAAAGAGACGGGGGTAGAGAAGGCCACCCCTACCTAAATTTAAAAATTTCAAAAATTGTCTGAAGTTTTTTACAATGGAACTTACGTGAAAATAGGAAGTTCCATGAATTTTTAATCGTGTCTGTGGAGTTTGGACCTGCTCATACAAAAATTCAAATTTTCCCATGCCCAATTAAAGCCTATATTTTCCAATCAAATTTTGTGGGAAACGTGCGAATTAATTATGGTACCTCACGTGCGTGCAACTTATTATTGTAGGAATGGTACCTATGTGAAATTAATTATTTCGCGTTCTATAGAATCTCATAGTGAAGTTACGCCAATGTGGAATTAAGGCATTGGGATCAAGACTTTTTATTACGACTGAAGCCTATCCCCTACTTTATGAGTGTCTGTCTATAGCACGCACTAATCAGCTCATCTATCGGCTTTACTGTATTTTAATGCGACCTATCATTTGCTTCGTAGGCCTCGTCACAGCTCTGGGATGTTTGTTTACTTCTTTCGCCTCCCAATTCCATCAAGTGTTTTTGAGTTATGGTAAGAGCACAGCACAGATTGACATCAACTAAAATCTCATGAAGTCATAAAATCGCTTGATTAATTTTTATCTGCAGGCGCAATCGTCGGAGTTGGTGTTGGAATGACGAGAGACTGCTCCTTCATCATGGTTGCACAATACTTCAAGCGGCGAAGAGAGCTGGTTGAAATTTTTATTGTTTCTGGCAGCGGCATAGGAATCTCAGTAATGTCTGTATTCATAAAAGCTGCGATTGATTCGTGGGGTTGGAGGTGAGGAATGGGGCGAAATTGTTTCGAGACTGTAATAAATTTCAAATTAAATTGTCTTGCAGACTGGGCCTTCAAGCTGTCACAGGAACGGTATTTCTGACATTTTTCTTAGGAACGTTCTACAGATCCGCGTCGCTGTACCATCCGCAGCGACGAGCCATATTGCATTTAAAGAACCAGAAGCGCAAGATCAAAGACAAGAACAGGGTGGATGACAGGCCTCCGTTCTTTGACTTTTCTACGCTCAAAAGCAAGACTGTTCAAATCGTACTGGCGTCTTCCGGACTAAGGTAAAAGAAGTTTTTGACTATCTTCCTTCTATGAGGTTTATCTTCTAGCTGGTACTTGGGTTGAGGGTCAATTAGTTAGTGAAAATTTATACAAAGTTAGTGTTTCGTTGCAGTGCTTTCGGAATCACCACACCCATCTTCTACCTGGCTCGCATCATCACGACGGAGTCAGACTTGAAGGACAAAGTCGTCACGCTCCAGATGTTCCTCGGCATCGCCTGGACCTGCGGCTGCGTCGTCTTTGGAATGCTAGTGGTGCAGAACAACGTGGAGTGCCAGGTGGCCAGACGCTACCTATGCCAGGCCTCGTCATTCCTCTGTGGCCTCTCAATCATAGGCCTCACGCTGGTCAACGGCAACTACCAGGGCTACGTGATGTTCGTCTGGATCTACGGCATTTTCTGTGGCGGCTACTCCTACTCCCTCAAGATGTACACGTACGAGAAGGTCCGAGCCCGAAACTTTGTCCGAGCCTGGAGCTTCGTGCAGTGCTCCCAAGGCATCCCCATAGCTCTCGGGGTCCCCATCACCGGCTACCTGAATGGGCTGAGTGGTGGCAAGATCGGGTTCTACTTCAGCGCCATCTGTGTCTTAATTGGCAGCCTTCTGATGTTCCTCATTGACGTTCACAAGAAGAACGTCCTCCGACACAAGCACCACGGAGCCCTTCACGTCTGCGTGTCCGACAGCTGTCCTCAGAAGAGGAAGCTCTCGTTCTCGCAGGAGCCCGACAACGAGCCCGGACTGGTGGGGGCCGGGGCCGCCCTGATGCTGGGCACCGACCTACTGATGCCTCAGAATAGTGATAAGATCGTGGAGCCTGTGCTGGGTCTGGACAAGAACGAGCTGACCTGCATTTCGGAGGAGGGAATCGCCGACATGGACCTCCCGGACAACGTGCTGGACGAGTTCTGCATCACGTCTTGCAACAAGGTGGAAAACTACCTCATGCTAAGCGAGTTCGAGAACAACCTGAACGCCGAGCTGCCCTTCATCGAGAAGAAGTCCAAGAGGTCCGACATCCACTCGAAGGTGCGGGTTCTCTTCGCCAAGCACGATCTGGAGGCCGGGAAACACTCGACGCACTCCAACGACACTGCCAGCAACGCTGACGAGGCCGTATTCTGATGAATTGAATTGCTACTTTAAAGCTCTCTTGTGTCTGCTCTCTGCGGCAAAAAGCTCACGGAACTGCCAATAAAACTAGACCTACCATACATGTTTTAACGCTACAAGTATACTTTCACCTGCCAGGAGGATGACCTCAAGTTATGTTTGTTTTAAATTAAATGTCTACAGAGTTTTCTACTTAAGAAGCCAATAAAACTTGAATTGTACATTTTTACTGGAACTTTATTAGACTCTTTAAAAAAGTTACAACTGTTTTGGCACTGTTTTTATGAAAGTAAAAAACGTCGACTTCATTTATCTTATTCAATCGTAGAAAAGCAAAAAGAGATTTAAGACGAAAAGAGGTTGTACATCGAGTTTCGGACAACTCTCTGCTGAGGTCGCAGTTGCTGTACGTCGAAACTCGCATGGTTCTGCTTGGCCCGTTCCTTGTGGAGACTCGTGAGAAGGTGGATTTGGAGCTGCGACACAGTCATAAGAGTTTTCGAGCAGAGTCTGCATCTTACACCTCCCAGCGGGAAAAGAGACGTCCTGAAATGATACAAATGAGGCTCCAAACAAAGAAAAGTTAAAATAAATACTCACCCAAAAGCTATGGAGTTCAGTTCCACATGGTTGTCACGGTAGTCGTCGACAGTCTCGGGCTTCTCCACCTCAAGCTTGTTGAATCCGAAGCTTGGGAAAATTGCGCGCTTCCCGTACATGGTTCCGATACTTAGCTCGTAGTAGTCGTTCTTGTTTTTTGGCACTCCTCCCCATTTCTCGTCGTTTGTGCCATACAGAGTTTCTACCGGATACCGTCTCTGCTGCAGAAGGTTCAGGATCTCGCGCTTGACGTCCTTGCGAAGGGTGAGGGTCTCGGATTTGATCAAATTTGGCAAAGAATTTCCGCAGGCGGTGTGAAGTAGGGAGCTCATGAAGTAGCGCAGCTTGTTAATCTGGAATAGATACAGATGTGGAGATATCTGGTTTAACCCATTTTCGTCCAATGGTGCAAATTTGCTTCGTTTCCTTTTCCGATTTCGAAATAATTTCTTTTCAATTAATTTTTTATCTAATTTTAAAACAGGATTTTGGCTCAAAATTGACATTTTTACACTCTGAATTGATCGTAGTACTAGTTGTGTTTAGTCAAAAAAAAAAAATCAAAAAATATTATTCTAAGGTTTTAAAAATTTTTACTGTAAATTTTTATTAGGCTTTCCAGGGGCTCAAGAGGGTCTAGATAATTTCTTTTTTTGCCAAATTCTTAGTTAATGGGGGGAGTAATTTTTAACCATTAAATAAATAGCTAACAGAAAATCATAATTGCATTGGCCGTAACTTTTCTAAAAATATTACTGGTTCAACAAACTCTTATAGTCAACTGCACAATTTCTAGGTTTAAAAAATGTTTATCCTTTGAAAAATGAATTTTATCCAGATGAGCGAGAATTCTAGAATTTTATTCTGCTCACCTTTCCTATGTCCTCCTCGTTGAAGTTGACGTCAAATCTAATAGAGATATCGTGCTCCTGTAGAAGCGGGAAGCACTTCTCCTTGCCGCTCTTTTTGATTTTGCTCCGGTATCCGAGACCACAGAGAACATTCCCAAACCGAGTGAGGGTCTCTTCACGATGCACCTCGACCTCTGGCGCAAACAGCATTGCCATGATGACCGCGAACCCCGGAATGCTGGGCATCAACGACGTGTTTCTCAGAACCAACTCCTGCTTCATGGCGTGGTGCATGATCTCGGCGGCCACGACCATCTTCTGGCACGAGTCGTGCGGGTCCGAGTCCAGGAACACGCTGTTTACGGACTGCTGGTCGACACTCACGTCCTTCGGCTTCGTGGCCTGGGAGGGCCCGTACAGGGAAATTTGGAGAGGGGACATTGGGCCCTGTGGGATCACGATCTTTCGCAGATCTTTCTTCTGCGGCAGAATTTGGGGCGGCTGCTCGTAAAAGTCCTCCAGATGGGCCTCCACCTCCTCTGTGTCGAAAGGCACTCTCGGCTCTCTGGGGAAGTAGGTGGCCATGTGGCGTCTGATTTGGTTGTACTTGGAAGGATAGTTCTCCTCGCACTTCTGGCCCAGCTGCAGGTTGCAGAGATGCTTGTTCAGCGATCTGGCTTCTCCCAAGTGCGAGTTGAAGAAGAGCTCTAACGCCACGACGCCGTTCCAGATCGAGTAGATGACAGCCTTGACTCCCACGTCCGACTCCTCAGAACAGAAATCCTCGAACACCCGTACTGCCTCCTGCGTCCACTTTCCGGCGCTTGACTTCACATACGAGGGCTTCACCTCCGACAGAGAGGCCTCGAAGACGCGAGGCGGAATGTCAGCGAGGCTGATTTTGTCTCTGATGCCCGCCGCCGTCGGTCCCAGTTTCATCGGATGAATCAGGATTTGGTCGATGCGGAACATCTGGTTCAAGCGGACAACGATCTCTTCGCCCTCATCTATCAGACACACCTGGTACATGACATCGTTGGACTGCGAACTGAAGCACTGGGAGAGAATCTTTGCCCGGTGGATTCTGGGGTTCGTCTCACGCGACTTTCTGAGTCTGACACCCACGACTTTCCCGATGAGATCCGACCTCTCAGTGAACATCGTCAACATCATGGTGTCCAGAGCCTCTCGGATTAATGCGTATATCTGCTCGTTCCCGTTCTGCATCGGGCGGAACCAGAACTTGTTGGGATGGCAGATGCACGTGACACTTCCCAAGATGGACTCTACTCCCATGTGAGGCAGGACGCAGAGGTCCTCGTACATTTTTATTTTTTCGTTTTTTCGCTCGTTCTCTCTCAGGATCTGGGGCAGCTTTTCTGGCTCCACTACCTGTACAAAAGACATATTAGTTAGTAAAAAAGCTTAGTCGGAGGCTAACTAATTTGAGTGCATTTTCAATGGGCTTCTTTGCAAATGTTGCATTTGAATGGAATGTCGAAAAATCAGTTTCTGCAGACATTTTAAGGGTCCTTAGGTCCGTCCCTGGAGCTAGTACGGGTATATTGTTGGACAACAATTTGCAAGGTTTTACAAGATTGACGATCAGAGCAACTATAATTTTCCCCTCAAACACACTTTGGGAGTCCTTAGCTCCGTCCCTGTAAGAGATAGGGGTCACACGTGGTTGCATGGTCTGCTTGTGTTTTTCGTGAAAACCAAAGTAATATGCCCTTCTTCCAGACCACACATTGTAACTCTTATATAAGACTCAGACGGACGAACTGCATTTTACGAGTTATGTTTTACATTTAACGAGTAAGTTGACCAATTCCATTACCTGCAGCTTCAGTTTCTCATGGCTTCGCGCCAGCTTCAGCACCTTGTATATCTCAGTGCGAATGCGACCCGGCACCCAATCACTGTAGGCATTCTTCTGACTCGCGCCCTCGACCCCGCTTGCGTCGATGATCTCGTGTCTGCCCAGGAATGTCAGGAAAACCTTCTGTGCCCCCTTCTCGACGCTTACCTTGACGTCGTCCTCCATCAGTATCACTTTGTTATGCTTCAGCCACATCTTGATCTGGTTCTGGTACAGCAGGGGTTTGATTTGGGGCTCTACTTTCGTGAAGTAGACCGTGTTGCAGGGATCTCTGTTGTTGAGGCTGTGGAAAACTGCACGTTCCGTTTCCTCGTCCTTGATGGTGGAGTCCCCGAGGAAGAAGTTGGGGTAGAAGGCTCCAGCGATGCAGATCTTCAGGAGGATGTGCCGCTCGTGATGCAAGACAACGACGCGCTCCACGCTCTCTGTGTCGTCCAGATTGAATTGCTTCAGTCTCTCCTTGATCTCCGCGATGAGGCTGAACATCTCGTGCAGACCTTTGTTGTCGAGGCAGTCGTTGTATAAGATTTCTCTCTTTGTTTCCTCGTTCAGGAAACGTCCTAGGTTGTGGTTTTGATGCCAATACTGAAAAGAAAGAGTGATCCAATTAAGATTGCACCCTTCTACATCAAACTGAAGAGTTCAAAGAACTCTAAGAGCAGCAATAATGTAAGAAACTTTTTTGTTCATGGACAGGAAGAGATAGGGACCTGCAAATTTCCGCACTATGTAACTTCTGAAAACTTCTGGAGTTTTTGGCCAATGACTCTCAGGAACCCAGGACTTGACAAAAACTCATCATTTAATTTAATAAAATAAGCTGCTTACGCGATAGGCATTGAGTATTGCGATGAGATCGCTCCCACTTCCGTCCGCGAATCGCAGCTTCTGGTGGTAGGTTTCGGGGCCTCGATCAATGAAGACCTTTTGCACAGTCAGCCCAGCCGCGATGATCACGCACTCATCCAGCACGCTGAAAACGTACCCCAAAACAATCAGCCGAGCCGCCCGGATGTCGATGGGCAGGGCATCCATGATGATGCCCATGAAAGTCAGCTCCCCGTCGTCCGGCACGAACTCGTCGTTTAGCTCGCTCGAAGCAATCCCAAAGTGAAGGCCTCTAAGGAGCTTGAGGGTCAGCACGGCTTTCTGGATATCTTCGAGTACCGGGGGGTCCATGGCGAGTCCCAGCACCTCGTGCGGCTTCATGTTGAAGTCTAGCATCTTGGACTTCAGAACGACCTTTTCCAGACTGCAGCGTAGGAGGGCAGGCATCTCCGTCACCTCGAAGCAGTCGTCGTAAAACTTCTTGTAGACGAGGTGGAAAGCGCGGCCCGGCATGGTACGTCCAGCTCGCCCGGCTCGCTGAGTGCAGCTGTTCTTGGAGGCCCAGGCGAGCCTGAGAGTGGAGAAGCCCGTGCTGTTGTCAGCCTCCAGGAGCTTTGTGAGGCAAAAGTCGATGACGATCTCGATGTCGGGAATCGTGATGGAGCTTTCAGCCATGTTGGTGGCCAGAATGATCTTGCGGCGGCCTATCGCGGGCTTGCGGAATACCAGCTTCTGGACGTCTGACGAAATGCTCGAGTGTAGGACCTGAATAAACAGAAACAGTTGCTTATTTCAAAAACGAAAAACATGTTTTAAGTCTCAGCAAATTAGTTTTTGTAGGCACTGCGGAGTTTCTAGATCCATCCCTGCTGGCGACAAATGGTGCAGGTTTCTATCTCTTCTAAATTCGGAACCTTTGCAACTCGGATCGACAGACAGACGGACGGACCATTTTTAAAAATGTTGAAAATGCACTGAAAATCGTACCTGGATATCCCAGCAGTCTGAGGAGTCGTAGTTGGACTTCAGTACTCGCTCCATGTTCCGTATCTCAAAGATGCCCGGCAGGAACACCAGAACTCCGTTCCGCGGCTTGTTGTGCTGCTCATTGTGCGAGTCCAGAGTGCGGATCAGCGAGTGCACCAGAGTGTACATGGGGCCACTGATGCCGGGCTTCGACTTGTCGAATTGTATGTCTTGCGCTAGGAACTTCAGGTCGTCTAGAAACTTCACGTCCAAGCTGAACTCCCGGTCGTCCCGTAGATTCAAAACCGGTGCTGGGATGAGGTCACCCAGAACCGGGAACTTGAAGTACTCCCTGAGCCGGCCGTAGTCGAGGGTGGCGGACATGAGGATGATTCGGGTGGAATAGAGTTCGTCGCACAGGAACTTTTTGATCAGGATGTACAGAAACTCCATGTCCTGGTCGCGCTCGTGCACTTCGTCCAGAATAATGTGCGAGTAGCGCTTCATGTTCTTCGCTTTCACCAGCTTCTCCAGGGCGACGCCATTCGTGCAGTACAGAATCTTCGTCTCGTCACAGAAGATCGGCTCTAGACTGACCTGGTACCCAACTTCGGTGCCCACCTCACATCCTCGCTCCTTCGAGACGTGGGTTGCCAGAGAACGGGCAGCAATTCGACGCGGCTGGGTGACTAAGATTCTGCAATCATCGTCGCGGGCCAAGGCGTCGTCTAGGATGAACTGAGGCACCTGAGAGCTCTTTCCCATCCCAGTTTCGGCCGTGATTATCAAAATGGGGTTCGTCCGAATTTTTTCTGTTATCTTCTCTCTGTGGCGAGCAATCCCTATAAAACAAGCAGTGTTTATAAATCCTAGAGTAAGGGTTTAGGAGTCGTTCAAATATTACGTCACGACAAAAATCAAGACATTAGTCCCCCACTTCACCCCCTGTCACGGTTTGTCTGTCCCACACGCTAGTACTTGACTTTGTACCAGCTGTCACGGAGCAGCTGACCCTTCGAGCGTGGAAATTTTTCAGGTCGGTCGCTCGTTTTATGGAGTGGACAAACAGAGCAAAATTTTCAGCTAATTTTCGTGGAAGTAGGGGTTTGAGACCTACTTGGTTCGAAAAAAAAATCTCCCAAAGTACTTAAGTCCGGAGGCTCATCTCTTGGTGGCTGTTTCTAAGGGTCCCTCTAGTGATCGTCACCAAAGATGGGAGCTCTAGCCCCTGTACTTTGGAAGCTAGAGAAAATCGAATTTTTGTGAAATTTTTGTATGGGAAAACCATTTTCCGACCGACCTGAAAAATTTCCATGCTCGAAGAGCTGACCTCCCCCCTCCCTCAGACCGTGACGTAATATTTTAACAGAACCCATACCCTCTGTCTAGGTCCATAAGGTTGTGGAATAGCTGCCATGAACCTTTGTCAACTTACCTAGTCCCGTTGCTGGAATTTTGGCTCTGATATTTTCTATGGGAGGGTCTTTGGAGAGCGCAATTGCCTGAGAAATTTTTACATCTTCTCTTCTCAGCAGCTCCTGGTTCTGGTCCTGCCTCAACGCTATTGTGTAGTCTTCATTGACCCTCGGTCGCTTCGATTCAGCCGACTCCATTTGGCTAGCGTTCTCATTATTGCTGCTTCTGGGGACGAAGCTTGATGGTATAGGCTGTGTGAAGTCGAGAAAGTTGTCGATATCAATGTCCATGTTGCTGCAAAAGATGAAGGGATTCCGTTAGCTTGGACGGAGCTGGCAAGACATGCCTGTTTTTGGGAAATTTACCTTCGAAACGTTGTCTCACGTTGAGCGTGGTCAAATCTGGTTAAGTTGGAGGAAAGGCTTGCCTATAATGCTTCGTTGCATTCATAGAAGTTTTTAGTTTTGAAACTCCGGCTTTGTACGAGACTTTGTCCTCTTGTGTTATTAACTGATAGTTTAGGCTGCTTCCGTAAGTGGCGCTGCATTTGCTGTGATTTGAATTTCTCTCTGAAAAAGAAGTTGACACACCATAACATCAAGAGCGGGCGGGATTTCTTGATTTTATTCCTTTTAACACATCAAACTAACTTAGCGAATTTTGCATCCTGATCTTTTGAAAAATAGCTGTAATCCCTTCAAATAGTCTGAGGAGGTCATTTTCTTGATGTACGAGTTCGTGGTGGCGAGAATACAGCACTCAATGTTCCTGAATTTCACAAACTGCATCTTGGAAGTATTCTGTCCCTGAGCCGTGAAATATTCTCGCGATGTGGGTTCGAGAAACATTTCCATCATCCGGCAGACAGCAACGTGCAGGCGGGGCTCGAGTTTGGTCTGGAAAGCGGCTACCTAAAATATTTCTTAGTTATACCAATTAGACATGAAACGAGTGTCAGCACTTACACAAGACTTGAAAAGTTCCTTATCGGATAGTTTGTCGTTGAAATCCTCTACTTCCTCGGGAGTAGTGATTTTGTCCCTCATAAGCTCCAGTCCTGCTGCCGTGTCGTTGTTATGTGACATGGACGGGGTCGTCATGAGCACATCGAGAATGTTTGAGTTCTGCTCCTTCAATTCCTCCACATCTCGCTTCAGTTCGGCCATTCGGTTCAGCATTTGAGTCACAACTTTGGGATCAAACCCCATGGACGAGTCTAAAGCCTCAGTATTGAAAATGTCCTCCACGAACTCTTCCTGATAGGGGTCTGTTGGAGCTGCAAATGAGGCAATTTATGAAAGGGTTTTTCAGCAAATGTTTCAACTCACCTGCTTCAACTGACTGGTTTCGGATTGAATTATTTTTAACTTTCGTCAAGTCCTTCCTTCTCCTCTTTGCACCGGAGCGACACTCGCCTTCGGTATCAGAGTCACTGGCTTCGTGGACTGGCTCTGGACGGACAGCAGGTCTCTTCTTCAGCAGCTTCGGGAACTGCTCTTCTATGCTCGCCAACAGAGCTTTGTCCGATTTGGTAATCGTATCTCCAAATTTCTTGGTCTCCAGGAGAGATTGAAAGCAGAGCTCGCACATCTTTTGGCCGTAATCTGGATGGAGATCAATACTGAAGAAATTAGAGATCAAATCGCTGGCGGCGGTTCCATCAATGCTATCCTCAAACACTGAATATTTTTTCGCCCCCTTTTCTATGTCCTTCAAACAAAGTCGACAGCTGTTCTTTGTGGCTTCAGCAATGTTTTTAGTTCCCGGAGGAAACTTAACTCGCAGCATTTTTCAGATTGAACGATAGTTTTCAGAAAAGTTTCTCAGTGAAACGGATTGTGTACAATTTTGCTTACTAACAAAACCCGTATATGAATCGTCTCAGTTCAAATTTCTCTTAAGGTTCGTTAGAAAGTCACATGGTCTGTATTGTTATACGTTTCATATCTGAGTCTCATGGACTTAAGGAACTGGGAATCAAGGTTTTGGACTCTCTATTGGAAAGTATTGGAGACAGAAGATCGCGAAGTAAAATTCTTGCAAAAAGAAGTCGACGCCATAGAGACTTACAGACTAGAAATGAAGCCAAATTATAACTAAAATATTTCAATTTTCGGCTTTTACTCGCAGTATTGTGATTATTGTAGGCGTCACTAGACCATTGAAAATTCACTTGTCAGTCTACGCTTCTCTCAGGATGACTTCAACCAACAGTCATAAATGTTGGCAGCGGGAAGCTCCACCAGCATGTAGAATATCACAGACACAGTATAAGTTAGCGCCACAAGGTACACGACCATGATCCCGAAGAATCCGAACGACATTTGAATGGGGCCCAGGGTCATGGAGTCTCCCACAAGGAGCTGATAAACCATGACGTGGGTCAACAAAGCTCCATACGTGAGCTTCGAAAGTCTCTTCCATCCACGGGCGTTCATGAACTCTCGCCAGAACCCTCCAAACCCATTCCGGTACCCCAAAATGAACACTGATAGAACAAAGCCCCAAGCTAGCTTGTTCAGGCCCGCAATGACGGCAAACAGGAGACGGCTCTCGTAGGAGTTGGACCAGGTTATGTACGCAGCGCACATCAGGACGATGAGCAGGAACTTCATCAAGTGCCAGGAAAAGGTGAAGATGCCGGACTTCCTGAGATCGACCTTCTGGTTTCTGATGTGATGATCCAAGAAAGCCGTCCCGACACCGCAAAAGTAGCAGCAAATATTTACGTACGTCGGCTTGAGGAAATGGTTGAAGTGGTAGTCTGTGCGGGTAAACGACCTGAGACCTCTGCAATCGAGAATGTCAAGAGCATGAGCAGAATCTTTCCACCAACTTACTCCATCGAGAGCAAAAAGACCCCCTTGAGCTCGATGACGTAAGCTACCGCCATCACTAGAGCCACTGATGAGGCGATCCAGAAGGCAAATATTTTCACTTTGTGCTTCCTCAGACGGGACAGGCCCATCAGGAAGAGGTACTTCAGTATGTAGAGCTGGAAGTCGTTCCCGAGGTACCAAGCTGAAAGAGGCTACAGTGGTATTTTATCGGCTGAAATGTCTGCTTACTTGGCATCAAGCAACTCGTGTCCAGGTTGAAGAAGTTGTTGACGAATAGCAAGTTGGTCCAGTAGCTGTTCCTGCAGAAGGCCTTTTCTCGCTCCGCCAGGTACATCCAAGATGGACCGGAGAAAAATTTGGCGGCCCAAGTGGACTGAACTAAGATAACGAGAGCAAGGAGCGGCACCAGACGGGCGTATCGGTTCCTCACAGCCACAGCGAGGTCCCTGAGCGAGTAAACTTTTCCCGTGTCTATTTTCTTGGCATCCCCGAGGGTTGACAAGTAGCCGTTGAGGATGAAAAATACATCGTTGGTGAAGTTGAAGCCCAGAAAAACCCTCAAAAAAATTGTGTAGCGGTCGAGCTCGAAGAAGACTGAGTTCCGATGAGGATTCGAAACAGCCAAGTAATATACGTGGGAGCCAACGTTGAACGACTGAGCTAAAACTTTCACAAAATCCAAGAACACGATATCCTTCGGCCCAGGCTCTTGGGTGAACTTGCTCCAGTTCGAAATCAGAGACGAGCTCCTGAGAACCTCTATCTTGCCGCCATGATAGTCGTACACTGTTGAAGCCACAGTGATCGCGAGCACTGCGAACAGGACAACGAAGAAGAACAGGTCGAGGCTATCGTAGGGCTCTCCCTGGTCCGTGGTGCAGAACTCGATGGATGCCTGAGCCGTTCCCTGGAACCTCTCGAGTCCGGCATTGACGCACTGCTGGACCTTAGACGCGTACTTCTGTCGGAGATCGTCCGAGCCGAAGTGGAAAACTTCTCTAGTGGAGGCCTGGGAGTCATTGGTAGCCGCCCGAGAGTCCAGGGAGAGAAGCTGCTCGCACTTGTCAATGCAGACGCCACTGGAGAGGACTTTTCGGTCGAAGCGGTGGGGTCCTCTCGTGGCTTCTACGACTCTGGACAGAGGTGAGCTCGGATCAATGAAGGTTTTGGCCACGCAGTAAACCCTGGGCTCCGAATTCTCCTCCTGGGACTTGAGGGCTCCACTCGACGTGTAGAAACAGTCTGCGGGGTCGTCGAAGGAGTACACTGCTGGCAGCTCCCTTTGCTCTCTCACTGCAATTTACATGCTGATTGAAAATCCCCACAATGCTGGAAAATTCTCACATATGATATTTTTTACGCTGCTGAAATCAGGGTTGAGTTTTAGCAGCCCCGCTATCAGGATGACTAGAGCCAAGGGTCGGCCAACCGCCTGCCAGAACATCTTCTGCACGACTGACGGTTCTTGCCAAGAAGAAGAAACGCAAAGCTCGGCAGACGCTAACTTTTTAACATATAGCTTTCGTGCACTTGAAACGGTGAGTCGCACTTTCGGTTTTAAACTCGCACGTGCGTCATAAACATAACTTAAATTTAGCGCTGTTAATGTGTGAATGGTTTGCATGCAAACTACAATAATTACATTCATTCATAACTTTTATTCTGGGAATGGGAAAAATAACTGAATCACTCATCTATTGATTGGATCTATTTTTCCAACAAGTTTCGTAACTTGTAGAATATCAATATGAGAAGTGTTACATTCTCAGCACCTAAAAGAGGATGTTAGAGAATTTCGATCGGCGAATAGAGATATAATATTATATAGTATTATATCTCTATTGATCGGCGTCATACCTTTCATGACCACGATTGGCAAAACCACAATCCGATCGTGCTTTTGGATAAATTTTATCAAACAATGATAACGAACCTGCGTGCTTAGAATATGAAGTTAGGGCCGGCTAGTTTCAAAAGAATTTTATTTTTTCAAGCCTGATGCTGAACCTTAATTCTTACTCCAATAATTTAAATCTCCAAAGGCTCGCTTGAGACCTGATAGTCTGACACTGCCATAAAGTAAACATGCATGACCTGTTGAAAATGAAGTCTTCTATTTATTGACATTTCCGTAGCTCTTGGAAGTTAAGTTGCGGCAAGTGCTAATGACTCGCCTAAATAGTTTTTTACAAGCCACTATTAGCACCGAACGTGTCCGCAAACTAGGTTGTTATCTGGACGCTTTCACTAAGCAGATATCAAGTACCTTATGTAAAGTTTACCCAAATCTCGAGCTGCTTGCCGATGGCGTTACTCTGCTAAGCTATGAGGTAGGCTCGTTTTTAATGAGCTTCAAGATTTTTTGCGTGAGAAATGAAGCTAATCAGTAGCGTAGATACATAGAATTTTACTTTCAGAAAGAGTCATAAATTGACCATCTTAATCTGAGTCTCGCTTTTGGGCAGAAATTCTAATTTTTGACTCACCTTCGCTCGTTAGAAAAATCCAATTTCTCAATTTGTGACAAAAAATTACCGTCCTAAATTTTGTAAAAATTCTTCTGAGTCGCATAGGAGTTTCCTTCTTTGGGTTACGTCCCTGAGACAACTCCAATGATCTTTGGACCTGCGTTTGCAGACTTGCACCAGTTCAATTACTCTAATGAATGAGATATATTAAATTTAAATAGTTACATTCATAACGCCTCTAATTATATACACACAGGGCGTTAAAAAGCGAACGTACTTTCCGTGTTATTGATGAACAATCGTACCCCGCTTTTTGCTTGCTTACTTCGTTGCTAAACAAATCATGTACATCGTTAGAACAATAAATATAACGCCTTATTAAGAAATTAAATCTGTGCAGCCTCAATCAGGGCCGGAAATATTGACATATGGCTTAAACTCGCCAACTCGTTGGAAACTATGTAGCGACCACAATTTCTCTCAGCTCGGGAAACATTGTGAACTCAACCCTCTGACCCGGCCCTGAAGTTCTACTCGCGACTTAATGAAGTTCGCACATTAACGACATTCGCTACAACGTGGAAGTCAAGACTCGTCAAGAGCCCAGTCTGAAGCCCTACAGAGGAGCTTCAACGAGATTCCAACGAACGCATTAAGTTCTGAGTTGTCATCGGAATAAGATGTTCTTGCCTTATGCAGTGAAAATACCGATCATTTGCCTAATAGCCGTTCTATTCAAATACTGTCCGGACGTGTCCGAGGAAAAAAACACCATTTGTAAGTTTTGACCGCTCAAAAGGAGACGATTGAAGTAATGTTCACTTTCCAGTAAAAGAACAAAGGGAGCTGCCAGGAGTGTACTCCTTCGACGACCCCGCAGACTGTTTCTACACGTCGATTGGAGCTCTCAAGTCCCAGGAGGAGGAGAACTCGGAGCCCAGAGTTTACTGCGTGGCTAAGACCTTCATAGATCCGAGCTCACCTCTGTCCAGAGCCGTAGAAGCCACGAGAGGACCCCACCGCTTCGACCGAAAAGTCCTCTCCAGTGGCGTCTGCATTGACAAGTGCGAGCAGCTTCTCTCCCTGGACTCTCGGGCGGCTACCAATGACTCCCAGGCCTCCACTAGAGAAGTTTTCCACTTCGGCTCGGACGATCTCCGACAGAAGTACGCGTCTAAGGTCCAGCAGTGCGTCAATGCCGGACTCGAGAGGTTCCAGGGAACGGCTCAGGCATCCATCGAGTTCTGCACCACGGACCAGGGAGAGCCCTACGATAGCCTCGACCTGTTCTTCTTCGTTGTCCTGTTCGCGGTGCTCGCGATCACGGTGGCTTCAACAGTGTACGACTATCATGGCGGCAAGATAGAGATTCTCAGGAGCTCGTCTCTGATTTCGAACTGGAGCAAGTTCACCCAGGAGCCTGGCCCGAAGGATGTCGTGTTCTTGGACTGCATCAAGGTTCTCATGCAGGTCATCAACCTCGGAGGTCACACTTACATGCTGCTGGCCTCATCTCCCCATTCTTACTCCGTGTTCTTCGAACTAGACCGCAAGGACCCAGTCATGTGGCTCGGACTGGGCGTCAACTTTACAAACAGCGTTTTCTTCGCCATCTCAGGCTACTTGTGCTCCGTTCATGACGCCAAGTGTCTCAAAAGCAAATCCACCTATTCCATCACAGACCTACTAGTCAGCGCAAGGAATCGCTACTTCAGACTACTTCCAACCTTGACCTTCGTGATTTTGCTTCAGAGCACGTGGGCCCCAAAGCTCTTTACAGGACCATCTTGGATGTTCTTCTCGGAGCGAGAGAAAGCCTTTTGCCGCACTAACTACTGGACCAACTTGCTTTTTCTCAACAATTTTGTTAACCTGGAAACGAGCTGCCTGATGCCAAGTAAGCAAAACTCCGCAGAAAATTTTAGAAGCCTTTCCAATTGCAGCCTGGTATTTGGCCAACGACTTCCAGCTGTTCCTCTTGAAGCAAGTCTTTCTGTATTTCATCTCAAAGCGTCCTGAAATGAAGGACATCGTTTTCAAGGGGATTTTCTTCACTGCTTTTCTAATGTCGACAGGACTAGCTTACTACCATGACATCAAAGGAGTCTACGTCCCTTCGATTGAGTGAGTTTTTCCTCAAGCAAATTCAATTCTCAGTTTTGGTATTTCAGAGTGGGAAGAGACTTCACCAGAAGCGATAGTCAGTTCAATGGATTCAACAAGCCTACGTACGCGAACTTTGGAACCTACTTCGTTGGCGTGTTCTTCGCTTTCCTCGAAGTGGACTTGAGCCAAGCTAATCTTCAGAAGTCCAAAGTTTTTCAGTTTCTCTGGCAAGTCACGAAACTACTGCTTTTCTTCTTGTTAGTGGCTTCTTATGTCTTTGAAGTTTTCCCTCTCTCTGCATGGAAACTTGCGCTTTTCGGCGGCTTGTACAAAATGTCTTGGGGTCTCGTTATTGGGGTCCTTATTTTGGCCTACCAGAACGGTTTTGGCGGCTTTTGGCGAGATCTAATGAACGCAAAAAGTTGGAGGCGACTCTCAAAACTAAACTACGCCGTCTTACTCATTCACACATTCGCTTTCCAAATTTTAGTGGGAAACGGGCTTTCGGTTGGGCTCCTCAGAATGACTCATGGACTGTTATGGTGCACCATTGTAGCTTTAGTGGCTGTATCGTACGCCATGGCCGTGATACTTTTCATGCTGATTGAGCTTCCGGCGGCAAATCTATATAGTTACTTTGCTAGAAGACCAAAACTCCGGGATTGATCCTTCAAATTTTATTTAAAAAGTCAAAACCTTAAGCTTAACTTACCATGCTAAAAATTCTGTAAATAAAGCTGTAAATAAAAATAGAACTTTTGCACTTGGAGTTTGTTCTTCCGTGTTGGGGAATAACTTTTAAATTCAAAATAATACCTCAAAGCTGCCTTGTCTACAATCATTGAAGACTTTCTAAAAATTAAAGGTCTACTTTTCCCTTGGGTCCCTTGGAAAAATGTTAAACCTTTGGGGGAAAAGGGGTGGGCTAAATGGTGGGAGAAAAAGAGAAAAGGAGCCTCGGTCATCTTGGCACAAAACTAAGAGCGATATTTTTCAAACGGGGCTGAAAGATTTAAGATGACTCAAATTCTTAGTCAATCCTCACACTGGTCGTCAACATCAAAAACTCACAACTCACAAATCCAAACACTAAGATCCCTTTAGAAAAACAAAAAGTCTTTCAAAGGGAAACTTTCAGACTTAGGCCAGCTAAGTCCGATCAATAACCGGCACTCGCTCGATGAAAGCCTTTTTGCGGGGCTCTCCTCATTCAGGTGCGCAGCGTGCTCGTTCTTGACGTGTTCCAGCAGCTGACTCTTCTTGCTGCGAAAAATACAAATCACACACTGGTATATGAAGTGGGCCTGGGAGTTGTGAGTGATGAGGGACTTCTTGGAGGGGAACTTGGAATCGCATTTCGCGCACTCGAAGACTTTATTCTCGTGCAGCTTTTTGTGCTCCTTGAGGCTCAGCAAATTTTTCAGCCACTTGTCACAGAGATCGCACTGCACCTGGGGCAGGTCGTTGTGGATCCGCTTAAAGTGCTTGTCCAGAATCTGGCCCGTTTGAAGGAGGCGTCGCAGTTCGGACACTGGAAGGGTCTGTCATCAGAGTGGGCTGTCTGCTGGTGCAGACGGAGGTTGACGGCCCCTTTGAAGAACTTGCCGCAGATCTCGCAGTTCCAGTCCTTGCGGTTGTCGTGGACCGCAGATATGTGATAGTTCAGCTTGTACTTGTCAGCCAGCTGCTTCTGGCATAGTGGACACGAGACCTTGGCTTGGGGCTCCAAATGCATCGCCTTGTGCTTCTTCAGCGTGGTCATGGAGGCCAGCTTCTTGCCGCAGACCTGGCACTCGAACGACTTGCACTTGCTCTGAGGCATGTGGAAGCTCTGCCGGTGCTTCTGGAGCTGCTTCTTGTCGAACAAAACCTTGTCACAAATCTCGCAGGCCACCGGCTTAGCCTTGGCGTACTGTTTGATGCCTATGTGGATCCGCTTAATGTGCGCCCGGATGGAGTCGTACGAGGGGAATGTCTTGGAGCAGTCGAAGCAGGAGTAAGGCTTTTCTGGAATACATTGGTTGATTGATGGTCAGAATAAAATTAAACTAAAAACTCACCCTTATGGACGTTGTAGCAGTGGAGCTTCAGCGCCCGGTAGAATGGAAACTCCTCGCTACAGATTCCGCACACGAACTTGTCGCACTTGCTGAACTTGTGCTCCAGCTCGATATGACGGATCAGCCGTCCAACGTGACTGCAGGTCACTTGGCACTCGGGACAGTGGTAGAGCCCGTCAGGGTGAACTTTGTGCATCTTCTTCCCCAGCCTCTTCCTCCGATTCGCCTCAGACTTGGTGAGGGTCCTCAGGATCTCCTCGAGGGCCTTTTTGTGGGTGTCTGGCTCGTTCTCGTCATGCCTGTCCTCGTCCAAAAATTGCTCTTCGGACTTGGACATTTCGAACTTCTCGGCAGCACAGATGGGCTCCGCTTCCAGTTTCCTCAGTTGAACTGTAACATCCTCCAGCTGCGACTTCCAGCACAAGAAGTCCACCAGACGACTCCTGCACCGACAGCACATAAAATAGCTGTCCATTTCGTACTGCGAGAATTCTATCTGGGTGCACTCTGTGACCAGACTTGCCAGAGTTGTGGGCGGGTCAATGCAGGGCTCCAATGACGACAGGGGCAGCCGTTCTATTGTGGAGAGTCTCACCATACAACACCGGCATTGGTTGACGGGGAGCATGGCTTAAGTTACTTTCCAAGGGCAAACTTTTTATTCAAGTTTCTTCCTCGAAACTTCCGAAACAATTGATTGCGTTCCGGAATGTTATGCTTGCGTTCCGCATACACTTCCCTTACTTTTGATTTGGTATTTCTCGTCGATGAATGAGCCTACAGCCTAGAGCATGGAATTTTTTTATTTTTTTTATAAAAGTGAAAAAAAATAAATTTCCATGCTCTAGGGCCAACAGGCTCGAAATAAAACTTCTACGACCTCCAGAAAGTCCCTTTTAGTTTTTGTTTGAATTTTGGGAATTTTTTTGAGTTAATAATTTAACGGACAATTTGAATTTTATCTGATTTTTGTTTATATTTTTGCGGCTGCACAGCGAAAACAAATCCCTGAGAAAATCGCGTCGAAAAATTAGTTCCGACGATTATTTTGACTTACAAACCCCTTCTTGACCACCATGGCTGCAGGACCGATTGCAGAAAGGAACCAAGGTGAGTCTTTGAAACCGGAAAGGCACGTTTTCATAAACGTATTGCAGATGCCACAATTTACGTCGGCGGATTGGATGACAAGGTGACAGAGACCTTGCTGTGGGAGCTGTTCGTGCAAGCGGGACCCGTCGTGAACGTCCACATGCCGAAGGACCGAGTGACGCAAACGCACCAGGGCTACGGATTCGTGGAGTTCCTGAGCGAGGAAGACGCCGACTATGCGATAAAGATTATGAACATGATCAAGCTGTACGGGAAGCCCATCCGAGTAAACAAGGCCTCCGCTCACCAGAAGAACCTCGACGTGGGGGCCAACATCTTCATCGGGAACCTGGACCCGGAGGTTGACGAGAAGCTGCTGTACGACACATTCTCGGCCTTCGGAGTTATTCTGCAGACGCCGAAGATTATGCGAGACCCAGAGACGGGAAACAGCAAAGGTTTTGCTTTCATCAACTTCGCCAGCTTCGAGGCCAGTGACGCCGCAATGGACGCCATGAACGGGCAGTATCTGTGTAACCGGCCGATCTCCGTCTCGTACGCCTTCAAAAAGGACTCCAAGGGCGAGCGTCACGGCAGCGCAGCAGAGCGTCTTCTGGCAGCCCAGAATCCACTCTCTCACGCCGATAGACCTCATCAGCTGTTTGCGGACGCTCCCATTCCACCAATGGTTCCTCCACAGATGCTGCCTCCGCCCCCAATGATCCCGACAGGAGCCGCGATTCCACCGCCCCCGTTCCCGGTCATGATGCCTCCCGGCATGACGCCCGGCCCCCGCATGCCCCCTTGGCAGCCCGGGCCTCCGCCGGCCAACTGGAGACCTCCTCTCCCTCCCCCGCCTACGTTTGCGCCTAATTTCTAAGTTTCAAGACTCAAATTTTCGGAAAAATAAAATCTATTCCGCCATTTTGTCTCTGTCTTCCAGGCTCTTCTTCGATATGTACTTCAGCTTGATGTGCTGCACCTTCGAGGCGTCGCCGTCCCACTCCTTGAACTTCTTGAATTCCACCGGGTCACAGAGGTCAGGAAGCTCCAGTCCTCCCCCGTAGAAGTCGTCTCGTTCCTTCTCTAACGTCATCCGAATCACAGACTCGCGACTGGCATGCGAGTTTCCCCGCTTCTTTCCTATGTTCTGCTTGATTTTTATCTGCTCCAGTTCCTCGTCAAAACGCTGCAGGTACTCTTGCACGAAGTCGACGAACTCAGCTGACGTCAGTGGCTCATTTTTGTCCTCGGTCGCCTCGTAGAACCAAAACAGTTTCTTCCCCACGACATTGGTCTTGGCTGCGTTACCCATTTTTCGTCGCTCTCGATTGTTGGCCCTGAAATCACGGGAAATATTTCTCGTGCCGAGACGAAAATTTCAAATCACCCTCACTTCTTGGTTTTTCTTATGAGGCTCAAGGTTTTCCTGCCTTCTGGATGTTTGCATTTCTCCAGCATCTTCATGTAGCCTTTCCCCTGAAATTATTTCGTCAAACCAAGTCGAGTTTCGATGAAATACGAATTTACCATTTTGATTCACGCTTGTTTGTCGATGTTTTTCCTCGTTCATATAACTCTAGGGTTGCCAGCCGGGACATTTTGTATACTGGAGCACCCGAAGATGGCAACCCTATTGAGTATAACACAAAAGTAAACAAGTATAACACAAACCAAATCAAATAAGTTTTCTCATTTTAGTCTCTGGTTATGAATGAAATGGCCCCGAAAAATGATTGACTTGGATTGCTGTCGGTGCTGTTTCGAACATCTAGTAGAAGGAGAATGTTTTCCACTTGCAAAAAGCGAAGAAATCGTCTCTTCAATCTTGGACAGAGACAAAAATGAGCCAATCAAATTTCAACCCGAAGAGCTGCTAAAAGGCTCCATGTGCCGGGCCTGCTGGGCCACTCTCACCGAATTCTGCCAGTGGAAGGATCGGATTCGGCAGCTGCGAACTGAACGACTGATGTTGCCAGAGTTACCAGAGCCAGACGACGATGAAATAATATCAACTCCGCCAGCAGAAGATCAAATCGTGACTTTTAAAAAAGTGAGGCAGTATGAGCAGCGACAGGCTCGGAAGAACTCTGTGGAGCACTACCAGACCAATGAAAATGGGCTCTACGACTGCTCTCACTGTCCCTCTGCTTTCAAACGTCTGGGCCGACTTCTCCTTCATCTTGAGAACGAGCACACATTTTCCGACCAAAATCATCTGTTCTTATGTCAGAAGTGCAATACCACTTTCAGCGACTACAAGACACTGAGAAAGCATCACCGAGACTCCCACGAAGGTATACAGTCCTCTAAACTAGTTTAAAGAAAAAAAGTTTAGCCATTTTTAAACCCCGCAACGATGACTTCACTAAAATAACACATTTCTGCCCAGTTTCCCAAATCAGCTATTAATTTTATTTGTTAAATTTTATTTGTCTAATTTTTACTTTTCGGATTGAGGAAATCACGTTTCAAATCTTGCCTAACTTTGGACTTGACTTATACTAATATTGCGTGAGAAAAAAATGTCAAATGAAATTTTATTTTTAGCCAAAAAATTTAAATGTGATAACTGCGGAAAGATACTGGCTACTTACCAGGCTGTCAAGAACCACATAGAAAGAATTCATCTAAAGATTGAAGTCGATAAGAAAACATCCCCTATCGCTTGTCGTATTTGTAGGAAAGTCCTTTCGAGTACCTCTGCTTTGGCAAAACATGTGAAAAACTTCCATCAGCAGACTTCCGAGTAAGTTTCTACTCCACAGACCCTGAAAACCTCTATCAATTGACCTGTTTCAGACTCACCTTTTTCAACTGCAATACTTGTGGCGACACGTTCAAAAGCAAGTGGTCTCTTAAGGCACACGAAGCCCGCCATTCAGAAAAGACTGAAGACAGCACATGCCCGACATGTGGGAAGAAGCTTTCATCAAAGTACCGGCTGAAGACTCACATGACGGCAGTTCATGAGAATACCCATAACTTTACCTGCCATCTGTGTGGAAAGTTGTTCAAAGAAAAACAGGGATTGAAGCTTCATCTCACGACTTTCCACAGCGAGAATCGCCCCTTTAGATGTCAGCAGTGCGGGAAATACTTCAAGTCAACTCAAGTTCTTGATGTTCACGTTAAGAGACTCCACACCGACCTACCTTTCATTGAATGTCCTGTGTGCGACAAAATCCTCAAAAACGAAATCAACCTCAAGGTTCATATGAAGATCCACAACTCAAGGCAGACATTCTTCTGTGTGACTTGTGGATCTCAGTTCAGGCGCAAGCAAGACCTGAGGAGTCATACAAGAAAGGTCCATCTAGGTTTTCGGTGCGTCGTTTGCAGCAAAGTAAAATCTAGTCGATCTAAGACGATAGAGCACATTACCAAATATCATGCTGAAGTCTTGAAAAGTTCGTATATGGAGAGATTAATTCAAACAAGCTCTATCTAAAAAGGAGACGTTATGGCGAGTTGATTTTTTAAAATCGTATCCCAGATATTTGAATTCTCTAATATTAATATGATGCAAGATAGTGGGAAGCTTTTTGATGCAAATTTAGATACTTATTTATGAAGATTTCTAAAGAAGAAGAGGAAATTTGTTTTTTTCACATTATGTATGTAGATTTAAAGAAGGAAATATTTACATAAAAATATACATACCACCTCAAGTTGATCAAAATATATGTGGGCAGTGTAATTTTTTTCGTGAGTGCTTAGTGAAAAGAACCACATTGTATATTTGAGTAATTTTTATTTCATTAAGGTGAATAAAAAATCTATTTTACAAAATTAGCCTGTTCATTAATCTTATATTAAGGACAAAAACGTGACATTTTTGTATTCAGGATCTTTCATCAACCTTCTTACATTGATAAACTTAAAATATCCTAGCTAAGGTTTTGGACCTTTGCATATTTTTGTTTCGGTTTAACTTAGGTATTATTACTTAAGATTTTGAGAGAACTTCTTGAGGTCATCACAAATACCAAAGTTGTTCATTTTCTACGACTTTAGAGTTCCAACAGTTGTGAAAATGCTCCAAGAAAATACTCATGAAAATGAAATATAAAGCTTTCAGTTTCCCAGGTTCCCAATCTATTGAGTTTTTTGCCTTCGCTTATAACGAATGACTCGTTATGTCCATTAGTGTGCTCTGATATAGAGAGATACCAAATTTTCATTAATTTTTTTTTTTTCGATATTCATACGTTTTCCATCAATTCCTTCATTCCTGTAAAAATTTGTTTTTGAGACAAAAATTTGATACCCCTCTAGTGTTTTTCACTCTACACTCATGCGCGCTCGTGATGAAACATGCTTGTTCGATGTTAGAAGTGTCGAATATTAGGTTTTTTGTTTTAAGGATTTAATTTTTTTTAAGTAATAGGATGTATAGCCGATAAAAAGCTAAGTTAAATGCAAACATTAAATATTCATTAACACCAAGGAATCAAAAAATTTTTCAATTTTTTGTCATTTCCAAAGGAATTTTTATAGAACTGAAACCTTTTTTAAGCATATTTTTACTCATTATTTTGATATTCACAAAGATATATATCAAAAAAACAAAAAAAAATTTTTGTCAAGTATCGAACCTAGGAACCTTTGTGTGGAAGCCAGATGCTCTAACCACCGGGCTATGATGACGTAATTTTTGCCTTCGCTTATAACGAATGACTCGTTATGTCCATTAGTGTGCTCTGATATAGAGAGATACCAAATTTTCATTAATTTTTTTTTTCGATATTCATACGTTTTCCATCAATTCCTTCATTCCTGTAAAAATTTGTTTTTGAGGAGAAAAAATCTGACACCCCTCTAGTGTTTGCTGATATGAGGAATTATTAGCGGCACGTTTAGAAATAGTACATTCTATACTACTGATGTGGACAAATTTCGGTTTCAATAGAAATTATTATTGGGTTAAGTTTATATCAAATAAACTCTCAATCTATAACAATTCTAAACATAGAACTATTCAAACGAAGCCATCGGAGGTTAATAATAAAAATAAAAAAGAGCTTCTTCGTACAGTATATAAACGAGATGTTTCTGTAAAAAGTATTAGTAAAAAATTCATTTAAAGTGGGAGATTATGTAAGGATTTCCGACCTAACAGGTTCTTTTGGACGAGGTTTTGAACCTAATTGGTCAGTAGGAATTTTAAGACGATGATGAAATAATACTTGGTAAGCCAATTTTACTTTCAAGGAGAAAAATCTCTTGTTTTCGCAAGGTTAGCAGTATTTTGAAAGGTAAATTTACTGATAAACCTTGATTTTAAATGTGTTTTTGCATGAAATTACAGTACAGAAAAGTGTAATTTGAAGTAAGAATACATCAGTAATTCAGTTTAAATTGAAATTTCAATCGAGGAGGAGCACCTGAACGAGATATATCATCTACCTCCAACTCCCCCTCCTCCATCCTTCACAATTGCCGAATGGAAGGAGCTTGCTGAACGAGAAAGCTTCCCAGAAAAGCCGAGCTGTAACAATATAACAAAATGGCAGAATTTCAAGGAGAACATGGTGGACTACTGGCGTATTCCGTGGATCGAGCAAGAAAAAACAGTAAGAGTAAAATATATTACCATAGATGGGGTGTTTCCTCAAACGGGGGAGAGGTAGGACCCTTATGCTTGTCATACAACGGTTTGTATGATGTATTAGAGCAATGGGGGTTAGTGAAATTTTGGGAAAGAAAAGATGAGTTATATGATGTGGAAGATAAATGGAAACGTGGGAAGTTCAAAATCTAGGGTATTATATAAAGCGTTTGCCACCGGATGTTCGGGTGGCATAAACATCACTGATAATACAACACCCATTGGAGACAACACTATCACTGGAGCGGGCACGTCCACTGGGACATCCGCGGTTTCGAATCCGTGGACAAAGATGCGTGAGTATAATATATGTTATCCGCAGACGATTGAACGTGATGCCCGTTGTTTAACTGTCGGTTTTAATAATGTTGTGACAAAACATGACCAACGTGAAACTCGAAGCCAAGACTTTTATGGTTTCTTCAATCTGTGGTCACGAGTTTGGGGTGACTACATTCCAATATTGAATCAGTGGTACTCCAAGTCAAATTGGGCAAAAGAGTGGATGCCAATATTCAGGGTATTTGAAAATTGGAGACAACACTATCACTGGAGCGGGCACGTCCACTGGGACATCCGCGGTTTCGAATCCGTGGACAAAGATGCGTGAGTATAATATATGTTATCCGCAGACGATTGAACGTGATGCCCGTTGTTTAACTGTCGGTTTTAATAATGTTGTGACAAAACATGACCAACGTGAAACTCGAAGCCAAGACTTTTATGGTTTCTTCAATCTGTGGTCACGAGTTTGGGGTGACTACATTCCAATATTGAATCAGTGGTACTCCAAGTCAAATTGGGCAAAAGAGTGGATGCCAATATTCAGGGTATTTGAAAATTGGAGACAACACTATCACTGGAGCGGGCACGTCCACTGGGACATCCGCGGTTTCGAATCCGTGGACAAAGATGCGTGAGTATAATATATGTTATCCGCAGACGATTGAACGTGATGCCCGTTGTTTAACTGTCGGTTTTAATAATGTTGTGACAAAACATGACCAACGTGAAACTCGAAGCCAAGACTTTTATGGTTTCTTCAATCTGTGGTCACGAGTTTGGGGTGACTACATTCCAATATTGAACCAGTGGTACTCCATGTCAAATTGGGCAAAAGAGTGGAGCACCTCGTCTTCTATTTCCTGTATCCCACGCATTACAGAGATAAATAGATCTCCGTTTTTCTAAAGCTTCAATGGCATTCCGAAAATTGCGTTAACCATCAGCTTACTCAAGTCTTGCTCTGCAGCAGTTTTTGGAGAGGCTCTTTTTTCTGCATTAAGTTGAATATAGCTGTTCATCCAAGTTGATTGGAGACGTCGGAAATATTCATTCATAAAATTCCGCGAGTTAATAAAAAAAGGCTTGGCGCAATGAAAGATGAATGTAAAGGCAGGATTATATCAGAATTTGTTGGTCTCCGATCAAAAGTTTACTCAATAAGGATTTTGGAGGGAGAAAACAATGAAATGATCAATTCGGAGAAGCAATGGCTTTATCGACGAATAACGACACTAAATCATATGGATAAAGAGCTAGTCGATATGCTTTACGACTTAAACTGGTATGGGCTTGAATTCCCTATAGAATTGAAATCGATTCGACAATTTTTGAAAAATAACATTAACATATCTGTTAATGTCTTCGGCCTCGGAATAGAGGAAAAGGATAGATTATTTCTCGTCGTTGGACCGCTCTTTCGAAGTGATGAGCGAACGAACCAATGAGTGTATATTACAACCAATATTATCCTGTGCAAACAGCGATAATATCTCGTGTAAGTATTTTTTTCATATACATATCTTCTTCACCTTCTTAATTGAATGTCAAACTTCAGCTCACACACCCAAACATCAACATGTGCCTCTTGGAGGTGGATATTTCATCAAGAGTAGTTTTAATGCTGAGTTGGATAAGTTAAGAATATTTAGCGGTAGAGGGGGTGAAAGAATTTTCATAGAATGTCTTGTAAAAGACTGTAAAGATTTAGGGAAGAAATATTTGGTGAAGAATGTGAATTTAGGAAGGCTTTCTCCACACCTCTGGAATTCCTATAAAAATGCAACTAATTGCCATATTTGCAACGAGATATTCTTAGAGGTTGATCCTTCGCGACAAAATTTACTTACTTTAAGTGGAGCACGAAAAGTAAGGGATCATTGTCACATAACAGGAGTGTATAAAGGAGCGAGTCACAGTAGGTGTAATATTAAATACTTTTTGGCGAAAACGATCCCAATTTTTGTCATAATTTTTCCAATTATGATGCTCACCTCATTATTAGGGAGCTTATGAGAATTGAACCGCTATGTCTTCCGAGTATAATCCGGAATACCACGGAACGATACACGGCTATTAATAAGAGAATATTACTCTCAGATGATTTGAATGGAACTCCTATTTTTCTCACTCTTTCATTCAGAGATACATTCAAATTTATGAGCACTTATTTTTCTTACTCGAAATAAAAATATTCAAGTCTCTTGATTGAGTTGAGTAGAAATTTTGCTTCATGTTCAACAGCTATATCAGTGTGAACATTGATAAAATTTTGTTTATTATTTAGTAAACCCTCAAATGTTTTTGCTTTCATTTTAAATGAAGCTGTATGAAATAGGTTCCATTTTCCATAGTTTTCTGAATAGTATGTTGGTAACTCCGCAGATACACATACAAAACTGAGTATTAGTATCATTGATAACATTATATAATTCACTGCTCATCATGACACCATTATGAATGAATTCACACACGCCTACAACCCATTCAGATTTATCCTCGAAAATAATTTCTTTAGGAAGATTAATTGGTAAGAAAAGAGTTATAACATAGTAAATTCTGTACTCATTTCTATATTATGGAAATTGAGTATTGAGTTTTATTTTCTTCTTCTTTTTTCTTCTTTTTTTTCTTTTTTCTTTTCTTCTTTTTTTTCTTTTTTCTTTTCTTCTTTTTTCTTTTCTACTTCCTCTTATATGGGAAGAAACCATGTGAAATAAGAGGTCAGGAGTGTGTTTTACGTAATATTTTCATCAATGAAAGAAACGCAACGTCAATTAAACCGGTTGCTATGAACGCTTCATTGAAAAACTTAAAACTTTATGTTTAAGTTATAATAACATAAAAGAATTTCCTTTCGAGCTTTTAATTTTTGCAAATCATTTACAAACTTTAAAACTCGTTAGCAATAAAATTTGTCATTTAGAACCGGAACAATCCGGGATATTCTGAGTTCAATGAACAATATTTACTGATGCCACATGACTAATTGACGCTCAAGACCGTTCTCTCAACAAAACCTTAATGTTTTACAACACAAAAGCTCTGAAGTTTAGATAACTTGTTCATTTAGTTTTTAATTAAAAATCTAAATGTTATTTAAATCTAAAATAAAAATTAACTGGACTAAACTCCTTCATAATTCAACGGAGATTCTGATATTTCAAGTTGCTCCCTGCGTCAGGCAGGACGTCATATCATAACCATTAGTATGTTGGGCTGTCTTACCTTAGAAATGCGGTAAGCAAACCTTTGCCGCGAACAGTTCGGATATCACTACGAGCCACAGAGCCAGAACGAACATGATGTAGGAAGCTCCGACGAGGTGAGATGAAGGAAGCTGATACGGCTGGCCTCCGATCTCGTCCACTCCGAAACCCAGTGGAAATATCACGGCTGCAAAGCAAAACAGGACCATGGCTGTGAAGCCGACCCATCGAGCGTACGTGATGACGTTCCGGTCCCAGTTGCTGCTCACAAGCAAGATTATCGTGGTTGTGATGCAAATGCAGCCGCAGAAGATGCACACCAGCGATATCAGCCATTCGATCTGGAGTTCGGGGGTGTAACAGACTTGTGGGCGGTTGTACAGGGTTATGCAAGTCCACATCAGTCCGAGTCTGGTTTCTCCTAAAATTTATGTGGATTTTAGATTTTATTGCAAATTTTAAACGTATCAAGATTTTGCGCAACGTAAGATTTCAGGAGTAATTGAAACTCTAGCCTTTCTAGCGAAAGTCGATTCAGACAGTTTTAGGCTTTCAGAGCCTGTAATAGTCAGGGCTTGAATCTGGTAAAAACTGGTTATATTCAGATTAATACCACCTAAAACTCAGCTCAAAGTGTTTAATTTCTCGTACGTAGCTTTTAGAGATAAATATGTATTTTCTTAGCAATATCAATGAATGAAAACATTTTCTGTATCTCAAACTAAGTAAGTAAATTTTCCTCAATTAATTTGTTCAATGATTGACAAACATACTCATTACTCGAAACAAAAAATTCATAATACTGATTAAATAAAATTATATTATCAATACTTTCTTGCTCTTAATTTTATGCACAGACGTTTTAATGGGAGTGATAAGGAATACTTTAGCATCACATACAAAGACTTATTTTGCTATCAGTTCAAATGTTGGATCAGAGGACAGTTCTAGAAATCAGGGAAAAACGTCTACAAAGTGACTAATTAATTTAACAGTTTTTCTATTCCCGCAGGACTCTCATTCGTCGAACCATAAAGTTATAGGAACTTATGTAAGCAAACAGAAAACCGAGTTTTTGATTAACATATTCGCATGGGTTAGGGAGAATAGTTAGGTAGTTAAAGTAATGAGTTAGCTTACATTTTTCGTCACGAGTTTAGTTTAGCTTTCAGATTCAATTAGGGACACGAGGTTTTACGAACCGGCTCCATTTTGATGAGTCTGCTTAATGCTCTCATTTTTAGGGACCTTAGGGACTTATAGGGACCTTAGCAGGTCCCTATAGAATCTATTTTGAACTCCATTGAAACTGAAAGTCCAGTAAAACTGGAGCAGAATTTCTTCGTCTGTTCGAACGAACAGCTAAATGAGCACTGATAGGAATCCGACGCACAATTCTCGAGTGTAACCCGAGTTTCTGCTCTCCGGCAACTACGAGAGACATGCTGATACTGATAAGACGTGACCTTCTATGAACTGACCAACAAATCGGACGAACAAATTTTTATTCGAGTGTTTGGAAGAATATCATGGTCGCATGCTTTAACTTTACCCTGCTGACTAACAACTATTTGATTAGTAGGTATGTAAGAAACTAATTACCAAGCAACAGATTATTAAGACGCAAAAAATGTGCCATTTTCAGGAGACTCAAATTCTATTGCAACAACTCTTTTTCCGAATTGAAGACCGGGATCTCGACCAAGGACTTCACCTGTAGTGGCCCAAAGTTCAATTATGTGGAAATATTACGAACCTGCTACATCAGTCACAATCCAGTCCGGGATCGCAAGAGCCACTATTGCGAACACATCCGCAGCTAGGAACAGTGTCGCACTAATCGTTGTTAGCTTATCCATTGTTTTCAGATCTCGCACACGATTTCCACACTGCTAAAACTCCAATTCCCCGATTTTGTTTTGATTTCCCGACCAATGGAGTCCACAGCTGATCTAATACTACCTAGACCTCGAGCAAGCAAGAACCTGGACCAGGAGAAAGAATGGACCCAGATGAAGAAAACTACTGGAATGTCGGAGCCAACAAATCATTTAATTTCGACGACGATGCCGTGAGCTTCCCCCCAAACTAAACATTTTCCTCACTGACTTGCTCCGTATTCCAGGGATTCGGAGTTGACTTCCCCGTGCGAAGTGACAAGCTCATTTTTGACGACGCAGCCTCCGACACCAGCTACGAAATTCACTCCTCGAATGGCTACCCTATGAGGCTCCTGCTCTCTGAGCTCGACCTGAAGACGGTTCTGGAGGAGCAGTCCAGGAACGAGCCGGTTCTCCCCAAGTCCATTAGCATCGAGGACGAGGTGCGATTCCTGAGACGGGAGCACCAGGAAAAGCTCCATGCGCCCTCCGTGGAGACGACCGTGACCAAGATGCTGATGGGCAAGCCCTGCTCTTTGGAAATGTTCAAGTCTCTGCGGGACAAGGAAGAGCTGCTGGATGAGGCTCTCAGGACTCGGAACGGCGACGCAGTTCTGAGGGTCGTTCTCTTCCTGGAGAGGTCTCTCAAGAAGCAGCTCTTCCACCAGCTGCTCCAGCTGAGACCCTTAGCCCTCTCGTACTACGTGAACTATCTCCGGACGAGAAACCAGGTGACGGAGTGTGTCGATCTCCTGGTGATGCTGGGAAAGAACCAGGAAGCTGCGCTCATCCAGTTCGAAGCCCTCGTGGGAAGCGACTCCAGCATCGAGACGAAACGGGCTAAGCTAGTCAGGCTGTACGCGGACTTTTTCTCGCAGCCGGGCATCTCGCCCTTCTACTCGAACTTCGTAGTCACGTTCACGAACCTCTTGGACTTCCAGATCGCGGAGAAGAACTCGGGACACGCTGACTCAGCTGACCTGCCGGGTTCGACGGCACTCCAGACCCTTCGGTACATAATCTCGCGGCATCCGACCACCGATGACGCCCCCAACTTTGTACGACACTACAGCATTCTCCAGAGCCAGTACGAGTGGGTGGCTCTCAACACCCTGGGTCAAGCTCAGGCGTGGAGGGACGTGGAGGCTCTGTTCGAAAAAAAGTCCTGGCACTCGCTGAAGCAAAAGTCATTCCAGATGAGCATTCCAATCGAGAAGGCGATCCTCCACTTGAGCTCTCTGCAGGCTCCCATCCCGGTTCTGAACCACTTCCTCAGCCAGGTCAGCGACTTCGACAGGAAGCTGCTTCTAGCCCGGAAAGTCGGAGCTACGAGGGCTCAGGTGGATGCCCTGGTGGCTCTCAAGAATAGGAGTGACCTCGAGCTGCTGAGGGACCACCTGCCAGCGGGAACAGAAGAGCGCTTCTACGCCGAGAACGCGCTGAAGAATTTCGGAGTTAGCAAGTGGAAGGCGGACGGAATTAAACTCATGAAATAAGATATTTGTTGGCTGTTTAGGATATTTGTATACATTTTGCTTATATATTAAATGGTTTATATACAATGACCTCACTTCTGCTCCTCCTATAATTTCCAGCACTCTCGCTAGTACTCAAATACATAAGCAAATGGACTACTTCGACATTATTTCGATAAGTATGGAAAAAGGGGCGGAGCTAAGGGGCTAGGGTAAGAGGAGGGACCCCGAATTCTCAAATAAAAGGGCCACAAATTTTAAAAATAAATTTACGAAAATTAGCAAGAGGGTCAACTCATATTTCGGCTGAAACAAGAATCCCAGTAAAACAGGCATGAATTTATGCAAATCGATCTTTTACAAACAAAAATCGAATTAATTTGAACTTATACTAAACTACAGGGACTCGGTGCGAGCTCGCTTCGGCATCGTTGCTGCCCTCAAGTAAGGGTTGTCGATGGGATTCTCCGGCCCCACGTTCTCCTTTGGTGGAATCTTTACGTCCTCCTCCTTCTCCTCCTTGATGTCGTCCTTGTCCTTTTCGTCCCCACTTCCGGCATCAGAGCCCTCTTCGTCCTTCGAGGGGATATCCTCTTTCCGGTTCGCCACCTGATAGTAGTACTCGAGCTCCTCAAAGTCAAACACCTGGTCCGTAGGGTTGAGAGCGAACACGTAGGCAGGGTTGGGAGGAGGTTTAGGGGCTATCAGCGGAAACAGGTTGTCTTCCGTCTCAAACAGGCTCTGGGTCTCGCTCGTCTTCGCCTGAAATTTCGTGAGTGCCTTCTCGATGTCCTTCTTTTGGTTCGCGGCCTTTTCCCTGATTGCCTCGTACTCAGTGACCGGCTGCTTGTATGTCGGCGTCCGAATGTACGCGTGAGGGTCCGGGAGATCTGGAAGGTGGTTCGGAATGTGGCTCGGATGCGGATATTTCGTGCCTGCTGACAGAATGCTGAGCTGCTTCTGGGCCTGGACTTGCTGGGGGGTGGGAATCACGTGTCGGAGCTCCTTCTTCCCATACGCTTCGATCCCATCCAGTTTTAAGCCCATGTTGATGAGGGCCAGGACCACGTCTCCTATCACTGGCTCTGTCCGTCCGGCAAGCTCGCACAGGCACTTGGAGCTGTTCCCAACTTCATAAAGAACTGAAATAAAGGCGTTGAGATGGCTCCTTTTAGCCACTGAAACTTTTCTTACTAGCTTGAAACATCTCAGTCAGGGTTTCCAGGACCTCTCGCTCGACGGAATCGAAACCAGCGTCTATTAGAACTGTGCTCACAGCCATTTGGAGGATCTTCCTTCGAGGATCCCCACACGGCTGCGGCTCAGCGGCCACAGTTGGGTTCATCATTTTGCTTCCGGGGTTGTTAAACGCACACAAACTATGAAAATTTCGAGTATTTCAGTGGCATCAAAAAGCTAAACGCGCAGTCAGCTGTTTTTTGATTGTCAACAAAACTGCGCGCGCGCCCTCTCGTTTTTAAGTTACGAAATAAGACGTAAATAAAAATTCTACTCACAAAATTAATTCACTCCCGCTTAAGTTTTATAAATGAAAAGGACTCTCTAAGTTCTATGAATAAAGCTTTTCTCAGTTCTCCAAAAAATCCAAATGTTAGGAAGCCTGTTCAGAACTTTAGTTTGCAGCCCGCTCAGGAATCCTCAAATTCATCAAAACCGAAACCCAAGGATGACTCGGACGATGATGTTCAGCTGATAAAAGTGGAAAGAGTGCGGCCTCCCACTGCCAGCGAGAGCCACTTGAGACTTCCTCCAGCAATCGCCAAAGCCTTCTTCCGTTCCGACACCGAAGAGCCTTCCAATGACCCGCTGGAAGTGAAGAGCAGCTTTCCCTGCGCCACATGCAAGCGAGTCTTCTCAAACGGACAGCACCTCGTCAAGCACATGGGCACTCACGTTCGGAAACCCTCAGCCAAAAGGAGGAAAGGGTCCAAGGAGTTTTACACCTGCGCCCACTGTGACATGAGTTTCGAGAAGCAGGTGAGTCTGGCGGCCCACATGAACGTGCACCGGGACCAGGTCCAGCGGAAGCCAGTCAAGTGCAAGGAGTGCTCTCTGGAATTCAGCAGCAATGGGGTGCTGTGGATCCATCGACAGAAAGTACACAATCACGTGCTCCAGAAGTGCCCAATTTGCTGCAAGACCTTCGCCACCGTCAAGGCTTTCGAGGAGCACAAAAAGCGGCACGAGGCTGACTCCAACATGTGTGAGATTTGCGGGAAGAACTTCACGATGCAGAACACCCTCAAGATCCACATGAGACTTCACACTGGCGAGAAGGTCTGGAAAAACTCTCCAACTGTTCGATTTTCAAATGACTCTTTTGCAGCCCTTTCTGTGTTCCGACTGCGGGAAGTCCTTCATCACGAATGTGAGACTCCAGGAGCACATTCGAAGACACAAAAACCTTAGGAGATTCGAATGTGGGGTCTGCGGCAAGAAGTTTTACGAGAAGAATGAGCTCCGGAAGCACAGCTACGTCCACAGGGAAAAGGAAAAGGTGGGATTCGATGCCTGGAAGTTTCAATATTCAGCCAATTTCCATTCCAGTACCCCCACATTTGCGATATTTGCGGCAAGGGCTTTGTTTTTCTGGCCTCCCTTCGCCAGCACCGACGAATCCACACCGGCGAGCGACCGTACAAGTGCAATTTCGAGGAGTCCTGCCAGAGATTTTTCTCGAACCTGAGTCAGATGAAGCGTCACGTGCGGGGAGTCCACTTGAACCTGCGGCCGTTCAAGTGCCAAACCTGCGCGAGGACGTTTCTGGACAAGCAGAACCTCGAGGGGCACATGAAGAGGATGCACTTTGATGGTCGGGAGAATGGATTTGAGTGTCCATCGAATGACTGTGGTTCGGAGTTCAAGTCGCTGACTGAGTTGAACGACCACCAAGAGATCCATAAGAAACCTGTTTCCTGATCGCCTTCATGAAAATAGCTTCGATTGAGTTTCACGAGACTTCTAGTCTCGACGTTACAATTCGCAGAGTTGCTAAAGACTAAGTCGGAGTTTCAGGGAAGTTCCTAAGACACGCTTGAATTTTTTCGACGGCTGAAAATAGTCTTAGGACTTCTTTGGATGAAAGCAGCTTTTTATACCTGGTTAAAAATTATTTTCGTCCTCTCTCGCTGAAAATTTGCACTGGATGTAACTTTTTATGAAGTATTATAATTTTTGGAGGACTGAACTTACAAAGGCTAAAATAGGCTTAATTCATCAGTTGAGTTAAAAGGTACCAGAAAAACACTGACTTGCAATAAAATTTACAATTTTTGTTCTATTTTCTGGGCTTCTTCAAAGATATCTACATTTTCATGGGAGAGATTGGAGGGTCCCGGCGATACAATTCTCGAGCTTCCGAGGCACTCGTCGCCGTTGTAGAAGACCGCGTACTGGCCCGGCGTGATTGCCCTCAGGGGCCTCGAGAGCCTCACGAACAAGCGGCCGTTCTCTAGGGACAGAACCTGGCAATCAACCAGAGGCTTTGTGTGCTGGAAACGAAACTGACACCTCATGATGTTGCCCACAAACGGTGGCTTCGATATCCAGTAGGCCTCTTTGGTGTGCACTGAGTCGGTGAAGAGCGCCGGGTGGTCCGTCCCCTGAACCACGTAGATGCGGTTACTCCCAAGGTCCTTGGAGAGCACGAAGTAGGGTCTCACGAAGCCTCCCAAGTTGCACCTCTGTCCCACCGTCCAGTTGTGGACCCCCCGGTGACTCCCTACTTTTCGTCCCGTGCCAAAGTCTATGAAGTCCCCCGGCCTATCGTCGATGTAGTCAGCAATGAAGTTTTGAAAATTCCTCCTGCCTATGAAGCAGACCCCCATGCTCTCGTCCTTCTGCAAGACCTTCGTGAGGCCAAACTGCTCAGCCATTTTCTTCACGTCCGACTTCAGGTACCCGCCGACTGGAAACATCGTTCGTTGCAGCGCTTTCTGGGGAACTTGCGACAGGAAGAAGGTCTGGTCCTTTATCCGGTCCGGAGACTGCAGCAGCCGAACGTCCTCGTCTTCTCTGAAATTCTCCAGGAACGGACCGAACGACGTGCGAGCGTAGTGTCCCGTTGCGAACGCGTCAGCTTTGAATCTCTGCATCGCATGGTTGAAGAAAACATCAAACTTGATGTGCCGGTTGCATAGGATGTCAGGGTTCGGAGTGATGCCCTCCTGGTAGTCCTTCAGAAAGTTTTCGAACACCTCGTTCCAGTACTCCTTCACGAAGTTCACTTGGAAGAGGGGTATTTTGAGCTTGTCACACACGATTCGGGCGTCTTCCCAGTCTTCCTCACCATGACATTGCTAGAAAGAGCCTTCATGAGTCATTTGAAGTTGAAGGTAGATTTTCATACCCCAAACTCGTCGATCTCGTCCCAATTTTTCATGAAAACAGCGGCGACATCGAACTTTCGGGGGTGGTTTTTCAGCAAAAAGGCCGAGACAGCGCTATCTACTCCTCCAGAAATGGCAACAATGACCTTCCGAAACATTTTCTGGCATTTCAATATTTTTCTACAGCTCGAAAGATTTCAAAATCATTGAAAACTGCTGAACATCATTTTTAACTTGCGTTGCCAAAATTGTTTACATTTGAAACGTCAAAACCAGATGATTCCGAGACCGTTTGAATTGTAACGGTTTTGTTTGAGGACGCCGAATTTCGCGAGATTCAATTAAATCGAGCAATTCAACATCTCAAGAAGCGAAGCAAAGACGCAATGGACAGAAAAGAACGCAAAGGGTTCAACAGGACGCCGCGAAGTCCGTGGTTCTACTTCATTCAGGACTTCAAGAAAAAGGAAGAAAAAGCGGGCAGGTGGGCAAAATGGCCGACGGACTCGCTTTGGAGATTTAAATCCCTCTTTTAATTTAACTGGCAGAAAACGAACTCTAGAGGAAGTTTGTACAACAGCGTCTCCATTATGGGAAGCAATGTCGCCGGCGGAGCGCTTGCCTTTTGAGGAGAGGGCCTGCAAGGGTAAAATTCGTTCCGTGAATCGCGAGCGCTTCACGAGTCTGGGTCACTCGATATCCTCAATCGATAAGAAGCAGATGATGAAATCCGACTCGAAGATTGCCCAAAACGAGATCATCGTCGACATGCTGTCCAGCTCTAGTTGTAAGTTCTCAATCGTTCAAACGATCCGATTTGTCTGAGGGTTTGGTTTTCAGGCATTGTGAAGGAAGAGTTCTTCTTGTTGACCTTCAACTACTTCTGGAAGACTCTCGATGGAACCCACTCTCCGTGCGAGCTGGGCATCGTCCGTTTCTCGGTGGCCAAAGGGATAATCGACAAGTTCCACTGCTTCATCAACCCTGGACCTCTGCCTCGTGGTTACTCGTCTCGGGCCCTGCTCCGTGCTAACGAGACCCACCAGCTCCCGATTCCTCCGAACGCCAGAGGATACTCAACCCAGGACTACGATACCCTTTTGAGCGAAATAGTTAACTTCATCGAGGGCGACGACCTTCTCATCTACGTCCTGGAAGACGAGGAAGACATGGTGAAGGACATCTTGGGCCAGATCACCAAATCGAGCTCCTTGAACGCGGGGATTTTCACGATTTTGCCGGCCGATGTGCTTTTCTTCGAGCTCCGTGTCGCTCTGGAGCACGAATACTGCTTCGATCCCCCCATCAAGTTTACTGTGGAAATCGCAAAATCGTTCATTCACCGGGACATGTTCGACTTTCTGAAAGGAGTGGGATGCCCAGACCACGACGACCCCCACCCGAATCTACACTGCGCTCTTTCTCGCGTCACGCGACTGGCCTACACAATCCTCGATCAGACGTTGGATGTCGCTTTCATCGAGAAGAAGAAAGGAGTTCACTACCCCAAGGGATTCGTGACTAATTCCGCCATATCCCGGACTTATCTTAACTTGACGAAGCTGATCAACGACAATTCATCAACTGTTTCCCTTTCGAGCGTGGAGGAAGCAGTTAAGGAGAGCCCTCAGGACAAGGAAGCTTTTGATAAGGCGCTTATTGCTGACTTTGAGCTGCTTCATCCAACAGATAAAAATGAAGTTCCGACTTTATCTGCCTAAACTACATACATAAGAACATTCTAAGAAAATGTGCACAAGGCTTCAATAAACATTGAATGTTTCATAGACTAACTAAGGTTGAATCGGATAGCGAATCTTGGAAGCAAAACTCTCCTGAAGTTCAATTTTCAAGTGTGAAACACGGAGCAAATTTTATCCAAGACGGAATGATTTTTGAAGCTCTTAAAAAATTTGATTAAATTTGATTTTTTTTAAAGAATTTAAAAATATACGAAAATTTTGGATTAATTACGAATGTTAGCTATTACTTTCCCAAACCCTTTGTGAAAATAAGAAATGGGTTTATGGTCAAAATAAGCTCCAAATTAAATATTCTGGGTTTCTCTTTCAAAGTCAATAAAATTCTCCAACAGAAAATTCGATTGCTCGCGCGCTCTCCGAGATTCGAAGCTTGACATTTCTCTGACAACTCTGTTGTTGCTCATTTAATTGGGGCAAAAAATAATTTTCCTGGCCATTTCACTAAGAAATTTGCGGAAATTTAGGCAAATCTCACAACATCTGACATGCAATTACAGAAAGTTCATCTCATTTGCATCAAATTAGCGGACAAATATTGAGTGCGTCGAGAAAAGTGTGTAAAAAGCAGTTAATTGTGGGCAACTCTGGTATCAAGGATCCCAATTAGAAACAACAATGACGGAGACACCAAGCAGCAGCAGCAATAGTTTCAAAACCAATGGAGACTCGGGAGACTCGTCGAGACCGAAGACCTGGTCGGAGCTGAAGACCGTGGTCAATGAGTGTCGCATGAAGATGCAATCGTTGTCTTGCCTGTTTCCGATGAACATCAAGTTCAGGACCTTGTCGGACGGCCGAGTGAGGATCTACTTTCTCTCCATCCCGCCCAAGGGATGGGGAGACACGACACTGCTCTGGTGCGACGTCCCCAAGACCGAGCCGGCCCACGAGATGTACCCACAAAGGTAATGTCGTTGCAAAATCGCGATCGCGGTGACCTAATTTTTTTGGGCCACTTTTTACACCGCAATATAAGAGGCCCGAAAAGCGCTCCAGCAGGGAAATTGTCTGCGTGTCTCGCGATTGACTTTTGCGTCCGGTTTTTCGCGAAACACAGCAGTCGGTGAAATCTAGTTGCTCTTCAAAAAACCGGTCTCCCATGGTGAGGGCTTCCGAAAATTGTTAACTGCCCTCTTAGATTTCAAGGTTTATAGTCACCTGCAACCTTTTCCTATCCCAACAACACTTTCCAGGATCTTTGAAATGGGAAATATAATTAAGTAAAATATCAAATTCGACTCATTGTCCTATTTCATAGGGTCTGGAACTTCCTGCTGAGAAACAAGGGGGCTTTTTCTTTTATTTTTGGGATTGAGAGATAAAATAAATAATTTTCGATAACTCTACTCCCATTGGCTTTACACACATACGGTGGTTTTTATTAATGCAAATCCATTTCTCGTTTTTCGGCAACGTTAGTGATAAGGAGTATTTTGTAGGCTGTTGCTGAACGTGCTGTTGGAGCCAAACAACTCGCTCTCATCCTCTAACGCTTCATCGCGGGAAGTGCAGCTGATGCTGGAACGGAAAAGGCTGTCGATATGGGGAATCACGTCCTACGAGATGCACAAGGCGAGCGGCAGGATCGTGTTTCCGGCCTGCAACACCCTCTATCAGTGTCTGGACACTGGCTTCATGGCGACTCCCCTGTTCCCCTCCGAGCTCCGCATCTGCCAGCTCTGGGCCTCCATCGACCCCCAGATCTGTCCCAAGAACTCTGACCTCGTGGCCTACGTCTGTGGCGGCGACATCTGGGTGACTCACATCCAAAGTGGCCACGGTCAGCGACTCACCAATGCGCACAACGGCCGCAAACCCTTCGCCGAGGACCCCCTGAGCGCCGGACTACCCTCGTACGTGATGCAGGAGGAGTTCAATCGGTACGAGGGCTTCTGGTGGCAACCCCACAGCGACGACCTCGTGTACCGCATCGTATACGAGGAGGTGGATGAGAGCGACGTCGGCCTCTACACCTTCCCGTCATCCCAGTCCACTGGCAGCGAGTACGAGGAGTATCGTTTTCCTCGCGCAGGAACCCCAAATGCCAAGTCGAAGCTTAAACTGGTGCAATTCAGGCTGTCGGAGACGCTCGAGATTGCCGACGTGGTGGTGAAGGACCTCAACTGCCCACTCATCTTCAACTTCCCCTGGCTCGAGTACATCGTTAGGGTCGGGTGGACCCCGGACGCGAAGTACGTCTGGGCCCAGGTCATGGACCGTCTGCAGCAGAAGCTGGTGCTCGCGCTCATCCCGCTGGACAACTTTTGCGAGCCCTCGGGCGTCGAGAGCGTCTCATCCTCTCCAGAGCACGATGAGAACAGCAGCAGCAGCTGGAGATCGCCTATCAACATGTCTTCTAGTCCTATACAAGTAAGGAAACCTGACCTCTAGTGACCTCTAAAAAAATTCCATTGACAATTCAAGGATTGGAAATATGTTAGATAAACTTGCGATTTAAATTTTAAAAAAATATTTTTAAGTTTCTTTTTAGTTTTGGTCAAAATCTGGAAAATTATTTTTTATTCTGAAATTAAAAATGTTTCCCCCTCAGGTCATTTACACTGAAACCTCCACAACCTGGGTCAACGTCCACGACATCCTAACCTTCATTGAAATCAGCGACACAAGTTGTACCTTTCTCTGGGCGTCCGAAGAAACGGGATTCCGCCATCTGTACTTAGTGACCTCTAGTCTGCTCCTGGAAGACTCCTCCGTCAACGGAGACGCCGATTTGATGGAAACGGAGGAGGTGAATCTGTCGGCGCGGGTCACCAATCGCATAACTCTGACTCGAGGCGAATGGGAGGTGCTCGGAAAGGGCGTCTGGGTCGATCAGACGAGGTGCTTCGTCTACTTTCTGGGCTTGAAGGAGACACCCCTCGAGAAGCACTTGTACGTTGTCAGCTACAAGAAGTGTGATTATATCAGGATTCTCACCAACCGTGGGTTCTCCTACACTGTTGAGATCAATGATGTGAGTATAAATTGAACCCAAAGACCCAATTAAGACTCAAACCTTTCCTTTAGGACTGCTCAATAATGCTCCAAGCTTCGTGCAATCTGAACAACCTTCCGAAGTGGGAGGTGGTGAAAATCGTCCACGACGACACGGTGGACGGAGTAGACGGTATCCAGCTGATGTCGATTGGAGTCCTGCTGGAGAACCCGCTTCCGAAGAAGATATTCTCGCCCATAATCTACACCCCCAGACTGGCGAGCGGCGAGATCGTCTACGCCATGGTCTTCAAGCCCCACAACTTCAAGCTGGGCGTCAAGTATCCCACTGTTTTGAACGTCTACGGAGGACCCGGGGTGCAAACTGTGACAAATACGTTTAAGGGAATGCGTCAGCTGCGGATGCACATGCTGGCTTCGCAGGGATACTGCGTCATCTGCATCGACTCGAGGGGCTCGCGTCACCGAGGGGTCAAATTCGAGTCGCACATCAGGAATCGCATGGGCACCGTCGAGCTGGCGGACCAGGTGGAAGTATTGAGAATATTGGCTGACGCCCTGGGGTACCTCGACATGAACCGGGTGGCAATTCACGGCTGGTCCTACGGTAATGATTGATTTAGATTCATTTGAGACTGATTGATTCGTTGCAGGTGGCTACTTGAGTCTAATGGGCCTGATTCAGTACCCAAACGTCTTCAAGGTCTCCATAGCAGGTGCCCCGGTCACCGAGTGGGAGTACTACGACACTGGCTACACCGAGAGGTACATGAACCTGCCGGAGAACAACCGATATGGATACATGGTCGGGTCTGTGATGCAGCACATCCAAAAGTTTCCTGATGAGTAAGTTTGAACACTTTCTAGAACCCAGAAAAATGAAGTATTTAAAAATATAGTGTGAAAAGTTTGCTGCTTCAAACAAAAAGTTAGGAAAAAATTTTTTATCTTCAAAAGACAAATTTTATTTAACAGTGTAAATTTGTTTCTCCTTTCAGAGACAATCGTTTGCTGATAATTCACGGGCTACAGGACGAAAACGTGCACTTTTTCCACACGTCGCAACTCATCAACGCCCTCATCAAAGCAAACAAGCCTTACAAGCTCCAAATCTACCCGAACGAACGTCATTCAATTAGGAACCTAGAAGCCAGCAAACACTATGAAATCACTATGCTTTCATTTTTACAAAGCAATTTGTAGCTAAATTTAAAGTGAAGTTTTTGTTTTTATTATAAATACGAGTATGTTTATTATTTTCGCTAATGTTACGTAACTTAATAGCAATGTATCATAGACGCTGTTAGTAAACAAATTGAAACTACAAGAAAGTAGAGAATTAACACCACATTCAAGGTCCCTGAGAAATGTCTCAAAAGGAGAGAAGACGCTGGGGGTCACTTTACTCCCGATTCAAGCTTCTTGTAACCTGTCCTAAAGTGTAAAAATTCTTTTAAATAAAACCAACGCTATTGCATGAAAATTTTTGTTTTATTTGCTATCACAGATGTGTTTCTTCTATCACAGTTGAGTTTCGATGTCTTGGAGACTTCCTTTGTATCACAGTCGATTTTAGTCTGAAAAATATATCAAAAAGTTTCCATTACTAATTGCTCGGTATTCGTTGGAAAAGCTGTATTTCTACTACATTCCACTACTTTTCTCCTGGTTCAAAATGGTTTTATCTACTTCCAACTATCGAAACTCGCTTTCTTTCTTCGAGGGACTGTTTATAGCCTGTTTTAAGGTTTTACTAGTTCTGCAAAATAGGCTTTCTGGGACATGATTTTCTTCGTCAACCCTCTTCGGTTGGAAAATTTTGTGTTTCAGTTTCAGAGACAGAATACTTAATAAACTTAAAATAAACATGAGTTATTGTCTTCTTTCTGTTTGTGGCAACTATTCTTGAGGTAACGTTTAAAGTAGAGGTCTAAATAATTCCTCAATCAAGTTAGAACTAGACATGAATTTTTTTCTGAATTTAGAGTTTAATCAAAAATATTTTGATTAGCTTGAATCTGTATGGCAACTTGCAGGCTTCCAGCCAAGGTAGGTATTTTAGTATTCAATCAAAATTGTGTCGGTTCTACATTGTGATATGTTTCATATCTATCATACCTTCCGGAGTTTTCAAAACTTACACTCTGTGACTCAAAACAGGTTTCAATATTTTCTAACCAGTTCATCCATTTTCATGTTTCAACTTAAAACAAAGTAAATAGTAATGCTTTCTGGATTGCCGCGATGGCCTTAAAAGGTTGTTGGAAATTCTCCTGCTAAAAATATTAGACATATACATACTTACAATTCGAATTTATCTCGTTGCTTAGCAAATACACCTTCTTACTTTGGGTTAATGTGGCTAAATATTAAGTAGTTAGTGTCATTTGAACATTGAATTGGACATTGGCCTCAGGCCTGTAGCCAGGTAGTGGCTCGGGAAACGCTCCCTAAAACTTTCTGAGCCCCTTCTTTACTTTGATCCTGGCTACGGGTCTGATGGAAAATGAAACTTTTGGTGAACTTAATTTTCTATTTCTCCCAGTTTCACTCCTAGTTAGAGGGACCACTTGTTTCCCCTGAAAGCATTTTATAGTTGACCTTATTTATGTAGTTGATTCTTGAAACATCATACATTTTAAACATATTTTACCTTCCCCTCTTCAAAAAGTTTTAAGCACTGAGCTCATCGGGAAGAGTTTAGGATAAAACCAGTATTTTTCTTTATCAGTAAATGAGGTTTCGAAGATTGAAAAAGAAGAAACTCTCTATAAGACCTTTAGCCTTTTTATTTTTGTTAGGAGCAAAGGGTTGTTTTTTATTTCATTTTTGGGAGTTTCGCCTACGAAGAGCTTTTGCTTGCTTATTTCGATGACTGCCACAAGTGCTGAGTAATTTAGTGGGACTTTTTAGTCGTAGGATTTAATCATTTTGGGATTTCATATCCATGAATTTTTAAGTCATCAGAACAAACATAAAGATCCTATGGGGTCAGCTTTTGGGGAACTTTTGAGGCTGGTTTTTTCCGAGTTAAGTGTCGAAATTTCTTAATTTTACGCTACACAGTATGAAAGTATGTTTCAAAACGTAAATAAAAATGTTTTCGTCAGATTTTAACTCTTTTCTGGACATTTTAGCTCCATCAGCCGAAAGTCACAGTTTATTATTTGTTCTGTTCTTGCTGGACTCTGCCACAGCGACTTTCTTAAAGCCAATCTTCTTTTTGACTATCCATCTTAAATGTTTAGTTTGAAGGTTATATAGATGGTTTCATTCGGTGCTTGCACTTGATCATTTGTGTATTTATGAACTACTGATATTAGTAATATTTCTTTATCACTGTTTCGATTTGTTGTTTTGTTGAGTCACTTTTCGATTGTTATTTGTTCCAGTGGTGATTCGACACTTTTTGTTATTTAATTATACTGTAAAGCAAATTTATAAGCATAAATTTAAACAATTCAAACGCGGCTTTCGCTGAATATGCATTCTGTTTTCTGTAAAATGTTTTTGGAATTTAATCAGGGAAAATATTTTTCCATATGATTAGGAAGAGATAAAAGTAATTTGAGTTTGTGGGGCAAAAAATTTTGTTGGATTTTTTTGAGAAGACATCTCTTATGATTAGTTTACACAAGTTTTAAGTTTGTAGCTTGTTTTATCGATTTTTTCGTATTTAGAGTGCTATTTGATGTCTTTTTGACAAAAATTAATTTTTAATAGTAGTCGGATTCAATATATTCCGATTACTGTGCAAATAATACTTTCAAAACGAAAATAAAATTGAAGTAATGCTTAAATGTTTTTTACCATTTTTATTTTTACTTTTATAAACGCATATTTCTGTCTGTTCTATTGACCGATGTTATTTTTGCTGTTCTCCTTTTCAGTTTCGCTTAAATCTTTCAGTTGCCACCATCTCCTTCAGAATCTTCCATTTGGTTTCGGATTTTAAAGCAGTTGTTTTTCACGTTATGGCAAGATTGAATTTCTTAAACAATATGTCTGTCCTCTAAATTCATGCTGATATATTTAGTGCCCTTAATTTATGCTTTTTGCTGTTTTTGTTGTAAAGTAAATCAAATCAAAACTTGACTAAAACAAACGTTAGACATTTACTGTCTTAATTGTTTCCTTTTTTCTTTCCTTAGACAAAATGTGAAATATGTAATAAGGTTTAATAATAACCTTGTCCAGTGTACTGATCTGGCTTTCCATATCCTTGTGAATAATCTAGAAAGAAATTAAAGAAAAACGTATACCGTTGCGTTGACATCTTTTTCGTATCTCAAGACAACTTCCTTACAAGTAAGCAACATTATTTATCTAACAACTTTGAATGTCAGGTTTTAACTTTACGCGTATGGTATTAAATGCATTTGAGCAATTATTATTTGCTTTATTTTGACATACTTTTTTAGAGCCTTTGACAGACATCTGTATAGAGTCTTTTATAATTAGATTATATCAACTGATTTAAGTTTTTTGTATTTTTTTTTCGCCTACAAAAATGTGGGTAAAGCTTTTTTTAGATTCAATATTTTTCTAAAAACTTTTTGTGTTTTGACATTTTTCTTTTAAGAGGAACGCTCTAGCTTTAGGGCCTTTTCCGCTTTCATACGTAAAAGTAATTCTCTCAATCATCGAAAACAGTTCAAATTCGACTTACCGTAGCCAGCGTTGGCGTCGTAGGTTGGTTGGGCGTATTGATCAACAGGTGCAGCATTGTAGTCCGCTGGAGGAGCGTACTGCTGGCTGTAGTCTTGAGCAGAATATCCGGGGTATCGGTTGTCTTGTTGGCCATAGGATTGGTTGCTAAGAAAGTGTTTATTTTTTAATGATATGTAAAAGGGAGTTGGACGAGGTATAAGGATATAATAGGATATCGGTTTTCTAAGATTCTTCAACTTTGAATTCAGTCCAAAAAGTTTCTATGCCGAAATTTGAGTTAAATTCAAGTTTGAAAAGACTGTGCAACTCACCTGTAGTCTTGGTACTGCGACTGGTCATACTCGGGCGCGGCCCCGTATGAGTTTTGACCCCCATACCCTTGCTGGTTGTAGCCATTGTTGGAATAGCCCCCAGATGGAGGCGGAGGACCGTAGGGAGCGGGTCCGGATGCGTACTGATCCTGCGGCGGTGCCTGGTGGTTGGAGTTCTGGTAGTCTCCATGTGGAGCGGGAGGGGCCGAGTTGTAGTTCTGCTGATAGTTGCCTCCGTGGGGTCCAGAGTTGTACTTTGGTGGCCCAGGAGGGTACCTGCTTCCTGGTCCCGAGTCGAACCGGCCACGCTTGTTAATGAAGGGACCTCCGGGTCCACCCATCGGACCTCTCTTTATTGGGCCTGGGGTGACGGTGGTGGTGTTGGAGGGTTGCCGCGTGTATGTTCGTGGGGGAGGAGCGTAGCCTCCTCGACCTCGAGGGGGCCCGGAATGACTGTATTGACCGGGCGACCCAGAGTTCTGGAACCGGTTGTCGTCGTTCATGTAGTGTCCTCGTCCTCTTCCTCTGAACCCACCGCGACCTCTGAAGCCTCCACCTCTCATGGGACCCGACATGTTGTCTTGCGACTGCGTCGTGATTGTCTTTGGAATCTGCGACGAGGAGTCGTCCCCTGACACGGGCACCGGACCGTCCGAAGGCGCGGAACCGGTGGTCGGGACTTGGACGTTGTTGGAGCTGTTTTGCGTAGGAACTGGCTTCACATTGGGCGAGTGTCCGTTGCCGTTCTCTCCCATGCCCCCCGGTGGACCTCCGTTGTTGAACCTCCCACCACCGTCTCGTCCCATGCCCCTTCCTCTCGGCCCTCCGAATCCTCCACGCGGTCCCCCAAAACCACGAGGACCTCCAAATCCACCTCCTCTCGGCGCTCCTCGCATTCCACCACGCATCCGCATCATCATGGGTCCGTCCATTCCGGGACCTCCTCCGCGGCCAAATCCACCACGCCTGGAAACAGAATCGTTATTCGGCTTTTTGGAGAGTTTCTTGATGTGGAAAATCGGCAATTAAATTTCGTCCCGAAAAACCAAAATGGCGGCGAAAATCGATGAACTCTAACTCACCCTCGAATCAGCCCTGGGCCGCCCCTGGGACCTCCACGACCTCTGAAACCTCCTCCTCTCGGACTATCCATTACGCTTTATTGGCTCTTGTTTGTACAGTTGATAATTTACGGGTTTTCCAAGCACGCCGGTCCTTCAACTTCCACTCTATCAGTACGATCTCGTATTTCACAATTTCGCGATATTACTTGGTGCTTAACACAACCAGCAGGAAGTCGAACTTCTTCAAGTAGTTTTGAACTGTTTCAGTACTACAACCCGACTAAAAAATCTTTTATAAAGCAAATTAGATTTTCGCGTTCTTCTTGCTTTACACTATGATGTAGACTTACTGAAGAGCCACCTAGACTCACTGAAGTCAAATGTCAAACCTTTCAAACCCACATCCGCGCATTTCACAATTCTTTGTTTTTAAAAAATCTCCAACATTAAATATCCAAATCTCTGGAAATACGCCGGCTACGGACCCAAAAGCAACTCCAACAATTGAATTAAAAAAACTTCAATTGAAAAAACTCTCAGATTTGCAGATTATGGCCGATCCACGTCTCAAACAGATAAAAATCAAGTCAGGTGTTGTGAAGCGGTGCACAAAAGACGTGACGAGCTACATAAAAGAAGCCGAAACCCAGAAGGTTCGAGTCGAGAAGCTCAAGCTGGACGGCGCAGACGAGCATGATGTCAAGAAGCAGGAGGAAGTGCTGCAGGAAACTCTGATGATGATCCCAGATTGCAGACGACGGTAGGTTAAGGAACTTTGTGGTTCAAGGTCATGTATTCGAATGACTCATTGCCCCAGTTTCCACCCCCGGCATTCTGATGATGACTAATTGTTTGCGTTTTAGATTGAAGAAGTGCTGGGAAGAACTAAACAACATTCTGGCCAGCGAGAAGGAGCTGGAAGAAGCTTCAGAGTACATTGACGCCAAGTCCATCGCAGAGTCGGCTGAACAGATTTTCTCGGACGCCAACTAGGACCTCTACCTCACAGTCACTCACGCCCTAGCATTTATATAATTCTTAGATTAAGCTTTACAATATGAGTGAATCGCTTCCAAATTTTAGCGTATTACAACCAGATTCCGCCATTCTCGTGGACCAAAAAGTCTCTTATTTCCTCAGAAACCGAAAATTCCCAGACAAGTCCGAGCCTTGGACGATAAGCAAGTTTCAGCGCGTAGTAAATCGCATAGTAGAACTCAAAGAACTCACCACAGGGTCTGAAAGTTTTAAGACCGAGCTAGACGAGCTAATGAGTCAAGTAAGTGACCCTGGAGTTTTACATGAAGTGCAGTCAAAAATCAATGATAGAAGAAGAAAACGAAAGTGGCTCAAGCGTCGGCAAAAAGCCATCAAAGCGGAGTATGCAGATCAACTGAAGCAACGGGTCATGAAAAACTTCGAAATCGATCAAAATCTTGAAAAATTGAGGGAAAAACTTAAGCAGGAAAGAAACTCAGCGAAGGAAAAGAGAGAAATCAAGAGAAGTCTCTCGGTACTTAACAAGAGGATTGCCTCTATTAGGCAAAAGACGAACAAACTCAACCCTCAAAACCCAAAAAGACGGGACTTGGAGGCCATTTTGGAAGACTTGAAGGCAGACAAGGAGAGCCTTCTTAACGCCTTTTTAGAGAAATTCGACCATGAACGATTTCTCGAAAGACAACGGAATTTCGCGCTTTTCGGAGACTATCAGCTCGATAAGACGGAGATATCCAGGGCAACTTTGGTGGACATTCGCAGGAAGTGGGACGAATTCATCGACGTCGAGTCAGGCTCCTCCATTCCGGCTTCGTGGGTCTCGCCCAACCCCAATCCCAACCAAGCGTGGTCTCAGTATTTGGTTTCGCCCTCAGAAGCGAACTATTGATAAGACAATTATCACATTGTGACATTAATAAAGAATTTATTTCTCTCAATTTGTGCTGTTTTGATTTTCTTTGTTATTTCCTGTAAAAAAATTTCCTGGCCAAAACATGCCTGTTCCTTCACTTGGTTGTGTCCGTCTGTCTCAGTCGCAAAAGCTTAACAAAATTTGACATAAAAGTCTAGAGTTTCCTACCAACTAGCTTTATTCCCCTTACTCTCCTCTTTTTCAGATCTTGGGGTCAAGAAAATGAAGAAAAGGACAAGATTTGATTCCCTGAAATTTTCTACAAAAAATTTGGACTAAATTGCACTAAAATGTCCCCAGACATGTCCTACTTTCCAGGTCAACCTGGTCGAACGTAAAAAATTTCAATAAGAAAAGAAGCATAGAGATTCATAAAAATAGTGTAAATTTGTAAGTTTCAAACATTCAATATACATTTACATATAGTCATTGATGTAGATTTTGAGTTATGCTCCAAACACTGTTAAATTGTTTTGAATTTCTGTAACACGAATCTTTGAAACATCTACGGTGCGTAATTCAATTAATTTCTCTTTGAGATATCCATTTACTTGATACTAAAGACAGATTTGGCTTTCGAAAATGATCCACGTCTAAGTGAATTGATGTTGCCACCTGCCCCCTCATGGTGATCAAGAGATTCTGTTGAAAAAGCTGCTTGATTGCATGTTGGAGGAAGAAAGATTAAGAAAATTCAAAGTTTCAGTCGGGTGGTGTAAAACTTAACCTAGGAAGACATTCATTTTGATTATGATCACAACGATTACAACACTATCGTCGAGGGTTAAAGCAAGTTAGAGAGAACATCGGTAGCATGCAACACCAAGTTAAACACCTTTGTCAGTAGGTGATCCGAGGGTCAGGCTGCTCATGCTCGAGCTGAGGTGGTAGGGGCGGGGCGATGGCGGGACCGGAGGAGACTCCTCCACAGAAAACAGACACGTCTCAACCATCGCCTCCAAGCAGTTCACGAACAGCTCCGAGGACTCCATCATCATGTTGTACTGAAATTCAATTTATTGAGACGTTTTAGTTTTGAGAAAATCGTCCAAACCATGTTTTAATGGAATGAGACCAAAAAGGGAACCCAAATTTGCTAAGATTATTTTACTGGGTTCAAATCTGGGCTAGAGGTCGATAACTTTGACGTATGAGAGAGCTTTAGTTTGGCTCTAAGTTTTATATTAGTCACAAAATTACCTTTGTAAATGGCCCAGCGAACCGCCAGAGTCCTCCGAAGCCGCAGCTTTGCAGGAAATGAAGCGGTTGTTGTCCAGAGTCCTCCGAAGCCAGCATATTCTGGATGATGCTCTGGACCGACGCCAAGATGACCTGGTCGTTGGACACGGACAACACATTGTTGATCTTCTGGTCCAGAAGCGAGTGGCTGAAGGAGAAACCTGTGTCAAATGGGACCCAAGAAAGTACACAAGCGACTTACATGACCGGGAAGACCTTGGGGAACACCACTGACCCTTCCGCCAGGTACTGATAGAGCACCCGAGTCTCCTCCTCTGAAGTCGAGTACTTGACCATCGTGCCCAGCACCGTCAGCACCAGGGCCTGCGTTGAGGGGTCGTGCAGCACCTCGGGGTCGAGCAGGACATTGGACTCGTTCGACACGGACGAGCGGGAGCCTCGTTCCTTGAAAGGGAAACGCGTATTAGCATGCTTGTCGGACGTTGGGAGCGCGAGAAGCGTGTCAAGGACGTGTTCTAGCTTCCAGTCCGTGTCTAGCTAGTGAAAATGACCTAGGAGTTGCTGTGATTGTGGCAGGAAATGTGTGAAAGAGGTGAAAGTAAGGTGATTCTGCTATACCTGGTGATCTATTCCCGATGCAGTTATGTTATCTTTAGTAGTTGGAACAGAAAATGATCTCTGAGTCTTAAACAAAAACTGGGCTCGCTTTTTTGTCAGCGCGTTTCAAAGCCAAGAGATGGGAAGCCAATTTCACAAGCCCAGATTTCGGGGCGATATAGAAAGAATCATGCAGACCAGCGAAAATAAATTTATACACGATTTTCAAAAAGCACCATGAAATTGCGCAAAAGTTTTTACACATTTTAACAAGTTATGTATGGAAGAATTCATGAAATTTTAGATTATAGATCCATAGATTACAACAAGCAGCAATGCAGGCAGAAATAGAAAAGAAAACGCAAAGAGGCGTTAGTTTGTGTACATTTCGTTGCTGAAATCTCATAAAATATATTCTCAAATGGAAACTCAACGTGAAGAGAGGAATTCAAACTGAACGGGGATGCGATTAACCAACGAACTCAAGAACAACACTTTGTATGGCGGTGTGGATTTGTTTCGAGTGCACCACAGTCTCTATTTCGCTATTTCTATGGGACGTCTTGCTATTTTCCTAGATGATGGCTCTTTTTCACTTTTAGGGACTCTAATTTCTCTAGTTGAAGGCATGCAAGTGTCATGAAGCTTGGTTCGGAACTGAAACATTTTCAGAAGAAAGGACAGAATTGAAGGGATTTTCAGAAAAAAGAAGAGGGAGGTAATTGTAAAAGAGGAGCTCTGTTTAAAATTTTCCGAAAATGAAATATTTATTTTAGTTAGCCCTAAGTTTGGGACTCAAAAGATATACGGGATCAACACGAAGACTTCTTACATGAGATTTCATCCAGGGTCGCGTTTACCAATATGGACAAACTAGAGAGCTTCCAAGATAGATAGATCTGGGGTGGGGCAGAGGGTCACGCAGGTCCCGAAGATCCTATTGAGACCCAAAAGAGAGCTTCCAAAAAGAGCTTCCAGAAAACTCGAAGGCTCCATTTAAATAATTAAACTTGATCTCATTTTCATTACTGACCATGACCATGGGCTCAGTAAAAATTGCTTTATTGGGCTGTAAATTCCCAAAACGTGACTAGAAAAAATATTATATCGAGGAGTTGGAAGTTTTTGAAAAGTATGGGAGAAGGCAAAGAAGTGAATTTGCCCTATTCGTCCGTCTTGCAGCTTTGAAGTAATGATATGACGCTGTTAACGAGCCAATTACGCAAATTTAACACAGTGAAAAGCACAATTCAACATGATTGGGGTTCAACCCCTGCGAAACCGAGAACGAATTCAAATTTGGAAAGTTGGAAAGCAGGCGAGTCTTATTAAAACACACTGTCACAAAATTTTGAAAGAATATAGTGGAGACGGAAGTTGGAAAGTTGGAAAATTAAACGAATGTTTTTACAAAGTGCGGAAAGATATTTGAATACGAAAAGTGGAGAGAAAGAAGACGGAAGAAGAGAAAGAGAAGAGCGCGGGCCCGCCAACGAGGCCGCACTCAGCGACCCTCGTGGACGAGCCCCGCTGGAGGAAACTGAATCATGAACATATCAAAGAGTCGGAAACTTTTGATAAAACTTTGCATACACACGTGTTTTGTTGCTTACTTTAATGTTTGTCATTTTTTGCAGACAATCAATATAATCATCGTTTTTACTAATCACGTCGTCCTCACTATCATCCTTGCCCGTCGAATGCTGCTTGCTGCACGGACTCGTACTAGTCGGTATGGGACTAGTGGAAAGGCTCGTGGCGGTGCTCGAAGCCTGCAGCAAAGCTTGGTCATGCACGGGCTCAGATGAGGAGCGACGCGTTTTAAAATCATAATGACTTCCGCGTGGATTTGTGGCCGATGTCGGTGTTGTGGAGCCCCACGAATTCCCCACCGTGAGAAGGGAAGAGTTTTGGGGTACCGTCAGACACACGGCCGAATACGAAGATGCGCTATTTGCGGCATTGTGACTCAAATCTAAACTTCGCCATGACTTTCCTCTGATTGCAGCATCCGCCTAAATATGCGTGTACATGTACACAATTATACACAATAATAACATTTAGGGCCTGTTCACATATTACGTAACGGTGAAAATCGAGATTTTCGACCCCCACCCCCCCCTCTGTCACGGTTTGTCACTTTTGCTCAAACCCCCTCCCCCCCCCCCCTCTGTCACGTCACGCAGTATTTTTTTCTAATAATAATAAGCACAAGTTCATATATTATATTTATTTTATTATCAATTATATTTCTTCCCAAGGGGATACTAAATGGGTGCCAAGAGAAACTATTGGCATGGGAGTATTCATTTGTTTACGAGTATGTTTTATTTTCGTTCGTATATCGAAAATCGAAACAGTTATACAAATTTCAAAACTATGTATGAGAAAAGTCTGTTTGTTCCCGAATTTGGTTTAAAAAGCATAATAACATATAACTTGGGTAAAAATGTACAATTTTTTGTTCAAAAAACCCGTGACGTAACACAGAGCTAGAACCCCCCCCCCCTCCCCCTTATTTTTTGTCACGGTCATGTCACGATTTTGCCAACCCCCACCCCCCCCTAGGCACCGTTACGTAATATGTGAACAGGCCCTTATGAGCGTTAGACACGATTGGTTATTTCAAAGCAAAACTCTTGTTTCAACTCAAGTCAAAAGAACGGAACGAAAGTGGGCCAAAACGAAACCAAAAGACACCATTTGAGGGGCACAGACACCTTATCTAGCGCGATACAGCGCAGCTACTTTACCTGGTGCTGCTGGCTCTTGTGTTGCCGCGCGTACGTGATCGCGTTCTGGTCCAGGACCTCCCAGGATTTCTGTCTTCGCACGTTCTGGCCCGAGGACACGGAGAAGTCCGAGGTTGAGTCCGTCCAGCGGGGTAGCGTGTGCTTGATGTGGCACCTCGACCGCACCTCGTCCGATACGCAGACCAGAGCTACATGTGGGACGAGATTTTTAGAGGGCCAATTATACCGAGCTAGTTACCTGTCAAGTAGGCGACACTCTCGTTCGTGACTTCGAACTTGTCTCGCTTCAGTGGCTTGGCCACGATTCCCAGCAGCATCGTGAGGATCCGTGACGTCCTGGAGGTCGTTGTGGGAAGTCTGAAGCCCTGAAGTCAAACAAAAAATTTTGGCTAGTAAGCATAAATTGCGCCGGATTCGATTCGATTTGAAAGTCAAATTTGTCAATGCAAAGCGCCGCTTCGCTTTCTAGTTTTAATGTAAAGGCCATTGGTAGATTTTCTCAACTTCCAACTTGTGCTCAGTGCTCATTGATTTTTCCTGTAGCAGCTTCGCAATTCACATTCTTGTTGCTAAATTATGCAATTTTAGTTCAACAGTAGACCTCATTTTTATCAAGAGACGTACGGACAATTTGATTTCGAGACACTTCAAACATTTCTTGACTGTCTGACTGAAGTCCTGCACACGACGAAATTTTGTTAAATCAATATCGAATCAAAATAACAAGAGATCGGCCCGGAATTCTGAGACAAGATGAGTGAAGCCAATGGAGTTGAGGCCAGCAGCAAGAAGGACACGGAAGCGAAAAAGCCTACGCGCGAGGAGAAGCTGCGAGAGGCGAAAATTGAGGATCAGGTAAAGAAATTCTATTTTTGGAAAAAACTCGATTTTTCCTGGTTCACTAATCGCATGCCCGGTTATTTTTAGATAATAAAGGGACTAGCCACATGTTCTTCGGACGCGGAAAAAATACAGTTCCTCCTCAAGAAGTGCGTAGAAAGTGAGAAAACAAACAAAAAGCTCCTCCAATCCCAGAAACAGACCGCGAGTCTAGCAGATGCGGCGAAACGGGAGAAGGAAATCCTACAGCAGGAATATAACAAAGCGATACTGACAAAGACGAAGCTCGAGTCTCTGTGCAGGGAGCTCCAGAAACAGAACAAGTCAATCAAGGATGAGAGCTTCTCGAAGATTCGCGAGGAGGAGGAGAGACGGAAGGAGACGCAGGCCAAGTTCCAAAAGTCCCTCAACGAGATCCAGACCCTCATGAACGACAACAACGAGAAGAATGTGAAGCTGAAACAAGACAATCAAGAGATGACGGACAAGTTCAAGTACATCCTGGAGCAGTACGAGCTGAGGGAGCAGCAGATGGAGAAGATCAACAAGCAGCTCGAGCTGGTTCAGCAGCTGAGCGATGCCAAAATCGCCAAAGTCCAGATGGAGTCGCAGGTCGAGCGCGAGCAGCTGATATCGTGAGTCTCTTGAAGAGCTTTTGTCTAAAAATTTTTTGATTCTGCGTTTATTTTAGAGAAAAGGCGATTTACGAGACGGAATTGCTGAAGGTGAAGAAGGAAAACATCGAGCTACAGTCCACCGAGAAGTTCCTCAAAGAGCAGGTCGACATCTACTCCGAAAAGTACAGCGAGTTCCAAGACTCCCTCAAGAAGAGCCACAACATTTTTACGGGGTACAAGGGAGACATGGAGAAGATGTCCAAGAAGATCCTGAAGCTCGAGAAAGAGACGGCGGTGTGGCGTCAGAAGGCGGAGAAGGCGAATTCCGTGGCCATTGACCTCGCGAGCGAGAAGCAGATCCGGGACGAGCACATCGCCAAGAGCACGAAGCAGCTGTGGCACATCCAGAAGCTCTGCCGCACCCTCCAGGCCGAGCGGACAGTGCTGATAGCCGCGCTGAAGGAGAACAACGTCGAGGTGCCCCCCATGCCGGAAGTTCCGTTGCCAGAGAAGGAACCAGAGCTCCCAGAAGTGCCAGAAGTCAGGGGCTCCGACAAGCTGGACCTCATGACAAAGAGCTGCAACGAGCTGAAGCAGAACCTGGCGGCTCTGCAGGGCCAGCTCAAGGGGTACAGTCTGGAGAGTAGCGAGACAGCGAAGAAAAATGGAAGCAGAAAGACGAAGAAGAACAAGAACGCCAGCAGAGCCGTCTCGGTACCTCAGGAGGAAGCTAGTCAACAAGAAGCCGTGGAAGAGGCGGTCCAGCAGCAGGAGACGGAGCCCGTGGAGGAAGCGGCCTCGCTCGTTGAAGAGAACGTGCCCGAAGCTCTTCCCGAACCCACGGTTCCTACGCAGTAGAGCCACCTCGTCCTACAGAAGTTTGTATTTTTGCAACTAGTTCTCGATTATCTTGCCTCGTCAACCATTTGAATGTTTCATCTTATTTATTGACAATTGCCTAATATATCCATGTATTCAATTGAAGCTTCTTGAGTATTTTTGATAACTTAGAAAATTTAGAGAAGATTTCCTGACTTGTGAACATGACTTCTAGTCCAAATAGATAAATTTTCAAAAAAACCAACGTTTAAAGGACAACGGCCAGAGAACGATTTTTGGGGAAATAAAAACTTTCCAGTCTTCTGTTTCTTCAAAATGGAAACTTCCAAGGTCATTCAACTGGAGATAGCAAAAATATTCAACTCTTACCTTCAACAAGTGTCCCACGAGCGCAAAGTGAAAGTTGCTCTTGAAACTCAGCCCAACAGCATGATCCAGCTGCTTGAAGTGCCATTCCAAGGGCTCCCTTGTGGACATCATTGACTCTGCGAGATTCTACAACCAGCAAAATTGAGAAAACTCATCTGTTTTAGTGAGGTTTGATTCTTACCTGTTTTTCGAAGAGTCCCTGCGAGTTAAGAGTATGAAGATTCTGTTCAAGAAGCGCCAGACCAGCGGCATAGAGGGTGGCTTCGTCCAGCTGCAGCACTGAAACTGCCACCCAGAAGAGAGCTCGGTGGATGGGAGATTCCTGGAACACAAAGCTAATTTAGAAGATCGCCTTTCACTACTTAAGTAACTTTCTATTAGAATACTTTCTACTCCAGGAATTTTGGAATATCCAATAGTTTTTTTCTAGTAGGAAATTTAAGCTCCCAATCGGAAACTGGGACTGGTGTTCAGGATTTCTTATTGGGAACTTAAAATCTCCAAGAACTCAAGTTTCAAACAAACAGACAAACTCTTGAAAATTCTCCTACCGGTCTCAGAAGCGGCTGCAGGCGAGTCAGACACATCACAAGAGCCTCCAGGAGCACAATGTCGTTGAAGGACTCCAAGGCCTTGACTAGAATTCGCAGGAGCTGCTTCACGTCGGTGTCGTTAATACTTTTGGTAATGCATCCGAAGACGATGAGAGCGCGGGGCTGGAGAGCTGGGTTGTACGAGAACGCGAAGCTCTTCGCAAGCGCTGTCCAGGTCTGCAGCCACTCGCACTCCGGGATGTCCCGCATGCAGGCCTCCATGATTTCCAGCAGTGCGTCCGTGATCACCTCGAGGGAAGGGAGGGCGAGTCGCTCCCGGTCTGCCGGTGGGTTCTGGGAGACTCGTTCGTTGCCGAGCCAGCGGTCGTTGGGGTGTCTGCAGCTCGACCGAAAGGCCGTGACGGCGGCCGACTTGACCTTACTGATGCCAAAGAGAAGATAGAACTTGGGGAGCGAGAACTCGTCGAGGGACAGGCGCAATACGCGCTGCGTCTCCTCCGAGAAGGAGGGCTTCGTGCAGGTACAGAGCGAGTGGATGATGTTGATGACGAGGCCGTGAGTGGAGGCACGCATCGAGAGAGACCCGGTGCAGACGAGGAAGGTGACGGAGTGGAAGAGGTAGGGCAGGTGGCGGACGACGTCGAGGCAGTTGTTGAAGGACAACATGAGGAGGTATCGAGCTAAGATAGCGATGTCGTCCCAGTACATGTGCTGCTCCAGGAACTGCGTCGGTGCCGTGCAAGTCTTGTCGATGACGCGGCAGAGTCTTCCGATTACCTTCTTGGCCACCTAAAGGGAGTTGAAAAATTTGATTGGATTTTCTAGCTGATTTCAGTAGATTAGGTTTGAAAATACTCACTTACAAGGAGGGGGGATTAAATTCTTCAGTTTAAGATTTTTCCTTGACTACAGAGGGAAGGGACTGGGGGACTCGATGGAGTGGGAGACTCGGATTTCAAGGGCAACCAAAAAGTCAGGGAGCTAATACAAATAAAGACGCTACTTACCAGCTGAACGTTCGCAGACGCCAAAGCCACCGCAGTGTCCGCCATGATCTCGACCTGCGGCGACCCCAGACCCGAACTCACGCTCTTGTGTATGAAGTTGTCGAGCACCATGTCAATGAGCTCCGGAATCTGCCCGATGGAGCCCCAGATCTTCGCCTGGATCGACGGATACATCTCCTTCTGTTCGATCGTGAGGTTGATGAGCTTCTCGAGGATCTGGGCCACCTGCTTCTGGCGCTTGCCCTCGCTGTCGAGCTTGCAGAAGCGCACGAGGTTCGCGAGCCAGGGCGTAATGTACTCCAGACACAAGTGCTTCAGCTCAATTGTGCTGCGCTGGAAGCCCTGGATGCACTCCTCTAGGAACTCGAGCGTGAGATGGGGTTCGTTCGTGGCCAGCTTCTCGCTCACGGCCTTGATGAAGATCGTGTTGTTGGAGGGGATGCAGAGCCCCGACGTCTCCAGTAGCTGACCCTCGATCTTGAGGTCAAAGGTGGCCGTGAGCGCACACAGCTGGTTGTAGGCAGCCGTGCGGAGGTTGGGGTCGGACGAGCCGAGGTTCAGAAGCGCCATGTTGAGAAGTGTCCCAGGAACGTCCTTGGGTCGGATCTTCTGGTGCACCGTCACTGAGTCGGGCTGGCTCAGCTCCCAGCGGTTGCGGATGTGGATGATGGCCTGAACGATGTTGTCACAGTCATTGTGGATGAAGCTCAGCTGGCTGCTCTCGTTTGCGATCGACAGCGTGAACTGGTTGTCGTCGACGAGACACACCTCTTCGATCTCCGACGCGTAGTAGACGTCGTTGAGGAGCACCGAGTGGGACAGCACCTTCGTCTTCTCCGCCGATGTGATCTGCAGGGCCGTGGGACCCACCTTGATGGCTACTTTGGTGTCCTTGTGGCTCAGCTTGAGTGCGTTGTTGAACACCTTAACGTGGGATGAAAAAGTTTCTTTATTAGATTTAATCTTAGAGCTTGATTGGGACTTTTTCTTAGAACAACAAGCCGTGGCTTATGTAGGACAGTGGCGTTGGGATTAAATAGACTCCAACCTCACTCAAAATGCTACTTCAGCTCATCTTAAGTTTCAACAAATAGCATGATATTTGAGTTTCTAGACCTTTAGAGTCTCGTGAAAGCAACATAAAATTTCTAGATTTCCAATTTATCATATTCAAAGGTTTTTACCTTAAGGTCCTCGTCCAGCGAGAGCGTCGCGCCCGGCAGCTTCTGCTGCTCAATGTCAATCACGTCGTTCAGCTTGGCGGGCGAGTCGAGGAACACGAGCTTCCGGTTGCCTCGCAGAGGAGCCAGAATGCGGTCGTGGAACTTGGTGTACTCGCGCACCCACGAGTTGCAGTTGTAGATGTAGACGGCGTGGAGATTCTCGTACGCAACCTGGGGGAGCACGTAGAACCACTTCTGGAGGTACTCGGTGCGGAAGCGGTTGTCAGAGCACGTGTGGGTGAAGTCAATGACGACCTCGAACGACGAGTGGCAGAAGGGTTTGAGGGTCAGAATCACGTGGTACATCAGCAGGTCCCCGTTGGTCTCCCCGATCTTGTAGCGTCTCGCGATGTAGTAGAAGATGGGGTGTCCGGCCTTGCTCGTGCCCGCCTGGTAGAAGATGTTCATGGACTTGAGCGTCTTGAACTCGTCCTTCTCGTGCATCTGGTGCTTCACCATGATCTCCTCAAAGTTCGTAGAGCTCATGTCGAACGAGCTCCAGCGCGTGTAGGTCGAGAAGATGATGTGGGAGTCCACGGGCTTGTGCTCTGGCGGGCCGAGATACGCCAGAAGCGTTGCCATTTTGTCGAAGGGGCGCCGTCCCACGGCCTTGTGGTCTCGGCTGCTCGAGAGGTAGTCGCCGATCTTCTCCTGGTGCGACCACAGCAGGCGGTGGAGAGCGAGGACATTGGCATCGGAGATGAAGCTCATGCTGTGCGAGGTCTGGTCGAGGGACTCGCAGTCGGAGGCTATCTGGATGAAGAATCGCCGGCCCGCCTCGAAGTGGGCTCGCAAGAAGTCGTTGAAGTACTGCATGTGCTGCTCCTTCGAGAACTCCACGTGGTTCGCGATATTCTGGAGGATCTTGGACATTAGCATGAGCCCTCTCTTCACCTGGCTCGGGACCTGCTTCTTCACGATGTCCGTCTCCTGCGGCGAGACGATGGCGGGATTGATGAAGCGCAGGAAGATGACGGTACCCACGGCCCCGATGTTGTTCTGGAGCGAGTTGGGGAACCTCTTGCTCAGCACCTGGTACAGACAGTGGCACATGGACCGCAACTGGGGTGGGAATCGATCAGCCGAGTTGATGATGGCGTCGAAGACCTTCTGGGTCAGAGTAGTGAGGTTTTTGCGGTTTACTTCGATATCCTCGTTTGGCTCCAGACGAGCGGGATCTACCTCAAATGTGGTGGTGGGGTCTTCCAGGAGAGGCCGAATGAGGGGCTCTAGCAGAGCTTGGAGGTAGCTGGCGCCGTAAATCTGAAGAGAAAATGTGGTCATAGTAATGTAAGTCCTTTAATTTTCCAATTCAAAAATATTGCCGCTTTTTTGGGAATTAAATTGGATTGCATTTTTCTGAGTTATACCTACACGATAAAGCGATTCGAATGTCGATCCCACGCCCTTAATGTCAGAAAAGCCTTACCTTGAAGCAGAACGCCATTATTTTGCTGCCCAGCGAGTTGCCCCGGAACAAAGTCTGCATGCAGTCCGAAACCTCGACCTCCCTGTAAAACATATTCCACAGGAGCGGCGACAGCAGGTGCTTGGCGTCGAAGAGGGTCACCAGAACCCGTGCCAGCTCGTCCATCTGGGAGGTCGTCACCACGTTGGCGAGCGCCATTGCGATCGGGAGCTCTCCCTTGTCGCTGATCATCGTCACGAGCTGCACCAGCTGCTCGAACCTGTCGGCTAGCACCGTTTCTGCGAGGGTGTCAAACTCCGTGCCTTGCTGCAGGATCTGGGTGAGGACCTCCATGAAGGCTGCTCGGGTCTGCAGGTCCGGGTTGTAGCCCAGATCGATGGAGTGCATGAGACCCGAGTCAATGTTGGCGCTCAGGAGGTTCGACATCGCCTGGATCGTGGCGTTGCGGAGAGCCGTGAGTTTCCCGGCCGCTACTTTGGGTCTTGGGGGCAGGACGGGCATGTTGGGGTCCTTGTCGGTCTCTGAGCCGTCTACGCAGTCGTTCAGGAGATTCATGAAGAGCGTGAAGTACTTGAGGAAGAGCGCGCTCTTGGCCTCCATGAGGTCGCCTCTGTCCGACTCCTCGGGCTGCAGAGGAAGGCCTCGCAGCAGAGCCGCCACTGCCTCCATGCAGGCCTGGTCGAGGTCCCTGGTGATGATCGTGACGTCTCCGGAGCTGGGAGGTGCAATTGTGTGCGCCGTTCCCATGACCCAGTCCGTCAGGTACTCGACGAGCTTGTTGCGGAACTTCATCTCCTGCCGGAAAGCGAGGTCGTCGCGGCGCTTCATCATCACCTCCACCAGCTGGCAGAGCTTTGTCTTGATGTGGATCGCGTGCACCGTCATGTCGAGGTGTCGCACAAACCGCACGATCGCCAGCATCATGCCCTCGATGCTCGTGATGCCCAGATGCTCCGACGACGAGGGCTGCTCACTCTGCTCCTTGCTCTGTCGCCCGTCCAGAATCGACTTCATGATGTAGATCGTGTGCTCGATGAACTGCGTATTGATGTCCGTCACCACCACCTGTCCCTGCTGGTCGAAGAACTTTTCCACGATGGACCGGATCTGGTCAAAGAGGATTGGGTACAGCTGCGCCGACATCTCCTGCCCGATCAGCTCCTTCACGTGCTTCTGGATCTGCGGCCCGAACTTCTCATTGTTGCACACCAGCAGTCGCAGGAGCTGTCCTATGAAGACCGTCACGGGGCAGTACTGGACCTCCTGTGGATGGATATTCTTATTCAAATGCTGATACGAATATTATTCTACATTTGTACTAAATTATTTGGGGGTTGGGGGAAAAATACTTGAGGACGCCATGGGCTCCCAGTGGCTACCGAAGTCTATTTTATTCCAGATCTCTCACCCAGGGCCTTTTAACGGTGGTTTCTAGTCCAATTAAATTTTTCCTATGCTTGGGTGCCCTCTAGCTCCTGACTAAGGGCTTCTAGGGCTGAAATTTTGGCTCTCTCGGCAGTCTCTTATAATCGTTCATCGAGTTCCCAAAGAAGGTTTTTGACTGCCTGAAATTTCTAGTCTCAGAAAAGTTATTTTCATGTCTTATTAATTTCATTATATGAGAGAAAATACATTGAATATGATGGACTGGAAGTCTACAATTTTTAGGCTGGTCACCAGAGCTTTCACGAGGCTCTAGAGGTTTGAAACTAAATTATTCTACTGGTTCTAAAAAAATATTCCATCCAGATATGCAGAATCCTTACCTGTGAAGCGGGTCCGATGGATGAGACGAGCGAGGAGACTGACATCGGCTGGATCATGGAGCCTCGTCCCGAGCTCGTCGAGCTGGCGAGGGACCCCGTGGACTGCATAAAAGACTGCATCGCGACGCCCAGCTGGCCCTGAAGAGGGCGCACGGAGCGCGGTCTCTGCAGACAGACGCCACCGAGTCCCAGCAGGAACCACGTCATGTTGGCCCACTCCGTGATCTGCTCCTCGAGGTCGTGCTCGGAGCTCTGGTGGCTCGCTCGTCGCTTCCCCATGGCTCGCTGGAACACCTCAGCCTGTGCATCGTCGGCCTTGCCCTTCGGGTACGTCTGCAGGATCTTACTCGTGGCCTCCCAGTTTCGGAACGTCTCCTCCCACGCGGGCTGAACACCATTCACGCAGTGCTCGATCTTTCGCAGGAGACACATGATCTGCTTCTGAAGGGCTGCCCTGCCCTGCGTGTGCTCGTAGAAGCAGTACCTGCCCTCGTGGTTGCTGTTAGACATGGACGTGGACACCTGCGAGAGGTCCTGGAACAGGTGGTAGTTGGGGAGGATGTAGCTGACACCGTTGTCGTCGGAGCCCGACCGGATCTCGGCCTCTTCGCAGAGCAGTCCGAAGCACGAGAGCGACGCGATGACGGCGTCGAGGTCGATGGACCACAGGTACATGAAGAAGACGACCTCCAGCTTGATGTGCGCTTGACGGCAGATCGCGATCTGGCTGCCCACGTTGGCGTAGTCCTTGTGTCGCTGCAGGAACGCATTCCGGCATATCAGAATCTCCCGAAGCCATTTCAATACATCGCTGTAGTTAGCAATCTGGTGTTGTATCAGTTTTTGGGAAATGCTGCAAATGATTTAAGTTAGAATAAATCACTCTTTTCTACTAACTGATGGTTATGACCATCAGTGACCATCATGAAACCAAGTTTTTGGCGTATGTCTCGTGAGTTTGGCAATAAATTAGCAAATCCAATGACGAAACGTACGCCAAAACCTTAGTTTAATTTGAACATCTTCTCCTAATTTAATTGAACTCTAAGCAAAATACAGAGCTTCCTGTCATATCAAAGTGGAGCGTAAAAAATTGGCCCACGATTTTTGAAAAATTGTAAAAAAATTTCTTTTTTTAATTTAGCCCAAAAAGCTCACCTGAACAACACCTGAGAGCTAACGTCCCAGAATGTATTAATTGGTGCTTCAGGATTCCAAACTTCAATCTTGTCCGGCGTGTGGAGGGCCAGAAGAGCCTCCATGGCTTCTTGCGCCACATCCGGCATGGTGGGCTGGTGAACGAGACTGACGAGGCCATTGATCAGCTCTAAGGTGGAACTTTGCACCTCGTGTCCAGATTTTCCAGAACTCTGCAATTATTTTTCAAATAAAAATTCCAATTTCCGTCAAAAATGACTCACATTCAGCATCAACATGGGATCGGCGTGAATCAGCCGAACCAAAAGAAGCAGCAGAGTCTTGTGCGCGATTCCTTCCTCCAGTTTCGTGAGGCGGTTCTGAGTATCCTTGGTCTTGAGGGTAAGAGACGTGATCATCCGCAGAGGCGTGTGGGCAATGTATCCCTGAGTCGCCTTGTTCAGCGTGTCCGTGAAGAGAGCTCGAAGCTCGGCGGATCTCGTGTACACCAAGTCAATTTGGGGCCACCAGGGCAAACGAGGCTGAGTGACAATTCTAGAACAGAATCGGTTTTAGTTTTTCAGACCCTACGACGCTATCACACTTACTTCAACAGAGAGCTCACGATGACAAAATGGTAGGCCGGTGGAGATGCCATCTGGAGACAGACCTTGAGAGTCTCGTTGTTGTGCGGCTTGATGCGGAAGCAGGACACCCAGCAGTCAATCATGAGCTCGATGTCCTGGTTGTTGTACCCCTGGCCCCTCGAGAAAGGTTTGCCCGGGTTGAAAAGCAGCTGCTTCAGATCGTTGATGACGCTCTGGACGAGCTGGAACGTCACGTTATTCGAGTCATTGATGTTGATGTACGTCGAGGCTTTGCACAGCTTCACGCAGGCAATGGCTGCCGACTCCGTGAGCTGCTTGGACGAGGCGTGCTGACCCAGGCCCTTCTTGATGCCCTCCACGAAGTGCTTCTTCTTCTGGTGACGCGGCGAGCACGGAGCCCCCGAGTCAGCGTTCACGATCTCCTCCAGGACCTTCGGGCTCAGCACCAGAAGCATCACCTGGAGGGGCCACACGGAGGACCGGCTCTTCTTGTTCTCCGCGTACGAGTCCAGGATGTCGAAGAAGGTCTCGCAGCACTTGGAGAGCTCCTCGTTGGGGTTCCTCTGCAGGTCCTCAAACTCCCGCGGGTGGAACTCTATCCAGTTCCAGAGAGCCTTCTCGAGCGAGCTGAGGAGTATGAGGTGGGCCGACTTCTTCAGGAGCCGGAACTTCTGAATTGCCTCCGTCAGCAGCTTTGTCAGCTTGAGGACGTCCAGGTCCACGTGCTGGATGAGCTCGATGTCGCTGTAGTCCGGGTTCTCCTCCGAGCACGCGCTCAGCTCCTGCAGACGGGCCGATATCCTGTTGAAGACGGCGCCAAAGTGGTTCTGGGAGAGCGCGAAGAGAACCTTGGAGGCAAGGCCCTTCAGCGCTATGGCGTTCGGGTGGTCGCTCTGGACGTCGATGAACTGGCAGATCTCTCGCAGGAGCAACTTGACGTTCATGGCCTCCTCGAAGCGCGCTGTGTCCTTCGTCTGGCCCGACAGACACCTCTCGAGGGTCTGCAGGATGATCATGAGGGAGTCGTAGCAGCACCGTTCTGGCTCGTGACCCCGGCAGGCCAGCGGCTGGCACTCGTTGACGCGCTGCAGCATCTTTGTGAGGCCCGATATGATGAGAGAGAAGCGGAATCGGGAGATCTGGATGAGACAGGCCATCGTCTGGTCGATGGTGGACCTCGCTTGGGTGCCGTGAGGTCCCACTCGGTACGGGAGCTGCAAAAGAGAAATTGGACATTCAACAACAAGTCGAGATATTCGATAGCAACAAGTTTCTTTCGTGTCAGCGGATTCATTCATGAAAACCTTACGTTATCAATGAAATCGTAGACCGTAAACCTCGCCAGTGTTGGTGGGTCGTGGATTTGTGTGTGTAACCGGCTTTTGTTTCATTCATAAATCCTCCCGTCACGAGTCAGCTGGCGAGCAGCTGCTCGGGGCTGGCGCCTAAATCCCTCACCCTCGGAAATTCCTAAATTCCCTGTTTTCAGCTATTTTAAGGCTCCTGAACCTAGCGCTCTTACCCATTCAAAAATCATAAAATCATTCAACAGCGTTACGAATCCAACCAACGACCCCCAGATCCTATTGATTTTTCACAAAATTTTCATTTCATCCCTTCCAAGCCCCAGACCTCTCTCCTGACCCTCTGATCTCGGTTTTCGAGCATCCAAAGCCGCTATCCACGGAAAAATGTGTGAAAAATTCGAATATTCTTGAAAATTAGAACGGATATCTCGAAATATGTTTGGGGCTCGGTCGGTATCTCAATTCCCAGTTTCGCACGAACCTGCTCGTCGAACCTCGCCAACACTGAGTTCGCCCACTCCCCTGGCTTTTGAGTAGCCATTTTGCACTGTTTCTGGTCACTTTTAGCACCTATAACTATTTCTTTTGAATTTTTTAGTGGAGTCTTGCAATTCGGCACATCTTGTTTTCTTCTCTCGTATTTTTGAACAGCCAGCGCCACTTTTTGCAGCGACTGTGAGGGGAACTACAATTCATTCAAAAGTCGAGTCGGTTCCCGCCGACGTTCCCGCCAAAACTACCGCATGCAACAAGTTGGTGAGTCTGACAACAAGTCTGGGACTTAGGGGAGCACGGAGCTACTCAAAAGGGATTTATTCTTCTTATCAATAGGGAATTTCCTTCAATCTGAAAAAAACGTGACCAAGCTCGTGACCAACGTGAATTATTGCCATCCTTTCACTTAAGCTTTAAAACAAATGACGCAATGTTCAGAACGAGATTTGCGGTTTTTCCAGCTTCCCATTGTGTAACTCGTGCAATCAGTCTAATCTTGAACTCAGTTGTGCGGGGGAAAATCCCGCATTGACACTCTCACCGCAAAAACACGAGCAAAAACAGAAGCAAGTAAACATCGTGAATCGAGTACCACTCTGTAGTTCCTCATAAGTTCAAGGTTCAGGAGCTGCTTCACACGATCGGAGTCATCTGCTTGCAGCTACTCAACATACGCGCAGCCGGCTTTCGATATGTTTTTCATGAGTCTCTTCCACATCAGTACACGCGCCGCTTCACCGAGGCACACCGACAGTGAGCTCCACAGACACACGAACTACAGCAAAGTATATTAAAGTAGCTTTTAAAATCAGTTGGTAAACCAGTCTAGCCAGAGAGTTGAGCACGAACGGTCGACGAAACGAACAAGTCAGTCAAAACAATAAATTGAGCAGGTAAATAGCCGTCTTGGGTGTTCGAGTCGAGTGTTTGTACAAGCAAGTTAAAGTGAAAAGGCGTGTTAAGTAATAGCTTGCAGTGAGTGGCATTTGCGGGCTCTTTATGAGGTCCCCAGAATAAACCTAGCAGCCGCAGTAGAAAGTGCAGGGAAAAAGGTCTGGAGACGAGAACAAAGACTGCGAGCCCAACAATGGCTCATTTGAATGCTGGGGAAAACCGAGACGAGAGGAGTCATTCTAGCGATTGATGAACGCTCGAGAGCTGGTGATAACAGCAGCACACTACGAAGTTATCGCCAGAGTGTGAAATAACCTGTCTAACGAGATTAAACTTGTGGTCTGAGATGCAGGTTTTGGCAAAACCCTCAGAAGATGGATGGATTCAAGGGTGGGGCAAAGGGTCCCACCAAAGAGACCTTTGCTTGCCCCAAACCCTCAGAAGAGAATCTCAAAAACGAACCTCTTTCAGCAAGTATTTCACTTTAATCGTCTGACTGTCACCTAAATGGGCCGTTCCCTGAAGGTTTATGGGACACGAGACATGTTTAGGGGCAGAACTCTGTCATCAAATAAATTCCCTGTCGCCTCTTATCGTGAGCACCGTGTAATTACTTCCGTTACTGTCCATGGCAGCAACAAATAATAGCAACAGTAGTAAAACTCATAACTGTAATGGATTTTCCAGATTACGCTCTTAATGCCAACACGTTAGAGCACGAACACAATGAAGCGTAGTAGTTTCAAGATCACTCGAAAGCCATGAGCTTCCATGCAAATTACGACCCGACGATGCACGAGACTCTGTACCGGGTACCAAAGAGCGTCTCGGTGCTAAGAGAAATGACTGTAATTTTCATCCAGGCAAAGCGCCGCTGGGGAATTTCTTTCTCACTTCCTCTGACTGGTGTGAGGTGTGTCGTCTTTTTGAAATTGCAATATTATGCCATCCACTGGTGTGTCACTCATTGTTGTCTCGTATAAAGCAAGCCACTTACCGTCTGACAGATCAGTTTTCAGCGTTCAACCGAAGCCAGGAATTTTCACAGCCACAGGTTGTTTGAGGACAGGACAAGAGCAAATTGTTTAAGCCATAGACAAGTTGAAAACTTCCAATGTGAGGCAGAAAAAGTTTTTCGAATTTGCATTTCACGCTTTTTCAACTCTCCACTGTGGGGAAAAATTTTCAATGTGGGGAAAGGAAACTTTTAAATGAATAATCTGTTTTCTACTTCAATCATCGATATTTAACTTCTAAGCTCGTTGAGTGATTGCTTAAAATAATTTTTTTCGAGGACAATTCATTGAGATCAAAGAAATAAGATTTATTGGCATGATTCTGGATCGAATCGAGGTTTTAAAAATTTTAAAAGGATAACAGAAAATTTGAAATTTGCAGACATCCTTTCAAGCAATTCAATAAGGCCTAAATGATTTTACTACTAAGTCTTAAGAAATGCCAAGAAGCGCCAGAAAACTTTCTGGCCAGAAATCGCCGCTGCTCGACGTTGTGTATCAGAGAAAGTGAACACCTCATCTCCATGAGAAGAGGTTTTGTTTGAAAACAGCTTCGCAAACACACATTTCATTCATTGAACTCTGCAGACGAACACTCAACCGGTTTTTCAACCTGCATAATCCACATTCAGTTTGCCAAATGTAATTGCTAAAATATGCAATAAGTACACACATAGCACCCATATTTGATCCTACAAACACATATTTTGAGACTCCCTGCGCTAGTATTCGTGCAAATTGCACCAATAAATGCACTTTGCTGGACTCACATTTGGGTTAGCTAACGTCGTCGTCGCTCACACGCAAAGCCTCGGCGGTACGATCGCAGCAGACATAACGAGCTACCGGTATGCTATTAAGTCATCGCCTTACGCTACTCATGATCCGATCGGAGTCATGGCTCGGTGACTATACGGGGTACCGGATCGAGAAGAGGAGAAAGAAATGGGAAATTGTGTAATGGAAGTTGCTAAGTGAGTCATGGATATGCACGCGGATCAGGGTGTTTCGGCAACCGTCAGCTACCGTCATGAGCTCATGAGGGAATCGCGTATTTGTTTACTTCATGTTCATGTACGTGATAACCTTCGATGAATACGTTGAGAAATGCTTGGAATTTTTAGACACGTAGAGAATAGCGATTACAATTTTTGAAGCCCCAAGAGATGGATCTTAAGAAGCTGGGTACTACCTGAAGAAATATGCTCCCTGAAACAGCTTGAATCTTAAGTTTTTAATGTATTCTTTCAGAAAAAATGTGGAAATCAAGCCTAATACTGGGTCTTGCTTGCATATCCGTCGTGATAGCAGCCGAGTGCCCAGCCCTAGAAAGCGACACCAGTCTCGAATCCAAGGACGCGAAAACCAAGCTATTCAAGGGCCAGCAGATCTTCACAGTGAACTTCCTCGCGGAGCTCCTCAAGCAGCACCCTGACGAAAATATCTTCTTCTCGCCATACAGCATCTACAGAGCACTCCTGCTGGCCTACGTTGGAGCCAAGAACGCCTCTGAGTCAGCCTTGTACGAGTCACTGAACTTGCACTGGAGCCAAGACAAGAACGAAGTCATTAGTGCATACAAAAGTGAGAAGGTCAAGAGATTGCAACTCGCGGCCGTCGAGAAGTCACTCGAATTCGAGTCTGCAGATAAGTTTTTCTTCAGCAAGTCCGTGAAAATCGACGAGTGTCTGGCCCAGAACTTCGCCGAGGAGATCGAGAGCCTTGACTTTGCAGACATCACAGAGGCTGTCCGGTACATCAATGGGTGGGTGGAGAAAACCACGAGGGACCAGATCAAGGACCTGCTAACCCCCGACGCCGTCGACGGGGACTCCAAGCTCGTGATAGCCAATGCTGCTTACTTCAAGGGTCTATGGGAGAGCAAGTTCGATGCGAAGAACACGGCGAAGGAGAACTTCTACGCAAAGTCGGACAAGATCAAGATCGTGGACATGATGAAGCAGGAGGGCCGATTCAGCGTGTCCGCCAACGAGAACCTCGGTTGCCATGTCCTCGAGCTGCCCTACAACAGAACCTCCGAGGAGAAAGGCGTCTCGTTCGTAGTGTTCCTGCCTCCTTCGTCCTCCAAGCTGGACGACGTTCTGAGCAAAATCAACCCAGACACGCTGTCCCAGGCCCTCAACGAGGTCCATCCCCAGCAGGTCGACCTGAAGCTCCCAAAGATTACCCTCGAGCACCAGCTGAACCTAGTTTCTGTGAGTTTTTTGCCTTCACATTTCAGATTCAGGAGCTAAGTTGTGTCTTTTGATTGCAGATCTTGTCAAAGTTGGGACTCTCGAACATTTTCAGCGACGACTCGGACTTCAGCGGGTTCTCAGACTCGTCCAGCATCAAGTTCAACGACGCCATTCACAAGGCCAAGATCGAGATCGACGAGGCGGGCTCGAAGGCCGCCGCTGCCACCGCTCTCTTCATGTTCCGGAGTTCGCGGCCCCTGGAGCCCCTCCAGTTCTACTGCAACCACCCCTTCCTCTTCATGATCTACGACCACAGCTCGAGGGCGATTCTCTTTGCCGGAATCTACCGAGGGCCCGATGAGTAACGCAATTCGTAAGATTCTCAAAACACTAGCTGTAGTCTCGAATTCAAATAAATCAGTACAAAACAAGCGTGAATTTAATTGTAAGCTGAGTCATGCGGGACACTTTGGTGAGAGAGCGCTTTGATAAGGGGAAGCGCGTCACTGAGACTTCAGCAGGGAAGTGCGCCAGTCGGGTTTGATGCTCCATGAGAAATGACACAAAATATAAAGTCTCTGATTAGGGAAAAAGTCGAGGGGAGACGGCGCTTCTTCTCGATCGAAGTGACTCCCCGGCCGGAAGTGATAATAGACTTGAAGTCCGAGTTCAAAGATCAGCAAGCACCTTTGTTCGTATCAGTCACTTGGATTGGCGACGACAACTTGAAATATGCCAGCATCGAGCAATCTCCGGCCATCAAGACGGGACTGGCGCTGGCCAAGAGCACCCCAGGTTTGTCAGCTCCCTCGATTTTCCTCCGGGAATCTTGTTAGTTTTCAACCCAAGACGTTAGAAATCACTTTACGATCAGCTGTTTCGATTAGATTAGATTCAGGGGTAGGGCTAGGGGTCACAGCGGCTCCCAAGAGGTTTCTATTTTCACTTAGAGCATTTTCATTTTTTGTGAAAGTAAAAATATGAGACATCCATGATCTAAAATTTTTATATATATTTTGAATTCAGTTTTTAAATTCATCCGTAGCCACAAAAGATATTAAAAAGTTTCAAAAATTTCGAGCTTTTTAATTTTCTACAACTTAATTTTTTGCAAAACACAAAAAGTTGGCTCTTTCATAACCGGGGAAGGAGAAAATTGGGGAAGGAGAAAAAATTCATGGAAATATTTTAAAAGCCAGTTAGATTTCCGGGACTTAAGGTTGAATTTCTCCTTCAGTATAAAAATTCTGGGTTAAAATTAGGTCGTGAGTCCTGATGGTCCTTTTGAATTCCAGTACTTCTCCACCTATCCTGCTTCAACCTCTCCCTCAACCACTTGGATGACGTCTTGGGAAACTTCACCAACATCTTCCCCCTTCGCGGTGACCGCATCAACGAAAAGCAGGAGTTCAAGACCAGCTCCGATCTAGTCAAGGCCATCCGGTCCCAGAAGGGCGAGACCCCGTCGATAGCGTCCTCCGGCTACCCCCCAAACAGCCGCCAGATCCTCTCCTGCCCCAAGTACCTGGCTGGAGCCCAGGTCCTCAGAGAAAAGGTCGATGCGGGAGTGGACGTCATCATCACCCAGGTTGTCTACGACGCGGACTGCTTCGTGGCGTTCGTTGAAAAGTGTAGGGATATGGGAATCGACAAGCCCATAATTCCCGGGATTTTCGTGCCAGCCTCGTTTGCGAATTTGGAGAGAATGCAGGAGATCACGCACACGCAGGTGCCACTGGAGCTCTGGACGAGGTACGAGAAGCTGCAGGAGAACGAGCCGCTCTTCCAGAAGTTGGCTGTGAGAAACACGATCGAGCTGCTCACGAAGCTGTTTACGGATGAGAGAGTCATTGGGGTGCACTTCTTCACCATGAACAACCTGGAGCTGATTAAGCAGGTCGTGAGGAACTTTAACTTTGCATAAAACACCGGGTTCAACTACCTGGTATCACTTTTTATTTCATTTTTGTTACAATGTCGGTCTTTCTGCTGTGTTTTCGGTCACAACTCACCAGCTACAACTGCTGTTTTTTATGTAAATGAGTTTATTTACAGATTGTTACAGTTTATCGATTTATCCTAAAATAAAACATTCAACGCGATTTGTGTGATGAATCGCGAGTCGCCCGATCGGGAAGGGAAGCATGACAGGGCGATTTTCACTGCTGGAATACCCTGAAACGTTTCTTTTTGAGTATTGGATGATCAACACAATTCCCAAATGCACGTAGCTGAATGTTCTGAGGCTCGTCCAATAAAATCTTTCTTCGTCCCTGGGACTCAGCTTGAGCATATTCCTTTTGACCCAAGCTTTTCTTTCAGGTTTGAGAACAATAAAAATTAAGGTTGCAAAATATCTCCTTTGTTTCTTTTTTTCAACGTCCAAAAACCCCATAAATAGAGCAGAAGTTTGACTAGATTTTCCTGAACGAGCCTCTGAGTCGGAAAATGTAGAAATAGGAAATGAGACATAATGAGCCGGCGTTTTCATCCCTGACCCCACAACAATGCTCATCTCATTCAAAAGCTCAAGAATATTTGTGATAAGAGGCAACTACGATGATAACCTAGTTATGAATGAATTTATAATTATCACTTTAAGACGATCACTTAACTTATCAATACAGCTTGAATGGTAAAATTTAAATTTTCTCGCAAAAATAAAACTCTGGGATCTCCAAATTACCTAAAATTTGAACTACATAAGATTTTTCTTTCTCTACAATTTAACGTAACCTAATAGAACCTCCTTATTCGTTGAAAGTATAATGGTTAAGGTGTGACATTAGGGGATGATTCTAATTTACAAAAATGTGTGTTTTATTTGACTTTAAACTGCTGAAACTGTCTTGTTGGATCGACACCAGAATTTGGCTTTGATGTGTAAATTTGTTTATCTATTGTCTATTTCATCGTTAATGGGAACGAATTCACTACTTTTGTTGTTGTCATTTCTTTTTTATTCGCTGCGCTATCCACTCAAGGCCCTGGTACAATCTGAAACAAATTAAAATTCAATTTAACTTGCGAAGAATTCTGCTTTTTACGCGCTCGCTCGAGATGGCTTTTGTTACGAGAGAACAGAGAATTCAACTATTGTTTGATAACATAACGAGCTTTACGTAAACTCAAGTGGCGTATTGTCGTTGAGAAACAATTTACTCCACAATAGTGGGGACGTGAAGGAATTTTGCATAATGAATTCAAACAAAAGTTTCAGAAGAAAAGTTTCCATTAGAAGTTTATAGGGTTTCCACAACAATCAAGACAGGAGCTGGAAATTTCAGGAAACCAGGAAACCTTTCTCATTTACAAAGATCGCTCGTAATACAAAAGGGAACCTTAGTTCTCTCTTTGAAGAACTTGACCATTAATAAACTAACACACGCTAATCAAATTAGGTCTGAGTATTTTTGTTCAGTTCTCGGACCAGACATCATATTATCGCAATCAACATGTCCATCGAGTAACGTCAGCTCAGTGGTCATTTGATCACCCTTTGTGATAAACAAATTACGAATAGCTTTCTGTTCAAAGGCGTGGGAAATTAATTCAAAAGCGCCTCATAATTAATTGGATTCACTCACCCTTCGCCAGTCAAAGCGCAACACGATTGGATATGCCATTGATGGTCTTTAATTGATGTTAAATCTAATTGCTTCGATATTTCGGCAGCACTCATTGAACCTTTCAAGTCCTGAAATCAATACACACAGACACATGAACCTCGTTCATTAAGTCGACCAATTAAGCGAATTGCTTTGCATGAATGTGAAAGTCGACGGGCACTCACTTGCTTATTTGCGAAAACTAACAAACTAGCTTTGGCTAAGTCTTCATGTTGCAACATTCTGTACAACTCCTCACGTGTCACAGCAAGTCTCTCTCTGTCGGTTGAATCGATTACCATAATTATGAACTGAAATGGAAATTAGAAAAAAGAACGACCTTGGAGCGACTACTGTTGTGGGTGTCTGCGCCTCTTACCTCTGTGTTTGTATAATAGGTGCTCCATGCCGACCTCAAGCTCATTTGGCCTCCCAAGTCCCATATCAGAAAGTGTAAGTTCTTCCAAACAATCTGAAAATTATTATAGTTCTTGAAAAATATTTTAACTCTGGATATTGCTTGATATTGAACGGTGAACCTGGAGTATCTGACCTTCTCAGTCTCCAGTTACAAAGTCGTTAAACAAGATGAGGTCTGTCAGTCTGGTGGGAAGTTATTTTTATAGGCAATATTTGTTTCCTCCTCCTCACGGCTCTTACGGAAGTCATAAAGTTGATATAAAGAGCGTTTTAATTCGTTCCGATTATTGGAATCATGGACTGGACTAAAGCCAACCCCTGGAAATTTTTCTCTGGGGTAATTCTCTGGGGTCTTGGGCTTTAAAATATGCCATTTTATAAAAATCATTCTGAATCATGTGTTTCATAGAGATCAACAGAATCCCAGCTCTTGTAAAATAAACCTCCGCACTCAACATGCGGAAAAATTTCATGTACAGCAGACAAATAGCTTTTTGTAAAGCCGCGGCGCTGTTTAGAAAATCGACACCAAAGCACTGAAGCCAAACATGTGAAGCTCATCGGCACCAGTAACGTGAATGGCACGTGGGTTTTTTTCTATTCCCGCTTTTATTCATTTTGCGTGCACATTTAAGGTCGAGTTCGAGTCATTATTTTGGCTGACACACGAGTACTCACCTCTTCGACATTTGAGCCAATTGTTGGAGATGTGTGCACGACCTCATTCATCAGGAATTGGTACAATATTGTGGTTTTGCCAGCGTTGTCGAGTCCCACCATAACCAATTTGTGTTCTGTAATATAAAGAAGCTCTTTAGTTTGTATTTAGCCGACCTTGAACTCAAGAGATTGCAGTCTTATCTTCGGCGTGTGAGAGACAAGATAATTGATACGGAATTGGCGAGAGAACCTGCTCGCAGACTTTGTTTTACGTTTGCTCAGCTTTTTCGGGAGTTGCGTGCGAGCGAAATCACCTTCCTACTTGGCCTTACGTAATTAAAATATGTAGGTTCTCGAGTCTGGAGCGATTATTACGTAAAAGAGGTGGAGAAAACAAGTTTATCAAACGGAAAAAATAAGTGGGCTTGTTCGCTAGAGGATTTCTAGTTTTCTTCAACCAGTAACGGAACCATGAAGTGAATTTCCTTCTTGCTATGGAAATGTTCGTAAATCTCGAAAACGTAAAATTGACTCTTTTTCAGAGTTGAACTTAGTTGAAGTTAAGAAATAACCCTAAAACCCTTGCAATTGATACGACCAAAAAATAATCCAGAGTCTTTGACACACGAGTCCAAAAGTCACCTTGAGAGTTGAGATTGAGAAATACCAGACAAACCCAAAATATTATTCACTCGGCAAATACGGAGCATGACGTAGGCGCCCAGGTTTCAGTATAATACGCGCGGTAAAAGGCAAACAAACGACAAGCCACCCAAACCTGAGTGATCAGTTTCAAGATCAAAAGACATTCAAATTTGCCCGCCAGCCCGTGTGATGTCAGACTGAATGCGCGAGATATGGATCAGCAGTAAATTAGTGTTTTAAAAAAATTTAAAAATTAGGGAGGGTTTTCACGTTTACATGAAAGTTCCTTATAATACATCCGATTGAACTAAAATTTTAGTATGTTGCAGACTGTTCAAAATCTAGCAAATCATGGAACTACATTTGATCTCTATCTCTTCCACGGACGGAGCTAGGGGCTCCCAAAGTTCGCACCCTTAAGCCTAATTTCCTTGGGCTGGAATTTCAAATTTTACAGCACATGGATACATGATGAACGTTTGACAAATAAATCAATAAATCGATTTCAAAGACATTGAAACTTTATTGAAATCTTTAAAAATTCAGGCATCGAATTAAAGTTTCAGAGAAAAAGTCTCAAGTACACCAACACACGACATTCAGACAAACAAACCCGAAGCAATGAAAAGCAGATTGAATAAAAATTCAAGAAACAGTGCAATATAGTAGCATTGAGTAACACGCGTTGCAGATACAGCGTAAACACTCGAATTAACAAATACACTTTGTGACGTAGAGACATGCTCGGCCTGCTGTGACTTTGAGTGGAGAAAAGCAAGGAGAAGCAGATTAAGGCTTCGCGAAGGGCAGCTCTGCACCGACGATCCCCACGAAACGAGAAACGGCGCGCTGCGTCCGAGGGAAAATTAGAAAGTAACGAAAACCAAATGCAGCAAGTCTCTTGATTTCATTGTTAATTCACACACGTCAATCGCGATGTAAAAGCACAAAGAAACCACTTTCGATTTTCTTTCTCTCTCCACCACTGCCCCAACCCCAACAAGCTCCTTACCTTCGTTCCCAAAGAGGCTCCACAGCTTTGTCCATAAAAGCCCCATTTCGTTAGAGGTCTCGAAACTCCAGATAAACCTCAAATAAGGTCACAAATAATGCGACTCTCACGATTACTGTTCGCTCTGATTTTCGAAATTTTCAGCACCAATATTTTCCACTGCCACCAGCACCGTCTGCACTTTGTTTACTTGCTTTCACTGTCAGTCCTCTTTTGGCTCTGCATTCTGCTGCTTTTTGATATTTTCTCGCAATTTTTGCGACCTTTCACGACGAAAACTGCTCTGGCAAAAACACACAACTGTAGACCAGAAGACTCGTCTCGTTTACCCTAGACCAGAAGAGTGTGTCAAAATGAGCTGAACTTGTTCAGCAACTGTCAAACTGAGCTGAACTTATTCAGACGTCTTTTGCATAGGGACTCGTCCAGAAAGAGGTCTCGGTGGCGAATTTTTGAGGACGAGCCCAACAGCGATTCAGCGCGCGCTGAGTTATTTTCCGAGACCGCTGAAAACCCCATATTTATCGAGGATTAACAATCAAATCAGACAAACTGACTTGGTTCTTGCGCCAAATGTCCAGAGCTCGTCGTATTCTAGCCCATAAAGTACGTGAGTATGGAATATTAGGGAGGAATCTGGAGGGAAAACAAAATCCAGAAAGGCACTTTCCGAGCTCGGCATGGAAAACACAAATGTTTTCCTCCCCAAAGTGTCCGTAAGCTCTGCAGGAATCCTCACTCGCATCGAGGCACCTCATTGATGGCCGATGTGTGTGATGGTTTGCTGCGAACTCTCTTGACCTATTTACGAGGGCCGTTGGTTAAGGCTGATGTACGTTTCTTATGTGATTTCAGTGAAAAAAGTCTCGGATTGAATTGAAGGTAGATGTAACAGAGTGATGTCGATAAAGATTTGTTTGGAGCTTGGTCATCAGGCGGTGAAGCGGACGAAAATCACGCCGGAGGGCTACACACATGACTGGGAGCTGTTCCTCCGAGGGGCTGATGGAGTTGACGTGAGCCATTTCGTGGAGAAGGTGGTGTTTACTCTGCACGAGTCGTTTCCGAAGAATCGGAGAGGTAATTGTTGGCCCTTTCTTCCTAAATTTCTTCCTAATTACTTTTTACAAGTCGTCTAGTGCCTGTTGATCTGATAAGAGTGCTTTGTCGGCAAGATCTCATTCATAACGCATCATGAAACTGTCCAAAATATTGTAATTTGACCCATATTATATCAGTTACTGTTTATTTTCTCTCTTCAGAGACTCAGAGAGTGAGATATAGTCGCTTTGTTTATTTACTTTCCCTCAATGTCGTTCTTTTCACAACATTACATGATACATTTTGTTGTTTTTCAGTTTTTAAGGAGCCACCCTACGTTGTGAAGGAAGCTGGTTACGCAGGATTCATTCTGCCAGTCACGATATACTTTCGCAGCAAAACGGACGAGCCAAAGTTCCTCGAATTCAAGTATGATTTGGATTTGGCGCCACACAAGCTGCAAAAAGAAGACTATGTCTTCCACAATCCCAGCGAGGATTTCAAGCGAAAGCTTCTGAAAGGAGGAGGAATCCTGCTGAAGCAAGATCTGATACCGAGGCCACCCGACAAGAGCCTAGAGAAGAAGCACAAGTACAAGGAGGACTCGAAGGTGTCGTCCAAGTTCGAGAACCTCTTCGGGACGCCCATCACCAAGACGTCAGCGAAGAAGTCCCCGGACAGCAAGACTTCCGCGAAGCAGGGAAGTGCCTCGAAGCCGGCGTCCAATAAGTCGGGAGAGAAGACGTCCTCGTCCTCCACGAAGGAGAAGGAGAGCAAGGAGAAGCACAAAAACAAGCACAGCAGTGCTAGCAAGGAACGAGAGCCGAGCAAGGAGTCTCGGAAGCACGAGGAGAAGTACGAGAAGAAGGAGGAGAAGAAGAAAGACAAGAGTCACGCGAAGGAGAAGCCGAGCAAGGAGAAGCTGCCGAAGAAGCCCCGAAGTCCTAGTCCCAAACGAGCGCCATCCAGTCCGCCTCCCGCTGGCCCCCCGACGAAGAAGCCGTCAGCTGAGAGTACAAAGAAGCCCGAGGCAGTGGAGAAGAGTAGCGTAAGTAGCAGTAGCAATAAGAAGAGCAGCAAGAAGGACAAGAAGACGGAGAAGGAGCGCGAGAAAAAGGAGCAGAAGCGCGAGGGCGAGAAGGTGCGGGTGGAGGCCAAGCCGAAGGAACGCGAGCCGGTGAAGGAGGTGCTGAAGGAGAAGCCGAAGCACGAGGTGAACAAGGTGGAGCCGGTGGCGGTGGCGACGGCGGCCGAGAAGAAGCCCGAGAAGGTGGAGGTGGAGCGGAAGCACAAGCACAAGAAGAAGGAGAAGACGAAAGACCAGCACAAGGACCGCGAGAGCAAGGAGAAGAAGGTGAAGAAGGAGCCCCAGAAGGCGCCAGTGCGGCCAGCGAAGGAGGACCTGGCGGCTGGGTCGCCCGCCAAAAAGCGACCGGAATCTCGCAAGGCCGAGGCGCTGCCCCAGGCGCCCACCAAACACCCCGCCAGCTCGGACACGAGCGACTCAGAGGACGACAGCAGCTCTGCCTCCTCGAAGCACGACTCCGACTCGAGTCTACACGGCACGCAGCCGAAACAGGAGAGCTCACCCTCGCCCCAGCCCCCGCCCGCCTCGAGCCAGAAGGCGCCGAAGCGCAGCCACGAGAAGACGGCGCCCGAGAAGCAGCCCGAGTCGAAGCGGAAACGGAAGCAGCCGAAAGAGGAGGAGCCCGCGCCCACGGCTCGGACGAAGGAGGAGTACAAAAACGGCGAGAACTCGAACCACAGCCTGGTGCCGAGCGGCGAGAAGTTTGTGACGCCGCCCAGCGGGGCGCCCAACCCGGACTACATGTCCGAGCTGAAGAACCTGCAGCACAAGATAATGAATCTGCAGGACAACAACGACCTGCAGCAGGTCGTGGAGATGATCGCGGAGACGGGGCAGTACGAGATCACGAGCAAGACCTTCGACTTCGACCTCTGCGCCCTCGACCGGACCACGGTCGAGCGGCTCGTCAACTTTTTCCACCTCAGATCTTAGGCTCAAGGGATCCACTGTACATACGTTTTAGCCCTTAAGTTCCCACTTATGCAATCAGTTCTTAGGTGTACGTGTCTGGAGGAGATATTTGCGCGATTCCGTGAAAATTTTGAATTCTAGCTGTAATTCTGTACTCATATTCCGACTTTTGGTGAGAACTTGAGAGGTCGTTCTTAGTTTTTGCCTCATGAGACCCGAACAACGGGCTGTTTTAGGTCGTGTGCAGCGCAGCCCTAGTGAATTTGAACCATTTCATGTTTTTTCAAAAACATTATTGAATTGAACATAGAAAATTTTAATTTAGTCACTTCGTGTTTTAAACGGCCCAATTAAAGTCAAAAAAGAGAAGCTACAGCTCGTTTTTAGCACATTTGTAATTCACAACTCTTCATAAGTTCATTCAATTCCATATTTCTGGGGGGGTATTGAGCTTTTAAAATTTTAAATCGATTTTATGAAAGTTTTAATTTGCAATAGGACTAGTTTTGGCTATGAACAAACGGGCTTTAGCTTCTATTTTTAATTACCGGCACGCTAGGATTGCGCCTGTACATCACAATCTTCACAATACTCATTTCCGAAACTCTGAGTAGATCTAATTACTCGGCCGAGACGCATAAGAACTGCCGTAAAAGTTTTAGAGAAAGTTTCTGTTCCTATGAGTAGTTTTTTATCTGTAATCAAAAGAAGTGGCAACTGCATAGTTTTGTAAAACCCCTCACCTCCCTAAGTTAGGGGACTCAAAGTCTCATGCATGTACTATCGCGCATCATTTAATTGTACTACCAAATAATTTATTTACGATTAATGTGGAATGAATATTTTATGTCCTCTAAATGTGCGATTATTTAAAATTTTGTCGTAGCCCGCGAGAACGAGTGTAGTAGTTCCGGAAAGCTAAATTGTAACTGTAGAAACAAAGAGGGATCAATCACTAACTCATCAAGAGCTTGTAAGCCCCTTGCGATGTGTTTGACTTGGGTACTCAAGGCCAAAAATGATAGAAAACACGTAAAATTAACTCAAACCTAACAGAGGAAATACTTACCTGAATTTCTATATTAATACAGTACTGATATGTAGTAACAGTAACAATAAAGTGAATGGTATATAAATAATAACGCTAATAGCACCTTACCTCTTTGAAATACATCCAAAAAATATCAGGCAGCCAGTAGATTGGATAATAGGGAGAATATTAACTGAGAAAAGACAAAACATACGATTCATAAAGCTTAGAAAAATTTAATAGACTGTAAGGAGAAGAAAGGAGTAAGTTAAGTGTTGTATTAGTGTTTTCTCATGGACATAAAGTAATATAAAATACTGCAACTTATACTAGGCTAGGAGATCGATTAAATACTGAGAATAAAGAATAAGCTATTAAAATTTAAAAATTACCAAACTGTGTCTGCTTAACCTTCGCGGGTCTCAGGTGCCTCAGTCGCGATCAAGACGCGAGAATTCGTATTTTTAGCATCGCAAGAAAGCTTTCCTCGACTGGGTCTGAAATCGAAAGACTTGCGTGTGTGCCAATTTTCGAAAGAGAAGAAATCATCCTCATTCCTATTGTCTTGCTTCATAACTTTCATGTTTCAGTGAAAAAAATTGAAGGACATAAATCTTGAATCCTTGCTGGGGCTTGATTTTCCTTGTATTTGAGTTTCTTCAAAGACTTCAAAGAAAAATTCCACAGCTTAGTTTTTTTATGATAAAGATTTTCAAAAGATTACTCGAAAAACTTTAGAGGCTAAATTTATTCCTCAAAAGCGGATGATTTCAAACATTGTTCAAGAATGTTAATCCAGAAATTTTCTGAAACATATAAAAACACGCAAATGAAGGGGGTAAACCAGGGAGTAATGCAAAAGTCCAAATACAGAGATTTTTATAAGTTTAAAAATTTCACATGAAAAAAATTGTTAATGTTTTAAGAGTGATAAAAATTAAAATTGAAAATCTCAGCACCTGTCCAAAATTTTTAAAAGTAACTCAGAAGGCTACAAGGATTAGTTTATCATTTCAAAACATCACGAAAATTAGAAAAGCATAGGACATATGAAATTATAGACAACTAGTAGTTTGGAGCCAATTTATTCAAATTCTAAAACTGATCTGAATTCCTCACTTCAGGCGTATGTCTTTCGTTACCCGATATGTCACTCCAGTCTGTGCCAAAAATGCGAAATAAGAAGCATCAGACAGCTCAGGGTCAAGGCGAGAGGCGCGAAAAATTCTCCTCTCCGTAAAAGTCCACACTTCGACCCAACAAGGCAAATTCATTCATTCATTAAATCATTTGTCGATGACTCTGATCGTCAAACTAATTGCTGAAAAATGCATTGAAAAAAGTGTTGCGAGTCAGAATGGAGAAAACAACATAGTGCATCGTGAGAAAATTGCATCATTGAACAAGTTCAAAAGAGAATGTTTGCTAATTGCACGAGCACCGAACTGAGTGCGCAGTCCTAGTCGAGCATTGAGAAATTGGGTGTGTAAAGCGCATACCGATGAGCAACCTTGATCGATCGGCGATCGCAGAACAGGGGAAGAGCGCGATGATGCGATCGGTCGTCATTTCTTTCGGCCAAAAACTGTCCAGCGAAAAAAATATGGGCACATTGACTTGTTTTTGCCGCACGATAGCGAAATCGGTCGAGCCAGACCGGCCGACTGGCGCTTTAATTTCGACGCTGGTGATATTGAAACGTTTTGCTACCTTATATGGAACTTGTTTCGTCTATAACGCTACTCCATAACCAACTGCATCCAGGTATCTCAATTTGCGAACGTTTTCCTCGTCAGACAGGCGCAAAAGGTTGATTTTGCATACTAATAAATCACTCAGCTCGGCTCTCAGGCTGTCAGCACGGCGTCAGGCTGCAACTTGAAGTGGTTGAGGTCAAGTTTACTACTAGCGACCGTCGACGAGATCTTCTGATCGATACCAGCATGAATATATGATGGGGCTAGGTCAGTTTGCTAAATGGATGGTGACCATATGTGAGAGAAACGAGGCTGGAGCGCCATAATCGGGTGAATAGCTGAATAGAGTATCACTTAACGCTTAGCAATTTGCTAGTAGCAGTTTTCTATTGTTCCTGGTTTGAGTTTCCTTTTTCGGCTCCACAGACGACCTTGCATTGGTAGACTCGTGAGTCACTCCATGGCGCGTTCACCGTTGCCAGAGAACTGGAGCAATGTAGCACTTTGGGAGAGGACTAAGTTTGGCAAAAAAGAACGAGGCTCTGCTGAGATTCGAACTCAGGTCGCAGGATTCAGAGTCCTGAATGCTAGCCAATTACACCACAGAGCCTAGGTGACTTCAGCGAAGCTCAGTATCACCAAAAGTCGCGCTTCGAAGCGAATTCGAATTTCAGAAAGCCCCTGAAAGCAGCAAAAAAGAACGAGGCTCTGCTGAGATTCGAACTCAGGTCGCAGGATTCAGAGTCCTGAATGCTAGCCAATTACACCACAGAGCCTAGGTGGTTTCGGCACAACAAAGTATCATGAAGAGTCGTGCTTCGAAGCTCATCGCTTTAATGTATCAAAAAGGTGATTATTATTGCGAGCAGTACTGAAATGTGCTTGGCTCAGCAACTTCTTATCACCGCTCAGAGGCGGACCTACTGGGAGTCGTTTTACCTGTATTTCCTAAACTCATAATTTACTCACGACAGTGTGAACAAAACATTTCAAAAATAATTTGAAATAAAATTCAGGGCTGAGTCTGATCTTTGGCTTCAAAAATATGTTCAAGAAGTCACGTTTGACGTCTAGTAAATTACTGCAAAACCCAGGCTCCCCGATAAGCAAAACAATAACAACTCCGAAATCCACGGGAGGTCAGAGAAGTAATTTGCGGCGACCCTGCGAGATCAATTAACGTCTCACATTCCGCCTGCCGATGTCGATCGCGAATCTTTGATTCTTGCGCACCCCATTTATGGAAATGGCGCACAACCACCTAATTAAGGTGACATATTTGGTCGTTTTTGCTGCAATTACTGCTCCACTTTTTCGATTTGTGCACTTCGCCGAGCGAGATTGGAGACCGCGAATGATTAATGCTGACAGCTTGTCAGACTTCATAATTTTCCATTTTGGTAGCGCTAAAGTGTTAATTTCGATCGGTTTTGGTGGGAAACCGATTTAAGGTGGTCCAAATATCTCGTCACTCTCGCTAGGGCTAATTTTAGGACTTGTCAGTTCGGCAGTCATTAGACAGGAAACTCGTTATGGGACCAAGGCAAGACAGCGATCGCAATACTTCGCGCGAGTCGACGGGTGTTTTCCCTTGAGAAAATCTAATTTTAGGTCTCTTCAAATGACATCACATGTGTAAGTGCCGTGTTATTCAATCGGGGCTCGAAAACACGTGCCAGTGATTTGATCTGGAACCACAAGCACAATTCAATTATAAATGAATTAAACAGCCAAAGTAATGAGAGATGGGCTTAAGCTAAGTCAGTTTAAGCAGAGGTTCGGAATGAATAAGTTCATATTGGCTATTGCTTTGGGAGTTTTATTGGCACTTCTCAGTGAGGGAGCGAAAAAACCTGTAAGACTTTCAACTGAGCCTTTGAATGAAGATTCATTTTGACAACTTTCAGAGACAATTCCGATTGCACTCAAAAGGAATCAAATGCACCAACTTCAACCCCAAGCTGGTTTACAACCTGACTTGCAGAGTGAAGGCAGTTCGGGGGAGGTACGGCCTCGTCGACGTCGGTATGGGATACAACAATATCAGTGATGCTCTCTTCGACATCAGAGTCTACTACAGACCTTCATACCGGGCCCAAGCTAGACAGCCCTATCTTGTGTCCTTAGAGATCGAGTTCTGTCCCAATCCTTTTCAAGTATTCAACCCCTTGTCCCTCATTTACGTGACAGCTATGCGGAGCTTTGACAAACAGTTTGACAAGTGTCCGTTGAATGTAGGTTGTTAGCTAGCAGTTACTAATCGAAACTAATGCACTAATGATTTCTTTCAGAAATACGTCAACATTTCCAACTTCGACTACGACGACTTTATAGGAAACTTTGACATTCCCTTCCTTCCAGAGGGTAACTACATCGGCTGGTGGCGTTTGCACGACAAGAAAAACCGCACGTTGTTTTTAATAGAGCATTTTGTTCACGTTAGGCCAACAGGTATTCACGACATTTCCATGATGGGATAACCTTGGTCTTGGTTTTTATGAATGTTTTTCAATTGAAAGATTTTATTGAAATAAAATTCAATGCAATTAAAAATTGTTTTTTTTTTTTTTAATTAACCATGTACAAAATTCTGAGTTCAACAAAATACAGCTTCGCAAAGAATTATTCGACTTTGGGTTTGCCGCTGCTTTATTTGAAATTTCACGTCCACAAAAATTGTTTGAATCTTTAGAAAAATTCCAAATATGTTTAGTTATACCTATGTAACTTTTAACGAAAACTTTGGCAACTTGTCATCTAAGTGGGATTCTAGATCGTAAAACAGCCATTTACAACCTGAGAGTATTTTATAGCCCTCGTTTATGGAGCTGATGCAAGGTAACCCTTCCTAAAGTGGCCCTAGAAATTGAACTCAATCTGTTTATATTAGCATTTTTGACAATAATTTTGCCAACAGGATTTTCAAACAATTCACAAATTTCCAAATGCCTCCAGAAATTTTTACTACAATTCAGTTGAATTTTTTTTGTCGGCGCTTTATGAAAAGAAAAATAAGAATCTAGACTCTGCAAAGCAGGCCAAATCGATGTTATGATGAGACAATGTATAAATCTTTAAAAAGTATCGAAGAAGGTAACTGGCAAATGGGCATATTTTCATTTAAATGTCTACACCTACTTTTTCTTAGTTATTAAATTAAAATTTTTAAAAAATTATCAAATTTCCTTCAAGACGAGAAAGAGCATGCGTTTTTGAATCTTGATAAATCTCAGACTCGCGAACAACAATAGCGAACCCGGCGTTTGGAGGAGAACGAGCTGTGTGTCGACGGAAAAGTCGTGGTGGGGGAACGCGATCGCACACACGAGCCGTATGCGATCGCGGAGTGGGAGTACACGAGAGTGTCGTCAGAATATTGGATTCGTGTATTTTTGAACTATCAAAAGTCAGCCGTTTACTGGCTTTTCAGTTCGCTGTTGAACCGTTCAAGTCGCGGATTCAAGTGTAAGTAGCGAGGATTTGTTCAATTTCTAGCAGGAAGAAAGTTAAAGTTGAAGAAATATTGAGAATTAACAAGACAAGGAGAATACTTAAGTGCTTTTGGTGATCATCAACTCATCAGCCTCTCAAATAACTGAAAATTGTGAAAAAGTCGGTTCGAAAAGTGCGAAGTCAAGTTTGTGGTTTTCTCCGGATGTGAGTGAAAACCCGCCAGGAGTCAAAGTATGGGAGGATATCGGGGCTCGAGAGGATGCGTGATTCATCCGAGTGAAATGATATTCCTGCTGGCGGCCAGACCATATTCATATAAGCATCGCGGTGTTATTTTTGAACGCACCACCATTCGATCATGCCCTGGTCTATTTTGAGCCCCTGCTCGGCCTCCTCGCGCACGCAGACGTCGTCTTTCGTTACAAAATCGTTGTTTATCGGAAAACACACCAACACACGGGGGCTTACTTAACTTCTCAGGCCGTGGGTGTGTGCTGTGTGGTGGTGGAAAATGATGAAAATGAAAATTCTTGGCATAGTTTCAAGAAACGAGATCGCTGAATTTGTGAAAAATATAAATTACCAAATCGCCAGGCCGAGCAGAATGACATAACCGGACCCGAGTCATTCATCAGGAAATGAGATGCAACGAGGCCCTTTGGGTACCTAGGCTTGCGATGACTGTCCGATTGTTGTGATTGGATTGATTGGGGGAACAAAGGGAAGCCACCGGAACTTTCAGAGAGAAATTCCATTGTGTGCTGATTGCAGCTCAGTTGGTGCTCATTGTTGAATTGGGCCATTGAGGTGTGAAGTCATCCATGAAATGAGCGTTGCAGAATTCCATTTCACCTGTTGGAGTTAGAACTGGAGAACTTTTTGACTTGGGTTGGGTATTTTTGACGAGTAGAGGAAGGCTCGAGACTAACTTCACACTTTTCAAAATCCATCCTGAAATTTTTTTTCTTACTTTTTTTTTAAAGGGGTCTAAATTTTTTTGAAGCAAATTTTTCAACTGAAACTTCGTAGCCTTTTGATTGAAATTCACAAAAAAGGACCTCAATAAAGTCCTCTTTTTATTTTACTTATTTTCAAGTAATAATATCCCATGAAAAAAAGATAAATTAAAGCCAAATAAGTAAGCCACTAGAGCCCTCACGGTATCAGTCTGATACAGCTGCAATCAAGATCCTTGACCTTAAACTCCCCAACAAGGCATATCGCATGCCTTCACCATGAGTCCACGAACGCAAACAGGAATTGCAAACACGACATTCCAGAAAGTGCAAAACATTTCGCGTCTGGGCTGCGTGTGAGGCGTGCGAGGTGTGAGCACACAAAGCACGGCATGAATGACTAAGAATGCAAGAAAGTCTTCCATCACACTTGACCCAATTTACATATTTGTACCTGAGACGCGAGTCTCCGGGGTGACGATGCCGAGAAATTCAAGTGGAATGCATTTCAAGCCAAAACTGTAATAAACAATCTTTATTTAGCATCGCGGCGAGTCTGTAAATGGCGGCAAAGGTGAAAGACAGGGATGGGACTCGTTTTCTCCCAACACTTAAATTTTACCTAGAGGTCAGAAGTGAATGAAAATTGGAAAAAGACATTCTGATTTAAAAAGTTGAAGCAAAAATAATTTTGAATATAACGTCAAATGTTTTTAAAGCCCCCCCCCCCATCCCTCCCTAGAACTTAATTAAAATTGGAAAAAGAGGATCTGTTGAATCAATTTCTTGGTTTCAAAATTTCCATAGGAGTTCCTCCCTCTCCCTCTTATAACGCTACTGCCACCTCTGCCTGCAGTTGACCTTACGCAATATGCGCTTATTTGGCTCGTTTGCGTTCGCATCGTGACGAACCGGAAGGATGTTGCATTGTCTATGTATGAACGACGACTTGGAACTGCGATTGCGTATATTGATGATCACCAAAACGGAAAATTAAATTATACATTCTGCTTTAATGAAGTTTTTGCTTTGCTTTTGCTTGCAGATCGTAGTGTAAATTTTTTGTGATAAGTGAAAACAACAAAAAACCGCCAACATGGACGCGATCAAGAAGAAGATGCAAGCGATGAAGCTTGAGAAGGACAACGCTTTGGACCGTGCCCTTCTCTGCGAGCAGCAATTCCGCGACGCCAACTTGCGTGCCGAGAAGGCCGAGGAGGAGGCCCGCTCTCTCCAGAAGAAGATCCAGACCATTGAGAACGAGCTTGATCAGACCCAGGAGGCCTTGGGACAGGTCAACACCAAGCTCGAGGAGAAGGAGAAGGCTCTCCAGAATGTAAGTCAAAGTTAATTTTTTTTTTATCGTGAACGTGCTTACCAGACGGTCATTGGCGTAGATTGAGGGGGGATGGATCTAATTTTTACAGAAAACTTACCTAAAATTTCCCATCATTTTTAATCAAGAGAGATGTTTATTCTGTTCTTGTTTCTTGAATTTCTACTTTAAAGTCGCCTCCAAAAAAAGTTTAGGCTTTCATGAAAACCATGTTTATTTTTAATCTTTGAATTTTAAAATTAGCAAAGATTTAAACAATTTTCAAGTATTTTTGAGCCTCAAATTATTATACTTCTCGCTTTAAAAAAATGAGGAATAACTTCGCCCCCCCCCTCCTCCCCCACTCAATTTTATGAAACAATCTACGCCACTGAACAGACCTGCTATAAGAAAATATTTTCCTACGCTCGCCATCCGTTCGAGTCCGACGAAAAGCAATTTCCACTGGCTCACGTTACGCCGATCTGCTCTCACCCGATCTATTTTTGATCCCGAGCTTGCCAAATACGGCCATTTGCGAGTACTTCGGGTCCGCGAGTGTGCGCATGCGCAGACTCGGATCGCGATCACCAACACAAAATCGTCTTGGAACTTGTCTTTGCGACTTTCAATAGGTGACGAGATGTGATGCAAATCGAATGGGTTGCGAGTTGCAAATGATAAGAGGAAAATGCTTGTGATCTAATTCGAAGGCTGCCAAAAACCAGCTGGCGAAGAATGTATTTAAAGAGAGTGCAGAATGTTTCGTTGCGTTATTGGGTAGGAGCAGTCATCAGAGTTCGTAAATTTATACGCAATTGTCTGAGTGTTGGTCGACGAGGAGAGCGCATCGGGTCCGAGCGTGCGAGCTGCGAACGATGTAAATACCCGAAAGAAATAAAAAATTATGTGGATGATAGGTGGAAAATCATCGCGAGCGACGATTAGTAAGAGAACAGCGTTTTGTAAAGATAAGCACTTGGGCCGAGTCGCCGTGAAAAAGCAAAAGCACACCAACCGCCGAGATTTGAGAGGATTCGTGGGGTTTCGCGCACCTTCCAACGGCTCGTTCGAACGTGCGTCGGCTCTGAAGAGAAACCGCTCCCGACGCGGATCGAGTGTGCCGACGTTCACGGAAACTTTTGACACAGATCAAAATGGCAAAGTGAAAAGCAAGAAGTTGAGTAAAAGTTGCCTCACGTTTTTCGCAAAAAACGACGTCCAAAATAATTATGCGATGGTGGATCGCGACGAAGTGACGTCACCGGCAGCGGTGTCAAACACAGGCGGCCTCACAATCGGCCGGAGGAAAAGTCCTGGACGTGACGACAACAATGGAAACGAAGAAAGCAATAACAACGATGAAAAGAAAAGTCTGACAACCTCAAATCCATCCACAAGTGCCTTTTGTGATAACAACAATGTCTTAGAAGAAGTCTCCCAGGGGCTGGAAGCAGCGGACCCGAAGAAGACCAAAAAGACAAGGAGAGACGGGACCTCCTCCAAATCGAAGAGCTCCAAAAGCTCGGAGGGCAGACGGCGGAAAGTAGTTAAGGTGGCCCCGACCGACTTCTGCAAGATCGAGCGCCCCGAGGCCGAGGGGGCCGAGGACGTGGATTTCGAGAACGACCCGGAGGCGGCCGAGTGGGCGAAGCTCAGATGCACGAGCGAGTGCACCGAAATCGTCGCGGAGCGCGAGGCTCGACGGCAGAAGCGCTGTGCCGACTACCCTGGTCTGGCTTTCGGACGCAGCGTTTTCAGCTCCGACACCATGATGAAGTTCAACATAATCCGGAATGAGCTCCATAACATCATGAAGTCGCAGCTGAAGAGGGTAATGAGATTCTGCGGGCGACTAATTAGCACTTTTCTTTGCAGTGACTCAGTGAGAGCGTGTGTTTCGTGACGTCACCACATTTTTGCGGAAATGTTGAGAAAACTACCCTCTGAGCCACGAGTTGCGAGAACTCTGGGTTCACTGAACTCAGCATAGGGACTCTGTAGTGCGGCACGGAAGCTCGTCGAGCAGAGGGTGGAGCTCTTGTGCCTTGCTCAAGCATACAAAGCAACAAATGTTTACATTTTCGCATAGTAAATCATTTTTTATTGCTCACATGAGCATGTTTCGCGATCAAACGGTTCAATACGTGATGTTTAGCAATCGAACGCGGCGCGGAAGGCGGAGAAAGGAATCCAAAAATAGCTGGAGCAGAGTGTCGAAATGTGGCGCAAATCCGGCTTGACATTTTGACTAAAATGTATTTTTGAGGGTCGGTTGGTTATTAAAAATTGCAACCCCTAACCGGTTAGAAAGTTTTGGGTCAATTTGTCATAGCTTTGGTTAAAATTCACGAAACATTTCCGAAGCAAGCGGATGAAAATATCAATCTAATGGATTGTTTATTTGAAAATGCCTTTATGATGCTATTTTCGGTTCCATCTCCGAATTTGTGGGTGCCAGTGACTCGTAAATTCACCGCTTACATCGCATTTCGAGATTTAAATGGAGCATGCTGGCAGGCGTGAAATGTGGTGACGTCGGAAAATAATAATTAATTTCGTATGTAAATGAGGTGTTGCCAGAATTAGTAGAGTAGGTAATATAGGCGAGATAAGACAGATTTGAGATTAGGAGTTGGGACCTCCCGGACAGGGCCGTCGAGAGAAAATCTGGGCCCGGTACTATCAAAGGGAAATGCTCGAGATTCTAGGGGCCCGGACGCCGGCCTGGGCCCCCTAAAAAATCACTTTCCCCCACCCCCCTCTCGTCGGGCCTGCTTCCGGACCAACTGGACTATACCAAGTCCACTGTGAACGAATGGCCAAAAAGTTTCCGAAAGCAGTAACAGTCAGATGAACAAGTGGGCCGACAGCCGGCTATTATGTTTTCCGATTTATATCAACTTGATGATAGATTTATTTGAAAGGGAAGACAAAAAAAGCTTTAGCATAATTAAACCATTCAAGATCATTGGAACGTTCAAATCAGGCATTCAATGGCTGTTTTTGAAATTAAATGGCCGATGTTCAGAATGTTGATCAAAAGACTCGAACAACAGCACGTTCAAGGCTGATTATCTTGGTGCAGTATTTGTTAAGTAAACATGATGTCATGGGAGGGAATTGTAAAAAAATCTGATAAGAAGAGTTCGGGGGGTTCATAAAAATAACGGCCAATTCAAACGAGCGCGATTCGAAACGTAAACGGGCGTGTCACGCAGTTTGGCGCAAGCGATCGTCGAAAACTCCAAAAACGCCAAAAAGCTGACGAGTTTTCGAGACTCGCAGCTGCAAAAGGCTGAAGGTGCGAGTGCAATGGCGTGTGTGAGGCTGCAGTGCGTTGACAAGTCGCAAAACGGGCAAACAGGCGGTTGATTGTGTGACACAAGTGGCTGCGTACGTACGAGAGCTGGCTGCGTACGATTGCTAGCGTTTGGGAGCGTTTGGCTTTGGATGACAATCAGTCGTGAAGTTGTAAAATTGAGGCTCGGTCGTTTGGTTCGGTCAGAGAGGAATAATTGTTTAAAAATCCTCCCAAAAAAGCCCCCAAAGTGCGATATCTGTGGCTTGACGCAAGTCGGAGTGAAAGTAGAAGCGATATTGCGAGAAAAGCGCGTAAAACTTGCGTAGTGATAAATAAATTGAGTTGGTGACGAGTCGAGTGTGAAAAAATACGAGTATAAAAATCAAATATGACGGCAAATTTGCAACAAGGTACCCTTCTGGATGTGCTGAAGAAAAAGATGCGGCAGACAAAGGAGGAAATGGAAAAGTACAAGGATGAGTGCGAGGAATACCACAAGAAGCTGCAGCTCGAAGCGATTCGACGCGAGGAAGTAAGCGAAATTCCACTTTTTATCTCGTCACCGTGACCTGTGCGACTCGGTGCGGCGTTCTGGTGGTGGAAAGGTGAAAATGGGCGAAAAGTGGTTGATCAAGGGCTATTTTTAGAACGGGCCCAAGTCAAGCGCAAGAATCTGCGGGATGAAAAAGGGCCGTTTGTCGGTTTGTCCGGCGCTCCCGGAGACGTAAAAATGGCTTCTGGGCTTTGAACCCCCCGTGAGCTCGTTCGTTCTTATTAGAACATTAAAACATTTTGTGTGTCTGTGGTTATTGCTGTGAATGGAGCACATTGATTAATTCATGAAAGAACGAAATATGTACAGCGAACATAATAATGATGAAGTATCAGAAAAGCAGCAGATTGCAAGATGTCGGACCTGCTTGAGTTATGAGGCGTCCTTGTCGTGAGTTGAGATTGAGAGAGAAAAAGAAAGTTCCGATTTTGAAAAGAATCAAACTTTCAAACAAGTTTGCTTCGGATCTGGCCTTGAAATTCCTACGTGACTAGTCATAGTAATTTGGGACCAAGTCCAAGTGATTAAAACATCTGTCGTCGCACAAATGATGTAATAACGGCGATTTTCGGAAAAGTAGATTTTCAAGCCCGTCTGGTGATGAAATATTGTAATTGAAGAGTACTGTGAGTGAGATAAGATAAAACCGGCATTACACCGTGAAACCGCAGTTCACGCACACACGAGCAAGAATCTCGAGTCTCGCGACATTAGGATGACTACTGGAGCTAATTCTAGGCCTGAAATTGGCTGTGCGAAAATTCCGAGTGAGTGAATCCACGACATGTCGACCCGAAACGGAGAAGAAAATAACAAATGGTGATAAAAATCAAGTCGAAATCAGGTTTTGTACAGCAGGTCTCGCTCGTACGCTGAGCTGCCACCTTTTCGAGCATTCTGGGTACACCAAAAATGTGTTCTCCTTAATTATTTTCACCATTTTGCCCATTTCCGAGCATGAATTCGTACATTTTGCGTGATGAGGCAGCGGCAGTCGGCAGACTGGTGTGGCGAGAGTGCGAGAAGTGACCGAATGGAAGACAGAATTACCGTTACCGAAACATGAATGGGTTGGAGATGAAAGCAAGGTCATTTTCACCCGTTGTGTGTGCGGCCCATTGTGGTTCGTAACTTCGTAGCTTCGTACGGGAAGAATGTAACTCTCTTAATTCAGGTTATTGAAAGTACGTTTGGGGTCTCCTCGCTGCCTCGGAACGCCGAGGTAATTAGTGGAGTTTCTACTACAAATTTGACACTAATGGAATGCGAGGCGTCACGAAGGCACTTGACGGGCAACCTCATTCGGGTCCGAAATGCGCTTCTTGGAAAGCCCGAAAGTCTCCTTTAGGCCCCATTCAGGCGAGACGTTCGTGACAAGCCGGCTGCAAACTTGACCCAAATCATGTCACACTTCAAGAGCAGTGCTGAAAAGTCCATATTTGGTCGCAAAAATCTATAATCTGGCAGTGTCCAGTAATAACTCCATTTACGTTGCCGATATTTAGCTTAAAATGGCTTTCATACGCAAACGAGTACATATTTATGAGGCAAAACACATCTCGGGCGATGGAATACGTAACTGAGGCAGAAGCTGTACTGCGAATTGCAAGCAAATATTTGTGTAATTTGATTTGAATAGAATCTTATTGAAAAAGAAGAAACTTGTTTGCATATCAAGATACAACATTGTTCAATGTGACATTCTGAGGCGGTCGAGCACGACTATTTAGGGTTGAAAGCCACACGGAGTGTGTTTGAGGTTTCAAACGGTCTAACTAGGGCTTCTTTATGAGCCTTGCTTGTAGCAAATTAAAATTCAAAAGACCCCACCTGTAAAATTTCATAGCTTCTATTAGCTTTCTTGCTTAAAAATGAAGAAAAAAAAGTAATCATTTTTATTCCACTTTCATGACTCATAAAAAGCTTCAAATTTCCACTTGAGTCGGCCGTAACCCGAAAAATTGGTTTGCATTGTATGCAAACTACGTTCGAGTTGCAAAACGCTTTCATAACACGGACCAGTCATCGCAATTCGCGCTAACCAGACGTGTTCCAAGTCACGCCAATTAATAAGAAAGCCATGCATGCAAAAGTTACATCGGCTCATCGCATCAGACCCGTCGAAACTCGGCAAAGCTAGAGCTCGGCCTTGATCGCGATTGTTTTCCCAAATGAAGCGTCGCTGCCGAGGGCAAACAAATGCTCGAGAAAAGCAACAAAGATTCAATTCAGGTCATGTTACATTTGCTCACATGATGCATGAACGGCAAATAGAATCGATCAAATTTAAGTGCCATTGGACCTTTGTTCAATAACTCACGCATAATGCCCGTATGGAGAGACGCACGGGCTGACGTAGGGCCGCTTATTCATTGCGCACACGATCAATAACAAACAATGCGAATGGGCTTGAAACACACATTTTGTGTCTCTGAATCAAGTACAAATATACGATTGGGGAGTTTTGTTGATCGTGCGTTACGTTCCAACATGGTGGGCAGATGGACATCAGGAACTCACTTTTAGCGCTTTTTTCCGATTCGAGAAAATACTATTTTGCCAATACAATGGTCTTTAGACCAGATAGAGTTGTTGCTCTCATTCATCTCACAGCAGCCTAAATTCTTGCGCTCGCAAGGTGAAATAGCTCCAGCTCTCTGCATTAAACAACAGGGAATAAAAAGCAGCGGTAATGAGCTGCTAACCCTAGAAAATGAGCAATTGTAAGAAAAAGTCGCATGTTAGATGTGCGAAGTGAAGAAAAGTGAGCATGGGGGAATGATATCGTTCTTTGAATCGGAATTCACGTTAAAAAAGGTCGTGGAATCGCAAAAGATTGGCGTGGGAATTCTCGAGGCGTTGAGCTTCCACTTGTTCTAGCTTAGCAACTAGAACATAGTCATCTTGGGGCTGCTGCCTGCTGCTAGGCCATTAAAAAAAGATGTATGTTGTGGGAGCGTTTTACATGTTTAAAGAGAAATGTTTCGCTTGTAAGAATAATTGGGGGTTTTAAAAACCTTCCGAGTTCTTTCGGACCCTTTTCAAGGTATCTTATCTGATAAGAGTTTGGGATAGTCCCCGAAACTTTCCATTGACCCGGATTTTTTTTTTTTATTGAACTAAAATGATGATCTACTAAGCAGACTCCCATGTTGACTTAGCGATGAATAAAGATGGCGAGATGAAGTCGAGAATTCCTAGCAGCTCCGTGCTAGCGGACGCGGCTCAAGTGGGGACGTGTGTTCCACGAGCTGAGGCATAAAGAATGTAATGTCTTACGTAAAGTGTGTAAAGAACAATGTCTATATTTGTTCATCACCAACACAAGAAAAATTATCGCATAACAGCACACACTGACATGCCAGCGAGTCACATTTGGTGGCTATCTGTACGAAGCACTCGCCGGCAAAAATACCGGTATTACGAAATGCTGCTTGGCGAATGTGAAATGAGCGAGAGACGCGAGCTGGAGCTAGAGAGATAAACAAGGAAGTGGGAAAAGTAGCGAATAGCTGGCGAAATCGCGTAATTGTGCAAGTTCATGTCAGCTGAAACCGGCTCGCGGTGACTAATTTCCCGTTCGCCGGGGAAATTGATTGTCTCAGAGTCACGGCAAAGCAGGTGTCCTTGAGGTGATCCAAGCTAAATGGTGATCTCACCCAAATATGCTTCGAATTTCTCACACGTAGGCAAAAGTGCTTCAGTTCTTCCACTCAATAGGCTGCAGTACGAATGTGAATCACGCTCGTACCGGCTTTTCAACGTGAATTGCAAAATTCGCGAGACACAAGTGCTTGATGAGTTCATACCGATAGACCTGACAAGCGAGGCAATGCGGCTGAAAATTGACATTTTGAATGTATGTATGCAGGGAAGAATGCAAAGTGAACTGATTTGCATGGGTTTTTTGAGAGAAACACACCAACACGAGTGGCGTTAATCAGAGCCAGGTACGTTCTGAGGTGAGGCGAGTCGGCCGCAACAAGAAAATACTTTTAATAAAGTTGATTACAATACTAAGCCACTTGAAAGTATATTGACTGGTTGCGAGTCGTGATGTCTAAGAGAAGCATGATTTGAATCCGAATTGCTTCGGTTTGAGGACAGGGTGACTCAAAAAATTCTGTGGCTTTCCTAGACTCTATTTTGTGTGTTTTTGTCCCATACAAAAATGTTTTCTTGTATTTTTCAAAGTGATAGTAAAATCTTAAGTTAAATTAAGAAATTAAATTAGTAAAAAATTAAGGATTTTAGAAAACCCCCTTAAAATAAGAATAGGGGGGGGGGGGGGGGAGAAAAAAATTTCATGAAGATCATTCAAAAGCCAATTAACTTTCCTATTCAACCATGTATAATTCTAAGACAAAAATCTAGCTAAAAAATGGGTTAAGACCTTAAATTAAAAAAATCATCGACTCTCAATACCAATCGGACACAAAATCAGGATTTCTCAAGGTTTATCTCTCAAGAAACACTTTCGAGACACCCTGTGATCGCCTCAGGCAAGCATTCTAGCGCTCCAAGATTGATAAGTTGACCAGCAGTGGGCGAATCTGTTGGATGTGTGTTGGGTACAAATGCCAGAGACATTAATTCGATCAGAGTTTTTGTGATAGACGAATAGACGCTCGTGCTCGGGTACGAGTTCCTTCCTTTTCCGGTTCATTGTCGCCTCTTGCGCTCGCGGTTGGGGTTTTGTGCGTTGGTGTATCCCTATTATGTGAGCCAGCGGAGAGTTTCAGTCTCCCATGAAAGTTGTGAAAAAGAGTCATTGTTTGTTCGCCTCACGAAAGTAGGATTGACAAAATTACCGCAGAATCGGAAATTAAAGTACTCGTAAATGAACATGCATGAGCTCTGGCTTCATGAAAATGTAATGGGCAAAGCGTGGAATTGAATGTAAAGCAGCGCCAGAAGCAGTAGCAAAAGCTGGAAGAATGGTAATGCCCACCTTCAGTCATGCTCCGACGACTGCACCGCTGATTCTCGCGCCTAAGTGATTTCATACAATTGAGCAGAGAGCGTATGTGTGCCTGCTGCGACTCCGAATCGTACGCGAATATATCAAGTTCATGTGAAATATTACAATTATGAATGTCAGTCGGGCAATTTTCTGGTATTTGAATTGAGGTTTCGAACGGGAAATTCGCTTGACGCGACGAATGAGAGAGATGTGGGGTTGCCCGTTTTTTGGGTGAACCCCGAACAAAGGAGATGAGCGTCTCCCACAGCTGGAAAAAACGTCACACTTGTTGATACTGAAATTGGTTTGTGCCTCGAATCAAATCGAGCTTCCGGCCTTCATTCTTTTGCGTTTATCAACGGACATTTACCATATACAGAGCAATAAAAGCGAGCGTGGTGTTTGAGGAAGTGACATAATTGCAGTCTGGGAAAGTAATTAAAACGATAATGCCGCGAAGAAGCGCCCCGATCCCGAAGAGAGCAGTCTCTGACCCCGCGTTCTTCTCGTTACAGGCCGAGTCTGAGGTCGCCGCCCTCAACCGTCGCATCCAGTTGTTGGAGGAGGATCTTGAGCGCTCAGAGGAGCGTTTGGCCTCTGCCACATCCAAGCTTTCCGAAGCTTCAGCTGCTGCTGATGAGAGTGAACGGTAAGTGTAGAGTTTGGCTTGTCTCCGGAGCATTTTATGAATCTTCGACTTCCCGTCCCCCGCGACACCAGGATAAGAAAAGCCCTAGAAAATCGAACAAACATGGAGGACGATAGAGTAGCTTTGCTAGAAGGCCAACTTTCACAAGCGAAACTGATCGCCGAGGAAGCGGATAAGAAATACGAAGAGGTAGAATTTTGGACTTCTCTCTTCCTCCACACGTTAGGGAACGCCGAGTCGTTCGAAAGTAGGGACGTTAGGGAGCTAACTTTTGCCTTCCAGGACTCCGCAGACGGATCACGCAATGGATTTTCGAAAATTTGCTGACGAAATAAATTTTTGTGTTCACGCAGCGCCCGCAAAATTCTTGAGAACCGCTCACTTGCCGATGAGGAACGCATGGACGCTCTTGAGAACCAGTTGAAGGAGGCCCGCTTCTTGGCTGAGGAGGCCGACAAGAAATACGATGAGGTGGAGATCCCAGATAATACTTGATTGCTATTGTTGTTGTTGTGTTTTCTTGCGCCTTGACACTTGCAATTTAACCGAACTATTAGAGTCCCGAATGAAATTCGGCGAGATCAGGGACGCCCAGTGCGGGGCCCGCGATACAAAGAACAATGTCCGATTCAAAATCTATGTTTACCTTTAGTGTTTAACGACAAGTTAAAGTTTTAATCCAAGTTTATTTAATCTTTTGTATCTAAGCAATATATCATACTCGATTAGACCCCCTGACCGGAAAGTTTGCAGCTGCATGAGTTTTCTTGACTTCAATTGCTGGGTTTCGGAATTCTCTGATCTAGAAACTTTCTCGTCAGCGGGCACATACTGAGGCAACTAAAAGTTCTTTTTAATCCAAAGAATATAAATACTATTCATACTCTGCCTTTTTTAATAACGAGAAGAAATCGATCGTGATAGTAAAAGTGCTCCTAACAAATGTTGATCCGAACTTAAAGAACGATATTCTAAAGAGTTTGTAAAGTAAATTACAATAACAATCAATACCGTGAACGAAATGAAAAGTTGCTAGTTTTGGAATCTTTGGTACTGCAATATACGTAGATCTACAATTGAATAAATAGATAGGCGAAGAGCAAATATTCAATGAAATTATATTTTAACGTTATGAAATAATAAATAAAGCAAATATGAGTAACATAACTTATTAATCAGACGCTATTGTTTGTGTTCCACTAATCAGACGAAGGTGCTGCTGATGTCGATTGCTCGGAGACTGATTTTTCCCCAAGTTTTCTTCTTTCTATTCCCTTTGGACCTCATTTAAAGCCCCTTAAATGTCCCATGGGAGTCCCATATCACCTGTCAACTTCTCTTCTCAAGCTAAGGCCTAAAAGCAGGAGGAGGCATTTTTTGTCCCAACAAACAAACCAGTAGGTTTAGCAGGGGCTAAACAAACGCTATAAGGTCTCAGCCTTCCTAGCCACTATCTGGCTACAGGCCTGTCTTTAAACCCTGGAAGTTTGAGGGCTTTTCAAATAAGAGAGATTTCAAATGCTTCAAAAAATTTTCATTGAAAAATTGCCTGGGAAATTTTTTTCAAATGATTGAAAACTAAAATTTCACGTATTCAAAAATTGAGATATTTTTGTCCTCAAAAACCTCCTCAGAGACCTCACATTCTAGCTCAGAAATGTTTCCAGTCTACGAGCAGGCATGTCGGCAGCTTCTTCAATTGACGTTACGGTTTTCACTAATTGACGAAACACCCATAAATATCTGGAGATTAGTCTGGCAAATTAAAAAGCGATCGAACATTGTTCAAAGTAATAGTGACGCAAGACTAAACGAAATCAGCATGGCTTTCAAGTGAACGTCCGACCCACCGTAATCGATTGAAATTATTATAATTCTCGAATCATCATCTAGGTTGCCCGTAAATTGGCCATGGTTGAGGCTGATCTCGAACGTGCAGAAGAGCGCGCCGAAGCTGGTGAAGCGTACGTTTTTATAGATGTTTGAATGTTTGTTTACGGAATTTCGCAGAACCCATCTAATTTCCGTGTTCCACTAACGCTGTTGAGTGATTTATTACTTACAAAAGTCGAGACAAGATCTGGGAGCCTTTCACGCATGGCTTCCTGCGCTATTTACAAAACTTGCGAGGTAAATGCAAGTCAAGTGTGGTGTGTGACAAGACCACCTACAATTGTACAAACGATCGACGAGATTACGAACAATCGGCCGGATCGAGCGCTGATTTGATGATGTTACTAAGATGGAGATTCCAGTTGATTGTAAATTGATCAACAATGAAGGCGAACGAACGTATCAGATGTCAAAACGTGGAAGCAATCAGTGCAAAAACGCATCTGTTTGATGGGGTTTTGTGCATTTTCTGGGTGTAGAATTTTTGACTGGCTCAACGTCTCTCATTTAATTAAAAAAAATTGTCTCCATTAAGAAAATCTGATTTTTAATTTTTTAACAGGCTTTCTTTCTAGAATCAAAATTTTAAGGAACAAAAATAAAAGGCATGAAGCTCACAAAGAAAATTTTCTACCAATTTTGTGGCTTTACTGACTCTAGCCTACCAATCTCCATGGTAAAACTATAGCAAATAACAAAAGGGTTATCCCTGGAAAAATGCACAAAACTCATCAAAACTTTTATTTATATATTATTTCATGTGTTGAGTTGCTATAAATATTCAAAACCAGCTAGCTAGTGTTAACCTAATCCGAGCATGATTTTTCAGCCCCAACTAATCAAAACTTTTACCATTTTTGTGTTGTGCCGTTGTTTGCTTCATAACACGAACTCTAGGTTGCCAGGAAGTTAGTCTTGATGGAGCAAGATTTGGAGAGATCCGAGGAGAAGGTTGAACTTAGCGAAAGGTTTGTAGTGTTTTTCAGTGTTGCTCACTAACCTTTGACCCTTGAGTTGCCCAACGAATTTTACTGACATTTGTTCCTCTCCAATTTGCAGCAAGATCGTGGAACTTGAAGAGGAGCTCCGCGTCGTAGGCAACAACCTCAAGTCCCTTGAAGTCTCTGAGGAGAAGGTAAATTATGCGTGTCCACTAACCGAGCCCCTGAAATGCCCTTAGTCTGAGCTGTAACGAGATGAGACAGATTCCCCCGTCACCGCCCTCGAGATTCTCAAATTCTAATGTCTTTGACCACGCTAGGCCAACCAACGCGAGGAAGAATACAAGAACCAAATTAAGACCCTTACCAACCGTCTCAAGGAGGTTAGCTTCAAAACCGAAGTTTTGAGTGTTTTGCCGTTTCTCGAGTTGTTTTCCTTTCTGAGTCGTAAATCTGTAGCGTGCAATGCAATACGAAAATTGCCGCGACTGCTTTCTAAACCGCGAACTAACAGTTTGGTGTTTTCCCTGTTTTGATGTTTTTTGAGTTCTGAAAATCCTTCAAGCTTTCATGACATTTAACGCAATATATAACACACATATTGACAATGAATAGGCCACACAGCGGGAAGAATCATTCGAGTCACAAGTGCGAATATTGGAGCAACACTTGAAGGAGGTACAGTGCAAGACTGCGGATCGCACAATTACTCGTAGTTTAATGAATTTAACGCAAAAACGCAGGGACTCGCTATACGTCACTTGTGTGTGTCTCTTCTCTTCCATACATCTATAGGGGGTAGAAGTGTATAGGGCACATAATCCACATAAGGGCATTTAGACACCGGTGAAGGGTCGCCTCTCTGTCCGAGGTGTTGCAGTAATGTTTTATTTATTTTCATTATTACGTCTCTCCTTATCCCATCCACACCACGTCACCATCATTATTTCATGTAATAACAGGCCGCCGCATCTCGTGACTCAGTCGAAGATAAAATACAGAAATTGAACGAAAAGTTGGCAAGTGTAAGTGCTGAAATTTGTAACACAACCCATCAAAAGACCATCCCATAGCACTCTTGAAAGAGAATCAAAATTTGCTAGCTTTTTGGTTATGATTATTCCTCACTCTGGTGATATGGTTTCTTCTCTCGCTTTTCTACGTTCCGTTCGACGGAAAGTGGGACCTTTTAGCTTTGTGGGAACACACACAACTGGTGGAGGATACACTTTTGCACAAAGAAACCAAAAAGATACTAATTCTGTTTATGCTGCATGCTTGCTTGGCTTTAACTTGTATAATTTTCCTCGAATATTTTTGAAAATTCAAGAGTTTTGCATGAAAACTGCATGATTTTGTCTGTAATTAGCTTTTAATGGGTAAAGAAGCGTCTGAAATAACTCTGATTCAATAATGAAGTTTGACTGGTAAATTTATCGTTAAATTTAAGTACAAAATTAAGTTTTTGGGAACTCCAAAATTTTGAATAATAAAATTTTCGATTATCTAAACTAAAGTTCAAAATACTAGAAATTACGCTAGAGAGTTAACACCCATAATTTTAATCGATAAAATTATTCAAAGAAAAACTTCAATTTTCCCAGTTTAAAAACATTGATGAAGAGTTTACTTCCGACCGCAAAACCTGTCCAAACGATAGTCCCGGTATTAAAAAGCACTTTCACTCCACAGGCTGAAGCCCGCGCTGAATTCGCCGAACGTTCCGTTCAGAAGCTCCAGAAGGAAGTGGACAGACTCGAAGGTAGGTTCCTGTTGTTTCTGAAGAGTACTCAAGGCATCTTGAGGAAGTGCATAGCAGACAATAACGACGTACTAAAAACAGTACTGCAGTTTGAGAGATCTTACAAGTCGATTATTGCTAGATTCCTTTTGACCCCCAGTTAACTCCGCAGTGCGTCCTTGGTTTACATTTAAGAGTACCCAAAAGGTTAGCCAGTAAGCGCTTGATATTGTGCACCTGCATTGCACAGTGTGGCGCACTTAAATGTAAACCAAGCATTGCACACCTGAGTTCCTACTAATTTTTGTTGTTTTTCTTTTTTTATGTATTTTATGTTGTTGCTTTAATTTTGTGTGTGCTCGCTCGCCCCCCGTTTGATGACCCCAACAGACGAACTCTTGCACGAACGTTCCAAAAACAAATTGCTTCAGGAGGAGATGGAAGCAACCTTGCATGATATTCAGAATATGTAAACGTTTCAAAGCTCCTACGACAAGTCCAACAACAACAACAACAATAATAACAACAAAAGACACGAAGTTTGTGTGCAAACGCAACACACTTTTCACGTAAAAGACGCACACGAAAGACACGCATTTTATCGCAGTATCAAGAAGTTTTATGATTTTACTATGAAAGACAGATAGCAAAATGCCATCAAATAATAATTAGAAAGTTTAAAGTTCTCCTACTTCGTACTATTTTATAATATGATAAAAATATGATGATTTTATATAACAATGATCAAACTGCCTACACTTGCAATCATTCTAAGAAGCTTCTAAAGAATCTAGAGATTTGTAACGAATCATTCCAGATATCGGTTATTCTTCCGCATAACAAGTGCATTTAGAGTTTTAGTCAGAGTCAAAGGAAGTTTTATTTCGTCCCTTCCCCTTTAAACTGCATAAATTGCAACAAATTTCCATTACATCTAGGTTGTAAGACTATGAAATTCCGTTTTAATAAAAGTACATTCACGCTTGAGAATACAGAAACAGCAATTCAAACAAATTAGAATACTTTTCTGGAAGCAACCATTTGGATTTGAGTGTTTATATGATTAAAATAATAAACTTCATATAATTTAATATTAATAAATTACATCATAATATTTTATTGAAATGTGTTTTTTATTTGTTCGGTTTTTGAAGTTTTTCTGTTGTCCTGACCGCTGCAAATATTTTGCTGATGTTTCTTTTTATTTGCTTTTTATTTTATTTTACAATGCAACAAAACCGCATCATCCGTTGCCAAACAATAAAATGCCAAAAATACAAATTAAACACCTCAAAATAACAATTAACTCGCTCGCCACCCGCTTGCAACTAAAACCTACCGCATTCAGACGAGCTGATAATCGAGAAGGAGAGATACGCGGAGATTGGCGACGATTTGGACTTTGCATTTGTGGACCTGATCGAGGGCATCGACCCCATCTGGTCGGAGCGCCGTCCAAAGCCCCCAACTCCCCCACCGCGCCCACCAAGCCCCCCCAAGCCCTCTGCGGAGGAGATTGCGGCTCTCAAGGCCAAGGAGGACGCAGAGAAGGCTGCAGTCGACGCCGCTGCGGCCGCTGCTGCCGGTGGTGCGGCTCCTGAGGGCCAGCCCGAGGCCGGTTAGTAGAGTTCCGACTTCGTGATCGACGTTTTGCCCCCGACAGAGCCCCTCTCTAGGTCTCGATCACGAGGTGGCAGCTCTCAGACCCGCCTCTCAACGCCCTTGTATTCGATAGCTCCCGCCAAGGATGCCAGTCCCTTCGAGCTCAAGAAGCACTTGCCACCAGAAGCAGCGGAAGTTCCATTCGTGGCCTCGCACGAAAAGACGCCCGGAAAGACGCCAGAGCCGACGCCAGCTCCACCCACGCCCGAGCCGCCAGCGGAGGCCCCCGCTCCCCCACCACCCGCCGAAGGAGAGGCCCCGCCAGCTGAGGCTCCTCCCGCTGACGCTCCTCCAGCTGAGGCTCCGGCTCCAGCCGAGTAACCGCGCATCTGACGCTTACTGCTGTCATTTTTCATACTGCCAGACAACACTGCTAATTAGTACTAACCCGTTTTTCGGCTGTTTTCAAAATTTAATCACATTTTTACCAATTTGATGGTTGATGTTCGCAAGACTTGAAAAGCATCGCTTGTAAATATGACAACTATTTTTGCGAGAGAAAATTTTTGAGATAATTTGAGATTCCCGCCGCCGCCTTGACCGCTTTGCGAATGAGTAGCTTCACAAAAACTAACCACATAGAGGCAACCCCGGAGGAGAAGACTTTTCTAAATTGCGATTTCGATATTCTATTACTTTCAAACAGACGAGTTGGTCCAAGAGAAGGAGAAGTACAGAGAAATCGGAGACGATCTCGATACCGCCTTCGTCGAGCTCATCCTCAAGGAATAAACGGTGCCTTCAGCGGACCACCATGTCCATCATCCAAAGACTATTCCTACTTTGTGCGGCGTATTTTTTGGCAATTGGATCAATTTGGAAATAAAACACTTCAAATATTTATCACGATTTATTAATGTTACTTAATTCATACCACTTTGCTAATTTTTATGCGTTAGTAAACTTCTCCAACACTCGATTTCATCAAACACCACTCTTCCAGATGAAAATCTAGATTTTCTCCAACAAAATAAATAAACTCACCATCAATATTCGAATATTTATGTGAAATTTTTTGTTTGAGCAACTTTATTTTTTAAATACACTCTTAAATTTTGAAGTTATCAAATAAAACATTTAAATTTATGTAGATGCGTTGTTTTTCAGTTGATTGTAGTAGACCTTTTGGTTTGTAAGAAGAGGTAATGTTTTGTAGGTATTATTTTCTATGGTTTCGACTTCAGTTGATTATTGCCTTGAGTTTTCTATTTAGTTTATTAGTAGCTTAGTTTATTAGTCCGAATATATTTAACTGGAAATCTTTCACGAGGTTCAAAGCTGTGAAATTCTGCCTATTAGGAGCTGTTCACATATTACGTCACGGTCCAAGGGGGGGGGGGGGGGGTGTCGGCCGCTCCGTGACAGTCAGTACAAACTCAAGTACTGTTATATAGGACAAACCGTGACAGAGGGGGGGGGGGGTGGGGGTCGAAAATCTCGATTTTCACCGTTACGTAATATGTGAACAAGCCCTTAGTGGAGTGCCCAGTTAATTGATTTCCAGTTTATTTTATTCTTAGCCTTTTTTAAGCGTAGATTTAAAGCAGATTTATCGAATATTTGATATTTAAACTGCTTCAATTTTGCTGGACTGATATAAGAGATTAAAAATAAACAGTCTTATGTTCAGGAGCTTATTCTTTGTTCCGCCAAATTTCCGTTCTCTTTCTAAAAGATCTTAAAAGGTCTGTTCAAGAATGAAAAGAAATGTTATTTAGAAAGATGGAAAGAAAGAAATTTATTTTTTCAACCAATAGTTATGTTCTGTTTCTGTTGTTTTCTTTCAAAAAGGAAGATCAGACTTTGAAGCATTTAGCTTTTTTGCATCGTTAAAGCTTTATTGTATGTCAAAATAAAAAGAAAGAGAGGAAAGTCAAGCCTCAAGGGTGTAAAAGAAAATAGGATCGTCTCTGGAACCAAACTTCAGTAGCTCTAAAAAAAAATCTAGCTCGTGATCGCCAAGACCGCCTTGGTCTTACTAAGCAGAATATTTGTTTTTACTTTATCATTTAATTACTCCCAAGCTTCTTTAGACTTCCAACGCCTGCACCAGCTTCTATGGTAGTTTGTAGACGTCTCACGTTTTCCTTTCTGATTACTGTACATTTTATTTTGTAGGCCCATTTAAACCAGATAAAGTGTGGTACGTTTGATTGCGTCGAAAAGGCATGTTTATTTCGATAAATCCGATACTTTCTCAGTAGCATTCTAATGTTTTCCATTTTAATTGCAGAGGAGGTCGGCAAGGAACGAGCCAAGTACAAGGCGATCGCGGCCGAGATCGAGTACGCAGAGGTCGCTGGATACTAAGAGGGTCTCCTACATTCCCCAGACGACGGCTTCACCGATCCCCAGAGTCAGCAGCTCCTATATATAAGTGCTTCAGGCATTCCCAGCATTTGATTGTTGAATTAGAATTATACAAAACTAGACTTCAGATGGTAGACTTACGCTAAATACCTGAACAATCTTATTCGGAAACGGATGAGAAGAAAAAATTACTTAATCAATTACCGAAATCTCAGCTCATGATTTACTGCATTCCTTCGACTGATTTTCCGTAACGAGGCCATTCCAAAATACGCCATAACTTAAGGAACTAAGAACCAACATCCATAGTCATTAAGTTTTAAATACTTTCGATAAAAGAAGAATTTGTAAAAGTCACCAACTAATTAATTATCACGGCTTTGCATGAATGAATCGTCGGTTCTGGCACCTTTCGCTACGCAATTTTATTTTTAAATGTTTTGTGGGAGTATTTTTTGTGCTTTTGAGTTTCACTAGTAGGCAGCAAGGGTGTTACGAAACTAGGTATTGTGGAAATGTTTTGCAAGATTTGGAGGTTTTCAATTTGTTGAAAAAAGTGCCGCTAAAATAGATGATATGAGCAAGGCTTTCTGCAGTGAGTCACTATTTTGTTCGATTCAGCCCAGCAAAAGTCAGTTTTTGTGAAATTTGTTTCTATGCAAGAAAAAAGATTTTTCGATAAAAATGGATACAATAAAGTTTTAAAATTTATATTTCAAAGCTTAGACATGTGTTTTCATTTTCAACTCAAGAATTGAGGCAACTAATGAAAAGAAATCTACTACTACACGTGAGACTGAAAAAGGGGATAAAATTTTGCTTGAGGTTTAAAAATGTAAGAAAATTCTTTTTTTGTTAAATCACAAAGTCGAAAAAAACCAGAAACCAGGGCTCGTCTGAGTTGGAAAAACGTTCGCTCGTGCAATCTGATATTCACACGAGAAGAGGAAAAACCGTATCGGAAAAGTTTCCATTCAATACAGCAAAAATACAACGAGCTTCACATTGGGGGATTGCAGAACGACGAAAGAAGCTGGCGGACAAAAATTCTGGGCGCTGATCTCAATTTCGACCTGCTTTCTTCCGTTTCTAAACTAGGAAAGGCGCTTGGAATCAGTCGGTGTGTAAACAAGATTTTTCTTTTTTTAACGCGCTCACAATATCTGCACGTCCGCGAATTCCTTCGGGTTTTCTGAATTCGTGAATTTCACGATTGATGGAAATTTCTCCTCCGCGCTGGTGTCTTCACTGTGTGGGACTGCTGAGTGATCACACAGAGAAAAGTCTGAGGAAAACTGTACGCCGAGCTGGGAGACGGTGATCGACTTCTGGGCGATCTTGCGAGTGTGTTCGTGAGGCGGGGAGGTTCGGGAGACACGAAAGTATTTTTCCGCGAGGGGAAACGGTGGTTTTCGGGTGTGACGTCAGCACGTAAAAGTTTTAATTTTAGGGTTATTCGGGCATTAATACGCAGCGCTCCTCAGTGCTATCGTGTATTTGCTCTCGCGAGGATTAATCTAAGCGCTCAGGTTGGTTTTTCTTTTTTCACTGAAAATCTTAAGAATTTCGATCAAGTGCGAAAATTGGATAACAGTGGCAGGAAATCGGATCAGGATATAAGTAATGCTTTGAAAAATCCTCGCTCTGGGGTCCCAAACAAGGAAGTGACGAAAAGCCAGAAAAACTTTGAAAATGTTGGAAAATCAAATATGAAAGTGTTGGAAAGTTTGAGAGTTGCGCGATGAAAATAAGTTGGCGATTTTCCTTGAAAAAGTTCATGTGGCCGCCAGAAATTCGGCAGGAGCACTTCTACTTTTGGGTCTGTAACTTTAGCATAGAGCTGGTGCGACGGACTATTTTTAGAACTCACAAAATTTTCAACTACTCAAGATCGGTGGTGTGTGCGCGGCGCGATCTCACGATAATTTGTGCAATATATAAAGAATGAGTGTTGGTTCACTCTAATCCATGGTGTGTAGGTTGTTTTTTCCTCCTCATCGTGCCATCATCATCTCGCCGTCGTCGTCGTCGTGGTCGATATGTGTGAAGAAAATAAACAAACCGTCCCACATATTGCTGGCAAAATTTGTGCTCATTGTAAAAATAGCGCGGGAGTGCGGGACTCGAATGTGGAGGGAAAGTAGGGAACGATCATGTGTGATCTACTTTCGAGAAACTCTGTCACTGTTTCTACAGAAAATAACTGACTCTGGAATTTTTGCAGTTTCCATTTTGTATTTTTCCTTTGGTGCCGGATTAACACAAAAAAGCAGCCAACATGGATGCCATCAAGAAGAAGATGCAAGCGATGAAGCTTGAGAAGGACAATGCCATGGACAAGGCAGACACAAATGAGGCGCAAGCTCGTGATGCCAACTTGCGTGCCGACAAGATCATGGAGGAGGTCGGCGACTTGCAGAAGAAGCTTGTCCAGGTTGAGGGTGATTTGGAGTTCTCCAAGAACGCGTTGGAGCAGGCCAACAAGGATTTGGAGGAGAAGGAAAAGCAATTGACCAACACCGAAGCTGAGGTTGCTGCCATGAACCGCAAAGTCCAACAGATTGAGGAGGATTTGGAAAAGTCCGAGGAGCGCTCAAACAATGCCACCCAGAAGTTGTTGGAAGCCACACAAGCTGCTGACGAAAACAACCGGTGAGTGATCTTCTTCCCCCTTCCTGACTAACTCCTCCCTTCTCTCAGTATGTGCAAGGTATTGGAGAACCGTGCTCAACAGGATGAGGAGCGCATGGATCAGCTCACCAACCAGTTGAAGGAAGCCCGTCTCCTTGCTGAGGATGCTGACGGCAAATCCGACGAAGTATCTCGCAAGTTGGCCTTCGTTGAAGACGAGCTTGAAGTCGCTGAGGACCGTGTCAAGTCCGGCGAGGCCAAGATCATGGAGCTCGAAGAAGAGTTGAAGGTTTGACAGACAGACAGACAGACGTGCGAGAAGAAAGCTCACTCCTTTTGTCGCATTGCAGGTCGTAGGAAACTCCCTCAAATCTTTGGAAGTGTCCGAAGAGAAGGCCAACCAGAGAGTAGAAGAGTTCAAGCGCCAACTGAAATCTCTCACCGGCAAGTTGAAGGAGGCTGAGGCTCGTGCTGAACAGGCCGAGAAGCAAGTCAAGAAGCTCCAGAAGGAAGTCGACAGACTAGAAGGTAACGGCTTTCAGCGCCCCCACCCATGTCCCAGCTTTCACTGGCCACTTTGGCCGCTCGCCGTAGTCTTCGAAAAATGCTCTCACACATTTTTTGGATTGCGAACTCCTACCTCTACCGCCTCTTAGTGACAACTTGTTGTCTTTTAAGGTTTTTTGTTGCTTTCTCACCTATCTTTTACTTTTTCTAACCCATTTTTAACATTTAACGCAATCGCTAAACCGTAGGATCTTCACTTTGTACTTTGGTGCAAACTTTTAACTCTGTAGGTACTCGGTAGTCGAATGCTCGAAGATATATCGCAGACTGCTCACATCGCCACGTCAGTCGTCAGTGTTTTTGAATCGATCCTCTCCACAAGCGAAAACCATTCCAAGCGCCGCAATCCTTTCAGATCTCTCAACTGTCTCTCTTTTAATGTATTATTCCAGACAAGTTGTTAAACGAAAAAGACAAGTACAAAGCCATCTGCGACGATTTGGATGCCACCTTCGCCGAACTCACTGGATATTAGAATTTCAACTTTCTCTCCTCAATTACCTTTCTCTATTTTGCATCACATTTCCATCAGTACATACTTATTTTGTTGTATTTTCAAACTTAGATGTTCCTTTGATTTTGAGTTGAAACCCCCTTTGACTTACCTCACACCTCCCAACATTTTGTTTCGTTTCTGTACAGCAGACAAGAGTTGGACTATTCTTTGACATATCTCCAACGAAGCTCCAGATGGATCATTTTCAGTAGAATAGACATTTTGGGCCCTTTTCGTGTCGCAAGATCCAAAATTTTCCCCCGAGATTTTGGTGTTGCGTTTCAGGACGAAAAAACAACTGCAAAAACTCATTTGATTTTCGAAGCAGCTGTGATTATGACAATTTTGCGATATAATCCCTAACACTGCTTGCACTAAATCGCTTCACTAAGCCTTCTCTTCTACGAAATCTGTAAGCGCTTTCTCATCTGAAACCGACCAATAAATCGCTTAACTGCCTAAAAGACACGCACTAGACATTCACAAGGAAATGCCGTCGGAGAACTCTTTCAAGCTACTAATTTTCAAAGCCTTCTTAATGGCATGGAACGGCTTGGTTCATGCGCAAGGTATGGTTTGTTGGTTTTTCAGTCGGTTTTGTGTGCCCCTCAGGAGCTCTTCAGGACGTCCTAGACTCCTGAACAGCTCCGGTTGTGAATGAGCTCCCTTTATATTTACCAAAAATTGTCTCCCGCAGTATTCCGAATACATTCTAATTGTTTTATTTTCCCTCCCTTTCTCCACCTACCGTTTTCAGACGAATTGGGCAACAACAAGGACAGATACAAGAGTCTTGCCGACGAAATGGACTCTACATTCGCAGAATTGGCTGGCTATTAAAATCTTTCGTGCTAGTCCTTTCGTGCTTCTTCAACAAAAATGTAATGAAATTAAAATTTGTTACCCATTTTATGAACACCATCAACACCAGCAACATCGAACTATCATAATATCCACACTAATACTCGTAAAATAAAATTGTCGTTGCAATATTAGTAAAGCACAGAACAACATAACTGAACATCTTGAATTCTTATTTCTATATTTTGTTTATGATATATAAAAATGAGAGGACAAATGCTTCCTTCAGAACAAGAAAACAGCGTGGTATATTTGAAATTTTAATAACTACATTATAATTGATATAAATTAATATGGAATAAAATGTTAAATAAATAAATGTATTATTTATATTATTTAATTTGTATAAATATGATTTACGCAACAAAAGATGATTGTTGAAATGATAAAGTTGACACCTGAAATTAAATCGAAATAAAGTTTTCTTCCTTCTGAGATGTTTAATGAGGTTGGCATAAAGAACGAACACTGTAGTTTTGAATTTTCCCTTTAGGCTCTTAGAAGTAGTTTTCTGACTTCCAACTATTTCAATTTTGTCCTCCACTTCTGACAGATGCTCAAAATTTTCTATCTTCTTTTCCTCTAAAAAACTACCTTGATAAGGATATTCGCAGATTTCTTGATTGCTTTAGTAGTTCGGAAGGTAAAAGGCCCTACTTGTCAAGGCATAGCGGTCTGTTCTGTCTCAGGCATTTTGAACGTCCAAGGCTCGTCAAGATGCTGTTGATGGATTTCAGTCTCTTCGTATGTCATTTTCTTGGGGAGCGTCTGGTGCTTGGTGGCGATTCCAAAAGGTGTCAGATGGTAGATCAGGAACTCCAGGACGTACATTTGGATGGGGGTAATGTAGTGGAAGGAAATGGTGAAGTCCGAGCAGCAGTCAAAGCCAGGTCTGTTCTCGTAGTAAGACATGTGCCAGTACCAAGAATCGTCTACTTTGCTCCGGAGATGGTCTTCTGGGTGGAAAGGGAAGAACTGAAAAAGAGTAACGGTAAGTAATTTGTTTTATTGAAATCCACGTTCCAACTCACAGTCTTCCGTTTTTCAAAGTCTCGAGAGTCACCAGCTGTCACGTTGACATTGAGAAGGCAGATTCCTAGAAAGCCAAAGAGTTCTTTAAGGCCTTCAGCGCAAGCTAGCGAGACTCACCTAACTCCAGATCTTCAGCCCCTTTGTCTCCTGGCCTGCAGAGAGCTTTGTTGGGAAGGGCAACCTCGACGAACCGTTTGAGGGCCGTCTTGCTCATGGCGTAGCCGGCTCCTCCTGACATGTAGCCTTGCTTCGGTCCATCAGGGATTATCTTAAACCGAAATCCGAAGTAGATCGGGTATTCCGTTGGGTACTGATACAGTAGATACCGTACGTTTTCCACAACGACGTATCTGAAAAAATTGTGTAGAGTTTCTGTCCCCTTAGGAGGTAGAGGTTATGCACAGAAAAGAACTTAAGAGAGCCTAAACTGAGAGACTGATGACTCACGTATCGTCGTCAGCCTTGAGGAACCAATCAGCATCGTCCAGGTGGTTCAAGTAGATGTACTTCAGAGCCTCTTTCGTCTTGGCCCAGAGCTTGTCGTGACCCTCCAGGACTGGAAGAGGAACCACGTTTTCAGTTTCGTTGTCAGCCTTGCTGCTCATCAGAAGGAGCTTGTTGCACCTCCTTCCCCACGTATTGACCACGTGCTTGGCCTTAGTCTTGACATTTCCGGGAGAAGTGAGAACCCAGCAGAGAACACGAACTTCATCGTACAGCTGGTCCTTCAGCGAGTGGTTCTCGTGCATGTGCTCGTGGCTGGTGAGGTCGATGAGGCTTGAAATAAACAAAAAGTCTTGAGTTGGTGTTGCGAGCTGACCGATAAAAATAAAGAAAACAAAAAAGATAACGAGTCTACAACTCAGAATCACTTTTTCGATAAAATTCCACGTACCTCGCGTCCCAGTCGGAGCCCGGGAGTCTCCTGTTCTCCGAGTATTTCGAATGGTTTTTTGGAAACTCAACCGCAAATGTTTGGGTCGTCTCCACTTGAGTGTTGTATACGATGATGAGGGAAAAGCAAAGTCCAAATACCAGGCCAAGCACGAACATTAATGCAGGACTCCTCTTTGACACTGAAAGACAGCATTAAGAGATGTTTGAGTACGCAGAAGTTCAGATTTACCGGCCCGAATGTCAGTAATGTCACTCGGGAAGTCAGAGGTGGACACTTTCTTATACATTTGATCGACTGAGCGGCATCGAGCAAACTGGGCAGACTCGGTGTTATCAACGAGTTCGAAGTGATTTTTATCTTATCGCTCTGAACAAAAAACAAAACGAACCTAACAAAAGCTCGTGCTGTCTACACTTTGATAAATGACAGAAAAGGTGTTAAAGTTTAGGTTAAATGTTGAAGGCTAGCGTCAAAGGATGCATATGAGCCTTTGACCCCTGATTCGAAATAAGAAAACAATTAGTGGGACTTGAAAGGTTTCCAAGACCACTACTTAGCTCTTAATAAAATCGATGACATTTTTTGAGCGCAATTTTTGGGCGCAAACTCGTTGATTTCAAAGTTCCAAACTCTTGGGTCAAAGAGATTTACTATAAAAGTATGTATTTTGCCAGAGTTTCGGCTCAATCGGAGCAACTAAAATTTTCCCCTTAGGAACTTCGAGGGCCCCTAGTTCCGTCCCTGAAAGAGATAGGAATCACATGTGGTACCATGCTTTGCTAGATTTTGCACGGACTAAAACATAGTTAAATTTTCACTCAATCGAATCAAGGATAAGAAAATTTCATACAACGGCAAAACTCCCTCAGTTTATTTCGCCCACCTTTCATACGGACGAACGGACACATCAGACACATAACAGTAATTTTTTATGTTGAAATGCACTGTAAAAATCTTAACTTATTCGTTTCAAACTTCGGTGCTGTATTGCTATGTAATTACAAAATCTTTCAGTCCCTAACTCTTGGCAAAAAATAGTTTAGATCAAAGCAATTATATTTATATTTTTAAAACAAAACAACAAGTTACAACACTAACAAATTACTACATTCTCAATTTTCTTGAAACATTCGAGTGGACTAAGAAACCTTCCACACTACCAGTTTAATGTCCCCGCTCTAAGACTGAGATAAAGTGGAATTCCCGGGTACCAAATCAACAGTTTTCATTTTTCCAGCAAGTTTCTTGTCGATCGATACGCTTTGCCACCTGTTGCAAAGTGAGTTTTGGAGGCAGACCCCCATCATCAAAGGTGATTCCTAGCGGTCTTAGCTGATATATGAGGTACTCGAGCACGTACATATCCTCGGGCTTGACATAGTGAAACCCAATAGCACTGTCCGAGCAGCAGTCGAACCCCTCCTGAGGCTCGTAGTACACCATTTCCATGTACCAGGGTATCGCCTCCAGTCTATTTGGAATCAGGTGCTCGAGAACTGGAAAGTGCAGGAACCTCTTTCGCTTGAATCCATCCCTGGTGTCGCCTGCTTTGACTCCCACATTCGCCAGACATTTCCCTACAAATGTTGTCTCACATTTCTCGTTTACTGGAAATGGCAGGTGACTCACCAAGTTCAAGATCTTCGCTTCCTTCAGTTGCGTTCGAGCAGAGTTTGGGGTCAGGGAGAGCCTGCTCGACGAACCTCTGCAGCGCTTCTTTGCTCAAAACGTATCCTGCTCCTCCAGACATGTATCCTTGAGCCAGGAACCCGCTGTCTGGCAGCACTTTGTAGAGATGCCCGAAGTAGACTGGAGACTCCGGTGGGTAGGGGTAGAGAAAATGGCGCAAATTTTCTAATATCACAAATCTGAAAATATCCACAATTTTTTCGTGGTTTTCTAGCGAAAAGTAAGAGACTCACGTATCGTCATCAGCTTTGAGAATCCAGTCTGCATCATTCAAATAGTTGTCGTAGATGTATTTGAGAGCTTTCTTCGTCTTCCCCCAGAGCTTGTTGTATCCCTCTTCTGCCGGCAAGACCACGACATCCACCTCATCGCTGGGGGCTGTGCTGATAATCAGCAGCTTGTTGCACCGCTTTCCCCAAGTTCTGGCTACATGACGGGCTTTTTTGGCAACATTACCGGGATGAGTCAGAACCCAGCACAGGACCCGGACCTTCTTGAAAAGCTGGTCTGCGAGGGAGGTGTCGGAGTTCAAGGACTCTGGTGTGCCAGGAACTTCTATAATTGGAGGGCTGAAATACTTTTAGAGATCACTTGAATTTTGTCAGATAGGATTTATAGACTTTTGTTTGTTCCCTCTCTAGTCGATAAATCTCTATGGTTCGGTCGGAGACAACTACCTTTGGCGCCTGTAAGGTTCCAGTACCCAGTTGCTCGAGTAACTCTTGTGACCCACGTCGTGGTAAATCCTATTTTGATGACTGCTCTGATCGATCGAGAGATAAGCGAAACAAAATCCAAAGGCGATTCCAACTGCCAGAGTCACCACCAAAGTTCCCAGGAAAGTAAGTTGGCAGCTTCCCCGCTTGTGAACATTGCAATGGAAGTTCGCCGGTGGAAGTAGTCTCATGGAAAGCGAGTAGTTGCAGGAGGCCACCTAAAGAGCTTGTGAATAGGCGAGGGCTAAATCAAGACTGGTGTAACGTTGCGAGAAACTTACAATCTCAACTCAACGTTATCAAAGCATGAATTTAATGCGAATGGAGCCAAAACACACCTCTGAGGTACCCATGTTTGTTAAGTTAATGAGGCAACACTTAAAATATGCCTGGTTGCAGGTTCTCGAGCGCGTTTGAACTGGCTTGAATGACCCATAAATATGCAAGGAGACCTATTCCGCGATTGCTATGAATGAGATAAAACACTTGATTATAATTGATAAGATAACATTTTTGATATAACATCAATGCAGACAGATATTGAGTCATGCTACTGAGCAGAGCTTAACCGGGGAAAATCCTCCATGTTTTCGATTACAAACGGACAAACAGACTTCTTTGTGAGAGTAATTTTTATTTTAAAACAAACAAATCAAGTTTGTTGACTCTGTAAGGCTTAAGTCCTCGTAAAACACGATGATAAAGTGACCAAATTGTTTCATTTACTGAGAAACGTTTTGTGTACCAGGAAAGTTATAAATTGGCAAACATTTTGAGTGCGCAAATTCATAAAAACAAGCTTGATGGCCCCATGGCTGACTCATTCAGCATTTTGGATGTTAGCCTGTGTATTTGAGACAGATGAGGTTTCTGAAGCAGTTTGAAATCTCTTCAATAAACGCGCTGGCTCTGTTTCTTCATGAGAAATTTTCAACAGATCGCAGAAACACTCAAGAAAAAATAAAAAAAACCCCAAATATTTTTCCTTTTCTAAAAAGAGGGAAAATACGCTGTTTGAAATATGCAAGCAAAAGTTTGCTAGCTCTAATAATGTGGTAGATAGAACATTTTGAAAAATTTCAGCTACCTGAAAACACAGAAAGCTAATTTTCCCGCCTTACATGGAAGTAAGAAGAAAATTCTTTGAGTCATCAACAATCAATCTATCTTGAGAGAAAATGTACTCAAGCATTAATGCACATACTTTGCAGTGCTTTTGCATATTTTCAGCATTATTTAACATCATATTTCAAAGATGTAGAGCCTCCATTGTGGCACTGTCCAATTACGATGATGCTCCACGATGATAATCCGCGGTTTTCTATTTCGCCCACAATTTGTCTTCTTCCATATTTTTATTACATTTTCCAATTTATCCGCGATTACTTACGTAATGTGTCTGAAAAATGGAGGAAAATCCAAGAAAGTTCCGTGCACGCTCGTTAATTTATTTCTTCTGTTGCGCGCCACACAAGATTTATTACCTCTGGGGAAAGCGATGACAATAAATTATGTAAAAATTCGATATGATACGACGATGCCGCGCCGAAATAAAAAACGGGGGCTCTCGAGATTGAATACTAATGATTTATGTGGGGAGGAAAATGATTGACATTATTATAATTTCACGAAGCGGCTAATTCTCGTCGACGGCGATGGTCTCATCCTCGTCCGAGTCCTCCTGCTCCACCTTCTTGCAGCCCTCATCGTCCGACTCGATGTTGTAGACCGTGACTCCGTTGTCGTAGAACTTCTTGGGTCTGTCCTCCGCGTACTCCTTCGGGGACATCTCTCGCTCGTGCGACAGATTGACGGCCGCTCCGATCTTCAACTCGCGTGACTTCGGGACGCTGAACGCCGAGCCCACCCTCGCCTTGTTCCCGTAGTCCGTGTCGAAGTAGGAGGGCAAGTTGTTGTTGGAGACGGTCTTGAGGGCCTGGGCTGCGAGCTCGCGTTTGCGTTCGAAGATGTGGCCGCTCACCCGGAGGTCCACGAAGAAGTTGGAAGGGTCGATGCCGGAGTAGGGGGTGTAGAGAGGGGGATACCAGACCGGGGGAGGGGGCGGCAGAATCAAGTTGTCCTGTCCCGAAACGGACCCGGCCTCCGTGTCCTCTGAGATGCTCTGCTCGGGCGTGGCTGACTTGTTCTCCTCCGTTCGCATTTTCTTGTGCTCAAAAGTCGGACTTTCCTCGCGCTTCTCCGGGATTTTGGGGGAAAAAGCCGAGTTCTTGCTGGTCAGCTCGAGTGGCCTCTCGGGTCTCATTTCCTGCTCCCCGTCACTCGCTCCCCGGAAGTTGTTCCAGGCCCGCTTCCTCGCCATCTTCCTGTTGTTGCCCTGCTGGAGTTGCTGAGTGGCAGCATCCCGGCTGAGGTTGATCATCTCCGCCTTCTTGGCCTGACTCAGTGAGCGCAGCAGCTCGCTGAAGTAGAAGGAGTGCTGCCCGACTATGGGGGTGTACATGTAGCTCGGGTTGGCTGCCATGAATTTGTTGACGAGATCCTGGCCGGGGAAGCTCGGGGTGGTGAGACGCGGCATTCGTGGGATGGGACTCGTCATGCTTTTGGGGCCTGCAACGAGACAAAAGAACGTACATTTGCTGGTGTATCAGTTACCTCAAAGGCATTTTTGCACTCCACTTTTTATCGCACTTATTCGTTCTGCTCGTGCATTACTGTTTCCGTTTCATCTGCTAAAATGTGGGGTAGCGGACCAATTTATGTACTCAATATTATGGGCAAAGACACAAGCTTACACATTAATGATATTTCAAACCTAGAGTCAACCAGAGTCCAATTTAAACCACATTGGGATACATTTTTCGAAGTAAATTTTTTGTAAGTCCAACTCAAAATATTATTGAAAGTTTCGAGTATTTCTCGAAGGAAACTTTATCGGAAGAACCCGAAATAAACATTAATGTTAATACAAGACAAACCGCAGATTTCCGTAGAATTCTTCTTGACAACTCAGGGCTTTTTCCTGTTAACCCCAGAGCAAATTTGGGTGTAAGGGTGCTTTAAAAATTGGACTTAACGTCTAGAATTTTATCATTGAAGTCTCCAAATAAAGAAATTATTATTGTAATTTATCATTGAAAAATTTTACCTTTAAACGGAAGTCCCGATTTCAAATAAAATTTTAAAACGGTTTTTATCGTTTAAAAATTAATTAAAAATCAGGTTCTCAATTTAGAGTAAAAAACTTAAAACCTTTTCGAAATAAAGTATGAGACGTTATATCTAATCTTTGAAGCAATCAAATGCCCAAATCAGACCAGCGGTAAGGGAGAAAAGGAAATTCTTCAGAGATTTGGTGTGACCAAACCTTAAATTATTTGTTCCTATAATACTTCAAAAGACCCGCAAATATACTAAAATATGAAATATTCCACATGGTTTTAAGAGATTTAAAGTTTTTTGTGATTACCATGTTTGAAAAAAAAATTGGTCAGCAACCCCAATAATTTCATCCGGCCGATTAAAAATCCAGACAATGAAGACTGAGATAGCACTTTTTTATGCAATCTAAAATCACACAGGCTCTCTTTTTCCTCCTCGCAGGGACGCATTTCAACTCCGCATAAAATGCCATTGTCATCAAAAGCTTAGCTGGCGTGTATTTGTTTAAATTCTGGTCTCGCCAGAAAAACTGGTGGCTAGTTTTAGCTTCGATTTAAGACCGAACTGAAAAAGAGCTCATTTTTGTCTGTTAGACTTTTCAATAGATTTTGGGTTTTCTGCACTTAAAATTTTAGCAAGTTGGGGCTGAACAAGCCTTCCTTCTCATCCTGATTGATCAATATTTGATGCCGGAAACCCTCATTGGAGCGGAATTTTTGTCGCTTTTAATAGTTTCATTGCTCAATTAGGTAGTCAGCAATTTTGCTTTTTCCCACATTCGCCACAAACGTTCGACATCGAGGTGGCAAAAAATGCGCACAAGAACGCAGCGGAGCGCCTCTAATTTGATTCACTCGTAGGAAGCTCCACTCGGCTCTACCCATCACGCCATGCCGATGTCGATGCCGGGGTTTCATGACGACAATGACTGCGCTATCGCGCGACTATAACTTGCTCCATTGTTGATGTAATACGCGGTGACGACAATCCGCGACAGCCTGCTCCACATCAACCATATTCGCATGCAATTTGCAAATGTTTCGCCCGAAAGAACGAGTATATTAAATATGAAAGATTCTCCATATCACGTAAGCTGATTACATTTTCATCTGTGATTCCGTGAAGCACTTGTTGAGGATTACTTCCACTTGAGTTGGGGAGTTCCAAGGAGGCGGTGGAGCGAAATAGTGTCTTTCGCACATCTGAAGATGTTCAAACTTTAGAAAGTCTCGCCTTGGGCTATTGTCTTGCAAACTTGTCGTGTTATGAAACTTCTTCAATCTGCTGTTGATTTGAATGGCGATGGACGAAAATTTATTTCCTAAGACGTTTGGGAGGGAAACACCTTATCTCATAGTTTTGTCACACTTGGGTCTATACGCTTTTAACTATGTATTTGTGAGGTGTCTATCTTTGGAAAAATATTTTAGACAATTTCCTGCTCTTCAAATGATGTGAAGCAAACTGAAGGACTTATGCAGGGGTTTTAACTGCTTTCAATATTCAAAAGAAACTTTTAGAACTTTGATAAGATCAGTCGTTAATTTTTAGGGTTTAGTTTAGGGGCTTAGGGTTTCTAGGGGCCAGTGATTTGATTGTGTAGATATTGTTTATTTCCAATTTAAACGTTCACGACCGTATTTGTCCATCAGTTCCACAAACAACATTGCTAACCAAAAACCTTCCCACGTCAAAATTGAGTCTGATTGAGGGATCCCAAACACGTCAGACATCGGACGCGTGAAAAGTTTAATTGAAACAGACAAAAAATGAAATCCACTCATTCATTATGCATACAGGCCAACAATTAATTGTGATTCTGATTCACAAAGAAGAGCCTAGACGAGCCCTGCTGCACGCTCGAGAGGGAAAAAAGATGGAAATTAAATTAAGCCGTGTTTTATATCCGAGAATACATTAAAATTATAATGTTTTAATGGAAATTGAAACTTTTTCTGTGGCACCACAATCGTCGTGAGTCGTCGTAGTCCTTTTTGCGGCAGCAGTCGTCTCCATGACGAGCGAGCATACATATTTCCATCATCTGCGGTGACAATAAATTTCCATTTTATGCTTCTATTAAATTCGCATATTTTTATTTTTAATCTTTCTACACTAGGGTGCGTCGAATGCACTGAGAAGGAGAAGGGTAAATCCGTCTTATCTAAAATGAGGCCAATTTTTGGAGTCACCCTATCAATTATCCCCAGTGGTTCAACAATCGCGCCACAAGGCATATCCATATTTTATTTCTGCGGCACCAAATGGAAGAAAATAATTCTCACTTAGCAACTTTCCTGTTGCCCGAGCCGGGGAAGAAGAACTTTTATTTTCGCATAATTCTTTCGTACCAGATTTGTCATTTGGAACGCATTTTTTAATTTTCGTAGAAGGATTGGTAGCAACACAAATAAAAGAAGGTAGAGAATAAGACAGTTGGTATGTTTTAGGATTTCTGTTTTCTGGAAAGCCCAAAGAAACCCCTTTTTGAAATTTTAGTGCTGATTTAAAAAATATAACTTTTTAGGGCTTATCCAGACTCCGGAAATTTTCCGAAATCAGAGTCGGAGGAAAATTTTATCACCAAGTCATTGCTCATTTGTATGAGGACCCGTAAAAGAGCCGTTCATACAAATTGTGGAAGGCTCATTGGAAATTTCATGATTATCCTTCAAACACTTTGACCTCTCTCTTAATGTAACTTACAGATTAAGCCTGCTTTGAGTCCTCCAAAAATAAGAAGACTTTCTAAAGAGTCATTAAAAATATCCGGAACAAATTTTCAGGAGGATACAAAGTATTCTAAAATTGTTATTGAAGAAATAATGTCTTAATTTTGTCTTATTTCTGCCAAACAGACAAAACTGGAAGAGGAAAATCAGCCAAGTATTTCCTTAAATTGCCAAACGTGCGCGGCACATTTTCCTAATTAGCGCGATGAAAAGTTTTCTTGTTTATTTTGTGGGTTTGAATTAAGTTTTATCTCGAGACGCGCCACAAGCGGTGTACAAATTCATTTAACTTTCAATCCACATTCCTGGAAGCCGTCTTCTTGGTGTCAATTGACTCGTTTCGCGAAATCTCGGGGAAATTGATGCCAAATTAGCATAATTCTGTAGTGTATTGTTTTAAAATTGACTTCTTGGATTGCTCGAGGGGGAAATCTAATTAATGTCTCTGTGCTAGAAGAAGGGATAAGAAGTTGTAAGTGCATCTTGAAGCTGTATTGTATGCAAATTAAAGAAACAAAAGGCGGGGCAAAAGTTCTTCCTATTTCGTGTTTTCTCCTGAAATTTCCAGGGACTGAAAGTAACAGCAGATTTAACTGGAGCCAGGAAATTAATGATTGATGGAAAATTAATTGATTGGGGACAGCAAACAAAACAATTTGTAATTAATTTATTTAAATTAAGCGGATTGTGATACACCACTGAAGCTCCCAGTCCATTAATTGTTGATTTTAATATGATGATTTCACACTTAATTATCACTTAAATAAACTGAAAATAATATCTCTACAGGTGAATCATTGTTGGGTATTCCACTGCTAGAGCTTGAAGAGATAAAGCGAATATAGGGAATCACTAAGTACTTGAAGACTCTTCGGACTTGGCAAGGAAGATTATTTTGGAAACCAATTTTGGGAAACGTTGAAAAAGTTTTTGAAAGTAAAAATTATTGATATTTTTAATTTGACGAGATACTCAAGATGTTTTTATAATATTCTCCAACCTCTTAAAAGCATTAACTATAATCTTTAAAAAAGGTTTTATTTTCACTGTGTTCATTGTATAATTCGGACTGTTGATTAGCTGGTGTATTTTTAATTTATTCGTCAATAAAAATTGATTCACATATTTGTCCAAAATATTAAAATAAAAAAATTGATTTAAGGCTGTATTATCCACTCGTGGCGAATCCAGAGAAAAGGAGTAAAAAATCTAAGGAGGCCCTAAGAGTCCTTGAAATTAGTTGAGTTCCTTTGAGACAAAGTTCATTACAGACTATTAAAAATTTAGCAGCTCAGTTCACGAAGATATCTAAATTTTTTGGGAACTATGTACATCCCGTCGGCGCCAATGAATCACATCGCATTTCAATTATTGATGTCATTCCGCCGTTTGACAATAGAATTTTCCGAACGCATGTTTAATACCTCATCGTCCAACCTATACCAACCCGTCACCGTCATCACGATGATGATGCGATCAAATAATTCAATTCTTCATTCCGTTCACTGCTACTCCACATGCAATTTGTATGATTTAAATACTCGTCACCCCTAAATTGTAAAATTGACATTGATTCCATTATGTGCGTTGAGGGATGATGTGATAAAAGGGGTTCAGAGCTGCTGTACAAGATTCGAAATTAATAAAACCGCGTCGCGTTCCACATACACACGAAGAGTTGAAATTTTAAAGGCGATTGTGGTTTCCGCGGGGGAATAACTTCTATTGAAAACGCGGGAGTCGCAGGAGGACAAGTCCGATGGGTGACATCCATGATAAAAATTTAATTAGGCCGCTTTGGCTGCTAGGGAATAGTTAAGGGATTGACGGGGATTGAGGGAAAACTTTTTCAATTTCCACACTTAAAATAAATTAAGGCAGACTCACTTTGTATTGCTTCAAATTACTGCTTTTATAAACTTTTTCCAGATTTTCACCAAACTTAACTTAACCCGCGAGTTTCACAATTCAATCCTTCCCCCGCCACAGCTTGCAATCGAATGAAATCTTTTCAAAAATTATACTAAGCTGATGTCCTGATGTCACAGTCGTCGAGTACAGTATGATATACCCTTGCGAGCAGCACTCGGCACTCGGCTCCTTGTTGAATGCGCGCCGCGCGGTTTTGCCACACTAATGTACGACAATGCGCCACATAGCGCTTCTATGCCGGCGCTTCATTTCACTCGTCATGGCAAATCTACGATATTTTCAATTACTGCGAAAATTATGTACTCCTCGAACCCTTCGGAAAAGTTAAAAGTTTCTTGGGATACTTGAGAAACGGGAGAGAAGTGGAACGTTAGAGTATGCCCTAGCAATTGAGATTGAAATGCAAAATAAGTTGTTGCGAGTTGATTGCGCGCTGAGGGGTTGCAAGTGATATAAAAACCTGTGGAAACATGTGTGGCGTATGTCGTGTAGGCATTAAGCTAGGGTACCCTTGGGGAAAAGTTTCGGACTATATCAATTTTTCTCGACGGCACGTGGCTGAATTAGCTGAATTTTAGGACAATCAATTTGGAACTTTTGAGGGTACTTCTTCTCACTAATAATATTAATCTGACTCGATATCCACGATTAGGAGCCAAAAGCATTTCACAAGGTCACCAAAAATGTCTAAGAAATTCTACGTCGATTTTTAATTTTTTTTTTTTAATTAACTATGAAACGTTAATTGGATTAGGAGTTTTTAAATATTTTTTTACAAAGTAAACCCAATATATTTAAGAGAATTTTTCAAAACCTTAATTTTCACTTTTCAATTCGAGATACAAATTTTCTGACCAGAGGGTGATGTTCGCAGGATGTAAATCGGTTCTGTGTTTTCCCAGCACATCCTTGTCGTCCTCGTCACCGCTCGGCGATGACAATGCTGTTGGACGAGGTGACAGGAATGTGTGGAAAATAACGTACGAGCGAGTCTCTGTTCATTAATAACCGCTTTGCGGTTTGCGGCATCATTGACGACAGACATGTTGATCCGAGGACGAAAGCCAGTAAGCAACAAATTGAATGAAAAATCACTACGCAACATTAGCACGGATGGAAATCCATTTTTATTCGGACGGAACACGAATCTCCTCTCCTCCTGCCGCATTCAAGTCACGCGGGGACAATAACAGGATATGCTGTGTGGAAAATTCCTCCTGATTGGTTCGAGCGGAAGGCAGACCGCAGACGTACGGGAGGCAGGTGTAGGAGATGTTTGTGTTCCAGATTAGCTCCTTTTCTTTATGAAATTTTCTAGCACTTCCACGTTCGGCTCATCTCGATTCTCCTCTCTTCTGTCGGAAGTCGGGTTCTGCCAGGACGAAACAATGCAATTTTAAATTGAAAATCCCGCTGTGCGAGACGTTTGTTGACACACGGTAAAGTGTTTGTTGTGGAGGAGAACACAATGCATGAGAAATCCCATTGAAGGAGGAATCTTGAGGGAAATTAATCATTTCACTTTGCCTTGCATTTCAATCAGCTTAATGGGGACGTTCTCGTAACAAAGCAGGCACTGAACGGCTGAACGATGAGTGGTGACGAGAGTGCGGAAAATTATCTCCATAAAAACGTATTTCCGGTGGGGAGACGCTGGAAAAAGTCGAGCACTACGATGTGAGTCGGAAGATGAACAGACGGCTTGTAAAGGGCCTGGATATGCTGGCAGAGTATCTTTGGAACAGAGCCAGACAGACGAGGGAACTCTTGTTTCTCATGGAATCGGTTAAGGAGGTCCTCAGGGAGAAACCGAGGCGGTATTTTTCCAGCTTCATGGTGCTGACGCATGTTGAGGCTGCAACACGGATTCAAGCTGCGTTTCGGGGCTTCCTGGTGAGAAGTCGTCCGGACGTGAAAGCGATGAGGGACTTTTGGAGGCAAGTTAGAGGGGTGAAGGTGGAAAAATTGTGTTTCGTGGACCAAAATAAAGCAATTTTTAAGAAATCAACGAAATAAATATTTGGTTTTCTCACCTACTTTAATATGGAGCAGTGGTTCCAATATGAGTAATCACGCATTTTGTGTTGGTCCATCTTACTTGTCTACTTTGCCCGATGGAACATTTCGTCTGGCTTCTAAACCTTTACAAAATTCTAGTAGGCCATGGAAGCTTAGAATTCTCAACTTGTTTGTATTTCACTAATAACCACTCGTGATTAAGCTATCTTAACAACAACTTAGTTTTTAATTTCCATGCTCTAAAGCTCCCGTTGCATACCAAAATAGCACATATTTGCGGAAAAAGGGCTTATTTCGAGATAGGCAGACTCGAAAACATTCAGATAAGATACAAGTTGACAAGAAGTCTGGCAAGTGGTGAGTACTTATGGGTTCAGGGAGAGATTTACAATCAAAACGAAATCTGGAGTTTATTCAGAAGTCACCATTATTTCACACCACTGCGTACCTTCTAACTGCTATTACATCCTCACATTGGAAAGTCTGGAAAAGAGGCAATGTTTCAGGACGAAAAACGCGCCAAATATCTTACCAAAAGTAATTCCGATTCCGTGAACTCCCTCGTCTGCACTGCGGTGTTTTTCTCTCCAACTTGAGTCAATATGAGTTTGTTCTCCCCAGCAAACGTGAAGGTGCTCATAACTTTCCTGTTGTCCGGTGTAATGTCCTCGAACTCCACTCCAGGCTTGAACTTGCACTCCCAGTTTTTCTCCGGAGAAGTGAGCTTCAAGATATAGAAGTCCCCTTCTTGAGTGAGGGTTGTGATCGGTTGATAAGAAGCTGCCATTTTTCGGTAAACTTTGGTCACTCCGGTTCTCTCGAGATAATTTTCTACATTCTCCTGACTCACGAATGAGTAGGTCTTCCCGACCCAAGCTGGAGCCATTGCGTTCAACAGACACGAATGAAATACCTTGAATATTCAGATTTCGCTCAACTTTATAGACTTTGATAACACAATCGACTTTTGCCGGGATTTTGGCGGGCTTTTGGGCTTAGATGCAATCTCGACGGTGACTCGGATTAAATATTCGTGTTTTTCAATAATTATCAACTTTAATAGAAACAACAATAAATGAAATACAATATATAAAATAGTTGAGCTTATATTTTTAAAACGATATCAAAGGCGTAAAGGAATTCAGTTGCGTTTCATAGAGTTATATCAAGGCATCAGTTCATAATTCAATTCGTTTTGGTTGTCGCCAGCTTCTTCTCGCACAACTTCTTGATCTGCGTCTGGTTCGTGAGCTCCGCCTGCCGCAGGATCTTCCGGATGTCGTTGATTCTGTCCGACTGGACTGCCAGCAGGTACGCGGATTTAAGCTGGTTCGCACTTATGAAGCATCGAATTTTTGACTTGTTCTCCTTCACCTCCCCAATGAGAGCCGAAATGTCCCCTTTGCGGCTATTCCCATGGCAGTCGGTGGCAGTCTTGACTGCCAGACAGAGGATTTCATCGCAAAGACTAGCAGTGTCCTTCGAATCCTGGGTGCTGTTGGACTTGATGGCACGAATGAGGGCAGTAATGTCGCGAATGCGGTCGTTGGATGCGAGGTGCTTGGCAGTTATTCCGTAGACTTTGACGGGGTCCAAGTTGAAGTCGTTGATGACCCTATGGAAAATTAGAGGTTAAGTGTATTCTCAAAATTTGTAAAAAATTCGCTTTTGCATTTGTTCTGATATGTTTGTCCGTCTGAGTCTCAAAAGCTCCAATACTATGAGAGCTAGAGATCTGCGGTCTTTTGTATGTTGTCATGTATGGCTTTGAGAATTGGCAAGTTTGAAAGGTTTTCCCGAAAACCCACCAAGGACGTAACTAGAGGGGGTTTCCCATTAGATGAAACTTTCTTATACTTGATCCGATTGAGCTGAAACCTCTATAAGTTATAGTCCTTCCAAAATAAAGCAAATCATGGGACCACACGTGACCCCTATCTCTTACAGAGACGGTGCTAGGGGCTCCTAAAGTTCGAACGGGGGAAAAATTTTGGTTATTCCGATTAAGCTGAAACTCTACAGCAAAGGTCAGACTGCGTTTAATCGAGTAAAAAATAATTCTACATACAGTCTATGACCTTAGAGTCCGAAGCTAGAGAAATTTTTGGGCATAAAATTTTCATTCTGATTCAACTTTAGCAACGAAGTTAACTTGAAACTAAGCTTCACAAATTTTTTGGTAATATTTATGTAGTTTACCTGTAGGTCAGCCCAAAGCCAGCCTCGATATCTTTGGCGTGGACGAGCACCAGGACGGACAGGATGATCTTCGCCTGAGGTCCTTCAAAGAGCGTTGGCAGAGTCACCGTTTTGGCCTCGCAGATCAACGGAATGGTCCCACAGACGTTCTCTCCTTCCTTCTCACAGGCCGCGAGGAAATTGCCCACTTCAGTCTGTCTCGCAATCGTGTTGAGGAAGTTGTTGAGCGTCTTGACTCCCTTCTTCATCACCAGCGAGCTCTCGTGTCGCTTGTGGATGTTCTGCTGAGACACGCTGATGTCCTCCCAGTGACTTGCGAGCTCAAACTCCTCCTCCAGGTGCTTCTGGGCTCGCAGGAGATGGTGCATGTTGTCCTGGAGGTCACAGTAGCTCTTCACGTTCATGGTGTAAAACTTGATGCACGTCATGCTGGCACGGACGGGGTCACGCGTAAGTACTTGGATGTCGTAGAGCTCGCGCCAGCTGAACTTGCGCTCCAAATGGTAGCACAGCTGAAGGATGTACTCCTTCCACAGCATCAGCGTCTCGTCCACCTTGGCCATGTACTCGAAAATCACCACCACATTTTTCTGCCGCCAGCACGGGTAGTAGATGTTGTTGATGAACACGTCGGGCTCCAGTTTCTGCAGGATCATGTATCGGAGTGCCGCAACCACCTGGAAGTGCCGCACGAGAAAGTCGACTATCTCGAGGTGGCTAGCGTAGTTGGCGAGGTAGAAGAGGGCTTCGTCGTGGGGCCGCGAGGAGAAGTTTTGGTTCTCGTAGAGGAAGACCTTGGACCCGTTGTCCAGGTCCTTGGCTTCCCTGTACATTTTTCGCTCCTCCTTCACGTCGTAAAAGTGCCCCTGAGAGATGTTTTTGAGATTCTCCAGACGCGCAATGATGTTCGAGGCGTTCTCGTTCATGTCTACGACCTCCTTCTCCTTGCACAGCTTCGCCAGCACGCGGTGCTTGGGTGACTCCAGTACCGACGTCTGGAATTGGCCCTCGAGAATGTTGAGGATCTCGAGAATCAGACCAGGAGTCTGGTTGGGGCGCTTGATGGGCACAACCTCGGTCAGCTGCTTCTGGGTGATTTGAGCGTCGACTTGGAACAGCATGGCTGCGAGATTCAGGACTCCGATGTCGATGGGTTTGAGACAGTGCTGGAACTTCTCTCGGGCCGTCATGAAGCAGCCGGCTTTCAGGCACACGAGGCCCCAGGAAGCCATCACTCCGATGGTCGGGAAGTGGTACTTGAGGGACACTTCGAGGGCCAAAGCCCACTGCTCTGCTTTGATGAGGGAGTCTCGGAGCTTTCTTAGGGTGTTTATGTTCAGGGGTCTGAATGGAAAAGAAAACAGATATTTTTACGAGCTCTAAGTCCATCAATGAATCTAGCTTTTAAGTTCATAGGTATGTTATCCAATTGAAGAAATAAATTAGGTAATGATTCAATTTGAAATGAAGGCAAATTCAAGCGTGGAATTTTTTCTTCTAAAATTTTGAAATATCAGGCGTGTGGTCTTTTATTTTAGGTAACGATAATTTTGACTCAAAAAGAAAATCAGATTTGTAATGATTTTTTTACGTTTTAAATAATTACGATCAGTTTTTATTTTTTTCAAAATTCTTTTTGATTAAAACAACAGACATAAAGTTTGTATTTTGGAGCCAAACAAGTAAACAAATTTTCGCGAAATTTGTTTTCAATTTTCCTTCAATCTCCTTATCGATAAAAAGAGACTTTACTTACTCAGAAGGCAGGAGATTCTCGCAGCCGTTGTTGATGAGTGCCTGGATGATCTCTGCGTGGTCCATGATGACATTGCACTCGTTCGAGCCACCCCGCATCTTGGCCGCCAGAGCCAAGCAGTGTACCATCTTGGCCACCAGCTCGTAGTCTATCTCGGGGTTGGCGAGACCCGGCTTCAGGGGACAGAAGAAGTGCTCGAGCTTCTTAGCCTGCTCCAGCAGAAACTGCGCGTACTCGGTGTTCTTGGGGATCATCTCACAAATCGACAGACAGAGATTCACGCTGGGAGCGAACTCGTAGCTGAACTCGTCCCTCACAAGCCCGTCGTGCTTGTGATTGCCCGTGAACTGCCACTGGTCCTCGTCGTAGCCAAAGTCCGAGACCGAGTTGCGCTGGGTCTGACGCTCCTGCTGCATCAGGTAGTAGCAGTCACGGCATACTCGCACGGCCACGTCGCTGTACAGCTCGGGTACGATGGTCTTCTTGGTGGAACAGGCGTGGCACACGCATCTTCCGCATCTCCGGCAGTGGTGGCGACGCGTCCAGAGCGAGAACTTGGCCCAGCAAGACATGCAGCTGGCCGAGTCCTCCTCCCAGTTTTCCTTCGCCGGCGGTGACCTCGGCATCGAGAACTGGCTCGACTTGAGCTGCTCGAGACTGGACTTGGACAGGAAGCTGTAGCTGGTGGTCGAGAGCTTCTCGCTGATGCGGAAGTCAAGGGCCTTGCTGGCGTAGGTCTTCAGCAGCGAGCTGATGCACTCCCTCGTGATGAACTCGTCCACGTGGCTGGCATCGTAGTTGATCATGACGTACTCCGAGCTGCCGGACTTGGACACATTCGTGAGCCGCATGAGGTTCGAGAGGTTGTTGGAGCTGTTGGAGGCGTGGCTGCAAAGCGCGCAGCCCTCCCCCACAAAGAGGCCGTTTAGGGAGCTCAGGATCTTGGATAGGATCTCGAACTTGGAGTTCATCAAATACTGCTCGATGATGAGGAGAGGAAGGGTCTTGAGGTGCCAGAAAGCGCGCACCTCGGCGACGTTGAGGCACTCGAATATCTTGATGGAGATGAGGTACTTTTGGTATTTCTCTCGCTTCTCGCTCTTCGCTGAGAGATAGTGGACGATGTAGCTGAGGGACGGTAGGTTCTTTACTCCCAGCAACAGGAGCTCGTACAGTTCCTTGACCTTGTCGGGACTGAGCGTCTCCGCCGTCTGGAACAGGAGCTGGTTGTGCTGCTCGTCCTCGTGCTGGCCGATCAGCTTCATGTAGCTGTCGAAGACGTTTTTGAGATGGCTGCTGGACTTTATCTGAAATTAACAATTGCCATAACTTTAAATTGTAAAAAAAACAACAACAAAAATCAAAATCAAGTCGTACAAATTTTATTTTTTGCATAGTGAAAATCTAAAGATTTTGCGAGCCCCGAATAATTTCTCTTCAGATTTTTAAATTTTGTCTTGAATAGGAGAAGGGAAGAAAGTCACTCACCTTATTTAGAGGATGAAGCTTCACCCACTTTGGCAGGACCTCCTTCATCTCGCTGATGTTGTCCAGCAGCTCGTGCAGAATGAGATCTGGCTCCTCGATGCTCTTCTCCCGGACCTCCAGCCAGTCAAACTCGTCAAAGAGCTCGGAGATCCTCTCGTACACATCCAGCTCGAACACCCACTCCTTGATCTGGCTTGCGTAGCTCGGAAGAAGGCACTTGTCGTGAGATTCGGACAGCAGATCCTGAAGCAGCCGCCTGACCAGCTTGCTGTCCTTGATCTTGTACAGATGCTTGTTGAGGTACTCCGACTTGAGATTGAAATTCACGATCTTCGCCATGTACTCGTAATCCTTCTCGTCTTCCGACGAGTCGATCAGATTGGTCACGAAGATGTCCTTCACCTTGTTAAGCTGGATCTGGTGCTTCTTGTACAATACCTCCTTTAGCGACTCGATCACTTGGACACCGTCCTTGAAGTTGGTGGTGGCAACCAGAAAGTGATAAAGCAGACGGAAGTCTACGCTGTCGTAATTGAGAGTCGCCAGAACGGGATTGGACTTGTAGATTTTGGAGAGGAGTTTTGTCTGTTCCAGATTGGCGAACTTTTGGAGCACAGAGGTATTGAGGTTCGACTCAGACTGCAGCAGATAGACGTCTCGATGGACTTCTCGGACTAGCTGGGCTGCCAGGTGGTTGTGGTGGTCCACAAAGGGCAGAAGGTACGAGCTGGTCATTTTTAAGCTTCCGTCGTAAAAATCCACCTTTGATGCATCCGAGGATTGCAATTTGAGGCACACATGTAGGCATTCGAGAAGCTCTATGGCGTAAATAAAATTAACAAATTAAACTAATGAAATTAGAAAGAAATTTCAAATCTCTAATTCATTTCAAAATCATTTAAAGTTGGAAACTGAGTACGAGAATCCATCTCCAAATGTACATTGTTAGGTCAGAAAACATACCTTGCTCCTGTTCGAGATCCATAAGGCTCTGATTGATGACCGGGCAGAGGGCGTAGTTGATCAGAACGTGCACCAGGTTGATCCCCAGGTCCTGGACAATGTGCTCGATCTCCATGGGAGGCACCTTCTCGATGGTCACAATCTCACCAATGATCTTGTCCAAGTCCAGGGTCAACAGAGAGTTCGGGTCGTACTCAAACTCGCTACTGTGGTACTCCAGGAGCCTCTTGACGGCCCCCAGAAAGTTGATCAGTCGCGCGAAGTAGTTGATCTCCAGCTTGAAGACGTCCTGGATCTGGTAACACTTGTCTTCGAGAAGCTCGACGCTCGACAGGTCCCTGAGCGAGTTCTTCCTGAGTCGTCGAAAGAGCTCCAGCTTGGATATCTGCTGCGTGAGCTCGCGACGGTTGAGGGAGAAGAACTCGTTGTTCAGGAGCTGCCTTATGCTGATCTGGGACGTTTCGTTGATGTGCTTGAAGGACTCCATGAAATCGATGAGGTTGTGCACAAAGTCGTAGTACCCCATGTTCTGCAAGGACGCCCGGTCGAGACCCATGCCCTCGAACTTCTTCTCGATCTGCATATACAAATACTGGTTTTGCTCGAGGCTGCAGGGGAGACTGAGCAGGAGGTCTATGACGCTGACCGTGTCGATGCCGTGGGAGGCGTAGAGGCCCAGGAATCGGTACGAATGCTGGTATTTAGTGACTAGCTCTATTTCGTCGTTGGTGCGGTAGATCGGGTTGCTGATGGCGAAGGACTCTATTTTGGCAGCCTCGAACTCGTTCTGGTAGGGGACGTTACCCTCCGAATGGACTCCGTTTGAGAGAATTTTAGCTTTTATGGCTTCGAACTTCTCCATGTAGGTAACGTAATTGTCCATCGAAGTTGACTCTAGTTTGTATTGCTGGAAAATCAGACATTTTGGTTGACATGAAATTTTTTAGCACACATTTACTTTTTAAAAGTGTTTCAATTTACGTTTGATTAATTAGAATATTAAATTACGTTTAAAAATATTTTTTTCGTCGCTAAAAATGGCTCTTAAAAAAATGAAACGATGAAATTTTTGATTGATTTTGGGGGTAAATATTTTTACAAGAGATTCCACAGCATCCTAGGTATATAATCTATCTCCAAATTTTTTAAAACAAAAAGTCTATTACGGCTTTCCCTCTAGAACATAAATAGGGCCCAAGAGAATTGGGCCTAAATAATTTACCTTAACGATGTTCTTAATCTCCGCCACATCTCCTCGGTTGGCGCACAAGACTGCCAAGGTATCTGCTGACGAGAGCATCTTCGTAATTGTTCGCTTCGGCTTCCCTTTCTCCGAGCAGTATGACGTCTTCATGTCCAGCAGGACCTGCTCCGACCCGCACGTGGTCGACGTCTTATCGGAGTCCGGGCTCGCCCTGCTCTTGCGCTTCCTGAGGCTTCTTCTTCGAGAAAGGTACTTGCCGTTGCCCTCGTCCTCCTCAGAGCTGGACATGTCGACGTCGGAGGAATGGAGCTTCAGGAGGGTCCCAAAGTGGATTGAGTGGATCTTCAGCTTGTTGCCGATCGACGAGGACGTGAACTTGGTGACTATCTTCAGACGATACAGAGCGTCATTGATGGTCTCGAGCAGGCCGACGAGGTGCTGTTTGTTGGTCTCCGACTCGTACAGGAAACTGTGGGACCTCTTAGTCTTCAGGAGGAAGTCTTTGAGGAAATTCAGGGTCGTGCGGATGACTGCCTCACTGCACATGAATCCCGAGTGCTCCGAGCCCTTGCTGAAAAGAGCTCCGGGTGCATCGATGTCCGAAGTGTCCGACGCCATAATATGCAGGGGTCTCTTTTCAACGTGCTCATGCTTCAGGAACAGCAGGGTTAGCAGAATCTCGCTCAAAACGATTCTCGTCTTAAAGTCCTCTATTGACCGACTCACGGACTTCATGTGCACGAACTTTTCATCCAAGGCCTCGAGGTAATTGTCGGTAGTCTCGTCCAGAGTGATGCAGTCGTGAAGGAGCTTGGTGGACAAAATCGTGCAGAAGGCCTCCAGCTCGTCTCCCTTCCAACTAACTTCCTCTGGATTGTAGATTTTGAAGATTTTCCGCATAAAGTCGTCATTGTCGGAGAATAAAACTTTGAGTTTGTTGAAAGTTTCGAATGAGATTTTTAGATTTTCGAGGATGTCGTAGAGAATTCTTCGGTTTTGGCTAAAGTGGCAGAGCGGGAATCGAGTCATCGGGGAGTTTTGCTGCAGGAACGACATGCAGCGGATTTGTCTTTGGAGCTCTAGCATGTAGACCTAAAAGAAGGTAACTTTCATTAATCTGCCCTCGTATGACTTGGTTCAAAAGTAGTTTACTATCAAAAGTATAACTGAGAGATCTAAGAGCTTTGAAAAAAGAATGTTAAAACTTTCAGGACTATTTTTAATAGTTTTCCCAGAATCTCAGACAGAAATATTATTGAAGAACCAAGATTTGACGATGAGACTTCATGGTTCAAGAGCAATAATTAAGCTTAACAAATCACCAAAGTCGGGTGGGTATCTCAGGGGCTTCAAACTTTTAGGCCACTTACTTGAATCAGCTGGTTGTTCTCTTTAAACTCCCCGGAAGTCTTGGATATCTTCTCGACGAAAGAAGATATTTCGACCTCCTCCGCTCCTTCACTGGCGTTCGCCAAATTGCACAACTTCAGGGCCCTGAAGTACTCCCCCAGCTTTCGATCCTCGTACCTGTCGACCACGTTCGTCCAAGTAATGTCGTAGATCTTGTTCTGCCTGTGTCTCACCAAGTTCACGTACAAGTACTTTCTGAAGTCGCACGTCATGCTTAGCTCAACTTTCTCGTCCAGTTGCAGAAAGTCTCTCAGCAGGCCATCGGACCGGGTGATAAGGGACAGAGCTACCTTGCTTGCATCCAGCACGCCGGCCTGTATCTTGGCGCTTATTTGAGGCAGCACCGTGCGACAGAGCTTCTCTTGGCGATCCGGGTTCAGGCTCAGATTCGCCAGCATGCTGTAGAGCTTCTCGAACTCCTTGGACTCTCCGATGTTCTCGACGGTGTTCATCAGCGTGTAGTACTCGAGGTCGTCGAAGATCTTCTCATCGCTGTCTCGCTTGAGTATGTTGACGATTTGGAATGTGGGGAAGGGGAAGTCGCTCAAGTTGAAGCGGAGATATTGAATGGCTTCGGGTCGCAAGTAGCTGAAGTCCTCAAAGTCTGTCGGAAGTGAGTCTTCTGCATCTTCCTCGGACGTGGCTGATAAGAATTCACGTAATTGCTGTGCATCAACGGCCCCGAAAAGAACGAGGGAGAGAACAATGAATGGGATTGATAAGAAAAATTTACTCCGCGATCACTCACCTCGTATATTTTGGGGTTTTTGGGTAACAAGTCCCAATAATCGCTGAACTCCTCCATTATCTTGAGAAGCGCATCTTTCTGGGAGCTGGAGGGGTGTTTGCTGCTTTTACTGGACTTTGTTGGGGCTGATTGCAGAGAAATAGTGCGCTGCGAAGTTTACTTTCGACAATGTTTACTTTTATGAGCCACTACAATTTCTTATCTATTCTAGTACGAAAAATAGGTATTTAAAAAAGCCGTTACAACTTTACAACTGAGCAACTTTATTTAACAAAACTATTATCACACTTTCTCTTCGGTCTTATTCCAATTTTTATCCCAGGGCTTGACCGATTTTCCCAGCAGCCGCTTCACCTCATCCCTGGTCATCTTCTCTGGCAGAGGCGGGGCATGAGGAACGATTCCGTAGGGCCTCAGATGGTAAATGAGGTAGTCCATGACGTACATTAGGTTCGGAGACTCGTAGTGGAACGAGATGGCGTTGTCGGAGCAGCAATCGAGGCCGACTTTTGGCTCGTAAAACTCGTAGTCCCAGAACCACATATCTGGGGGCAGTGACCCAGGGATCAGATGGGTTTCTACTTGGAATGGAAAGAAGCGGCCTCGTTGCTCGGAGTCTCGGGAGTCCCCGATGGAGACATTGACGTTGTGCAGACACTTTCCCATCTCGAGGTCTTCGGCGCCTTCGGGGCCTTCAAGGCACAAGTCCTTTTTGGGCAGAGCCTCCTCCACAAACTTCTTCACAGCTGCTTTGCTGAGAACGTATCCGGCCCCTCCAGACATGTAGCCATCTTCTACGTAGGGCTTGAAGCGGTGGCCGAAGTATACTGGGAAGTCTGGGGGGTAGGGATAGAGGAGGTATCTCAGGTTCTCCACGATGACGTAGCTAAAATATAGTCGGGAATTTGAAATTTTCACACTCTGAATAAATTTCTCTTGTTGTAAAAGTTCCCCGAAAACTAAAGAAAGGCCTTGGAGATCTCTGAGGTCCAAAACCGAGTTCATTGGGTATTCAATTAAATTTTTCTCGCAGTTAAGGGAAATTTTAACATTTATGAAGCGTGGATTCCTGCCAGAAAATCTACTAAATCCTTCTGGAGCTGAATTATCCGCTAATCGAATATTCCAAACTCGATTCAGCAATTTTCCTGGCTACTTGAACTCAGTTTGCGGCAATCTGGGAAAGTTCTTGGGCTAAAAACTTTTACACTGTTTAACCACAAATGGCCCATAGGAGTATTTTTTAAAATAAATTACTTTTTATAACACAACCCCCCTCTTTTTTGGCTGAGACTTTCACTTTCAATTGGATGTCTACCAGAGAAAGCCAAGCTCAATCATTCAGACGAAGATTAATAGCTTACGTGTCGTCATCGGCTTTCATGAACCAGTCCGCGTCGTCTAGATGGTGCTCGTAAATGTACTTGAAGGCCTCCTTGGTCTTCGCCCACAAATTATCCCTCCCCTCCTGTACCGGCAGAGCCACAACTTCCAGCTGCTCGTCCTTGCTGCTGCTCATGACGAGGAGTTTATTGCACCTCTTTCCCCAGGTATTCACGACGTGTTTGGCTTTTTTCAGGTGGTTCTCAGGCGACGTCATGATCCAGCAGAGGACTTTGACCTCGTCGTAGAGCTGTTGTCGAAGTGAGTGGTTCTCGTGCTTGTGTGGAAGCTCATGGTCTCCATGGTCCCTACAAGACACCTTAAAATACACTTTTCGAGGCTTCGAGGAAAACTCACCCAATATCCACGTCGGGACCTGCAGCGTGCTTAAGCGTTTCGTGGCTTAAGTGGACTCCAATATGGGGAGGCGGAGAGGTCTTGAAGCTATCAGAGGAAAACAGCAGCTTTGCAATCGAGAGTCCAATGAGGATGCCCAAGCAGAAGGTGAGGAGCTGGTTTTTCTTGGCTGCTCAAATATCTAATAAGTTCATGGTACTGGAGAGAGACACTGAAAGTACCTGGCGTCGGCAGTATATCTCGGGGAGTGATGCTCAGAAAATTGGTCTTCATCCTCTCCGAAACAGTACTGATTCTGATTAATTTTGTCGATGAAGTGACAAACAATGGAGGCTCAAGTGACAACAAAAACTGAAGGTCTTGTTTCTCGTTCTACATGAGGCCTAAAATGTTGACTCAGGTGCTCCATTCAGATGCGATAGCAGTCAATTGAGTTCACAACGCGGCAGAAGTTGCTGAGGTAAGTTTCCGAAGTTTGACTCCAGTACAAGTTACTGACCTATAAAAATTTGGAGAATGCGGCACGAGTGTTACTCAAACACACGAGGGGAAAAAACTGAGTGGAACTTCAGACTTAAATTCACAATACGAATATTTTGAAATTTGAACTTTTCTTACATTTATGGCAGCTTCAAAAAAAGCTAGTAGATATTTTTAGAAATTGATAATCACAGTTGCGGACCAAGGATTTGGTCATAGATTTCACAAATATTTTGCTACAGAAGTAGCATCTGGGAACGTCTTAAATATCTGCGCAGTCAGACTTGCTTGGATGATTATGCTCATTTGGGAGCTCTTTTTTTGACTGGAAAAATCTGAATGGGTTTGATGAAGAGCTACTGGTTGTGAATCCTCGAATTTTATGATTATAAAGTCTGAAGATACCCTAATCTTCCACGAGCTCAAAATCTGTACGTTTAACCAAAAATGAGCTTGGTTACTCAGCGACGAAAAATCAGTCGATTTTTTAACAACAACAAAAAATCATGGAAAATCTGAATAAATTTTTATATATTAATTTTTATAAGTTACCTTAACATTTTGCGTAAAAAGTTACTAAGCAAACATGCAACTTCTATCTACTGAACCATTCCGTCAACGAAAAGGGCTGCTTTGTAGGTCGAGCTCATGAGTTTCATGTACCACTCAAATGTGATGTCTTGAAGTCCGCCCGAAGAGAGTCCAACCGGGTCGTTTGTAATTAGCATAACGAAGAGAAACTGCTTCCTCTGCTTCGGTGAGAGTTCGGGCCAGTTTGTCTCAAAGAGTCTCCAACGAATTTGATGTTGCTTTTAAAGGGCAAACTTAGTACTGAAAAACTCGTGAAATTGGCATCTTCTTACTTTCTCCAAAAAGTATTCGTTGACGTAAGCGACCAAAGCCAAGACGACAGGATACAAGATGTGGCCCAGAGCAGTTCCAATCTGGCTTTTATCCACTTTAAAGACCACGAAATTAATGAACGAAATGATGTAGGTTGCTTTTTCCCAGGTGAAGCAGAAGCCCTTCATCGTCCTCGAAAAGCCGATGAACAAAGTTCTGGCCTCAATAGCGATTTCGGAGAAAGTCCGTATCCACTCGTCAAAAGAGCTCTCACTTACAATCGCCTCCATGTTGCTTATCAATGCAATAGTAGTATCGTAAACTTGTGTTTGATAAATGCCAAAGATGAGGAACAAGTCCCAAATCGTGTATGCAGTGAGAGCTCCACAGACGAGGTAGAGCGTCTGACTGGCATAGTTGATGACGTAGATGGAAAGAGTGTCGGGATACAGTCCTGGAATAAAGTAGGGAAAAGGCAAAGGATTTACCGAATCGGGAAGAGAAAATTTGATAATGGGTCCGAGGAGTAACAAGCAAATGATGCACAGAACGCAGCTCACTGAAGACAGCTTGAAGAGGGTTAAGACGAGGGGGGTGCAAGGTTTTAAGAGAGGAAGCAAAATCTTTCGGACGTGGGGATTTTCAGGGTTGTGAAGCTCCTGAAACTTGAACAAGAGCTCCTCGATGAACTTCTTTTCCGTTGAGAGGGTGTGAAATACGACCAAGACAAAAGTGACGTCCACCAGCAGAACCACTGGAAGGCGAATTTCAGAAGAAAAATTTCTCAAAAATATACTCACCTGTTATAAGTCGTTCAATCAGCGAAATATTGGGACGAATTATAATCAAAACCATCAGCAGAAGGGAAAATACGAAGTTCAAGCGCATTAAGAAGATAACAGGTTTGTAGTATTTGCTTTCAGTAAATTTGAACCCGAAAATGTGGTCTGGGTGAGGGCGATACTGAAACCCACTCAGGCTTGCTCGAAGGTTGAAAATTTCAATAATTTCGCTAAACTGGTTCATTTCGAAAGACTATTGGAAATGAAGGATTTAGACGAGGCGAGCGCCTTTTATACCATTTCTTTTCTTTATTATTCATGGATCTTCAGCACCCATTACCACATCCTATACTTACGGAAATGAGGCAAATGCACGTTGTGTTTTCGATTCATATCGTTTCCTTATTTTTTGCATCTATTATTCAGGATTTGAAAGAGCCTTAATAGTCCTGAGACAGTCCTCATTAATTTTCTACTAACTTGATAGGGGGACTCAAGATCGTGCAACCTTGAAAAGCTGATCAATTCCGCGACTTAATATCAAAGGTGAAGATTCTTATGTGACCATAAAATTGAAAAAAATTAGTAAAACGTTAATTCGTCGAAAATACTCAGCGTTTGCAACACATCAAACATTTTAACACTCATCTTCCGTTCAGAAAAAGTTACAAAAGTTCCGTTCCCAGCGAGCAGAACATTTGCAACTTTTTTTGTTGGGGGTCACACACAAATCATACAACAAATTGATTCATAAATTCTTTATATATAACACAAATCAGTCAGTGAGCCAAAAATTCAGCTAATTTGGACAAATATATCATATAAAAAAATCTATTTGAAATCCGAAATTGGGTCAATTTGACCCAACCAGAAGATGAGTGTTAAGTACGGTTCATCTTTTTTATTTCTAAAAAGTTCTCGAAGAGCTTACACTTAAAAAGGAGTTACATTTCATATTCAAAATTGTTAATAAATATTTCCACTAAATTTTGAACGATGAGATGTATATGGCTGTATATCTTTTTATTCTATAAGATATTTTAGGGAAACAAAGGAACGCATACATTTCGTGGCAAAAATTACAGACACAAAACCACTGATTTAGGATATCTACTAAAGTGCATGAGACAGGATTCTAAAATAAACTTTTTGGAAAAAGTACCACACGTTTTAAGAAGAATCTTGAAAAATTTAAGGCTGTTTGTGGAACTAATTTTTACTTTTTGTTTGATCGAATGGTTTTTACATACAAAACTAAAATTTTGCTCTGACAAAAATTTACACCAGGCAAAGGAAATCAAAATTCCGTCTCAATTTTGAGACATTTCTTCCTAAAATTTGCTGTAAAATTTTGATGAAAATAATAATTACTCTATTTTAGAAAACATTTAGAAGTGCAATGCCTTTTCTTACTTTTGAGACTCATATCAGATCCAAAACAAAACTAAAAAGAACTCTAATAACGTCAAGTATCGTGTAAAACTACCTTTCTAACCTATCCTTAAGCCTAATCTTTGGTATTAAATTTGGTTACCGAAGTCCCAGTTGCTGCATCGAGCTTTTCTTCTTCGCTCTTCTCCAGACGCGCCTGCATATCACTGACGGTCAATCGATCCGGTAGAGGTTGCGAGTGTGTAACGATCCCGTAAGGTCTTAAATGATATATGAGATAGTCGAGTACGTACATTTGGTTTGGCGATACGTAGTGGAACGAAATTGCGTTGTCGGAGCAGCAATCGATGCCCTTTAAAGAAATCAGTTAGTCGAAATTTTTGTGGAGGCTTACGGACTCACCTCTTTGGTATCATAGTAGACGTACTTCCAGTACCATGAGTCCGGACTGGTGTGTCCTGGAATGAGGTGGTGTTCAGGCACGAAGGGAAAGAACCTGCCGCGACCCTCAGAGTCCCGCGTATCTCCTGCCGTCACGTTCACTTTTTCTAGACACTTGCCTGGAAACCAAAACTCTTTACTTTTCTACTTTTTTGAGTCAATGCTATTCAATTACCAATCTCGACGTCTTCAGCTCCATCTCCGTCCTGTCGGCACTTTGACTTGTCCGGGATTCCTTGCTCCACAAATCGTATCACTGCCTCCTTGCTGAGGACGTACCCGGCTCCCCCCGACATGTACCCTTGCTTCACGAAGGGCTTGAATCGGCACCCGAAGTAGAGTGGGTAGCTGGCAGAGTATGGGTATAGCATATATCTTAGGTTTTCTACGACTACATATCTGGAAGAAAACAAAACGTGAACCTTCAGCTACTTAAATTTTGAATTTATCGTAGAGAAAGGTCTCTACGGACTAAAACTGTTTAGAAGCGCTTCATGAGCGTCTTTTTATGGTTTTAGAAAATAAACATGAGAAGGGAATCCAACAAGGAAGGGCCTTCAAGACTTTAAAAAAATTTAAAAATTTAATTTAGAAATCTTCCAGGTTCCAGGTTGTTCAATTCAGAGAGTTCTCGATATAAATGGCATAACTTACGTGTCATCATCAGCTTTGAGAAACCAATCTGCGTCGTCCAAGTGGTGCTGATAGATGTACTTGAACGCCTCTTTAGTCTTCGCCCACAGGTTGTTCCTGCCCTCGTTCACGGGGAGCGCGACGACGTCCAGCTTGTCATCGAGCTGGCTGCTCATCACTAGCAGCTTATTGCACCTCTTGCCCCACGTGTTTACGGCGTGCTTGGCCTTCTTGATGTGGTTCTTCGGCGAGGTCATAATCCAGCAGAGGACCTTCACTTGGTCAAACAGCTGCTTCTGAAGCGTCGTGTTTTCGTGCATGTGAGTCTCCTCATCTAAACTATGAGTGCTGAAATAGGACAAAATGTTAGGAATTGGCAGACGATAGGCATCGAAATCACTATACCCGATGTCGACTTCGGGACCTGCTGCGTCCGCCAAGTCGTGACTAGAATGGGGGTCCGATATCTGCCGGTGGCTGCTATGGCTCTCTGGTATCCATATAAGTTTTGAGGGCGATGACACAATGATAAGGGCTAGTGAGAATCCTACTGCTACGCCTAAAGCTAGGGTTATAATCGATTTCCTATTAATGGGTGGTCGCGGTGCTGAAAAGAAAAAGAACAAGATTTCACTTACGGCCGGAAAATTAAGGTGCGTGTTGTGCTTAATGTAGCGCTTAATTGAAGTTAATTGATCAGCTGTGCAAATAGTTGCTTAATTTAATTTTAACTTGGCTAATTGACTTTTCTAGCCTGGAGTAATAGACTAATCATTTCTTTCCTGTTATTCTCAAAATTCTCAGACTGATCTCAGACTAATATCAAGTACGTAGTTAGCTAAGTAGTCTACCCATTCTATTTTCGGTTTTATTTTACCAGCTGAAATTGGTCTTAATCATGCCATATTTAGAAAAAATCTTATCTAAGTCGTTGTTTTCTTTATAATTTCTTGAGAGCCAAAATTGGCCTTTTCCAACTCTTAGAAGAAGCGTGTGTGAGCCTTCAAGTAAAAGCAAGAAGATTATGCACTTAAAGCCCAAGTTCTCTTTGAAGGTAGAACGTATTCTGGCAGAATAATACTTGCATTGAACTTTGACAGTGTCAATCAACGAGTACTTCACGAAAACGAAAGTTCTATTTCCTGACATCCCGCTTACAATTCTCTACTTTCCCACTTTCACTTTTTACAGAATGCACTTGACTCAGGGAACGACTCACAAAGCCGTCTAAATCAATTTAACGATCTGTCACTGATAATAATTTTTCTGAACTGATGATAATTTTTGCCAGCTCGTTCCACTCGACGATCAGCTCACGCTCGCGCCGTGAAAATAAATATTTACTTTGCTGGCAAATGGGAAGTGCTGGAAATTGCACTTTTCTGCGCGGTAATTTTGGTAGTTTTCCTTACTCGCAAGTATTTGTCTGTTGGCTGCTGCAATAAGTGAAAACTTTCAGTTTCACAGGCATATTTTTTCGAAAAAAGTTTCCGACATTTCTTTCTAATGTTAAACAGAGTGCTAAATAAATAATAAACTAAATCAAATCGGACAACGAGCCAAACAGTCGCGTACTGAATGGCCGAGTGAACATCTAAAGAGCTGTAACAATTTAAATTGATATCAAAATAGATTACGGACATTGTGCTTTTGCTAATTAAAAGTGGTCATTATACAGATTTGTAGCGTACTCACCATAGTTTCCGATTTTTTGACCCATATTTTTTGCCGGAAGCGCCGACGCTGGCTTGTCGTGCTCTGCTGTGGCCAAAACGACTGCAGTGCTACTAGTTAGATTATTATGTTTTGCTACTTGTGAAGTTGTCTTGGATGAAATTTGCTGAGACATGAACAGTTTCCACCTTACTCACTACGAATATCATAATTCACTAGATGAGATTCCCGCAGAACACAGCACTCGAAGACAGACAATGAGCTTGCTTGCCACCTTGGCTCTTACATTGTTCAAGGGTCTGAAATGAATCCGGACGAGGTTTGTTTGATTATGAATTGGTTCAAAAACTTTCATGTTTGTCCAAGCAAACGCATGTTCCCTCAACAGACAGACTCACCAAAGTTTTTTTTTAAATAATGGGAAATAAAAGTCGGTTTTACTCGTCAACCCGGCGAATGTGGATCAAGTTTCATTTATCAGCATGTGCGCGTGATTCTCGACCGCTCAGAGAACTTCAGCGAGTGGAAGTCGGATATCTACTGATTTTAAAAACGTCACATTTCGACTCGCTGTGTAGAGTTTATTGTTTTTGCAACACGGCTATTGTTTTAATAGCCGTGTATTTGTTCTAGTTTATGGCTTGTTTATGTTTGGATTTTGGATCGCGTTTCCCCAGACGAATCATCTCCACACTTTAGTTTTGATAAGAGTCCAGCCGGTCCCTTTGAGCTATTGCATTATGGGAAACTGTGTTTCTTCTATTTTTAGAGGAAAATCAAAATTTTTGAATGAAAAAAAACTCTTAAACTCAAGGTCGACCCAGACGAGCTCAGGGCCGTCGAGAGAAAATCTGGGCCCGGTACTAGCCAAGGGAAATGTTCGAGTTTCTAGGGGCCCGGACGCCCCTAGAGCAAAATCACGGGCCCGGGGGTTTTACCCCCTTCCCCCCCCCCTCTCATCGGGCCTGGACGAGCTAGACTCTTTAGTGATAAGCGGGTACTCTAGATGTGCTCGTTAAAAATTACGACTTCAAAGTAAAACTTGTTGCTCAAAAAATTCCTCTGAAAACTCTTAAAATTTCTTATCGCCAAACATAGTAAACAATACACCCAGTACTTGGATTCTTTCTTCCCATTCAATTTTAATTCAGTCAATCATTTCTTTGTCCGCCTGATTGAATTGCATTATCACCGGCATTTGCATTCATCGCGCTTTTCAACGTTCCTATAAAACGCGTTATTTAGTCGATTCAACACATCGAGACACAACTCATTGAACTGTGAACAAGAGAGCTGGCTGGTCGTCGCCCGCATGTAAATTATATCCTTCATTGAAATCATTATCGCGATACGCACACCAACGCAGCCCAGTTTCCCGGAAGCCCAATTCTGATCTTAGGAATTTCCCCAAAAGGAAACCCTCCAGCATCGCGAGAAATTCAGTGTTTGAGGAAGGTCAGGCGGTGATTATTCCGTGATTGAAATAGCGATTTCCAGTGTCAACATATGCGATAAAAAGTCTCAATGCTCATTTCAGCTACGCGCCCGCTAATTTCGGGTGATTTGGGAGCTCAATTTCACAACTACCCACCTTGTTTTAGTTTCACGCTGTTTTTTGCACTTATAAAACCATTTTTACGACGGAAACGGAGCTTTTACAGTATAATTTCAATGTTTGGCTAAGCAACAACACAACGTCAAAACGTCAGCTGTTTTCTGGGAACTCACAAGGGAACTCAAGTTACGTTTGAAAATACAAAAGTGGTGTCCGTTGAACAAAAACAAAAGGTTTTCAATTTTGCATATTTGCATACTATATTTCTTTCTTCTTCTCCTATTGATTCAAAACCTGATTCATCAAAGTCTACTTCTGACAATAACTAAACAGTTGTAATGACTTCAGAATAATAATTTTCAAAGCACGTTCATAAGTTACGCCAGAGTCCAGATATGACTTTTGGGGAAGCCCAATGCGAATTAGGGGTTTAGAGAAGTTTAACGACTTTCTCCACTCTAGGAGGCCGTGTGGGCTTGAGAATCATCCGATTTACCTCAAATTTGGATATTTTTCTTTTTTATTAAATTCCCTTTCCGTCAAATATACCATTAATTTCACTATCTTCCAAGAAAGCAGCTTTGGGAGAGTCCAAAGTTAGAAAATTTTGCCAATTTAGCTCCAAGGCCAACTTTAGAAAGTTCCTTGGGGATCCTTGTTGGGTTTCCACCCATTTTTTTACAGCTGAGAATCTTACATGAGGTTTCTGCTACGCTCCAAACTCCCGAAAACCTTCAAAATGTGAATATTTACCAAATCAAAACCTAAAAACTTTGGGGAAGTAATTTTTAGTAGCAAAAGCCAGCCAGTTTCCTCCATGCTAAGTAACAAATAACCTTGTGGAGGCTCTTAATCTGAAAGACAGTGTCTTCAAAGCTTGAAAGAAAACTCAAAGTTTTATGACATTGCTCACTTTTGTACATATTCCCTGAGAGAGTAATTACTCTTCAGCCGCCTGAAAGTCTGCTCGTAAAATATTCATGCTTCAAAATTATAACTGCCGACTCTATACTTCCACTATTGTGCAAACAGCAAATTATGTTTTGTGCTATACGTACTCGTTTGGTTCAAAAAGCCATGTTTCGTTCCAGGGCAAGTTTGTTGCCAAAACTATCCTTCATTAAAAATGCCTTGGTAAGAGACTTCATGTTACCTGAATTGTCTCCTCTTCTCTTGCCAAATGTTCGACACTGCACTAATCTGGTTCACGTTATGAATTTATTGAAATTCGCCGTTCCTCCTGAGTGGATTTAGTGCCGACTTGGAAAAAGGATCATCTCTGAAATCCTCAAGAATTTGTTTGGATGAACATCGCAAAGGACGTTGACTTTTTGACATGTGCCACGTGTTTATGGAATATTCATGACACAATTGACGGTGGAATTGATCGCATGCAGATACATGTGCATCAGGACCACAGACAACTGGCGCTGCTAAACGTGATTGCATGAGATGAATTTTCTTTGATTGCATCCTGTCTGCTTGAGTGACCTGAAACTGCCCTTCACTTCGATTGAGGCGTGTTTCAGGGTTGAGGCGTAAAGCAAATCTTCTAGAAGAATATCAGGACCTTATCCTGAACCGGAAGGAAGCTACAAATCTCAGATTTTATTTAATGGAAGAGAAAAAATTTTTTTTGTTAAATTTATTTTTTTATTTAACGGACTCGTTATCAAATTTGATAAGTTTGCTACTTGATAAATTTTTTCAAAAGATTTTTTTTTTTATTTCAAATGCCCAAAACACGAGATTATGATTTTTGAATTTTGCTCCTCAGAGTATAAGGATATTCTGTCACAAAACTGCAAACAATAGAAATCCTTAAAATCTTAATAGCAAAAATATAAATGCTACCCCAATTTACCCAGCTTTGAAGTGAGTAAACTAGTAGAAGACTCGCTGACCCAAAAATTAGAAAAGTGCCTCCAAAACTGAGTGCATCTAAGAACTGAGACACTCTCAACACCAAACATCTTGAGCTCCAAAAGCCGCTACACAAACGGCTGCTCCTGTTCGGCGGAAAATGAAACTTGGAAAAACCACTCCGCTTCGCATGCGTGCTTTCATTGATTTCCTTCTTTTGACAGTTGATAGTGGCTGCATTCGTTCCTCGGCTGACTCACTTCCACCACCGTATTTATTGACCAGTTTTGTAGAGAACGCAGAATATCGAACATCGCGCGTGAGTCGTTCAAAGTTTTGGTCAGAAAAACCTCAGAAAACCTCACCAAAGAAGCCGAGGCAGTGAAAAGTGTCGAAAATATGAAGCGTAATTGAAAAACTCGCGACCATTAGAACTGAGAGCACCTAATAAAGTTGTAAGAGTGGAGAATAGATTTCTTTTTGCTGGTGCAAAACAGAAAAATCAATTGTATCATTTTAAAATATTAAAAATGGGCGATCAGAGCCCAGATTTTGTGGATTACACTGCTTGGGAAACAGGTAAGATCGCGTTAGGAGCGCAACGACTCGGCAATCATGGCCAATCTGGAACTGCTGGGGCAAACGAGCTGCGCTACGCAATAATACAAAATGTCAATGTCTCAATTTTCTATGAAACGGGGGAAATGTAGCGGAAAATTGTTCTGCCCGATTCGGAATGGAAACTTTTTGTGACATTGCACTTTCATATCGCGATTAGAAATGGTCTTTTGAGAGCGCGACGGCGCCAATCGGAGCTCCGACCGTGGTAATGAATTACTCATTATCCCATTATAACATAAGGCGCGGTTAGTGACGTTGCACCGCGAGCCCAGCGCACGTTTTATTGAGCCGCAATCAGTGGAGAGGTTCTCTGGGGAGAAATCGCACTCATGTGGGAGTGGAATTGAAAACTTTTTAATCGGATCAGACTTTTAACGATTCTCGGGGAACAAAGCAGCTGTGACGCAGTAGCGTCATGAAAGGAGTTGGGAGCACAAAAGGCAGCGATGAAGGGCTTCGAGGGTGGTAGCTCTTGGATACGAGAAGGGACAAAACCCAACCTCTTAGAAATGAAGTGAGTGCAGGAGACACGTGACAGACAAGACAACTAGGGAGTCACGCAGGTTGAGATTCGACTGAAAAATATTTTTATCAGCATTTGAATGAAAATACTTGAAAGTTTGCAAGTGGAGGGTTCAGTTTCATGGTACAATGGGAATTAAACGACAGCTCTAGCTGTGTACGTTCATTCAGTTGCTGGAAAAAGGCTTAGTGAAGGTTCAAAGAAGCTTAAATATTAAAGAACTAATTACAATTGTAGCTTGAGTTTTGAGAGGAATGGAGGGGCTGGTTTAACTTGCCTACGTCCAACTCCTGTATCGTTGAATTTTTAAAAGCCTCTGTCGGCAATCCAACTATGAGCTCTCCATTTCAGTGTGTACATTTCAAAGAGGAGTTTTTCTTCCGACATTTCCGTCTATCTACCTGTCCGTCTGTCTGTTTGTCACGAAAAATCTGAGAGGTGTGCAGTATTTAATTTTTACACAAATTTCATTTATCCATAAATCATGTAAAAGTGGTTTGAGGAACTCTTTTCATTTTTCAAAAAATAGACTCCAACGGGAAGTATTTTAGGGTTTCACTTACTTCCTGCGATTGAGGCCAACTTCTTATTAATCAAGGTTTGCACAATGTAAGACTTAAATTTTTATCTCTAACAGAGACGGAGCTAGAAGCTTTCAAAGTTCCTAAGGAAAAAGAGCGGGGAAAAAAGGTGGTTTCTTTGAATGAGAAATTTTAGTACGTTGTATACTTTTCATTAAAATTGAAAAATAAAAGCCAACTTGAACGTTTTGTACTTACTGGAGTAATTTCAGTTTATTTGAATGATATACAACTGACGGAATAAAGGTAACAAATTATGATCCAGCAAAATAAATAAGGAGCTGACTTAAATAAGTTGATGGTAACTATTCACTCAAACTCACATAAAAGAAAACCTATGGGGGTATGTTGCAATCAGCAAATCAAAACAAGGGCTAAAACAAACGGTTCGATTATTCGTATCATTTATCATTTCGTAATGAAGAATTTTCATTAAAAAAATTCCAATGGATGAGGAAAAATATTTTCATACTCCAATACTCATTTCGCTTCGGGGAAGCAAAGTACATATTTATTAAGTCGCTATAGTAAGGGAAATCAATCCTGCCTGGATACTGCCTCATGTGGGAGGATGAAACAACCCGAAACATAGTTGTCCTGACGTCAAAGCCTTTGAAAGGGAAGCGCTACAAGCTTCGAGTGTCGCGGCATTGAAAAGTTTCAAGTCTCTCAAGGACTTTTCTTTTGTGCCCAACGTGTTCAGGCTTTTAGAATAGAGTTCAAAAATAGTCAAAGGTCAGCTCTCAGAAACCTGATGCTCAGTTCCGTCTCTGCAAATTCAGACGCAAAAAAACGTTAGAAAAATTCTGCGAATCTAAAAACAAACAGAGAGAGAGAGAGAGAGAGGAATTTTATGTGCGCTAAACTTTTCTCCTGCTTATTCATGAAATGGAAATCGTTTAAAAACGACGCAGCTAAAGAAAATATTCATATCTCTTGAATGATGTTTTATGTTAATGGCTGAGCAAAACAACAAATCCCGGGAAATCCTAATTAGATGATGCTCTGCATGACTGAGTTGAAGAGTACGTGGGTGTCACTTTTCTAAGGACATGGAAAATTTTAATTTCACAAGTAATTCTTGAGAAAATATAAACAAAGGTCAATGAAATGTGAGATGTCACAATATGCCCTGTAAAATTCATTTAAAGCTCTTAAAAATGGCAAAATATGCCTTTAAATTATTTTTAAGAAACGTCCAAAAACTATCTTTTTTAAAAAATGGCACATTAACGCTATCGTTGGCTAATTAAATATTTGCTCTAAAAAGAAACTTGGACTTAATTCTTTGAATTCAGGTTCCTTTGCTAATTCCCTCCCTAGTTAGTGACTCTTCGAGGGAACGTCGCCTTTTTATTAGGAGCCAGTATACGTCTGCAAAATAGGGAGTCATTCATGATTGAAACGATCCTAAACTCAAATGGATTCCCACTAGAGATGAAATTCAATGCCATTACTTATGTTTCAGCGTTCACGCAATGGGTAAGGTTAAGTGTGCCATCAATCTTTCTCATCAGGTCTCACATAAGTGCGTGCAAAGCGGATGAAGATGTGGGAAGTGGGAAGCCCCTAAAGATACCGCGTTTATGTTCCTCAATGCTTTTTACTCATTTTCGTGACTGGGTGCCATTTGCTCCCCTCTTTAAATTCAAGAAAGTGTCTTTGGAACGTAATGAATGAAGCCATTAGGCGCACGTGGACGGGGTTTCGTGGCTTGCGCGTGGAAGCGAGCTAAATGCTTGAGCACGACAATTAAAGAAACAAATATTAAGAAATTTCTGAGACTGGAACCTATGGCACGCAATTTCTTGGTTGACTTGACAAAAATATTGTGATTAATAGTGCTGACCATTTTTTTTTGTTTCCGGAAAAGCAAAACCACTATAATTTATATGTTTATCTCGATGAATGGAAACAGGTCTGCATATTGTACAAGATTTGTAAGAGCTTCAATTTGCTACCCTTTCAAAATTTGGTATTTAACAGAGAATTTTATTTTTTTATGAATTTTTCCTCAGAGATAAATAATTTTTTTTTTAAGTTGGCCAATAATTTATTTTTTTCATTAATTAACTCATGGCTGCTTGCGTTACAATAGGTTGTAGATCGAGTCAAAGTATCAATGGTACAAGGAACTTTTTTAGAAAATCGACTCTAGTAGTCCGTGAGTCACCCTCATTTTAAATCTTAAAATAAATTTAAAAATTGCACCAGTAAAGTGTGCAAACTGTTTACCTTCCCATTTTTAGTACCCCTTAAATTCGTCTGCCGAATAAATTTTTCATCGTCCAAACAAGCGGGGCTCGATCAGAACACGACTCACGAGAAACGAGGAAGAAAACTTTGCACGAGCACTTTATTCAAATTAATAGCTTATACTGAGCACTCGTTCTCCCCGCAATTGGTCACGTACTCAATTCAATCAAATTATTGATGCTTCGAAAATGGCCGACCTTGCGTCTGTCGCGCAAACTTGCCATACCCCATCGCGGAAGTGAGTGGCTCAACGGAGCTGCAGAAAGTGTGCCAAGCGCAGCAGGCGCCAACATGACCCGAATGACATTACTCAATAAACTTCCCTCACACAGCTGGCCATTCTATTACAACTTCCCCCTTTCCTCGAGCCGCCTGCCGGAGCCTTACATGTTGCACCAATTACTACCACTTGGTGGTTATTTCGGAAATTGTTACAAACTACCTCCGTAAAACTGCCACAAATCCATTTTTAATGGAGTCGGACGGTGCTTTGAACTTTTACGGCCCTGCTGGAACGTCTGGCAGGTTCTGGCGGGTATAAATTTGAGTTTGCATGTCGCATACTTTGTGTTGCTTCGGGGGGCATAAATGTGCGTGGGACTTTTACAGCAGTTTAAGCACATTTATGGAATATGACAGCTAACATGATGCGGGTAACTTTCCACGTCCCAAACGTGAAACCCCTGCTCAAACAGATGAAGGAATTCCGCTCACACTTCCCAGTTTTCCGGCCGCTTGGCGCTCCGCAGGAGATGAGAGTAATTAAGTCGCTTTGCCGGTGCCATCTCGTGCGTCCCTGAAGAAATCGCACCTAACTAATCCAGTCACGTTGAATTGATTTAATTAATCTGTTGTTTACCAAAGGACACGAGAGACTTCGGGAAAACATTTTCCCATTTCCCAGTTCTGTTTGCCTAACCCACATTTTGTAGTTTTATTTGCGTTTGAATGAACTCACAAAAATGTTTTGTGAATTTAGGAAAAAGTGAGTCAAAGTTCAACGAAAAAGTTCAGGATTTACGATGAAGAGTATAGATGAAAATCACTAACTAAACACTCAAAGACTAAGTAAAGAGTCAATTTACGAGGAAGAAAATTGTCTAAAAGTGGAAGCTTAAAGTAAAATTTCCATGCAGACTTACAAATAGATTACCGATCGAGTAGAGGTTTGTCAAAATCACATTTTCGAAAAATAAATTATTTTCTCCAATATCCATTATTTCGGCCAAAAGACTTCGTTACCATGTTTTTAGAGAAACAGTCAGTCGTTTGAGGTCTTTAAGGACAAAAATTGGTTTTTTAGTTATTTTAGGCCACCCTTACATTTACTCATGGTTTTTAAATTTTTTCTCTCTGACCGCTTGTCTGATTAGTGTGAATGATTGAATAAATTCTAAAAATAGGCGAAGAGCAAAAATTCTTTCTTCTGAGTAATTTTAGTTTTCACAGTTTGAAAATTTTTCTAAATAAAAACTTTAAAAATATTTTTTTTAAATTAACAAAAAAATTTTAGAATCACAAGTTTTAAGTGGGTTTCAGTCATGGCTTGTTTTGACTCTAGTGAATAAGCTCTTTGGTTATATATCTACATAGAAAAAAACCAGAAAAAATAATGGAGTTCTAGGAAACCTCCACGAATACGTCAAACCATGAGATTTCTCAATAAAATTCAAGGAAAATAAAAATACCTAAGCTGAATTTCAATAAAGCACCATCTCATTTAAAAGCGAAATTCTTCCACTCGATTTCAAGCAAGCAAGTAGGTTATCCGGACACACCGACCTTAATTCGCAGAGCGCTGCAGGCTTCTTTGTCGGAGCCATTACGACTTATTTGGCTCAATTCGAATCCCCAAACGTAATTTCCGTTGTTATAAATTTTGGAGCATCCAAACTGTCGAACGTCAAGTCTCATGTGGGACTTCATTGAATCAGAGAACATTTGAAAATTGCCTCCTGAGCAAACAATAAAAGGCATTTTTGGCACGAAAATGAGCACGCAATGAGATGGCCGGAGTCGAACGAACCCGGCAGCTACGATTTCCGCCAACTCGGCGTTCTCTAATCGCTTTCCACCTCCGCGAAAATCAATACAAATAGCTTAAGGATTCAGCGTGCGTCCGCGTCACGTCTTTCTCCGAATTCTTCTCCCAAAGTGCATCACGTCAGACAACCCGGAGCTCTCCTAGCCGAATGCGACCTTCGAGCTCGCTATGGCGACTTGCCGTGCATTTTAAATTTTATATTTCGAGACCATTAAGAAGAAGCCCTCCCGGGACGTCGCTTTACGACTGCTTTAACGGTTTTCTTCATTTTTGCAGTGGTACCAGCAGTTTTGGGCCTGACAGCAGCCGCGATATTGGCAGTTTCGGCATGCTTCTGTACCCGTCGGCTTCGCAGACAGAACAAGAAGGCGGGACACGAGGCGGCTTTTTCGTTCCAGCCACCGCGTCCCCCGAAGGCAGTCCGGAGTCCCAGTGGACAGCCCCCACAGTACTTGAAGAAGAACTCGCCATCGCCGACGTCAGTGAAGTTGCCGCCCGGTGCCGTCTCTCCTCCCGAACCCACAATCACAACCACGAAATACTCCGAGGAGCATGAGGTGATTCCGAAGCACTCGATAAACGGGACGAGGACTCCGGAGAACGATGTGTCGACCACGGATGCCACGGACGACCAGGAGTATGGTAGACTCGGTACTCTGGTGTTCAAGCTGCGGTACATCATGGATCGCAACGCCCTCGTCGTTTCCGTCGTGAGGTGCCGAGGATTGCAGAAGCAACCGGTAAGTTGTGGTTTCAGCCAAACCGCTCTTTGAATATTTTTAGAGTGAAGAGTGAACTTGCTCGAAGCACTCAATGCCTTCTAAACTTAGAATCTAGATCAAGGAAAATTTTCACTGACCCGTAGGGACCTCTGCAGTCTTCTCACTTTTGAAAAAAATGTCAAGTTTTAATTTTAGCTGATTGGGATCTGTAAAAGAATTCCCTTAATTTTGTCAAATTTTTGTTAAAAGTTTTTTCGCTGACTCTCTCATTTGTAACAATTTAAACACGCTGACTTTATTGAAAACGTTTTGCAGAACCCTGAAAGAAACACCGAGAGCATCGCGAATGGCAAAACGCAGAGCGTGCTGGATCCCTACGTCAAGCTGCAGCTGTTGCCAGAGAAGCAGCACAAAGTCAAAACTCGGTAAGTAAATTTTGATTAAATTCCTGCACTGAATACGAAATGGGAGTGGTGGGGCGAAAGAAGAAGAAGACTATAGGAATGAGGAAATGATGTAAACAAGTTCATACGCTTTTCATCACGTTGAAGCGGTTCTCTGCACAATGTGAGTCTCCTCGTTTTCCGCGTGTTTTTCAGCTGAATTGCGTGTATTCGTTATTGCTGAACGTCATTCAAGAACCCATATCGAGAACACTTGAGAGGCAAATAACGGAGAACAAACATCGACGAGCTTGTTGATGTTCTCCCTTTCTTGCTCGGTGCCACATGTTTGAGGTGCTTCAATTGTTCCACAAGGAGCTGTTTATTATCCGATGACCGGCATTTTATTGTTGCGGAGCGTCGCGTGGGCGGTTGGCGGTTGGCGGTTGGCGGGTGTAGGAACTAAATAAAGATATTGATTTCTGTCTATTTTGGGTTCAACATTTCTGAATGAAGTAAGTCTGAATGAAGGCTATGGTTTGGGAAAAAAATTAGAAAAAAGTTTTGACGCATGATATTCCTAAATGACCTTCAGGAAGTTTCCAAGAAGTCGAGAAAATTTATGGTAATTCCCAACGAACACATACATATAGCAAAACTTCGTCCTGATGGAACTTTGTGTTGCCTGAAGGCTGAGCCTAAAACAACAACGTCGCTGAGCTACTTATCTCACATCTGTACCTTACTTTTCCTGTAAGCCTTTAAATTTAATATAGAGCCTTCTTATGACTTACATTACAATGAGGGTAGGAGATGATTGAAAAGAAATATCTTCAGACAGGTTACGTTAGCGAGTGGGATAAAGGTTCCTGGAACTTGTGAGGAAGGTGTTAGAGTGTTTACGAATTGATATCGACTTACATCTCTCGATTACTTTATAACACTTTCTGTATCATTCTTTAAGTGGATTAATCATTTTATAAATAAGCTGAGGTTCTCAGGAGGTCGAAACATCACGGGATTTTTCGTTTTTCAGCACCAACAGAGGGCGATTGCAAGACTGCAACAAGCATAAAAGAGCCAAAGTTGCCAGTTTTGGGGTGAAGGACTCCCAAAAATATCATAATTTCATAGAGTACTTCTTGCGGTTGAAAACCCAGTCGAAGGAGAGTCTTTCAGCCCAAAAATGGCAACTTCGGCTCTTTTATGCTTGTTGTAGTCTTCCTCCAGAGCCGATCATTCACTCGTTTTGGGACTTCTTTCGATGAAAAACGAGCAAAAACGTCCTTGAACAAAATTTTCCACGATTTATTTATTTGGAAAATTTTAATCAGAAGCGCACGACCAGCACTTCATGAAATTCAAATTTCCCGAGGTATTCCGTCTAGATAGTATTCGTTTGGGATCATCAAAAATGTAAGAAATTGTCGTCTTATTGTTCGCACAACAATCCTAAAGATGCCTTGGTGCCCTACACACCGACCATTCTCTCCCTCTGCTGGAGTTTATTTAATCTTTTCAACTAATTATTTTAATTGGAACGCGCTGAACGCGACTCAAAGCTAATCTGCCTCTAATATGTTCAAAATTCCAAGATCTTGTTAACATCTTCTCGTTTGAACTACCAGCGATTAAAGACGCAAATGAGTACACATTTCTGCAGCTTATCTCCGTGCCACTCGCTGTCTAGACTACTAGTATGCTTTTGATCGCATAACAAGGATAACGTAATTATGAAATCGCGCTCGCGATTTTCCTTCTTCTTCTCGCTCAAATAATAGATAACTGTAATGCCTCAGTTCTTGCGACAAAAACGTGCCGCATGGAAAAGCTGCAGCCTTTGAAATGAAAAGAAGATTACTTCAGAGACGAATATCTCTGAGGGGGAATTGCAAATAGCATTGAAATCAAACGAGGCAGACTGAACAGTACTTGACATGAATGCCCAGAAAACTGGCTGCGAGCCCAGCTAAATGTAATTACAGATCTTCAGGTAGTGTTTTGAGGACTTTTCTGTCTACCGGTCACCAGAGTCTTGCTATTTCAGATAAATGAACGAAACACTCAAGAGTTTCTAGTGCTTGCCAAGGAGAAATGTCGGTGCTTAGGCTATATTTACAGCCCACCCACGCACGCGAGTCTCAGGTATCTCATGCGGGCTAGGTGTGGTGCTCCTCGGACCATAAAATCCCTGTTGCATTTTAATTGACTTATAAAGACGCTACCAACTTACGTGTTTGCCCACCGAAACGCTCTTTTACGGCAAACAGAGGGACAGTAACGGCCTTTTTATCTAGCACAAGGCGATAAAATAATCATGATGATATGGTAAACGTCCATCTTGGCAGTTTAGCGGCATTTTTGACGAGACTCTTGGTGGCAGAGGGAAACGGCCTTGAATTTCCTCAAGACCACTCTTTGACACGCAAATTCCCACCCACGCCTTTGCTACTCTCTCGAGACAGGCTTTCGGGGTGGAGAGCTGTTGGTGAAAAGTTGTTGCCCTGGATGCTGATCTGCCAAATTCGGTATTTCGGTGTCTAAAAATAAGCAATCTTCGTATGATTGCGGCAAACGATGATTACGTTTGAGGAGCCGCCCTGCATGAACCATCAAATGTCATCTTGTCAAGAACACATAACCAGCTTAGCCTTTGGATTGAACGAACAAACAGACCTTGGATCCTTGGCATCTTGGAAATGGATGAATTTAGATTTGAGTAGACGGTTTATTTCCATGGAAAAGTGTTTCGGAATGCTTCTTTGAAAAAATTTTGTTTTCTTCGTGCTTTGCGCCTTTGTTTCTTTTTTGAAGAGAAATATTTACTTTGATTAGAAGAATAAAGAAAAGTTTTCGCTCTCAGCTTAAGGGATTGTTTTATTCCGTCTTGAATGTGAGTACCTAGTTTGACAAACTCAAAAGAAAGAAATAAAAATGCTTTGAAAATTGGCAATTTTGAACTCTAAAAACATTTAATTTTTTTGTTAAAAAAAATCAAAGATAAAAACTCACTCGATCTTAAGAAATATTCTCAGAAATTCTCGAACCTTCCCGAACTCATTACATTATTCCATTTCTAGTTCATTGAGCTCGGATTCGTTAGAATTCTGTCTGTTTCTGTGCGTGTGTAATGATTAATGAGCGTTTCAAGCTGAATTAAGTAATACCATTACTTCTCCTGGGTAAATTTTCCCAAAATCCTTCTTTCATATTGAAAAGAAAAGTTACTTACTCACTTCCAATCATTCTATCCTGATGAGCCTGGGCTTCTAATTCAGCCAATTAAAGGATCTCAAGGTCAAAGCCTCCATGCGTTCATTGAGCTCGGCATGTGTTAAATAATCCCATGAGAGATGAACGGTACCACAGAACCACTTTATCTAAACAATCCACCTCCCATTGTCCAGCTGTAATTAACTATCAGGCTCGGCAACAAATGGCTGAGCTGCACTCCACCCAAGCCGAGATGTTCTCTTTGTTTAAACACGTAATTGAAAACCGCCCTTGAGAGCGTCAGTGGAGGCCGGATGTTGAGTATGGGCTTCTTTAAAATGTCGTAAGAGATAAGAAAATCGATATGTGCCACTAGGGTGGAAGTAATCAGCCCAGAGTGCTGCGAGGAAAGTGAATATGCTGCATCGTTGAGGTATTGTGCAATAAAGATAAAATTTCATGGACTGAGAACCTAAGAATGTCTCCTGTGGGCGTTGATAAATTTTGCTACACTTTGATTAATCACAACCGATTGGCCTTGGACCTTCCTGGGGACGTTTGCTGTTGTCTCAGTCAATCCACAGATATTCGCCAGATACTCTCCTAGCCATAGTAAGGCTTTTCCAGGAACTGTCGTCTTCCACCCACTCCTCACAGTCTATCAAAGCCACGCGAGACTAACATCCATTAGCGACCATGAACTCAATTCCCATCTTCGTTATTTTATTGCAGCGTCGTTCGCAACACCAAGAACCCGATCTACGATGAGGATTTCACATTCTACGGATTATCTCCGGAGGAACTGATGACAATGTCGCTGCATTTTGTCGTCTTGAGCTTCGATAGATATTCACGAGACGATGTCATTGGAGAAGTTGTTTGCCCCATGTCTACCATTGATTTGCAGCAAATTGAGAACCAGCAGGTGGCGCTGAGCCGTGAAATCCAGCCGCGGAGCCTCAAGGTAATTGGAAAAGCTCAAGCACGATTCTGGAATTACATCTGCTCATAATGCGATGAAAACAAGTTATTACCTAATCTCTTTTGTCTGAGATCCCTTACGCGAAGCCCCAAGGAAACCAACCAACTATCTTGTTTTTAGATTAAGGCGCAAGGAAGAGGAGAACTATTGATTAGCTTGTGCTGGCAACCGGCAGCGGCGCGGCTCACAGTCGTTTTGCTGAAGGCTCGTAATCTCCCCAGAATGGATATCACAAGTAATTTATTCATTGAATCCGCTGTTATGCGCATATTCCTTCATAAAACATATTTCCTTCCAGATCTAGCAGATCCATATGTTAAGATTTATCTGCTCTACAACGGACAGCGCATTGCGAAGAAGAAGACTCATGTGAAGAAGCGAACGCTCAGCCCAGTTTTCAACGAGAGCTTTGCTTTCGACATTCCGAATACTGAGGTGAGTTAGTTTTTGCGTCCGTCTTGCAGGTTTTGCAATATTCAAGTAGGAGGATATAATTAAATTGAATGAAGTCTCTTTTTGCTCGCTCGAGAAACGTGTGGGTGAAATTTTCTGCCCTGAATCTTCAGAATTTATCAGTCAGGCGTATTTCTTTTAATTACACCTCATTTTCCACCACCTCTTAAATCAGGTCAGACTACAGGATAAACCATTTCAGCACTGTAAAATCCCTGCAAGCCAAATTTAGCTAGAGGATAGTTTTATGGTGAATTTTGATGACGGAGGCTCTTTTCAAATCTCATAAATTGGCAGAATTTTGACTCTTTCTCGGTTACCTCAGGACTGATTGAGACGTATGAGGGCTTAAAAAACTGACTTTAACGTCCTATTTTTAATCTGAATGAACTTTTGCTCCATAAAAAACGTACAATTTTTAAGGAATATAAAATGCTAAAACCAGTTTCAAATTAGTTAAAAATCAAATCTTCATTTTTTTAGATTTTTTAATTTCTTTCAAACCTCCAGACGTTCAAATCAGACTTGCAGCAAGTAAGCAAGGGTCCCAATAGAATCTTCAGGACCTGCGTGACCCTCTGCCCCACCCCCAATCTATTTAAGCAAAAGTCAAAAGTCCCTCATAATGCCCAAGAATGCGATTTGCCCAAAAATTCTCCATTGGGCTTTACAAAGCAACTCTCAATAAGGCGTTTTATCGTGTTGGTCATGCCTTGTTTCATCTTCAAAAGCTATAGGATTCAAACTACTCAAAGTAGCAAGTCCCTTATTTACCTTTGCGGATACGTTTTTGTCCTCACCCGTCTCTCAACTTTGGCCTAACTTGGTGAAATTCCAGGGATTGAAATTTCGATGAATGAATTTGAAATCCTAAATTCCATTCCAAAGGGAAACGACAGATGTTGTTATTTGCTGGCATCCAATGAACCGAGAAGTCCTAGCCTTTTGGTGTGTGGGCGGCAAAGGTGGGCGTCTAGCGGTTGCTGTATAAAACCTCATTCATCATTGCAGGGTGCTGGAGCTACGCTGGACGGCGTCTCATTGGAACTCATGCTGCTCGACTGGGACCGGGTGACGAAAAACGAGGTGATTGGCCGATTGGAGCTTGGACCGAAAGCCACTGGATCGGCACTGAACCACTGGAAGGAGGTGTGCAACTCGCCCCGCAGGCAGATCGCCGACTGGCACAAGTTGCGGGAGTAAGCAGCTGAGTTGTGGGATTCAAAGAGAACAGGCAGATGTAGAAAGGTAGCATTCATGATGTAGCATATATATGATAAATAATGTAGATCAAGTAGAGATACTCTTACTCAACCACATGAAGAAAAGGCGAATGAGTCTTGAGGAAGAACGAAAGCTGCTTACGGCTTCTTTTGAGACATCCTGTGTTTCGTTCCTTTGACTTCAAGGGCCAGTTTTTCACCCCAATTAGAGTTTCAACACGACATTTCGAGCTTGAGCAGTATACCTGGGCCTTGAAAAGTTATTTTGCTTCCTCAAAACCGACGGTCTGACCCAAAATCAACCAATTGCTCAGTAGCTCCACGAACCAGGAAACACTGAAACACACCAATTACAGTATATCCCTAGGAATTTTCCATTTCCATCGTAACTGTGTAGAAAAGAGGCAGAGAAATCAGCAAGTAGAGAACGCGCAAGTAATAACCGTTTCATACAATAGCGATTGTAGTCACAAAAACCAACTCAATGTATTCGATTCTTTGTACTCAGCAAGACATTATACTAATAACCCAATTAAATGCTAATGAAATGGAAACATTAGGACCCAACCAAGTGTAGAGGCTAGAGTCAGAACCAGCATCGCTTCAAGGCTTACTGTCATACTCTTGTTTTGGTAGCTTTAGTGATATCATTGACCTGTACTCCGGAAGGGGGTGCAGGGCAGGTGGAAACACAGATTTTAACCGAAAAGTTGTTAATAAACACAAAACAATAGTAGGAATATCAACTCGCACAACTCAACCATCAAATGTATTATTATATGATTGACCTGGGGGCATGAAGGGGGTCACTCGATCACGATCCGTTTTCCTGAGTTCACGATTCCCGATCCTTGTTCCGTAGATTTGATACTCCACACAGTACAGTTTTGTATTTTCAAGCAACACGAAGGTCATAATTCTTTCACATCGTTAATGTTTCTATTATGGATATATTGTACCCTATACTTACAACCCTGTACATAGTTACACTACATATTACTGCTAAATGGTGGAGAAGATCCATGACAATGAAAATGATGAAATTATTATTATTGGAAATATAACATTATGGATTATACAATAAAGATATGTGAAAAAGATGCTGTTGGAACTTTCAATGAATTCGCATAAAAGTTGAGAGAAAAGAAAAATTCGTAAGTATGACAGAGTTGCAACACTGATTTTTTAAGAGGGAGCAAATTTATGTTGCGTTTTGGCGACGTTAAAATTGTTAATTTAATTTTATGAGACAACTTTAAAAATGTCGTGTTAAATCATAAAATTAGGTTTAGTTTATTGAAGCTCTTACTCCTCCCTCTAAGGTGATGAGGTCATAGTATTTTGTTAGAAAGTAGAATTTAGCTTTTTTGATTGAAAGATGAAAAGGTTTCAGAAGGAAAGTTCTCTTGTTTCTCTTAGCGATAAGAGAATTTACTTTAAATTTTTGATCCCAAAAAATTCGTAGCAGAACCTTAGAGCTGTATTTATCTCTATGACCAGAACTATGAAGATTCGATTGACCCTAAGGGAAACCCCACAATACCGCCCGTCTTTATGGAATTTCAAAGATTAAATTTTATTGGAGACCGGAAATCAAGTGAAGTTCTTATGAGTCATAGTAGTTGCGCTTCCGCTCCTGTTCCTTCCGAATGCTGTCGTGCATCTTGTTGATGTCCTCCAGGCGCTGCGAGATGTTCGTGGTGGAAGACTCGATCCACTGCAGCGAGCTCATGTGGGCGTTGAGGATCTTCCCAATCTGCACTATGGGATCCGAGGGGTCTGCGTACTTGTTGGCCTCGTTCAGGTGCTCCACCACCTCCTTCAGATCCTCCGACATCTGCTTCAGCTGGAAGTCTAGGTTCTCGGCCTGCAGGTACGCCTGGCCCCTCTCGATGTCCAGCTGCGGGATCTTCGCCAGCTCATCCTCCAGCGGGGCTATGCAGGCCTCAAGCTCCTTGTGCTGCGCCTGTACGAACTCCAGCTCCTGCTCCAACTTGCTCTGCTCCGCCTTGACCTTCTCCACGGACTCGTTGAGGGCCACAATCTTTTCCCCGTTGCTCAGCAGCACCTTGTCCCAAGCGTTCACCTGCGTGGCCTGGTTCATGAAGAGCTTCTCCTGCTCCTCCAACTCGCAGGTCCACTTGTTGATGTACTCTTCGAGCTGGTAGAAGTTCATGGTGCTTCCCGTGCTGGCCGAGGATTGTGTCGTTTTCGTGGTTGTGTTCAGAGTGGGCGGTGCCGTGCTCGTCACTGGGGTCAGTCCAGTACTGGTGGTAGTCGTAGCCATGATTTTTACAAGTTAAATGACTTTTTGCTCAGAAAAAGTGACTTTTTCGCGGTGCGTTCTCTCGTCGTTTTTGCCCGGTTTCTGATTGTTTACCTTGTCGGCGTTTTGTCGGCATTTAATTTTCGAATTCAAAAACGGCAGTTACTCATAAACTCTTTATTTTATGTCGAATTGCTCCCGGCATGCCCTTCCGCGACTCTCAACAATCGGTTTAACCGCTTTCCCACAACCTTCGGGTATTGGTGGGTTTTTATAAGGAACTCCTTCGAATGATGAACCACGGCCCCGTTCTGCAGCTGAACGTTGCAGATCTTCTCCAGTGGCTTCAGCAAGGCTTCTTTGTACACTGGATCGTCCTCCAGAATGGACAGGGCCTCTACGGCACTCTCTACGGTCGACAGACACTTTTCATGAGGTTGAGTTCTGATGGTATAATTGCTGTTCTCCCTCGGAATCAGCTTTATGGACCGGATCTTGTGCAGGATGTTATTGGAGGTGTAGATAGCTTTTGCCTGAAATGTCCCCAGAAATTAGCTTTGGGAATTTTGGGGTCTGAAAGAGACCTGTTGCCATGTGCCGTCCAGAAGAACGATGTTGAAGCCCGCCTCTTCCTTCGGAATGTCCTCGATGGGCACAGAGTCGTTGCTGGGGTACAGTAGCAGAGTATTTTTCGCCGTCAAGATTTCCTCAAGTTTAGGGTCGAGCTTCAAGAACCGCTTTCCTTTGAAAATGAGGCACTTTTCCTCCACCAACCCGAGTTTCAAGATCGGAGCCGTGCGTAAGCACCGCTTTTCCTCGGCAGGGTGCTGCATAAGGACAACTCGACTTCGAGGATTCAGGCGGGGATTAGGCAGGTACTCGCAAAAGCAACCTATGGTGGGCCGACTGCGGGAATTCAATTTGTTAGGGTAAGAACAATTTCACTGGTGATTGATCTTACTCGCATTTGAGGCATTTAAGGCGTCTCTCGGAGTCTTCGGTGGCTATTGCACAGAAGTCGTTCCATGCGTCATCGTTTTCTATGGACATTGCAGGCCTATTTTCAATGAAATCCTCAAAAGACGTGCGAGGACTTTTGTCGGCAAATTTACACAAATTATTTGTGTACGTTACAGACCATTACTCATGATTACAGACATTTAAAATTTTGGGCGGTTATTCAGATTCTACTCCGGATATCAAGCTTTATCATACTTTCGATTATTTGATCAAAAATATCACAATCGATTTTTATCTTCAGTACAGTTTCAAAATTCGAATTTTCGTATCCCAAGCCTCAAAACGAACACCAAGGACATTTTTATTTTAGTTGACGACTGATTAAAAAAGGGGAAAAGTAAAGTTTCATTTATAAAATTTAATTTAAAAATAATTGACTTTTGATAAGTTGGATAATCGAGACCTTCTCAAGAAACCTATAAAAAAAGCAATATGTACACTTAATTACTTGAAGTTTTTATTTCAATTTAATTTATTTTAAAATTTACAAATATTCTTGAATCTTGCCTTTGATACGATTAAAATATACACCGTTTCCTATCCGATAGAATTTAGTTCTTCTCAATTCGCTCTACTTAGTACGCTTTTCCTCAAAATTCACGACATTTCGGTTTAAAATTACATCAAATATAGAAAGTTCTTAGTTACTTTTACACCATTTCTTGTATTTTAGCGTTTATTTTTTAAAACACACGTAGAGAGACACGTAGAGTAGAAGATGATTTCGTTCCATGACTGTTCGTTCGTTGTGACTTGGGTCTCCAAAATCAAATGTTTCGGGTTGTGATATCACATTTATTACTGGGTTCGGGCTTCAGACCATGGAGAAGGAATTCGTCATTAAAATCTGTGCTTTTTGATTTGAGAAAGTTAAATGAAAACCTAGAGCATGGAAATTTCGATAAAGCCGAAAAAAAAAATTCCATGCTCTAGGAATGAAAAGCAGTTATTCTTTTTAAAATTACCCCCCCCTGATTTTAGGAGAAAAATTTCCGTTCTAAGTATGAAGAAAAATTTTAAAAAACCTCATATTTTGACAAGAAAATTTGATTCTAGTGATAGCTGTTCGTCATAAGGGCCTGTTCACATATTACGTCACGGTCCAAGGGGGGGCGGGGAGGGGGGGGGGTGTCGGCCGCTCCGTGACAGTCAGTACAAACTCAAGTACTGTTATATAGGACAAACCGTGACAGAGGGGGGGGGGGTGGGGGTCGAAAATCTCGATTTTCACCGTTACGTAATATGTGAACAGGCCCTAAATGAGTAATAGAAAAATCCCTTGACTTTGAAGCATAATCCTTGATCTCTACAGTAGCAAACCCCATTAGATCCAAATTTCTTCCCCAGGGTCTGAGCTTCGCGTTTGAGTTTCTAATGTGTGTATAAAATTTAGGTTCTATTGTTGCTCTGAATTCTATAAATTTTCCATCATCGTTCTTGGCTATTGTTTTGGTTCCAAATGAGAGAGTTGATTTGTCTGAAGTTGCTTAGTTGTATCTGGATTTCCAGCTCTGAACGCAAAATATTACGGACTATTTTGTCACGCGAGCGGGTCAGAAGTTGCATTTAAACATTAATCCTCCTTATTCTCATGCATATTTTACATTTAACATATCGTATATAGTAATTACAACTTGTTGCTTCATTAGTACGTTCATAATTATTAAAATGTAAGGTTGCAATGTATTTTAATATCACAGTTTAACATAATTATCTCCTAAAATTAATAGTTACTGTTATTGAATAGTTGTAATTGCTAACTTTTGCGAATTGAACTAGGTGAAGTGTTTGTTTCTGTGTGTGCTTCTATTCATATAAAAATTGATACATACATATTTTATTGCAACTCAAGTGGTACAACTTTCAATGGTCAAATAAAAGCCCTTTGCACTTTCATGAACTATTGCCCTTTCGGAATTTTTATTTATATAAATTGCGGGTCATTGTGGTTGAAGTCAGCTGAGCAGGACGACGCTTGGAAGGATTCACAAACATGTTAATAGAACTTTGCTTTTTTATTACGGACTTCCCCGGTCCCCTTTCGATTTAACTTGAGTCAAAGGAGACAATTTTTATATACAAAATTAAATTTCAATAAAAATATGTGGATTTTAGGCTTGTTTTTTATTGTTCTCTTCACAGAAACTTGAACGTCCCCTAGAGCCTTCAAGCCTCGTATTGGCTAAGACATTGGCTAGAGACAATTTTTCTATAGAAAACCTGTAAAGACTAGAGGGAAAGATCCCTCTTCAGCTTGAAGACGGATCTCGTTCTGCCTCCAAACAATGTGGTGACAGTAATCACTTCCTCATCTCCTCAAATCCTACCCCTTGACAAGATCCTGCAGCTCTCAGGTCCAGAAGAGAATTATGTCAGTCGTTTAAAAATTGAGGACTCACACATTTTTTAAAGAGAAGCCTTTTGATGAATGCATTTCCTGGTTGAGATTTAAAATTATTGGAGTTTATAAAAAGGCTCATCTCTGTCAACCACAAAGGACCCGCAAGCCTCTAAGTCTACACATTTGATTACTTATCTTAAGTTGTATAGAATATTTTTAAAACTCTTTCCGGATTCGCCTCTTGTTTTTGTTAAAGTTAATTTCCCTTCACTCGTCCTCGTGAGCGACGTGACTCGGAGTGTCAGAGCTAATGAAAACGGCGGGAAAATAAAAGGAAAGTCCTTAAAACAATATTATCTCTTACGGTTTTATCGCATTTGCCGTTCTGTTTTCCCTCACTCGAGAGTCCCAAGGAATTACCCCTTGTCCTTGCCCGGGCCCACCGTGACGCCTCCCAGCAGGTGCTCCCCAGACATGAGTCCGCCAGGCTGGTGCGCGTAATTGCGGATCTGGTGCAGCGATATCAGCTGATTCGGGAACGAGTTGGACGTATTCTGCGAGACGTTCTTGTTCTGGAAGCTGATGGCGTCATACAAGTAGGGTCTCTGCGCGAGCTGGTGGTGGTGTCCGAGACTATTCAAGTGCGGTGGCATCGCGTTGATGGGCGTGAATGCCGAGTTGGACGTCGTTTTGGTGGAAGAGTCGTAGCTGGTGGGCGCAGAGATGGACATGGGGGTGGAGGAGGGCGGCATCTGGCCGTTCATGTGGCCGTTCTGGCGGTTCATGGCCAGGTCCTCGACGTCGTCCCGGTGATGCGGGTCTCCCAGACCCCTGTGGTGGGCCTGGGCGGAGAGGTCGCCGTGCCCGTTTTGGTGGGACAGCGCAAAGTCGTGGTGGGACGATTGCTGCTGCTGCTGCTGCTGGTGCTGCATGAGCTCCGAGAGGTTGGCAGCAGCCGAGTCGGGGCTGACCTTGGGCCAGTACGGGTGGTCTCCGGACATCGGTGGAATCGCGGGGGTGTTGAGGGAGAGGGAGTTCTTGGCGGCGGAGGAGGTCGTGGACGTCGTGATGGCGGAGATCGGGGGACGCTTGTCGGTTCTCTCGGCGTGCTTCTGCATGTGCTTCGTCAGGTAGGTCTCCTGGGTGTACGACTTGCCGCAGTACTGGCAGATGTGGGTCTTGAGGTGCTTGGACTCCTTGTGCTTCGGGATGTGCTCCAGCAGCGAGGGCTCGTCCGAGAAGCACTTGTAGCAGGAGTTGCACTTGTAGGGCTTGTCGGTCTGGTGACACCGCGAGTGGGACTGGAGGTTCGAGAGCTGCGAGAACGCCTTGGAGCAGCCGGGGTGGCGGCATTTGTAGGGTTTGTCGCCGGTGTGGGTGCGGATGTGCTGCTGCAAGTGCGACAGCTGCGTGAACTTGCGCTGGCAGATCTCACAGCGGTAGGGCTTGATGCCGAGATGGATGCGGGTGTGCTGGGACAAATAGCTAGAGTTTGCGAAGGCCTTGGCGCACTGCGAGCACTTGTAGGGCTTGGCTTCTCGCATGTGGATTTGTGTGTGCAGCTGCAGGTCGGCCTTGGACGTGAAGATCTGCAAGTAAAAGTGGTCATCATTAGCGTTATTTTTTAATGGATCTATTTATTTTTTTAAACATTATTTTTAAAACAATCAAATAAGATTTTATTAAATTTTAAGGGAGTAAATTGTAAACTACAAATTTTTCACTTGACACAACATATCATCTCTTCAGGCTAAATATCATTAAAACCAAGCAAAAATTAGAGTGACTGTTGCAACTTTACATAGAACACTTGAGATGTAAATTTGAATTTTTTCAGGAGGTGGCGTAACATAGGTGAAAAATAAGCCTTCCATGTTTTGTAAGTTACAGGCATAAGTACGGTCAGACGTGAGTTTTTTTAACGCTAGGAGCAAAAACTTCGAAAACGAGTTTAAATAAGAGTAAATCTGAAGATTCAGTAGATTTGTAAAAGCAAGGAGTGATAACTAAGATGCAACCCAGACAAGTCTCAAAGGAAGTTAAAGGTCACGTAGGTTCCAGAAATCCTATCTCGTGTTTCCTGATTCGTCTTAAAGCAATTAAGGCTTGTATCCGGTTAAATGAGCCTCAGGAGACCGGTTTTGCGGCCCCATTTGGCCCTAAGTAACCTTAAATTGATAGAAGAGCCGCTGTAGCTACAAAAGTTTGCATCTCGTTAACATCCAATACCTCGAGTTTGCCCTTTGACACCGCTGAAGAGAGTTTTCTCGCCAGCCGAGAAAAGTACACGGATCCCTCCTTTGAATCTCCTGGCCTGGAGCAACATGATTGCTCCGAGGGACTATTTCTTGCCGTCCGGATGGAGGAACTTTCCTTTCTTTGCATTTTTGTGTGCATATTTGAAGTTGAAGGGGCACTGGCATGCAGAAAAAATGTTGGCGCGCAGAAACTGGGAGCGAAAGCTGCAAGTCAAACATCCGCCTGGAAAATCTGCGAGATGCAATGCTGGGGCTCTCGCGGGGTGACGGCTATGGTCCAATATTTCATCGATAAAGTGTTAAAATGACACATTAAAACGTCCTTTTTAATGACAAGCCTTCAGTCGGGCGGCAGATTCGAGGGAGGCTGCGGCTCAGCACGCCCCACATTATATTTCACATATTAATGCGTGCTCGAGATCTTTTATTTTTTGATTTTTTTAAACAGCTCGCCCGTCCGCTACCAAAACATGGACGAACGAATAAGTTTATTTTAGCCACCCTCCCCATTCCGCCCCGCACGCATATGTATGCACATTTCCGCGGCGTATACCCCTGTGCGGTTCGGGCATAGAGCGGGCGCCAGGAAAAAAAAGCAAAACAGCTAAAGTTTTAAAAATGGGGTGGAATTTTTAATTTTTTCGCATTTTTTCTCGTCATCTACAAACTGTACCGAGGCGCACACACAGGGCAGCACCACCTTCAGCTCTGCTTCTACCCCTTTTGAACTTAATAATTAATAAGCTTTTTTCGCAGCTCTGCCCGCGCGCTCTCGTACTCCCACACAAAACATTTATAACGAGAAATTTATTAAATTTAATTTCTTTGATGAGGAGCGCGTTCGTCTCCCGATGCAGTACAAAGCGTGGCGGAACTCCACTTGATTTGAAGTATTTAAGGCAAAAATGCAAATTGAATAAGTTTTCTATAGGAATTCATAATTTTTTGATTAGCTTTAAGAAGAATTGCAATTTATCGCTATGGGCAGTCGTCCTTCCAACTTTTTATCCCGCTCGTCATCGTCCTGCTGCCTCTCTGTGTGCGCCAATTGAGGAATCGAGGAACAAGACAGTCTGCTTCATTTCCTCATTAACGACTTTATAACTTTTTATTACGGGTTCACACTCCTCACATTAGCACACTTTCTACAATATTTTGCATTTGCTCGGAGTCCGAGTCACAAGGAGACTTAGCGTTTTTATCGGTTTAACGGTTTGTGGTCAACTTTTAGAGGTCCTCTTTATATTCAAGCCAACTGAAGCTTATTTTTGGTTAGACCCATAATTTAGCTGAGAGGGACTTGAGAGCATTTTTTTTAAATGGACTAGAACTCAGACAGCTCAAAAATTACAATTTCAAATAATTTTTATTTTTAAGGCTATTTTTTGAGATCTCAAATTCAATCTCAAGTTCATGGGTCTCATGGGTGGTTTTTAATATGATGTCTATTTATTTTAAATCCACAAAAATAAGACTTTGAAATCAACAAAAAAATCATCAAAAACTTCATTGAAATTGGTTCCCAAATCAGCACTAACATGCTCTCTCATACAATAAAAAATCTAACGAAATCGTACATTTACGACGTGGAACAATCACACGACCGCACAATCGTGCGCCATCAGAAAATGCTGACTGAATATTTCATGAAATTAAAATAGGAAAAAATTATGTTGTTCAAAGGAAAAAGGGAAAATGAGAGGAGAAGCGAGTGCGTTGAGAATGGGTGAATTTTTTCAAAGGGGTGAATAGAAAATAATCAATAAATTAATTAAAAGACGAACTCAATGACTCTCTCTCCTCCTCGGCGACAGCCGAAGACGGAGGACGACGGAGCTCCGACCACGAAGACGCTCTGACTTTGGAAATCGAATTAGAGAGGACGGGGATGTGCAGCAGGAGACACAAAGGACAATAACCTTTTAAAAAAGTTGAAGGGGACGATAATTAAAAAGTTTACGCACTTTGCAGCGGAATGGAAGCGCTCAATCAACATGTTATGCTCACTCCCTACCTTGGACTCCTTCTGGCTGTCGTCGTTGACGTCGTCTAAGCCCGACTCCGGCCCGGGATGGGAGTGGGAGGGCGCGTAATTTGACTGCTGCTGATAATTATTTTGTAATGGCGATGCATCATTATTAGCGTGAGTCGCGATGCCATTTTGATATGAATTATGGGACGTCGCATTGCGATTTTTTCGCTTCCGATTATTATTTTTTTGCGTCGTGCAGGCTGCTGCAGCCGCGGCTTTGAACTGATTTGAATTGACACTATTATTGTTAGTTGCTGTCCTGCCATCCCCCACATCGGAGGTGGCGTGTGACGGATGGGTTATCTGGTGGTGACCGAACTCGATGGCTCGGAGGTCCGTGGTAACGGCAATGGGAGGTGGCGGGGCTTCCGCGATTCCGCTCAAGGGCGCTTCTGCGGTTATGGTGTGTGGCAGGGTAGAGTGAGCGAGCATGTCGCTGCGGTCACTTGTTCGGAGCTGGTCAATGGACCGATAATATGTGTAATCGGATGTGGGAATTTCTCCGATCAAGGGTGAATTATGATAATCCAATCCGTTAATTGGACGACTATATTCAATAACGCGTCCTTCCATATTTTTTGTGGTGGCGGCTTTCCGATTTATTTTTCACACGTTTCGAAATTCATCAATTGTAATTGACACTTTTTTGTCCTCCTTTTTCTATTGAGTCCGTCCGCGTGTTTTGTTTGCAGCCTCAATATCCATGTGCGTGTTTATGTACAAAACAAACGAGGATCGCGGGAAGTAACGCAAAAAAATATGTCGTAAATAGCACGGGACAACAAATAACACAAAATCACTTTTTCACCGCACCATCGGCCGACAACATGGCACAAGTTTCGCGAAATATAGTTGCTAGAGAGCGCGCAGGGAACGCAAAAAAGGGCATGAATGCGGGGATTTATGATGTTCAAGTGCCGAACTTGGAAGAGAAGGGTTGCAACTCACACCCCACCCACGCACTACACGCCACTCCAAGTGGGCTCCAATAACGTGATCGGATTAAAAATTTCAATGTTACTCATTAGAATGTAAAAATTCGACTGATTTAAAAAAATGCCCCATGAAATAAAAAGTCTATCTAAAAATTTTTACAACAACGGCAACATCATACATAGACACAGCACGGCGGTCTCTCGCCTCGTAGCAGCATCACTTTTGAACGGCAGCATTTCAGTTAGCACCGAAGACTATAGTTGTACAACTCGGGGTACATAAAAGAGTAATTTTTCCAGTTTTTATTTTTCGGCGTACGCATGCTGAACTCCTCGCTCATCGCCACCATCCTCCGTGTCCGCTCACACAGCCCCGCCGCCTATACGAGCTGGCCCCGACGAGTATTTTTTCGTCGTGCACGCTGAAAAAAAGCGACGTGTGCAGCAGCGAGCAAAGAGACGAAGAAAAAAGGCAGCATAATAGTGAGTGGGTACTTAGCACAGTGCACCATCGCATCGCCATGCCATTCCGCCACGCGCCAGTCTCGCACATCGCGTCGTACAAGAATTAAAATCACAACACTCGCACAGGCACTGCACGACGCGACGCGACGCGACGTATACGGGAGTGGGAGCGAATTTTTTCAACATCTCATTTGGCCGAGGACGAGGACATGGCACATTTTTTAATTCTTCCTTTTTTCATTGTTGCCAAAGCGAACGCGAACGCGGTGCGAGAGAGCTCCCCGACTCACTCACACACAGACGGCAATCATTCAATGAAAGTGATATTAGGTAGATGATGATGAATTGGAATCCCTCCGATTGACTGGGGAAATTATTGCCACCACATTTGCCCTTCCACTCCATTATAATATAATGCGATGGGCGCGAATGGGTAATGTTTTGCTTTTTTCTGTTATTTTTCTCGAAACACTTTGTTATTTCAGTTGATAATGGCTCGGAAATTCGCGAATTGCAAGCCTAATAATGGTGGTCATGTGCGAGCTTAACGAATTTCGATTTTTCAATTTAAATGACGAGTGGCTACCACATTTTTAATCCAGATAAATATTTTTCTGAATTTATCCAACAATCAATGGAAAAATCAAACCTACATAGTCCTAAAAAGATCATCAGTTTGAGGACAAAAAGTTTCTCCTGGAGTCAGGGCTCGTTCAAATATTACGTCACGGTAAAAATCTAGATTTTAGACCCCTCTTTGTCACGGTTTGTTCCATATAACTGCATACTAAGTAGCTGTCACGGGCCATCTAACCCCCCTTCCCCTCACCTCCCCCCAAGACTGTGACATAATATTTAAGTAGGTCCTCATCAACTAAATATCTTGGATAAAAAATTCTGAAACAAGACCTTCAAAGTTCGTTACCTTTGAACTCAAAGCCAGGAAGCCGGGAGCTCCGACTAGTCATCCACGTTCGCGCCACAAATAGAAAAGCAAGAAGACCCGACGAAAAAATCATTTAAACATGGGGGTGGTAATTTGCCTGGCACCTCTTTTCAAGGGTGGAAATTTTTTCTCTCCCAGAACCGCCCGTTTGAGAGTATACTTATGCTGCACGTGGGCCACAGACAATGAGCAAGTGTACGGTGTGGCGGTCAGGGGAGCCAGTATGAAACAAACAAAATAAGATAATGAGTTTGTGTGTTAAAAAATTCTCCTGCATGCAGATTGGAAAAAAATCCAACGTAGGGGAAATCCTCGTCCTCATCCTCATCCCTTCGCTTCTGGCTGCACACTTCCATTCGTCCACAACTACACTGGCTGACGGCGCTCGGCCGTGAGTGCACGAGGTAACTCTCCATGCACTTCTGACACGCATTCTGATATTGGAACTGCATTGAAGTTCAACGAGTTGGACTTGCCAGGTGAGTAATTTGTGCAAGGCAAGAGACGCAAGAGTGGAGACAATCTCGAGGGCATCTTGGGAATGCCGAATGGTGTTACAAAAGATTTCCGCCAAATGACGACAGTTTAAAGCGATAAAATCAGAATTAGTCTCGCCCAAGTTTTGTTTTATTTTGATACTGCTCTTTTGACTAAAACGTGCATAATTGTTTAATTTCCGTTGTGTGAGGCGCTCGGTCGTTGGAGCAACAGACGCCGCTTGATTAAGATTACGCAATGAGATAATTGCGGGACGACCTTGAGAGCATTTAGCAGGCTTGCGACAGCTTTCAATTGAGTTATTTGTTGTGTTTTGGGTTGAAGAAAAATCAACTTGCTATATCAACACGAAGCAGCGTATTCCCTCTTGTTCAAAAATCAAATTAAGGACTAAAACTTCTAAATAAATTTTCTGAAAAATCACGACTATAAAATTGAGTTCAGCTTGACCAGATAAAATCAAATTCAGGACTTTTCTGATCTTCCAGACTACCAGTTAGCAGCAAATCTAATTTTCTAAAAAGCCTCAATATTCTATTTCTCAGTCTTTCCAGCATTAAATTATGCAAACAAATAACCCAATAGGTATGTCGATTAAAGGAGGTCAAATGTCTCAGTTCATCCAGGAATTCCTCATATATGTTGTTTGGACTTCCAAGAAATAGGGAAAGTGACTTCTCATGAAACTCATTTCGTCATTTCGCTCCAGAGTTCAGACAAACTTTGGTTTGCAGTATTTCTGAACTTGAACTATAGATGACAATTTTTCATTCAATTGTAATTTCTTTCTACGTAAATTTTATTTTTCCACGCTGAGTCTAGGTTTCAAATCTGGGTATGAGCACTCGGATATTCAGGCTCAAATTGTCATGGAATCACCCATTTCCGCATTTTTGCGATCTCATAGAATAACACTTAATTAGCCCTCAATTATTAATTGTTCAATTAAAGATGCCGGTAATATTTCATTTCCTTACCTGGGGACACATTTTGCATTGGTACTTCCGGCCCGTTCCATTAGGCAGTCCTCCTCCCATTTTTGACGCGTTAATTGGCTGCGGAACTACGAGCAACGCAGCCGGCGTCCCTCCGTGCGGATGATGCAAACCTCCCGGGGAGTTGCTACTAGCTGAAACCGATCTGAGAGCGTTTGCAGCTCCATACAGTGACGCTGACGGCATCTGGCTCTGGCCGAGGTGGTGTCCGTCGTCTATCAAACCTGTGAAAGCTTGGTACTGTTAGAAAGGTCTAGTGAGAAAGCTGGGAACTGAGATGATACCTTTTTGAATATTGCTGTGGTGGTCGTTCATCTTGGCCTGGAAAGGAACCAAATGCAGCAGTGTAAATCAAAAGTGGAAATTTGGAGGAGGCAGAGAGATGAGAGGAAACAAGCATGCGGTTTGTCAGAACTGAAGGAAAGGAAGCTTTTATGGAAGTTGCAAGGAAATAAAAATGTAATTTAACAATAATGTCGTTCAAAGTACCTCATATCCTTGTTTTATGGACATGGGGTTTCTGGGAGCTGGCCAACCGTTATACGAATCGATGTCTTTGTGTTGACCGCAAGGCTGCAAAAACACCAACGAGGATCCGGGTTAGGTGAATTTTGAAAGGTGATGGTGGGAGAAGGGAAGAGTCAAATTAGGGAGGGGGGTGAGAGGACTGGTGCTGCTTGTACTCCGCTTTTATCTTTTGGCTTTTTTTGGAGCAACTTTGAACTTCAAATCCTTCAAATACTTTGTATTTAAAGTTCAATGTTTAAAATCTTTTTCGATCACTGAAGCTCATGAAGGTAGTTGGGTAGGAAATGAAAAATTGTAAGACAGACGGACATTCAATATTATCTTACTAGCAGTGGCTCTGAAAGTACACATTGAGCCATTCTCCGGTTGTGACCCCCTTTAGCATAATTACACTGCATTCTCCTGGCATTGTTCGATGACGGAGCGACTCGTGTATATGTAGTGTGAGCGAAGTCAACGAGTGAAAATCAAAGGGTAGTAAAAAACTGTGTACAGATGAGCCAGCAAGATGAGTGGAGGAAGGATATAAAAAATATCCCATACCATGTCTGCTATTATTGATTTTTCAATCAGTTTCTTAGTGCTCCGAGCCATGCACATGTGAAATCTCTATGCACTTTTCCCGTTCCCGACAGAAGCGCGTCGTTTCGCAAGGAAATAGCGCGGAGCAGCGAGATGATTCGTGAAGCTCATGCATGTCTTATATGCGGGGATCTTTTTCCCCAAATTGGAATTGTATTGCGAAGGGCGATTTCATTCCGTCTCCGGAGAAAGGGCGGAAGTCGTGAAGAAAATCTAGTACTATTTTCCTCAAATATTTGGATTCGAATTACATTTTCATTAGAAAAAGGTTCGACCAAGTAGGCCAGGAAAACTAATGACGCGGAGCTCGGCAACCAAATTCGTCATTCAACTGGTTCTCTTCGAGCAAATTGGACGAACATTGAAATCCCCCCCAATACACTTTAGCAAAAGTTCTCAAGCCATGCCACCCAAGGTAAGCTCCATCCTCCTCAAACACAACAGGAATCCTGATTATCCTTTCCTACTGCCAGAGATCGAAATCACCCGCAGCCAAACGAAACGCTGTCCTCTCTGACGATGATGGTACTTCAGCTGCCCCAGCCCGTCGAGCTCGCAGCCGCTCGAGGTCCCGCTCTGCCGGACGCAAGCGTAGCTCTAGCCGCAAACGCACGGCGGCCCCCAAGCGGTCCAAGTCGCGCAGCAAGAGCAGATCCCGTCGCAGCACCTCACGTCGTCGCAAGGCTGGTCATGCGTAATCTTTCTACGCTGGCATCAACTCTAAATTGTTGTTAAAAATTACCATATTATATTTTCTTTCAAACTATACAGATGTTGAAAACCCCAAGGCTTGTGTTTCACTGAATTTGAAAATGGGAGCCATTTTGGACGTTAATTAAGCAAGCAAGAAAACACTAAGAAATTTTTATTTTGACGCTTGAAGCTTAGGTAGTGTTGATAGCTGGATTTTTGGCGTCAAAAAGGCTTGAAGTCTCTGGGAATTTTGTCTACCGGCCGCTATTTTTACAAATCTGCTTTGAGTGAAATGTCAAGCCAAAATATGGCAATCTGTCAAAGCAGTTGCTGCATTGTAATCCTGAAGGGAACCCAGCTTAACCAATACTACCAGAGGAACCAATTCAAAGGGCTTTTGAGGCTTCTCAGTCATGATAACACTTGCTTCAATTGCTCCCCGTTGGCTTCCCAGAATTATTTTGCTCTACTTATGTATTTTGCTTTCAGTAAAAATTTTTTTTCTGTGAAAAATAATATCGTTTTTCTTGGGGAGAAGTCGACGAAACTAGTTTGGGTTTGAGTTCAAAGTCCGAAATGTGTTCGTTTTTGAGGATCTGTGGAGTTTCTACTAGCCCAACCTCTTCTAACACAAAACAACGAAAATTCGACAAAGCTCTTTTTCCAAAAAGAGCTTTTGGGGAATTAAAAGTTGGTTAAATGAACCTTCACAAATTTTAAAGGGTGACCACTTGAAAAATCGATAAAACTTCAGGGTAAATTTGACATGGATTTTATCCCTCAATCTTCTTGGGAAAAGTTTGGGTTTTAGAAGATGCTCGAGTAACATTAAATATGAACAGAGAGTTGAGTTAAATCAGCCAATCCATCACTGGAGCTTCAGTTTATGACGTTTCCAATTGACATACTTAGTTTCAATAAAAAAAATCATCTCCTCCAAGTAAAAATGTCATAAGCTGAGCGTTCATGTGAAACAACGCGAGATAACCCCGAATTCGCAACCACACGAGAACCAGCAGCACGTAGAGCTTCACATTAAACACCAACATTATTTCCTTTCTCCTCACAGTCTCACACGAACATTTACGACTTGCATGTTGGCGAAAACGGTTCTGCTCCTACGTTTCCTGCACATACATAGGAGTTGCACATAACGCCACCGGAATGCTTTCTTCTTGCGGGCTGAGCGGGTTTCTCGCAAGTCGCAATAAAGGAAAAGAGTATATTTCAAAATTTTATATTTTTTCCATACATCCTACATCGCGTGAGCCGAGAGATCTAAGAAGAAATGCATTTTATGGCCTTGCACAAAATAGATGGATGCTCGCCGCCCACACGAGCGCGTGTACACAAAACTTTCTCAAAGCAAATCACCCAGCGAGGCACATAATGTATTACAAGGCGGCACACAAAGGCGCAAAAAGGATCGCCGGGCGCGGGCGGGAAAATATGATAAATGGAGGGGGAGAGGAGCAACTTACATCAACGGCCCCATTCCACATGTAGTGCATCCCGACTGCGGGATCGTGGTGCGAGTTGGAGGTCATGTGCTCGGCCATCACGGCGCTCATCCAGTGCACCAGACCCTGCGTCGGGTTCTGGCCCTGCACTCCTCCCGGTACCGGCATCGTTGCTGCCAATCCTCCCGAATTCGTGGCTGAAGACGTGGGGGACGTCACGGAGCTGGGGGAGGAGTTTGTCTGCGAGCTGTTTGTCTCCGAGTTGTTGTTGTTGTTGTTGTTTGCCGAGTTGTTGTTGTTGTTCAAGTTCGATTCGCTACCCCAAGCGTATGCAGTTTTCTGTAAAAAATAAGAAAATGCAGTTTTCATGAGTTGAGGAAAACTTTCATGTGCAGTGTTATGTTATTTTAGCAGTGACGAGTCCAGAAATAGCAGAGAAACCTTTACAATAAATATGTTCCTGCTCAAAGTGCTCGAATAAAGTTGACCATGACTTCACGAGGCTTCTTGAATTTTGCAAACTTTCCCTTGAACAAATATGTAATAATAAAGGTAGCTTCAGAACGAATGAATGGGTTTGGTCGAAGCATTTTAGAAAGTTTATGGAGTCACGATACATACATATATAGGACATAGAACAAAGGAACCCATAAAAATTTCCAAAAAGAAAATTAAACCGGCAATTGCAATACTCAAAAAATCCAAAAGTATACTCTCTACTCAGATCTTTCCTGGACTTAACCAGACTCTTTTGTGTCCTTTTTTCTCCCGCAAAAAAATTTAACTAAATTTTTTCAAAGGTTTTTTTTCAAATTTGAGGTTTGGTATGTAGCTGTTAATTTTTTAAAAAATTTATGTAGGTAGGGATTCAGTCTTGATGACATTACAACTATAAGTTTCAGGTAGTATTCACAGATAATTTTGCTTTCTTAAGCTCTAATTGGGGGAAAAATTTTGAAAAACCCCTCGAATAAAAATAAATAATAGTTAAAAATAAAAATTAATCAAAAAATTCCCTAAAAAGTATGAGCAGTTCAGACTCATTAAATTTCCTATTTAGCCATCATGGCTAAAGCAAAACAGTTATACGTATGTAGAAATCATGGGTCTGTATTTCTGCAAATAAAATCTTAATAAAAATTCCGTGTTAAAATCAATTTTGAGACAGAGATATTTCAAAATTTTACAGAATAATATGACTGCCTGGAATTCTCTCAAGACTCCTCACATCACACTTCTCTCGCTAACCTGCTCGCTGGTTCTATTTTTATCGTCGCAATCCGCATCCCCCGGAACCACCGCTCCTCCTCCCCCGACCCCCGGTGACTTCTGAGCCGCACAGGAAAACAGCAGGTTCCTCGGAAACGGCTGTCCCGCACCCAGCTTCTCACTGGGCTGGTGCTGCTTGTGATGCTGCTGCTGCAGCATCGCTGCACTCGCAAAAAGGTTTTTGTAAAACTGCGCCGGGAGCAGAAACGGCGACTTGGGAAGCTGCTGCATGGTGTTCTGGGAGGACGTTTGGGAGGCACTGGAGGCCCCTTGGTGGTAGTTCTGGAACAGATTCAGGCCGCTTGGCATGGCGGAGGCCTCAAAGGTGGACGAGGGGGAGTCCGGTGGGCTTCTCTTGAACTTGAAAACGGCGGGCTCTGACGGCTGGAGGCTCTCGCTGGGCTCTCTTTCGGGGGGATCGGGGTAGCTCCGGGTGCTCTTGATAATCGTGCTGTGGACGGCGTCTCCACTGTTGGCATTATTGGGCGGTGTTGAAGACATTTATACTACTATGGTCTACTATCTTAAGTGTTATATTTAGGAACTTTCGTTTCGCGGCCACATTTAGAACATCTAATTAAATTGCTTCGGAGGAACTTTATTTGCATTTTTGTAGGTCCATGTAGGCTTCACTTTCAGTTGCTCTACATCCGACGTTAAAACTTTTAATCCACAATTTCGCAAACACGGAAAACTTTTCCTTCTCTAAGGCAAACTTTGGCTTGAAAATTATCACCATCCGCTTTTCAATTAACTTTCACTTTCGCATTTTCACTCGTCTGCCGGGCAAACTGCTGTATGCTGCACATTCATATTGCGAAATTACTCTCGTCTATTTAATTTAATTTGTGTGCCTCTCCTATATTGTATAATATATCTGTATGGCCTACACTACAGTGCATAAATATACATCAACACTTAGTTTAGCGGTAAATATCTCATTATTTGGTCATCACAAATTCGATAGGAACTTTCGTGGATTTCGAGTAAGGTAACTTCTTTATGTGTGTTCTTAAAAAGGGTAGATGAAAAAATGGCTGGAGAAACGCGACACCGCGAAGCTAACGTCTTGACGTTCGCGTAACTACTTCTGGTTTTCCTCTTGCAAACACAACGAAAATGCAACGAAATATTTTCCAACTTTGTTCGCATGTACAGAAGTTCAACATCGCGTACACACACGTAAGGATGCATCCATCGAATGGTGCTGGTGCCTACATATATGCCAGCATGCAGGGCGTACGTGTACGGGGGGAAAGCAATTTTTCTCTATCCCGGCGAAGGAATGTGTGTACATGTGCATCAGACAGGGTGGCACGACGCTTCCCTTCTTATCCCGCTTGCCGATCTTCCTCAACATGGGGCGCATTGAGATGAGGGCAGCCCGCAGAGATCAAGGTTAGTGTGACACATGCTAATTGGGGACCCTCGAGGAGCTCTGTCGGGCACCCTATTGGGAAAAAATTGAGGACGTCTCGCAGGCCATGAAGCCTACAACTATACAAACAACATTTTTCCCATTTTTTACGTACTGCCATACACACGTTAATATTATTGCTTTTTGCCGTCCTCTTGCTGCTCGCTTTTTTTCTCTACCCGGAGCACCAAGCAGGCCCGTAATGATTCACAACTCCTCCGTCGCCGCCGTGCATTTTCATTCTTGTTCCTTCTCGCTAGCTCGCTTCCCACACACGCGCCTTTCTTGATATGAGGCACGATATATGTAACGTTTCTTTTTTCTCGTCATCGTCGTTGATTTTTGAGAGAAAAAACTGTCAGATAAATTGTTTTAAAAAATTTGGCTTTTCAGGAACCTTCGTGACTTTTACGACCCCCCTTCCTCTCCTTACAATCTATCAACATTTTTAATTTCAATTGAGTTTTTATGGAATGGAATTTTATTAATTAAAATTCGATTGGACACATGAGAGCTTAATTGTTTACTTAGGTCGTGAACCCATCACACTCAGAAGCTGATTTGAAATTTAAGTATGACTTGAGCACTTTTATTTTAGACAGACCAAAGATTGGTCTAAATTTCTTGACAAAAGAAAACTAAATGTAGAGCAGTTTTTGTGTTTTTAAACCCTCTTTTAACCTGATATTTCCTAAATAAATAAAATTGAATTTTATTATTTGCCATAAGAATCTTAGAAACTGAGGTCAGGTGATACTGGAATCAATCCCTACAAAGTCTCAGAACCCCTTGTAATCTTCTCACTCCCACATGTCCTATTATTTCTAATATTTCTTGAAAAAAAAACGTTCGGAGGATTTTCCAAAAGGCCTTGCTGTACAACTTTTTCTACTACGTTCATATCAAATTCTTTGTAGGTACAGACTCGATCAACTCAAGGAAAGGCACCAACTTGGACATGGAAAAAGAAAATAAGGAAAAGAAATCCAGCGATAGGATGGCGCGAGTAGTTGCATTTCCACATGTGTGTGCATTGTAAGTTCTGTATGTCTGCACGAGTAACGTGTGCGCGCGCGATTGCACGAGAAAAGTCAGCGAGTGAGCGCGCTCTTGGTTCAATAACAGCTAGCGGAGAAGGACGAGCGAGGCCCGAGATGTAGCATAAGAAGACGCGGGGGTGGTGTAGGTGATGCAAGGAAATCATATCCTCATGCATAGGAGTGATGGCGTACACACAAAGAGTCGTAAAAGAAACATGTGAAAAAATTGTGCACGGATGGCAGGAAAAAAATCGCATAAAAACGGGATGAAAAGCAAGCAGCATGTGATGGAAAAAAGAAAATGAGGAGCGAGGAAAAACGAAGAAACGGTTTTACTTCAATTTCTTTTTCTCCTCGCCTTTCCTCATTCCGTCTAACATGTGAACATAACAAATGCATGTCGTCAGGAGCGCATCTGGGCCCGCGTATCGGCTGCAGCTCCCCGCTCGGGCGGCCCTGAGTAGCTATTTGGCGCGCGCTGGCACAACTTGAAGAACAGCGTCTAATTTTTTTTCTCCTTTTCCATCTCCTAGTGCATTTTTTCTCAGCTCTCACGTTTGCTTTTTTACGATATTTTTTCCAATTTTTCGCCTTTCTCGATTCTTTCAAAACAACTGCGAGCCTATGTACCTCTGCTCGCTAGGCGTGTGTGAGTGTATGTTCTTTTACAACCTCTTTCAGGATTATTTTTTCGCTATATTTTTTCCCATAAGCTCTGCAACTCTGCACATATGCAGCAGGATGGAAAAGCTCGTAAGCCATGAGCATGAAGAGGCAGTTTTTCGTTCTGGATGATGGTTTCTTGTTATGTTGATGACGCTGAGAAATGTACAAATGCGATGAAGTAGCGCACGAAGTTACTCTTCAATTGAAAATGGCGTGGCGGATTGGTGGTGGCGGCAAAAAATGGGAAATCGTCGTTCCGGATTCGATTTGGGTTGCTTTTCTGGTTCACCAGTCGCACTTTTTAAAATTTTAATCCTGGGAAATGCTTTCAAAAAGGCTATTCAATTCTCAGCAATCAGTATTTGATTAAATGTGTAGAAAAGTTTTTCTTTGAAACCCAAGAAAACCAAACAAAGTCAAGACCTCCAAGTCTCCCGTAGAATAGTTGGGGATGAGAGTTGGGGATGAGTTGGGGATGAGAGAAGGTCTGCATAGCCAAAAGTAAATTAAGATGTCGAAACCACGGGTTTTTAGCTTAAAACCAAAAAGTAAACCTAAAATTCGAGAACCTCAAAAGAGAACCTCACATTTTGAGTTTTTCAAAAATAAAATTTTAATTTTCAAAAAGAAATTTTACGGTAAGATTTTTTGCTGTTTTCAAAATGCGCAAAATTATTACTTTATGGGGAGACTATTTTCAAAACTCACCGATTCTCAAAACTGAACCAAAAAATCCTACTTCAAAGTTTTCTCAAGATCAAGATTTTCCTACCGAAAATATAAAAGGGTTTGGATGATGAAAAATTAATCTCTTCATGCCCACCCACACTAGCCAGCCAACCTCAAATCAAATTCACAAGTTCATCTTCTTTCGCTTTCTATCCCCGAGACAAGTTTCTTTGTGGCTTTCATTGCCCCCTCAAATAAGTAAAGTAGCTTGTCAAACAAACTGAGGTTAACTTTCTCCAAATTGAAACTTTTCTCCGCTTCCCTTCCTCTTACTCACCCTGCTCACTTGTGCTCACATGTGTCGAGACATGGAGAGTGGCAATGAATTGAAAAGTTGAATGAGAGATTTGGCACTAAACTTTTGAACGCCATTCAACAGGTTCCCTAAAATGTTTACAACAATGTTTCTTTAATAGTGCTAGCTGCAAACTTGTATCTATGAGAAACGTTAACTCGCAGCCGCATTTGCAGACACAAGAGATTAGGGAAGCATTTCAACTTCCGTCTTTCGGTGGCTCTGCCAAGAGTAGCGGGACAGTGGATGGGGAAGACGTTCGAGCTATGCACTAAATGAAAACCGAATTCGGGAATTTTGCGGCAAATATTGAAATTTCTTTCGGGTCCTCGTCTAGCATGCGGAGAAAAATAACCTTGGGTGCGTTCGATGAAGCTCGGATACGAGCCACGAGCAGCTATCATCCGGCTTGTTTATTCAAATTGAGATGTTTGGAGAGATATTTCCTCGAGCAGAAACAGTGGCGACGGTGCAGCAACATGTATTGGCGGGAGTGGAAACCGCCCAAAGCCTGATGGGGAGGAACACGAAAAGCCACTTTTCAGTGGGAGTATGTGAGACCGTGCGCTTGATTAGATTAGCTTTGAGGGTGCATTTCTGGACAAACAGACTCGGGGGAAGACGGCTCCTCCAAACGCTAGAAAAACACTCAACGCAGCCTTGGGAAAGTGCGCTTCTGCAATTCGCTAACCCAAACAACATCTCGTCCTGGGCATACACCAGCATTCCTCGCAAGGCTCGGGAATACGTACAGCCCCCTCCAATGTGCATCGCAGCGTGAGGATATGGGATGTGGATGTGCATGTTCATGAATATAAAAGTTTTATTTTCGTCAAATGTACGAATATGAAAAAATTCCTTTCTTATCCGTATCCGTCGTTAGAGTTTTTACATTTTCTTGTTGCTGCGAGCTTTCTCGGCTTGTTCTTTTTCGTGTTTTTCTGTTTTCGGAGTAGCCGTGCAAATAACTCATATCGCGCTTAGGAGGCTTGAATTTCTGTTCGTCCGAAGACAGAGCATTTAAACTTATATTTTTTGAGAGACTGGCATTATTTTTCCTTGGACTTTGGACACTGCGAAAATCAGGCTGTTCAAAGGTACAATGACCTTTTTTGCTCAATATTTTATTTTAGCAGGAATTTTTCAATGAGACGACTCTTGAAAATTTGGTTTTAGGTACAAGTGTCCCTTCAATTCAATTTATTTTTGGAGATAAAAGGCAAAAAACTCAGCTTAAAAACTCTGGTCTTTCTAAAATTGAAAATTACATTTTTAAAAAATCTCACTTTATAAGGAGAAATACCACTCCCAGGGTACATCGACCTTTTGTTAACCATCGTTATTTCATAAAGCCATCAAAGCTTGCCCTATACTCATTAAACTTTTAAAATTAATTTTTAGAAAATTTAATGTACTGATATCGAGTGCAATTTTCACGATTCTCCTGGGCTTTACTCCTCACTTGTTTTCATATTCCGCATACTCCTGCAGTCTCATCTCATATTTCGATCGTCCTCGAATTTCGCACAAGGACTATGAGCATGTCTCCAGAAAACTCGAGATGATACCCTTGTCGTCCTGGGATTCGTACTATGCATATCTGCGCAATTGATAGAGTTGCATAAAATTTGATGAGTTGTTTCAGAACAGAGGAGAACGCTGCTTGAATAAAAATATCGTCCTGGGCCCTTTTTGTGCCCGAAAAGTCTGGGAGCTCGCTGCGCGGGAACAAAGGAGCACAAAAAGAGCATTAGAAGGAGTTCCGGGAGTCGGCTTCCACAATGCATCGATTACGTTTTTCTCGTTCTGTCGCTCCTGCAAAAACATTTTGGCGTCATAAAGTCCATCGATAACTTGTCCCACATTTCAAGTTTTTATTTTTATCGCCTTTTTATGTTCCTTGCGTTTCTCGTGCTCATCTCTTCCTCCGTCTCCCACTCTCGGTCCCGAGCCATGCTGACATAATACCCAAAGTTTGCTTTCCCACATGCACGAGATATCGAACTAGTTCGGCATTGTCCGAGATGCATTTTTTCATCCATTTATTAGATGTCCACATATTTGTTGCTTTCTTTCTCTCCCGCTGCCGCTCGCCTTCTCGTCTGTCGGCTTTGCTGCTTCACCGCGCCAGAGTCTTTCATGGCATGTCATGTCCATATGACTTCTTTGAATACTCTTCCACTCCATAGAAGTAAATGGCAAATGTTGGAAAGTTTTTAATTCTTGAACTTTATTTTTAGAGCCCCATAAAAAGTTTCCTGGGCTATCGAGAAAATGCCTTCCTACACATTTAGTGACACTTGAAGGTCAGCAAAAGTTTTACCTACCCGAGAGGGATCTAAGAAAGTTCGTGTCTCAGCTAAGTTCCCGAAATTGGGGGAAAACCGCTTGCCGATTGTGAAAAGTGTCGTCCTAGCGGGAAAACAGAGAACTAACTCTCAAAGTGTAACGGCCGCTTATTTGAATTCTTCGTCAAAAAGGGGCGTGGCCTCGGCGGAATAACGAACAACGAGAGAAAATGGGAAATAATTTACCTAAGGTCGAGTCTTTTGGATTTTTATTTTCGGAAACATATTTGGAATGTCTAATCTGCGTGCCATCTTTCCCAATAAATTTCGTTCTAGATACGACCATAAAAGAAGGTAAATAGCCTGGAATAAGTAATCGAGCTGCACGGACTGCGACATTGCATAGTTAAAGTCTGTGCAAAAGGAGAGCAGCAATTGTTATGCAGTTAAGGTCCGGATATCCTTAATGGTAATTTAATTCAAGATTGCAGATGTTTGTTTGTTTTATTATTACGTTTTCTTCAAAACTCTGCGAGTACAGCATGCTGAAACTCGGTAAGTTGGGGACAAAGTTTGCAGTATTCCCGTATGCAATTATTTCGCCAAGTCTCGGGATAAAATGCTCAACATTGTTGCTGATTTGGTCGCGCCTTAAAACGGTCCTCTACCGCCCACGTGTCTCCTCGCCAGCTCTAGATTCGGGCTCATTACCATAAACGTCTCGTTGACAGTTTTTTCGTCACTGTCCACCGCGGAGGAGATGTACACCACACACGTTGGCGCACTGTAAATCATTAAATGCGTGTCTTTCCCCGTCGTTGTATCATTCATGAGCCTCGCCATCCATGAAAGTATAGCTCGCTCTCTTGTACACAAGTGCAATGTAAATTTGGCTCGGCGATGATCGTTAAACATGTAACATTCAATTTCTTTACACACATATTTGCATTCAAATGATGCATAACATTAAATTATTATAATGTAATGATGATGTTGATGATAGTAATAAGGCGAGGCAATGCAGCAGCGGGTGCATCATATCAGCGGGTGTGTGCACGGTGCCGTGATGCCAAGAGCAATCGACTCGTTTTCATCGCACACGCTGTGCTGAGCCCAGCTGAGGTGAGCCAAGTTGGGCCTAGCCTAGTCACTTGCGAGTGTGTGTGTGTGTGTGTAATGTAAGCAGGAATAATGCAACAATTTAATGCTGCAGTTCCCTTCCGTGCAACTGCACACGCAGAAATTGATCAATAAATAAAGATGAATGAATTCAGATTATATTGCGAAATCTACGCGTGTGGTTTGGCAGCTAATCAGCAATCAGTGTTTGATTGGCGGGAAATGGGATCTGAGACACAAGCTTCCCCTTACGTTTATTTTGTGGATGGAAATCGTTGCTGGGGACTTTGGAAATCCAAAAATGTTAAAGTTAAATATTAAACTAATTGACTCTTTGAGTTTATGACTTTTCAGGAACTCATCCGATTTTTAAATATTTAAGGCTCCCATTTAACAAAACATATTTAACTTGGCAACGTGATACTCACAAACAGAATTTTTACGGCTCCATTTCAAGTCGGCAAAATGACCCTAAACCTTCCACTTCCAAGAGATACGACTCGCAATTATCAGGAATGAAAGCTCCGACGTTCTCGTAATTTAAATATTTACGTACATTTTAAATGATATATGCATAGAAATTTAAATGCAAATTCGCATTTTTACGTCCAATCGCAAAAACTTCCTCGTTAATTGTATTCTAAACACCACTTGCATAATTAATCATGGGCATTTTATAATTTATGCCACCACGACGCATGCATAAAAATTTAATTATATTTATTTATAATTAAACGTAATCTGCGAGTATGTTCGAAGGAGCTTTTTTCCCCATTCATCCAACTCTAGTGGCCATAAATGGTCTGTAAAAGCATTTTTCAAAGCAACAACAACGGCAAAAAGACTCAGCTTGATTGTTCTGCTTGTAACGCGCATAAAACAATGATAATGGTTGGCAGTAAATTTGAATAACAATAAGAAAAAAAGAACAAAATACTCACTTATGATAAGGATCTAGAAGTTGGAGTTTGAGTTGGGAGCACAAAAAAAGGCATTTCTCAGGTCTTTATCTTATCGCAATTTGCGACTTTTATGTAACTTGGTGGATGTTAACAATGTAATCAACCAGAGCAGAGTCGAATGAGAGAAGAAATATAGGAGAATGATGCTAAATCAGGAAAGATTATCGCCTAAACTAAATTTAATATTTTTAGAACCTTAAAAAATCTTGGGCCAGATCTTAAAGAGGCTGCTTAATTGATATTATTAATAATAATTTGGCTTCTAGGAAGCAAGTTTGAGCTCATATTTCAATTCAATCAGAGAAACCAATTTTTTCAAAAAGTATCCATTTTGGAAAGAAAAAAAATATTTATTTTGAAATAAATTGTTTTAAGTTTTATTGACCTTATTATAATTATGTTATTTATATTATTTTTGTTATATATTTTCAATATAAAAAATAATAATTTAAATTCAATGTCAATAATTTTTTTATTTCCAAAATGTCCAAAATCATTTTTCTAGCTTGAGATATAACTTTTTTATCGATGTTAATGTTTTGGCCTCTCTCTCAGCATAGGCATACGATTACTTGTTCAACTCTAAAATCCGAAACAAATCGTAGACTTAACTCACGGAGCTCGTTTTGGGCATTTTGAATAGATAAAACTATAGTCTATTCAAATAAAATAAAACAAAGTTAATTTTGTTAATTTTTATGTTCACTTTTTAGTGCATTATGCATCTTCGATGGTGATTGTGGAGGCCAAATCAGTTAAACCTATTTCCGGTTATCCAAATTGTCTGAATTTTTTATGGCACACTAGACTAGTGGTCCACTAACAGACCCTAAGACAAAAGACGCCACATGTCAGTTTTAGGGAAATTAAAAATCTTTAAAAAAGCCAAAAATGTCTATTTTCGAGAGAAAAAATTTCCCTTAAAAAATAAAAAATTTTAAATTTTTAAGTTGTTTACTGAAATTTCACATTTTTTACTGATTTTTAAAAGTTACTTGGTCAAAAAAGCTTTATCCGCTCAGGAAATATGAATTTTCAAAGTTGACCTTTTCGGCCTTTTTTTCACGAATTTGAGGTTCCCAACTTTGAACCCTCATAACTTCTGAACGGATGGGTCTTTTTTAATGATTTAAAGTGCTGTGAACTTGCAAAAGTTTTCTGGTTCTAACGATACCTAGTTGAGCTATCTTTGTACTCAAAGAGGAGAAAAACAGATATATTTCGCGTCAAATGACCAAAATCGACCATTGTGCGTCTCCAAATAATTTTGCTATTTATAGGGTTAAAATAAAATTAAATTTCCGTAACAAAATTCTCAAGAACGCTAAATTTTCTCCATTTGCAGACTGACGGAGATGAACACATGTGACATGTCCAATCTAGCGTTAAAATTGTTTCAACAGACAGACAAAAAGGCTGGATTTCAGGTGGGTCGCGGGCGTCAAGAAACAGTGGCGCTTTCCCGTCGTAATTATTTCGTCTCTTGCCACCAGCTCTGCCAGCTGCAGCGTGATTCAGATATGACAAGTCACGATTAGAAGTCAAAACTATGTAACAAGTTGTAATAATTATTATAAAACAAAATATTTCAGCAATGTTTATCTCGCTGAAAGTCATAAACACTTTTTGCTTCGATTCCAGTAGCTCCGGCCGCAGCTCAATTGCATGAATGCAGCATTAAATCAATTATAAATGACGCGAAATGCGATTGAAAATTTTAGCACGTTGCGGCAGCCGATTCGGAACCGGCTTAGGGTACTCTCAGAGATACGAGTATCATTATTGATTTTATATTGATATATAATTAATCTTGCAAAAACGAACAAAAATGTCCGAGTGCGTCGAGCGATTGATACAGATGTGAATTGAATTATTAATTATCACTTTGAGGTCTGAATTTAAAATAGAAAGTTGATTTGAGCGATCGGCGCGCGTGTCAGCGCACCGATATCGAACGGTTTCGATCATGCAATAAATTGAAAAGCCAGCCGCAGCCTCGATGGTCGCTTTTGCAGCAGAATTATAAGGCATGGAAGCGAGAGAGGTAAAAACCGTAATTAAAAATTCAACAGGCACCATTTGTGGACAGAAAAATGTTGGAAAAAATTTGACAAGTAATTAAGACCTTTGGGTAATGAAATATGAGCTGCTCCCAAACTGGACCACGGAGAGGTGAGCCGTTTTCACTTTCGTCCGTGCTTCCGGCTCGCGGCCAGCGATTCGCGCTAATGAAGGGCTTTTAACTTTTAATTAGGCTGTTGATTTTAGCGATTAATCAGATTTGGTAGGTTTAAATGAGGGAGCCTTTCACTCTTTCGGAGTTTCGGAGCGAGGTCAGAGTGTGTCGTTTCTTTCCTTATATCTTTAACTTTTTCACTTCGAGAGTTTTTTAGAAGCTTATGAATCTTGACTTCAAACTCCTGATCACAACTCAAAATTTGAACCATATTGAAACAAGATACAATTGAATTCGATATAAAATTAGGAAAGGCCTCTTGAACTGTGAAACCTTTGGTGAGAGGCTTCGTTTGAATATTACTTATCTGTTAACATCAAAATTGATTGGTCGTTAAATTCAGTAATTGAGAAAAAGAAAATCTAAAAAGTTAGCTTAGCTCTTAGTTGGTCAGAATCACATAACGACTGGTCCTACTTAAAGATCAAATTTTATTTAAAAATCAAAGCGCATGAGAACAGAATCTATTCATCTTGAGAACCGATTCAGATCTTCAGTAACTCAAAAAAGGAAAATAGTGTCGGAAAGAGAAGAAAATTTTACCTCCTCTCCTGAGATTCATTTCACTTGACTTTCCAGGCTTCAATTCACAGGTAGGTCATAGCTGCATTCAGAAGTAATTGGGTCTCAAATGAACGGCGAGAATTTTGTCGAAAATGTAAGATTTGGTTATAAATAAGCTCCTACTTAAGATTGAAACCAAAGCTCACTCAATGCTTCTCAATAAGCTTCAATATTGATAAAAATTACTGAAGGCGTCCGGAGCCACTTTTGCGGTCAGCAGTTGCTACGTGCCTCCGTTGAGAAAATCATCATCACGTCCATTGTCGATGCGCCCATGGAAATTCGCAAAACCTCATTTCAAGGATGATAATTCGCTCATTCACCATTGAAAATGCTCTGGATTCAATTGAAAAGTACAAAACAAGTACGGATTCAATTCCACTTGCCAAACCAATAAAATTACGCCAATTTACCACTTCCGCTCATTGATTCAATGAAACCACAGCTTCATTCATAAACTGGCGTCTGTACTGCTTGCAGCAATTTAAATCTTCTTCTCGACAGTGAGTTGTGTCTCGGGGTCTCAGCTTCTTCTCCAACGGCCTCGGAACATTGATTGATTGAGGGAGCTCAAATGTGTTTATTCGCGAGCCACTTGGCAAAAAATAGATCATGAACTCGTGAGTAAGCGAGCATATGATAGTCATTATTTTATTACCATAATCACGGCTATGCTGCTCATGAACGTTATCAATGAAATGAAAATTGCATGTTTCTCTATAAGCTGTCATTAAATTCGTATTTGGTGTCGACAAGTCGCCCCCTTTTCCATCTCCGTCGAGCGCCCGGCTCTCTCGCCAAGTCAGACGCTAATCAATCAATCGGATTATTCGTAGATTGATCTGTAACAATTACTTAAGGCATGCCAATCCGAGTCCAGAGTCGGGCCGTAATTAGTATGATTGCAATTTATTTGTGTCTGGATGTGAAGCTGAGAAGTGAGCATCTTAAGGCGCTGAAGATGGATAGATAAGGGAGATTAACACCATGAGGAAAAACAGTGCCGTCGGATGCCGCTCCAGTGGGAATTCGGGGAGCGAACGGATGAAAAATGATGGAAAATTATCGCAATGAGGAAATCGATGACAAAACAAACCAGATTATGTTTAGAATTAATGATATCATCGCAGTGAGATGGTCGTGCGCGAGCCGAGATGATAAATGAAAAAACAAAGAAAGTGACATTGACACTCCAGTTTTCGCTTCCCTGCATGGCCACTGTTTGTTTCGTTTCAACCAAAATCTTGATTCTTCCCTTGAGAATCGCGTAGTCTGTTGGTCGAATTATTTTTGAAAAATATAATTCTTATTTTTAAAAAATTTTAGGAAAAAAATTGAGCTTCCTTTTTTTAATTCAATAAAAATTAGCAGGTAACCATTGATTAGTTTTGAAGGAGGTAATATTAAAATAGAATCGTCAAAGATGTCTTAGTCTGAATGTTTCGAGGGAAATGAGCTACTTCAGTCATTCCAGATTCATCTGGGTATTGGAATTGATTTTTGTTTTTTCATTTTGTAGTTTTTATCTAGCTCTTTAAAAGCCTAAAATAATATTACCTCAACAGAAAAGATTTATGAAATGAATCCCAGAAAAGGTAAGAAACTTCTCAGCCCCGCAAATAAAAATATTAATCAATAGCATATTTTGTCTCTGAGGTAACATTTCTACTAGAGTTTTTGGTAAAAATGTCCGAGTCTTAAATTATGAGGAAAAAGAGTCGCTGTTGCATTCATTAAAAGCCATTTTAAGGCTAGCAAAAACAAAATTTATGCAAACCAGAAATTTATTGTTTTTCGAATTGAATCTCTAAAGAAAAAGTTCCATGTTACATTTTCCCAAGGATTTCTAGGATTTTCCTAGGAAAGCTAACATTCTTAAATCCGACTCAAGCTCCATTTATGCTGGTCTTTATCCCTAATTTTTATCAATTGTTCTCCGTCTTGTTCCGCATCTCATTGTTTATCCCCGCAAGCCCCACTTTGTTGTTGTTAATGTCTTGAGTGGCCCACAGTTCGTCCCCTCGAGCGCGCAGAGCTCCATGCTGGCGGATACGGATAATGTGCCGTCATCATTCAGTCTATGAAAGTTCTAATTTATCACGGCGAAAGCAAGTCCTCCTCGCTGCAGACAAGATAATTTTTAGAAATTCTTTTATTTTTGAAGTCGTCCTCCTCCTCCCGCTCCTTTGTTCCGGGCAGCTCCGAGATGTCAGAATGGCATCATTAAAAGTCACAGTCAATTAATCAAAATCCTAATGATTGCCGGGACCGGGAACTTGTCTGTGACCCGCTCTATATGCGGCGATACCGTTCGAGACTTCCTTCCTCTGCGAATACGAGTCTAACAGTATTCGATAGAGATACCAAAAGTCATGCGTTACTCAACCCGGCAATTATACTTATTCTCACTTCATTCGCGTCTCCAACCTGTTTGCTTCTGCTTCCACGCTAGACGCACAGTCGTAAATTTAATCAAGTGATTTCATTCGCGCTTACATATCTGCGACTCTGCGACAGCTGCAGCTCGAGTCAACACACTCTGGGCCTGCTCATATATGGTCGAGCTCTCCTCGCCACTCAGCTCCGACTACTGCATGGTGCAATTTTAATTATTGTCTATTAAAATTAATTAGAATAGTGGAGCGTGATATGAGAACGCTGCAAAAAAGTCACGATATGAGTGCGATAGGAAATTGTATGAATTGGGAAAATCGCGGGAAGTCGAGTTGTCCTACTAATCATGAATGTTATGATTTGGCGGAATGTCAGTTACCTACTTACGAGGCGCCTAAGAGTTTAGAGTTTTCTACCAATGAAGTTCATAAGAGATATTTTGGACCAACTCTTATCCCTAATTTTTTATTTCAACTTAAGGGACCTTATAAACAAATCATTTTATTTTATATCTCATGTTTTGAATTTTCATCTGATTTTTATCTTTGATTTTTGTCTGGCTTGAGCTTGATATTTAACTCAAAAGCTAGGAGAATTCAGAGACCCCTATTTTAAGGGTAAGAAAATTAGGAGGTTTTAGAGAGCTAACCTGTTTGAAAAATTTCCACTTGCTCTGACTAAGTTCAGCTTCTACAGAAAATCATTTCATAGAACGAAGAAATTATTCTTTTAGAAAAAATAAATTAAATTCAATCGAATCAAATTGAAGTAAGTTTAATTTAATACCACTCTTAAACTCAAATATTAGGCCTAGGTTTTACTTCAAGAATAGTTTTTTAGAAATCATTCAATTGTAAAATTTGAAAAAATTAACGACTAAATATTAAGATATTTTTTTGATAAAACTACTACACAAATACATATCTGATAATACCTGAAGTGCTCAAGTGATAATGAAGTTAGCACCAAAAGCCAAAGCTTTACCCTCGGAAGACTCTCCTGTAATTTTTGAATTAAAAAGCCCCCATAAATGCTCATCTCCACCAAATTCCTTCTTGGAAGTCGAAAAACGAGCGAAGGAAGTTTTTATCAATCATCGTCAATTATTATGCAAAAATGTGAGATAAAAGTCTGTCTTTAGACGCTGCAGAAAAACGTAATTTCATATCATTTACTCACTAATTGACATTTCGTATTTGCATATTGGCCTCCCTCTCGTTCGCTGGCTGCATTCGCTCTTCCAGAGTAACGTTTCAATTGTAAAGTGCTGCATACCCGAGTTGCAAGACAAAAGTATTTACATTGTTTTTGCACAATCGCGGGACTTTACTTACAAAACGCATGTTTTGATCTCTCACAGCACGGGTCTTTGATTCAAATGAGGTTTTTCTTGAGGTAGCCAAAAATGTGCCACCGGACTTTCGATTTCTCACGCCTCCAAAAGCCTCCTTCTAATCGCCAATAAATCGATTTACTATAAATGCAGACTTGCCGTCGTCTCCGAGTCGCAGTCGAGGCACTTTCAGCCAGCGCATTTCTGTTGGCTGTAATTACTCGATTGCGATCAATACACAGTTGCTGAATGAATGAAATTGTATTACGCAAATGTATCGAGAAGCAAGCATCTGAGCTAGAGCAGACATCTGACACAATTTAAAAGCAAGTAGGCATGCAGCGGACGTCGATGCCATTCGAGTCTCGGCGAGTTTTGTCGGGCTGCGTCACGAAACCGAGAAAAGTGAATTGGCGTGGTTGTGACCTGTGACAGAGTTGGGAGATTGAAAATAGAAGGACTGTGTAGTACCTTAGGGCTTCAGACAAAAAATTTCCTCGTACATATGACAGATTTTGATCTGATTGATGACAAATGAGCCTGTGGGGCTTTTACCTTTGAACTTTTGAAGTTAAATTTGATTCACTATTTTTTCGGAAAAGTATAAGAAGTAAATTCAACATAAAACAAGATTTTGGAATGCGTGCTAGGTATGGAATGGCAAACAAACAACGAGCGGAGGTTTGATCAAAAATTAAATTTTTAACTGAAATTTTTTTTTCTCCAAAATCATTTTTTTGACTCGAATTCTTCGGAAACGCATTTGTTGTGGAAAATCTAGTCAGTTTATGCTTCCAGAGACCATTTTCTCGACAAAAAATTTTTGGCTGAAAATCCCGAAATCGAGGATTCGTTAACGAGCGGAGGTTTGGTCAAAAATTAAATTTTTAGCTGAAATTTTGTTTTTATCCAAAATCAACTTTTTCGACCCAAATTCTTCGGAAATGCACTTCCTTTGGTAAATCTAGTCGTTTTAAGCTCCCAGGGATTATTTTCTCGAAAAAAAATTTTTGGCCGAAAATCCCGAAATCGAGGTTTCGTTAACGAGCGGAGGTTTGGTCAAAAATTAAATTTTCAACTGAAATTTTTTTTTAATCCAAAATCAACTTTTTCGACCCAAATTCTTCGGATATGCATTTGTTTTGGTAAATCTAGTAGTTTGAAGCTCCGAGAGACCATTTTCTCGACAAAAAATTTTTGGCCGAAAATTCTTTGTATTTTTGAAAACTCACAAGCCAAGTTGTTTAAAACATTTTCCAAAATTATTAAAATTATAAATTTTCTATAAATTTATTCTCCTTCCAACCCCATACGATAACTTCGTTCTCACAAATGGAATCACAAATTCAATTGAGGATGTTTTACACCTTAGTAGGTCTAAGCCTCATGGGAAGCCTAAGCTTCTCATCATCAGTAGTTTTTCTTATTCTGAATTTTAACAATTAGAACGTATTTTACTTTGAAATTTAAATAATTTCACCTCTAGCGCTAAAAATCAATCATTTTTACGGTCAGACATTTTGAGCTTTTTTCTGAGAGAAATAATGTAATTTCTACCCTTTTCTGAATCTTCTCTTTAAATCCTTTTCTTAAAACCAAACTCAAACACAAACTTTGTTACAATGTAACTACTTTAATCTCTTTTAGAATTCAAACAAATCGAAGACGACAGACCCTCCGGTTACGCAACTGGAGTCATTGCATCCACTGCACTGCCCTGTGCATGTGTGTAATTTAATTACCCGTTTTTGTGGCTAACTACTCCAGCAATTTGATTTAATTTGCTTATTTGCGTCTTAATACTTCACTCAGCAGTCGCTCGCTCGCGCAACTTTTATCTGATTGTGAGTGAAAAACAACAAGATATCCAATTGTTGCATTGGACAGATTTTCAATGGGTTCATTTGGACTGTTTTGATCCGAAACAAATCACTTTCAACGTTTCAATCAATGTCGTTCTTGTTGTCTCCCGCATTTCCATTCGATTTGAGGTTCTCATGAGAAATACACGCAAATTGCGGGGTTTCGTTGATAAATCACGGCGATCATTAGAGCTGCAAACAACCTGCACATCTGTGAAGGAGTCAATTAATCAGTCCGGAGCGGATTCATCATCATCAGCGACTCGGTGAGGAATCTAGTACGAGCACTTAGCTCCGGGAGGCTGGTCCAACTGTAGTTAATTATTTCCTCCGCTCCCACCGACCTCCTTCCCCACATACCGGACCCAAGAACCTCACAGTCACATTTTGGAGGAGCTCACCCCTTGTAACGTCCTGAAATTACCCACATGAAGCTCGATTAAAGTCACAGCTCGCCGACAATAAAAGCCGGACTCAGTACGTAAACTTCTCTTTATTGATGACGTTAATAATGATGATTATGACCTTAAATGTCGGTACAGCTCAAATGCAAGTGTTGCAATTTAGCAACGCCGCGCTGAGAGGCCGCATTGCGCTCTGCCGCCTTCAAGTCTTGATGACTGACCCCCTTCTATATGGACGGACATTCATCATCACTTCAGCCCTCTGCGCCACAGTCTCTCAGTCTTCATCTCAATTCAAGAAGTGTAGACAGTGGGGTTTAAAAGTTTCTGTTGTTCGCTTATTCCAATTTATCTTTTGAAAATTACAGCCTCTGACTACGTTTAAATCCTTGTATTGAATTATGAGCACTTCGACAGGCTGACGTACTCATCGGCTCTCGTTTCCATACCACTTGACTTAGAGCTCTTAAAACTTGCACTGATCTTTTTTGACTCAAAATGAGAAAAGCTTTGAAGGGATTGATTATAAGCACCTCCTGGAGGAAAGTTATTAACCTAAAGGACAATTTTCCCATACAAAATGGGCCTAAAATTTAGAATTTTTGTCTAAAAAAACTACTTATGGTAGCTTAATGAAACCAGGCATGAGTGTTGAGTCTGACATGGTCCTAAAGTTCCTTGAAGGAAACTGGGATATACTTCCAGTATGTTTTAAGTCACGGTCTACGAGAGGGAGGGGAAGAGGTCTACTGGTCTACTGTAAATTTTACAAGCTCCTTTCAACTCTTTAATTTGGTGTGTGGAAAGTTGTAAATGAGCTGTAGATCTTTTACTTTGAATATTTGAAGACTCGTGGCTATAGACTGTGAACCTTAACGCCTCATGTGGCTCTCAATCTGAGACTTATTCAAGCAAACTGCTTCTTTGAGTAAAATAAATGACCTGAATTGATTCTGCCCCTGACTTTGAGCATGAAAAAAAAGCTAGGCGTAAAAAATCTAATGTTCATGCGCAAAACAGTTTGAGTCCCAAAACTAAAGGGTCAGAGAGTAAATCAGTTTTGCTGCTGATTGCTGCAATTCGCATCATTGTGCATACTTTGCGCTCATTCCATCATAAAGCCCATTCAGTTGCCACTACCGAAGAACAATAACTGGCGATACTAATGCGCTTTGGCGATTCCGATTCTAGATTTCATAAGCCGATGATGACTTCTGATGCATTCATACTGTGTGGCAGCCGCAGTACTGTGCATTATTGCTGCTCCGCTGCCTGCCATTTATAATTGTTATTACTTGTTTAGCGGCTGCGCTCTTTGGCAGAGAACTATCGAGAATAGTTTTACGCAATGATGACTGGCAGAGCTCTAACATCACCAGCACAACACTTGCCAATCCTTATGCTAATGTGCATTTCATTAGAAATCGTAAACGCTGGTGTTTATTGCAAGTTCGCGGCTAGGCGGGATGAGAGATGCGCGATTTATGCTATGATGTTAATTAAAGAGCTTAATTGAACATTTTAATTTAGTGATACAAGTATGCGAGGGAAACAGACGTGTGGTGTGTAATAGAATGTAATTTTTCATTTCACACATTGGTACTTATGAATCGGTCATTGGGCTGAGAATTGCATACATTTCGCATATTCATGTTGTTGAACTTGGAGGAGACCATGCGGGTTTTGTTCACCTGGTGCAAGGCTGTTTTCAAGCTACAAGGCTATTTTCAGAGTTTCCTCACACTATGCGTCTCTTTGTTTTGTCTTTTGAAAAACATTTCCATTCATCTCAGGGTTTTTAGCTGAATATTGATCATGAAAGTCACAAGTGTACATATTTCCATGTCTCAATAAAAATTTTAAATTCTGGAATTCTTAAACGTTGACTTCGAAGTTTCGAATGTATACTGTCTTTAATTTTATACTGTCTTAACTCATTGGCTACAAAGGTTTTTAAAGTGTGTCTAGCTTCGTGAAATTAAAAATAGTTTTGACTCAATTTTAAATACTGTAAAATAAGGTTTTTTAAATGATCACGTTAACTATTTTCGAAAATTTTTTAAAAGTGAAAATTAAAAATTAAATAAAGCGGTCAAACCGGTCGGAAAAAAATTTTATGTAAAAATCCTAAAACGACTGCTAAGAAATAAAGCAAATTTCGGAGAAGAAAGATACAATTATTTGAAAATGCATTCAAAACTTGCCATTAACTTTAAGTTTTCCCGAAAAATACTCGAGTAATCCTTTGGTAGTCTTTGGTAGTGGGTAAAGAACTTTGTTCATAAGAGTCGAAAAATTTCATAAATCCTTAGATCCAAACTTTTCTCAGTATCATTTTGAATACAAATGAAAAATTTAGAAAGTCTATCTAGAATAAAAATTCGAAGGTAAACGAGTTTTGAATATTTAAAAAATCCTTTTACAACTTAAATATGCTTTCTACGAATACAGAAAATCAAGAACGACGGACGTCCTAAGGTTTGGTCACTTTAAAATCTAATGTGGGACTAATCGGAAAGTCAGAACAGGAGAAAAGGGATACTGCTTCAGTATCAGCTCAAATGGAATATGTCTTCATAAATGTAATGTATTCCCAATGCCGCTTTTTCCATCTCTGCCATCCCCCATTAAGCTTTCAAATCTCAACCTCCGCCGGCTGCCTCATTAGCAGTGCAGTAATTCGCTTGGACATAAAAGCCCTAATTATTATTTATGCAACTCAAAATCGCAATTTAGTTGAGCCACCAAAAAGCGATATTGACTGTTCTCAATTTGGTTTTTGGCACACGAAGAAGAAAGCTCGACGCGACGCGTTATGAAGAAACTGACGGTGGACGCGGACAAAAAATCACACATGCAGCCTTGAACAGAGTAATATACCTTCGCTACTCTGTTACTCGTGTTTTTGTGCTTTTTGCTCCAACTCCGACTCCACGCTGCAATAATATCGGAGGAATTGTGGAGAGAAAAAGGGCAAAAGAGAAATGTGTTTTTTGGCGTTACAAATATTTTCGTTGCGTTCTTGATTGTGAGCACATAGTATGAGAATTTTATCAGCTTTAATGTTGGTAGGAATCACAAAAAGGCAATTTAATGAGCAGACAGCCAGACAAAACCCACGATTCCTTGTCCTCGATTGCTGCGTTTGAAATTTTTGAAGGAGAGCCCGAAGAACTATGGAATGTTGGCAGACCGTTTTTTGCCGTCGTGTGGCTCACAAGAAGCTGGCGAGGGGACATTGTGGGCATTTTTTCAGATATCTCCTTTGTATTCGTCGTTCTGTCATAATTACTCCATATTAATTAGCCGAGGATTGTCCAAGCGGCTGTACTGCAATTTGCACAACCGCGGCATTGTGTGCAAATTGACCTAAATATTGATGCTGGATGTCGGATTGATGTCCGTCGGCACCAAACTCCAAATTGAGAAAGAGCTAAATCGGTGAAAAATATTTTCTTGCCGCAAAACGTTTTCCAGGAGAGCAGTAAATTTGTATTCTACTACAGAAATTTAACTTTACATTTTTTTTTAAATCTAAAAATTGATAAAAGAATTCCACTAAAGTTTGAAAGAGCCTACTAAATTTTTTCTGATCTCATGATGTCTGAGTAAAGTTAAATCTAAAAACTTTTCTTTGACTTATTAAAATATTTCCCAAAAGTAAATTTGATCTAAAATTTAATTGATAGGGATTTTGATTTATGAAATGATAAAGGATTAGCTATAAGAAGTAGGATGATCATAGAAATTCGATAGAAAAGGTAGTAGAAGAAATAGTTTTTGGTCAAAAATGAATTCACCAGTACTTGGGCCGAGACCAAAAGAATTTTTTGAGAGGTAAAACAAAAGAAATTGGTATTTAAAATCTTTTGGTAAAACATTACAATAAGGAACAAGCCTTAAAATTCTTTTAGCAATTTATCAAAAAGCTACAAAACATTTTTTTTTGTAATTTAAATGGATTTTTTCTTTTCTAAACTTGCTCAAGATTTCTCTAGACAAACAGAAACAGGTCTCTTGGTCTTCAGCCACAGTACGTTCCAGCAATCACGACAACAAAGAGAAAATTCCTCAGTTTTAATTGCGCAGCCTTAATGAATTGAGCCCGAGATGATTTCAATAATAGAGCGGATGTACGCGTGCTAGTCAACTGAGTGACAATTTCACGCACGCAACCTTCGTCATCACTGTATCGTCATCTCATTCGATTCCTAATGTACTAAAATGAGCTCTGGATGACTTTTCAATTGAAAGTAGCGAGAGTAGGGAGGAAGGTGAGCAAGAGATGAGAAAATAAGTGGAGGTGCTAGCGTGAAAAAACACCTTAATCTGTATCTATTTCCTCTATTACGCGCCATATGCCATCGTTATTTGGTTAATAAATATTATTACAAGCTAATCATATCATTTCGAGAAAGCGAATAAGCACCCCGGTCGTCATGCCATTAAGACGATTCATTGCCAGCCCACACTTTTAATGACGATCGGATCGCCTTCTTGTGACACTTGCGTATCTTTTCTCACAGTGAGAGTCAGAAGCAGAACTAAGAGGGCTGTCCTTGGCCTTTTGCATGTTATTTCTATTTTTTGTAGACGAAAATAACAATTTGAAAATTAATGAAATGAAACTTAATGTGAACTCACAGAAGTTTGCTTTGGTGTAATTTTTTGATGCGTAGTTACCTTTCATTTAAAATTCATTTACTTCTATTTATTTTTCTATTCTGTTTATTATTGATTTAATTTAGCTAATTTGGTTCCCTTCAAAGAATATTTTTAAAAACTAAGAGGCGAAATCAATTATTCTTTAGAAATTTTTTTAAAAGAGCATAACCATTTACTCTTCAGCTCAAATCATTTTACTTCAGGTTTTCTTTTTCTTTTCCTACATTCGACTGACTGTACTGGAAATATGGTAAATTTGACACAAACAGACTTAGAGCCAAACTTAATGGCAATTTTTTAAAACAGTTAAACTTCAGTGAAAGCATCTACCATGCACTTTAACGAGATCCATCTCTGAAGCAAGCGCCACTGCGATACTGATGCACTTGTTCCGTCGTCCGCTCTCACAAGCACGCTGCTCGTCTCGTACTCGTATTATTATTTTAGTTAAGTGATTGTAAAATATCCGCAAGCAACGACATGTGGATTATGTTATTTCTTCCTCCCCGATGCTCGAGCTCGCTGCTCTCGATCTCGTCTGCTACAATTTTTTTTCATCCGCGCATTATCATTATGTCTTACACATTTTCTATTTTGCCGTCATTACTTAGTAACTGGAGAATATTCAACGTACTTGGCATGTAAATTTCACATCACGCACAGACCACAACTCTGACGACAGACGAGATGTCACATTAAATTGATGCGTAAGAGATACAAGTAGGAGCGCGTAAATTAAAGATCAAATTGATGGGATGATGATGATGGGCTAATTAAAAGAATCAAGTATTTTCATAAGTGGCTGACACTTGTGGTTTACTCTGCTTTTTGTGGAGACCCTCAAATGGATATCGAATGACAGGGCCACAAAAAATGGGCATTTACAGGAAACCACTACTAAATTTATTGGCAGAAAAAATTATCTTTGGGTGAAAATTTTTTTATGTCTATTTAAAATTTTTTTTAATGTTTAAAGAGTTTTTTCCTTTCCTAAAAATTATTTAGGTGCAAAACTGATTATTTAAAATTTCTAGAACCCTCTTATTTTAAGTGTTTTCTCTCGTTTTTGTTTTCAAGGTATTCTACTTTCATAGAATTCTTACTTAAAAATTTTTTAGGAGTAAAACTCATTATTTAAAATCCTCATATTGAAAGCTCATAATTTTTTTTCACAAGTCAATGTCACATGGAGCAAATGAAACTAGGAAAACGACATCGACCCGTCGGCTTGCATAAATAGATTTTGCAATTCAGCCAGCGAGCAGGTAAGTGCAATATTCAAATGATTTCCTCGGCCGGCGGGAAAACGGCGTTTTCACTATTCGCGGAAATTCGGGCTCAGACTTACCTTGCTCTGTGTGGCGTAGTCTAGCGCTAGCATGCAATCATTGAATCCACTTTCGGTCTTAATCGCCGTCACTGGACCACAGAACTGTCCAACACCTATTTGACTATCTCTGTACCAAGGATACATGTTCCATTAGAACACCATTTTAATCACTTCTCACTTTGGCCGTAACTCTGCCTCATCCGTAAATACCTTCGAGTCAGTCACTGAGCTTCCACTTGTCTCCGACGTAATTGTAGGTCAATAGTGTTTGCAGGAATCCACTTGAGGGTGGGAAAATGGTGCGGCGCGATAAAAAGGGGACGCTGCCGCCACTTTCACAAAAAAATTTACTCACTGCGGCGAGTGAGCTTTTTGTCTTGCGTGTCGTCTCGGCTCCGACCACCGCGGATATTATGTATGACGAAGTGCGGGGGTGCCACAAAAAGTCCTGTGTATCTTTTTTCACGTCCCTCCTGCGACTTCTTGATTTCCTTTTTTGCTATCTCTCTTATCAGACGAACGTCTGCCACTGCACTTTGCACCTTCTCACTTATCGACTGAGCCACTTTTTTTTCACAAAAATTTTTGTTTATCTCGTTTTTGCGACCGCCTTGATTGAAGCGATTTCATGAACTGGATTCTTTTTAGCGCAAATATTTTCACAATCAAAATAACCCTTTTTTCTCAACAGAGCACCAAGCAGCCGCAGCAGCACCAAGAATGCTCTCTGCACAACGAAACGAATCGCGTTGTTTGTTGATAATGAATGCTCGTTGCGAATGCGAACTTCAAAAGAAGTTGTTGGTCTCTAACTCGCTCTGCAGCATTGAGCTCTGGCATCGCAGTAGCGAATGTAATAATGCTCGTAGCTCATTCTCTCGCACACACTCGGGTCGCATGAATACATAATAAAATCCAATCCAAGTGCTGATCGCTCGTAAACGAAGAGAATCGGGGAGAATCCTGTGCCTGCATCCGAAATTGCGAAGTTTGTAGTGAAAACTGATGTTCCAAACGACAATATAACGACTGAAACTGGGATTGTGCTTTGACTCGTTTTTTGTGCTTCATCTCTTTTTATCACACTAGCTCCAACTGGCTTTTTTACCTTCTCGCCAGTCTACTGCTGGCTCTAAGCGCGTGTAAAAAAGAGAGTACGGTATATAAAGTGCCGGCATACACATCGCAGTCTTTCATTCGTTGCTGCTGCCGCTTCTGCCTCGCCATAGGAACTCGGTACTCGACTCCGAGCCACACGATTTCCACACAAAAGGCGCGCGCGATGATGATATTCATTATAGTGTTGTTGCGTTGCAGAACGGCCCAGAGTATAGACTTTTTGTACCACTGTGGCACTCGTCGTTGTGAGCGTGGTTGCGTCTGCGTTCCAGGTCGCGCTCTGTGGATCCAAAAAGAACAGCGCAAGAGCACACAGTCAATGTTGGGAAGCGAGAGAGGCAGGATCTCCGTCGGAGGATTTTCTTCACCTTGCTCCTTCTTGTTCGAGAGCTCGAGATTTAGTGTTTATCAGTTCTTGTGGGAGTTTTTTTTCAATTTTCTTATCAACAATCGATTAAGCTTAAATCTGAAACATTCCCAAAAGAGAATTCAGAAAAAATTTCAAAATTTGTAACAATAATATGGATTATTCAGAGATGAAAAGATAGGTTTTATGAGAACTAGGGTTGAAAAACAGTAGGAGCTATGACTTTTTTGCTCCAGTGGCTCAACTTTTTTCGACAATTTTAATTTCACGAAAAATTGAGACATTACAGAAACGTGCTGAAAAATCTCGAAAAACGCCTTTTTTGATTTTAAAATATTGACAAACAGGATCTTCCAGAAACAAAAAATACAAATTAGCCAAGGTCCGTCATTGCAGCAAGACATTTCTGAAAATTTCTTTTATGTAGAGTCACACAATATTGTTCGGTTTAGGATTATATTGAAATTGACTCCTATTTGAACTTATTTTTACAAAATATTTTGTCCCAAAGATACAATTTACCTAGGGCATTACTCCCGAAAATTCAGGTTGAGAAATCCTCAAAATCACGGAATGAAACAAGTCAAGAATGGCCAAGAATTGACCCTGAGATTATCCTAAAGCTGCAGCTCCGTTTAGGCTACCTTCATCTTAATTTTCTGAAAGTTTTTTTTTATGAAATTGATTAAAATCAGCATTTTGAATTTTCTTATCTGTTGAGCTCTTCGAAAAAGCCAATCAAAGAACGTTTCTTTTGCTTGAATCCAATTAAAAATTATTCTCCCGAAACTTCCTCAATAACGACCATAAAAGACTACTCTCTCCCAGATGTTCAACGAACGCGAAATACCTCAATTCAATTACGCTGCTGGTCCGAGGCAGGGAAAAAAGCCGATGCACATTACAACTTCATGTAACAACGTAATAATCATTTGGCTAATTGAATCAAAGGGCGCTGTGGCTCTTTTCGCCTCGCGGGATCATGTAAATCGTTAATCTTATCAGCGATGGATCATGATAAGGCCCGGCCGAAGAAGAATAAGTAGTTAGAGTGTGGTTCGAACCAGTAATTTCGCTTAATGCGCTCTTCCCCGTCTTATTATTTGGCTCAGAGGCACCTCTTCGATCCTTATCTTTATGAACATATAACGCCGAGTCGCGCTCTGGCTTTGGTCGCCCAACAAACATGGAAATATAAATAAATTCAAAGGGAGCTAGCGACGAAAAAATCCCGTATCTCTCGGCTCGCAACGACAACAAGTCCGCTAAATAATCGATTTGTTTTTGCTCATTATTATCGTCATCATCGTCGTTATTAAGTATTGCAGTGTGGTGCCGCTGCAGCTACTGTGTAATTCTCCCGGTGGCGAACCAGTTGATCGGCGGCGCGGCGACTGCGGCCTGGGACGCGACGTTGATGACCAGAAAAGGGAATTACCAGCGGATGCAGCTTCTGCTCAGCAATTCCCTTTTGAAGGTGAGCTCTCGGCAGTTAACTGGGAGCTGAAATTCCGTCTATCTGTCTCTTTTGAACTTGTGTGGTTTTTACAGTAATTTTAAAAGAAGTACGAGCAAAGTTCAGAGGCTTAGAGACTTGAAAAAGCCTGGAGGACAATTTTAGAACCAGACCAATTGTGTATCTTATAGAAGGAAATTATTGATTCTTTTATTTAAACTTTCATTGGCAAAACTAGAATTTTGCGTTCGTTGACTTCAAAAGGAGATGTTTCCTGTGGACTGCAAAAAATAATAATCAACCTTTATCCCTAATGAAGCTCATTTCCCCTGTTCTCATGTATAATATGGCTCTTGAAACCATCGGCCCGCCACGCCGCGAACGAGACCGCGAAGCAGCCGCGCCCGGCAATGTAGATGTATGAAAATGGCAATTAAATTACAATAATATCATCATGAGACTATGAGTAAAGGTGAGAGCTATATAGCTAGACGAGGTACTCTGGAGGGAAGCAGCAGAAGACACTGTTCTGTTGGTGTGTAGGCTCGCCTCCAGATTAAAAATGTGTATCAGTAACGATGCTATGTGGACTGCAAAAAATGATATGAATGTTTTTCTTGCGTGATGTGAAAAAATGTTTATTGTTTTTATGTGGAGACGATGCGCTGCTGATGACGATTCGAACAAGCGGAGTAATTTATATTATCATACTGCATGAATATCTATCTCCCTGACCTTAGATTCCTGTGCCTTTATACCGTGAGTTCTGCCATTGGGGAATAAATTAAGTGTGGCATTTTTATCTCATTAGAATTTGCTAGACAGGAAAGTAGAATTATGGAGAAAATTAAATGTTTTAAAGTCACCACTAGAGCTTCTAAAAATTGTGTTTAAGAATTATCCACTTTTTTTAATTACCATAATTTCAAAATTGTGCCCTGATTGTTTTTCTGAATTTCTGATGCTGGAAAATTCAAGTTCACGTAAATATCAAATTGCGGAAGTTTAACAAATTAACACAGAAAATCAAAGAAACTTTCAATTCATTGCAACCTTTTTCTAAGCAAAACATTATTCACTGAATACTTTCTCTTGAATTTCAAAATACAAATAAAAGTTTTTTTTTAACGATTCCTTAATAAATTTAAACAATTTTTCATTAGAATGAAGCTTGAAATAATGACCAATTTTTGGCCCTTGCTTTTAGAAGTTTCTTTAGAGGCTCTGGTCATCAAATTCAAATTTGTTCTCATGATATCCTTTAGATGAGACTTTTAACTTCTGAATCATGCTGGATGTTCCTCTATGACCCTCAAAAGTATGTTGAGCAACAATATAATTAAGGTCATGAAACTGTCGGCAGCACCTTGAGCCGGTTCCTGAGCGAGCTATTCAGAACTCCCTCAATCTACATTTCAAATGATACAGTTAATGAACTTAATTTGATGCCATTAGCATATAATGTGATTTGTTTGCCGAGTCGAGTCGGGCTGAGAGCTGTGAGAGACAGACGAGTGACGGGTAAAAAGCGCAAAATTTCATCCGCACGGAAAACGGGAGGAAAAAAGGAAATTCTGATGCACGCAACTCTCCCACCATTGAGCAAATCTGAATAAGAAGCGGAATCCGTTGGGAAAGACTCCGAAAAATGTGTGAATGCGCCGAGTGAATGAGTTATGGGAAATTCTGAATGAAAATGGGCGCAACAAACAAATATGCTAATCGGCCGGTCCGTAAATCTTCAATGATGACAAATGGAACGGCCAGAATTGCATCAAAGATGGACGATGCGGTGCTAGTGTGTTTACAAGGTGGAACGCGCGTAAATTTTTTTTTTCGCCACACTCTTTTTCACTTTACAAAACGACGCGGAGCGGTCCTCTGGTAGCGAGCAAACGTAACATAGTTATGGATAAATATGTAAGGCAGTGAGCGAGCGGCAAGGCAATTCAGAACACGGCAAAAAGATGTCTTCCGACTTTTTTGCGTCTGCCAAGAGAGAGAGCAAGCCGAGCCGAGCGACGAGTCAGCCATGGGACTTGCGGGGAATAAAAAATGAATGATGAGTGTGTATAATGGGGCACTTTTTTGGGATCCGCAGCCTGAAATAATCGATTCTCGTTTGTCCTAATTAGTGAGCGTGGGGAGGAGGATTTGGAAAATCGATGCGGCACACATATTGGAGGTCAAGATCTCCGTTTTTTGCGTCTCGGTTTTTCAATTTCTTTCGGGCTCATTTTTTTCTGAGTCTTGAGTCAATAGACTAAGATTACCTCCAACCCAACTCATATTTAGTTCCAACAATGTCAACTAGGTCCGGTCAGTACCGGAACCAGGAAAAAAATTTATCTGGAGACTTAAAGAGCCTTCTGAGAGATTTAATGGGCAGCATGAAAATTCCAGGTATGAATCTGTATAAAAATTTTTTTGTCAAGGTAAATTTGGGCTTGAACAATTACTTTTCATGGTCAAGGCAAAAAATTGATTTTTTCTCAAAGTTTATAATGTATCGTGATCTTCAGGAGGCCACGAAATACATATTTTAGAAAGATTTCACTTGTTCAAACTCTTGACTCTAACATATCAAGGTGGGTAACAATACGATCTTCGGGACCAGCGTGACCTTTGACTCCCAGTAAAATCTATTCTAATCACTTGTTAGAAATTTTAAATGAATTTGTATTGAAAAAGATTTTGAAGTTTTCTGAAACCTTGCAGGTACCTTGTGGTCTCAAGCCTCCACGTTCGAGAGAAGCCACCTAAGATCTGAGAGTCATCCAAGGCCCAAATCAATGACAACCTAGGAATCTGAAGTGGCTATCATTAAAGCCAAGACCAGCATCAGCTATTCATGACTTACTACAGAAGCCAGCTACCAGCAAGACTGCCATGAACCTCAAAATGGCTGCTATAAGTACTACCCCCAATGAATTAAAGCTCCTTGCTGCCTATTTATGAGCTCTTAGAAAATTTTGTTGACTTTCCGCCAGCAAAAAGCCAACATGCAATTTCCTCTGACTTTTAAATTTGGTTCTTTCGCCATGCAGCGCAGCCCAAAAAAGGCACCGCGACAGACTTCAAGCGACCTCAAGTTACAAATGTAAAAGAGTTACTTCTTCCACATGGCAGCGGCCAGCGAGAGTGATTAAAATCTATGAAATTACAATTTCAAAGCAGAAATGAACAGTAGAAATGGCAGAAAGCAAAGCAAAACACTAAATAATAAGATGCAGCACTAAAAAACGGCGTGTACAATAATAAAAGTCCAAACAAGGCACAGGCACTAGCACTATATCAACTCGGCAAACTTTGTGTTGTTTCATGCTACTGCACACGTATCAGCAGAGGCGTAACCGGGGGTTCTGAGCCCACCTCTGGCTTTCCCGGGAGCAGACGACCGCCACGCCGCGCTCAAATCTGCGGCAAAAAATGGCGAGCCAAGTTTTACTTTAATTTTCATTTATTATAATTGAGGCGCAAAAACGACATCTAATTTTGAAAACATAACATTTTCGCCATTTAGTTTGTGCTCTGGCCTGCGCGTTCCGTTTTGCACAATTTCATATACGAATGGCAACTGGCAAGAGGCACACAATCAGCAACAGCAATCCAATTACGAAAGTGCGCTCGTTGGCATGGACGACGCGATACGACACAATAAGCAATCGCACAATGCAGGAGTGAGCCAAAAAGACCACTATGAGTTGTGGCGGACTGGTGACTCCGGCTATGGTTGACATGTACGGGGAGTCATGGTAGCGACATGATAAAGCTGCATTTTGCACATCACCCACCGCTCCTTGTCCGCAAATGGAGCCTAAACCCACACAGCTGCAATGTACGGGTAGCACATAGGAGATAAGCCGCGAGACTTTACATGCACATAGCAGCACTGGATTCGACACGCAGTCGCAGTTACGTCACTCCACCTCTGTCCAATCGCGGCGTTTCGCAACTTGTGGAGACACACTCATTGGCTGGTGTGGGATTGTGTTTCATGCTCTACGTGAAGATTTACGTGCGTCTTTCTGCTTTATGCGCTCTGTTCGTCGTTGCGAGAGTAACGACGGGAGAGAATAACGAGGGAGAGACGCTCGCCTCACCTGTTTGGCCGAGATGTAACGCGATTTTACGAACGGAGGAGGATGCGGCTAAGATGAATTTTTTTCTTGGTCTAAAAATTCCTCAGCAGTATGATCTTTAATTCCTAATGTAACCCCAATGAGGTGGAAACGAACAGAAAAAATAATTTTGGGTTGGGAAAAAATTTACGGTGGAAAATAGAACTCCAAAAATTCTATTCAATTTTTTGAAAAAATTTAATTATTCCAGAAATTTTTTTATGCTGGTTTTAAAATAAAATAATGCAAAATTTAACTGATTATTTTTATACAAAAATGTCTGTAGTCACGTTTTTTCTGTATCTTGAAATTCAAGCTTACTGGGTCTTGAACCTATGAAAAAAAATAATTAAAGATAGTCTTTAAAATTTTTAGGAGAGAGATGATTTTAAAAATTTAAAGGAAAAATATTCAAAAACCCGGCCACCCTTAGAATAAGCACCAGATAGCTACCAACAGAAAAACACTGACGAGCCCTATTGCAGCATGAAATACTGTAACAATTCGATTATTGGGCGAATAAAAATTCTCCACACAAAAAGTTGGCACAAACGGAATCTATTCGAGTACAGCTTGCAGATTTTAATCTCTGAATAATATTCAACTCAACTTGCTCGGAAAATGCCATCAATATCAACCACATGCTGAGCCAAAATGTATTCTTTATTTCCTCTTCTCCTCCACAGCTCCTGCCCATTGCCAAAACCAAAATCTTCTCGGTTCCGAACTCCGACTTCCACAACCGTCTTCTCTGCCCCATCTCCCAACACCACACTCGGCACACTATCAAGATATAAATTCCCATTTGGCGTTCAATTATTTTCATATTTGTCTCCTTGGGTGACTTTAAATCTTCTCTTTATATTCTCCCAGTACATTGGGAAAGTGACGTCGAGAGCGCCACAAAAAGGGTTAGAGTTCAATCAAATGAATTACGGAGAGTCGCACTAATCTGGTTAAAATGTAATTAAAAGTTTCCACTGAGAGTGTCGTCTGCGAGGTTCCAACCGGAAGCGGGCCCAGATTCAGGTCGCTATCGAATTACCCCGACAAAAGAAAAGGCCAAACTGCCGAGTCACTTCATTGATTTTGTTCGTTCGAAAGAACATGTCCGAGACCACAGACTCGGAGCATGCTTTAATGTCTCGATTAGGCACCCGTTCCACTTGCTCACGATGACGACGACACGCGTGGAAGCCAATCGTGACATTTTTCTTGGGCTGCGGCTCCGTTGGCGGCAAATTTGATACATGGATGGTTGGTGGATCTAAAGCCCTGTTGGATGATCTCCTTCAGCATGAGCCATTTTCCGAATTGTTGAAGATGGGACTCTCGTTTCGTGATTGAGGCTTAGAAGCTGCAATAAAGAGTTCAAAAACCATAGGTTTCGAGTCACCAAAACTGGCGGAAGTCAACAAAAGGAAAAGCTCCAAAAGATCGTTAAAAAATTTGACCAAAAACATACGATTTATGGCTTTCTGCAAATAATTTTTTAAAAAAATATTTAGCAGTTTTGTCGTTGGAAAGGAAATGACCACTTTAAGTTTATCCTTTCCAGAATTTAAATATGAAAGCTAGAAGTTTTTTCAGGCATACAAGTAATAAATTTTTTTAAAAATATTTTTTATCAAAAACTTGTTAATATTTTTTTATTTCGTATATTTGTTAAAAATTGTTATTTGACGATTTTTCGGAGCCCCCTCTGCTATGTCTAATTTCTTTACATCTAAAATTGATGAGAAGATGTTTTTTGGACTAACAGACAAAATAACCACGATCTCAGCGCCTTCCCTTGAATCTGACGGCAATAAAAATTATTCGACTCTTCTAATTTTCATGCATGAAACTCACTCACTTTCGATTCGCCATGCTTTCGCGTTCGGCTGCTTCGGCACTTGCTCCCAGGCCGCACTGCAACGTTGACATCCAGGGTATTTGTCGGAAGTGAGCGGCGTCTTGATGCCGTCTTGCTGCGACATAGATAAATTTCTCTTCTATTATCCGATTCATTTTCATTCATCCTTTCAACTTCCAGACCCAACACACATACGTCATTACCATGATCTATTGCTTGGCTGACTTTCTTCTCTCGCCCTCGAATCCCCAGACATGGAGTGAGTTTACGGAAGGAAAATTAGAAATTGATTCATGAGCGGGTCTGGAGATCCCGGAGAACCCTTGTGGCTGCAAAACTTCATGGTCAATTTGGTTCGTGTAAAGTGTTAAGGAAGATGAATTGCAAATTTCTCTCTGTCGTCCGGGAGTGGGGGCATGGCCATTCCCTAATTACTGTGTTGGTGCCCGGAGGCCCCCAACACCACGCAATTCGTATCACGAAAGATGATTAGCCAGATTAAAACATTCTTCATCTTTCGGTCGACTGTTTCGGGGTGAAATGTGCAAGTCGGCACGCCGGACATTTATCAAGTGACCATTCCGAGCCAGTAGATTTGTGGGGAGGCGATCTCTGATTTTTAACCCCTTAAATTGTTTTCTCAGTTCCTCCAAGACTGCCAGCATGCAAACGAGGTGTCTCCGATTTATCTTCTGTTAAATTAAATGAATTATAAACAATTTGTTTTAGAAAATTGGACAGTGGGAGCAGGGGTGGAGCGGGAGATGGTTCGGCTGGAAATTTCCGGAAAAATCAAGTCCATCCCTGCGCCTCAGGGGGTTGAAATCTTATCTTCCTCACATAAAATTTGGATGCCCGACTGGTCGAGATCTGATTTATGGTGCATTTTGCAATCAGAAGAAGCAAGTTTATAATTTATTGGCGGCATTTGTTGTTACTGTTGCGGATTTGAGTCCGGTAGATGCAAAGCGCAAGAAGCTATTTAGTCCATTAAGATAATGAAAATATTACGGGCGCCTCTCTCATGCAAAAACGAGGCACAAAAGACTGCCACACACGCTGCAGCTGAGAGTCGGCAAAAACGCAGCATTCATGAGCACAAAAGGCGGATTACTGACCTGTGGCTACTAAGAAGACTCGCCACTTATTCAATTAGCCGTGTACTCGCTAATTAAAAGAATGGCTGCAAGTCAAATGTGCTCATTTGACCCCGTGGCAGGTTCCGTGCTTTTTCACGTCCCCCACTTCGGCCTCTCGGTCGCCTTTGACGGTGAGTTAAGGAGCGAGTTCATTAAACGCTACCGTTGCAGCTTTTTTTCGCATCATTTTTATTTATGAGGGCACATGGGCGATGCAAAACAAAGCAGAAGACTAAATATCAATTTTAATGCTCATTGCCAGTTTGCCACATCAAAGGATCATAACGTGATGCAACATCATATAAGGTATTTATTTTCTTTGCAGTATTTTTGCTCCCAACTCCGTACAAGATGGTTCAACAAATGAGCTCATTAGCGGAAACAAAGACTATGACTTGATACTTGGTGCTTTTGTGCTCGAAAGTGGAGATAAAAAGATATTTTTAGAACGGGAGATTTTTAGTCAACGTAATACCAAAGAAAGGATTGTAGACTCTGAAAGACTTACACTGTAAAATAAATGACTTTAAATATGACTCAATAAGTGCCAACTTTCGTAGAATTCGGCCTTCAATCGGCCTCAGAAGAAGTATTTTCTTTTAGCTTTTCCAAACTTGATATGCAAAAATCGTAGAGGTCAGGAATCAGGAAATGCAGAAAAAACTTAAATAGACAAGCTTGAAATTAAAAAAATAATAAGGTCTCAATATAACACTTCAGTCGTTTTTCTTCATTCCAAAAGGCACTTCAAGAAAATTGGGGAAGTTAGAGTGCAAAACAGTCCAATTAGAGGTAAAATTAAGAAAAAAAAAAACATTACTTGGAAAATGGAAGTTTTCCCTGAGGGCTGACATTCTTTATTAGGTGATTTGAGGAGTTATTTAGCAAGGCCCATAGTGACCAAAAGTGGCACATAGAAACCTACTAAGATAATTTGATGCACTTCTAAATTGTCCTCTATGACAAGAACACAACCAAAGTTGTGTTTTAAGGCTTTAGAAATGTTATAGTTGAAACTTTGAGGTTTCTTTATCCGCTTTTCTAAGACTTATTTCACTATAATTATTTTAAAATTCCATTTGAAAGCTGTAGAACTTGTGATGGCTCTCTCCGACCCAAACCCAGCACTGCTCCACCGCTGATTGTGTTAGCGGTTCAACCGGAGCAGTGCTGATAATCGGCAGTGGGTCTCGAGTCACCGTCTTGTAAAGTCCAACCGTTGTTGTTTAGTTTTAAGTAGTCAGTGTTTTCAAATTAAAAATGAAGAAGACCCACCCAGAAGCCCCGTGTTTGGATTATTTGGCTCCTGCGACTTCCTAGTCCCTCAGCATGTTCACAAACTCTTTAAGGATTTTCTAAGATTTTTGTAAGAAAAAAAATATCACGCAAAAACTAGTGAAAGAGTTTCTATACGCCCTCAGGTTTAAAAATTCTCTTAGTCACAGAGTCTCGCCGAGAGAAAAGCGACCGAATCATCATTTGATGACAATGAATTCCTCTAATTACTTCCAACTGTCCATTACTCATCCATAAAAAATGTTCCATAAATTACCGGAACTAAATATTATTGTGAGCGGCATGGCACTTGAATTCCTTAAAATTGATGCGTGTTGCCAGCAGAGCAGAGCCGCGAGACACCAACATAGTCATTATTCTGGCATCAGTGAGCACTGACAATTGCCTAGCTTCCAATTTTATGACAACAAACGATAACAACAACACTTTCCACGACGCGCTTAATTTTCATTTTTAATAAAATTATTCGCCACTCGACTGGATGGATGAATGCTGTGCCGTTGTTGTGACGTGTTGCGGATGAAATAAATTAAAATGTGAGAGAATCGTCATCGCCGCAGCGCTAGACGTTGACAAACATGTGCGCATCGGAATTAAAAAGGCGTTATATTTGTCACATTAGTAACACGCGGATGAACATTTTCATTACAGTGAGAGGTCGAACCGCGTCGATGTGGAGCAACACCGATTTTCTAATACACTGAACGTCACGTATTTGTATTATGGTAATTTTTGATAATGGGAATTTAAGTTAATTGTGTAATAATTGCCGCTCATTACTCACCATTTTCCCACCCAGCAACAGGTGATCATTGGCTTTACCTCATTTGAATACAAAATTGCCTTTTAGAATGCTCGACTTTTTAATAGCAACTGAGTTTTTTGACAGCAAGAAGGGAGGGGGGTTCTGATTTTAGAGAATCAGATACTAGATCTGATAAGTTTGGGAGGTTTTTTTTCGACAGATCATTGCCTTCTTTTTATGCAAAAATTTTGATAAACATATTTCTTGAACTTGATCTTTTATCTCAAGTATGTCAGGGCTTGGTAGGAAATCAATGTCCAGCTTAGGAATTTTTTCAGCCCAATGTTCTAAGAGGATAATTTTATCTTTAGACTCGGTGTAAACTTAGACCCTATTAGAAGGTTTTTAGTTCTAGAACCAATTGTGAACCAACTTTTGCAGACCAAGGAGTAACTATGGCGTCTAACGGCATTACTGAAGAGTTTTTTTTAACTCTTTCAAGGTGGGTCATAATTGAATCATCCGGAAGGTCACGACTCATGGTCCTGAGAGTAATAATAATAATAATTGAAATGGACCAAAAAACATAATTGCTGTGAAAGCACCAGCTTTATAATATTAAGATTTACTTCGGGTGCTCTTTGATTTGTCGTGGATTGATGAGAAAAGTAAAACTGCCTGAGCCACGCTCGATATAATTGGAATAACTGCAAATTTGTGATACACCAAGTGATTTACAACCCAAGGAAGGAAATCAATCGTTTGTTTATGTACATTTATTGATTTATCTCGACTTGCATAATTACGCTATTTTTGCTTCCTTCCAATTTGGTCAACCACAACATCCAGCAGATTCGCAAGCAATTGAAGAGAAGAGACGTTGCTCCCGATTTATTTACCATTTCCTCTTCGTAATTCGCAATCGGTCTCGTATCTCGGTCTATCTCTCGTCTGCCTTCAATTCACCCAGTCTCTCTTTTCGCTCCAGACTTTTAAATTGAGACATCATTTGAATAAAGTTTTACTCAAGTTGGACTGCTCTTGTTTGCAGGAAAGTCGAATTGCCCCCTTAATTACTCGCATTTACATTAAATTTGATTATCCTTGATGATGATGATCCTTTCGGTAATTTCATTGTACCTCGTACACGTGTACAAACATCCGGAAAATGGTCGGGAAATTTTTGTGTGGGTCGTAAAACATGCAAAACGTATGCCGGAGTCATAATTTATCCTGTCCACCGCAATATCTTCCTGAATAATGGCAGTGGTGCCAAGCGACATGAGAGACATTTTACATAAAACAAATAACTCCATAAAATTCCTTCTTAATCTTCTTAAATTTGGAGCAGAGACAACAAAGCCATTGAGAACACATCTTCTGCCTTTCCTTGCCCTAGCATGTTGTGACTTGTACTGAGATGAGCTCAGATATGGAGAAGAGAAACGGTTGGGGGCAAAGAACAGGGAGAGAAACTGCTATGAAGTGCTATCAGAATTTATAATTTAGAGAAGTTTTAATTTCCTAAAACTGGACAAAAAAGCTTTCGAAAGAAAATTAATTAAAAAGAAACTCGTCAGATCCCGATGGTTTTGGAGCCAATGGGTTTGAAAATAACCAGCTAAGACGGCGTAGAAAATTTTTCCCGATTCTCAGCCCCAAAAAATGTACACTAAAAAATATCCATAAATATTTTAACTTTTCTTTAACTAAGTTAGAAGCCATTAAGTTCCTAGCTAGTATGTTTTATATAAAACCCTTTTAGTTAACAGACAAAATTGAAGGCCTGGCGTTTTAATTCCACCGTTGAATCTGTCCAAGGAGAAGGAAATGCTCTGATAATGCGAATAGGTAGATTTGGATGTCGTTTGTGCCGTCTTCGCAAAGTCGCATTATTCACCGCACACACGTTGTTCGCATATTCCATATACCGCAAGTGGAAGCCGAAGACAGGCATGAGGAGAGCATAAGTCTTTTTAAGGAAAGTTTATCTTTAAAAGTTTATTTATGTGCCTAATGCTGTGGGAAGTTTATTTAGTTCTGTGGCTATTTATTACATGAACTTGTCAACATGTTTGTCGACTTGTAAAATTGAGCGTCTTTATGGGCATCTTGGATGCTTCTGCAGGCTAAATTATCTTGTAGTCCATTAATTTGTTCACCTGTGAGAGATTTACGTCCGTCCAGGAGAGTACGAGTATCTTTGGGGGAGCGTTCGCTTCTCAGATAACGAGGCTTATGGGGAGTTTGTGGGATGGGAGCTCGAGGTCGTAATAGGCGTAAATCACTATCAAAAATTTGAAGCTTTTCCCGAACACAAACCAGAGTACGATTGTTGACCTTTGAACCCACAACAAACCGCCTCTCAACACCTGTAGGCGAGTGTGCATTTGAATTTCCAACATTTTCGCTTCCCCATATTTGCAAAATTATTTCAATTCCTTTCCTTTTCCTCCTCTGTTACTGCATTCAAATTATCCAGTACAGAATTACACGATTTACCGCGACCAGAAAGAAAACCTTATGTCGCATGAAAGCTGCAATAACTCATACAATACGTACATGTATTTGTGCATTAGCTAAATAAATTTAATTGCCATTGTAAATTTACTTTTTAAATAATAACGCTGACCAGAATCGTAGGCAGCACTGGCACCAGGGCACGGTGAAGAGTGAGGAGAAAAGGAACAAAATAATAGAATGAGAAACAAAAGGAAGCGAGTGGAAGACGGAAAAAATGTAATACTCTTATATGCCATTTTTTATTCACTTTAATTTATGTAATTAGCGTCCGTGTATTGATATATTTTCCAAGAGTAAGCACTTTAGCGACCTGCGAGTCTCAGTGGGCACTCAGCTCGGTGAGGCCAGGATGAAAAAGCGCGCGTTCGTGCACAGTAAAACCCACAAATATCACCTTTTTCATAATGATGATGATGTTGGAGGCATAATGACTAGTTGCTCTTGCTATCAGCAGGCTCTTAAGCTGTTGAAAATTTTAAATAAATATTTTTTCGTCTGTTGGTCGGTTAAAAAGGCTTTATGAATACTTGCAAATGAATGAAATATAAACAATTGTTTCCTAAGTCCTAAATTTTCTTTAAATTTTATTAATAAATTTTTTATTTTAGAAAATGTGAATGGTATTTGAAACATGCTTTAAATCCATTTCAAACCTAGGCCAGCTAGGAGCTTACTAAAAAGTATTTTAGGAATTCTTCCCTTAAATTCTCTTAACCGCAAAAACGATTGTTAATGGCCTGTTTAAATATCACGTTACCGTCCTAGGGGAAGGAGGTCGGCTGCTCCGTGATAGCTGGTTCAAATTTAAGTACTAGTATACGGGTTAAACCATGAAAGAGGGGGGAGGGGGTCTTAAATTTAATTTTTACCGTGACGTAGTATTTGAATAGACTCTTAATCATCCCTTTCGAAAATAAAATTTTCCCAAAATTCGGAGAATATGTTGAAGGGCTTTGCACTTAGTCAATGGGAAACTATAAAACGCAGCTTTCAATGAATTTTATTGATTTTTAATGTGGATGTCTGTCCGTATGCAAGTGGATCAAAATCAATTAATAACCAGCCGATTGGACAGATGATTGCAAAGAACGGAGCAGCAGTAATGACAAAACAAATAAGATTGCAATCACCGATGGCATATAATTTGGATCGGGGTCGGGAGCGAGACGAGCGAGATGCGAGAACAAATGATTTAGTTTGCGCGCCGTTAATGAAAAGCTTGTTGTAATTATGTTATTGAAATAAAGTGGCCATTCAATTGATAACAGCAACATGGGTATGAGAGTTGTCGTCAAGATTGTATCCCATCACTTTTCGTCATCATCATCATCGTCGTCGTTGCTGCTGTCGTGGTGATCGGAAAAGAGACTTGGACATCGTTTGGCTTTGAATAATGTATGTGAAGCGAGGCAGATGATTGAATAACAAACGATGCAATCATTATTGCACCTGTTTTGAAATTGGTTTCTTGTGAACCTGGGAACTGCAGCTTTTGGAGAAGTTGTGGCTTATCTGCCAGATTCATCTTGCAGGACTATTTACATTTCACCATTCTGGTGAAAATCTCTGAGTGAAACTTAAATGAATCAATCCATCTCCAAATATTTAAACTTAAGGGAAAACCAAGCAGCTCCGTCCCCTAGAGAGGTAATAAACTTCCCTCTTCAGTTCTGCAACATATGCATTTTCAAATAGAGTTTTGAAATTTGGTTATTTTATAACTTAGGTACGATTTTTAAAACTTAAAATTTTGATTTAAAGTGAAACAAAAACCGATCATTCTCTCAGAAATGGGCTTTGATTCTTTAAAAAATGAAGACGAAGGGAAGCAGGAATTGATTAAAAATAAGAGACTCAAAGGAAGTCAGAGTAAGGCCCATCAGCTCCCCGAAACACAATCCCTTAATAAAAATTCTGTCGAAGCCCCAAGTCCCAAAGTTACGCAAAAGGGTGTGAATGCGAGCACAGGCTATTTCGAACACGTTTAATGGTGTACCACACATCATAAATGTCTGCCCCGCGGCTGATTTATTACAATTCACACGTTGCACAGATGTGGACCACAATGAGATACGTGAAGCAGCGAGAAGCACGACGCAACTTCGCACACTTGCTTCGCCTTCGAAAGTGACCTTGACGTTTGCCAGAAAAATCCAATTTCGTGCGCGCGACTCCCTCGGTCGCGGGAAGACATTTTTGGGGGTGGCCCTGTCATTATCATCGAGCTCTACGAGCTCCTCCGGTTCAGGGTGATGAATGAAGTTTCGGTTTATTTGGATTTAGGGCATCTTCACTTACAGATTTGAAAGCAATAAAACCATTAAAATAGCAGTTTGGAAATAATGTCAAAGTATTCGGAGCATAATGGAACGCGCGTCTTCATCGCCAGTAAGTAAACTATTACAGAAACGGAGAGCTTTGACACAGAACGATAATAAATCATTGTGGTGAAACGTCGCGCGATTGTGGGATAATTTCAATCGAAAGGACTAAAAATCGTCTGAGCTCTGTCTGCAAGTCCGGAAGTGGAAATTTCCTTAAGAATTGGTTTTCAAACCATATATTATAGAAGGATTAAGAGAATACAGAATTTTGTTCCATTGGTCACAATGAAGCACTTTTTTGGTCCTCTTCAGTATCCGACTGCTGTGGAGAAGGAAGCTGGGAAGTAGCAAAAGGGATGAAAAGAATCGTGCATATCCTGTCTTTTGTGAGTATTTGCGACAACAACAACGAGAAGTGACATTGACGCAGCGAATCTTCCATCCCCGCGCGCTCGCAGCCGAGCTGGCCCGCAAAATGAAGATAATCCGAGTGAAAGGAAGATGACATTCGATCGATAACGAGATTTTCCCATTTTTCTCCAATTTTTTTTTTGTGCAAACTCATCGCTTATTGTTTCAACTCTTCGCGCATTTGCGGAGAAAAACAATGACGAACCAGCATTTTTCATTTTGTCTCTCGATTCATCAAAATTCGTTTTCCATCAAATCAAATTCCACTTAGCATTTAGCATCCCCGAGATACGAGTGCAAATTTTCACATGTAACAATGTTAGCAGTGCTTGCACATATTTAAAACAAATTCCACCCACTTTCGAGAATATTTTATGCAAATTAATGTTGACGTTAATGATTCCACTTAGGAGCGCTTCAATATTTTTCTCATTATGAACAGCCCGTATCTGCTAGCGGAGCTGAGCAAGAGGACGGACTAAAGAGCTTTAAAGACACTCTGTGGTTTATTCAGTTGCGTAACTTGAGTGTGGTAAATATGGAAACTATATCTGGAATTTATCTTAAGAAGTAATTTCCTAATTTTACTTCGAAGTCAAAATGATTTCCAAACTTATTATTTTAATTGATATGTTGATAGAAGCAGTATTTGAGTAGAGAAATTAAATAATTAATAAAAACCTCTTCAAAGGTTTTGAATATTTAGAAAAGTCCCTAGTAAGTTCCTTTCCAGTTCTACTTTGCTCAAAACAAACATTATTTGGAGGTTGGATACGCCCCTGACGGTAATTTCAAAGTTTCGCAACACTCCGTGCACCAATTTCGGTTGCGTGAAATGAACAAGCAAGCATAAAGGAACCAAAGCTGGTTAATTTCAAAACAATTATGAGCAATTGCGAAACACTCGAGGCAAGATTCGCAACGAGCTTCCGAGAAAGTGCTGGACTCCGGGGAGCTGTTTCAAAATTCGTAGGTCAACGAATCTTTTACAGTTCACTTCACAATCAAACATGCTTCAGTAATGTAAATAATCGATTACGAGATGATAATCGAACGGTTTACTATCAATTCTCCACGACTATTCATTCATGGACCTTGCAACTCAAGCCGCATATGAATGAGCGGCTTGGAGATCTGCAACTCCTCCACGCTAATTACCGTGAAGGCAATATGATACCCAACCGGTCCCCGCATGACTCTTCATTCCAGTCCCGGCTCCGAAAGCGGTGGGGGAACTAGAAAAAGGTGTCGTTGATGCTATTCGAGCGCGAGATCGGAGGTGAAGGTGCCACCCAAAGTGAACAAAATCGCACATTTTATTTATTTCTTCTCGTCAAAAGTTGGAGGTATGCGAGGAGGACAAAGGCTAATTTGGTCGCCAAATTTATGACTGGTGCTTAATTTTCTAAATTCGCTTTTTATGCGCTGATCCAATTCAAATCAGATTTGTTTTGTCTCTGCACTCTGCGGGGAAGGGAAATATTTGCATTTTTCTCATAACAAAACGTTTTTGCCGGGAATGGCGAACGGCGAGCTGACAAAGGAAATCTCTTAACGAGACACAACTAGTTTTCGAATAGTGACTGACTTTAATGGGAGAAGGAGACTGTCTGTTTGTCTGTTTTGAATCTGGTTATTTTTAAGTGTTGTTAAATCCTGGAATCTCTCCTTGACCTTCTCTCATAACCTTCTCAATTTCAAAACTTTTGGTGAGTTTTTTCCATTTTCGGATTTGCCAATTTTCCAACCTCCGTTGGGACCTGATAGATAGATTGTCCTGGGAGTCAATGGTCACGGAGGTCCCGAAGGTCCTATTGTGACCCATCTTGACAGAGTCAAGAGTTCCTCAGTTCCTCGTTAGGACCTGAAAATCCCATAGAAAGCCCTCCAGAGCCACCCTTGGAAGTCCTGGGGTCTGGAAATGACTAACGTCTTCTAACTTACTACTCTTACTACTACTCTAGGACTACTTAGGGAGTAAATAACCTGGAACCTTGGACAGAAAAAGTTACTTTTTTAAAATCAGAAAAAAAATTCTAGCAATGAGCATGTCAGCTATTTAAAGGTCTAACTTTCAAAATATTAAGCTCCTTTATACACCAGCAGGCTTCAACCGCTGAGCCCAAAACAGCATTACTATCGTCGTGTTTCTCATAAAATTTAAATATTTACGTACTATTTCGTCAACGACATCCAAATCCAACTTATTTACCTCACGGACTCCAACGTACATATGCTAAACTGGCGATTCTCTCCGGCTACTTATGTCTTCATCTTTCCCATTCAAATGTCCATTACGTACTCAACACGCAAATATTTCAATTTTTCAATCAACCGAATTCCCCATACATTGTTTGGATTTTATTGCGAGCCTCGCCAAGTCGCAAACAGTAGCTGCTGAAGCCGAATAAATCAATGTTCGAATTGATGAATTTCCAATGAACCGATGCAATTAACTTGGGTACTGACTGCTTAGCAATAATCGTAAAGTCGGGAAATGAGCAGGCATAAAAAACGACGTTGGGTGTCTTAATAACTCAACAGCTCATAACTGCCTCGAGGTCTGGAGCAGAGGCGAGTTTCTGATTGAAGTTGTCCCATAAAGATGCAAACTTATTATCCGCAACTCGGGTTAGTTTATGGGAGCTAGACGAGGTTTATCGGTGTCTGCTGAAGGAAAATAGAGCCGAGCTTAATTTGGCGAGATTTACGACGGAAAGTTCAAGTTTTAGATACTCGGGCCCCTGAGAACCTGTCTAGCTGCTGCTACCGAACGTCCGCTTGATGAGGTTCCGAGAAACGGGCGAGGGTTCGGGTCGTCGTAAAAATGGAAGCGCATTCGATTCGGCACTTAAAAGCTTAGCTCATCGGGACGCTTCGAGAAAATCCCCAGTAGCTCTTTTGAAGGTCAGCTGCACCCAAGTGTCAAAATATTTTGAGCCCTCGGGTTTTTGCTCGTTAGCTTTGACATGATTTATTTATTTTCACGCTAAGTTGGCGACATTACGGGCAACTAGCTGATTGACTCATAGTTATTTATTGCAGCTTACAAAGTTGTGGTTCGCAGTTGTCATGATTTTGAAACGCGGGGCGTTTTTGTTGCAAAGCTGTAACAAGCCTGTAACAATATTTCATGACCACCTTTCTTACACACCTTAAGTACGGGCGGCTCACAAAGTATAGGCTATCTAATAAAAATTAAAAACTAATCACACATCATTAGAACATGTCAGTTGGTATCCGAAAAGGCCACACTTTTGTCATTAATGCTATCTCGTGAATTCGTTCGGAAGGAGTGCGGTGCGGCAAAAAGCGTAAATTAAATAACTGTGGCTCACGTAGAAGATTGAACCGGATGACAGAAATGCCAACTACCGCCTTCGTGCTCGCTGCGTCGATCGATTCCGAGAAAATTAGCCAAGTGTCACTCGTCTTAAGTCGATTTTAATGACGATCACGACAGCTACTTGCTTCTAGGTTGATCTAATTTGAACAACTTGTTCCGCTCATTTCATGGTCCGGGTGATTGTCTGAGTCGGGCAGGCACGGTCCATTTTCTATGTTTGACTGGAGATTTTTTTTCAGGTATTTCAAAATTTCATTTTGGTCAGTCGAAAGGTTTTCAAATATGAACGGTTGTAGACTCACTTTTGAGCCTCCACCTACTCGATTTTTGTTATTCAGAATTTTAGCAATGATCCGCAGTTCCATCTGATAAAATCTGTCCATTTCATTGCCTCATAAAATTTAGGGAAGTTGCTTTGATTGAGTTCACCGAGGACACTTTTGATAAATTATTAAAATTTTCCACAAAATTATGAACAAATACGCTAATAAAAAGGTTCCAAAGCTTTAACAAATTTCCATAACTAAACAAAAAATTTCTAGAATGAAACATTCCAGAAATTAAAAAAAAAACCTACTGCAAAAAAAGACTTACTAGTAAAAAGCTATGGAGCTACTAGGAAACATGTTCAGGGCTTCTTAAAAACGTTAACACACGAAAAATTTTAATATGATGGTAGAACCTAGGAATGAGGTTTGAAAGCTTGTAAATTCCGTATATAGATAATTGAGGATCTCACTGGCGAAATTTTCGCTGCATTGACCAAAGAAGTGAGTCCACAGAGACCTCAAATTCCTGCCACCATAAAAACCATTCTTCTTGAAACACAGATTATTCTCATTTACTCTGGTGCACATTTGAGCGTTAAATTAAAATTATCAACATGGTGATTGACGGCGCGGAGCAGCAAAAACCCATGAGACACACATTTTTATTCAAGCATGAAGCATTGCGCAGTCCAAGGAACAAAAATGCGTCTCTCCTCGACCACGCTGGGCCGCCTCGTCGCTTGACCGAGACTCAACGAGTGCATTATAAAAATTCCAGCCCGAAAAATTCGCACATACATTTATTTGTTACCACGTCAGGGGAAAAAAATTTGATGCTGTAAAAGTGCAAAACATCATCAAATCTATCATCATCAAAATCAAGCGCAAGCACGCAAAAATTACGTAAGTTGACAAAAAGTGGAGTCGCGACCATATTCGATGGACATGGGGAATACAGTCGAGTCGCGCGCAAACCAACATGTATGAGAGCGGGTCGAATAATGCGCGAGCGATTAAAAATATTGAGCAGCCATCCAGAGCATCGAGCTGCTGGAATTTAGTGCAAGTGGTTTAGGTGGGCAGCAAACGCATAATAAAATGTGAGTATGCTTACCGATTTCGGCAAGAGATCAAAAAAATATCATGCGATTGTCGGTGCTTTTTCATCATCATCATCATTTTATCATCGATAAAAACAACAATCAAAACAAAAAGACGAAACAAATGTAAAACACACAAACACGCAAAAAGGGGAATAAGAGAGATGATCGTTCCTTTTTACATCGCCTCTGACACAGGTTCTCGGACCGGGGTAAGGCAAGGCGTTGGTGCTTGAGTGCTGCCAGTCATCGCTCCAAACGCGGAAATTGAGTCGAGATTGAGCCTGAAGTGATGGGACCAATTGTGTCACACGTAGGCTAAGATGAAGGGACATTCTCTTGGCTTAATTGTATTGGGATCCAAAATTCACAAAAAAGAGGCTAAATAGAAACATTTGGTTTCAAAATTCCAGAAAAAAGGTTTCAGAGCAAAACTAATCTTCAAAATCATTTTGTATATTTTTAAAGTACGTTTTGAATTTCTCGATCGCAAGTCCGGTACTCTACCGATCAGGCTATCTCTGCCCCTATGCAGGGCCGTCGAGAGAAAATCTGGGCCCGGTACTATCAAAGGGAAATGTTCGAGATTCTAGGGGCCCGCACACCGGCCCGGGCCCCCTAAGAACTCACGGGCCCGGGGAGTTTACCCCCTTTCCCCCCCCTCTCTCTCGTCGGGCCTGCCCCTATGTCTCTAAGATTCTGGATTTATTCCCGGGAAAATGTATTTTATACGGTTGTTGATTTCCTTAGGAGAAAATCAAGTTTATTTTCCGTTTCTTTGGGAGGTTGCGGAGGTCGACAAAAATGGTTTTGATTTTTAGTTTATTGAAGTATGCGAAGATGTAAATAATCCATTTTCCACAAGTCTTTCTCAAAACCAATTTGTCCATCTCATGAAAAAGTACCTTTCCATGAATATTCCCGCTCCCTAAGATCTTCGTAAAAAATATTCAATCGGAAAATTGACGATAACGAAAACACTTCTTTAAATCAGAGTTAATTTAATCCAATAAGCAATCAAATTCTCAACTTTATGATACAGACAAGTGATTAAGACATTATCCCCCTCCGCTTTATTATTTATTCTTTCCAATTTCGAGATTGGCATCCCCTTTTTTCCCGAACGGAAATGCGGAAAAGATTAATTTGAACCGCTATTCCAATCATAACGCAAACATGACGCCCGAGTCAAGTGCCGGAGTTGAATGAAAAGCGTTCGTCATCGCACCTCTATCTTCTCTGCAATTAAACGCGCCTCCGGCACACATGTGAGCTATTCAATTGATTTTGAGCATGTTTGCAAAATTTGCAACTCACTTTAAATCAATTAATTACCGCTTTTTACATACACGCATAAATTGCAAGTCTCCATAGATGGCCCAAGTGTAAAATTAACGTCACATTGCGTCACACTCACAATGTAACGGCTCCCATATCACTCGAACCCCTGCCAACATACATTGTATTCGAACGTTCGAGACACATACGGAATGAGTTAGATGAATATTTCGTGAACCATGGCTCTGAGATGTGTAATTTAATTGATAAGAATCACAGCGCTGGTGCTGCAAGTGGAAAATGAAATAATGCTTCAGCAAAAAGGAATAACATACCCAAGCTTCTTGTCGCGCTCCTCTCCTTCTCATAAATCTCGTTTTTCTCATAAATATTTATTCACATAAACACAGCAAATAATTTTTCAAACAAACTGCCGCTACTTCGGAGCAGATACTCGAATAAATGCGAGATGTATGAGCTATCAGAAGACGCCGAGGTTCACGGAAAAGGCGAGGCGAGGCAGGCGATGTGCGAAGAAAAACCTCGTGAAAATGGATGCTCCGAGTCACACGTATTATGTAACAATTATCTTTACACCAGTAAAATTTACTATGGGGGCTTATTCTAAAGGTTTTTTGATTCTTCTAATTTTAAACTCTTTTTAAAACTGTAATTTAAAATCTTAAAAATCTGAGTATAATAGTTCAAATTTGAAAAGATTAAGTAGAAAATTTGTAGATTGTAAAGAAAAGAACTTAACAAGATTCTGTAAAGCGTTTGAGTACATCTTTGAGCAGCTTCAAACCTTTCAGACACTCTTTTTGAGGCAGCTTTTTTAACCTGCCTTCTGTAGGCCTAACTACATCTACAATTGCTCAATATTAATATAATTTAGCTTGTTTTTAGATTAAAAACTTACTGATATCACAGAATAATCTGCTATTTGAGCGATGAAAAAAATTACTCAAAATACAAAAATCATTAAAAATTTAATTTTGAAATCTTGTACAAAAATTAGTCCAGCCTTACAATATTCCCAGCCCAGCATGGCACTAAGAGCCATTTTGATATTCAATCAGATACGTTGGCGAAATGGAATACCGAATAGACCAGAAGTAACTGTGTGGCACGAATCTCCTTGGTCTCCGCATTAGAATGCAAATGGCAAGACGGCACCCTTGAGCGCGCACACCAGGGACTTGCTCTTCTCCGTCCGTCTATCTCTCTTACTTTTGGCGTCGGCGTCGACGTCGACATCGCGCTACACAGATACCGAGGCTGGCACCAGCACAGTTATTAATACAGAAACTACTTAAAAATTCAATGTTGCACAGTAACAACTTGTCTTAAATTCTCAGATGTGATCTGAATTGCAATATTTCGATGCTGAAGTCTGCAAACAGTAGCGCCATGGCGCGGTGGATCCTCCTCTCTCCTGCACACACGCCAACTATTTATTATTGATGATGCAGCGGGGTCTGCACACTCGGCAGCTCCAGCTCGGCGATATAAAATATGAATTTCCAAGAAAGTATTAAAATTCACCGCATCCTTCTCCGCAAGTCCGCAGCCAGGTCGGCCCGAGAGAGACTCGAGACGAGCGTTATTATGCATGCGTACGCTATTCCCTTCCCGCGCACACTAATTAATGTTCGTTTATGCGTTGCAAAATATTGTGTGTCCGTATAATTAAAATTTGTTCGATTGACTCTAAAGACTAGTTAACACATGGGCTGCCTCCTTGCGCTTCTGTATTCGAGGGAGAAGAATCTTGAACTAGAGAGGGAACCAAATGGTTGTAATCCTATTTCCTTTGGATATAGCCACAAGAGGCTTGAAAATTCCTTGAATCCCCTTTTGAAACATATCCTAAGTTTTAATTATACATGAAAATTCTAGACTTTCGTTAGGTTGAAAGTTGAAACTCTAAAAAAATCAATTTGATTTTAAAAAGTTCTTTTCTTCCTCCTTTACTGCAGGTCCTAATCTTAGCGTGTGACTGTTTGATATTTTGATTTAAAAGAAAATAGAAAACCTAAAAATTGGATGGTCTTTTAAATAGACTCTTAATTCATTGAGTCATTTTGACTCCTGTTCCCCTCTAGCCTTACCATCCCTACAACTCTCGAGCACAGGTTGAAAGGCAGTAATTCTTGGAAGTGCATGTTGATTAACATGTTGAAAGTTTATGACCAATTGCTACGAGTAATTGCTAGTCTTAAGCTGAGCTAATCCGAAATTATGAGCTCAAAGGTTTACTGCAGCGTTTCGAAGAGGGAACGCAGATGCGCTCGGAAGGGAAAGCGGGAACTGAGTCGCTCCAAAGCCCCCCTGGACTCCTACATGACTGGCGCAAAGAGGTTATTAATTGTCTGCAATTGTGCCAGCAATAAGTGAATAATTGACTTCAGAAGTGGAAACACAGAGGTTAAGTAATGGATTCCAGCTCCGAACACCCCTTTTCAAAGTCTCGCGTCACTCTTTTGTGTGTCGAATGTCGATGGAGGTCGCGGAGTTGCAGACGGGTGCGCACTCGTACGTGCACTCAAGTGCAGCAATATGAGCAAGAGCTTGTAATTAATGGAATAATTATTTAATTACATTATTGCCATCGCTTGTCATATGTGTCTACTTTTTTGACGTGCCATTTGTGTGAAGAATGATACAAGTAAAGAAGATGTTGCAACTCGCGGGAAATATGATGTGTGCACAGAAGTGAACCACTAAAAGTCAAATCAAAATAATTAATGCGTTTTAAAGTGCTGCTCGTCGATGTTTTATGGTTCTCTGACAGAATCAAATTAAGAAATTACAACGATAAAGCGCCTGCTTACTGTACTCTTTCTTCGTAATCATAATCCTTTTTCATTAACGTGAGAAAATACTGCGAATTCAGAGTTCCTCTCGACTCGAATTCTGCTGTGTTTTGTTTGAGTAAATTTCGTACAATCTCAAAAAGCACAGGAATTTTTAGGACACGAAAAAATCATTATTAGATAATTTTTTTCTTTGAATTTTAATGTTTTTCACTAGTTCTTACTTTAACCTTAATACCGGCGTTTTGGAGCAGGAGCTGACGTCAAACGGTCGCATACACATTTTGTCATCTATGGAAGTGTGGCAGCACTATCTCTTAATCAACTGCCTGGCTAGCAGTCTAGACTTTTCTGTACAGAAAAGAAGTCGAATCTTGGGTTCTCCATTTCCTCAAGGTTGTTCAGAAAATTAACTCTCAAGGAACTCAAGAAAAATAATCCGAAGGCACCTTGAGGGATCTTTGAAGCGCTTATACAGCAAGTTGAATTTTTCCATTAAGCAGTAGTGAAATTATTACCCTTTTCTAGGCTTTTAGTATCAGCATTTGCCTTTCCTAAATATTTTTGTTCTAAAAAATAACTTCGTTGTTAAAAATTTAATTTTAAATTCGCAAAAAATGGATAGTAAGAAAACTCCTTGGAACATAAAAAGTTCGTTTTGTCTAATCCAACACCTGTCTGAAGCAAAAAAGTGATTTTCTGCAAATTGAAGCAACAATACTGGATCTTGAAAAGTGTAGTATTTCGTCTTTATTTTTGAATCTCTCATCTGAAAACTATCATTGTTATGGCAATTTTGGTGAATGTTTGAAGGTAAGACGACAGTTTAAAAATGTTTCATAAATATCAAACCAAATCATGTGCTGACGATGAGCAAAGACGAGACGAGCCAAGCTTCCCTAAGCTAATCCGAACCATAAAAATGCCCAAATATATCATTCCATTCCACCCTAATTTGATTTAATAAAAGTCAGAATTTATCATGCACAATGTCGGCTATCATCATCACGGAGGTACAAACAAGGGCAAATATTTGCCTGTATGTTTGTGTATCTCCACCACCGCATCGTCAGAATTGGGGAAAACGATGTCGATTTAGAGGAACATCGTCTGCTATATTTTCAACTGGCAGACTAGCGTAATGTGCCCCAGTGTGAGGGACGGAACAAATGAGCCAAATCGCTGAGACTATGATGTGCAATTTTCGGGATTACAGTACGCAATTCCTCACATCCTTGTAATGTACTTCACTTCAGACTAATCTGGGATGGCGTGTTCGTGCCATAATGTGCACTCAGTCGTCTGCTTCGTCTTCCCCCCCTGCGAATGTGTGAGAAATAGCGCTCATCCGTCTTCCGAGGCAGCGATGGCTTACAACGCGTGACCTTGGGAGGTCAAGCAGTGTGTGCAGCTTGCACTGAGGATGATGACGAAGATGAAGAATAATAATTCGGCGATTCGCGGGACCGAATTCCATCGATTTCGTTTTGTCTCTCTGACGTCCCCAGCTAAATTATTTTTGTCTATATAAATATTAATGCGTGCCTCGCTGCGTCGCGAGATGGCCTGATGGCATTAGAAAATTTGATGAAAACGGAGAGAGGAATGTGAATTATTTGAAAAAATATGTCGCCTTGAACCTCTCAAAGCTCCTTTGTAAGCCATTCGATTCATGCTGGTCGTGGTCTGAAAGTCATTATTTTGCACTTCTTTGCTCGCGCATTTCGACCGTCTGCGAGTCTCGCAAGAAAGTTACAGACGCCAATCAATTTCGAATTCTGACCTAACCGGCTAATCAAAGTGAAATTCTTGCCAATCAATCCGCAGACGAAACATGCAACGCACAATTTAGCGATTTGGAAAATTAAAAATCGCCGCTCGGCTGCGATCCTCGGATTTAGAACTTTTTGCCCCTAATTGTGCTAATTTCGATGTGAAGCCTCGTAGACGCAAATCCCCGTGCATCTTTAAGACGGACAAGCCACACGGGTTGCTTCAACAGTGCTTAGAATAATGGGCTGCCAGTTGAAGTAGCATCACGGTTTTTTTCGACGACCGTCTCCTGCCCAGATTTATGCAAATTTCGCGCATAATGTTGATGCAAAACGCTGATCCTCGATTCACAGCCGGCAGACCATGTAATCAATATGCAGCATGTAGAATTGATTACTTCGCAGTATATTTTGACGAAAAGAACCAAAACATTACAGCAGCAGGTCGAACTGGAAAGAGGTGTAACTGGGATTTCAAAAATGAGCTTTTGAGCATTTAAGTTTGAAACAAACCGGAATCCCGAAGGAATTTTCAAAAGTTGACCTTAGAGCTAGATTTGCAAAAATGTTTAACTTTGGTCTCTCCCAGAGCCGCCATCCTGGAAGATAAGTTATAATTAGCCTATATTTGACGGATTAAGAATTTAAAATTCAATTCAATTTGAATTTCAAGCTTACACGGTCTCCTAGAGCGAGACAAGTCTGAAAACCCACTTTTTGCCCTATATCTCCTTTTACCAAACCCTACGATAAACCCTACGATTTCCCGAAATCCAAATAAAAAAATTCAAGAAGCTCCGGAAAAATTTTGTGTTGACTACATTGTTAAATTTCAAGAGTTCAACTTATGGAAACCCCTAACGGACCATTGGAGACCATTGAACAGAGTGAATTATTTTAGTTTTGTAATAAGAAAAAAAAATGTTCGAAAAGTTAAAATAGGTCAAAAAGAGAAACCCCTTAATTGGTGATACAACCCCCCCCCCTGGCGAAAAGAGAAACCATACCCTTGCTCGCCTTTGGTTGCGCCTCTGGAACCAGACCTGGGAGAGCAGCAGAGTAGCAATTTGTGTTAATGGTTATTCAGATACCGTTTGAAGACTTCGCGTGTGTAATTTTGGCCGTGAATTTGGGCTGGCGGAGAGGATAACAGCAGATAATCAGTGAAAGCCGGTGGCGATCGGAAAATAAACACCTTTCAATAAATGGGTCAGTGGTTTTTGCCTTTCTTCCTTTAGCTGGGACACGAGAGGTCTCGAAAGAATTTTCTCGTCCGATTGCCCTTCAAAACGAAAAATTCTACCGTCACCTCGCAGCCGAACCAGCATTTTTGACACCACTTTTTATCCCGACGCGACGTCTCGAAATGGCACCAGCGATGCCAAGTCCTCATGCTCTCAATACCAAGGCAGCACATACCTTCAGCAGTCGTGGAACAATTCGTTTTTAAAATTTTAATTACTCCCTGCAATTAAACATACAAACGTTGCCTTGCGTTTATGCATAAATTAATAATTTTGTCTCGAATGCGTGTAAATAAAAATTTTAAAATTTAATGAGGGACTCGACTCGCCGGAATGAGCGTTGCAGCTCCACAGAGACAATGATAAAGACATGGGAACGGAGTGAGCAAAGTGCAAAATACTTGACCAGATTAGGAGCCTCTGTTGTTCCACAGAATTGCTACCTTTTGTGAGCGGAGGAGCAATTATTTGTTCTCACAAAAGATGAAATAATTATTTTTAATTATTATCATTATTGTTATTCTTGCCACAGCTCTGTTTCTGCACCGTCTCCGTCAGGCTGGAAGTTGGAAACGAAACAATAATATTAATTTATTTACTTAGAAATTAATAATTAATAATGATGTTGACTGAAGGCATTATATCAGTTGACTCCTTTTTCATACTCGTACGTAAATATCTCATTTGATGGAGCATTACCATTCTTATCGCTCTCGCGTACTCGTGCATATATTATTCCTTGATGTCCAACAACGCATAAATTAGCTCTCTGTTGTTTGCGTGGCGAGACCGTGAGTCTAAGAGACATTTCTGTCCGTCAGTCTTCAGGCTTTTTTCAGATTCTAGCCCTAAAAGAACCTGATTAATTTTTTTTTAATTGTAGAAAATGAATGCCTAAAAAAATTGTTTGTCAGCCTCAGAAAAATTAAAATCCCCAAGAAACAGCAGATAGTGGCTAGAAGGAACCAAACATCTCCCCCAAAATTAAGGGCAAACCTTCCTGGCCTTTACCTGCCTCTCATCATCACCGCTGCTGCAAAACAAAACGGGTAATTACTCCCAGAGGCCCGCTTCCTTTGTTCCAGCAGGCTACAGCTTGATTTCCATATCTCCTCCGCAGTTGGCCTGATATTCCACTGCGACTGCGAATCCACTTGGGACGGAAGGCAGCGCTGACACGCAGATGGATAACATATTACTTTTGCCTCGCTGTCTTTTCCGATTAAAATATTCAATAAATATAGCAAACGGTGGCGGTGGCGCGCAAATTTATTAAAATTCATGCTGCCATTGGGTGGACGAGGACACAATGTCGAGAGGCACCACGGCGAGTCTCATTATGAATACATCAGGTGCTGCCTCGGTGTCTTAAGCAGCCAAGTAAACATAGGTATCGCGAATATCTGTGACGTCCGTCATTCAATCAGCTAATGTTGTGCGTCTTTCGCGATGAAGAGATGAATAATGTTGGGTAAATAAGTGAAATAGGAGAGGAAGGAAGACGGAGCAAAAACACCCGCGAATTCGTTTAATTTTATTTATATGGCGGGGCTAAGGCTGCCCGTTGTATTGATATGAATTAATTTGTAAATAAATTAAAATATTTAGTTTCTTCCTCCGCTTGCTTCTGTGCATCGAGCCATTCATCATTTCGTCGACCGTAGTGTGGCAAACCTGAATTCCTTCAGGAACAGGGTAGCTTTTGAATTTCCACAAAACGGAATTTCATACATTAATTACTGCATTTTTAAATTGGAGAACCTTTGAAGCTTTAACCAATTTCGGGCCGGTCAGAGATTTGAAAAGTTAGCTCCTTTTAGCTCTCCTTAGAAAATCCAACTCTTGACCTGAAACAGCCCCGGATACCTTGAAGCTAATTTTAAAAAAAAGCGTCTCTCCTTCCATCCTCATCGTTGGCTTAAAATCTTGAGACTTTTTCTAAGACTTTCTGAAGTGCTTAAGTCATTCTCTTTGGAGGCCAAGAATAACCTGCTTTTCCCTTAAAAAACCGTGCTCAAATCCCTAATGGCTCCCAACAAAAACAGCTCTAACAGTTTCTCGAAAGACGTGGCGTCCATTAAAGTAAATGTAAAATTAAGCGTTAAGCGGTCCAAAAAAGCTAAATAAAAGTCGTTGCCACATGCGACAAAAACTTTTTTTTTGCATCTTACAAAGTCTCATGCGCCGAGTCCGGTCCCTAAAAAAGGCTGCAACATGAAGCAGTAATGAAACAAGTACTGCTAATTTATGTTTTGTATTGATTGTTTTTGCGCAGGTCTCGGAGCCCGCGATTCATTGGCACCGGGAAAAAATGCATCTTAACATTTTATGTTAATATCAATTTCATTATTTGCCATTGACGAGTCAAGTACCTTGCTTACTTGCTTTTCTTCTGCGGTACGTGCGATGATCGCTCACAATATAGGCCGTAAAAACAATAAACATTTTTTGTGGCAATCAAGTTTTTGTGATTTAGAACGGCTCGCAGTGGGGCGACGGAACAGTGGCATTTCTCGTCCGTTCGTCTGACCACCAAGTGTCTTGCTACTTGATATTTCCTCCTGGGCTTTAGTCCAACGGGCACTTTAGTATCAGGCATTCGTTAGTGGCGCGCCATCATCATATGTGCGATTTAATTGTAGCCGGACTGCAGACGGACAATTACGTGGTAAAAAGTGTATACCGTATCAATTAAAGCAGAAAATTGTGATGATTATTTATGTTGTGTCAAAGTAATTACATTCGAGCTGATGGTATCGATGAGTAACGCGACACTGAAGCAGCCCATATGGGAGGGGTTGGAAAGCTATGGTCCCGATATCCTGTTTAAAAATTGTTCGAGAGCCGTCCGGATGCTGGGGCGGAAGCGATAATATACTTGAACGAATGTTTATTGTTATTGCTGCGATGAAGTGATTGTGCGCTGGAATCCCGGGACCGGGACTCCCGAATCATGACAAGAGGCCATTCCAGCGCGCAACAGTTTGCCAATAGAGTGTGCTTTTATTGCCAAATAGATGATTTTATCGACTTTGTGGGGGAAAGGGCCGAGACTTCGTTGGCTTGTTTTCTTTTCAGAAAAAAATATAAATATTGGCTACCCGAGCATCAACCTCTTACTCCCACGATTTAAAATTTGACTATAGAATACAAATTAACTTAGAAAATTAGTAAGTAAACTCCCAATTAATAAATTGGAACTGTAAGATATATTTCTCGAGAGCTTTTACCCTCAATGACGCTTTGACGCCCTTTGACCTCGTTACTTATCATTCATTTCAACATTTCCGGAGACTTATTGCTTGCAGCAAAATTATGGCAGATTCTTAATAATTCTCAACATCTCTCTCTTAATTTGACGATTTGGTTAATTTGAAAATTAATCATTGATTAATTTATTAATACCATTATTTTGTGATAGCTATTGGCCCACTCCTTCAAGGGCAGTGCCTTTTCCCAACAACAAGACTTCAATCAGGAAAAAAACAGAGACCTTTCACTTTAGCCAAAACTATAATTTGTATTTCCAACCTAAATCTCAAACAAAGAATCCGAAATCGAATGCCATCAAAGTGCTAAGTGCAATTTCTTAAATTGGCGTTTAGGGATTTATAAGGACGTCTCCTCCCCCAGTCATTCAAAACTTTTTCCCTACTTTATCCGTTTCCCATCGTTTTGCTTTTTTTCTCTCCTCTCCAGGCTCCATCCAGAGACACCATAAATGTAAATGGAGAAGCAACATAAAAGCTAGACAGAAGACAACAACAAAACTCTCAACAAACAAAGTTAATCTAGTTGTAGTGGCCATAAAAAGTCAGGAAATTGTCTTTACTGTGCTGTTAATCGAGAATGAATTGTAAATTAGGTTATTACCGAGTTCCTCCACTACTTCTGTGTGATACTATTTTCCCTCACACAAAAAAGCAATCGAAAAAGTACGCCTGCGATGAAGATATTCAAATGATCATTGATGGTGAAAGCCACGAGAGCATCGATTGGATGTTAAATTACCAATTTCGAACAGTAGCAGCAGAATGATTTTCAAAATTGAAGCTGGAAACTTTAATTATTTTGGACAGGTTCAACTCCATTTAAGCCGCCTTTAGCCGTGCTGGGTGAGTAAACATGGCATTCTGGGACTTGCCTGGGAAGGGAGTAAAGGCCAGATGATTTCAGAACTGGAATGTCGGACAAACAGACGTCATGGAGGCAGCAACTTCACCTTCCAAAGGCGCACTCAAATTACAGACGAGCTCGGAGAAGTAATTTTAACTGATGTTCTGATGCATTATGAATGATCGGCATCTTTGGTCTCGTCATGCTGCGTACAATTTTCTTCGTCACTGATGGCGTTGGATAAGACAAAGTTGTATGTACGAGCAAAAGTGAATTTCGCATTTAATGCTGCCAAATCATCATTACATGCCGATTAGTTCCTTACGCTCAATGAAACTAAATAAATATCTTCTCTCGGAGTCTCGGCACTAAATCATAACACTCTCGTTCCCCTCATTTCACTTTTCAGCTGTACATGGGAGCGCGCTATTTTTCTTCTGGCAACGTCCTTCACAAGCTAAATGATTTTTTCAGTCCCGTATTATCTCCGTGTGCTTTGCTCCGGACGCTCTCCTGGTTGCGGCGTAATCATCATCAACTACTGCTCGGAAATGCAATTTCGGAGTCTGCAATTGCGACGGTCGCGGTCTGAGATGGCCATCAATCATGGAAATCCTCGCGTTTCCTGTCCCAAGGAGGCTCCCCGATCGCCGACTGACCCACGCTGCGGAGAATTCGATACAGAAATAATGACGAGGCAGGCACTTTATCGATGGTGAGTGCAGAAAATGAAATGAAGCATTTATGTGTCCAGACCACTTTTTTGCGCGCCTCCGAGCTGCATTTGCCCTGTGAATGAATGAATGCAGCCCAGTGATGCAGCAGAGGCAGACCAAAGTGCATGATAATAATCAACCGAATATTAGCAGAACTTAACATGGCAATCATTTATATTTAGAACATGCTACTGGTTTGCACCAATGCTTTTTATTCATTTTCATCTCTCGTCAGACCCCGATTGCGAAGATAAAGAGGAACAGACACAGGCACATAAGAAAATTAATAGGATCTTAAATTGATTCTAAATTATTGTCTTTCCATCGGGCTTCTCTCGGGACTCTGATTGCTTGTGTGTGAGCAATTTTGGGTGAATCGGTGTGATTGGGCCGGGATTAATCGGGATTGATTATCTCCGAAATTATGTGAATCGTGTTCAGCGTTTTTCGAGGCATCCTTCCGTTTAGTGATTACGTGATTAGTGACATGCAAGCTACTTTGATATAATCACCTGTATTTCGTTTTTAGACTAACTCATTCATGGACCTTAAATTTAAGGGGTTGTTCGATTCAAATTTTATTGCCCAGTTTTAAAAAGTCTAAAACTCGCTAGGATGACAATTGATTGTCCGTAAAAAAATTGATACTATCTCGATAAGGAGAGCTTCAAAAAATTGTTAAATAATTTTAAGTCAAAAATAGTTGTTAAATTGTTTGAAAAAAGACTAAAATTGCTAAGAAAATTTTTCATAGAATAAACGTTATATTGAAGCCTTATTGAAAGGATTTGATAAATATATTTTTAAAAAATTTTCTTTGATTTTCTAACTCTAAATAAATATATGTTTGAATCATTTTGACTCGACACAAGATTGGATAAAATTGCACCTTAATTTTGTAGTAGATGTTTTTAAATTGAAAATAGCCGGAGGTCTAAGTCGTGCCTAAAATTGTGAATAGGGTTTGAGGTATTTTTTACTGCAAACAAAAACTTTATCGCGAAAACACTTAGAGCGGTTATAAATGATGATGACGACTGCCTCATTCACTTTGTTGCTACCTTCAAATGTTGCGCCTAAAATTATGAAGACATCCTAATTATGATTGCTCCCGATGCCAGCTGCAAATGTCTGGTCCGTACCGCATTTCTTTCAACATACATATTTGTCATGATGTGCCATTTTAGTGGACTACTTATGCACTACCTACCTGCACCTTAACGGCAGAAACATAATAATTAGGTGCAGACAGGGACCGCGAGCACAAAATTTGATGTAAATGAGCCTCCATATCGCCAGTCATCGCCACGTCGCACAGTGGGACTGGATTCTGTTTATTTGGTTTTGCAAGTCTTTTCATTAGCCAGACCGTCTTTAAACTGTCTTTATCGAAACTAGTTTTCAAAAATCGAAACAACATTTTTTATCAATTTTCCAAAATATTTCAAAGGTAATAACGATTTTGTTGTTGCAATTTTTGTCCTCATGAAAAGCGCTCTAATTTCAAAAATAAAAATCCAAGATGGTGGACGAAAATATTTATTTTATGATTTTTGTTTGATTTCTCTGATTTCGCTTTGAGGTATCAAATGAAAGGCCAGAACATTGGCTCTCCTATAAATTAAACCAATTTATATTAGACCCAACAGTTTTCTCAGAAATCGGAAAATTCTTGATCCGGGATTTTTTCGGATTGCTAGGTAGAGGGTTAAACATTTACGAATTGCTAGGTAGAGGGTTAAACATTACAATTCAGGACATTAAGATATGGAAGAAAGGGTGGTTTTGCTAAATTTTGGTATCATGGTCTCAAACAGCAACCAGCCAACCGGTCTGCAACGGTTCTGAGAAAAGAAAAATAGCTGTGGACACCATAAATGAGTTCCAATTTCCACTAATTAATGCTTGGAGTTTAAAAACTAGTCACAACTTAGGTGCCAACTTAAGTAAAAAGCTTGTCTGACTCACACCACCGAATCCCACTGTGCATTTGCAAAATAGCTCGTATAGGCGCACATTTTTGGAGTCCCGCTGAGCCGCGATCTCTTGCGAATCAGCTGCGACAAGTTTCTCACCCCTGGACACAGCGTCTATGTATGATTTGTCTAAAATTAGTCGTCGATGTCGTTGAGCGCGTTTTATGTCTAATTAGGATTTAATTAAGTTTTTCCTCTCAATACGTGTTCGATGCACCCAAGGGACGCTCAAGTATTCCTCAACAAGCGCGTTTTTGCTATTTAGGCATTCATTGAGCATTTTTATTCATTTTCACAATTCGCGAGATATAAACATTCGCATTTCCGATGACTCTCGATGGCTTTTATTGCTGCTCATACTCGATGAGTGAAAGAGAAAAACAAGTTCCTGGAATGCGGTCCGGCCAAAATGGAAACCTTGATGGACTCGGGATGGGTGAGAAAAAAATCATCGAACGCGACGACAATGCGTTATGATCTCGGAATAGTGATAAATGAGCAATTAATTTTTAATTAAACACGGAGATATCGAGGCTTCTGGCGCACGAAATTTACAATGTTAATGATGGGAGCCGAGTGGGGAATCGACTCTTGTCCGTCCGTCTCGCAGTCATATCAACGTCAGAGAGTCCCAAAAGCGAGGAAAACGGGGTGCGAAATTTAAATACAATCGAGAAAGTTTTTGCGCCACGCCTTGCCGCTCGTCGGATTCATTTCCATTACCTTTAGGTCGTCTCTCAAACTTTGTCTTCTCTCAGATGTGAATTGAATTTTTAATACACATTATGATATTGCATATTAAGATGGGAATGTTTTGTGCTTGCGATTGATATTTTCTTCATTATGTGCAGGACGAAATGAAAGAAAACAAAGAATGTTTTCTTGTCGTTGTTTGTCATTATCTTATAACTGTCGACTTTTTGAATTATGTGTTTTTCTCCGCGCCCGACTGTATCGCAGAATAAAACACAGAGAGTCTGAAGAACTCAAATTTTTTCTCATGCTGATTCTCCAGTTTGCGATTCTCCCTTCGTCGCGTATGTGAAACACACTTTTATTACGTTTTTAATTCACGTTTATGGTAAAAATGCACGACTCGAGGCTTAGAATGTTCCTTTTGTTGGGTCTGTAAGTCCTTTCAAGGTACACCGTAGATCCTTGGAATCCCTGTAGGCTTTGGAACCTTAAATCTAGCGTTCAAGGGCTTAATGGTGACTATTTTTATGATGGAAGATTTTTCCTGGATGAATTTGAAAAATTTTAAAACTAAATTTGAAAATTTTGAAAAACAAAAAGATGATTTTTTAAAAATATTTTTATGGTAGAGGCGTAACCAAGCGGGTAAGAGGTGGCTTGGCAGCTTCATGATTTTCAAGATCTGAATTATTCAAAACTTTGTAGAGACATATTAAAACTTTGAGGCGACATTTCAAGATTAATTTTCATATGGTGGAATTTTTGGATAATGGGGCGTCTTTTCAAACCCAATAATTAAGATACATATTTTTCCTTTAAAAAAAAATTAATTGAAGAAGAAATTTCCTCTAAAATCTCCTTATGAGACTGTCTTAATTTCATAGATAGTGAGATTTTCGAGAACTGTCGACTTTAAAAAAAAAAGTAAGGTAACTTGAACTTTTAAATATTTCAACTTTAGAAAGCGGGGAGGAGGTGGCAAAATTTAACATTTTAGGGATGGAAAATTGAAACCCTTCCCCAACTCTTTTAAAAAAATCCTTTGAGTTTTGAATACTCTAAAAACAGTAGAAAAACTGTGAATCTGCAAAAATGGTCTTTACACCACCAAAGTCCACTCAGTTCTACCTTCCGATTCCCGCATTCATCGCAAGCCAATCAATGCCTGCCCGATTTCCTACATTATGCATCATCTCTGAAAGTCGGAATGCCAATTGAATTGCACTTAAGCATTGTTCCAAAGTCAACAAGCTCAAACCCACCGATGCATGGTTTCAATTGGACGGGGACGGGGAAAAAATAAAATTGCACAAAGAAGTCGGAGAAGCGCGCGCAAAAAGCACAAAGACAGGTAAAAAAGCCACGCCCAAATGCATTATTTCTTTCATTTCAATAATTCATTTTGCACTTTTGCCATTTTTGTATTTGTCCATTTTGCAATGGTCGCCGCATGTCGTCCGTAGCGTCGCGTCGTTGGCATGGCGATGGAATACTTTCCATGCTTCATAGAAACCCCAGGCTTTCCATTTGTATTTGACACGTGGCTTTCGCCATCACGGTGTCAGTTAATTGCTCCGCATAATTTCTCGTACATTCCATACTAGGGAATCATTTTAATTATCGCATAAGTTTTTTGTCACCGAATAGCTACTTATTAATGCGTCATTAGAAATTGAAATACGAAAGAAGTGGTGCGCGCCAGTAATTTATGGACCCTCTGAGAGAAAAGTTTCAAGACCCAGAGGGGTTCCAGAAGTGTCTGAAAACCCCACCAGCTGAAGGCGCGACGGCCAAATGAGGCTGGAATGAAGGAAGACTCCGAGCTGGTCGTGTGGTGGCAGCTCCAGATTAACATTTTATATTAACTCGACAGCTATAATGGCAATTTATTAACCAGCCAAGAGTTGCACAGCAGTAATCTCATTAAAGTGTACATGTAATTACGCAACCTTGAACTTGAGAATGACACATAACATGGCATCTCTCCTAGCGACGCATTTTTCTCCACTCCGCAGCCATATCGAATATGCAATATGCAGTTGGAGTTGCAGCCATTGACAAAAAGTCGAACATGCCGCGCGCAGACTCTGCATTTTTGCAATTTTACATTTTCCCTTTTAGGAAATTTAATCATTATTATCCAATATGGCAGTGGAGCTTTTTGCTGCCGGCCCCGTCGCTCCGTTTGGGCTCGGATTTGTAAGCGCATTGGACTCCAGTGACTTTGAGCCGTGAAATGTGTGTGTCTCGTGACTGAATGATGGCTGCAAAGTGGGCTGAAGGTGGCTTTTCCGTCAATCAAACGCTAACTTTGTATTGTAAGAACCTTATTTGAAGCCTCCCTAGAAAGGCTAAAACAAGACCTGATAACTGTTAGGACGAAGAAGCACTTCTTGCTCCAAAATATTCTTTATGAGCTAATGGATACCTGTTCTCAATCTTGGAAGCCAAATGATGCATTAAACATTTTTTATGAATTTTTCTTACCACAGTAAAAGGAGAGAAGATGAGGTGTGGGCTTAGCTCGTTGACTACCTAACATTTCAAAATTTTTTACTGGATTGCAGATCATAATTTCTTTCAGCCTTATTTTTGCCATACTCAAAAAACCAACATGAGCTCTCTAGTTCATCCCTGGACTTTGCTTTAGCCAGATTTAGTCCATTCAGTTTGAAGTAAAAATATTTTGAATTAAAACTTTCATACTTAAGTAAAAAATAAAAACTAATGAAAAATGGCCAATTTGAAAGGGTTTTTGAAGACCCCTATAAAATTGTAAAATGAAAGAAGGAAAAAATTTTCATGCAGATAACTCAAAAGCCAATTAAATTTCCTATCCAACCATGTACTTGATAGTCCTACTTGATCGGTGGGTCGTCAGCGAGCCATTGGTGGTAAATGGGTTAAACCTAAATGCTATAGACTCCTTCCTATAGGTATCTTCCCCTGCTACTCCTATTAGTAACTTCCAGACTCCATCAAATAAAAATGTATTTATTATTGCAGATGATTAATTTCAGGCGGTTTGCGAGCAAGATTAATGGCGCTCGACGTAGGTTCTGGGGATGTGCAGACTCAAGGAGCGTCTCTCTGTCCCACGTTTATCATCCTCCTGCGACTTGCGAGGGAATTCTAGCTCTCTGGTACCCGTGCATATATTTTGTTTACCCCGCAACGACACGACGACACGCCAGATTCCAATGTTGTACAAATTGATATATGACTTTTTCTTTGTGTCACATGCATAACTTCTTGATACGCCACTTCTTTACGCTCTTTCTCTCTCTCGCTCCTTCCCCGATGCCAGCAGCTTCAGCAACGACGATATTCGACGACGACACCAAAAGGTTGCCTGCCATAAATAATCTTATTTCAAATTCACATGGAAAGAATTTGCCGTAATGACATAAAGTATTTTTGTGTAAACTGTTTTTAAATTGTCTCAACTCCAGGCCCCGAGTAAGAGTCGAGCATCCCCTTTTTATTCTCGTATCAACGCCAATGTTGCCGGAGTAACATTTAAATTATGCGAATTGTCGGAGAGAGGAAAGATTTTCGCAAGATTAGGCGTGCTGGAGGAGTCATTTCATCTCTCAGTTAATTAATGGGTGAATTTTAAGAGTTGAGATTTCTTTTGATGGAGGAAGTTAATCACTTTGGTTAATTTTTCTGCTGCTTCAACCCAAGAGGAGCGGATTGTTAAAAATTTTAAAATTAAATGAAGAACCTGGACCTGGAAAAAGCTGATTAAACCTTGAGGCAGTAAGTATTTATGCTTCCTAAATTGAGAAGTTTTTTGATCAAAAAGGAAGTTTCTGGACAGAAAAACTAAGGAAGCTATTCTCCACATTTAAATATTTTTTTATCAAATGACTAGGTGGAGGAGAACCCAAAACCCTAAACTAGGTCCAGGTCCTTCTAATTGGCTCAAAACTTGTGATTTTTCGAAGGTTCAGATAGGTTTCTAATCCTTCACTCCTAAAAAAATTAACGAAGATTCTTTTCAGTAAAAAACCTCCAAACATCTGGGAAACCGTCACATGCCCTCATTCCAAATCTTCTCCCTCCACTCCCAAAACATCTCAATGAGCGAAGAGTCGAAAAGAAATTGAAAATATCTCGAGAAGCGATACATGAATTCCTCGTTTCCCCCGCCAATATGCCAACATTATGAATTTATGATGTTTATTTAATAACACACGCATTCCCAATTTCGTTTGCCTCCTTAAACACACACACAAACATTGTTGCCCTTTTGTGCGATCCCGTGAAAGGTATTTAGTATTCAATGAGCGTTTTTGAATAAACCGCAACTTTCCTCCTTGATAACTTCTTCGCTTCTTCCTCGGTCTTCGGCTCCCCACGTTCCAAAGATGTGGGAAACTGCTCCGAGCTAAGCAAACAGATGCTCAAGTGCGAACACGGCATAATGTGACACCATTTATTCAGATTACCTTTATTTATGAAGAAAATTATTTACACTTCATTTGCATAAGCAAGAAATTAGTATAATTGCTTCCTCCTGTCTCGCACTCGCCTGTCACTCGCCGGCTTGTCGACCTGTGAGGCGCTAAATAGAGTCATTAGAGGCGTGTTTTGTTCTTGCAGGAGGTCCACCTGGCATGGAGGTCTTTTGGAATTCCAGAAATCTGGGGCCTCTTCATAATGACTGTACATTGGTGGGCTCTCCATTTTGAATTTCCGGACTTTTCTAGTTGAAAATTTTTGCACCTTTTTCATTTTTAAATTTTTTATCTAATCATTTTTTAAATCTTTTACTTACTTTAAATTTATTTAGATGAGGAAAAACCCAGAGCTAAAATATCTTGAATTCCTTGTTCTGCCCTGTCAATACAAAGCGGAAAATTATCTTTAAAGAAATTAATTAAGGCCATATAGCGGCGTAATAATTGGAGCTCCTGTGAGTCACTCTGATAACAAGATAAACGCAATATTCTCTCCCGGATTCCAGATTTGCTGGTTTTATGGCACAAAAACGCATAAAAAGCGCACAAGTAAGAAATAAAGTCACGCTTGTGATCTTGCAACCTGAAGCAAAACCCGGCAAAAAGTTCCAACACGCGTGCATCGCGAGTTCTCATGAATTGTCTGGTTTTTCTGGATCCATCGACACTTGCCGAGTGCTTTTACAACTGTTATTATTAATCATTACTGTGTCTCGAGCTGCAGTGAGAGCATTACTAGCAGGACCGATTGGCTGTCTATTAGCTAATGATAATGATGATTTCTTTATGAATATTGATGAAATTTGCCGGGGGAATGCGAGGCTTTGTGACATTTCATGGAAAATAAAGCAATTAAGAGTGGTTTAATTTAATTTTTATTTTCGAATTTTCAGCCGAGTTTTTTCTTAAAAAGAAAAAAATTGCTGTCAATTGACCTCAGAAAAGATTCTGGAGATTTTCAAAGGTTCCAACCCACAATGAAATTTTTTAGAAGTTCAAATGAAAGCTTACACAAGGCGTTTGTAGGCACAAGCTTTTCATACATTCAAAACCAGTCCGCTCCCGGTAATCATAATAATCCAAATTTGATTATAATGTGCCTCGTGTTCATGGAAGTGCTTCGTCGGGCTCGCCAGCACACTCTCAGTCAAGCGTTAAATAATCTAATAACAACCTGCCGCTGCTCTGCGGTGCCGAAGCAGCTCCGTTGATGATTGGCGGAAGTTGCATTACTCTCCACTCTGAAGCCAGAGCGGCTTTTTTATCGTCATCCCAAAATTCACCTGATTACTGGGTGACCATTTGATATTTTAATTTTTATTGTTCGTGCGCATGAAACGCGACCCAGAGAGCCCCGAATTAAATTGACGTGTGCTGGAGTGACGTCCGGATTAGAGCGAGACATGTGTGTTGTAAATGAAAAAGGTTAAAAACGTACCTGCTTGCGACATGACACGTGGGTGAGGAGGATTTGGAGAGGACATGCAAATAAAAATTAACCAAAGTCAGATGCGGTGTCAAGGGTGACTTTGTTCGGTCAGAGTACGCTTAAGGACGTCGCTCATTTGGGGTTCCGTATCGCAACTGTGGCAAAAGGCGTTGATGGTCAATTGCTCCCCAAGCGCCTCGTCATCCTTTGTCATGCTAAATGCCCCAATGCCGCCCGCAACCATGTCCGAATCGGGTGAGTTGCTCACAGACGACGACGAGCTACCGACAAAATTAATGTAATCAATTTATTTTCTTGTAATCCAACCACTCAGAAAGATAAATAAGCTATTAGAGCAATTTATACGGAAAAATGTGTGCGATTGTATGGTCTTTGGCAGGCAGGATGCGGAAGCTCAGTAGGGTGACCTCAACATATGTATTTACTCGAACAATTTTACTACGGAAGTCGAGTTCTTAGAGTTCAAAGTACAAAGCTAAGTTTTGAGAACTTCGCCATTTTTGTAAGTTCGTAAAGCTCACTTTTGCTCGACTTTTCTCTCGGAAGACGAATTATAAAAAACTCAAGCCAATGTTTTTCTGGTATCTCTTAATGGAACTGATGGATTAAGTCTACTGTGGCCGTTGTAATAAAGCCCTCCAAAAAATAGAAGACTTCAAAAAAAGTTAAAAGAAATATTAGGTGCAAATTTCAGAGAGATAGGACAAAAAAGCCTTTGAAAAGGGTAAGGAGATCCTGAGTCCGAAAATGAGACTTTTAAAATTATTTTACCCTGTCCAGATTTCCGCATGATTCAAGCAAGCCTCTTCGAAAAGAATCGATCGTTTTGGAATAAAAATGGGAGATAAAATCTGTATCTTCAACAGCACCATCATAAATTGAAACGAATAAATTTTATCGCTACTTTGATAACATCGATTGGTTAAAATTGTTTAGTTTTTAAAAATTTTTCGAATATTCTATTTTGATAAAACTTGAAATATGAGCCTTGACTTTCTGAGAGACGTTTAATTTTTCTAAAGTGTCCCTTAATCTGCTCTACCAGTATAATCTTAACATTGAAGAATACAAGTAATTTTGGAGTCACCCTATTCAGTGCTAGACGCGCCACGTTCCCTGTATGTTAATGATCTCTGGTCCTTCACACTCCTGTGCCACTTGTTTGGCTGCCAATTTTCACCCACGACTCTTCTCCTCATTATTCCAACACAAGCCGGATCCACTGGCTCGGAGAAATATTGCAGTCAAGCGATGTTTATTCGCAAAATTAGATTCAGCTTCACCTGGTTCTCACTGCCAGCCGCAAGAAATGCGAGCTGTGATAAAATCAGAAGAAAAGGGGCACGAGGCCATAAATCATTCCCAGAACCGAAAATCAAATAATAATGACCATCTTATTCACTTTTAGGCCACGTAGGTTATCGAGTGGTCAACTGATAGAACTCAAGAGCTTGCAAAACCGTTTTTATCAGCCACAGCAGGCAGTGGCGAGAGCGTGGCGGAAATATTCATGAAATGCAGAATTACACACATGTTACATCATGAATCGATAAAAAGTCGACCGACCGAGTTCCAGACTTTTCACATGCTTTTTCCACGCACCGACTTTTTCCTCCAAACACAAGAAAATATGTTACAACAACAATAATATGCGGCTTTTTCATGGGGCAGAGATGGCAAGTCGCAATCCCCCTCACATGACCTTGTTTCCTGCGTTTTGTCTTCGAGCTCGGAATCTTCCCTCCCTCCGGTCAGTGCAGAGGGTATTTTGCATGGGCAATGGAGCTCTGATGGTGCTAATACTATAATGGGGCGAGAAATGTATGAGGGAAGGCCGTTTTAAAGAAGAGACTGTTCAAAGTGAAGGACGTTGATCAGACAGACGGACAAAAGTGAAACGGAGGAAGATTTTTTTGGCAGAAAAACGCGAGCGTCGAATTTTTCATCCTCTTATCCAGCTGCATCTGGCTCTGTCGTCCTTCTTCCAGTCTCGTTTCGGTTGACACGGAATTCTAGGGGGACGGAGACGGAGGCATGTTCTATTCTGCTACTTTGCGACTTCAGGACGATTTCATCGTGTTATTATCACATGGTCAGGCGATGAATTATAGCAGATTTCGCTACGGTGTTCATGGCTTTGAGGCACTCCAGGATGGCAAGATAAGGGCATTTGCATCAAAATTTGGCTAACATTTTAGTTCCCTAGACTACGACGATGATACCAATTTTTGCAATAAAGTAACCAGATTTCCAGATAACCAGAAAAGTAAATTTGAAGAAAATTCTCTTAACGAAAAGTAAAGTGAATTTTTGCTCTGCTCTGGCTTTTCAAGAATGTCCAATTTTTACGTGTTTTTAACTGAAGATTAACGCCTCTGAAAATAAACTGTTTAATATGTGAAGAGGACTCAAGACCACTTTAGAAGTTTAACTAGAAGGTATGACGTATTGAATAGCAATAAATAGGTTAAACAGCTAAGTATGATAAGTCGACTGAAAAATATAAAACCTCGAAATCCAACGGTTATTTTTTCAAACCCACCAAAAATTGCCGAAATTTAGTTCCGCTACTAGCCAACAGGTGCGCTAAAAACAGCAAATATTGAGGAACGACGGCCTTGATTTTTTCTTTGGCCGAAAGGTTCTACTTCAACCACCACCCATTGCATGTAATTCGATTCGTCACACTTCAATTGATCTCCGATCAGAGAAGCAATTCAGCACATCAATCTCGTTGTTCTTCTTTTAACATCGGAAGCCAAATGTAATCATGCCACTGGTGCGGTTAGGTACTCGTTCTTGGCACGGAGAAAAATAATTAGTTTCACACTTTTACTAGATGATGGCGATTGGGATTACCTGGAACCGTTCTCGTACCACCAAAGAACCGAGGCACCCGATCGAAACTAGTCAATGGCTTTCTTAATTACCTCAACGACGAGACGAACTGTAGCTCATGGTGCGCAATGAATCGTTAAGTGTTTCGCTCTCTGCGGTTATGAATCATACACATGCGCTTGTTTCATGAATGGAGCTCAATTAAGACCGGATCCTGCAAAGACTCGGACGCAAATTTGTCCGTGGGTCGATCAAAGAACAAAAGAAGGAACGCTTGGTTTCTATCGAAGGTTTGTGTCTTATTGTGGCCACTTTGTCGTCTGTCTGTCTGTCTGAAATGTTTAACTCGAGAACCAGAAAAGTTAGAGAGCTGCGGTTTTTTTAGTAGAGATGCGGGCTGACAATTTTAGACCCCCAACCCCTCTTGGGGCGGAATGGGGAGTGTTTTATGTTTGTTTGCAAACTCCTTATTTTACACCCGATTGAGCTGAAATTTTAGTATGTTATAGTCTGTGCAAAATCTAGCAAATCATGTTAACACATGTGACCCCTTCCATGTACAGGGACGGAGCTAGGGACCCTCAAAGTTTGTATGGAAGAAAAATTGTTGTATTTTAATTGGACTAAAATTTGAAAATTACTTGTAAAATGACAGGTGAAAGTACTCCTAGTATTAATCTTGGACATCATCAAATTATATATAGCAAAATCGATGATAAAGTTTTTGGGTGCATTTTCCAAAAGTTAAGAAGGGTTTCTCACAAAATTCTCAAAAGACCTGAATTTTTTGCTATGCCTTGTTTGTGGAAAGCTGTAATACCAACATAATATTTTTAGTCATTAACTTTAAACCGACCTCCTAATTTTGGCAGAAAAACTTTTACTCCCAAAGAGCATGGTCTGGGCTTTGCTCATGGCTGTCTCTTCCGAGCTCTACGAGATAGCACTATTTCTGATGGTTTTTGCTCAGAAAGCCTGGCAAATTAGCGAGTGTTACAAGATTAAACCATGACCTCCTCGAGGAGCCGAGAATCTTTTTTCTCCCAACGCCTTCAGCCAATCGCAGTAATGACAATTTTGCGGTTTTATGCATTCCAAGCTGCATGTTAGTGGCGAAACTAAGCCGACTGTGAGTTAGGTCGGTTATCGAAAGCAGCAACTTGCTTTCCAGATCAGTGAAAATCTTGCTAACGATCGGCACGAGTGCCTTTGTAGTCACTCGCTTGTCAGTTTTTTTTCGGCTTATCACGCTAAAATGGTGTTAGGCAACCTATTATGGAGATAAAAATGGGTGATACAGAGTGCGAGCGATTTTGGGCAGGCTCATAGTAAAATGTAGGCAAATGAGTGATCGAGCGTCGAAATGACGTCGGGTTATCTTAATTAGTGATCATCGGCGGACTTCAATAAGGTTTCGACATTAACAGCAATTGACCTTCGACGGTGTTCATAATGAGTGTAACTTTGCACTTGCTCGCACCTCGCTTCTTGACGTGCATTGAGATTGTGCGTTACTAAAGCATTGTTTACTCACATCTAAGCTGGATTCTTGTACAAATTGGACCGAAAAAATTACTCAATTGAAATGATTATTTTTACAACTTTAGTATTTGTTATAAAAGGGGTTGAGTCAAAATTATTCTCAGTTTCATTTGATTGACAAGCAGTTTCATTGGATTTTCAATGGAAAAAATAATGAAAAATTGATATGTAGCGTTAAAAAAAAAAAATTATAACTAAAAATAACCAGCTCTAAGTTTAATATTTTTTGTCTTTTAGCGACTTAATTAAAGTGTGAGTTGACCTAACTTCTTCGCAAGGGGGTCTTATTTTAAAAATTCTTGTAGATTTGGGTTTTTCACAATCAAATGAGTCACTATCCCATGACAGCAGGAAGTAATTTCTAGTGAATTAATCTATCACTGCAAGGCCAGGAAGTGATATCAAAGAACTGCAGAAACACAATTAGTGCAGTTAGAACGTTTCTCTCAACGGCATACTGTGAAAGTTTCTCGTCCCATTTAAATTGAAAAACAAATGGGCTTGAAATTTGTGAAATTCACTTTCCTTCTATTATTTCTTCAATACTCCAAAGGAGCTGATCCCTACGAAATGCGTCTTAAAATTCAAAAACTCATCAAAGAAGGAGATCTTGCCAAGTTTAAAGAGTTTATTAATGACAACGAAAACGGTCTTGAATACTTGGACTTGGAAAACGCATTCGCACTAGCTGCTTACTCCGGAGCAACAGCATTTCTTAAATTCCTGATGGAAGAGAAGCAGATGAAAATCGATTCAAACTCCAGGTTATCAGGTCCGCTCTTCCTTCTTGCAGCTGAACAGGGACACTTGGAGACTACGAGATATTTAGTTGAACACGGCGCCAACATCAATGCAGTGGACGAAGAGAGAAATGGCGCTCTCAGTCTGGCTGCAAAAGAAGGACACCTCGAAATCGTCAAGTATCTGGTCGAAAGCAACATCAACGATCCAGCGACTCTCAACAGGTACAACGAAACAGCTCTCCACTTGGCAGCCCAAAAATGCAGGACGGAAGTCGCTCGGTATCTGGTCGAAGAGCTAAAAGTGAACGTCAATGCAAAGTCAACCCTTTCTGCGGGGTCCTTTGTGCTCCACTACGCCTCATCGGAGTGCTGTCCTGACGTTGTGGACATTCTGTTGCGTAATAATGCAACTCTAGAAGCAAAGAGCGCCTGGAACTCCTCGTCACTGATGATTTCTGCTGCAAGAGGTTGCTATGAGGTTTTCGTTCGTCTCGTGGAAGCGGGAGCCGATGCTGCAACGAAAGATGAAACCAATAGGACCGTTCTGATGGCAGCTTCGTACGGCGGGCACAAGAAAATAGTCGACTACGTGTTGGAAAAAAATTTGACCAACGTCAATGCCATCAATTCCAAAGGAGAAACTGCTCTTCACTCTGCCATTCACAGAACGAGGAGCAATTTAGGAGTAGTTCAGAGTCTGGTGGAATTTGGGGTGGATGTGGACTTGCAAGACTCGGAGGGAAAGACAGCCTTGATGCGTTCCGTCGAGTTTGGATGGGACAAAGTCGCACTCTACCTGATTCAGGTTGGAGCAAACGTTTCACTCAGAGACAAGAATGGAGAGGATATTTCGTTCTATGCAGCTCGGGAGTACCGGTTGCCAATTTTAAAGTACTTGGTGAGGGAGAAGAAGATACCTCTGAATACAACAAATAACAAAAAGTCGACCCTCTTGCACGAAGCAGCAAAGCGCAAGGACCTTCAGGTGATCAAGTATCTCCTGAGTGAAGGTTTGAAGAAGACAGCAATTGATTCCGATGGCAAGGTTCCCTTAGATTATACAGAAAAGGACAAGAGATGTCAGGCCTGGCTGGGCCAAGGTAGGTATTTTCGGCAATAGCTTTTCCTATCTGCTATAAGAAGACAAGACAATAATTTTCTAGATCAAGCCATATTATTTAGTCGAAAGTCGAAAAAGAGATTTTATTCTTAAATTAATTTTAGATGATTTAACCAATAAAATAGTTCAAATAATCGCCACCAACATCAACGAAACAATGACAGCCAGGAAGAACGAAACCGTGATGCTTTATTGCAAGTTTAATCAAACGAATCAGCCAATCAATTGGTATTTGAGAGGAAGAGTCTTGAAGGGATTTGAACCAAACTTGATAAAAACGACGAATTACCTGGTAGTTTCGGCAATGGATGGATCGGATCAAAGCTACGCTTGTGAAGGTGTCAATGAAATTGACCTCCTTAAAGTACGGGGAAAACTAGTCCTTTCAGGTATTTGTTAGGTTTATACCGAAAGAGTCTATTTCAATCTGTTTTAGATGCCCCAAATGGGAGCAAGTCCAAGTCGTTGTTCAACGCAACTAGTGAAGGTGACTTAGAGGTCGTGAAATATTACTTAGAGGAAAAGGGAATCGATCCTCACTTGGTCAACCCTCATCTAAAATCTAAATCTTTGCTCCACATTGCTGCTGAAAATGGATCTGTAAAGGTCGCTGAATACCTTGTTGGAGAAAAACAAGTAGAACTAGACAAGAAGGACATCATCGAGAGAACGCCCTTGCACTTGGCAGCAGGAGCGGGCCATCTTGCAATTGTTGAGTTTCTCGTTAGCAAGGGAGCTAACGTCAATGCAGCAAGTATTGCAAACGACACTCCAATTTTGTTCGCAGCCCAAACCGGGAGCCTAGAAGTTGTGAAATTCTTGGTTAAGAAAAGTTCTCTTCTCTGGTTTAAGAATGATTTCAATCTCTTACACGTAGTTTGCCACTTTGGTCGTTATGAATTGGTCAAGTATCTCGTAGAGGAGCTCAAAATGGACGTAGATGCGCAAACGATGGATAAACGATTAACCCCTTTGCATATTTCTGCCAACCAAACAAATTTGAGTATTCTGCAGTTTTTGATGGCTCACAAAGCAAAGGTGGACGTTGTGGACGTCAATGGAGAAAACGCATTGTTTCATTCTGTGAGAAGTGAAAACATCCCAGGGATCAATTTCATTTTGAAAAACTCTTTGATAGACATTTTCGGTGAAAACAAAAATAAACAAACTGCTCACGAGGTCGCGTTCGACAATTTCTTCGTGGAAACGGTCAAAGTACTCTTTGGGTACAAACGAAACCCCGAGTTGCTTCAATATCTAAGGAGTAGAGCCCTTGAGAAATCTCGAACCAAGTTGAAATGGCAGAAAATGCTGAATGCCCTTGATGATATCAACAATAAAGGTTGGTTTTATTTTTTTTTCCTCTAAAATTTCTTTTAAAATTAATTTGCAGAAGAAAAGCAGTTTATTTTAAACAGAATACTCTACGTTAGCTTGGTTGGGGTCCCTGTTGTGAGCTTTGCCTTTATGATTCTCTTCTATCGTATTCGAAAAGCAAGAAAAACTATCAAAATGATGAAGGAAGCCGGGTTGGACAGGTTTAAGGAAGGAGCCATCAACGAGATAAACTTTGACTTGATTCTCAATGACCAGGCTGAACTTCTGTCCTACGATCCAAAGTTCGAGATTCCACGAGACAGAATCAAACTTGGAAGGCAACTGGGAGGTAAGCTTTGGGGAGCAAAATCACTTCAAAATGAATAAGCCTCTTTCAGCTGGTGCTTTCGGACTCGTTCTTCAGGCTGTCGTTCAAAACATCCTCCCAGACGAGGACGAGACTACCGTGGCTGTCAAAAAGGTGAAAGAAATCACTGATAACGAAACCATGAGGGCCCTGGTTTGCGAGTTAAAAATCATGGTTCACATAGGAAAGCACCTGAATGTCGTGAATTTGCTGGGAGCAGTTACGGAGAACATCATGAGACGTAAAAAACACCTGAAGAAGTATTTATTCGTGGCTCAAAGCTCTTGTTTCAGGAGAAATGATGATCATTGTGGAGTTCTGTCAGTACGGGAGCATAGAGGACCTCCTGCAGAAGAATCGCAGTAACTTTGTTGACCTCATTGATAAAGATTCTGGAGAAATCAACTTTCCACCAATGGAATTCCAAGCTCCTGTAGCTCAACGATATGACAATTTGAGGTGAGCTGATTATTTAAGGGGATGTTGATAACACAATTTTTAATAGTGGCTACGAAAAGCTCTCCAAGTGGACTCCAAAGCCTCTCAAGACCCCAGAAGACTCAGTTTCGACTTCTGATTTAGTGATTTGGTCGTTCCAAGTGGCCAGAGGCATGGAATATCTCTCCTCAAAGAAAGTTCTGCACGGAGACCTGGCCGCCAGGAACGTCCTCCTAGCTTCTGGAAACGTCGCAAAAATCTGCGATTTCGGACTCGCCCGCTCTCTGTACAGACGCCAAGAGTACGAGAAGCAAAGCGATGGCCTGATGCCCGTCAAGTGGATGGCTATCGAGTCCCTGAGATTCCGGATTTTCAGCACAGCCTCAGACGTTTGGTCGTTCGGAGTCACAATGTGGGAGTTCTTTTCTCTGGCCGAAGAACCTTTTCTGGAACTAGATGGTTTTGCCGAAGTCTTTCCGAAAGTCAGAGATGGTCTTCGTTTGCAAAAACCTAGATTTTCAACTGAAAGTCTCTACGGAATAATGCAGGCGTGCTGGCTTGAGGAACCAAAGGAAAGACCCACTTTCTCTTCGTTGACGGAACAGCTGGGAAATATAATGGATCCAGGAATTTTAGAGGTAAACCCTGTCAACCCGAGGGGAAATTAAAATATTGCTTTTTTTCAGTATTTCAAGGGACTAAATACTCCTTATGAGAAATTCAACGAAGATTGGAAAAAATCTGGAGCTGGATTTTTGGCTAGGGAAGCAGTCGTATTAGAAGCTGAAAATGTTTGAGACTCCAATTTGTCATCCAAGACCCTCTGAAATCGTCAAATTAAATTTTAAAATAAATGTCATCATATTTCTTTCAGTTGAATGAGGCTCAAACGAAAAGGCGCCTAGACCCAGCTCCTCGGGAAATTAAAAAAACGCCATTATGCAGATTGAGTTAAAATGGGACTGTGGAGTTCTGCTCGAAGCAACATTTTTCAGCTCTTATGAAAGTTTCAAAGCTTCCTTCTCGAGATGAGAGCCTTTAAACTCAAAATCCAAGGCAATCTTCATGACTTCTCTTTCTTAAAATACTACCTGCACTTGAGCTCATCTCGTCGTTTTGGTATCCACAAAATATTTGGCAAACTTGCACATGAGGAGACGAATTTGTGCGTGATTAGCAATTCAATTACGGGGAGAATGTGAATCCGAGTCGGTGAGGAATGCTGGGAGAAAAAATTCGATTAGGCAGATAAAAATCAGCACAAGCGACCGAGAAGCAATCAGTCTTGGACAAGAATCCGGAATGTGAGGAAATTTCACTTGAACTTTTAAACCTCTGAGAGATTGAGCGAGATACGAGACACAAAAGTGCCTCTGAGTTGCGGAGAATCGGATAAAGCCATTAATCAAATGTTGGCCATTAAATACATTAAGACAATTAGTGTGCAATTCGATGGTTTACCCAAAGTTTGCCGGCTACCACTTGATTAAGGGCTCCCTTCAGTCGACGAAAGATGCGGCTCAAAAGGGCCCGCTTGAGAGCTGTCCGTCTGTCTGCCTCTCCACCTCAGAAGCCCCCATCAGGTACGTTCGGATTTTTTGCCTCGCTGTCCATCTTTCATCGTCTCCTTCTCTCCACCGCTTCATCATCGTCCGGAGTCGTCCGTCGTGGTGTTATTAAGTGAAATTTAATCATAAAACACATCATTTGCTGAAGAGCTACCTATTACATGTTTCATTTGCGCTTACGAGATGCCAAATCCGAAGCTCGGGCAGGGGCGAGCGCACGCAGATGATAACGTTAAGATATCGCTAATGATATACAAGAAGAGGAGTGGGATATTGGGGAAACGTGGATTAATGATGGTCCATTTCAATTTCCGAACCCCAGCCGGTCCAGCTTCTAATTTGTCCAGATGATAATGATTCTTTGTTTGTGCCACAGCTGAACTTTTTGCCAGCATTTGCTACGCTGATATGCTCGTCATGTTCCAGTGACCAACATCAACAACGAGATCTCATTCAGATCGCACTTTTAATTACCAACTGCGAGACTGCAAGAGCAGCGATGACCGGAAAAGGATATCGGTGTTGGACTGCGCTCATTCCACAACGATTCGCTTGTAGATTCGAATGGGCACTAAAAGCGCAGTTATCTTTCCGGTCAGAAGCGAAAGGTCCGACCGAGCTACCTCAGTACCGCACTGACGGACGGGTCTTCGAATCTGGATATCTAAATCTGCTCGTAAAACTTACCTAAGCGGGCAGTCCATCATTTGAATAACACGACATAAACATTATCTAAATGATCATTTATGGCCAATATGCATATCACGCACGATGTTGAGATTTACTCCTCAGATCTTGTATTAATTGGCATATTAAGTTTTACGACTTGGCTTAGTCTTCCCAAAATTCAAATTGTGCATGCTTGCATATAAAGAGACTCATTTGGCAACACTAAAGGAGCTTCAGGTGTGCGTCAGAACGCCAGAGGAGGAGTACGTTAACCCTTAAAAAGAAGTGGGACCTTTCTTTTTCACCAAGACACAATCGAGATTTTTCGGGCTTAATCAAATTTGGCGATTTCAGTCGTTGGATAGGAAATTCAATTCTTTTAAAGATCCTCGTGAATATTTTTCCCTTGTTTTTTCGTTTTAATAGACATTTTTAATACCCTGAAATATTGGTGTTTTTCATCCCATTGGCTATAAAGATTTTCAAACTGCATTCAGCTTCCTGAAACTGACTGTTTTGGTTGAAACAAAAATTTATTTACAATGTGAATGGGATGAAAGACATGAAGAACGAGCCTCATCCTTCTCTCCTTCAGCCCCTGGTTACGTCTCTGAATATAACAGGGAAATGTTTCGAAGGTATCGCGTGCGATCTGGCGTAGAAGAAATTTAGCTAGAAACACGCATAAACCTCGAATCTTCGTTTTATGTTCGATTTATTGTCGAATTTGTAATAAAAACGCGGTAAAACTACTATTTAGTTTTAGAATTTTTATTGGCTCTTGGGATATCATTCGGCATGTTTTTGAATACAAAGCTGAAATTAAAACCCAACTGGTAGCAAAACTGCTTGATTTGCACGAACGCCTCTAAATTGCAATTTCAGACACGCTGTCTTGGCCTAGGCTCTCAGCCGTATGTAGGTTCCTCTAATTTAAGTACTCCTGCGCTGACACATAATTTATGGCAAGCCTCATTAAGCGCGGGTAACACACTTGGCAACCATAACAGCCAAAGTCTGAACCTGCAAAGCAGGCAATGAACTCGGTCTGCCTGCAAACTCGACCCAGTCTGTCGCATTCAGTCCGCAGAACCTGCAAATGTCACGCTGCACTGTCGTCAATCGTCATTTATTGAGTCGTGTTTCCCCGTCAGGAGTGTATCTGGGAAAGAGTTTAAGAGGCCATCAGGTTTTCAGATTTTTACTTGATTTTTTGAAATTCATTCGAAACCCGAGCTTTGAAAATCAGAAAAAAAGAAGAAAATTGGCTCTCTAGGACTTATCATCTTGACTCTTTTATTAAGTTTTCATCTGAAATATCAATGTGGGATTTCTATGCATTGGTTAGGTCATTCACATCCAAACAGACAAAAAAAAATGAGAAAAGCCTGTTGTGTCTCCTGAGAGAAGCAATCTTCTTTGAGTGTATCATTAACATAAGCCCCATGACCCCCAGTGACTCCTAGTCATGACCCCTGTCTATGTGGTTCAAATTTCTACTGCGTACAGACAGACAGACATAATAGCTTATTTTTCGTTAACAAGATGAATTCTTAGCACAAAAAAAAATTAAGTTGCTAAAATACAAGTTAATTTCGAATTCTAGCTCCACCGCTGCCATTGCAATGTTGCAACGTTCCGGATGCACCGCTATGTTGGCTCGATACACTTCCTGAAAACACGTATGTATTGACTCGCCTTCGACACTCGGAGCATTTTCGCAATGAGGCTGTTTTTGCAGAAAAAGTCTCAATTATCTCGTAACAGATCCAAGCGGGTTCTCAAAGAGAGGCGCCTTCGCCGCCTTTTGTCGACTCGAGCACGTGTTTCTTTGATGTTTATCAATGCCCTATTAACATTTCTGAACACTTGTTTATGCAAATTGGGATTATGTTGTTATTTATAATCGCTTAAGCACTGTTAGTCGCCCGTCTTTGGTTGTCCGAGCCGAAGAATGAGAGGATCAGCAATCCGAGAGATGATTCGCTGATAAAATCATAACAGATTTACGATAAATTTTCACCATCGGCCGCTCTTTCAAATGTATTTTATTCGGGTTTCTGAAATGGGTCCACCGAAGGTCCGTAATGCAAATCGCGACTTTATGCCAAATTCTAATGCGCACTGATTCTTTATTATAAATGCAAATTATGGACATAAATAAAAATTTGAATGCTTAATTTATGAAAATTGGAATTTGCGTGGCTCGTCCGGCATTTCCACCTGACCTGATCCGCAGGAGATTAAGAGGCGACAGGTTGGGTAACAAGTGGTCGACCGACGTCATTTCTTTTTTTAGAGAGGCTCTCAGGTGGGGCCGTTCAAGAACTCACTCCAATCGGGCTCGATTGAAGCTCACCTGACTCCTCACCGACCCCGGCCCCGCCAACGTTTTCGCAGAACACACTGCACCTGATCCTCGGACATATTGATTTAGAGGCTCCAGCAGAGATGAAGAACGGTAATTAAATCAGAAGAGCCAATAACACTAAAATTAGCTCTAATTTTATTGGCTCTGGGATGGGGCAGCGTTTTGAAACTGCAGTGTCATTGACATTTCGCAAACCGGTTTAACGTTGCCGATCTCAGTGGTTTTGCAATCTCTTATCGCAATTTGAAATCGCCAATTTTGGAATGGAAACCGAGCAAATAAAGAAACTAAGTTATGAACGATAGGCGAGCGACACAAAGGCAGCTCAGGGGCTGATTATCATAGAAATTCGAGCCATAACGAGGAGTAGTAGCGGGCGACTATAACTCAATCTGCATGTGAATGGCTTCCGATAACGCGGCTTGGGCGAGGTCAAACTGATAAACGATTTGGGACTCGTCCTTTCCTCTCATATTTGCTCACAGAGGGCGTGTCGAAAGCAAAGGATGTTTCGTTAAGTTCGAAAGGATTCACTTAGCAGAGACATGAACCAACTGTTCAAACTGGGACATTGTTCATTTGAAAAGGATTTGATGGAGAGGGTCATGGCATTTCAAGGCCTTGAAAATTAATGCCAGTACAAGACCACCAGAAGCTGTAAAATGTTCAGTTTTAGAGAACTAAAAAACCACCATGTGTATACCGCGTTTTCATTCTCAGACTTCCCGCCAACTGTCCAGAAAAATTACGTCAAGGAAAACGACAATAGAGGTTTATTTTGGAAAGGTATTGCTGCATGGTGGGAAAGGGAAATCAGCCTAGAGTTTTCAAAAAGCCTTAAAATTTTTTGAAAACGTTTACAGGCAGTGAAGCAAAACTCTCAAAAATAAGTTGGTCTTTTAAAACCTTTATAAATAAACCTCAATATCATTTAAAAGCTTACTGAAAAATAAGAAATGAAAATGAGCGCGAAAATATAATTTTAAGACCATTAAAGAGCCCTGGAGCATTTGCATGAATCCGAGTAACTTCAGTGCCAGCATTTACAAAATAATCAGAGCAAGAAACCCACAAGTTCCCACAGCTACAATTAATTTTCCTGTCGTAAATCAAAGTTCAAGCGCCTCATTTGGAAGACTCCACTGTGACTCGGTTGATTGATAAAAACATTAACTTTGTCGTAAAAGTTCAGCAACATTGCATAAATAAGCATAACATTAAGATACCGAATGCACCTTTCCAAGCCATCGAGTCGATCCGAGTCCCGTGTTGTAGAAGTTGAAGTAATCAAATCGCGAAAACTACCGAGATGGATCCAGTGACTGTCGTTGTATCAGTTTTGGAAGTCGCTACCATGTAAATTATGAGCTGATCTAATATTTCTGAAGGTTTAGCCGATAAAGAACCCATAAAACTGTGAATAATTATTAGATGACATGCAATTTGAATAAAATTAAGATTAGAGCTGGAGATTGATTTACATTTTTATTTAAGTGTTCAGTTTGGTGGCAAATTCGCAGTTCATTGAGGCAGCAAAAAATTAATTAAATTTTCAAGAGGCTTGTAGCTCGATCCGAATGCGCAGAACGCCGTGGACGAGGACCCGTTGGACTTCATAATACCATAATTCATAGTCTTTTGTGGCTTTTAATCGGTCATGGGGGCAGTTGATTGGATGAGGCCATGAACATATTTAGATGGAGCATAGAAAAACGGAGTCACAGCCCTCATCGAAGGGCGTGGAAAAAACTTACAGGGTCTCTTATGATATTGGAAACTGATTTTTATTGGGTAACTTTAAAAGTTATTTTAGCAATAATTTACCTAAGCTCACTTGCTTCAAATTGGGAACCGAATAGGAACTGTAGTAGACGAATGCATTTGGAGGACGTATCTACTGGAATCAGAGCAAGTAAATTTTGTAGGACCTTAAGTGAGAGACAGGGCAATCTGATATTTTTTTCCTTAGTCGGGCTAGAATTTGTTGAAAAGCAAACTGATAATCATTTTCAAAATTATTGGCCGTCATAAGTCCTAAAATATTCCTTAAAAATTTTCACCTACAGTGGGCCTTTAAATGTCGCAGATTAATACATTTAATAGTAAAAATATTTTTGAAAATCTTTACTTATAATGTGGGAAGGCGAAGACGGAAAAATATACATGGAACTAAAGCCTTTTTGAATGGATTATGGAACCTATGCGAGCTAAATTTTAAAATCATGAAGCATAATCTAAATTGAAACACCATTTAAAAAACGAAAGCAACCCTTATGTTAGTGATTTCATCCGACAGCTTGATCCTGAAAGGAAAGTTTGGGGAAAAGTGAGCCGTGTCTCTGCTGGAACGAAACTATCGATTTTCATTTCCGCCCTTGCTTCACTTTCTCACATGAAAGTGCATTCAGTGCCATGTGATGCCCACCTACACATGCACCGGAAGGATGCAGTGAGAGTTTTTCTAGCCTAGCTCGCGACGAGGCAGGCGACGGCAAGAAAAAGTTTACTTTGGACCGGCTTCGGAAAAAAAGCAAGTTTATGGGTTACAGAAGCACGCTTCACAGATGCCAGTGTGCCACTTAATAATTTATTCATGATCTTTTTGTTTTGATAAGTGAGTGTGACAGTCACAAAAAAGCTTCTCTCGATGTCCTGGTGATGCCTTCGCTGCCGAAAACTCAACCATCGCGGCGATGTAGCGCATTCAATTAATTTTTTATGCAGTCATTCAGAAAAATGATTACAGAAGGATTATTTATTGACACAGTCGTCGTGATGTTGCGTGCGTGCATTTGGGCAGGAGGCAGGAGCAAAAACGGGCAGGAAGCTTTTTTTCGGTGGCCCGTGAGTTATGGCCCGAAAACGTGACCCGGTCGAGGTTCCGCGGACTTTGTGGGAAGAAATTAAAATTGGAACGAAAGTGGGCACAAAAAAAACCTCCCTCACACGGAGACCACGTGTTGGAGACGCGGGAAAGCAAAAAATTCACACGGGATACGAGCGAAAGACGACGACAAGAGCGACCGCGGACCGGCAACTCTGTAAGAAACTCCACTCAGGTGAATTATTATTCAATCTTGTGATCTTAGCGACTCGACATGACGTACGTCACTACGAGGCAGAGGCGGGGACTCGGAATCACACAGTTCATGGCTCCAGCTTGAAAATTTTTGATTACTCCTCAAGACAGTTGACTTCGAAAAATTAAAAGGGTTTCAGATTTTAGGGATTTGGTCCTCCGTGGGTATTTTAGTTACGTCTCTGCTCCGAAACCTTCCATCCGCTCACTGGCATACAAATCAGAGACAAAAGGAGGATCAAAGGAGATGCAGTTTTTGCCGATTTGCGCCACTGCGAGCTTAATGCACTTCGCGTGAGATAAGCGAGTGCGTTTAATTCATTTTGTTTGGGAGACGCGGAGGCACTTTTGGGGAAGAACTCAAGATTACAAGTGCTTTAGAGACATTAAGAACAGCGTTTTGTGTTTTAGCTGCAGTTGAACGAAATGTTGTCTGAACCTCCTCCTTGACAGAATTCAGAGATTCATCTCTCCTAGACGATAGTTCGCTACGATGGGGTATTCGAAAGGTATCTGGGCTAAATTTGAAGGCCAAATTTTAAATATTTTAGCTCCTTCTTGGGTCAAAAATACCCTCTGTTCTTTCTTAATTTTTGGAAGTAAAATGAAAGTAAAACTGGCCCTCTTGGCTAAAACAAAAAGTCGTCTTAAATCGTTTTAAAATGATTAAAAAATCAAAGAGACAAATTTAAACTTTATCCTTAACTCTGACTAAAGAGCTAAGTAAAGCTCTGTTTTAGATTTTAAATATGAACCATTCAAACATCTTGATGGTTAGGTAACCGATTTAGAAACCGGAGCATTACTCACGAGGTAACATATATTTGTCTAAATTAAAATTCAACCTCTTCACCTTCATGAAATTCTGAACTATTTTTATGAAGAAAACTAAATCAAACCTTTTTCACACCAAACAGCAATCATACGTCAATTAAGTTGCCAAGAAAAGAGAGTTATCTGTAGGTACAGAAAACTTTTTAATGGCAATGAAATGTCCATGTCCTTAGGAAATCCCAACTGCAGCAAAAAATCAGCAGCTGTTGTTTCGTACTGATTGAAACATTGAAAAGTCGACAGAGGTCGGTGTGAGAGCAAAAACGGCATTTAAACACCTGTGAGTACATATTTTATGCATGCATCATCATGTACAATGTAATTATCTAATTAGTTTTACATGAAAACGGTGGTGGAGCGCAACGAGCGATGACTACCCGATGAATAATACGTTGTTTTGAATCATCGACCGCGCAAAAAAAGCAGATTCAGTGACATTAATCAGCGACCGGGCTGTCGGAGAAATAAAACGCTATCGATTCCGTATCGCAAATAAAATTAAGATAGAGCTATCAACCGCTAATCCCATGCGTCTTCGTAAGTCTTGAGGAGCGTCGGGTCGGGGCAATCGGCCTATTAAGCACTTTCACACACTTCTTAAATGTTCCTCCTCTCGCACATTCAGCCGCATATATGATAATGATTATTGTTAATAAATTGCAATCGCTTTGCATAAATTACGGTGCCGTTGCGAAATGCCTTTGCTATTGTGCTCGCCGCAAAATAGAATGGCATGAGGCACTTAGAACCCATTCAACCTTTCATCTTTTGTTATCCATTCGAAAGTTCCGATATTGCACTTTTCATCCCTCAAGAAGTTTTATTTAGTCGGTTGAGTCGGTCTGTAGGTTTTTGAAAAATTTTTAAAATATTACTTATGAATAAAAATATTCATTATTTTAATTTTCACCTGTACTTTTTCTAGGCTTAGCCCCTGTAGCAGCTTTTTTGTATCCTCACTCAACAATTTATTTCTTTTTTCCCGTTTTGTTCTTTTCTTGGCTTCTTTTGGCCCAGTTTAGGCTGACAAGCTTCTCTTCTAACGCCTAGCAACACCACTTTTCATTATAATCTTGCTTATCGTTGTAAATGGAGACTCCTAGAGGACTTAAGAAACTTTAAGAGAAGACCAGAAGCTGGAAAATCAATAAGCCAGTCACTGAAATTTAGAGGCAACATTGGAGGTGGGAAATCAGTTTCCATTTAAATTTTCATTTAAATAAATTTTGGTTCTAAAATCCCTCAAAACCACAACTTTTCAACCACAAACACCCTTACACTAATTGGAGGCCAATATCACTAAAGTTTTTAAAAAATAATTCTTCCTTTTTCTGATTAGCATGTTCCTCCCATTACTTCCTCAATCCTCGTCACATCGATAATTCATATGTATTACGGCGGCTCATTTCAATATCAATAATAATGCACAAAAGTATGGAAATATTATGCACGTCCTTGGAAGGAACGGTAGAGAACCGGGAAAGGCTGCGGGCGACGGAACTCATCTTCCTCCCCGAGTCCCTGCCACAGCAACATTATTTTATTGACGACAAAATAGACGTATTGAAATCTTGTGTAAACATTGGTAATAAATAAATCCGAAGATTGTGTGTTGTGAATGAGGTTGAAAGGCAGGGAGAGAGAGAGACTGGCGGTGCAGGTAGGAAGACGCTCGACGTTGCATCAAAGGAGATTTAAAATTTATGTTACCAAATCTAGGGTTTGGAAGGGGTTAGTAATAAACATATTGACAAAATATTATACGTTCGGATATGCAGGAGAAAGGGCTCAGTATCCGGAGGTGCAATATCGCCGATTACCTGCGCTGCCATTCTCATTGAAATGTGCTTGCGAGACGGGCTTGTTGCAGAAAATTATGACATCAGGCCACAAAGCGGAGAAAGAGGTTGATTTTTGGCACTCGGATGAGGGACAAAGACGCTGCTTTGACGCTTTGTGTGCATGTCTAATCGTGCCAATCCATTGTTTGTGCTTCATGTTTGCAGCTCTTTATTTGTTGATTGAATTATGATCAGATAAAAATCGAAGACGAGTGCGCTCGGCACGTTTTTGCTCTCTTTGCTTTGCTCAGCTCTCGTCAGTCGGATATTGCTTTATTTGCGCGCCCATGAGACCGCAGCTTCCGCCTTTAATGTCGAGAAGAGATGTGATAATGAACATGCACTGATATGGCCCGCGGCTGTTCCTTCATTTCTGATGCAGTTAAGTCACTCATTGTCAAAAGAGAAAGGATGTTTGAGCGCAATTTACGTTCGCTCCGGTTCAAGCTGAGCCGCCAAAAGAGTTTTCGATTGTACCTCGGGGCCTTTATTGCGCTTTATCAATTGCAAAAACCGACAATTATCCATTCATTTTAAACGCTCGAACTGGGCCACTTGCGTGAAGAAAGGCGACGCGATTTTGTCTTAATTTATCTTGAAAGGCTATTGAATTGTCGATAATTAAAACTTTCAATGCGACTTCGAGTGCATTTAAGGTCTTCCAGGAACTTAACATTGTAGTTTTGAATGGCTTGTTGGTAAGCTTCTTTGTTGACTGGCTTATTCTAGGGCGTCAATAAGTCCTTTGTCCTGGGAAGTTATTGGGTCAAATAATAGTGAACTTGAACACGTTAATTTTTGGTTTTACATTGGGTAAAAATACGACTTTGGGGAACATTCAAATTTATACTTTTTATATTTTTCAGTTGAAAATATCTTTGATTGAAATGGCTAGGCCAGAAACTTTTGTTCCATTGTTAACTTTCGATATTCAACAAATTTGAACGTACTCCAAAATTAGAACCAGTACAGTAACAAAATAAATAACCTTATAAATAGTTTTAAAGCAGGTTAAAGTTTTACAGTTTAACTTATTGAAATTTTTGAGGAAGGAATAAATGCGTTTTTGGGTGGTTTCTTGAAAATCTACGAGCCTAAGTGAGCAACATGCTAAAGTGAGAACTCCTGTTTAAAGGTCACATTTTCGACTTCAAATACTCACCTAAATACTCAGCTCTATTTTAACGCTTTAAAAAAAATTAACATATTTTAGCGAAAATGCTTGTCCTTATTTTCAGAAAGTTTTGAAGTTTATGAGTTCAAAAGAATATTAAGAAGCTCGTCTTTGCCCCTGAAATAACCCCCCTGCTGCTTAAAAACTGTTGTATTCTGTTTTAATTTGGGCTGTAGAATTTTCAAAATATTTAAAAATGTTATAGAAAATTTTTTTCAATAAAAACATGGAATTGGAAAATTTTATCATTTACAAAAAAATATTAAGATCGAGAATTGCGACCTGACTAAAGAAAATTGTTAAAAATGTCTTGAATAATTTTTATTGGTATTTACTCAAATTGATATTGAATAAAAACACCTTTATTTATTTAACTACCTGTTCCGGCTATTCTGGGCATTTAACTTCCGCAGATGGCAATCCTTGGCCTTCCCCGTATCCTGTATGAGCGCTTAACCGTCTTTTTTGTCCCGCGAGCCTGAGAAAATTTTTTCCACGGCAGGCCAAACACGCAACAGATGATAAAAAGTATGTGCCATCTGTAAAGGAGCAGAACTGTCCTTGATAGACGAGCGTACCTCGATGCAGAAAAAATCTCACGGAGTCTCACTTTTTCTCATCGTCGTCGCGCACATTTCGTAGATCGTGGTGATGAAGCGCACTTAAGACTTGATTATGCAAATTCGTGTAAGAAGGTCCTATTATTGTTTCTCTCCACAAGAGAAGCGTCTCACATCTCATCTGCATAATCATTACCTCTCGTCGTCGTCGTCGTCGTCCTCGCTCTACGTAGACCAGCGCTGCATTGTTTGTTTGTTTCTCTCTACCTAAAAACTCTTGTGCAATTGTGTCGAGATCACAATACAGAAGAAACGTGTGATGTACAAAAAGACGAGAGACGAACCGCGATTCTTTTCTTCTCCATTCTATTCTGTATCATCGTATTCGTAATCAACAACCCCTTTTTATGCCATCTCCGTGAAGTACAAAAAATTATGCATATTGCTAACCTTTTTATTTTGTGGCAAGAGCGGCAGCGAAAGTTCCACCAATGGGAAGACGCAACGATGATACGGAATTAAGAAAATGATGAATTTCTTTCGGGGCCAGCTCTCGCATATGGGAACCAAAAAAATATGCATAAGTAAAACAGACGGATGATAAACGCATTGGTGAGGCAGCATCTTCACCCTTTCCCTACGCAAACGAGTTTTTTTTTTGTTTCAGCCGTTGGAAAATTTTTTGTCAACTGCCTTTTCCACCGATGATTTCTGGCGGCTGAGACTTGAGACATCTGAGGCTATGAGAAAGGCGACCAGCAAAAAGTGACATTTGTCTGGTTAATTGTTCAATTTGAGGGAGATTTGGATTTTTTTGGAGTTGCGTGATTTCTTGTGTGCTCCAGAAAAACGATACGGGAAACCAGAAAAAAGTTAACCGCATAATTAGGACAAGAAGTATGTGATACTTATCTTTAAAATGAACTTTTTATCTTGTTCCTGTCATACCAAAGGGAAATTAGTTTTTTATGAAGTAACATTTTTGTTCATGTTCTCTTGGATCTACAAATTTCCTTTAAAAACTGTATACAGGCCTTATAGTAACGGATTTGGGAATTTTGGCCAAAAATTTTTTATTGAGAAAATCGTCCCTGAAGCCTTTGAACGACTAGTTTTACCTCAAGAAACACTTTTCCGGAGATTTTGGGCCGTAAAAGGGCAATTTGGAGAAAAAAAAAATTTTCATGTGAAATTCATAAAATGACCAAACCTCCGCTCGTTAACGAGACCTCGGATTTGGGAATTTAGGCCGAAAATTTTTTGTCGAGAAAATCGTCCCTGAAGCCTTTAAACGACTAGTTTTACCTCAAGAATAACGTATCCGGAGATTTTGGGCCGAAAAAGTGCAATTCGGAGAAAAAAATTTTTTCATAGGAAATTCAGAAAATGACCAAAACTCCGCTCGTTAACGAGACCTCGGATTTGGGATTTTTGGCCAAAAATTTTTTGTCGAGAAGATCGTCCCTGAAGCCTTAAAACGACTAGTTTTACCTCAAGAAACACGTTTCCGGAGATTTTGGGTCGAAAAAGTGCAATTTGGAGAAAAAAATTTTTTCATGTGAAATTCAGAAAATGACCAAACCTCCGCTCGTTAACGAGACCTCGGATTTGGGATTTTTGGCCAAAAATTTTTTGTCGAGAAGATCGTCCCTGAAGCCTTAAAACGACTAGTTTTACTTCAAGGAACGCATTTCCGGAGATTTTGGGCCGAAAAAGTGCAATTCGAAGAAAAAAATTTTTTCATGTGATATTCAGAAAATGACAAACCTCCGCTCGTTAACGAGACCACGGATTTGGGATTTTTGGCCAAAAATTTTTTGTCGAGTAAATCGTCCCTGAAGCCTTTGAACGGCTAGTTTTACCTCAAGAAACACGTTTCCGGAGATTTTTGGCCGAAAAAGTGCAGTTCGGAGAAAAAAAATTTTTCATGTGAAATTCATAAAATGACCAAACCTCCGCTCGTTAACGAGACCTCGGATTTGGGAATTTTGGCCAAAAATTTTTTGTCGAGAAAATCGTCCCTGAAGCCTTTAAACGACTAGTTTTACCTCGAGGAACACGTTTCTGGAGATTTTGGGTCAAAAAAATGCAACTTGGAGAAAAAAAGTTTTTCGTGTGAAATTCAGAAAATAACCAAACCTCCGCTCGTTAACGAGACCTCGGATTTGGGAATTTCGGCCAAAAATTTTTTGTCGAGAAGATCGTCCCTGAAGCCTTTAAACGACTAGTTTTACCTCGAGGAACACGTTTCTGGAGATTTTGGGTCAAAAAAATGCAACTTGGAGAAAAAAAGTTTTTCGTGTGAAATTCAGAAAATAACCAAACCTCCGCTCGTTAACGAGACCTCGGATTTGGGAATTTTGGCCAAAAATTTTTTGTCGAGAAAATCGTCCCTGAAGCCTTTAAACGACTAGTTCTACCTCATGAACCACGTTACCGGTGATTTTGGGTCGAAAAAGAGCAATTTGGAGAAGAAAAAATTTTCATGTGAAATTCATAACTGTATACAAGGTATAAAGTATAATTGTAGTCGAGAAAAGCAACAACAAAAATAAAAGGTTTGAATGTTTAAAAAAAAAAATCTGTCGCTGTGACCAAATTTATTAAGCTATGGGATATTTAAGAACCTCTAAGCTAATTATCATTTAAATTTATTGAATACATAATAATTACAGAGAGAAAAATTGTACTTCAACCCCCTTTTGACCCCTCAAGTACTCAAATTACAATGCTATACGCAAAAACATTCCGCTGAACAAAACGCAGGCCTCACGCAAGTTTGCAAGCAAAATGTTTACAAAATGCAACATCTTAATTACAGCTTAGCAAAGATTAAAGGTGCCAACAATGTATGAGGCGAGTGCATTGTTGCACTTTATGATTTGCACAACCCTTCATGCTCATTTTGCACCGCTGGTTGCATTTCAAAGAAGCATTGCGACACGATACAAAGGAGAAGTAGACAGAAAAGGGACCTTTGAATCTCGCCCTTTCACAAGGTGTCGGAACAAGTGGGATATTTCCTTTGAGCCCCTCGCATTCTCATTTTGCGTTTTTAATAATTCAGACATTCGACAGATATGCGTTTTTAATTCACCCGTACCCCTCTCGCAATTACGAAAATTGGCAGCAGAACCATTGTTGAGAAATTTGAGTCTTCCAAAAGGGTTGGTTTCACGTCTTGATTGCTCGATGCACGACTCAATCTTGATAAGGGATCACTGACAAACAACATTTATGAGAGACTTTTGATTCGATGGAGCTGGATAAGCGGGCAAATCAATTAGCCAGCTGCCGCTCCATCCTTGAGCAGCGTCGTCGAACAAAAGACCCAGAGACGCGCGCGCTTCAGACATTTTTCAACGCTGCATGCTATCAATCTTTATCTCTGAAGCTCACTCAAGTGTTCCCAACCTAATGTCGGAGTTGTTTAATGAATATTAAAATTGTAGTCTGCATCTCGGCATCGATACATCTTCGCTTCCCAACCCGGCGAGTTGGAGGTTTTGAGGCGGTCTAGGAAGCAATGCTAGGGTTGTGTAAAGCGAAGAGGCACTTGAGGACTAGACGGACATGGAAACAATCCTAGAGATTTTTTTAACCTAGATTCAGACGTGTGACCAGGTTTCTGATTCTTTTAAGTTAATTAACCAAATTACGAAATCAACCGCTTATGAGTTCACTGACAACCCAGTTCTAGACCTAAGATTAAGGAGGGTCCTTGAGAGCGTCAGAACCAGACAAACAGACCTGTTTTCAGCAGCCCTTTTCCAAACTTACGAGGACCGAAAATTTTAATACACTCCATCCTTGGCTCATCAAAGACTCACCTTTTTATCTTCACTCTCCACTTCACTTCATATTTTTATTATTCAATTACGTAAATTAAGATCTACGTAAACGTTTAGCCGAGAGCTATTTGTTTCACCAGCATGGAATGAAATACATTTTATATCAAAAGAGCAGCTCCGAGCTCGGGTGCATCCCAAATTAACATTGAAGCTGAACGGTGAGTCCACAGAAAAAGCGCGGCAAAAACTATTTTTGTGCCCACATGTACTAGGGTTGAATCACCAGGTGGTTTGGAAAAACAAGCTTCTGCTAGGCACGGCGCACGGGGTGAATGTGCATGGGCATGAAAACGAAAGCAAAGGCACTAAAAGCTTGGAAACTTTTTTTCTCGCGCGACAAGCATGTGGTGCCTGTAGTACACCGAATGCTAAGAGATTTTTTACCACTTTCATATCCATGCCCTTTCATTCGAATTCATATATGATATATAATATACAAATATAATGAAATAATTTTTTTTCTTGCGCGTTTTTCGGCATATTCATGGCGGTAGGAAAGTGAAGGAAAAAAAGCTGGAAAAAACGAAGAAAAGAAAAAATTAATTTAAATAAAGGGTTCTGCGCGACCCATATTTGAACAGTCTGTGAGCTCGGCAAAGGGTTCTAAATTAATTTTTTGCTCTTTGATTTACTCGCCGTGTTACGTAACTCGTTGAAAAAGTATTTGTCCAGAGCCAAACTCGGAAATGGGAGTTAATTTACTGCCGATTGTCTTTTTGCTGTTGAATTACTGGGAAACGTTTTTAGTGACTCCATGCCTCAGGACTTTTTCGGTCGGGAATAAGCTGATAATCTTCTTTGCACGTCCTTTACGGCGGCTTAATATAAGATCCCTCTTGCTAAAAGTAGTCACAACTCATTTTTGCAATGCTGATTCCTATACGGAGATGCTTTTCTAGAAGGCTCAAGAATAGACAATTATTTTTTTCTGTCAGAAGAGTCACGGCTAAGTTTCCGGATGGAAACTTTGTCTTGGAGGCAGTTTTAACCAGAGCAGCGGGGTATCTTTGCTCCTGATAGAGAGAGTAAAAGCATACCACTGAGGTGAAATTATGATTGTCAGTTTATGTATGTAGATGGCGAGAAAACTCAAGAATCCAGACATGTCTAGGAATTCAAATATCTTCCTAAGAAATGAAGTCACTCTTTCCTTAGAATTTCTGGAATTTCTGGCTAAAAAGAAGCGCGTGATCTTAGACTAGAACCAGCCTGACGCCTGTCTCGTTTTCCTGGATAACAGGAAGGCATTTGGCATCTTTTCTCAGGACGCACAACAGAACCGTGTCAGACTTGTGCACCAATCTGATTTACAAACCCTAATTTTTGATCTCACCCGAATTGTTCAATTGTTCCGATTATTATTAAAATTCAATATTATTCACCTCCAAACGTTATTTATCACGTTTATGCAGATTAACATTCCATTATGCTCCGCACAATAGCTGGCACACATCGCAACCCGTACGTCCTCTGCTCCCATCCCAAATCAAGAGATTCGATCGACTTCAAGTGCAACGTCGATTGGAAGTAATTTATTCAGACTCCCGAAGTTTACCTTTAAACTGTTCGTCTTCTTTTGTAGGGTTTTGTGTAGTTTTCACACATTTATCAATAAAATAATGAGGCTGTTAAAGGGAGGTTGGGAGAATGAGATCGGCAGCATAAGAGGGAGAGAGCCTCATTTGAATACCGAGATTTATATCGCCACATCAACAAAGGAAAAAGATTTCAGGACTCTGGTTCAGGGTTGCTGTCTTTGGCACGTTTTCTTGGAAAAATTACTGCCACACGTTTCAAACATTTCCCTTGAAAATTTTAGAAATATTACATTTATGGCCAAACGGTATCTTGAAGGCCAAAATCAACCCTGAAATCGACATTACTTAATTCCGTGTCACTTTGTTCCTTCGTGGTCCTATTTACCTGTAAATCACATTTCTGTGCATTCCGAAGTCAATTTTCTGAGCTTTGAAAAGTCCAGAAAATGTTCTATAATTAAATTTTTGGCTAAATGGTAGCCTAAATTGGCCTCTCGTGGCACAAAAAAACACGTTACCCAACGACTTTTTCGCTGCTCAATTAACCAGATCTTTTACAGTTTCCTCTCAACCGTGCAACGTAAAAAATTTTCCTCAGCTCACTTTTTCACCCATTAAACTCGCATCACACGCTGAAAAAACTAATTGTCATAAAAATTACACCCATATCCGAATTGTAAAGACAAAAAATGCATGTCAGTCGGGCACGATGGCAGTTGGTATGCAAAATATACGTGAGAAAAAAATCATCACTCTCTTCCATTCTGGTACCTGAGCTCCCGAGAGCATGAGACAAAAACCGGAGCCAGGGGTGAAATGATCATAGTTTTGTCTAATCTCCTGCTCAAGACAAAGGCACGCAAGCGGAAGGAAGCGAAGTATAAAATCCAGGGGCTGATTATGCAAACGAGCTAATTTTTTCTGGTCCTCCGTGCTGCCTGAGGTGGTGTAGAAGGAACGGAAAAGTTTTCTCCGCTCACCAGAAGTTCCATGATTAATGATCATTTTCACCTTCATGCCAAACTCCGTGCATCTCGGAGGCAAATCAATCGCAGGGTCCATAAAATTGATGGAAAAGCGGCATGGGAAGTAACGAGACGAGGGGATTAGGAACCAGATGCACTCGAGGCGAGACATTCCGACATCCGAAACCTCAACTCAATACGGCAATAAATCTGCATAAATTGATATCAATCATTAATTATGTCAATAAGAGTAAACAGCGACATCGAGACATTTGCATGCGGAGAAAGTTCGCTGGCTCCTGCTTAGCATACATTAGATCGTCTCGCCGGGAATGCATCCTTGAATTAATCTCGCCACGGCAATACAGCGGCTCGAGACGGGGCATATTTCACAGAAAGTGGGATTTACATATTTTATTCCGGTTCATTTTTCAAGAGCTTGAGGTTATTTGGTGGGAATCCATCCTATGATGCTACAAAAGGACCTTCAAAGCGTCTATATGCGTCTCTTGAGGAAAAAGCTCCCTAACAAAAATGGCCTAGAGCAGGTCCAACCTATCCCCAACCGAGAACCCGAGACATTAATTTATGAGCGGATCAATCAAAACAACTTCGCGCCATGCCACTTGATCATTCTCATAATATTTACTTTAGACTTAGGAACATGATGTAGTTTACAAATTGAAAATGTTCCCACCGCCACTGAATATTTATGTGCGACCATATGACGAGATTTCTGCCGTCAAGTGACATTGTTGCACTCTCTGCGAGCGCTGCTAGATTGAATTACACGCATAAGAAATACCATTGCTCGAAACTCGTCTTCCCTCTGTTCCACAATTCCCCGTCCAACTGTCAAGGGACACGTTTCAGAAGTTTGGTCCTCATTAATGTGAGATAACGTTTAATTTTTAAGCACGCCAGAGCAGCGCACAGGTCGTTAAACCCTCACGTTTTGTGACTTTCAAATGGGGCAGAAACTAAAGACAAAAATGCTTGACTGTAAATAAAAGCAATGATGAGGAAAAAGATTCGTCTTTTTATCAAGAGTTTTCTCAAATAACAGAGCTCAAAATAATTAAAATATCAACTCATTCCACAGTCTTCTACTGTGATGGTGAAGCAGTTCTAGAACCTTTCGAAAAATAAAAATCAAAGGAAACTCTCGAGAAATTTAAAATATCAAAGAAAACATCCAAAAATCTTTAACAGACAAAAATTGTTGGAAATAATTTTAGTTGCAAGAAGGACATGTCGTTTTAAGGCCTAAAAAATATTAAATAAACAATCTCGCAAAATTTTGATCGAGAACTAAAACTGTCGAGAATATTGATTCTCGAGAAGAACCTTGAGATCACAAGAATTTCATTTTTTATCGTTGCAATAATTCACAATAAGAGGTTAAGTGAACACTGAGACTAGAGGTATGATATTAAGACATAAAATCAATGGAACAAGAATCATTTTTCCTAAATTGATCACAACATTCTACAATTGAAAACCTAAAGCGAGAAAACAAAAAAATCGAATCCCTTTTCGGACAGGACCAAACTGGATTTTCCTTGGAGTTTTTCTACAAAATAGTCTATCTTAAATGAGTTTGATTCATTCAACATTAAAGCACCTTCTTAAGTCTACGCTTACTGATATTTTATTTTAAAATAAAAAAAACCAAGAAAACTTAATTGTTTATTCCCTTTCGAACTTCTTCTCCTGAAAAAACTTTAAGCACAATCAAATGAAGGCAACCTAAAAACCGAAATTGAGAAGAGTTATTATGGCTCCCTCACTAAATCATGCAAGCAGATTTTCCACTCTGTGCCCCACATTTCAGCATCCTTTGCCCGACATTGGCCTATTAACCTGTTCCGCATTTTCCTTGATAAATTGCAAGAACGTCTACAGGTTAGCGAGGAGTGCATCCACTTCCTTTTGTGCGCCCCAAGAGCTCGTCGGGTTTGGTGCGGCAAAAAAGGTGCAGACAGCGTGCAATCTTTTGTCTGCGGCATGGTTCCGAGCTGGTGTGCGAGGTGCGGGAGTTCCTGCACATTACACACAATCACAATTTTTATATAAAATTTTCCGTGTGTGCGCAGCAATGAGACTCTTTTTTCTTCCTCCTTTTGTGTCGCATTTTTTCAGCAACCGCCACCACCTCAACCACCGCGCCATGCCAGCCCATTGCAATGCGCTGTGTGCCATGAAAAAACTCATCATTACTTTTTTCATGTTTTTCCTGTGATGTGCCTCATTTTTATGTTTTACACTTTTTTTCCATTCCATTGGTGGTGTGGAAAGAGTCCGAGCGTGGCTGCGTGGCGTGGGGATGCGAGAGAGTGCATGGCTGCGATGCTGGAAAAAGTACATTTAGAGAGTTGTACAAAAGTCTGTTTGTAGGTCGGGTCAGGGACTCTTTTTTCCTACTCTATATATGCAACGTGCTATTTTGTCTCCTTGCCACCTCGCGTACAAAAAATGTATAAAAATTACCACTTTCTCCCTCCCGCCCCATCCCCATTCCCGGATGGGTCCCCATGCCTCAGACTCTCCTCTCAACCGCATTCATGTAGCTTCGGAAAGCTTGTAGGCATCCGAATGCAATGCTCGACAAAGTGAATACAACATGTTAGTAACACGATGAACTGAGCCATTTCGTTTGATGGAAGGACGGAGCGGCGGGCGTGGAGACGAATGCACGCGGAGGCTGTGTATTTGTAGCGAGGACGCAAAAATAGAAAAAATCGGCAAAGAAAAACGAGGAAAAAAGGGAATTTTTCATTTTACACCAAAAAGAAGAAACAAAAGTGGAAACGAGTGAACGGAAAAAATGCCATGCCATCCCGCATGTACCCATCCCGTCAACATGGAAGCTCGCGCGCGCAAATAAAAAACGACGAAAAATTCACGGAAAAGAGAATTGATTGAAAAATCAATAGGAGCAGACAGGGCCCAATGAGGAAAGTACAGAATTCGGTCGAATCGAAGCAATCGTCGACCTCGTCTCCGTTTCCTCGGCGTGTCTCCCTCCTCCGCCATGGCAATGAATGGGGCGAGATTTCATTGTGTAGGTCTTCCGATCCCATTCGAGTCTGCACGGTGCGCAATTTTCAGGCAATCTGCGGCACCCAGACACCCGGCAACGACCTTGCTGGTTGCCATTGGAGCGTAAATATTTGACTTCTCAATCTCGGGACGTGTGACGGAGCTAATCCGGGGAGTTGTCTGGTAGAATTGCGACTCTACCTTCATATGAAAAAGAAATAATGTTGAGCTAATTTTGTTGGAATCCTCGTGAATCTGTTTTTGCTATCTAGTACTACTATTTTTACGGGGTTTTGGCAATGTCAGAAGCGTATCATAGGTCAAATTAGGTATCCTGGGTGTCTTGCAGTTCAAGAACTCAGCTCCCAAATAATAAATACTGAACCATTTTGGAGCTATTTTCCTAATTCCCGAATCGATTGTTTCTCAAGGTCTCAAAGAATTTTTAAGCCTTTTAAATGACTTGAATTAGTCAAGAAAATGTCGTTTCATAGCATTTTAACCATGCTCTTCGCTAAAATTAGAATAAAATCATAAGATATACGACCCCAAAGATTTTTTAAAAACTTAGGCTTACCCTTAAATTTTTTTCAAATTTACTGAAAAATACCTATAAAGAGACTTCCTTTATCATCCCTTGAATAGACCAAATTTCCCAACTCTGTTTTATTTTGCATAAAAGTATGCCTTCGGGCTCTATCAAACACATTCCTCAGACAATTTCATCCCAAGCGGTTATTTTTAGATCCGCCGACCCTAGGCGAACCCAAATTCCCACACTTTGTTGCATGAAAGACAAACGAAACAGGAGATGACGCGCGTCTCAAGTGGTTTAATGAGGAAAATGAAGATCGAAAGTCGACTTTCATCTCGCATATGTCATTTATGATAATTAAATGTTGGTGTCATCAACATTTACTTAGGAGATTTAGAGACGAGGGTGGAAGTTTGTCGACTTTCTTCTCTAACCTCACCATGTTGAGTCAATAATCGCTTGGTTTGTAATGTCGCACTGCAATGAGAAAGTGAATGAACGAGACATCGGAGGAATACGCTCCGATTTGATTTATTTGTCGAGTGAAGGAGTTTTATATCCGTGGGAAGAAAACGCGTTGACCTTGTTCGAGTTTGCATTTGGAAGTCAAACGTAGAAGCAGTGGCATACGAAAATAAACATCACGATGAAAGGCCTGACATATGTTTAAAAGGATGCTTTCTTCGGCGATATATCACGGATAATTTGATTCCCTTGGCCACCTGCGCTATGAGGAAGAGCTTCCTTGTTTCAAAAGATAACATTTGAATTATATTGTCATTCATAAGTCCTAAAAATATTTGAGATTGGCTTGATCGGGTTTTCCTGCAAGAAATTGAAAGGAGGGATCCCCGTCAATTTTACTCCTGGAGACTTCTTTAAGAAATGACTGGCCCACGTTTTTTTTTAGATCAATAACACACACTTTTTCGTGCCTAGTTAATAGCTGAGAAGGTTTGAAATGAGGTTGGATCCCTTCGAAGCCTTTTTCAAGGAGGTTAGATCTACCCTATTCCCCTTCATTTATAGCTTTGACCTAGAAATGGATTTTTAAAGGCAGAATAAAGCGTTTTCGAGTGAACGATTTGATCAGCCTCGTCTTGAAGGTTGTTGATGTTTCGAAAAATTTCTTCATTCAGAATCTGGAACTCTCTGAAAGTCAAAGAGCGAAAGTCATATTTTTGTTTCATCCAGATCTCATCCACATCTCTTTTATTCATTAAAAAGATCTTTCAGTTCTAGATTCGCTCAACTGAGGCACCTCAAAATTTAGAAGGGGCAAAAATGTTATTGCTATGCTATAAGCCTCAAAGTAATCACAATGCCAGCAGATTACATAAGTAACTTCCTCACCCAAAGAGGCAGCAACCAGCGAAGCCTTGACCCTCCCCGAGAGGTCAGTGTAGGAACTCGCACACCGAAATCACGAACGGGTTCTACAGACGTCAATGCAAGAACAACATTTGTGTACTAGAATTTGATTGAAATCAAGGTCAGACCAGCAGAACTGGGCATTTTCGGTTGAGAATATGCGGAGCCGCGAATCGAAACGAGCCAGAATCGTGAATAATGAAATGTTTTGTTACGAGATATTGGTACTCTAGTGCTCACTCTCAATCTCAACGAGCTTTTGTTCAAGTACATATTAAGCAAACATCTGTTAAAGTTGGTCAAAACCTGCTTCTCAAATCTCCAGACTGATCTGATCGTTTTGATGCATGATTTGAGCGATTGTAACCTTCATGCTCGTAAACTGCATGCGATTTATGGTCTATCTCTATGATATTCCTTCCGTTTCAGTGATCTTGATTGCCCGCCTGACGTGTAAGCTGCCCCGATATAAATTTTATACGACCCTCGGGACGGAAAGTTTCCATCTCCGGTAAAAAGGCAGGATGTCTGGAAACGTCTGGCACCGAAGGTGTTTTCTGTTCCATAATTTCCAAAATGCAAAATATATCAAGACCTGTCGGGCCTGGGAATCGCTACCTGAGTTGAATTATTCCCGAGAAATTTTGATCCAAAATGCAAGATTTTATATAAAATTCCGTTCGGCGATCTATTGTGATATTATTCATCCGAGACGGCCGCATTGTGTCTTCCGTACACCTTTAGGAAATTAGTTGAATCACCATTGTCTGGGATCTGTCTGGAATAGGCATAGATAAAGTCTCACATATCTCTCGGTGATGGGAAGATACTTGAGCCGAGATTTTATCACCACGTGTTTTGGGTCGGTCGTCCTCGAGGTATCGGAGAAATTAGTTCTCCATCGGTGAGTCGCCAGTCACAACAAACGCAATGCTTCATTGAGCAGTCTAGTGAGGTAATGAATGTGGGAGAATTGGAAAGAGACACGGAGCCACCTGCCCAACCTCTTTGGAATTTAAGGTTTAATTTATTGAAATCCACCGGCTGACCCACTTTTAAAATCATCATTAATTTGGATTTGAAATTGATTTTTAAATAAGTTTTTGTGTATTGAAGGCGTTTCAGTGACGCAAGTCGCAGAGACTCGCCAAGGTGTCTCGAGAAGGCGGATCTGAAAAAGATTGGTGGTTTTTCCTAGCTCCAAACTACGCATTTCTGGGTCAAAATATTTTGTTAGAGCCAGATAGAAGTGGTTTTAGGGGGGCCAAACAAAATTTAGTTTGCTTAAATTTAAAATGATTTTTATTCAAGATTGACTTAATTGAAACCCCTTTTATGAAAATCGATTTTTTCCTAAGTTACTAATTTTTTGGCCTCAAAGGGGTAATTTTTTAAAAATTGAACGGAGGGCTAAAGCTTTATCAAACAGTCATAATTTGGTTCCATCTTAAGCTATTGGTGGGGTATTTAATATGTAGTTGATTCAAAACAGACATGTGAGAACTAAAAAATGTCTTGTTTCCTAATTAAGTCCTTCAACCTTTCGAACTTCCCTTCAACACGTCCGAGATACGAATCGATCACTCATCCAGTCAAGCTCATGGCGACCCAATGATTTCATTCCAGTTTTCAGATGCCTCTGACAAATGTCTCTCTGCCGCTTTTAATAAATGCAAATTTCTTACTTCATCATAACTTTTGATTTGTTTGACTCATTAACATTTTTGATGTCTCCACCATATCCATATCCGTGTCACTTCACATTCAAATTTTTATTCAGAACATTACTCACTTCCTACATCAGAATGGACAAAATATCAGATGCTGGAATCTATCTTCGAATTTAACAAGTACCTTTTCTTTGACACATTAAATGATATCAAAACTGCCACATCTCATTAAATGAATCGCCCCGAGTGATTTATTTGTTACGTAACTCCGCATTGGCATCGGGCAGAGCTCTCAAGACAAGCAGTGAACACTTCAAGGCGAAGTTTGCTGAACATGATATGCAAGAAATATTTGTTCATAAGCCCGAACACCCGAAACGAAAACTATTTCTAACGATTTATTTAGATGATTTATCAAAATTTAGATACACGTTGTTCACGTTTCGAGTTAGCATCGTTATTTCCAAAGTTCTTTTTGGGTTCGCATGGTCTGTCAATTTGTCTGCTGGTACGGTTTTTGGAGGGTGCAATTTCGTTTTTTCGACTAAAAATATTTTCAAGCTAACTTTTTCCAAAAACTAAATTTGTAATTTTTGGTCCAAATTTTTTCCAATACCCCTTCTAGACTCTTTTCCTGTATGTCTATCCTAAGACCAACTGTTCATGCCCCAGAAGGAGAGGTTAGACTGAAAGCATGAGGTTTTAAAAAGTTTTCGTACCATGTAGCGCCAAACGAGCGAGCAGAAGCAGAAAGCCCCAAATGCCGATGATGATGATGGCGATGATACGAGATAGAAACAATTTCGAGTCTTTCGTGATGACATCATTTGCGCGCGTTTAATTTTGTTAATCTTTTGGCATATATTTCGTATTCAAAACATTACTATTAAAAATGAATTTGTTACTCGGTCATAAAATCTTAAATGATCGCGAGCTCGAAAGTGTCTCTCAGCAAGGGTTTAACAATATATCTAGCAGTTATACATGTGTAGACCAGTTAATCTCTTTCACATTGAGCACGAACGTTTTCGAATGTACAAATGAGAGTCCATAAAAAAATGAAAAATTCACTAAATGCCATTAAATGTGATGTGTCTGATATTTGAGACGAACTGTTTCGAGATTGGAGATTAGGCGGATATGTTTGTTAAAAACCTACTCCCGTTACAGTGCCGCTGGTTGAGCTACCATGTGGCTGCTTTAATGACTTTTCTTTCGTCAAATCGAGCAAAATAGCTCTATTAAAGTCGCCGGGCGGACGACACGAATGGCGTGCTTGTGCTGGGAAATTTGAGTACAATAGATATTTACAAACCTAGCGCAGAAAATGGTTGATTACAGCAGGAAAACATGTTGCAAACGAGGGAGCTTTGCTCCCGAGTTTTGCAAGTTTTCCGTTGCTGTACTCAACCATTTTTCGCGCGAGGTTTGTATTCTATTTTCCCTTGCGAGCACCACGCGCAAATTTTTCCGAGTTTTGTACAATTCAACGGAATTTTTATTCAGCAAATTCAGCATCAATTTTTAATAAAATACCTTAATATTTGCATCTATTTATTAGCAAAATAAGTCAAAAAAGATAAGAAAAGAAGTCATTTACAGAATAAAAGTTTTGCATACTAATGCTGGTGCAGGTTATGGATTATACAATTGTTAAAAATGAATTTATTTTGAGCACCTGGTTGACTTGGAATTACGAGATTGTTAATTATTTTATCGGTGTGAGTCGTAGTGCCAGCGCCCGGTTCTCGGTCAGCTTCAGAGTCATCGCCATTAGCTTCAACCTCTGGACTAAAAACGTAGCTGATGCAAGAGGGCTCGTTAAACTTGGGATGGAAACGACGAGCAACTTTTGGTTTGGGGCCACTAATTTCACCAGCAATCTGGTTACAAATTTTTCGCTTATTGTTAATTGAATCTTGAACGTAGCCCTCTGCGGTTGTTGAACTTTTCCAGCCTCCGTGTCTCTTCAATAACAAAATGTCGGCTCCGGAATCTGCTAATAGAGTTGCTGAAGTTCTTCGGAAAGAATGGCTTGTATAACTCTCTGGATTTGGAAAGTTCAGAAATTCTGCTATGTCTCTAGGCATTTTTCCAAACTTATTCATTCCGATGGGCTGGTTGGTGCATTTCCCGTTTTGAAAATTCAAGAAAAAACGAGGACAAATTGCATTTGTAGGCCTCAAATCCATATACTTGACTACGTATTTTGCAAAGAACCCTTCAATTACGAACGTGCGGGTAATCTTGGTTTTAGTGAAAGGAATTGTCACAATGATTCGCATTCCATCCGGGCCGTTTCGCGTAACATTTTCCGCTAGAGCCTCGACCAATTCATTTTTTCTGCAGGCTCCTAGAATTCCAAATATAAGCGCAACTTTGGTTGCCAAGAATATTTCGTCAGGAGCTTCATCGAAGAACTTTTTAAGCGCCTCTGAAGGGAAAACAGGAGCCTTTTTTGGGACGAAGCCTTTGTGATTGGATTTCAAAAATGCAATTAATGACTTATAAAAAAATATGTTGACACCCAATTTAACGTTGATTGTCGCTCTCAACATCGAATAGTGGGACCAAAGTGACGACGGTTTCGCTACTTCCGACAGCTCTTGAAAATAGGCAAGCAAAACTTCCTCACAAATTTCTGCAATCTACCAATTTTATGTTTTAGTTTCAAGAAATTGAAAAACGAAGAAACGCTACAAATAATGCTTCTATACCTGATTTTTAGCCATCCACTCATCAAAAGTCCTGTAAGCAGTTTCGTAACGCTCTCTGGATTTACTGGGAAGTAGCATTTCCATAGCTTTTTTAGCTCTTTCTTCAATTGCACTCGACATCGTTGACAAGAATTTAAAAATGGCTACTTTGAGTAAAATTGCTAGGGCAATCCCAAAAGTGACGCATAAAAAAATTTTTTTTTGACTAAGCTGACACGAAATTGGCACAAATATTTTCATCGTTGTCATTAATTGTAGTTTTGTTAATTTTACGAATTGTAATCATAGTATTCTTGGTACTTAGTCATAAACAAACAAAACTCTCAAAACCAGACTTAATTGATTTTTACTTGCCCTAATTATGAGTCAATTGGCGGCATCTGATGTCGCATTTTAGGCTTTTTAAACGGCAAATTTAAAAACGTTGCAATGTAATGTTGACTTTGACACTTGTCAATCGGAAAATACTATTCGCTCTGGATCTCTAAGCCGAAAGAATTTTCCGCTTAAGATTACATCACTGCTGGATAAGAGGATGTGCAAAACTCGGTTTTCCACTTCCTAAGCAGAGCGGAAAGGGGATATTTTCTGGTGAAAGCGAGGGAAAGTAACAATTAGCTTTTAGTATTTTACAGCACTGCTGAATTCACTCGGAAAGTGAGGAAAGAAGGGCTATAATTGCCCCTGAGCGAGCTTGCGAGCGAGGGGAGGCAATATAGACCTACTTTCCGCAAGTCCGAGTGAATTCAGCCGTGCCTGTACAGTATTTTTCACAATTCCGCGGCCGCTGAATTAGCTGAATTGTGAAAATTAATTTTTGACATCATTCAACAAAAGACCCAAAATGCTCAATTTTAAGAGGCCAACATCGAGTCGGTGAAGGGAACTCGTCCTAACTCTCCCTCCCAACGATATTCAATTAAAAATGTACATGCAGGAGGTCTGCGAGGTCCGCTCATTAGTCTCTTCTCTGGACCATGGTGGTGAGTCACATAAAGGAGTTGAAACAGCACTATTCATACGAGCGGGGACTCAATGGTTAATTAAGACTTTTGTAAAAATGATTAATTGCCTTGTAAATTGATTATACGCGTACGAATGGAGGTATTAGACGCTACTGGGCAGCGTCTCGTCGGTTCATTAAAAGCCGAAACCAGGAAACGGACGAACCTTCGCGAGCTTTGCTCACACTTTATCGGCGGATTACCTTTGCCAAACAATTTGGCCGTTTTAATTTTGATTGCAAGGTATCTAACACGTAGCCAAACACGTTTATCGTGGCTCAGATCTTGTAAGCACAAGCTGCGGGTTAATTTGTTACAGCCACATCCTACCAAGTTCAAGGTTGCCAATGATTGTTTTCGTGAGACGGCCGCAAAATTCGTTCTGGAATTCTCGCCGAAAGGTCTCGGTTCAGTGGACTGTCAACCTCAGCAAGTCAGCGCTAATCCACTAATCCGCCCAAAGACAGCTCCATTAGCTCACTCGCTGTCCACAAATCATGCACCAGCTATTCAATCATAATGCTGAATCGAGTTCCACGACTACATGTTCCACTACTGTAACGCCACGCAGGTGTCTTGGCGCGACTGCAACATAATAAAGTACTTTTTTCACGCGGTGACCATATTACTCAAGCTCACTTAGCTCCAACAACTTAATATATTATTTTTATTAATTATTACATGCATCAACTGATATGACTCGTGTTTTCAAACGGTTACAACACCGTGTTAAAATGTTTTTTATGTGTCTCGGTACTCTCTGGCATGGCGTGGCGCAGTCCAGTCGAGTTTTGAGTGAGTTCATAAAGCCAAAGCCCGTAATGAGTTGCTGCCGCAGAGGAAGTCGTCAAATGAAGTACTCGGGTGATCCAAATGGACCCAGTCGAAAACTCTAAACTACAAAAATTGGAGGGATGATTTTTGAGTTGGAGTAGAACCGATTGATATTGAGAGTGTATCGCAGAGGTTTCTGGGTACGATTGATAAAAACCGTTGCACTTACAATGTACTGGGAGCAAAATATATAATTAATTGAGCACCGGCAAACTTTTGCTTTTCATTACTGCAATATGAAAACTTTTTAATTGAAAAAATTTGTTGCTGATGAATCTGCGCTTAATAATAAGTTGTTCAAATAAAGCCTTCAAATTATATAATCTGTTTATTTACTTTCAAATTAAAATCTTTTAAATAGAGACTCAGCGGATCAGATGCACAAATTATCTAAGTAGCATCTGCCCAGAACCCTCAATTGCTGATAAGAAGCGATGAAATTGTCCTAATAGAAACTTTTTCATAAATTCCCAACTTTTGTAATTTCTTCTCAGAGTTAAATCTCCCCTATTTTATTAAACTCTTTTGCCTAAGTATGTTTATTACTGAAGATCACATTGACATTTTTACCTAAAATATTATGACAAAGATACCAATAATACAATCAAATACATGAGAGGAAAATATTGTTTCGGGAATATTCTGTGATCTTACAGGTTGGACGGTCCAGTACAAATGAGACCCGACAAACTCAGAAAGAGGAAAATTGGAGCTGAGTTTTCCACACACCGCTACCTTTGATGTGTTGAGCTTTGATCAAAGCTGTTGAGGATGCTGTTTCGGGCAAATGAGGTGCATCGACCGCCCGCAGCAACGGAATCAATATGACATCTCGCTCTTGTAATTTTTATTTCGGCTCGATGTTTGGTAGCAGTACTTTTTTAATTAGCATCCAGTTAATTAAAATCATAATTTCATTTATAATCACGAACGTTCGTTATTATTTTCGCCCCATTTGCGACAGTGTTATCCCTTCCTACACACGTCTCTTGAGCACATCAGAGTAGACTTTTTTGTGTCCTCTTTTTTTAACCCACCGTGCGTATTCGCACAATAAACACTTGTTAATTGTGCGAATACCTATCAGACAGACCTGAAAAAAATAATGTTGCTTTTGGCCGAGCGTAATTGATAATTAATGTTCGCCATCATTTAGTCATTTTGTATATCTCATTATTATGAGACACATGAGTACAAACATTTTTGCATTTTTCAATAAGCCGTGTCGCCTTATGTGTTTGCTTTCCTCCTACTGCACTGCTGTGGGTGCTGAAGCAATTAAAAATTTTAATTATGCGCTCTGCCGGTATGGAAATGTTGATTTCTAATTAATTCACTTGTCACCAACTGGGAGGAGACGCCTGAATTTTCCTTCTTCTCTGACACGTAAAAGCATGGCAAAGTTCAAGTTGAAGGTAGATCCTCGAGTCTTAATTTTTTTGGCTTCCAAAATCATCAGTGAATTTAAAACTTCTTTGACAATCTTGACTTTTTCTTGAGTCCTTAGTCCTGGTGTTCCACTTTCTTATTCTAACTTAGTAAGGGTACATATGCCTTCCATTGAGAAACAATTCGGCTTGTAAAAATTTTTCTTGTAAATGCCTTGTCCAAAATTGTTCAAAGTGACTATTTTAATGTCATACTACAGTCGTAGTAGCTAACCTTGTCCCTTCAAATAGCCAGTCAAATCTTTAATTAACATCTCTATTTTTCCACCGGCTTCAAACATTAGTTTAAGTGCAGGTGACTAAGCAAAATGCGGCTCGACCCCAAAACGTCCCCAAAAGCCTGGTAGCCGGTGAAAACCCCCAATAAGCCTAATTTGAATCCAAAGGCCCCTCCTATCACCGTAATTACCCCGTGCGCCAACCTGCACTGTTTTATCAACAAGAGAAGTGCCAGTAAAACATCATTAAGGCAGCAATTAAGCCATTTAAGTGTTTCTGCTAAACAGTTAGCAATAATTGTGTATTTTCCTCCGCGTCCATTAATTACTCGCCAATGTGAATCCAACATCTGCATTAGTTTCACTCACGTTTATGGTTAATGAAATATTGATGGGGCTTGCGAGACCCGAAACAGAGCAGTAGGCGAGGGACAGGTGCCTGGAAGGTTCCGGGGACTGCCTCGGGTCTGCTTTGGCTCGGAGTCGGTGCCGCAAAAAATCCGAAAGTTCATTATGATTTCATTAGCTGGCTACTTTGTGATGTTTGTTTAGCGTTTAAGGCGTGCGGGAGCGAGACCTACCAACGCGGTTGCCTGTCGGATCGGAATTCGCCCGCCACATGCTTTGAATGCGCGCCTGGCAAGTTGGCGACGCTACTTAAGACGTCCCAATTGAATGCAATTTATTATATTAAGGATTTAAATTAGTTTTTCTGCTAATTTATGTTTTATTTAATACAATGCGAATACCATTTTATTAAAATGTAATACACGATGGGCGCTTTGGAACGTTAAACTTGTTAAACACGACATCGACGACGACGACGACGACATCGAAGCTGGACCGGAGCGGAGAGGTTATTATTTAATCGGCACAGCTCTTGTCGTCGGCGACCCTTACAACAATGACAAACAGTTACACGACTTTTTAACATTTTTACATGCTTGCTACATATTGTAACAACAAGTAGCTCGCTGCATACTGTAATGAGAGCTACTTGTGCACAATACCGCAATCGCCGCCGCCAGTGCCACCACCGACGAGCTTGAGACCGGTATGCGATGCCGATGCGGAGTAGTAATTTGACTTGTTTCATTAATTGCGGCCAATGTTTGGGTACGGTCGCCAGACTAAGCAGTAAAATTGTCTTAAAACCATCTGAGAGCTCAACTAGACCATTTTTCGATTATTTTTTTCCGAAGTTTATCCTCAAGTATTTCCTGACATAAGAAAATCTCCTGAAAGATTTTTAGATTATTTGTAACCAGGCAGTTAAATCAAATAAAAAATTGTTGAAATTTTTAAACCCTTTTTTGACCCTCAGAACTTTTCAGGTGAGCTCTGAAACCTTCTCAACAGCCAATTTGAAATTTTACTTACAAAAATGTTAATCATTTTTTTAACTTTATAATAATAATATCCTTCCCTAGGAGGCACCTAAAAAATAGTAAAAAGACTCTTAAGGGTCGAACCTGGAGCAACATTGGAAGCGTATTGAGGGAATTTAAAAGTAATTCTCGGTCCAAGACGCTAGCTAAAAGGCTCCGAATCCAGCTCAAAATCTGAAAATCCAGAAAAATTTCAATAAACCTAAGACCTAAAATATTTGACCCTATATTCGGACTCCCGATGCAAGCCTCTCTTTCATTGGTCCCCGCATCCAATTCGCCGGTTTGGCTCGAACTAGACTTCAAATTGCATATTGTAAATATTTCAACTGCACTGGCTCGCCGCTCTTTAGTTCTCGGGTTCTCCTCCTTATCATCAGATATGGCAAAGATAATCTCGAACATTGCCATTTTTACAACACATTATTATCTTTATTTCGCAAAGGCCCATACGGACTGGGCTACCGCAAAGCCTAACGTAATCAATATCAATAAATTATAAATCAAATGACGACAAGATGCAAAAATAGCGAGCGCTGCAGCCATGAGAAAAAGCTCCACTGAGGATTCGTGTCGCCAGTTACCCAAAACTGGACTCACTCGCCTGGCTAGAGGCTTGTGAGCAGGCGGGCGAGAGAGTAAGTAGCTTATTAGCAATAAATTAAAAATTTGAAAGCACAAAAATTGATTACGCAGCTAATTTAAATGTGTTTTCGACTCTTGCACAGATACGAAGCGACGCCACGGACCTGATTGAAATTGGAATGATAATTATACGCCTTTTAAAAGCAAAACGATTAATTAATTGCTGCAATGATTAATGATAAATGATACAACTTATAGATATGCTCGGGCCGAGTAACATTGTTTGTTCCATTTCCTTCTTGTCGACGTCGGCCGGCCAATCTCGCAATTATTAAAATTTTTGTAATATAAATTCAAATGAGTAGGTTGGGGCAGCTCGGCTTAAGTCCGGACATGCATAGTGAAAGGGAAAATTCACCTGTTTGCCCAAATAAATAATTGGTGGCCGCACCGGCATGTGAAAGAATCTTGGAGGAGAAAGCCCATTTGGCTCGCGGCTTAGTGTTTGATAGTATCGGCATCGAAGCCCAACGGGTACGCTTGTAGAGTTTTTGCTCCTCTTGATTTTCGAACCTCGCAATGGAATCATTTTGTAAAGTAAAATCTCACTGAGGTTTTCCGTTGAAAACTTAGTAGTTTTTCACTTAAAATTTAAATTGAAGCACAATCTCAATTCAGAATTTAGATGTAGATCTGACATAAAATCCATTTTTGTGTTCCTGTAGATTTTTCGTTGACCTATAATTTGCAAGCTTAAGAGAATTCCGTAATAAAATAAAGGCTCAAACTGGTTACATTATTAAGAACCAAAAATATGGACAGACGTTTAAGCTCCTGTCAAAGAATTGATCATTTTATAACATAAATGTTCCTGATTCAATTTTATTTACTACAATTATATCAAATCTCTTCAACCTGATATCCATTGGTCACTTGAAAAAAGTACGCTAATCCCACCAATAGTAGGCTCAAAAAGTCTCTTTGCGGTCTCGAGCATATCTCCATTGCGCTGTTAATTTTCACCAACATCGGTGCTGTGCATGCAAATTTATCTAACAACCATCGCCATGTTCCGAGGCATGCAGCGGCAGCGCGAGATGAGCAAAACATGGCAAACTAGAAAAGCCAAACATGCAGAAAAATAACAATTTCACAATTTTTTGCTCACTCGATAATACATTCGCTTGTTTGATTTGACCACAAACAATATTGTTTTTCTAATTTCACTCGCACATGATCAATTTCGATGCAAGTTTTTTCTGCCGAGTTGCAATCTGAACATTTTCCGTTTTTGTCTCCATTCGAGTCCCCCGCATCTGCGTTCCCTCACTCATTTTCTCCAGCGATTCGGGAGTGCAAAAAACGTTATGACAAATTGTTGACCCAATGATCCAGTGACCATCAGTACTGTTCCCTTTCGGTGTAAAACGTTTGTGGGCAAAAAAAACTTCACGAATTTGATTTACATAAATTCGTTCGCTCTGGACGCTGCGTCGCGAGGTGGGCAATGGGCATAAATGAGATGTTGTGGGGCGATTCGGACGAGACGGGAACTGAGGGCAAAAAATGCGTGTAATCAAGAACAAAAAATGTGGTTTAACAATTAAACGAGAAGCTTGGAAGAACGCAAGACAAACGAGAGACGAAAAGAGCTCAATCATACTCGTTTCGGCTGCCTATGCCTGTTTGTCCTTGAAATAATAACACACTAAACAAGTGTTTTCTTGTATTCATCGCAGGTTTTTACACATTGTCGTGTTTTTTTGCCAGCCCGAGGTAGGTATACGCGAGCACGGACGTACGAGTCTGTCTTGGTAACCCGAGACGTGACGAATTCACGAATCTGAGGTTCTCGTCGGCAAAATACGTCATCCGTGCGAATTATGCCTGGAGCTTAAATCTGGAAGATCCCATAAACGGGTTCCAGAAGTCCAAAAGAGTGTCATAATGATAATCGGACTAACTTCTTGTTGGACATTGGTCAGGCTTTTAAAATTGATAAAAATTTTGTTTGACCAAAATGTTTGTCCGATTTTGACTAAATAACAATTTACGAGATTTTCTCCTTTTTTCGGTTTTAGAGTTTTATTTTCTTTTAAAACAAAAGATATTTTTAAACTTCATTTCCAAACTAGGCTAAAAAGAATCTTTCAAAATATAGCTGATATATTTTCTAAAAAATTCTCACTTCACTTTCTAAAATAGCTGAAATAAAATCAAAACAAAAAATAAATGTTTAGTCGTTTCTAACCTTAATTGTGCTTTCAATAAAACATTAAAACACAATTTTTGCCTTCCTTGAGAAATTCTAACGAACCAGCCCAAATGAACCGCGACAAGGACCACTCGAAGAGACTCGAAGCCGATTCGACCTTCATCAAGCGCACCACAATTATTGTGTGATTAGCGCGACCCCGCAGATAAGGCCTTACGAAGTTACGTCATGGCACTCTCGAATACGCGAAGATGATCAGCCTCCATCATCATTATTCTCTTTTGGCAGCGATTTGAATTGAAAATAATTTAGCACATAATAATGGTGATAATGAGGGAGGCAATAATGATATTACAACCTGCAAACTAAACGACCATGTTCCACAGCCGGAGCAGAAATAGAGACGGAAATGTTTTCGAAGTCGCAGTCATTATATCGAAATTATTTGGCCATTTATGGCTCCAGAGCTGAGAGCAAAGTAATTGAGCGAGTGATGTAAAGTTTCAAGGTTGTCTGGTACTCAAAGTGGCGAATGTGTTTGAAAAGGCTTTGCTTTGTTCGCCATTTCACGCCTAGTCGGGGACAACAGCCTGGATTAAGCTCGTCTCCACCTCCTCTCCGACCGCACTTTCATCAAATTTGAGCCCAGTGGCGTGAACAGACAGGGGTTTTAATTTTCTCAAAAACTGAAAAGTTTTATTAAGCCCTCAGTAAAAATCAACTACAATTTTTTAGCTTTTTTCAAACTATGTCAAACCAAAAATATATGGGAAAAAGTTTTATTTTCAAACCAAATCATTTTTCGAATTTACGCCAATGAATCCAATTACTGTGTTATTTGCCATTAGGCATTTACTGGAATTTTTAATAAGGCTATGGAAGACCATGAAGTCAATATTTTTTATAGATTGAAATTCTTTCTAGGATTAATTATTTTTTTCCCCTTGAAGAAGAACGATCAGAGAGGTAGTAGGTCTCCTTGAAAAAATAATGTCTCTATGGTCTATCAAAATCAATTCATGAAGTCACACTAAGGAACCAGGTAGCTAGAGAGCTCCAGCAGTAAATCGCTGATTTCGGTCTCTGTGCCATTTCTCAAGCCTGCGTTCGGTGTCTCAGTCTTTCACCGTCTGCAACCGTTTCCCGTGATTTTGGCAATTGATCGTGGGAAAGACATTTCGCTTCGTTTGTTCACCTGCAAGTGCGGATATGCAATGATTGTATATTATGTCATTATTCCCATTTTTGATCCAAATCTCAGCAGCGTTGCCGTTTTGCGAGATGTCAGTAAGCCGGAAGTGACAAAAAGGTGTATGGCAAACGCACCCTCCTTCAGCACACAAGGAGGAACCGGCACACACAAAAATTACTGTCTGTTGCAAATCGTGGATATCGGAGTGCGCAAAAAGTGCACCAATTAATCATTTCGCAAACGAGCCGAGTGCCAAAGGGGTGAGACCGAGGTGAAGAAAGTCCGCAGATTCCGCACACAAAAGAGTAACAAGCGAGGAGTCAAAATACATTAACGTGTTGAATTATGTTGTTGAACATTACCGGGCGCTCATCGATTAAAATCGGATAAAATTCGATTAGCATTACTTTTTATGACTAGGGTCTCTCGCGGTGCGGAAAAAGGGTTGCACGGATTCGCAGTGTAATTGCATTTTGATTGATTGTGTGTAATCCAGATATCTGGGGTTTGATGTTTAGTCTGACAGCCGAATTGCACGTGGCCTTTGTTGGTTTTGCACCAAATAATCCCTCTCTCGGAGTTTGCGTTGCGACGGATGAGGTTAATAACGACTTAATTAAGTTATCTGCTCAAAGGATTTTCAGCGGGATTGAGTTTATTGAAACTTTGACAACGTTTTTGTTTTTTATCTGGATTAGATTGTACGAAGCTGGCCTGTATATGCTTTTAATATTAGTTTTAGACCTTTTATTTGACCCTAAAAAACCCTTAATCAAATTCTTTCTGATTTCGAAGGTTGGAAATTCTGAAAGTATGCGGAGCAAGCCTATCCAGCTTCATCTCTCTTGTCAGTGATTCGTTCGTCCAATGAAAGGCATGAAAGGTCCTTTACTTCGTCTTTGGATACGCCGGGCTGACCTCAGCTCTAAGCCTGATTTTTTGGGTGTCTAAAGGTGGCAGTTTTGAGACTCAGGGTGCCTTATTACTGCCTTAAATGTACTCGATAACCAACACCTGATCCAAAAATCGGAAGCCAAACAAATAAAGTTGCACTTGTCAGCAGCGGAACACGATCTCGTCTGATCAAATGGACAGATTACATAAATAAACATTTTTTATTCACTAATTTAGGATAGTTATCTACTTATGAGACGCACGGTGACTCTCAGACGGAGATTACACATTCAGGTCGTAAATTTCATTAATCACTTCATAATCGGGACTCTTTTCAATTCTTCTTGTGACGTTGTGTCCGAGCTTCTGCGGTTTCGAGCACCCTTCTGTCATACATTTTCTACGTGCGACGCACAATAATCTGAAACGTGCACAAATTATTTATAAACACTGCTCTCGTGTGTTCCGGGGACTAAAAAATCTGCAAACAGTCCATTGACACGTAGGGGTAAAAAATCCGAGTGTTACTAGTCCGATGTAACTAACCTCAGTACGCTCGATATGATGGGAGAGTATGAAGAAAAAATGTAAATAAAGGTGTGTAAAGTTTTTGTGTGACTGCGAGGTGATTAGAGGCAAAAAAGCTATTGCCTCGCATACTTGGCCAGACAGCAGATTCTACTTTGCTCCAGATTTTTTGCCGCGACACCGATTTTTTCTGGGTTCCCTGGCCTCGCCCAATGCAACAAAAAAGCCTTTTTTGCGGTGTTTACAGTTTTACACTTTATTGGCTACCTACTACGGGATTGCAGATGACTAATGTGGTGTTTAGTTCTATTAAAAGAGTCGGAAGAAAAAGTCGGAAGGTTTTTTGCCCCATCCCCTGGGAACTCTTTCACTCCTTTCGAGCGCTAAAGCTCGATTCCTCGTCGTCTGTCCGTTTGTCGCATCTTCAATGTATCCACAAAAGTGTCATCATGAAAATAAAATTAAAGTTTTTGCGGAAAAGCTGCATACCATCGTGAGGCAGTGGAAGGCAAGACAACTTTTTATGCTACATCCACCAGCAGCTCGACGCTCGGTATTCCTTTTTTGTGCGGTTGCTAGGAGGATGTCAAAGTGTGACCGCTTTTATGTCAATGGGGTGTGAAATCTTTTTTATCTCTTTCCATTTATAATGTATCAAGTTTTTTCTCCTTGCTTGCATTTTTTACGTCTCCGCCAGCATACGTAGGTGCAAAGTTGAGAGTTGTCGTTTAAGTGCATTATTCAATCGTTTAACCAATTATTGGATTAACTTTTTCACAAACATGTTTTTTGTGGCTCTTGAGAAATCCGACAAAAACTACGTCCGATACCCCTCTGAGGTTCTCCCAAATGCATGTAAAACATGTTAAACGTTAGTTTTTATGAATAATCAACTGAGGGTCATTGATTTTTTCCGTATAGCTAGTTTTAATCGAAACACATAAAATTAGACTTGTGAATGCACTTTATGGTCCGATTATGAGGTGACTGAGAAAGTTTACTGGCTGATTTGAAATGAGAGAAATTTTTATAAATATTATTAGTTTCATATTCGGATCAGAGGGAAAAAAGGCTTCAAAATTTCTTTAGGATCTCTCATTATAAGGAGCAATCGGAAGGGATCAAGCTCGTGACCCAGGTCCAGACTGGCAAATTTTTTGTAAGAGCCTCATTATAGCTTTTCCATCATTTTTAAATGGGCTCTTAATGTTTTTTGGAGACTGAAATTCGTAAAAATGTTCGAAGCGCTTACTTTCGCTATGAAGGCGTTATGCTCTTTTGACTTATCAAACAGCTACTGAGTTAAACAGACCTTCCAATTCCGAGAAATCTATGATCGATTTGAAAAATTAATACAATTTAGCAAAAAAGTTTTAAACGAACCGCCGAGGCGCGCAGTGTTGAGCCTCGCAGTAATTATGGACCAATAACATAAATTTGAAATTGCCCCAATTTCAATCATCTGTCTCTGAGCCACATAAAGCTGTTAAATATTAGCAAATGGCTCTTATCTTGACGTCAGATCTGCTGGTTTGAATTTTAAAGTGGGAACGCTGATACACCTGTTGAGGTTTTTAGCCTTCGTTATCTGATGAATCATAAATGCGATTGAGTTTTGCATTTTCATAACATCATGACTCCATGAGTGACGACTTTACGACTGACTACTAAGTAACGGCATAAAATATCGAGTTAACTTTTTAAAAATTTTCTAATTAAATTAAGCGGGATAAAATTAAAAATTGCTAAAACAGTGTTAAGCATATGGTCCATTTTCTTGGATTTTGATATTTTGACCTTTTACTCAAAAATTCCTCAGATTGCAAAATGATCCATGAATAAAGTGTGCGAAAATTTTGACTCAAATAAAGGTGCCCCAAGCCTCACCTGGCTGCAAAATTTAAATTATAATGACAATCAGACGGCAGTTAGGCCTCATTTCAAGTGCAATTTCATTCAACCTTTTTTTACTTCCTATTAAAGTCTCTTTAAGAGGCTTAAAGACTTTATTATCATTTATTTCGCGCAACGCTAGGCTCAACCTTTAATCCACTCCACACCAATTACATAATTCCTCACTACCTGTCTGTTTATTTACACGCCATGACATGCCGCGACCGCAACCACTGCACAAGCTCGCAATCCGAACGTCGCGTCTTAAAAGGCTTATAATTAAAATTCACCAGTGCGCAGGCTGAAGTAGCTACCAAATTCAAAATTCAGTAGCCCGATCCATTTACTCGCTGTTAATTCAATTTTTTATGCCACCGCGCATATATGAACAAAAATACCGAGAGTGTAGGTACTCGGGATTAAAGTTAATTAATTATAAATATGTTACACGCTGTGAGGAATTAATTGCCCTGCCTTAGTTTCGTTCCACCTTCTTCGCTGGGATCCCCGAATTATTCAAAATTGATTCTTTATCGCGCCAAGGACAAAGAGAAGGCAACAACACAACAATGTATGTAAAAAGTGTGGGAACCTCCGCCGCAGAAGGAGACGCGACACTGCAACATATGTGCGATGATAAATTTACTCACTTTAGTGTGAAACATAATTATAATTATTACTTAATTCTTTTAAATTGTTCTTCTTCAAGCGTGTTACATGTTTTAAGAAGGTTTCTGCGTTGCTTTGATTAACTCGTTCGATCTGTCTGTCAGTCTTCAAATCTTGAGACGTTCTATTTTCACTTAAGGAACTTTTTTTGTGATAGTTAAAAATATAACAAACATAAGCTATTAATCAGGAAATTGTGAGAATTTAAAATGGACAGTAGCTTCCAAGAAACATGCTTTAATGTCCATTTTATTTATGTTGTATTTTTTTATAAATTTGAAAAAAAAATTTAAAATGAAGTTTACCTTTTTAGCATGAAAACAGACATAAAGAAGACAAAGCAATTGAATTTTAAAACATTGTCATATTAAATTCGAGAAGCTCACATTCCTTATCCTCTCTCTAACTTTCTTAGTACTAAGCGAGTTCTCAGCTACTCTTTGGAACCTTTTGCGAATCCTTGTCGACATTTTTGTAGATATCTGGTGTTGGATCGGAATTGTCTACGCGCGATCCTTGTCTGACCCCTTTCCCCAGTTGGTCTGTCAAATTCACTTTGACAGATAACTTACTTGTTTCCAGAATTCCCCTTCAACAACACGTGTCTTTTATATTCAATATTAAACTTTAAGTAAAGAGAGTGTTTTTCCGTGCAACAACAGAGGTCAACAGGTTATGGGCCCAGGATACTCAAAGTGAGACGGAGAAATATACAAGGCAAGAGTTTTTGTGAAAACTGAAGTTGAATCGAAGAATCTCACGTGATGGCGTCGTCCCTCAATTCGTCAAAGACTGGAATTAAGCAGTTCGAAGGCAAGAACTACTCCGAATGGAGCGACCGGATGCTAGTGCACTATGCTTCTCTTGGATTGAAACAGCACGTCGACCCTGATCTCGCAAGTTTCGATCTGAAGGATCCTAAGTGGATGGAGAACGACGCCAAGGCCATGGACGTCCTCTATCGTCATGTTCACGACGATCTTCTTGGGTGGATTAGAGGAAAGCCTACAACTCTTGACGCTTGGAACAGCCTCAAGTCCAGATTCAATCGTGTCAGCATCACCAGACGTCTCATCGCTACTTCTGACTTGGAGAAGCTTCGACCGGAGAAAGGCGAGACCTTGATGTCCTTCTTCGCCCGCTTCGATGCGAAAGTTCGAGAACTTCGAGAAGCCGGGAAGGACATGGATGAAGCTGAGAAAGTGGTTCGCTTGCTATTGTCGATGCCCCCTGAGTACGAGATGAAGATAACAGCAATTCAGTCGGCTAGGCCTGAGGATCTGACGCTCGAGTACGCGCAATCCGCACTTTTGGAGGAAGAGCTGCGCAAGGGCAGAGCCAAGAAGGAGCAGGTTCAGGAGGCGATGGCATTGGCTGCGAAGCGGGGAGAGTTTCTGTGCTATGGGTGTCACAAGCCCGGCCATAAGAAATACGAGTGTCCTGACCTTCGTCGGAAGCTCGAGAAGAAAATTGCGCAAGAAGCTCGAGGTTCGGGAGTTGTCAAGTCGCGAGGAGAGCGGAGAGATGGGGGTACTGCGGGACCCTCTGAAACTCATCGAGCAGGCCCACGAAGAGAATCTGGCTCTGCGGAGTCATCTCTGGGGCAAGAGAGGAATGTAAAGAGTCCCTCTGCGGAGCGGGCTGTGGGTCAAGGCGGAGGCATGTGTTCTGCGGAACAGCCTGAGCCTCAGGGGACTGGAAGGGGAGTCCTTTCGGTGAAGGTGGATGTCGTGGATGGTCAGATGGAGATGGATTCTCGGCACATGGGAACCAATTCAACCGATTTGTTCGCTCGGAGTGGTTGTGAGATTGCAGAGCAACCTCTCAAGAAGAGCGAGTGTAGGAGATGGATTCTCGACTCCGGTGCGACTACCCATATGTGTGGGGAGAAGAGTGAATTTACCACACTGGACCTGTCCCACGGAGGCTTGGTGGGCATAGCTGACGGGCGACTTATGAAAGTCGCAGGTATCGGAACTGTGAGAATTGAAGTGATGAGAAATGAAGCGTCAGCTGCGGTTGATCTTCATGATGTGCTTCTTGTTCCCGGACTTCAAGATGATCTCATATCCGTCAAAAAGCTTCTGGAAGAGAACGATGAGGTCATCTTCAAGAAAGAAGGTTGCTTTCTCTCAGGAGGAGGCTCAACATGGAAGATAGCAGAATGGAACCGAACCCTCTATCAACTTTGTCAACCAGAGAAAGGATACAGTGTCAGATTGGAGCCTGAAGATCTCTGTGTGCACGAGTGGCACCGGAGGCTTTCACACAGAAATCTCCAAGATGTGCGAGCCATGCAATCTGAGGGTCTGCGGATTCGAAAATGTCATTGCGATGATGTTTGCGAGCCTTGCCTGAGAGGCAAAATGCCAAGGAAAAGTTTTCCAAAGAGAGCAGAGCCTGTGAAAAGGCCGCTGGATTGCATCGTCAGCGACGTCTGCGGCCCGATGCAGGTGGAGACAGTGGGGGGGAAAAGATATTTCCTGACCTTCACTGACTTGTATAGCGGGTACACGGAGGTAGTGCTGCTCAGGAACAAGAGTGAGGTGCCTGCACGAACGATTGAGTTCTTCAAGAAAGTGGAAACGCAGTGCGGAAGGCGACCAAAGATCTTCAGGTCAGACCGTGGAGGGGAGTTTCTGGCCCAACGATTACAGGACTTCCTGGTCGACAAAGGAATCGTCTTTCAGCTCACTCTCGCCTTCACGCCTCAGCAAAACGGCGTGGCTGAGCGGAAAAATCGTACGATTGTGGAAGCAGCTAGGACCATGCTCGCGGGTTCCAGACTCCCAAAGACATACTGGGGTGAAGCTGTGTGCACCGCGGTGTTTACACAGAACAGGCTGGTGAACGCCGAGAAGAAAAAGACTCCATTTGAGCTGCTGTTTGACAGGAAGCCGAGCAAGATTGACTTCCACGAGTTTGGTTGCGAGGCTTACGTCAAGATTCCCGATGAGAAGCGCAGGAAGCTTGACGATAAATCACAAAAGCTGACATTCGTCGGGTACGACGAGAGGTCGAAGGGTTTTCGTTTTGTCAATCATCATGGGAAAGTCACTGTGAGCCGAGATGTCGTGTTTTTGAGAACACATTCGAGACAGCAACTTGAAGAGGAGGCAGAGACAGATGATGAGACCCCTCTGTGCAATATCCAAGACTCTGGACCGAATGACGAAGCTGAGGAGGAGCTGCTGCTGAACTCGGAAGACTCTGCGGAGTCTGACGAGTCTGCTTCTGAGTGTGGTGGAGAGACGGAATTTCAGCCACCTGAAACCTCGGGTGAAGCTCCTACAGACGGATATCGAGACGATGAAAACGCTCCAGACTCTTTGGTGGATGCACAGGAAGCTGCAGAGCCTGCCCCACGTCGGTCGCATAGAGAGGTTCGTGCACCAGCGTGGCACAGCGACTATCACATGTACAAAACGGAGGCAGGAGGATTGAGGGAGCCTCGGAACTACAAGGAGGCTGTCGAGTCTGATGATGGAGTGGACTGGTTAAGAGCTATGGAGGAGGAGCTCGACTCCATAAGAGAGAGCGAGACCTGGGAGCTTGTTGAACTTCCTGCGGGAAGAAGAGCCGTCGGGTCCAAGTGGGTTTTCAAGACCAAGCTCGACGACAACGGACGTGTGATCAGGAGAAAGGCAAGACTCGTCGCCCAAGGTTTCTCACAGAAATATGGAGTCGACTACGACGAGGTTTTCGCCCCGGTCGTCCGGAGCGTGACGATGAGAATGCTTCTCTCGGTGGCAGGAGCGAGAAACTATGTGGTCAAGCACTATGACATCAAGACGGCTTTCCTCAATGGATGCTTGGACGAGGAAATCTTTATGAAGCAGCCTCCAGGGTTTGATCTCGGAGAAGGAGTGCTGAGATTGAAAAAGAGCATCTATGGACTGAAACAGGCAGCCAAGGTATGGAATGATACACTGCACAAGATCCTTACAGACCTGGGATGTCAGCAGAGTCAGACGGACCGATGTCTGTACTCCCTGAAATCAGGAGGAGATGTCTGCTACCTGCTTGTGCATGTCGACGACTTGCTTGTGGCGACCAACAACGAAGAGCTCTCGAACTTCTTGGTGCAAGGCATGTCCGCAGAATTGGACTTGAAAGACCTGGGTCCCGTCAGTAATTACCTGGGCATTCAGGTTGCGCGAGACGTTGAAGGAAATTACTGCATCTCTCAGAGTAATTACATCGATCAGATGGCGAGGGTAGCAGGTCTTGAGGACTCCAAGGACTCCCGAATTCCTATGGACACAGGCTATTACAAGCTCGACGGGGACTTGCTGCCCTCCAACGAGATGTACCGGAAGCTGGTGGGGATGCTCTTGTTCGTGTCGAACAATACACGGCCAGACGTGGCGGCAACTGTCGGGATTTTGAGCAAGAGAGTTGCAGCTCCTAGAAACGTGGATCTCACCGAGGTGAAGAGAGTGGTTCGTTACCTTAAAGGGACTAAGACTCACAGACTTGTGCTGAGCGGCGCCAACAATGGAGTTCCTTTTATGGCGTACTCAGACTCCGATTGGGCAGAGGACCGGGTGGATAGAAAGTCCAACAGTGGTTATTTCATGACGCTCCACGGAGGAGCAGTTAGCTGGTCGTCCCGGAAACAAGACATTATTGCACTGTCGTCGACAGAGGCCGAGTACGTGGCCCTCACCGAAGCCTGCAAGGAGTTGATGTGGTGTAAGCGGATACTGGGAGACTTTGGGATCAGGCTACCTAAAAAGATGAAGCTGATGACGGATAGCCAGAGCTGCATCAACATGATCAGGAACAAGAAGTTCAGCTCCAGGACCAAACACATCGATCTGAAGTTCCATTTTGTCAGGCAGAAAGTTGAAGAAGAAGAAATTGAGCTCGTCTACGTGCCCACTGGCGATAATCTGGCGGATATGCTCACCAAGCCACTCACATCTGTGAGACTTGGAATGTTGAGGGTCAAGGGCAGACTGGAAGAGCCTGGAGGAGTATTTGGAGATTCGCATAGCAATTCAGGAGGAGTGTTGGATCGGAATTGTCTACGCGCGATCCTTGTCTGACCCCTTTCCCCAGTTGGTCTGTCAAATTCACTTTGACAGATAACTTACTTGTTTCCAGAATTCCCCTTCAACAACACGTGTCTTTTATATTCAATATTAAACTTTAAGTAAAGAGAGTGTTTTTCCGTGCAACAACAGAGGTCAACATCTGGTTCTAAATTTGCAGTTTAATATCCCAACCATTTGAGAAAATGAGGTCTGGCTTGTTTTCGTCCAACATAAAAAGAAAGCATTATTTTTTAACATACAAATGTCACATTTTTAATAATTCAAATTCACAAAAGAGACACACTAGCGAGCACAAACGAGAACAAAAGACACTAAAGAGAAGAAGCCATGCGAGCTCGTAATTAATCTGAATTGTGTCCATAATTTTACACTTTTGTGACTTGATTTTGTGATGTGTGGCCCAACAATGGGCAGTAATTTGGCTTACATTACGGCCGGGCACCAGCCGAAACCGAAAGATTCTTGGTGGCCACAGCGCTCGCCTGCACGAAAGTGAAATCGGATACTGCGCCGCCGCTCTGGACCCACCTCGAGGTGCGTGAGGTAGCCTGCGTTGGTTGGCGTGTTTCGAAAGCTCTTACCATAAAAATTCCAATAAAGCGGGACATTAGGGTGATAAAGTTTAGTGACGGTCTTCGATTGTATGCAAAAATCCAGAGAGCCGAGCTGTCGATCATCGTCTTACGCTAATCTAATTTCCCTCGCTCTCACCAGAAAATAAGCACTTTCCACTCCGCTGAGGAAGCGGAAAACCAAGTTTTACACATCCTCTTATCCAGCAGTGATGTAATCTTAAGCGGAAAATTCTTTCGGCTTAGAGATCCAGAGCGAAAATTCTTTCCGATTGACAAGTGTCAAAGTCAACATTACATTGCAACGTTTTTAAATTTGCCGTAGAAAAAGCCTAAAATGCGACATCAGATGCCGCCTCATGCCTCGAAGTAGGGTGAATAAAAATCAAAAAGTTAGATTTCGCAAAATGGGTACAATTACAAACAGCTTTAAACGTGTAAAATTGCGACTTAAGAAGTTTTTTGTTTTATATTTTACCGCAAAACATCTTCTCAACTGTGGAATTAATTTAATATGTACCATTAAACAATTTTTATGGGGCAATTTTGTCTAAAAAGTCAAAATTTTTCCTTGCTTATCTGTATTTTATGCGTTATTATTAAAATTGAATGTTTACTAATCTAGCAGGTAATCTAACTTAGATGAACTTGGAGCCACACGGGTCAAAAAAAAAAAAATTATGGGCCATTTTTTTTCTCGCCCTACTGATAATTTTTGATTATCAGCCGATAACGGACATTTCAAATTATTTAAAAATTTATCGGTCTCGAAGCCAGAAAGCGTACTGTGGTGCGCAACGAGAATTTGGTTCAGCTGATTTTCAAAATCTATTTTTTATTATTTGCCGAATTTCGCGGATCTCAACCTTGGCGATATTTTGGAGCCATTTGAGTCAAAAATGTGCGAGTAAATGTTATCATTTGTCATCACAATGAGTCGTGTTATCATTTGAAGGCGTGTTTCTTACAAAATGCAGGAGAAAAGGATTCAGAGGGAATATTTTTGGCTGCGGCGGTAATTATGATTCACAATTTTTTGACGACCTAATCTACGATGAACAGTAATCACAGCAAGCAGATAAGCTGGTGAGGTTAAGATAATTGTTAATTTAGAGACGTAATACCACGAAGAGAGCGAATCACATTTTTACTCAGCGGGCTGAACTGTGCCATGTTGAAATGGAGCCGCGTAGGATATTCAAAAGTAGGGAAATTCGCGCGTGGTGCTCGCAAGGGAAAATAGAATACAAACCTCGCGCACTAAATGGTTGAGTACAGCAACGGAAAACTTGCAAAACTCGGGAGCAAAGCTCCCTCGTATGCAACATGTTTTCCTGCTGGAATCAACCATTTTCTGCGCTTGGTTTGTAAATATCTATTACATTCACATTAAGAGATCTGTGTCAGCTACCCATTATGCGAAATGGACTCGAGTTTCTTGACATCCGTGACATTTTGGACAAAAAGTCATTTGATTTCGGTTAGTTTGGTAAACAGTCGCCCGAACAGGGGGATAGAATGCATTAAATTTCTTTTTATTATCATAACGGCTTTTCATGGTCAATCAACAGTCAAAACGTCCAGAATAAATATTTTCCATCCACAAAAAACGGAGAAAGACGTGATGGAATGTGCGGTGTCCTTACCCGGGCAACCTAAAATTACGGGCATTCTTTCCAGGTATCCGAGGTTGCTTTCTATTCTATCTTCGAAAGTCCACTAACGGGATTGCGTCGATTAAACAATGGCCAATCTGTATGATTTCATCCAATTTTGAGTGATTCTCTACGCGTTTTGTTCTGATTTGAAGCGATTATTTTGGTTTCCTTGATTTCGCGCCAATTTCTTTTCCACTCGCGATTTCCTATTAACTTGGCAATTTAACACCCTCTAACTTAGATTTTTAAGGTTTTGTTAATATAGTTAAAGAGTTAAAGCCAAATTATGTTTCCTGTTCTGCTCTTAAAGTAAAAAGACAAACGTAGTTAAACTTTCTTGAAAAATTCTCCGAAACTACTGAAATAGTCGGTGAAGGTCAAGTAGATAAAGTTCCGGCACCAAAATCAAGACAGTACATACACATATGACATCGTAGGAACAATATGCCAGTATGAACCACCGGCGTAACCAAGAGATGGCAAGGTCAGACTTTGTCTCACTGTTATTTCAAAATCTGTGGCTCCTTGAAACTAGGGAGCAGCATTTATATTTTATATGGAAAAAAATCACTTACTTGTCTAAATTGTCCGTCTGTCTGTCTGTTCGAGTCGCAAAGGCTCTGACAGAGGCCTGCAGTTTTTTGCATGCTGTCATGTGTGATCAGGGTGGGAAATTTGTTTTGGTTTTCCCCCCTAATTCAGATAGAAACGGAGCTAAAAGCGCCCGAAGTTACAACAATATTAAATTAAATTAAGTAAATTAGGTAACATGGAAATCTTATTTTTCATTACCACCTAGTTTCAGGAGAAGGAAGCTAAGAATTAACCAAAATAGGGGAAGTGAGAAAAATTTTTAGTTTTTTAGGAGTGACTAATCCACAGCTTGCTTCTGTAGCTGAAATCCGAGTTACACCTCTGGTATGAGCAGTGTGAACCGCACTGTTAACTTTAAAGCAGCAACACGTGGGATCCTCAATTTTAAGCCTGTCATTCCTTTTGTACCCGTTTATTCGACCAGAGACTGAATCTTAAGGATTAAGTGTTTTATTGTGGCGTCGAAGTGCCCTGAAAATAGTGAAATGCCGAAAAAATCCTTTAAAAAAACTGCTCCAAGCAGCGCACCTAAGCGCAGAATTTCCGTGGTGTCGCAGGAAAGTAGCAGTTCAGAGGAGCAGTTTGCAGATTCAGAATTGTCCGATGGATCTTCTCAGTATGCATTCCCGAGCAGCAACCCCACTTTTAACAACCCGAAGACGCCCGCAGCAGGATGTCAGAAGACGCAAGTCGTATTCAAGCAAGTAGAGAAAGAGACTTCGGGTTCGAACGAGATTGATTTGGTAACCAGATCCTCAAGGGTAAATTTCCAACAGACGATAAGCCACAAGAAAGGAGTTCATCGAAGGGCGCTTTCAGAGCCGTCTAGAGGTGCCAAAACTCCAAACTCACCTCGTTCTCCTCGTCCAGGGACGTCTCGTGAGCCTCCACGTAAAGGAACGTCTCACGATTCTCAACGTCCAGGAACGTCTCACGATTCTCAACGTCCAGGAACGTCTTACGATTCTCAACGTCCAGAGCCGTCTAGTGAAAGACCTCGTCCAGAGCCGGTTCGTGGGCGACGCGCTAAAATGCCACGCAAGCAAAGCGCTCCAAAGCCCATTCAGCGTCGCTGGCTCGATGAGATCCGCAAATCACAGAATATTGTGCAACTACTAATCCCCCGATTGCCCTTCTCCCGGCTTCTTGGAGAGGCCATCATTAGCACAGGAACAGACTTTAGAATTACGAAGGATGCTATCGAGGGCATTCAAGAGGCCGCAGAGCTGTATCTCATTTATTTCTTCGCCGACTGCAACAGGCTGGCTTTGCACTCTGGGAGAGCCACCGTGATGGTCCAGGACATGAAGCTTATCTTCGAACTTCGCAAAAACTGGACCCAAACTTTGTCTGATCGTGGTGAAAGTGTTCCATTTGTCAGCAATAAATGAGCCTATGTAGAATTCATGGAATAAAAATTCTTTTTGATATTCAAGAGAGCACTCGTATTCACCTTATTCCACGCCTGTATCAAAACACACCTGGTTTTAGAAATTTTCACTCTTTTATGCGTTTTTTGTGACATCTAGAATTAAATATTTGGTTGACTTTTTCAAGAAAATTTTTAACTGAAACACATAACCCCTGTCCTGAACCTTCACTTAAAAGTTCAATTTTACCTGAACTGATGGCTAGTTAAAAATCACTTTCTTTGAGTGGGATCAGAGCTGGCCAAAACTCATCAAGATTAATGCAAGTAGTTTGGGATACATTTAAAGCATGTGTTTTCTCACCCGAAGGTGTTTCGATAAAATTAATGACCGCTTTTTGATATCATTTGTAGGCAAGCGTTAAGCTAATTTTTCTGAAATTTTAAACCAATTAAGGTTTCCGCCTTTGCCCATATTCCCAATTGCTTCGCGCCTGATATCACTGACCAACTTAATTAATTCATTGAATATTCACAAAACGAGCAAAAGAGATATGAGGAGAAAGATTGCGGTTGTGGCAAAACAAGCGAAACTCGCTGCCAACTGTCAACAAAACTGTGGGTCGGGACTTGTTTTGGAAACGAGCACAGAGTTCGTGGTTCGATTGACAAACGCAAATCCTGACCTTTCGCAACGGAAACCTAATGAAGGTAGACAAAGTTACTTAGCTTCATAGAGTCTCTATGGACCAGAGAGAGGACGAAAATGGGAAGGTTTCTAATTTCAAGTTAAAATAATCGTTCTGAAAATTCTGTAGCTCTTCTCACTTCCTACCAGAGGGTTTTCCAACATTCTAGTAATCGTTCGTTCCATCTCTAGTCTACAAATCTCTGTGGCCCCAGCTTACAGTCGTAACACTATCAACCACTTATCACAAAGACAACGTCCATGTGAAATATCACCTCCGAAATGTTGAGGTTGGTCGTCGATCAGACGGGTAAAAAACAACAAAAGGCGCGGATCTGAATAATGTTGGTGTATAATTAGCAGTAGTAAAGAGTCTTTTGGCAGAAAAAAAAACGAAGAAAAGACACAAAACTGGTTGGACGGAGTGGCTATCAAATCAGCCTTTCGATATGCAAATGAAACTAAACGCAAGTAATAAATGAATGGTTTTAGTGTCTACATCTCATTAAGATTAAGGGGCCCAGATTAGCTCATTGTCTGGATTCTTGCGAGCAGGTTGCTTGCCAATCCCCGACTGGATGCTAGAAAGTGAGTCCGAAACGGAGCCAGTTGTCGAGCAGACAAGCACTTCCGAGAACTCTTCTGGGGTCGGACATATCAGTTTCGAGCTGTCTGCGCTCTAACTCGGAAACGCAAGCGAACCCATGCCATTAGAAGTGAAGTATCCTTGTTCGTGTCAGTGAATTTTGATTCATATTATATGCACCGTGCAAAACAATTTTTTCATGGGTGGCTTGCGCGAATCAATCTGATGTTACCTGAGCCGCTGCATGTATCGGGTTTCGAGTGTGTTTTTAATTTTGTTATGTAACGTGGACGCACAGGCGAGCCGCAACGCAGAGCACCTGATTGATCCTTGCAGTTTTGAGATTTTATTCCGTGATTTACTCTGCTGCCGATGATGAAAGAAATTTAATTATGTTCAATGAACTGGAAAAATAATGTTGCACGAGATGTGGAGATATCCTTGGGAAAGTTCAACAGATGATGGTTATCTGGAGTTTGGGCCTGTTTCAAGCGAATAAGTATGCTGGTAGTTTGTCAAGAATGTCTGTCAGATGTCTATTTTGGAATCAGGTTCTTTAAAAATTCACTTAAAACCCAGAGACCCAGACTTAAATTTTAGAGAATTCTTTGATGCTCGTTAAAGCTTTTCTGGTAGTTGCTTTGGTACTTTTAACGGGTGGTTAATTCTGTTAGAAAATATTTTATCGATCAATATCTTTATTTTTCAAAGAACCCAAAATTTTTGAAAGTGTCCACGCAAATTGTCGAGATAAGCTTTTTCCCGTTCATCTCAAATTCGAATAAAAAATCAAGCCCTTATTTATTGTAAAGGGAAGTTTTTAACGAGACAATTAAATTTTAGAATAGCTACAGCAAAACAGCGTAAGAGGTGACTCAACACGACAAGTGGTCAAGTGCCTGGGCTTTACACCATTTTAATCTTCTTTTTTAATAAATCAATCGCAAAAAAGAAGTAGCATGTGCTTCATCGGTGTAAACACTGCAGTCTTCTTGTTGGGTCCGCGGTCGAAAACAACTTTTTGCTCCGCTCCCAGAGCCGGATTTCGAAAGTCCTGCCACCAGTTAAAACAATCATGGCCCATTTGAATACCGTGTAGATTAACACTATAATTTCTAACAAATAATCGTCATCCATCATTTTTGTACACTACATTGTTAAACATTAATGTATAATAATGATGAAGAGTCTGAGAAAGACGCCACAGGTGATCTACGCGTCATACAGGTATTTCATTTCGTTAGTTAATTTTAATAAATTAACTGCGGAAATGAATTACTATAATTTGACTCTGGGAGTTTCGTGGTGCGCGAGAGCTGGAAGACATTTTGAAAAAGATCTCCTGCTAGTTTACCCTCCTTGAAATTTCGGGTTATTGATGAAGCGCGCAGCGTTCGTTATTTAAGTCAATAGGAAAGTTCACAAATGGTAGCGCCGTAATAACCGACCATTTTGAAGCCGTTCTCAGAAATTTTTCACTCGCCCGGGCAGGGTAATAAATAACAATCGCCAATGAGCGCAGAAATCCGCCTTTCAATTGAGCAGAGCTGAGGCAAGAATAGACCGTAATTTGCATAATTCGTATCAAAGTTTTAACACCTCTTCTCCTCCGCTCGCATCTGTGTTTGTAGTTACGCACAACATGGGAGTCGGCTGAGAGTCGTGCAGTAAACAGGCAATAATCTTGAATTGTAGACAATGTGGAGGTGATTTATCTAATTGAGAGATATCACAGCCACTTAAAGTGCAAATGCTTTTAGTTGTCGAATGCTAAAAACGACACTTTTGGGCGACCAAGTCGCAGTTTGACGTGGTTCGTATCTGCACTTTTGGGGCAGGGTGTCAAAACAGCTTATACCTAAATCTCGAGGTTTGGGACCTCGAAAACTATTGTTCACTAAATTACATATTTGACGGTTCTTCTTGGGGATCTTCAGACTTTCAGCCCAACTGTCAAAGTTACTAAAGAATCTCAGGCTGCACTGAAATCGGTTTGCGAGCCCCCTGTGCCTCAAAACGCGGCCGTTAAGAAAAATCATCGTAATACTTTAATGAAGCCTTAAATATGTGTATGCGGGCCGTGTCTAAGTGCTGTGATTTTATCGTTTTATTTGATTCGAGTGGCGATCCGAGCCAAGAGCCTGCAATAAATTAATTAAGCATTGATTTATCGGTCTAGTGTTATTGATTTTGAAGTATTGCTCTGCTCAATCCGGAGAAACAACAAAAACAACAATGAAAATCACCTGCTGCTGCACGACCAGGGACTCTGCATCCAAGGTTGATTGGCGACATATGCGTTGCGTGACACCCAAAGACGGCGTATGTAAATGATAGCTTTTATCCCTCTCAGCCCAGCTCTTCTAGAATTTACTTTCTCCCGTGACCCATCATCTTCCATACGCGTACTATCCGGTGAGAATAAAAAACTATGAATGAAATCTGTGGCAGTAAAACTTAACGTCGTTTATGGTGGAAGAAAAAAAAATGAGATAATAGTTTCTAATTTCTTTTGCTGCTCCAATCAAATCGAATCCATGTTCTGAGCGAGGCGCACAAAAAAAAAAGATTGAGGTTGCGCAACATACGGCACGATAGGAAATGGTAGTCAAATGAAATGAAAAAGAACATAATGCATACACACCACTTGGGGATCGGCTCATTTCCGTGGGATAGAATCGTGTAAAAGATATTTATTTATGACTGCATTAAATTCTCCCTCGCGCGCACACACACTTTTTTGCATCATTTGAGAACGCAGAAAAAACCCATTTTTTGCCACCGGTTTTACTTTCATTCCGGTCCCGTCGTGCCGTGCCTTGCGAGCTTGGCTGGTGTTAGAAAAAACCTTCGAAAAAAATGGTTCGGAGGGAGGCGGGCGATGATCATTTGAATGGGACCTCAGAGTGCCAGACTGTGAGGAAAGGCCAGAATTTGCGAAAAATCTCCACCAGCAAATTTAATTTTCATCTTTTGACAAATATCAAAAATCACTTCACGAATCACGAAATTTACTTTTCCTCTTCCACGGGCTCAGTTTTGTTTACTGGTGGGATACAAACAGACAAAGAACTGGCTTGCCAATTTAAACTTCAGGAAACCACCCGCTCTAAATTCTCCAACCAGATTCGTCATTTACGCCGTTCAGATTTTTACGGCCCAATGCAACATGAGCAGCGTGGAAATACAAAACACATAATCGACGTGGATTAAGAGATTTTAATAGTTTTAGCGGCTATTAATAACATTCTGTTCGGAGCTTAGAGGGGCTTAGCAGATATTGGGCGTGATGTCAGAAAAATGTTGGATGGGTTTTTGGAAATTTTAGAAACCAGCTACCTCGCGTCAAACTGGTTCCCTGTCCTTTTGACTTTGCATTCATTACATATTTCTGGTCACTTTTATGTTTATTGAGCCATATAAAATTTTAGCACCACCGTCCTGTAATCCGGAGCTAATTAGGGGGTTCCAGATGCTAATGCGGGCCAAGACACGAGAACCGTTCGAGGTCCGAGCCGAAACGACCCCAAATTATGCTAATATATGAATTATGGGCGGCATGGCTATCCTCCAAATTTTATATTTCAATAACAAAACACACATTTTTAATCTGGTTGCGCGACTCGGACACCACATTAATAATTTTTTGTTGACGTCAGTGGAGCCCTTATCACAACTCAACATGACACACTTGATACGTGTTGGTCATGGCCCACACGATTATTCATCATTAAGAAAGCAATCAAATTTCTTTTCCCGCTAATGATTTTAAAATTGTGAATAGAGGCGCTCTTTCGTACGCAATTTGCAGCGATTCGGGCCACTTTTTGTACGCTTTTGGATTTCGGGGCGCGTCGCAAACGCACATTGATAAGGCCATAATCTCGGATGGGGATTTTAAAAACAACAACTTGGCTGTCAAGGTAGCTTCAAGTACTTTTGGTGAAGTTTGTCATTTGGGAGCGATGTTAATCAAATCTTGGAGTCTATGGAATAGGTGTTTTTTTCGCGATTATGGAAATTCAATTTATTTTGGTGGGGTTTGATTGGATTCAAAGACCAGTTTCATTATTTTTATTGACTTTTCAAAAGTCATTTTTTTTCTCAAATGAATAAGTAGAGCTTTAAAAAATTGTAAAAAATTGGGCTAAACAGTTTTCCACAATTTTGCACAGTTTTTGTGTTTTTACAATTTCAAATTTGATCATTTTTACGGATGTTGGAAGATTTGAATCCACATTAATATTAAATACTCGGAGTTTTCTTCAAGTGAAAATTTCATTTTCAGAATAATCTAGTGGGAGGTATTCTTTTTCCAAGTAAAACATTTTTCACTTATTAAATATCCCAAAATACAAAAAAATAAGACAGAAGTTAATAACTACAATTTGTCTTGGAAATTGAGCTTGAAAACATGCACGATTTTTGGCCCTTTCTGAGCAGAATTAATCAGGGAAATAATTAAAAAAGAAAAAATAGAGGCAGTTAAGTCATGAAATACTCTCAATTTGTTGGTAATTTAAATTGTTAAAGTTAAAGTTTCTATAAAAAAATTCTATCTTGCGACTTATACTCGCTACTAAATTCATCTGCTTTTCCCCTCCCGAAATCAAAAAAGACTTCCTTGATTGCCTTCTACGGACGCGTGATTTGCACATATCCAGGTATTTACCAGTGGAAGTCTTCCAGTATGGGCCTGTGCATAATTGGGTTGGTTCCAGTGAACCGTCTGGGGAAGACAGAATCGGACACCTGGCTAAGACCTACACACATAGTAATCGCACATGTCACATACTCTTGAGCACATTTTTTGCGCCTCACCCGCCGACTGCAAAAAGCGAGATTCAACAAGTACCGTCCGACCCGCCGGCTGTTTTTGCGTCATTTTTCGCGAGACTCGTCTTTCGTTAGGACCGTTTTGAGCCTCAACTCGAGATGATAATGTGGCGCTTGAAACGTGCCATGTGACCTTCGTGCAAAAAATTGCATCTTCGTTTTTTCGGAGACTTTTGATCTCGTTGTTGTTTTGTACTCCATCGTATTTGTGACTAATTTGACCACACGTACACATTTAACAAGAAGATTTTGAGCCGCACTTTCGTGTTCGTGGAGGACTTTAATGATTCACTTCCTCCCAAATGTCTATCCTCAATCGTTATGAGCTACCATATCAGCCATTTGGACGAGTCGAGCCAGTCGATGATTGAAACAGGATGTCTCAGGGCGATAGATTAATGATATGAGTCGTTAATGATGATCCAAATGGTGCTGCACAAGTGAGTTGAGCAGCTCTGGGAGAGCTTAATGATGTTACAAAATATTGAGAGTAATTACAATATCCAATCCTTGAATTTAAGATAATGAGGTTAACCCTGGAATCCTCGAACGGAGTTTTACATCCAAAAAAGGTCATCGGAAACTTTTCCCGTCTGTTTGTCTTATCTCAGTAGCATTGGTTTGTTGAACTTTATTTTAACAGAAATAAGCCGATGAAAATCAGGGATTTGATTGTCAAAATCCCGATTAAAAATCCATTTAAAAGAAAATTCTTATCCTTAGATTCGGCTTAAAATCAAAATTTATTTTGAACATTTTTAGAGAGCTATTTTGATAACTTTTAGGACCTTAAACTTGGATTTCTAAAATTGTAGTTAATTTTTCTAAAAAATAACTTGTGGAAAAATATCTAGGATTCTTGCTTCATTTTAGAATATGGGCATAAATTTTCAGACTTTTAAAAAGCTCTTCTGATTTAATTGCTGAAAAAATATGTTATCACTAATTCATATTGAACCCTAAAACCAGCCATCTACTCCGTCTCAAATAGCACAACCCGTAGAAAAATAATAAAGTTCCCATTTCTTTAATTTAATTATACCAGCCGTAGAAACCTGAAGCTCCAGCGATGTGTAATTATGACAATAATGATGATGAAGATTGGTCTCGTGAGTAACGACGATCTAACAGCCGCCAGGCCTTAATGTCTTCATAAATACCGCATCCGTCTGACCGCCGGCACTAGCTCACATGTCAAGGGGTTAATTCGGTGTCAAATTTAATGCGATTTCCCAATAAATTAATGCTTTTCAATACAATTAACTTGATAATGTTTAACGACAAAACATGTGTAATCAAAGGATCAATCAGATTTACTCATCCTGCCCAATATTTCACAGCGGGCTCGTTGATACCGACAGCGAGAGCAGAATCAGCTGCCGATCGGCGAATTAACATTACAATAAAATTACCACCGCAGAGTATAAAGTATTTATGCCGCAAAATGTTCCTATTATTATAATAATAATATTTAACTATGCTTGCCTGCTCAAACACTTGTTGCATGCACATGCCCACATAATAATGTATTTAATTGAATGCATATTATCGAAAACCACAACGTTATAATATGACATCGATGGGTTCAGCTCGTCTCGTCTCGGTGCTGCTCGCTCAGTTAATCGTGCTGGCCGCTGCTTCGATATTAAAAAGGTGTTTCAGTCATTATTGTTCCTATTGTTGCGTTATGTTATTGATAGGATAAATTAGCATCATACTGAGACTGTATTATTGAAATCAACTCCGAGCGATGTTTTTTATCATCGTGAATAACAGCACCATTGAGGGTTTTGTTCACTTTGCAACACTGATTTTTGTTTGAAAAGCTGAATGATATGGCGAACATTAATCAAACCTCTTGAGGTCAGATAGTGTGGATTTTTGAAATTGCTCTGAGGAATATTGTTACATGGCAGCATCAAATATTGGTTTTTAAATCTTTTCCTGAATCCCTGCTACGATTCCTAAAACTAGCTTGTGGTGCTCGGCAGCTTAGGAAAACACCCATACTTTTGACATACTTGGACAAAATTTCCCTGGACAAAATGTCTGATCGGCTCTAGCTCCACCCCTTTTGGCGCTAGAGACACGGCTTGATACTATTCTTGTAACCGTCTTTAAGACGTTTTTCAGGTCCTTAGCTCCCAAAATAGTTGAAATTCTTTCAAGAGGTCGAAGACAAGTTCGATCGTAGCAAAGGGTATCAAATCAAAATTTTTGAATAGCGTGCAAGTTTTCAGCCTCTTAGCTGGTGTGTTTGCCGAGTTCGACCTCTTTGTCACTTTCTGAGAGAGTCATTTTTTCGATGTTTATTTTTTTCTGAGCCACCTAAGCAGTAAGGGATAGCCAGGTTCATTTTTTGAAAAGTAAAACTCATTGTGAGCTTACACACAAAAACTTAGCTCGCTATGAACATTGATATAACATAGGAGTGAAGCTAGAATGAGACCAAATTAGCTTCCGTAGACTCTCAAGAACAAAATGCTCTGCAACGTTACTCATCAAAGTTAGGTTCTGTGACTACAAACTCCACTATTCAAAGGAAACTCATTTTTTCACATGACTGCGAGCAAGCAAATTTTCATTTAGACCTTATCAAGAGTGAAAGTATTTCTGAAAAGAAGATGATTTTAAAATGTGTTTCATAATTTTTTTACTAGCAATTAACATCTTAAAATAAGTTAATTTTTGCAAGGAAGACGAAAGTGGAGGATCCAGATTCCAATCCCAGCCCAATTGAAATAGACGAGAGGGACATTTTTAACAAGAATTTTTAACGTTTTTCACATCAAACTCCCTGTTTGCTCCCTTCTCATCACGTAATGCCTAAAGTATCTGGACAAAAAGCATCCTTCAAGAGATAGCTCACAGTTTTGAATACCTTTGCGTAAATAAAAGGAACTCATTCACATTTCGCGTACAGTAGGTCAGGTCGGGGCTGAATGCAGCCAAGAATGCAAAACGCGCATGTACTGTTTAGATGTTTTCGCGTCAATCTTGTTCGTTTTGACAAACTTACGCGTTTTACGTGTCCACTCGAGTCAACAGACTGCAGGGCCCCGAACTCCTTGTCAACATGCATATTGATACGTGCGAGCTGGGCTAGCAACAAAGACATGATTGGGATTATGCGTTTTTTGCGTAACTTTCGCACTTTCTGTTTATGCCCAGCTAATCTCTCGGCATCGGGATGGGGAGTTGCATATGTCACACATCCGAGCAATTCCATAATTTGGTCCCTTTGTCCGAGTTGACAATTTTTGTTGTCATCGAGCTTCAGAACGTCCCCGATCGTATCACGTCGAATGGCCAAGATGGTCTTTAAACCCAATATTGCTTAACGAAATTCCGAAAGTAAACAAATAATGTCGAGCTATTGTGCGCCAGACAGGCAGGCATGCAATTTTTGCAGGGAAGAATGGATGACAAAGCCAGGAAGGAGAGAAGGAGAGGTAATCCGGGCCAATCTCGTTATATCATCTCAGATTTTCTAATTGATAATCCACCTTTCCCAAGACTTCTAGCAGATTACTAATTTTCACATGCTACCTGAGACTCCGGTTACGTAAAAGACGAAGCAGGAAGATCCAAACACGTGATGAGCTTCGACACTGCTCCGAAAAAAGCATAAAATCAGGATTTGGCTGGCCGGCCCAGACGTACGAGACGAAGCAAAGTCGAGTCATTTGGGCGCAAACAATCAGAACCACTCAGTGTGTGAGCTAGCACATTCTATGATGTTTGTGTAAGTACAATAATTAGTTCTGTTCAGCCGATACGCCGAGCATGCCAGCCAGCAATAATTCAGATGGGAGCTCGGCTTGGGAACCGGCGAGCAGCAAAGCCCAGAAGAGCAGACTCTTTGAGAGCCGACCAACAGACTTCTATGGCTCGAGATCTGTTTCCCCTCCGTCAAAGAGCGCGGCAAAACCTGTTTCGAAAAAAATTAACTAATCATTCTTCACATGTGGCGCATGTACATTAATAATATTCAGCATTTACTCATTGTACTGCGTGGAGCTTAAAATCTATCAAAAATTTTGACTTCTCAAGGGCGAATCTCTTGAATGTGTGCGCGTCAAGCGGTCGCTCGTTTGGATAAACTTTTCACGCACTTCACTCCTCTCAATACGTCTAAATTAGGAAATGAGCTCGAGCAGCTCTAGGGGGCTTGGAGTCAGGTGCAATTTGAGTAGCTGGCAAATTTTAGCGCCAAAGTCTCTAGACGATTTATGATTCTTTTTCGCGTCATGTCATTGCGCACTTGACAAATTGCCATGCCTAGTGTGGCATCAAAATGTTTATCAAAAACATGTAAACCATTCATCTTCGGCCCATGATCCAGTTAAATTTTATGGGTTTCGGGGCAAATGGAAGATTTATCAACAGCACATGTGGGCTAGTCAGGGCTGTGACTGCAAAGTAAGGGAGTGCAATGAGAGAGAAATAAGGCAGAACCCAGAACCGCCACTTCATGTCTTAATCAAACGCTTAAATTCCAGCAGAGGGTTTGCATTTTAATAACACAAGTTTTGACTTTTTCGCTCCCATGTTTGTTGAGTTGCTCGTTATATTTTCATATTCCACGCGGTAACAAATTTTTTATCGCTGCTCTGCATTTTTGATTCACAATTTGCGTCATCGCGAAAATAATCCAGATCAATGAACCCCAAAAATCTAAAACTGAAGCATTTATTATTTATTCAATTTTATTATATATTGCGCTCTGTTGAATCTGTTTGCTGCTTCCCACTTGAATTGAGCAATTAGCTTGTTGATTTTATTCGCGGCTAGTCATTCTAGTGACTCTTCAGAGCGATCTCTCCGGATGATTTTTAGTTCATTTGATCTCTTTTACAGCCAATTCTCGGAATGAGGCGGACTCGTACATCTACAAAACGCGATAAAATGTGATGAGGAGGAGGTGGAGGACGTTGGAAAGACGAAACCTGATTTGAAGCGCGGCTCAAAATGAAATACTAAAAATCGGTTTATTATAAATATTGTAATGTGATTATCATTATTAATTTATGCATATGTGGCCGATTTTGAAAATTTTAATAATTTTGCCGCGCTTGAAATGTTTGATTTATAGGACCTTAACGGACGCAGTAGCATACAAAATGGCTCATTAGACACACATTTAAATTTTGATGTTTAGATGTTTGTTATAATCAATATCTGCGCAATATAATAGGTCGTTTCAACTCCGAGATCACAAGCTTATTTTAATCTCATGAAAGTACCCTCCAGATACCGTTTAATACCCTGTAATGTTATTGCTAACTTTTTCAATCCCTTTACCTTTTTTTACTTCGAGTTTTGAGTCGCTGGAAAATATTTAGAAAATTTGAGAAGAACCTCAAAATTTCGTGACTGGATGCGCCACTTTATTCAACGCAAGGTCAACCATAATATGACTGAGATAAATTTGGATTTCAATACAATTAGAAAACATACCATAATCAGTTCGTCTAAAATTTTTGATTAAAATAATTTAGAATCCTAAAAAAACGTGACTACAAATTGTCATTTTGGTATTTAAAATGGTCTCATTCTGCCGTATGAAAATGGCTTCGAATTTTTGTTTAAGACTATGTACACAGGATTGTCATATTCTCAAATGCAATTTTGCAGCCTTCTGCAATCAAAAAAGATGTTAGGGCAGAATTTCCCGAAGCTCCTTTTTCGTACCCCAAAAACTTAGTTTCTGGTCTGAACATTTTTTCTTGATTGATTTTCACCTCTCAAACACCCAAAAAAAAGTCTCGAAAAATTGAGACCCTTCTGAAAAAATCTAATTAGTTTTTAAAGTCCAGAAAGTGCCGATGTCTCAAGGCCACAAGGTTGGAACGCCTCCGAAGTCTAGTTTTGCATTCGGAAAGACCTAAACTGAAGGTGGAAAATGCTGATTATGAGAAACGTACAGTTATGGAAAGCAAGGTCCACTTGTGTCGCCTCACTTTTAAAGGTTTTTCAATTTGCATAATCTGGTGATCCCCCTCCATCATCTTCACCGACTTGTCTTACGATTTTAATTAGTAGCGATGATGAGGGAAAGTTTCTTACGGCAACCACTGGCCCTGTCTTTCAAATCTCCGAGAGCCAGAAAAAAGTATCACATCAATATGTATGTCATTACTTCATCGTCACTATAATTATTGCAATAGTGCTCAAGCTGGCTCAAACACCGTGGCATGGAGGTCGTATCCATAATTACGACGTGTGTTGTCGCTATGCAAGATGTTACTGCAACCGGTGCGCTTCTCCTGCGGGTCGGTCTTTGGCAACACGTTTTCACTTTCAGACTTTTTTCTGCCTCTCTCGCCTGTATCGGAGATTCGGAGGGAACAAAGATCAATGGCAACAATGAAAAGCCCAAGTCATTGTTTTAATCATCACACCGTCGGTCAGTCAATAGAAGACGGACGGGATGAGATGAGACGCTGCGATCGAGGGAAGAAACAAAAAGACTGAGCAGCACTTCACATATGGTGTCACACTCGTTGAAGATCAAAAGCGTCGTGATTCCCTTTCAATCCCAAATTAAATGCTGCTAGTCTTCTGACGTCGGAGAGCGCGCGGGGGAAAACAAAATAAAAACCATTATCATGCGGTTAGATACAGAGGAGGTGAGAAGACTAGTTCTTTTTGCTACGAACGAGCTTGGCGTTTCGAGAATCGAGAGGAAAAGGAACGCATTTAACACCTTTTGTGTCTTGAATGCAACAAGATCATCGACAGAGGTGGCAGCAAGGGAGGGTAGTCCGAGATCTTCCCATGGGGGCCACATGTGCTCGCGCCAGATGAAATGTTTTCATATGAGAGGTGTCAAAGTAAAGTAGCAAGAGATTTGTTGGGATCTATCGGAGCACGGAGCTCGACAAAAAATAATGAATGGACAAAAAAGCGAAAATGTAAGAGATTACCTACGTTGATATGAAGAACACACAAAAACCGATGGGGAAGCAAAAAACTGCATCACAATCAGACACTGGAGTTGGAGGCACAACATGGTAGCTGGTTGAGATATTAATAATAATGAAGAGCACAACAGCTTTGAACCTTATGCAGCAAAATCGAAATGATTGACGACGAGGTTCTGGGAGAAAAAGGGATTAGTGGGTATTATGAAGAGAGACGGGCGATCTCGGTAGCTAGAGATTTTTTTCCTTTCATGAGAAGAGGCCACTTTCACTTACTCCGCACTTTCCTCTTTTTAAAAAAAGGTTTTCTGATTTTGGATAAGAGATCAATTTGCGACCAAGAGGTTGGTAAAAGGATCTGAAAGGGGGTCAATTCCAGTCTAGAGCGCCAAATTACCCTCTAGAACCCGGGAACCTTATCCGACGAAATAAATCTAACCTTCCTTTTTTGAGCTATTTTAAATTTTTACTTAATTTAAGGACAAGAAATTAAACCAACAAGAGATGTTAAAAATTTAAATTTAAATTTAAAAAAGAATTTTTCATAACAGAAAAGACGGACCGACAGACAAACAGACAGATGGTTAAGAACACGGAAGAAACTTTATCACTTGGGTCAGACTCCACTTTCCCGATCCCCCGTCCTGATATCAAGTGAACGCAAGCAGCACAATTGCCCTTTACCGAATCAAGTAAAAGTGAAGGGCTGCCTGCATTGGAGGAAATAATCGTAAGTGGGTCTTTGTGCCAAAATTTCATCGAGAGAAGTATAATTACGCACCTAACAATGCCTCTTTCTTCCTTTTATTCGTTTCCGTCACTCACTTGCCCGACCAGGTACCATTCAACTTGATCAACTAGGAAGTTGGGTTTGTACTTCCACCACCAGTAATTAACATCATACACTCTCGAAGCGACAATGAGCGAAGTGCGTACAAAAAAGCTTCATCCGTGTGAGAAAAAAATTTCATCATCCCTGGTCAATTGTTTAGAATTTCGCTAAGCATTTCCTGATGTGTTGACGGCGATGATGATGATATAAAAGACGGCGGGAGATGAACCTTGTGCGCGTAATTTACTCGTGCTCGTGAGCTGCGAGATGTATGGGGATGACTTGGCAGCATTTGAGTCTACTGGAGATACTGCTTCTGCTTCCAAGGGTCCGTCCAGATGTGCGTCACTTGAGTGCCAAAAAGCAACAAAGTAGAGCCCGCAATTTCATCAGATTACCTGCAATGTTGACCCCGAACCTTCCCCCTGGGCTTTACAAGATTTTTTCAGTACCGGTTTCAAAATCGTGGGAAAAAAATTGTATTGTATATCATGTCTTCTGCGATGCATGCATAATATAAAAGGTGCGTAGTCCTTCTGTAAATCTCCTCTCTCTCTCTCTTTCCATTCGCTCGTCTGTAACGTGCGCTATTTAGTTGAAATGTTAGAAAAATTAGAAGCAGGAGAAAGAAGAACTGTGGTAGTTGACGTGCACGCATTTATGCTGGCGCGCAGGTAGATTCGGACGGCTGGCCATCAAAAAGTTCTAATCAAGAAAAAAAATTTATCATGGGTCCGTGGCCTTTCTTATAATTCAATGTGCTCGGTAGGCTGTGGTCCCAGTCGCAGTGTGGAAGAGGAGATACGATGCATTTAGGATTGATTACCAGAACGATGATGGAGATCATGCATGTACGGCCGAAATTTGATTGAATGACCGAAACAGACATTGTCTGGAATTGGGTAAAAAGATAAATTGAGACGCACGACGTGAAAGTATGAGATGAGTTCAATGGAATAATAAAAAAGTTCTTGTTCTGTTCAAGTGTAGATCGCATTATTTTGCCCAGTGGGAGCTTGGGTAATTCCGATCGAGAATTCCCATTTCTGAAATCAATCAAGTATCGGGAACCATATGGAGCAGGGTTTACGTAATAAAAATCGAAGGGGTGCATTTTATGAAGCACTCAAACTTCATTCTGAGTCTTTGAGGAACTATCCTTCTAGGTCATTTAAATAGCTGGAAATTATTTGGAAGTTCAAAAGGTTTCAATGGGCTCTTGGGAGAAAAATATCTCTGGTTCTTCACTTGTAGCTTCAACCATTAACAGCTTTAAAATTTGAGAGGGTCCTGCAAGGCGATTGTAGGCTTCAGGCTTTCCAAAAACACACAAAAAGTTAATTAGAATTTCCCTAGTTAAATTCAAAATTCCACCAGGACTTGGCGAGCATTTCAAGTCCATCCAAAGCATTAAAATTATTTTTAAAAAATCTTAAAAAAGCATTTAAAAAATCTTAGGGTCTAGATAACTTAGTAGGTAGGACAGTCAGGCTAGCACAAACCCTGCGTGACCTTCAACTTTTCAGAGTAAGCAAAAACTCGGTTCAAAAGTTACTTAAACTAAAGTTTTCTTCGGCCGCCAGAAAATGTAAAATCAGAGCCAAGAGGATGAAAACTTCCCACAAAGTTAATGCATTCGAATTCGCTGAATCGCAGCCTTTTGCATAATACTCCCATTAGCCTGCACGCGTGTGGTTTTCCCCTACAGCAGCTTAAAGCCATAGAACAGCCTAATTATGTCCATTTTCATCCATTTACGCAGTGAACACGTACTTCTCTCATTAAAAAGTGAAATTACATGCATGTTTGCTGTATGTTTTCGAAATTGAAAACAATACGAGACCAGCAACACATATCTTTCCTCACCAATCTGAATATTATTGTATTATGCGATTGTTAATATTGAAATGGCGTGTTTATCTCAATTATTGATCCACGAAACGTCACCGTCACATGTCTTGTGCCTTAAAACCCGACATGATCGGCACATTATTACCCATTTTTGCGCCGCTTACGCCTTACCCGCACTCACAATTTCACAAGATAATAATGTTAATTTTAATAAAAATAATAATACTCGGACAAACTCGTCTAAATGAGACAATATTTTGCATAAATAAAATTTACAATTGCGATCAGCTTGTCGATCATGTGAACGAGGGATCAGGTATCAACCTGTCGCGCAACGAGATTATGCCTCTTTCATGCCTTCGCGTCGACAAGTCCGAGCCAATTACTATGTGTGCTGCAGGTACAGGTCAGGCGGTCGGCGGCTGGGTAGTGTAAAGCCCAGAGGCGATGCTTTGAGTCCTTCGTTGAGTAACAATTTTAGTTTGTCAATTGCATCTTCGGTATTTTGCAAAAAATGCACTATTGTGGCCGCTTTCTGAAAAATTACTCGAGAACCAGAAGAGCTAGAGAGCTGCCCCCTCTTGGGGCGGAATAGGGGGTGTTTTACGTTGCCTTATTTAACATGCGATTGAGCTGAAATTTTCGTATGTTGTAGTCTGTAGAAAATCTAGTAAATTTTGCTCGAATATGTGACCCTCACCAAGTACAGGGACGGAGCTAGGGGCCCTCACAGGTGGGTTTTCTCGAAATCTTTGCTCCCTTATTTTCTGTTTTCAAAGGTTCTCTATTTTCTTCCATCTGATACCTTTTGAGGCCTAAAAGATTGGTTATAACGCCCTTTATTTTAACTTTGAAGAATTTTGACTCTTTGTTGACGGCCTAAAGTCGCAAGATTGTTGGACTGACAGACAAAACTTAATTTCCTGGCCATTGCTCCTTTTGATCTTACAACCGAAATCCAAAACTCGTCCGAAAATCAAGTTTGAGCTAATCAAAATGGGATCTTTTATCAAACGCCATTCCACATTGTTTCACACGCAGAATCCTATATTTCTCTTTAATAAGGGTTGTCATGTCGACGTCGTCCCATGCACCGTCAAATAATCTTGAGCCGACGATCAAAGGAGAACTTGTTGCTCTAGTATGCGCGTTCGAGACACCAAGGTACAAGGATCTGTGATGTGCCGGCTGAGACAGGCAGACAAATGCGTGTAAAGGGTTTATTACCCATTAGATTTAGAAGGTTCGTACAAATTAAAAACTCGTAAAACAGGTCCGTGCGACTCATTCTTTCATTCACTTTCGCTTTCCTGCGTGTTTGAGACCGGGTCCGGACCGCAGAAGAGTTCAAGAGCGGAGAAATGATGATGTAAGCGACTTCCATTTTCGGTGTTTTGCTGCAATAAATTACGAATCTCCGAGGTGCCAATGTTGTGACTGCCTTGTGCCATTCTTCCTTTTTTCTCTCGTCTTTCCAATTTCTTTTACAGCACCTCATCGACAATGGAGTGGCAGACAAGGTAATGTTACAAAGATGTGTGGCAGAGAGCACAGAAACGGGGCACGTCTCGAGCTCGGGCGAGGTAGCACGGTCCTACAAAAAAATGATGTTCCAATAAAAAGTGATATGGAAATAAAAGAGTGATGAAAAAACGTAGGCACGCGCCTTTTGAAACTTTTTATCGCTCTCTGGACGGACGCGCTCCGAATTTCAGTGAGATTTTTTACGTTTTGTCAAAAGTTCGGGGCATTGAGGAACCAGTTGGGCGAACAGTAGCTCGGCTTCGAATGAGGAGCGGCGCCTACGCTCCGTAATTGATTGCGAACAAGCAAGTCCCATTACTTTTATGGTTCACAAACATCGCAGCCAATTAAGAGCGCTCTAATGTGGGATTATTGAGATAGGGAAATGTGATCGGAAGGTGACTGGCTTGTCACCCGGGTTTCACAATAAGCCACTGAATTCGGATCAATGGAGCTCAGGTATGGGTCTTGTAGATAATCTCAGGTTGATCGTTAATATTTGGACAGTCGAGGAGCCTACCTACTTCAAGCTTACAAGCTATTGAATTTTCATTACTTTCAAAAATAATTAACCCATGTTGGCAACCAAAAATTTTAAAGATTTTTCACAAAAATGTCAAACTTATTTTCTTTAACCTAATTTCATGTAATGCTCCAAAAATCAGTGGGCTTCACTAGACTCTTTTTTTGGGTGTTTGTTATTTATTCAAAAATATATAGAAGGTAAAATTTTACAGTTAAAAATAAAACAGCAAAAAGGAGGAAGAAACAACTTTCTTTCCCACTTTTATATCATAGGTACTTGTTAGTGTTAGAACAAAACTCTAAATTAAAAATTCACCAAAGACGTCTCTTGTTAATTTCGAACTCTCTCCAGTCCTTGATGGTCTATTTGGTATTTACATACCTCCTTTAAAGCACTGAGCTCAATTCAAGGAAAATCAACCCTTCAGTCCTGACAAAAGCAATCATAAACCCCCGTTCTCGTCCTCTCTCCGACCTGGTCGTACTTTTAACCCGTTCCTTTGGAATCCCTTTCCGAAGAAAGCGAAAGGGTTTCGGCGTTCTGAAGCCCGTAAATGATTACACAAGATCATCAACAATCAAGAAACAATGGAAGAAAAGTACAGTTCACCAAGTCCTTTGCCTACCATAAAATGTGAGTTTTTACATTTTTCCTTTGTTTTCCTCCTTCTTTTCTTTCTCATCCTCGCCCTTTGTGCCCACCGTAAATGTATCATAAAGTTTGTAAACAATTCTCGCAAAGGGCAACCGAATCACAGAGTTTCTTGAACTGCACTTTTGTTATCAGTTCTCGGTCATCAAAGCAAAGGGTTACGTGTTCGTTCGTACCTGCCACTCGTTTCCCGAGAGCACCCAGGGCCAGTGATGACATTTTAATTGCAGCTTAACCCTTTCCCTTTTATCTCCTCACCCGATAACTTTTTTATGGTTTCTGAAAAAACGGGCATAAAATCTGCATAATTGATGGCAAGTCTGGGGACTTGAAGTTTCCTCCGAAATCAAAACTTTTCTTAAAATTTTACGCCAGTCAAAGTTGCTCTCAAAATGTAGAGACCCAAACCGGTTGACGGTTGATGACCATTGACCTCTTTATGTCTTGCGAAATCATCAATGACGGTGTCCTTTCTAACCTCCGAAAAGAAGCGAGTGGGGAGGAAAGTCCGAGTGTCCTTGTACTAAACTTGGAAATTTTTATTTAAATTTCGCACATGAAAGGATCCTTTACGAACGGTCAGCGGAGTGAATATGCGAAGGAACTCGAACGTGTACGAGTCCCCTCTGCCATTTACGTGTACATGATTTGATAAAATTATATTCTTTCTTTTATTATTTGTATACACCTAAAATCACATTTAAATTTGAATAGACGCGCATATCGTGTTATGATATATGAGTAAGGAACCCTCGGCAAAGAAGCAAAGTAATTACGATGGACACTGAAAAGCGGGGCAGAATTGAATTGCAGATGCGTAATTTGGTGAGTCAAAGTCTCGGTCCTGCGTCTCCGAACCCGAATGAGAGTTTTGAGCTCATCAATCAAAGGTTCTGCTGACGCATTCTTGGCATGAAATGAGGAATTTCGTTGCTTCTTAAACAGCCCAAATTATTTTTCAATTATGGCCAAGACTCTCCATATTGAGCGCGGTTTCGTGTCTGACCTTGAGCTTTTCTGATTCGGAGCCGAATCCAGGGCCGTGTCGAACGAGCACTAAGAACGCCTTTTCTAGCCCAGTTCCGACGGCGCTGGCTCGAATATTAGATTCTAGAATCTAAAAACCTTAATAACAATGTTCGTCAAATGTAAATCGTCGGGCATCGGGGCACAGGGCAGGTTGTAGATTAATGATAATATATGAGCTAATGTTTATCCGCCCGTACATTAGACTCTGCCTCGCTTAATTTTGGTGCTTCAGAGAACGGAGGAAGGAACGTGTAGAAGAGCTACAATTATGAATTTGATCTACTCTCGCATGCAAACGAAAACAGAGATATCGAGATTGGATGCCAGCATTAATGTTTTTGAAACACGTCAAAATTCCTCCGGTAGCTCTAAGGGGTAATTTGGGCTTCTAAAAGCCGCATAACTAATTTTGACTCGAATTGGACACTTTGAGGAGATAATTTAGCAGTCTCATTTTGGTTATTTTAGACCAGAGCTTTGATGCTCTTGAAATTTATTGCTCTCAGTTATGACTATTTTTCAATTTTTTACAGCAACAATTTTCTAAATAAAATCCTGAACAAGCATAGAGGACTTTAAAGTACTAAAAAATATCAATTCAGTTATCTTTTATAAAATTATTGAGTATTTGTGTTCTCCCGGGATTTCTCTTCCGACTCAAAAAACTTCCCGATTTCCCTGGAATGAAAATATACGAGGATTTCAGCTCAGAAACAGCTCCAATAGTCCTCTTATTTATAAAATTTTCTGAAGAAGATTCTTTACTTTTGAAGACAAGAGAGCTAAGAGTAAATTTTGCAAAAATGCTGACTCGTTGAAGCACTCAAGGTCACACGCGCCATTGAAAGTAAAAGTTCCGATCAATGTCAAGACCTCACGAGCCTTGAGACAGTTATTGCATTTTATTAAAATTTTAATTCCTTCTTAATCACGAAACGGCCAACGTTCAACGCATCTTCTTCGTCGTCTGATTGCTTTTATCTCTCTGCAGTGCAATATTAGCTGATCAAATTCTCAATAAGGATGTGCAGCGAGAAGCATATAAAACGGCGCTCAGCTGGCCGAGAATCAGACCACACTCGAGTTTCTCTCAGTCAAGTTGATTTGTACAATTTCATTCACCAAGATGATCTCAGTTTTGGGGCTTTTGCTCGTTCTCACCGGCATGGAAGCTGGTAGAGTTCCCAGCCTGCCTGCCCGGGGCCGCACTCAGTACTCCTACATCCTGAGCGACGGAGGACACAAGTACGGGTTCGACACCAACGAGAGGTTCTACGCCAGACAAGAGGGACAGAAGAACAACGAGGTTCAGGGAGCCTTCGCCTTCAAGGACGCCGAGAACAAGGACGTCAATGTTGAGTACACTTCCGGAGTCCGCGGGTTCGTTCCTCGGGGGCACTTTGCTGAGAACCAAAGTAAGTCACTTCCGCAGAAAATTCCTTTCTCTAGAAAATCAAACTTTCAGACCTGCCAAAGTACAACTGGGAGGCCGAGCAGACCCCCGGCAACCCGGCCTACAACTTTGCCTTCAGCGGCGACAACCAGGTCAGGAGCGAGTCGGCCGACTCCTCTGGTAGCGTCCGGGGCTCGTATTCGTACCAGGACGAGGCAGGAACTCACGAGCTGACCTACACTTCGGGAACTGACGGGTTCAAGGTCATCGGAGGAAGTCTGGCCAAGCCCTACTCGGGTCACTCGGGAGCGTACCAGAGCCGCTGGAAGACGGAGAAGAACACAGTCGAGTCGGCCAACGTCAAAGCTTCGTTGCCATCCGCTGACGGGTCCTATGGATTCGACTACTCTGCTGGAGACCACAGCCGCCAGGAGTCCACGGATGCGGAGGGAAACGTCATTGGGTCCTACAGCTTCGTGGACAAGGAGGGCCGTCACGAGGTGAGGTACAAGGCCGGACCCGGAATCGGCTACTTGATCCTCAGTGAGACCCTCAACGGCGTCGCGGTGACTCGGGAGGCTCCAAAGCCTGCGCAAGAGGGCTTGAGAGCGCACCAGAGCGTGTCTGCTGGGGGCTCTTTCGGCTCATCTGGAAGCCAGACGAGGTTCCAGGAGTCGCCAAGCTCTCAGGGCTCCAGCTTCCAGAGCTCCTCAAGCCAAACTAGCTCATTCGGATCCCCCGCCTCCCAGTCCAGCTTCCAAGGTTCGTCGTTCTCGAGCTTCGGGTCTTCGTCTTCTGCTGCCTTGAAGAACCAGGAGTCCTCCCAGTTCTCATCGGGCTCCCTGAGGGCCACTGGGGACGCTGCTGCCCTGAAGATCTTCAACGTGGACTTCAAGGAGGGCGAGCTGACCCAGTACCAGCCGACTCTGGACAACCCCAAGTTCGGGTACACCTACGAGGCCAAGTCCTGAGTTCTCCTCTGATATAAATCTGGTTTCGGTGCTTATTAATAATCGCTCATCTCTTGTATTGTACTCTTTTCTGCTTCAATAAAGTCATGCGTTTGCAAACCCATTTATTTTAACCGGCCGGACCCAGAGACAATAGGTAGGTTCATTATCCAGCGAAACAGACATTAATTACGGAGTAGAAGCAGCTCGGACTCGGAAGCCAAGTAAAGGGGAAATACCCAAACCTCTTGTTTGGTTATTGATATACGCAGATGCGCAACGATCGGCTACCAACTAGTGAGGAGCAGAAGCTGGGAGAAGCAAAATAAAGAAGCTTAATCAGATTTACTTGATTACGAATTAATTTTTTTTCGTTCGGTTTATAAATCAATGAGTGAGCCCCCTAATTCAAGTCGACTTTGTTTCAGCTCTCGCGAGTCAATAGTGAGTGACCCCCTTTGGCGTTTAAAAATACGAGCTGGAGAGAAAACTGAAGATACTGTAGAAAATCTATTCGTCATCGTTCGCATCGATAAAAATACTCGATAGCTTGGTGGGGCGCTCTACTTACTACATAATCCACTACTGCTCTTATCTCGGGCTCAGAACGGCTCGGGAAACAAGAAGTAGTGATTAACTTGCGTTCTCTTTGAATTTGATTGAGGAGCAGATGCTCTCAAGCTACAATGAGAGCAAACCTCTTGACAGTGAAAAATCGGAGCATCTGAAATTTCCGGATTAGGACACGTTTTTGGCTTAGCTACCGAATAAGAGGCTTTTTCTAAGCCCAGATTCATTTTTGTGCCATTTTTTCCATGAGTAAAATTTTTAGGCATTTTCTTAACATCTTTTTATGTTTGAATAAATGATTTACCCATATAGGTTAGCCAAGAAGAGCATAGAAAAAGCCTCGTTGCATCGAGATATCAATTTTGATGAGCAACTAGTGAATATCTTCTAAATTAGAAAGCAATCTTACAGCGCCTGGAATCACCTCAGAAGAGATGCTAGCCCACAAGAGAATTTTCTGAGCCAGAATCGGTTTTTTTGCAGTCCAATGGGCTCTAATGAACTAGTTTTCCGCCCTAAACTTGAAATAAAACCGCTGAAAGGGAAAATTGTGACAAATGGCTTATTAAAGGTTGATGGCTCGATGCACCTCTATGCCGTAAAAATCTTGGAAACCATTCCGATGCCTCAAGAGCGGATAAAGCTTCATTAAAAAAACAAAATGAACCATGTGACACGAGTGGTGGGAAAACTCAAGGCAATACACCAAGTAACTAAATTTTTCATGAGCTCCGTCATCAGATGGAATTTCCCACACCTACCCCACTGCAGTTTTCCGATTCGATTTCATATAATAACGTCAGTAAGCGTGAAAAGTCGGCGAAGATGAGTAGTTTCGAGTCCACTCTGGCAATTTTCAACTCGCGATCCGTTTTTATTGGCATCCAGTTCCACCCCCAGCGAAACTATCTGCCTCCACCGATGCCCTTCAGCCCGAAATACTACACTGTCTATCTCGCTTTCATCTACTTCAACTTCTTCTACAGCGCCATTTCATGTTTGGCGACCGCCGTATCGACCGAGGCCTCAGTCACAGACAAACTTAGTACTGGTGAGATTTTTTAGCTGCCAAAAAACTCATCGATGACCGATACTTTCTCTAGTGGTCGTATTGTCGGAATTCTTGTTCGACCTTGTCATTCTCTTCATGCTAGTGTTTCAAAAACGTTTCTTTGAGGGTTTCATCAACGGTGTCCAGGATGTGGCCCTGCAATCCAGCCCCATTATCAAGGCTCACCTGGCACCCTACTGGAAATCAGCTGCAGTTACTGCGGAGAGATGTCTGACCATTTCAAAGTGGATAAGGATTTTTTGGCTCGTGCTGGAAGGCGTCCTTGGAGCAGTAGTGCGAGCAGTTTTCCTGAAATCTAGAGAGCTCCCGAGCCATTACCATCTTCTTTTCGTGCCACCAGACACTGACTGGGGCTACTATGTCAACTGTATTCACCAAGTTGGCATAACCTGTCTCTGGTCCATTTTGGGCTTTGCTTTATTCGATATTATCCTGATCTTTGGAGTTTTTCTGGCGAAAATGTACGACGCAATATTCGAGCTTCTCAACAAAATGGACGAACTAGTGGCTGAAAATTCTCTCAAAGAGTGGCTCAAAAACTATCAAGGCTTATTCTGGGAGACCCGGAAACTCCTGGCTCGGATCTCCCAAGTTTTCGAGGTGTTTTTATTCATTTTTGAAAAATTATGCTTCATCAACACGTTCATTGCTTTCGTGATTTTCAAGAAGGACCCCAGCATGGTAGCTTTCGCCTTGTCTCATGGTTCTTACGCTCTGAGCATGCTATTAGTTGTTTATGTTAACGAAATCTTCATCGAGAAGGTATGTGGCACTTTGTCCATTAAGGAGGCTCAATTAATTTATGTTTGTAGCAAGTCCAAATACGCAGGATGCTCTATGAGAAAGACTGGCTCGGAATGAGTCCGTCGGAGAGGAGGGATTTTCTAATTGCTATTATGTCAACGGAAAAGATGGTAGGCTTGAACTCAGGCGGGTTTCATGATATGTCGTACGAATGGTATGCGACTTTCCTGAAGTCAACGTATTCTGCTGCGCTCGTTCTTGAGGACATTATCAACTGTTAGATCACTAAAAACAAGCTTTTCACCTTAAAAATTTGAGCACAGTTAAAATTTAAAGTTAAATCAGACGTGTGCCTTGGAGTTACAGTAGTGGAGGCAGACTACACCCCATCTGTATTTTAAGACTCAAATAAATATTTTTATTAATTTAACCTTAAACTTATTAGACTTAACTTAAACTTACAGAGACTAAAAGCTTATTTGTCCCTCAAACATACAATAAATAGGAAGTCTCCATAACTCTGTTTAATAACTCATGAAGCAAAATTTCGGCTCCCCCAATCATTTGCACGCGAATCACGCAATTAAAAGTTTCCTTTAAAATTAAAAACGTCCAGGGCTAATTATACAGTCTCTGTAGAGTCCCCCCATGACAAAGTACATATCCTTGCAAGCATCCCTTGTTCCGTACACTGCATCCCTGTGTGTGGTTCCACGGCGGATGAAAAATGATAAAGTAAATGAGCGCGTAGAAGGGGTAGATCGCGGCTCCTGTTTCGTCGTACAACACATAAAAATACGATATCAATAAATATTATATAACATCGTGATTAACATGTACAGCTCCGTGTGCGGCTATGCGGAGTACATGATGCTTAATTTGAATATTGTATTTGTGCTGTGGACGAAAAAAATGCATTACATTTTTTTCGAGGCTCTCTCGTTCCGTGCGCCTCCCTCCCCCTTCCCACTTTCGGCGCTGCACTCCGATTTTTATACGATTCCCCTCCCCGTGCCTCTCGCGTACACACCGAAGTGGGATTCTTCAGCATGCTAATTTCTGTGAGTACCGGCTTTTATGCGAGATATCAAAATATGTGACGGCGAGGCGAGCATGGCAATGGAAGGCCGTGTCTCTGTGTGTCTGGCGGTGAAAAAATGCGTTCAAACGATTTTTTCCAATCCCGCATGCCTTCCCTTTCCCACACATGGCTCTTTTTTCTTCGCGAGAGCCGCACACACACGAGCGGATGTACGGGGCTCTCTCATTTTTTCCCCGATTTTTTTCCATCACTTCTCAAATTTATATTCAATTTTTTTCAAGTAAGTGTATTAAGAGAACAATAACAACAAGACGGTCGACACGCTCACGTTTGGCCGACATACGTGAGCGCGAGTTGCGGTGTGTGTGTCTGCACGCAGATGTACGTCTGCATGGGTATATCTTTGAGGACCAAAAAGTTATGCGCTGCGTTTAGCGTTTTAAAAAAATTTTGTTCCATTCGAGTTTTTACAGCGCGGTGATTAAGACACATTTTAAGATTTTTTCATATCAACAGTAGGAATATTGTTGTTGAGCCAAAGAGACACAATTATCTCCTCAACATCTCGAAAGAACTCCTTGAACTTAGAATCGCGTCGACGTCGCGTAGTAAGAAATTGCAAGTTGCGCGTAAAGCAGCGCAGCGCGGAAGAAATAAATTGTTTTAATTCGCCAAACACCGAATTTATTGCGATATCGCGGAAAGAAATAAAACTGAGCACTCGCGAGTGAGCCTCAAACGTCGGTCTGAACAGAAGAGAGAAAAGTGTGAGAAAGTGAATTTCCCGAATAGGAGCAAAGAGCGCAAAGAAAAATTGCCACCCTCGCTTTTCATCGTGGTGTGTCTTCGATTTTTTCTACGGACTCGCACACTCTCGTTTTTCGTGCACTTTTGGTGAACTCTGCCGTCATTCGCCGAGTTCGGGCCTCCACTCGAGTCGAACTCGAACGCACACGATACTCGAAGAGATAAGGAACTTTTTGTTTGCTTATTGGATTTTTAACATCAACATTTATGCAGATACAAAACAACAACAACAAGTTCTGTGATATGAAATTCACGCACGAAAATTGAAATTTCTGCAAAAGTTTATTTTCGGGAGTTGAAAAGATAACAGAAGAGAGTGTGCCTTTGTTTACAAAAAAAGAAAAAGAAAAAATTGTTCGCGAAATTGGAAAAAAAGAGAGAGACACCGGGAGTAGGTCTAAGAAGAAAATACGCGATAATTAAAATTAGTGCCTTGAAGTGCGTGGGCGTGAGCGACCGCGACTCTGAATTTGCAAGCGCGGACGAAAGCTGGAGGGCCGAGCAATCGAGTACCGGCCCGGAGGGGGCCTGGATTACCACAATTCACCACTGATGGCAGAGATACCAGCCGGGGAGTACACCTCGCACATTCATCGTTCCATTGACCAATTGCGCCAGATGAACGAGAAGAACGCCGTGTACACGCTGGGCGCCCTCTCTGGCTCCACCGACCTCCGTCTTCACGACTACAAGCCCTACACGGACATCCGGAGTAGTGGCGGCGAGCGCCTCGATTACACCACCAAGGGGGGAGGAGTCGTTGACATTGATCGCAGTGGCAGCGCCAACAACAACAACAATAACAACAACAACAATATGCCAACGTCGGACCCGCATGAACCAGTTGATCAGAAACCGTATATTGGGTCGCCAGGCACGCCGCCGACTCCGCTCTCAATCACCGATGCGCAGATGAATGAGTCAAAGGTAGGCGAATTTTCAGTTTCCTTTCGAGAGTCCGTTGCTGTCTCGGAGATTTTCCAGAGCACTTTCTATTGTCTGCCAAATGCACTTTACCCTGTTCACTCAGCAGGTTTCGAAATCACTGAATTGGACATTTTCGTCGTCTGTCTGCAAATCTGCACAAAGGAGAATATGAATACAGAAATCGCAATAAAACATGCAAAATGAATAAACGTGATAAATCAATGATGTGAGGGGTCGCATATTAACCCTTTTTCGTATCGTGGCTAGTTTTTTGTGCAAGAGACGAAAAGTATCACCTGTGTTGGCTATTTAGTCCAAGGGGGGTCGCACATTTGGCAGAACCGTCTGCAAATCGGGCCTGCAATTGAAATGGATGCAGACTCGTGTGTTTGGGGGCTCTTGGATACTGCAGAAACGACTGTCAACCTCATTTGTCCGTTTGAAACAGACGCTTTAGATTCCAGAGACAGGCTGAAACATTTTTCCTAGGCTGAAACGTAAAAGTGACCTTACTGAAATGAAGGGACTTGCTGCTGATTTTGTTCTAATTAATTCAAGGATTTTTTGGCCACCGAAAATATTATATTCATTTTGATTGATGAGCATTTTTCCACACAATTTTTAATTGAACCGTTTCCTTCCCTTGTTTTATGACATTATCCTTCTAAAGTCAGTCTCTAAAAAATTTCCTTCATTTAACAAGAAAATTATAATTGATCTTCTAGAGTCTTCTAAATTCCGCTTCAAAGTTTTAAAATCATGCTTCAAAAGTCTTAAAAATTTTGAGAGGAGTTTTTTGGCCAAAAAACTCATTTTAAAATAGCCTTCTTCAACTTAAAAATTTCGCTTCTAAGAGTCTCGAAAATTCTGTCTCTTAGACCTTGAAAATCACAGGAGTATCAAAACCCACCTTACCTCCGATTTTTATCCTTTAGACTAAATTTTGAGCAAAAATCGTTTAAAAAACAATTATTGGAGCTTCCCTCAGCGGCAGAAAAGTAGCCGGTTTAGCGACACTCTAAAAACGTCAACAAGTTTCTCTCCGAACCGCATGTCCTCATAAATCAAAGCACCAAGTCTCTCCCGCTCTAATGATATTTATTATATTGTAATCGTTTGTACCTGTTTAATTCTCATTTAATACGCCGCATAAATTGTTGCACATCGCCAATGGTGCCACCACCTCTTTAAAAAAATTTCAACTCAATTTATGCGCCGCTGCCTCTAAAATTAACCGAACCTATAACACTCTATAAAACTGGAAATGTGTTTATCATAATTACATCGTAAACATTTTAAAAATACATATTTTTAATTTTGAGTGGTCTCCGTCCAACATACATATGATTTTTATATATTTTAATCCGCGCAAACCCACTCGATTCTTTGTGGCGCGCGATTTATTGAAAAATTCGCTGTTTTGATTTCGATACATCGCGCTGGATTGCAATGAAAAATTCGTCTACGTCTGGCTGAGACATGGATAAGTTGATTTTCTGGTCTTTTTCTTGTACGACACGATCAAATCCTAGAAGAGGGGCAATTTGTCTGTCTGTCTGTGCACTGGGTGATCGATTGTCCGCTTGTCCGAAATGTAGATCAAATGCCTTTATACGAACATTACTTGCTTGGTATCTCAATTAAAAATTTGAAGCTTCACACATCGGTGGAACGAACGACTTGTGGGCAAAAATGTGCTCGTTTACGTTAATGCTCGAAACTTGTAAGATGTCAAAAAAATTTGCAAAAATTGTGTCAAATAGTTGAGACTCTCGTGAATAATGTTTCCAATTCTGAGAGACGGCCTCACCGAGAGGTACGTGCGTGGAAAGTTATTGACGTCAGCAATGTGTCGTTCGCCAAAAGACGTATTTCGTGGTTCAAAGGCACAAAGGTCGGGATAATTAAATTTCTACCTTCCCAAGCTAATTATCCACCCGTTGCACATTTCCGCACATGAGGCATTTATCTTCGGGCCGCTATTTTAATCCGCAATAACGAGAGCTGGAGCGATGCAAAGATTTCCAGGATTAACGCGGCAACCGATGCAGTTAATAAATGTGGCGTTTTTCGTGCTCTCGCGCGCAATAAATTTAATGGGCAATATCCAGTAATCGTGAAAAAGGACCCTTAAAAGTAATTTACACTTTTAACTGGACCTGCCCATTAAATACGAATTATTATTTTACTGCACCAACGAGAAAGTGGCGGCCAGCAAAATTGGCAAGTGATAAGGTCGGATGATAATCAGAATTACGCTCGGACGTAATATTTTCATTGAAAAGTTCAAAACTGTTCGTCTTCGGTGACGGTGTTGCAGCCCCAATCCAGAGTATGTGTGATAAGTGCGCGGTCGCCTGACCACTCACATGCGTACTATGAGCAAAGCTCGCGCTCAATATTATCAAAACAATATTACGCGACCCCCGAGCGAATTAACCTTTCTTATCACGAACGAGTACAAAACACAAGTACAACATCAACAACGCGTGAAAAAACAAGTGATTCAGAGGGCAGCTACGGATATGAGGATATTTGAGTAAGACTGCTGAGTCTTTTGAGAACTTAAAATTTTAAACTTAAAAAAAAAAACAATCCAGAGTCTCTATCTAATCCCAAGATTACCGCTGAAATGACAAGGAATTGGAGAAACTTTTAACTTTCTTCAACCAAACGCCAGTGTCGTTGTTTTCGAGACCCGTATTCTGTGGGAATCAAAAGTGCTTCAGTGACACTTACTTTGGTACTCAGAGAAAAAGGATTTTGGAGGCTAAGAAATCAGCCGCATTAATTTGTCACTACCTCAAGGGAATTATGCTCTTCCCCTTCAGAATCATTAAAGGTTAAAAATCATCTATTTCCAAAAATCTCCTGAAGAAAAGCACAACTTTAAGAAACAGGTTAAGAAATCCTGAGGTTTTGAGTTACAACGATTCCAATGCTAATTGGAATGCTTAAGGTTTCTTAAAATCGCCAAAGTTCAAAATATTGTTTAGGGCCTAAGAATATTATTTTAAAATATTTTTTCAAGCATGTTTTAGGGCTGATAAAAACATTTGTTTCCTTCTGATAAAATTTTAGAGTTGAAAATAGGGTTAGGGTATGGACTGAAAGATCGTTTTCAAACATTTGGGACTCCTTTGGGGAAAAGAAGCAACCATATTGTCTACTCTGTTGCGACTCTTTGTGCAGCAGCTGTCTCGATCGCGATGACAAGGCTTTTGTCTGTCATGCAGCCCTGCTATGACCTATCCAACTTATTCTGCCTCGCATTGTGTGTCAGCGTGTCACCACAAAAGTGTCTCACACTTGTATGTGCCTGATTGGGCCTTGCCGCCAAATATGCCGATCGGTTCACGCGCACAGGTGTTTTGATAATCATTCGATCGCCTCCGAGAAATACCCAGGTCTCGTCTCAAAACTGCGCGTGTGCACCGAGAGTCAACTCAATTGTTTCGGGCTTTACACGCGACTCAAAAATATTGACATTGGCTCGACAAGTGTTCATCGCCCTGCCTTTTCTTCTTAACCCGATAGAGGACTTGTCCGTTGACGTCGATCTGAGAGCTATTTCAAATGAGCGAGCACTGACTTGAACAGGTGTAGCTCGAAGTGGACCAAATGTTCCTGTTTGATCTCGCCTCGCCTTACCGGGAATTTCTCGATATTTACCAAGCACGTGCAGAGCTGGTCGATATTTTGTCGCTCAGCCCGTTCGCCAATGACGCACATTGATGTGGGTCTGGAAAATTCTGCTTAATTGTCCGAGGCTCGAATTTTGCAGGCCGGTGGCAACAAAAGGTTGAGCAAGGTTAGGTCTAAGATTGGAACTGCGACAGACTTGTTTTTGTGGCTTGCTCGTGCAGCTATGAGAAATGAGTTGAGCAGGTTAGGGTAGCGACAGGGAGTTTCAAGGTTGCTTCGGGTTTCAAGAACAGATGCGGGGGCTACGGGAGTTTTTGTATTTCGCAACTTTGAACGCTTGGAGAAAACAATGGGCAGCTTGAGAGGGCTTAGAGGAATTTATCAACGTTTCATTTTAAGCTTTTCCAATTCTGTCAAGAATTTAGGCTTAACTTACTGCCTCACGATCTTCTCTAATAATTTTTTAAAATATTTTGAACGTCCTTTGGACGAGTTTGAGAATTTAAAATTTTTAACATTAAACATTTTAACAGTTAATAAAACATGTAAAAAAAATATTTTGCAACATTTGATTAGCAAAAGCTTCCACGCTGAGCATATTTTTTCCAGCAAACGAATTAGTTTCCACATAAAGTTCTCCTGAAAAAAGAATTCCCCTGACCCCCCAATAGGCTAACGAAAGTCCGAGTAATAAAATCTAGACTCAAAATATCATTTTTTCTGAAGACATTCACAAATCTGTGTTATTCGGAAGAAATGCAAAAGCAGTCAAACATAAAACCCACTTGTCAAAATAATCAATCACTATTTTTAGATTTTTTTCTCGTGAATGCGCTGGCAGCCGAAATTCGCTTTTGTCTGAACCTCCGAGGCGAAGATGAAATGCCACGAAGCCGTTTTGTTTGTTCTCGTTTTCCTGAGCTTCCCGGTAGTTCCCCATGTCAGAACCTTGACGTCTTTATCGCGAGAAGATCTCGCGAGCTACTCCATCCGCGACCTCTCGAGAGCCCTCCTTCAATTCAAAATTAGATATCTATAATTGTCAAGGACAAGCAAGCCTTTAAATTCGAGAAAAATCGTCTCTTGATTGTAATGATTAATGGCAACATGGCAAATGTGTTGTATTACACACTTCATGGGCATTCAGCGTTCGGTATTCGGAAGAGCGAGAAGCGACGAAGAAGGAGAAGAGCCGAGGAAGAAACAGGTACATCTCGCGCGTTCATTAGAGACGCAAAATGATGGATTATGAATACCCGGCGACGACGAACGACTCAATAATGATGACCGCACTCATCTCTGACACGACACTATGCGAGTCGAGTCGCGCAGGTACCATTAAAACTAATAAAATAGTGAAAACACAGTGGATGACTCTCCAAAATCTAAAGTAGTGGATATAAGCGCGACGTGTCAGATGCTGTGTGCGATCACCAATCATCTTCATTATTGTCCGCATTGCTTCTGCTGCCGCTGATTATTTTTAATTTGGTAATGATGCCTCAGAGGCAGAGCCGAAGACACACTCGAAATCGAAAATGCGTACAAAGGTTAAGGTTTTTGGCAATACATATCGAGCTCGAACCTTCCCATCTAATCTGAGAGAGCTCCATAAAGCAACACCTCATCCTTAATCACGTCTTAATCGCTTAATCAGAGTGTTAATGAGGTATGAAAGGTTGGAACCGAGGTTTTCATTGACCTTATTAGATATGCTCAGAGTGCACAAAATAATGGTCTTGGTTTATTACACTCTTCCTATCGGGTGTCTCTGCTGCTTTTCGCTCCGGGTTATAAAAAGTTCGCGTTTTACTGGGAGCCGTGAATGAGAAATTTTGCTGCTAACGAGAAGATGCCTGTGTCAATTACTATCTAGCTATTTGTTTGCTCTTTATTTTTTTTTTTTTTAAGAAAAAGGCATATCTACATATTAGGGAAATGAGTTAGGAGTCTCCAAAATGAAATTAATGTCTACTAAAATAAAATGGTTCAAAACCAAATTTGGATCCTCGTGAGAAGAATTTTTGCCCAAAGACTTTCAGAGAATTGGATCCTCGTCTCTAAAATATCTGTTTGATAATGATTAATTAATAAATTTTGAATCAATCAATAAAATGGGTCAATGACCCAATTTGACGGTCAGGACGGACAGACAATTGAACCGCTGATTCGCGCCGCAATTCCTTAATTGGCTTAATTGGTGAATCGGTGTCACTGACGTGCACCTGAATCGGAGACCTCTGCGCTCCCTTCTCTTTCCCATATTATCCTCTATCATCATCATTATCTCGCCAGCATCACCTGTAATGCATGCAATCTCTCGAATTGAATTGACTTCCGCCAAATTTTCGATAAATCATGTCATTACGTGATACTCTTGATGAAGATAAATAAATTAATTGACTTTCTCGGATTTCGTGGAACTCACTTCTTGCCAAAAAAATGCTCAATCAACAACATTTGAGTCGAATTACATACGCAGGGAGGAAGTAGCTGCCGTTGAACGTGTTAAAAGGCCTCACTTTGATCAAATTTATAAAATTTTAATGCAGCATATACCACCGCGTAAGCGTTTTTGTCGTTGTTTTGGTCGACTCCGAATTGGATATCTGTATTAAATGCGAAAAAAGACACAAAACATGTAAATTTTAACGTGTGTCCGCGTTTGCATGCGCGCATGAATGAAAATAACGAATATGATGGACAAAAAATGTAAAACAAACACAAAAAAGAATATCAACATTATTTTTAATATATAATAACAAGTGCATGTATATCATATACGCTCCTATGCGTTTTTGAAATATAAATATAAAAATAACAAATATGTAGATACTTTTTTAAAAAAGCACAAAACAACGCATAACATACAAATACGTGCGAAGAAGTGAGGAGGCAGGAGAACGAGAACAAAAATAACGCCAACAATCATCGGCACTGCGTAACTACGTAAGCGAGAGAAAGAATGGGAAATGAAGTTATGTAATGGCCGGTAAATCGGAGCAAGTATGAAAAAGTGTTCCGTTCACGGAATCGTTGAACTTTGGATCTCGGAGCAGCGTTATTGAATTTAAGCTTTCTTAAGGGTTTTAGGCATCATTTAAAAGTTTAATATTCCCACTTTCACTAAAAATACAAAAGTCTGTCTGATTGAAAAACCACGCCGCCCAAGAATCTCGCGCCCAAAGTCTCGATCTTAATTTAAGCGTCTCTGCAAGATCCTCTTCGACGCATCACGACCCACCATCACCGGCCTAATCAACTGTTTTTTTCCAGCCGCATGCTAATGAGCCAGTCAGTGCGCTATACAGATAGGCAATCACACTCAATCAAATCGAATTCAGTAGCTGATTTGCGAGCTTTCGGTAATTGTTGGTGGGCAAATGTTGTTTTGCTCCCAAATTATTTTCACACACATTCGCACGATTGTAACAAATTTCACCTTGAGGTAGTCCGAAGCTCGCTCTGACCTACCTCAAGCGCGGCTTTTTGTCACCTGCTTTTTTGTTTTCTCTCACATGACACAGAGAGAGCTCCAGTCCGATCCGTTAGTCGAATTGGCAATCAAACGAGCTATAATGAAACCGTTCGGAGCTTCGATAGTTTTTATCAGGAACACTCGCATTTGACATAAAAATGTTTCAGCACATCCCCGTGGCCCAATGAAGCTGCTCCAAGTGGTCTCACAACAGGTTTCTGTGAGCATTGATGTGCGCAATCAATTGATTTTGAATTTTTTGGCGAGCCTGATTGGTGGAGATGATGTCGAAGGAGTGATTATACTGTGTTGGCTAATCCAGCGACCGCGGCGGTATAGTTTTTTTTTTGGCGAGAGGCGAATTTGCATATTATCGCGACACTATCTCGGGGCAGATTGTTATTACAATATTTATGGTTTCTGCTAGACAAAAAAGGAACTTTCCCAAATCGGTTCGGTAGCTTTAAAATGTCGCCGAGTGCCATTTTGCATTTCCAATCGCCGTTTGTCATAAATTGATCAGGTGTTTTAATGAAGACATTTTTTGTTGCAAAAAGACGTAAGTTGCGGGACCGAGGCCTCTTGTGATATGGGAACACTTAAACGTGTGCTTGAATGGGTCTTAAAATTAGAAAACTGTTATAAAGCCTAATTTAGCCTTCGCCAGTTGCGCCCCATGATGTCCGTCTATAAATGTGTGGCAATGAAGATGGACTCAGAAAGTTTTGTGAAAAAAAATGAATACTAATTTCTAGCCCTACCTTTGAATTTATCCTGAAAGTGTTAGAGTTTTGAAAAGAAATTTTTAGCGTTGTTGTTGTAATTTAAATTTTTTGATATCGTAGGTTACGAGGTGGAGAATCACGATTTCCTCCTCGATTTTTAAATAATATATAAAATTGAATTTTTAAAACTTGAATTTTGAAATTTCAAAAATGCAAAAGCCCCAAACTAGTTCATGACTTTTAATGGCTCGTCATAGGATCTGAAAAAACCATCAACCTTCTGATGCAAGTAGCAGAGTTTCCTCACTGATTGCGCGGCAAATGACGCTGTTTTGCCACGAAGCGCGTTTAAAAGACAAACAAAAGTATTTTGTGAGTTTTGATATTAGAATAATGTGTATTTTAACATTCTTGTAGTCATTGCACGTTGAAACAGGTGGTGTTAAACAAAAGGCACATTCTTATGAAATAAACGAACTATGATGATGATGATAGCAAAAGCAATTCCTGCATGCAGACGAGACAGCTTTGGGTGCGCGGTTACCGAGACACACGTTAACGCGAGCACGTTTTTAGAGGAAGTATGTTCGTTTCAAGGTCGTCGCTTGCCGTGCTCGAGACAAATTCAAACAGCTCGCACATAGACGAAACGTAAAAAAGTGTTAGATTTACTTATTGCCGAATGTTGTTGCTTGTCGTATATTTTGAATGGCAAGTCATTTTCACGCGGTAATCGTGTTAGTTATGTTACAGTTCCATGCGTTTTGTCTAATTTGAAAATTACAATGGTTTATGCTCCCGCCTGTCTTGTAACCGACAATTTGGCCCAAACAAGATCTTATCGAAGTCTGAGGCAGAGTTCCGGGAGTTTATGCGCACGAGGTGCCCTCAACACAGACGGGTTGGACTTGGAAGGCCAAAAGTACCCTCATCAACTTCTCCGGGCAGCGATCTTTGGCGGGCAGAAGTAGGCCAGAAGTGGAACAAACGACATTTGCTGCAATTTATTGCCTTCTTCCAAGATAGCAATCAATAAACAATAAAATGATAGGTCACAACTCTGTATCCTCCAGCCACGTTGAACAACTGTGCTGTGAGTTGAACAAAAGTAATACACACATAGCAAAACAAAACATGCAATAAAAATCTGTCACAGCAGTAGCCATTAAAATTGATAATATCACCGGGGGAGGGAGAGAAGAAGCACAAAAAGTAATTCGAGCTCACAAAATTTGGCGACATCCAGCCATCGTCCAGTTGACGACACATTCACAGCTTGTTAAAACGAAAGCCGAAATTTATGGCCACCTGATCGGCCAGTTGTTGTTGCAGTTTTGATGTGCCATGATATCACGTGGACTCGGGTCCAATCAATCGATTATTAAAAATTACTGTGATTTATCAACACGACACGATACTTAATCCGCGGAGCTGCCTAGAAAAAGCTTGGTAAAGCCCAAGAGGACTTCGAGCTCCAGCTAAAATTTGGCTCGAGTGAGCTCTATAAAACGTGTAGACATATGATACACGGACAAACTAAGGCGGCATTTTTTTCGCCTCGATGAAATCGGTATCAAAAATGAAACCGCATTGAATGGGATTAACATGCATAATTAATGCAAATTTCAAAATACCCGACCCGCGCGGATCTTCAGACCTCTCATAATTGCGCCGAACTCACCGGAGACTCCAGAATATTTATGGCCTCGTCATAAATTCATATTGCTATAGCGATGTTATATATAATTAACGATTCGGGTTAGGCCAGCTCGCGCCTGACTTACAAAATTTCTATCTCGAATATTTTTTCATAAATTTTATAAATTAATTTCTCAAATGTCATAAAGTATCACATAATGCTATCAATATGGTATCACGCATTTAAGATACATAATCAAACGCTTTATATAACGTTTAGCTTGGTATCAAGCATAGAAAAATCCACAGGAAAAAAAGTGCTGACACGAAAATGAATTTATTTGTCTTGTGTCTCACTGTCTCTTGATACACAACACACTACACCAGCGCGACAGCTTGTAATCACTTTATTCACATTTTCACGCGCGATAAAAAAAGAGTGGGACTTGTTTAAATGAATTTTCTGACAAATTAATAATCTCCCTGCGTATCAAACTCGGAATTTCGCGACACTCGCATATTCATTCATAAATAGGTGTGGGCAGAGCCGTAACTTGGTCTTAATGAGGCTGCCACAGAAAATTAGCTGTTGGACACCTCAAATGTTAAGGTTTTCGTTGAGACACAATTTTGGAAAATTTAGCTCAAAAATTCTAGGAGAGACGAGGAAAGGTAATTTGATGTTGTGCCTATAGAAAACTGGATACACGTGGCGAGCATTTTCCGATATGGCAGAAAACTTTATTACACGTTCTTATCAGCTTCATTAGGTGTTAAAGCTCTGATTTACAATGTCAACTCATTAAACGGCTTCTCCTCGTTGAGCCGCAAGTTCTGGTAGTAGGACTGACATAGGAACCAGAAGTACCAGTAAAAGACCAGCTGAGCACTGTAGTATAGTATGAAAGGAAGGGGAGCGAGAAAAGGGAGAACAAAGAGGGAGGCTGTTCCGGGAAACAGCAGTGCAATCCCTGCCCAAAGCACCACGTTGAGGTAGACCGGCGCGTTGATGACGAGCCCCAGAATCTGCAGCAAGCCGAGGAGGTTAGCTAACGCAGCTACGAAGACTCCGAAAATGTTGTTTGTACCTCCCCACAGGTAGCTCAACCGTCTTTCCTCCTCCCCTTCCTCGGTGGCCAAGTAGATCCACAGACTGAAGGCAAATATGTAGGAGTTGAGGAGGACTCCGATGACGCTCAGGATGACGGCGCCGGTCTTGACTTTGAAGCACCAGAGGAAGGTTTCCAACTTGGGGATTTTCAGGCAGATTTTGTCCGTGGCCTCCATATCGCTGGAAATGCGGACTGCTACTGGCAATTGAGGTGCTCCAGCAGGTCGCTGCTCTGTATCTGATAAGCAAAAATTTGCGAGCAGATTTCCGTTGGATAGCCCACACGTGCAGAAACCCGTTTCCTCTCGAGCTGCAATTGTCTCGGGAGCTCGTGCGTTTGGGGTGAGCGAAGTCGACGAGAAACCAGAAAACAGAGGAAACTAGATACATTTCAGCCTTGATCAGCGATTTAATTAGACTCTGGCATGATATATGAAAGTTGATTTTTATTATTTTAATGATAATATGCGCTCAAAAGTGGGGTATTATAAAGGGTTCACAAGCGACGGCTAAGTTGAATGGAAGTATAATGTGCTGACGCAAATAATTCGTGTGTACGGTAACACTTACGAGATTTTGACATGCAACCTTTCAGTGGGTGCTTTTATGGGCGCAACGACAGCGTTTGACGCACTTACTTTTGCTATTTCGGCGATACACGATACAACTTTAATGTGAATGGGTTTATTTGATTGTGCAAACGAGGTTGGTGTTTTCTTTCTCTCGGTCATGGTCAGAGCATCAGCTGGTTCAGCTGCTTGCGCGTGTCTAAGTTCAGCTCTTGGTAGAGGGAGTGCGTTATCCACCACATGTAGAACGACATGCCTGTAAGAGAGGAGGAGACTTTGAGTTTTTCTGCGAGTTGAACCTTTTCGAACCTTGATTCAGAGTGGTTACTATGCAGAGTCCATTGAAGTTTTCGGTGTAGCAGTAGAACATAACGATGCACCCTATGACCAGAAAAATTCCACTGTAAAAGAGGGCTGGCAGCAGGAGCTTCTTCTTGTTGATGAAGATTCCCAGGAGCATGACGAGCTCCGAAATAAAAAGAAGGCTGAAGAAAATTAGTTGAAGTAGGAGATAAAGGTAAGTCCTATGGCTTTGGTTCTCGGGGCGTCGCAGGAAAATCAGGAGCGACTCTGTGAGGAGGAAGGCTCGGTAGAAGGAGCCCAAGACTCCAGTCAGCACGGCTCCAGTTCTCAGACTGAGGAAGAAAAACGACTTCTCCAGCTTGGGGATTTTCAGACAAAATATCTCAATTTTCTCCGTACAACAGAAAACCATGATGTTTGTCTGAATTTCCCTTCTCTACTGAGACCTTTCCGATAGCGCGAATCCCTGAATCGACAGCTTTTGATAAGCAAAACTCAGATTACAGCAGTGTAGTTTAATTAAGTTAGAGGTGGCTTCTTTATGTACAGAGTCAGTTCGTTGAATCGATGTTTTTCCTCCGCCTTGACGGTTTTGTAGAGCGAGATAGTTACCCAGATGAGGTAGAAGGAAAAGACTGAAAAATAATTTGACGAATAGTCGTTTTAGAAAATGTCGTCATTTTTCTTACCCAAAACAAAAGTTTCAAACGCCAAAACAGATAAAACTGTACGGGAGGCGGCGGATGAGAGCATTTTCACAAATAACCAAACCAAAACAGCAAATTTGACTGCAAGCAGGGCTGCATTGAGGGAAATGCTGGGAATCAGAAGCCTGGCTAGTTTGGCGAAAATCCCGACTGCCACCAGGAACTCGGAGAGAAAAAGGGCGGTCTCGAGAATGAGGACGCCAGCAAAGAAACCCGCGAGGTTCCCGTTTTCCTGCTCTTTTGCCCTGAGAAAAGCGAGAAGGGCGTTGGCGAGCACAAAAGCCCGGTTTTGGATGGTTAGGAAGCAAAGAATGAGCCCGCCAGTGCGGAGACTCAGGCAGCAGAAGGTCGTTTTCAGGGTGGGGATATGCTCCAGAGCTCCACTCATGTCGCAGCCACTTGGTTCAGAAACTCAATCAAGACTGGCTTACCTGTTGCGATAAGGGCCTTTTACAGCGTCATCTGGTTTATCTGGCCCTTTCCGTCCACCTGGATGTTTTTGTACAGCGAAATGGTCACCCAGATGGGGTAAACGAGTGTGCCTAGAATCGCATACAGACTAAAGTAATTGTTGGTCAACCTTGCTGACCTCACCTGAAGCTGCGATCTCCACTAAAATGTACAGAGCTACTTGAACGGGTGAGAAATAGTCCCAGAAAGATATGATAATTATTGTACAGAGCAATATTTGAATCAAAAGCGAGATAAAATTGAAGATGATCGAAGGAGAGAGTAACTTTGCGTTATTAGTGAAAATGCCGACTGCCATTAGAAGGTTTGAGAGGAACAAGAAGCTTTCCAGCACCACGAAAGCTATGTTGAAGTTCGTGCCCATACACAAGCCACGATTTTCAGAGGTCAGTAGGATGTCCAGGCTGTACGCCAGGGCACATGCTTTGTTGGTTATCCCAAGTATGCAAACGAAGAGGCCGCCAGTGCGAATGCTGAGACAGCAGAACGTCTTCTTCAGGGTGGGAATTTTGGCCAGGATTTTGTCCATGTTGCGGCTAAACTAGTACTGAGAGTCTACACTTTATTGTAACATAACTAATACTGATATTAAGTGCTGATAAACTTGTCGATAAGGGGGCTGGCTCATGCTCACAGAGTCAGTTGGTTGATTTGCTCCGTTTTCTCGAACTTGAGCTCCTTGTACAGGGCGATGGTCACCATCAGGAGGTACATGGAAATACCTGAAAAGGCCAAGTTTTAAAGGAAACAAAATTTGCCAAATTTACCCCAGGTGAGCCACTCAAACACGACGTAAAAGAGAATCTCGTTGAAGAGGTGGGCGTATATTATGTAGTAAAGCAGGATGAGTTCCATTACGAAGAAAAGGACGTGTCCCACCCCTTGGAAAAAGATCGTAGGAAGAAGCCACTTGGCCTGTTTTATGAACAGCCCCATTGCGAGACAAAGGTTTGAGAAAAAGTTTAAACTGTTGAAAATGACATAGAACCAAGGAACTTGGACTTCAGTGCTGCTCGCGTTTTTGAGGTTCAGCAAAGCCCAGCAAAGGTTACTCAACGAACTAATAGAGCCAATGACGACCAGGATGAAGCCCCACGTTCGAATTTTGAGACAGCAAAATGCCTTCTTTGGGGTCGGAATCGCCAGACAGAGCTTTTCCATTGTGTGACCGTTGGGACTGGTGGTTTTATCCGAACTGAGTCGACAGAAGCTCTTTCTACTGATAACAGCTTTAACCCATGTTGACCCGATGGTGTTTTTCTTACCCAAACTAAGAAAGTCCATGAGAACATAAACCAGGACCTCTCCGACGAGATCAGCGTATACTATGTAGATTAGCAGGACAGTAGTCGTGCAAATGAAGAGAACCAGACCGAATAAGTTGAAGAAGATCGCGGGCAGGAGCCACTTCGCCTTGTTTATGAACAAGCCCAAGGCCAAGCTCAGGTTCGAGAAGAACATGACGCTGTTGAAAATGACGTAGAACCAAGCGGCCTCGACTCCAGCGCCTTCAGCGTTCTTCAGGTTGAGCAGAGCCCAGGTTAGATTCTTCATGGTGGTCAGGGAGTTCACGACAATCAAGATAATACCCCCAGTTCGGAGTTTGAGGCAGCAAAAGGCCCTCTTTGGAGCTGGTATTTTCAGACAGAGTTTTTCCATTCCGCGACCACCGGGGCTGGCAAGTTTATCACAACTGAACTATCGACTCCGATAAGCTCTTCAACCCGTTCGGGCCCAAAAGTTGGATTTCAGTCGATAATTGCCTTAATGATGCCCGGTATTTAGCATCTGACTCGTGTTGCGAGCAAGAAACGCGTTAGAAAATACAAAACATATTAGGGAGGTACAAAAAAGAATATAATCGTTATGACAAGTGAAACAAAAAGCGGCGGCACAAAAAATAACGCACATGAGAAAGTTGGCGCGAGAAGGAGCCGGGCGAGAACCAGAAAGAAAAAAATTACTCTTGATTTCACTTGAGCCGGCCATTCATACAAACTTTATTGCCATTGACACGCATATAAAATTCTCAAACTAGTGACAAACAGACACACATTAACATCGCGTAATGGTTAATGTTATTTCATTCGCGCCTCTGGGTCGCAGGCAGGGATGGAGTCAGGGGGGCAGAAGTCCAGGAGTCTGACCGTAAAAATATCACCCAAGCCGCAATGTCGCAGATGCCCGGGCGCAGATAAGAAGAACGAGAAAAGAGAACGAAAGAGAGCAGAATTTTCGAGGTTGTCAATCAGCAAACTATTTTTGAATTGAGATAACTAGGTTCTTCCTAAAATTGTTCGCAAGCTGTGAGTTCATGAAGAAAACGCACACGATATTCTTGACACCTTTCAGTCCGTCAAGTCTCGGCAGTCGTTTTGTTGTTGCTTCTCAGTCGGAAAACAATGTGGGGGACAATTTTTCAACGCTCTGACTTACTCGAGTGATTTCAAATATCCTCGCATTTCGCGGAGTGACGGACAAGTTGCTTACTGCGAGACCTTGAATCTCTGGAACCTCGAGAACTCCCTAAAACGATAATCAGAGAACGTGCAGAACCATAGCTCCATTGACCTTGAACTACCTTCTTAGCCCAATGAGTTCGAGTCGATTCAAAGGCAAACACAAATTTTCTTGGAAATTATGCCTGAAGTAAGCACTTATTTGTTGTCGGGTTACGTAATTCGCGCGCTGCTTAACAATCGATTAATCAAGCATATTTGAAAACGCAAATTCAAGCACGGATTTGAGTGAGGGAGCGAAAATTCGGTCTTCACGGTTATCAATGGAGCCGAGAAATCTCAGAACTGGCTAGCGAGTCACCGATCCGATCGAGCTGCCGCCTCAATTATGATTTGTCTGTGCTCTGTGGTTGAATCGAGAATGCTGTGGGCATAAATAATCAAATAAAATTGATCGACCTTGAGATGTTAAATATTTCAATGGCTGCGAGCGTACGAGATGAAGTAAGTAAGTGAGACAAGCATCGAGCCGCGGCCAAAATTGATACAAATTAAAATTTGCATCCGTGTTCTCAAAGAATTAGCATACAAAATAGTTGTGGCTCTTAATCATTCATATTTCGGCGGCTTTACGACCATCGCTAGTAGAGAGATGACTCTGGTGCTCATGCGGGTGATGATGACACGGCTTGATATTTTTATTTGCATGCAAGAAGGCTGGCTGAGTCAAAAGTACACATTTGTGGTCGGGCTTGGATCGTCAAAAGGTGATTCGATGGACCTCTGCTTCATGTCTTGGTACAGACTCTGCTCAACGAACCAGAAGTAGAGGGAAATTCCTGCAACCAAGGTCACGTTATAGGCTTGAGGGGAGGGGCGTCGAAACCGCACCTGTGTAGACTGAATAGCAGAGAGAGGGCAGGAATCTGAACCTGAGGAGCAGGCCGGCTGTCAGGATACCTTGCATCAGGGCCAGGAACGGAAATATGCAGATTGAAGGTAGCAGGAACACGTAGTCACTTTTGCAGACCGCAATAACCACACAAACGTGGGTCAGCAGGAGAGCCCCGGTCAGAATGACGGAGTAAACGAAGAAGTAGAACCCTTCGTCGTAGGCGTTGATGTTCACTTTATGGGCTATCCCCAAAATTCCAAAGTACAGATAGAACGCACTCAAGACACTTCTAAAGTACCCTCCAGAGAGGGCCCCGAAACGCAGGCTAAAGCAGAACAGGAACCTCTTGCACCTGGGCAGACGCAGGCAAATCTGTTCCATACTTGTTGGGAGGCGAAAGCTGACTGGTGGGTAAATTGTGCGGTTCATTAAGTTTTTATCGGAAAAGCTTATCATGGGGCTTACGAGGCACGTAGCATAAGCCTTCTGTAATCGATTTACGAGCAGAATAAAGGGATACTGATCCCATATTTTTATTTAGTTAGTTATGTGTTATTTATTCTTGTACCGCGATTTCAATACGTAACGCCGTCGGAAAGTACAGAAACTCGAAGAAGAATAAAATTTAGCCCTCTCTGTAGAGCTTCAAAATATGTTAAAAATTTTAAATTAAATAGAAATAAATACCTTCAGACGCTCAAATCAAGTCTTTGGTTAAGGAGTAAGAGCCAAAAGGTTGTCTTAATGTCAAAGAAAATTTTGCGGGTTAGTTAAATTCTTAGTAAATATTTTTCATTACCAAAAATATCCAAAAACTTTGATCAAAATATTGAAAGTGTGAAAAATGTTATTTACATATTTTGGGAGCTCTATTTTTCGGTGACTTTTAATTCTGATACGGCAGAGTAAGTAAACATGTCTGAGATCTTAACTTCTAAGATTTCTTTTAGGCTTCATTGCCACATTTCTTTAAATTTTATCCACTAAATTCCACAAGGATCGCAAAGTCGCTGTCAACGGAACATTATCTCTGTGGGGTATCTTGCTTTTGCTGTCACACATGTTACTATCGCGCGAGAACTCTCCTCTCCGCTTTACAGTACGAGTTTGTGCTCGTAATTACGTCGAAAGTCAAAATTATTAATTAAGACGATGATGATGATGACGGTGGTGATGGTTTAACGGACGAATACGAACCGCAAATGAGAAATGTGTACGCGCGTTGATAAAATCAGAGCCAGCTTAAGCCTGGAGAGCTGCGAGCCGGAGCCGGAGAGCGGCTTCTATTTCGCCGATGGGAAATTTCGGGCACCTCGCACCGAATAAATTACTTTTTTTCGTTATCGCTCCCAAGCGCTGCCAAGTTGGTCAAAAGGCTACAAGAGGCTCGTTTTAATTATCACTCAGACTCACATAAATTCAAGAGCGAGCTCGGTGCGGTTGCAGGTACAGCGACAGGTTGCTGGTGAGCCGACTACGGAGGGAGCCCCGTAGGCTAGTAGCGATGTAGTTTGAATGTTTTTGACTTCTTGTTTAATTTCATTATTGGACAAATATTTGCGTTTAATTTTTTTCGAGTGTCGACTACTGCGAGATGGTAAAGTAGGCACAAAAGATATAATAAACAGACTTTAAAATACGTACAAAGCGATGCTTGCGAGCGGAGTGAAGTAATGAGACGATGGGAGAAGATGATGATACTAATGCGTGTGTGAGATTCAACAGACTGCTCGAAATGTGTGTAAACAAAGGTGCCCAAAATCAAAATATTGTCCCAAGCTACTGTCGTATTTTTGTTAGTTTTTGTCGTGCTACCGATAACTCTAATCACCCGCAGGCTTGGCAAATCTCGAGTCCCCACTTCCCGCTTCCCAGTGACCCACATCTTTTGACGACCTTAGCTCTCGAATCAATCACGTGATCCATTGTCGAGCAAACAATCAAAGGCGCTTTTTTTGCTAATTTGCAAATCACTCGGTCTCTGCACCGAAAAGCAACGAAGTCAAGTGCATTGGGTTGCTTTGGAAGTGCAAAAGATATCAACGACGTCGCTAATGGACGAAACCAGACTGCGGAGTTGAATAACGTAATTGTGAAATTTTTTTGTTTGGCCAGCTAAACATTTGAATGTGCGGTGATCAAACACAAATATCAACGATTTTTTTTATTATATTTCATCTCGATTTGTGTGTGATGAGGAAAAAGCCCGCTTTTTTGTTTGTCCAAGAAGCCATTAGCACAAGCTCGAATATTATTTGCACACAATTTTTTCATCACTCGCAGCTCATTTTGTGAGAAAGTTGATCAATAATTAGCGATCGGCACACGGTCAAGCGTCTCGAGCTAACGTTTTTCCCCTCTTTTCCTTCCAGATTTTTGCATCCAAAGGCGAGCTCCAGATCCACTCGCAGCTCCACATGCGGGAGTCGAAGCCCTACAAGTGCTCACAGTGCACCAAATCATTCGCCAACTCGAGCTACTTGTCCCAGCACACGCGCATCCATCTCGGCATCAAGCCCTACCGCTGTGAGATCTGCCAGCGCAAGTTCACGCAGCTGTCGCACCTGCAGCAGCACATCCGCACCCACACCGGCGACAAACCGTACAAATGCCGGCACGCGGGCTGCCCCAAAGCCTTCTCGCAGCTCTCGAACCTCCAGTCCCACTCGCGATGCCACCAGACCGACAAGCCCTACAAGTGCAACTCCTGCTACAAGTGCTTCGTCGACGAGGCGGGCCTGCTGGAGCACATCCCGAAGCACAAGGAGTCCAAGCACCTCAAGACCCACATCTGCCAGTACTGCGGCAAGTCGTACACCCAGGAGACCTACCTGACGAAGCACATGCAGAAGCACATTGAGAAGGAGGCCAAGAAGACAGGGATCGCGGGTCTCGCGGGGCTGGGCTTCAACAAGAACGTCCCGGCCCCCGTGGAGCACCCCTACTGGCCCAAGGTGTCCCCCGACTCCGCCGCCAACCTCGCCGAGGCGATGCAGCAGCAGACCAGCTACGAGTTCCTGCAGCAGCAGCACCAGCAGCAGCACGGGAACCCCCAGAACCAGCCGGGCCAGGGCCATCCGGACCCCCAGCACCACCGCTTGCAAGACCACCACCGCCTCAACGGAGCCAACAGCGGAAGTGGCAACGATTCCGGCGAAGACCTGGTTGTGATCCGGCAGAACCCCAACTTGCCGCTCCAAAACTCACACCCGCCCGTCTCTTCCGCCCCCAACAACTACGACGCCGCGAGCATCACGAAAGTGACCTCCAACTCCGCGTTCACCCCCATCCAGACCATGATGCCCCACCAGCTGGCCCAGCGTCCCTACTTCTACGATGCCATCAATTTCCAAGCGAAGAACGCCGCCAACCAGGGGGTGCCCAACTCCTTCCCCAACCAACTCATCTCGCTACACCAAATCCGCAACTACGCTCACCAGCCCGGAATCGTGTCTAGCGAGCACCTCCTGGCGATGGGCGTGGGGGTCAAGGACAAGGGCCAGTAGCTGCTCTTCAGTCAAATTTCTACCACATTTTCAAGTACTTAAATTCAATTTCCCCCGAAAAATAAAAAGGCTTTCCCATAGAGATTTTGCGAATACGTGCCATTTTTCGTGCAATACTCGAGCAACCTCACGCAACTTCAAACCCCGAACTGACACCAGCAGCTTTTAGTTAATTTCTTTCAACTGGATACCAAATTTTGATCTCTCGTTGCTATTTTCTGTACATTTTATTAAGACTCTTGAGCGAAGAAGACGCGGAACCATGTGATTGCGAGCTTTTCACCACTTTTCCCACAAGATCCGTACTGTCGTACGCCGCGCCGATGAGATGTGATTTTTGTTTTAGAAAATCGTCGCACCAAAATTTGATTACCAAGGATAATTAGAGCATCCGATTTCGACAAATCATCCTGGAAATGATAGTATATTTTTAAAAGAGAACGCTAGGACCCTAGGAGAAAATTAAGAAATGCCAATTAGACCTTAGAGACCTTAGTTTGTAAATTTGTATTAAAACTAAATTTTTGATATTATCTAAATAATATTTTGATATGGATGACATGAAAATGAAACGTTTAGGACTTACGGATATGGAATTTAGGTTTTTAGCTAGATAGATATGAGAATTGGAGAGACATTTTGAAAAGGGTTGATTAGGCTTCTTAAGGTGTAGGATTAAGGATCTGTAAAAGTGTACAATGGATATTAGAAGAGGTAACTGCATTCTTCGTAGGTTTAGGTAGCCATCGTGGATCACGTTGTAAGGATAACTTTGATTTTAATGAAACAGAGATAAATGTAGCGAGTAGCGATATTCTCAAAGTAGTATTTATAAGTTTTAAATCATTGAAGTAAAGATATACTGAAAGAAAATCTTAAAGTAATAAATATTTTACATTATTAAGTTGTTGATTTTGGTTCGAAGGTGATGAACTTATGAGTGAAGGTAAGAAAAACCATGCTGCATACAAGTAAAGAAGTATCACGAAATTTTTTTGACTAAGGATTCTGAAAGCAATGTACCCAGGAGGATAGATATGAGAGGATTTTTCTGGAATGTAAAGTAGGCAGTCAGGGACCTCTCAAACAATTGTAGGCTTTTATTATTTCGCTTTGGGAATTTTTTCCAGCCATGAAAGTCAAGTGGATAGGCAATTATTCAGCTCAACAAGGCCTCCTTTGTAGTGAAAAATAGGGCAAACTGCTGAATCCTACTTAAACAATGTCACATTAGGTCGAACCCAGTGAACTTTAACGAAGGATTAATCATAAAGTTAGATTTGTTTCGTCGAAGTCCCTGAGATTCTCTTGCTAGGCAATATCTGATCATCACCTTCTTCAAGTATTGAGTAGAGTAGGGGGTCTTTCAAAGCGCTAAAACGTCAAAGAAAACTCAGTATCAGATTTGCTTAAATATATTTCCTTTTGCTTCTTGTCAAAAATTATTTTATAATCTATTCTCAAACGAACAAGTAAAAAGCATTTTGACTTACAAAAATCAATATATTGCACAACAAAAAATAAACTCTCTCATGTCTTTGTAAGCAAAATCCTTAACATTTTCTCCTCTATCTCCCTCTGTATACATTATTTACCATCATTTCATAATTTTACTACTTACAAGCTATCTAAATACACATTTTGACAACGTTTTGTACAGGATGTTGATGAAGTATTCTTGTTGGTTGGTATTTTGTATAAAATTTGTCTAAATTAAATGATAAAATGGTGGTTTAATCTAATTCAAATTTTTAATATCAAATATTGTATTTCATTGGACAGGGATTTCTGGTTAGAAGCGCAAATCCAAATTCCAATCGGAAATCACGGAGCTACAGGGTGACTGCAAAGCTACATCTGCCTCATCAAAAGCAAGAGGGGTCCGGAAAATTCATTGGTTTTTTGGATTGTTTTTTCATGCACACAAGACCTTAAGCTAGAGAAATAACGACGATTAACTCCTGGAAGTTGAGAGACTTAGTTTTAAAGGGTGGAACAGAAATTTAGGGATCAATTTCCTTTTATCAATTTTCCTGAAGGAATTTTTTTGACATCCAAATATTCCAAGTAGGTTGAAGGAATAGTGTAGGCTTTGACCGGTTTTTCATACAAATGAAGGCTTGTGGAAGATTTAGAAAAATTTTGACCCATTTTCAGAGAAATGGCTTAACCAAATTACCTCAAGAATTTTTTTTGGCGCTGAAAAAAGGACTCGTTTTCGGAAGTTTTATCATCGTTACCCTTTTTGCTAAAAAGATCACTACAGTTGTGTCTGATTTTGATTAAAACCCTCTGAATTGCTTCTCTATAAGCGCCCCAAAAACTGTGAACGAATGAAATTCAATGGCACTTCTCTAATGGCCCCCTAAAATTAACGAAGACGAGCTACTTTACGAACAGCTTGATTTGAAACACCGATTACTGGGAAACATTCGAGTCTGATGGGGGTACTCCCTTCTACACGTAAATCTTATTCAAAAATGTAAAAAAGCCACGTTTCATGTTTTCCCTAACACTGTCTTTTAAGTTCATTAGGTATAAGGTCGACCTAATTTATAGTACTTGGTGCTTTTACTGTATAGTAACATGTGTTTGTCTTTTAATTTACCAATCTACTTCTGAACTTACACAAAGATTACTGTTAAGCGTTAAATTATGGAAAATATACGATTAACTATGAGTTAGGGTTGAGACACTTAAGACTTCTCGCCGTGGATGGAAAACAAGGGAAATTAGGAGGGAATGGGGTCAACATGTTTTGTCATGCTGTCGATTTGAAAAACGGTAGTCAGGATGTCATTCAGCAGCACTAGCGCCAGTCTGATGTTGAGCTTCTCGTTCTGGAGCATTTGAAAAAAGTTCAGGAGGCCGTACCGGGTCGTTTCGGACCCCACTACGTGCTTCAGGTCATCTGGAAGAGGGAGGAACCCATCATAGCTTGCTTTTGGGAATTCAAGACCACCGACTTACCTGATAAATAAGCGAATAGCGACACTCTAGCTGCCATCTTCGTTCGGAGCTTTGTACCATCTTCTCTCACAACTTGCTGGAGTTGCAATTTTCCATCTGGCCACACAGAGTCTCTGAAAGTGTGAAACGACTTTAGAACCACTCAAAGGCTATTTAACGGATTGCTTACAATATAGCTACCAATAACTGCTCTAGCTTATCCACCTCTATCAGACTTTTTGCACCATTGATGAGTTTTTTGTTGGCGGTATAGCTGACCCAAGGAGCACCTAGGAAGAATCAAGTTACCACCGAGGGTCGGGAAATCAGCATAAACTCACCTAAAACGCGGTTTATCAGACCCCGTCTGAGCCATTGTGATCGCGCTTGGAGATCAAATACTTCATCTAGCAGGTTAAGGGCTGATTTTAGTGCAGGGTATTCTGATGATTGCTGCAGGGAAAAGAGGTCGTTTAGCCAGGAATGAGACGAGAAAGGGAGTAAGTACCTCAAGTTGATATGATGAATAGTCCAGAAATGATGAGTGCTTAACAGGCTTATTTCCTAATAGAGTTCTAGAGATGCCACCCAGTAGCGTGTCAGGTATATTTTTGATAGTTTTAATTCCAGTCTTAAATGGGTTAACGATGCTTTCAATCTGAAATGAAATGAAAATTTTATTAACTTTCAGACCTTTGTTACAGACTTTCAAAGAGCCTGAAATCTCAGACCAGAGGAATTCAAGTAGGGAATTTTTAGAAAGTTTTCTGAATTCCCACAAAGTTCTCTACTTAGTTTTGGAGTCAAAAGGCTGTAGAAAGTAAGAAATATTTTTTTTACAACTGTATTAAACTAAGGTGATCTGTGTGGAATTTATTCAGTTTTCTATAATAACGTTATTGAGACCAATTTGAGGCCTCTTTTTACTTGTTAAGAACCCGTTGAGTTGCGGGATCGGATTCGAAAACTAAATTGTGATATTTCAGGAACAGTCTATTCATGTCCAGCTCCCAAAAAGCCTAAAATTTGAATATGGCTTCTAACGACCGTTTTCTGGTTCTTATAGCCCTAGGGATTTAATAGTTTTGAGATAAAATTTTAGAAACCTTTCTTACCGTTCGTATAACAGCCCCACCGTGCATCTTCTTGTCGTTGGTGTCGGGCTCGAGGAACTCGCGGATCACGGAGTACATGTCCCTGTTGTTCTCGGCCCGGAGACATATCACACTGAGGAACTCGTTCAGCAGACTCATGCGGTGCTCCAACACGACCCGCTGCGTGTTCTGGAATGCTTTCTTCGCTGGGAACGGCAACTTGCCGAGTTGCGGAAAGCGCTTCGTCAGGTGCTTCTTCAGCTCCAGGAACTTCGAGTAGCGCCTGTAGATGTGCCAGCTCTTGTACTGGTTGTCCTCGATCACAGTCACTTGAATGGCGTACACGGCGTACTGACCGTCAACATTTATGGCAGTGTTGATGATCTTCGCCGTGAGCTTTTGCTTGGCACTCCGCAGATCGGCATCGGACGGCTTTCGTTGGTACTGGGGGGCACCGCTGCTGCTACTGCTGCTGGATGAGGGGCGCAAGAGGTGCAGGTGGTGCGCGACTTCCGTTTCGTCGTCGCTCTTGGAATGCACCTGGTGGTGAGTGGCTATCGTGTCGCGTTTCAGCTCCGGAATGTTGAGGTTGTTGACGTTCTTGAGGATCTCCGTGCAGTCACTGGCGCTCCTGGCGTGCTTCAGATTCGTCACCTCCAGCAGGCGGTTCGTGAGGCTCGGCTTGCGACCCTGGAGATCGTAGGTGGTTCCGAGCGTCTTGGACTTCTCCGAAGCCATGAGCTCCGATTTGACCGGCAAATTGAAGTCCAGCTCGTCGTCTTCGTCCAGCAGCAGGTCCCCGGAGTTTGTGTCGCTCCCACTCTCCATGTTGACGTTGATGAGACTCAGCTCGGAGTCGGTCTCGGTCTCGTTGTTGACCTCCAGCTCGAGCAGGAGCTTCTTGTAGGCGGCACTTTGGTAGAAGTTGTTGAGGAAGACCTCCTCGTTCTTCAGCTTCTCGTAGATGAACTTGCAGATGGAATCGAACCAGTTGCTTTCGGGCATGATCATGGTGTCTTTCAGCCGTATCTTGAGCGCCTCTATCAGCCCTGGGTCTACGTGCAGAAAGTTCTCGGACAGCGGAATCAGATAGTCCTTGTAGAGCTTGTAGGCGTTGTCTCGTATCCGCTTCAAGCCCTCCTCCTTGTTGATCTTATGCTTGTGAATGTCGTTCAGCTGCTGTGCCGTGTTTTCCTTCCAATCTAAAATTTCGCCATTAGTTCATGAAAAGCTGTGTTCTGACTTACCTTGCGCCGTCACGTAAAAAATCACATATTTCTGCAAGTTTAGGATGCTCAGGTAATCTAGGTAGTACGATCTGGCTAAGTCTTTCTTCAGTATTTCATCTAATGTTAAAATTGGTAGGTGAGTTATTATTTGCTCCGACTGAACTCGGTAATGTTCTGCAATGAAAGGATTAGAATAGTTAGAGCTTTTAGTATCAACTAGCGCTGTTCGCCTAAATTTTTATTTTAACCAAAGCGGACATCAAGGTGCCTCCAATTTTGGAACTAGGTCCAGATTTTATTTCAAACTCATTTCAAAGTTTCAAACTCAATCCATTATTTGAACATCGAACCACTCCATCATTTTATATATCCTCCTAATTTTGAAATCAAGTGCACCAAGCAAAACCCATTTCAGCTGAAAGACTACATAAACCCTCAATCTGAAAATTCTTTCAACATTTTTCTGGGCTTTTTACTTTATTGTCTAGTTTTCCTTCCACCAAATGTCTCTGAGAGACATGAAATATACAAAAAAGGATTTCTGAACGGCACTGTTTTGGATGTTACTGTCGCAAGTTTCACAAAAAATGCCATTGAACGAAACGAAACTCATTGAATCGAGCTCAAGTTGTGTTGATTGACCTTAAAGCTCCATTGTGACCCCCAACTCTAGCTTTAAGCTTTCTAGTAAGTTCCTGCAAATTGGCCCTGTCTGTGCAGCTGCAATTTCAACAGGTGTTTCCATGACGAGTTTCCTGACGGAAAAGCCCCTGATTAAATTCCATTCTCAATTATTAAAGCGCGCTCGGTTAATTATCATTGCAGTATCGCTCCGCACGAGCTATTCCCATCTCTTGAATAACCTGTTGGGCTTATCTGAGAGACTACCAAATTACTTTATCAAGCGGAACTGTGACGATCTATTGTACCCCTAATCAGCTAACAAAAATTTTATCAAATTCAGACTGCGTGGTTTCTGGTCATTCGGGCTCCGAGTTTCGAGGTAAAACCACCTAAACAAGCAACTCTCGATGATAGCTTCGGTTCGGAAAGCGCTCCGGCAGCGCCGGTTCCACGTGACCTTCATGGTATTTCTCGGCTGCTTCAATCTCTACTCGCTTCGCGTGAACCTCAGTGTCGGCGTAGTGGCCATGACTGAGGGAACCAAAAGCGGATTCGAGCCCGAGTTCGACTGGAACTCCAAGCAGCAGGGAGTGGCCCTCAGCTCCTTCTACTACGGCTACATCCTCACGCTCTTCGGGGGCGGCATCCTCGCCACTTGGGTCGGAGGAAGACGTCTCTTCGGCGCCGGAGTCTTCTGCACCGGGATCCTCACGCTTCTCACTCCGTGGGCGGCCAGGACCAGCTTCGGTCTCTTCATCTTCGTGCAGGCGCTCAAGGGCGTCTTCGGAGGCATCTGCTATCCGAGTCTTGCGGCCATCTGGTCCAAGTGGGCGCCCCCCATGGAACGCAGTCGTCTCAACGCCATCGCCTTCGCCGGCATGTACGCCGGCACCGTCGTCATGATGCCCGTCTCTGGGGTTCTGGGAGAGCACTTTGGATGGCCCTCAATCTTCTACGTCACCGGAGCCATCGCCTGCGTCTGGTATGTTATCTGGTTGGCGTGGATTACGGAGTGTCCGGAGCAAGATAGGCTTATCACACGTGAGGAGCGAGATTACATTCTGGAGGGTCTCAAGCACCTGCAGAAGCAGGAAGAGAGCAAACGGCCCCCGATCCCCTGGCGGGCTATATTCACGTCCGGGCCGGTTTGGGCGATGTGTGCTGCCAACTGTGCCGAGGACTGGGGCTTCTACACGCTTCTGACGCAGCTCCCAACGTACCTCAGCGACACGCTGGACCTCAATCTGGAGTCCACGGGTCTCATCGCAGCCCTCCCTTACATCGCTCTCTTCCTGGCCACCTTCCCCGTCAGTTACTTTGCCGACTGGGCTCGCGAGAGCGGCTTCCTCACGACGACCCAGGTCCGGAAAATCCTCTCCTGCACCGGACTCCTAGCAGAAGCTTCTTTTCTCATCATTGCCATTCTCCTGACCCATCCCGTCTACAGCATTCTTTGCCTCATACTTGCCGTCTCGTTCGGTTCCTGCGCCACATCGGGGTACGCAGTCAACTCCCTCGACATTGCCCCGCGATTTGCGAGCATTCTGAGCGGCATGTCGAACACTTTTGGGACCGCGACGGGCATCATCAGCCCTATTTTGAGCGGATTCATCGTGCAGGATGGAACGCAAGCCCAGTGGAACGTGGTGTTCGGGGTTGCAGCCTGCCTATACGTAGTGTCCTGCATGATCTACTTCTTCCTGGGATCCGGCGAAGAGCAGAGCTGGGCGAAAGTCAGCCAGGAAATTACAGAGACGGAAGATCCAGAAATCATTTCAGAGAAAATCATAGTTAACCGGTGATTTTCGTTGAATTTTTTTAGAATAATTAATTTTTAGATTTTAAGGCTCAGCAGCTACGATATTTTTGGGAATTTACGCTGCTCCAAATAAAAATACTCTTTCTCAAAAATGTGATGACATTTTACTACGTTCCCTCGTACATAAAAAGTGAGTTATTGAGTGAAAAAATTCATCAGAAAAAATTTGTGATAAGGTATGTTTTTATTAACAACAAAATAAAGTATTTAAAACAACTTAGAAGCTCTGTCGTCTTCTTTCGTCCGACTTCCGAGGCTTTTCGTGCTCCTCTTCGTGAGCACTTTCCACCTTTGCCCACTCCTGAAGCTCTCCCGACCCAAAGAAGAAGTAAAAGACGCACCCAGCAAGCAAAACGCACGCCGACGTGAAGAAGACCGTGTTCCACTCGCTTTGCTTCCCATTCTGAACGATGAAACCCGTGAGTATCGGGCTGATGATGCCCGTGAAGGTACCGCAGGTATTTGAGAAGCCCATAATGATGCTCGCATACTGCGGCGCAATGTCCAGAGCGTTGCAGCAGTACCCGGAGGTGTAGAAGGAAGCCATGCCCACCGCACAAATGAGACAGAGTACGCTGTAAGTGGGATGGACCAGAATGGCTGCCGTGAGCATGAAGGTGGCCTCACCGATCAGCGCGATGCACTGGAAGATCCGCCGCACCTGCGTTGTGGACAGGTACTGGTTCTTCCGAAGCCAATCGGCGACGAAACTCACGGGGAAGGTCAGGGTGGTGAGGACGACGTACGGGAGGGCCGAGATCAAGCCAGTTGACTCCAGATTGAGATCCAGACTCTGACTCAGGAACGTCGGGAGCTGCGTGATCATGGTGTAGAAGCCCCAGTCACCCGAGACGTTGGCGGCACAGATGGCCCAGACCGGCCAGGAGGTGAAGATGGCCCGCCAGGGGGTCGGAGGCTTCTTCCCGGGCTCGTGCGTGACCTCCCTGAGGCTCTCGACGATGTAGTCCTTCTCCTCCTCCGAGATGAACCGGTCTACGGAGGGTGACTCGCTAATGACGAGCAGCCAGACGAGGTACCAGAGACAGGCGATGGACCCCGTGACGTAGAAGACCGACCGCCAGCCAAAATTCTCAGCCAAGACGCCGGAGATGGGCATCATGACGACAGTCCCGGCGTACATGCCGGCGAAGGCGATGGCGTTGAGACGACTGCGCTCCATGGGGGGCGCCCACTTGGACCAAATGGCGTGCAGACAGGGGTAGCAGAGACCGCTGAACATGCCTTCGAGGGCCCGCAAGAAGACGAAGAGGACAAAGTTGGTCTCGACCGCGATCGGCGTGAGCAAGGTCATGAGAGCGGTGCAGAAGACACCGACGCCGAACAGCCGCCGCCCACCCAGCTTGTTCGCCAGAATGCCGCCCCCGAAGAGCGTGAGGATGTAGCCGTAGTAGAAGCAGCTGAGCACGATTCCCTGCTGCTTGGAGTCCCAGTGAAAGTCCGCCGGGAAGCCGCTCTTGGTACCCTTCGTCATGGCCACGATGGCGACGTTGAGGTTCACACGCAGCGAGTACATGTTGAGGAAGCCGAGGAACATCATGAAGGTCACATGGAAGCGCCTCTGCTTGCAGAAACTCCAAACGGCGCTCGTCATTCTCGTTTACGCAACACTCTTCCTGATTTATCTCGCGGCCGCAAATTTTGCCTAGTCACAATGAAACGATGCACTTGAATGAGTGATCTAAGGGCGATTAACACCCGCTTCAGCGTGTATTCGGCAGCTGTACCGTCTGACCGAAAAGTTTTCTTCCCTCCACACAAAATTTGTCGAAACTCTTGGGTGAATTTTTAAGCTGCTTTGGGTTTCAGAAATCTGGGGGAACTTTCGGGTCCGAGTGTCCGTCAGCTACCTTGTATTGCTGCTAGCGGACGTACGGATCGGAACAATTTCTCTCAAAGTGATGCAAGTCTAAAAATATACTCTAGCGTACTCAAGATCACAGCCCATTCAAGACTCAGCAGTGAAAGTGCATCCGATTTGGTGGAAACTGCAAGCTGAACTGCCCCTCGAAGCGTGTCAAAGCTGCGAGATTAGCTCCTTATCTAGGTCTCAGCACTAGACAAATTCGACACGAGACCAATCTCTTTATCTGAGCAAACATTTCTCAAATGCCTACATTATATTCCCCTTAAATTGCGATAGCTTATTTTAGGACATTCAGATGGGTTGGCCGGATCAAGAATTTTCGTAATGATCGTCGTTCGACAAGAAATGCCATTTAAGGGTGAGTCAACCGCCCTTCTTATCAACCATAGCCAACATGCTCGCAGTAAAAGTCACTTGAATCGGTGCCAGATGTTCCAAAGTCACAAATTTGAGAGCTCTGACACTTTAGAGGTCATTTTGGCGCGCAAAATTACAACTGTTCAAACAGGACTTACCGTTTTTGTGATTCTGCAGGTTGCTGATCCTCATATCGATGAGTTGTTGAGTGTACTTCAAACTGGCCAGCTCGGCAGCGTAATTCGAGTCTTTGTGATACTTTAGATCCATCTCCTTGGTTATTAGCTGCCTTACTGCACGCAACTCTGACAAATCCGTGCATTGTCTTACCATTTTGATTAAAAATTCTCCAGGTGGGACTTCTTTGGTGAACTGGAAGAGATAAGGGGTTTGAATTTTGTAGAAATTTATTTTTGAAAAAAAACCTTCAAATTTCCCGAGTTGATTTTTTTCTAACTTGTAGTTTCCTTACTTGAAAGAAAATTCCCGTTCAATTTCCCCAATTTGGAAATTCAATAGAAGTGATGGTTTGAATTGCACAAACAATAAACCAGTACCTAGTATATACTTTGAAGTTTACATTTAAGATAATCTCAGTCTAGTGAAATTATGAGTTGCAAATTTCGGGTTTTTGTTGCTCGGTGCTCAAGTGAGATAACTGATAAGATGCTTGTGTAAGTATGGCTTTGAGAGTAAATTCTATGGCACTTTGTAAAAATTTCCATTTTATGAAATGGCAACCCAGCTCATGCCTCAGAATAAAAATTTACTACATAGACTGAAGATGCATTTTCTATTGTAATTTTTTCCAACATATTGAAATTCATGTTATCAAACTTCGCTCTCGTAGCTGATAGGTTCACAAGAAAATTTGTCACTGATCAGATGAATGCTAATTTTTTTTCAGCCATCAGGAGGTTTGAGAAAATTCCTCAAGAGGAGAAGTTGGTTTAAGAGTTCAATTAGAAAGAGAGCTCAAAACTTACTTGTCTTGCAATTTGTAGGTTGATGAAGTCGGGGTCGGCGAGCATGTAGATGAGCGGCTTGAAGACGACGTTGGCCAACAAGGTGCCGAGGAAGGTGCGCAGAATGAGGCAGTCGAAATCTGCCTCCGGGAGCGAGAAGTACAAGATGGTCTCGGTGATGTGGGTCAAGTAGGCCTCCAGCGCCCGCTCGTCCAAACACTCGTTCTTATACAGATCACAGTTCTCGAAGAAGGCGTTCAGAAGCCGCATCTCGGGGTCCATGTACACCTCCTCCGGCTGGGCCGTGTAGAACTTGGAGTTGGCCACATTTCGCTGCCCGGCCCCCAGGTGCCAGTTGAGGTCCGTGTCGCTCTTGTTCCGCCGGTGGCTGCTCTTGATGCTCCGTTGGGGCGACAGCTTCTCCCGCAGCTTCATCTTCTTCTGCTCGGCCTTCTTGTTCGTGACAGCCTGCTGCGCCAGCCGGTAGAGTCGGCAGTGCTGGGCCAGGTTGTCGATGAGCTTGGTGGTCAGGAGGGGCAGCAGAGGCGCGTTCTTGATGCGCTTGCAGATGTTGATGGCGGTCTCCTCGATCGACGTCCGCGTGCTGACCTCCGTGAACTCCTTGCTGCTGGACAGGGAGCTGAACCACGAGTCTATGAAGTCCCGGATGATGTAGTCGATGATGGTGTGGAGTAGACTGTCGATCTGCTTGTTGCCACTCACGACCTTTTTCTTCCGTGGCGAGTTTCCGTTCGAGACAGAGTACCTGGTCGACACCGTGGCCGCGTCCTCCCCCACCGTGGCATACTTTTCTTCCTTCTTGCGCTCCTTCTCGGCCTTCTTCTTGTCCGAGTAGATCTTGATGGTCTCAAAGGGCTTCCACTTCTTCTCGTCCCCCGACGCCTCCTCCTCCGAGTCCTTCGACCCGCTCATGCTCTTGGAGAACGACGACTTGGAGTGGCTCTTCTTGAACAGCAGATCCAGGCTGGAATCTATAAAACTCTTCTTTTTACCGTCGTCCTTCTGTTTCTTTAGTTCTGTGCTGTGGATTTTGATATTGGGCGACACAATCTGCACTGGCTTGTCCCGAGCTGCAATAAAACGGAAATGATGAGCCATTTTGCCAGATGGAGCGGGCAAGGTTAGCAAAGCCTACAAATCATAAGAAAATAAACAATATTCACCATTTAATATATGCAGACTTTGCGTGCGATAGCCTTCTTGATTGGAGCACACAATGGACACGTTAATAAATTGTAGCCGCCACAGTTTTGGGAGTGTCAAAGGCCAAGTGAGCAACATGCACAGAAAAAGAGAACAAAAGGAAAGAAAGTAAAAATGAAAACATAAGATTTACGCCAGCTTTTAGTGAGAGAAACCAAAACCAGACTCCAGACGAGATTAGGCGAACACTTTTAAAGCACGTTCTTGTGGCATTAAGAATTCAAGAAAAGCTTTTTTGCAGCTGAACAATATATATCACCCGTCTTACCTATATTTAGTCCCAGAGATTTCGTCTCAGACAGGGGGTCATCGGAGTGACCCCTTTGGCTCAAGTACGCCTCCATCGGGTCGTGGTTTAAGTACAAAATCGTCAGAGCACTGGAAAGAAACGGGGCTGAGGTGATAAGAAGAGCTCCGGGGCATTGACTCACCCTAAAACAAAAGTGCTGGCCGCGAATATCAAAAAGATGAACCAGAATATTCCGAGGGTGTGAATGCAAAAACCCAGCATTAAAATAAGCCACGTCGTGTATTTAGTTTCCATGTTTGAGTAGCCTGGCCTTCAGATGCTCCTAAATGGGCCACGGAATTTTTCACTCCGCGATGCAAGGTGTTTTTGCACAAGTTTCGAGTGTTGTTTTATGCTGTGTGATTGTACGGGAACTGTTTTGGATCAACTTGGCTGCATTTTTCGCTGCTTTCCGCGCGCCCTTTTTACTTTCATGCGAACTTTACATCTGCCTTTATTCCTCTGAATACCTCAGTAATGGACAAAACCACCGGAGTAATGCGTAAAACTCATTTTTTGCAGACCTAATTTTTCACTTCGCAAGGTTTTTCTTTTTATGTCTTTTCAATCCGGGTTCTTGGGAGTGCTCGGAGTGGAGGGGACTTTGTCTGTCTGTCTGCCGTTCATATCATTGACTTTTTGAAATTCAAAATTAACTAGCGTTTTTTCGACTTTGCTATTTGGGCTTCCGAGGGGCTTAAATAGGTTCCAAATCCTTCATTTGGGTCCCAAAAGAGGAAACCAGCATTTTACCGCATCAAAATCGGTCCAGAAATAGCATTTCTGGCCAATTTTAGTTTTGACAGATCGTGCCTCTGAGTTTTGCGAAAATCGTTTTTGGGGAAAAAAATTTTTTTCGCCGCCCAGGGGTTGAAAATCGAAAAAAGAGCCATGAGCGTCTCTTTGAAATTAAGTTCGCTATCCGTATAAAAAACCAGCCCATGAAAGTCCCTCTGGAAGGCCCTGATACAATTTTAGTGGAGCAAGGTCGGGTATCGATGAAACTCGACCTCGCGGGAAAAAAAATTAAACTTTCCATAAAGGTTGAAATTTGGAAAAAAAAGTATGGGGCTCGCTCAGAAATTTCAAGAGCTTTCCAAAATGGTGCTTTTTGTTACTCAAGAAGCCCAATTGGAAGCCCTGATACAAATTAAGTGGAGCAAGGTCGGGTGTCACTGAAACTGGACCTTGGGGAAGAAGAGCCCAGAACTCCCCTTAAGGGTCAAAAATCGAAAAACGGACTCTGATAGTTTCGTTGAAATTTCAAGAGCTATCCGAAATGGTGCTTTTTGTCGCTCAAATTCGATAAAAATTTTTTGGTCCATTTTTTTGAATTTCAAAAAGTCAATGATATGAAAAGTGGGCTTAACACGTGATTGGAAACTTGTTTCCGAATGCTTGTCAGTGTATTATGGAAGTATGTCTGCGCTCAGATATCGAACCCGCCACAAAATTGAATAACTATCTAGGACTTTATTTTCTTCTTCGGCGACCAGAAAGGTTTCGGCTCACATGTCTGCAATCGGGACCGAGTACCGCAACTCAAAGAATAACAAAACAAATTCTGAAGCCGCCGCATCTTCAGTCTGTAAATTTTGAAAGAAACCAGCGAAAACCATGTCTGCCGCTTCCATCGAGCTCAGCTCTTACCGGGACCAACATTTCAAGGTGAGGTGACACGAAAACCGGCAGAAAAGCTGAACATTTGTGATTTCAGGGCTCTCGAAGCGAACAGGATCGCCTGCTGAAAAACTCGACAACATTGTACGTGGGAAACTTGGCGTTTTTCTCCACAGAGGAGCAAATTCACGAGCTCTTTTCCCGCTGCGGGGACATCAGACGCATAATAATGGGACTCGACAAGTTCCGGAAGACTCCCTGCGGATTTTGCTTCGTTGAATACTATCTTCGACAAGATGCCGAAAATGCCATGAGATATATCAACGGAACCCGCCTAGATGACCGAATTGTTCGAGTGGATTGGGACGCGGGCTTCATTGAGGGACGGCAGTACGGCCGAGGAAAGTCCGGGGGGCAGGTTAGAGACGAGTACCGGACGGACTATGATGGCGGTAGAGGAGGGTACGGTAAAATCGTCCAACAGAAAATCGCTCCCAACACGAATGATAGTCGATAGACAACCCAATTGATACATTCAATGATCCCTACACTAATGTATGTAATTATAATAAAGGCTTAACTTTCTTAAAGTACTTGAGCGAGTTTTACTGAAATTTTCAGCTGAGTTTGACGTTTTGGCTGTCACGTTGGTCCCGGCAATCGATAAAAATCTCGCTCTTCTAGTTTTTGCCCGCGACACGTTCTAAGAGGCGCACAAAAGTCCGCAAATGGACTTAAAAATTGGCATTTTCTTCTTGATTCCCTTCGTCCAGATTTGCATGAGCGTCAATTCAGAAGAAAGCAAAAAACCCGAGGTCAAAATCACCAACAAAGTTTGTGAGTGGAATTTATTATATCAAAATCATGACTGAGAGCTCACTTGAAATTGCAGATGCTAACTTGTTTGTTCGGCGGAGAGAAGAGCACAGACTCCTGCTGAAACATCTGCAGGAAACGGACAAGTATGAGAAGAGATACAAGCTGATAGAAATGGCCCTCCAGAAAATTCTTGAGGTACGGAGATTGCGTGGTTTTACGATCTTATCAGAGGCTTTTCGTAATTATTTTAGGGTCTTCAGGAGCACCGTGCCAATCTCCTAGCTGCCGAGTTCGAACCTACCTTCACAGACTTCCCCCAAGAAGTCCATTTGGCGGATGCAGTGGCGTTTGTCCTCGAGAACACGTGTCTCACTGGGGACTTGATTCTACACTTTCCAGACATCTGCTACAGAATTCTTCGGGGCAACAAGACGTGGCACCCACTCGTTCTGTGGAACGTCAATTTTACCCGCCAAGCATCCAGCATCGTCGACGATCTGTCCCTGAAGATGCTGGACTTGCTAAACCAAGAGCTGAATGAGGAAGAGAGGACAAATGACTACTTCAACCCGTATCTGGAGGCGAACCAGCCCAAGCCCCAGCCACCGAAACTGCAGTACAAAAAGGCCCGGAAGAAAATCCGCAAGGGACCTTCCTTGGGAGGAGGGGCTAGGCAAGAGCTGTGATCTTGTTTGAGGAAATAAAGAATTATTAAAACGGTAACTCTGAGTTTAAGAATTTTAAGCATGTTTTTGAAATTTTGTATGTGGAAAAGGGGCCTGTAAAATTATTCTGGAATCTCAAATACAACTTTTGCATATTGAAGAAAAACTTCAAAGAAGAAACTTATGAACTTCATGCAATTGGTCCTTTGGGGACCTTCAGCCTGCTTACTAGTAGTGCTGGGGTCATTAATTTTCCGTATATTTTAGTTTCGCAAAATTTAGTCCTAAAAGGACCTCAATCAAAATCGTAGAAAATAATATATCCCTTTTGAAATATTTTCTGATTCTGTCTGTGAAGATTTTAATCGACTCTTTAAACCATAAATTGATGTGGGACTAGTTGATTCCAAAAACCGGTCTTCAATCTTTAGGGAAGTTTTATTCACCAAAATTCGAGATTACTCGCATTTTATACTCTCTCAGAGGGAATTAAATCCACCTCCTTACAAGTTAAAGCATTCAAGGTTTAAGGTTAAGTATTGTGTTGAATCCTGTGTTGGTTGATATTATTGTGTGAGAATTTAGAATCTACGGGAGGCTCATTAGTCACTTTGGAATTGACGAGGTCTTAGGGCTTGATGCGGTCTGCCAAGGAGCAGCTCAGTCCAGTGCCGTCGGGCTCGACGTTGAGAGACTTGACGACTCCGTTCTCCACCACCATGGAGTATCGCTTGGACCTGAGTCCTCCGAGGGGCGGCAAGTCGACTCCCAAGTCTACGGCTTTCGTGAATGCCGCCACTGGGTCAGCGAGCATGCGGACTTTTCCTGCAGTCTTGTGCTCCTTGGCCCATGCCCCCATGACAAAGGCGTCGTTGACGCTGATGCAGACAATCTCGTTGACTCCACCACTTTTGAGCTCATCGGCCTTCTCGACGTACCCGGGCAGATGCGTCTTGGAGCAGCCAGGGGTGAAGGCACCGGGGACGGCGAACACGATGACTTTCTTGTTGGCGCACAGGTCGGCCAGGTTGACTTTGTTGGCTGGAGAGTCTTCGAACAGGTCGACAGACGGAATCTTGTCTCCTTCCTAAAATGGAATATTCAGTTATAAAAGGATTTTTTAAACTTTTCCTCCTTCCTGAAGTTAATTATTGGACATGGGAATATTCCATTGGATTTACAGACTGCTGCAGTTTCCAATCAGAAAAGCAATCCAATGATGTTTATCTGATAGATTCGGGGGTGGGGCAAATTTTTATCTTTTTTCGTTGAATTTTTAAAAATCTTTCTTTCGTTTAATTGAATAAAATAAGACATAAAGGGCTTAATGGTTGAATAAAGAATCACTAAAAAATAGCAAAATCAATTTAAAAAATCCTGAGTCCTTTTAGTGAAAGTCACATTTTTAATTGAAAGCTCAGAGGGGTATAGCCATTGAGCAGAGGATATGGTCAGACTGTATGGACCTTGTGTCACCTGTGTGACTGTGTCATCTACAGAGGACTAAAATCTTATCAAGAAAGAGACCTGTAAACCCTCAGTTGAAAGTTGAAAGCTCCAATTTCAAATTGAAAGTAATTCGGGAAAATTGGAAATGTCGTTTCATGATTAAATTATAGCTCAACTTTGTCGTCTCGTGAATTAACAATGAAGCAATGGGGATAAATGACAGGTGAACATAGAACGAAAGTACGAAAGTCATGAATAATTAAGAGACTCGAAAGCCACACCACAAAGTTACACCGACACTTGACCTTGACCTCGGAAGTGAAGCTAAGCGGCTGCTTAGCCGCGGAACCGGCAACTAAGGTCGGTACGAAGTACGAAAAACTTCCACATCCTGCACTCGACTTTCTTCGGCTTCAAAAATGCCGGAAAAGTTTTTGGAAAATATTGCGGAGGAAAATCAATTCGACGACAACAAACGGAGCGTCGTCAACACGATTTGATAATATAGCACTTATTATGTAATTTGTATTATTTGCATTTGATTACAACGAAAGTGATAAGCAATTACCTTGATAAGCACCATTTTGGATGTGGAAAATGCACGTAAAGTTCTCGGAATATGGCTCAAACGAGTAGACTGCTGGATAACTTGCCTCAGACTGCGAGTGAACATTTCTTGCGACCGATCAAAACAGCAATTTACGATATAAGGTTGCCCGAATGTTGGTCGTCGGCTTCGAGGCGAAATGGAAGTTCACAAACCCTCCGCAGAAGCGCTATTATCCGACTGCGCGCTCCGCATTTCTCGTCTACAAAAAATTAATTAAATTAGCAAGTTTCGGTGTTGTAACAATCACAAAGTTGTGTCAGTGGCCGCCCGAAAATGCTCGAGGGCGCAGAGAGCTTTGCGGACTTTTTCCGCAACACTTTCCCGTACTATTTATTGATAATTTTCCCGACACTGATCCTTTTTTCACCGAACGTTGTGGCAACCAATGAATTTTCGGTGTCTCGCATGTCCCAGTTTGACCTCTACGGGAACTTCTACGGTAACTATCCCCGGTTTCAGCTCTTCCCCTCTCCGCCAGTTGAACAAATGATCACGTGCTTCCTCTTGGTTTCAGGTTGTCGCGCTTCGGCACTTAATTTGGAGGCCAAGTCTCTGTTCACTTGGTCCACTTCGAGACACTGCGTGGTGACCCGGCTTCAAGACATCACCATCGACCAATACAAGGAAATCCGATCGAAAGCCGGAGGCCTCGTTATACTGCTTCCCACCGACTTTGCCAGCTTGAGCTACGAGGAGAAGCAAGTAAGGGGCTAATTGGATTGGGCAATTATGTGGTTTCAGTTGATCCTACTCTGTTTGTCGATGCCACATTTCAATGTTCAGACCTTAGGGCTCGTTCAAATATTACGTCACGGTAAAGATCGAGATTTTAGACCCCCACCCCCTCCTCCCCCTGAGACCGTGACATAGGATTAGAACAGGCCCTTAAGAGGAAAAGGTGATAAACCCTTTTTATTTCAGCAAATCAGATTGCTGGAGCAAGCAATGCTGCAGCAAGACATCGCGATCCCCGTGTACTTCTCGCAGTTCAACCCAGAGCTGGATGCCATAGTGTCGGACATAACCCGTGCCACAAAAACGCCCGAGAGCAAGAAACGCGACTCCGCTTTGGCAGAGATTGCAGGAAGCATCTCCGCCAACGGCTACCAGATCGTCGTGACCGGAGCCTCACACGCGGCCAACAAGTTGTCGAAGATTCCGATAATCCAGGGCGAGCTCGTGAAGTCCATCGGGAAGGCCGGAGACACGGACAAGCTTCCTCTAGTAGTAGTCACGGCGCATTTGAAAACCTTCGGACTGATAAACCAGGACCTCAGCAACTACGACGTTACCATTCTGCTGTCCCTCGTCGACCTCTTCAGCAAGCTGAACAGCGCCATCACAACCTCTCCGAAGTACCGGCTCATGTTCATCGTGTCAGAGTCCGGGAGCCTCCTAAACTTCCAGGGCATCAAGAAGTGGCTGGATGTCAACATCGACGAAAACGCGCTTTCCCAGAACCCGGAGTTCGTAATTTGTCTGGACTCACTGGGCAGAGCCACCGATGGGCTCTTCATGCACGTGTCGAAGCCTCCAAAGGAAGGATCTCAAATCAGCAACTTCTTCAAGACCCTCAAGAGCACTGCCGAGGCGGACGGCAACATCACGGTCGAGGGCATCCACAAGAAAGTCAACTTAGCCGACGTGAACTTGGCGTGGGAGCACGAGCGATTCAGCCTAAAGCGACTTACTGGGCTAACTATCTCGAACTTAAAGGTAAGGAGGCTGCTCCTCAAACTCCCTTTTTCACAAAATAATGTTTTAGAACCATAAGGATCCTCTCCGGATAACCATGTTTGAGGATGTGGAGGGCGACGAGGACGAGATCGAGACAGTCCGACGCAACACCAAGATCCTGGCGGAATCCCTGGCTCGATACGTCTACGACATCAAGGAAGGGGACATTTTTACTGGAAGCTTGGTAAGCTAAATTTTCAAAACAAAAATAATCAGTTACTGAATCAACTTAAATCGTGTGGTTCTCGGTTTATATTGCCTACCTGAGCTCATGAGCTTTGCTGAGGTTCTTAATTTGCCAAAGTAAATTAAAGATATTTTTATTTCCTTTATTAGACATTTTTCAGAATAAGAACACTTTCACCGTAACATTAAAAAGAGTTGAATATATAATCAAAGACTTTGCTACATTTATAATTTGTTATGATTGAAAATCCATGGGCTTATAAGCATTAAAACAGTAAGGCTCATTGTGTCCAAATAAATATCCTGGAAAAGATTTTAAATTTGAAAAAGGTCAGAAAGGAGAAGTACCTTACTATCCTTACGTGGACACTATCTTACACCGCTGATTTTTAAGGCCAGTAGTAAACATATTCAAGACCAAGATTTCCCCAAGTAGTCATTGCGTCTCTCACGTAATCTACATTAATGACCGAATTATTATTTTCTCGTATTTCTCCTTCAATATCTTCAAGAAGATTTTTTTGAAATATATAACCAACATTGTCAGGTGTACCCCTCAGCCGTTCTTGGTAGATTCTCTCTTCATCAACATACGCAGCATCAAAACTGCAAACGTATTTAGCGATGAGATATGAGTTATATCTCACTAGCAAAACAGAAAAAATAATTAATAAATACGCAAATATACATACATACATCGAACTTACCTGTAGCGTTTTGAAGGTAACCAAAAGATCTTTCAAACTGAAAAAATGATTCATTTTACTTGAGGATCATTATTATCAATCCAAACCCTTAAAAGTTGCAAAAGTCTAATCGTCAACTGCTGGTATTGAACCATACAAAATGTCCTTCCCAACTGTAATATTTAACCAAAACTTTTGAAGGTTTGGAATCGAATTGGAGCTGAATTTTTCGTACGCGGGAAATGTTATTGTAAATGGCATACTTTTTCTCTTAGCTGAGGAAAACTCTCGCCGTATGGATTACCACTACCATTCTCCCTTTTCTGCTCTCTAAAGAATTGTTGGTGATTACGGATGGGATTTTGCAGCTGGACTAAGATATGAGCATGAGGATTTCCCATTTTCGGTTGCCACTGAATGGCGCACACTGCTCTAGAAGCATTTCCAAAAATATTCCGCTCAAAAATGTCCATTCGTAGTTGTTCAAGCTTCATGTAAAAGATTTTTGCTTTGTCTTCATGAGAACTATAAAACCCTCGAGGGAGTTCTCCCCATCTTGGATTCACCGTCATGGTTAAAAATAAATGAAAAGGCTCCGTTAAATACTCTTGAGTTCTTCGTTGGTGTTCATTTAGGATTTCGCGGTTAAAAATTCGTTCCTCATTTCGTAATGGAAGAAAATTTGAAATATCAACGGTTAATTCTTGCACTTGTTCAACCAATTCGTCTCCTTGTAAAGCAGCCATTCTGGATACTCAATTAAAACTGATCATTTCTTACCTCAGTTTTCACATTTTATACGAAATCTTAAACAAACAACATTTAAAGATGCACTTATAGAGCACATGCGAACATTGATATTTAATAAAATAGAAATTGTTTATCTATAAATTGGAACTTTGAAAGGAGAAGAATACCAGCCGCGATAGTGCATCTTTCCAAAATAAAAGCTTGAAGGTGCCAAATTAATGATATATTTATTTACATTTCATTGCAGGCTGTGACTCCCGAAGTGGTTAGACCTTGGATGAAAGTCAAGTCAACGCTCTTGAATAACGATCTCAAGAACACTTTCGAAAAGTACTTGAAGAACGTCAAGGTGACTTACGAAAAGCCCGATCCCCGAGAGCCCGATTTCATGCTTTACGGCGGTCATGACGCAAAAGTTAACATTTACAAGTAAGTACGACTCTCTACAACTAAATAATTGCTCTACAACTAATGTGAAATATTTCCTTCAGTGTGAAACCTGCCATTTTCGACCTCTTCTTGACGTCGGTCATCGCTGCCTACCTTTTCGCCATCTACTTCGGCATCATCTACTTCCCGAAGCTCTACGGCGTCGTGTGCAACCTGAACTTGTTCAGCGGCAGCTCCCAGTCCGCCACCAACAATACCGTAACAAGCAATACTAATGGTAAGAGCAAAGCCTACTAGAGAGGCCCGAGATTGATTTGATCCAGGAACAACACACTTTAGCTGCATTTCTTGTTTGCCAGATTGTTTAAATTTCAGAAGTAATAGGCTTAAGACGAAAGTTTCATCTTACTCAATTGTGGTTTTCTGATAGTTTCGAAATTGACTCTAATTTAAACTTTAAGGGTTATTGGCTTGTATTTATGAGTAGACTTATTGTTCCCCAAAGAGCAGGTTAGAACCTCTAATTGATCCTACTTAGACCTACCTAGACCTCTAAGCGTAAGTAAGAATATCGCTGTTATCTTGTACCATTTCAATAAAACCATAAAAAAGACCAGATCGGTTTAAAACTATTTAATTGCTTCACAAAATCACAAAAACGGTGTTCAATCAATCGAGTGTCAAATGAGAAATCTCTTGTCGATGAGGGTCTTTTTGGCCAAGTTCGTTTTGGAAAAATGCTGAACCACGAGGCTGAACACCTTGTACACGAATCCCACGACCAGAATGCTGAGGAGAAAGTTACCCGTGATCAGGATGCAGCTGGAGAAGACCATCAGCTCAAAGATAAAGTGGCTGGAAGATAAATTTTTTAAGCCACAAAAACACTGGAAATTAAAACTTACGAAAATTCGTTGCCGTGAAACAAAACCTTGTCGAAGGAGTGGCCGTTGTCGATGTAGAAAACGCCCTTACTATCGGTGATGTAAGTCTGAAGTTCACAGTCAAGGAGGCTCTCGATGATTGTTTTCTCCTGGATGACATAGTCGAGGTCTTTGAGGGCCTGACACAAGAACCATATCAGTAACGATACATTATCTCATTTTCACTTTAAAAACTACTTACGTGGTCGATAAAGGCGCTGAAAAATCGGTTTATATTGAAGTAGGAAGCCAGAATCTTGTCGGAGGGGTACTCGATGTTGCCGTTTGAGTAGCCCCCGCTGTCCTGATGAGGCACTGGGTAGCCTCCAGTGGTCTTCTTCGCTTGATTGATGAGTCGCTCGTACATCAGACGAAGATTACTGGGAGTCAGAATAGTATACGTCTGCTGTTCCGAGCCAGGAAGCAGACCTCTATGCCCGCACATGTTTTCTTCCTCGCGTCGAAACTGCAGGATCATCGAGCACATGTCGGTGTCCGAGAACCCGTGGGGCGACCTGCCGTGGATGTAGAACCCGTAGGAGGTCATGCAGAGAATCAGCACCGAGATGTTTGACACGGAACAGACGTCCACGAACTGCTGGATCGGGTTGTCCACGTAGCGCTCGTGGAACACAAAGTTGTAGACGATCTGGGCGAAGTAAACGGTGGCGTAGACGACGATCCCCACCGCCAGCTTCAGAATGCGATCGTTGGCCTCTACGTTGACCCCATCTTCGAAGACCGAGGGTGTCGGGGTGGAGGTTGACAGAATGAAGCTGTTGGCCGACCAGTTCTCAAAACCCAGAATCTGCAAATGAAACGCTTGAGCATCGACTTCGTCCAGAAAGCAGTCATCTTACGAAAAAGGCGAGACAAAGGAGAATGAAGTGGGCCAGGAACGAGATCTTCCGCTTCGTGGTGAGCTCCTGCCACTCGTTAGCTATGAAATACATCCTCCAGGCAGAAACGCTCTCTACTGTCGTGTGTTTGGTCTGCAAATACATACTCAAGTATTGAAAGTTACCCCAAGTGTACTCACAGTCACTCCTGAGATGATTGAAGGCGTATCAAAGTAGTTCCTGGACGTGCTCTCAAACACTTTTGGTCGCTCCCAGTCGATGAAGAAGATGTCAATGTTCACCTGGAGCCAGAACTGACGCAGGATTTTCACAAACTAAAAGAAACTCGAGCTGCTTTATCCTCATCATAGTGTGCAATTACCTTAAAAGCCACGGCAGCGAAGACAAAAACCTCCAGAGCTTCTTGTTCTTCAATCGGAAGCAGTATTTTGGCCGTTTTTTGGGACTTGTAGACAGACAGAACGAACACGGAAATGATGACGACGACGAAGAAGAGAGCGTTGGCGATGTTCGAGCACAGGAAAATGAGGAAATTGGAGAAGATTTCCATGTCGTAGAACAGCTTGTTTTGACGGATTTTGTAGCAGACTGTGTGGAAGATCGACATGGTGAAGGCGAGCAAGATGAAGACTGGAAGAAGGATCTGAAAATACCATTGAATCAGAAATTTTCTGCGGGGACAGAAACTCACCTCTAGCAAGTAGTCAAAGCTGTAATGCTTCGAGAAGTTGATTTTGAACTGAAACCTCACGTCTGCCTCGTTTGGAGGGTTTTCAGCCGAGAAGTTGTGAGTCCCGTACTCGAGCACCAGCAGCGGCACCTTGAGCGGTCTCTTGACATGGTCCTGCACTCTGAACTTCAGCTCCATGCTTTTGACGTACCGCACGAATTTGAACCTCTCCGAGCCTTCCTGAGCCCAGTCGCGTCCACTCAAAATATCAATGAGGCTGAACCGCTTCACGAGCTGCCACTCCTCCACTTCTTGTCCCCTGTTGCCTTCCCCCATGCTGTTCCTTATGAGCACCGGAACAGTCTTGATCATGCGGTGGCTGGCCTCCCAGTAGTCGATGTAGAGACTGACGAAATGCATGCCCCTCGCGCTCTCGTGTTCGATCCAGCTATTCAAATTCACGATGCATGTTTCTTGGTAGTTTTTCGCGAATTTCACAAAGTTTTGCGTGCCTCCGGAGAACTTGCCGCAAGCATTCAGGTCATTCATAATTTTCAGAGGCCGCATGCTAACGAGCTGCCCTCGCAGGTTGAAACTGGCGAGGAGGAAGTTTATGGTGTTGTTGGGCTGAAAGAGGCATGTAATCGGAAAGTTTTAATCGGTTTGAAGCAGTCATGGTTAAATTATTTATCTAGTTTAGAGCAGAACCTTGCAGTGCGTGATTTTCTTTATCTCGAAGATAAAAATTAACCCAGCAACCAACGAAAATGAACCTGATTTTTTGAATACCGAAATAATCAGCTCTTTAGCTTCTTCTTGGGATCTGCTAGGCTCTTTTTGTGTTTTTTCGTCTCAAAAAAAAAGTTTTATTTAATTTTGCACTGAGTCAACTCTTATGATTGGTGTTTAAGTATATTCATAAGTTTGAGTAAAAAATAAATTTTTGGAAAAGGGAACTTCATCATCTTAAAAATTGGAACTAGAAAAAATTGTATGGGTATATTTTAAACATCTGTAAAGTTTCTTATTCAACCATGTAAAATTTTTTAGTTTAAGCGCTTTTAATTTAAGATGAAAAATTTTAATTTTCCTCCAATATCCGTTTTTCTAGGATCCATGATAGTGACTAAAATTTTTGGTCAAAAATCCTGCGATAGCGAGAGGAAGGTTGGGCATTTTATGAATTTTTTCTGACCAGATAAAATCTCAGGTCAGTTGTATGTTTCCCAAAATGACGTCATGTCGCGAAGGAAACGAGCGAAAAAGGGTAGTTCCGTTCATAAAAAATCGCATTAGGAAACTAGCAAGTGGCTACTCGCGTTTTTATGTCCTCTTCCATTCCACGCCATTTTGCTAATAATAACTAATAACACTGACCCCCACTCGTACAAAACGTCGTAATTACAATATAGTTTTTCTCAATAAAAACGTGCTTGAGAAATCAAATGGGAAAACGTAACCCAGCGTGGATTCGCAGCCGACAAAATGGCACTTACCGCGTTCCTTCTGTCCATATCGTACTGGAAATCTATGGCTTTATCCAGCAGTTCCGTCAGAAATTTTCCTTTCCGGTAAAACAAAAAGGGCCTCGTCTTGTCGCCACCGTAGCTCAGAGGAAGTTCCGCGGTTTGAGTGGAGTAGAGAAAATTGCAGGGAGAATTGCGGCTCAGGTCGAAGAAGGACAGAATGCATAAATTAGCGAGCTGCTGACAGGCCGTCTGGTTCTTGGCGAGCTGGCAGAAGAGCATCAGGAACTTCAGGTCTCGGTAGAGCGGATTCGTAGCCTTGAAGCTCTGGTACAGCTGGTACTCGTGAAGAAGCTTCTGGGGGATGCAAAAGTCCTCGTACCTCACGTTGACGGCCGGGTCGCAAGTGCAGGCGGCGCTCTGGTAGATCTCTACGTTGACACGGTTCGGAGAGAAAATGGTGTAGTTCAGCTGCCTCAGGCCACAAGACGGAGCTTCAGTTGAGTTTTCGGGCGGCTTCGGGGGGACAATGCAGGGTTCCTTGGACATCGTTTTGTTGGTCTCACAAATCGCGTCACAGATGGGCCTCTGAAGAAAGCTGTCCAGTTCATACTTGGTGATCGATTTTTCGTTGCAGACACAGGAAAACTCTGCGAGGAAGCAAGCGTTGAAGAGAGGTTGGAACTAATGAGTCAAGGTCGGTGTTGAGACCAATTATATTCGATTTTCATGGAAATTATTGTTTACTGCCGCCGCTAAAGGTACAGGTATTGTCTGCCCACTTACGCCCTTGACTCAATGTGGAGCTCGGCAAGTGTGTCTGATGTTATCGTGAGCGCAACTGGCTTCAATGGTTCAAGTTCAATAGTGCTGGCTAATACAATCGCTTGGATGGAGGAATGCCTGAATATTTTATGGCTTTTGATTGTCTTTGAAAAGTGGAGACTTGAGGGGTAAATTGAGCTATTTGTGGGAAGTAAATGGATTTGTTTGGGGTATTCTTTCACTTTGTAAAATTGTGAAAATTTTTGAGTCTTTAGCCTTTCAGAATAAAAGTCATGATAGTGCGTATAAAAATCCTAAAGGTAATTTTAAGTCCTTAAAATTGGATTTTAATTTTATTCCAATTGTGTATCCTGTTTATTTTCAGGATTGTAGACTCAAAGAAACTCTTCTGAAAATCAGAATGTTAAGTTTGGGATTTTTTAACTAAACAATTTAAAAGTCTGCTTAAGTCTAATTAAGTTGAGAATTGGCTATGACGCGGCTTCAGGATTATTAAAGCCGTAGTCCTGTGATAACAAGAAATCTATGAAAACTAAAATAAGGGCGATATCGTTAAAAATGGAACAAAAAAAGCAGAACAACTCCCGAAATAGTTTCACTCGTTTTTGGGAACGGCGTGGCGCTTCTCACTTTCACCAATTTGCCTGCCAACTCTGCCAAGCTTGTCTGTTGTCAGCAAAATAGGGCGATAAAATCATGTTGCACCAGCCGTTTATTCACATTTTGATGTAAATCGAACAAAAATATCGATCACACTGAGCCGTTTGCATAAGTGAATGGATTATGATGAATTTACTCACTGTCTCTTGATGGCACGAGATTGAAACTGGACTCGCACCGCTTGCAATTAAACAAATTCACGTCGTAATATTCATTGTCTCTACATTCTCGGACGTCACTGAATACGAATGTGTAATCTAGCGTGTAAAAATCGTCACTTCTGACCACCGACGAAATTGCCGCGAAAACTAACACAAGCGAGATGCCGACTTTCATTTTCCCTGGGTTCTGTTCACGACATTTCAGGTATTCCAGTCGCAGCACCCAGACTTGCAGGCTTTGCACTCCACGCCGAACTAAGCTGTCTAATATTATTCCAATTCTGAATTGCCACTATTAGGGCTCATTGTTCGCCACACACGCTCACTGCAATATGCCACACTTTGTGCTCCTCGCGAAACTTTGTTTATTTGCTTGGTTGCCATGCCACCGCCACATTGTCCATATGCTAACAAAACCTCTGGCCAGTGAGTTTCCCAACATTCAGAGGTACTCTCTTTGCGATAAGAGGTTTATTTTTTGTCAAAAAAGGGGCTACTGGAAACAACTGTTTCTCAACTTACCGAACCCCTGAAATGCCACGCGTTTTGTAGAGTTTTAAAAGCTCAGGAAAATAAAAGCCATATGAAACGCCAACAACTTACTAAAGTTTCAGCTCAACCGGATCAAGAATAAGAAAGTTTCATGCTACGGGAAAACCCCCCTGATTCTGCCCCCAACAATTTTCCAGGAAAAATTTGACAATTCGTTCACCTTCCAGACCTTACTTGGGGACATGCAAAAGACCACAGGTCTCTAAGCCTTAAAGTTTCCGAACCTATGCGACTCAGACGGAAATATGAGAAAATTTTCGGAAGATTGTCTTGGGCAACCAAACACCAACATGAATTAATATTGGCTGTACCTAAACCACATTCTATAAGACTGGCTGACTGGAGATACCCAGAACGATTGGTAGAAAGTGGACTCAGCCGTCAATTAAATCAGGGACTTGGACTCTAAATAAAGTTGTTTTGGTATTTGGAAGTCCAAAAAGCTACATTGTCAGCTCTTTTTTCCTCTAATGAATAAAATGAACTTTAAAAAATATTTCCAAAACTTTCTGGTCAGCCTGTACACTGCAGCCCGGTGATCTACATCGAGTGTACGTGTGCCGCCAAAAATACACAAGAAATGCCAAGTTTAGCGCCGTACCGGCATAACTAGCCACAACATGCATGTTGATTGTTGCGCCTCTAATTTCGGTGGTAAACTCAATAGCTCGTGAGTCTCGTGTCTGTGCCCGTGTGCAAGAGTTGTGGAATGGCTGTTTAATATTCTCGTCATAAGCGCGATACTTACTCGTACCTCGGAGAGTCGGAGGGTTGGAAGTTGCACGGGGTGGGAATGATTGCTCGTGGGCTTATGTAGGTGAAAGTTTTAAGCACATTGACTATTTAGGCGCTGGTGACCGTCCTTGGATATTTTAAAATTTTTGTAAAGTTGCCTAAAAGTTTGATTTTCGAGAAATTTCGTTGCAAAAATCCAGCGAAAAATGCAAAACTGAAACTGCTAATTCACGCGAATTTCTTTACTTCAAGTTTGTTTAAGCTTAGTAAAATGGTATGACTGGGGTAGGGGCACCATAAGTGCCTATTAGCGTAAAAACTTTACTACTAGCAAGTAGATTTACGTGAAACAAAGTAGTTTACTTCGATAATCGGCAGTATAAGATTCGAGATATGGTGCTCATAACAACGAGGAACACGGGATGGGGGTTATTTATGGGTCAGTAGTACAGCCTTGAAGACTGGTAATTATATTTTAATGAAGAAAATTAAATTTAAACAGTAAAGAAAGACCGCAGATAAACAGACTTCCAAGGTGAAAGGTACTCAAAGTTTCGTGAGACATGAAACATTTGTCAACAGTTTTGCATCAAGCAGCCAGTCTATTTGTTAAAGAGTGTTAGAGAGTTTTTTTTGGAAAACTTGCCAAAACTCACGGCAACAGAAATACTCTCTAAGTGAAGAACAGAATTTTTTTTTCTCAAAAATAGTTTGCTCAATTTTCAGTATTTTTCTGAACATCAATTATTTTATTAAACTTAGATATTTTAGCAGAAAACAGCTTCAAGTCGTTTCCTCCAATTCCAAGTCCACTTTCTTTCTCGACCTGGCAAGGATACCTACGGCTCTCCTTGAGCTGAACTCGTTGGAAAAGTTCATCCTAATCGATGATTCGAAATCCTTGACACTCGTGAACGGAAACGGAACATCAACGACCTGATGGGGGTTCTTGTTGACGTCCTCCTTGATGTACAGTCGCTTCTTCTTCAGCTCCTCCTTTCTCAACTTCGGTCTCTCCACCACGGTAGGGTCATTCAGGGTCTTGCTGTTGGCCCAGTTTCCCCAGCCCGGGAGTCCAGAGAACGTTGGCACCTTGGGAGCGTTTGCCTTGCGAATTTCCTCAGCCCCCATGACTTCGTCTCCAGTTTCCATCACGTTAGATATGCTGCTAAACAGTCCCATGTCGCTCTCGTGCAGCAGTTGCAGGGATTCCTTGGAGAGCTGCAACTTGAGGTCCGGCTTCGGGGTCATCTTGATGAAGTTGTTGAGGTCGATGGTGGTGGGAAATGGCGACTCTTCTGGCTCTTCCAGTTTTGGAATTTCGGCTGCCTTTTTGACAGAGTTTTGGCGTATTTTGGTCTTTTTCGAGGAAATCGGTTTCTTGACTTTTCTTCTTTCCTCGGGCTCCGCGTCTGTCTCAATGAAACCCATGTTTGGTTTCGACAGCTTCTTCTTCTTTTGCTTCATGTCTGTCGTTTTTGAAGAACAGGGACGATCCGCGGGATATAAAATAGCAAAATACTTCTCAAGCCGCAGTTTGTTATTGACACGAGTTTCGGGACTAAATGGAGGCATAACATATCCAAGCATGTGAAAAAGCACGAAGAGTCCCGAGCGATAGACCTGCCAGAATGAGTGTATGGGAACCCTAAAGTTTTCATCCAACTGTCAAGTCAGTTGACAGCTCTTTGGTCCGGTGTGAGAAAAAACGCTCGCTATTTTAATGGAAATCTGTGGGAAATTGCCACAAATAATTCACCAAAAATGTCAAGAAAGAGCCGTGTGGATCTAAAGAATCAGATTCAAGTGGAAAAATGAGAGTAAACGCGAAAAAGAGCGAGTTTCGAAGAGAATCCGAAAAGCGAAATTCAGCCATTAAAAATAATTGAGATTTTTCCTCTGGTGCGAAGCTCACTCGAATGCCGATGGAAAATGATGAAAATGCTAATTTCGTGTGAAGCGGTGGTAGAAATTAGAAAGTGAAATTCCGCAGCAAGTTAACTGGAATCCAATTTGAAGAAATTTGCACATAAATTAGTGAGTTGGTGGTAATTTATGAAAAAGTATAAATATAAATAAAAAGTGCAGATTATAAATAAACCATCGGAGCCAGAAAAAGGCAAACGTAAAGTCGTAAATCGTTTGTGGGCAACGCAAGCACTCAAACATGGATGCAGAGGACCTCGTAGAGCAAATCCAGGATTTCTTGCCGCTTCTACCGGAAAACATAAAGCAGGAGCTTTTGGACGCCAGTGACAAGACAAACCCCTGCGATTCTGTGGAAAACAAGGTTTGTAGATATACAGCATTTGCGGTTGAGCTTTTGATCGGGAAGTTGGGTGGGGGATCAAAGCTCCTTTTTTTACAAAAAGATCACGAAAATTTTACTTCACATAGAAATAAGGATAGCTTTTTAAATTATCCACTCCAGTTTAGTAAGAAGCTTTTTAAGGGTGTCTCTCGGCCATAACGAGGGTCTTTCTGCCCATCAGATCAATGATTGATGATGACTACTCGGCCTCACCCTCGGCTCAAACTCGCCTCACCTTGAGATCATTCCACCCTTCGGTGTCTTGCCGAGTTATTTTTTCAGCCGAAGAAGACACACTACCCCTAGGATTCCCTCTTCCTCGTAAGTTTCCCGTTGCGAATAATTTCAATATAAAAGTTTGGTATCAAAAGAGAAATTCCGCCGCGAACTTTTTCTCCAATCAGGGAAAAGAAAGTTAATGAAGCGCGAAAACTCTCTTGTCTGTCGAGTCGGCGAGAAAAGGCGATTTTCTTTTAGCTCAAAAGGTCTGTATAGTTTTCGCTCACGAGATCGGAGCGATGCAAATGAGCGTAACAACTTGCGTTTATGTGCACTAAAGCAACAGAACACAACACATGAAAGAAACTCAAAAATAAATTAAGCTTGAAGCTTTCGCGTGGAAGTGTGAGTGTGGCTCGGAGGTTGTACATAAGAAAGACGCTGAAGCGATGAGGAAAACGGTATGGTGAGCCGAAGAAAAATAATTTGTTCTTTGAAGCGAGAACACACGACTCATTAAGTTTCGTAGCACCTTTTGTTCAGTATTGCGGTATTGTCTGTCGGTCTGAGGGTCGAGTTACAAAGGACACCCTTAAAAATTCAATCATGAAGCTAAAAGCTGAGCAGGAATGACCAAGAGTCGTGACGTACATGGCAGTAAAACACCATTTTGCATGTCCAGCAGGAGTAACGCAAGAGAAACCTTCAGAAGCTGCTGCGATCAAACAAGTTTGGGTGCTTTAGCGTGCACGAAAACGCAGACGTAGGAAGAGCCGATGCGGGGGCACGAGACAAGAGCTGCAAAGGGAGCTTTTAAATGCCTGTGCCTCGTGTCTCGTGCTCATTGAGCAACATGTAAACACGAAAGTGGGTGAAGGGGATGTATAATTACTTCAGCCGCAAGCAAGCTTGTGTTCCGGAGAAACCTTCGAGACGCAGCTTAAGCTCTGTTGTAAGTAGGGTGAGCCTTTTCAATGCCATTGATTGCCATTTCACCGGACTGTAGGAGTGGTTTCGGTTCCGCTTTGCATGAATAGGATGTATGTAAATTCGAATGTCTTGCTCTTGGCAAGCATGAACGGGTTCAATTTGCTCAGATGTTTCTTAAGATGGAAAGCTATTTTAGAAGAGCGAATGTTGGCAAACAAGGCGGGCAGAGATGATTGCTCAAGTCTTCTGTTGTGTGTGCACAAAGGATGTTCCTGAAGGCGAGAAAAATATAACCCTGCATTTTTCTAAGATAAAAATGGGCATCACTAAGAAACTGGACGATAAATTTAAACTAAAATGTCCTGAAAAGTAATCACAGTGATTAAGAAGGAGAGGGGGTTCCTGGGGGTTCCGATTGAGCTGAAATTTTAGTATATTTAAGTCTGTAAAGTCTAGCAGATTATTTCAGAACATGTGACCCCTATCATGTACAGGGACGGAACTAGGGGTCCCCAAAGTTTGTATGGAAAAATTTTTGTATTAAAATTGGACAGGTAAAAGTACTCTTAGTAATAATATTGGACATCCTCAACTAGAAAAAATAAATCAAATTTAATTAAGCAAAATCGGTGATAAAGCTTATGGGTGCATTTTCAAAATGTTGAGAAGGGCTGAGGGCTTCTCACGTTGAGATGGCATTTCCGCTCTCAAGATTCTCAAAAGCTTCCCATTGACCCAGAAATGTATCCTTCATTAACTCCATCGGAAACCCCTTCCACTCAACAGCCACTCGAAACTCCAACCAAAAGCTCTCGACGTGAGTGATGAGAAAAAGTTTGTTTGATGAATCGAACGTGGCTCGTTGCATGTCATAAATGAATATAATTCAATGATAAGAAAGCTCTGTCCGGCTCCCCCATAGTTACAATACAATCACTCGAATCAAGTTGATGTTGCGCTCACATGTCTGTTCACACATCAAGCTGCTTTTAATTTTCACTTCGCGTCACAATCGTGTGAGCATGTTAATTGAATAAATTGGATAATCGCGTAAAATTTTTATTGTGCCATTCAGGGTTTATTGCCAGTAAATAAATCCGTGTCCTGGGCTCACCATTGACCCGACTGGGAGTCATAAAGTTCTTGAAATAAAAATACCTGATCTTCAGCCTGGAGTCAAGACAGTCGAGCTTACTGAAAGCTTATTTTGCCAGCCCTGATTTTGTTCCTATGTAGAAGACATGAAGTATATTTTTTTTTAAGATCTTAAAGTTAAAGAAGCCAAAAACTGAAACCAGAAAACAGTAAAAAATTGATCCTAAAAATGAGAAAGGAATAACCAGCTGAACACGATTTTGCTTCTGAACACCCTGTAACTTGAAGTAAACAACTATTTGCTGAAAAAGCTTTCAAGGTTAGCTTTTAGCCACATGAAATCCCATGAAAAACTATTTAGATGAGGGTATCTCCCCCTGAGTCGAAAAAGAACAACTTATCCAAGGCTTAATGACGTCCTTGAGAGCCATAAAAATTGCTCAAAGAAGCGTGAAATTCGTGTTTGGTCTACCCCTAATTGGGATTTGCTTCGACAGATTCCGCCACAAGGAGTGCGAGGCATTAAAAAGTCATTGCGAGAGAAAACTACACAAGTTGATCGAATGTCACACATGCCTTGCCACATTTTTTGTGTCCGAGACTGTTTGTGTTGAAATGGCGCGGCGCGGCATCTGGTTTATTACCCAATCCATAAATTATTTTAACATTTGTGGATTGTTTATTCCTTTTAAAGGCGCATTTTGCCGTAGACTAAACACAATTGCAGCAAAGCTTATCCTTAATGACTTTCCACCAATGCGGAGCTGCAAGTAACTTTTTTAAAAACTTTAGAAAAAATAAGTTTGCTCGTCGTTCCTGTAGGCGCAATAAATTAGAACCATAATGTCGTTTGCAAAGTAATTCATCATCATTAAATTGAGTTACGTAATTTCGTTCGGTCGTTAGTCGTTACGGATAACTAATCAAGCAAAAAATTTAAACAAAAAGTGCAGAGAGCAGGAGAGGCGGAGAGGATGGGAGTTTTCCCATTACACGCTCTTGCTGTTCGAAAAGGTTTAAAACGAGCTGACGGGGAGTATTTTGATTGCGTTGTCCTTGGCTAAGTGGTCTGCGAGAGCAGTCTGACAATCCTCTTAGAGCTCGAAAATGCCATGACATTTAAGCTGATTATTGATGAAAATAACCTCATGGGCTTAATTGTTCTGGCCTTTTCCGTACATCCAGACCTTGGAGCTCTCTCGTCGTTACAATAAAGTGATTAACTACCCACTATGTAGTCTACCGAAACTGCATTGATGACTGCTGGGAACCTAACTTTCGTCCTTGAACTAGGATTTAAGAATAAACATGAATCACTTTCATGCCCACATAGTCCTTAATGTTCGCTTCGTCGTTTTCATGGAACTTTCGAAGAGCTGAGCGATTTCCTAACTTTCAACAATTTGCTGTGGCAATTTGCTAAAGGTTTTAATTCGAACTTAAGAAATGTCTTTTTCAATTGCTCTTGTTTTTAGAATTTTAACCCTGAATTTGTTCCTTAGCCTTTTTTAGGGTAAATAAGCTCTAGAATGAATATAAAAATTGTCTAAAAAAGCTCAAAAAGGCAATTGAACCCTGAATTTGTTCCTTAATTGCCCTTAACCAAAATTGATCTGAGAGTTTTTTTCAGATGAAAGGTCCTTATTTATGCCAGGTAGTCAGAAATCAAAGTTACGCATGGTTGTCCAAGAAACAAGTTTGAGAAAGCTTCAACATGTGCCCATCCCTTCACATTTGCATCCATGCATGTCAAAGTGAGTGCACTTCCCTGCCAGTTTGCCGGGCGTTTCGAAAGCAGGCACACAAAAGAGAAAGTACCGTCAGTCACTTTTGCGCAAAATGTGGGACATCGAAGAGCTTTCGGACTCGCGTTAACACATTGTATGCGGTGCAGTGACGCAAAGAGAAAGTAGCTAAACGCTGCAACCCCGAAAAGCGACAATTTAAGGCTGCAAAAGAGCTAAGCGAGGTGAAGATTATCGCTCTGCGATAAGCGTGCATAATGCAAGTGGCAGCGGAATAATTAACGACACATCCTCTAGCGTCGCTCATCCTGTCTCGCTACGGAGGTTTCGAGCTACGCCTTTGCAGATTATGCATTTGACGGCGGCCAGCATGACGACATCTGTGCGGTGCGAGTAGACAGAAGAGCGAATTTCCAACTTCCACCGGAAATGACATTTACTGTACTCTCGCTCGCTAGGCAGTGTGCGTGAACTGCTTCCTTCCGGCCATTGATTTTTTCGTTTTTGCGACACTTGGGGCACCCGGAAATGGCAACAAGGAAATTCTTTGCCAGGAAGTGCAAAGTCCCGAAAGCTCGTCTGTTTGTCACCCCACTTACGAAACATTTTCCTTTTCCTTCTTCTTTTTGTTCCGAAATTTGCAGCAAATTTTAAGCTGAACATGAGGAGAAAGCATTGACTGGTGCCAAAATAAAGATCCTTTTCCTTGTTCAAACTGTCTTAACACCAACCTGACCTCAGAGTAACAAAATGGACAAAGATTGAACTCTTTTGAGTCAAACACTCAGCCTCCAATCTCCGAATCTTTTACTTTTCAAGAACTCCCATGAGACAACTTGCACTTCTAAACATTACCTTATGATGTAGTGACAGCAGGAACTTAAGACCGTACCTTAAATAATGTTTTTGGGGAGAAGGACAGTAGCTACCCATGATTAAGTTCCATCAACATGGTCTATTTTTGAACTTTGATGTATTTTTGTACCTTGACTAATTTAGGGTTGTACGCATACTTAACAAGACATGAAGTGAGTAATAGGTTTTCAAGGAATCTCTAAAAACATAAGTCGCCTTGCTCCAAATACCAAAGTACATTCATTGCTCAGTGACTCAGCTCACTAAAAGCTCCGCTAAGTATTAGTCTCACAAGGTCGCACCCATCGTCTCCGTTCGCGCGTAATAAAATTATTATTATCGAGAAAATAAAAAAATGCGCTAAAAATTAAAATGATCATTTTTATACAATTTTCTATGTGTGTCTGGCGCGCTTTTTCAACTTTTAATGGCACTTTGCCATCATCATATTTGACTTGATATATACGAGACGCGCTTTATTACAGAATATCTCGTGCGCCAACGCATCCACAAAAAATTCATATTTGTTGTTGACGCCTGCCCACAGTACGAGTGTAGTAATGAGAGCGAGAGCGATCCGATCCGTGTCCGCACACGAGGCTTGAAGCAAAATCGAGATCAGCCCACTGACTTGACGCTGCTGCCAGCGAGTCTTTTGTACTTGAGTGGGATTGAGACACTTTTAGCCCACGGAAACGTCAGTAATGATGCCTTGGGTTGCGACTTTGGTCGTAAGAATTTTCCACACGATGGCGAGGGTCGATGACAGAGGTGTTATTCCGACATCTTTAAAATTCCATTGAACTCTAATGAGCAGGGCAAGTTTAATATTTTTGTACAACCAATTAAAATCCAAATTTTCTCTTGTTTGTTCTGCTAATTTTTAGTTGAATTGGAGGTTTCAAAATATAAATAAAAATTAAGTGAAAAATACACTTGCTCACAAAACATTTTACTGGAATTTTGAATACTTTTCATAAATTAGGTTTCAATACTTTAAGCAAAAAAACACCTACTTAAGTGTTGTATGAAAAATGCAATAAAAAATCATCAACCTTCTGCCATTTTTGCAATTGTCTCAAAAAAAATTTTTTTAACAAAAAAGCTTGATGTTTTTCGCTCTAAAATTTGCCCACCGATTTGGCCAATTTTAAGAAATTTATATCGCTATTATGGAATCCTTTAGAAGATATAAAAACTCACCTTGCTAATGAGCTTCTAACTAATGACAAATTAGTTTGATTCATTTGGGATACTTCAATTCCGGAATTGTTTCAAAGCGAAGCCAAATAAACGGTTGCCAAACCATCGCTCACTGCCCCGATACCCCTGGGGGGCTAATTATGTAAACACTCAAACGGCAATATGTACAATTTTTGTTTATTTCAAGTTTCATTGTTTGGAAACGTTGAATATAAAAATGTCCCTGGGGATTTCAATCGACAGCCACGCTACGCTTCAAAAAAGCAGCAACGAACAAATTTCGTCCGCTTGGGGAGTTGGGGACTCAGAGGCAGCCCAAAGCTTCGGCTTTACGATGTGAGCAGAGAATTTGCTCGTCGTAAGGAGATTTAATTTGGGCCTAATCCGGGATCATATTAGACATCCACATGTTTTCTCGTTACGTAGGTACGCAAGTCCACATCAAATTAGATACCTTTGAAAGGTAGGAAAGAAGATTACTTGGGCTTTGGCAGAGGTGGAGCCCGGTGAGGGTGGCAAGGCATGTTAGCATTGACCTGGGAATTCCCCGTATGGCTACCTCAATGCTAGACTGTTCGACAGACCACTTATGTGGGCCATAATAAATTCATAAACCTTCACTTAAAGTCCTTCTTTGGTCTTTATGCTAATTATTAATTTACTGCCCCTCGACAAGGAATCAATATTTTTTATCGTAATGATATTCAAAGTGTGTGTGAGTGAAGCAGGGTCGAATTAGCATATGAGCTCTGTAGGGACTTCTTCAAAAAGGCTCCAAAGGAAAGAAACTCCAGGACTGGCTTTTATCGCAGCGACCCTGACAACGCTAATACCCGTATTTTATGGAAAATTTATAGAAAATTTCAAAGGCAGAATATAAGTGTACTTGTGTCCCGTCCACTCCTCGTCAATTTACCGCTGACATGTGGGTTAGTTTTCACGAGCGGCCGAGGCGGAAAGATGGCCGATAGCGGCTCTCTCGGTAGCTTCAAGTACAAATCGGATGTTTTTGATTTGGACCAGTCGGTGAGGAGGGTGGAGGACGAGCTCACCTGCTGCATCTGGGACTGGCTAAGCGTGTTTCAGCTGAACGAGCACTTTCGGTGGATCTATTCCTTAGTAAGTGCTCTAAATATTTTTGCCAAATCGACACGTGTCGAATTTTAGTGCAGACTGCCAAGAGAAGCCTCTCCTGCTGTTCAGGAAACCCACCCACCTACCCAGTTTGAAAAAAATAATGAACAAGCCAGCATGACGCCTGAGTCTGACGTTGATTAAAACTCGTTGCCAACGTTTCAAAAGCCCTGAAAGCCCTTTGGGTGACCTCTGGCGCCTGCATGAATCAGTTCCTGCAGGTCCAACCTGCTGTTTCATCGGCGAAAACACACGATGCTGCCGAATCACCTTGCAATCGTGAATGTACGCGAATCCAAACGTGATTTGGCTCAATCAACGGTGTAAAAAGTTGCATGCCCATATCTAATCTCGTGCCAACATGTGGGTATCTATTTTGGTATCGGTCGCATTCCCATTAATGATGAAAATTTCAAATTTGCATCGTTGAAGAGTAAATATTTGAAAAGACTCAAATTAGAGCGCGGAGTTTTCATGGTGGCTGCCCAGTCGCTTTTGATAAATATTGCATGGTTTCCTAAATTAGAGTGTAGCCGGGTTTCCACGCGAGTGACATGTGGTCGAACCATTTTTGTTCCCTAGCGGGCGGAGACATGGAATAATTTGCCCCGTTTTAGGTCTTTTGCCTTCTGTGGTCGCAAAGTAGGCTCGTGGGATTTCATTCAATTCTTCGTGACTAGCAGATACGGAGAACTTTTGGCTTAAAGGGTAGATTCATGCCCATCTTGAAAGTTACTCGTCAAGGTGATGTCGGGATGGCTCTCGGAAAGAGCGTGAGTGCACGAGTTCGAATTGAGGTTTCAAGCGGACCAACAGACAGGCTGACAACGTGATTGGCAGACAAGCAAGACAGACGTAAAGTGCGCGGATTTGAGGGGAAAACTTTAATTCATGACGAAAATTTCGTGTTTGCTGATTGATAGCTTTGGTCAAGGTCTGCCGTCTTTCAAATTAAGCTTTAAAAAAATTGAGAAAAACTGGCTAGTAATTTTTAAAAAATTTCACAGCAATGCCGAACATATTTTCTTTATGACCTTATTTTAAGCAATGCCCAAAAAACAAGTCAGTTCTTTAGCTGTGATATGCTTTTTTTGTGTGACTTTGGCTCGTGCAATAATTTCTATTTGAATCAAAGTTTTGAATGTTTTGTGTAAGGTTTGGCTTGGTGCTATAAATTTAAATTTAAAGTTAACAATACAAATAAATTAAAATGCCAATTTTAAAATAAAAAAAAACTTCTCTTAAAAAGGAAAAATCGATGAAGAAAAAAATGCACGAAATTAAATTTCTTATTAAACCAAAAATATCTTGATAGCTTAAGTGAAAAAAACAAGGCTTGAAAAATTGCCAAAGTCCATGGGTTACTTGTGACTCCCTGGTAGCCAATGGGTTAAGGAGCTTCAGTAAAGACGGCAATCAAGTCGGTGGCTCCAATTAAGTGTGAAGAGGTTTACGGTCTACTTAGTCTGCAGCTGCAAAGCTGTGATTAATGTTCTTAGTTCGGCTACAAAGACCTGGGATGCGGCTGGCGACCCAACCCCATTAGACTGATTGCAACAAAGTCCACAGCAGTCCGATCAACGATTGTCACTGGCAACACAAATATCAATCCATTATAAATTCCTAAGTCACGGTCAAACGCTCGGTCGGTCAATTCGCTGTAATGCGCTCAACTAAAGTTCTCCACACTGCGCCCGTATAGAACGTGCGAAATTCAATAAAAGGAAGCGTCGGAGAAGCTCGACCGTCCCGCACGACTCGAAAGCTCGGCGCGGAGCTTTGGAACGCCTCGTCGTAATTATAGGCCCATTGTGAATGCACGAAACGAGATTATTCCAGCACAGCAGGGGATTAAAATTCCCTCTTGTGGATTTCGCATTCGCCTCATGTGCACAAGCTGCGTGTGTGATATAATCTACGAAACTAGCAGAGATGCCGATGGCACGACATGTGTTCGATTTGAAGTCGTACAGACGCTTGCTCACCAAGGGAAGGCTGTGGATGGGCACACAGCAGGCACGATTCGAGACAAAGGCATTATAAAAGCTCCAGGTACTTAGTGTGATCTTTTCCGAGAACCCGAACCACTTGCGTGTTTCCAGTGGATACTCGAAGTGCTTTTATATATTTATTTGAGCTGGAATGCAGCTTGCAAAGACCCTGCAGTTTGTTTATCATGATTGCTTGGGGCCATACGGGTTTACAAGAAGCAGCCACAAACTTCCAAGAATGAGGCGAACGGAAGATAAGCACGAGAACGAAACAAAAAGGAAACGTAGGAACATAAATAAATAAATATAATCAGCAAAGCTTTAAACCAAATATAACGTCTCAAAAGTTATATAAATGACGAGCAATAGTGAAAAGGGGATTACAGAGACCTGTATTGTTGGCAGTCCGCAAAGTGAAGTAATACACGGGCGTGGGGAGGAAAGAGATGCACAGAAATAATATAATGACACACAAAAGAGCGAATATAATAAATAAGCATCGTCAATGGAGGCATGGAGGGTCTCATAGTCTATCAGTATTGCGCCTGTGGTTGTGAATTTTCTTGTATCTGATGAATTGAATGTTTCATATTGATGGTCGGACTCGGCTCTCAACGGCTTCATGTGGAGCAAATATTTGTCGAAAGCTTCGCTAATGTGCTACATAGAAACTTGAATAAATTCTCTTGTGAAGCTTCAACTGGCCAAACAGTCGCACATTAACTAGATCAAATATTGGGGCTTTGGACAATGATGAGTGGCGTCCTCAAGAAACTGTCAAAGATGCTTGGGACTAGCCGGAATCTTCCTCAGGTTCTTTAGATGGAAGTTGTTTTTTTTTCATTTAAAAAGCTTCCTAAGTATCTGAACGTCAGACCTGAATAACTGACGCAAATTAAATCCGAATTCTTCGGTTGAATGAGCAATTCAAAAAGCTTTTTTTCGTGATGAAAACCACATCCAGCTAAAATTAATCATTTTGCTGAAAAACTTTTATGGGTTATGGAGAACAAAGAATCTAATTCCATTCTTCTTTTCAATTTCAGGTGGACGAAAATGCGACCACGAATACCACAGACGCATCTCTGGGGGCAAAATGTGTGTGGTGCTCCCAATCATTGACCGCAGCAGACAAACCGAAATTGCTAGAGTGTCTTCATGTGGCATGCGACGCATGTCTGAAACAAAAGTTTTCCGATTGCCAACAGAATTCTTTCATTATCTGCCCCGTTTGTAAATTGGAGAACCGCTACAATTTGATCATTGATAATCAGTTTTTAATTGAACAAAGCAATACAAGTGGGGATGAGAGCCAGGGAAATGTTGAATCCACAAAAGTAATTATCATCATTTCTTCGTTGCTTGAATTTTCCGTCAAACTCTCTTCCGATTGCACCACAGCTGAGTTTGTCTGTTCGTTCATAAATAAATTTTCTCGGTTGAATGGAAGCTTGTTCTCAGTAATGACCGGGTTGTGACTTTTATTTGATTAAAAGAAGAAAATGAATTCACTGAAGCTTCAAAAATAATCCCGTCCCTCGGCTGTGGCGCTCTCATTGGAATCCCTACGAGCACTTCCGCACAGTAATCCGCATTAAATATAATTTTTGTTGTTTTTTCATTGCGAAAACGTCCATCCAATTAAACTTTTCTAATTGAATCTGATGGCTGGCGCGCGCGTTCGTGTGAAAGTGCTCGATGAACCTTAATTAAAATACTTTTTCCCGCTGCATAAACTCTCTCGCATTGATGTGCAATTGCACTTTATTCAATTTGTGCCATCATCACGATTCCAGGATATTATTAAATGTAGCAGCTGCAGCGATGACGCCGTGGCCACATCATGGTGCGTCGAGTGTGCCGAATTCATTTGCGATAGTTGTGTGCAGGCGCACCAACGCCTCAAAATCACGAAAGACCACACAATCAAACCAAAGGAGGCGGCCGTGACGGAGACCCAGAGCACCTCGACGAGCACTAGCAGGAGCATAATGTGCCACATTCATTCACAAGTAAGTCGGTTTAACCATATCTTTGAGATGTTGGATTGAGAAACTTGTATCTAGTTATTGACATTCGAATAAATAACCTGGGTAGTTTGGCTGATATAGGAGCTCTGCGTGTATACACTTGACCTGTACATAGGCGCCTCTTGGCTCCTTCTGTTGTGATTGAAGATTCACAGATGACGCAATAGAAGATTTTTAAAACAACCACAACAACAAAAAAATCTCAATGTACGTTTTTACGTCTGATCCTTCTTCCGACTAGGAGATTTTGAGATCCTTTCGTAGCCCTTGAGTAATTTTTGAGTAACGTGGAATCTGCTGTGAGAATATGAGATTAATTACACAGAATCTAGTCCTTTTGAAAATTTGTGGTAAATATGAATCTCTATAGAAGCATCTCCAGGTCACACTGAAGCCCTTGAATAGCTGATTGCCGCTATCTCAGGGAAGCCTCACAAGTTTTGATTGAGTGACGTCGCTTTATAGGGCTTCTGATGCTCTACGGAGTTGATAAAGTTCGCCAACACGCGACTAAAATTGCGCAACAAAATCACATTTTAGCTCACGTTTATGGCAAATTAACCCAGAACAATTACGCGTGGCCTTGAACTGCGTGCGGGGTTCGTGCTCGGTATATTAAGTGGAAAATCACATTTTACAACGACTTCAACATGTGTTTACAGCATGTGCTCCAGACACAGGCAGTTGTGGCGTGTAATTTTCCTGCATTAGGCGCTTTATGGGATCTGCAACTGCCGCAATGGGGGAAGGATAAATTATTGTGATTATTCTTAGAAAATACTCGTTTTCAACCGATTAAAGAAAATGAAAAGTTCCCAGCTGCGCCCCGTGACTGGCTTGTCTGGTGTAAAGTTCTCTTTATATGTTTGTAGATAATGGAAAATCCCTTTGAGCAGCTGGCTAGGGTCCTATTTGTCCTTTTTCGAGTTTTTTCAAGTCTTCTTTTAGCTTCAAACAGGTTTCAAAGAGGCTTTTTGGAGTGAAGATGAGTACGATGAGTGGTTGAGTTCCATTTACTGTGATAAAAAATTTTTTTTTACCCGTATTCCACTAATTGAACAGGAAGCGTTTTTTTCTGTATGGCGGAAATGACTTTTGGCCTCATTTTGTACTTAATTTAAATTCGAATAACCTCAGTTCCCTAAAGATATGCCGAACACTCATACAGCTCTTTGAAAGGCCTCAAAGGAAGTTCTTCTGCCTTCGGTGGGTTTCATTTCATTAAAATAAAGCCAGAGGCAAAAATATAATAAAATGAGGAGCTCGGAAATGAACATTTTGTCTCGTTTCGGAAGCGCAACCGAGTGAAATATCTCATTTCGGTTTAAATTGTATCCTTTTTGTGAGGCTTCAAGGCTTCAAGCTGACTCGTGGATCTATGTACGTGAAAAATAATAATTTTGCACTCGCAAAGCAATCCGTTCATCCTATTGTGGAACCCAATCCTCTTTCGACAAACGAAGCCCAATTTTTGTGTTTGTGTCATTTATTATCCGCCCATTGTGCCCGCATCACCGCAGCCATGGAGCCCAGCCATCTCCCATGCAACCAGTAACAACCACCTTAAATGAAATTTTGTGGTTTAGGCTGGAAATAAATGTATTGCGAGGTTGCCGAAAACGGTTTTGCGTGTGAACCTTAGTCAAAACCGCAGAGCTTGAGGTTTCGTAGATACCCTTTGTTGGCCGTTTTTCAAAATATCAATTGGAATCTAAAACAGCAGACATAAAGAAGGCTGAGTGGTCCGCCATTGCAAATTTACGAGCGATATTCTTTGTGCTAAAAGCTTGCGTGATTGGGGGTGAAAAGGAAGACTTTGTCGTGCTGTCATAACTAAAGCAGGAAATAGTTGAGGAAGTCGGTTTAGATAGCGGTCAAGTGGACGTTATCGTGCCAGCCCACACCGACATGAACATTCGCCGGATAGTTCGTGCATATTTCGAGCCCTGAAAATTTAACGATAAGACATGCCGGGTCGGTTTATCTGTCTTGAGCACACCAATGTCCGGAAACCAAATTATATTTGACCTTGTAGAAGCAGAAGCTGAAACAACGGTTAGGATATTGGCAGGTTCTGAGACTTTTGAAAGTTCGCCTCCAGACTTCGCCATTCAGTTAATAAGAAAGCTGTTTCAACCCAAGCTCCAGTAATGGATCAGGTGGGCTTTGTTCGGAGTGAGGAAATTTCTCATAAAACAAATTAATAAAATCTACTGCCCTGAAGCCTTATTGTCTTCTTGCCATTTCAACTTATCACTTTGCATTTGCATTAAATGTTCTAAGCTGGTACCTAGTAAACAAACAAAACAACATGTTTACCTCTTGCATCATCAATTCATCACATCAACTGCCAGACAACCCCTCCCGCTTTATTTGAAAGCTTATATATGGTGATCTGATAAATGATTATACAGGATCGACTAACAAAACAACTATTCGGTAATTTGAAGCTTAGCGATCGATGAAAGCTAGATAAACCAAAACCAGATTATAGAACAAAATTCCAAAAATAAATTTCACAGTAAAATATATTCCGGCTTTCAATACAATATTTAACCAAGTTTCATTAAAATTGACTGTCATAACAACAGAGATAAAAAATATCTTTATTATCACAATCTATTCTAGAAGTATATCAGCACCCTACTTCGCCTCCACATTTTCTTAAAACTCTCATAACTTTTGATTGAAAAGTCTTTTAGAAGACTTTTTACAAAGGCCTGAAATAGCGCCGAAAATAAGTAGAGTCACCCTAGCCTAAAATTTTATTTTGAATACTAGAAGCAGTTTTAAAAAATTTTAGTTAGTTTTTTGACATTTAAAATGATGAAAATTTTATGAAAAATTGAACCACCCACTCAGGAGCTCCGCCCAAAATTCCGAATGGAGAGGCCACTTTTCTCTGATATGAAAATGCTGAATAATTTTCGATACCTCAGTCTGAGTTTGTTGAATGAGAATAATAATATGAGGACTTGTGCATAATGTTCATAATCCGAGACCACCTGGTATTAAGTGACAGAATGACAAGACGAGTTAAATATTGGAAATTGTGCTACTTAGACACCCTCAGTGAGTCGGTGATCGCCTTGCTTATAAATTTAATAACCTCCGAAGTGATTTAGCGTTCCGCCAACTGACAATAATTTCGCTAAAACTACGCGTGACCGTGTCTAGATATCTCGCAAGCTGTGGGGCATGCGGGGGCTCAATGCCTAAATTGTGCGGTCGCAGACACGACTACGCTCACCGAGATAGGCAATTCCCTTGCGTCACTGATACCTCATGTAGATCGCAATCGTCGCTTCGGTTATCTCTGCTGCAGTCGTGGGATGGTGAGTGTGGTGGGCGCGTATTCCAGGGTTAGAGGCGAGGAAAATGAAAATTTCCGGCATTTTTGTTCCTTTCAATTTGCTTTCTGTACTTCGATACATATTCATGCTAGTGTTGTAGTATTTGCACAATTTTTTTGTTCCGTTTTTCAATCCTGAACCTGACGCAATCTGACCTGGGAAGAATCCAAGACCTGGGACTTGGAGACTGGGCTAGCACACTTGAATAAATTTTGTGAAATATTTTAATAAAATAACGTTGGCGAAATTTCGGCTGAAAAAAACCTTAAAGTAATTTTTAAACAAATTCTTCTTCTCAACCGTTTCTGGTATAAATTACTCTAGAACAGCTCAGCTCAGTAAAGTTTGTATTCTCTGTTTCTAGGAAAAGCTATCATTGTACTGCGAGACTTGTGACCGCCTGACGTGCCGCGATTGCCAGCTGGTTGACCACCGTGACCACAAATACAAGTTCGCCAATGAAATAGCAGCCGAGACGCGTACTCACCTGAATACCCTCCTCAGCGAAATCAGCTACAAAAAAGTATTGTTGTCGAGTGCAATGAAAGTGATTGACGACCGACAGGCGCTGATCAGCGAGAAGAAGAAAGAGCTCTCGAAGGAAATCACGGAGCTAGTCGTGAAGCTCACGCACGCGGTCAACGCCCGGGGCAAGCAGCTAGTGTACCGTCTCAACCAGGTCTGTGACACCAAGCTGCAGATCCTGAACGAGAAGAAAGACGCCCTCCAGCAGCTCTCGGGGCACACCGACCACTGCATCGACTTCGTGACCACAGCCTTGGAGAAGGGCAGCGACAGCGCAGTGCTCTTCAGCAAGAAGACTCTCTCCACGCATCTCCAGAAGGTGAAATGCCAGCGTGCAGATATTCCAAACCCCGAAATTCCAGTCCGAGTCCAGCTGTTCCTCTCAAACGTCAACGAGCTCCTGGGCGTGATCAGCCGCGTGGGAACCATCCTCGTGGACGGCAAGGTCTTTCCTCCTTCCTCCGCCACTCCCGGTCCCAACACATCTGGGCCCCAGAACAGACAGGCAAAGCAGCCGAGTCCCAATATCACGCCCCCTCTGCGCTCAAACTCAAACCCCATGGTCATGCCGCCGCAAGGAGGGACGTCCGGGTTCGGGAACATTCCGCCGCAGATGTTCAACAACGGGGGTGGAGGCCAGACTCCTCCTTTCCCCCCCAACGTCACCATGGGCCGATCGTACTCGCAGGATGGGCCTAACCAAGTTGCTGGACACGGCCGTTTTCCTATGGGGCCGCCTCACGGACTTCCGGGGCAGCCCCACGTCAGCTCGTCCACGCACCCACAAAACATGGGTAAGTGATATCTCTCTTGTGTCTGATGTCTGGCTGTCTGTCGTAGCTCGAGGTTGCTTCAGAATTGAAACGGCTAGTCTTTCATACTCTTTACTTCTTGGAGCTCTTATTTTGTATTGAAACCCTTAACTTGCTCCAGTATCAGCTTTACAAATGTTTCATCAATCCGGGAGTGAGATTTGTTCCTTCAAGAACTTCAAATAAGCCATAATCAAATTTTCAGACATGAATCTTCGAGGTCTGCTAAACCAAGTGGGAGGACCGAACAACAGCCAGCAACAAATGATGAACCAGATGATGGGATGCCCTCCGATAGGACCCCCCAACATGATGAACAACATGCGCCAGAACATGATGAACGGCCCAAACGGAATGAACCAGGGAAACGGGATGATGGGGAACGGGCCCCGATTCGCTGGAAACTTTAACCGGTTCATGCCCCCGAACATCAGAAACATGATGCCGAACGTAAGTGAGGTATCCCAGCCCCCGAACTGTTAACGATTGTCTGCCTTTTCAGAACCAAATGCGATTTCCAGGGCAGCCCGGCCCCGGTAACTTTAACCAGAACAATCAGATGGGACCACCAAACATGCAGCAAGTAGCAGCCCAGTCCGGGGCCAAGTGGCACATTCCTCAGGCAGCACAGCCCCAAAACGGTAAGTTTGTAGTCGAGCTCAGGACATTTCTAAATTACTTGTCTTTCAGGTTTTGGGGGAGCATCCGTCGCTGGACCTCAGATAAACGACTCCTTCAAGATTCCCCTCAAATCTCTCGAAACAATCAAGCAGAACCTCCTGTCGAACGGCCAAATCGTCATTACGCCTGCAATCCCGACGCCAAATGGGAGTCAGGGCAGCAGTTCCTCCAACAGCATTAGTGTGACCTCGACCAACCCCAAGACTCCGAGTCCGAGTACGAATGAGGTAGGTTAAAGTCAAATAATTTTTAAATAATGGCTTAATGTTCAATTTAAATATCTTTCTAATTTTAATCTATTCTAGAACTCTCAGAGCTACACCGAGTCCATTGACAGAACCTGCCAGGAGTCAGTGAACGACTTGATGGCCACCATCGCCAAGCTAGACTCGAACGGGGTTCAGGTGCTGCCGGAGGGCAGGGGCAAGACGACGTCTCCTCAGGTTCACAGCTCGACAGATTTGAGCTCCTCCGTCAACTCGCTCGAAGGTAAAAGTTCGATATTACGGCGCTTAGTTGCGAATGCGAAACTTCTTGCAGACAAAGGGACCACGAAAGACGACCCGAATGAGGACTGGTGTGCCGTATGCATGGACGGGGGCGAGCTCATGTGCTGCGACAAATGTCCGAAGGTGTTTCACCAGAACTGCCACATCCCCCCGATCAGCTCGTTACCCGACGAGAGCGAGACGTGGCAGTGCTTGCTGTGCTTCAACTTTGCCGACTTGCCTCCAGGTAAGGAATCCCGCTTATTTCTGCTTTCGTTTCTAAGACTCTTTGGTGCTTGCAGAACCTGTTGGAGAGAAACGTGCCTCTGGAATTTCGCCAAACGAGATGAAAATTATGCAAAGGATTGTCCTGGAGCTCTACTGTCAGTACGAGTGGAGCATGGCGTTCCGGCAGCTGGAACCGGATACCAACACCACCTATTATGAGGTCATCAGGAAGTGAGTTCTTGGCAGGTTTTGGAGAACAAATCTTAAGGATATCATGTTTCAGGCCAATTTGTCTCGCCAACATCAAAGACAAGCTGGAGCCGAGCAACCCTGAGCGGTACCAGGAAATTTCGTCGTTCATCAGTGACGTCAAGAAGCTCTTCTCCAACGCTTACTTGTACTATGAGGTACGAAAATTGTCAACAAAATTGTTAACTGAATGGAGATGGATTCTCGTACTCATCTCGCTTGTAGACTTTTGAAGATCGCCAAAAATCACTTGTACAGATTATATTTTGCAAAAAAATTCAATTTTGAAATTCAAATATCGATGACCTTAACGTCCAATATATTTGCAGGAAAATTCCAAAATATTCGAAAACGCCCGCAGCTTGGAACGTTTTTTCCAGCAGCAACTCGCAAAATGGTTACCGAAGTACCGCGACACGGCGAACTTCAGCGACGAGTTCATCCTACACCCTCTAAAGCGGATGAGAACGATGCTGGTTGAATAGGATCAGGCCCCTCAGGCTCACAACGATGCGGAGTCTGATGTGGAAAGCAACAAGGAAAACTCAAATCTCTTATTGGATGAAAACGTGGTCGATTGAGATTACTAAGAAGGAGGATAATAATGACAGGAGATTGCGGCAGTCGCGAAATCGTAGTTTTAGTATTTTGAGTTTGTTGAAACGTGACGAATCTAGTATGCGTGTAAGATTCTTTTAGATTCAAGATCAAATGGTAGCAGAAAGATGCATTTTAAGTTAAAGTAGGTTTATTCAGCAGTCACACAAAAATTCACTCTCAGTAGCAAGTTTGAGTAGAATCTACTCATCCGAAAGCGGTGAGTAGTGGAACTAACTGTCCAGTTTCTATTTGGTGGATCAAAATTCATGACATTAGAATAGGTCTCATAGGATAAGTTGAGGTAAACTGTAAAAACGTAGGATAGAAACTTCATGTTCAAAACTGTATACCCTTAAGCGTAACTATTTCATAACATAAATATAATAGCACCTTCATCAGGAAAACATGAATGACTTTTAACTTTTACTGGAGGAACCAAATTTTTTGAGGGAAGAAATGTTTTACTGGCAACGTTTCTTATGTGACTTCATATTTCCAAATTCTGTCAAGTCGAGGGTCTGGCTGTGTCCTGCCTGTTTGAATTCAACGATCTTCAACTGTTCAAATAAGTAACCAAATTTCCATTGATATCTTTTCTAATTACCTGTCGTCGGTCACGGGAGGCTCACCACCTTGCATGAGTGCATAAAATCAAATAGAGCAGAGAAGTAAGTCTCAAGCTCTATGCAGTTGAAATGATCAACAGAGCAACAGATATAATCGATTATTAGTCGTAACACAGTGCTCCTTCAGGAAAAAGTTGTCATCTGTTCAATTTATGGCTCGGTGGAAAAGTTAATCTGTACGGTTTCAGATCGCTAAAGACAAGACTCTAAAAAAGGAAAGTTCATTTTCTCTTTAAGGTCTCCAATTGGTACAAAAATAAGGTCATCAAAGTCTCCTTAATCAGCTTCGTCCAGACGAGATAATTTTCTTCTTGCTTCGATAAGATTGGTTGAACTGGCGCTTACCTGAGAATTGGTAATAAATTTGAAGCACCAAGTCAGGAAAACTGGTATCTAAATGTTTATTACGATTATCAGCGTAGTCTTGTGACGCCTGGGGTTTCCTTCTATCTAATTAACCAATGAAAGCTAAATCTTATCTGAGCACGGAGATAATCAACAGTCACATCTGCGTCAAAACAAAGTTAATATAAAATCGGAAAAGCTCAGAAGTCCATCAAGGTTCCAAAGAAATGTTTATTATGAATTATGATCACGATCGTTATCTTTACAGCCCTGATTGGATGGGCGACATGTGCCAAAATTTTCATCAGCCGATGTGTATCGCCTGATTCTTCAAAATTAGTCACTTGCATCGGACATCTGGACTGTGTTTAAAGTCCGAAAAGTGCGGTATGATCTTCACTACATTTGTTCTGGAACAAGACACAAGCGGGCATGAAGTATCAAAAAGTGGCTTCCTAAAATATCGTTCAGCGGATAAGATTGCCGAATTTAATTGCTGAGTCGATAACCGCTGGCATATTTAAGAAGGAACGCGTGGCTTGGGAGTCTAGTTATCAATCAGCCGCGGCAAAATGAGAGTCTTCCTCGCTTTCGTACTCGCTTCCTTCATCGTGTCCGTCTTGGGCAACCCCTGCTCGAGTCAACCGCGCCTCTACGGCCCTCTCCCTGACGAAACGGACTGCCAGTACTACTGGTACTGCCAGTATGGATTCGGGAAGCGCCACAACTGCGACTCAGGATACTTGTACAACCACGAGGTGAAGTTGTGCGACTGGCATGAAAACTTTGTTTGTCCCTACGAGAGTGTACCTACTCCCTCGACTCCCCCCACGACTCCTGGAGGCGAGGAGACAACTGTCATCACCACAACCTGCGGTGGGTTCTGGAACCCCTGCAGAACCACCTCCGAAGGGTCAGAAACCACCACTCCCACGCCCGTCGACCCCACTACGGCCCCTCCTCCCTCTGATACGTGTCCACCCAAAGGAATCGCCAAGCTCCCTATCGCTGGAGACTGCAGCAGGTACATAGTGTGCGTCGACGGCGAGGAGTTCATCGAGGAGTGCGGAAACGAGACAGAGTTTGACGACCAAATGAGAATCTGCCGCATGTCCCGTGACGTCAGTTGCAACGCGTGTCCCCTCGAAGACCCTCCAAGGACTCTGGTGTACGTTCCCAACCGTGAGGACTGCAACAAGTACTTCCTGTGCAGAAAGAGGGAGCAGATTCCGATGGAGTGCGACCCAAAGCTGCACTTCAATCAGGAGACTAGCAAGTGTCTGACTCCAGCAGAGGCTAAGTGCAAGGTAAATTTTTTTGTGAACTAAATTGAAACAGAATAGCAATTTAATAGGGATTGCAAATGCAAAAACAGGCTAATCTACTGGAGTGGATTTTTCATGGTATTTTTTGACCTAAAGTTTTGAGTGTTCAAATGATGAATCTAAGCGAGATTTGACACATTTCTTGTGATTTTAAATCAAGTGTTAAAAGCAGGCGTTGATGCAAGAACACACTCTTCCAGGCTGAATTATTTTACCTTGGGTACAGTGACCAGTTTTCAAATTAGCCAGACTAAATCTTCGACAGGATGAAGGTACTTTACTTTTCAAGCCTCTAAGTCCTAGGTTTCATTGATTTTTCTAATGAAGTCGATCAAAAGTTTTCTTTAAAGTACCCAAAATCTTTTAAGTCAATTAGCTCAACTGAAAAGCCTCACTCAGGCTTCTCCAGCAATATTCAAAGTTCCTTCAAGCCATAAATCAAAGCAACCAGATAAGTTAAGATTTATGGCTTATTGATAATGACTCCTGTAATTGCTCTTTATTTATTTTTGCAAAACACTGCGGTATCAAGGACACTGGCATGACTTAAGTCAAAGACCACTGGCATTGACCACAACAACTTATTTTGATAAGTTACTTAATCTGCACAATTAGGCTGATTATACGCTTCCGCGTCAAAAGCTTTGCCAATCTGACGATAGAATTTTTCTTTGCAGTACCAGTACTGGGAGTGACGAGCTTGCAAGTGGTGAAGTTTGGAAAATAAACTTTTGATTCGAAACACAATCGCATGAATTGTAGATTTACTTAGAATTTATTGTATCACGTAGGTATTTTGATAATGTAGGACTAATAAAATATTGAGTGAAGAATCTGAGTAAATGGAGGAGTTTCTATTTTATGTTGGTTCATGAGAATGGAGCAATTTCACCTCGTTTCACCTCGCCGAAGCTTGTGACTTTCCTAAATCGGCGTCATAGTGATTTGGGCTCAGATTTTGCTACGTCAATTTTCAAAAGATTTTGCAAATGTTTGATGGATTTGAATATTCCCAGGGATAAAATCATTCTCGAATCTTTGTGACTCCCGTCTAGGGCCTGGTTATTTTTCATGCAGACCTCGTTTTAGATGCCCACATTTTTTTCAGGAAAATTTTTGCTCGACTTGATGTTTGTATCAAAAACGTTGGATTTAAAATATGGTTTTTGGTCAAAGAGCAAAGCGAAAGCAGTATTTTCCCTCCAATAAATTTTATTTCATTATCGAAAGTGACAAATTGAAAATGATAACCTTATGAAACACCGTGGAAATCCACAATGCTGCAAACGTGATTCCGATAGCCTCACATGACAAAATTCTTATGAAGTCATCGTGTTTCTTATCTTCGGAAGTTAATCAAGCTCCAAAGGTTAATTTGGCCTAGCCACAAAGGTTTCCCCCCTAACCACAAACAGAATAATAAGTCGAAATAATAAATCATGATAAACCACGTTTTTACGTGAAGAGTTTAATCATCTCTGTTTCGGATAAGTCAAGCTCTGATTAAATGTCTTCCTTTAATGCGTGTTCTTCTGTGGAATTATTCGAAATCGCGTTAATCTCTGATATATTTGGCTTCACTCCCTTTAATCAGCTTCGAAATACCGTACGTCAGCATTAATTCTTCGTTTTTATCATCCTCGACTCTTCGATAAGTCTAGAGTATTTAAAAAACTGTACTCACCCATCGAACACAGTGCAAAATAGGCTTTAATAAACTCAACATGAAGCTGCTCCTCGGATTAATTTTCGTCAGTGGGATCGTTCTGGCCCTGGCGTCTGAAAACCCCTGTCCCAACCAACGATTACTGTACGGTCCTCTTCCCGACGAGGATAGCTGCGAGTTTTACTGGTTCTGCGAGTACGGAAAGGGAAACCGCCACAACTGTCCCACAAACTACCTGTACAACCCCGAAATCAAGCTGTGTGACCACGTTAAGAACTTTGAGTGTGACATTGACCCTGCACCGACTCCCTCTACTCCACCCCCAGAGTCTGGAGAAACCGAGTCTCCCGGGTCAGGAGAGGAGACCACTTCAGCTCCAGTTCCAACGACAACCTGCGGTTCCTTCTGGAATCCCTGCAGGCCCTAGAAACCTCCAAGGTTATTACTTTTGAGGCATATCGCCAGTGGAAGGGCCAGCGGACTTGGAAGAACCCGAACGGCCTTATCACGATGCTTATCTATTGATTAAACATAATTTACGATCTGAAATCAGTACCAACCGTGTTTTGATTTATTGTCACCTCAGATCGGATTAAAATTTTCAACTTTCCCAAAGCCTTCCGCATTCGCCTCAATAAAGGTCATCCCGCTTCCAAACAAACATGTTTTTCAAAACGACTTCCTCCCACGCACTTTAGAACATAATCTTCGCCACCACAAATGAAAACTTATTTTTAATTGGCTCTAACCAATTGGAACTAATTTAAACTGTCAGCTTTCTTGCAACATCTCGATCCACATTCGCGTCTGGTGGGAATTTCTTACCTGCAGCCGGAGTATCGGAGAGCTGGAGAGTCGGTCACGGAGCACAAAAGACGACGCACTCCTTTGTTTTATACACTTTTATTATTACTTACGTTTTTAATCATCAATTTTTACACAGCTTATAGCAAAATATATAAAAATGACTCGAAATGCGCTGAGAGGAAAATTGGGGGCTATGAGACATGACGACACAATGGAATGATTGTTGCCTAAGACAATGGAAAATCAGAACTCGTGGATGGAATGTTATTAAAGCACCTTAATTTTTAAAATTTTGGCTTCACCAAGCGAACTTAGAACTATTTACGAAAAACAAACTATCATTAACTCGCTATTCAATGGGACAAATGAGGAATTAGTACGAGAACTTTGTAGAAAAGCTTCATTCAATGACAACTCGACGCGACGTTTGCACCTTCTTACGACACCTTTCCTGCACGTGGATACTTCTAATGTTTGAGGAACCAGGCGAACGACATCAGTATCAGCAGAGCCAGACTCGACTGGACCGCCACTGACCCGTTCCGGCAAACCTTTCGCACGGAGTTGGTGCTCAAACCTCGCCGTCGTAGCAAACTTCGGATGCTCTGGATCTCCTACAAAACCAATGTCATCTTAATTGTCTAAGTGAGAGCGAGTCTTACGTCGTGTCGGAGCTCGTTGGGCTGTCGGGTGAGGACGATGGAGAAGAGCTGGCTGGTCGGGAGGTTCTGGCAGAAGGTGAGGACGATGTGGTTGCCGACGGCCTTGATGACCTGGATCGTACCCGTGAACTGGTTGTACTGGAGGTCGAGCATTGTGCCTGTTTGGAAAAGAAATAAAATGAAGGCGTGGGCTTTATACCAAAAACCCTAGGCTCTACTCCTTTAGAGGCTCTTTTACTTGACCTTATTTGTATCGAAAATTTAGAAGAAAGCTCTTCGGGAAAACGTGAAGTTTTTCCCCACATCCAAATTTTAAAAAGCTTTTTACTCGACTCCAGATTTTTAAAATGTCCAGGAAACTCGTAGTTCATTTACCTTTTTGGGGAGAAGCGGACAGCCAGAACCCTCGTCTCGAGTTGTTAAATCGGAGCGTATCTGAAAATACGAAATACTGTAAGGCCAACTCAGAAGTGTCAGAGAGTCTCACATTCCAAGGCGACGCCCTTCTCGTCCCAGATGAGTCTCAAGTAGCGCGTGTGGTGGCTCTTGTGGTGCTCCTCCAGCGGGTTCCTCTCGCGCCAGTACGGCTCGCGGTCACGATCGTGGTAGTACTCGGATCCGTGGTTCCGGTGGTGCGTGGGAGTCGACGTAGCGATCATCTAGAATTTTTATTCAGCCAAAAAATCTCATAAAATCATATGGGCTCTCACATCTTGAGTGATCTCAGAGAGATGAACGATGATGCAGCTATCGTAGACGAACTCTCCGACCTCGTGATCGTGGTGGGTGATGACCTCGGTACCGAACCACATTCCCATTATCTAAAATAGAAATCGAAATCGGGATTCAATTCGAAGAAAAGCGCCAGACAATTGGGAGGAAAAACCCTCGTCTTTGAGCTCAGTCAGGATTTGGAAGGTCGGTAAAAAAGTATTTAGGGCAGCAAGTTCAACGTTGCATAACTGCTTGAAAATTGCAACACTCTCAATGAGGCCGTAATTGGTTTATTGTCGGGGTCCTAAAACAACACATTCCCTCATTTGTTTTGAAAGGATGCACAGAAATGGAGACACAAGCGGAGCCAAAGGACATCCAGCATGAATTGGATTATGGAGATGACAAGCGAGCTTTGTGTAGGTACAGCACTTTATCCTTGTGAGAGGTGCGACCCTTTGTGTGCCAAAAAGAGGATTGAAATGCATTAGGGTTACTAGAACTGTTGCAAAATGGAATTTTATGGCGGTTTCTGGGCCCAATTATGTCACTTTGGTTGGAACATGTCCATTCCCAGCAATTAAATGTGAATTTACGATTTCTCGGAAAGAACTTTTTTTATCTTCGAACTTTCAATTTGAGTTTTTGAGTGCTTTTCAACCACTGGAAAAATGTGCCGGCCTACAAATTTTATCTTCAAGGTTAGAAAGTAGTCAATTCTACTTAATATTTTAATTACATTTTTGGGATCTATTTTGGAGAAGATAAAAGATGTGATAAATATGAACCAATTTAAATTTGATGCTCAGAAACAAGCTGATGATCCTGATCTCGGTCGTTTCATTCATGAAATGAGCTCATAAGTCGGCTAATTGCGTAAACTTGAGCAAGCGATCGAGTCGGTTCCTCTACCTAAGTCCCAAGTGCTTGTTTACCCAACTCCAAATCCAATTCGTTAAACGGATTAGCATAACCGGACGGTGCAAGGACACCTAATTCATGAAACGAAGCAGAGGAAAACTGCAAAGGACGGGCGGTACCTGGACTAAATTAGGGAACAAAAGGAACTTTACTACCGAGGCTGAGCCGCTCTGGACATGAATGATCTTACGGCATGAATGATAGCCTGCCGAAGAGGGCGGTGTCACGAATTTACCTGCGGCACCGGCGGCACTTTGCAAATCAGTCAAGCGATATCCTTTGATCGAATAACACCTCGAGAAAAAATGGCTTTCGAAAATCGATGCGGAAACTCGTACCTCAACGCCTACCACAGCCAGGATCACGTAGCTTGGATGAAGACGGTGCAGGCTCACAACGACTGGAACCAGAACATCACGGAGGACATGACCAACAGCTTTCCCCACCAGAACTTCAACTACTTCTGTCCGGCCTCCCAGCAGCAGCAGGACCCCCTGCCGTCCCAGTCGACCTTCAACACCTTCTACGGCGCCCAGCACGCCGAGTGCTACGGAAACGAGGGCATGATCCAGATCGAGGAGTTCAACGAGCACGGCAACAGCAGCCCTCCCAGCACCAACAACTCCATCGAGGGTCAGATGTACCAGCAGTACTACCCCAACGCCCAGATGGCGATGTTCCCGGACCCCACGCCCCCCGAGGAGGACCAGCGAGTGGGGTGTCCGACGTGCAACATGCGCTTCTCGCGGCTCTACCACCTACGTAGGCACTTTGAGTCCTTCGGACACCGCCAGACTGTGCTGGGAAACAACGTGCGGGACCCAGCTGAATATTTGCTGGACGAGTACAAGCAGCGGAAGGAGACCCTCAAGAGCCTCATGGGTGCCCACGAGTGCAAGTTCTGTGACAAGAAGTACAAGAACAAGTGCAGTTTGAAGCGGCACGTCGACAAGATGCACTCCGACGTCAAGGCCACGCTCTGGAGCCAATTTAGGGAGGTGCAGATCCAGCCTTTTGCCCTTCAGTCATCATGAAGATCAGTATTGCGCGCAATAAATATTGTATTAGAAGAATCATTGAATAAACTTGTAATAAGTATTACTGCCACTGTTTGCTATTAAAAAAAGTGTGAATATGTGCTTCGGAACTCAAATTTGCATTTTATTTGCATTTAGCAGGTTGTCATTGTCACTGGTTTGCCAACAAAGGTGCGGTGTGAGTAAATATTTACGAAATCGGATAGCAAAATAGCAGCTACTGGGGGAGCCTTTTGCAGAGCTTACAAACTAGGCGAGATTTTTCGCGTTCCTGATGCGAAAATATGGGGTGAATTTTGTTGTGAATATATTCGCCGAGCCGAAATAATGAGGTTTTAAGAGCTATTCAGTACTATCTTTTTCCTATTTTAAAATATTATCTAAAGTTCTTCCCTCTTGCTGAATTAAAAAGGATTTAAATAAAAAATTTTTTGGATCAAGATAAATTATGAGGGGTCACTTCCTTTTAAAGTTAACACTTGAGGAGGTGTAATTTTTACCGGCTCCCTAAAATGCCATCATAATCTACTCTATTCAAAATAAGTAGATGTGAGGCATCCTCAGCTTTCTTTTTCTTCCATATCCTCACCACCTCAGTCAAAAGAAATGGTGTAAGAGGTGTCACTGGCTTTAACCTGCCATCCGAGATCATCGTGAATCCATGAATGAAAAACGCAAATGCAAAACAAGCCACTCACTCTCAGAGTCAATAAGATGATCTAGGTAAATTTTAGAAATAAATATTCCCCAACAACCCCGAGTTACTTCGGTGCAAAGCAATGCGTCTAATTCTCGTTGCTCAATCAAAATCCCATTCAATAAATTATAACAAGCCTCTCTTTGATTCCAGTCACGAGTTCAAATCTTTTTAGCACTCACATCGTCTATCATGACTTCATTCTGAGGCAGCAGGTCTGTGCAAAACTGCTGCACTCTGCTGTTGTCTGCTAAGATACTTGGTAGCAGATGCAGCAAAATCCAAATGGCCCTAAACTCCATCTTCTTGACACTCATATTTGCACTTTAACACTTGATAGTTTCTCTTTCGGCGGAACTGACATCCAATGCGGTCGGGAGCAGAGCGCGGACTGACTGAGGGGGAAATTTGGGTGCCCGGACGCCGACTTTGTGCAGTGCCACCATCAAACATGTATGTAATAACCATCATTAGTGCGCATATTATATTTATTTAAATTAATTCTCTCATTCATTCCTCTTAATCAAGTTTAATTTCTTTGCAGAACGCGTAAAGGCGTGTTCAGCGTGTTTCAATTCATGCGTTATCTTGTTATTCGGGGGCACGAGTCACTTTGGCGCAAACTATGTATTGTACAAGAGGACGGCTCCGGATGATCAATTATGTGCGATTTATTAGACAGCTCCATGAGATTGATATGTTGTTCGGGGAAGTTCATAATAATTTACGGGACAGCCATTTTCGTTTCTAATGCAGCTTTCAAATCTTAGGTTTGAGCTTTTAAAATACGATCAACTGAAACGAAATTTTCATCAACTTTTGATAGAATATTTGAACAAAAAGCTACTGGTGAGGAGCAAAGAAGTTATTTAGCGTGGCCAAAAGTAGGTTAAATTACTCTTAAAAATCCTAAATAATTCAAAATTTTCAGTTCACTATTTTGTGGTGACCTAGATCATATTTGAATAAATAAATTTCAAGAAAACTCAAGATTTTCACATAAACTCTCCTTTCAATCAGGGTTTCCCTTAACCCTTAACCCAAAGCTGTAGAGCTCTAAGTAGCTGGTCTCTTCTAAGTATTGTACAACCGCTGGCCCCCAAGGACTACACAAACTAAGCCAGATGTGCTTAGTACTGAACTATTTCCGCTCCTTTCCATTACCTGATATCGTGAAATCCAGGACTTAGCTCAGCTTATCATGGTTTTCAATTTTTAAATCGCGATAATCAGGTCTCGAGACTCTTCTGCCGTAAACAAAAAAATACCTTGTTAGAGCTTATCACCTTATCTCCCCCTGGAAGCAGTCGTTCGATTTTATTAGAGTGATTTAATTAAGCCACAATGGGACAAACAAACGTAAAACACGGCCCTCAGTCCTCTCCCGATTGTGTCCTGCCAGTTTATGGGCTATTACGAGGACATTCAACTGCATCCAGCATGTGTGGACAGTGGTAATGAGCGAATGTCCCTTGAACACGAAAAAGCAACTGCTAAAAATAAACTCGATACTTTGGAGTGAAGTCTCTGTTAATTAACCGGAACTAAAGCGATCAATGAATCACTGAGGTGGAACCGCTTATGACTGCAGTGCTATATTTACGAGTCGCTTGCCGACTTTCTAGGTTAACCCTACCACTTTAGTCCCTTTATTCCCCATGACATTGGAGGAGCACAAAGGCAGCGTGTTGTTTTGGATTTTTATCGCCACCTCGACTTGCCTCAGTTCATCCGCCGACGTGACCTGCGCGCGCTACAGTGCCTTTGAATGAACTGGCAGTAAAGTAGCATGTTCATTATGGCGCGAGAATAGAACATTACAGTGGCAATGCCTTTTGCATGTTACTTGTGCAGAAGTTTCGCAGGGCACCCACCTTCTAATGCGCCATTCGCAACCATGCAGCCATCGTTTTTCATTTAATTGGACTCGCTAGGAGCACTTATTTTGGCAGATTTTCTTTTACTCTTGAGGTTTCTTAGAAAAACAGAGCGATTCGGGCTTGTTTCTCATTTAAATCTAAAAAGAATGAGCTGCAACCTTTTACTTATTTATTAGAGCATTAAAACTTGAAGTAATTTTTGGATTACGTTACATTATATTACGTCCATTATCGCGTGTTTGAATTTTGTTCCTTAGAGTTTAGGAATCTGAACTTTTATAAAATTTCTTCCTAAAACTCTAAGACCCTGCATTGAGCTTGGTTGGCTTCGGACTTTGTTGGAAGGCAAAGATTTCTGTGTAAATTCCTGAGCAATCGCTAACCTCTAAATAAATGAGTTTAATAATACGACAACCTTTTACTGGAAGGCATGAGAATAATTGTGATCTTTCAGAGAAGGGAAAGAAATGGTGGTGTGCTGCATTTCAAGCAAATGATGCTTGCGAGAGATTAAATTAGTGTTAATTAAAATTTCCGTCTATCTCTTGATCAGAGTGCTAAAGACAACGCAATGAAAGTGAAGGTTTCCGACTCAAACTAGATGTTTTAATGTTTATGTAGATTTAGAAGTATTCTAGACTATTGCAGGTACTGTTAAGATTTGGACAAACTCAACTGAAAATTTTACAATCCAAAATATCGAAACTGCGCAAGTGAGACATCACCCACGCCCTGGTGCGAGTTGCGACCGGAATACAAAATGAGTCGTCTTACACAGTTGCTTCATCCGAGTCGGAATTTCAAGTTCAATTGACAGCAATATTTTAAGCCGATCTGTCTACACGACGGCAAACAATACATTAATTAAATTATGGTCCAATTAGAAGCTTACTAGCGACGTCGATCCCATCACCATAAAAATGCGGTATTTCTGACCCCGGCCTGACCCCGTCTTAATCATCTTAGACGGGAACTTACTATATATTGTTTTCTCTTCTCCATTCTATGGACTGCAGATGTAGTCTCGACCCTTGTGATTACTTGGTTTCTCCGTTCATTCAATAAACTCATAATTACTCGTGGTTGTAGGTAGGTTATGTTACAACTGTCAGAGGCGTAACTAACTTAAGCGGAGGAGGATAATTTTTTGTCTATGCTTAGAAGTAAAATATAGGTTATAATATAACCATCTCCCTGTATTTAATTCGTTTTTAATTGAAGCAAGCTTAATTACGCAAAATAATGACTGAAAAGGAATACGAATCGAATCAAAAAGTCCCAAAAACAAAACTCTAAATGTTGTTATTCCGCTCAGAAGCTGCCCCCCTCATTCACGAGCCGGTTGCGTTTGCACTCATGAATAAGGCGCTAAATTACGAATTCACATGAAACTGCTATAGCTATCCTTGAATTTCCCCAGGATACGCGTTAACCCAAATAAAAATAGGGCCCGTTTTCACTTTTTCCGCCGACGGCGTCGCCCAAGCACAATATGGTCTTGCGTAGGTTGCGTGTCCTTGCCAAATTCCCTTTTCATTGGCCCAACTACACTCGGTTTTCACCAGAATGGCACTCAAACCTCAAGGTCTTTGTCGAAATGGAGACGCAAAAGACGTCCAAAGTTAGAAAAGCAACAGCTGTGGCTCGTCAACCGACGGCTGGCAAAAATTGAAGCGACTGCAGAATCATAAGTTGTGCGTCTATTTTTAGCTCGAGCCATATGGGGGCGATATTGGTGATGAGCCGGCCACATACTCGGCGAAATGCGAGAAAGCCGAAGGTGGTTTGGGGTGGCACAAATAGTTTTCGCCGGAACCCATAAAAATTTAGACATCGCGGCGAGTTCGTAGGCAGCTTGTCCTGTCTATGTTCAGTCATTGTCCCAAAGTTCACCAATGAAGAGCTCACCGACCGCGTTGAGTGAAACTTGACACTGCTGGTTATTTAATGTATTATTTGCGATCTCGGGGGTCAGAGGTGTAGCGAGGAATTTTTGTCCGTCTGTACGTCGTCGTTCTTGCAATTTTATGGGCCATTTAATTGCTTCGTGTTTTATCTTGTTAGTTGGGTTTGGCCGCAAAAATAGAAACTCGTTTGGACATGGTTTCTGGTTGTCTAAAACTTGCTGCAGAAAATCACAGCCTAGAGGTATGACGTTTGTTTGGAGGACAGGTCTTACATAACTTCAGATTTTAAGACTAACTCAACCTTCTAAGGAGAACCCTTTAAAGGCATAGGAAATTGAAAAATCATAAATTCTAATACAAATGATTTTTAGCCCAAAGACTTGGAAAAATTTTGAGGAAGGTTGAATTTTAAAATATTTCTTAGTTGTCAAAATTTTTACATTTTGGGCTGAACAAAAATTGTCTGGTAAATTTACGAGTTTTTGAATGAACTAGCTTTTATTTTTCTAAATAAATTTTCAGAAAATTTTCTTCAGAAAAACTTTCGATTCTGAAGTTGTTTGTTGCCATAAAAAAACCATAGAGTAAAATAACTGTCAATGACCGTCTCCAGATAGTCTTGTCATTTAGAAGGTTAAGACTCTTAATAAATTACGTTAATCCATCTCCTTGAGGCCTGGATGCAATTAAATTAAATGACTCAGGACAGGAAGCCCCTCCTTGACCGAATTAAAAATAAGAGCGTTAGATACGTCGCTGGGGCAGCCGTAGATGATACCCGGGGCCATTGTTTTACGCCGCACGTAAACAGGCGAAACAAGGAATATAACAAGTTCGAAGGTAGGGCACGAGTTTTCGGCGGGTTCGGGGAAATGACGGCAACTTACGCATTTGCGAGGATTTCGTTCGCAAAAATCGATCAAACTTGATGAAGAAGGCAATAAATTCATACTTAAAACGAGTTTTCAAGGGTGGAACTCGGCGAATGTACCCTTGATTTATGTCGATTTCGTCACAACCGAACTGAAACTATCAATTATGAGCCATAAAAATGGCTGGCTTGACGTGTAGCTGGCAGCTGAGCGCCAGAGCATTGAGAACTTGCGTGCAAATGCCTGAAAAAGAGGCATCGTGGGAGGAATCAAGCCTATTTTCTGCGAACTCTCGCACGAGTGTGAGTCACTCTCAACCCCATCCCGGGAAATTTGCGTTGGGAAGCCATAAATCCTGATTATCTCCCTCGCACATCCGAAATCAGCCGATTCGGAAGATTATGTTATGCGATTAAATATTCATGTGTCAATCCCGGCCTCATTACTTTAAGAGCTCCGTTGTTTGTCGCCTCGCCTTCCGCGTTTTTGACTCACAAAGCCACCGCTCTTCCTCCACATCGCGTCCAATTACTCCGGAATGAGGTCAGCCAAGTGTACTAAAAACTGGGGAGAGCACCGAAACTAGGCCACACGCAGAAAGTTGCGATTTCCTGTCTACGCACTTTCCCCCACAGAGATCGGGATGTCGCGTCGTGAAAGTCGAACCCAAACAAACGCGCACTGTCTGCTACGCAATCCTGCTGGCGCCAAAATAATGAATGGTTCCGTTTCCTTCGGCGATAGTTGCCATTTTATGACGACGAAAATGAACGAGCGATGTGTGATAAGATGGGGAGCCCAGCTTGGGGCATCCAATCTGCTCAGATTTAATTGAATCGCGCGCCTAATGAACGGCCTATTAGCGACTTACGTTATGGATGTCGACTCCGTTCTGGGGATTGAGGTCCTGGCAGTACAGCGAGTTGGTGCTCTTGGAGTTGTAGTAGGACTCGGCCGAGGTTAATCCACTTAATCCGATTAGGAGGGCGCCAATCAGTAAGTACGTTTTACTCATTTTCACGGTTTTTCCAAAATTTTCAGCTCTCGAAAAATTCACTGGTGTGTCACGTCCGGGCGGGAGGTAGGGGCTTTCTCACTTTTGCGGACGACTCGCGGTTTTGCGTCTAAACTTCACGGAATCCTCTGTTACACTGAGCCGCGCCGCGCGCATTATAAACAAACACGTTGATTTGTTCTATGCGCTTTTCTACACAACCAGCTTTTGTCGCGACGTCGTTCATTTTCGAACCCTCATAGTTTACGTTACACCGACACTGCCTGTCAACAGAACGCGGTTCGTGTTTTTGTTTTCGGTGTTTCTACTCGCTTTCAAACAAACTCATCTAACCCCAAAGTCCACGTTACTACGGATATTTCGGCGTGAATAGTTTCGTTCGTGACGTCATGGCTCTCGTAGTAAAGCTCTAGAGAGGGGAAGATTATTGCATGTGATGACAATGTGAATGGTGTCGTTGAGGGGAAGTCGAAGTAGTAGAGAAGACGTTCGCAATTTCGTGTTGCAAACTCGCTTAGGACTGTAGGTTCATTTAAAGCTTTTATTAAAAGAAATTTTTTTAACCACCACCTCTAAGTTTAAAGTCCAAATCGCCTTTTCGGATTTGTGTTCAAAGTTTGGTCTTGTTAAAATCTTTGAAAATGCACCCTTTAGCTGAATCTCCGATTTTCCTTTTTACATGTATATTTTGAATATTCCATGAAAATTTTTTTTTCTCCAAATTGCACTTTTGCGACCCAAAATCTCCGGAAACGTGTTTCTTGAGATAAAACTAGTCGTTTTAAGGCTTCAGGGACGATCTTCTCGACAAAAAATTTTTGGCCAAAATTCCCAAATCCGAGGTCTCGTTAACGAGCGGAGGTTTGGTCATTTTATGAATTTCACATGAAAAAATTTTTTTCTCCGAATTGCACTTTTTCGGCCCAAAATCACCGGAATCGTGTTTCTCGAGGTAAAACTAGTCGTTTAATGGCTTCAGGGACGATTTTCTCGACAAAAAATTTTTGGCCAAAATTCCCAAATCCGAGGTCTCGTTAACGAGCGGAAGTTTCGTCATTTTATGAATTTCACATGAAAAAATTTTTTTCTCCGAATCACCCTTTTTCGGCCCAAAATCTCCGGAAACGCGTTTCTTGAGGTAAAACTAGTCGTTTAATGGCTTCAGGGACGATCTTCTCGACAAAAAATTTTTGGCCAAAATTCCCAAATCCGAGGTCTCGTTAACGAGCGGAGGTTTGGTCATTTTATGAATTTCACATGAAAAAATTTTTTTCTCCGAATTGCACTTTTTCGGCCCAAAATCACCGGAATCGTGTTTCTCGAGGTAAAACTAGTCGTTTAATAGCTTCAGGGACGATTTTCTCGACAAAAAATTTTTGGCCAAAATTCCCAAATCCGAGGTCTCGTTAACGAGCGGAGGTTTGGTCATTTCATGAATTTCACATGAAAATTTTTTTTCTCCAAATTGCACTTTTTCGGCCCAAAATCTCCGGAAACGTCTTCCTTGAGGTAAAACTAGTCGGTTAAAGGCTTCAGGGACGATCTTCTCGACAAAAAATTTTTGGCCAAAATTCCCAAATCCGAGGTCTCGTTAACGAGCGGAGGTTTGGTCATTTTATGAATTTCACATGAAAAAATTTTTTTCTCCGAATTGCACTTTTTCGGCCCAAAATCACCGGAATCGTGTTTCTCGAGGTAAAACTAGTCGTTTAATGGCTTCAGGGACGATTTTCTCGACAAAAAATTTTTGGCCAAAATTCCCAAATCAGAGGTCTCGTTAACGAGCGGAAGTTTCGTCATTTTATGAATTTCACATGAAAAAATTTTTTTCTCCGAATCACCCTTTTTCGGCCCAAAATCTCCGGAAACGCGTTTCTTGAGGTAAAACTAGTCGTTTAATGGCTTCAGGGACGATCTTCTCGACAAAAAATTTTTGGCCAAAATTCCCAAATCCGAGGTCTCGTTAACGAGCGGAGGTTTGGTCATTTTCTGAATTTCACATGAAAAAATTTTTTTCTTCGAATTGCACTTTTTCGGCCCAAAATCTCCGGAAATGCGTTCCTTGAGGTAAAACTAGTCGTTTTAAGGCTTCAGGGACGATCTTCTCGACAAAAAATTTTTGGCCAAAAATCCCAAATCCGAGGTCTCGTTAACGAGCGGAGGTTTGGTCATTTTCTGAATTTCACATGAAAAAATTTTTTTCTCCAAATTGCACTTTTTCGGCCCAAAATCACCGGAATCGTGTTTCTCGAGGTGAAACTAGTCGTTTTAAGGCTTCAGGGACGATCTTCTCGACAAAAAATTTTTGGCCAAAAATCCCAAATCCGAGGTCTCGTTAACGAGCGGAGGTTTGGTCATTTTATGAATTTCACATGAAAAAATTTTTTTCTTCGAATTGCACTTTTTCGGCCCAAAATCTCCGGAAACGCGTTTCTTGAGGTAAAACTAGTCGTTTAATGGCTTCAGGGACGATCTTCTCGACAAAAAATTTTTGGCCAAAATTCCCAAATCCGAGGTCTCGTTAACGAGCGGAGGTTTGGTCATTTTATGAATTTCACATGAAAAATTTTTTTTCTCCAAATTGCACTTTTTCGGCCCAAAATCTCCGAAAACGTCTTCCTTGAGTTGAAACTAGTCGGTTAAAGGCTTCAGGGGCGATTTTCTCGACAAAAAATTTTTGGCCAAAATTCCCAAATCCGAGGTCTCGTTAACGAGCGGAGGTTTGGTCATTTTATGAATTTCACATGAAAAAATTTTTTTCTCCAAATTACACTTTTTCGGCCCAAAATCACCGGAAACGTGTTTCTTGAGGTAAAACTAGTCGTTTAAAGGCTTCAGGGACGATTTTCTCGACAAAAAATTTTTGGCCAAAATTCCCAAATCCGAAGTTTCGTTAACGAGCGGAGGTTTGGTCATTTTATGAATTTCACATGAAAAATTTTTTTTCTCCAAATTGCACTTTTTCGGCCCAAAATCTCCGAAAACGTCTTCCTTGAGGTAAAACTAGTCGGTTAAAGGCTTCAGGGGCGATTTTCTCGACAAAAAATTTTTGGCCAAAATTCCCAAATCCGAGGTCTCGTTAACGAGCGGAGGTTTGGTCATTTTCTGAATTTCACATGAAAATTTTTTTTCTCCAAATTGCACTTTTTTGGCCCAAAATCTCCGGAAACATGTTCCTTGAGGTAAAACTAGTCGTTTTAAGGCTTCAGGGACGATTTTCTCGACAAAAAATTTTTGGCCAAAAATCCCAAATCCGAGGTTTCGTTAACGAGCGGAGGTTTGGTCATTTTCTGAATTTCACATGAAAATTTTTTTTCTCCAAATTGCACTTTTTCGGCCCAAAATCTCCGGAAACGTCTTCCTTGAGGTAAAACTAGTCGGTTAAAGGCTTCAGGGACGATCTTCTCGACAAAAAATTTTTGGCCAAAATTCCCAAATCCGAGGTCTCGTTAACGAGCGGAGGTTTGGTCATTTCATGAATTTCACATGAAAATTTTTTTTCTCCAAATTGCACTTTTTCGGCCCAAAATCTCCGGAAACGTCTTCCTTGAGGTAAAACTAGTCGGTTAAAGGCTTCAGGGACGATCTTCTCGACAAAAAATTTTTGGCCAAAATTCCCAAATCCGAGGTCTCGTTAACGAGCGGAGGTTTGGTCATTTTATAAATTTCACACGAAAATTTTTTTTCTCCAAATTACACTTTTTCGGCCCAAAATCACCGGAAACGTGTTTCTTGAGGTAAAACTAGTCGTTTAAAGGCTTCAGGGACGATTTTCTCGACAAAAAATTTTTGGCCAAAATTCCCAAATCCGAAGTCTCGTTAACGAGCGGAGGTTTGGTCATTTTATGAATTTCACATGAAAAATTTTTTTTCTCCAAATTGCACTTTTTCGGCCCAAAATCTCCGAAAACGTCTTCCTTGAGGTAAAACTAGTCGGTTAAAGGCTTCAGGGGCGATTTTCTCGACAAAAAATTTTTGGCCAAAATTCCCAAATCCGAGGTCTCGTTAACGAGCGGAGGTTTGGTCATTTTCTGAATTTCACATGAAAATTTTTTTTCTCCAAATTGCACTTTTTTGGCCCAAAATCTCCGGAAACATGTTCCTTGAGGTAAAACTAGTCGTTTTAAGGCTTCAGGGACGATTTTCTCGACAAAAAATTTTTGGCCAAAAATCCCAAATCCGAGGTCTCGTTAACGAGCGGAGGTTTGGTCATTTTCTGAATTTCACATGAAAATTTTTTTTCTCCAAATTGCACTTTTTTGGCCCAAAATCTCCGGAAACATGTTCCTTGAGGTAAAACTAGTCGTTTTAAGGCTTCAGGGACGATTTTCTCGACAAAAAATTTTTGGCCAAAAATCCCAAATCCGAGGTTTCGTTAACGAGCGGAGGTTTGGTCATTTTCTGAATTTCACATGAAAATTTTTTTTCTCCAAATTGCACTTTTTCGGCCCAAAATCACCGGAATCGTGTTTCTCGAGGTAAAACTAGTCGTTTAATAGCTTCAGGGACGATTTTCTCGACAAAAAATTTTTGGCCAAAATTCCCAAATCCGAAGTCTCGTTAACGAGCGGAGGTTTGGTCATTTTCTGAATTTCACATGAAAATTTTTTTTCTCCAAATTGCACTTTTTTGGCCCAAAATCTCCGGAAACGTGTTTCTTGAGGTAAAACTAGTCGTTTAAAGGCTTCAGGGACGATTTTCTCGACAAAAAATTTTTGGCCAAAAATCCCAAATCCGAGGTCTCGTTAACGAGCGGAGGTTTGGTCATTTTCTGAATTTCACATGAAAATTTTTTTTCTCCAAATTGCACTTTTTTGGCCCAAAATCTCCGGAAACATGTTCCTTGAGGTAAAACTAGTCGTTTTAAGGCTTCAGGGACGATTTTCTCGACAAAAAATTTTTGGCCAAAATTCCCAAATCCGAGGTCTCGTTAACGAGCGGAGGTTTGGTCATTTTATAAATTTCACACGAAAATTTTTTTTCTCCAAATTACACTTTTTCGGCCCAAAATCACCGGAAACGTGTTTCTTGAGGTAAAACTAGTCGTTTAAAGGCTTCAGGGACGATTTTCTCGACAAAAAATTTTTGGCCAAAATTCCCAAATCCGAAGTCTCGTTAACGAGCGGAGGTTTGGTCATTTTCTGAATTTCACATGAAAATTTTTTTTCTCCAAATTGCACTTTTTTGGCCCAAAATCTCCGGAAACATGTTCCTTGAGGTAAAACTAGTCGTTGAAAGGCTTCAGGGACGATTTTCTCGACAAAAAATTTTTGGCCAAAAATCCCAAATCCGAGGTTTCGTTAACGAGCGGAGGTTTGGTCATTTTCTGAATTTCACATGAAAATTTTTTTTCTCCAAATTGCACTTTTTTGGCCCAAAATCTCCGGAAACATGTTCCTTGAGGTAAAACTAGTCGTTTTAAGGCTTCAGGGACGATTTTCTCGACAAAAAATTTTTGGCCAAAAATCCCAAATCCGAGGTCTCGTTAACGAGCGGAGGTTTGGTCATTTTATGAATTTCACATGAAAAAATTTTTTTCTCCAAATTGCACTTTTTCGGCCCAAAATCACCGGAATCGTGTTTCTCGAGGTAAAACTAGTCGTTTTAAGGCTTCAGGGACGATTTTCTCGACAAAAAATTTTTGGCCAAAATTTCCAAATCCGAGGTCTCGTTAACGAGCGGAGGTTTGGTCATTTTCTGAATTTCACATGAAAAAATTTTTTTCTCCAAATTGCACTTTTTCGGCCCAAAATCACCGGAATCGTGTTTCTCGAGGTAAAACTAGTCGTTTTAAGGCTTCAGGGACGATTTTCTCGACAAAAAATTTTTGGCCAAAATTCCCAAATCCGAGGTCTCGTTAACGAGCGGAGGTTTGGTCATTTTTTTAGTATTGTCCTCCTGCTCTGCGGATGTCTCTCCCCTTTGTGATGCTCCTTAATGATTTAAATCTAATTTATAACATTTAGTTTAATGTTTTATCGTTTATTTAAAATCTCTAGAATGTTGAATCTTGGTCCTGTAACTAATACTAAGGCGGCACTTAGAAAATGTAATGAGAATCAGTCTTATTAGAGCTCGAAGAAACGGTAGACATTTTTAGCTCTCTCAAGAATGAGCCAGAACATTGAAGTCCCTGGGACAGCTGCAGTTCTTTTTCCCGGTGACAACCCAGAGAATGGCCGTGATGACGATAAAGTATCCCAAGACTGAGAAGAAAACCGTCCATCTACTTTTGCTGAAGTACCCGTCATGAATTTTGTTGATAACGATAAAAGTCGCCACGAGAAAGAAGAACAGGATTATCAGTGAACCGACATCGCTGTAGATGAACTTGCAGGTGTCCGAGCTCAAGCCCCAGCAGGCCCTTCGAGTCTCTTCAACGGCGTCAATCAGATTCTGTAAAGTCGGTATTTGAGCCTCGAATCAAGTTTCAGACAAATAAGCTTACCTCAAATGATGGAGCCATTTTTGTCTCTTTGGATTGAATTGAACTCAAGAAGCGTCTTTTCAAGTCGAAGTTGGTCTTGCTACTGAATGCAGGTATGCAAATTTGTTTAGAGAAGTTGGTTACCTACACACAGACGCAGGTATTTGTGTTGTATCGTGTCCTGTCGTGAGCCGTTCTGATTAGACAGTTCTCTACCTTATCGTCCCTATCCTGTTTGAACTTGAACCTCAATGACGTCAAATAAAACCAGCTTTTACGAGCAAACTCGGTTTCTTAAAAATAAAATAATTCTCAACAGACATTAGCTTAAATCCAACAGTGGCAACGGTTCGGAAAATTTTGAAAAATCCATTTCCCAAAATGAGAGAGAATACTCAGCTTCTCTCTGTTTTTCTCTCGTGTGCAGGTTTCCCGAGTTTTCCCGCAATGATATCGTATGCAACCGCTCCTTGTTTTGCACGTCGCTGCTTTAATGACGTTCTGAAAGACGTCAGACTTGGATACTTGACAACACGATGGTTGTCTATTTTTAAACTTTATGCAAGCTGTAATTTAAAAAAAGGATTGATCCTCTCTCCCTCATTTGAGCGAACCAAAAGCTGCAACGCGGCACCGCGAACATCGAAACATAAACAACCTATGCTCGAACATGTGTTTTCGTTCAAAACAATGCGAATTTCCCGGCTGCGAGAACGCCTCTCTCAGAGCAGATTTCCTCTCGCGCCCCGTCATGAATCAAAATTTCCTCTGGTGCGAGGAGGGAAAACCGGAGCTCTCAGTCTATCGGAGTCGCTCGTCTGGTGCACACAAGAGCCATCTTCGTGCAGGCCGTTTTTTCCTTTAGTGTGTGTGCTGTGAAAACTCAAGATTTTATCACTTTTCTTCGCACAATCAAGTGAAATTTTCATCCGTTGTTTGTCATCTTCGCATGCACACACTTATTGATCGATTGCAGCACGTTATTTCTATTTGTCCGTCTGCCAAAATTCATTTTAGTCTAATTGAAAGCTGTGCAAATGCAAAGTGTTCCGAGGATTGTGGAAAATAAATTCGGGCTTGCGAATGTGAAAAATTAATGGAAATTCAGCGAAAATCTCAATTCAAAGTTCACGATGACTATTGGAAATTGAAAAAGTTCGGTTGTTCGACTGACCCCAATTGAGTTGTTTATCAATGAGATGTGGTGATCATGTGAAAAGTGGAAGACGCAGAGGAAAGCAGGAAAAGCGGTGCAGATGAGGAACATGGTGGAAAGTCTGCTGTTCTCGTGAAAACCTCAAAGTTGCGGTGCCCATTGAATCGCGAAATCTCAAGATTTTCAAAGAGACACGTCGTGATGGTGCGATAAAAATAGCAAGAAGCGGCAAACTGAAGGCAATAAAGCGCGTGTGAAAATAGATCACATCCATACAGCATCTCGGTGTCTCGGAGTACGGGATTCGACACAATATTTTATGCAAATCCGAGTGTAAATAAGTAAGACAGTGCACACTTTCCACATTTTTCACACAGATAAAGAGGAGCTGAGCGAGTTTCTGGTGAGTCGTTACTTCAACTTTTGAGCGTGAATGAAAAGGCCGGAGCCTCGAGGCTTCAGAAGTTCGTGAGTGGGACCGGAAGTTTAAGGTCAATGAATCCATGACGACGATACTCGCTGCACCAGGCGCCCCACTTGGCTTTCCACATAATTGTCTCGTTTATGGTGGCCGTTATTTATAAACGCCTGTTTTGTCTAGCTATTGCACTAAGCTCATTATTGTAAGCAGCCACAGATCTAATTTTAACCGACTCGTGCCCATAAGCTATTTTTAGTGGGTTGTAATATTGCCCGAACAGCGATTAAATCTTCATCTAATCACTGTTGCTCATCTTGCGACTTGCGAGATCGCAGTTTTGGCAAGTGCTGTAAAATGCGAGAAAGCGCTTTTATTTTCCGTCTAACTGGTTCATTTGGCCTCATGATCTGATTTCCCTGTTGTACACATAGGCGCATCTTGACCTTCAATTTGAGTCTCTGAGGATTAAATTGACGATTTATTAGCCATAGAATTTCGTTGAATTTTGGCTCTTGCTCCTTCACCGAAAATCGTGTTTTGTCGAGTGAGTGCTGTTAAGTTGAGTTTAATGTTTGTGACCCTTGAAAGAACATGTGCTTTTTACTTAATTTTAACATAAAAAATTAGTTTAAAATCATTAAAAATCAGGTTTTATTTAGGTGTCATTTTTTTATATTTACTAATTTAACCCAAACCCATCATCCAAAAGCCTGTGAAAATGCCTCAGACATTTAAATAAGTCTTGAAGAAGTTTTAAACCAGAACGTGGCAAAAAGCTCAAATAAGAGGATTAGGACAGCGTCTAGAATATTGCTAGGTTAAAAATGCTCTAGCCTCGAAAAGGCCCAAGCCTCAAGAAGGCCTTAAAATTATCTAGACCCAAAGAGAGCATTATTTTCAAAGAAAATAGCCAAATACAAGCTCTTCGCCAGCCAAGACTAGCACATATCCTAAATCCAAAGTGGGTTAGAAGCTCAATAGCGATACCAAAACGAAATTTCAATATCGAGCTGGCAAAATGTGGGTGTGACGGCGGACACGCGAGGAATCAATTCGCGTCTTGGGACTTATTAGTGACACACTTGTTGAATGTATTCGATGACGATGAAGTCATTTGTTTATACGGTGTGTGTGTTATTCGATGAATGGATTTTGTGACCTACTGACCTTAAGCGTGTTAGGCTGGCAGTGCGAAATATGTATGCCCAAATGAATTTAATGGATCAAGCTGGGTTTTGTGGAACTGACATGACTTGGCGGAAAATGAGAAAACAGACGTTTGTTGCAAAAATTACCTTACAAAGTCACAAAGAAGTTCTCCTGAGAATACTCATAAAGCTATTAAAGTCTGTTAGATGTGAGACAAAGGGCTAGGCCTACAAAGAGTCAGGGATGGCCAAAGACAGAAAAGATCTTCAACTGTCGTTCTTATGGGACAAATACAAGGTGACCAAGGAAGACACAGAGAAAATCTTTCGAATATCGCTGGATCTCTTTGGTCTTGGATACAAATAAAGCTTTCAGATCAATTAGTCAAGTCAAAAGTTCACTTATTCAAATGCCATCAGTGGGAAGGGGAAGAGAGGAAATTCATGAAAAAAGAGAAATATTTTCCATATTCAGAAACAGTTTGAATAAAGTCCGTCTTAGTTGGGAATTGAGGTTTTATTATCTTTTATCATGGAGACTAAAATTTTTTATTTAATATTCAAGTCTAAATATTTTCCAAAGTCTTGCGTGATGCGAGTGGTTTTTCCCATGATTCGGGAAAAAACGCGAGTTCGGCGAAAAAACTTGTTTTGGGTTTACTTTCAATTAATTCTCGAAAAGCCAAGCAGGGCAATCAAAACACATCTTCTGCCAAGCGTAAAAAGGAAAACATATTTTGGCCACACTCGCAAGAAATCGCCAATCTGTGGGTCGGTCGTAAAGCACAAAGACATCATTAAATTCCCGCGCGCGACTCGTGTTGAAAGTGAAAATTTACGATGCAGGAAGAAAATGATACTCGCAGCTTCGCTCATGACGTCTGCAGGCGATCATTTGCGCAAACGATCACAGAAACAATTGCGAGCATCCGAAACCTCATCCGCATTACGAAATGAATGAGCTAAGAGGTTCCCATTGACGTCACCAGTCGCGCTCCCAAGTGTGGCGGGGAGAAATTCGAGAAAAGCGAGCGAAAGGGAGAGCGGATGAGAAAATGAGACGAGAGAAGATGAAAGTGAAAAAGTGCATACGCTCGTGGAAAACATCTGTGAGTCAGCTCAGTCGGATATTTGTCGCTGAGCTGGCAGCCGGTGTCTGTCAACCTACATTTTGCCATTAAATTTGTACTCTTTTGCAGACATCTTCTCCGCACATTCAGAGACACGCAGACATGGCTCTGGTGATGCTGCCTTGTGACCTGCCGTGGTGGTCGGTGGTGCAGAAGAGACTGACGGCCATCGAAGCAACAGCGAGTTTAGACACACTCATCGAAAATATGACGAAAATACATGACTTATGCAAGTGAGTTCAGTGACCTTTATAAATTGATTTGGTTGAGAAATAGGACACCTGTTACAGACATGGCTGAGAGGAGGGTTATTTCGAGCTCTTTCTAGTTGGTACTTGGGGTTTCAACTTCTTGGGCTCATTTGAATGTCAGACAAAATTTTCTTGTGAACTGAAAGATAGAAAGATCAAGAGTGACCCCAAGAGAGAGTCACGCAGGTCTCGAAGATCCTGTTGTGACCCATCCATCAGAGACAGGTTGCTCCGTACTCAGGGTTTAATTTTTCAAAGCCCCAAGTGAATTGACTTGAACATTTTATTCATGTTTTCCTTCGTTATGATAATTTCTGTTCACTGACTTGCGGTAAAAACTGGCGTAGGAGCAAGGATATGGACGTTACATGTTCGTTAGTAAATGTAGCAACTTTTGAACCAAAAGAGAGAGAGAGCGAGTAGATACTGAAATTTCCAAGGTATGGCTTTGAAAAAAGTGAAAATTTATTCAAACCAATCTTGGGAGTTTCCGAGTCAAAAAGCACATTTCCTGACATTTTCATCCCGTTCACCCGTCCGAAAAATTACATCGCGTACTGCCAAGCATGAAAGATGCTTTCTAGTGGCTTGAAACTCTCACAATAAATGTCATTCCAGCGTCAGCCTAGATCCCGACGAAGAAGAGCGTGACTCCCACTGGTTCAGCGGCCTGAAGACGTTTGCGGAAAATGTGCTGTCGGACGAGGAGAGGCAGCATTTTGTGACTCAAACCGTGAAAACGATAGCTCAGAATGCAAAACAGCTGAAACTGCATCGGCCTCCTCGGGGACTGTCCTTCAGCTTGCAGCAGCAGAGCGACAGCGTCGAGCTCCCGTACAACCTCGTGGCATCCCTGCTAGCGAACGCCTTCTTTTCGACCTTCCCGAAGCGCACCTCCAAGACGCATCCCACTCTGCAAGACTTCAACTTCACACATTTCTTCAACGGCCTGGAGAGGTACGACCCTGTCTGTCTGTCCGAATAAAACCGCTCAAGACGTCCTTTGCAGTCCCACTCAGCAAGCCAAGTTCCGGTCGTTCATCTACTACTTCGACTGGCTGTCCACCCTCCATCAGCCCCTCGAGGGCGGCATGAAGGTGTCTCGCAAAGTCATGACCGGAAAGCAGTGGCTCACAATCGAGGACTGGATCGAGTGCACTCTTCCATTGCTCTCCATAGACATCCGTCACGATGGCAGGATAGAACGTGCCAAATCAGATGACATAATGCAGGCTGTGTTCGTGAGTCCACGTGTAGGGGGCGATGTGCTTGCCAATGGCACGGCACAGGAATCAATTGTTATGTCCACATGTCCCGAACTGCTTACGGCGCTCATTTATGTAGAGGCACTTGAGGATAACGAGGCGTTGATTGTGGAGAATGCGAGGCAAGTGGCGCGGATAATTGACCCAAAAAACAAGGCGATTTTCGAGAAGCTGGAGGAGCCCCAGAAGGTGAGAGAAACCCTGCATCAAGGGAACTGCTAATGGTTTTCATTTAAAGGCCTCTTTTTGCTGCATCGACGCCGAGAATTACCAGCTTTTGCCGACTCACCAGTACGAAGAGGACAATATTCTGCGTGAACTCAACAAGTGCCTTTTAGGATTTAGACAAAACACCACGTGCCCACCCGTTGAGCACCGTGACAGGCAGAAGGAAAACAAGCAGCCCGCTGAGGAACAAAAGGGGTAATAGTCAGTTGTTTTTTCCATTCCATTTAGATTGAAAAAAAAATACAGATACAAAAAAAAATTTCTTATGAAATGGGATTTAGGCTCAGACCTAGAAGTAATTAACTAAGTGCAACGCGGATAAAAGAGCGAAACCACCACATCAAAGGGATTTTTTTCATTACTTTATTCAATGTAAATTTAAGCTCTGTCCTCAGAGATTGTTGAGGAACCCGACAGGGATATTTTTATGAGTTTGAGTTAAAAGTCAAAGAACAATTTTCTTTTCAAATTGAAAACTGTAAACAACAAAACTTCACATCAGGCTTCAGAGTGTTAATTTAAGGCCAGTTTAAAAAGCAAAATCTGGCCAACTGATTTTGATTTGAAAGTCTCTTAGTTTGACGAAAACTTCATTGGTTCAAAAATAGTTTTTTCAAAAATGAGTTTCCTGTTAAGAAATTACAAGCTCTTTTTATCCGCAACTCAATAACCTCCTTCTTCACAGACGCCTGTCCCCCATCGGAGAGGTAACCACTCCCACGGATGTCACCGCCACCATTATCATTAAGCAGCCTTCCACCACGAGCCCTCGCCACTCGAGCTGTGATTCAAATAGACTGGAACAGGACATTAACAAAAGACGATCCCTGCTGGCCCCCGACCACGTCACTGCCGCCACCCACATCGGCCCCCTGACCCTCAACAACCGCATGGGTCGCTTCATCGTGCTCGGGTCATCCGGCGAGTGTCTTCCAGTGAACCGGAAGCCCCTCTCGCAGGACAGCTTGTACTCCAGCTGCGAATCGAGCACCGACGAATTCCACAGCGCTCACGAAAGTCCCGAGGTCCTGAGCGACGACGAGGACTACATGCGGCGGTACTCTCACGAACTGGACACCCCCGAGCGCCGCATGAGCTTCGCGAAGAAGCTGAAGGAGGCCCTGCAGTCTTCGGAGCTCAGTATCTGCTCTGAGGGCAGCACGGACGAGAGCTACGCGGTCGGAATCAGCGTCGCTGGGTCCCAGAAGGAAGACAAGAACATCACGGTGAAGCGAGGGGGTGGCTCGCGGGGGTTCATGCTGGAGGACTCAATCGACGAGAGCTTCTTCCAGGACGACTTCTACAAGGACTCGCTGGCGGAGGAGATTGAGTGGGTGGAGAAGTTCAGGCGGAAACAAAACGGACCGCTTCACAGGAGGAGCACGAATCAGTCCTCGGAGTACAGCTTCAGCACGGAGTTCAGCTCAGAGCTCGAAGAAGTCTACGAGCAGTTTTCCAGGTGAGCTCCGAAACTCTTTTAAGTTTCGCTCCCCAACTAATTTTTTAACATGTTTTTACTCTCTCAGATGGCTCGAGGATCCAGTGGAGGGCGAAGACAAGGGCCGAGAAATGGACCCCCGAGACGAGGCCGTTCTAAGATTCGCAAGTTCCTTGCTTAAGCGTACCCTGAGTGAATCATTTGTGGGTGTTCCTCTAACAGACGGTTGCATCCAAAGCACGGGCGTATCTGCTGAGGAAAATTCCATACAAAGTTATCGGCAGAAACGAAACAAATTAATCCTCAATGCTCGCTCTCTGTCACTCGAGTTAGCAAAGCACAAGCACAGACTGGCTGCACAATTGGTGAGTGAACATTTGCACCTAGCCTCGAAGTCTTGTTCTCGAATCAGCTGCTTCGTTTCCGCTTGACTTTCCTCTTCCTCTACCCCTGCGACCCCTGACCTCCTTGTTTGCTTTTTTTCGATTTTCCGAGTTTTTTTCATACTTATTTTGATGCTCCTGATTTTTGTAAATTTTTTCTCCATATTTTTTATTTCACCTTGAATGCTTATTCTCGCTGAAAATCAACTAGAAAAAGCAGCTTGATCTCTGGATTGATAAAATGGTAGAGTGTAGTAGTGAGAGTAAGCCGCCAATACCTCCTGTTCGACGTAAAAAACGCGCCGCTCAAGCGAAGGAAGTAGAGTTAAAGAAAACCGCGACACCCGCCAAAAGCGTCAAATGGACTTTAACTTACAACGAAGAGAATATTGAATGTGATAGTGTTGTGATAAAGGTAAAGCTTGATTTTTCTCTTCTCTTTCAACATAAGCCGAGTATTGCTTGCACTGTTCAACTACCTCCTCCCACTCTCACAGAATTGGATTTAGCTTTACTTCCTTGCTTATATCGTCTTAACACCGATGAATGGCAAAGCTCCTCCATGTTTCCTCTCACCAATCGATTTCCCTCTTCTCTCTTCCGCATCATTCTAGATAAACCAGATGGCGACGAAGAAGTCCAGCAACGGACTCAATCTGAGATCAATAGCGACCGGTAACTGGGGATGTGGCAGGAGTAAAAAAGGTAACAGATGGGTGGTCGTGACTCGTGTCCAGATGAAGTGCTAATTGGGTGTTTGCAGGTGATGCCCAGCTCAAATTCGTGATTCAGTGGATGGCGGCATCCGTTGCTGGCTGTAACTTGGCCTACTTTACGGCAGGAAACGACTCGCTTGTCAAGGTTCGTATGTACCATAGAGTTAAGGCCATTGCGATGGGTACTCCCTGGGCGTTGGAATCGTTTGGTTCTCATCGTGCCACGTGCCAAAAAAATTATTAGTTGGCTCAGAGATGAGTTTACCACAGAGGTTAAGCACTTTTTGGACTTTTTTTTCGATTTTTTGGCTAAAAATTTACTACCATTTCGAAAAATATAATGATGATGAAGAAAATTTCATCCAGTTTTCCAATATGACCTCAACACCCCTCTTAATTACCTCAAGAGAACTGAATGTACTACTTCGAATCAGGTGAAAAATATCGAAAAGAATTGCTGATCTGAAATTTTATTAAAATTTTCCTCAAACCTTTGGGTAGCGAAAAAATGTTTTTGTGATGCTATCCCAAGACTTCTATCAAGCGTTTAGTTACGCTTGAAGCAGAGAGGACCAACGCAAATTCGCCATCCGGCTTCGTCAGCTCCCTCTTGCGACTGACCCTCAGGGCCGTTGTTGTCTGCAAAGTTTACCTACTTATTGAATATCACACAGGCGAGTAGAAAATTACCAGAGCCGGACTGAGGAGCAGGTCCAGAGTTTGATCCGGAGTCAGAGTCTCCAGACTGAGCGGCCTGGGCAGCCATAGCGAAGATGGCGAAAATGGCAAGGAAAGTCAAGAACTTCATGTTTTCTACCGGTTGATGAGATAAACTGGAATGAAGCTCTTGGTTCTGGGAACTCTTTTATAAGGCAGTTTATTGTTAGTTTTAGAAACGTGACAGGACGTTTAGCTTCCGGACAAATAATCGATTGTTTGCAGCAAGTAAAGGGGGCATGTTCCAATGAATTTTTTCACACATGTCAAAGACACTACCGGTATCTTTCGATTCTTCTGAAACCTTTTTCGAACCGACTAAAAATGTCTCCTCTCCAAATCTTCTCAATCATGAATTTCATTCACTCATTTCAGGCTGATACCGTGCGTCGCGTTCTCCTGGACCGCAAATGGACGGTGGGTGAGTTGGCAACCGCGATGATCCAGCACGCGAAAGAGACACTGGACGAGCACGAGAATGGCCCGCTGGGGTCCAAGATAGCCACTTTCTTCGACAAGCTCCTCGGCCTTGAACCATCCACTTTGTAGCAGCGGATGACGAAGCAATATTTACAACTCGTAACTGATTGTGCTAGCTACGAACTAGATTTTTATTAGAGACAAAAAGACGCCAAACTTCCATTTCATACAATACTCTTTGTATTTTTATGTCAAATGTAACTTGTATAAATACCAATTTTACGCTATTTTTAGAAAACGATCATGTCGGGTTTCGGGGAACTGAACGAGATCAAATGCGAAATGCCTTGTTTTCAATACTCCATGTTCTGTGAATCTGTGTATCTCGTGCCGCTTATTAAAGTACGCCAGTATATTTTCAAGTGCTGCAAATCAATAAATATGTACTTCTTAAGAATCATAGGATGTAGGGACATGTGAATAGAGTCGAAAATGGCAACATTTTTCAAAATAAAAATCAAATTTTATAAATCGAATTTTTACTTACTATTGTGCATAAAAATTTCTTCAATTCTATTCCTGAAGGTTGTTTTTGATTTTTAAAAAAGAACAACAAAAACTTGATGTAAAGTTACTTAACTCGTAGACCTCAGAAATGATTTTATTTTTGCTTAAAATTTGTATTCCTCAGACTCCAATCTCTTAGCTCTTGGGAGTCTTAGTGAATCTCAAAGGTTCAAGAACAAATAGGTTCGTCAATCAGGTTACATCTCCTTTCTTGTTTGGGTCGCTATATTTTAGGGTCACTGCCTCTCAAACATCACCAAGCTTGGCTCGAAGCATTCATCAGTCTTTGAATTCACGTTTGAGATTTTCGCTTAAAACTCAGCTTTATGCTCGTATTAAATAATTTATTGCTTAAAAAATTATTCCTAAACACTTAAAAATTACAGTTTTTACGAGAACGGTTATGGACCAGCATGAAAAAAAATCCGAAGCAACATCAAACACCACTTACTAGCTACAACTTCAAATTCCACCTAAACTTAGGCCTAACTTCCCTACGACGCGACACAGTATTGCAAAAACCAGTCTTCTCTGGACTATTCAATTTATGACACTCATAATTAGCAATTTCTGAAACCCCGAGGTTTCAGAGGAATGTTGTGAAGCCAAAACCTTACTTTCTAGGATATCTTGGGGTTTTCACTTAGACTAAAAAAATTCTTGAAAGCCAATTATTTCGAAATTCTGGCGGAGGCAGCCAAAGCCTTTCTTCTGGGAACGTTCTGAAGCCACCTTTTAAGCTCTTACCTGAACAATTTTCAATCCAAGTTTTTTGTACTGAAAAATGACGTGAGAAAAAACTTAGTCCGGGAAACTTAGTCCTAGAAAGTAAGGCCTCTCTCAAAACAGCGAGACTCGGCTTCGAGTTTGAGAAATATTGCCCTTTGCCCTTCACTTTTTCATTGTAAAACTCTCCAGACTCTCCAGTAGCGACAGCACCTCCTGGTCGATCTCCTCCTTCGTGTTGAGCCCCTTGAACCTGTCCTCCATCTCCTTGAAGTCATTGTACTCGGCCTCGCTCCTCTGGATATCAAAGTGGTGCAGAATAAGATTGTAGATGCTCACAATCGTGTCGTGGTAGTTGGAGAGCTCCTCGTTCGTCATCGTCTTGGGTCGGAACTTCTCGCAGTGCTTCAACTTGCTGTAAGCTATGGCCAGCGGATGGAGTCCGTTTCTGTCGGTCACGAGGGTCGAGGCTCCATGCTTGATGAGGAGGGTCACGATCTCGAGGTGCCGCGTGCAGGAAGCCAGATGCAGAGGCGTGTTCCCTATGGAGTCAGTCTGGTTCGGGTTCGCTCCGTGGTGCAGCAGGATCTTTACGACGTCCTTGTAGTTTCGGGTCGTGGAAATATGCAGGGCTGAGCGCTTCTGGGAGTCGCTAGAGTTCGGTGAAGCCCCCTTTTTCAGCAGTTCCAGCACCTTCTCGGTGTTATTCACGCTCACAGCTTCTAACAGCAGTTTCGCCCGGAAGTCGGACATCTCCTGGAATTCACAAAAGTTAACTTTATTCGAAACCCACCAATTTCTCACCTTTTGATACGGAGCATTTTTGTGATATCTGAATTTTTTGCCAAGAGTCTTGATTTTGCCCGAGTTGCTCTTGTGCTGGGAATCTTCAGCTCCCCACAGCAGATTGTTGTGACTTTCGGGGAATTTTGGTGCATTTGAGCTCCAGTTAATTTGGCTCAAATCCATTCCGTTGCCGCTTTCTTGAGAGATTTCATCTTCTTCTTGGGGTAGGGGCTTGCTTACAAAATTTTCAGTGCTTTTGGTTCCGTCACATATCCTATTACCGTGGTCAAAATCCATTTTATCGCAATAAACTTAAAACTAATAAAAATCTTTGTTTACTAAACATTTCGACCACACATTCCGGGGCACATTTATTCCGATCAAACTTGTACAAGTTACCTGTACAAGTTTGAGGATTAACTTGTTTTGAAATATTTCAAAACAGTTGCGAATAGATTTCAAAACAAGAAATTACTAACGGTTGAAATCAGAAAATATTTGAAAGTGCTGAAAATAAGGTGAAAAAATGGACATTTTATTGGAGGCCAAAACTGCTTGGAACTGACCCTGAGCATTTATTTTTGTGGCGCGCAATTCCCGAATCAGTCACATTAGCTGTACGAATTCGCGTCGCGGAAGCTACGAGAACGCGAGAGCCGTCACAACATCGCTCAGCTGAGACAGCCTCCAGTACGCATGATCGAGCCAGGATGTGTGTCAATCTCCCGGCTCGGCGGGCTCCAATGCCCCCCCAAATGCATAATGACTTGTGTACACGATGAAATATGTATCTCAAGTTCAAATCCCCGTTCCAGGTACGTGTTTCCCCTTCAGAGTCGCTACCCTTGCACCATCACGCTCATCGCGAAGCCGATGTATGTGTACGGCGTTACTTGAAAGTTCTACGTCGCGGCTTTTCCTTTCGTTCACATTCAGATTCTCCGCAGTTGTATCGGCGATTCGGGAAACCTACTATGCGATCCTGTTCAATGTGAGAACCCAATTGAGACAAAAATATTCCAGTTTGAGAAAAAGGAGACAAAAAAGGGATAAAATTGTGTGGCAGTGAAAAGTTTCCAGAGACCAAGGCGATATCGATTGCATGCAGTTTTCTCTGTGTGAGGCTGCAGAAGCCTCAAATGCGTCGTGAGTTTGGGCGCCAAAGCGTGTTACTGTTTTGAGAGACGCTTTTCGCGAAAATTTCTGGATGGGGAAATTTCAACCGCAATTAGGCGGGGATAGTTTACATATTGAGGTGAGTACGAACACGAACCTGTGTCATTTACCTTTGAGCCTGAATTACGAGAGTGCATTTACATCTACACATGATGAAGGTTGTCGGTTGTACTCGGTTGAACTGCATTTTGGCGTAACTAATGAAATGGAGCTTTTATGAAACTACCAAAGTCATGCTGATGCCGTTTTGATTACGTTGATTCTATTCACAGGCTCAAAGTAACTCTTACATAAACTATTGGAGCTCAGGATCAGCCCCTGAATGACACTTCAACCTTTCTTAGAGTTAAAAAAATAACATTTTCCGACTTTTTTCAAGGAAGACAACTCAAGTTGGGCCGTTTAAGCCTTGGAAAGTCTTTACATTGGTTCATTTTAAACTTCTTCTTTTGGTCTAAATACTGAGCATTACGAAGAACTCCTCAGCTATCAACTTCGAGGCTCAGCCCTTAGCCCTTGCCTTATTGAGCTGGAAGAGTACTCTTATAAGTAAAAAGAGGGTTGAAATCGGCTGGAAAAATTATATTGCACCTTGAAGTTTTTAAGCATTCGATTAAGATAAATCTTTCTGCAGGGTCTTAAGAGAGGTAGGTCTCTGAGAAACTCCAACCCTGGTTACAGGGACCAAGCAAAATTGTCCGAGAAATATTTCGAGAAGCACAAGGACAATCTGGCTAAAAAATGTTCTAAATTTTCATCCTGCTTCTAAGCTTCATGAATTTTTAAAATAGCTCCGAAAATTTCTCCTAAAAAGCATTACAATATGACAAGGCTCTGGAATCAGGAAAACTCTAAATTGACCGCAATGAACGCAATTTGAGGCATGGGACGGGGCCCATTAAGCAAAGCTCGAAACAGACCGGATCGCACATTGTGCCCAGCCATTACAAATTCCCTTGGCTCTCTGACAACAATCGCATAAAACTAGAAAATGACGTAATTCATTTTCGGTCTCTGGCCATCGCTGCCACAAGTAGTGCAACGTGTGGCTCTGCTAAATGAAATTTCATTAAACTGTGTCACTTCAGTGTGGGTGTGAGAGCGCGCCTGTGTGAGTGAGCGGGAGGGGGTCCAGGTTGGGGGAGAAAATTGAGCCAATTCCTCGTTGCATTGGCGCGCAAGTGCATCATTTATGCATGCAGGCACGGAACAATGCACGAAAATGCAAATACCAGCGACATCAAAGGGACAACACTCTCGGAGCGGGCCGAAGTGCGAAGAATTGCAGCAAAACAAAATGCATTGATTAATTTCCTTAATTTTTTAATTACACGGTGTCGCACGGCAGTCTGGCGTGGATTTTGCGTGAACTCTGAAATTCCTTACTGGATTTTTCTCCTTTTCTTCGCCATTTCCGCGCGAGTTTAATTGTTCAGGACACTCGGGCACAAAAGAAACGACACTGAGATGTGTATGGGTCTGGCAAAAATGTCATCAAAGCATTTTAACACCATGGTCACAGAGGAAGCCTTTTGTTTTTACGTGTTTCTGAAGAATGACGAGGCGAAAAAACGTTCGGGAATGACGCGGACGGCCAGAATGTGATTGAATACCACAGTTGCAGACTCACAGAGCAGCAGTAGAGGACAGTGGAACGGCGGAACGGCAGAAGAGGGAATTGCAAATTGAAAAGAACGGAGTAGTGGAGAAAGGGAAGCGAGGAGGACCGAACCGAGGTCAAAGGCGTGGAATTGGCGGGAATGAAGGGTTCAAAGACTTTCATCGGTGGCATTGTTCGCTTAATACTAAAGGTGGGAATCAACACTCACTTGGAAAGCTTTATTTCCTGCGCCTGAAAATTCTGAGCTTGAACTTGATCAAAATTATTAAAACCGTCTTTTTGACTAGGTTCGCTATTTAAGCGTCAGTCTGTCAGTATTTATGGTCTGTTAGATAATGCCTGAATGAAGTTTTAAATTTAAATTTTCAGAGAAACTTAATATGAGCTTAGTTTTACCCAAGATTGACGATTTATTTTGGTTTTGGGCTATTCCAGTAGTTCGTAGATGTTCTTAAAATTTTGTCATGGAAATTTTTTTTTTTGAAGGCTCGTCGCCCTGCTTGTCGGCCTTGGGAGGTAATCGACCCCACCATTTCTGAAAAACTCTCTCCATCCATTAATGACTTATGAGTAGCCCAGGTGGCAATACCAGCCTTAATAAATTTAGTTTTTCGACAGAAACTTTTGGATGCCCGTTCCTATATTTTTGTTACCATTTTTCACCAAAATGTACTAAATTATTTTAAAAAATTATAAGCAGCTTATGAAAGCTTAAAACAGCATTGGCTTATTTGGCGATAAAAATTATTGAATTGGTTTTTCAATACTTCTATACTTAGTTGAACTTTGACGACTACCAATAAAGAATGTACGGACAAAAAATAGAAACTAATCTTAGAAATATCTCAACCAAAGGCAGATTGTAATTTTTGAAAAAAAATCAAATATTCTCCAAACAATTTTTTGTGGACTGAAATAAACTGTCCCACCAAGAAGCTTTGATTTGAATTTTCAAAGGTCATCAAAAAAAGAAATATTTCAGGTCAATGACTCTGAGGTCGAAAAATGCATCCAGTCCCTGGAAAAGCTAAAAGAAAATTAGGAAGTGGACGAACGGAACTGCTGGCTGCAAAATGAAATCCATAAAACTGAAATCAAATGCTGGGCAAGCATACTTTCCGAACACCTCTCGATCTCCGGTTCCGAGCCTTATCTCACTCACTCGCAGTAGTGCCCAATTTGCTCACCTCGTTTATTCGCGAGAACTCACACACATCGTCATCGTCGCTCGACTGAGCTGCTGCCTCTGGTATCCGTGTCGTGTTTTGCCGCCGCAGCGCCGTTCGCGTCGTCGTCGTCGTCGCCCCGCGTCCATTAACGAGCATCGAAGCCACAGTCACACATTATTTCATGTACTCTGCGAACCATTGAATGTGCGAATATGCCTGCTCTCCGTACACCACGAGAGTCGCGCAGCGTGGACCATGGATGAGCCAAACGAGGGGCAAAACATTAGTTCCTTGCATACGGTGAAACGTTTAACATGTGTTTACAATCGGTTTTGCATGCTGCTGCTGCTGCAGCAACCGCGAATCGCGAGTAACTGGCAGCTCCGGCGTTCTCCGAGCCCGCCACTGTAGTGACCCAAACAGGTTTCAGAACTCCTCGAAAAGTGCACCGAGCGCTCGGCGAAGGCAGGCCCGACCTCGGCTCGTGAATTTGAACTACGCAATTTCTCAAAGAATTTTCGTAGATTTAGTGACTGGCTGCTGTGTACGTGTGTAGTGCATACGAAAATTTCCGCGACGTTGTCGTGCCTCATTGACATAATCCCAGCGACGTGTTTCTGCGAAAACTGAGCTGAGAGCTGCGAGAGTCTCGCGAGTGATTCATTCAAAATTCTTCCACACATCTCGTGCACTACACACAAATGGGTGAATGTGACGTGTACGAAAGGGGGTTTTGATTCTCCCGAGTTCCAGTTGACCAAAACAGAGATTTTCGTCCTTGAATGAAAATAGAACTAATCAGGACCAACAGACAGCTCTCCCACTCCAGAGAGAGAAGGAAGACAAATGAAATTAAAAACCTGAAGCTGAATGTAGAATTTCAAGTTCAACACATTCAAAGGCTCTTTGTTGCAGCCAGAAGTGTATTGAAAGTGAACGATGTGAGAGCCGAGAAAATGGCAAGAAGAGTGTGCAACTGAACGCGAAAGGAGAAGACGAAGAAGAACAATAACAAAACAGAAAGGAAAGAATTACACTAAAGGCGCTGCTGAATAATTCATGAACCGGAGGACCATATACACAATTTCAAGTGCGCAGAGGTCCATAAGGTGAATGCCGAGCGAGTACATAGAGACCATTTAAAAAGCGCATCGACTTCGGCCGCTTGAAGGACGGACTTGGCGAGGTGAGTCGGGAAACCTGAACTCTCTGGGCTTCGGAACCATTCATGAAAAAAGTAATTCTGGGCTCATGCAAGTCGTGCCTAATCGATTTATCACTGCACCTCTACTGAGAAATTCGATCCCACTTTTGGCTGGCACGAAAATTCTCGGAAACTCGAGTCTCGCCACAATCTCATCCGTTCGGCGTTCGGGTTTTCATGGAATCTTGTGGTTCATGTTACGACTTTCGGCCCACTTATCGCGCTCTCCGTAGGCGCTCCTTCGCAAAGTTGGACGAGCCGCTTGTACGAAATCTTTGTGCGTTTGAAAAAAGATCGTTGAAAGTTTTTCTTGCTTTTCCTCTCTGTTCTGTGGAATATTCATTTCAGACACCTTCCAAAAGTACAAATCACTCGTCAATTAATTACCTTTGAGCTTTTAAATGAAGCTTTGTTAGTTAAAAATCTAAAAATTAAATTTTAATTCATATTTAAAGCTTTTTGAACCTCGTTAGTACCAACCAAAAATTAACCAGATAATTAATAATGATAATATGTTCAATGTCACTTTGTCCAATTCCAATACATGCTTTAATCCATCGTTGAAAACTATGCGTATCTTATCGACCATAGTTCTCACGTCATTAAGTGTACGGTGGACAAAAAAACATACTTATTTAGTAACATCAAACTGCGTAAGAGCTGAATGAGTAGAATAGACTTCAGCATTCAAGCTAATCCCTTGTTCTCTAAGAGGTTAATTTTAAGTTAGATGTCTATAGAGTATACGTCCCAATCTCGCCAGTGGAGAGAGACAACGTTTCTCTGAGTTATTGAAAAAGGCGCCAAATGTTAAGTTCTTTAATCAGTCATTGAAAATTTATTCACATTTAAATTTCATTTTTTATAAAACTTTGGCTTCAATTTTTGCACATTTTGGCCTGCCATGTTACACTTTTTATTTTCCAAAAACTTCAACTATGAAGTTCGACGCCTTGTTAGATTCGATTTTATGAGTTTTGAGGAGATGTTCTTCGGCTGAAGATTTCATAGTAAACTTACGATGGCAAAATGTACATTAAAAATAACTGAAAAGAAAGCAGATACCTAATTAATTTAAGAAATGTCTAGAGTTGCTAAAACAGGCAAACTGACTTTGATCAGACGTGGTTCCTCGCCATTTAAAGATTTGTTCAGAAAATTTAGACAACAAAGTCTTACCATTTCGAATGATAGCGGTTCACATGAGCTTTAAAAACCCTAATGGCTTGATATACACGTCCACAACATGTGCAATCGAATGGAGGTTGGTGCAAGTTTTCGTGCTTCTTGAGCGCGGCCTTTCCCAGGCAAACCTCGTCACAAACGGTGCAGCGAAGTTCGAACTTCTTCAAATCAGGATAGTTGTCGTGGATTGAAATGTGGTTCAAAAATAAAGTTTCGGAATGGAACACCTTGTCATCTAGACACACTTTGCACGTTTCTGACACCTTGAATTTTCGTTTTCGTCCCGGAATCTTACTTTTAAATCGTTTATTAAGCATAGGAGCTTGTTTCTTGGTTTTTACAGACGGGCTTTCCGGTCGGTTTTCTAGAGAAGAGTACCTTTCCAGCGTCTCAATGGAAATTCGCTCCAGAACGACGCTGGCTTGTTTCACTCTTGTATCTGGAGAGCTTTTCCATGGAAGGTGGCCGATTATGTCGATCGTGTCTTCTGTAGGCGTGTCTGGGGTCTGGCCGGGTCTGTCCAATGAATTTATTGGAAATGGGGAGCTCGAGGGACAGTCAAAAGGAGTCGAGCTTTGAGGCGGGTCCAATATGGAAATTGTCATCTCAGAATCAGACCTGAACTCCAGGTTGCTTTCCAGTTCGCCAGTGTATGGGTTCACTATGGCGGGCTCTGAGACACCTTCAGACTCAAACGGAGGATCGTACACCACCTCACACAGATCTAGAGTCTCGAAATTGGGGCACTTGACATCAAGTGGCGTCTCTTTACCGCCATTGGTTTCTTCCTCGGCCGCTTCGACGTTGTTCAGCCACCAATCGTTGGAAGCTCGGATTTTTTCCAGAAAAATCACACTGGACATCAGCTCCTGCATGCAGGGGAAACACATGCCGCTAGGGAGCCGTTTGTAGGGCAAAATCTGGGAACAAACAGGAGCTATCAGAGAAGTAGGGCGTCGGCGATGCTGGCAAACAAACCTGGAAGTCCATAACGAACGTGTTGCTGATTTTTGACGTCAAGTTCTGGCCATCGAAGAGCGAAACCAGAAGGTCGTTTGGTCTGAGACAGATTCTGCACGTTCTGAAGATCTCCATTTTACGAATTTAGGCGAAAAAGACGCACACGGAAGTACGATTGTCAACTTTACTGATAAGAAGGTGCTATAAAGGGTTTGTTCACATATTACGTCACGGTAAAAATCGAGATTTTAGATCTCTTACTTGAGTTTGTACTGACTATCACGGAGAGGCCGACATCCCCCCTCCTACCTTGGACCGTGACGTAATATGTGAACAGGGCCAAAAATAACAGTTCATCTTTTGAAAATCCCGTTGGAAATCCGGGGTTTTTCGGTTCTATTTAGTAAGTTCATGGCTTTCAAAGGAGCAAAAAATTCAAGTGCAAAAAGCTGAGAGTCTTCTCGGGAAGGCAGAAGACAAAACAAAAAGATTACGCGATAACGAATCATCCTCTCCGCTTGTATTGATCTCGGGAATGAAGGAAAGTCAAGCGGAGGTTGCGATTTGCCGATTTGCGATGAGATGAGATGCGAGATCAAAGCGGCCGCAGAAGAGGCACATAAAAAATTCTATTCAAATGTTTACAGCAGCAGACACACGAAAGTCAACTCTAACCTTGCAAGAATGCCACTGATTGCCGCCGTCGATGCTTTTTGACTCCAATCCCCATCGCCTGGATAGTGGATATAAACGGCAACTTTTGGAACACTGGGAAGCTGCAACGCGACATTCACACAATGGAACTATATTTCATGTTATGTTGCGGTATTTTTGCGACGCGCATATCGTAAACCGCGATGGGAGATGCATGATTTGAAGCCTCATTTGAGGCTCATAGTTTGGGGGCTTTCAGTTGAATTTTTGAACCTCTCAAATCTCACATTCTCAAAGGATTTCCTTTCAATGGTGCAAATTTGCGCCTTCGCCTTTTCCGATTTTTATGGAAACTATCCTAAATTACAAATAAGCACTGCTTTATTTTTTATCAGGCTTTAAACCTGGATTTTTGGCTTAAAATTTCGATGGAAAGCAGCTTTATATAATATAATTTATATAATGTATGGCCACATATTTATATAAGGGTTTATTTTTGACATAAAAATTGTATAAAAATTTTTAATAATCATGGAAAAAATAAAAATCAAAAAACATGATTTTCTGAAAATTATGAGGTTTTAAAATTTTAAGCTATAAATTGTCGTGAGCTCTTCTAGCGGCCCCAAAGGGCCAAGGATTTTTATGCAAGGGGAAATAATTTTTTAACTCATGGAACAAAACAGCTGGCGGAAATGGGTTAAGGGATCTCAAGACATACGAGCCAAAGTCAGACAGACGGACACAATTTCGGTCAAAAAGTAACCTGACCTCAAAAATGGAACTGTGAGCCCAACACAAAAGCTTTACTCAAACATGCCATAAAATGTACATAGAAACACCATGTCGAAATGGCAGAAAGTAACGTTTGAGACCTCCAGGAAGGGACCGAGTTCGCCTCACGCAGAACTAGTCGCGACTCTGACTTGCAGCCAAGAACGCGACTGCTTTCTGCACTACATTCACAATAAAAGATTTACCTTCAGTGATTCAGTTCGGCTCGACTCGGGTCGGTTTGTTATGCAGTTTTAATTTATGGCGAATCAAAGGCATTATTTTATTCATGAGAGACATTCAACAGCCACATATTTATGTATTCTCTGTACGACTTTTCGCATACGTGTGCGCCCAGCGCTCGATGAAGTAACATAGTTTTGCTGTTGATAACATGAACGATAATCGGCGACCGACTGCGGAAAGAACAGTGGCGCGAGAAATTTTCCCACACCGATTTGGTCCGAAAATATCAAAGTGTGGTGTTTAGTCTCTGACTCGAGAAAGCTTTAATCAGGACCCTGAAGTGTTAAAAAATTGATTGTTTTTCCGTCCTAGACTTTTGAAGCTGTTGACTTAGATCAGGGTACGCAAGGAGTACACACATTTTTACACTGTTTGCCTCCAAAAAATTTCTCCGTGGAATGGTTTTTTGGAATGGTACAATTTTAAAACTGCATTGGAATAATGCTCAGAGGTATCAGACACCAAAGAACTTAATCTCTACTTTTAAAAAATTTTACATGGCAACTTCAACTTTTTACTGTACACACAAACCTAAAATCGAAAATTGGTTTGTGTTTTACTCATGATTAAAAACTAAAAAGGTTCAAACCTCTACTCCCGCATGTCCTCTGGAAGGCTCAAGGCGCCTTTTTGGCAAAAATTCCGCCCATTTCTAGCTCACTATTAAAGCCCCCAAGCTAACCAGATAAACATGGACTAAACCAAACCGGAGGCTAAATATTTATTTCGAGCCATTCAGCTTCAGCTACCAGGAGCCGTCCGCATAGGAAATGTTTGGCATTTTTGCAGCATGTTCAGCTGCCTCAAAGAGAACACAAAATCACAACAAACAGAACGGCAAAGCGGCACACAATTCATTCAATGGAGATCAAACAATCGAAGTTGATTTATTGCCAAAAATTTATAATTTTAGCTTTTCAACTGTTGCAACTTGCAGAGCGGCATTCAGGAGCGGCAAAAAATATGATGCAGAAGCTCCGAACAAAGAAACATTCTCGCATGCAGTCGTAAAAATGGAAACTCATTTGGATTATTACATAATTCAATAATTTTGCCCCGATAATTTATATATTTCGTTCCTTGGCATCTCTCATCTCGACGGCATTCCTGTGTCCAAAGAACGGTTCTTCTGCGCATTTTGCCTGCTGCATTTCGTAATTCGTAGCCTGGCATGCGGTCCGGTCAAGTGAAAAAGTGCACTAAAATTGGATTATAGCGAAAACAGGTTTTGTAAAGCAGATTGGAGGGACGAGGTAGAAATTTTTAAATCTCCCAAGGATGATTCTGTGTTTTTACAGCATCCACGAAGAATTTTGTTTTGAGCTGGGAGAGGCATAAGTTAACAACGGTTTGGCTTGATGGTGTTTCGGATTTTATTGATTTTCTAGTTGGCTTAAACTTTAAAAAAAATTATATTAAATATTTACTGGCTGAGTTTTAATTTTTAACTCTAAAAAAACCCTTTTGTCTTTAAATTTTCTAGTCGGCTTAAGCTTAAAAAAAATATATTAGAAGTTTACCGACTGAGCTCTAATTTTTAACTCTCAAAAAAGTCTTTTATTTAGGAAAAATTTGCTTACAACTGCTTTTTTGAGACCCCCCTCCCCCCAATTTAGGGTGTTCAAAACTAAAGTCATAATAGATTTTTTCAACTGGTGTTTTTAAAAATCAAAGTTTTGGTGTTTGCTAATTTTAAAACCGAAATTTAAAACCAAATTTTGAGTACGAGCTTAGACGGGAACAAACACCTTTAGCCTGTAAAAATATGTAACATTTTAAAAATCTTAAACTGGAGTTTTTAAATTTGATTTTTTGACGAGAAATGGACAAACAGACAGTAATTCCCAGGTCAGACCTACAACTGCACTCTAGTCCTCAATGAAAATGATGAATGCAGGTTCTAATGCACGGCGTCCGACGTCAAGAATCACTGGCTTTCATCATCATCATTTTCAAAAAACGCACATAATTTTATGCTGTCTGAATAAGATTGCGCTGCGCGTTGGTTGCGTGACCGAAAATTTCTCGAGCTCAAGCCAATTTTCTCAGAAACGGGAGGAACCGAATAACCGTAAAATGCAAAGTCAAGTAGCGCATTCGGTAGTGGTGGAATTCGAGGCACACTGAAGGGCTGCCGCACCGAAAGAGGAGCTCATATGTTTTATGCATAGCAAAATGGTCAAATTTGCATACGTGCCCGATATCTTTGATGTAGCAAACAAGTCCAAGTCTCCCGTTCCTCGTTCCTCGTTTGCGAATTCCGATGCGGTCTAGCGCGGAACATCAGTGGAAGAGGAGCCAATTTAGGAGAGTTATGAATCCATAAATGCGATAAAAAACGATAAAAGTGATGCGTGATATCAAAGCGGCAAGCAACTGCTGAATAGCAAATATGCTAAGTTCCAGCAGTAATTTCATCAATCTGCATATAAATTGCAATCGAGCTTCCTACTTTCGCATCAACTTGGATTGGGAGTAGCGTGACGAAAAAACGGAAAGCTGACAGTCTGACACGAAGCGCGAGTCGCTTGGAAACTTTGGAGCTGCAGGAGGTTCACAAATTCACGGTTCCCCAGCGTCTTCTTGCCGTCCTGTCCCACAAAACAAATGATTTTCAATTAGTCTTCACAGTTTCTGGACATGTTCAAGCTGACAGGCTACATCAAAATTACGTGTATGTTTAATTCATGTAATTCATAAAATTGGGAGAAACGTCAAATTTGAAGACCAGTTGTTTGCTTTTGTTGTTGAAAAGGTAACAAAAAAACCTATTTTGATTCAGTTTTTGGTGATGACCGATGATATATTTTGTCATGCGATCCTATTTCGGGCGATTTGTTAACTCTGAAAAATAATAAAAGTAAGAAAGGAAGTCGAGTCTTCTGTGCTTCTTGACCTTTAAACTGACCTGAGACTTTTCGAATTAAAAATTCATTTTAAGCCTAAATAAAGACATTTTTATGTTAGATCAGCTTTGGTTTATTTCAAAAGCTTCCAATATTCGAAAATGGCTAATATCAAACGGCCTTTTTCTACCTCAACCGAATTTTTTGAAATCTTAGTTAAAAATTTTTAAATTGTACCCTACTCGATTTTTTGGCCATTTTGGAAGAAACAAGATGTAAGATTTCTTTGGTCCAAGCCACAACATCCGTTAAGACAAAATTTCAGCAGAATTTGAAGAGAATAAATGTTAAGATTAGGAGTCAAAATTTTCCGAGGGATTCGATGTGTAGAGGGGGGTTTTTCAGTTGCGTTAGATTAATTTTTTAAAAATAATTATTTCCCCAAAAATCAGATGAACGGTGATCAGAGACCACAGCCAGGCTCGCTCTCGCTTTCATCCGTCTGGCAGGAAGTGAATGCATGCGGCTAGGCAACCTTTGACTCGCTACCCCACATCGTCGGTTTCCATCAATTTTGGAGTTTAGCAGCCGGAGGAGAACGAGCTCATACATATCATTTGAAAGTTTAATCAGTATCGATCTTTTTTTCATCTATCCGGTTACTGTTTTTATCGAAAACATGCGTTTGGGATATTTTTTCAAGAGCGCACACAAACCCAATGCCCGTAATTATTCCAAATGTAAGCATTCTATCGAAAATGCGTTGACTCTTGGCATCTCGACCAACTCAGAGAGCGACCACTGCACTGCTCGTTCTGTTAAATATAGGACGGAGGACGCATTTGCGGTGGATGCGAGTATTACGAGAGTCGACAAGTATATGCAGAGCACCTCCATTATTCATCATGAACTCATTCATAAATTTTAATGCAACGCATACAATGCAACATAATTTAGATGTGTAGACTCGGGCCTAATTTGAAAAAGTTGCTAAACATAAATGAATGCAAAGTTGCTGTGCAACTCGACTCGATTCGGCGAGGAGGAAAAAATTCACTGGGTGCAGTCTGCTCGCACAGCGCATCAGATGGAATGCGAAAATTTGCATTCGGTCGCATTAATGACCGTGTCCCCGAGAGGGCCCTCCGTGGTTCCCCCTTCGATTCCTAATAAGGTTGGCTTTCTTAATTAATGCTGATAAAGTCAATTGTGGTTTGAAATATTGAGCCATTTATTTTTGTTTTTATTAAAAGCAACAGGATCAGAACTCTTTTGAACTCTGGAAGTTTTTTTTTACAGAATGAACATTTAAATTTATACCTCGATATATTTTTGCTGGTTAAGGCGACATATTTCCAATTGTCCTGAACGTTATAAAAATTGTACTTTTACGTTTCCGGTTAAAGTAGGCACTTTTAAGCAACCAAAGCCTAATTTTTATTGTTGGCTTGCACGAGCAGATATTTAATCTTAATTTTAAAAATGTGCAAATAATATAAAAATTTTGGAAATGAAATTTTAAAAATTTTAAAAATGTGCAAATAATATCAAAATTTTGGAAATGAAATTTAAAAAGCACCGAAATCCCCCATATAAAAAATTAATAAAAGAAATAACTCGACCAAGTCTAAATATATCATCCATCTAAAAAATGTCAGAGGTACTAACAATTTAACCAAATTATTCTTACCTTAGGGGTCCTGGACTAAGAAGATTGGCTGTACCTTGGACCCTCCCAAGCGTTTCAATTTTTTTTAAAATAAGCTAATATATGTATACTTGTCCCTTGGTTATCAATTTAAATATAATCAAAAATTAAATCTTCTTCTGCAGAAAACATAAAGTAAAGTAATAGTCCGTGGTATGGTTTTGAAGTACCTAGGGTCTAGAAATGACCCTAAATGATCTCAGAAAATAATTTATTTTTTCAAGAAAAAAAATATATGGAGAAATTTAATCTGTTTTATTTTTCGCCCATCCATGAAACTCTCTAAATCCTCCAATTATGTTAAGCTGTGCCATTTTTGTGCCAAAGTTTCCTGAAAGCTTATCAGACTTATCACATTCCAGCAAACGAAAACAGTCAAACCTTAATAAATTTAGCTCCATTCTCCATTCATTTCAGGACATTCCGTGAGAAGCGTGCAGCAATAATTTATCAGTGTTATCAAGGAGTTGCATCAAGAATATAAATGAGTGCTATTTAAATGAACATCCATATAAGCTCAAATCTGGTGGAATCTCAGCATTGGACAATACAGAATGATTTTTACTGCTATTGTTGAAACGAATATCGTCATCATTGAAATTTAAAATTGATGTGTTAGTTTTAAATGTGAAAAACAAGGTAACAATACGACCCGCTTGGTGATAAAATCGAAGCAATCAAAAAGTTAACCGAAAGTTCGTGCAATTCAGCGATTCATCATCGTCTGCGAGGCCAAGGTCAGCGCTAAAAGAAAGGTAAGAATTCGCTTTGCCGACGGTTCTGTGATCTTGCTGTCCAGATCTCTGACAAGTCACAATATGGAGTTTTGTTGAGGTGAATCGCGGTTATGATTGAGTAATTAACATCAAGCACCCTTGAGTCCGAACCCCTCTGAGCTCAGTTTGCTTTGATTGGTTCGGTGAAAAGCGTCCTTGAGCTCCGCTTTATGGAGACCAAGTTTAATTTCGTAATGGGAAAAATGCAGGTTGTCGGGGGAAAACACGCTCTTATCAATCCAGCTCGAGTGCATTATTCCATGTTGGAACAGATGCGAGTCGCGTACATGAACGGCAGCGTGCACAAGTGCATGGAAGGTGGAGTTGTAGGCGTGCGTGAAGCTGGCTCCTCCCCGCATGTTATTGATGATTTTTTGCCGTGTCGCTGCACCATCTTTGTTGTGCCAGTGCATTTACAAGTGCACTTTTCAAGACCGCTACAGCTGACCGAGCCGCATTTCTGAGCGGTTTTTGTGCCAAATTCATCGACTGGAAACTGCGGCTTTGTCCGTCTGTCAAACATGTGAGCCGTTCTTTGGTCCCTGCTGGCTTTTAAATAACACCTCCTGTACGCCGGTGAAATTGCATAATTTAACAAATTGGGTGAATTACGAAAACGCACATTCCCATTTCGCCCGGTGAGTTCGCACCCACGGACGGTTTTCGGGCGCAGTGACTCAAAACAACAACTCGAGCGCGTGAATCGGCAAAGGTTGTAATTTTTGCAATCAAATTGTCAATGTTATGCAATTTAAGTGTCAGGAACCGAATATTGACAATATAATATTTCCTTCTTTACTCGCTCGAATTGCCGCAGTCCCACAGTCAGTACTATACATACGAGAATGACGCTGTACCAGGAGAGTTCTGCCGGTGTGCCGACGGCACTTATGTTCTTACATTAATCCCTCGACACAAAAAATGATATTCGTTCCAGAAGATCGAGTTTCGAGCTTTTTGAATGCAAACCATGTCAAAAGCATGTTTGAGACTTTTTATGTCGTCCGATTCCTGGGAATTCACGGTACTCACTGTGCACATTGCGCTCCCACTCCGATGCGAACGTTGTCGGTATAAATAAATGTTCAATAATGTACAGCGCTCGTTAAAATCGACAATAAAAAGTTCCATTAAAGTTAGAACTAAGCAATGTGCCGCTCTCAACAGTTGAGCAATGTTTACGACAGTTTAAACTTACACAACGGTACAGTTGGTTTCAATAGATCCAGATTCCAAACTTTCTTTTTTAGTTAACTCTGTTTTAAAAATTTTCTATCGAGATCAAGATAATTTTTCGATAAAAGAAACTTAACATAATTTAAAGGTATCCAATTCATAATATCTTCTTGAAATGAGAGTGTGAAACTTTCGAGTTTCACATCGAACAAAAATTTAACTAAATATTTGACATTTATTATATTTTTTGTCGAAAAAATTAGAAATGTTTAGCAACACAATTTCGTCTTTAGCTCTCTTTACGTTTTAGCTCAGAATATAGAATTTGATTTTCAATACTACATAATAATAATAAAATTTGCCACCAAAATTTGAAATTTTTCTGACTTAGAACTCCTCGGATTTTTAATCCAAAGAAATTTAGAAATCAAACAACTAGTATTTGAAATTTTCAACAGATTCTTGATTTGGTTTCCGAAGATGTTTGGCTAAATAACTAAATGCATAGTGGGATTTTATTAGTTACGTTGCCTATGAAACAATTAAGCTTATGTTTTGAATAGTTAAAAACCTCTTCCTTGAAATTGTAACGACACAAAAACTCAGTACAAAGCGTGAAAAATCCACGTACATATTTTTGAACATAGCAATAACGTTGGATGCGACTAGCGGCTCTCCAATTTATTTCACCCTCGAGATCTTTCGAAAATTGAAGAAACTCTGAGCCATAAATCCTCATCACGTGCTACGAAACTATTCCAAATTTCATCTCAATAAATCAGCCAATGTATAGAAGGTATCTGACTCAAAATGGATAAAACGTTTCATTTTAACATCTCCACACTAATATTTTTAATCATCCGAAGGCAATTATCAAGCCTTAATATGCATAATTTAATTGGATATCCCACTGTTATCGACTCAAATGATAGGTTTTGTGATCGTTTCTTGTTCCAGCCCAACAACAACAACCGCACAGTCCAGAAATCTGGCTATGCCAAATTGAACGGGCAAAAGCAGCACCATCCTATCCTCATTAACTAAATTTTTATAATAATGATACGTTGCTGCCGCTGCTAAGGCTGGCGCTGCACGAAAGACATCGCAGTCACGAAAAGGAGTTCGTGTTTCTGGGTTTCAGTCGACTTTTGATTTCATTTGAATACTGAGTTAGATCAAAGCATACCTGGCCTAAAACGAGTTCAGACTTTGGATTGGTAAAGAGTACGGGCTTTGGTCCTTAGTAGTTCTTTCGCAAGATGTAAATACCAGCGTTGTTAAGAAACCAGCCTTTGTTAGAGTTCAATTCTGTTAAGTTCTTAAGTTTTCAGAATCTCGAATGAGTTCTGCGTCCCTCATTGGCGTCATCAATCATTTTGGTTACTGGTTAGGGTCCAAACCATAGAGACTACTATTTTCCTCTACGAAGGACCATAGGGTTCATAATTTAGCAAAAATAACAGATTGCTACACAAAACAGATCTTACAACTTTTCTCCTTTACTTAAGGTCATTAGAGCCTAATAAACATAAATATGTTACCTTCCACAACCATAAGTCTCTATTTTCTCAAACATTTAGATTCATAAAATTTCAGGAAAATCATACAAACGTTCTTTTCCTCAATTAAAATCGTAATCTTGCTAGCGTCCTGTTTATGAAAAAGGAAAACCAAAAGTTGAAACTCTTAGATGAACTCAGCTGTCTCACACATGAGATCACAGGTTCAAAGGCATCTCTTTTGCCTCGTAAGCGCACCAGCTTTCTCCTCGTATTTGGAATCAAGAGAGCGTGCAGAGAGTCTACAACGAAGCAAAGGACAAGTATAGGCAATAAGTATTTATACACAAAGATTGTAATCGCACAAAATATATGACTAAGAGAGCGTTGGTTGGTTTTGTGTGCTTTCTGGCAACTTGCGAAGGAACATTAACATTTACGTAAGCTGCTGAATTACTTATGATGCATGTAATAAGGAGCTAAAACGTGCCTTGGAAGACGCAAAAGTTTCCAGTTTAATTTTTTGCGATGAATTTTATGTGCAAACTCATTCTTGCTTATTCCGATAAAACCTCTTCCCGCTCAGTCGCTCCAGCTCGACGCGACGACTTATTGCTCTGATGGGAAGTGAGTAATTTAGAAAGTTTAGCTGCTTTCTGAATTATTAATTTTCATTGATTTTCCAGAGTCATCCGCATAACTTGTGACCTGATGACTTCAGAGGAGCATTTTCACACAATTTTCAAAAATTAAAGCCAACGAAAGTTGATTCCTTGCTTTACCGTTTTTTCACCTTTTCCATTTTTCAAAACCAGGATAGATGTATAAATAGATAGATCTGGGGTGGGACAGAGGGCAGGTCAAAACCAGGATTCATACACATATGTATATATGTAATGTTAGTAATTTTTAAAGAACACTTTTCTGACCTATATTAAATTCATTCATAAATATTTTCTAACTGTAAGGGAATCCAATAAGATATAAGTTCTAAAAATAAGCTCAAAGATGTGCCAAAAATGGATCTGAAGACCTAGGTTTGGGTCCAACATACGGACCAAAGTAATGGTGGAGTTCCAGAAGTCTCTTTTACTTGAACGTAACTTCGTCCAAAAGTGCCTTGTTACTCATCCAAAGAAGTTCCTTTATTCCGAGTGCTGTTATGCCATTAATGTCAAGTTCTCCAGAACGAGGATAAATAAGCCCTCATCCCCGATTCTACTCTTTTTCATACGATTGTAGCTGAAAAGTAAAAGCTGACACAACATTTTATATCGCTGAGCCCGTTGTCGTTCTGCCGCCACGAGGTTTTAAGAACACAATCAAGCTCATCCACGTGGAGTGTATCTACATGAGATGATGATGATGATGTAAGAGCTGCATAAAGTACAAAATAAACAAAAATGTTTTCTTCCACACACTTTTCTGCCATATTCGTTCGTGAAAGACTCACATGTGAGCATGTATGAAGTACAATTTCCTTTTTTACTCTCAAGGATCTCAAAGCCCCTCGACACGAGTAGAATTTCATTTTTAAGTAGACGACATGGCTGTGTGTATGTCTTGAGGCACTTGAGCGAGATTGGACCTGGAGCCGCCAAACGACTTCAAGGACCGCAGTTCAGACTTAGAGCTCTTCCGTCCTGAGATCGAACATTCTTGGTCGGTGACATTAGCTGGTCTTTTGGAGTTGGAGTTGACCAACTAAGATCTTGATGGGGTTCTATATGAGCTTTTTAAATTTTCAAGATTCATTTGGTTAAAACTGTGTTGAATTTCCTAGAATTCTTACGCATTCAGGCTTAAGGAAATTTGAGATTGATTTGAGAGTGGACAAAGTTGATCAAGTTTCCTTCCTTCACATATTTTGGCTCATCCTTATACTGTTCAGGGAGAAAAAGAAGGTTGTTTGCTTCCTCTCCTCCAGCTCCATTCAATTAAAAATTAGAAGTAATGCGGCATTCACGGCCACTCAACGAAGAGCGGGCCGGACTCGCGTTCCCCTAATGATTAAAATTATGATATTGCAAAAGTTTTTGAATAAACAAATGTAAATTTAAAGTTACGGCTGTTTAATAAAGTAAAAGCATTCCTACAAAAGGTGGATGGCATACAAAAGACCGCGTTACCTGAAAGTGCTCGTACACTCGACGAAGCGCGCAGGGTATATTACTTCCAGAGGGACATGCACGATGTCTACTCACGGCTCTGCAAACATCGTGGAGGTATTTACGGAAATTCCGGCACAGCGCTCGCTATCCTCCGAAAAGATGCGTAAAAGTTTACAAGGGAAAACATGCAATTTTAAGCTTCAGGTAATCCGTTAGATGAGGCTGAATAAATCACGCTATTATGTGTGTGCTCTGATGGGAGATTAGGCAGCAGAAGCTCGAGTTTAAGGAGCATCAACTTTAATGTGGTTTGGACTGCTTTGAAACTCAACGCACATCCACGTCGTCGGATTTCGCCTCATTATTTTCGAGTACTTTAATTAATACTGAGTACGAGGAAAAATCTCGGGTAACGCGGAGCCTCATGGCGAAGAGAAGAACGGGGAGGACGAGAAAGGACTTCCATATCATCAGTGCGTGTATCATTAGCGAGTCCGGAAGTGATAAATATTGCTTATCACGGAGCTCTGTGATTTATGGGCGCTCCTTGAATACATTTTCCTTTCACGGGAACATGTCTGGCATGCATGAAAGGAAATCAAATCAATGGAAATTTCGGTAAAATTTCGAACCGGCTCCCACAAGGCAAAGGCTTTTAGTCTATTTTCTGAGGATATTTACCTCGAAACTGGGACGTGCATGCTTTAAGTCTATTTGTAAGTCTCCCCATTTTATCAAAATGCTTTTTAAATCGATACATTGAAAGTTTTATTCATACAAAATCGAAATAACCACTCGAGGAGTTTTTTTCAAAATTATTAATCTCATTTTTGGACAATGAAAAAAAGCATTACATTGATTTTTTTGTGTAAATGACCAAGATCGTGTCTTTGAAGGTTTTCTCTCAAGTTTTTGCTACATTTAATTGAAGTTTGCGAGAAAACATTAATTGATGTTTCTCCTAATCCGGAACACCACACTGAAACAGGAAGGATTAGTTCGTGCTGAAAATAACCAGGTTACGGGATTCCTTCGCTTTGAAGAGCTCAAAACTGTTTTGTAAACAAAACCCCCTTTAAGAGACGCGGCTTCGAATTGAAAGGCTGCCTCACAAACACAAATCCTCCAATTCATTAATTCATGTTTTCGCCTTCCAACTCTCCTCTGTGCAGCACCAGCCGAGCATAAATTTTCATAGTCAGTACCCTTAATGATCTAATCCATCACATTGTGTTGTGTACATTTATGTTGAACTTTGTTCACCTGATTGTTACTAAATTGATCGATGGCTGTAATAAGCGAATGAATGCATTTAACAGCAAAGTCATCCATCTCATTTCAGCTTCCCCGTACACCGAAGACTTGTTTCTAAATGTACCTCGATTTTTTAAAAACTTTTTTTCTCGCATGCCTTCTCTCAGCGCATTCATCGACGACGAGAATCTTCTTAAAATTGAATGAATTATTTTCCAAAACCCATTTTAAAATGGATTAACGAACACGAGCATTACATTCTCGTCTTCGTCATGTTCCGTGTAAGAGCTTTAATGTCAGCAGTTTGAAGAGAGGAGCCGAAGCTCGCCAAGAGCAGCACCGGCGAAAGCGGCATTTGGGATTCCAAGCACGCTACGGCGACGATTTCCCGTTTCTTTACAATGGAATTCTCGGAGTTTATGAAATTTAGGACGCTTGCAATTACTTTGGATTTTAAATTTGATATCTTTTGTTTCAATAATGTCGTCTAATATGTTGGGTTATTTTAATTTTTTCGGCCCAAAATCTCAGGAATCGTGTTTCTCGAGGTAAAACTAGTCGTTTTAAGGCTTCAGGGACGATCTTCTCGACAAAAAATTTTTGGCCAAAATTCCCAAATCCGAGGTCGCGTTAACGAGCGGAGGTTTGGTCATTTTCTGAATTTCACATGAAAAACTTTTTTTCTCCGAATTGCACTTTTTCGGCCCAAAATCACCGGAATCGTGTTTCTCGAGGTAAAACTAGTCGTTTTAAGGCTTCAGGGACGATCTTCTCGACAAAAAATTTTTGGCCAAAATTCCCAAATCCGAGGTCTCGTTAACGAGCGGAGGTTTGGCCATTTTTTTAATTTCACATGAAAAAATTTTTTTCTCCAAATTGCACTTTTTCGGCCCAAAATCACCGGAATCGTGTTTCTCGAGGTAAAACTAGTCGTTTTAAGGCTTCAGGGACGATTTTCGCGACAAAAAATTTTTGGCCAAAAATCCCAAATCCGAGGTCTCGTTAACGAGCGGAGGTTTGGTCATTTTCTGAATTTCACATGAAAAACTTTTTTTCTTCGAATTGCACTTTTTCGGCCCAAAATCACCGGAATCGTGTTTCTCGAGGTAAAACTAGTCGTTTAAAGGCTTCAGGGACGATTTTCTCGACAAAAAATTTTTGGCCAAAAATCTCAAATCCGAGGTCTCGTTAACGAGCGGAGGTTTGGTCATTTTCTGAATTTCACATGAAAAAATTTTTTTCTCCGAATTGACTTTTTCGGCCCAAAATCACCGGAATCGTGTTTCTCGAGGTAAAACTAGTCGTTTAAAGGCTTCAGGGACGATTTTCTCGACAAAAAATTCTTGGCCAAAAATCTCAAATCCGAGGTCTCGTTAACGAGCGGAGGTTTGGTCATTTTCTGAATTTCACATGAAAAAATTTTTTTCTCCGAATTGGACTTTTTCGGCCCAAAATCACCGGAATCGTGTTTATTGAGGTAAAACTAGTCGTTTTAAGGCTTCAGGGACGATTTTCGCGACAAAAAATTTTTGGCCAAAAATCCCAAATCCGAGGCCTCGTTAACGAGCGGAGGTTTGGTCATTTTCTGAATTTCACATGAAAAAATTTTTTTCTTCGAATTGCACTTTTTCGGTCCAAAATCACCGGAATCGTGTTTCTCGAGGTAAAACTAGTCGTTTTAAGGTTTCAGGGACGGTTTTCTCGACAAAAAATTTTTGGCCAAAAATCCCAAATCCCAAAACTTTAACTTTAATAATTAAATTTCTCTTAAAATAGCCGGCCTTCATTTTTCTAATTGACTCAATTTGACAAAAGACAAAATATATATCTTTTGGAAAATATTTCTAAATATTTCTAAACTCTATTCTTTTCAACCGCAAAACTTTCAAGAAAAAATTTAAATGTTTTAAATTCTGTATCAAAGTTTAAAAAAAAAGTAGGTACTGATTTTGTTTTTTCTAATAATAAGAGACATTTGGAGGGTCATTTTCTCATCTATTTGACTCAAAAAGCATTTACTTCAGAGCTGTTCTTTTCAGGTAAGGATTTATCTAAGACCAACATAACTTTGATCCTTAAAATCTCGTAGTTTCAAAAATTCTTATTTGTTGTTAGAAGACTATTTAAAAACTATATATAAAAGTTTGGTTAAACCCTATAGGGAAAGCCAACTTGAATACATTTTTGAAAAAAATATTGAGTCATCTCCTTTTCTTATCGGGGTTTTAGATGAAACCGTTCCTTAATATGTATTTTGTTCGAACTTTCATGACTTTAAGACAAAGCAACCGTACATGAATCCCAGAAGTTTGGTCGACTCCGTGCGGCCGGGGGAATTCGGAATGAGATGAAGCAGGCGCATAATGAGATTTACCTGTTTTCATTTTTTCCTCTCCTCCACCGTCTTTCTTCTCCGTCGTCGTGAACGAGTGCTCCAAATAAATATTGCAAGATCCCGCAATTCCGTCACTCTGAGGCTGCAGTGTTCACGACTCGCGTTCCGTTTTTCCTCGAAAATCCCATCTTCGAACCGGGGAAGAGTGAACACCGGCCTCACTGAGTCAACAATTTACTATTCAATTTGGAATGTTTTAAGGCAAGCATAAAATTGAATTGTTCATAAAAACAATAAACCGTGAGCTTTGCATGTTCCGGACGCGCGCTCCTCCGTCCCCGGATTGCAAAATGTATGATAATGCAGCGAGTGGATCGCAAAAAGCAAGAAATCGTTCTACAAAATGATGAAAATAGCACATGAAATTTGTATAATAGACAGCTTATGTTTGCATAATAAAATATAATATTTCGTAGATTTAAGCAGCTGCTCATCATATATCTTTTCACCTTTTAATTTCTCTAGAGACACTTTATTCTGTGTTAAATTGCACTGAAAGTTGCCAACGTGGAGTCTTCGTGTGCGTCTCGGGCCGGGTATGCAGAAGAGCAGTGTGAACCTTCGAAAATTACATTACTCTCAGTCCATCATCACATCGAACGTCGAACCATGCGTTCCGGGCTCGTGTATGGGTTTCAAAGCGCCGCCGAAGATCGTAAAAGTATTTTTATGGATGAGCCGAGAAAATTGTATAATGTAATAAAATCGTTAGTGGAGGAAAATTGGAAAATTTATGCAGTTTTTTTTATGGTGTTGGACGATACTGTGTGGGCGCGAGGAGGATCAGGGAAGGGGGTGCCTTGAAAATTGGTACAGGATAACTGACTTTGAGAAAATGAAATAATTTGAAATGGTTCAAGTGTTGTAACTAGGATTATAAGGACTTTGCTCAAATAATACGTCGAAGGTGTATGGAACTATGTACGAAAAAAATTTGCAAATTTAATGAACCACTCAATAAATTTCCACCAAGTCCTTTTCACGGTTTTAGGTGAGGTTAAAGGTCAATAGTGCTCATAAAATCGTCCTCATTGTATCCAGTAAAAAATTTGGGATCTGAACTAAAATAACGTCATAAAAAGAGAAGCTTTTCCCATTAGGTAGGTACTTTTGGGGGTTGAGTTTTGATTCTCAGATGCAGCTTTTATTTAAGACTGTAAATCTAAGTACTTCATAGAAGCTATAATTAATTTGATTGACTTTGTAAGGTATTTAGTCAACATTTTCAATTGAGAAAAGTGCATTAGCTAAAGAGGCAATATAAGCGAATCTAAAAGCCTCTCAGAGACATCATCAGACGTCATTGAGAGATTGCAGATCAAGTAATGATAAAATAATCCCACTTTTCCTTTTATAAGCTTTTGCACGTTCGCTTGGTGGAATAAAAGACACGAGAGGAGTCACATTTCGATGGAGTTGAATGAATAATAAAATTTCCCTTCCCGCTGTCAAGTTACTATGCGCTTCTCCGGCTTCTAAGTGAATTCTGAAGTCTCTAAAAGATGATGTTGCAGTGTTATTAAATTTATTACTTTGTGTGATGTTTCAACGTAGGAGACACTTCTCAGATGCGATTTCTATGCTGCAGGAGAGCTGCAGAGGTGCGGGCAAGTCGAGGCATTTTCTCTGTCGTCAGTGGAGGCAACAGTTGTGCTTACGAGAGAGGGTACATGTGGGAAACAGAGTCTCGTCAAAACAGAGTTTATTAATTAAAACAGACGCAGTGAGTGGTTTCGCTAACGAAGAAGGACTTCAACCTTATCTCTCGTTGTATGATTGACTGTAAACAAGGTTCAGATGTTTGGAAATTAGTCCAGCAAAGTCAGACAGATGTGCGTACAATTTATGTCAAAAAAAGGAAAAAAAAACAAGACAGACGGACAGGACTTTTCTCACAGTCGATTCCGGTTGAAACGAGAAAAATCATAAATTAGCATTCGTGGCAGCCGATGATGTTATTTATGTCGAAGACTATCGCTGAGTTGTGACTTTGAGAAACCCTCCCGCTCATCATCGTTGGCAACAGCCAACAACCCCACTTGGTTCGAAAATAATTAATCTTTCCTCCTCTCCGTTTCCTCTTCCATTTCTTTTCATTCCGCTCTAATGAGAAGCTCAACTTCAAAAATGCATTATTAATTGCATGGATATTCGTTGAGAAAGTTTTAGAAAAGCCATAAATTGTTCCGCGGGGTTTCTCTCGAGTCCGGACCCGGTAACATACGAGACGCGCATCTGGGAGGGAAAATTGGAACAAATTTGTCTGTCAGAAACAATTTGAGAAACAACTCTCCCCATTTTTCGACACTCAACTCCTACAAAACTTTGGAACAAAAGGTGCCCAGGACAATGCTGACTCCGAGGGAACCTTTCTAGCTTCTAACTATTTTATTTTCCTAAATTACGGTCGTGTTCTACTCGAGAGGAGGGAATATTGGATGGACTTGTGGAAACTAATGGCTTGAACACGTTTCGAGATGTCTGCAGATTTTTCCGCATAATTCATTTCAGCCGTTTGTTTAAATGTGTTTTAATTTAGAGCGTTTCTTTTACAAGGACAGGGATATTCGAGTCCCAACGGCATGTTCAAAATTTCCGAACTGAACGAAAGTTTTGTTTGCGTTTTTATGCCCGTTATAACGTTCTTGGGTGAGTCTAGGTAGTTTCCCTGCAGCACCACATGTTGAAAAACACGGAATCAAATTAAATAAACGTTTTCAGTTATTTCGAGTTACTGTTCATTTTACAATGGACTGTGATAAGCTGTGCCGAGTGTGCTTCAAGAGATCATCCATAAATATGGCTATTTTGGACGAAAATCTTGCAAATCAAATATCGGCCATTTTCAAGTACGAAATGAAGGTTAGTTTTCTTATTGTTATAATTGTTAGGTAAAGACATTTTTGTGTTGATATTGGGTTTCCTAAGCATTGGACGATATTTCTTGAAGTCTTTCAGGAATTTTTACCAAAACTCCGCTCTGACTCAGGGCCAATATTTTTCCTTTACCCGACTCCGTCTCCAGCTCGTTTTAGAAGGAACGTAGCTCTGCAGCCCTGTTTTTTAAGCCAACAAGTTTAAGTAACGATCTTTTTCAAATCAATAATTACAACAACAAATTAATCAAAACAACTTATAAAGGCGAAATCGATCCGCGTACAGAAACTGCCTACCTAGTCTTGAGTCTTGAAAAATATTTATTAACTAAAATAAAATAATTGTGCAATACTAGTGTGAATAAGCTCAGTAGTAGGCCTGAAATATCGCCCGAAATTCAAAACAACAAGAAGGTTCATTTTCTTGAAGTTCAATTTTAAGCTGCAGTATTCTTGCAACATATTTCTTGTAGCCCGAAGAAACCAGTCCCCGTATCAACAGCATCTGTCTCGACTGCGTTGCGGACTTCATCAGATGCAAGCTATTCTATGAGAGGCTTACTAGCTCAAGCAAACATCTGGCTTTTTTCAAGTCCTTTGTAGCAGAGCCAAAAATCAAGGATGAGCCAGTCGATCAGTTGACTCTCCCAGGGCCTAGTAGTGCTGCTGCTGTTCCGATATCCCAGGATAAAAAGATACTCTTTGTGAACAATGTTGAAGAAAAGAGTGGGATCAAATCTGGAGGAACACCAACTCCAATAACTTGGAATCTGAGAATCACAAAGGCAACAAGTGTTGGAGAAACTCTTCAAGCAGCGAAACCGGAACCTGCAAAGATCGTGGCTCCCAAAAAGAAGGATGAAAATGTCAATTTTCAGGTCCTCGTCTGTCCAGATTGCAACAGAGAGTTCGCCTCCAAGCGGTCCTTCAAGCAACACGCGTCTTCCCACAAACGCAAGGACAATGAAGAGATCGAGATGGAGCCCCTTTGTAAAAAGACGAAGTTTCTGAACTGGTCTTGCAAAGCCTGCTTGGAAGTGTTCGACACAAGCGCCTTGCTAAACAAGCACATCAAAAACCAGCACTCCTCCTAAGTAAACTGAATGTCCAAAATTAATTTATTTTCACACTCTCATTAATTTTTCCCTTGCAATGCATAAATTTCGCGAGTAAGTGCCCTCCGCCCTCCCGCCACCCTATCAAAAGGTAATAAATAAATTCGGTTATCAATCGACACGTTGCCAGACAGTGGTGTTTTCCTAATTTGTAACGGCCTTTATCATCGACGCTGCATCGTGTTTGTCCTGCTAAAATGTATGTTATGTATTTAAGCGCCAGTGCGAGGCTCTTTGCATTCACGATTCGATCCCGTTCGCAATTTGCAACGCAGCACCACGCAGTTCATTATGTTATTGATTTTATATGTTCCCTGACATGCTGGCGAACTTATCAGGACACGCGTGTGATAGTCCAATATACATAAGTCTGGATGTTGAAGCGCATCTTCGTAAATGTTATTTAAATACTTTTATTAATCTCCTGAATGCGAGTGAAACAGACACACGCAATTATCCATTAGATCTCAGCGGTGTTCCCAACATTGTAAAGCTCGCCTCGCGTTTCTCTCCCCGCCAGTCCGTAGTGCACAAAGACCTTATTCGTTCCATTGTAATGCAAAAGTGACTTTCTTATGTATGCACGTGCACACCCTTCCGCAAACTGTTTCTGATTAAACCGTGCCATGCCCAAATTAATGGCGTACGTTGGAGCTTCCAAAATCGAGTTTGCCAAGTGCCATTAAATTTGTCTGTTTGTCTTCCTTTGGGGGTACAGAAACGCCAAAATTGGAGCTGTGTTATAAAATTGAGTTTTTCTAAGGCTAAGTTTCTATTCCAACGCGTTTTGAGTATTGAAAATGGAGCTTGAAATTATGTAAAATAATTCTTCATTCTGTTTAAAATCTGTTTTCTCTAGTCAAATTTTTTAGAATGGAATGAAAAGACTTGGAAACAAGCAGATTCTGATCCTTGATTTTTAAACTGCCTCTTATTTTTCTTTTAGAGATTTTAGAATGTCTAATTCAAGCATAAGCTCCGAAATCAGAGCATTATTGAATTATTAACATTAGACAGGAATATACCTAGCAGTCGTAGAAGAAGGAATCAAGATAGTTCCGACTCAAAAAATGCCACTTTAAAATTTTAAAATGCTTCTTTGAAGTCTCAAAAATCTCGCCCGTTTGAAACGATTTTAAGGAGTGAAATAAAAATTTTCTAGGGTTTTCAAAGTACAAAACTTCAGTCCCCATCAGGCTTCCACAAAATGCAAAATCATTCCATTCCACCTCCTGAGGCTAAGTGCGAAGTTGCCAAGAACGGTTCTCCTGAACTTTTACACGACAGCATTACAGATGTTTGCAAGGTTAGTCGGTCTGATACCAACAAGTTAAATGGTCCGTGACCCTTTCCTCAGTCGTCATATTCAAATAACGATATGCGAATACGAATCCATTGGCAGCGACAGCCGAGTGGGAACGTGGAATTGCGAAAAGATATGGTTCGAGCAGCTGTGAGGTAATCTTAGAAGGGTTTCGGTGTACCTCGGCCGAGAGAAAGAGAAATGGCAAAGCAATAAAGGGTTGCTTCGGAATATGATTGAAAACGTGATGACAAACAAAAATATTTGTGTTTTGTTGAGCTGTTTGGTGATTTAAGACAATTTATTGTTCGATGCCGGTGCTATGGGCGAAGTTCGGGAGTCGGTATGTCTTCGCTGTCGTCGCTCCGCTGAGACGCTTTATTATTAGAATTTAATCTCCAGTGCTGCTTGTTGACAGATTCATGCGTTGCTGGGGAGATTTCTCGGTCGAAGGGTTGGGACTCCTGGAAGGAACTCCCCTGTCCTCCGGATCCTCATTCACAACTAGGATTAATAATTGAACCCGCATCTGGTGGTTTTATCTCCTATCCCCAAATTCGAGTCATCGTCAAACAGAAGATGCATGTCCGACCAAGAGTTACTCAGCCCGTTGTCATTTCAATCAATTGTCAGAGATCGGTATATTTGTACATTTACTTTGAGTGTTTTCGAACAAAAATATCAAATTTCCACTTGTGCATAATGTTAGTTGGGCACGGCAGGGCAGACGGCAGAGAGCACGATGAAGGAATCGTGTACGTATTGAAAGTGAATCGAGTCTCGGTGATACGAGAGACTGGGTACACCAGAAGACAAACCCAAAAAGCTACAAACATAAAATATTGTCGATGAAACAGAATACCGGTCTGAATAAATTGAACAACATTATGGTCACACGTTTGTTTGCCATGCCAACATGCTGGAAATTTAAGTTTTGGACAGCGCTCAGACGGAAGCCGGGGGTTTGCGCTGCTCTATTGGCAGTCCGTCTGTCTTCTTGTTTTAGAAACTTGTGGTGCTTCTTAATTTTTCCTGCAAGAGACCAGATATCATTTCAGACTTTGAATATCATAGACTGCCCACCAAGGCTTTTACGAGGCTCTAAAGGTCTAGAACTCAAATATTCGAGCATGGAAATTTTTCAGGTCGATCGCTTTTTATATGGAGTGGACAAACAAAGCAAAATTTTCAGCCAATTTTCGTGGAAGTCTGGATTTGAGATGACTCGGATCTCCCAAAGCACTTAAGTCCGGAGGCTCATCTCTTGGTGGCTGTTTTTAGGGGTCCTTTTAGTGATCGTCACCAAAGATGGGAGCTCTAGACCGTGTACTTTGGGAGCTAGAGAAAACCAAATCTTGGGGAAATTTTCCCATACAAAAATTTCACAAAAATTCGATTTTCTCTAGCTCCCAAAGTACGGGGGCTAGAGCTCTTATCTTTGCTGACAATCACAAGAGGGACCCCAAGAAACAGCCACCGGAGCCTCTGGACTTAAGTACTTTGGGAGATTTTTTTTTTCGATCCAAGTAGGTCTCAAATCCAGACTTCCACGAAAATTGGCTGAAAATTTTGCTCTGTTTGTCCACTCCATATAAAGAGCGACCGAGCTGAAAAATTTCCATGCTCGAAGACTCAAATATTCTGTGGGTAAATTTTGATTCCAAAAGTCTGTTCCGACATCAATAATTTTAGTCGATCGGCTTTACGGGCATTTTCGTCATCTCATCCGTACTTGTGCGTTCACGTTACTCAGTCAATTCTCAGCTGGCCCACAGTATTTCAAGTATCTCCAGTGCTATCTACTTTACGCGACCCATAAACAAGTAAACGCACTTAAAAACTTGAAAACATTTTGAATTTCAAAATTCTCAGTTTCGGGCCGACGCGACGTGAATTCCTTTTCTCTGAGAAACTAAAACTCGACACAAGACACGGAGAGGTTCCTGCGTCTTATCCAAAATGTTTAAAGATGTTTGTCTCGAGTCGCGTATAAACTGGAGGTAAACACAAAACTTTATTATATGCGAACATTTGTCTACACGATAAGGAACATGTGATAAAGGCAGGGAATTCGCGCTGATTGGGAGATAGAAAGTAAAGCTGGCAAGGCTTGAATTTATTGATTTCTCGGTAGTTGCTCCCTGACTCCGCCACTTTTTCGAGGATCAGCTCGCAATCTCGGTCGCAAATCAATTTTTGCTGCGATGGAGTTTTGTACACATTATTACGAACATGATTCATCGTTTTGTACGCTGATTGCGTGATGGAATCGGAAATATCGACACGTCCATAAATTTTGGGGCATTAAATGTCGTGATTTGATATTTTCGCCAGTACGTGGACTGATAAAGATTCAAGAGACTTTAGGGGTTTAGATTACTGCCTGCCTTGGCACTTCTGATTACGAGTAGGGGCTCAAGAATTATTCGACTACAAATCCTTTAGATATTACTATTAAAATTTATTCACCAGAGATAAATGAACCAAATTCATCGAATAGAGCGTGCCTAAACTAAAAAGTCTACTGCTAGACCAAATTATGAAAATGTTAGAAAAAAATTTTTTAAAGAGTTTTGGGGAGTTATGTCAAGAACGGTTAGTTTTCGTCCTCTTCGCTCTAATATTTTTGATTGGTGGCCATTTACCCGACGGTAAGGGTTCAAGAGCATGGAAGTGTTTTTCAAAGTTTTTGAAAAAAGCCTTTATTTCCGTCCGTCTGTCCGAGTCACATATGCTCTGAAACTAGAAAAGCTAGAGTTCCGTGGATTTTGCATGTAATAATGTGTGGTTGGTAGAGTGGGTGAATCATTTTGCTTTTCCCGAAATAACCCCAGGGACGTAACCAGGGGTGTTTTCCCAATGTATGTAACTTCTGCATAGTTGGTCCGATTGAGCTGAAATTTTAGAATGATCTAGTCCGTGCCAAACCTAGAAAATTATGAAACTACATATGACCCCTAACTTGTACAGGGACGGAGCTAAGGGCCTCCGAAGTTTGTTTGGGGAAAAAGTTTATTTACTCCGAATAAGCTGGAAATTTAGAATATTGTTTATCTCGTAAAACCTAGCAAAATATTTATGCACAATAAATTGGTACCATCACCAGGGACGGGACGAGGAAGGGCCCCTTAAATTACTGCAGTAACGGAGTTTTGGACATCTTCGCAACAAAGCCAACTTGAACATGAACTTAACCATATGTTTTTGGTTGAGGTTTGGTTGTTTTGGTTGAGGTCAAAGATCTTGATGTGGTTCCAGTGCCTCTTAAATCTTAAGTTCCAAAATTGATCCAAGCAGCAGCCTCTTCGATTTCCCCTCAAGGAGAACCGAAGGGTGAGAAAGGACACGAGACGCTTTCTTTGCAAACATTTTAATTGTTTTTAAATTGTCCCTCATTTTCGTCTGGATTTACAGCAGAAATTCATCTTGTGCCGCGCGATGAAACAACTTAGGCAAATACATATTTCACGATTTTCGGGAGACGACAGCAGCTTCAGTCTCGAAAGTTTACAAGAAGTTTCCCATTCATTATCGCTCAAAACATGCTCCAACTTTTTAATTTCTTTCGCGACCTTATTCAAACACACTCATTACCCGGACCCCTTTTCTCAGCTCAGCATCTTTGGGAAGAATTTTTTTGTATAATTGCTTATTTGCGAGCGCTCGTCTCACGATTCGGAGCGTCGGCTGGTCGATTTGGCGATGGTGTTGCTTGGAACGCAATGTACTTGAAAAATTTACGAGCTGCAATAAAACTAACCGAGAGCAATTAAAGCGTATTGCAATTAAAGCGGCATGCTAGCCCAATTCAGCTAGAAATCTCAAAGAAACGACCAAGCGCTCAAACACCGACGGCACTTCCATCACATTCGAGTTCCCCTTCTACAGCGCATAATTTATGTTCTATAAAACGCAGAGAGAAAAAAAAACAATCGCCCACTTGTTGCTTTGTCCCACCCACAATATGGTCGTTTTCCGCTCGCTTCGGGCCCGATCGGCTCACCGTGAATGGAGCACGGCGGCTGTGGTGAATGTGCTGTGTGTACATCGAGAACGTGAGCAGCTTTAATTTTTAGCAATTTCGATTTAAAGGGTTTCTTCTTATTTTCTGTTTTTAAAATAATGCTTGTACATTTTTAGTTTTATTTATTTAGAGAGCCATGGAAATTTTTATTAAATTGATATTTATTTTTACTCTATTGCCCGTGGAAATTTATTTAATTTCCACCGTAAATATGTATTATAGATTCGAATACAATCAATTTTTTTTCGAATTTTTATTTTTAAATTACTCCTACTGAATTTGAATAACACTGATTACCTAATGAAATACTCTATAAAATTCAAACGTTCCAAGAATAACTTTTTTAAAAAATTGGAAAATTTTTGAAATTCTAAATTTTCTATGCCTTGAAAATATTTAAGAGAAAACTTATAAAAAGGAATTATTAGGAATAGTCCCCTAAAATTTGATCCTAACACTCACCGAAGAAAACAGTCTGCCGACGGCAAATTTCTTAAATCAGCGGCGACACTGATTTCAATGTCTGATGCGTAAGTTTTTGATTTTTATTACTAAAAAGAACAACAAAATTATTTTGAGTACTTTTTCCCCTAAAAGTGAAGGCCCTATTTTAGCAAAGTCTAAAATCAGAGTGCGGGAATTCACCAAGCGTGTCGCTCAGCGCGTTTTCAGGAAATGAAAACATGGGCCAGAATTTTCTTACGCTCTTTTGTTCTGTTCCTTGGCATGTTCGTTATCGTCAAAGCTCAGATTCTCGCAAACTAAATTAACAAGGTAAATAATTTTGTAACGTGTTCAGGGAATTAAGTCAAGTGAAGTATGGAAGAGAAGACAATCAAGTTTGTGGCTTTTCAAGTTCAGAAACGTTGTCGATTACGTTGTGTATTTTCAAAGGAAAAGCTCGAGACGTTGGGTGGAAACGAATTTTCTTTTGGGAGGCAAGATCTGTGCAAAACAGCAAACGGGCCTTTGACAAAGTTTTGTTAGTTTTTGTGTTTGCCCAATCTTCTTACCATGGTTGCCGTTTGAGCTCAAAACAGTGTGTTGTTGCCGATTTTTCCGAAGAAACAGGGATGGAGCTCTAATTTGTAGTGATGATGATTTTTTTACCTCTAACATAAATTTTTATTTAAAAATTTTGACCTAATGGTTATTATCCTGGAAAAAAATCCGCTTAACCCATTGTCCTTAAAATTTTCAAACCTAATTAGTTCTCAGCCTTGGTTTGAAATAAAGGTAAAAATAAAATTAAAATAATGCTGATTGAATTTTAAATTCCCAACTTAAGCTAAATTCAAAGATTAAATCTTAAAAATTCCTCCCTGGTTACTAAACTGAACGCAAATAGGAGACTCTCGGCTGCTTAGAAAGTGGGCGCCCTTCCTTCTTGTGCTGCCTTGTGTTTGCTCAACTGGTTTCCTCAGTATGAAGTCAAATAATTACAATGATTAAAGAAAATACGTATAAATAATTCAGCTTCCCGCACACACACGAGCAGGTACTTCACTCTCATACTGCTCCCAGCAATCTATGCGAGCGTCTAGAACAATTTGCTGAGGTCTCCGTCTGCACTCTGGAGCAACTTAATGAAGGGGTAAATAGTGAAATTTAATGTTCATGCATACCTCCTGCAAACTTTTTCTTTTCCTCTTCATTTCTAGTTCTCCGCCCAGCAATAATGCATGGAGGCCTCTTACATTGTTTCAGTGCGGACAGACTCGTATTATGACACACTCTAACCAAAGGAAATCAATAAAGCCAAGCCATATAAAGGCTCTTTGTGGCGTATACTTGCTTGTATTATAGATATTGACTTTCGGTTCTGATGTGCAGTACACACGCATTATCTTGGTGAACCGAGCGTTTCCCTCAAAATGTGGCGTCTCCTCTGCCTTCGCCGAGCTTATTTAGCGCACATGTGGAGACTTCAGACTAGACTTCATGTTGGAGTGTTGGGAATTATAAATGGGATTTTGTGCCCCACCAAAGAGCTAGCAGCTGAAGTTGGACAGCTGGTACGAAGAATTTTTCGATCGTTCAAAATAGCTCACAAATAGACCAACGGACGGATTATAAGCAGAAGCTGGTTTTATCTGTTTTTGAAAAATCTATGAACTTCGAAGAATAGTTTCTATCTAAGGCCCAAGCTTTTTCCATAAGTTCCATAAGGAAAAACACAAAAACCTGAGCAGAAGGACCAAATGCCAGGAATTATTTGCACCAAGAGACCAAAGTTGACCAAGGGTTTTTCGACAGAAAACTGGGTCATTTCAAAACCATGGGTTGGGAATTTTTTGATTTTGATGATTGATGAATTTTTAGTAAATGAATTAATATCAATACGTGTTTTTAAAACTCAACATGGCCGCCATATAAGTAAGATTATTATCGAGCCCATACTTTGCACAAAAATGATAAAATGTATCAGCGATCCAAACGTCTGATTTGCATAATTGAGTGCACATTAGGAGCTGCCTCCCTCCTCTCTCCATAAGGAACTTTAAAAATCCCCAGCTCAATGCTGATTCGATGATTTTCCATATTTTACATGAGCTAGAAATTTCAACCAAATTGAATAGAGTTTTTCCAGTTTTTACGGAACGGGAAAATTCCCTTGGTTAGAAAACCTTCAAACAAAAAAGCTTCGTCCAACTTCGAAACCAAAGGCCTTACCATAGGTCTCTAAGGCTTACTGCTCCTGCGTCCTTGCGGCTTGTCGTCGTCGTGTTGAAAACAGTGGGAATTTTCATCCACTTGCTAGCCTTGCTGTGTCTAGGTCTGCTCTTAAAATGTGAACTGGAAAGCAAAGCAAAATGTTTCATATCAATTTGTTGATACACCATAATTCACATTCATGGACTCTAATAAAGAGAATACGCCAACAACAAAAATGTAAATGATACTCAGGCTTTTTACTTGGTGTTCGGATGTATGAAAGGCAGAGACAATGGACTTTTTATGAGGTTCTACAATAACACATACATTCTCCATGGTTTAACGCAATAATTGTCTATGTGCCTTCATGTGGTTTCGAAAATTGCCTACATAAATTCACTTGAATGATTTATTCCACGACATTGTCAGCGAAAATTGAAAAACTTGCGTGTCAATCAGCAATTTTTCCAAATTATTCGACGCAGCCAATTGATCCTCATTTGGAGCCTAACTGCCTTAGCGATGCAAGTGCGACTAAGTGGGCTCAAAATCATGTAAGAAACTTGTTCAAACACAATTTTCCAGCTCAACTATTTCGTAATTTTTTATGTGGATTTCTGACTTATTTGGTCAGTTTCAAAAGTTTTTTTGTTGCAAGTCCTCTTTTTCGACGATTTTTTCGAACACGCTATCCATTTATTTTCGAAAATTGAAATCCTAACTCACTTCGTTCGATGGTTTGGCATTGGTTTAAATTAGTCTATATTGTGGCTAGACGTTGTTTCGGATGCCGGGAAAGATCTGGAGGTAAGATTGAACCAATCATTTATTTTGATGAAAAAGAATCAAATAAAATGAAGCGAGCTGAGTGAAGGAAGGGGACGATATAAAAGCGAGTTAAATGACAATATTAACTATAAAGATTGATATCTCTGATATGGTTGTGGCAACATTAATGGGACCCGCGTTTAAAGTCTCATGTCCATGCAGCACATCCAGCTACATAGTAGTAAAAATACATTTTCATCATAATCAAACCATTTATCTAAATTTAACGTAATCAACTCTTTGCTCACAAAGGTTCCGAACCCGAGCTTCTGAGGTTCGGGGGAACGAAAACTTCGGCGTACAAGACGCGATTGGGAATGATTAAAACTTTGAAACTCCACTCGAAGGGGCTTGTTTTGTCAGGGAACAAAACTAATCTATTCCTATCTCTATCGCAACTCCTCCCCGATGACTCCGCGCTCCACGTCTGCCTCAGTCACCGAGCAATGCTTTCAAAGAAATTAGAAAACTTTATTTGAGATTAATACGCTGACAAATTAGCATGAATTTGAATTTGTAAGACCGGGCGCTTCTGCGGGAAATCTGGAGCAGCACGGCTTACAATTTTGGCAAGTTGGGTCATAAATCAGCGGAAATTTCGGTCATAAATAATGAATTCAATGCTCGGTGATGAGCCAAAGTCGCAATGATGAAACGTTCCTCGGCAGTCGGCTCTCTCTCATCAATTAAATGCGGTAATCACATCCTTCGCTGAGTCGGCCGCGTAATCAGGCGTGAGCTGATTCAAAATCCATACTTGGAAAATTCTTGGATCCACGAAGGGCGGCACTTCCGGCCCTGATTGATGAAAAAAAGATGAAAAAGTTCGGGAAAACTGCTCACCCGGAGCAATAAATTTTGCTGAGCGAGGGAAACTGTCGCAGGGATGTCTTTGATATCCCCCACAAGCAACTTCCGGCCAAATTTACTGCACCAGACCGAATTTAATAAAAATTGACTTCGACTTTCTGTTTGTTTGGGAAGAGCCCCGGGTGTCTTTTCGCTCTTCCTTGTGCGTGGAGCGCCGACAAGCCAGCTCGTTCAAAGGACTAAAGGAGGGTTTTAATGTGAGCGGAACTGAACCTACAAGCGTTCATTGTCGCTCGAAGATGAGACAAAAAGCGCTCCCTTTGTGCGAGAAAGTCGCGGGGAGGAAACGCAAAGAGAGGTTCCGCAAATCTTTTTTCCCATTACAACATAAATAATAAGACTTTGAACTTGATAATGCATTTTATATTCCCCTCCGTCGCCAACCCGCCAACCCGCAACCCTATTTCATTTTTTATCAGTTCCATTTTTGGATTGATCTAAGTTTAGGCTGCTTTTTCTGTATGTCTGAGATAGAACTGTAGAAATTGACTTATGTTATTCCTTCAGTGACAGTATTTATGGACATAAAGTCAGAAAAAATTTCAATTGAGGATTTTTTTATATTAACGAAAAAAAATTCAACTAAAATTCATAAAAGGCCCAAACCTCTAGTCGTAAAGAAAAACTCGATTTCGCGATTTTTGGGCAAAAATGTTTTGTCACGAAAATGATCCCCGAAAGCCTTCAATCGATTAAAGTCACCCCTATGTAGACTCATATGTAGTATCATTTTTTTGGGTGTACAAAATGATGAGGAGTCTACAAAACTTTAGATGCTTCATGGGTCCAAATCTTTTGGCTTTCTCGGTACATGCAAATCTGTTTATGCAAAACAATTCACAAAAATCCCCAAAATGTAGTAAAAAAAAGGTTAAACCGGCAGTTGGCTATCTGAGGCCAAGACAGGCTAACATCTTTTTTTTAAACCCGGCTCTCGTCCCAAAACAATGCAAAATGTGTCCTCGTTAAAAATTTATCTGTATTATTTTTTTTATCTTCCGCCTTCCGCCCTTTCTTCGACACCGTCCTGTCGCCCACGCCATTTCAGAAACATGAATCATTAATTTTGCTGTATTTTAGTCATTTACAAAGCAATTCACAAGACGGTAAGTACGTTTTACAGCTGGACAGTTAATTTAACAATTCTTCCATCCCGACACGGGCTCCTGATTGGCTTCTGAGCTAAACGATAATCGATACGAACCTTCACGCAACGTGTTTCTATTGAGCCCAGATTTTCGTTTTCACCGCGGGCAAGACGCGAAAATCGAGCAGAAAAGAGTGGAGCGAGTTGATTGATTTCTTTTCCTCGTGAAAATAATTACATAGCGTGTCCGGTTCAAGCAGCGTTCCTCGATCTATCCTCTTTAATTTTACAGTACAGTGGGCCCCCAACGAGCGACGTGGTTTGCATGCAGGTCCAGTTCTCAAGACCATCAGCATAGTAATGAAGGGGGGAGTAGAGTCGTTATTATGTATGCCGTTCGATGTTAAAGCTTGGAGGAGGCAGAATCCAGCTGGGACAGGCCAGGAAAGTGTGTCGCCGAGGAGAGAGCCCCGAGTGCACAAATTTCCCCCCACGTCGACATTTTGCCCTTCAGTCATGCAAGTTGGCATGTTTGGGGGAGTTGAATGGTCGATATACTGCAAAGGGGTACATGCAGACACATGTTTTGGGGCGAAAATCGATGATGCCAGCTGATTTCAATTTTGTCTCAGAGCGCGAATTCGAGAGCCTGCACCACCGTTTGATTGATTAGCAAATAAGGCAGACGGAGACCGAAATATTTATCTTTGATAAATGGAGGTATCTGAGGAATTCTCCGCGCAACGGGGGTGAAGGAAGACGACACACGAGCCAGATAAGAAAAAGTGCTTTATTATCATTTTCCCATGATGTGACGGGAATTAAACATAGGCGACTTATTGACTCGGAAAAGGATTAACCCTAGATAAACAAATCTTCGGCACGAGATGAGAGATGAGACAAGCAGAAGGCAATTTGGCTTAAATTGGCTTTATGTGTGTGAATCGGGCGGTCGGATCGGAGTGAATCTGCGAGATTAAAGTGTGCTGTGTCCATTCGCCTAGGATGGGACGTGTGTGTGCAGTTTAATTTGTTATTCGTGATTTATACTCATTAAAAGTTTTGTGTACAGGCCGTTTGCTGGAGAGCTAGAGGGCAAGTTTTAATTAAACGTTTTTATGCGCATTTTCAACTAAATTTCAAGAGTTGCACTGGTTTAACCTTGTCTGTCTGTCTGCTTTTTGTGGTTACCATATTTCAAAAATATTAAATTCGTCCTTTCTCCTGGAAAATTTGCACTGGACATTTTATACAGTCTTATAATTTTTAGAGGACTTAATTTATAACGGCCTAAGTAGACTATCAATCAGAAAAATATTGGGATGGTGTTTTTATAGCTCGAGAGAAATATCGAGAAAAATTAAGCGTTACGCACGAACATTTTTGTAATTTTTGTGCGGGCGTAACACTTACTTTTTCTCGATTTTTCTCTAGGAATACAAGTTAATAACATACAAATCTAATGTTTTTCTGGTACTTCTTAATGCAAATGATGGATTAAGCCTAACTTGGTCGTCCAAAAATTAGAAGACTTTATAGAAAGTTATTTAGAAAATATCCGATGCAAATTTTCCGCGAAAATTCACCTAAAATTTAAACAAATAATAGTACTTGTTTTAAAAAGTGTTTTCTTTTTTTCTTAACTGTAGTTCGATTTGAAAAACACAATAAACTCATTGCTTAAAGTCTGGCAAAATAATTTACTTCAACTTCAGACTCAGAAGGCTAAATGACGAAATCTCACGCTTGTGGGTTCACAAGAGCTCCCCTGGGCTTTGCGCGTGTTTAATAACCGCGTAGCTGCAACGAGCGGGATTTGAGGCGGTGGAACAGCCACATAATAAGCGATTGCACTCCATGTCGTCGCTTATTTTCCGCTTTCCGTACATATTCCTCCACTAATTTCGTACAATCTTCAACATTTTCTTGCACGTTTCTTCCATGCACTTTAATTGCTGTAATTTCTTTCTCTGTATCGTTCCAGGTATGTTGAACACCCAATTCAGTGGAAAATATTTACATCCAACATTGTTTTGTGGGAGAATCGAGAATACACGTGTATAGGTGAGTCTTTTTGAAGGAAAAGTAGGAGCGTGCGACGTGCGAGTAATGTAATCGGAGAATCAGGTGAATAATTGTAACATTTGTCAAGTGCCCCCAAGTTACAAGGCAGCTCACATGGGACGACTTGAATAGTAATTACAATCTCCTCCTCAATCAACCCTTTTTCAACCGACTTTGGGGCACAAGGAGTAATTGTACTGGGAAAACGGAACATGTGGGAGAGTGGCGATGGATGAGAGATAATTCAAGAGGCTTCGATTTTCCTCATTACTTCTTATGGCACGGATGAAGGGATCTTGAAGAGATACTTGGGTTAACATGCTACATGCTCGCTTTTTGTGCGCGCCAAGTCTCGGGGAAGAATCTATGATAAATAACTTTTTGTTACAAAGACTTTGATCCTAGTTTTTACCAGAGAAAAAAATATTAAACCAATAAATTCCTGTTGGGCTTTTTTGTCAGTTTGTCTCGTCATAAAAGTCCTTAGCTCAAATCACACAAATTGAGTTTGTCACAAAACGTTTTGAACCTCTTTCGGCCCCTCTGAAGGCCATCGATTTCAATATTCAAAGCATACCCGGGTGCTTGAGAGGCAAAATGTTTTCCATTATTTGTTCTTCATAATCAAGACGAATTGCGATGAATGGCCACAACAACAATCGGGTGTGTTGTTGGCAATCGAGTACCTCACAAGTGCTCTCTAGCGGTTCTTGCAGATGGACATCCAGTCCGTCGCACAGCAAGGTGGCTTCGAATCCAAAAATTCGACCAAATTGGATTGACGTGAAGAGCGCACGGAATACATGTCTACAACAACAACAAGTACGGGACAAACATGTGGGGAGACATTGATGGTTTTCACAAAACAACGCAACTTTTATACGACAGCATATTTTGTAATAAAATGTTCAAATAATTATTCATCCGCATGAATTACGTTAATCCCCTTTAATTTATAAAATTAAAAATCTCCATCCAAGCGTTCAGAGTTCGGTATTCCCTTGTGCGCCCCAGCTGAGCGTACGCCTGCCTCTCGCAAGAATGTTCCCTCACCTAATTCAATCACTTTCAGTAGCCGACACAGTGGCAAGATGACTTGTTTATAAATTCCATATAAACAGCGCATATGTGAGGAAGATTTGCATTTCCAGCCCGGGATGCTCGCATAAATATGGGTTCATTTGGTGCGTATTGTTTGAAAGGCCCCCGCATTTTGTGAACTGAGGCATCAAAAGCAGACTAAGTCCATGTTTGTCCGAGGGTCGGAAATTCAAGCAGAGTACAAGCCTTTATTGCTTTTGAAAATTGATTTTAAGATTTGGCCTTCAACCTAAAATGACTTCCAATTGCCTTTTCACTCGGAAAACTTTCTAAATTTGTATTATTCTATTTTCAAATAATGTTGAGGATGGCTTAAAGCTTTACCCACATAATTTCTTTGGCGAAAAATAGAAAAATTACTTCTTCAATATTTTAGGCAAAATATTTTTTGAAAAAAAAAATTTAATTCAGTCAGCTAGTAGTGGGTCGATATAGAATGGATATGTATCTGTCCGTATGTCTCCTTCTGGGCTTTGCACCCCTCGTTCAAATCATGTGAGGCATACACAAAAACAATCCATAATTAAACAGTGCACTTGTCATAATTGCTGGAAGTTAGAGCGGTGGAAAATGCAGTAAAGTTTTGAGTGACACGACATGATAAACAATACAGATTGCGAAACAACGAGTGGGTAGCACAAATGATGGGCTGATATAAAGTTTAGGCGAAAGACAAAGAAAATTAATCTGCTAGCCCGCAAATTTTCGTAAGTGCAGAAACCAATAATCCTTCTTCAGCGCAGACGGCGCGCGAGAGTGCGAGCTCTCTCGTAGTTGGCAGAGATAAAAACAAGTGCTCCAAAGTTTTCAAGACAAATAAATCATGAATCTCTTAAGTGCTCCGGAGAACAAAACCCCGAGCACGCCTCTTGTAAAACTTCCCCAAGTAACAAATTTGCAACTCTGCCCGCCTTCCAAAGTGCTTTTTGCGTAAACTGCGAAATCTGAACAAATTCGCAGTCAATCTGCGAGGCAGAAAAGAATTAATGGGAGAAAGTTTCTCCAGCTGAGTAAAATATTAACAGAGAGAAAGAGCTCTTGGAAATGCACAAACAAGAAGTTTTCACTCCCTTTTTTTTTGGTGTCACTTCACAGACGGTTTGTCTGTCTGTCTGAACATTGCCCAACCTCTTTCTTATCTGGAAAATGTAATTTCCGATTCAAAAAGCCCCAGGAAAATTTCCAAGTCCCCCCATAGAAATAGTCTTCACTTGGCATTTCTCAATGCATTTGCATATCTTTTCTATTCCCGGATAGAAATGCGCTGTTGTCTCGAGAAGCACATCGCGTATCACATCGTATGCGCACATTTCTTGAGTAAATTTTCCCTCACGTTGCGATCCAAACAATACTGATATTAATCTTTTGTTTTGCCTTGCAACAGCAGCCGTCTGCCACCACTCAATTTGTGAGCAGATGAGGGAAGGCAGCGCACAGCAGACGCACTTTTTCCCGTTCGCTGAGTACTTTGGCTATTAACATATTGCGTAAAACTCACACACAATAGACGCATAAGAGAAGATGCGATAAGTTTCCATGCTGCGTTGAGCCTGAGAAATTAGATAAAGCAACCTTTTCTTTGTTTTCGCTCGAAAAAGTCTATTGTTGTTAAATACTTCTGAACTACATGAGCGTCCGAGCGAAATGGGACGTGGTAGTATTTTTGTTAGTATTTTTCTTGACTTTTGAAATATTTGGGAAAAATAAATTAGAGAACCCTCTGTCTAGGCTAGGAACTCAAATTATATATTTCGTATAATAAAACTCCCACAAATCGTTAGCCACTACCAGATCCTTTTGAAGACAGTGGTCCATACTTCGCTTAATCGATTTGGAGTGAAACTAGAATTTCGATCTCCGAGTCTGAAAAAAGCCTTGTTGCGGCACGAGGGGTCAGCTATGAGCCACTGGGGCTATCGATAGCAAAATCTATCTTCTACGTTCAAAATAGGAATTTTTCACGTCTTTACTTGACAGACTTTAGCTTGGCCCTAAATCATAAAAGAAGCTATGGCCTATGGTACACTATGAAACTATCTTCTTTCACATAGTCAATTCCACTGTCTGCAACAAGTGTCCATTGCCCTAGAAACTGTTGTTGTTTAGCGACCGAAATGTTTAGCGTCCTTTTCAGTGTATTCTAAGAGGTGAATCAGAAAAGCAGCATAAAAATGGTAAATCCAATTTCATTAAAATTTCATCATTTCCGATGGCCGAAAAATTTGCAGGGACCGAAGAAGTTGTCGAAGAAGGAAAAGGCACGGATGGAGGCAGAGGCCGCCGAACAAAGCCGCATAGAAATGGAGAAGGAGAGAATGCGGAAGGTGGAGCAGGAGAAGGAGCGGATGCTCAAGGAGAAGCGGGAGGCCGAAAAGAGGCAACACCAGGAAGTGGACGAGAACCGCATCCGGAAGAAACAGCTAAGAGACAGCCTTAACGCGCTCCTCAAGATCAAGGCGCAGATCAAGGAAATTCACCGGGAGGAGCAAGTGGAGCGAGAGGTTGAGTTTCTGAGCCACCAGAGCCCTCCTAACGCTGACTTTTCAGTGGCAAGCCTACATGCGGTGCACCGGCCAGCCCGACACCCGGAGTCCCGGTGATCTGAGGAAGTATATCTACATGTGGGTCCAGTCTATGGCGGCGAAGGAGAAGGCAGAGACCAACTGGCTGCTCTACACGAACGTCCAGAGCGTCCTCACGCAGAACCAGATGATCCCGAACATGTCCTATGAGGCTTTGAGGGCCAAGCAGCCGATCCTGGGCGACTACTACTCCTCTAGGCTGAAGGAAGTCCTGGATGTAGGGCCGTTTTAATCATTTTGGCGCACTCTAGAGGGTCCTTTCAGGTGCTGGATGAGCTGGAGTACACGATTGAGGAAGAGGATCTCTCAGAGAGCATCTTGCAGGAGCTTCACGAGCTCAAAGCTCAGTTCAGGATTCTCGTCTCGGACTTCCTAGACGACTTTTCGTTCAAAATTCTCATGAACCTCACTCGGGACATGGAGTAAGATTTGTTTTGAGTACTTTAGGTCCATGAAAAAACCTCTTCCAGCTTGCAAGGCCTCCAAGTGGCCACGCACAAGTACAAGTCGACTCGCTTCAAGGCCCAGCTCTACACCACGAGAGACATGCCTGAGCCGATAATTCTGTAAGAGCCCATGAAAACCCTGAAAGTGCTCTAAATTAAAGGTGTTTCAGCAACCCGAAAGAGAAGTCCGTCCACGACGCCCGCCACATCGAGATTGACTTCTCGGTTTTAGGAGTGGAGCTCATCCTGCCTCCGAGCATAAAGTGCCACTACTCGGCTATTCGAGGGCTCTGGGTGGACTTTGACCACTTTAGCGACTACTGTCACACCAAAGACAACCACTATCCCATAGATTTCAGCAAAAACATCCGCCAGATGACCAAGGGCGAGTGGAAGAAGCGGAAGGAAATCCTGAAGATGGTTCTGGAGGAAATTCTCTCTGACAAACCACAGCCCGAGGAGAGGTACTCCCTTCTTTCCCACTTTTTTTCGCTCATCTGACCCCTTTTTAGTGGCGAGGACGGCGAGACTGTCCAGCCCAAGTGCGTGCTGGATGTTGACAAGATCTACACCGAGTACGAGGACGAGCTGAGGAAGGAAGAGCGCAGAAAAAAAGGTCCCGAGTCTCTGAAACTCAGGGATTTCGAAGTCAATCTCCGAAGCCATCGCATAATCGGGGGCGTCTACATAATCGACTACGTCGAACAGCCGATTCAGCATGTCAAGCTGGGACCCAAGGCGTATTTGCGCACCTTGCCACAGCCCAGCAAGCTCCAGAAGAAGCACTTCCACCAGCCCTACGTTCCCCCACCCGCCCCCGAACCCGGCGTTCGACGCCTCCCGGAGGAGATTGAGGCAGAGCTCAAGATGGTTGAGGAGAACCTCGACAGGCTCGTGCAGGTCACGCTGCAGCTGCCCGAGACGGTGTTCTGGTTCGAGCCCCCGATAGTTTGTCGCTGGGAGCCGGACGAAGAGGATCCGGAGAAGGCGGAGAAAATCACCCGGAGCCAGAGAAGGAGACCACAACCCATCAAGATTGTGGAGGACTTTAACGTCCTCGACTTGCCCTGCAACAACCAGCTCCAGACCCTCATGACGGACTTTGTCATCCCGAAAATACCCGACGGGTACGCGATCAAGATTGACCGGCTGAGTCTCGAGACCCTCCAAAACTCGAAGAAGAGCATCGTGCTGCGAGAGGTGGAGGTCAGTCCGCAGCTCGACAAGCTGCTCTACGAGACAAACGGACCTGCCTTCCTGCAGCCGTTTGCCAGCATGAAACGAGTGCTGCAGGTCGTGTCGTCCAAGGGCTACTCGGAGTTCTCCGAGACGTTCAACAACGAGGAGACAGACACGTCGGATGTAAGGGAGTCGCTGCCGGAACCCGAGCCCGAGAACGTCTATATGTTCTCAAAGTTCATGCAAGACCTGGACGAGCTCATTGAGAACCTGAAGCCGTCCTTCGAGCAGCCACTTGAGGTGGAAGAGATCGAGGACGACCACGAGTCCGAGGAGGTGGTGGAGGTGGAGGAGAAGCCCATGGACCTGGCTGCCGAGCTGGCACTTCTCAAGATGGAGGACATGGACATCAATCAGCAGCTGCTTCTTACGAGTGACTCGGCCTCGAACCTGTTCGGACTCAAGAAGGAGGTCAAGATCGAGGAGCCAGAGCCAGAGTCCGATGTCGAGAGCGAAGATGAGGAAGAAGAGAGCGTCGAGGATCTCCCGTAAGATAGAATTGGGTTCAGAACCAGTAAAATGAGGGAAAGTTTTCAGGCGGAAAATCTACCAGTCGAAGAAAATTGCTGGACGGTGGCTGACGGACGACATCCACGACGTCAAGTACAACGAGGACAAGCTGCAGATCCAGTTTCGAATTGGCAAGCTAGGGGCTTTCGGATTCGCCACGCCCCGGTACAGCAACATTCCGTTCCAGGGATGGGACCTGAAGCCGGACGTAAAGAAGTAAATTCTTAATTTCGAGCTTTTTCAGGAAGTTCTGCAGCTAAAATAAGCTCAAACCGTGATTTAGGTCTCTCTCTAGACTTTTGCCAAGATCCTCGCGACACCAGATTTTGGTATAAGTTGCCATGCTCATTATAATGATTTGGCATTGCGCATGCGCTAAACTGGACCTCTTTAACTCTTTGCCCCATCCCTGAGTCCATCTTCTGAGGCTTCATCAGGTACAAAAGCCTATGGACAAAGTCCATCAGCTTCCTGGTGAATCTTAGAGATTTATTTAGCGGGACTTTGTTCTGCGCATGCGCAATAACGGAACTTGATAGTGTTGCCAGTAAGAGGTTCTTAGTCGCCCCCTTTACAGTCCAGGGTCATTGACGTTCTCGATAACGGCATCAATCATGACAGCCGAGTGGAGTATCTGGTCCGACGGCATCAGACTCAATGCCATCCAAGGTGGAACCACGAACGCCCTCGAGAGCATAATGATGAAAACGATGCCGATCAAGCAGATGATTCAAACGATGCGTGCGGTATCGGCAGACGTGTTTCCCGACGACGACGCCTTCTACTATGTCGACGGGTCCTGCGAAAAGAACCCCGTAATGGAGTTTCACTTGTACAACTGCATCGGAACCATGAGCGGAACACACAACTTTTCTTGGTCCCGGTGGAATCAGCATGGCGGGACGCGGTGCTGCGTGGTTCTGATGCGGGAAGTCCTGGAACATCGCAAGCTCGTAAGCATTTGTGCTGACGTTCGGCAAACAAGCAATTTAAAATGTGTTTTCAGCCTCATTTTTCAACGCTGTTAGTCACTCCATTAAAAGCGTGCATCGTTGACTGCACAGAGGTAGGGGCGACGTTCAGCTCGACTCCGGTCCCCGGAATGGAAACATATTTTTCTGATTTGCATCAACTCAATATGGCAATAACGGCACCCACTACGCTGGAGAAGCAGCAGAACATGTGTCCCAAACTACGTGATAATGCCACTAAATGGCTGAAGGTGGTCAGACCCCTGAGTTTCGCCTAAGCCCTAAATTGTCGCTCTTGGAGTTTAGTTTTCTTGAATAAAGGTTAAGGGAACGTGTTTCACTGCACTAATCGATTTTTGAACGATTTGGGACCAAAAATTATTAAAATTAATTTTAGTAGGCATAAAGATTAGGGGAAGAGCAGAGAGAATTCAGACTAAGTCTTGTGTGAATTTGTTAATATTCCCATTGTGCATTCCCAGTTTTCCGGGTTTTTTCTTGGCAACTAAAAATATTTTCCAAAAGAACTCTTACAAATCTCGTCGTCACGTCGCAAATGGATTTTAATTTCTAACTCGTTGTAAACTGCCTCGTAACGAATGAAAATCCGTTTCACCCTTGTTTTCATTAATACTTTACTCAAACAAAATGCACAGATTCTCGTTAGCAGGGAAATTACACTCGTCAACCTGACGGACAAATCAGTACTTGTTTTCCCTTCTCAAAAAAATCTCAAGTGCTCGGAGAGCAGTCCAAATAAGCTCCGGATTCACTAAAGATGCGAATCTTTACGGTCATTTTAGTTTTTATTTCGTTTGGATTGAGTCAGGCGTACAGACGCATCATAAACGGCCAAAATGCCACTCAAGGAAAGTTTCCCTACTTTGTGGAGCTGGAAATTCAGGGAGAACATGAGAAATCGTCGTGTGGAGCGACTCTCATTTCCCAGGACAAGATTTTAACCGCCACCCACTGTCTGGAAGGGGCCCAAAAAATAACAGCCATTATTGGTTCCATACACCGTCTCCAAGGGAGACATTTCAACGTCATTCGACGCCCGAAGATCCTGGAGGCTGATATGTCTGTGCTGACTCTGGAGACCCCAGCTGTGGGCACCTCGGTCATCGAACTCATTGACCATCCTGTGAAAAATAATCAAAACTGCACAACAGTCGGTTACGGATACATGAAGTTCGGAGCCAGGCCAAACGTGCTGCAGTACGTGGTGCTCCGGATAAACCAGAAAAGGGACGTGATGAAAAAGTTTGAGAAGCAGTCCAAGGCCACAGACAACTACATCTTTGCTGGAATGTTCGACGATGCTGACAGCTGCTTCGGGGACTCGGGAGGACCTCTGATTTGCGATGGGATGCTGGCGGGGGTCGTGAGTGGAGGTCTAAGTCGTGGATGCAATACTCCTGAACCGGCTGCCACGGCTTATGGAGACGTTTATAAATTCCGAGAAGCAATAAGAAAAGAAACTTCTTAGCAGTGTTCTAGTTTCATTGAATGAGTTTGACTCTCTTAGCTTCTTTTTTAAAAACACGAGGAAAAACATGAACACAAATTTCCATCTTCTTAAGTAGCCCCAGTAATTCCTATTAATATATGCATTCCCATCTCAGCACCGAATTTTCCATTTGCCTAGCTTCAAACAAGCACTGGAGATGCGCAAAGGCTATATAGACGTAAGGCGGACGCGAAAAAATACATTGCTTTTATTATAATAGGCCGGGTGCTGTGCATACAGAATGGATATAAGCTTACAAATTACAGAGAGAACAGAAGAAAAATGCTTACGCAACGTTGGGGCGAGCACGAGAATGAGATTGGCATGGCATTAAGGCGAGCAGATGGGAATTCCTGCCAGACACAATGTCAGGATAACACATTACCTATTCTCTGGACTGAGTAGTATCATTCAAACCTTTCCCCGGTGTGAACTTTCAACGTCGGCTGGAGCCAATCATCCATTCAAGGGACGTTTCAGAGCCATTTTTTATTCGCAAATTGTGTCACCACTGTATAGGATTTTTTTTCCTTTCAAGTTTTTGTTTGGTCGCTAGATTGTCTGTTGGGCGGTTCTAGGCTTTTGCTAAAATGTTTGAAGCTTGATACGTGGACCCATCTCAGGCATTTTTCGACTATTTTTCAAGTGACAACTCCTTCTTCAGGCCCCTTTTCCCCTCAAACACGTCAAATTAGTCTCAAATCTATCAAATAAAGTTTTCAATCTCATTTCTCGTGCCATTGCCAGCCTCCAGAATTGCGGATCAAAGCCCCCTCTGCGTTCTCGACGAAGGTGCGTTTATAATACCGGTGCCACTTGAATACGAGATGAGCTCGTAACTGACAGACGACACAATCCTTCTTGACCATCTATCAAAAAGAAATCTCGTAAAAAATGGGAAAAGTGTTTGTTTGTCTTGGGTTTGTACTTCCCTGTCTCTTTTATTAAATTGCACCGTGCCGTGGGTGAGGAAACGGCGCAATGAGGGTGTGGATTGCTCGGGGTAATAAGGACCCTTGCTGGAGCGAAATGGATCATAAACTTGTGGGATGGAATGCAAGATTGATAAGAAATATAAATTGAATCGTGCGTGACTTCCTTGAGATCTTTTGAAGATGTCCGTCGGTATAATTTCTTTGGAAAAAGAACCTGCCCACTAGCGCTTGTGGTCACCTAAGATAAGGCTGATTTTTGATGCACAGCAAATCACGTCCCATGTCTGGACCTGCGTGTCTTTCTACCCCACTAAAAATGTTTAAGAATTTTCAGTTTTTTTTCCTGAATTCATTGGCTCCCACTACTAGTGTAGTAAGAAACTAAAGGTATTCAGAAAGTGCTAATTTTGTCAACATGAAAATCGAGAACTCGGAAGTTACCATCGAAACCGGTTTCTCAATAGGACATTGTCCTCTTTGTTATTTCCATGACCTTTGAGGTCCTTTTGATTGCACTCGGAACTGTATCGTGGTTCATTTGGAAGATAAGGTCTCACCGGATAAGTTGGTGAGCGTATTACTGTGTGTATAAACGGGAAAGTAGTATGAAAGGAATACCCAAACCGGTTTTACTGAAAATGTGTGTTGGTATGAATGTATCATAGACGCAGAGAGCATATGTTTAGACGTCAGTATTCGAGAATTCATAAACAAACGAATTCGTGAATTGTCCTCGTCCTGCAAATATCAAATGTAATCCGTGAAAAAGTTAATAGTGCAGTCTGTCTCGGGTTGAAAGGGCTGCCATAGTTTAAAAGCATCGTAATAAAAATCAAAAGTGAGACAAAATAAGCACATTTGATCAAATATTTACAAATTTCTCTTTCAGCTGATCTCAGAATGTGCGACCGGCTACATCACCCCATCTTGTCTCTTCCCGAAGAGATCTTAGTATATTTGTTCAAATTTTTAACGTTTGACGACCGCAAGAACGCTGCTTTCGTGTGCCAGGATTGGTGCAGGATCCTCCAGTTCCCAGTATTTGCTAGGAAAACAGTGCTGAAGTTGACAAGCTGCAAGATTTCGAGAGGCCTGCACCCGTGGAAGTTTCTATCGCAAAGCAAAACGAGATTCTACAACGTAGAAATCGCCAAGCACTTGAAGTTCGACTCAGGAGAAAACTTGGACGAGTTTTGGGAGCGAGTCGGAAGAGATGCTGAGAGTCTGTCTGTCTACAAGTTCGAATTGCTGCCGAATTTCGGCAAGACGTTCTTCAGGTTCTTCCCGAAGCTCAAGGAAGTAAGCACTGAGAACATCCTCACGGTCTTGGAATGGGACCTCATCTCGCCCATTGAGAGCATCCACGTGAAAAAAGTGCCGTTTTTGATCTCGGAGGAAAACTTGAACAAGTTTTCGAAACTAACGAGTCTCAAAATTCTCACTGCGGAATTCATTGACATCCAGCTCAACTCGGAGCTGGACTTTATTTTCGTGCACTTGGCAAAAAACCTAAGCGACTTCGAGAAAGTCAAGAACAAGGAGTTCAATCTCCCGATCTACAGCGAGCTGAACTTGATCCGAGCCGGGTACGTTGAGACGCGCCATGTCAAGTGGTGGCCCGCGTTCATCATAGAGCCAACCGACCTGGCAACTTACAGCAGAGACGTCTTTAGCAACCTGCACCAAGTGACCTTGAAATGCCTCGAGGACGGGTGTTTCTTCGTTCACGAAGCTTTTCCACTGCTTTCATGGACCAAGGTTTTAATCGACTTCGACTTCGTGGAGGTGTCCTACTGCTCCAAGTGCTCCGAAGTGTTCGCCCAAAGCTGTCCCAACATCAAGGATGTGAGTTTCAACTACGAGCTTCCCGACGTCCAGGACTTTCTCGACTCGTTTCCCACCTCTCTCACGCACCTCGACATCTCTGTGGGACCCATCGGCAGCAGTCTTCGACTCAATCAGCCGTTCTTGAGGACATTCAAGCTCGCCATTGTTGGGGTGGGAAACTGGCCCAAACCCCCAGTTCTTGTTTCTGCAAACTGGAGCCTCATGCTGGATCTCAGTCGCTTGGAAATTCGAGCGCTAAAACTGTGTTTGACCCAAAATAACCTACAGGAGCTGATAGCAAAGACTCCAATTGTGAAACGAGTTCACTTGAATTTTCTCATCTCCACGGACTTAGTCAAGGACATCGAGGTCGGGTGGAAGCGACTGGAGTACCTTCTGATTCGCAACGGAAACCCCTGTGACGTGGTGAACTCGATTCAAGGATCCTTTCACAAACTTAAAGTGCTGAGAGACAACGACCTGAGCATCCACGATGGCAAAATCAAGTACTATCACGTCCGTGCTTTCCTCAAGGTCAACTCCTTGAGACTAGCCTTTGGCAAAACTTACGACGAATTTAGTGCGTGGGTGCAGTCCCACCAAATTACTAGCAACAAGTAGTAATTTTAAAATTGTTGAATGCATGTATACGATTTTGACATATTTTTGACATTTTTTACAAAATAAAAACGAGTAACCTTTGCCCCGACTTTTCCTCGTTGCATTATTTTCATACCAAATATTTTCCGGCCGGACTGAGAATGTCTGTGATTTTGAGAGGGACACAAAGGGTGTCAGATATGTAAACATATGAAATACAAGCAAAGAAGACAGCTGATGATAATAAATAATAATCTGGGATTGAGAAATAATAAAGGGATGGAATATGCAATTTGAGTGCTGCACCACATACAAGAAGAGGATCATTAGAGTTGTCATTTGCATCATAATTACCCAGAGGAATAGAAAGTCCCCGTACAAGTTCACGTATGCGACATGCGCGTGTGTGGAACATTGAACTAATTTTAATGATTTCGATCCCCCTTATTTGCAGACCCTCGAAAAATATGGCACCACGATATTAGCTGTGACATTCATTATTCGGCGAGAACATAATAAAACACTTTAAGGAAGCCTTCGAGAAATGTTTGTGGGAGTAAGTATGAGTCAGGGATGTAACCCAGGATTGCACAATATTGCAATAGGTGATTTTACGATCCCATTCAAAAATTTCCAGAAAATCAGGAAAAATGCCACCCATTTATTCTTGCTCATTTATAGAAGGAAGAAGGTGTCAGGGTCTTGTGTCTAACCTTCCACTAAAAGTTGGAAAATAGGAAAAATATGTTGTAGAGGATTTTGATATAGTAATGGAAAATATGTCAAACATAGCTTGAATTCGGTACCAAAAGGACCTGCCCCATGAGTTTAAGGTTGATCTTGCTTCACTTCAAAACTCCTGAATGAACCTAAAAAGGAAATGCTATCATTTGAGGACTCTTTTGCTACTGAAAATAGCCTACGATCTGAGAATAAGGCTGCAAAAGCGAATATTTAAAAATACTTTTCCGCGAGAAAAAAATCGAACGCCGAACCAAAATTTCAATGGAACGCCCCTGACTGACTTGAAAAATGAACGCACAAGTTATCCTGACGTTTCCTTGCCGAGCAAATGCGATGAAAAATCGTTCGAAATTTGTTCATTGCGCTGATATTCATCTGAGAGTATCTTCCTCATGCGAAATAAATGCGAACTTGTCTCCTACACGCGGCTTCAACCAGCCCGGGATGTTCATGTTTATTCAAATGATGGTAATCAGCTGCATTTTAGAGCAATTGAGTGGGAATGAGAGACATATTGCCCAGGTTATAAATTTTTTTAATGGAGTCGCTTCAAGAAGGTATTTGCCAGCATCCCTTAAACACTCTTAATCCCTCTTAAATACTCTTCGTCGCGTCCTTTCCTTTCACTCGTCCCGTTCCCGTTCCGCACTTTGCGCTCCTCAAATTGCGTTACAGCGTGGCATTTTTACTCGTTTTTAATCGCGTCGGTTTTCATCGCCTTTTTTCATCAGCCGACAAATGATTTTTATGGCTCATGGAAATCCATCAACACCAGCACTTTTTCGTTTTCATCCTCGTCATCGACTTTACAATCAATTAACCAGTGCACAATATATATTGCACGGGATTGCGCGGCAAAATTGCAAAGAGAGTTTGTTGTCGAGTGGTGGAGAGGAGAATAAATAGAAAGAAAACAATTAAAACCGTTTATTACATCGTAAAATTAAGTGAAATAATTTCAGAGGTTGCATTACTTATACTGCCATTGCCATATTAAAAGTTATTAAAGCTGGCCACAAACTTGCACCACGAACGCATTTATTACGCCGCTTACTGCTGCCAAGCAACAACCACAAGACTTCTTTTTTTCTAGTTCTAGTAATTGTTTCGGTTTCGGTGGAGGTGAAGAGCGTAACCGACCGAGTGACCCCGGGAAGAGTTCATTCAAACTTGTTTGTGAGCGAATGCTTTATGAGATCCCTGCTCAGACTCGTACAAAAGTCCTAGACCTAGCATGATATTTTTGTGTGACCTCTGGAAGTTCTTTTAACTCTCTAACTATAGTTAACTATCAACATTTAAAAAAATTTGTTAAAATATTTTTTTAAAAAATTTGACTCTTAATTTTGAATTGTTTGCTATTTTTGCAATTTGAAAAATTAATTGTAAAAAATTAGTCAAAAAACAGTTTTTGTCTATGAAGGTCTTGTCACTTGATTAGAGAGCGAAAACCAGAAAAAAAATTCTTGAGGTTTATTAAAGTAAAAATTCAAGTCCCCTCCACAAACTTTCTGATTCATTCTTATCAACAAAAAAAATCTAGGTACTTTTTTAGGCCTGAGGATCCACGATATCGAAGCTCTCGAAAGCAGACGGAAGTCAAATAATTGTTTTGTGACAAAAATTATGAGAGGAAGTGGCTTTATGGAATAGCTCATTGTTCGAGAAGCATCTCATTAGGTGACAATGGACGTAAATTTGATCGTAAAAGTTTAATTCTAGCTTCTGAAGACCTCAAAGAGCCGCTCGCTTTCCAAGAAAGACGCTACGTCTCGAATCCTGGAACAAAGAAAATTCAGCATTTCTGCGACATTCCGCCGATCAGGAATTCGATATTTATTCATAAAGACGGACGTTCCTCTTCCTTTGACCAACCTCTGCATAGAAGAAATTGATTAAATGCCTGGCGAATTTTTCGGTCTTCTTGAGCCACTCCATAGAATTTATTATATGAATTTTTCCGCCCATAAGTCTTCAATAATGTTCGAGAGAGAGGCAAATGGCAATACAAAGAGGCTTTATTGTAGTCTTTCGTGCCTGGAAGAGCAGAGTTGTCGCCGACAGCAGTAATCCAACGAAAGTAGTCGACTACACGAGCTGTTAGGGCTCAAGTGTATTTGCACGTTTGTTGGAAAATTTTGTGAAATGCATGTTTAAAAGTCGATTTAGGGGCAGCAAAGCACAGAGACTGAGATATGCTCAGACATACAGACATCCGACCGAAATAGGAAGCCAATGAGTACCTGCACAGATGGAACTTGTTGCGGATTATCGCTCTCCGTTTGACAAAAGACAGGACTCGAGTTGCCTGTCATCGTGTCGCGGAGGAAGGGGAGCGAGGAATTTTATTTTAAAAATAGAGTCCAATTTGAACGTGATCAAAGAGACGGCTTAATGGGTCAGCTTCAATCTCGGCAGTTGGCAGTGGGATAAAATATTAGATCAAAAGTGTCACATCAGATTAAGTTCCCCCATACCGCTTCCCGGTTCTCCCATGGACGAACGAGACATGAAGGTTTTTACCAATTACTGGGTTTAAGAGATTAGCACAAATGTTCCGAATTCACACCCAATAGCACTCAGCTTAATTCGAATTGCATCGTGTTCTTCCCAAATCCCTAGCATTGGTACCCTCCTACTGAGAAGTTTCAGTTCTATTTTCTGGATTAAGCAATTAACACCAACAGAGAAGTCCTCATTTTCTTAGGAGGTTTTTTTTGCCGTCCCTGCTGAGATTTATTTAAGTCTCCAAAGTCCAAACCTAAAATAGAACATAATTGGACTAGAAAATGACTTTGGAGCTCATCAGCGCACGACAAACTAGGACTTCAAGGCATGTTTTTGAGGCCTTAAAAACTCTCTAAAACTAATCAAGGGCAGGTACATGTCTTTTTGGGGCCAAAATATTATTTTTTGCAGTCCAGGTCGTACTTTTTCTTCCAACTTTCTGCTCTTTTCCATTCTCTTCTTTCCAATTTTTTTGTAAAACTATTTTCTTAAGGCCAAGCATCCTACCTGGGATGATTTCCTATGCTGCCAAATGCTTGAAAGTATATTTTTCAGCTTCCCAAAACTTCATTGATGAAGGTGAAAAATCAAAAGTTAGAAAATCAAGTCCAAAAAGAAACTTAGGGCGACAAAATTGTTGTCTCCAAACCCTTTGATCAGACTGCAAGCCGCACTATAGTGACTGTCGTTACTATCATTTGCATAGCACTCGAGCATGTCGCATTAAAAGGGCCAGCGAGGAGGGTTTAGAGGAAGACCCGAACCCCGTAAACACTCATAACCGTTTAATAATTTAATGCCACTGGCTCCCCCTGAAATCGCACCAGAGATGGAATCACGCTCGCAATAAAATCTGTGTACATTGACACTGACTAATTCACGGGCAGAAACGCGCCAAACGAGATCCCTCACAGTATTCAATCACAAAGTGTTCCATAAATTACCTCTTTGGTGGATGCGACAAGTGATTTTTCTGATTCCGAATTCAAGGGAAATGTGCGGCAGAGACGTTTATTAAAGACTAATCAAATATTTCCTCCCAGTTTGGATGATTTATGTGAGGGGTTTCGATTCGAAATGAATGCAGAAATATTAATCTGCGAATTTATGTCTTTTTGAGTGAGCTTCAATGGTATCCAGCCTTTGGGTTTGCGAGTGTTAACGCTCATTAGAATGGATTTAGAAGGAGATAAAAGGGATGGGAGTTTCGCAACCTTGACAGAAAACCGTTTTGCGGATTAATTAGGGACTCGACATGAGAACGCTGCTCATGAGGAAGTAAGAACACTGGCAAACAACTTGTTAGATTCATTACGGACCACGACACGGCGTTAATTCAATAGAACGGAAAGGAGGGAGCTCTCAAAAGGGTTTCTCGCTTGCATTTTTCCATTGTGTTATTGTGTCTCTCTCGTGCTCGTGTGTCGTGGGTGCCTTCAAATGCCACAATGGGAGAAGAAGAAGACACAAGACGCGTACACGAGAACACGAGCGTAATTGTAATATTGGAAAAGTGAACTTGCAGTCCTTGTGTGTGTACTGTGTAGTCATCATCAACGTTTTCCCATTTCCATTCGTTTCATCCCTCCAAGTGTCCTCTTGAAGCAACATAAAATCTTTATCGTGTACGAGATGAGGACGCATACATGAGGGGAACATAAAATGATGATTAAATCGAGATAAAAATCGTCGTTTGAATGGAACCTGCTTGAAAGGAACTCCAGTGGAACTGCGGGAAATATCGGGCATATGTGCAATAAATGTACGCATTTATAAATATAAACAAGTAATGATTAGGTATGCGGCAGTGAGAGAGTGAGAGTCTGTGTGGCAGGTTTGGGCCTGAGGGGACACATGCCTAGTCATGTGGAATGATTTTGATATTCAATAAAAATGCTGAGATCGGGATGGGAGGAGCGAGGAAGGCAACAAGTCTTCCTCAGAACGACGCGTTCCTGGGACGATTTACAATAGAGATAGTAGTTATCGTAGATTTTAATTTTCACCCTATCCTGACCTTGTTTCTTAAACACAAATTGCTTATATTTCTAAGAGAAAAAATTCTATGAAAAGTTAGTCACCAATTTCGTACTTCTTGTTTTCTCTTGAGCCTTCTCGACTCCCCTAGAAGCCTCCATAGTGAAAACTTGTACCAAAAATTTCGCGAAAATTGAGGTTATTAGTCCGAACTATAGCCGAAAGAGTCAAAATATGCAGGTGGAAATTTGCCATGGCCTTGGAGAAGGTTCAAATTGATTTTAAAAAAATTATCGTAGAACTTAACCAAGGAAGAAAATGAGAGGTCTTTAGCTGCCACAGAGCCTGACCAATGAGAGGGTACAAAAAGTCTCAAGTCGGAGCCCTAAAAAAGAAAATAAAAATTCGTTGTTAAAATTTGGTTCTAAAATTAAATGAATAGTTGTTTCGAAAACTTAAATTGTTAAACCAAAAATGGACGAAAAAATCCCATCCCACCCTCCACCGCCAAATGTGTCCAGATGCGTGGGAGTGGCGGAAAACTCAAGAAAACTGTGAAAACCTAATTGGCAGCTTGTGATACCCACTGATTACATTATTAGACTGTCGTGTGCGCGCCTTGTGTTTTCATTTTCGTCATATTTACTCACTCATTTCTACTATTTGAATATAATTATTTTTCATTTGTTCGGTTCAGTGATTCCATGCCTTGTCACTTGTAGGGTTTCCACAAAGGATGCAGACCATGCACATGCAGTGCCACCATCTTCCCCCATACCGAATTACATATTTATTTTTGGTTCACTTGAGTGGCATTTTCCAAAGATCTCTCAGCGGCGGGAGGATTGGAAGGGGTGCGGAGTTACGAGGAAAAAACTAATTCCGAGGATTTAATAATACCTCGAGCTCATTATGTCTCTGTGCGTTTATTAAACGAAAACAGAGCACGCATCCTTTCTCGAGTAGGCGAGTGCCAAGCGACTGCCTGGCGGCGGGGCACAGGGATAGTAATTGGAAAATGCATTTGCATTGTCAAAGGGATGTTTATCGATGAGGTTTCAGACCATTAATTTTGGCTACTGCAAGGATTCCCGGCCCGACTTTCGTGCTTCAGTGGGTAAAGCAAACTATTGGATGTCTGCGTGTGTTATTTTTGCATATTGATGAGCGCGAGATGTGGGAAGACGAGTTTGGGAGAGTTTCCATGGAGCAAACTTCAAGGGATTCGCAGCGAGTATTGTTGTTTTTCTTTTACAAAAGTGCGGAAAAGTTGAGAAAACATTTTTTTCCTTGCGGTTACAAAAAAACCCCCTAAAAGTCATTTTTTTTCACCGCACTTTTGCAACTGCTATGTTTTTTGACTGGCTGTCACGAGCTTCAATGGACTGGCATTTAAAATTTAAATTCTAGTTTTGCTTAAAGGATCGTAAAAATCGAGATTTTAGACCCCCCCCCCCCCTTGTTGTCCTCCCCTTGCCTCCCCTTCTCCCCAAGGGCCAAGAAAATAAGTTTCTGGCCGACAAACATAAACTTACTTCATCAACTGAAACTCAAGTCCCACTAAACCACCGTCAGAATTCGTGACCTTTTGAAGTCCCATCCCAAATCGAAATTTATCGCCTTCAGCAGCCTAACAACGCGTTTACCTTGCCAAAATCAGCCATGATCACCACCATAAATTGCACTTTCGGCCCTCATGTTATAAGTTGGAGATTTATTATTTCCATCAGCGGGCCAATTTACAATGGTGCCCCAGCTCAGGGCCGGAGAGGCGATTCGGCCAAGAATTTTTGGTAAGCGAGTCGACCCTGCCCGGACCAGACTCGCGAATCTGTATCCAGGAAATGTAGCTCAGTTTGACAAATCATGTAGACGAAACCCAGCCTTTGACATAAATTTATTCAATGCGCGACTCAGCATCATCCATTATTTTCGTGTCTGTGTGACAAAATTTTGGCTTGTGGGAAACATTCGGATGGCATGGCAAATGTTCGGGCCATCTATCATTCGTTTTGTTTGAGTGTGCTTACATAATTCGTCTCTGGCTGGATGAGATCAAAATAGCGCGGAGTGTGTGACCCAACGGATGGGAAATTAGATTGGGCTGTTGAAACTCGAGTCTCTGGTGAGCAGGAGCGTAAAAGAATGTGAAAAGCGGGGGAAATTCGCACACGACTGGAGGTGGAAATTCGTCCATCACGTGTAATTTTCCTTACTTTTTCATCGTGTCTAGCAACGGAGGCCAAAGTATTAATAAAAACGTGCCATTCATTTCGGCGTGCATTTTCGTAGTTTACTTTTCCTGAATGGGAGTTTATCAATGTTGCAGGACAGCAAAGCCCATGGCGACTTTAAACTGATTCGAAATGAGAGGAGTGATTTCAGGCTTGGTTTTGATTAAAAGACTAATTAAGACATTTTTAATTGGTTCAACGAAGGTTCTAATAATAATAATTTTTTCAACTTTGTAAAAACGAATTTTTTAATTTAATTTAAAAGTCACTAGACACGAGACTCTTTTAGGTACCTGTGATATTATGACATTTTTAAAAATTTTATTGTTGGTTTACCTGAAACAATTTGGTCTTCATGGCAACTTTTTAGCCGCAAGTAGCCATAGGTGTGGTATCAGCCATAGTTGTTTCACACCATTGATCTCAGACAGACTCAGAGGAGCAGTTTTCATAAATTTTTATTTTAGCTTCATGAAATCCTAGTTTCCAGTAGAATACAAGTAACAAATGTGTCACTTCTCCTGAATAGTCCCGAGCAGAACCATGCATATGAAATTCCAGGAAAAAATGTGTCGCATGGGGTTGGCAATATTGTGTCACTTCTGCACTTGACAACCATTTGGGGGCCAATAAACGGCATTGGGCATTGAAAAAAATGAGAAAACTCCGCTCCTTAGCATGCAGTGTGTGCATTATGGCTTAAGCTGTGCAAAAATGAGAATTACCAATTTCTGTTGTTTGTGTGCATTTGAGTTTGTCATTCTTATTTTTACACGGATGTGAGCAAATATAAAAATCTCGTTCGACAATGGCATTGTCCAATTTGTATTTTTGAGAATTCGCCTCTAGTTGCCACGAGTGAGGGCACACGTCGTGCCGCCGAAAGGAAAATCTAGGATTCATTGAATACGCTTTTCCGTTTTTGCTCCGCAAGGAGGCACGGGAGGGGAATAGGGGATGTCATCAGGCGTGAGTGACAAGCATGACATTATTATTACGAGCATTGAAGCAATTCTGTCGGGAAGTCGGAAGCATGAAGACGCACTTATTCGCATGTGCCTCAACGCTTGGAAGGTCTAATGACTCTCCGATAATGGGTCTCATAACAGCATGCTGGGTTCAACTTCATCTGATGACTTGTTTCAACTTTGGTACTTGAATCAATCTTTTACGGTCACAAAAAGTAATGTTCTGTGTACTGCAAGTTCTTCGATAAGGGAAACAAGTTTTTGACTTATGATATTAGCAAATTTTCCTCGTGACCTTTCTTCTCTCTAACTGTAAAAATATGAATTACATTGTTATGTTCTCCTTCCCCTCATCAACGAAATTTTAATTAAATTAATGGCAATAAATTAAAGGCTAAGGCACTAAAACTATCTACTGACGAAAAAATATTTTAAATGACTGATTGGGCACTAAAATCAAAAGTCTTTTTGTTAGTGTTTTTGTGTTCTAATCCACTGTTCTCTTGGACCCAAAATCTACCCAAAACTGTACCGAGACATTCTACTGGAAAACAAAGGAAAATCTTGAAAGTTTAGTTAGAAAAAGTCCGAGATCTGCACCCCTAATTTTTCAAAGAAAAACCGACAAGATTTGGGAAACGCGGTCCCGGTGGAGAAAATTCAAATTTAACAATCGAGTGACTGAAGCACCCTTTTAGGAGCGTTCTGACAAGTGCTTGAGTTTTATATTAAATTTTGAATGGCGAGCACGCCGCAAAACACGATGATGATGGATGTGAACCGTTTATACACCAGATATTCCATCGATGCGATGTGAGAGCGAGCGAGCGTCGATGCTAAAAGCAAAAGGTACTTGAGCCGTCGCATAATGGACTGCGTTAGTCATCGGAAAGCTTTGTTGTCGTAGATGAGCAGACGAAATTGAAATTGGAGTTGATTAATATCTCTCATCTCGCAGCCCTCTCGATGCACATGCTTACATGTACGTCCACGTAGAAACGCATTTTTATGAATGAATTGAATTCAAAGAGAAATTCGAGAAGGATGGGCACTTGAAAGAGTCTCTCGAAAAAGGCTCTCGAAAGATAATTGTTATGATTTGAGACTGGCGGAGGGACCTTTTTGCGCTCTCATGCTCACAAATCACGGGAGGAAGTAATAACTCAGGATTAGGACAAATTTAAATTGAGGTGTCTTATCTTCCAAAATCCCAGTACGCAGACACGGCTCTTAATCTTCTCCCGCTCGGTCCTCGAAGAAAAATGATGGAAGGCAGCCACTATTTGCCTCACTCTTTTCCCCCAGCAACTCCAGACAGACAAGGTTGGAGGCGCTTTTTTGCGCGAAAAAAATCGGCGAAAAGTTCCCGAGATTCATAAATTTCTTTTATGTTTGCGTGCACTCCAAAAGGCTTTCCGGCCCCCAACTTGCTCGAATTTGCGAGCTGCCAAAATATGGTTTATTTCTCGCTTCACTTGACTTCCCTCTGCCCCGGCTGCGAACCCGTGCACGTCTGGCTGGCATCGGAAGTGCTGCGTATGATGAAAGTGAAATCCTCACATGGCGGCAATATTTCATCGCCAAGACACATTCGTGTATTCCTTTTTATTCATCTCAATTTCCACTTGCATTAAAACCATATTCATTTCTCATGTGAGAAACTTCCCTCCTTTTTGGGCAACACCGAGTCTGGGAGCACTGAGCAGGGAAAAGGAAGGGCACCATCTTTCAACAGCTCTGGAAAAATTTACGATTTTTTGTTTGTGTAAATCGCAACGTGACGTGTGCCTCGCCTGCCTGCCTGCCTTGGGTTCTCCACTCTGTCTCAAGTAGCTTCGTGCAATCTTACAAACATCTCACGATCGTTTCACGGTGAGGGACTAATGCCCAATTTGTATACGGCTTGCATTTGTTTGCCTCTATCTCCCTGGCTGTGCCGCGCTGATGGAATTTACAGCTCAGTCAGAGAGACTCGAGAGTGGCGCGCTTGAACTTTGATCCAACTGTCGATAGAGATGTTCTTTGAGAGATGCATGCAGCACGACTCGCATAATTTACGGCGGGACTGAAAATTGAAAAAGAGATTTGCTGACACACAAGGCTTTATGGGCTTCAGTCTCAAACGTTGATTGGATTTTGATGGGACTCAGAGTAGGAAATTGGATGGAGGAGCCTTGACGAGCTCCTTTTAAGGGAATACATGTGTGCCTTAAAAGGGGACACTAAGTACTCATGAATATTTTTCTAATAATAAAAATCTTTAACTCGCCAAGGAGCCACTGGCCTTCACTTAACAAACAGCCATAAAAACGTTCAGCTCAAAACTAAAGCTACGTACAATGTATGTCTCCAACGAAAATCTTTTTGAAACATCCATTTACAAATTTTTGGAAGAAAATTGCCGCTATTTTGGAACGTCCACCATGTTGAATTTCGAGTTTTTCAATTGTACTTCCTAACTGATTTAAATAAAATTAAAATTTTTGACCACGCCCAGATATGTATTTTTTAAATGAGATATTTTGGAATTCTTTTACAAAATTAATTGGGGAAAAACCTAAGTTTGGTGAAACTAATTAATTTTAAAAATTCCAAACTATACTTTATCTACTAGATATGATTTTGAACTTATTTAAAAAAAAACCTGGGGAGCCACTGGCCTTAAATGAACAAAAGTAATAAAATATTCTGAATCGTTTCGGCTTAAAACTAAAGCTATTCATCCACTACCCGGTACAACGAGGCAACGGGCTTTGTTCATACCTGAGAGGCGAATAACCGACATCCATTCACCGCCCCATTTGCCATCGAGATCAGAAAAACCGACCGACTTGGAGCAATAAGCACAGTTTCCCTCGTAAATTCAATTAAATCCTGGCGATTATTGAATTACAATCAAACGATTAAATGTTTATAACCGCCCTACGGCTCACTTCTTCGCACTCCACTCCCGCTTTTCGCATTTTTCCTTGGCGCCCGGCAGAGATTTTCCGATTCATAAATGGTGTTTTTCCTCCTCACCACGACCCAGGCCCTCATTCCGCACCTCCTAACCGAATTGTTGATTTTTATTAAACGCTCTGTTTCCTCTCTGGTGAGCGTTAGCATGCAAATTAAACGCCATCGACATCTTGCAAGTCTGGTCTCTTGCGCTTCTCGCACTCCCATTTGTGTCCAATTCGACATTAATTGAGGCGACCGTCAATACGGCGGTTTCGGGGCACGGTTTCAAATGGAGAGTGTCACGGGGGATGGAGATGTTGTTTTCCTTTTTACGTGGGGCGTCTGGTGCACAATTAGCTGTCAGTCGTGGCGCGGAAGGAAAATAGCAGACAGTCATAATCTGTCAGAAACTTTTCCAATTTACGGCGTTTCTGCTTATTCCTGAGCCTCAAAACACTACACTGGCATGGCAACATCTCCTTAGCTTCATTAGCGAATCTCACATGAGTCACGGAGGCATAAGTGTTTTTCCCATTAGCTTCGGCAACTTCGCATCGGGAGAACCATTTAACATCCTTCAACTTCACAGTTTACACTGCACTTCCAAACCCGCGTCGCTACCGCACTTTGGCGCTACTACAGTTCTTTTAAATTATTTTCACATTAATATTGCACACAATGATTATGTTTTTCACGGATCCAAGTATTCTCTACAACGCTTCATGAAAACGACAGAACCCGAAAAATTCCGAAGTGTCATGAAAGGAGTCTTGGAGATTTCTCACAAAAAGAATCTATTGGGAAAATTTCGAAGATGTCTTAGGTCTTGAAAAACCACTTGAGGAGTTCTTGTGACCCTCAAAAAAGCTTCAGGGAGCTCAAAAACGAGGATTCAAAAAATCAGCAGCTCGAATCAAAGAGCCTAAAAAACTTTTCTTAAGTCTTCAATCTGCCCGGGATACGCCTCTGGAAACGCCTCGTGCATTTTACATGCGAATGTGGTCTGATATGTGAATGCTGAACATTTCCACCACTGTGTTACTCGCTTCCTCATTAAAAATGTATCTGCATGAAAACCGCACCATGTGTAGAAATGTGTGGAGCCTCTACACATACATGGGTCTGACGTCTATGCACAATTACAGAGAAGATTTTGCATATCAAACCTCCACTTTGTTGTTCCATTATTTTCGCTTTTCCTCGCACATGTTCTCGTGCGGGGAGACGCAGAAGGAGCGCGGGGAAATATTTTTCCTGATTTGGAAAATTGATGATAACGATAATGGCGTAATTGACTTGTGCTTTTTATGTGTTTTACGATGAGTTGAGGAAGAAATATTTGATATTTGATTGAATTTCATGGAACTACTATCGTAAACCTTTTCGGAGCAAATGAAGTTTTACGAGGAAAATAGGCAGCCCTTGCGTTAATAAGAACAGCAGGGGAGGTCATGAAAGGTGTATTGCATTGAGATGGCAGAACGTCGTCAGTCACGGAGAGTCACGGATTCAAGACTTGCCTACGTATGCAAATTTCTCCGAGATTTCGAAACTCTGCCTGTCTGAGTCCATTAAATATGTAATTCTGCCAAATTGTAGATCAATGTAGCACTCAAACTTTGTAATTCCATCCAATTTATCTTGATTATATTATGCAAAACTCGACTCACGCGTCTTTTCGCAACAATCTCGCAAACTTGCTCATTACTCATTTATTTCTCTTATAGGTAAGAGCGAGAGCATCGACGAGATACCAAAATGTCTGGATGATGTAAAAAAGTTCATTGAAACACGTCGAAAGGGGAGCAAATGAAGCTCGTATGTCTCAGGGGATCAAAAAGTTGATAGAACGTCGATTCAAATTAATGTTGATCATCGATCGTGCAAGCCAAAGGTATTCATCATTCCTGTACATTTTTTCTCCATTTTTCGTATTTTTCTAAATTTAAGTAAGTACATTAACGATAAGTATTTCGATGGAATATTAATTAAGTCTATCTCCGAATGTGAGTGGAGAATTGAAGATTGGAGACAAAGTGGTCCAGAAGAGATTGAAGAAGCCAACATGCAAACATTGCGTATTATTTTTGTTTTAAGGAACTTGTCAGACATTTTTGAGAGGAGATATACTTTTATGTCTGTCTGTTAGCTCTTCTTAAGAGAGATGAACTACCGATCCGGCAAAAATTAGAGGCTAAAATCCGGAACAAGGAACAGTCTTCTTACTTAATTATAAAAGCAGGGAACATTTTTTAACCTCTCAAAAAACTATTTTCCAAAAATACCATCATTTGAATAGTAAACTGAATTCTTAATTAAATTCTGTTCCAATACAAGATTTAGCTCTCTGGGCTTTGCCGGTTATTTTGAAAGACGACGAATGGAATTGTGATTTGCTGCCGTCCTCATCTCCGGTGCAGATAAAAGTTCCATCAGCATCTTCTTCAATTAGCTGTCAAGTATTTATTAATAAGCCACTTAGCACGGCGTGATAAGGCTTTTCCCACGGCACTTTGTTCTACGTGTCACAGTCGCAACATTTGAAAAGTGGGATGGTCACTGAAATATCAATTTTTCATTGACTAATTATGACGTTTTAACAAGCGATGATCTCTCAAAGTGCCGCCTAATTTGACATAAGAAAATGCTGTTGTCATTTCCTGGAGACATTCCTTTCCGTCAGATTTCCGTCCTCCCCTGATGGGCTTTGGAGAAATTTAATTTCTTATTTCTTCGCTACCCAAGTTTTCCTCCATCTTCCCCCAGACAAGTTTTATCGTCCTCATCTTCTTCATCAATAACGAGGGAAATATTGCGCTTGAAACATTGAATTTAAATTCTTCAATCAATTCAATGTGTGACTACTTGGCGTGAACTTCTCGTACACGGAACGAGGAAAATTGAAGTGGAGGAAAATGAACATTAAAGGGAAGATGCGACATCGACATAAAAGGCGGGGGGATTCTTTTATTTTTCTGTCTATTTGGGCGGAAAAAAGTGTCTTGAAAAGCTTGAACGAGACGCATCAGAAAATTTGAATGGGACTAACGGACAAAAATCTGGCTGATTTGAAGATTGAAATTGATTACGGGAGTATTATTTTGTAATCACCAGAAAAACCGTTTCAAGGCAGAGGCGGATGCTGTTTTGCATGTCAAACAGGTGCGAGGCTCCCTTGATTAAAATAAATTGCCGAGCTCCTTACCGTTTATCACGCACTTCCACCTCACTGCTAGCACGCCCGACATGCCGATGGGCGAATACCTCTAACGTCTTTGCTCTATATGCGAGTCACCATCGATTCCATTATTTATGGACTAGAAAATTACTTCGTGCCCATAAACAACCTCAAGCGATATCCGCTTTGTCAATGTTTCTGCAGAACTATCTTCAAAAGTAATACTCTCGGCTGAACATTGGACACATACTTCTTTCTCCTCTCCTGTCCCAATCGCCCGACGCTCCGCCGCTTCGCCGCTACACACTCGAGGCCCGGCTCTAGACGTTGTTAGCGAAAATAGCTGCTAAAGCATATGTGGCTGACTATCCACCATAACATTAAAGTACCATCCGACATGTTATGGGGCATGGAAATAATATTTTGACCGTATCATCTTCATTGTCTATGGAAGCGGTGCGGGACTTTGAGAGAAAAGAATGAAGGAATATTATTTTATGGGAATGTTCGGATATTATGACCGCCGATGAAATGAGCGGATAAGGAGAGAAAGAAGCATGGGCAGAGAAATTGCAAATTGTTTGCGGAGTCATAAAAATATAGTTTCGTCGGGTTGGGAGGAAGAAAACTCATTATTGGAGTGCTGATCCGCATACTCGGACATGAGCTATTGGAAAATAATAAACTTTTTTGGCTTCTGAGATAAATTAGTTCGGGAATTAGTGCTTTCAACCCCGGTTATTACGAGCGATGTCAATATTGTCTCGTGGTGGGGGAAGCCGTATTAGGAGCGTCGTAAACGAATGATTAACAGCTCGATTGGAGGTCCTTAGAAGGTCTTTTGTGAACGATGGAGTACGTGAAGTCTATTGAACAAAATCTTTTATAATACTTTTGAGTTTAAAATTAGTCTGAAGGCTCATCCGGCTTGGTTTAGTCATCAAGTTGCCGTTGATTTTCTAAGCATGACCTAAGTAGTCATGAAGCTTTCAGTGATTATTTTGATAAGTATTTTTCCCCTTTGCTGGTCCACAGATTTTTGTCAGATTGAAAAAGACAAAGAAAAGTGTGGAGACAAGAACCACATTGCTTGCTCTGGGCACAGGGCTAATGTGACATGCAATGTATTGAGAAACTCTTTGTACCTGCACAGGTCTAGAGCCTTAAGATAATTTTATTCAGGAGACCAAATGCACCCAGAAGACCATGGTTCCCCTAGTTGGCACCCTGAGACGTGTGATTTTGGATGAACACAACAAGTATCGACACAAGATAGCTGGAGGAGACCTGCCTGGGTTCCCATCAGCCAGCCGAATGAAAGTGGTGGTATGACAACCTATCAAAGTTTTCTAAAAATCAAGAGATTTTCCTAGCACTGGAGTGATGAGCTGGCCCTGGTAGCTCTGAAGCATGTTGAGAAGGGCGTTTTTATCCACGACGAGTGTAGAGCTACTTCAAAGTATGACTATCCGGGACAGAACATCGCTTTACTGTGGTATTCGAAGGAGCAGAAAGATATCGGGACAGTCATCAAGGAGAGCATCAGAAGGTGGTGGGACGAGTTTCAGCTCATAACCGATAAGATATCAATTCCTTCCTTGGTTCAAAATTACACATACAAGTGAGTCTCCAAAAGGCCTTGACTTGTTTTGACTCCGTTAATTGAAGCAAAGAGACCGGGCACTTTTTCGTGATGATTCGGGAGTTCAACAGTGAGATCGGTTGTGGATTCATGAGCTACTACAATTTCTCTCAGAAAGCCGGCCAATATTACCACTACCTTTTTACCTGCAACTACCCTGAGACAAACATGGTCAGTGAAGGAGTTTACGATACAGGAGCCCCTTGCTCCCGATGTCTATCGTACAGCACTGAATACGAATGTGATCCCTAGTAAATGATTTTAAGGTTTTTTCTTAATTTTTTAGAAGAGCTTTTAACTTTTAGTTTTGCGACGTTATGCAAGAGGAAAGAGAAACCCCCCAGTGTTCTTTTGGAAAAACACCTAAATTTCTACGAAAACTTGATGGCTCAGGAGAGCGTCTCGCTCAACACTTTGACAAACTTTGGAACTCGACTAATGCTGTGTTGGACTAGCATCTTCTTCGCAATGGCTCATTCTGTGCTATAATCAGTTTAGAAGGGGGACCAAAATCTTCCTGCCACAGTGACCGTCATTTTACAAGAAAATGTATGAGGTGCCTTGTATACATGGCCACTTCTGTACTTTGGAATATTAAAATTTAAAAATTAAATGTCCCAAAAAATTTAAACCAAAAGAGATGGGAGAAGCTTTTCAAACACTGAAGATTTGGACAAATACTTTCTTGTTTTTGCAGTAAAATAATTTTTCCGGGGCCGGTGTTGAAATAAGATATTCTTTAAATTTTACTACATGAACAAGAAATTATTATACTACTCATATACTAAAAATAACATCTTTAGAAAAATTGAGGAACTTCAGAAAATTAATAGGAAAACTCTTTAGCCTGTTCTTAAGGGTACATCTCCTAATAGAATCTTCGGAATCCATTACACAAACCCAATTTCGTTACCAGTTTACCTCGGAGCCTCTGGCTAGATTGCGAATAAGCAAACCGTCGTAAACGAGGACGTCGATAAATAACACGTTCATATTAGACCGAGGGGATAGAGCAGAAGGTATCTCGCCCAGACTCCGGAACCAAATACCTCCGAGTCGAGTTCCGTGTTGCAAAAGCAATATAGTGCCTGGGCGAGAGCGCTAGACACGTAAATGATAGATTGTGAGGAAGATTGTTGATTTCATCAAAACTTTTTTTTTTTTCGTAGCTCCGAGCGGTATGTGAGCGCGTTGTAGGAAATGTGATGTGCCGCGTCACAAAAGTGGAGTCGCGGGAGGAGGAAAAAAGTTTGTACATTGCGATGTTGTACATTATTAAAAGAGCTTTGGAGGATGTAGAGCGACAGCAGCCCCAGCAGCGGGGAGGAAACATCGCGCGGAATTGTTCACCACATAAATTTCTGATTGCGAGACGGAAACTGTACAAGACAAAGCTAATTTTTGTGTTTATCTTGCGTTGTTTCGGATTTTATATTTATCTTCTGCTTTTCCATCTACGCAAAACGTCCCCATGACTGGCGATGTGCGGCTGTGTGTGACAATTTTATTTAGTGAGGCAATATTAAAGCCGCCAATATTATGGCTCAATATTGCCTGCTTAAATCATCCAGTGTGCTGCGCTAGCAGTATGAGGATTGGGCTTGGACGTCGGCAGCTGGATGAAATTGACTTTTTTCGATTCATATCACAGTATCTCATCATGCTTCGATTTCTCTCTACTTAGAAGGCGAAGGTCCTGGAACTGGTTTCTATATCATATTGCCTTGAATGAGCTCGGTATGAGGTGAAAGTGAAAAGGTTACATAATTCCTAATTTTGGGATTCCCTAGATCTTTTAATCAAAGATGTACTTTTGCAGAGGTATGGAAATTACTTATTGGGTATAATTTATTCATATCTTAGGAAATACGTGAATTTCCAAAGATGTCGTGAAGACCAAACTTTTGAGGCTCCTAGCTCCGATACTGTAAGAGAAAAGGGTTATGTGTAGTCCAATAATTTGCTAGATTTTCCACAACATACTAATATTTTATTTTAATCAGACCCCACACCTCCTCCCCCCCTAAGGAAATCAGGGATCTGAAAATAACTCTTAACGGTTACCACGTTGCAAAAAACCCCAGCTCTCAAGCTCTTCTCTTTCTTGAGTTATAAAGTTTTGGACAGACATTTTTGGCCTCTCAGCAGACAGAAGAGCCATAAAATGTCGGCAATTTTTTTTTTACTGCTTGGAAAGTCTGACAAAAAGCTATTAATATTCCTGATCCTGAACACAGCATTTATTCAAGAGAAGTCCTAACACACCAAATTTAAAATTGACCTAATCACTCCCCTCCCTCTCCCAAGAAAAGCCAGCCCATAAAACCGCTCTCGAGACGCGCCATCCAAATTGATTATGTTGTTTGCACAATGAGGCTCCTCCGTATTTGAAGAGGCCCGAGCATAAAAAGCGGCAATATGTCAATTTGCACAATGTGCATTGCGAGTCTCTCTCGGCTTTATTTGCTCGCTGAACGGAACGTGTCTGAAGCATGGAAATGATGTTCAAATATCGCCCATTTGTATTAAAACCGCTTTTACACAATACACACGTTAAAGGGCATACATCAGCATCGCCAGATTGGTGGTCCTCGCAGCCCGGCCTGTCTGTTCCTTCCTCTGCTCCCTGCGCCATGTGAATCATGAAGAACATTGAGCAGAACATGAAAAATTTTATGTGAAAATATTGGATAACAAACAGAATGGGGGAGTGGCAGGTCCGGAGCGAGCGGGGAGAGACGGTCTGCTCTGGAGACGCAGGAGGCACATCCCTGAAGAGATAGAGCGTTTAAACAGGTGACGTGCCCCAGCATTCTGCATGTAACCACCTAATACCAGGAAGGGTGGCAATAATGTTTTGACAGCACAGGACGGAGCATGCGAACACGAGCCGTCGAGGAAAAGTGTACAAAGAAGAAGAGAAAATAAAATAATGGCTTTAATGCGGAGAGAAAACATTCGCATTTCCCATCGTCGGCACCGTAATCTCGATCGCTTGAATGTGTCTAGGATAATTTTCACAGTTAATTTAGCGATTTATGGCAGAAAAATTCCTTATTCATCATGCGAGTGCCAAAATCGAAGCGAAGCGACATTCGAGTGCCCGCGAGGCCTCGCAGCTCGTGATTGATAAAAATGGGGACTCGCTCGCTAATGACAAAAGTTTCACAAAGATTTTTCCTCCCATTTTTTATTTTCAATCATAATAAAGCGAGCAAATTTTCTAATAATTCAGCACATTTTTCGCCTCTTTGGCGTAATGCGAGCGACTGTGCACGAAGAGGAGGGTGGAAAGTCCCATTCCTGAAGGGCGATCCATCATTTGTGTGCGCCAGATAATCTTAATACTTGGTCACTTGTTTGTTCGGATGGTGCATGAGAAAAAGTGCCATTTTTTGCGAATTTTCATATGTTTGTTAAGAGTCAATAAAAGCCAAGTGTTGAGCAGAGAGCGGCCGTGCTAGTCGCCAATCCAACGACACGATATCGGCAATAATTCTCTGCGTGCTCAGGCGTCCCATGAATTGGCCATAAAACTGTCCATTGGAGGGGCATTGGCTGAAACCAAAGCGGAAGATATATATTTTTTCAATAAAGAGGGTGAAAATAGGTACTTATATAGTGTTTTCGGTCAAGAGTCCCTGGAAAGAGGTGGGTTTTGCGCTTAGCCGAACTTTTTAGTGGCCAGGAGAAATCTTTTTCTCGAAAATAAAAAGAGATCAAAGCGTCTCCCTCTTTGACAAGGTAATCTGATTTCCCCATTTCCCTGAAAGCTTGAGCCTCTGTTTTGCTTTCATCGCACGAATATTTAAATATGCAAGCCGCTCAAGTGTTTGCTCGCTCCATTTCATACCGATGCCTCCTAGAGCTCACAAAATGAATAATTAATCCTGGTCACTCTTGGAGCAGAGACGATTCTCGTCATTAATATTTATCGCAAAATATTTTCATTTTCGCGCCATTTGACAGCCCTCTTCGATCGGCACTTGGCTTCACAATGTCGCAGAAATGCGGTGGACGCTATGGAAACAGACGCTGCGCTGCTACTGAATATTTATATAATAAACTTTAACTTTGCTTTCACGCGGAATCGCGAGGAGCGTCTCATCACCGTCGCGATCCCCATTGTTTGGCGCGCTCTATTAAACAAATTTTGATTCAAACTCACTCGGGTGAAGTGATTCCGTCCCACACTCGCTGTCTCTCATTTATTATTACTATCTCAGATGTTCCTCGGTTCTCAACAAGGCACCAGCGAGCTTAAAGTACCTCTCGGTTCTCTCTGGTGAGGCGAAATGAATGCAAATTCAATTAAAATTTTGATTTTGTCTCTTTTTGCACTCAATCACTTTGTCCGCAGGATGTTTCCGTCAACCTGGCGTCCAGAGAATGTCCAGAAACTCGCTCATCTCACGGTGAACTCACCACTTTGCAAACGAGAGCGGCGCCGATGGAAACTTTTATTACGCAAATTGACTGAATCAAAAGAAAACTTTTAAAGCCGAAAGTACGCAAGGGGTAGCTGCGGAGTTTTTGCAGACGCAGCTCGAGCCATGTCGGGGTGATGAACGGTTCTGGGAGGAGGTGTTTGTTGTGCGACTACAGAATAAGTGGGCTCAATGTTTGCTCAAGAAATTTGTCGACGGGAGGTTGAGCTCCATGCTCCCACCTTCTCCGTATCTTGTGCACACAATTTGCTCATAAAGCTGTTCTGGATCGTCTACAGAAAGATAAAGTTTTCATTATTACATAAATAAAATATTTTAATATTAAGGCATAAATATAACATGGTAGGGAAAGTGGAACCTTTGGAGCAAAGGAAAATAAATGGGTATAATGAAGAGTTAGTCGCTGTTGTTTTTGTCTGCACCAGCCAGAAGTACCCCGGATTCCAGACTGCCATACCGTGCTGATTGAATCTCTCTAGAAATTGTTTTCGAGACTTGAAGTGTGATCGAAAAGGTTGTCTGTTATCCCACCACGAGTTCACTGGGTTGTGGGGCTTCGGGCAAATAAAAACTAAGAAGCTTTTGCATATAACAAGACATACATGAAACCTAAGGAGCTTAAAAACTTGCAACTTTGTAAGTACTTTCTGCCGAACAGAACCTTAGACTAGAGAAATATCGAATAGCGGCCTATTATCAAGTTTTGAACGTGGAAACTCGAATTTTCGAGCATGAAAATCTGGGTTTTCTGGGAAGCTATTACTAGAAAAACAGATTGAATCAGATTAAGGTATTGGTAAATTAGAAAAAATCTTATCATTTCCTCTTGTAGGGTAGGGACAATTTTCCAAAAAAAAAAATTATTTGACCAAAAGAGCTTACTGAGGTCAAGCACAAGGTTCTCAAAATTTTATCTTCGCTTCTGTCTAGTCTATGATTCTCTATTTGCTTGCTGATTTCCACTGAGGAAGAAATTATTTTTATGGCAGCCCCAATCACATGACCTACACTGAGGTTCGATACCTGTGAGACCAAAAGGCACTTGCTTTTGACACTAAGCACTTCTGATTTCTCATAAATAAGAAATGTGCAAAGGAGGGCGAGAAACTGATACCGTTGGCGTCAACCCAATTATGCTAATCAGCCTCTTGGCGGACTTGAAAGGCCAGGAATCTCACTCCGTAGCCCAACAAGTGATTTGGCTATTTACTAATTAATCACAGACCGCCTTGTAGCACTAATTAAAATAATAAATTTAATGTCATCCACGCAATTTGCGCGCTGTCAAAGAGCCAGGAGGTACGCGAAATGTGCTCCAGTCGAGTGAAAACTTATTTAATTTCCTCCTTCGGCATGGCGGCCCTCAGTAATGATTTTCTTTGTCACCGCATGAAACTCTACCTCGCTCTCTGGTGATGTGAAAGAAGTTGATAAAAGCAACTTTATGTCTTCTTAATGTACAAACTTTGGCAACTGCCATTACGGTAGCTTTTTTGGATATTAAAAAAGGTATCATCATCATATTTCACGCTGCCTTTACATACAGGCTAAGATACCCGTCGTATGACGTAAGTGTACGCCACCCCCCAAGGATGTGATGGATTAAGTTTGGAAGTTTATCTGAATCTATAGTCGGTGTCTTGCTCAAGTCGACGACATCAAGCAATTTTTGTGCAAAGTTAGCACAAATTTCGGATCCTATTTCCCCGCTCCTGAGAGCAGCTCAGCATTCATTTATCACTCGAGGTTCGGGGACGTGGGAGAGGAGAGTTAACGACGAAGACAAAGGGGTCGTTAATGGAATGCGTAATTTCTACCCGATAAACATCAACTTTATAGGGCTGAACTTGCGAGGGAAGGCACCTGGGTCTTCGTGCGTCTCAAGACATTCTTCTTGGGGTTTAAAGTTTTACACATCAATTTTTCCGACTTCAAAATATCATGTAGGTATGTTTTATTTGTTTTCAAGAATTTTTTCGGTAAAGCACAGGGGTAACTTTTTTGCTCAGCTCTTGAAGTCAATTTTTGACAAATTTTATAGACCATTTTACAAGAAGAGAACATGACTTCTTTAAAGTCTTGAGTCTAAGAAAAATATTAGAACAACTAACTCCAGCCCAATGCTCATATCAGACGGACAAAATCGACCCCCAGCAGTTCTCGTGACAAAACCGACCCAAATTCCACTTTGACTAAAGCACTCAATCGGGGAGGAAAGAAATATGAGTGTGTTTCGCAAGTTCGTGACCAGACACCGCGCGAATGCCTCCGATATTTCAATTCTTCAACCATCAAAGGGAGTGGCTGGTCTTCTGAGTCTTGTCTCTGCTCCTAACCCATTGATGAATACGTTACACGGCACAACTTTAGTATTCTCGCATAGCAGCGCGCATTCATGTGATTTATGTAATCTAATCTAAAGGAAATTTATTGAATCAACAAACGAAGAGCTAACCGGTCTGCATAAATTTTTATACAACATCTCCTCGATTACATTCGGGCCCGAATGGTGGTGGCAGCGAGAGCGAGAGACGGCACACTGCCAGTTGCTTGCGAAATGTGAAGTTTGCAATAAAGTGATAAAATTTTACACTGAGGTACAATATACGAGTCGGATAGTCATAAATTCTCATCTATCTGCCAATATCAAACGGGACGGTATTGTGTTACTATGTAGGCTCTCTATATGGCTTTATGTGCTCGGTGCGCCCGTAACTTCGTATGGAGATGATGAGGAAATATTTTCATTGCTTTATGACTTGATGGATGGACAGCAGAGAGGGTTCTCTGCACCGGTCTGCACTGCACACAAGCATAATCGAAAAAGTTTCTTATATCCGTGCTTGACTTCGGTATGGAACGCAGGAAGAGCGTCTTGAACTCTTGGCCGGTAGGAGTGGACATTTTCTTCATGGAGGGAATTTTATGGTAGAACGTTAATACCTTCAAAGATGCTAACTGCTCTATGAGGAGACAAGCTCAAAATCTGAGACCACAGCAACAGCTCTTCCAATTTATACTCTGAACAGAATCACTAGTATGATTAATGATACTTTGGTGATTTTTAGTGTTAGTTCGCTGAACCTAAACAACATCAAGACACTGACAGGATCGCATTCTTGACTTTTAAGTTCCTTCTAGTGGCTATTTATTTAAACTTAAATTTGCAACAGGCAATTAAGCCCTGAGGGATTTGCAGGAGCCTTCGCGGTCCTCCGAATCAAGTCTCTAAACCGAGACGAATGTCCACAAGTCCGCCCACCGTGACCAGAAGAAAAAGTTTTCCGGCACCCCTGATTGGAACGGATATGTACGAACGGGATTACAAGCTTATTAGATCAGCTCACGAAGCAATGTCCATTAAAAAGATTTCCCCAAAGTACTATTGAATTAAAAACGGAATTCTTCTACCTTCACTTTCGATTCGTCTTCGCCGCTGACCATCTTTTTTGTTCTAAACTTTAAGCCATGAAGGCGGTGGCAGAAAGGCAAGACGAGGGAGATTAAAAGTCCCTACGCAAGCATGTTTCTGGGTTGTGTATTTGTTCTGCAGCTAAATTAAGTCTACTTTCGCCTCTTCTGTTTGAGTTGAGTCAATCTAGACCGAGTGTCTTGTCTCGCCCAAGATGTCCCTCAAATTACGCGCTTTCTTCGAGCTGATCGACAGACAACCCAAACCACCCGTTCTTAGCAACATTGTTCCTCTTTCAAGCCTTTTGTTTTCGTATCTGCGAATGTATCTGCTTGCCGGTCGCGTAAGCACTTTCCCACATTTTCCTGTCTATGAGCCGTAGAAAGGGTGCGCCAGGGAGGTTGCGGAAGAGACAAAAAAGTTTTGCGTTAAAAAAGTTTTCCAATCAAAAATGTTATTTTTGTGCTCTCAACCGAATGCCTTCTCCACCCCCGACCCACCGAAATGGCTTTTCGACGCAAATTTTTGTGTACATACTTACATCTCTAGTGTCTTCTTCTCCTTGTCTTGCCATCAATTTTTCCATTATTTTATATGTATTACGGTGGATACATTCGATTTTAATGTTGAGTGGTCTTGAATTCGTTGTGCCACTTAAATATCCACTTCTCTCTTGCCGAAATATGAATTGCTTACTTTGCATTTGCTCCTCAACGGCTCGTCATTTTTCACTAGCATGCTACTGGGCCTGCATTTGACATATTCTTGTGCACATTCCGAGTGAAAGGGGAAAGTGAACATTTGTCTGATGATGTTATTTTCCGAGAAATCTTAAAAGTTTTTCCATTAAGTGATTGATGAGGGTTCAAGAAGGCATATTAAGTGGACGAGGGATCTAAATTTCTAGTTTGTACTTCCTAGAAGCCTTCTCTCGAGTCTAGGGCTTGGTAAGGACTTTGAAGCTCACAATGAGACAAGACAGCTCTCATAGATCGTTCCCAAGTGCTGCTTCAAGAGAGGACTGAGGCCTCCGAGTCCTCAGAAACTTTCTTAGGTTATTTTAGGATGCTTATCTACCTACTTGGGACAGGGAACTCAGTGATATTTCTAGCCATCCCCCTCCCCCTCTGTCACAGTTTATTTACTTGACTTGTCAGAGAGCAACTGAATTCCCCTGGGGGCTCTAAGACCCAGACGTAACATTCGAACAGGCTCAAAGCAAATTTTTAAATGTTCCCTAATCAAAGTTTTGCTTCTGCAAACAAGAAAGCAGCCTAGTTCCCACAAAAGAGGTCCTGAGCCAACCCAAGTTAAGGCAACCAAAAACAACATGAAGACAAAGAACACCTTGCCTCATAAATAACCGAAGACGGAAGCTCCTCCTCGGCCGGCTGTCCTGTTAGATTGCAGGAAAATTTATTTTCGGTGCTGCGGAAATGAATGAGTAATGAAGGTTCTCATCCCAAGTGCTTATCTCAAATCTCGAAGATCCATTTGACATGCAAAGTACGCTTATAGCAATCTAAACTTTCACTACTTCGACTTGAGTTCGGCCAACTCTGCTTCCTTCCACAGTCCAGCTCTAGGAGTGAGCAGCAAAATCCAATTTCTTTCCTACCTCGGCAAATATTTCACTTTCTACTATAAATATTTCCATGCTCGATGCTCAATTAATCATTTCAAGGTGCCCATTACCAAATTACAACAATAAAGAGCAGCAAGAAAGGAAATGCCAGGGAGTAGCGTGCTCATGCAGATATTATAAATTTTATTAAGGAAATTTTTGGGATTATTCAAGCGCCTGGCAAATTCCTCGTTCGCCATTTCGTTAGTTTAGCAAGCAAAGCGGACGCACAACAATTTCAACAGGATTTAAATCAATATTAATTACGTATTGGCCAAATACTCCCCTCCGAACGTCCTGTCGAGCTCGGGACTGCAGCTCGTTCCGCTGCGGTGCAATTTTGATGCATGCTGGCCTGTTTGCCGTCACATTTTGCTCCGGGACAGTTTTTTGTGCCGCGCTGACGTTGATGAAAATGGACTCAGACAGATTCGATTGAAAAAACCGCAACTGGTAGTACCGTGAAAGATTAAATTTGGGAAAAATCTACGCGTGGGTGGAGGGGTCAAGTTTCGGTCGGGGTTTAGTCTTCTTCGTTACTTCAGAGTCAACCTGAGTGTCACCAACGTCCACTCGTAGTATTGAGGGGTTTATTTCTGCAAAACAATTCTGGTGGGTTCACGTCATCCAGGGATCCAGCAGTTTATCCAGTCAATCTATTAAATTAATTAAGAAACATTAAAAGACTTACAGTTTTCTCAGTTTAATTCTGATATCGCCCCTCAAGGAGTCGAGCAATCTCTGGGTTCAATTTTATAGTTCTAAAACATGATAAGACATTGAAAACCAGATCCTAACGTTTTTCACCTGAAGGGCTTACAATCTTCTCAAAAATACGTGTCTCTCATTATCGAGACTCCAGAAAAAAATGACCAACTTTCTTGGTCACGTGGAAGTTTGACGTCTCCAAGTCTAGGCGGTGCTCTTGTCCTGGAGGCAGAGCCTGGAAATTGCTCGGGAGGCAGGGCTGACACTGAGTTTAAGACCTTTTATGGAGCTACTTATTTTCGAATGTTTAAGAGATTAATCCAGGCTCCAGAGGAAACTCTTCTGCCTCTGGTTTGAGGAAGACTAATTTTAAAGTGCTCTTCACTTCTTAAACTTAACGAAAATCATGGTAAATTGACTTTAAAAAATCTCGTCCAGGTTTAATTCTCCTAGTTTATTTTCAAAACTTTACAATTCAAAACAAGCACAATTTTAAAAATAAACAGCAACGTTTCTCCCCGGAGCCATTGGCCTCAACTGGATGTAGGAAAAACGCCACTCTTTTAAGAGATCAGTTTCGCAAACAAAAAATATAGAATTCTGTAGAAAAAGAAAATGGAAAAACTCGAAGTGTTTTCCTACTCGTTGAAACTTAATACCCCAGACTCGGGAAGATTAAAGCCAAGTTCCTTGTTTCTATCTCGCACGATACTCAATACCCCGCGCCCAACATCGCTCTCAATCAATTTTGCAGCTCAGGCACACTCGAGACAATTCAATTTGGAGTTTCTTTCCGCCTCTTCCTGCTGTTCCCGGCGTTCCGTGCGCTCTTCCTCTCCATCAATTTCAATACAATCCACTTGAAAGTAAAAAGTTTCGGGGCAAATTTTATGTGCTCATGTGCGTCTTTATCATCTCGTTGTAGTCTTTTACAGTTCGCCGCCCGCCGTAACGAGCCCCATTTTAATTTGAACACCCACGACGAGACGCCACGCTCTTGCGAGAGCACAAAACATCCTCGGGGCGACTCTTACGTGCGCTCCAGATATGTCAGAAGGGCCCGACTCTGTCGCGTTCGTGCCCGACTACTTTCTGCGAGGAAATTTATTTTAATTACATTGATAATTACTTTTACTTTGTTCCGTGAAGGCTAAATGGCGGTATAAATTCCATTTCTTTTTTGATTAAAAATCTCCCGGCGCATCGGCGCGGCGTTCGGCACGAACCTTGGAAGAAGAAAGAACGGGAAATTTTCTTCGATTCACGGAAATTATGATAGATTCTGCAGCGAGTGGCTCGGATTCGGGTTGATGGGACAAAACGCTAATGAATGCTTAATGTCAATCAACAAGTGTTGCTTATGCTGCGAAAAATTTAATTCGTTCTTCTCTTAATTAGATAAAGTGCGCGGGAAGGGAACGGAAGGTTTAAACCGGCTTGCGAAAATTTACATAACGTTAAGTAACATAAAGTATGTGTTATCTTTCCGAAAATATCTTCTTTCAAATTTCTCTTATTCCCCCGTGCTGACTGCGGTGTTTCGCGTGATGTTGATGAGCAAAGGATGATGTGATGAAGAACGGTGCGGAGCAGCGGAATACCGACTGAATGAGGTAAGCGTTCCGTTTCGTCAAGAAATATTTGCCTTGATTTACATACACGCACTCTGCATCTTGCCAGGAATGGAGCCGGATTCGGGCCTCCCCTCAAATTAATTTCAAAATTATAAAAGCTTTATTATAGAGTTTTTCTTGTTGAATTTTTAGGACTTCTGAAATCTTTGCCTGAATCATAATCAAGAATTTTAACCCAAAAAGGCAAAGATCTGGCTTGTTTCTGTCGGCGAGGAGTCAAGGACACTATTCCAGTCAAGGATAGTATTTGAGCCTTCCCACTACTTTTCTCATGATGTTTGGATTTCAAGGCGATGAGTTCATTATCTATCCTCTCTCCTCAAATATTAAAGATTTTCAGGACCTCTAATGGATCCTAGATTTTATCCTAGAGCTTTGACGAGACTAAGAAAAATGAAACTGAATTTTTTTATGGATCTAATCCAACCTTAAAATGGGATAAGGTTCAAAATAAAATTGCCTTAAAAAACGACCAGAGCTCCACCTCTGGCCTCACTCATTAGACTGAAGAAGAAGAGCAAGCAGAAAGTCGTTTTGTATGTTTTTGTAACAACATTAAATTTTCATAAAGTCAACTTGGGCACAAAAGATCAAAATAATGTGTGAATTGTGTGTGTAATGTTTACCTTTCTTTTATCGCTTGCGTCTGTTGCGCCTCCTCCTCCCCCTGAAACCTCATTTCCTCACATAAGCTCAAATGCAACAATAATGAAGTCAATTTTCTTTTTAATTCTCTCGCACTGGCAACCTCTTGGCGGAGGATGGAAACTCAACAACTTGCGCAAACTTTGAGGTTTCCATTCGAGGATGTTTTTGTGTTTTCCTCTCAAGGGGAGCCGAGCCTCTCAAGGATACATTCAACCTCTTATCGATCTTCCTGGACGTCGTTGTGCTGTTCTCGTTTCCAGGTAGCTGGGAGAAAGGAGTGGGCCTTACAATGGGAGACATGTTGTGCATCCACCTGCTAATCAGGCATTCTTTTGTCAGACCTGCGTGTGCTCTCCGAGAAGGGTGAACCAGAGAATATGAGTTGGAATATAATAATAAATTCAATCCAATCAGCCATATGTGTCCTTGACATCTGTCTTGTCTGAGGGAAGGAGTTGTGAATGAGAGATAGATGATTGTGGGGCATTCATCAGACGAGCAGGGGTGGATTCCAAACGGGGGAAGCAGGAGATTTGGTAATAGCACGTCTCTGGTATGTCCACGAAAGGGCACATTTAATCCTACATTGTGCCACTCATTAGATGAAACCTGAGAAGTAAGTTAATGGATTGATTTGCGGAATGTTTTCCAATTGGATTTAAGTGAAGGGAACAAGTGTATCTGAAAAATTGGGTTGACTCATACAGATAACTACTAGAGAAGCAACTGTCGGAACTCTTGCAGATTCGTTCAGTTTTCAAAACATAATTGATGGTATTTTTAAAAACCCCAAAATTTCAAAATCGATATTAAATTTAAAGTTAATTGATGGCCAAAAATATTTTTTAAAAATAACCATACATTATAAAATATATTTCTTATATCCCAAACTCTCATATTTTATCATTTCAAGACTAACAGCAGCTTGTTTAGGTCTACTTTTCCTCTATATACACAGAGCTAAAGGTCTCGGAAGTTTCGGAGATCCTATTGTAAACTAAAGAAAAGTTGTTCTCTTCCAAGTTTTCAATGACGTCAAAAAAGGCGTAAAAAAATTAAAGTCCAAGTGACCCCACAGTGAGCTCCCTCCGTCAGTCCCAGAAGAAGTAATTGAGGCAACATGCTAATTGGCACATCAAAAGCCAGAAGACCGAGCAATGGGCTGAAAATTATGGCACTGCAATAAACAATCATGTCCCATGACGTGCGCACAACTAAATTATAGTGCTCGGGCTTGCATTTTTTATTCTCGCACTCCGACACTCCGAGTCGTACATTTAATTCACAAATAACTAGAATTTACATAAATTTCATATTTCATGATATGTCGACAATGCAAATGAAGATTGAGTCGCACTAGCGTGAACATGACGCATTGCTCCTCATTCGTTCTGCGCGTTCGGATGCCCTACAATTGTCGACTCGCACTCTCGGCCAGAGTGCGAAGTGAGCGAGTGCAAAAATTCAAATGTGCCCAGTGAGTCTGTACCTGAGTATTTATTACACCATTATTAAAAGTGACGAACTGCATTTGCCCTCTTAACAACAGCGTCTTTTATTCCGATTCGCGTTTATGAGGTTTGATCTCTCAGAATGCGATGTCAGAGAGGAAACCGAAATCAAAAATGCAAAGCTATTCATGAAATTTTTAAACACCTTGTGTGTTACTTCCTTTCACACATCAACCCTTTTGCAATTCGTTCAGGCAGCTCAAAGTGCGATTGCAAGAACGACGCGATGTTCGTCTTGCACTGCGCCAAGATAAGTTTGGGAGATTAAGACCATGAGAAGGAGGCAAATGGAACTGGAGGAGAAGAATGGAGAGCTGGTAAAGCCCAGAAGGAACCTCATTAACTTACTCTAAAATTCTCAAAATCTTTTTGGGTTGGACGAGGAAATACGACATTTTATTTGTAAACGAGAAAAGAAAGAAACCGACTCTAGGTTTTTTACTGTAATCAATTTTCAGAAAGCTAACATTTTTAAACTAAGACTAGATTTTTGAGAATTTTAAACCGAATTTACCAATTTTTTTTTCAATTTTTAATGTTTCCCTAATTCAACTTTCAAATTCATTTCGACACTAAAAATGTTTATAGCAAAATATTTTCCACTTCGAGAGTTATATCTCGCCACGTCCAGACAGACAGACCCCTTCCTTAACTCCAGCTACTCGAATTTTTTTCGCAAACCCACTTTGAATACGAGTCCCGAGAAGTAAGAATCGCGTGCGTTTCAATTAATTTATTATCTTTTTATCATGTTAATGGAGTCTGTGGAGTATTCGTATGCAGCCTGACTGACGGCTAAATTATTACTTGCACCATGTGATGGGTGTGCATATGTTGAGGTGATTTGTGACGCAGCGAGATTGAATTAAGATTACATTCATGAGCGATGATGGATTTTCCATGCAAAGAAACACGCAGTGTCATGCCAACGAACGGTCCGTAAATGGCCACAGGTGATTGTGGCACAGCTGAATCCTGCGATCGAAAAAGGGGACACTTCCGTTTGGTTCTGACGTATATACTGAAGCACCCTCGCAGCACAACGTACGGGCTCTCGACGAACAGCCGCCGTCGCCGCAAGAAGAGGACACTTGTCTCTGTTTGCATAATGGGCTACGCACTACTTTGTCTCACTAATGGGACCCCAGTCTTGCTGACTCGCAATCAATCGCCAAACCGCCTCCCTCGCCGAACATAAGAGGAAACTGAGAGCGCAATTTGTCAGGGAGATTTATCGCTCGAGGGCAATTCAAAACAGAGAAAAGTAAAGGAGTAGCGCCGCGAGGGCTGTCACTGAAAATTTCGAGGATATCAGGGATGGAACCGGAAATGGATCTTTTATTGAAAGAACATACATTTTCTCTTCTGGATTTCTTCTGGGATTTGCTTGCTGGAGACGGAGCCAGAGCAGAAAGTTTTTGAATTTGAGGGCGATCTTTTTGTCTAAATTTTTATGTTCAAACTAACGAAAATTGCGCATGAATAAATTGGCTTTTAACATAATTCGATGCAAAATTTTTTACTACCCTTTTAACCATTTCAAGGGCGTTTTTAAAGCCTTGAAAACTCGATTTTTTAGTTAACTTTTATTTTTAATTTCAACTTAAATTTTTACTTCAATATTTTAAATTTATTTTTTCTTTTGCGTTAAATAAGCCAATACAACATAAAAAGGTCTAGTTAATTCTGAAAAATGAGCTAAAAAGCTGATTTGCGAGTTTTTAGCAAACAAAAAATTATATTACGGAAAATATGTTGTTTAGGAAAAATAATTTTTTTTTTGAAATTTTCGATTGTCCTTGGAAACCAAGTTTTGGCTCCAGAAAGTTTTAACAGGCGAGAAAAAAATGCCACAAATTCTCTTTTTATGACATAAAACACAAACGTCAATATCGCCTGGTTACATCCCTGTTCCTCTGAGAGTGAAATAATTTATAATTCAGCGCTTGCAAGGCAAATCAAGAGTCTCTGAAGCACTTCAAACATCTGAATCTGTCGTTACTATAAATAATCACAATCAAAACAGCTGAAAATGCATTAAAATTCTAATCAGGCACTGGCGTAAGCTGCAGATCGGTTGTAAATAGTTATTGGCACATTCGGACGGAGCAGAAGAGCGCGGAACAAAGGCAACCTGGAGAAAGCGTGAACGTGTTGTGCCTTCCTACGATTTTATTAGCCAAAGTTATGAAGGCAATAAAATTTAATTCAAACAATTTCGGATGTTAACACGGAACACAGGCAGTTTTGTAGGGCCCTCGCAGACTTACACTTTGCAGTTTGTGAATTTTTCAGTCAAACTCCCCTCGAATGTGCAAAATCAGCCTCATCTTCGATTTCACATATTTGCATGATAAAAGTTCGGATCACGGAGCTCTGGAACGTAATGTCTGCGACTCTTCGCGGGAATTTTTATTCCATCGCGGTGCCTTGAGAGCGAGCTGTCGGGAGGCGAAAAAGCAATATTGACAGGAAATTTACTTAAAGTTTGAAAGGGAGTGTGGAGTGGATTTAGCATGCATCAGACGGCGCTTGGCTCCGCTGATGATGTGGCAAAGGGTGGAAAATGTACCACTTTCGGCGTTATCACAGGGACGTGCAGGAGAGGGGACTACGATGCCGTGTGCCTCCCTTAGACTGCCACCCCCGGCCGCACCCCAGCGGAAACAGCAGGAGAAGAACAATTTTCAGAGAGGTAATTGAGTTATTTTCGCGACGCTGGCAACGACGTGGCCTATCACCGAGTTCTGCATTTTTGCATCAACTTCGAGCAAGTTGGGTTTTAATATTCCAGCTAAATATGCCAACAGGTGAAAATGTAATTCTGCAAACGCACACCAAAGAGTCGCGAGCCGAGAAAAACATGTGGCAGAGGGAAAACAAAAACACGCAGGTGGAAACAAAACATGCAATGCGGAAGAGAAAGAGGATGGAGGAAAAACCATACGTAAACAGGTGTCACCAAATGCCTTCTGAACGAAAACACATAACAAAGATACACTTTAAATATTAACTTGCGCTCCTCACCGTGATGCCGAGCAATGTTTGCCATCACGCCAGCAAACATCATCATCATCATTGTGTGCAAAATGAAATCAGAGCGTGATGTGCCGAGGATGGAAGCGAACGTAAAATAAAATTTAATATTACATCTCTTAATGCTCACATGAGATTTTAATTGTTTTAATATCACCCACGTGGTGCTCGCGTTAGAGCCCCGGGTTCCGTATAGGCACGAAATCGCACGCATTGTGGCGCAAAAGTCGTGCTCACCAAATTATTTACTAGACAACCCAGGGTCCGGGAAGTTTTAAGATACCTGAGACATTTCATTCTTCAGAATAATTCAGATCAGTTTTTTCTCCAGAAGTTTGTAGGTTCCAAAATTTAATGTCTAAAGTCACTTGATTTATAAAAAGAAAAATATTTTCTAAGTCTTTTGGAAACTAGCTTGGTCTGGAAGCTATTTAATTTCTACTGGAGAGCACTAAAGTGGAGTTTGCTCTTCCTCTTAACCACTCAAAAAATAGATTTTTTGAAAAAAAAAACTTTAAAATGTTTTAAAGCACCTTTGAGAAATTATTTTTGTCTTTGGAATTATCTACTCTGTTGATTGTTTTTAGAGTTTTAGTCCAAATTGAATGGACTCCAAAATTTTAACTGGGCCTTCAATGAGTTGTAATAGCTGATCTACAAAGGCATTTAACAGTTTTTGGGAGCTTAGGATATGAGATTTTGATTTCGGCCATTTTGGATTTTTGGCGGGAAAATCTCTCAAGATGCTGCTTTCAAAATTGTCTCTTGAAACCCAAAACAAGCAAGAAACTTTCCAACCACAGGGTGTCCTGCAGGTAAGAAGGTGCGAACCCAAGGAAGTACCGTGCAAGAAGACACCGTCGGTGCTGAGGGAAATGAAGTATGAGAATTTTCACATTCGCAACCGGTTCAGGATGCGATACACGATACAACAATGCTTATTTGTAGTTAATTAAGAAAAGTGTTTACTGTTCGGATTATGTGTTCAAATATAAGGTACGCGCAGGCATCTCATATTGCTTCCACGTCGTTTGCGAATAATCGTATGCAAGGAGAAAATGACTCTTGCTCCGTGGGTAATGAAAAATTAAAGCAACGAGGGAGAAGGAAGAGTGATTATGTGCACAATGTGTTCGATAAAACGTCTGACGCCTCGTCGGATTAATCTGAAATTTCAAACCAATTATTTCATCACCCAAGTCATTTTTCTTAGCAGCTTGCGTTCACATGTGGTAGTCGTGGAATTTGAGGCAGATTCACTTCAAAGGGCGGAAGCGGGAAGAGGATTTTTGGCATTCTGTCTTTGAGGATTCCGTTTCGCTACAATTAGGGATGTTTTGATTGGTTTTAAATTCTCAAGAAAATTTCCTTGGGATTGAAGACAGTCTCAGGCCAGTAAATCATAATTGTTGCGGGAAATTGCCCCTCTTGCATCTGCTTAAGGAAGGTTAAAAAGTTAAGAAGCACGGCAGAAAGTAATTTATACGAACGTAAATCACCTCCTCTCAACTATGACATGCTCCCGACTTGCCTGTCCCTGCGCCTCCAGGTTGCCGTGCTCCCATGAAACGAAGAGGAGAAAAAATGGAAATAAACCACACTTCATTAAAGATTAAAAATATTCCATTTATGTATGTGCCGTTGGATCAACCTCTGTGTTCGCCGTTGCCCGGAAAAGTTGGCGCCATGGCGAGTGAGCTCGCTCCACATGCCTACAAATCCGTATTTTTGCAGGGGAGGAGTGGAAGTGATGAAAAACGAGAGCGTTAGGGACATTATAGCCCGAAGACAGGTGTCATAAAGCCTAGAGCAGTGGTCTGAAACCCCCAAAACTTCAGACAAACAGACCTAAAATATTAATTTTAAAGTTTAGCAGAACGCCAGCCCTCGAACTAGCCCCCCTCGACGAGTTACAACTCCCATATTTTCTCAAGATCACAAGTTAAGACCACCTTCGCTCTAATTTGTAGGTAAATTATGAAAATGATAATATTTCGGGCAATTTTCGGCATTTCGCGCGTATCTCACGAACTCGCGACGGCGGAAAGGCAAAGTTTGCGGAGGTAAAAATGTGTTTAAAAAGAATTTTTAAGCCGAAAGCGGGGAGGCACAAAAGAATGAATGGGAAATGTCTTAAAATAAGGGATAATTATGATAATGGGGAGCATCGTTGAGCACAGAAGCGAGTCTGCCTGCATCGCGTAATTGAATAAGCTGACATCTGAATGGAGTCCCACCCCCCGAGCCTAACCTGCGTTTTATTGATGTCATGGCGATGTTCGGGTCAATTAGGCTTTTGTCTTGCGACAGCCAGTCCTTATTGATTTTCGTTCGCGGCTCGCGTGGAATTTCGGGGGTAGGAAAATCCTCTGGCGGTCAAAGTAAACAAGCTGGAAAAAGATGAAAGAAAATTGAATACATTTATCTAGATTGAAGGGGGTGAAGTTTCGCAAACAAACTTTTTCGGCTAATTTATATTCCCGATCTTGGAGGATAGGCGCGGTCCGGGTTTTGTAATAATCAGAAAGTTTCAAACTTTTTGAATAATAATATTTAATGTGATGCCCCGGTCTCTCGATTATATGCAGAGTCTCGGCGCCATTGTAATTCAGATTGATGGCATCTAGAAAGAATCATCAATAATAATCAGAGGCACAATGGGAGCCAAATGAAGCTCGTTGTCTTGAACAAAGCCATCTCAATTAGATAATGGCAGGGTGGAGAGCTCCTAGATTGATGACTTTTTGACAAATTTTAACTTGATTTTTTTTCACGAGAGTCACGGTAGTCCTGAACTAGAATTCAATTAGTAATTACTGTTCATTAAGGTGCTGTACCAAAGTTTGTCTCTAAAAATTATGTCTTGGCTTTTAGCCTCCTAATTAACCAATTTCGGGCTAGTACGACTTTGCTCATTTATGTAATTTTAGCTTTTTTTGTCCCACGAAAAAAACATTTTAGTTCAGAAAAAATATCTCTTATACATACAACCCTTGGCCCGAAATATGTTAAAAACAAAATCCACAACTAAAGAAAAATTTGTCGAAAATTGCTTACGAGCCATTTTCTCTTCCTTCAGCGACCCGAGTCCCGCTTCCCACCCCTCCTCCTTCACCTTTGCCTGTTCCCTTCAAGCTGATCAATTAATTATCCAGCGAATCGATTAACAGCCGTTAGCGTAATTACCTTCCGAGTAGACGTCTACAAAATCTGTACAATTCACAGCAATGCAGTCGTCACCTTTTTGTTCGACAAATTGAAGTAGGTAACAACTTGGCGGAAAAAATTCTCTTTTCGTTGCTGGTGGGATATTTAACAAGCTCTTCATGCCTACAACACGCTTCCTTTTGAAATAATATTCCTCTGGACTGGCTGGGATACCGGATAATGGGTCCTCGCATACAAAAATTTCCCTGTGCCTTTCGGTAAAAATTGTGCTGCTTTTCCTTTTCATCTGCACTTGAATACCAACCAACGTGAAACTCGAAGCGAAAAACTTTGTCAAACTTTTTCTTTCTATACGGTTTCACTTTACTTTGGAGGCTTCTGTCCATTTAATTTTTGTGCTTTGAAAGACAAAACTTTGAGCTTTGTCTAAAAATGAATGGAGCTGGCAAATGAATGAGTAAAGTTTAAGTTTTAAAACATCGACCTCCGACTGAAGCTCAAAAGCAGTAATTTTGAAGACTTTTCCCGTACATTTTTGGGGGAACCGTGAATAGTGACGATAGCAAGACTCGCTCCCACATTAAAGCCCCTACATCCCCGCACCGATGTCGAACAGGTAGATTGGCAGATAAAATGCTGAATATTAAAAAATTTACGTGTACTCGAGCGCCATACATTACGACGGGGGATGTGTAAGGGGATAAGGAAATCGAGGAAAAAGGTAGACTTTCCCAATACTTGGACCATTATTATAATGTCTTCGGAAAACTTTTTACTTATCCCTTTTTCTGGCCCATGGAGCAACCACTGCGTGCCAGTGATTTGGGTAAGTCGTGTTTGGAAGAAGAGAAGATAAAAACAGACGGGGAGCATAAATTGGACTTAGGCTCGTCGACTTGCATGCAAAGGGCCATTAGAGGCACCCGCTATTGAGATGTCGCAGCGCTGGTTGAAGCCACAGCTGTGACGAGAGCTGCAGCCAGCACCAGTTTAGATGTATTAATTATACGTTTAATTTTATCTAAATGGTCGCTTGTCAAGAGAATGATGAAATATTTTGACTTAATTCAGATTAGAAACGTGATTAATTCCCAAACATGTGCGTCGTAATGAGGTCATTTCACTTGTTCACAGCAGTGCGAGCGGTGTGTATTCGGTCGAGCCATAATATTTCATTCTGTATTGTTTTGGTTTTATATTCCTAATGTCCGCTTCAGCTTCCACCACGGCAGCAGCGGCACCCTCTGAGCGTTGGTTTTGGGGACTGTTTTTCGACCAATTTCATAAAAAGTTTTTTTTTGGCTCAATAGCCTAGAATTTCGAAGTAAAAGGTTTTCAAGTTGAGGGACTGAAACTTTTTGGTCCCACGCAAGGTATCCACGAACACGACCATAAATATGTACGCAAAAGCAACAATTGAAGGCGCGCAGCCAGTGCTCCCATTTATCATGTTTTTGGAGTTAAAATTAATGATCCTTTATTTTTGATTAGGAGAGATAAATAATTAAAATGCTCGACGTTACCTGTGGCTTTACATTTTTGACCACATATCGGTATCTTCCGCCGAGCGGATGTAAATACTGGATGGGGCACAAAAAGAGGGGGCGTCAAATGATTTAATTAAGCGATTGGAACCACGAAAGCCTCACCAATGCAATCATTATTAATTACCCTAACATGTTAATGAGCTCTGATGAACGATGTGGACGAGATAAACCGAAAACTGGAGCTGTCAAAACATATTTATCACCTTAATAGTTCTTCCCGCCCGTTTGAACCTTCGTGGTTAGACTCCTTCTCTTTTAGAGGTCAAGCTTTCAGACTTACATGCGTTTATAATCAAAGTGCAGTTCTCGGAAACAGTTTGCAGGAACTCCGCTGTCATGAATAACAACATTATGATAACAGCTTTTATAAAATATGCATCAAAAACTCATCATAATTACGAACGGATGTGTCTTGGCAAAGGTGTAATTTTGTGCGCGAACGCAATCATCGGCGCAGAGAAGAGGCCGAAGAAAGGTCTCAAAAAATGATCCTGGTTACGCCAAATTGGCTCCCCCTCGGGCCAGAGCTACTGTTTAGCATAAATTACGTCTGTCTGCGAGCACCAGAGACCCTAATGAATGCCAGGAGACTTTTTGCACGTGAATGCCAATGAAACCCTAAATTTCAATGCTAACCTGTAACCCAATATCCCCATCATTTACGATTCAAAAGTTTGTAATCAATACTTTGAATGTTTTTCTCGTTTCAGGTACGGTCTCTCAGCATAGTTCTGCTTATCTTTGCATAATAAGGAGGTAATTAAACATTAAATTCATTCAGCAAAGTGCTCGTTCTGAATGCCTAAGACGCTCCGGACTCGGCTGAAACTCGCTAACCACCATCGTTGCTGCCTGTGTCGTCTCTCCCTCACTCTCTCTTTCTCTCGGTCGCCTCGCCGAGGACGAGGTTCCATAGAAACACATTCCATGTCAAGTACCTACTTTTGTATTAAATTTCCATTTTATATTACAAAAGTTTGCTAAAGTTGTGAATTGCCTGTTTGTCGTTGAGCGCTATTCCTAAATGCTTTTCGTACACACTGCCAGACACAAACTCTTTAGATTCGTGTTCGTTAATGCTAAACTTTGTACTTTGCAGTTATCATCAGGCACTAAAATATTGATTGCTTCCAGCTAAAGAGCGAGCCGAGTGGAGCCGAGCCGAACGGTTTACGACTAACTACTAACGAGATGAATTTGCATGATAAACGGCTCATAGACGGAAAGGCTCCGAGGCAAGGTCTCATTTGCGCTGGCCACAAGACTATTTTTTCACTCGCGAAAAATTAAGAGCTGTCTGGAAACCGTATCCTCTGTAATTAATTCCTTGATGGCCTTGGGGCTTTTAGCCATGTCTTGCTGAGCGGGAAACCAGATTCAAACTTCAACCCTTGACCTTCATTATTGGACTTTTCAGATCATAGGTTTTAAGTACCCGATATCAGTGCAAAAAGTGGCCCGAAATCACCCTAAGCGTAGTTTCCCAAGAGCAAAAAAGAGTGTTGGTGACTTTGTACGACTCTTAGGTTTCGTAAAGTACCAACAAAAGTAGTCTTCGGTAGTCCTTATATTGTTATTATTTTTCGTGATCACTCAGAACAAAATTACTTACTTCTAGCTAGTCAAGTGCGATAAAGATCTGTCTCGCCCTCTCATAGATAAATTCGCAGTAAACTCCCGCTACTTCCGTTCAAACCCCAAACGCTCGAATAGCGTAAACTCGTTCCATGGACCCCCTAATGACAAAAGTTTCTTCATTGAATTCTTATCTAAATTACAAGAAAGATTATGTAATGGGGACCGACTTGTGCAACTTGGGAAATTCCAATTTTTCCATCAGTCTGCCATCACAGAATAAATCAATTTGCTCGTCGCTATTTATCCAAGCACAACTACTGGCGAAAAAAAGTATTTGCTTGTCAGAAAAATGAAAAGAAGACATAAATCAAGAAAGTTTTCCGTTCTTTTGTTCTACTTCTTGCGCAAATAATTTTTTCGCAATCAATTTAATTTCGGTACATTACACAAAAATAATGCTTGGCTCGCGATTATCAATCGATGGATCAGCTCGGCAAAATGGAGTTCGTAATAGCCTCCCGCGGGAACGCAAATAACTTTAAACTATATATTTGCTCTGTTATAGACATCCAAGTCTAGGTTTTTAAAGCAAACTTAAGAGTTTGGATTTTTTTAGTTTGGAAGAAAAGAGCAAAAAATCAGAAAAGGCTGACTCTAAAATTCTGGGTTCTTCTATCTTCCTCAAGAATACTTTTTTCACTCAGAAACAGAATGGAAGAAAAACTTGCAAGGTCTTGGCTCTCTAAATTTAGCTCTATGAACCAGCCTTACTAAGCAGTCTTTCATTAGTGCTGTTAGTCAAGATCGTACGGACGCAAGTAAGACGTTGCCAAAATGTATCTCATTTTTCATTACACAGAGGAGAGATGGAATAGCATACATTACGTTTCACCATGAATCATGCTGAACTACATGCCAGCACAGTTTACAGTTTATTTTGACTAATGGACCATTTTAATGACAAAAACTAACAGTAACAAGATGATTTAGAGTTATCAATTTGAATGTTATTGCGTCTTCCACATGAGCAACTTTTTGAAAATTCGGGAATTTCATGACTAATGGGACAGAGTTTCCGGAGAGCGATGAAATGTATTCATTTGTCTCTATTTAAATAAAATATTTTTGATGTCCCTGCAAACCAAGTCGAGCGGAAAATTGTCAAACAGCTATTGGGGAAACTTGCGAACTTGTCTCTCGTGTACAAGGAAGTTACTACTAGCGAGTACCTGCGAAGGTTCCAATGTCGTGCTCCAACCGGCCGTAAACTCCCAGCCTTGTCACGCAGCACGATATTCCTGGGAACCCAGTCACACGGAGCTAATTAAGCTCCGTCGACGTCGTCTAAATTAAAGCAATTGAACTAAAAGAGCCAAACGGTGTAATCACATTAATGGACTAATATTGACTCTAAATATTCGAACAAACTTCAAATATTGGTGAATCAAACACGAACAAAACTCGAGATAGATCTACAGCAGAGGTTGTCTGAAATGGTCGACAATGTTTGAAGTACACATTAATGAGCTCTATCTCATTGTGTAACAGTCAAATAGTCCACGAGTCCGGCGTATGTCGAGCTGACACCGAGTCCCAGGGGATTAGTCGTTGCTGAGATTAGCAAAACAGTCGGCGCAACAAGCGACCCGCAGAGAGGCGGGAAAAGGCGAGATACACGTCGATACATCGATATTTCCAAAGTGCTAAATTTGTCTGGCGATAGACAGGTAACAAGAAAACCACTTGCAGCAATATCTTCATCTTATCGCTCTCCGACATTGAGTTGCGTCGCCTGCGAAACCACTTTTCTTCCATTCCATCGAATATGCATGTGGTTGGGCTCAGATTGTAGGTTGCAGAGAGAAAATTATGTGGCTCGTGATTTTTGCCCAGGAGAAGAGATGTCGGATAGGTCGGGCACCGCGCTCGCCATTACCTATTCATGTACTTTATCTGCATGTCTCGAGACTCTGAACTTCCTGCTTGTAAGTCTCTTCCACTTCGGGGTGTATTCAACCGACTAAAACATAGGTACTTTAACTTCTGACCAACTTTTAGAGATTTAAGTCTGAGGTAATGCTCATGTACTTTTAGGCTTATTTCGTAAATTCTTAATTCCATTCTTAAAATCCAATAATTTTTATGTTTACTCAAACTTTGAATTTTTACATCAATTAGTTTTTAATTTACAACACCTAGCCAAACCTTAAATGAAAAATTTTAGCGTAGAGCATACTTCAGTAGAAATATCCAAGAAATGCTATTTGCAAAAAGAGAACTCCCCATTTTAAATTTTAGGAATAAATTCTGATTGGGCACTTTGACACTCAAAAAAGCAAATAAAAAATTCAAAAACTTCTTCTAGTTTTCAAAATAAAATCTGAATCGAGTCTACAGTCCAAGAAATGAGGAAACCTGTAAATTCGTACTCAAAGGTTGTAATCGCTTTCCAAAGAGATGTCTAATAAATTGATTTTTGCTCAAAAAGAGGTCTCCTGCCAACCACAGGCAGTGTCAGGTCTGCCTCTCAAAACATCTTGCCTAAACACGACAAAAAGCGCGTGTTTCTGTCCCGTAGACGTCAAAACTCGCGGTCAAACGCCATTCCAGCTCGCTTGACTCGGGTCTCGAGTCTCAACAAACAGTATCATAAAATCATAATCATAAAAATACATTTGCTGGCGCGCTTATTCACAGTCCGCAGAGCAGAAACTCGAGTTTGTGTGTATACATTTCGCGAACGAAATCATTAATTATGATCTAATGTTTTTATTTTTATTGCCGTAGCTAAGTACTCAATTAAGCACTCTGGCATAAATTGAATCAGTTACAAGGAACAGCGTTTTTACGTTCATTATTATAAAACTTTTTCTCGAGAAAGAAGGGCAAAAACGTACCAAATGGAGTGGTTTAGTACGTGATAGCTTGGAGGAACAGTTCAGTCCTTTGATTGGGTCGACGCGGCGCGACGCAGAGGTATGGGATTGGGAAATAGTCCAAACTGAATTGACCACGTTTTAGGCTTCGGGTGGTTTCGATTATTAAAAACTGAACCAGTGAGACAAGACAAAACCTTTTTCAATACCTAGTCAGCTTGCTTGCTTATCTAGGGTCCACTTTTGAGAGCAACAAAAAAACTGCCAGCAATTTCCAACACATAGGAATACTCAGGAAAAAACTTCTTTTGAATAAAGGTTTGAATGATTTTTCCTTTTTATGAATTTTTTTAAATTTTTAACCTACTTAAGTAAAAAGTAGAAAAATACACACTACGGAAATCGCAAATTTGTAGGATTGAATTGCTACTAAAATAACTTAATTTTTCTGGCTCTTTCTCAAACTTAAACCAATTTTCATGCAACCACAGCGAGCGAATTTTCCCTGCCCTAAATAATTCCAAAGTCCAGCCCTTTCCGAGTCCCCGGAAGCTATTTTTATGACACGGCCGACTCCACAATGGCACCTACGCTCCTTCCTATCATTATGTCCCGTGACTCTTTGTCCAGGAGGTTAAAAACTGCCGAGGGAAACTTCACAGGATTCCGTGAAAAGCCGCACGATCAAAATATTAGACCAGAATGCATGTTATTACCGCGCTGGGGCCCGCTTGTGGTATCCGAAGGCCGGACACTTGACTGATAAATTATTTTTATTCACAGCTAGAGCGACTCCTTCACCGCAGTGCACGCAATGACTTTCCTCGTCGTATTCACGGTTGAACCCCGCGTTGAAATCTGTCATCAGAAGGGGTTGAGCTGGCGATGGCCTAGCGTTTGTTCCTCGCTTATTAAGTCCATTATTTGATAAGGATCAATATTTAATAGGTAATTTTCGAATTCCTTGCTAAATAATGCATGCAATGCTGTTCTGCGGTTTACATCGGGACCGCGTGAGCGACTGGGGAGAAAGAAAATGGCCCGACGTCTCTCTCAAAGGCGCCTTCCATGTTCGTTTCCCTCCTGACTACCCGAGAGTGCCGTCCCAAGACTTGGTCCCACCCCTTTAATTGCCGACTCTCTCATAATTGCAGCATGCGGATGCACCAGCGCAGGCATTTTGCTTTTTTCGCCTCTTCTCGCTCCTTATTTTGCGAAAAGTTGCGATGATTGCGAGGGACTTCATGCTGCGATTACATAAACGCTGGCAGAGCAACTTTTAATTGGTTGTTGGTAGAACAAAGCGAACTTCACTTTGTGAATTCCAAGTATGGCAACGTGAGTTGTTGTTATGAAACACATCAGAAACATATTTTCGCCTCGTTGCCGTCGATCTTCGGGATGGGAGCGTTTAATTTGGGGCCCGGAAAGTTCCCCGGTGGCGGGTGAGTTCAACTGGCGGAAGTCCCCCCGGTCAGCTGGGGCGAAACCTGTCTAATTCCATTTGACTTATCTGATACTTCGGTTTCCTCTCCCATCAAAGTGCTGCTTTATCTGAGATGGATCTCAACCATTCGGCTGAATGAGAAGCCAGAGAAACTTTTAGCTTACATCACAAGAAAATACACGCATTTGCTGATGACGACGATATGCTTTGGGTCGTTCACATAATGCAATAAACCCGCATTTTATGTGATAAGTTTTTACAATATTGCAGTAGGCAGGCGGGCATGGCACTTGTATGCGTAGTACCCAAACAAGAATTTGCTTTTAATTTTATTAAAAAGTTCCAACATTCACTTGAGGATAGTTTTTCCTGGCACGTCTCTGGTGCACACTTGGGATATGAAGTTGCCACCCCTAAGGCACGAAATTATTCCCCAGGTGACTCGTGTTTACTTTGAAGGTTTATGTTTTAATTTTAAGTTTTGAATTTCAACTCGAGGGTCTCTTTCTCTGTCTCTGCACATGTCCCAAAAAATTCTTACATAGTCGTTTGTGTCTTCAGAAGTCCTTGTGAATTGTAAAAAAGATTTTCTTGAGTGTACGCATGTTACATGGACCTCATTTTGTAAACTTTTTGGCCTTGAAGTAGTGAAAGCACGTGTACACTTCAAGGGGTTCACCGCGTTGCCTGAAACGTTCCAAAACCAATTACCATAAACGAATAAAGGGCTGGCTCGAGCGGAGGGTAGCTAGCGATGGTATCAGTTTTCGTCGATAATTGCAGACGAACGCGGCTCTTTAAATAGTTTGCTTTGCCAGGATCTCAAGAGGACGCATCACCGGCCCTCCGTCGTGTTTTGTTCGTGCCCGACTTTAATTAGCCCAGCTACGACTCGCTCAAGTGGGGGATATGTAATTACACATACGCATGATGCGAGAGTTCAAAGGGAAATTGTTCTGGGAAAAGAGTCACGTGCAGCTCTAATCTCACTATTTGGTAATCAGGCAAATTATCCCAAATCGGCTCAGTTTTTGCAAACTTTTATCTAGAAGTTTGCTTTCATATTGCGCCCCGGAGCGCTGAAATGTTCCACGCACTCGAGCGAGGATCGGCGGGACGCGGCGAACACGCATGGGTCGGGTGTATGAATAATTTGGTTCTTGGCCCCGGGCTCAATAGCAGTTTTGTTCCTGCTATTCCTCAAATTATGATTATTATTCAGTTTCATACATAATATTTATTTTTCGTTATGCTCGTATGATGTTTGCAGTTCCTCTACTGTGTTTGCGGACTAAAAAATCTCCACCATTCCTTTCTCTCGCTCACTTGACCCAGCTTTAAAACGGCTTCCAGCGCTTTTGCGTATTTTTATCAAATCCAATTACTTGCCTGTCAGCTCCACCTATCATGCCGAAATATTGCCGTTCGTAAATGGATTTTGGATTTTAGTTTAGAATAAATCGAGCTGAAGAGAAGAGCTTTTGTGATTCAACAAGCGAAATGTATGGCAAAAATTATCCCAGGGCTTCTTAGTTTTGTTCTGTGGCATCTAGACTCACCTTGCGAAAGATAACCAAGAGTAGCTTTTATTTTGGTCTGAATGAGAAAAAGAGGTCAAGAGCTTTCAAACCTTGAAAGTGATAAAACAGATTATTCACCAATTTTTCTATGATGTTTTGGCTGCAAGAATGTCGTTTTTACTTCTTCTCTAGTCCATGACATTATCAACTCTCAAACATTTACTTTTTCGTATTTACTGTCTATAAGCCGAGCTTATCTGAAAGCTACATTATAGAGTTCCGGTTTCAAAGCATCACCTTTCAATGGAGTTTCGATATTATGGTAATAAATGTGCCGTGAGAACAGACTGCTGCACTTTCGAGTCATAATTTCAGGCATCTAAAAAATTGCTCAAATTAACCCATCATCTATAATTAAAAATATGCACTGGAAACGCAATTGTCTCATTATGCGCGTATCCATGGAGGCGAAAAAACGAAAGAAGCCATTTCGGAGCGGCACCGCTGCAAGAAGAAGGAGAAGCGGTGCTGTTATCTATCGGAGCCCCGCATATACATAAAGCTGCCACACTCAGAGCCAACTTTTGCAACTACTTTTTAATAACATTTAATGTGGGTAATTCAAGCACGAGGCTGCTGCGTGTGCAACATTGTTTAATACAGGTGGCAGACCAACCAGCACTGATTAAAAAAGAAAGAAAAAGAGAGAAAATGAAGGGAAAAAAGAAGTGGGTACAAAAAAGGCATCTTGCATGCCTGCAGACTGCAGTTTTTGCTAGCACCTTTACCGTTGCGTGGAGCAGCCAGCATTGCTGGGATTTGATGTAAAAGGACGGGTTGCAAAGCCCAGGTTGTCGACTTTTGGGATGCTCTGTTTACAAAGAACTTTTACTTCATCCTTTGCTTAGCTACAGTCTTTGATTAATTTTTATTTGGAAGATTTTGAAAGCAAAGACATGGAATCAATTTGAGAAGGATTGACTTATCTCCTGTAAGACTACCTCTTAGTTTTAGTTTTTTACGATTTTTGGTTAAAAATGTAATCCACGAAATTTTCTGAGGAATTTTCTCAACCCAGTTATTTTAAGAAAGTTTGGTTTTGCTTATAAAAAATGACACAATTTAATTGAAGACCTACCGACAAACAGACATGGATGGCAAGTTCTGCAATTTTCTCCAGCATTGAGCTGCGCCCAAAAGACATACGCGAGCGGCAGCTTCTGCGCAGCAAGGAAAATTTATGAGGGAAGGTTAGATCGTTGCATGTCGGCTGCTGTTTCTTGTGTCGCGTTTTGCCGCTGCCGCAATAAATATCAACTCTTTCGCGCATTTTGTACTCGTATGATGGCTTATTTAAATGGTTTGTTGATGATAAGTCTATTTTAATCATTTCCTGACTCGAACACGAAAAAACCATGTTTTCATGCCTGTATCAAGTTCACCCGCTCGTATCGGGTATTACTCATTTGCAGGTCAAAATTTATTGCAGATGTTTAGTCTACACTCCTTCCAGCTTTCAATGTGTCCGCAAGGTTATTCGCTCATCTGGTGCATGTTGGCAATTTAGCACTTTGGAGCGGAAGTTATGATTTAAATTCCGCCACTTGTGCGTGTCTCGGTATCGAAATATCACGTAAACTCGGTAATTTTTCTTGCCCGGGAACGTCACAAGAGACTGGTACACAAATTGCAGACTTGAAATGCAATTCCAGTGGACGCAGAAAAAACGACAATGGGATTGTGACATGAATCTCAAACACCACCGTCACTGTGCGAGCTCGGCGCAAGACAATTTTGACAGAGCGTCAGTCACACAAAGAAATTAAAGTTTCATCTACTCCCAACGGTAATCATTGATACTATAATTGGATGGTAGAGTTTCAAATTGCATACCCATTTCTGTTCCACACTCTGCCTCGGGCGATATTCGGTTAGATTTTTCCTTTGTGACGAGCAGGACGATGCCAGCATGACGTCTCTGATCCCCAGGATCCGGACTATTTTAAAGTGAATTTTGATGAATGGTCGTGACTTTGAATAAGCATGTTTCTAAAGTTAATGACGTTCAAACTTGATATTAGAGTCCTTCAAAAGATTTCTTGTCCCTCGGTTCGAGAATGGACTTGCTTTTTAGTGGATGTAAATTGTAGCCATAAAAGCGAGTTACAAAAAATTTTGACCTTGAAAAGACACTTTAATGGCAACTAAGTCTTAGTTTAAATATCCAACTAATAACGAATATCATTTAAAATCCTCGACCCTAAATTTTTTTACACCAATCTCCTTACTCTATGAAAAAAAAATCGTTAAGATTTTTCGTCAAATATGTCCTTCTTGAGTTCTCATTTAACTATTTATTTAACTAAAAATACCTCAAGACTGAACGACTAATATTGGTCATTGAATAAGTACGTAAACCAAAAGCTCTAAAGAAGCTAAAAATCCAGCTAAAACAGCGACAAGTCGACTTCCGAGAGCATGACCCAGAAATTCCTCTTTAAAGTAGTTCTTGACATAGTGAAAGTTAATTTCTTGCTCCAAGGTTTCTCCCAGACTCCCATAAATCTTCCTCGCTGCGAGTCTTCCAGACAGCTCGATTCCGTGCATTACAATTCCGTGCAAATCAACTTACGGTAAATTAAATAAAAACATGGCTGTGTAAATTGTATAATATTCATTATTCAAATTTGATGTTTATTATTATTATTATTTGACATGCCTCCATCCACGCATAGCACCTCTAACTGAGCCCCACATTTGCATATCGTGCTATTGAGTATTTGTCTACTCGCTCGAGAACTTCTAGATCCTACTCTGGCTGTTTTACAATTTTGAGGCGTATTTTCCCGGGCACTATCAAAACGAACAAAAGTTGCATTAGAGGAGGGCATGGAGTATTATTAGGGACAGATAACGAAATAAATATTTTATGTTTGTTGGGATACATTATTATGAATTTTCGGACGAGCTTTTCCCCAACTCGAGTCGTCTGTCTGTCGGCTGAATATTCGGAGCTAATTAACTTCTCCCTAGGACCACCTGATCTCGCGAATTCGAGGAATCTCGAGCTCCAGATTATGAAACATTTTCCAGGAATTTCTCCAGCGTCCACCGCAAAAGAGAACACAGGGCACTAACTATTTGTAACAACATTGTGTAAGGCTTTGTGCCGCATCGGCATGGCATGAATGTTCGTGTTTCGAAAATGGGAATTCTACCGTTGAGAGAGTTTAGAACTCGCCTGTGAATTGTTTAGCGTGCTGGCGGTAATGAATTTCGTTACTCTCGGGCAGGGACAAAGCGAACGCCAAGCGAGAGATGTTACAAATGCAAACGAGTGGCACGGGGTTTTGTTTCGTAATTGCGTCTCGTCCCGAGACCAGTCCAGCGATACATGTGAGTCAGAGTCTGCCGCGCGACACCGCACCGTGCATGCGATATGGGCTTAGTAAATAATTTAATAGAGAGAAAGTTTGCAGTTTACACAAGTTTTATGTGTTTTGCGGTTATTCAAATATCTGTTGTGTGTATGAAAAATAGTTAGCATGCGAATGCGAAAAACTTTTTCTGTTGGCTTGCACCTTTGGAATTTTCTGGACATTTTTGTTCCAAATGGAAAATTATGAGTTCAGCGCCCGAATTGCTTGAAGGTCTTAAATAACACCAAGAACTCATAAATCTTAGTTTTAAGACGTTTGTAAGACTGAAATTAAAATATGCCAAAAAAAGGAAACAGTCTGTTCAATTTTCTTTCAAAAATGAGACCGTTTTAAGCAAAGTCCCCTTTAATATCTCACAAAAACATTCCTCCAAACCCACACTTCCATGATTTGAATAGAACACAAGAGCTAACAGCTTGAATTCCACCCCTTCGTCTCGACTTTCGATTGAACACAAAGGAACAGATACTAAGCACGTTATTATATTTAAATCTACACCGATTGTAATTAAAATTTTTGCGAAACGCAGGTGAAATAGAACAACAACACATTGTTTCAGCTCTGAATACGGTAGTGCTGGCTCACTCGCGCGCTGTTCACGCGACTCCCAAGTCTAGGAGAAATATTTTTCACATCACTTGCTCAAACAGGCAGCTCGACATGAGCACACGGGCAATCTACAATAAAGTACAATTAAACGATGTAAAACACGATCAAGATAATAAAGTTAATTAGAACACAATCGCGATATTCTGGCAATGGATGTGTCGGGTGTTGTACAAACAAAGGTAAGCCTCTGCCAGAGCAACGCGGAGTCGCTTTGTGCTCCGCTCTGCCTAATGAAGACCATGCAAATAGCGTCTGCACGTGAGTTTTTCTCTCCCCATATCTGCCTTTATGGTAAATGAACTCTATCTTCTCTAATGTATTTATTACCGCCAGTTGCCACACATAAATCCGTTCACACTAGGTGGGAAAAGTTTCCAGTTCATTCACTTCCATAGCAGAGAGCAAACTAGAACTGTAATAGATTTCTTTTTGAGAAATTTTTACGACTAAGTGCGTATGGGTGTTGTTAACTAAAATTTTCCTCCACCCCTTTAGGTGATAGGGGCATGTATGGGTTCTATGATTCGCTAAAATTGACATGAAGTATAACATATCCAAAATTCAGCTCAATTGGACGAAGTAAGAAAAACTTTCATACAATGGGAAAACCCCTTTAGTTACCCCCCAGGTAGTTTTCCCAAAAAGTCAAAGTAATTTCACCACCTTCCAGACCATACATGTCAACATGCAGGCCTCTAGCTCTTGTAGTTTCGGAGCATTTGAAACTTGGACGCACGGACGGACGGACGGACGGACATACAGACAGACATTTCAAACACATAAGTGCATTTTTTTCAACATTGATGAAAATACACTGAAAAATCAAGTCCTGAGTAATGGTCTGTCAAATCAGAAGGCAGGAAACTTTCCCAACCAACGGTCTATTTACCTACAATAACTGCGGTTTGAAGAGTGATCGTTTAATGTTTATTCAATATTCATTCTCGTTGTTTAATTTAGGGCAACAAGGTAAATGTCATGCCAGACATCAGCTCATAAATGCTGGCAAAACCGCCAACTAGCTAAGCGACTTTTGTTTAGCGAGCACACAATGTTGTGGGTCTCGAGAGCATGTGCAGCGAGTACCTTAAGGTCCCATTTGTATCACCGCAACGCAACGACTTGGTCGACAAAGATCATGATATTGTCATGCAAAAATGCTGAATTCATCAATCATACTGTTAATGAGTAAAACATGTTGGGGAATAAATTAAATCTACCCATGTGGAAATTGTTTTCGTGGGGCTTTTTATTCCGCGCTCTGATATGCGATGTAGACGTACCCGTATTGTTTGCTAACGCTATTACAAACGAGCTCTAGAATACCAACGATTAAGATTGCTGCGTATCGCACGTATGATGAATCAACCTGATTAACGCACGTCATGGATGAGATACTTTTCATATTTTCACGAATTTTCTTGAACGCCAAGACACCTCTATTTCATCCTTCACCGAATCCAGGTGGCGCTTAAAGCCTAATATATGGTAAATAACAAAATCGGAGAAAAAAAATTCTCATGTGAAATTTATTAAATGATCAAACCTCCGCTTGTTAACGAGACCTCGGATTTGGGATTTTTGGCCAAAAATTTTTTGTCGCGAAAATCGTCCCTGAAGCCTTAAAACGACTAGTTTTACCTCGAGAAACACGATTCCGGTGATTTTGGGCCGAAAAAGTGCAATTCGAAGAAAAAAATTTTTTTATGTGAAATTCAGAAAATGACCAAACCTCTGCTCGTTAACGAGACCTCGGATTTGGGAATTTTGGCCAAAAATTTTTTGTCGAGAAAATCGTCCCTGAAGCCTAAAAACGACTAGTTTTACCTCAAGGAACACGTTTCCGGAGATTTTGGGCCAAAAAAGCACAATTTGGAGAAAAAAAATTTTTCATGTGAAATTCAGAAAATGACCGAACCTCTGCTCGTTAACGCGACCTCGGATTTGGGATTTTTGGCCAAAAATTTTTTGTCGCGAAAATCGTCCCTGAAGCCTTAAAACGACTAGTTTTACCTCGAGAAATACGATTCCGGTGATTTTGGGCCGAAAAAGTGCAATTCGAAGAAAAAAATTTTTTTATGTGAAATTCAGAAAATGACCAAACCTCTGCTCGTTAACGAGACCTCGGATTTGGGAATTTCGGCCAAAAATTTTTTGTCGAGAAAATCGCCTCTAAAGCCTTTAAACGACTAGTTTTACCTCGAGAAACACGATTCCGGTGATTTTGGGCCGAAAAAGTGCAATTCGGAGAAAAAACTTTTTTCATGTGAAATTCATAAAATGACAAACCTCCGCTCGTTAACGAGACCTCGGATTTGGGAATTTTTGCCAAAAATTTTTTGTCGAAAAAATCGTCCCTGAAGCCCTTAAATGACTAGTTTTACCTCGAGAAACACGATTCCGGTGATTTTGGGCCGAAAAAGTGCAATTCGAAGAAAAAAATTTTTTCATGTGAAATTCAGAAAATGACCAAACCTCTGCTCGTTAACGAGACCTCGGATTTGGGAATTTTGGCCAAAAATTTTTTGTCGAGAAAATCGTCCCTGAAGCCTAAAAACGACTAGTTTTACCTCAAGGAACACGTTTCCGGAGATTTTGGGCCAAAAAAGCACAATTTGGAGAAAAAAAATTTTTCATGTGAAATTCAGAAAATGACCAAACCTCTGCTCGTTAACGCGACCTCGGATTTGGGATTTTTGGCCAAAAATTTTTTGTCGCGAAAATCGTCCCTGAAGCCTTAAAACGACTAGTTTTACCTCGAGAAACACGATTCCGGTGATTTTGGGCCGAAAAAGTGCAATTCGAAGAAAAAAATTTTTTTATGTGAAATTCAGAAAATGACCAAACCTCTGCTCGTTAACGAGACCTCGGATTTGGGAATTTCGGCCAAAAATTTTTTGTCGAGAAAATCGCCTCTAAAGCCTTTAAACGACTAGTTTTACCTCGAGAAACACGATTCCGGTGATTTTGGGCCGAAAAAGTGCAATTCGGAGAAAAAACTTTTTTCATGTGAAATTCATAAAATGACAAACCTCCGCTCGTTAACGAGACCTCGGATTTGGGAATTTTTGCCAAAAATTTGTTGTCGAAAAAATCGTCCCTGAAGCCCTTAAATGACTAGTTTTACCTCGAGAAACACGATTCCGGTGATTTTGGGCCGAAAAAGTGCAATTCGGAGAAAAAAATTTTTTCATGTGAAATTCATAAAATTACCAAACCTCCGCTCGTTAACGAGACCTCGGATTTGGGAATTTTGGCCAAAAATTTTTTGTCGAGGAAATCGTCCCTGAAGCCGTCCCTGATGTCGGCAATTTGTCAACATCTTCTTAATTCCTGCAAGCTTGTAAACCACAGTGCCAGGTGCGTTTGATACTGTTTCAAATACCTTTTAATAATTTAAAATTTAATTAAATTAAAATTAAATTTAAAATTTTAGGTAAATATGTTTACAAATAGCAATGCCTATTTCTAACTAATTTGTAATTTTCAGGAACTTACGATTTTAAAAAGTCAAGAATTTAAAAAAAAATGTAATTCCTGAACCATTATTTAATTTTTAAAAAAATTAGAAAGTTTTAACAACTTTTGTACGTGGAAAAAAATTCCCAGACAGCCTTGGGAAAAAATGTTATCTTCATTCACTATCATCTAATCAATAATATCTTCCGCTCTCAAATATATGTAGGTACTGTCACTTCATAGAAAAATGTATCGGTTGAAAAGTGCCATAAAAATAGATTCAGAGATTATTTATTGCGCCAAAATGGTAAATTTTATTGCCCGTGATTTACCTACATCGCTCCACTCTAGATAGGGTTATTGTTATTATGATTATCGTTCTGAATTAAGTCGATACTCAACATTGTGCGTATTATGTTGATATTACGACGCCCATCCAATCCCACTTTTTGCTGCCTCTGGAGAAATCGAGCGCATCGCAAAATAACTAAACGTACATAAACATTTTTAAATTGCTTCCCATTATTATAATCAGCATATCGCCTCAGTCACATCGCGGTGCCGTACATGTGGACGCGCATATAAATCGTAATGTTATAGTGGGCTCAGCTCCAGCATAAACGAACGTATAAGCATTATTATTTATACCATTGCGTATTATTATTCAAACGAGGCAACCGGGTTCTTGTCGCGCGGGCACACGTTTAATTTCTCAAGACTGCCTTGCCGTAAGTAAGCAAGGTACTTAATCATTTGGAGATCAAAAATTCAATATAATCTAGATAAACGAATGAGAACGAGAGAAATGTCCACCGTGTGTGGTCCCCAGCGAGCCGGTCTCGCTCATGAATTTTATTGCACCTCATTTCTTTCTCTCCCGACTGGCCTTGTTTACTTTTTGCGCCTCTTTAAAGCATGAACTTTCGCTCCAACTGCTCTTTTGTTTAGTGACCTACAAATATACGCTCTTAGTGGTCGCGTAAGAATTCCTTTCAGGGGTTCCTCCGTTTTATCTTAAAATTTTTTTAACATACTTTAAAACAAGCTTGTCTTAAGAGTCCCTAGAACACACTGGCTTTGGCATCGTAAAAAAAGCCAATCAACAGGGAATTTAAATTTTTATTGAAACCTGACCGACCAAACTATGGGCTTTAATCCGAACTAGCTCACTTCAACTATTCTAAACGCACTTCACCCGTAAAAGCAGATGCAGAGGGGCCAAACGTGTTAATTTGGATTTCATCTATTTTTTGTGTGAATCGTGTCCATCCAATGTGTGGTTGTTTGGAATGCTTTTTATACCCTCACCTCTCTCTCTGCCTTGCTCGTGCTCCCGAAATATATGGATTATGATCGTGATAAACATTACGTACAGGTGTTTGCTCTTTCGATTACTCTAGCGCTGTGTTTTACGAGCCCTCACTGCTCTGTTAATTTCCTGAGTTTTGTCTACCTCTTTGTTTTTCAGTATTTTTATGGCCCTGTCTTTACTCACGTCTCCAGGATCCCCTTTAAGAATGATAAATTCAAAGCTCTTCACAGGGTCATTAAATCCAAGGTATTTGCTTCGTCGACAGGAGACAAAGACAAGGGATTGCGACATTCGTACGAACAAGGAGATAAAATATTTATGTTATGTTTCTACCTTTTTGGTCAGATAATCGATTTTAAATGGAGAAAAGAATCAGAACGGCATTAACTGGAAATCAATCATTGGGCTGGGGAATGCGAATAACCGAATTCCGAATTTTCGCCTGACCGGTTGACAATGCGTATGATGAAAATTGATTACGAGTCCTCACGTCTCTCTTAGAGTAGGGCTGAAAAATATTCGGTGGTTTGGTTATATGACTCTTTTTAGTTGAAAAAATTCTAGTAAATTCTGATTTCAATAAATTTTTTAAAAAAATCATTCCTACATGTGTTGAACTTGGAGGTAGACTTTAAGTGAAATTTCAAGGAAAGTGAAAAGATTTTGAGCATATATTAAAAATCGATTCTTTATGTTTTTAGAAGATCGGGACTGAAAATACGACACCCCTATACATATATGGAAACAGGAAGTAGGTCCTTCGAGGCAGGCCGAATTTTTACAATCCACCCCAAGTTAAGCCATTTTGGAAATGCAGCCTTTCCGAATTTATTGGCATGCAATAAAGCGAGATATTAAATTTTTTATGCCTTTATGATGGAACTAAATTGTACACATATGGGCTTAACTAGTTTTTCACACACACCTTCCTGTCCGGACGGCGGTATCTACCAAGGTGTAACTGCTGAGTCACACAATTTAATCGCAACGAGACAGCGGGCACTTGAGAGTAACGAGGTACGAGCACTTTTGGACATGGATCAATAGATTTATGGCTCGTAATGATGCATACATTGTTCGGGAGGCTTTCAAAAGATGATTAAGGTCGCTTCGGCATGCAGGTGTGCTATTGAATCTTTGCATTGACGAAGTTAATTTGATTGTCGTAATTCAAAATAAGTCTATTCTAGAGTTTTTTGCCTCAACTTTAATTTAAAACTAAATGAGAAAATGAGGACCCCACTTTTACAAACCAGTTCCATAAATAAGCGCTGTAATCTCCCTTTTGTCCCATAAAAAGCTGAACCTAATTCAAAGCAGCTTCTCTCCGGCCAATACTTTACCCATTTCGAGGGATCTGCATGGGCATAAATTGGAGAATTATTACCCCTAAACTACGCTGGTCAACGTGAACCACTGAGTTGGAAAAAATATTAAAATTGTCCTCCCTTAGTCCTGGCCACATCGATATCTTCCATATGGGCGTAATTAAAGCATAATTTTGATCCAGGTTTCACGTTACTGATTGCTTGTTTTGTCACACAGTGCATGGCAACGACCATCTGGGAAGTTGCAGATTACAAAGAGGGATAAGCTGGGTTGTCATAGAGCTCCTCCCTCCGCGGGCAAAAAAGTTGCCGTTCGATGATACACTTTTTTGGCGAAAGAGAGCTCGACTCAGTCACCTTCTTTGGCCAAATCTGTTTGCTTTTCATTATTTTTATTCTCTCTGTTTGCCTCTGCGCCACGAAATAGAGCGGCACTGGGGCTCACAAGTTTCCACACCCCACCAATTTGGAGTGCATCCGGAAACCCAACGGTCCCAGGGCGCAACCATCGCAACGTTATCTAGTGCTCTTTTGTCGAGGGGTCGTATTTCACCCGCAACTGTCTGCGAGATGATGCCCGGGTGACACGTTCAAGGGGCGAACATGATTTGGAGCGTTTTACGGTAATTACACAGAAGTAATGGCTATTTTCTTAATTATTTTAATTGGGTCGGTCCGCGAGAAGTGACTTTTTCTTCCTTCTTTTCCCGCCGTCTCCCGCCAAAACAACGACAGAGGGTTAATAAAATAATTATTAATGTTAGATACTTTTCTCTGCAACTCCGGAGTCCCATCGCCATCACCCTTTTAGTTGATTATCTTGTTGCTCTCAAATGTGTCCCCAAATTTTGCGTCTCGAGCTAATTGAAATTTAGGTGACATCAGATTCAATTTATGACCATTCGAGCATCCTGGTGACCGTTTGCGGCCTCATTTGCGGAATGTACCGAGACATAAATTTCACTTTTGCCTCTAGACTCGGACGCACCCGAATCGTCAAAGAAGTGCATTAAGTACGGGCTAATAAATGGTCGGTGTTTCTTGATTTGTGCGACCATTTATGGACGATGAAGTCACGTCTCCGAAAATGCACTTTTATCCTGATTTGTCCCAAACTTGTCCCAAACATGGCAGACTGGAAGTAGATATGGTCGGCATAAATTTAGTCAATATTCCGGAACCCCAAAGATGTGCCAACTTTGCTCGGCATTAATTCATCCAATAAAAGTTTCGGAGGGAAAACAACGAAAGTGAAGGTTGAGCAGAGTTGTAACATGTGAAGAAGACAGTTGGTACACAAAACGACAAAAGATCAAGTCAAGTTAATATATTAAAGTTCATGTGAGTGGAGTTGAGCCGGGCTGTGAGACAGATGAAGGAGACGGAGGAAGAAAATCAGAAAGGTGGAACAAAACACTTTTCTTCGCATTGATCACATTGTTCCATTTTATCAGCAAACATCACATGCATGATGGCTGAGTGTGTGGGGAACCGGGAACCGGGGAACAGGGGACGGAGATGAGCATGAAGTTTTGAAGCGAATTTTAAAGATGTGAGACATCGGTGCTTGTAAGAGATGCCGACAAAGTTGAAGCAGCAAGATGAATGTTCAACATACAAGAGTTAATATAAAAAGTTTAAATCCCTTCTAAATCATTCTGAATATGTAATATGGTTCTTATTACTTTCACCATTTACATACCCTGTGGGCAGAAAGTTTTCAAGTTTTAAGCCTCGAAGCCACTTCACCTGGAAACTTTGGAGCCTCAGTGTATCACCTTAGAGCAAACGATGTGTTCACTTCTTCCTCGACTCCGAGATCTAATAAAGTGAATGCGTGCAAATATCACGCTCGTCTCGAGTAGGAGAGGAAGCACCGGTCGGCACCAGTTCGGCTTCAATTTCGCACTAAATCATCCTGCGCCTTAATGGATTCGAGTTCATCAGCATCACTCAATTTCAAGAGCGTTTGTCTGTGTGTTCTCTCCACCGAGTCTTTCGAGAACCAATTGAGCGAACATTTCCTCCTCGATTGTAAATACAGAATCAAAGGCTTTAGAAGTCGCGAAACGGAAAATTAAATCAACTGGCAGATGTGAGAAAGTGGGTTTATTATCCCTCGGAATCACGACCTCTGTCCTACCTGTGAAACAGAGATGAACTTTATTATAACCAAAGGAAATCTAGTAGGGTAGAACATTCTTTCTTCTAAATTTAAAAAATAAAATTAAAAAGTTTTTCAGTAAAAATTAAAACCCCCAGGGACTAACCCAAAGAATCACAGCTCCCCTTTAAATCCATTTTAATAAGTCTGAAAACATTCAGTAGAAGAGAGAGAGCCCCCTCCACCTCAAGAAATTATCTTAGATAATCATCACATACTAAGTTATAAAGCACATTACGTTTTATGGACTTTTGTCTCTGCTGCTTATCTCATGTGAAATTTCGCTCGTTTTTAAAGGCCAATAAAACTTTCACTTTTGGACAATCCGCTCTTTTGTGCGCAGACCAAAGAAGCCTCGAATGCAAACGAAAAGTGAGATGCGAGCACAGCAAAAAATAGGTAGACATTCCACTTGTTGAGCTGAGTGCAGATTTTCCGACAGCCAGCCCCCTTGAAACTCAATTTCTGTCTCGTTTTCAATGCATTTTCTCAATCATTAAATCCGCTCGTTTGGCTGAACTCAGTCGTATCTCCGCCAAAGGACAGCCATAGCCTCCCAATTACGTCATCTCCAAAGTCTGCTTGTCTGGCAGGGAATCATGAAAGAGATAAATTGAACGGAGATTAAAAGCAAAATAGATTTGTCCTGCATCGCTTGATAAAGTGGCGGAAAAAAATTGCGTTCTTATCATTCATTTATCTCCTTGCTCCTCCAGTATCGAGAGTTTTCGCATGATTGCTAAGCTGTGCCCAAGCAATTTTCCATTTCCGTTTTTCTCGTGTGGCGCTACACGTGCCTTGTAAAAATTAAAGTTGCAGAGAAGCTTCGTTGGAGTCTCTTAGGATCGTGACTCAGTTTGACGGACAAACAGACTGGTGGAAATACTGGAAAATATCGAGTGAGCCAGCTCAAATCCCGTGCATTAAAGATTCCAGCTCGCCATAGAACATTCGATATGTGGGCTGCAAGTACACAGCGCCGATTACGATTAATAATTCATTTACAATCGCCGTTTTTTGTATTTATTCAAAAACAACAAAAAAGATTACGAAAAGCCTGCTCAAGTCGATCCGAGCCCCGACCGGACAGCTGGACAAAGTGCGTTTTCCCGATTACGACGCAGAAGCTCAAAAAATAACAATAATCTTTATGACTGAGCTTAGTTCAAAGCCATATATCGTCCGAAGCCTACATTATTTCGCCTTCTGTACACATTTACAATGCAGCGAGCGTCGCAGCCGGTCATGAGCTCGGTCCAAAAAACTGGGCGCGTAACCAGATTGTAGTGCGTGTTATCAATGTTATTCCAAATTGATTTGTGATTCCTCGCTTTTTAATACGCTACAATTCGAGCTGCCTACATCCAACGCATGACTCAGCTTGGGCAGTTTCAGCGAGCTGCCTTTTAAATTATCCGCAGTGCCCTTGCTTTTGTCTACTCGCTTTGCTCCGTGAGTGTACTCTTTGGTGTGTCATCTCGTCACCTTTGTTACGCGCCTCACACAAAAAGAGATCGCGTCTCTAGAGAGTATGAGAATAAATTATTGTGCAATTTATTATTTTATGATCTTGCGGAACTGTTTCGCTTCTGCAATTACAAGCTCCTAGCCTCGTTTATGGCTACTTGACATTTGACAAAACGGCTCGTCGTGTCAAGTTTGTTGCGACTTTGCGAGCCCCAGAGATTAGTCTGGTTTGTGAGAGCTCTTGCGGTTTTGAGTGAAACCGCAAAAAGTCAGGGTTTTGAAAGGTTATGGGAACCTAAATCGTATTTGTGATCCCCTAGATTTTAACTAGAGAGACCGGTATTCGATAAAGAAATGCCTCTAAATATTCAAGGAATTCTCTTTCTTCAACATTTTCATAGTAATTACCCTTCCAGATGAGGCTTAATTTGGGGATTTTTTTCTCATCCCTCTGAGGAGAATTTAGACGCCTCCTTGTAAACTACTTAACTATTCTATTCCCTGAATTAACCCTTTCCTTTCGTTTTTTGTGAAGAAACTATAAATTTTTTATGAGAGAAAATTAAATGATTAGCTGGCTTTTGATGCACTTGTTAGTTCTTATAGATGCAATCTTAATTAAATTAAATTCTGGCTTACAAGTCCAAAAGCTATTTTGACAGAAAAAAGGGTGTAAATTGCAGTACAAAAGCTCTGTTCATTAAACGCTTCAAGAAATCTCATACAATTACTAGCACTGTTATGATCGGGTCTCCACCTCTCATCTCACCTTTTATTGAAATTGCGACACATTCAAGAGACACGCGTCTCGTGCCCCATCACCATCTAACAATTATTGTATGCCGATGCCGCAGCTGCACGTGCCTCTTCTTCCTCTCCTCGCGCCGATATGTGTCGGCTCCAGCTCCAAAGCGAGGCACACTTTTATTGCCAGCCAAACGACGAGCACCACAACATTGTTAAGGTCTGATGGCCTGTCACTGGCATGAGAATCCAAAAAAAAATCTCTGTAATACACTATTATGAAATTAAGTGGAACAAAATAAATAGACATCGGAACAATTACTGAATCGAAATAGCAGTCATATCCGAGCTGCGACCTAGACGAGGAGGAGAGAAAGAACACATTCATGCTCCCATTGTCTTGACACATTTACGCCCCGACATGACTCGAGCACCAGCTACTACCTCGACTACATACGCGCCGATTATTAATCTCTTTATCTCTTTTTAATCGTTTCTTTATAATTTCATTGTGCTCCGTGAAATAAAAATAATATTCTCTACGCGACGCAATTCGCCGTGTAACATCAAATGTTTCACTCTGTTCTCCTCTCCTCTCTTTCCAGGTAAGCCGCGCCAGCCGAGCCGCCAGCTCCATCAAGTGTAGCAGTACTTGACGCGCGTCACTGTGTACATATTACATCACACCGCCGACTGACTGATCGACCAAAACACTTTCGATGAATTGGAGGCGGTGAATGACCCCCTCGTCGCTCTCCGAAGGTACGAATACGGAATAAGCGCGTAAAAGTAATCGTGATTCTCTGTTTTGACTGCCTGGCTCTGCTGATGTGTCATTTTAGAGAAGTTTTTTGTCCGTCTGTCTGACTTGTCGTCTTTTTTTTTAACAGCAGCAAATCTTCATCTGGAATTTTCATTTTCTTCGGGAATACAATTTTTCTGGGGCTCCAATTAATTTGGCTTCAGAAGTTTCAAAATCACTCTTAAACTTCAATTGTTTATGGATTTTTTTCCGTAACCAGCCTCCTAAAGCCCAGATCTTCTGGGCTTTGCAGCCCCCGAATTTCGGACAGTGTCTGCCGGTCTCGCTGCTACTTCCATTGTGCTTGCCCATATTCTGCGTACGCACCATCACGGTCTGGAGCTAAATGAAGTATAATTGAAGATGTTAATGTGCGCGGAGAAAAAACCGTTCGTATCGGGAGGGCATAAGCATCATCGGGATAGCAGTCACTCTGTAAAAAATTGTTAATTGGAATTTTTACGAATTAGTGAGGCACTGCAGACAGCCAGCAAGCACAACTTCGGCCGTCACTCGGGATCCGGGGCAAAAACGACGAGTGTCTGGGGCATGGAAAGGCACTTGAGTTGTATACAAACCGAATTCGGTTTGTCGTCTTTTTTTCCAGCTTTTCCACCGTCATCATTGCCGGCAATTCTTTTTTATATCACAACATTTGCGCCACACGAGAGAGTTTACGATTATTTCACACACAATTTTACTTCTCGGTGCAGCGAATTGGCAAAAGACTCATCATCATAGAGACGATAAATGATGAATTTTGCAACGCTGCAAAGTGCATTGAGTAAGAGTCGAGGAGGGCGTGACACGAAGGAGAGAAGTCCGTTTCACTTTTTAGAGTGCAGTCGTAACGCCGTGAATTTTTAAACCAATTGTGGCAAGCGGACATTCGACTCTTGACTCCGGATTGCAATTGCAGTCTCGTGTGGCATGTATGAATCGGACTTGGGTTTATCTGATCGCAGTGGGAATGTCAAGCTGAGAGACGTAACCACCAAGGGGCTGCTGAGATGAATTTTAAAAATTAGAGTTCTGGCCTGAGTCTTTCTGATGGGCACTACTAGGCTCTTCTTGGGTTTTTTGGTCCCAAATAAAATAAACAGTTTCAACGTTTGGTATTTAAAATTTATCACAAATATTTAACTAATTTTCCACGGCCCAGGATGGCAAGTCAATTCAGTTTAAGGATATATTTCACTTAAAAACTGTTCAGGGGAACTTTTAATGTTAGTATTAGGGCTTTTTCTGAGCAAAGAATCATTGGCGAATTTTTTTGCGCTTTCTCATAATAATTGTCAAACTGGCAAAAGAAGCCACCAGGCGTAACAAGAGCCCTTTGTAAGCCACAAAACCCCTTGAGCCTTCCAGCAACATCGCTGCCCCATGCCGAATTCTTTTGAATGAAAAACGACAATTTTCCATTTAAATGTCCAAGTGTCACTTAAGACCAATTAAAACCACGCTATTGAGGTATTTTGACGCACGTTCGGATTGTGCAAAGTTTGAACCACACCGCGCTAATTAGCGGTTTCAAGTGGTGTTCGTCGGTCCTCACCCAAAATTGCATCCACCAAAATACTTGGATTCTTCCCCTCCACCCTGAGTGTCTCATTGAGACACTGCAATTCATTCTCATTCAAAAATAATGGGCTTCTCTGTCCCAGAGTACTCAAATCATAATTTTGCATTAGTTTTGAGTGGAACTTCATGTCGTTCCGTCCTGTTAATGATGAGTTCGCTCCAGGTGAGAGGCTAATTTATATGCAAATGCGATTTTGGTCCATTTAGTCGGTGCCAACCGGTGGAATTTTCATTTTTCCCTATTTAATTTTCCATCAATAATGAAAATGTGTGACTGTATCGATAGAAATTGATGAAATTATGCCACAAACCCGCACGTCAGGCGAAAAAAATCGCATTTTGATGTCGCGCTCGAGCGGATTGGAGCAGGATTGGGATCCCGATATTATTAAAAAATAAATTCAAATTTGCATTCAGCCCATTGGTTTCCCACGGGCATTATATTGCATTTATTTTGCCGGGCTATCGCATTGGTATTTTTATCGCAAATTCGATTAAAAATAAATTTTGATAGCGAAGACACAAAAAACATGGCAGTCAATTTTGATGATGTGGAGCTCACATTGGCTGAACCAATCAACTTTGGGTGGCTTCTTCTGGCTCTCTGACCTACCACCTTTTCTCTTCAGAATTAGAATCGGTATCATTAATTAAGCAAATTCCAAACTTGCAAAAATTGAATGAACGTGCGGTTTCCTGAGCGACAAATGTTTCCTTTTGATGTTTCCCCATCACCGAATTCCGTTCATACTGTAATGAAGGAACCATCACTCCCAACGCCAGCAGGCGCTGCACCACAAATCAGACGCAGGTCAATCAATTGAGGAGAGCTGCTAAACTCCATCAATCATTACGACGCAAACTCTAGTGCGTGTGTTGCTTCTCTCGTAGTTAGTTCCTGCAGGGACTAGTAATGAGATTTTTTATTGATTATCCTCCCGAGCAGTCGCCGAGCTCCGGGACGAGATGGGAAAAGTGTGCACAAAGCGAGCCCGAAGAAAGGTAAAGCACATAAAAGCGCCAATTTTCTGCTGACTCGCAGTCTTGCAAACATGACAAAGCATTGTAAATTTCCTTTCATCCTGCTTGACGTCTCCACCTCTCTCTCCCCCGGGTGGATTGCAGCGCTAGATGGTCAGGGTAATTTGTGAGCAGTGTGATCGACAAGCTGACATGATTGAAATGGGTTTTCTATTTCTTACTCTGCCCCATTCCGTCCTGCCAATAATTGCCCCGCTTTGCCACACTAAGCGCAGCATTATTTCCTTATTCTTGTTACACATGCGATCCTTAATGGAGCTCATTACAATTACACAACTGCGCTCGTACGAGCCGTCTATGCGGGGTTTTGGTGAGCTTACATGTATTCAGCCGACGACGAAAATCATGGGAAAGCCCAGTAACATTTTCTTTTTTTTTCTGGAACAAGAACGTCACAGTAATAGTTAAAAGGGTGGCAAGGAAGTAGACGATAGTATGGGCCAGAAAGAAGGCAGTGAGCACAAAGAGTTCAATTAAAATGAGTAAAGGAGGACTTTGAAGTGTTGGCTGATAAATTTTTTCCTAGAATTTCACCCCCACTCCAGTCAGCTTTTTAACGTTTGTCTGGTATCTTTAAACTACTTTCGATCCCAAAGTCACATCCTTACAAAATTCTAGCGTAACTCGTCTGCGAGAAGATGAAAGAAAAATCAAATCGAATTAAATTAGATCAAGAGGATGATAAAGCTTATGGGTGCATTTTTTCAAAATGATGAGAGGGTGTTGAAGCAAAAATCTATGCAGTGGATACTTACGACATCAGCCCTTCTCAATAGTAATTTTCGAACTTCAGTCCAATTGGAATACAAAAATGTTTCTCCCATACAAACTTTGGAGGCCTCTAGCTCCGTCCCTGTACATTGTAGGGGTCACATAAGGTACCATGATTTGCTGAACATACTAAAATTTTAGCGCAATCGAATGTAATATAAGGAGTTTTCATACAAACGTAAAACCCCCCTACCCCCCCCCCCCTTTAAGAGGGGATAAGGGTACTAAATTGAGATTCTGCACCCCTACAGACCATGTCCTACATGATGCAAAAAACCGCAGCTCTCTAGCTATTCTCGTTCTAGAGTTATAAAATTTCGGACTGACAGACAGACAGACAAAAGTGCAATATACACTAAAAACTCTTTTGGATTTCTAATGACAACATCAATTCGTGGAATGAATCATCTTTCGAGAAATTAATGACAAAAATTCTTTCACCAGACTGACAGACAGCTGCTGGCACTTATTTTTCCACTGAAATCCGAGCCAGTCAACAGCAAATATGCTTGTATCAGTCCCAGCAAGTAATGGCGGAGATAATTTAAGGTTAGATTGCTTGCATGGCGATGTACTACACCGGAGTGAGCCGTGTAATGATTAACGCACGATATGCATCAAGTTCGCCGGGAAACCGAGAGCCGAGCTCGATATCTGGATCGCGTATATTCGCGGAGAGCCGTGCGGTAGAGAAGAAGATTCCCACCACACCACCAGCGACTAATCATTGCCGTCGGCTTGACATACATTCGACTCGGCTCTGAACACTCAGCTGTGGCGTTGTGGCTCATTTAATTTGGTTATTGGCTAAAGGTGAACCGTGGTGCAGCATCGTCACGGAACGTGCAACAATCACATGGAAATAATGATGGTTTGTGGGTGCACGATCTTTGCTCTGTGTTGCTTTCTGCCAGCCCACAGTTTTCACTTTTGCAGAATCCAGATTGCGGAGAACAAAAGGTGCACAGTTATTTAGGGGTTCAATAGCCAGAGAAATTAGCTGCAGTCAGCGCTCTATTTTATGGGCTCATTTTACATTGCTGAGCCTGAGTAATAGCTCTGGCCTGACCTCTTTAAGGGACTTCGATCAAAAGTTGCCTCAATCCAATTTTTTGCCTCTGAGATAGCTTATCGGAAGACTGGTCATTATTTTGCGGCCCAATAAGAGCAAAAAAGAAATTTCAGGGGGCATTTCTGAAGAAAAAAAATTGTCTCATAAAATTTTGTCTGAGCCTGGCTCCCGAAAAACGACAAAAGAAGACCTCTAGCTCCCTTCCAGGAGCTTCCAACCTCCTGAAAGCTTCCTACAATCGCCCACTAACGTCTCTTCGAAAGTTTTGGGCCCCACGCTCTTCTTAAAGAGTCACGGGCCGTAGAGTCAAAATGTGCTTTAAGTTACGTTAGTATTTACACAAAACATATTCAAATAAAATCCTTAACACAGGCTTAAGCAGCAGATAGCTTGAGCTCACAGCATTTCTGTAATGAAAAATTAATAAATCTCATAATTTTCAGCACTTCACATGCCCATTTGCCATTCCACTTGCATGTTCTTGCGCCTTCCAGTTTCCTCGCCGCTGTGTGCAGTAATGGAAAGACAAAGTTAAATAATTTAAAGTGCAAGCTAGCAGAGAACAAAAAGTTCATTGTTTATCTTTGTGTCGCTCGTCGAGTCTCGCTATAAATGGCAAAAACAATGGCAGGCATCCCAGGGTTGAATTTCTATCGTACACAGTTTTACAATTTTATCTATTTTATTTCATCATCGCATACAAGTAGCGCAAAATATTCGTTAATGCGGCGCGGCGCGCTGAGGAGCTCCTTCAATAAAAAGGGGTTACATGTTAAGCTCATTGCACGATGACTACAATAATATCGCAAGAATAATGAGTAATATACGAGGCAATAATGAGAACAAAATTCACAAAAAGTTGTAACAACTTTTAAATGGAATTTTTGTTCCTAGCTATTTCATTGTAAATAATTAAAAGTATTTGTCATTAAAAGCATAAAATTTTAAATTCCGTAAATAATTTTGCAATTCGCGCTACAGCTTTTTGCTCCCTGGCTCCGATGCCGCCAGCGTTGCTGCAACGGATATCAATTCACGACAGTCGACTTTGATAGCCTTTAAGTCAGAGACGGATTTGATGGCGCCGTTTTAACAAGGTTAGGATTTTTCAGCCCCTGCTCCTACTCCCTCCCTGGTCCGGTACATTTTAATTGGTGACAAAGATAGGGGTGCAAGTATCGTAAAACTCTTCTCCGTAAGTCGGTAAGTCGTCTGAGCCAGAGACAAATTATCTGTACCCCAAGGCGACCGGCATCGAGAAGATGGAGCGGAGGACAGATGACACATGTCATGCAAATGAGAGCCGGCCGAAAATAGTAGTTGAGACAAAGGCACACGCTAGCTGGTGGGGGTCTCCTGCCTGGAACAATCGGATGGAATTTTTAATGTATTAATAACATTCTTGAGCTGAGGGCCGCATGTTTCTTTCATTGAATTAGAAGAATGATGACAACCGCAGCGAGATAATCTGCTGTGGACGAACCCATGCTGTTGTTGCAGAAAAAACCACACTCGGTTTTATGAAGAGAGGCAGAATAACTCATAATGGCTCGGACTTCTCACTGGGACTAATTAAAAATGCAAATAAGTCTTGCCCAGCTCTTTTTATTGCGGTGGAATTCAAGCTTGGAGGAAGCTCGATTTTTTCCACAAATATTTTTTTTCTTCAAAAAAATTTTGGTGAAACTTTTGAGCCCTGAAAACGTTCCATTTCAACTCTCTTCCCAGTCAGAAGAATCCCAGTCAGATGTTGCAGCACGTTTCCCCAAAAATTCAATTTTGAACTCTCCAACCTCGATTTAATCTCCATGATTAACTGTTTTCAATTCGAAGACGAGCACATCCAATTTTCTCAACGAGATTATCATTAAAGCATGGCATGAATATGATAAACGTGAGTTCGTATGTTATGCGATTGCGTTGTGTTTCAGCTCACCAAAAACGGTTGTAATTAAAGTATTCAGCAGGAGACTTTGTAACGCATTCAATGTGAAAAATGTCTAGCAATTTGGTTGCTCTCAAAGGTATTTAGCTTCGAAGCACACTCTGATCCACGAGTTTCGGGACTTTGAATACCTCAAAATGACCATGGTGAACTCTTGGAGCAAAGGGTGCTGCATGTGTGCTTTTCGTTGAAATAAAAAGAAACCTAATTACCTTGACTATCTCGGCTTTGATCAATAAATACAACTCAACGTGATTGAGAATCATTCAGAACAAATCGTAGTACATGAGTTATTACATCAGCGCGTCTCTTTCACATGCTCACACACACACATGTCTGTCCGTATGGATGTTCATCGTCATCATCATCTTCAAAGCTTCACTTCAATTACAGAATCTTGACATGATGAAAGAGAACACATTTTGTTGAATCATCCATTAAATTATTACGGAATCTATCTCCATGTGAGCGAGCTTCCCTGATCCAGTGGCGCTCTAGCCTCAATTCAGCCCCAGTTGCATGCTCACGCTGATGTTTGGAGACGGATGTACGACTTGCACCCGGCGGTCATTGATGGGGGACTTCCAACGGCTTCAGCTGTGAGGCAATGAGATGAGTTCTGTGGTTTGTGTAAAGACCAGGGAATGAAGTACCTTTTTGGTAGTCGACAGAGTAAAATCCCGGAAGTAGGAAATTCCTAGATCCCGAGGATTCCCGTTGGTTTCTGGATTATTCTCAGATAAAATATTGTAATTTTTTATTTCTCGAAAACTCCCGGTCTGTAGAGTTGATTCATTATTTTTAATTTAGAAGAAATAAAATTATGCAAATTCATAACTTTCAAAATCAATTTCTACAGTTAATAAGAGTAAATATTTTCAGGGGTTTTTAAGGGTTTCTAGAATCAGATTTTCCTCGGAAAAATATGGAGCTGTTAAAATGTTTAAGATGATGTTTAAGAGATGTATTTGACTACATTTTTGGCTTTAAATATTTTTCTGAAAAATGTAAATAAAAAAATCGAGCCAGAGGGTTCCAAAAGACGAACAGACATTTTACCAGGCACTTTAATGAAACCACTCATTCCGCGGTACTCAGTCAGCGGTGACGTGGCATCGGTGAGTTAACTCGAAATAATGTTGGAACATGTGGATGAGTTTAATGCGAATCAGAATTATTTTCTCTGGCAGTGACAACATAAATCATATTTGGTTAAATAAATTCCAAAAATAAATAAACTACGCAGACTCTTTTGTGAAGCCTCCATCGCAACCGTTGAAGCCGTCTATGTGGTCTCGCAGTGTGAGCACTTGGCGAAAATGAATGGAAAGCGAGTGAGCGCTGGCAGAAATGTACGAAAATAACCACAGCCACACACCAACTTTGTTTGCGAATCGCGCTGCTTTGTCATTTGCACTATTCAGACTTCCAGAGTGCAGGAGCGGCACTCAGCTGGAGGTGGCAGGACGACCTACCGCACACACGGAAGCTTCCCACTCGCTTCCACGATGACTGATTTTCTGATTTATTCCCATCGAGCGTCGGAGCGACTGCAAGAAAAGCCATTTTCGCGGAGTTTGTTGCAAAACGGAACCGAAAATAGATTTCGCTGAACTCATCAAAATAAATGATGATTGACACGGAAGGCAGCTCGAGCTTTGCGGCCAAGACGAGGGGACTTTGATTGGCTGGAGTGCGGCATAGTTCTTAATCAATTCGCTCTTTTTTTCATTTCCCCCACATGACTGCACACGTTTGCAATTGCAGGATGGGATTTGGGAGCGGGAACAAACGAAAAAGTTTGTGAAGAAGAATTAGCAAAGTCCTTGGAGCAAATTGCAGGGGAAACAAAAGGAAGCTCTGAATGCGGACGGAGCGCAAGATAATTAAGAATGCGGATCTCGTTTGTGATTAAGCCAGACCAAAGGAGCTTATCTGGATGTGCGGTCATGTGTTGGCAGACGGAGATAAATTAGGAGCCAGCTTACCAGGGCTTTTGGGATGCCTTGAAAAGAAGAACCGGATGTCTGGAGGGTCGTTCTTAAAGGTAATGAACTTCAATGGCATTTCAATACGAAAAAATTCTGGAAGAGAGCAGGAATTAATTGAGTGTTATTTGTTCGTTCATCCTTCCGTCTGTAGTATGGTCTTGAAAGAGGGTGAATTGTTCTGATTTTTCTAAAAAACCCCCAGGGATGTTACTTGGGGGTTTTTCTCGTTGTATAAAACTTCCTCACACTTAATTCAATTGGGCAAAAATTTCTAAAAGCAAAAAAAGAACCGAGTGTGAGCCCTATCTCCGACAGAGTTGGAGCTAGGGGTCCCAAAAGTTTGCATGGGGGAGATTTTAACTGCTCTGATTTGGCTGAAACTCATACCAATTTTAGACGTAGTCTAAGAGTTTGGAGGAAGGGATTTTTGGAAAAAAAACTTTTAGTATAAAATCTTTGAAAATGTTTTTGACCGTTGAATTTTTATGAAACAAATTGACATTGAATTCCCAAAATTCCAAGTTCAATTGTAGGTGAATGAACTTCAGTTAGAAGACTCGAATTCCAATTACACTTTTATGAGTCGAGCTCGATGCCATAAGTGCTGCGAACATGCATGCTAAGAGGTTTTCCGCATCACCCAAGACCCTCCGGCTCGTAAAATACAAGGTAACATAGAAGATGAAATTAATTGTTTTATTATGTCAAACAGAGGAATTACAGAGTTGCGGAGAAATCGGCGGGAACGAGGGGGGAAAACAGTTGATTAACGTTGCGTTACTGATTGACATTTTGATTGACCGTAATTAACTGATGCGAGCGGAAGGTGTACTTGCTCGGAGGAAAAACTGAGATTTTCCAATTCGGAAAGCTGTCAAGACGTCTAATAAATGTCTCAGACGTGTGTTCCTCTGCATTCCCCTCTTCATTATGATGAACAGCTGAAGCGCCAAAATTGATTAATTTTTTTACGATTTCTCATTACAACGACACCCGGCAGAACCGCGCCGACGGATGGACAAAATTATTACATTACGTGTTAGTGAATGCAAAAGAAGTTATGACTGCTCCTCCCAGAATCCATCAATCCAGAATAACAATAACTCGGTACTCCGCCCCTTTTGCACATACCGTCTTTGCGAGTGCAAAACTGCAAAAGTTACATACCTCTTGCTCGTCTGAGGGACGAATGAGGGACGGAAATCAATTAAAAATTGCCTGCTTCCAGATCAATCCCCGTTTGAAGCACTCTACTACATGGCTATTTTTAAATGAACTTAATGGTTTTCTCTACTCTAGAGACAGACAGACAGACAAAATTATTTCGGACTCCTACTGAGGTGAGGTAATAAATTCTGTTTGAAGGCAAGGAGAGCGACACGTAATTTTTTCAATCTACTAAATTTTCTGCTGCCAACTTTATCTCATGATTTTCATTTTTTGCTCATCCATTTGCTGTCCTACGCCACGAAACCAATCCAAACAACCCACCGTCATGGACGTGAAGAGAAGACTGGGCACTGCCACCGTCGGATTATTGCATATGATGAGATGAGATGGACTTTTCGATGAAACATTAATGAAACTCGATTTTGCAAGCGCACTCCCCACGTCCCCCGAGCTCCTGGCGAATTTGCGCTTAGTCATAATTACTCAATTAGCTGTATTGGATTTTTTACTGCGCTCCGGCCGGACAAAGGTTTTTGATTTAACACAAAGTGGCAATAAAATGGAGAGACGGGAGAAAGTGCCAGACTCAGAGCCAAAATCAATTTAGTAGATTAAATTATGGCCCGGCCAAAAGTGCGACGAAGGGATCTGGCTGGAGAGTGTCAAATTCCGTTCAAAAATCGACCGATTGGGGCGGGAAGTGTGCGATAATTTCCATTAAATGTCAAAACTTTATCGTCAGACACACGGCATTGTGATTAGGTAACATGCGTTCTAAAATGCAGGAACACATTTTCCGAAATTGTCCAATTTGAAGGCATATCGTGGCAGCTGAAACCCGAAGTCAAAGGCACGTAAAAATCTGTCATAATTGCATTAATTTCGCCCTTATACGTCTACGGCCGTCGACGGGGTTGGCTTCCAAGTTTTTGCTATTATTTCATTCACACATATTGCGTATCGGAGCGCTCTATTGTTGATGGGCCTGTGACTTGTGGAAGCACGTAAAAAGTAATCATTACAAAAATGGGAATCGTTCAACTCATTTCCCCAAATCACATGAGCAGGAAGCATCCTAAAAGTGCTCAATAATGCAAGGGCTGGGCTGGCAAACTAAGATACCTAGAGTAGTGGCAGAACTCCTTCGAAAGTTTTCAGATGTTAGACTAGAGAGAGTCAAAAATCCTGAGGGAACATTTTTTGCGGCCAAAAGTTTTTTTCTTAAGGCAACAAAGCATAATTTAGCACGGTCAGAAAATGTTCAAAAATAAGGGGAAGAGTTTTTGTTGCCAATTTTGATTCCCGACGGCAGCAAACCGCTCTTTCCCGTCCGAAAAGTGCTAAGGCAAGGAAGTAATTAGGTCTCCCAAGCCCATAAATCACAAATATAAAAGTAACCATGATTTGTGCGCTTTCACGAAGGGACTAAGACTAAGAAACCTCTTAATCCCTCCTCTCAGACATTGCTCTTGAGGTAAATTTAAAATATGAGCCGCACAGGGTACTAATTAAAATGTAAATTATAGGTAAATAATATAGTGGTGGATGCTTTATCGTTCCCATGGGCCAGACGATGGCAGCAACGGTGTGCAAGATGCCGACCAAAAGAAAAATGCGAAAAGGGTTCCATTTATTTCTGAGCGCTTCTTAAAATGTTTACTCTAGACTTGAGAAACGTCGAACGAGCAAACTCCGAGCGGCTCCCGTACGATGAAGGGCAATCGTCTGAACCGCAATCCACAATCAAATCACATCAAGAGATTTGAAGGATTTATTTGTGTTTCGTTTGTGTGAATGCCAAATAAGGGGGTGGCTCTGGCTGTCTTAGGATTTCCCACAGTGTAGGAGTTACGTTTGATCTGCATCTTGCAGTTCCTGTTTATCTGGTTTAGGTAGTTTGTCCGTCTGTCAATCTCATGACTTAATTTCTGAAAAAAAAATTAAGGTCTTTCAAAACCCTAAAAATTATCTAGTTTATCGGGTTCCCTTTTCATCTGTCCGAAATTATTCTCCTAGATGGGCTTTACAATCCCCCTCTTTTCAAGCACCACGATTCAAAAGGATTTTATCTGTCTATGGCTGATGAATGCCAGTCTCTCCCGTGAACTCGTTACAGGAGGATCTGCAAATTAAATTACGACATGCTTTATTTTGATTGCACGTGCCCACCGTGTAATTTGTGTGCGTACCTCCGATGAGTTTTTCTCGTCTGGGTACTTTGAAAATTTTACAATATCACGCAAAGAAGAGCCAAAGGGGTAGCGAAGGTACGCGTAATTGAATTTATCACAAATACTTTCATCTTTCGGGAATCCCGCGTTTTCGCTCTGCCAAAGAGAAGGGCTTGTACTTTCATTTCGCGCTTAAGCACGTCGCTGTAATTTGAGGTGGAGCAGTAATGTAAAATTTAAAATTTATGTTTACGACTGCAAGTTGGCGGCTCGAGGTGGGTGTCTAACATACCGAGAAGCGCTTCTCGAATGTATGGCGGCATTAATAGATTCGGAACAGATTGCTATCAGACTAGAATTAGCATACTCTGGCGAAATGCGAGTACTTGTCACGTTCAAGAACGGTTGTAGATTTTAGTAGGTTTTCTTAAGTTTTTAATGGCTCCCGATGAGAAGGGGGATAAGAAAGATGCGTCTTAGGAAAGTTTGAGCGTCCAAACAAGCTAAAGCAATCTTAAGCTCAGATAGTGCTTAGGTTAGATTTTCAGTTCATTTTTAGCTTTTGTGGTCGTTCTAAAAAAAATCTTAAAAGAAACGTTGAAGCTTCGAGGACCTCATTATTCTCTTTTTCCTTTTGTGTTCTTTGGTAACGGTAAATAAATTTGGAATGCCTGAAAAGTCAAATGATAACCCTAGAACTCTGGAACTACTCATTAAAAATCAAAAAAAAAATTATCAGACATCCCCTTTCTGCATCAATTCGCACTTCACCTGACCTTGCACCTACAAAAATGATAATCATTAACACTTCAAGTGTCGTTGCAGGTTGTTCTATAGCACCGACACCTGAATACTACTCGGCACTATAATTGTGCTTCACAGAGTACTCCTCGACTCGTCATCATTATTGCATTACGTATAGTTGCATGGAAGATTATAGTCATTTAACGTCAATCATTATCATTATCATCCTGGGATAAACGAAAATTATGAGTGAGAGAAGGATTATGACTTTTTGCCTTTCCTTCAGTGCCTGCACTTTTTATGGCGCGCACAACTCTCATCATTATAATGGGGAATAATAATAAGGTAGCCGTCGAGGGCAATTGAAATTAATAATGGGCGATGGCACTGGACGTAGGAGTTGGGAGGACTTGTGGGAATGGAAAGCGCCATGACTTTCCTTTTCGACGAATCGATTTCGAGGAGTGGAGTCTGGGAACCGGTTTTCAAGCTCTGGTTACCTCGGAAACTCGGACCAATCGCGTTTCCTGTCCTTGAATGAAATCAGCTACGCCTCTGAAAGTTCAAAATACGCGCTGGCGTCTTTCGATGCCCTCTTGCCCCACTCGATAACGCATAACCTGATTGTTCCCGTCGGTCATTAATCATATTCCTCGTGAAATTGTTCATCGTTACCCTTTTGTGCTCTCCTTCGACCCATCCCGAACCATCGCCGGGCTAAAACGCCTTTATCTTGTCAAGTTGTCAGGGATTTAATAACATTCTGCTGTTTGAGACAACACAGACCACTTTCCTCTTAAATCTTCCACTTGAAGAATTCAATTCGAATCCATACAAAAGCCTCTCCCGATACACAAATGTTCTTTTCGGTTGCGGGACTCACAACAGCGACAGCGGCATTCAAAGCGACCCGAAGTTTGTTTTTAATTATTTGCCAGCGATAAACAATAGACGGCGTGGAGCAAACAGTCTTATCAGCGTATTAGGCAACAGCTGGAAGCAGCAAGTGGCGGTGATCCAGCGCTTCCCGTCCCACATGGAGCTCTCGCAGGGCGGCATCTTCATTAACAAAGGTATTAGGAGCTTTACCACCGTTGCTCCGTTATCAGGTTCTGCAGCACTCTTTGATGATTAATTATGACCGAACGCACATTCTCATGTGAGACAACTACTCTTCGGAGTCATAAGCTCCATTAAACTTTATTACCTCCTTCTGCCGCCGTTAAGTCACTAACTCCGCAAATGAAGAAGTTGTAAATAGATTATGATTTGATGCTGTTTCATCTGCAGCCGCCGCACATACGAGACTCTCTCGCATGCAAAGATAAAAGGTCCCCCTTTCCGTCAGCTTTCACCCGCAATTTCTCGCAAACTCTCAAGAAAAGGGGCGTAACTGGAAATGTTATGATTTTACCGGTTTTGAGTGAATTTCAGGGAATATCTCCTACCTAGTGGTTCCAAACTTTTAGGGTCCTCATTGGTTACACTCCTGCCTGCGATCTTCCCCGAAGCAAATAGACAACATTAGAGGGAATCATTTTAATACTTGTGGGGATTAATTTGATTATTATTTATGCAACATTGCAATACAGCGGATCCAATTTATGTCTCTTCCTCGAGCTCGCTCGAGAAAAGTTTCTTCTGTTTCCTGTTTAATTTCTCCATGTTCGCTCCGTGCTCTCGAGAGGCCTTGTTTTAAACAATCTCATTCCAATTACGGGGGTATTAAGATGCGTCGTAAAACTTTCTTCGCAGGAAGTCATTTCCCGAAAGTTTGGTGATGCATCAAGACGGAGAGAGGAGTGAAAGAGCCTTGAAAGAGCCACTCGGTACTCTCTCGAGAAAAGGTTTGCCATGCGTACATTTACGGAGGACTCTTGAGGTTAGAAAACCGTCGAATAAAAAAACATAAAAGCAGAAGCTGACGTCATCAAAACTGCTCCTTTGTTGTTGGGAAAGCAGACCGTAACATGTTAGTTCATGCGGCAATGATAAGTGCAAGGTGCAAGACTTGTTTTTGCCACCATTCGTGAGCAAGCTTAAAATACAGTAAAATCCTTAAATTTTCAAGACTGGCACTTTTCCAGAGACACGTCCCTTGGAGAGAGCCGGTAGAGAGAATCAATCATCTGGCCTAGAATTTCGCTTTCAAGACTCCCAAGTGAGAAGTCGAGTGTGCAAGAGAATCGAGGAACAAGGCGAAGAGCGAGAAAGAGAGCAAAAAGTCAAGATCAAGGCAAGAGACTATCGACTTTAAGACATTGAATAACGCACAGGGTGCCGGTACCGTAGGAGCATCTCATATCTCTTCATTAGAGCTAAGATGTCTGCTCAGAAATGATGGCACCCAGTACAAAAATAAAACCGACGATAAAAATAAAATGTACATGTTTTCATAAGCGGCAAAAGCGCGTCAGACACAGTCTATCCACACTTTCGTACAACTGGCACACAGACGGCCACTCGCAAGTCTCGCTCTGCATCATTTGGTATGCCAGAGCCGTGTGTTTACGTTACATAAACTCCACGTTTACTTTCGGACTCTGCACTGTATTCTCAATTGTGGCTTTTGAAATAAAACAAGCAGTCTGAAAAGCGTAATAATGAAAGGGCAAGTGAAAGAGACTGGTTGGGTAGAGGAACAATTCATGATTGGTCCTTAGGAGCTTCTAGAGTGGGACTTTTCTGACGCATTTTCATTTTCATGTTGAGTTTATGCCTTCTTGAATCGCTTAGCATCTTCTTCTTTAGAATTTTGGGGCCTCAATTTCTCTCCTAGATCTTTGATAAAACTCTGCCAGTCTAATTTGAAAGTTCCAACTATTTTCTTCTGACTTAATTTTAGTTTTTTTGTAGCTTAAAAATATATTCCTAAGTTAATGAATTTGAGAGACGTATCTTGGTTCCAAATCCAATGTGGCCCTAATGCTCTTATAAGTAGCTTTTGTGGAAAGATCCGCATCTAACTTCAAGTAGTCAGAGCCTGCATTGGTCTTCACGTGGGGTTCATTCAACTTGACAAAGTGCTGAAAGATGAATTAACAACGTAGATACAGTTCTAGATACATTTTTCTCACCTCCTCCAGTTTCCGGTCCAGAATGTGGCTCAAATTTTGCACCAGAATGTCAAACGTTGGTCTGTCCTGAGGATACTCACTCCAACAGGCTCTCATAATGTCGTAAATCTTCAAGGTAGCAAATTTCGGCTGCTCCAAACGGTGACCCTCGTTCAACTTCGGAAATAATTCAATATATCCATTGAGTTCGGGGTACGGGACTTCCGAAAGCGAGAAGAGCTCCCACATCGTGACACCAAATGACCAAACGTCCGAGGCAGTACTGAAGATCTGGTGTCTCAGGGACTCAATAGCCATCCACTTGACGGGCAGAGATCCTTCGCTCTTCTTTTCGTACTCCTCACACTTGTAGAGGGACCGAGCGAGACCGAAGTCGCATATTTTGGCGATGTTTCCAGTTGCCAGGAGAACGTTTCTGGCAGCGAGATCTCCATGCAGGACTTTTCTGGAAGAGAGATATTCCATGCCCCGGGCGACTTGGAAGGACCAACAGACGAGGTCAGTGGTGGATACGGAGGTCGTCTTCTTAATGGTATCGTAAGCTCTGGAATTCAAGAGGTCTTTGAAACATAAACACCAGAAGAACACAATAATTACTTCAGTTTGTCAGAGTCAGCTGGCGGAGTTGGGGGAAGGCAAAAATTGATTTCGTCTGAGTCCTGGTCAATCTGGTCTACAAAGTTATAACGGTGTTTTAAGAGGAAGTCCTTCAGGTTCCCAAACTCGCAATACTCCACGATTATCATCATTTCTCCTGGAATTAGCTAGATTAAGGTTAAATGAGTCGAATATTAGCTTACGTCGTATGATGTTTTTGGTGACGGCTCCCAGCAGATTTACGACATTCAGGTGCTCTCCCAGGTATACCATGATCTTCAGCTCGCACACCAAAGCTCTCATGATCTCGTTCCTGTCTATGTTACCTTTGACCATTTTGACGGCAACTGTTGTCTCTTTTCCATCGGGGTTAATTCCCTGGACAGTGGCTTGAAGAACAACTCCAAAAGCTCCCGCTAAAACGCAAAATTTAATTTCCTGAAAGCTCTTCAATGCCAAGGGAGATACCTCCTAGCTGCTTTCCAAGCTTAATATTTTCTTTTGGAACTTCGAACTTTGGGTTGTATGGCAAAAGGTCGGCCTGGTCATTCAGGTTTAGTTCTGGGTTGATCTCGTTGATTGCGCCTTCCTCAAACCTGTCTAGCCCGGCCTCCTTCATAACTTGAATCATTTTCTTTGCTTGTCGAATGTGGAAGAATAGAAATAGGGTGACCGAGGTGAGCAGCAAACCGACTACCAAGCTGATGGCTACTATCAGGTTGAATCGCTTATGGTGTTTCTCTTGCTCCTCTGAAAATATAACAATTTTAGCCGTTTTCAGGATTCAGGTTAAAGTTTGAGGCCCTGAAAAAAATACGGAACTTTCATAAAATTAAGTTTGTGCCTTAATCTTTGTATTGTTTGTACCTTTATTTTTTCGTTTCCTCTTAATGTCGTCCAGAACACCCAAGATCTTTTTCCAGTTCTTCCTGGTTTTCGCCTTTTCCACAGCCTTTTCCTCGAACCGCTCAAGAAACCCATCCTCTGTTTCGCACTCAAAAAGGAATCGAAGCCCTTCTGGAAACGACGCCTCAGCAGCCACATCGAAGACGGTCTCGTTCTGGTTGTTTCGAGCGTAAATGTCAAAATCGGTGTTTTCCGCCAAGAACTCCATCATGGAAAGGTCCTTGTTTTTCACCGAGTAGAACAGCACAGACTTGTTTTGGTTGTCCAGGAGGGTCAGATTGGCTCCATGGGCTTCTAGGAATTGCAGAACGTTCAAGTGCTGGCGGTAAGCGGCTTTGTGGGAGGCAGTGAGCCCCTGGTTGTCTCTGGCGTTCACGTTCATCTTGAGCTCAGTCACCAAGTACCTCACCATTTCCAAGTACCCGAAGGCTGAGGCCTCGTGCAGAACGATTCTCCCATCTGTGTGCTGCAGATGAGACCCGCGCTGGACCAGGTACTTGACAGTTTCGAGGAAGTTCTCCGAGACTGCGCGGAAAATGGGCATCCCGAGGTTCACGTTCGCTCCATTTTCCACCAAGAACCGCACGACTTGAATATGGTCGCCTTCCACCGCTGAGTGCAAGGCTGTAGTGTCGGTGTTGTCGATAAAGTTGACATCGAGGTGCTTCTCCCGGACAAGATACTCGACGATGTTCAGCTGACCCTGTCTCGCAGCCGCATGCAGGAGCGTCTCAGACATCTCGTGCGAGTAGCTTATCGTAGGGTCTATTCCCTTTCCGTCAATGTAGTATCTTACGACCTCAAGGTCGCCTTCCTCCACCGCTTGGAACAAAGACTTGGACTTGCTTCCGTTCATGATAGCTGAAAATAGTAGAACTTATATCACAGTCCCTGCACGGCTTTGAGTTACCAGACAAGACCAGCCTCCCTGACTTTCTTAGCAAGTCAAGGGCACTGCTTCCTTCGCACTCGAAATTCTTGTAATAGTCGTTCAGGACGTTCCAAATCAGCGTTCCCTTGTGCTCAAGAAACTCTCTGTTGTACTGCAGGATCTTTCCGTCTACGAACCAGTTGGTGGGGTACGTGGACTTGTTAAAGTTGCAGTAGAGCATTACTGTCTCGTTGACTACTGCAGTAATCGTGTCGTTGAGGTTCGTGGAGACCAGCTTTATTTCTTCTTGCAGTAGATCTGAAGGAGACAGTTTAGAGCTACATATACGTAAGAACATGTTTAAAGCTAAGTCAGGAACGAGCACAGCCCAATTTTAGAGAAGTTTACCTCCATCCAAACTTCGGGGGCCCCTAAATCCATCTCTGTGGAAGAAAGAGCTTATTTGCAGTTACAAGACTTGCTAGATTTGGCTCAATCAGATGAAGTAAAAGACAGGGAAAACCCCTCTAGTTACGCCCCTGGTGGATTTTAGTCCAGACCTTACATGATAACATAGTTTTGGGGTCTTGGAACTCGGACGGACTGACAAAACCGACACATAAGTCACGCACTAAAGACTTGACAAATACTGACACTTGAGGTCTCGCTCTAGCCAATAGACCATGCGAGGGTTGTCCGATATGTAAATATACCCCGCTGGAGTCTTGCGCTGGGAGTCGGCCGTGTTTCGATTTGCGCCCTTTTTAACCAGATATTTAACCATTTCGAAGTTGTCGTTCTTCACAGCCTCATGCAACGGGGTTGAGCGATTCATGTTCCGCGAGTTGACATTCATACGAGCCTTTGTGACCAAGTAGTCTAATATTTGCAGACCATTTTCGTCGTTCGGGATGAAAAACAATGCGTCACATCCCTGTTTGTCCCTCAGCGCGACTTTTGCTTTAGCCTCTACCAAGTATTTCATCACGTCGACTCTACTAAAGTTCACTGACAACATCAAGGCAGTTTGTCCAAGAGCATCTTGAGCGTTAAGTTTTAGGCCCAGTTGTATTAGGTTCTGAACAATGTTGAGGCTGCCTCCGATGGCAGCATGATGAAGAGCCGTTCTGCTGGATTTGTCCAAGAGCTGGAGGTCTTTGAAATTTTTCACCAAAAAGAAATCCACGACATCCTTGTGACCTCCACCAGCAGCCCTCATTAAAGCGTTTCGGCCCTCAGAGTCCACGGCTGTGGGCTCGACTCCCAGGTCTATGAGAAGTTTGACGATTTCCAAGCAGCCCTTATAGGACGAGTCCAGTAGAGCAGCTACTGTATTCTCGTCCTTTGGGTCGACACTCGCTCCGTTCCGTATAAGAATCTCCACGACTTCCGGGCAACAAATGGATGACGCGAGATCCAGGGCGGTTCTGGAACGGTCGTCTCTCTTGTTCACATCCAGTTTAAGCTTTTCCCTGAACAAGAACTTGACCATGTTTTTGTGGCACTTTTCGGAAGCGGTAAAGAGGGCCTTCTGGCTGAACGAGTTCATGAACGACAGGTCAATACTGCTCTGCATCAGGTACATGACCTTCTTCAAGTCTCCGCCGTAGGAGGCCAAAATCAGAGCATTCATTTTTGGCCTGTCAGTCAAGTTGATGGAATCGGTGTTGTCGATCAGAAATTGGGTTATCTTGAACTCTTCATTCAGGGCTGCAGCCAGAATCGCCCCGTCTTTGGACTCCGAATCAATGCTCATCTCGCTCTGGTTCGCGAAAATCTCCGAGAGCTCCTTCTGCCCTCGGTACGAATACTTGTAGGCGCTGTGGGAGAGCGCGTTTGCCATATCTTTGAACCTCAGGAACATTTTGAGCTTCTCGATGTGCTCCATCTGAACTACTTGAGACCGACCTTAAATATATTTGATTATTAGAAGAGCTTTACCATTGCTCAACTTACTGAAGCATAAAAGTCCAGAAAGAAGCAAACCATAAACTAGTAAACGAACGTTTCCCATTGCAATAACAGTTGAACTGCTTCCGATGAAGAATAAAATTCAAATGCGGTTCTCTAATGCATTTTTCTGCAGGCACTCAAGGCTTTCTTATCACCAGTCATGTCATTTCCCCTTCCCGTCATGAACAAATGAGTCAAGGAAAGTTAAGAGGTACTTTGTACGTCTGGAGGATCATGAAGTCCACATTTAAGTGAGGATAGTGTAAAAGACTCCACTAGACTCAATTTTTTAACGGTGTCCGGGCGAAGGTTTTACCACTTCTTTAGCTGTTCTGTAGCGTGTTAAATGTTGAAAATGACATAAAAAGTAGCACTTATGATCCCAAATCCATTTTTCATAGTTTAACGTCAAATCCCGAAAATATTATGACTCGTCAGCTGATGCACTTTGGCACATCTCGTCAATTAGCCGGAAGAAAGAGATTAGTGAGCGCTTCGGCAAAATGATAAATGGTCCCTCTATCGCCATTAAACATTAATTTGATAATGCTGCCGAGGCAGAAATTTCTCATTACATCGACGGATTTAAGCCAAATTTCACCCGATTATTGATGATCAGACTGCCGGAGATTAATCAAAATTATTCTCTCGTTATTTTTACACAACGCACTTCGGCTTTTTCGGTGATTTATTGGGATTCCTATGTTTGCAACCCACGGTTTTGACACTTCACCTTGCGCGTTTTTTCGCGATGCAAAACACGGTCATATATTTTCGGCAACAACGCTCAAACGCCAAAGTCACTGGTGGAGCCCCCAGAGTCTCATCTTATCCCAGAAAACTCGCTAAGTCGATGCCTAGCTACGCTGCTGACTCAGAATGCCGAGTTAGATCTGAAAAGGTCAGGCTCTACATCACTTAAGGAATCCCTCGTAGTCAGCCTCCGCATAAATAATGGGCTGGCTCTCGCGAAACACAAAAAGCGAAAGCAACATTCAGCCAAAAAGATGCAGATTGCGATTTTCTTTATGTTTCTGCACAATGAGAATACCCGCTGAGTTATTCTTGTGATGCAGAATTTTTACATAAAATTTTTCAGATGTTTTGTTCACCGAGGCAAACTTCTGTTCGGCTTAGGATCGAACATTCGCCCGTCTGCTCTCTGATTGTGAATAATGAATGTTGTTCAAATACTTCTGCCAAACTTGGCAAGGAAGATCACAGACGTCTTGTATTTCAGAACGAGGAGACTCGTAGAGGCAAGCTGATATGAACATAGAAAAGTTTAGTCCAGAAGAATAACGATAGTAAACTTTTCATAAAATTAGCCTTCGTAACCTCGTAACTTTTTGAAGGGGGAGGGTGCTGTCTAAAATTTTAACTAATATTTGATCGAGCCCTAAGTATTTTTTGTTCCTCTCAAGGGTCCAAAAGAAAATGGTAAAAAGTTTCTGAACTGAAATGACTTCGCCTAAAAATGTCTTTTTGTATGTTAGTTTCTATGAAGAAGGAGATAATGCGGATTCACACCAGGATTTGCATAATTTATCAAGCTGATTCTAGATTAGGCGAACTCTACTGTCCCCAAGCCAAAACATCGCCAGAAAGACGGCCTAATCCCCCATAACAACAATAATGGCCTTCAAGAGCATATCTACGAGCCATAGGAAAATGGCTGGAAAACAAAAAGTGCTGACTGGCAGAAAAATTTTCCGCACATACTCGCGCAGAGTATTTGTTCTCCCTCATTTCCCGTCCTGATTAAACTTTTATGAGGCTTATAATGGCTTTGCAACATCAAACCAATTAAAGAAAACAAAATTACGCAATTTGCTCGAGATTACAACTTCCCGAAGCCAAAACATTCGGGCTGCATGAGAAAATTAAAATAAACCCTAAAATCTACATAAAATATAAACATCACGGAGCATCGACGCGCCGGTTCGCATGAAGAGAAGGAGCGCACTGGTTCGGGATGTGAGGAAGAGATACACGTTCCGAGGTAACCTTATTATCGCCGCCTTACGTGTTGAATAAATACAAAATAGGTAGAGACACGTAGTCGCTCGCGTATCCTTTCCATTTACTCGCTTTTCCATCCAAATTGCAATTTATGTGTGCGATATGCGATGATAAGGAAACATGCCTTATAAATATTTTAGGAGGACGGAGATGACTTCCCCCTACCTAAGGTGTTGGGGCACGCATTTTTGCATTCATGCTTTTTCAATGAAAATGTCTGTCATTCTGCCTCCTAGAGAATCGCCGACGCCCTTCAAAATAGCTAACAAGTAAACGAAGCCAAGTAAAAATTTTTTCACAATTCAGCTAATTCAGCGGCCGCGGAATTGTGAAAAATACTGTACATGCACGGCTGAATTCACTCGGACTTGCGGAAAGTAGGTCTATATTGCCTTCCCTCGCTCGCAAGCTCGCTCAGGCGCAATTATAGCCCTTCTTTCCTCACTTTCCGAGTGAATTCAGCAGTGCTGTAAAATACTATTCCCTCGCTCTCACCAGAAAATAAGCACTTTCCACTCCGCTGAGGAAGCGGAAAACCAAGTTTTACACATCCTCTTATCCAGCAGTGATGTAATCTTAAGCGGAAAATTCTTTCGGCTTAGAGATCCAGAGCGAAAATTCTTTCCGATTGACAAGTGTCAAAGTCAACATTACATTGCAACGTTTTTAAATTTGCCGTAGAAAAAGCCTAAAATGCGACATCAGATGCCGCCTCATGCCTCGAAGTAGGGTGAATAAAAATCAAAAAGTTAGATTTCGCAAAATGGGTACAATTACAAACAGCTTTAAACGTGTAAAATTGCGACTTAAGAAGTTTTTTGTTTTATATTTTACCGCAAAACATCTTCTCAACTGTGGAATTAATTTAATATGTACCATTAAACAATTTTTATGGGGCAATTTTGTCTAAAAAGTCAAAATTTTTCCTTGCTTATCTGTATTTTATGCGTTATTATTAAAATTGAATGTTTACTAATCTAGCAGGTAATCTAACTTAGATGAACTTGGAGCCACACGGGTCAAAAAAAAAAAAATTATGGGCCATTTTTTTTCTCGCCCTACTGATAATTTTTGATTATCAGCCGATAACGGACATTTCAAATTATTTAAAAATTTATCGGTCTCGAAGCCAGAAAGCGTACTGTGGTGCGCAACGAGAATTTGGTTCAGCTGATTTTCAAAATCTATTTTTTATTATTTGCCGAATTTCGCGGATCTCAACCTTGGCGATATTTTGGAGCCATTTGAGTCAAAAATGTGCGAGTAAATGTTATCATTTGTCATCACAATGAGTCGTGTTATCATTTGAAGGCGTGTTTCTTACAAAATGCAGGAGAAAAGGATTCAGAGGGAATATTTTTGGCTGCGGCGGTAATTATGATTCACAATTTTTTGACGACCTAATCTACGATGAACAGTAATCACAGCAAGCAGATAAGCTGGTGAGGTTAAGATAATTGTTAATTTAGAGACGTAATACCACGAAGAGAGCGAATCACATTTTTACTCAGCGGGCTGAACTGTGCCATGTTGAAATGGAGCCGCGTAGGATATTCAAAAGTAGGGAAATTCGCGCGTGGTGCTCGCAAGGGAAAATAGAATACAAACCTCGCGCACTAAATGGTTGAGTACAGCAACGGAAAACTTGCAAAACTCGGGAGCAAAGCTCCCTCGTATGCAACATGTTTTCCTGCTGGAATCAACCATTTTCTGCGCTTGGTTTGTAAATATCTATTCTCCGAGTTTTGAGGTCAGAGTTTGAAAAAAGTCGGCTCTAGTAATCAAGGTAACTTCTGCCTGGGATTTATCCCGCTCCTCCTCTTTTCTTTCGGCACCGAAAAAGGCTCGAAAAAGTTCTCTCTACCTCATTTATATCTCATCGAATCATCAGATCGCGTTCCTGTCATCAATCAACACGAGCGCTCCCATCATCTTTGATGATCGACTTTTTGACGGTCTCCGGGTCGTCGTCGTGAGTTTTTTTCCGAACTTTTTTGTGTGCGTTCTTCGACTCTTTCTGAGGGGCAGCAACGCAACACATTGCGTTCGACTTATTTATATTCCATGGATATGATGGAGTCTCAGGATGAAGTTATAACGAACGCTCTAATGATGAAGTGAGCGCGTCTGCTTCAGAGCCATGTCGCGTCTCAAACTAAACTTTGACGTACAAAATAACAATAACAATAGGTTATTTTCGGTGCATAATAATAAACACGTGGATGCCATGCTGAAGAATATTAAATGAGCCGTGGAAAAAATGATAGAGACGGAGCAAGTTGACTTCCGGCTTTTGAATGGAGGTTGCGGGTGAAATGGATTGGCGGACAAAGAAAAATTTCGATTGCCAAAAGCATCGGTAACTTCGCCTTTAAAGGCGGTGGTGGCCGTATCGGATCCGTTTTTTACGATTCATTTATGACTTTGGAACGATGGCGGAATTTTTGATGATGGGCTATGGAGCTCAAACCAGGTGTTCATTAGCTTATTGGATTGGGAGTTAGTCAGCTTCTTTCAAATCTTAACCCTTTTCAAAACAGAACAATGAAACGAGGACAAGCCTTACTAGTTTTTAAATTTTGAAGTACATTTTCAAGCTGAATTAATTGGCTAGTATACCAATTGAAAATTTCCAGAGTTTCCTTAAGTAGCTGCGTCTATCTTGGTCAAAAATTTATTATTAGTAAGTTTTTAACAGGAGCTTTAATAAAAATTTGTTTCACGTGCTTTGGAATTAGTTACAGAGGTCAAATATTGTGAAAGGAAGGACTTTTTTAAAATTAAAATTTTGATGTAAAATCAAAAATAGAAAAACAAAAAAATTCTTCCAAAACAAATTCGAATAAATTTTCTGATCCAACGGTACCAAAACCATACCAGTTAGTGTTTTCAGGGTTTAGTAAGAGCCTCTTCCCTACTTCCTAAATCATCACTGAGGAGAAATTGGTTAAATCAAAGCCCAACGATAGAAATGGGAAACTTTGCCAGCCGCCGATAGTGCTAAAGCATGTACGAGCTCCTCTGCAAATCACCTGCCTCCGAGCTGCGTGGCACGGAAAGAGAGGAAGCCAAATGAGAAGAGGATAATTCCGCATGCTAGAAGGAACAAAACACGCTCCATTGATATTCCATGATTAACACTTTCCGACATAGAACCGCCTCGCCTGAATTACAGCCCATCCAATATTATGATGTATCTGTGCTGCTCCTCTCCAGTGTAAGCTGAATCCAACAAGTTGCCTGATGATTGGAATCGATAAAATATAAAGTGCCTAAGATTATCAGAATACACTCCGTAGTCTGCTACAACTCTATTGACTACTGGAATTCGGTTTCAGAATCGATGTTTCGGAGGATTGTTACAAGCCGATGACGACGATACGATGGATTTAATGTTCATTATGCGGATTGTTATTGTTCGCTTCTCCGAGGAAATATATTTATTATTTATGATGGCGATAGAACGAGATTTGCCGAGACTAAAGAAGCGGATAATTAATTATTTGAATGTTCATTAATTTCCCGTGCTTCGAAGTCCTGCCGGTCGTGGTTCCTCTGTTGCACTTTCGAGGCTGACTCACGTGTAATATTAGACTTTCGGAGGGTATTCGATTTACATACCAATTTGGAGGAATTTAAATGGACGCTAAAGCACCCGAATAAACGGACAGCAAAGTACAATAAAGTAGAGGCAGGCTAGACTTGGGGATAGTTGAGAGTCCGATAGTGAAACTATTTTACATTAAGAGAAAATTCTTGAAATATTTTCTTCTACTCTTTAAAGACTGGGTTGAGTCTCTTGTAACTTGTTGATATCTCTGATTTTGGGCATTCAGTGTATTTTCATCCTTCACTTATTATTTGACAGCATAAAGTAAAGTACTCTTTATTTTTCAGTTTACCTTCTTCATGTTTTTGGTTCAAGTCTTACCCATCCAAATACTAAAATCAAAAAAAAATTTATTGAAGTTGGAAAAGAGACGTATATTCAATTTTGAATTCATTATTGAGCAACAAATGTTGATTGTTAGATTTTTCAAAATGAATTAAAACATTATGTAATTTGAACAAAAGCTCTGAAACTGCTGAAAATTTTAATGTACAAATACCTAAATAAAGAGAGCCTTACTTGTAAAAATAAAAGGGTGAAGTATTGCAAAGTATTACCGCTTAAAACTTATCAAATTTCTGTATTTTTCATTTCAGATCCAAGCAATATTCCAAGTCCACCGTGGTCGCCAGCACAGAGGATAAAGAGGAAAAGAATATGTTATTCAATACCTTCCTTCTTGCGAGCACAACCTCACCGTCGAAATAATTTGAGCGTGAGTACATTTTCAATCCGGTTTGTTGTTGTTGTTGTTGTTGCACACAAAAAGTCCTGAAAAATTGAAAGCTTTAAAAGAGCAGCAAAAAAGTGAAATATTCGAAGAATTCTCATGCGATAGGAAGGCACAAAAGGAAAGGATAAATGGGATTCAATTGTTATTGTAATTTGAGTAACCTATTGTATTAAAATCAATCCATCATGTAACACTACTCCCTGCTCTTTATCTGGGTAAAACGATTTTTATCGCTGCGTCGGGAAAAATGCTTTCTGAGAGGCTGCTCATTATCGCTCGTGTGACGGGACTGACAATGTCAAGATCACCCATTGAGAGATACGCGAATGCACTAATGAGAATATAATGACATCATCTCGGATCTGCTCCGTACTAATGATCTGCGTCTAGGCCCATTTGGAGACATCAAAAATGCCGGGTTAATGAAAAGCGACGAAGCTGCTCTGAAACATGGCCTTAACGTTTTAATTTGTGCAACTCGTAGATTTTATTTTTCGTATATCCAACTCTTGTTTACTTTCCACAATATCCATCCCATGTTGACACATGTTGGGGTAATAATTCGGGTTGGTCTTGTTTACATAATCATTACCAAATGTTTGTGAGAGCACCAGAATTCCTTTTCACTTCTCGCCAGCACTCGGATTTATTTTCCTCTCAGTCTGTGAATCCGAGTTCTGGATTGTGCGAGAGATGCAGACATGAACCTATTAAAATCAAGTGTGAGTAGGAAACACATGATTTTTATTTTTAATAGAATTTTTCCATTAAGCGAATATCATACAAAGTTGTCGTTTGATGACGTGCACCCTAATGAGGCACAGGTTCTCATTAAAAGTCACAAAAAGGCAGCCAGTGCTTCAACGACGGCCCTTTGAGCGTGGCTCTGGTTTAATTGAATTTTCAAGGAGGCTCGAAACCCTTTGAAGCCACATCCGGATCGTAATTGCGATGCACTTTTGAGCTTTCTCCTCTGTCTGGGGCTCAGAAAAGGACTCTCTTTCAAAAAGGCTTCCCTCAACTTTAATGAGATTGCGCCGTCATCCCACTTCACCCACGTATGCCCTGAGCAAGTCTGATAAGTGATTTACTCGACATCAAGTTGAGCTGCTGATTTAAAAGAAGAGTTCGGCAGAAAAGTTTCGAACAAAGAGCCAAGCAATCCGATCATGCAGGGTTCCATGTGGCCGGGCACAAATGGAAACAAAAGATAAGACAGGCAGAAAAGTTTGTGAAAAATAAAATTATTACTTCCACTTTCCTTACCCGGGCCAGCAGCAGCGGCATCAAGGCTTACATAATAAATGCTGCTTTTGTGTAGCTGCCGTCAGTCTTTCTGCACGCTTGTCTAGAATATTGATTTTCCTCCGCTTTTGTCTTTTGCCCCCACGCTCCAGCACATACCTACATGTCTTCCCGCTCAGCTCGACGTACATTTTTCGCGCCACAGGACAAGTTCGTGAAAATGCCTCCTCGTACATTTTCTCAAACTTTCCAAAACTTTTCTTTTCTTTCATCTGCTGCAAGACGGAATTTCTCTCCCCCTCGCTTTCGGTACTTCCGAGCCATTCAGAATGTCATAAAAAAGGATTTCAGCTGACAGGAGGAATGAAAGTTGGATGAAATCACTTGTAGCAGTCAATAAAAAGCGCAAAATATTGACATTAGCCGAGGGACTTGGGGACTTCAAGACAATCCCGTTATCAGCCATGCTTCTCCCCAGGATCCGGAATATGCTAAAACAATAAATGAGCTAATTGCAGGGCAGGCGAGCAGAGTTGATTGGGCGAATTCGGCGCAATGAGGTTGCACTGTGAGTCCCGCAAAACGCATTCAAACGAATCAGAGCAACGTAAATTCTCGACAACGCCGGAACGGTAAACGCGAAGAACAAAACTCGATTGGGTTGGGCCTGGCTGTCATTTACTTTTATGTTTCTCTCATATTTATTTCCATTTCATTTTTTTCGGAGGAACTGCAACCTATAATTTTATTGCGCACCGCTGCCGTCAAAACCGGTTCAGCAAAATCAGGTTAATAAGTTTTTAATGAAATCGAAATCGCACGGGTTTTTATAAAAATGTAGGTCAGATTGAAAAGGAGCAAAGCAGAGACGAAAGAGACATATGCGCAAATGAGAGCGTGCAAAATGATAATAATAATTATAAGTTTTTGCCGTCCGATCTTTTATTCCTTTTGAATGTAAATTTCAACGGGGATTTGCGGTTCCAGCAACTTTCTTTAAACCTTTGATGAGTTGAAAGCTGTGGTTTTTGCAGTAAAATGTTGACCTTTGCTGAAATGGGGAAGGATTAATGAAAGTAATTGTGCGTGAGTTGGGCTTATTATTTTTTGTTCCAGTAAAGTTTTTGGTTCCTCAGTGGAATCGGGAATTTTGATTCTTTTTCCGAGGATTATTTACTAAAATTTTGTTCACTTTTGTGCAAAAAATCGTGGGCATTTGGTGATATTGCCGCATGCACGGAGGACTATGGGATTCTCTGTCGAAGTTCTATGGAATTACAAAACTTAAGAGTTGACGCTAAAATCATCTTTTTTTCTATCAAAGTTTTTTGATTACTAGAAACACTTTTGGCGATAAAAAATGCATTGTTAACCTTCCTAAATTCATGTACTGGGACTTGAAAGGTCAGCAACTAACCGAGCAGCTTTCACAAATGTCAAATTCGGAATCTTTTACGGTTGAGCCAATCTGGTCGTAAATCCCCTATCACGCCGAAATATCTCAATATCAGCTTGTAAGTAACCCATTGAGGTAATTTAGTGAGCACAATAAAATATGATAATTCCCCTGATTTATCTGCACCGAACTGCAGATGGCATCCAGTCTCAAGAGCGGCCCGAGCCTGAGTCCAAATTTTTCAGCTTGAATACGCTCGAATTGACACTCGAGTGGAGGAAAGGGTTGATTAATGTCACATTAAATACAGCAGTCTCCCATTTTCTCCTCGATATTCATCTAATTTAAAGCCGTCATAAATTTCCTGATTCCAATAATCATATCTCTCATCTGCATCATATGCAGGCATCAGCCAGTCATTTTGAATAGATTGAACTTAATATTGTAAATGGCAATCTCTGCATAATCTGCTCTCAGCTCACAAAGTTTCCGGCCACAAACGCGGCACCCCTGAGGCTCTTCATGCTGTTCAGAAACCTAGCAGGCCTAGCAGTGGGGCCGACAAGTGGAAGAAATATCCGCCAATCTTTTAGCCAAATGCTCGTGTTAGACATCATAAACAGTCTGCATCTACACAGCTTCCACTGGACGATCTTTCAAAGGCTTGAACTTTATAAAATATATGTTTACATTATTTTAAACAATACCCGTACATGAGCGTAGAGAAACGGCATAATTTATAGTATCTTGCGCGGGATCGACAGAGGAAGAATAACTGCATAGTGCACAAAAACAAGGGTCGGTGCAAAGCCCAGCGGAAGCCATCTGTCTTGCTAAGGTAGACAAACAGTTCTTTTCAAATGGGATTATTCAAAATGAGCATGGTGAACCTCTAACTTGACTATAATCTAGTTAACCCATTTCCATCCATTGGTGTAAATTTGCTTCATCGACTTTACCGATTTTTTCTTAAACAGCTATGGAATATTTCGAAATAATTTATATTGCCAACGATTTCTTGAATATATCAGGTTCTTTTTGAGCTTTCTAATTTTTCCAATCATGAAAAATCCTTCGGAAAAACTCAAAAAATTTATCAGTTTGAAGGTGTTCTAGGCCTTAGAAAAACATAAAACTAAGACAAGACAAACATAAGTGGCCCTCTTCTGTTCTTCCACAAAATCTGTGGCTCAAAGCGCAGCAAATCTGAATGAGCTGTGAGTGAATGAATAAATAATGCCGAACATTCGATACATTAATAATTCTTCTGGTCTCGCTACACCCGAGCCGAGTCGCTCTCCCACCACCTCCTCTCCGCCGTGCTTTCCGATCAGCGCACTCATATTTTACATTACACATCTTTTATATTATGCATAATGATTTATTTCACGTGCCAGAGTCGTAAAAAATAAGCGCTTATTGAATAAAAATGTGCAGACACATGCTCTTCGGCGTATCTCGCGTAGCCGAAAGCGCTTTTCTGCATGCAAAAAAGTAGCCAAAATTTTAATATTTTTGAGTGGCGGCCGCATTGTCTTCCTCGTCCCTTCTGTCCCGGCGTTCGGCACAATCCCGATAAGTTGGTGACAATGGTCAAGATTTATTATGACGGTGGCGACATGCCGCTTCCAGCGTGACAAATTGATCCACCAATATGAGCTTCGTGGTGGCTGCTCCTCTCTCCGATAAGCTCTGCTACGGTGGCCTACCAAGGTGGGAAAATTCACTCAAGTGCCGGCAATTAATGCCATACTGGAGGTGTTAATTACCCCCGAATTGCACCTGATCTTATTCAAATGAAGGGCAAATAAAACGGGGCATTCCACGTCTGCCGAATTATATTTCAAATGTATTCCTTCATCTTGCCGTTTCATAATCCACTTTATTATTACCGTGGCACCGTGATACGCCTGTTGATTCACCTGGGCGAGTGCCGCGCACATCTCCGCAGGATGGCAAGAGGGACTCGACGCGACTCGGAGCAACAGCCGAATATTAAATGGACCACATTACGCTACAAATCTCGCTTCCGTTTATAATTCACTCTCTGTTGGCTCTACTAGTCAGGGCTGTAACCTTCAAAGGGTTCTCAAAATTCTGTCCGTCTGTCTGTCCAAAACTTTATAACTCAAGAACCAGATGAGCTAGAGAGCTGCAGTTTTTTGCATCGTGTAGGATATGGTCTGGAGGGACGCAAACTACAAATTTCTGACATCCATTCCCTCTGGGGGGGGGGGGAGTGGGAGGTTTAGCGTTTAGCGTTAAGTCTAGTTAATCATGGAACTACATATGACCCCTTTCATGAACAGGGATGGAGCTAGGAGCCCCCTAGTAGACAGGCTTGTCTTAACTAGTGAGCGACTTTACAGAACAGCTGAGTAAATATGGGCATAAGCTTTTTCGTAGATACGTCCCTATTTTCTCGAACCTTCACCGAACTGCACAGCCAGTGAAGATTTATTAAAATGTCTCAGTTACTGGAATCATCGCATTGGGAAGGGAAGTTTGCATTAATTGCTCCTCCGCCTAAGCTCCATTCCGGACGATGCGAAAACGAATCCTTTATTCCGGAAAATTAAGAATCAGCAATGTTGTTTGTTGAGAAAATGAGGAGGAAGTGGAAAATGAAAGAAAATTAAACCAATAAGGCAAATATTATTTCTCCTCTAGCTGCTGAGTCGCCGACGTCGGTTCGGGCGATACGTCGGTTGAATAAATGTAGCCATAACTTGTAATAGGCAGAATTAAGAGGCGAGAAGCAAAAAGCTGTGAGAAAGTTTCGGAATGCCGATGCCGCGTGCCATGGCTAGACAGATATAGGTGGGGATGCAAATAATAATAATAATAATAATTCGTCTTAAATGGGGGAATCTCTTTGGATCTGCTTAATTAAACATTCCTAGAACCTTGTAAAAGGAAGAGCATTATACTTTGAGACTCTTTTAGCTCAGGAGGAGGTCTCAGAGGTCTCAAAAAACTTAAAACTCTTAAATTGAATTTAGGTAAATTTTAGTCATTTTTGGACACCAGATAAACAGACATCCTGCGAGAGAAAGGTACAAAATTGTTGGGAAAGTTTGTCACACCACGGCCGAAGAAGGATTACGGTTGACATTTTCCTCAAAACCAGGCGCACTACAACGTTGAGGTAGAGTTTAATGAACAAATTGTGGTTCCCGGAATGACCAGAGGACCACTCCAGAATTATATCTCATTTATTCTCGGCTCCATTTCGCAACCTGCCCGCATCCCTGTTCGTCCCGGAACGTGAAAAACATTGGCAAGTTCATATATTTTGCATGTAAATAATACTCTGCCTTACCTCTTCGACTCTACGGCCTCCACCTTAGAAATAGCCGGTCGCTTAGTCCGATGTTGCAAAACTTTTCAGACAAATGAAAAGTGGATTTGAGCTGGCGTACGAGGGGGATAAAATAGTTTATTTGTGATTTAATTAAGTTGTATAAAATACAGTTGGAGGCAATTTTCTATCTTTTGTCGTTTATGACATGCGGCTGGACGTCTAGAGTTCCATTCTCGAGCTCATGCCTATGATTTGATTACGATCTACATCTGTTTTCGTCCAAGGTGCTGCACGGACCGGCAGAAGTTCAGCTTGTTTAATTAATTAATATTTAAAACACATTTTGACAACACTTTTTTAGGACCTGTGCGACAACGACGTCGACATGCGGGCAAGGGGCGACGACGTAGCGAGGCAAGTGCGTGCTAGGAAATTGAAAACGGAAATCGTTAATTAGAAATGGCTTGAGAGCTGCTTTAATTATTCACAAGAGTGTACGCGATGTGGGCGTAAATCAAGCGATAAAAGGAGCTCATCAGTGCCACGCCTTCTGACGTGGACAACAAGTTGCGTCTCCTCGTTTCGTAATCATTATTCGCCAAGTGCACGAGACGAGTGTAATTTAATTTGGCCCTTAATTAATGCGCACCTCGTCAGATTCCTCTTCAGCAGTTCGGGGAGAGAACCTGTCCTTGCTCATGAATTTTTGAGCGGGACAGACAAGCGGACATCTTGCGTGATTGGAGACTTCATGTCAGAGTTACACCAAATTCGAGTATAATCTCAAGAGGACATTTCATTGGTCAGAAAAATTGTGAGAAAATTTTATCTGTAGTCCAAAGTCAAAACCATCAAATCTTTTGCAGTGTATATATCATTCACCTTTGGTTATCTTACACAAGGTCTTAATCCAATATCTTGCAATCAGCATGTTTAAAGAAAAAAAAATTAAATTTAAATTTAAATTTAAATTAAAAATTTAAATTAAAATTTTTTACCCAAATATAAGGGTTAACTTCCCCTTTAAAATTAAGAAAGTAAATCCTCTTTTACTTGGAAGAACAACTGTTGCTCTTTACCAAGATTTTACCTTCGTGTCCTTCATTCATATATTCGCTATGTAAATAATTCATTAAGAAGAATCAATAACCAATCCTCTTAATTAATATTTTAGACAACACGTGTGTAGACTTTTCCCTACCAACAAACAAATGTCCCTATCGCGCGATCCCGAACACTAGCTTCTATTCAGTTTGGACCCGGAGTTCACCTGAGAAGGTAACGCCTCAATACGTGGAGGTCGTTCCTAAAGTGTTTTTCTTCATCAAATTGGTTTTAGGTCTACTTCAAAAGTTACAGTACCTAGACCTTCTCCTACTAACACGAAAACGTCCTCATCGAGCAATTTTGCCCGCAAAAAAACCGAAACAAAGTATTGGTTTTCACCGATAGTTCAACTGATCCAGCGATGGCTCAGAAATTGGAGACGATTTGGAAGATTTTCTACGTCATAAAAGTGGTGTTTGCAAAAACGAAGCTCCGAAACCCCGTGACTGCCCTGCTACAGAGAGTACTCTCTGCCTTCATGTTTGTGAGCCTTATTGCGTTGTACCTCAATCTGATTCACGGCATTTTCACCATCCCGGTACTAACGTGGAAAATCTTTTACGGGGCCTTCACGAGCTCCATGACGGCCTGCATATCAGTGGTCGTGTTATTCTTCATAACTGTTGATACCTACAATAATGCACTGCAGTGGTGCGAGGATCTTCAGGCTCGCGACTTTGGGCACTTGGAAATTTTCCAGAACTGCAAGAAAATTTCCACAAAAATTTTCATCCTGTTCTGTGTGATTGCACCAATAACGACAACCGTTCTCGTCGTTGTTCAATCGCTGGCCATCAGCTGGTGGAAAGGATACATCACCAACGCGATATTTCTGCCAGCTCCGTATGGAACTGACTTTGAAAACGTTTTCATCATCGTCATTCAAGCCTTTACCGGATTTGCAGTGCCGTTCGCCGGAGGAGCTATGCTGAGTTTCCTGATCCTCATCAACGTCCACTTGATCGGTCTGATTAAGCACATCATCATTTTGCTGAGAGAAGTAACGCCTGAGCTCCCCAGAGAAGTGTTCAGTGCGAGGATCAAGAATATCGTCGATTTGCACTGCGAAATCATAGAAAACCAGATACAATTCAACAAATTTGTGTCGAACCAAATGCTAGTGATGGAGGGCATGGCGTTTGCTCTCTACGTCGTCTCCTGGATAATTTTTTTCTACGCTAGAGACTTGTTTTTCATAGCCCTCATCACCACTTACAATACTTACATTTACATTGTGCCCTGCATCATGACGAAGCTGCTCTCGGACGCGTTTGACGAATTCAGGAACGAGATTTACGACCTGGAGTGGTACAAAATGACCCCGGAGCAGAGGAAATATATCCTGCAAATGATGATAAACGTCAATCGGCAGAACCTTCTCCGCTGTGGACCATTTTATGTGGCTGACTTCGAGGCTCTATCCAATTTACTCAAGAGAGGCCACACCTGCGGACTCTTCATCAATATTTTTATGGATTCTAAAATTTTCCAAAAGTAGAAGAACTGCTTCTCTAACTTCAACTTTGTTCTATCAATAAAAATAAAAGTTTTACTAGTTTTCTAAGGACATTTCTCAGCTTTCAAGAAAAAATTATTTTGCCTTCGAAAATACAACACGGCCGCCATTAAGAGTTCACTCCCCAATGCTCTCTGATTTGCTCTCGTATGTCTGGTAGGCGCAAATTCGCCTGCAATGAGGTACATTATTTTACGTCCTTTAAATTTCTTTATAGCTCCAATGAGTCTCCATGAAAAGCATTCTCAAAATTTATTTGATTCTCTTACTCGTGGAACAAACAAACTCCAGCTGAGGCCTTCCATTAAACGAAGTAAAAACTGACAAACAGACGCATTTCAGAGCCAACATTGTTGTTTGCTCAAGCAAGTACTGGGTAATCACTTGTGCCATGCTATGCCTTCGTTTAGATAATAGAACCGCTCACTACTCCATTACTAGTCAGGTACTCCTCTTGTCAATGCCGTGCTCCAGCTAGATAACGTGTAATTTTATTATTAGTCCTCTCCAGCAAAACCGTGTTATTATTGTTTAGCACAGCATTTTCGAAAACATAAAACGGAGGAGCAAAAAATTGTGGAAGAGGCAAACATTCTTGCGAGCGCGCTATTTTGCCGTTAAAGTTGCGTGCTTATCATGCTGCGCTAGAGCTGACCGAAAAATAACGTGCTGTCAGTGCCTCCATCAAAGGGCGTTTGAGAGAGCCTGATCGCATGCAGCTCCGGGTTTCCTCGGATGATTGACATTTTTCAAAAGTCGCGACGAACCATGCAATCTAATTTTGCAATCTCTGACTAGGGCATCGAATATTGCTTCTTGTAGTGGAATCGGAACCAAGGTTAGGCCAAAGAGCTCATCTACTGGAGGGACAACTGGCAATATATGTTAGAGGCAAGAAAAATTTCGAAATTTCAAAATCAAAAAAAAAATTTGCATGGGAAAAAATTAATCTTCTAAATTATGAGTGGTTAATTTTTAAATTTTTTGAAAATGTTTGTCACAAAACAAGACAATTTATTTTTCTGCAAATTTCCACGAAAATCGGAGACCAACGTAACCGAGATTTTGCCAATCATCTCTCTAGTAGACAGCTCTATGGGTTAGGCGCCGTCTAGCGCTGCTTTTTGGTACCTGACTGCATAGCCCTAGCTCGACATAAAATGAAATTACATGCTTGCTTTACTCCCTCGAAACGAAGAGTTACTTCCAATTCATACCTTTAATGGGATCCAAACTGTTCGTAGCAATTTGAGCTGAAAATAACCCCGGGCACGAATCACCATCTGAAATTCAAAAGTCTCACTTGGCAAACAATAACCATAAAGTAATGTTGTTATTGAAACCATCAGAAAGATTGAACCCGAAATTTTTGTGCTCTCCGATATGCGAGCATTGGCGCAACCGAAAGAATTTATAGCCGGTCAGCGGTCAGTCGACTTACTCCTCTCACTCACTTCATTCTCGTAAAGTAGCCACTTTATATTCAAATAAAATCGTTTCCTGTGCAGCATTTCTGCAAAGCATGCGAAACTATGTGTGTATTGGGACAAGAGTTTGGGCATGCAAATAACACTGGCATAGGAAGGCTCCCCGACAATCTATTATTTTATTAGAAAATATTATTTTGAAAATGGCTTGAAAAATATGAGAGGCCTGCACATTTATCCTATCCTTCCGTTTTTCTTTCCCTCACCATGGAGATTGTTGGGAATTTTCCGTCCGTCTGAGAAAGACTGTAAAAGGCCCTTAATTAGTCTCCCCTTTTATTTTTCAGCGACGATGTTTTCAATTTCTCCAAAGACTTTCCCCTGGGCTTTGCAGATCCACTAATATTTGCAGCACTTTGTTTTGGAATGTTTATTTATTTTTCACTCTTTGGTGTTTTCTACAAAAGACCAGCAAGAGAGCAACGTCACAGCGGAAAGTCGTGCAGGCACGGATGGCAAATACAAAATGAATAAATCCCGAAGGTGGCAATGGAAGTGGATGGGAGGGTGAGCGAGTTGCGATGACCACAGGAAAATTATGAAGCAATTAAGAATTCACAAATCATTAAATTTTCAATAGAAATGCCTTTGAGTGAGACGAGAGAAAGGGTAGTTGGACATCTTGCCTGCCTTCCAAATGGCCATATGGATGTCAGTGTAAATTGGAATATTGCTATGTAAAGCGTGCCCTTTTCGGAATCACTGGGCTAGGAATTTCCACTCCAGGAGAGGTTTAAAAATTTATTTAATTAGGGAAAGTTAATGTATTGAAAATCCTTTGAGCAATCAGCTTGTCTTTTCCTCTCTATTTCCTAAGCTTGTATTCTTTGGATTCAAGTTGGAAGAGTATCGAGTTTATTTAGGAGTATACCAACTCAAACACTGTGGTTTTGCTGCGAATACAGTCTGTGTGATTTTTAGCCTGGAGCAAGCGGAAAACCCCTAAGAAAAAGTTCTCAAAAGCACTCTGGAAAACATCTGCCATAGAAGCATTGATTTGATTTTTTCCTCTCAGTTTGCAAAAAAATGCTAGCCCTATGCTAGACTAGGGAGCATATGGCTGAGCTCAAACAATAAAGCTAATTTTTATTTTCACAATTTTCCTGGTTTTTCCGGCTTTGGTTTTCCACGGTTGTTTTTGCATAAATTGAAGCTCACATCCGCGCTAAAAGGATTTTTCCATGCGCGCATTCAAAAAGAGCAGCTCCTCTGGTGTGCCTTTTACATTATTTTGCTATTAAGCTTTATTTAATTTGCGGAAATTATGCATTTCCTTTTCATGTCGGCTTTATTGTTATGCGTGGTATGCTGACTAGAAAAAATGTCTGCGTTTTTGTATACACACAGGCACCAGCGTAAAAATGTGTGGCGCCTAATTTCACTAAATCAAGTCTCGCGGTACCCCCGCGTCATGTAAAAAATTATAAAATTATTATATTTCGCTTGCGAGAGCAGCCGGGCGAAGGATGTTGCGTAAATTCATCAACCCGAGTGCATGCAATTCGACGTTAAATTGAAAAACAAATCCTCATGATTACGTGATTAAAATGAAAATTGATAGAGCGCGTGGTCTGGCGAGGCTGCCGATGCAGAGGTTTCTGGAAATTTAATTATTTTGTTTGGATAATGATTTCCAACAGCAGCTCCAATACATGGAAGACCAAGCAGACGTCCAATTTACGGCCTAATAAGTCATGTGTTTGCTTGCTTAGAGGAGACTGGAGTGCCAATCGGGTGATTTCTCAATGTGCTGGTGACGCATCTAATTGAATACAAGCGAGTAATGTAATTAAAATTTACTCTTTGCGTGTTGCAAGACAGTGACATGCATCAAATGAGGCCTGGAGCGAGCAAAAGTAGAAATTGAAGCTGTCAAATGGCGACGCAAATACTCTGGGTCATGGAGTGAGCCAGGTCGAGGACTCCTTTGGTGGAAGTCTGCTTCAAGTAAGACACTCCGGACAAACGGACAAGAAAGTGTTGGCTATTTCCTAACCTTGTTTACACTATCTCAACATTTCAATGTTTTGCATAATTAAAACATATCTGAATGGAATGCCTCCTAGTGCCAAGCAACCCTCTGTCTTCGAATCTGACAGTCGAACAGCTACCTAATAATATTCCGGCAGCAACTGAAACGAGAGACACGTGAGTCGAAAGATTCGGGAGAAGAAAAGAAACGTTAAATGCGTAGTTTAGTTCCAAACCTACTCACGTTGAGTTGAACCGAAATGTAAACACCGCGACTGGAGTCAGACAGACGAATAATAAACAAACATTATGTAAATCAATAAATAACATAACATTATTTACAACTAAACACCAACCAGCTATCTCACGGACAACTCTTGCGAGTTTATTCTCTCTTCTTGAGAAGCACGAAGGCAGCTTCTTGGCAGCCAGAGTGTAATTTAAATTTGGATCTTCGGTGAATGAATTTCGGTATTTTGTTGTTGATTTCATTCCGTACTCCGCTTGGAAAGAGGCACGGGAGGCAGGGAGAGGAGAATAGCATTTGATGTATTTTCCATCTGTTTGCTCCGTCTTTCAAACCTACTCGCTCAATCCACTCCGAATGGAAGGTATTCTGACGATGATGAATTTATGTGAACGGTGGATGAAGAGCGTACTGTAATAAAATAAAATTATGTTTCTTTCTGACTTTTATATGATTTTTGATGTGTGGAGGATTTCACTGAAAAGAGGGAAAGTTTTCCGAACTTTTCCCTAAATTACGGCCAAGACATCGTCTAATATTTTTTTTAAATGTCCTTCTGAATTTTGTGTAATGGAGGGTTTTTTGAGCAATTATCCCTTTTATAAATGTAAGATAAGACTACTTGAAAGATTTGTAGGCTGAAAGGCCTTTATTTACGAATATCTAGTTTTGGACTGCCTGCACAGACGTAGGTCAGGCCCGTTTTATACTTAATACATTGTTTGTCTTATTTCATAAGCATATCTTTGTACCTACTTATCTTTGCTCACATTTCCTATGACACTCTCTCTTAATGTATTATTGAAATCACTTAGTTGAAACTTAACTGAGAAACACTAGATCATTAAATATTTTTTTACGTCCATTCTCGTGGAAAATTTGCACCGGATATATTTTATGACTTTTTAGAGAGTCTTCGAATTTTTGAAGGACTCAATTTATAATGGCCAAAGCATGCTTAATCTATCAGTTGCATGAAGAGGTACCAGAAAAAAATAGTTGTCCTCCTACAAAAAAGTCTAGAATAAGTTACTCAAGAACATTTGTGATAAAAAATTAGGTTAAACTTAGCCCGCAATAGGGTGAAACTTAACACTAAACTGAGCCCCTCTCCAGCATTTTTTGATGTATGGAAAGTAATTAATTAATTTTCCCCAACCCTCCGAGCCGCGAGGGTTCGATTCGATTTGAATTGCACGGTTCATGTGCGAGTGACGTTGCTAATCACATTCGTTACAATCATTAACGCAATTTATCGAACAAAATATGCAAAAGGGAAGCAGCCGTACATAAATCATCAGCCGAACGTCAAATTTCGAAAAGAAGATTAACACTTTCCAGCGCTCTCGCTCCGCATTGTTTTGTGCAGCATGCAAGGACTCGAGTGGAAATGCGTGAAAATTAAATTAAAAATTGTTTGCATAATTCACACATTCATTTGCATTTTTACTCGCTCTCCCGCTGGATTCTTCCCTCCTTTGCCTCACACGCTCTTTGTTTGCAAATTTATTGTAAATAACCAGAATCAATCAACCGAAGCCAGTTCCTTGCATCACGACCCATTCATTGTCAACTCACTGATTGGCAGGTAGACTAGGTGTTTCCCCAATATTCCCAGTCGCGGCTCCCTTTTTGCAGATGTGCGCGAATTCTGTGGACGATAAAAGTATCTCATTTTGCCATAAATCATTATGTTGCTTTTAGTTTGTGGCAGTTAATAATATTCACGCATACGGCAGATTTAAATGCTTTTCGTATGAAAATGTAAACATTATGAAAAGTGAAAATTAATGGGCGCAAATGTTGCGTCAAAAGGTGTCGACTAAGCACTTGCTGGCGTGCTTGGGGAACCTCTAGTTGGAGCGGGAGCCGCACTTGAGGATCAAGCATTACAAATTATGGTAATTAAGGCAAATGAAAAACAGGTTCTTTCTTTCCCTGGAACACTATAAAAAATTAAAAGGTTTTCATCAGTAGTCAGTGCATTGCATGACTTCTTGGGTGTTGGGTAGAAAAATTCCTAGGTCTTTTAGATAGCCTGGCTGTTCTATTTGTAATAAAATTATGACTGGGAAAGTCTTTTTTCAATTTTTGAATACGCTTCTATTCTTCAGCCTTAATTGACTCTTAGCTAGGTTTGGAGGAAACAGCCACTTCCAGAGATGAATAGAGCATTGTGTTTCCACTAGAAACGTCTGGCAGCACTACGACAAATTAAGTCCTCCGCCCAGTCTATCGTGAGACAAGTGGTATGGAAAGTACCTACTTAGCCTCCAGCCACAATAACTGGCCTGCTTCGTCTGATGAAACAAAACTCAGCAATCAAGCATAATGGGGCTGAACAATGGATGCAGCACAAAACACCCTTGGCAAAACAATAAAACAAATTACATGTCGAAACAAAGGTGGGTGGAATTTCGGGAAGACGTCTAAGCCTCAGCTTTAAGGTTTTCACAAAATCCACCGGTGCTGAGCCAATTCAGTTCAATAAAATGTCAACATTCACGCTTGCCTCCCGTCCGCTCCAGCACCCTTTTGGCACCGTTTTGCATAAAACATTTCTGTGTAAATTTGTTTTTCCAATTTTTCCGCGGCCCGGAACAGACGGAGCCGCCTGGTTTTCCTCATTTCCCGCGCGCTCTCTCGCAGCAGTCGAAGTAATAAAATAATTTTTGTATAAATATTAAATCAGAAAAGGTGCTAGAGGAACTGCCGGGACATAATTCAAGACTAATACTCACTTCCTCCTTCCTCCCTCCCTCCCGCGCTCGCGCTCTAGACCTTGATTTAGACAAACATTAAATTTTCAATTTTGCCAGCATCTTTAATCAACTCACACGCAGAGCACAAATTGTATGTAAATACGGCGTGGTTGGCATGTTAAATTTCCTGCACCAATTTAAACTCCACTCCGAGTCGATTCTTTGCTCATGCGATGAAGCCATCCGTCCTCTAGGCAGCTAGTTCCTCGGACATCGGGGCCAGAAGGAAGCTGGACCGGAACTCGCTGAGCCACCGGTGCTTTCAGGTTTATTAGTATTCACGAAATATGAATCATGTACCTAGCCCAGTCTAGTCCTGCACCGGGAGCACAAGAAGAGGTAAGCAGAGGCAGATGAAAATAGCAGATTAGCCGTGTTTGTGCCTCTCCTGCGAAGCTCACGTCCATCCATGCATGATACAATTAAGCCAGTACATTGTAAGCTAGCCCGAGTGGACGAGAGGGACCCTTTATGTGTCCAATGGCACGTGGGAGAGATACGCATCGCCTCCACCTGTAATGTTTTATTCAAAATTTTAATACACTTTAGTTGTGCGGTGATGGTCCTCCAGCCTAATATATTGTGGCCACAAAACCGCTCCGGCCTCCACTGGCCTCCCCGATGTATCGGAGATTTGCATTAAGATAGTTCTGCTTCGGGTTCGCGTAAGTGCAGAGCGCCAAATATGTAAATGTAGCGGGTCGGAGAAAAATGCCATTAGCACGCAACCTTCTTCGGCCTACCTTCTTTTCTGCATAAGAAACAGCGTTTAATGCATGTGTGGTTGCTTCCCGCAAAAACATGTTGCATTTGCTTGGCCAGAGGAGCAACCTGGGGGTCACTTTGGGGAGAACTTCATTTTTGATTTTTAATCAAGTTTTAAAACTTTAGAAACTTTTTATTTTCGGGCCCCATCGGAGGTTTTTCCGCCCCTGGAAGTGAGTAGGAAAGTTTGACGATTTGACGAGGAGTCACGAAAACCAAACCAGGGACATAAATCTTGCCAGCTGAACGTAAAAATTTTACGGCTTTGAGTTTAACCCTCTAAGGGGCAAATCTAAATTATCCACATTTTTTTTGCTGGAAAAAAATTTAACACAAACATTGTTTGGTAAATTTTTTGGGTGTTCGGTAAATTTTTTTCCAAAAAAAGGTCTACTCTAAATTTTAAAATTGTTTGCTTGTGAATATAAGCTACAGTAAAAAAGTAGAGTCTCCAGTCTCGTAGAGGGTTAATGTTCGTTAGAAAGTTGCAAAGCACCATAAACTCTCATTTACTTATTGCCGTTTCCGTCTGTCTTCCCACAGGCTGAGCTGGGCTCTGAATTCAAATGAAAGCCGCAACTCAGACTTGCGAAATGCATCAGCGAGTTTCCATTAATTTTAAGAGTCATCTTGGCCTATTTCTGGCTCAAACTATTATTTATTAGCGTGTTCGCTTCTCATGCCAGTTGATAGCACTTGAAATTGAAATCTCTCAAGTACTCCATTGGCAGCGTAGGAAAGGAAATTAAAATGACAACTCAATTTGCTATGTAAATGAAGTTTGAAGAGCCGACTTTGTCTATTTGTGTCTCCAAGATGCTGCCGCGGACTCGCCTCGTCTCTAATTTATGGTCTCCACTTTTTATTCCGTTTTTCATTTTATTTAGTTTATTGCAAACCATCAATACTCACGTGTACATGCGTAAAACATGCTTAGAAAGGAGGATGAGGGAAAAACGTCGGACGACACACTTAGAATAATGATGGCAGAACGTGCTTGTAATGAAATGTAGGTCATTAAAATTCACTTTATATATTTCAAGACTCTGGACTCATGGCGACACAGCGCGCAGCTAAGCCTGGTTCTTGCGCTAAGGGTAATCAATCAACTTAATTCTGCAAGTAGGAATGTTTGAAAACTTGTGTGGACCCGCTGAGCCGTGAGATTACGTACGCTGTCAGTTTCAAAATTTCACCCAAGCACCCAAAATTCGAAGATTATTTTTCCAAAGCTTTCGGTTTTCTCAGATGCATTCTAAGGACCCAAAACTTCCAGACCAGACTACCTGGTATAGCTTATGCAAATTTTTAATTCTCTGAATACATTAGCGTTGAGTAAAACGCGCGTCTAAAGTGTGCGTCTGTGACTAAAACTCACTCTTGTACGAACTACGAACGCTCACTCGCAATTCGCAATCGCATGCATATTTCATTGTGTTTTTACGGCATTGCCATGGACAGCTGAGAAGAGTGGATTTCATATTTATTATTCACATGAATGCCCACTTCGTGTTTCTGCCTCCGACTTTTCTATTTTGAGCACTTTTTGTGAATTCGCTTTTCTCCGGCAGAAGCAGGAAATGATCCATCTTTCGGCGAGGCTGAGGATCTCGGATGAAACCACCCATCGAGATGAGAAATTCCTCTCTAAATTAAGTGCACGTTTGACCCCAGAACGTACCTTTGTTTTAAAGAAAGTAACAAGCCTAGAGTAATTATGCTATTTTGTTCCGCCTGGAATTCCTGTATCGTTAAAAGGCGCCTTACTTTGTATTTGAAAGCAAATCGAAATAATCAGCTACGAGTCCGACATAATCACATGTTTGTTCTTAAAGAGTTTTACTAAAATTTGCTGCTATTTAAGCAAACAAGTCGAATGTTGCAATAAATGTTAAAAACATACATGTGGAAACTTTTGCAAAATGTACATAAAACACACCGAGCAAAAGCAACAAAGATGAATGCCATGTAATTAACGATAACGTTATTGTTATGCTTCTTAAAATTGCATAAATTTATTATTATTCAAAACATGCTACCATGTTAGGTTAGGTTTCAAAAACAGTGTGAGTGAGGCATAAACATAGAAAGTTATCACTAGCATTTTTCTTCAAACGCGTACAACTCGGGTACATACCTGAAACATCTACGAGCTGGCTAAAAAGTTCCCAATATTTTTCAGATGTCTCTGAAGTACTGAAAACTGGCTCTCATCGAAGTATTTAGTCCAATGAAAACATTATCGAACTTTTTGCTTGATAATCCGTCCCTAGGAAAATTTTTCAGCGTAAATCTAGAGCAGTCAAAACTCTCAAATATGAAAAAAAAAAAATTAAGAATGGAAACTTTTAAACCTTGAGGTATCCAACGTAACGTAAAAACAACAGAAAAATGTTGTATAAGCTTCAACGAACTTGTTGAAAATTTATTCTGAAAAATTTCCCCTATCCATCATACTTGCACTCTTATTTGTATGATAATGCGAGGCCGTATGGTTATCATTATATTGCACAAAACATAAAATGTATACAGTAATGATCCAACAACTGGCAATCTACCCGGCAGCACGCACATGAGAGGCTCATATCTAGATATGAATAGGTGAAAGCAACAGTAAAAGAGGCCAAGCAAAGGCAAGATTTGCAGTTCAGGTTAGAACCCCACTGCAACCTGTCCAAGTCAATTATGTTGAGGGACGGACAGACACGGTGGGGAACTTTCTAGTGGTGGCTTGAAAGATCGCGGAAAAATGGAAGTAAAAAAGTTTGCACAATTATAGTGCCCAGTCGACTCATCTATATGCAAATGACAGTATAAGTGCACGGTGGTATGCATTGAAGCATGTTCCTATGTGAATAGCCCCCCATTCTCTTCATTAGGTTCAGCTCCCGCCACATGCAGTTCCAGCTGAATTTTAAATTCTTTAATTGCACTTACTGCTAGACCGTGATATCGGCCGGAGCATCGCGTTAACCAGGCTCTTTTGTTATACCCAACTTCCCGCCATCGCCGCGTGATGCTCAATCTACCACCGCTGAGCTCGTTTGCATACAAAAGTAGGTTGATACTGCCCTGAGACGCCATTTCCGTCACTCAAGCTCAAGCCCTGACGTTCCGAAAAAGCAGTGAGCAGTCTCCCCTTCAAAAGAGACGTCATATGGCTCCGGTAGCTGGAATACCTAATGAGCAAGTAACGAGTCCGAGTGTCTCGGCGTCAATCAAGAAATGGCAAACAATTAAAACCAATTAACAGCGAGAAAACGGCACCACACACCAATCATTAGGAGATCCTTAATTTAATTACACCCTGTTTGTCGTTCGTAAGTGAAAATCAATTGATTTCTCCGTCTTCTGCCTCCCCGACTGACGATTGAAGAAAAGCCAACGTTGCCCCACATTGTTTTTGTGCCACTCCGAGGAATCCTCATCTCCGGAGTGCCGCATTTCGTCTTTAACTAGCCAATTTGGTTTTATTTCCTTGGGTGCAAATAAATGAAAAATACTACGTCTGTTTGTCTACTAATCGTAATGAGAAACTTAATTAGAAAAAATTAAACCAAACATTTTTGTACGAAAAAGGAGGTATTCCCATATTTCATGGAATCGGAAGCCAAGCACTTCTTAAGAGCACTTTATGGTCTGTTTCCTGTGAGACAGCCAATGAAAGGCACAAACTATTTGCTTTATTCCGAGGGCACCCTCTTCCAATTCCACCACAATTCGGCCCATGCGGAAGACGAAATATCAATTGCCAATCCTCATGGGAAAGCGTTCTATTCTTACTACTCTTCTCCTTTCTCTCTCCTCGCAACTTTTCCAACCTCACCAGCAGTAAGCTATACGTTTTAAATACAAAGGACGGAGCTGGTTCGGTTTCAGATTCACGAGGAAATGACGACGATGTCGATGTGTACCTTTACTTACAGCACACGGAATATTGGTCTGGCCGACGAACGATGGCTCGAGTCTAGCTAGTAGTCTCTCTAAGAAATAGTGAGCGCTGCTGAATAGAATTGGAAACGATAGAAAGCAACAATCGTTATAATCTTCTATTGTTTTCCAATGGTGTTCTCTCTGTTCTCTTTCTCGTAAACAAGCAAACAGACAGACGTAAAACCCCCAATAAGTGTAGCTCTGCTACACTTTATTTAACATTTTAGATTTGATGATGTCTAAGCGCGGTGTACCGTATCGTAACAGCTCGCTCTAACTGTTGATTCAGCGTGTTTTCTTTTGCTCTTCGATGGGGGTTTGAAAATGCGTTTTGGAAGATTGAAAGAGTTTCCACGGGAACAAGAGTTCTCCTTGCTCCTATGCTCCTTGGAGCTCCTCATTTGCTTCTCTGAGGTCGGGGGGGACCAAAAAGGGCTAGGGAGGATATTTTTGAAAGCTTCTTTAATTTTTAAAATTGTTATTAATATTAGGTTTTAAAGCCTGTAAAACCTTAATGCAGCCACATTTTCACTGGGAGTTTATCAAAGGACTATTTTTCAGGAGCCCCTTCCAAAGACCAATTAAACTGATAAGTTACTAATTTGCGGTTTGTTAATATCATAGCGGCTCCCCATTTGGGTCGAATCGAACGCACATCTAGACGCACGAAAAATGAAGCATGCAAAGCACTGAGCACTCGCATGTTTGTAATTAACAGTGGATGAGTTATAACCACGATAATATCGTTAATTTTAATTACACACAACATTGCATATGGCCGCTACAGTGCCAAATCTACCCTTGGATTAAAAATCCACCGCTGCAAGTCGACTCCATTTGCGAATTTATATCCAACTTAAATTCCTCCTAATGGCCTCGTTGCTCGACTCGACAACCTCCACATTTCAAAAGGGATTTGGAAACAGCTGTATATTCCGAGGGTTAGTCGCGCCCGGGTAATTAATTGCGCTTTAAAAAATTTAAAATAATTTTTGAACTTTTGCAACAACATCAAACTTTCATTAAAAATACATTTGATTGCACGGAGTACTGCGGAGCTAGCACTCTCCGTACATGGCAACATCCGCGTAATGATGATGACAATGATAATTTGTGTAATTACAAAAACTTTCACGACATTACGCGCCACACATGCTAGAATCTGCAGAAACGCTCGAGTCAGACAGGCTTGTGGTTTCGATTACCGTTCCGTTTCTGTAAATTTTTTGGTCTCTGAGAAAAAAACTAGTTCTATTTTGTCCGTTTGTCCAGCCTTTATGAAACGAAGAACCTCAGGACCTTATCAACTATAGAGAGACATTTATTCATTCATTTTTGAAAAGGACCTGCTCTGGCTCCTGGGGCAAAAAGGACGATTGGGTGGACTATGCAAGACTAATTTAAAGGGCTCATTTTGAATAATTTTGGATCAAAGTCAAGAAAGGTTTAAATAGTCATAAAAAGAGGTTCCTTTATTTTCCCTTCTCTAAGCCTCTCTTCCTGGCCTTTGCGCACATTCTGCCTGTTCATTTCCAGTAGAATACCGCTATAACCCCATGCGACTGACTTTATTCTTCTCTAATTGTTCCCATTACATGCCAAGTGACTCGAGCTCAACTGCGTGGATCAGTGATTTTGATAATGCTGCCACTGCACAAGAAAATTTTTTGTCGAAGCAATTTTTTGCGGCTGCATCACGGAATTAAGAGGATTGTCACGCGGAACGCTACAACTCAACAAAATTGCTGCTAACACGATGGAATTTTCAACATTGGTGATTATTCCTTCTGGACTTCTGGTTCTGCTGACACCGGCGTGATTTCTGAACGCTTCCCGTTCGCCTGACATCGGTTCTAAATACCCCTGAAACGCAATAAATTCAATTCTCGTGCCTCAACATTCCGTTTTAGATTTATTGACACTCCACGAAAAAAGATATTAGGCTGCAGAACATGAAATTTGATATTGTTTCAAATAAATTTTCGTGCTCGTACATGTGAGCCGTAATGAATGTCCTCCTTGGGTCGAACACGCACATCCACAGGAAGTTATGGTAATGTTCAAATTTCATGCCAGGCTAGGCCACCGATTCGTGTGCTCGATGGAAATTTTTAGACGCTCTTGCTTCATTAAATTGCTATCGTGTCGCTCTGGGTCTTGCCGTGCTCCACATAAATTTAGAAACCATGAATTTTCATCATTTCACAATTTAATTTCCTGCTTATTAAGTTTTTAGTGCGCGCCTGCCTTAGTGCGAGCGAGTGTCTGCAGAGCACATTAAATTGTTGACTTCCAAGGGATTAATTATGGAAGTTAATGTTGTTTTCTAGCCGCAAACGTTGTTACTTTTCAATTTTAAAGTTTGTGAGGATTAAAAATTTAACATGATTAGTCGAGAAATTTTAGAAAATTTATTCAATTCAAGAATAAAGATCTTCTTCCAAGAATACCCCCATTTCGATTTAACCTTTCCTTGACCTCTCCCAATTCAATTTCGTGCCCCAAAGTCATTTATATCAGCTTTTAACGAGAAACCCGAACCTCCAGAATGAAGTTATTTTAATGAAATGTAGAGAAACACATCTCATCATCATCCCGTAGATGCTCAGTGAGTTATAGTTAACAGCGTAATTATCATCGTCTTAACAACACAGAAACACTTGTTGAACACGATGTCTGCAGCCACACCGAATATGAGCAGACTACACCGACACAATAACATTAAAGAGCGCTCCGATCCGCCACAGTCACACTCTCGCACTCAAAATGGGACGGCTCCGGAGACCGCGGCGCGCAAAGCGAGTGCTCCGAGTGTTAAATTAATGCGATTGGAGATAATGATAGGGAAGAGACGTCGCGCAGCGGCAAGCAACTCTTTTTGATGGTGCTCCAAACATTTCTCCAAACATGATAAATATGTTAAGATTATTATTTTAATTGGGAATGATGGTGATGGGCGTCATATGGCTGAGTCTCATCCAAGCAGAACTTTTGTCTGTCTGTCTAGTACCCCCTATCCAAAATTTTAACCTTCTCAATTTTTAAAAAACGATTTCAAAACTCACAGGAGTCACTTTGCAATCAACATGCTCTCCGAAAAGGCCTCTCTGACCGTTTGGTGTATCTCTCCGCGCGATTAAAATACAATGAGAGCATCGACAATGGGCGAAAGCGAGGCGGAACCAAATTGATAGAACGTTTTGACAGCTTTCGATCGCTCAGAGCACGATTCTGATGGTTCTCTGTTCTGATTCCGACTCGCCTCTCGTTTAGAGACAGTTCCTAAATGCGGGCCAGCAGAGCGCTGATTAGTTCTCAATCATCAATTTCCCCCATAAATCTTTCGAGTGCATTCGAGCCGCAACCGAGCCACTTTCTGGACCTTTTCATTACTTGAATCTCGTAGATCAAAGCTCAATTCTGCTTTTAACCTTCTCATTTGAAAGAGGAGAAAAAATAAACCCGGGCCGAGACGAGAACGATTTATATTCAATTTTGAGATTACCAATTTCACTCATCGACAGCTCTCACAAATGTCGTCCTTCTTGCTCTCTTGCTCCTCGGAATAAAAATTTTATTGAAAAATAACGCCGACCAGGTCTTCAAAGGGAGGCTAAAGCCCAGGGGACTCCACGCCAAGCTGGTGACAATCTGAGGGAACCCCTTTTATATGAGACAAAGACGCACAGATACCCTGGGAAATCTGTCGGGGAAAGCAAGACTCTAAAAAAATGTAGTAAATTTGAGCGAAAGTTTAACAAAGTAGAAGTAATCCCACATTCAATCTGGGAGAAGGACTCATCATTTCGTGCCTTCTCTGGTAAGTTTTTTTTCTTCACAAAAAAGTTTTCTTTACAATTTCCTTCTTTTCCCAACTCCACCCTGCCGAGGATTTGCCGATATTATTATCGGGATCTCCTCCATCGCGACATGCCATTGCCGTCTTCTGAGTCGTAAAAATTTCAACTTTCATCCGCAACGTTCACAATTCGCATTCAATGGCAGCATATCGAGAGCATGTTCCTACTTCACTTTACTTTCCCTTTTATTCGGTTGCCTGGTTGACGGTTTTGTTCTCAAAGTAATTTTCGTTTCTCCTTGAACAACTTTCAATCAGCTTTTCAACTTACTCAAACACATATATTCGCGTTGTAATGTGGTTCCCGTTCATACTGCGCCCATGCGTGGGGTTTGTGGGAGCACTTTTTGAGGCACATGTGTAAAAAGGACTGGATGTGTGTCCGTATGTCCGATAGAAATAACTTAATATTATGTGAAAGGTTTGATTAAAATCTACATTAAGAAAAAGAACATCTAGAAATAATTGATTGGAGTTTCGAAAAACTATGAGAACAAAAAGCTCTTGAGTTAAAGTTTTTGTCATTTTAAATTTGTTTTTCAACCCTAGTAAGCACCATAAAAAATTGACAAATATGTTTAGCTTTCATATAAAGCCTTCAGTGTTCAAAATTACTCTTAATAGTCCAGGTTCTTTCTTAAAAATAATTTTTATGAGTGAAGTGAACCCCTCATCAGGTTGAATAAGCCCGTCTAAGTGCGAAAACATTAAGTCGCTATCTCAAAATAAGCTCTTTGAGACTCAACGGATCCTTTCATGAAACAAAAATTCTGCTAGCTAAAAACAAACCCCCTCTTAACTTTAAAACTTCCCAATTAATCGAAGTATGTAGGGTTCCCATGACTTTGGGCTTTAATCGCCCTTGTAATGAGTATCGATCTGACGCACATGAGTGATGAACTGCCGAAGAGGATGGCGATGATTTTCACAATTTGAATAATTTTCCTTAATGTGAATAAATTCGTGGAGCTTCTGAGGCACATGACAATCAGAAAATCTCGCTCCGCACAGTTTAGAACAAAGGTTCATTTTGCAGCGTAACATTAACCAAATAATGAACAAATCACGTCCCGGCTTTTTGCGGGATTGTGCGAATTTGCAAGTCAAATGGAGCTCGATGTACTAATTGCGCCGTACTGCACTCGCTGCGGAAGCTTATGCGGGCTTAAGTTTATGAATTTGGTTTATATTGGAGCTTAAAGTTTCACTCGGTCGCCATGGGTGAAATTTCATTTGCAAATGTAGTGGAATTATATTTCGGAGCTCTCTTCCACCGAGTGACATTGTTGTAATCCTTCTGGCACTGGATTACATCCGTTTCGACATCAAAGGTACTCATTATTATCGAATTTGTATTGATGTTCGATCGAAGCGGCTTTATATTCGTCATTATGACGTGGGACTGGAGTGTTGGTCGCCCTGTAATTGAGTGGCTCGTCGATACTCGGAGAGACAATGGACCGCCTTGGGATACTGATGTATCTCGGGCCCGCTCGAGAGTAGATTCCTATCGCTCTGAAGTATTGTGGTCTCAGTGAAGGTTAATTGCTGCCCAGCCTTAAACAACCTTAAGCTTTTTGGTTTCGAAACTTGAAAATTTCACAATCTTAAAAAAATTCAATCAAATTAAATTAAAACAAAACAAAATCGAAGATCAGGTAATAGAAGTCTATTTTCCCTGATTTTATTTTGAGAGGGAGGTCCTGAGATTTTACTCACAAGTCTCCAAGTCCTCTAGTTTGAATTTCAGCTGAATCGGAGCGACTAGAATTTTCCCCGATACAAACTTCAGGAGTCCTCCACTCGACCCCCTTAGGTGATAGGGGCATACATGTGTTCTATGATTTGCTCGATTTAATGTGATGAACAACATATCCAAAATTCAGCTCAATGGGATGAAGTATTCGAAACTTTCATGCAACGAAACTTTCATAGGGCTAATGTCGGTTTAAGATGTCTAAGATGTTTTGAAGGTCACATTTTCCACCTCTTTTACCTTTAAAAGCCTCTCATAATACTTAACCTCGACCCATCCAAAGCCTTCGGAACAGCTCACTTGCAGCTTGAAGGACTCGACCTGGAAACGCTCTTCCATAAATAACACACGAAACCCTCAATTTGGCTCCAATGAACCTCGTTACAGGTACTTAAAGTCCATCTCCTGTCAAACCGTAATTGCTGGCGTGATCTACAAGCAGCTAATTTTATTGGTGATGAATTTCGTTCCGGCGGCAACAACAAAAGGAATAACTCGAGTTTCGCACTCGCAAGATACGAGCCACAATTTATAATTAGTAATATTGCGTTTCTGAATAATAAATGAGCACTTTGTCTAGCAAATAACGTCCTAAACGATCCGCATGCCGAATATGTGCATTGTTTTGGAGTACATCGCAATATCTACAAAGAATGCTGAGAGCTTGTGTGTACTACAAATTCCAATTTCCTAATTACAACGATAAATTGTGGATGAGAATACCATACACACAGCCTCCAGCGCGATTCCCGTGCCTGTGTGCCAAGCTCTCTCCCATAAAGCATCCAGCATTATAAATTTTAAAACTGAACATTGATGGCTTTAACATGTGAACAACACGCACTCCATCGATTCCGGGAAATCAATGGGAAGAATCGGGACGGGAAGCGGAGTTTCAAAAGCACTATGCATCATGTGAAATGCATGTTGCTGGGGAACCCCGTCGTAGAGTGCTTCGCGGGTAATTGAAGTAGATTATGGCTTCGAATCAATTTCATTATTACAAAAAGGGACGAATCCACGGAACGAATTCCTGGCGTATCGAAGCGCCACCGAGGAAGGAAATTAAAATGTTTCATTCGTTCCGAAGAGCATTTGGCGTGATTCCTTCGATCATGGAAGAGCCTTCTTTCTAAGTCTCAAACGATTGCGAAAATTGTTGATTTTGTGACACGACTAAATTGATTCCGTCGCGCGTTTTTGCAGCACTTTTCTTTACCATATGCTTGTCTGTCTTCCCTTTCAAGAATCTCCTGCCAGATTTGCTCATTTCAGGGAAAGAAAAAAATATTTTTCTTGAGGCCAAAAATCAAAATATACCTGAATATACTACATGTCCAGCCTAATTTAATTTCTGAAAGAAATCCAGGATTCAAAAGCTTGATTTTTTAAAACATTTTTTGAGAATAAATTTTTAGTATCGATATATTTCATTCGATGTCGTTCGCTCAAAAAGGTGATTTGAATCTGTAATTCGGCGCTGAACGGCCTAGGAAACTGCCGTTATTAAATCGATACGAGCGCCTGCGAAAGACGAGAGGGGCAGCATGAGAGTGAACAAAATATTTATGGCCTAATTTCCATAGGGTCGAGCGGAGTCGAAAACTGCTCCATCATCGAATCATTGTTATTATTGAAATGTTTTGTTGACATGTTTAGAACGCGTCGTGGTGGAGGGCGCGGGAGTGAGACGACTAACAATGGGAGTAGAACACACATTCGCAGATAATGTCTTATCATCATGCTGTGCGGCTGTTCCTCCAATTTTCGTCTATATGAAGGAAACTTTGTGCCCCCCAAGCCTTCCCCACTGCAATAGATGAGAACATTACGCTGAGATATTGTATTACTTTGATTGTTATTACGATAGCACAATTGTTACGAGACCATTTCACCTCGTTTCCCCAATTTTATTAGTTTTAATGTCTCTGAACTGCCGTTTGGAGGGATTTTCGAGATGCTTGATTATTAGAAAATAGGTTACGGGATGTGGGAGTCTTTGTGGAGGTTCACGATGGAATTTAATTAATAATGACGGGCTCAGAACAGGCTGACGTAAATCTCCTTATTTGTACCGTTGTTACTTAAGAGGGTGTTTTACTGCAACCTAGATTAAGAAAGCCCTTAATTTGTGATATTTATTATTTTTATGTTTAAGAAATTCAGTGTAAAGAAGTGTTTTTTTTTAATAAAGCTGACAGAAGCTAAACCTCAAAAATGAAAAAAATATTTAGATATCGCAGAAATGAAATTCTCGGGAATTCACAATTTCGCGACCCAAATTAGAGTGGCGGTGAAAAGTGCATGCGTAATGAGCTACAATTTATCAAAGTCCTAATTAGAAAACATTGCTTTGGCATGGCGCAAATGACAACTCGCAGAAGTGCAGAAGCAACAAATGCATAATGAAGATGAGTCGTACCACGAACGCTAGAAAAGAGTCACTACTGGGCAGAAAAATTACAACTCAGGAAGCAAGTTGTTACGTTCGCACGACGACGCCACTGCACTGCAATGATGATAATTTATAGAGCACATAGCAAGAGTCTAATTTGACTACTTTTTTGCTCAATGCTCCGCGCGTCTTTGTTCTTTTTCGCGCTCGCCCGCTTCTGCCTTGCTATCCACTCGCGAATATGACATCCGCAGAACATCTGTTGGAGCATTTAACTAGCAAAATCACACGTCGTTTATGTGCATGTATCTGGCGCCCAGTTTAATGGTCCCATGTCACATTAAAGTGTCATCTATGACGCCACTTTCTGCATCATTAAAACATTGTCAGCATGAGAGAATTCGAAAGGCATCCGCCCTCCACAGATGCTGGACAAAGACTGGTCTGGGTTCTGGGAACACGGTCTGGTGAACGCGGATATTGCGATAACAGCAAACTGGACCATTTCAAACGCATGAGTACTGAGGACCTCATCATCTCCAAGACTTGGTTGAAGATTGACAAAGTTTTCCTAGTTTAGGAAGCCCTCTTTTGTGTTATTCAAAACCTTTAATGAGGCAAAGAATTCAAGCTAAAATGGCTAGTGGTTTTTAATCTTCTTTTTCATGTTGAGCTCAATAAGAATTCTCTCTTTTCTAGAAATTCCCCTCATAAAGAAAATATGTAGAAACTCTGAAACTGGTTCTGATGGAGTTTTAAAAATTAACAGCTTTGGCGTCTCCCACTTGGCGTCTCCTTCTCAATCGCACGCGGACATTAGCTACATGTGTCGACCAAGAACCCACCCTGTCCCTCGTCACCCCCAGAGCAGCCATCCGTGTGTGTGTCAAAACAACGTCCTCTGTGCTCTGAGCAAGGAATAAGGCAATTATAGCATCCGCCGTCGCCATCTCCGCTCCAGCCATGGCAGCTGGAAGCAGCACCAGAACGTGTTTGTCAATATATTTGCACAACAATGTCGGAGGAGATTAAAGACTTGCTACATCAGCGTCAGATTTTTCCACTTTCCCGGTGCTCAGCCCCACGGTTAGAACAAACAAGTCTCCTCTCGGACACGACAAAAGCCGCCCGGATTTAATAGGGATTTTCTCAATTTTATTTGATCGTCCATAATGGCATTGTTGTTGTGTCCATCCTGGAGATAAATGCCGCCTCTCATTACAGCAGCATGGAAAGGAGCGAGGCAACAAATGGTCGTCCCATTTTTAATATGATCATGAAGTTCCATAAAGTCATATACAAGAGTAATTAAAACGTGTTGTTCCTCGATTGCGGATTTCGGAACACGTTAGTGGCTGCTTGCCGGCAGGTCCGCGCGCTGTCCAGGGTTTAATTTCATTAATTTATTTTATGTTTATGATAAAAACAATAATGTACGGAGCAGGCAAATAAAAACCACGTGTGAGCGACATGGAAGAGCGGTCTGAAAGGGTTCAGCAAAGGGACTAGGCGGTCTGTCAAAATAAAATGTCGCAAAGATAACATTTATGAAGGACATGAGGGGACGCCGGCAGAGTTAATTAGTTTTCGGAACAGAGCCACAACGAGCACCTGGAGACGGACTGGAGAGGGGGGTGGTTTGGAAGAGGTTTCTCTGGAATTCAGGCTTTCCTTCAGATAGCAAACAAATGTAGCCGCAAGAAAACACCTATTTGCATGTACTCAATTGTCCGTCTCAAACACTGAACTTGCTAATTTACATGCCCGCCATGCAACGCCCATCCCTTCCCCACTTTTTGCCCACATATTCTGCAACTTTGCCTCAACACACTACGCAACTAACAATAAACACTAATTAAAATGCACATGAGCTTGGAACCTGACGTGCTAAAAATTGAAATAAATAATTCGAATCATATCTTCTTGGCTGTATCGGGTGCAACGACCATGGATGGAAAGCGACCCAGCTTGTACTTTCCATGCATGCATGAGCCTACCGGTGAGTTATGTATTGAAAGGACGGATCTGGGTCTTAGAGGTAGAGTTTTTGAGAACCTAGACTGATTTCAATTTTAACTGATTTTGCAGAGGGTAATCGGAAGGAGAAATGGAGTCAAAATGACTGGAAAAAATAATTCTAACAAGCTCTCAAAAATTATAAACAAACCCTTAGAATTTTGAACAAAAGGGGCCATCGATCTCCAAACCTCTCTAGCCAAACCTGTACGCTTTAAGCTTTGTCATGGAAGTTGCTTGATTTGATTTAATTTTTTAGTTGAAAATGTTTAAAAATTATTAGTAGAAGAACCATAAGACCGGTAATTTTACAACTCATTTTCGAATTCTAGTCCACAAATTTTTCTTCCTTTTAAACTTTGGGGGCCCTAGATCCGTCCCTGTGCATGGTAGGGGTCACATGTGTTACCATGATTTGAAAACTTACTAAGATTTCAGCCCCATCAATTGTAATTTATAGCACCCCCCCGTTCCCCTCCAGGAGGGATGGGGGTCTAAAATTGTTAGCCTCCACCCCTACAGACCATGACCATGTAAAATACCACTTCTATTAAATTCATTCAGCTGCAATCTGAAAGCAAAATTCTTTTGCTGGGTTTAAACCCACCCTTGAACCTCGCTTGAACTCAACCATTCATCATCGTCATCGATTGAGATTTTTCCGCCAACACTGCATCTCCTTGCCGGTTTAATATGCATAATCCACTCTAAACAAACAAATTGCTTTTCAAATATTGACGACGGCGACTGCTGTGCCGTCCAGTTCCACCTCCACGACTCTAGTCGACGACATACTCTCCCAATAAAAACTTTAATATGTCTCTATCATCGCATTCATCGCACTCTTTGCGCACATTTGAATGTAAAAAGTGCTCCCAAATGCTTATTGAGTGTATATTTCCTCCAAACTTTTCACTTTTTATGCGCCCCGGAATAACTCTCTTCGTCCTCGTCGTTCTCCATTGGAGCAGTTCGGGGCCATGTGGTTGACTGTCCGCTCCTCTGACTGTACAATATGAGACAGACGACAACGGTGGACATTATGCAAAACACATTGAACGAGGCAGAAAAAGTTTATTACCGAATTTCACTTCGCTCTTTCTCTCGTTCCGGCGGAACGGAATAGAGGTACTCTGCCAGAGGAGATTGGCAAACACATAACCGGCTGCGTTAAAAATATGAGCGCAATTTTAAAAATCGGATAGTGGACGACATTGCTTTTTAATGCGTGCCTTCGCTGCGCTATTCCATTTTATTACCTTGGTTACTGCCATTGTCTGCGGCCAGCCTCGCCTTGCCCGATTGTATCGGGTCTTTGAAGATGGGTCGGGATTCGAAAGTCGCATTTGATAAGCAGCTTATGCCATTGAATGATACTTAGAGCTCCCAAAAGATGATAAAAAGATTTTTAACATAATTTGGACGATTTTGGGAAAATTAATACACCACCGAGTCCAGCAGTTAAATTAAGGTTTATTTTTGGAAAATTCATGGAGATTGAAAATCAAGTTCAAGTAATTTCCACTCTTCTCTTTCACTTTCAAAAATACTTGTCTCGAAATGTTGAGAATCAGGAACCGAAATGCTTCGAAAACATGTTACCTGGAGTAAATTTAGTCGATTGAAGGATTCAGAGACCATTTTCGTGATAAAAAATTTAGTCCAATTCTACTATCAAACTACTTGTCCTTCATCTTAGTTTGACCGAATGAAGAAATTTAGCTCATCTACTCCATTAATTCCTTTTCCCTCTGTTTCTTGCAGATACACTTCTAATGGATGAGGGATGGTCCATAACAAGGATATAAACGTCGTCATAAAGCAATCGGCAGTCGTGGAACCTTGCCGCAACGTTTTGCTGTCGGGGCAAAAAGTTCCTATCAGCAACGGCAGAAGCAGCAGTAATAATAATCAATCATTTCCACTGGACAAAGCAATCAAGTTGCAATCTGGACCAAAACGTAAGTTAACATATTTCGTATACACTCGATCCGACTTTTCCCATGTCCCACGTCCATCGCAAACATTGCCCTCCGCATTATTTATTTTCTTTCCTCATGATTTACAATATTGACTACAGACTCTCCTACCGCGGCTCCACGCATTTCTCATGCACATTTTTTCCGTTCTGTTATTGTTATTTTATTATATTTGATTGCTGGACGGACTAAAATCAATGCATCTAAAGGTATACACGCAATGAGCGACATACCAAAAATAACAATCACATAATGACGAATCAACAAAACGTAGGACGACGATGTTTGAGTCAAAACGACGTAGTAATGCATATTAATGTTAGTTATTCCCATCGAACCGATGTTTTTGTGGTCTCGCTACTTTTTGTCGTGGTTACTTTTAAAAGGCCCGGTCACACAAACATTAGAAAACCGCCCCTGATGTCTGTTTGTCTGCTGCGTCAGTGTTTTTGCTTTCCACTAAATAAATTAGCCCTCCTAGTGCTGGAATAAATTCAAGAGCAAGTGCTGAAAGAATCTGTCCGAGTTTTTATTTAAGAGCAGTTCAGATTTGAATGAGTACGAATGCTACTGAAGAAGTTGAAGTGATAACCTAGGTGATTTAAGCTTCTCCTCAGGCGCTTTAACCTGGCGCTAAGTTAAAACAGTCGCATTTCAAGTCCAAACAAATTTCATTAGAACACAATTGGGCCTAAGTATCTCTAAGTTTTGCACCACCCAATCGCAAGTCTGATTCCCTAAACCACTATACTAGGTTATATGGAGAGCTCGTTCTGAACTCTGCTTAGCCCATTTAAGCCAGCTTTTTAATTGAATGGAATAACAAATGATTACTCCCATTTTTCGATGACTTATGGCTGAACTAAGACTTTTGCAAAAAAAAACAAAATCCCTAGACTCTCTGGCGACCACTAGGGGCTGATAAAAATTGCATAAACACCTACATATGGTTGTTAAGAAAAGAAGTTCCATAACTTTTCCAGGAAAACTCGGAAAAGGCGATGGTGCAAATTTCCACATCAGTCGGAAATGGGTCAATTTTTTCATTTCATTTTATAGTTAGGAATTGAACATCACATTTTGAGGGGTGGGAATTTCATTTTTATATGAGTCAAAACTTCGATCAAATCCTCGCCCAATAAAGGCTCCCTGAATAGCCACAGTCACAGAACCAATCAACTCATATGTCTTTTGCATACAACAACATTCAATAGCGCAAATGTGAACCTTCGTTCGAGGTAGAAGAAGCCGAGTCAAGTGCTTAGAGTCGCGACTTGGCCAACATAATGATCTGCGGTACGCGTCTTTACCGATGTTCATGATGCGGAAATTGGTACAAAGATACGTAATCGACATGCATACACAAATTATGTGTACCGAGCAGAACAGATGAGAGACTTCAAAGGGAATTTTTTACATAACTTTTTATCCATTCCTCCGTCATCTTCATTCACAAAGACGCTTTTTGTGCCTATTCCGAAGAGTACGGCGGAGTCACTTGCTCCAAAAAATGAAACGAGTTTATTACGCTTGCTCTTTTTCGGCATTATTCTCATTAAGAAATATTCAATGAAGCCTTATCTTTATCGCGGCGTTCGCCATTGAATGGCGAGACAACTCACTTTGGGAATTTTCGGCTTGCCAGTTTCCAGCAACTGCCCGCTGACGGAGGATTTATTACTCAATTTCAATACAAAGCCCAATTTAATTCAAAGAGTTCCTTTCGAAGGGACTGCGACGATAAGAGAGGTTATTTTGGACGTCATGGAGACGTGGAATAACAAATAAATTAGCATTTGAGCTCGTTCTAACTGCCTGCAAGCGGTGAAATAATGTGGTTATCGCCGGGAAACTTGATAATTTGTTAATTGAACTTCAGCTCTTTCTTCTTTTGGCCTCAAACTGCAGTAAATAAGGAAATTATCAAGTTTTGAGCTTTTTATGGGGAAATTAGAAGCATGAAGAAGCTCGGTACTTTGACTTATTAGAACTAGTAATGTTTCAGAACTAAGCTTAGGTCTTTTTCAAGCCGTTTCAAGTGGTTCTTGGGTCGTTCAAACCCTAAACTGTCCTGAGAATTTCAAGATAGTGATAACACATTTTTTGAAGTAGAAGCATGAACGAAGTTTTTACTCTCGAAAATGCTCTAAGGTACAGACGGACAAGCTCGTTCCAGGAGAAACCTTTTTTGAAGCCTTTTTTCATGCCCCAACAATGTAAAGCTGGTCCATGAAGCCGTGGGCTGAAAGCTGCAGCTCCCTCAAAGACCCCAATTAGGGCTGTCGTTAAATAAATTTAAATCTTTCTCCAATAAAGCTAATTTATATACTTTTCTGCCCCAGAAGGTGCCTCATTCGCGCTCAGAACGGCTCCCGTGTATCATTACTTTTTCATATAATTTTAATTTTGAGCTCCCCTCAAGGCAATCTAAACGTCAATTTGTGCTAAATTCAAGTTGCACTCTGCCGTCCCGTTGATTCGCCTTAATTCATCTACCATCATCTCGCTGCCATGCATTTTATCATCATCTTCTCCGTCACATACTTGCTAATAGAATCAAGGAACAGCCAGGCATCCGAGTCCAGCGGCGGAGGTCGGGCTTCGAAATCGGCGTCAGAGCGAAGCTGGGGCTCCGTCGCTGCCCTCAAGCTTGCTTAGTAATACTTGCGTCGCCGTCGCTTCTCCGGCCGCATCGCAGTATGAAAGTTTACATTCATATTTTATTATGATTGATTGATCAACAAAATCGGCTTAACATTTTATCGGTCAAGTCCGGTTAGATTACGTTTGCGTCTCCGACTCTCTGTCGTATTTCGTGCCGTGGAAGCTCCACATGCGTACGTTTATATTTGCTGTTGCCAATATTTTGCCAGCTACTGCATGCCGTGGACTTGAGCAAATATATGCGGAGTACAAACAAGAAGGGGCCTAAATTTTCGCTTGCCTGCACCGTATCGGATCGGCTCATGCATCGTTAATGAGTGTCCAGCTCGACTCACGGAGAGGCGCATGCATGGCTCGGCTCCGATAAACGACGAAGGAGCTCCGGACCGGAGTAACACGCGGTCTCATGCGGTGCTGACGACTACGATCCACATCCTTTACTCTTAATTTAATATGCAGGTAGTGCAAATGCGGGAGATGCTCACTGAGGACTCTGAGGTACGGAGGTTTTTGGCCCACAAGCGTTTTTTATAGCCACATATTATTGTTTTAATCTGCGATTAAAAAAACTCTAAGCTGCCTTAAAATTCTTCTTACCGTTTACAATTTGAAATCTAGCAACTCTGACCTTTTGATACCCGAGAGATCAAGGTATGTAAAAAGAGCCTCAATGTTCATTTGGTAGAATTTTAAATCCATCGGTGAATAAAGACCAAGGGCTTACGAAGTTTTGGGTTCCATTTTCTGAAAAAAAATTCAAAAATGTTGGGATGGGGGGGGGCAACTAAAGGTCTCTTTGGTGGCAAAATTTGAACCATGAAATCATGAACGAATGATAATTTCGTAATTCATGGATGAGTCTTAAAAGGCAAAAATATTTTGAAAAACGATTTTGGACAAATTTTAAACGTCCGGAAACTCTTCTCCCGAGGGTCAAGGGCTTCCTGCCCGACCTCACGGCAATCATTTACAATTAACAGCAGTGCGCACTTAATGTTTCTCTCCAATGCGATTAACAAGTGAATTTCACGTAATAATTGCACATTCTTCGCGTTTCTTTCACCTCCCATATCCCGCATGCAACCCGGAGAGAGCCTGCCTGCACTTGGATGTCTTTCCAAACGATACATTCGCAATCACCTGCCGGACACATTTGGATTTACATAAAAAATCGCGGTATGCAGCCAAAACAACTCACTCAAGATAAGCCGCTTTCGACTTTCGCGTTTTATATCAGATCTCCCGTTCGCCCATCAGCTTCACTCCAGCGGCGATAGAAGGAAATGCGCGCACGCAAGCTCTCAAATCCCGGACATGCTTGGGGCAGATGAAAAAATAATCCCAGGACGTGCGCTACAGTCTTCAGCAGCATGTCCGTTCGCAGGAAGGCTACTCGTTTGCCAGACGGCATGGAGAAAGTACGCTTCAAAGACGGACAACGACATTTGACGGGATGCAGATTAGTTAAAGTTCAACGAAAGAACGTATATTTGTATGCAGAGCTGATCCACGACACTTTTTTACACACATTTCGCTCCACACTGCAGTCTGATTGCGAAACGCATTACTGAAATTGTCTTTCGAAACGACATCACCGTCATTGTTTTTGTTGTTGCCCTCGAGTGACAATAAGTTTTTGTGAATGTTAATAAACGCTGGGTTTTGGGTGTGCAAAAACTCCGAATCGCCTTCATTTCCGTAATGGATTGTGAAACGTTACTTTTGACTGAAATGTGAACTTACTGGAAGGGAGTGGCGGATGCAGCAGTTACAGGAAGGGAGGGGGGGGAGGGGGGCACACATCATCATTTTAGTTCAATCAGACAACGGGAAAACTCCCCTGGTTACGTCTCTGATAATTTTTCTGGGAAAAAAAACATGAAAAGAAACTGGGACAGACGGACAAACGGAAAAATTGGACAGAAAAGGGTATTTTTTAATGTGAAAAATGCACTTGAAGTCGGAGTACATAGATCAAAGACCCTTTAAATCACGGGCCCAGAAAGTTTCCCCTTCTTAATCCCTTTCTCTATTCAGGCCTGCTGCTGAGCTCCTTCAAGGAGATTCACGAAAACAAAACACACCAAAGAGTAAAATAAAAAGATGTGTTGATTCTCCAGCAGGCTCGGCTTGATGTCAAAGCCTCGTTCTGCCAAGTCCTCCAACCAAGTCGTGCATTTAAGCCGAAGCACACTCAACCTTAATTCAGAAAATGTCAAGTCAATGCGCAACAAGAGGCTCTCCTGCAGCAACATCTGTCTCCCGGAAAGACTGCAGGGGTCCATTGTCGTCGGTCCCAGAAAGTGGAGAAGCACCGTGGATGACGCAATCGTCGTCGTTTCTAGTAATGAAAGGCCCTTGGAGCTCAAGTGCACTAACTAGCGCACAGAGAGGCGAGTACTTACGGAGACACTCGAGAGACAATGTGTGGAGCAGACTTGCGAGATGTTACATAAGTCTGTGGCGCGCCTCATTTGCATGAAACATGCCAAATATAATTAGAATGGTGGCTCGGCTCCGCTCGAGACACGACGCTTCAAGACTATTTGCATCTCAATAAGTCTTCTGTAATAGTGAACTAAATAGCAAGACTGCGGAATGGGACCGAGCGGAGCAAATGACATTTATGATGGTTTTTAGAAAATATGTTTATCCAGTTGGGTTGCATCAAGAGCGCAGATGATAAATGAAAGTCGCGGCAGCACTTAAGCCATTCCCAATACGGGATCCAGGGACGGAACAGAACGATTGGAGCCTATACTGCAGGGTGCTGAGTCGGTTCCTTCTCTGCCGCGAGTGGCCTTAATTTATGCAACAATGCCTCTGACGTTAAGCACTTCGTGTGACGGAACACAAAAAGGGTGTTTCACGATTTCAGAAACGGGTAAGATGGCGAGTTCCCTCAGCCTCGAAACGTGACGCCGATGATAAGATTAGTGGAAGTCGAGAAAGATCAAATCCCAGCGTTTGCCTGTGTCAAAGTTCCTCTCTCGAGTGTGCCAATTTAAGTCATGTGTGATGTCAGGACGGCGGCGGCACCTTATCATTCCGCCTAATCAAGATATTCATTTGAATTATAAATTTAAATTAAGAATGTGATGTTGCTGCGACCCATATCAAAGCAATATGATATTTTGCAGATCACGGGGGGAAATCGTATGTTTTCTTAATGGATTACTGTACAACTACTGAAAAGAGTTGATTAATACTGGACGTCAAATGAAATTAGCCAACGATAGAAAGATTTTTAGAAAAACCCAGGAAAATTCTATTTTGAGAAAATTCATTTTAAATCATTATCATTTATCATTTTGGCAATAAGAGGGTTAGATATTCAGTTTTTCGGAGGGTTAACTTTCAATTAAATCCGAAAGAGACCATCGGGTAAAACTTATTTACAGAAGGGTAAATCCTCTAGTGTAATTTTTTTGGTATTTTTATGGCAAAAAATTTCGGGATGAAATTCAATTTGGTTTTTCCTCTAATGTAATTTTCTAAAAAAATTCCAAGAATTTTGGAAATTTTGCTATCCAACAACGATTTCGAAAAGCATCGATTCCAGTTCAATGATTCCATCAGAACCGATAGGTTTTCACCAGCTTATAATCGAGACACAGGATGGGGGCTGCACCAGCAAAACATTTCCTCCCGTGCAATCAAAATAATGAATGAAACTTTATACTTTGCGTGCGTGATGAGATACGAAACGAAATTGGCTAAATAACTTTGCCTGGATTTTAATTAAACTAATCAAGCGTTCCCATATATTCAAATGTACATTTACGCATTACATCTCCGCCAGCTCTCTGCTTAGTGCGAGCAAATTGGTATGAGTTGGCTGCGAAAAAATTTGTCCGACGCTCGTACGAGGGCCCGCGCATGATGTAAACTAATAACATACAAGGAGTGCTGCTTTCATGCGATGTGGGACTTGTAATTATGCATCACAAACTTAAATTACACGTATGGGCTATCATTCACTCACTCACAAGTTGGTAAAGTGCATCAGAAATTTTATGGTGTGAGGCTGCAGGTCACGATGGTTCATAAAATTAACTCGACGCCACGGAAAGTCGGCCCAAAGTTCTGGAGCACCGTAATTATAAAGCCGTAAAACTTTGCAGTTGTCCCTCCCAGCGCTGCGGCTCGCTCTCCCTTCTACCCCAGACAGCGCCGCTTTATCAGTCCTCGGATATCCCCTATCCAAATATTTTTTCACCTTTACACTCTTATCAGCAAATTTATGGCACTGCGAGGGATTTTGAACAGGAACAAACAACTGAACAAATGTACCTAATTTTTAACAAGAATGTGTTAAATGTCTCTCCTAGGCTGTGCCAATATCATAAACTTTGTTCTTCTTTGTCGACGTCGTAAATACGCACGTCTGAAAGTGCAATAAAGATTACGTTTTTCGTACAAAAGTTTACATTTTTTTCACGTAGGTTTGTGCACATAATCATAAACATAATTTAGATTAGTTAATTTGCCTAACCCAGGTCATTAGAGGCGGGGAGGAAAGAAATCTGGTTTCGTTTGATTGTGAGATCGCCACAACATGAACAATACCGTCCCTGAAAATGTTATGGTCGGAATTTTTTTCGTGGTTTGTGGATTCGAGTGCCCTTAATTTCCTTTTCAGTAGATAAGAAGTTTTGTTAATGCGCTGAATTTTTTTTGTTGAGCTCTTAGATATGTAGGTAGTTTGAAAGTTAGCTCCTTATCAAAATCCTTAATAGCTCGTGCTTCATTCAACAGTCCGTTTCCTTATATGATTTTTAAGACCATAAGTGGTCTTAGTCCAAGTCTTATGCATAAAATCCACTTATGTAATATTTTAGAACTTGAAGAAATGAGGTCCTTTTCTGTACTATCCTGAAAGAAAACTCACTCAGAAATTGCACAAAACGAATTGGTTTTAACAAGAAAAATAAATTTAAGATTAATTAAACTTTCATTGTCGTTTCTGCTATCTCTCAAGCTCCATAAAACTGAGGCGTTTTCTAATTCATCACTGGTAATGGAAACTTGTCTTTCCAAGGGACTATTAAAGTCTCAAAACTTTTACGAGCGCAAGGACGAGCTAATGATAATGATGCAAATGGTATTTTGGCAGGGCGAGGAAAGGCGACGGGCACTTGAAGGGAATTTGGGAGAAAAAAGTATTCCGAATCATTTATAATTGCATTCCATTAATGTGAGGACGAAGAAGCAGGGCGGAGGGAGCCGTAAATCCTCCTAAATTGCTTTCAAATATAGATTGAATACGCCGGAGAGGGGAAGGCTGCTCACAATTAGAGCCACATCTGTTCCATTCCCAGCCGCGGCTTAAGCTAGTGCATTAAGCTCCTTTTTCATTGAGTCTCGCTCCTCGCTCCTCGCACAAGTGAATGTGTTCGTTTTCCATCACAATGGCACTGGGACTTTTATGAATGTTGTACCAAATCAATTTGTCATACTCCCTCTAAATTCTGCCACACCGGTTTTCGTTTATTGGAATATTTGCTACTCATTTGGCCCTCACATGAACATGCACACGACATGAGACGCATATTTGCTAATTAAGGAATTTTAAAAGGGAGAGTGCAAAATAATTCGTCTAATGATTGGTCATGAGTCCCCTCTTCTCCCCGGCCACTCCAATCAGAGACTGTAATTCTTGATTTGGTTAAAAGCTTTCATTTGATGGCAATAAAATGAGAGACAAAGGCGATTCTTGCTCGCTTGTGACACCTTAAATAGTACATAAATTACCGGGAGGAAGCTTTTATGGCCGTCTCAGACTCACGAGAATCTTTTAATTATCGCCGAGACAATCTCAAGACCCCTCTCGAGCGAAACCATTGAGGCATGAACGAGACAAATGACCCGTGCGCTGTTTATGTCCTCTCCCCCGCTAATATCCGCTCATTTATACGACATCCTTCCCCGCCCTGCCCTGCGTTCATGTGCGTCTCAAGCTAAAAAATTGAATTTCGTACGAACTCGAAAACTTCTAACACAATTTAGCGATTAGTTGCGGATAAAAATGGAGGGAAACCTCGGGCGCAAATACAATTTTAATGGCGTGTTTCAGAGCCGTTATAATGCTCGTGACGGCGAAAATTTCCACTTCATAAATTGAAGTTTGGCCTCGAAATCCCCTTTTCAAACTCAAATTACGAAACTTTGGAGTCAGCAGCTCGTCTCGGGAGGGAAAAGTTAGACAGACGGACGAGACACTCATCTGAAGCTGTATTAGTTCAATCCAGCTCAAGCATGCAAATGACTGAACTCGCATATTGAATTCGCAACGTCGAAGGTATTTGGTTTATTGAATTTGGAAGCATAAACTCAATGTGACTCCGGTCGTCGTCGTGATGTGCGAGACAAAGTCCGTGACAAGGATCAAGTTGAGATTCGGCAAAGCCGATGCCATGCCAATATGCGGGGACGAGATGAGATGAGAGCAACGCATGCAAAAAAGCGAACAGGAAATAGGTATTCCACATTGATAAATCGCCAAATGGAGACGATTGGGAAGAAGACTGTAGAAAATTTGCGATGTTAGTGAAATGCATTCAATTTGGAGTTGGGGACGGCCGGCGACATTGACGACGAATACCAAATCAGGTTGGTGGTATGTGATTGATGATTGAGTTGAAACTTTTAATGAGACCGATGTCGGCATGATTGAAACATTGTCCTGAAGTTTGAACTCGCCCTGCCCTGTCCCTCGTTCCTCTCGTACATGCTCTATTATTTCGGAGATATTTGTTGCTCTGCTTTGAGGACGTCTGTTTGTCAAAAGAGACTCCTCACAACCTTTCTGAGACCTTCCACATTTGTCCATACTTAGAGATAATTACTAGATGGACAACCAAATACAGAGGTGCCCACTTGTCTCTGATTTTTGTAAAAATTAGGTCAAACAAATGCCATTTTAAGTTTTTTGAAATTTCAACATGGCCGCCAAATAGGTCATCTTGAAAATTCGTCATTGTTAAAAGTGGCGCCCACATTTTGAATTTTTTCTCCCCAACCACATGTCCGAGAAATTTTTTAAATTTTATTATTTTTTAAAATATAATTTATTCAACATACATTCAAGCTCTGTCCTCAGAGCTTGTTGAGGGAACCGACAACTTGGCCATTACGTCCCTAGATGAGTCCGAACGGTGGTCAGCCTTCATGCAATTTTTACGAAATTTGGTTGTCCCTCTAGTAGTTGTTTCTATGATTTTATAATACCTACAGAAACATGTTGGAATTTTGCTCTTAGCGTCTGTATCCTAAGGACGATTCTGGAGTCCATGTTACTCAGCTCATTCCCGTAAACCAAAAGTCAATTGTTCCACAGAACACAGATTTAGCCCCGACCGAGCCTCCACAGTGCGAATAAAATTTTTCATTACATGAAAACCGAACAAACCCCTCCGTACCTCATCAATCAATATTTTGCGCTTCCTGCAATTCATTCCCCATGTTGCCCCCTGGTTTTGTGAGCAACACATGTTTAGGGACTGCGTGCACAATTGCGGTTAGTTCCGGACTCTCCGGTAGCGAAACAAAGAGCAGAAACAGTTGCAGCCCCAGGGCTCACTGCACACATTCGATTGCACAAACCTGCCATATTTCCAAGTACATCGTGATAAATTCTAATTAAATGCTGGCCCTGGGCGAGGCTTTGATTATCGCTAGGTCAGTGAGTGCCTCCCCTATAAACAACATGCGCCTTGCTGGAGAGCATGGAAGCGAGGCGCAACTTAAAAATCAGTGGGGCTTGTGATTTATTAGAGTTGTTGTTGTTGCTGTTGGTTTATTGAATACAATGGGGGACGGGTTGTCGAACAATGTGGGGGCGTCCCAGAGGACCACCCAACACGTGTTAGGAACTGCCATGTGAAAAAGTCTACAAATTTTAAAGAGCTGGACGTTGGGACATAGATAAGGCGTCAATTGATTTGTTTCTGCTTCAACCAAATATTTACTCAAAAAGTGTTTCTGGTTCCAATTTTTTAAAATTCATATATCTTTCAGTCTTTGACTTATGAGAAAACGATACCTCAAAATCTAAGGAAAAATACTCCCAAATAATCTTTTCAACAATCACGTAGATTTCAGCGAGTCGTTTGATCTCTAAAGTAACCATCATATAGTTCGCGAACCCATCCTGACATGTGACAAGTGCGTTAGATTCGTATATTTTGTTACAATGTTCTCAAATGTGGCTCAGGGTTCGGCGACGGCCGTTCATAATCCGCTGCATTGTGCACTGGCAGCTTGATCCAATTACTCTCACATGAGGGACTTTTCAAATTATGTACATAAAAGCCAGATAACTTTTATTTTTTAATATTCCCGGCCCCCGATTGCCTCAAGTCGAAAGCAATTTATCGCAATTCATCAAAATAAAACCCTTGTGAGCTGTCTTATCAAGGTCAGGGCACGGAAGACAAAGAAGTCGCGTTCTAGCATTTTATCGCTCGTCAACCAGTATGAAATTAAGAAGCTACAAATGCGGGTATTATTACTAAATTAAAAGTAAATAGGCTTAGTGCGCATATTTTATGGAGAAACGTTTTAATGGAACACAATTCAGCATATCAAGTAGACGATGGAGAGAGAGTCGATCATCCATTCATTTCCTCGACAGAAAGACAAGATTTTATCTTGATCAAACATACAGTAAGTGAATTGAATGTTAATGCAGACAGACGACAATGCGACAAGCATGACGATTATAGGCAAAGATCAAGGAATGTTGAATTGCTTTTGTAAAGCGCAACAAACGGCAACAAAATTATAATGAAGTAGTCAAACAATTAAAAATCATAAATGGATTCTGAATAACAATCGGGGATTTACGCTAAGACCCACATGACGGAAATAAGTGATATTGACATACAATCGACGAGCGCTTCAAAAGAAAGCCGGCCATGAGCACATTGATTTGCTTGCCAGGAGAATATTTGCACGGTACTTGAGTGAATATGTTTGAGTCTTTGGGGTCTAAAATTTTGTTGTCTTTTATCAATAAATTTGGATTAGGATGACAAGAGTTTCCTTTCTTAATTTAACTTATTTTTATTTCATCACTGGGAAGCGATTTTTGGAACAATAAATAGATTCTAGCCTATTTATTTGGTAAAAGAGAGACTTTCTACTATATTTTTTGGGATTTCAATCAAGCTTTTTTTCACAAAATTGATCTTGACTTTTCCATTATCGGTAAATAAATTTTCGATTTGAGATTTCCTATCCCAACATGGAAATGTCGTTGATTCCTGTTGGCCTGACATGCACAAAATGTTCCAGGAGGAACAGAGTCCGATTTTTACTGTCATGAAGACGCCACCAGCCAATGTAGTTCCCCTCCGGCAGAAATGGAATATCAAAGCCGCTCATGAAGTCGTCGTAATCAAAGTTACTAACGTTGACGAATTTCTAAAACAAGTTAAAAATGTCTAGTACGTAAGTCAGTTGGAGAGTTCTTACATTTAATGGACATTTTGCCCAGTGAGGGTCAAAATGCTGCATCGCTGTGGCGTAGAGAAGCGACAAGGGATTGAAAGTTATGTAGGGCTTTGGGCAGAGCTCAATTTCCAGGGCAACCAGGTAGGGCTGCCTAGCTTGAGCTCGATATGAGGGTCTGTAGAATACTCTAAGGTCGTAGATGGCATCGGTTACGTTTTTGAATCCCACTCCAACGTCGAGAATGCCAAACTTTCCGCGAACTGCTTTGACTCTACAAGTCAGATTGTAAATAAGTTTGGGGTTGAAATTGGTGCATTTCACTCCTTTCTGGTACATTCGAAACTGTCTCTGAAAAGTTTTTGTACATAAAATCGACGAGCATAAAAAACCTTAAATTCTTACTTGTTTTTTCTGTCCTTCAATGACCTGAAGTGCCAAATAAAGTAGCAGCAGCTTAACCAATATCGACTGATTCATTTTGAAATCCTGCTTGGACTGATGTAGCTCAAGCTCGTGCCTTCTCATATATTTCGAGTGTTTTAATTCATTTTTAATTGAATTGGACTGAATTTCAGATAAAAATCGCTGGCTCGTGTTTTCGAGCTCCGATTCAACAACGTGGAACTTGCACGTGTCACCTAGAATTCGACTTAATATATTAAAGAATATTACTCATTCAACTTCACCACTCAATAGTAAACTTGATGGGACAAATATTCAGTCACGCTAATGGGAGTTTGCCAACTCAAAAATTTTAGGAGAAAGCCAGCGTCTCTAAATTATTTTAAGTCAAGTGAATGAATTAAAGAACATATTTCCCCAGAACATAGTTTTAACTTGATTTGATCTAAGCTTGCTCTCTTGATGAGGCATCGAAATGTTTGTTAAAATGTCATAAATTCCCCAGCTTAATTATGATAAAATTTATACGTTATAGTTCAGAGCGACAGCACAATATCAACAATAATGCTCATAAAAAGTATTCGTCAGGGTTAGTTAACTCTGTTTTTTCTGCTAAGTGGTCCCTCAATTGTTCTTCTAAAAGGCGCCACCAGCTTGAAACTTTTTTACTCGCTCCGAAACCCAAAAAACACATTTGAATTCAGCTTCTGAATACACCAACCGCGATTTTATCAATGTTTCCGTCAGAAAGGAATAAATTCCATGAAATGACTCCAAACAATCAATAATGTGTTCCACTCCCTGTTTTGATGTCGGTTATCAAGTAATTTCGAAAATGAAAACAGAAAAATAAATATAAATGAGATGATGATAATTATAATCGAGCCAGCCGACTTGCATGCGCCTGATGGACTCACGCTCTCGCATCAACACATCAACGACGATCGGAGGCCAGACGATGAGATCCTGCAGGAGGAAAAATGATCGTCATCTCCAAGATATTAATGACTCTCATTTCTACCTGCGCCGAATGATTAATTGTTCCTTGGCAGTCGCTTTGAACTTGATTGTTTCAGCGAGAAGGGAGACCAACGTGACTGAGGCAGGGTCGGGACTAAACTGAGAATAGAAAATAAGTCAAAAATTTTAGGAAAGTTTTTTTTTCATAGAAAATTCACGTAGTCAATATTTCTAGCTTTTTTCTAGGCCGATAAACGTTCTGCCCCTCAAAACCTAACGACGCTTCTTCGTCCATTAAAAAGCAATCCAAAAGCAGCCATATGGCTCCTCTACTAGTTGCTCCTCTAACCTCAATGAGAACCGAAATCGTCTCAATAATAACAATAAATCTCCTCAATAATATGTACTCGAAAGGAACAAAAATATCATCATTTAAAAATTTACAAATCGAGGAGCAGGAAGCAAAAAAGGTCGAGTAGAACCTGGCAACATCTTGTAAATTTCCTCTTTTATGCTCGAAATGCTATGTTTATCATAAGCAGCTTAGGTATGCAGAATCATCATTATCATTATGCCGCGTCGCGTACATTTTTGGCGGTTTCGGCGGTTGCCACGTTGTTCGGTACCCTTATTCTCATTCGTCGTGATTGAATGCCAAAGATTTATACATTATCATTACGTTTCACAGTTGTTATTATTATTTTTTCGCGAACACCGCGTACTCGAGTGATAAAAACGTGCACTCAAGCGGGCTTTTGGAAGTTCATAGCAGGGATGGGAACGATGGGGCTCTGATTGTTGCGTCCTGAAACTATGGGCCCTTCTTTTAAGACTACACTCCGCCTCTGGCACGTCAGAGCCGTAATAATGGAAGCAATTTTTCATAAAATATCACCTGTAATTAGATTGTTCGAGTCATTACGCTCGCAGCCTTGTACTAAAAATACAAAAATATCGAAGATGGGGGCTCAATGACAACAGGAAGACAGAAACAAGTCCCATAAAGAGACAGAAGCTCGTCTTCACCTGGATGCCGGTAGGCGCTTCCATTAAATGCGGTCGATAAAGGGGTTGATTAAGGCATTTGTCATGTCTCTGCATAATTTTAGAATGAACCCTTATTTTTTATGAGCGGTTTTTCAATAGCAAAACTGGGAAAAAGGGATTTACTAAAAATGGGTTTCGAGATTCGACCTGAAGCAACTCAAAAATGGAGCTCAAAGGAGCTTTATTTTGACTGAAGAAATCTTACTAGATAGAAAATCAATCAATATGACAACAAGCGCCACTGGGTCCAACAGGGATAATCAAACACCTGAAAGTCCCCCATTTGAGCCATTAAGACACCTGCCAAAGTGTTAATTTGCTGCACTACATAAATTGCCCCATCTCTCTCCCGACTCCCGGTCGCGAGATACGATCTAACCCGAAATGAGTAAACGTTGTTTATCAAATAACATAATATGATATACATATAGTATAGCGAAATATGATGATGTATCAAGTTCTGCTTGTGCAACACGAAATTCCTGAATTAGTCAGATGAGTAAACCGCACATCCTCCTCAGCCAACTCTCTCATCTATTTGTATATCCGAGCATCCTTCCTGGTGGGCTGGTGGCTAGAGAATGGCATGTTGCAAGCATCATAATTTGATAATTCATACACAAATTTTATATAATTTTCGTAAAATATAAATTGCCTAATGCGAACCGCCATCGCAGAGTCTAATGTGTATTTAAGGCTTGAAAGTCCTCGACGGGCCCAAACACAATACCGCATCGTGCTTTAAGTGCTGCATCTGAGGATTAATGCGTTGGGCATGTTGTGAAATACCCCGAATGATGTCGGCATAGCAGTTATGGATGAAATAATAACATGAATTAAAAGGCCTGGAATTTGCACTATTTGCAAAAGTATTATTATATTTTAGTTCATAGTCGGGCAACACAATATTCATCACAAGCATGAGCATACTGGGCTGCTTGTCACCTTATTTGAATGCGGACATTGATCAACAGTTCCAATTGACAGAGCAATTTGAAAAAGCTTCGAGTCTCTCAGCCCTTGCTTCTCTATTAGAATGGCTGTAGGGTACTTTCTTTCTCTATGAACACTCAGGTTCCCGATTTTGTAGAACCTTTTACTGAATTCTGAATGGAACAAGAGGACTTTCAAAATGGTTTTGAAATTGGTTAACACAAAATTTCTCCAGAGCTGGTTGTGTTTTTTTTTCCATGGGTCTACCGTAGGGTTTGGGAAAAAAGGGCAAAAAGTGGTTTTTCGGATTTCTTCACTCTAGGAGGTCATGTGGCCTTGAGGTACATCTGATTGACCTTGGGTAAGAATATTTTCCTTTGTCAATAAATTTTCAATCTGTTAAGTATACCATTAGTTTACGTTTCTTCCAAGGTGGAGGCTCTGGGAGTGTCCAAAGTTGAAAAATTAGGCAAATTTGGCTCTGGGGCAACTTTGGAATATTTCTTTGGATTCCCTGTTGGGTTTGGATGGAAAAACTGTATAAATAGGTACATTTTTTTCAAAATGTTGAAAATGCCCTTAAATTATTTCCAAAGTCCATCAAATGATTTAACTTTCTAAATCTAAATCATGAAGTTTTCTCAAAAATGATAAACTTCCTAAGAATCGTTAAAAATTCAAATTTCTTTCTCTTGGAGGCAAAATTGTGACCCTTAACTGTTCAGTATACCTTAATTGCGAATTTGAAAATTATGAGCCCTGGGCACAAAAACTCACCCGGTGAAATCCACAATTACTCAAAAGCTGCTCAGTAATAACTCCGACGTTAATTTCAATGCAAATTGGTCTTCAGCCAAATGTTTACCATAATTTCGTCTTTCGCAGACTACCGAAATTTCCCTGCAAAGTCAAATGCGATCATAAATTCGGCCATGTATGAAGTAAAAGATAAAACATTGTTTGTATATTGTGCACTTGACATCTGGTGTATGTCATAGTGAAAAAGAGAAAGAGCGCATTTAACCGAAAATAAAACAATAATAGTACTCAGCAATTACGGAAAATAATGAATTACAAGGTCGATGCACTGCCTGAATCGGCTGCATTGTCGGCGAAACTCAAATGGAAGTTTGAAGAGCAAGGATAACTCATCGCGGGGCAAGTTCGGTATGAGCGTAATAAATATGCCCAAAATAATAATAATAAAATTGCTCAAATGCATAACATTACATTGCAAATAAATATTTAGTTTATTTATCGTCGTCGGGCCGCGATGCGGAAAATATGTTATCCTATCCCCGACATAAGCGCCTGCTCTGGCTAATTATTTGGAAATTTTAATGACCATGTACTCGCACACAATTGCTGGCTTACAGGTACTTGAGGTCGGGCAGGTTGCACTAATGGCTACCAATTTTTGATAACTTATTGATCGGCAGCCTCTAGTGACCATTGTTATTGGTCTTAATTGCTCGGCGGTGGGATTTATTGTTGTGGGAGCGCTCTTGAAAATTTAATTTGGCCTCTTGGAGAGCGTGATTAAAAGCGAACAATGGTAGGATGACACTCAACTAGCTTGCATCGAGACTGTTTTCATTTTCTTTTCGATTCATCTGTTTAGTTCAATTATTACAGCATTAAACGCACTTCAAGCGCTAATTCCTCCATTCAACCACGGTTTCACTGCATGCTTGCTTCACTACATTGCATTTTCATTTTCTCCGAGGTGCATTTGCGAGTTGAATTTCTTTGCTTTATAGACTTTCTGTCATTCCATCTTTCAGGTTGTGGGTATTTTACAGCATTTTGACAGACTTTTGGCTCTCAATCCTTTACAGCAGGGCTTCACTTCTTGTTGTACTTAAATCTGAAGGAAATTTGACTCTAGACGACTTCCTAATTTTTCAAAATTACAAAAACCGATTTTAGAGCGTTTTAAATTCATTCAAACTCAGAAAATCTTTTAAGAGTTTAAAAGGAAAAAAACGGGACCAAAGTCTGTTAAAATGTCGCAAAAAATCTCTTCAATTTTTTCTTGTAAATTAGAATTCTTTTTTGTATAAGTGTAGATATTGGTTTATTTCGTTCCACTTCTAGGCCAGAACTCCAAATGCACCTCAGACCTCTCTCGCTTGGGTAGTATGGGCTTTACCTCGCTCTTGTTTTTTGCAGACTAGGTAACGAACAGACGTTGAAGCGCATCAATTTGCTGATTCATGCAACTTACCAATTTTGAAGACAACGCGACGTCAATGCAAATTGCACATACACTCGCTCGTTACGTATTAAATTACGGTTTTTCTTCATCTTTCTCACGGATCACGGATCTCCGAGCGTGCAAATACCCCAGCGAGGTGTGCTACAAAATTGCGAAATAAGAAAGAATTGTAACCTTGTGGTAACTCTTGAGTCCCCCCATACACCTTTATATGCGCATATATGGTGAAATTCGATCTTTGGACTAGACGTAGGTCGGTGTGCTTCGAGAGGAACGGCAGCAGTAGCGGTGGCAGTAGTGGTTGCGGTAAGTCATTCATAAGTGACTTTGCTCTTGCATGCAGCTTTTGTTCCTTTGATGTTCCACTTGCTTTCTGCATTCTCACGAGGCTTTTGTCAACCTTTACGCCGTATATCCGTCATCGCCCAACCCGCACTGGGGTTGGACAGTTCGCGTCCTATCTCACACCAGATTCAGTCCCGGAATCGCCGCTCAGAGGGTAGGTGATGCACAAAAGAAGCTGTACAAATTTATTTCGGATGACTTGGACAATTTAATTTTCTGTAAGCTGATTATTACAGTTCGCTTTTTATCTCAATTTTGTTTCTTGCTCACACTTTTGATATTCGCTCGCCATTTTGCCGCTCTGACGTCGGTTAGAAATGATAAAATCTGCCGGAGAGTTTACGAGTTCCACTCTCAATTCAAATTGGGTTCTTTTTCATCGCTCCGATATGAAATACGGTCAAAGGCACAACAAAAAGGTGCCGCCGTCAAAAATGATGAAAGTTTCTATTTTCGTAAGTATTTGGACCGCCCTAAACACATGTCAGCTTTGGATTTCTCCTTCATTATCGTCCAAATCTTTATCGGTGCTGTAAATTTAAACTTTTAGCAGGTTGAAGTTAATTCGAAGTTGTAAAATTTGAATTTATGGCGGCTCTTGGGTCATGTCATAAACACGCGGGTCGGGACTCCAAAGCCCGGACAAAAGTCTCAGAGGTCAGCTGTTAAGCGAGTTGAGGCAGACCACCTCCTATGAGAGTCACAAATTCCTCGTGAACGTGATTCAGACCCGACGAGAATAAGGGACTTGAGACTTTGGAAACCCTTGTTTTCTTTTAGGCACGTGACAGCGAAGCCAACAATTTTTTTAAAGCGATAGGAGTAGGCTATTTATGGCATTTTTTTAATAATTCTCTATTAGGGAAGTTCTTCACTAGTAACGCCAAATTTCAAGCCTTAGCTCAAAGCCAATTCTGCGTTGATATTCACTGTAGTTCTTAAAAATACCCAATGAGTAGTTTTTCACGTTAAAAGAATTTTTATGGAAAATTAAATTTGCACAAACACATTTAAAATCAGGGTTATTCTGACTAGCTATCATTAGGCTACAAATCTAATTTTTCATGAAAGTTTCATGAATTTCATGAAATCTTCAAAAACGCTTTTAAACTTCAGGTGTTATTTGAAAACCTCAGAGAAAATTTTTTTGCCAAAAATTTATAGCAGAACTACTAACAGTTTCAAAATCGATTCCCAGACTTCGAAGACGCCAGATTCCCTCATTAAGAGTCCCCCTTCCGAGACAATCGATGTGTCACGCCCCCGCGAAAATCACAAAGTTGCAATGGCATGTAAATTCTCTGCTTCCCAACTTTCATCCAGATTTACCTGCTTGTTTGACATCCACCAGTACCTCCACGTTGCCATTATCGTACAAGCAGACGTAGAGATTGAAGAAAATGTAAGCGTAACGACTACGTTGGAAGTGCTTGTATGAATATTTGATCAGATTGTTGGCTACAGAATTACGCGACAATCTTGTATATGTACCCGGAGTCGTGGAGGCACTGGCACTCGGTATTTAAATCCAGCCATCGTGATTGCACCGCGTGTACATGCGAGAGGGGTCTGCTCCTGCTGAAGCCGGGACACACGAGATACACATCACGATGCGAGCGCGTCGGTTGTCTCATTTTTTTGCCATGCCTCGCCTCCTTCATGTTGGCGGAGGCGGTTTTGTTGTCGGAAACGCTGTGACATAAATCCGTTGACAACCTCATGACTCGTCTTGGGTGAGGGTTGCTCCTCGGAAAAGTTCAGGGTCACGGCTGCCATTTTCCCTCCCGCTCACTCCCATCTTGCGAATATGGCGTCTCATCGGCGTCCTATTGTTTTAGCATGAATTTGTATCGTGGGCTAAAATTGACGTCACACATACAAGCGACCCTCCTCATCTCCGCCATGTATGTACTGCATTGCGGAACACCCTCTGGCAAAATGCAATGGGGATTTCAGCTGGGCGCTCGAGTCATTAAGTATGCGTGATATAATTTTCAAATTTATTCTGGAAAAATGCAGCGAAATGTGGGGGTCATTTGCATAATCCACAAGGGATAGCTTCCTCAGAGGAAGCACTCCCGTTGTTGTTGTTATTTTTCTTTGCTGATAGTTCTGGAAACAAAGAAAGCTTGAATTTCTCACTCAAACTCTTCCAACTCTGAGGGGACCAATAGTTTTTCGAAAGTCCCAAACCCAGTCAAAAGTCCCTTTTTTTTGATAAAATCAATTTTTGGAGCCTTTCCTAAGGTAAGCCTCTTGAGGCCATAATTTTATAAAGGAACATTTCGACTTCAAGCTTGGGAAATTTATTTAATAAAATTTTGAGTGTTACCGATTTTTACCGAAAAGTCAAGGTACTGAGTTTCAAAACCCCAAAAATTTGGATTGGTTGAAAAATCAGAGACTTGGTTTGGGACTTTTGAACTTCGAACATCTCTAAACATCGGCAAGAAGAGATTATCAACGTCCATCTTCAGTAATGGGCTCAAGATCTCTGTTTTATTTTTTGGACAGACGGACGAAAATCAGATCTTACGAAATAATCAATAATTTGTATTTAAAAACAATTAAAGGCGATCCAGCTGAGACCTGCCAGCCGGACTGCTCGCAGTCGGCACTGAAAAAGAAACTACACATCATAATAAAGGTTATTGGCGCGTCAATTGCATGATAATGGGTCATGATCTTTTCAAATTAAATTCGCATAACACTAAATCATAATTCTCAGCAGCTGTTGTATATCACGCACTCCTCGCGAAGCAAGACTCCACGATAATCGGTCTTGTATCTCTCCGCTGCACTGACTTAACAACGCATCTTTAGTATGGGAAGACAGCCTTTTTATTCGTGAACTTTAATATGAAATTGACAATTTTAATTGATAATGATACCATAAAGTTATGTTTATGTGCACGATAAATATTGATTAAAGTGCCGTTTGTGTGTCGTAATTCTCAATCACGTTAGTCTCGCGTATATTCCTCTCCCCCACAAGCCGTCGACGCTGCGATGCCGGCTCACCCAGAGCTTCGCGAGAGACACTACCCAGACGCGCACGTCACTCTATAAGTCGCCTTCATTGACTACAACAACGACCTTCCACACTTTAATGGGCGAATCGGATTCGAAAATATTCAAATTAATGGTGAACGGAGATTTGAGCAGGCCTTTTATATTAATTGTACCGAATGCTTGAGCCGAGCCCCATCAAGGCCTCTTTCTGGTGGAGCTGAAAAGAGACAGACAGACAGACGACTGACACTGAGCACCTTGAACGAAATTCGGGATTGAAAAGCGCTCTGGAACATCGAGATCAATCATGTAAGACGCGAATCGGACGCACAGGGGGCCCACAGCGAGTTGAATGTCAGGTTTATGGCCAAACATCGCATGAGCGAATTCGGTTGGAGGTTGCTGGATATTGAAATTGACGACTGGGTGCAGCGATAGTTCATGCGCTCTCATGTCAGCTCTAGCACATGCGGAAAGTGCAAAACATATGGAAATATTGAAATTAATGATGCAAGACGAGAAAGTGCCGTCATCCTTGCAGAAATAAACGATGATAGGGAAACGATCTTAGACAAAGAGATGCTGCGAATTTATTTGCGAAACTGACTGTGCTTTGCAGCGGTGGGTCTGAGGTTGAAGCCAGAGGGAGGCCGACACGGAAGCACATTCGACTTCTATGGGAGTTTGGGGCCTCAATAAGGAACTTTCATGTAACGGGTTTACCCCCTTAACTCCCCCCCAAGGAAAATAGGGGTCTAAAATTTCCAGACTGCACCTCTACAGACAAAGAAACTACAGCTCTCTAGCTCTTCTGGTTCTTGAGTTATGAAGTTTGGGTCAGACAGGCGGACAGACGGACAGTGATAGTGATTTAAAAGGTTCCCCATAAGGTCTAAATTTTTAAATGATAATTTTACGCCCCTCAAACTTGCCTGTACCTCCGGTTCTCATGTCGAGGGTGGATAAAAGTGAAGTCAACTCAAATAAGCAAACATTCGCCAAATCAGCGAATCGAAATCAACTAAAATGCCACAAAACTCATCCTCACGACCGCTCCATGTAATGCGGTGCTGTTTTGGCCACCTCTGGCAGTTAATCTACATACTATTTCTGGGGTTAAGCTGCGCCTCTGTTTACCTCGAAATTTCACACTCGCTGCATAAACGCTAGAATTCTAAGCGCATTTGGTTCCCTTGCATTTAATCTCTGTTTACCAAATACATGCCACTCAATCATACAAGTAATCAATTATTATTATTTACGCATAAATACAAACATTTGCATGCATTAATATTGAATTCAAGATTAAATTCCCATTGGCAATGGTTTTAAATTGCATCCCATAAAGTTTCAGTTCCTATCATGAGAATGCCATCACATGGGACGAGAGCGCTCCCATGTCCTCTCCCATGCGGTGCGCCGGAGTCGTTTCGAAACCCCCAAACGGCTATGGAAAACGCTGTCATTTGCTCGAGATTAAAATCTTTTTATTAAAAGCCCGGCTCGGTGGTCGGGATCTGCAGGGTTCTGCCATCGCCGACGACGAAAACAAAAGATATCAGATTCGGTGCTGTATAATGCCACGAAGTCAGCAGTTTCGACGAGCAAACAAATTGCGACGCTGGTAAGGGTTTACATGCCAGAGATGGGGACGAATGGGGATAAGTTTGTAAGCTCCGGAAAAAGAACTCCATCCCTGCCATCCCGCTCATAATGGGCAACTCATATGCGTTAAAAAATACTTACTCCAGTCACCGCACAGAATCTTACCATATAAAAGCAATTACGTTAATCTCAAATTAAATCGCATAATTCTAAATTACGATTATGTCTTAGTTTCGGCTATTCACAGACTTTCTATGGAAACCATTGTTTTCTGGAGAGCGACAGGCACTCGGTGCTGCACTTTTTATCAAAGTCAGCCTTTTTATCAGCATCAACAAATTGAGTATTTCCATGGCAGACGCGTAAAGTGGATGTAATTTCTAAAGCCTCGGATACGCATGCAGGCGATTCTGAAAGACAAAGTTGCTCGCTCTTTGTGCAGTCCACCAATCCTGATATTTCCCTAACAACTCGCTCCGTCGACTTGACTTTTGGCTAGTGCATTCAGACTAATATGCACCTCAGCTGCATGCTGGATGTGTGTGTGCCTGCTTTAATTAATGCAAATTGTTTTGTCCGTCGAGCAACAAAGGGGTTGTCTGATGGTCTTGGGTACTGCTCCTGCATTATTATTCTTCGGTGCGTTGCATTTGCAGCGAACGAATTGATGCAAATGCCGAATGAGAAGGTAACATATGCACGCCTCTTAGCACTTGCGTCGGTAAATGGCCTCTCTTTCTTAATTACTGCTGCTAAGAGTGTGGAGAGAATGTGAAGGGAGGCCTTACCTTTCTTTGAACGATTTTGCTGCTTTGAGAATTCTTGGTAAGCTTTTCCACCTGGTTTTCCCGACTCTCAAAAACTGAAACTCTCAGGGGTCACAATACTCAGCTAGAGACCCAGAGACCCCAAAGGGAACGTCAATGTTTCAATAAGCTGACCTTTCCACTTGGAGAAACCCGCCAAAATTATATGATTTCATACAAAATTTTATTTTGAAGCTTAGTCTATAGACCATCGTTGTGTCGCTGACAACCCACCAGCTTTAAATATTTTTTGAGTTTAGGTTTTGTGCTTAGGTTTTGTGGTTCCATGTTATAAGGGGTTTTTAAAACCCTTTTAAATCGATCATTTGTTATAAATTATTATTTTTTACTTAAAATTTAAATTTCAAATTCAATAAATTTTTAATATAACAAAAATAGGTCAAATCTTGTGTTACAAAAAATTAAAAATATAAAAAAAACAGGAAAAAATTATTTTAGTAAAATTTTTTATGGGACAAAAACAAGCAAAAAGCGCCAGACAAAGCCCAGGGAGGAGCTAGATAGCCGATTTTTGAGCAGGTAAAAAATAAGTTATAGAACTGAAATTATTTTGAGATTTTCGGTGGTCCCTGTGTCCAAGCCCTCGAGGTAAATTACAATACACCTAAAAAATTTTTACAGCAAATAAGTTTACCTGAGTCAGGTTAGTCAAACTGTGTCCTTGAAACACCTACATGCAACACTGTGACATAACAAGCCCGGAGTTCTTCCCGCGAAGTCGTTAGCCAGCGCTGTTTTCATTTTCAGATTCCCCAGAACCACTCTCAAAACAGCCATTAATTTGAGTCGTGTACTTTTTTCCACGAAGATTTAATAAACTCGCAACTTGCATCGATTTTATCGCAGAAAAAGCGAGGAAGAGAACACAAAGCCCATAGTTTTGGTTTCGAGAATCATAAAACCTTACCGTCCACGGCTATGTGTTTATCATATTAATCTGAACCGTAAGCGCAATAAAAGCAGGCGCCATCATTTATATGACCAACAGCTTGAGTACCTTGCTGACGCTAACTGACTGACTGATACGATTCCGCGAGCGCATTTACGTGATTGTATGCATGGCTAGATTCAGGTTTATAAATTTTGAAATAAATTTTGTACAATCCTCAACAATATGTATGTATTTATATCCAATTCAAGTATGACTCGGCAGCTCTGCAGCACAACTTTTCAGTACTAAATAAAACTGAATATATTGCTGACAGCTGTCTCCTCCACATGCCTATGCCATCAGCCTGTACACTTGCTCTGACACATCTCTCTCACCAAGGGCCAGAGGTGGCGTCTGGTGGGGGCCTACGGTTGCAGGAGTCCCAGCAGAAGCCCCGCCCCTGATCAGCTACATTGAAGAGCAGCATATTTATACAACAACATGCCACAGCTTCAAGAGTGTAGCAATTAACAACTTGGATTTTTGCTAATTAAGCAGATAATGAAGTGACTGTTCGGAATTGTAAGAGAGCGGGACCTAACGCGCCATTGGACGCCCAGATAAGTCTCGACAGCCGAATAATAATTAGCTGCCAGCGAATATGAAATGTGAAAATTTATTAAATTTTAATCAAAGAACGAAGTCAGAGGTGGAGCTGACAACTGCGGCCTTGTCTCTGTCAGCAATCAGCATCCGAGAACGCCAGAGCGGTCGCGTCCGTGCCGGGAACTCATGGGATGGCGCCTAAATTTAATTTAGAAGAAGTGGCGTTTGAAGTCTCGGAGCAAGTGCGAACGCTCGCGCTGATAGAAGGCTGTCGGTGACAAAATTTCTCAACGCCGACACAGGCGAAAATAAGTTTCAAACATAAACGGAATAAATTAATTGCAAATTATGGCCATTTCAAACGAATTAAATTAATCCGCTTTTTAGTGCCTCGCAAAAACAGCTTTGAGCGCTGCCTCGCGACCTTTCATCAGCGGCAAACATGAATTTTTTCTAACTTCATGACGTGAATAATGTATCAGGGGAGTGACGGAAATTTATGAATTTTTACTGAGCCTCGTCTTAATTGCCGCTCACATCCAGTCGTCCCCAGTGGGGAATTTTCTTACGTCCACGTCCCACGTCCCACTCCGACTCGGACTCGGACAGAACAAATTACAGGAAATCATATACATGAAATGATCTGTTTACATGCCCGATTATCAATATTAGCCCAATAATCGGACGTTCTGGTGGAAAAATTACACACCAGCCCGAAATTTATCGGCCAACGCCTACCTCCTTATCAAGTGGCTGTCTGCTATCTTCCATCGCTTTCAGAAATTAATGTTTGTTTATGCAGCAAACAGTAGTAGTCGATATGATTTATGTGCTCAAGATAACCCGCTTGCGACTCGCGAGGAACGGGCGTGCAGCAGGAGATTTCTTTGCTGCACTCAATCTTCATTACGAGCTGAGGAATCCGGGGCCTGCTAAGTATCAGTTGACCCTCTTTTCGCTTTCTCACTCCAACATACGCCAAGGAATCGCTGCTCCTCCCCCCGAACTTTTAATCAGTACCCCATAACTCAAGCAATGCGAACCAGCTGGTAGCAAGTAATGCGATTAATTAAGAACTTACTTCAGATCAATTGTCCGAACGCTCAATCAATAAGCTTAACTTAAGCCTTGTCACTTTTGTCCTCCCAGTACCAGCGTTTTCGAGCACAAAAAGAAATAAATTAAATTCAAATTTCGCACTCCATCTCCTTTGTCGCGTGGATGGGAGAAATTTTTTGAGGAGCAAAGCACGAGTGGAATAATTGAGCTGTAATTCAAGAGGACATTCGGTCCTGGACCATGGAAACGTAATACTTATGGGCTCCTCTGTGAAATCATTAGCAGCATTGTGAAACAAATTTCATCTTGTAAACTGCCAGCCGTTCGCCCAGTCGATATGGGTTCTGCACTATGGAGTCACATGCTGTTAGGGCCACAATGCCCACGTTTAATAGTCTATTGTGTACTTTATTATTATGATTATGCGATATTTCATTATTTTTCTGCACATAGGTTTTTACCTGCTGCAGCCTGAGTTTTAGAACAAGCAATTTGATTATCCCTGAGCTTAACTCTGGAAGAATATTTTAGTTTTTCCTTGGGAGTTAGGATTTTAAGAAAGAAGTTACAGAAATTCACGAGACTTTTTTAGAGCAAAAATTTTGAGAAATTACCTTGGAAGTTAATATAGTCTTCCAACATATTAAGCCCATTGGAAAACAAGGGCACTGGTGACCCATCAACTTTTAAAAATTTATTTATAAATTTTCACTTTAAAAAAATAATTTAAAATGCCTGACTTATGATTTCAAAAAACTTTCTTTAACAATATTTGAAGTAGAGTCCAAACTATTTTTTTAATAAAAATTTTAACCCATTTGTGAACTATGAGCATATTTATGATTTACGTTTAAAGTGTGTAACTTCTCCAAAAAAAATTTTACGAATATATTCGAATTATTTCAACAGAATTTCTAGAAGCAAAACGCAGTTTGAAAAAACGCAGGTTAAAGGCCTTTATTCTTATTGTCTCCCCGAATTCCCAAAGGTAAACTTTCTAGCCCCAGGGTTCACGCAGCCCACCCGAGCACCAAGAGGAAATCTCTCTTGTTCGCCAAATCCCCTGCCTGTTTGTGTGATAAACACGCCCGGGAAAGTTTTAATTAAGAAATACTACCTCCACGCTATGACGACGCCTCTCTTGCGCCAGGATCCAGGCTGTATGTAATAAAATTCGCCGATTTTTGGAAGTGACTTCGGAACATATTGAGAACAACGTAACCGCGAGCGGAACGGCACCGTTGCTGATTATTAAAAGCTTTTCGCAATTTATATTAAACGTGTGAATGCCGATGGTGTTAATTCGCTATTATCATGCTTTTTTGCACGTTTGCGAGTCTGTTTAACAATTTTATTTCACTACGAAGGTGCAATTACACATTGCCGAAGTTTGATCACTTTTGAGATATCTCAGAAAAAAAAAGTTATTGCGTCCTTGATAAGTTTTTGAGGAGTTTGCGAGTTTTATGAAGAGAAATAAATTTTTAATGCCTTAAAACTTTAAGTGGCCCTTTTAGAGTGTCTCTGCAACAAAGTCTCCAGGTCCCACGGTAATTCCAAAGTTGCACCTGCTGAAATTCGACATCGTGACTTTGAAGCTCAACAGGATGCAACTCAGCCGGACCCCACCTCGTTGCGAATTCAACATGTTTCCCTTGAACGGCTATCAAATCTAAAAGAGAATTATTTTTATGGCTTTTTCATGATACGCCATGGCACAGCACTTATCTAGTAGTTTCCGAATAAAGCCTTTATCATTTAAATGAAATGCAAATTTCAAAAAAACACCGGAATGGAAATAATAATAAAAACAGCAAGTGCCCGACCAGGACGGGTCCGTCCATCGCCACATAGCGAGCGCATTTGCATTGATAGTAACGAGATAATCATCGCGTTTGCTGGCAACTCAAATTAAATTGCTGATGGAATGCCATTTGAGCTCACTTTATTCTGTCACTTTTATCTTTTTTCTGCTGGCCAACGCGCGCAAAAAAGGGGACATATATTTTTTGGATTTTTATTGATTTTAAATGTCCACTTGAATTTTATTGAGTTTTTGTGCATGACAATACCGTGTCCGAATCTTTGAGGCTAATTGAAAGCACCATTAGAATTTGTCAGTTTGTCTGTCAGAAGTACGCTGGAAAGCCCAATTCAACGCCAATTTTCTTTCAGTGACCGACTCTCTGTACGCTTCGGAGGGCGGTGCGGGGTACAACAATAACACGCCTTCGGCCAGCTCACCATATCTCGCCGCATCAACCTCCTCCGATGATGCATTGCCGCTGGAGCTGACGACGAAAAAATTGCAACAACAGCAACATCCAACGGCTGCTGGTAGCACGAGCTCGCTTGCATTCAGTCATCATGTAAGTATTGTTCCTCTGAGTATTTTCTCTTATTTTCATATTTTGGTCTTTCAAATCAAAATAAAGAAATGCACTTTGAGGCTAGTATGTCTGGACAGTTTGTGACCCTTTGGGGCAGAAGAGAAACGTCGGGTTGTGGCTTTTTGAGCCGGACAATACACTTCATTAAAAGGGTGTGAGTTGCACCGACTGCTGATCTCCGTGGACGCTCCGATATTTCTTTGATAAGGAGAAATAGGGAACGATCAGAAGTTTGAGTCTAAAAGTTAAACAAAAATAAAAATTGATAAACAAGCCGGTATTGAGCCAATCAAATTTCCTATCCCAGTGTAAGCTTAATCACAAAAACTTGGATTAAAAAATTACCCAAGTCCTTTGGGTCGTGAGTGACTCGTTGGAGGTCTATGGGTTAAGAAATTTAAAATAGATAGTTTCGGACATGTCCTGGTAAATTTTGTGAGTGAAAGAACCAGAATTGAGATCAGCTGGGCTTTACGCACCTTGTTGTTTTCTTTCTCGATTCATTATCTTTTTCTGCATGGCATCGTGTTGCAACAACGTTATGTGGGATTACCGAACGTGTGTATCATCTAGCTTTGGTTTGGGATCTCTGGTTTCTCAACCGACGAGCGACGACCGAAAATGGCAAAGGTACACGCTGTAGCTCAGCTTTTTGTGCTCCCAAAAGCCACAGAAAAAAATCCCGAAGGCAAGAGACAGAAAAAGGACAAAGCGTTTGTCACATTTTTAATTGGTTTCATTTTGACCGCAAATCCCACAAAATGTCGACATGGCAGCCCAGGCTTTGTGATGTCGTCTCCTTTCGCGTTCACCTCTCACGTTCATTTCCCCCGTCTAACACACATGCAGCAAGTAAAAAATTCACTTGCAGGAGGTAATGATATGCGTTGCCAGATGCAAACCTCCCACAATGAGTTGGTCTGTTACTTGGGCCGTTCCCCATCGATTCCCGCTCTTCTCTCCATACAAAGTATCTCCGATACATAGCACATTAATTAAAATTATTTTAACAGTGTTGCTGATAAATTTACTTTGACGTCGCGTCGTCGTGCTGTTCCGCAGCGACTCGAAACTGATAGCACTGGAAGTACGAGTTGACTTCACAGAGTTCCAAAGTGATTGATAATAGAAAACAGACACCTCGGGCAGTTTGTTCGGAATGACGACGATCGAGTATGCTATTCAGCCGCCTTAAGTAGAAATAGTAATTACGCCGATACACCAGTTCGATATTCCATCGGCGTTCGGCTTCTCAAAGGCTGCTCGGAAACGTTCGTGAGATCAAAGTGAGCCCCAGTTCCGGAGATTTACGGCCCAACCCCACTTCTGGCCACCCTGACCTCATCTCTCAAATTCACGTGAATTCCAGAGGCACGTAAGAAGACTTTATGTGACAGCCGAGATCCCAGCCTCGCACATCAAAAGGTTCCAGGCATCCGACGTTCATTCATTTTGTTTTGGTCGTGAGATTTAGTAAAAACAACCGTACCAAATGGATTTAAGGCAAGAGGCACACGCTTTTTACTATTCTGAATCAAAGATGCTCTCTTGCAGCGCTCCGAAATGTATCCCGACTTAGAACCACTCGAGGTTAAAAAATTTAATTAAAATCGATCTGATTGATGTCCAGTTTTTTATCGCGTTCCCCACCTGAATCGACAGTTGTACATCTGGCGCTCTATGGGACAGGCGGTGGGAACGGGAAAGTGAACTCTGGGATAATTAAGACTTATCAGTTTTGAAAGTTTATTAAAATAATTAGAGGAGATGAACTACTTTTGCCCACTCGGGCACTCGTCTCGTAAAAGTGGAGTTTTTACGATGGCTGGGAGACAAAGAAATTGCAAAAAGTAAAAAGTACAACTTCAAGAGAGTTTTAATTGAGTTTTACGACTGCAACTTAACGATCTGAGACGAAAATCGCGAGTGGCACGTTGGCGGCTCAGCTCGGCACGGAATAGCGCGGCGGCACTCCAGCTTGAAGCTGATGGAAGTCTTTTTATCACTCGTAATCTTGAATTTTTTTCCTTTCATTTATTTTGCTCGCTGGTGCATCTTGTAGAGAGCAACATGAATTTTTCGCAAAGTAGACGAGTATACGGGAACAGATGTAGCGAGCCGACGACTTGTGCGAAACGAAGAGCGGGCTAAGCGGGGGACGCGAAGTTGTAGGTACCCTCTGTAAAGGCAGTTTCTGGAAGCCGGTGAATTTTTAAGACCTATCGTTTATTTCAAAACTGGTAAAATCTTGAGATTTCAAATGAGGAAAAAAATAAGAAGACAATCACTTTAGTTTTGGACTCAGAAGCCAAAATAGTCAACATTTTGAACTTTCGAAAAATGTAGAGTTATTTCAGTTTTTAGTACAAACATTTTTAAATTTCAATAAATTTTTTTAGAACCCAGGATGTGTAAAACTTCAACCAAATAACTCGAACTAATCAAATAATAAAAATGAAAAGGAAGGAAGGGACTTTTATCCGTTAAAGGGTTAACTTTATTTCTACGAAAATGAAAATTTGTCCAAAATCCAAATTCCAAAAATTAAAATGTGGCTGGTTTGTTAGTTAGGCTTGAAAGTCTGCTAGTTAGAACCTGTACGAGTCGACCTTTAGATTCTACCCTCCAACCCGAAATTATACCACCAGACGGTACCAGGGGGCCCTGCCAGCCTGCTATCTTTGAGAAACATCATGTGTGTCTTTTTGTTACGGACCATATCGCGTTGTATTTCACGTTTATCACTTCTCTTCCACTTTTCCTCCACAGCTTCGCCTGCACTCTCCTCCGCTCCATCCATAACGTTACTCGGCTCTTCTTTTTTTGCAACATCACATACGACTCGCAATGTTGCCATTCTTTAAGCTGCTTCCAAGTCCCCATTGTGTGTGAATCCAGCGAGCGAGTGATGCACTTTTGCATCCAAATGCATCTCACAGAGCGAGAGGGAAGAGAAACGTAAAGACACTCCATTAATGCATGTATGTCGCAGTCTCCAGGACCACTCTTGCCATATATGTGCCGAGAGAGTGGAGCACGACGACGACGACGGCTCGGAGGGAAAATGCGATGCGCACATAAAAAGTTATATCGTGTTCCTGGTCGTAAACATAAAAACGGTCGTCGCAAAGACCAGAAGAAGAGTGAAACATGGTGCTTTGCGCCTCCAAGATCTTTCTCTCCGTTTTTGCACGCCTTCTTGCGCGCTGTCATTGGGACCACCAAGAGCCAACATGGATTTCGGGCGGCATCTGCATATCAACTGTTGAGGGGAGCCTTCTCGTTTAAGAAATGTGTTGAAAGTATTTTTCGGCTCATTCTTATGCAAGTTTCGATTTGGGGTAACCTCAATCCAAGTTTTTGAAGAGTAAGGAAACTGAAAATTGATTTTGAAGCCCGAATATGAGAAAGATCCCCATGGCCAGGGCCACCAACACTGATTTGGTCAGCTTTGGTCAATGAATGAACCTATGGTCAGAGAATGAACCTACAACTAACTTATATAATTGAATTGAGCACCTAATTTTTTTTTTGAGCTTCTTAACTCTATGTAGTTGATTTTTAGTAGGACTTCTAATTTCCATTTGGTTCCCAACCTTGGCTGTTGGCTAATTTCCTGATTTTTGTAAATTTCAGTTCCTCTTTTTCAACCACCGTAAAAATGTCTAAAGCATGCTTAAAACGCATTTGTGGGTTAAACTTAGTCACTATATTTCACGTTCTAATTTTTATCAAAACTCATCGATAGCCTCGTCAATACTCGACACAGTATCCTCCGCCGCAACCTGGTAGTCCATCTCCAGAGCAGCCAGATCCTCCCTCGCCTCGGCAAACTCCCCCTCCTCCATTCCCTCCGCCACGTACCAATGCACAAACGCCTTCTTGCGGTACATCTGGTCAAACTTGTGGTCTATGGCCGCCCACGCCTCCACAATGGCCGTCGTTGAAGCAAGCATGGCCACTCCTCGGGGCACTCGAGCTAGGATCCCGTCCGGCACACTCGAGGGGGCCTTGTAGTTGATCCCGATCTTGAACCCCGTGGGGCTCCAGTCCACAAACTGAATGCTCCGTTTGGTCTTGACTGCGGAAATGGCGCTGTTGACGTCTTTCGGGACCACATCACCGCGGAACAGGAGACAGCACGCCATGTACTTGCCGTTCCGAGGGTCGCACTTGACCATCTGGCTGCTGGAGTCGAAGAGCTCCGAGGTCATGTTGGCGACCTTGAGGCTCTCGTGGCCGCAAGTGTCGGTCCCCAAGAGAGGCGCGTACGAGGCCAGGGGGAAATGCAGACGGCTGTAGGGCACGAGGTTCGTCTGGAACTCCGCCATATCGACGTTGAGGGCCCCATCGAACCGCAATGAGGCAGTAATGCTGCTGACCACCTGACTAATGAGCTGATTAAGATGCGAGTATGTCGGTCTGTCGATGTCCAATTTGGTCTTGCAGATGTTGTAAATGGCCTGGTTGTCCACAATGAACGAGCAATCGCTCTTGTCCAGGGTACTGTGAGTCGAAAGCACGGAGTTGTAGGGTTCAACGACCGCCGTGCAGATCTGAGGGGAGGGGTAGATGCAGAACTCTAGCTTGCACTTCTTCTTGAAGTCGTCCGAGAGGTGCTCCATGAGAAGGGACGTGAGCCCCGATCCAGTGCCTCCGCCAAAGGAGTGATAGACTAGAAAACCCTGGAGGCTATTGGCGTGCTCGGCTGCCTTCCGGATATGCTCGACGACTGGCAGGATGAGCTCCTTGCCGACAGAGTAGTAGCCCCGGGCGTAGTTGTTGGCGCAGTCTTCTTTCGTGTTCATGAGCTGGACAGGGTGGAAGAGGCCTTTGAGGGGGCCGTTTCGAACTTCGTCTAGAAATTTCGAAAAAATAAGAAATCAAAAACTATATTAGTTTAAAAATTTAATTAGTTTTTGCTGGAAGAAATAAATTTTAATTTAAAATTTCTCTGCAAAAATAATAATCTTAAAAATATTCTATGTTTTATGAAGTTGAGATCTAAAGCAGCTAATTTTTTATTCAAAACTTTTAGATTCGTATTTGCCTCGGGCAGAAATAGAATTTGTACATTAATTTAAAATCCAAAATTTAGCATGCACTTGAGCAAATACTTAAAATTTAAACAATGAGACCTTTTCGGTTAATTCAAAACGAAATATTGCATAGATCCGCAATGGTCCAAAGAACTTAAGTCCTTTAGAACAATTTTAAATCAGATAAGCTAAGTAGCTCTTGCTTGAAAATTCCAAAAACACAACAAAAAATCCGTAAGCTCATTATTACCGATAACAGTGGGCTCCGTGTCCACAAAGATGGATCGTGGCACGGCCTTCCCCTCATCCGTTTCCGAGAAAAAGGTCGAGATGCAATTATCTTCATCTCCCTCACTGCCTTCAGCCTTCCCGACTGTGCCGTCCTTATTAATTCGGTGTTCCAGGCAAAATAATTCCCATATGTTGACACCTGTGGAGAAGATCATTTTTCAAGATTCTTTTATGTTTGTCGCATAAAAGATGGCGGAGCTCATTTGTAATTTGCGCATACGTAATCCACGAATATTTACCCAGCTGCACCCCAGCCTGTCCAATGTGGACGGAAATGGTCTCCCGATTGCTAAACACCATAATTTTGAAGCCTATTAAAATTTGGAACCTTATCCGGAGGGATCTAATTAGAAATGAGCCAAAGCTATTAATGTGTGACAGATGTCATGTGCCAGGCTGCTATGATCTTGATATTTCCCACCGCAGCAGCGCGGCTTCGGCTCAGCAAGGTGCAGCAAGTGGATTTTGATAAATATGCCAATTTCAAAACAATCGATTTCCCCTGCCTTGTGCACTGCGGTGCCCTAAAATTTGAAAAACGCGGAGAGGAAATTAAAATCGATAAAGGGGCGGCGACTTTCAACAGCGAGGGAGACGGGAACGTGTGGCGAGGGTTTCGCCTTGGCTTATCCTAATTTCAGTTTCGGGGAAAAAATGTTCCATATGCAACCCAATTATTTCAAAATCATTCATTCTGCATTAAACTGATAATCAACACGGGTCTCGTACTCGCCAGAATGCCGTCGGTGTATCCGGTTTGTATTGATTACATGCATATATATTCCCGTTCGCCGTTCGGCGACCAGAGCACATAAATTTGGAATGGGTAGAGCGAATGCCACAATTTAAATTGGCTTTTACGTGCTCTGAGGCATTCACTTGAGCCGGGATTAATTAAAAAGTTTCAAATTTTGCAAAACAAAGCTCGAAAGAAGGACCCGAAGTCTTAATTAGAGGCAGAAATGTCGGACACTGCTTCTTCCGAAACACTCTCGCGTTTTCCTCACTTCTCGTTACTGGTTATAATATTTCGGCGTATTCCATATCGCAGTATCGCACGACCCTCTTGTCAGAAAGTTCAGGGACGCACGTTTTGCCTAAACATCGTACTGAGGCCCACCACTCAGAGGGTTCGAGTCGCGTTATTTACACATACCCACACGGAGAACATTTTAAATTTTTTGCAGTTGGCAATTTATAATTTCTAAGCTGTTTATGCAATAAATCACGTTGTTCTCTCGGAACATTTGCATTCAGCATTAAAATTAATGTTTATTCTTTTTATATATATTTCACTTTGCGTTCGTTATTTTGGACTTCATGACACATCAGTCATATGTTAGTAGAGCGCGCAAGTCGCATACGCAAAAAAAACGACTTAGACGTAGACTAGAAGGTCTTGAGGCTCGGCTCGTATTGTCCACACATGCAATTGTGTCAACAGAGCCATTTGTCATTCTGTCGTACCCGACTTTTTAGAATTTTAATTCCGTAGATCAAGGGTCAGAGTTTCTAAGTCCGGAACCTTCCTAGTTTGTCGTGTGAAAGACATTTGGATTTTTTTAGACCCAAATTTATTGCGGAACGTCCTAATTTGTCGCTGGGGAGATTTCTGCAAAAAATATTTTTTTAACTGCTTCTGAGATATTGAAACAGGGTCTCTGGAGATCAAGCAAAAACCTCTTGGCAGTATTTAAGTAACCTTTGTTCGACATTCGACTCGCTGTCGGATTTCTTTCGTTCTCGTGAATAAAAAATAAATCTTCAGCAGCCCTTCTGATCCTGGAGACCTTCTCAAAAATTTAATTTTGATTCCAGGCCGTTCTCCAGTCCCAGGCCCAGTTCCTCAACAACCTGGGCACCACCATCAGCGCAACCACCCGTCGGACGTCGACGTGCATCAAACAATGGGAGCCGTATCGAATCGAGCCTACTCGAACTAATCAGAACGCTTCAGTTGAGTCACTCCGGATCCAGGTACGAGCACAGGCACAAGCCGTTAATGAATACGTGGCGCTCCTGTCGCACTCGCCTCACAGCAAAACTTATTTAATTAAACCAAATTTTCATCTGTGCACATTTGGGTATAATGTCAATTTAATCACCTCTCACGGAAACGAGTCCCGAAAACGAAACGCTCTTTTGCAAGAAATTCCAAAGACAAACATTCACGTCCTCTTTGATGAGACGGCACGCACAAGGATCACAGACTTAATGAAATTTTCGCCAATCTCCTTGCTCAACTATTTTCCCATTTAAGCTCCTCACATGCGTATAGTTTCAATTATGTTTACTCACTTTGTGTCTGTCATTCCCTCAAAGGTACCGGCATTTGCATCCCCGCTGGAGGCAGCCATTCTAGACCCGCCTCCCGGCCCCTCCACGTCACATGCAGCTGCCTTCGCCTCCTCCCAAACCTCCGTGGTCTGTGCTCCCGACACCCCGAAGATGCACCAAGTTCCAGCGATGGCCATGATTCATCGCACGCCACCCGCGACGACACCCGGCCCAGCGCCCGTGAAACAATCAACGATGTCATCAAGTGCCACCAGTGATTTAGGAGGAAGCAGTGGCGCTGCTGGGTGTAGCAGGACCTTGCCGCTGTCATGGGGCTCGGCTGCAGCGGCGACATCGTCACAAATCAGGCAACAGCAGCAGCATCATCGGCGTGTGAGTTACAGTGCGAACGGCTCTTCTAGCTCGCAAGTTACTTCCGCTAGCTCCGCAGCCACTATTGTACAGGTCAGTAGGCTTTCACATTACATAAATCACAGAGGCATTTTAATTAAAGTCTGCCCGCTAGTGTGTGAGTGAGAGTAAATAGTGAGACCCTTTCGTACTCCCTCTAGTCTACAATTCTCTACAACGCTTGATGATGAAGAGGAAAATGAAAATTTAAACTTGAGGAAGACCTTCTGTTCGTCAGACCGTTCTCCATAAATGATTTAGTAGCTACTTTATGCAATTACGAGGGGCCTGGAAAATAGAATAAAATATGAAATAATTAATAACACAGTGACTTAATTTCTGAAAGACCGTAATCAATAGGATTCTGGCTTTAATATTTTATGCCGGCCATTTATCTTCATTACGATAACCATTATTAAACATGCGTGAGCCTGTTCCCATATGAAGTTATTACCTAACAAGTGTCCTTTGTGCCGCTCCAAAACCCAACGGTGCGGTCTATATGTGAAAGCAAGAACGTGATTTCGAGAAGAAAAGACCGAAACTTTTAAAAAATGGGGCTGCAGCTTACAGGGAATATTTATTATCCACGGTCATTCGAGCACAATGTTTCTCTTGTTCCTCCAAGTCTCGGGTCCCCGATCCCAAATACTGACAACAATATCGAGGACACTATTAAGAATGTCGAAAGACACCTTACTTTAATTTATAGCCGTCCTTCTCTCCGCTTAGAGCTGGATCTTTTAATCAATCTCATTCAGATCGAGATGAATACAAAGTATTAACACGCAATCATTATGAGGAGTAAGATTCGTAAAAAATAAAACCCAGCATGCACCGTGAACTGCTGCGCCCTCTTACCCAGTTGTTTCTGGGCTTGTGGCAGACACTCTTTTTTGGGTTTTGGATTTAAAAAAATAGTTACTCGTACTTCTGGACTGCCGCAAAGTAGCTCCCAAAAGGTTCCCTGAAGTGAAAAGATGAGAAAACAACGTGGCCCCGAATTCGTTTTCGAGGCCCATTGACAGTTCAAGGGACTGGCTAAAATTTTCAGGTTGGGACTTTATACTTTCCTACCTGGTTCTGATTCTAAAACTTAATTCCTATTAAATTAGGTCAGGACAAAGCAACCCTAAATCATCTTTATGGTCTATAAAAAAAAATAAATTGAACTTCAATGGTCCAACGGTCCCTTATAGTTCCCTAAGATCCCAATTAAGTCTTATCGAGGGTCCTAAACTTTCAGGACATCTGGTACCAAATGTTTTCTACACAAAAACACGTCGTTATTTATCCTCCACGAAATGCACCGTGCACCGGACACAGAATCAAAATTTATATCCACTTTTTACGTACGAGCATTTCTTGAATTATTTCGTTTTCGTACTGCAGGAGTCCCACATGTGTGGAGTTTGTTTTCTCTCCATAAATGTGCGATATGTACGAGATAATGAGCCAACGTGCTGAGCTCACAATTCCTTGCATGAGTTTACAAAACGATGACAATATGAGTTTGTGTATTTTCGAGAACCGAGCTGGAGAGTTTGACCGACAAACCTTTGTACTCACGAGAGTCGAGACCGAGGACTGAGAACCGAGAAATTCGAAAATGCATGAACGTCATAAAATTAATGATCTAATTTACGAAACTTAAGTTTTTGTTGATAAGAGGAATTTATGACCGTACAAAATTCTCTTTTATGCCCTCTCTTGCGTGAATAATGATTGAAAAGAGGAATCGATATATTTTGATAAAACCTTATTATTGGGGCCTCGATTATTCCAAATTGGATTTCGTTTTTTACTGCGGGCCGTGTTGTGACTTTTTTCACAAAACATTTAGTATAAATCAGAGTTATCAGAATACAGATAAGGAGTCTCTGGTATCGGACGGGCTATTTTCCATTTAGATAGCAGACTAAATTTTTTATTGCGCCTTAATGTCCAGGTTCTTTTTCTTTCATGTTGCGGGGGTTTCTCATTTAGCCATTTGGACCATACTTGACCATTCCCGTATCAGCATTTGGAGTTAATTTTATTTTAGAGTGTTGGCTTGCGGATCCCATATTGGACCTTATCTTTAACCTAACGCTTTATGATTTCATAATTTCCAATAGAGAAGATCCCTTGCCATTTTGAAAATACCGTCATTCATTTACGAGAGACCAACATTATTTATGAGTCTAATTTATGTAAAAGGTAGAACCAAGGCTATTTTAAAGTTAAGAGACATTTCGGATTTTAGACCATTTGGACTTATATGTTGCTGCTCAGCTGATGTTAAAAATTACTCAGAAAATTATGGACATTTCAAATTTTTATCTGAGATTTTTACTCTAAAATTATTCCGTACTGACTAGACATAAAAGCGATTTATGAGACAAGCCCTGAACGCTAAAGATTCTGTTGCGTTATAATTTTTAAATTTGCTCTCAAATTAAGTCCCAACCTGACTCTCTCGGCCAGTGCCAGCACAAGTCTGCTAAAAATGCAAATTAGGGCTTATTTCATAGGATAATGCTATGTAATTGCAGCCAGTCGCCGCTCCCACACGAAAGGAACGGAACAAAATGCGTAATTTCGTGTCCCAGCCTTTGCCAATTTAACTCCGCATCCAGTATCGGGCGCTCACATGCTGAAAAATGCGATATTATAAAAAGGAAAGGTCCGCAGCGGTAATGGTACCTAATGATTAATAGCAGTTTTAAACTTTTAATGAAACTTTTTGTATTCAGTTAATGCCGTCACGTTCCACACACGGCGACGATGTTCCAGGGATTTGGAATAGATTAAGGCATCTAAATAAAATTCTTGTGTCCAGCACACTCGCATGTTCCCTGTAATTAATCTATTTAATCTATTTTTAAACGTGATACAACGCCCAAATTTCCCAAAACTTTTCACGAAAACCTCCCAATTTCCTGCGGACAGAGAAAAGGGCTCCGAGTCGTATGAATAATTTGGGAAACAGCAACCTTCCCGCGTACGAGCTGCGACTTGCGAGCGAACATCAAAAAGTTCAAATAAGCAGAAAAAAATTAATGCAAGGAAAGCAAAAAACTTTTTTCATTTATAAAAGTACGGAACGCACAACAACAACAACTTTTCCCTACCAACCTTCAATGTGCGAACGAGTCGAGCTCGGAGTCGCCGCCCACAACCCGACCGAAGACGAAGCGAGCCGAGTGCGCGATGTACCGGACTGGCTCGAGCTCTGAACGCACTGTGAATTGAACGTCAGTTTTCATTCAACTGCGCTCACGACAAGTCGACAGACGACCGAGCTCCGCGAGCCCAATTTTTTATATCAATTTTATATCAACTGGCAAAATAAGGCAAAACACTCTGAAAGAATGCCACCACTCTTCTCGACGCGACATTACTAGATAACAAAGTACGAGGCTCCGAAAGCCCGAAGGAGAAAAGAAAGAAAGCAATTTATTGAAAAGCGAAATACATAAAATATTCAGTTTTTATCAGCAGCTCCGTGATAAGGGAGGAAATAAAATTGTGCTAAGTGAATTTTTATGTACTTGTGCAAGTCAAAAATTTATGATTACACACACTTAATTGGATTACGAGGCCAGAGCAGGATCCATGGATTACGCGACAAAATCCTGCCTCTGCAACCACCACTGCCATGCTCCACAACTTCCAAACCCCACTAGTGATTCAAGTGAATGAGTATTTTCCTCCCTAAATTTTCATTTTCCTCATCATCGTCTCCGCGTCCGTACAATTGCATAGTGCGTGTGAGAGTGCCCGTGCGCACAGAAACAGCTGATTCCGCTATCGATTTTTCGCCTGCTCTCGTATTCGATATCCATGCCGCATGCCGTCGACACATTAAAGCAGATAGAGTCTTTACGTGTACGAAAAGTTGTGCAAATAATATTGAAAGTGAGTGAGACTTGAACGTTGAAAAATGAGATCCAAAAGTTGGCTTCGTGCCACGATGAAAATGATTATAAAACGTGAAAATGTTAAGAATCGAGAGAAAATTGTGAAATGAAGAATTATTAAAACAAATCCTTGTCGATATTGACAGATCAAGAGAGAGCCGTGCCAAGTGTCCGAAGTGACCACCACCAACTTCACCTCCACCAGCTCCTCTTCCCTGCACACCGCTGCAGTGCACGTGAAATTCGAGCACCAGCACAGGAATCAGCAGAACTCTACGACGACGACGACCACTACGCGGCAACTTAGCATTATGGACGGAAGTAGTGTAACGTCCGCTCAGACAAGTGCCATTCCTGTGGGAATCGCTGTAGCCCGGCAGAGGCTGCAGGAGACTACGACTACGACGCATCAGCCTGCGCTCAAAACTACAAGTGATATTAACCGTTCGTTTGGCATTGGATTAAGTGATCTAGGTGAGTAACTAAACCAACAACCTAATTTAAAAAAAAAACAAGATGTTGAAAATTTTTAGAAATTTAAAACACACTCTGAAAAAGAGGTTTTCCAGATTAAAGTGTTTTTTAAAATAATTAAAAAAATTTACAATTAAATTAAATTTCTTATAAAAATTTATGTTTTTCAAGGTCAAAGAGTCAATGTTCAAATGAAAGTTTCTAAGCAAAATATCCTTTTAGAAAAATAATGAAAAAAAATTTCTGAAAAATTTGTTTTTTTGGGATCAAAGATTTTTAAATGTTCTTAAAGAATTTTTTTTCCCAAGTTTAATTTTTCAATAACCGAGATTGCTTTATTCGGAAAAATGGACGAGAAAATGTTCCAGCTCATTCTTCACTGAAGCGAAATCGGCCCATTCAAGACTGCACTCAATTAGCCAGCAATTAGAGGCTCTTAAAAATTTTCCATGGCCATAACGAGAGTTAAAAATTGCGGGAGCTGCATAATGGGCAAAATCGCGGGATGTGAAAATTCACCAGTCGGTCACTGAAGTTCCGGTTAACGGATTTTCCATTCATTTCGGTGGGCAATGAATTAATTAAAACTCTGTGAGACACACACTCGGAGGCAAATTAAAAAGAAACAAACGAAAAATAATAATTAACCAACCTGCCAGAGCTGTGATAAAATTTTCATAACATGTGAATAATGCAAAAAATCGGTACTTTTCATTATTATTTTATTGTTCCCCCAAAAATAGCTTCATATGGAGCCTTTCAAACCAAAATTATTACACATTGTCTGTGAAATTTATTGCGCCTTTTAAATGCAATGCTAATTTCTGTGGTCACAAAAAGGTTTTGAAAGTCATGAGAAAATTAGCATTTAGGAGCGTTCAGAGTGACCCAAATTTTGAAATTCTAATAATGTTCAGCGTTTCGCACGAGTCGATGACCTCCGTCAGCTGGAAAGCATCTCATCAAAATTTAATGTTGATAACCGTTTTACGCAACTAATTAAGAAGCTAATAATATTCCAGAATAATGACATTTTTATTGCTGTTTTTGCTTTGTTGTCGTAATACATTTTCACCTCTTGTCCTCCGTTTCGGTATTACTTATTAAATTATGATACATGGGAGAGTGGAGCATAAAGTGGAACATGTTATTTTTTGCTGTTTAATTTTGGTAGTTTTTGGACCGAAATTAGCAAAAAAGTCAGATTTACCTTTGAAAAACGGAAATTCCCCATAAAATTCTGACCTCGCTTTTCACAGCGTGTCATCTCTACAGTTGGGTAACTCGCGTACACGAAGCCACTTCATGCCCACTGATTTGGCGAATTTTAACTGATATTTCATAAACTGGTAAGAAATTGCCCGCTGCAGCCCAGCAACTTCAGAAACCGGAGAAAAGTAAATCTTAAAATTCAGAAATGCGAATTAAATTTTCAACATCTTGTTCTTTTTGCTATGTTCCGTTAATGCAATTCATTTATTCATCGTATACATTACCATTTAATTTTTCACATATCATATGCATCATTTTTCTCATTATATTCTAACGCATTTTTCTTTTCTCTCCGCTTCCTTCATGCAACCGCTCAACTCATTGTGGCCCATTCACCATAGGATCATGCACTCCGAGTCTCAGCCAGAACATGTTTTTCACCGGCACCAACTCAGCTATGATACCCCTGTCCACGGACGCAGTAACCATGGGGGTGTCCACCAGATCCACGCCCACTCTGTGGCAGTATCCAAGTAAGTGACTTTTGTTTTACTCGAAATACTCGAATCTCTCCCTTCCAAGACCAAAGGTTCAGTTCCACACGTGACTACGACTTCCTTCCCGCTCTCTTATCTTCGAGCGCTGCCTAACACATTTGTCTAGCTCAAGATTTTAATTAGAATGTAAAAAATGACGTGAATAAAAAATACCATATTGCATGATAAATGCTCGTCTAGCATGTAGATGTGTAACATTGCGGCATTACGGGGTAAAATAGTGTATTATAATATAAAAATAGCAATATCGTCGGCAATAAAAATAAAATAGCAGTAAAAAAGAATAGCTAGGTGTGTTTATAATTTATTCGGTTCATGTGGATTTGCACTACGTAGAATGTGAATGAATCCGCGAGTCGTGTTGTTTTCATTTCCAAAGTTGCACAACAAAATTACTTTAAATGCTAATTTAAAGTTTTTTACTGTTCCACTCCGCTTTATTGCTCATCGATGCCTCTCCGATTCCGATTCCAATTCCTCCACCGGTGACCGGCCGCAGCTCATGTCCCAGCCCCCCCTTTCAAGACCACTCCGAATGCCATTTTTTGCCTCGCCAATGTCGCCCATATGTACGTTGCATGTAATGTTGAAGGTAAATATTTCTTGAATCGAGAAACTTGTTTAGGAATTCGCGATAAGTGAGCCAGATAAGGAACTGGTCAAAATTGTGCTACACACATGCACACCGAACGCTCGCCTCGCACAATGAATTTCAGCAACATATGAGAAAGTTTTGTGCCGCCTCAGCACATCCCATGCGTCGTACTAGAATATTAGCATGCAGGCTGTGCGGTACTAAACATTGTAATTTTACTAACGTACCGTAAGCTAGAGACATATAATTATTCTTATCATGTAAAATTGCAAAGTTTATGAGGAAAGCATTAATTTATTTTTTCTCGTTCGCCCGACCTGTTCCCTGACTTCGCGATACGCTGCACGGCATGATTAGAGCTCGCTGCGACCCGGGAGTCGAGGATAAGTTCTGAAAGTTTCTGTTTTTATTGCTTTTCTTGGGAACGCTTCCTGGAAATTCAGAGCTTATCAATGTTATTGATGTTCTTTGTTTTTCTGCCATAAATAATAGTATGTTGTTTGACGTTGAAAAATAACTTGTTATTTAGTTTTAAAAATTGTCCGAAAAAGTTTAAATTGGATGACAAAAATAGAGGAAAACCCGCCAAAAAGAATTGAATAAAAATCACGACCAACGAAAGAGCTCAAAACGCAATTCCGAATAAAATCGCTACATCGAACTGTGACTAAACACTTCCGAAATAATCAATGACAGACCGGAGAAACTCAAATGCTTAATTAATAGTGCCAGCTGATAAACAAGAGTTTAAAATTAAGCCGACAAAGCTTTGTTCCGCACTCCACGCTAATCCTCCAGCCATTTCCTGTGAATCACACAATTCGCTTCATTTATTTTAATTGTTTTCTGTGCGTTCGCATTACGTAACTTGTTGTTGTTGTGCGTCGCTACATGTGTACCTCCTTGCTATAAGTCACCGGAGCTTCGTCACAGGCACCCACACAAAACTATTAATTAACCGTTGAGTAGCTGTGATTAACCAGTTTCTCTTGACCAGCTACACATTTTTATTTCGATCGTTTAAATCCACATTTACAGTATATTTCTCATGATGCCTTTTGATACCAACAACTAATCGCATGCATCGTAAATATTTTTTACTAGCAAAAATGGTAATGGGGGTCTGGTTTGTGACTCCACTCTATGATGATAATGTTACAACTTTCGCAGAAAATCGCAATAATGTATTTACATATCAGCTGGGATTGGCTTTTAATTACAGACCCGATCAAAAACGCCCGGACTGGCAGGCTCTCGCGAAGAAAACACGAACGTACTTTATTGCTGTTTCGGCCGGAAATTACAGTGATTTGATTCGGTATTGGGAATTTATTCAAATGTGCTGAATATCGCTGTCTAGAATTGAGCTTTGGATTGTCTGTACGTCCTTCAAAGATAACAAAACTAAGACAGTGTGTATTTTCAAGTTGGATCAAAGATTTTTGAAGATCCTTACGGGGTCTTTAGCTCCGAACCCATAGGTCACTAAAGAAGATTTTTTCCTCGATTTAATGTGTTCCCCTTATTCAAATTTGCAGACTCCTAACTCCATCCCTGTGCATTCTTTGCTAGAATTTTTACGGACCACTACAAAGTACTGAGGTTTCAGCTCAATTGGATAAAGTATGAGAAAGTTTTGGAATTTCCCTGGTCCAAACCATATCATTTGGGCCATCCTCTAGACCAAACATGACAAGAGCTTGGACGAACGGACAATTGCTTAAAAAGAACCAGCACTAGATAACCAATCCAGCTCTTTATGGGTCACTCCCGTACGCAGCTGGAATCTGTTCTTGCACACGCACCTTGCTCATATTTACATCCACGAGCCGGTTTAGATTTTGTAATGACCTGCTAATTGATTTAATCGTGTGATTAATCGCAATGCTATTTATGATATTACTTCCACAGTCCGCTCGGTAATGACGGACATTATGCATGAGAATGGGCAAACGGGTAGCCATTTGAAGTGACATTTTCCTGAGAATTGCGAGAGGATTGTAAGATAGAGCCATTAGAAGTAACTGCAGACTTAATTAGCCGCTCTTGCGAAAGACCAAAGGTGAGGTTCCGAGCTCTGCTCGCAAAAACCGGGTGGAATTATATCACTTGCCCGATTGGCATTATTATTATATTTTAGCGAACGCAGTGGAGTGTGAAATTTCTGTACGTGCAGCCCGAATGCAATCCAGCGTGAACTTTTGGTGCTGGTCAGGCGAAGTCAGTCAGCTCGTCAGTGCAAAAACTTGATTATTGTTGCATTTTTGATGTCTGTCTGTTCTGCAAAAGCAACAAACATGCAAAGTTTCGTTACAAAATGCGCGATATACGCCCTTGCTTTTCAAGAACGCGAGCTAGATGAAACGGGCATGCTTGATTGGAAATTCAGGTGACGCGTAACGTGAAAAGTCGACGTTAGATCGGAGACAACGGAGCGATAAAACGCTGTCACGGACTCGGACAGCGTTATTTCCGTTTTCAACAAGTGAGTCTCCCGCCATCTTGGACTCGAATCAGGCTCTTGACCCCCTTTATCTCGGATTCTGCCATTTTTCCAGCTGTCAAAGTTAAACCTTCCATTCGCGATGGAATGATTATTTATGACTTCTTAATCAGCGACTTTCGATTATTATTCAGCCCGGTGACGCCTTTGTTCGCCCCGAAACGGTAGTTTCGCCCGAGAAAGAGTTTAATTTGCTCCTCTCGCGGCCCCGAGCGTCCGATAAAATATACCACAAGCAGCCCTGGATTGACTCACATTCCATACAATGAGTACTTTTATGTTTATTGTGTGATATTGTTTGACTATAAATTCTATAATGAATTCTGGAACGAACGAACGGCTAACAAACGACGAAAAAAATCAACCGTATAGAATTCAATGTGAAAAGCAGCAATGTCATGGCCTACAACAGAATACATTTATAAAATCATTGTATTTATAAATATTATATCCCCTTTGTCGTCGTTCTGTAAATGTGAGTCTCTAAATAAAGTCGACTCTCTAGGAGCGCAGGAAGAGACGAATGCTAGTCCGACTAAAGCCCAGAAGTAGTGGTGGGCGAGGTCTCAAGGTCTGAAGGCTTTCAGGTGTCAAAAGCATGGGGAAGACTAATTTAATCCTCTAGGTAAATTTAATCAAAAAACCTTAATTTTTTTTCTAAATAGTTTTGAATTGATAATTTTCATATATTTTGTCCAAAATAAAAACTATAATTTGGATTTTTGATTTCAACTCACAACAGTTGAAAATCGAAAATTTAGACCCCCAGGATGAGGGCTCCATGAGGGTTTCTAGGTTAAATTATTTGAGTATAAAATTTTCCATAAAAATAAAAATAAAAAGGTTGGACAAACAGACAAAATGGGATTTCTCACTCGCTTGAATGCTCGCAAAAAATAGCTCTGCTCACAAAAACGATTAAAAGCTATAAATTTCCCGCGCTTTCACTTCTAGTCTTGCTCCGATTCATGTCACTCCGAAGACACTTGCCAGTTATTTTCATTAAAAAGTTACGCTGCAACTTGTGCGAAAAATAGTCCGCTCCTGCAACTGCAACCCGAACGAAATAAATCGTTGCGAGCAGCGCGAGGCAAGGCAAGGCAAAATTTAAGTAATCAAGTTTGTAATAAATTTTCTTAACATGCTCTCATGCAATTTTTAATGCTTTCAATTTTTTACAACAACAATGGACTTATTTAGGGGGACTCGGTCTCTCATGAATGTGTGTACTGTTTCTGTTCGCTATTATGTGAGTCGGCTCGGAAGACAGACAGGCGAATAAAGGCAGGCAGACATGCGGAATATATCGAGAATTATTACGGAACATGGGAATTTGGTTGAAAACCCCGAAAACGCCGAGCTGCACCCAGAATTCACGTGTGTTTGAGAGAACGGGCCGGCGATAAGGAAGTGCCTGACTCTCGGCACAAGGTTACAGAGCTGGAGGGACCACGCCGTGTTTAGATAAATATCCACAGCACGTTTATGCTTTTGGTGTTATCTATTCTGTTTGCCTTGACATGATTTTTTTGTATTCGCGTTCGTGCGTTCCGTTTGGCTTTGAACGAAAGTTTACGTTCGCTAATTCAGCTGTGCGGGAGCGAAATAAAACTCAAAACAACCGGCTGGTTCAAAGCAGAGCGCGCCGTCTAGCTGAGCAATACTTTTTCAGCGGGCTACAGTTGCCGTTTGTGGAGAGAAGTAAATTGAAAGATAAAACGCTAAAATATGGTGAAAGGATAGAAAAATTTATGGGTTTCGAAAGGTTGTGGGACACACATTGGTTGGTCATTTCACAGTCACTGGCTCGGAAATGGATTTTTTTCGCCATCGCAAAATTAAGTTCAAAATTTTAAAATGAGAAAATTTACTCTGAATTGTTTGTTCCGAAAAACTTCAATGTTATTGATACAGAATAAGTGCACTTTAAAGACTATTTTACAAATTTCGAAAAAACTGGAATAACAAATTACCATTTTATTAATTTACTACATGAATTTTGAGCTCTAAGTTTATGGAATAATGCCCAAAAAATTTTTTCGACTTTGAAGTTGAAGGAAACGTTTTTTCTTAACTTCAACATTTTAAAAGATCTTTTAATTCATGTTTCAGAAGACTCAGTAGCAGTTAAAGTTGAGGCTTGGAATGTAAAATTTTGAATGTTTAAGTCTCAAAAAACAAGTCAATGGAAAATAACCTAAAACCCCCAAATCTTCAGACAATGACGGCAATATTTACTAAGTTCTGAAACAACGATTCATAAAGAGAGGGATTATGAGGGTCAAATTCCTCGGTAAGACACAATTTCCTTTGTTCTCAGAGCCAGCTAGAGCCCCTGCACTCACGTCCGCCCCACGAGTGCTGAGTGAATTAAAAGTTATGAAAAGTTGAAGTCGGGAACCAATTTGGAGTTTAAATCAAAAGCCCTCCTATTCCGGTTTCCATCTAATTTCGTAAGAAGTTTTATCTAAATTACTTTTTCACTTTGAGTGGAAAACCTCCCGCAGTTATTGAAGCATGAAGCACAACAACAATTTGAATGTTGTTCAACATGCACACACGCACACAAACACGGCAGCAGCTCACAGGTAGATTTTCTCCTTCAACGTTTTTTTTTCCTCAACTTTTTCCGTCCGTCCGCGTCGCGTCGTCTTCACGTCGTTCTCCTGCTACGAGTTTTTGTTGTTGTTATTTTGTTCTTGTGTCGCGTTGAGTTGCATGCCGTGCCGTGCCGCCCGTACACGATACGGGTGTGTGTGCGCGTCCACACAAAAGACACGACGTCGATAAAAGAAAAAGGAGGCACACAAAACGAAGAAGAAAAAGATTACGAGAGTACTACGAGCGGGCGGGTGTGCATGCGATGGCAGAAGTGGCGGGCCCGTCCACACTCGGCGGCACGCGTCGTCTCGCCTCTCCCGTGTCTGGTGGCTCCGGAACTCGGTCGCACATCTCTGCGTTGCGTGTGGACGAGCCCAGTCGTCTGACACGCTCACGTTTGCCTCAGACGTGTACGCAGTCTATGTTTATGATGCGGTCAATGGCGCTGTTTCGCCCCACGTGGAGTGGATTTTGCCTAACATTTCCACTTTCGTAGCCCTTGCTTGCAGTAACTCCGCTTATATGTGACTTTTGATATATGTATGGCTATGGCGGAATATATGTACGCCAGCAACAACAACAACACAGCGTTCGACATTGCGTTATGTGTCTTGTGTGTGAATTAATTTTCATAAATCGCCTCAGCAATTTACATGGCGAAATGTGTTATGGAATTTAGATCTTTCTTTATTTGGGGCTTAGCCCTGCAGATGTGACATTGCTCCTCTTCTGAAAGTTTCGTTTATGATCGCGAGAACTCGATAAATATGGAGCAAAAAGCTCATTTTGGGAGTCTAGCCAGAAATTATTTTTTTTGACATACAGATGGACAGACATTTTTCTTCAAAAACTTTCCCACACATCCAACCCACATTCTCACAGAATTAAGTCAGCCACCCTTTTACCTGTTGCTTCTGGGCTCGTCCTGGCTTCCATTTTGGTCGTTGGTGTGGCAGCCAAAGGAAGTTTTATCTAAAGGCGCGCTCAGGGAACATAGAAATGCTGTTAACTGTTGTTAAGTATTTGTGATAAATGTGAAGCCATAAATTATATTTCGTTTTGTACAAAACTACACTCGTAGTGGGTCCCGTATGAGCGAGAGTGCAGAGTGCCCTCATGTAGGATGAAGAAAATAGCGCTCGTATCACAGAGAAATGATTACATTTTTGATTAATTCAATAAAAGTGGGCAAACAATGTTTTTACTAATAACGATGTCGTTAATACACGCTTTTTGTGCCGCTGCTGCCGTTTGGGTCGCATAATTTTGAGAGAAAAAGTGCAGATTGGCTTTCTATTGGGAGCTCAATCAAACTGGGGTCATTGAAATGTGATACAAAAAATTTATAATTTTTGGAAGCCAATTTTTAAACAGTTAATTTTTTCAATAGTACTAAAGCAATTTAAATCTCCAAAACAAGACAAACAGATACCCCCTAGCCGCTCGCTGACTAAAAATAAATTCGGTTGAATGACAAAAAGCAATATGGGCTCACACCGAGCGACTGTCATGCAAAGCTGTCATGCCGGAGTCAGCCAAGCTGGTCCGGACCCCTCTCTAACAACTTCCATAATCCACCTGCATCATTTCAATTCCATGGTTCCAGCTCAGCGTGATGTGAATTGTTACTAAATTTATATTTTATTTAATCTTTCCTACGCTCGAGCTGGAGCTCTGTTTTCTCATTACTGTTATTGTTGTTGTTGTATTTTAAGTGCTCTTTGAACTCGGACATCGCTGAGCACACTCATTTCCACTTTTTACTTCGGCTATCAATTAAGCGGCAAGACAGTCGCAATCGCAACCCCGTCGGCAAGTTAACCCATTCACATCCGATTCATTTCCTGTTCTCCGCGTATCCAATCTAACCTTAAACTACATTTCTCGGCGCATTTTGAAACTCGCAAAACGCTAACGCACATGCAAAAGATAAATTGACGTCTGTTATTTATTTATACATATTTCTTCCTTTACCTTCATATTTATCACCGCCGAGCTCGCCCCGTTCGCCTCAGTTATCGTCGCAGTGAGGGGCAAAACGAGATTTGAAACTTTAGACTTGGCTGTTCAACGACTCTTAAACTTAACCGCAAGACTAAATTTATGCAAACTTTCGGCTCGTTCTCTCGCAAAACTTTCCAGGTTGAGTGCCGAGTTTTGGGGCGCTCGGAACTTTGAACTCCAGGGCCGTCGAGAATCAATCAAAGTTTTGGATCGGAAATTGCATTAAAAATTTTGACGTCTGGAAACCTGTGGAAAATTGTGCCTTCAGCCATAGAGACTGGACTTAGACATTTTACCCTAAGGTTGGGTGAAACATGATTTTTAATTCTTTATTTGATGGTAAAATTAAAGCAAAAATTAATATAAAATTTTTAAAAACATGTTGGCTTTCAAAACAGTGAAAGTCATAAATTTTTGAAAAAAACTTAACTCAAGAAAAATTAATGAGTAAATTAGTTTTGTAGCCAAAAGACTACTGTTTAATTTTTTTAATTAAAAAAATTGGCTTGGCACCACATTGGTCAGGAATTTCAGAGGTTTTGAGCAAATTCAGAATAATCAATATATCTGCAACCGGAAGTGATATCATCAATTCCAAGCCAAATGATTTTATATTTCAAATTGTACCGTTGCCCAATCCAAAATCCAAAGTGAGACAAAACACGACTCAGCCATTGATGAATGTGCGCCATCTGCAGCCCCGGCTGCCGCCAAGATTGTCACAAGAACAAATTGAATCTCCTTTGTTACAACTCGCATTACACAAACTTTCTAAGAGAGCGGAGCCGAGCTGTCAGCTTGCCAAAATGCCGTTGTTTACAATTCTGTAGAACAACTCAGGGCCCGGGCAGGAAATGTCCCCAACGAGTGAATTGTTGCCTTAAAAATCGTAAAATAACAATAAAAAGCGCATTCTATTTCGAGTCAGGCTCGACACCATCACGGTCGCCGGCAGTCGGCACCCTCATGACACACATATTGTGATGTTATTTATCTAATGTAGTACATAATGTCATGTCATCTGATGTGCACACATCCACATGTCACGACCTGCGCAATATTCAATTCCGGTTTGCTTCACCTCTCTCCAAAAATACGATTCAGAATGAAATAATGATTCCATCTAACCCTCCAAATAAATTCCGAGCTTCCACCGTTTGTGCTAAATATTCACTTCAACCTGCACCAGAATTCACGCTCGCACTCTGAGTCAGCGCTGTGTCGACGATTGCCAGACCAGGTACACATGACGATTTGTACAGCCGTTGTCTTTCCTGTTGTTTACACCGCAATGTACTACACAGTAGATAGATTATGACTGACGACGACACGAAATTATCTCGCAAAGCCCAGGGCGCCCTATTTTTGGGGTGACTCAGACGACTCATTTTTGTCACTTTTGATTCTCTTGTGGCTTACATCTATGGAGCCTGATTTTCTTTCAAGTTTGCACTCAAAGTTGAAATCTGACAGACTCAGCTTTTTTCTTGTGAGTTCAAATATAATAAATAGAATTTTCCAAAGTTATAAATTTATCAAAGATTTTAATTTACTACACTACACTTAAGAGTTAAAAATACAATAGTAAGCTTTAAAATATAGAATTTAAACTAAATATTGTTTCTGATTATTATAGACTTTTATCATTTCAAAATACCCAAAGGAGCTTCGTGAATTAAGTCTACGATTTTTCATTTTAATTTATTATGACAAATTTTGGGGAAAGAAATACATTGAAAGAAAATATATTAAGTTCTTTTGGACTTAACATATAATTAGAAACATTTGTGACAGAAAATTTCAGAAGAGATGAGGTTTGAACTTTAGAAGATACAGACGGACAGACGACCTAAGACGGCACCTCAATCAATTCCCTCAAATACGCCTCAAATAATTACATTTTTATACTTTACACAAAAAAGCGATTCACACAAAAAAACCAAGCACCCATTTATACTTGTTCTACATCACGTTATTGAGTCAACACAAAAAATATGAATATTTAAATAGGTGGATTATGATTATTGTCATTACGGTTATTCTTATAACGAATATATTATACATTTGTTATTGTTGCGCCATACACCTCATTTTCACAACTTTTTCACATTTCGCTTTCGTCTCCGTTCCACGTTCCTCCTCTCCGGCAGTGGCAGCGGCCGGCTCTGAGCCGCCCGTGTGCCACGCCGATTGTCGCTATCTTGGCATTTTGCCCCAACATACACGCAGCCATATTATACGTCTGTCAAAGTGTCTATCATCAATCCATAACCTACCTCAATATTTTTGCTCTGTGTGTAAAGTGGAGAGCTGAGTGCTGGGCCGCTAGACGCGAAAGTGAATGATTGGGTGTGCGGCAATCATTCAATATAGTCGTAATATCTTGGCGATGACGTCACGGCCCCTTTGTGGTTTGCGTTTGAGGTTCCCAAGAAGAAGAAATCAAATGTAAATTGAATTGAGAGAGTGGGCTGAGAGATCCTTCGTGGTAACGAGGCACTGAAAGATTTAGGATTGGATTTCACTGGCTTTGATCGAAATTATGGTAATCAATTCTGACAGATGATTGACTAATATTGAATTCATCAAGTGTTTCTCACCGTTTGTCGGAGAGGGAATTTTCGGCTCGCCAATCTGCTCCACAGTGGCATTGGCTTCCTTCTAATGGTCCTTCTTCTAGAGTCTCAATTTTCACCCCCGAAACTTTTCTTAAAAATAATCAGAAGAAAGCATGACACTTTCCGGATCCAGGCCAGACAATCTTATCTAAACTAGGTAATTCGACGTCGACACAACATCTCCAGCTGTTGCCATTCGTCATACTCGAGCTTCAGAGAACATCCAAAAGTTCAAACATGTGTTATTAATTCCTTCAGTGAGCATTCGTTATCTGAAATTAACCATCGCAGAACCATCAAATTGTAAAAAGGCGAGGCGAGGTAAGGCAAAAACCCAGTCAGATATTGATAAAGAGCAGTCTCGTGATCGATTTTCGTTGTCTATTTTTCAGTCCCCTGCACTCTGCACTCCTTCCTCTCGGCCCGTCTGCCTTCCCCATTCTCCTTTGCACTCGTCTCTTCATAACTTCAACGTTGACACTATCTTGCATCTAAACATCAACTCAAATATTGCAATGACATGTAAATAAATTAGGTAAATTTTGAGCAGAACAGAGCATGAGTTTTATGTTTTTCCTCTTCATCACACCACAACTTGTACAAACATCTTGTGGCTCTTGACGCCTTCGGTTAAATTTTAAAAAAACTACAGAAAACACTGTCCGTGGATCTGTTTTTTAGCGAAGCTTAAAAAGTGTGATTTTCGGTTTTCCGAAATACCGGACCGGGTAACCTTTTCTGATCCATAGTTCGAACCATACAATAATTAAACAGAGACCGATTTTAATTTTTCGGAATAACGAACTTGACAAGTTCTTCTAAAACCTTTTTCGGAATATCGAACTTTAAACTTTTGAACTTATATCACAAAGATCAAGTTTCGTTATTCGAGATAACGAACTCTTCGTTTCATGCATATTAAAATAAATTTTTTGAAATAGGCTGTATTAAATAAGCACCTCATTTGGTACTTTCGAAATAGCGAACCAAATTGATTTTTGACAGAGACCAAATTTTATTTTTTTCTTTTTTCGATAAAGATTAAAAATTTTACGACAAGAGAGCTAAAAACTTCCAAGATCCCCCATGACTTAAATTCTCAAGGGCTAAAAAGGCTTTAAAGGTTTCTCGTTGGGATTAAAAATAATCTAATTACTTTTATGGGTTTAGCTTTCAAATTAATGTCAAACTTTATTCTTAAACTTCCTGAGACCTGTTTAATCAATTTCAATAATATTAATAAGTAGTTTTAGGCCTAAATATTTATTATTTATTTATATTTTCTTGATAACGAATGTGGCAATGTTTCTTATATATTCGGAATAACGATATATAGTACTTTAATTGTTGCTCTTTCTAGAAAGTTGTTAATAGTAAAGGAGAATTTTTAAACCTCCAAATTTTGAAGAACGTATTCCAAATCTAGCTTCAACTAGGCATTCAGCTCCAAATGCATTTTAACCACTTGCACTCACGAGCAAAACAAACATGAATTGGAACAAAAATCCGTCTTCTCCTCGTCTTCAAATCTTAGAGCATATTTTTTATTTGTACGCCAATGCCTCTCGACATCCATTATTGGAAAGGCAAATACCGTTTCTAAAGTTAATATTTAGCGAGAATGGAAAAGAGTAACAAGTGCATTGTTGATATTTTTAAACTTTTTCGAGGAACGATTGGAGATTTCCAGAGTCGGTTCTAATAACAGAGTACCCAACTCGACTCGGTTCTCATTCTCAATTCGAGGAAAGCTGGAAAGGTACACACAAGTGCAGGTACAAAACCGATGGCAGCAATTAAAGTCCAGAAAAATGTGGTATTTTTAGAAGAATAAATATGCATATCGGCAAACCCGTAAATCGTTGTAAATTGCGTAACGTTCTGGGAAGACTTGCAGCTTGCTTTGGCTCAGTAATTAGCAGTAATCCGGTAAGGCACATGCGAATTGCTTTTCCATACTCCACAATCCCCGACATTGTCTTCCAGCTCGGCGGGCAATAATTTAAGCCCCCGCAGTCAGCATCAGCCCTTTCTGAAAGGAATGACAAGCTCCTACGCGCATTTGATGACTATTTGCAGCGGAACGGGGTCATTTCATGACTCTTTACTCGATTTAGAACAGAACATTAATTTTACAGCGGGAGGCCGCATTGTTCCAGGCACAGAGCTCTTGGGCCCATTTTCCACCTTTTGTTCCTCGCCATCTCTCGCGAGCTCATTTTAGTACGCGTGATAAATTAAAACCATAAATATTCAAAAGTAGTGCATGAAGAGCGCGATGCAAATTCGGAGATGATAAAAATTTGATGAAAACAAGCAAAACTCCGCCTCGGGCCGCCCACAGAGAAAGCGACCAGTCACGGCGCGGGGCGTGGTTTAGCTGTGGTGAGTAATGTAAGGCGTCGCTTCGCTGGTGAGTTTGGTGAAGGTGAGTCGGGCGATGGTGAGTTTTTGTGTTTTGAATGTTTTTGAAACTTAAACTTTGGCTGCTTGTGCATAAATTCTACAACTTTAGAGGCGATGCCTGAAAGAAAATAATGAAGAAGAAACAAAAGCCCCCGTCGATACAAGACTTAACGCAAATGTTACCCGAGTTAATGGAAATTCGATATTCTTTGTTTGAGGTCAAATTTCTTATTTAGTTATTTCTTCCCAACCCAAGAGAAACAAAGCCGATATAGTTTCTGTTATCAATAATTTATCGTCCGTCCATACAAGACCCACTCCTCTAACGATTAATCCTGCGCGGGCACGAGTGACTCGAGCTGGGGGACTTCCGAAACCCCATTAATTTTTTGTGCGTTTTGAATATTCATTAAAAATACATTAAATTTAATATAACGGAGCAGGAATATTCATGCGATATTGCTGATAAAATATGATGTGTGTTGGCCTCGCGAAAAGGCCGCGTGGAGCGAAATTTACGACGTCTTTAATGGGAGGCTCAGCAGCCAGTGGTAAGCTCAGATATTATTATCCTGCTGAATCGTCACCAAATATAATTAACGAGCCGAGCTGACGGTTACGTCACTGGCACTTGCTGAATCTTGGCAGAAAATCTTCACCAACTCCGAGTCTCCCGGCTTTTCTCAGCGGGATCGCAGTAATCCGGCGGTATCGGCACTTAAATAAATAAATTTCGATTTAAATGTGTAATCTGGATTAGCGTCAATTCAAAATTATGCATTTATGTGAAAAGAAAATTTAATTGCGACGTTCTCATTTTCTCCTTCTCTCATTATTTTGCAGCACCTGCAACTGTACCTATCGAACCAATGTTACCACCCGTACCACCTGTCGGATTCCAACTGATGAGGGACCCGAACACCGGACAATTGCTATTTTTGCCGACAACAACTACAATAGGTGAGTCTTTTGTGTGTGGATTTTTAGTTACGTGTGTAACACAAAACACTGAATTAATTTTGGAACCGGAATTGGATGCGCCAGTAGCACCAAAAATGACACACGGAATCCTCTGCCTGCCATTATTTTTATTTATGCACTGCCGTGTGCTAAACTGCTGACTGCTGCTTCAACTTTGCATATTTGAATTTGGTCCGCCCGGTTCTACGCAAATTTTAAATTTAATGCGAAATGTAAAGGGCATTTGCTACGCTGAACTTATTCCTCCTCGCTTGATTGTGATGTCCTTTTGACTTCAAAATTAGTCACAGTAGGGGTTGCCTAATCTGGTTATCTAATCTGAACTCGTAAGTAGGGATTGGGAAATTTATGTCACTGCTATCAAAGAGTAAATCTCCTGTCATGTGATTTCGAGTTTTTTCAAAGATCAAAAGTTTGACTTAGGGAGATTTTTAATTTAATTTTAAATTAATTTCTAAGTTTTTTTAGTAGGGCTTTAAATTGTTTAAATAATAGAAACCTTGGCTTAATTTGGGCTGCTGTGCCAACTTACAGGATTCTAGTCAAATTTTTAACTAAAGATTGTCTTTAGATCTTCCGAGATCTTCTTAAAATCTTTGATAAACACTAAATATGAAAATTCAAAATTAATTCATAAAATACTATACTATACTTTTTTTGTCAATATTAAATTTTTATGTTAATAACTTTTTCAAATGGAATATTTGAGCCTCTCTTTACTCTTCTGTTGACTAAACTCTCTCCCTCGGGTAGAAACGGCTCCGAACAGAACAAAATCCACTGTTGTGGTGCCTTTTAAGCGTTTATTCGCGCGGTATCTCCCCATGTATCTCGGTCGTTATCTATGCAAATTGTCTGACCGACTAAACACAAAATTTATTCGCTGCCACAATCGATCCGGGCCCCGACTAGACGCTCTTGCGACTCTCGCCCGATCCATGTCGACTGTCAAGCCGTGTCCTCAATATAATTGTCCATACACAGTGTTACAATCTGATGGTCATTTAATTTAATTGCTGTTACAACAAACATGTTTTCTAACACATGTTTCTTTTTCGAAATTGGTTTTTGCTCCGCGTCTCCTCCACGGCACATTCGTCATTGCGCCAAACTCGAAAGGGTTCATGTTAGGCGCGACAAAACATGCGACCGAGGACCCGAGAGCGGACGGCAGATTGTTTAACATTCGAATAAAAGCGGAGAGTGCAATCTGACGGTGACGGGCGACGGCTAATCCCGGGAGGGGACGTCATGATCTATTTCTAGTCTTAATCAAATTATGTAACTGACATTTTGTTGCTTGCATTTTGTGATTGCACTTGCACGCGAAAGTTTTGATTGAGGGCTCCAGTGGGCGCCCTGGCACCAGCACCGGCACCCGGGCACCGAATTGGATTACTCGCTCAATTTCCGAAATGAAGGTTTGTGTTTTGGGAAATGCAACACACGAGTTCTCGAGTGGTTTTGAAATGTCTGTCTGTCTATGTTTTGATAGATTTTTCAAAAGATTTTTTTAAAGGTAATTTAAAGCTGTTCTTTATTCCTCAAAAGTCAAAACCCTTGGTTCGCGACTCAGAAAACTAAAACGATTCGCATGTCAGAAAATCATGTTCCTTCCCCCATTTCCTCGGTTCCTTGCGATTCACAAAACTTAATTCCTGAATTGATGCATTTTAATTTGATAAGTTCATTCGTACTGAAAAGAGGGCCTGTGACATGAGGGACTTTTAATTGCTCAATTTCGACTAATTTGGAGGGAGAGGGAGTCGAGCTGGCTGCAGATGCGGAGATGGGGTTATAATTGTGTATCTTCTCGTGCTCGTGTCTTTCATGTACTTGAGGCATGCAAATTCTCCCATGTAAACACGATGGATGGGGTAAAAACGCTGCTATTTTTCGTGCTCGTCACATTTCCATGGCTGGCTATAAAAATTTAACTCAGCTTTAATATGCTTCGTCATCCACTTTGTATGTATGGTTTACAAAATTATTGCAACATTTATTCTGGCAGTCAAAGGGGTCGCCAGTCCGGAAACTTTCTTCCCGCTCGGAATTTCGGGCTGACATTAGATGAAAGTACGGCTCCTAAGGCAGGATGGGTTGTCTACTGCGTGAAAGAGGAGCAATTATAAAAGGAAGAAAAACAGAAATTATATAAATTGGCTTGAACGTTCGACATGAAACATGTGGCGTCTCTCCCATGCCCACGGACTGCAAGAATGCGAGCCTTCCTGGGGCACAGAGGGAGAGACTGTCAACGACTGGCACAATAAAAGTTCCCTTTTTGTCGCTCTTCTCGACACGAGAATCCCTGGATTACGTGGCTGCTGCAGATCCCAAGTGGACGAGGAAATAGAGAAGAGAGTGACCAATTAACTAAATTAGTTGTCCACTAAATCCAACCTCAAATGTTGCTCTTACACCCAGCCGAGCCGGACGCTCCCAACTATTTAAATGGACTCTGCTAATCCCAGCACCTAATGCATTTAGTAAATTGTGCTGTTAAAACTGTATCAATTAACACAAATATTTATTAAATTGGCAGCAAATTATTCCGATTGTGGGGTCCCCTTCCTTCCGCTCGTTCTTCATTATTCGGATTGGATTTGTTTTTCATGGACTGCTCTGGGTTAGAGTGGAAAGCACTGGAGGAGATTCAAGCAAAGCGATGCCCTTTACTTTAAAAAAGTTTCGTGTTATTTTTCGATCGATTTTAGTGTTAGAGTGTAAGCAGGTTTAGTTCTTAACACTTCTTCTTTTTCGACACCTTAGTTTTTGAAACGCATGATACACTAATATACCTACACATTTTAGTTACAATTAGTTTAGTTTTGCTTTTCTTTAAGTGCCTTATTTTTAACAAGGTTTTTGTTTTTTCTTTTTATTTTCATTTCTGTCATCTTGCGCGACCATGACACCAACAACAAACACATTTCACATGAAATCCGACAAAATCCACAGAAAAAGTCTTATGTATGTCTTATGCTGCAGAACCATTCCAACCCACGGTAGTGTGGCCCCAATATACACAGGCTCCGGCCACGCATACACTACAGCCACAGCAGCTGCTGATACCACCGTTGACTCAATCTATGCAAGCTCCACCGCCTCTGGCGCCGCTCCAGCTCCTTGGACCCGACTACTTGGCGAGTGCGACGCTGCATCAGGTACGTTCAGTGAGTTATGATTTTGTTTTAAATATTATCGATAGCCCTAACCCATTTCCGCCAGCTTCTATTTTTAATAAGTTAAAAAATTATTTGCCCCATTTTCTGACTATACATGACTCAACTAAGACTTCTGTAAAAAAAGGTTCTCCTAGACCCTCTGGGAGCCTTATGTAGACGGGAGTTCAAAAGCAAATTTACAGACAGCTTTTTGGGATTTTTTTTTTTAAAATTAGATGACTTAACTTAGAGAAAAAATTTGCAACGAATTATTTTGAAAAGCTTATTTGTAATTTATAATATTCAAATAATAACTTTTCCAACAAAAATCGGCAAAGCCGATGGTGAGACGGAAATGGGCTAAACTGAGTTTAAAAAGGTCAGACTCCTCAATTTAAATTTTTTTTCCATAGCATACTCAAACACAACATACTCGACTCGTGGCTCTGACTTCGGATAACAAACGTAAGACTGCAAATGGCATGCCGATGCCCATCACGTCCCACGCCCTCATCAAGATCGAGGACATGCACAACGGAGGTGCCTCCCCGCACCCCTCACTCTTCGAGCCCGAGAAGTCCCACATCTCCACTCAACTGACCACCGCAGTCCAAACCAGTGATATCCCTACTCAGCTCTTCTACCACCAGCCCTCCAACAACCTGATCCAGATCGCGCCCCACTCCCACGCGACTACCATCGTGGAGGCCGCCACCACGACCGAGTGCCGCTCCCTCTCGCCCGCACCCTGTGCCAGTCCCTCCCCGTGCCACGAGTCCCAAGCCGAGGAGCAGACGCTGCTGCCGCCAGAGGTGCAGGACGCCAACATCCAGACGAGCCCTGTGATGAGCGAGGACGACGCTTCCAACCAGACGGCGCAGGAGGAGACGGAGCCCCACCAGGACGACGCCCCCTCGTCGACCTTCGAGGCTTCCGGAATGTGCCATGAGCAGCCCGAGATCCACAGCACCGAGAACTTCTCGTACCAACGCGGCTCCGAGGACCTGCTCGACAACATGGTGACCTCCAGCGAGACTGTCTCTGTGCCAAGCCAAATCATAAAGCCCAAAGTCGAGGTCGTGTCGCCCGAGAAGAACGCCTGCGTGATCTTCCCCAGCCGCTTCAGCAGCTCGCTCCACGACACCATCGCCCCCTCCTCCACCGGCTGCGACGTGAGCGGCCTCGAGCTGCTCTCCCGCAGCATCGAGGTGCTGCACAAGAAGCAGGCGCCGCAGTCTCTGAGCATCAAGGACGAGCCCATGAGTCCGCAGCCCGAGACCACGTGTCTCTCACCCGCCATGATCCGGCACCACGAGGAGCCGGAGCAGCTCGGAGGCCTCAACCTCCTCTGCGCCCTCGCCGAGCAGCGGTTCCACGAAGAGGTCGGCTGCAAGGCGTCCCCGACCTCCTCCACGTCCGAGGACTTTGAGAGCCGCAAGCGCAAGCACAAGCACTCCAACCCCAAGAAGGCAGCCAAGCGGGCGAAACGGGAGCACTCGCGGTCCCGAGACCGCAAGCGGAAGCACGACGACGAGTCCATCATCAAGCACTCGCTGCACCGGGTGAAGGCCAGGTACTCCAAGTGCTCGTGTCCCGACCGCCACGAGGACGGCCACAGGTGTCACCAGAGCAACTGGCCCACGACCGCCGAGATCATCAGCGTGATGGAGTCCGACGTGAAGGAGCGCCTCGTGCACATGATGCGGAAGTGCGAGGAGAAGAAGCGCGAGCTGGCCGACATAAACCCGTTCATGAAGACCATGAAGGACCCGAAGAAGCACCTGTCGGACCGCGAGTCCTCCGCGACTCCTCCCTCCGTCGACAAGCTCATCGTCAAGCCCTCGTCCTTCACGTCGTCGCTGTCGAGCATGAAGCTCAGCGCCCTCTCGCCCAGCTTCTCCTCCACCACCTCCGACTGCACCGCCGACCACCCCAAGGCCGTCTCGAGCGACACGGACTCGAGCAAGTCCGAGGAGCTGGAGACCTCCTCGTCCGAGAGGTCGTCGAAGCGCAAGGGGGGCACCCCCAAGCGACACGACGAGTGTCCCAACACCGAGACCATCGTCGCGAAGAAGCCCAAGTCGCTCATCGGGTACATCCTGGCCTCGAAGGACCGCGTGTCCGAGACCAACGTCAAGGGAATGGTGTACGCCAACAGCATCGAGGAGATGAAGGTGAAGAACCACAAGCTCTACCCGTCCCCCAGCCTCGATCTGTACACCAACTCCGAGTCCAGCTCCGACAGTTCCTACAAAGCCAAGAAGAAGCTCCCCTTCAAGTTCGAGGACGACGGCAAGTCCTCCAGCGCCTTCTCCATCTTTGGTGAGAAGAAGGTCCACAAGGCCGCTAAGCGGCACGCCAAGAAGAAGAAGTCAAAGCGCATGGAGCGCGAGAAGCGCAAGATCGACCAGCGGTGCATCCTTAAGCCGCACCAGCTGGAGCAGGACAAGCTTCGGGTGCTGACCTCCATGGGAGGTCTCTTCTACGCTGGGACGCTCAGCGCCATCCAGCCCCCAGATATCTACGCCGTAACACTCGACGGCGAGCGGGGAAACCGACCGCACATCATGTCGAGGGAGGAGGTTCTCCGGGATGCTGTAAGTAGTTACCTTTTTTACGGACTTTCAAAAAAATCCTGAGATTCTCGGGTGGAGATCGTTTGCTTAAGAAAAATGAAAATTTTCATCATTGAAATCCTTATTTTTATAAGGAATCCGAAAAGCTCTCAATTACCTCCCTAAAGGCCTCAAAACAAAGTCTTGTTGCTCCAAATTTTTGAATAAGGTCACTAATTGAGGGCTAGGTATTATTAAATATGGTCAATGCGATTCTCTGTTGTTAAACTTGTTAGAAGAACAGTTTCTTGCTGAGGATCTTTTAAAGGGTTTGGAGAATATCAAAAGGTCCTTGTAGAGGTTTAAGAGGAAGTTTTGACTCTTTTTGAGGGCTTTTGCGGAAAATTTTATATCTCAGCTTAAATTCCACCGATTGAGCAGGTTTACAGCTTGAAACATAAAATAACATAAAAACATGAAAGATAGAAAACTTTGAAAGTACGCTACAACGCTACAAGCTACAACAAAAATAAGGGAAATCCTCTCTTAATATTTAATGAATTAATTTCTTAAGTTGACGACCATATCGTGCTGACCACTCCATTTTTCATCCTTTTTCTAGATTCTCGAAGTCGCCCCTCGAACCGTCGAAGAGCTCCCTCCAGGCACGCGACTCTGCGCCTACTGGAGCCAGCAGTACCGCTGTCTGTACCCCGGAACCGTGACCGCCCCGAGCAGTCCAGATTCCGATACCGACGACAAGTACGTCAATGTGGAGTTCGATGACGGAGACAACGGCCGAATAGCCGTCGAGGACATTCGGTTCCTGCTCAGCGAGTATCCCGTAGTCGGTAAGTGCCACAGTAGATTGTTTGGAATCTTGGCGGCGTTACTTTTGATGAGCATTGTCTAACGAATATATGTTTCATTTCCATATTCCATTTTTACACTTTCATGCAAATTTGTACCATTTTTACACAACATTCGAATTATTGGCGTATTTGGAAGATGACAAGGGTGAACAAGGGTGAAAACTAAAAACTAACTAAGAATTTAAATATTTTCTTAGTCTGAGAAATGTTTTTTTCACGACATTGTGATCAATGAATTTTTTTTATCAACATTTAAAAAAATTATAAAACTAAATATTAGAACTTTTCTGAAGTTAAATGTCATAATAATGATAACTTATCACAAACTCTCCCGAATACGCCACTATCGCACTCACTCCATCCCCGACAATGCTCATCAAAATACTCGCATGGCTGTCCATTTCTATTTTTGGCATGTTCTTTTGGCTTTTTCTCAAGTTTTTTCCAAATACGTATGTCTCACGAAACTCCTGAAAAGGCTTTCGGGCATATTTATTCAAAATTTAATCTATTAAATGGGCGCGCCCATGTCGTTTGAGCAATCATTCAACACGGCGTCGTCAACGATTTCAAATCACCTTTTAATCATCTATCACAATTCCATTCCTATAAAGCACGATTTCGTGTAGAGTACGACAACAACCCGCTGGACGGGAAGAACAAGCGGAAAAGGGCAGCGAGCACGACCCTGCTGGAGCACGACCACATCCTGCCCGCCTCCTCCAACATATTCAACCCAACGTGCGTGCTGGACCGCAACGAGGTGGACGCTTACCGAGAGGAACGGAAGCGGCAGAAAAAGATGCACAAGGAGAGGGAGCGCGAGCACAAGAAAAAGTTCAAGTGCTACGACGAAAACTGCAAGCACCGCAAGCACAAGAAGCGGAGGAAGCACAAGAAGCACCACCATAAGGAGGACGAGGCTTCCCCGTTGATTGTCGAGGGGCACATTTCGCCCGACGAGAGCGTCTCCCAGACCGGCAGCTTCGGCAAGGAGGTGGCTCCATCCAGTTCCCCGAAGGACGAGCCCGTCTCCAAGGACGAGAACCTGATCGAGGAGGACGCTGGGTCCACGGTCACCGAGAGCTCAGGCTCCGTTTACGTAAGTTGCGAAAAAATGTCGCCCGGAAACGCAAGCTTCAACAAGCAATTCTCGCCACAGGAACCCAAAGGCAGCAAGAAGTCGTACCACAACGCCTCCAGCGAGGCCTCCAGCAAAATTGCTCCCTTCCTGCCCGCCAGACAGCTCTGGGCGTGGTCCGGCAAGGGCTTCAAGAGGTCCACGGGGCGCGTCAAGAAGCTTTTCTACAAGTCCATTCAACGCGGAAAGGAGACGATTTCGGTGAGTTGAAAAATTCAAAAACTGAAGCCAAACCTTTTTTAAGGGTCTGTTCAAATATTACGTCACGGTCTTGGGGGTTTCAAGTACTAATGTATGGGACAAACCATGACAGAAGGGGAGGCTTATAGAGGTCTAAACTTGAACGACCTCTTAAAGTTGATTTTTGAGGTTCAAGTGAGGTCCTTAATATTTGAATGTAGAACAATGTATAGCAGGCGTCTCTTTAAGCTGTAAATTTAAACTCAAAAAGTTTCATGTAATATATTTAAGGAATTAATTTTGAACTTGGAGAAAAAACAATTAACATTGTGGTTTCCTCGTTTGGATCTGAAATGCACTACGATAAGTCGAAGCCATCTAAGAGCTCTTTTGGGCAAAATTTTTCATAAATTCTTAAAACAATTATTTAATTTGTTGATTTGTGGTTTCACGACAGCCCAAAATTTTAGGAAAAAAAACTGATGTCTATCAGCAAAACTAACCCTCCTTTCTTCTCTTATTTCAGGTTGGAGACAGTGCCGTTTTCCTGTCCACCGGCCGTCCCGACAGACCCTACATTGGGCACATTGAGTCGATGTGGGAGACCGCATCGAGTAATATGGTGGTCCGCGTAAAGTGGTTCTACCATCCCGAAGAGACTGAGGGAGCTCCCAACCTTAAGTACCCCGTAAGTTGTTTGCCTCTCACCACGCCAAATAATTCACTTCCCCTCGAGCATTATATTATTTACCCCGCAATTCCTCAACACAATGGCCAAGAATATTTTTTTAATTACTCACTCCCTGCAGGGCGCATTGTTTGAATCACCGCATGAGGATGAGAACGACGTGCAAACAATTTCTCACAAATGTGAAGTGCTTTCATTGGACGCGTACACCAAGAAGTTCGGCGACTCGCCCAAGAAGTACCGACTTATTTACGATAATAACGACACTTACTACAAGGCTGGATTCTACGACCCCACGACGGTGAAAATCAAGATGGAACCGGACATCCCCGTGCTGGCGGAGAACGAGAAGTGGGTCTAAGCCCCGTACCTCCTCCGGAGGCTGACTAACGTATTTGTGATGCGCAACTGTGTCAAAGAGGATGATAGATTTTCGTCGCACGCATTATAAGATTGCATAATTAATTTACGCTTCATAAAATATACAACTTAACATATATCGTGGAAATACTTGGATCTAAACTAATGAGATTTTGTACATTATATTGAATTGACGACTATAATTTTAACACAGATCACAATTTATGTGCAATAGAGATTGTGCATTGTAAATTATTCGTTGAATGTTTTTTATTAATATTATTCGTAAATAATTTAAATCTGAAATGACGCATTATCATACGGCTTAGTATACGATAACTGACCTGAGTTTTGCATTTCGGCGGCGTTTTGATAGACATTTTGGCGAAAAAGCTCTGTACATAACTATATATTTGTAAATACGAAGACTCACAAATTTTTGAGACTCGAAGACTCGAAGAGAGACAAAAAGAAACTAAATTCAAAATTCAAATGGAACTCAGGTGCTTAGACTAAGACTGTACAGAGTAGAGGTAGGACCCGGAAGTCTAGATGTCTTTTACCTTATATCTTCAACCCAAGCAATTCTTGAGTTTTCTGGACGAGAAGTCGACTCACAAACACAATATTAAAAAATCAAATGAATGTCTTAAAGCTAAAGTTAAAAGTAGATGTGTTAATAGCGTACGATAAGTTATAAACGTAGCTACTAAGTGATGTTTATTATCATTTCTTTACGCAATTTTGAATTACAAGAGAAACTGGAGCTCACGTGGCATTTTCTCTCGATCTTCATTATTATGTTTTAAGGCGCAAAACTAATTTTAATAAATATTTTTGTAGATTACAAAATCATAATCAAAACGTTTGGTATTTTTACTCGGGGAAATTGAGTTAATGCAGAATTTTGACTTCATCAATTTCTACCAAAGGTACTGACTTCACTAAACCTGCAATCGGGGAACAATTCTCGTCTTCTTCCTAGGACTGGAAATCCCAGGACTGGATCTGCAAGCTTCAGGCGTAGATTTCTCCGAGGTCAGTTTAATTTTTCATCAAGTCAGTTTCAATTAACTGCACAGTAATGAGTAATTTCTAAAATATGACATTCGTTAAAAATTTTAAATCTCGACGGATTTTGCCTGAAGAGAGCCATTGTATAAAATTTTAATTCAATCTTAGGACCAAGGAAGCCAAGACACAAAAAATGACACCATCTAAATTTCTACATTTTAGTTTATTATTCTGAAATCTGAACTTTATATTTACTCTTCACAAAGTATCTCTATTTCGTATTTCTATTATATATTATTTCAATGGTCATTACCTCATTATTCTTAATCATTACTAAACAATCTTCCGATATAAGAATTTTTAATCATAGCATATTTAGTACACTTATTTCTCTCTTGCCAACTTCGCCTCATACTCTCAAGAGACTCTTGGATCTTTGCCACTATCGCTACTCTATGTAGTAAAATCAATCGTTCCTACAGTGCAGACCTACTTAAAACTAAAATGTATTCAAAGAAAAACATTGCAACTAATATTTTTGAATTTGGAGTATTCTGGCCGAAATGGGGGCCCAGGCCCCTGTGTGCTCAAATCAAGCTTACGTCTACCTTCTCTTACTGCTACTCCTTTGATTATTTTTCAGAAGCTATTCTAGTGACTCTTATGTATTATTTACACCTTACTTTATTCAATTTTGTATAAAATTTTGATTAAGCTATGACTTACCAAAACTTACAAATTTCGACATTCATATCTAGATTCTTCAACTGGTACCTAATCTCATTTCCAAAACAACTAAAGTATGTGGGATTCAACTCGCGGCCGAGTTACCTCAAAGATGACTTAAAAGTACTCTTAACAATAACTCTGATACAATGACAAACTCGTTCAAATTTATTTTTCAAGTTCCCTCGCATAACCAAAATTAACTAAAAAAGAACGCAAAATCCAGGTCCAAATATTACCTGGACTCGTCCACTTCCATGGGCTCCGACGCCTCGGTAACAAGGTTGTGGGCTACGCTCTCGATGGTCTCCGTCTCCATTGGCTCCGCGGGCTCTGCTGCCGTGACGCTCGGCACCTCCTTCTCCACCGCCCCATTGTTGTTCATGTTGTCATGCTCCTGGTCCGCCTCCTCCTTGGCCTCCTCCGTGCCATTGTTGCACACCTCCTGGTGATTCTCGAGCAGCTCCTCACTCACGTTGTTTGACTGCAGCGGGATCTCACTCGAGTTGGTATCGGTCTGGTGGTTAGCAATGGGCTCCGGGGTGTCCGGGATGATCTCGTCCGAGGACTCGGGCGTCAGGATCGCCGTCGAGACAGCTGGAGATCCGTTGCTTTCGATGATTTCGGGCGCCAACACTGGCTCCTCCACCTTGGCAGCCTCGGGTTCCGCAAGCACCTCTGGAGCCAGTAACGGCTCTCCCTCGACTGTCTCGTCTTTGACGTCATTTTCTTCAGGAACTTCCTCCTCTCGCACTTCCTCGATGACTTTGGAGTTCGAGGAGGCCTGTAGGATCTCCTGGAGCTCGAGGGGCGACGAGACGACCGTGGGGGACAGCAGGGACGGCGACGCAACCGCCACCGTGGCTGCTGGATAGATTTGGTTCACTTCTAGAGGGTTGGTGGTGGTCTTGGGCGCGATCGCGGGGTTCGTGACGGTGATGGGAAGCTCCAGCGAGACCGGCACGTTGGTGTGGGTCGTCACTCCAATGACCGCCAGCGAGTCGTCGAGATTCTTCAACTCCAGGTCCGCCTTGATGCCCTCCCCGTTGTTCTTGGCGGGTGGCTGCTCCGACGTCGACATGATGGGGGACTGCGTGAGCACCGTGTTGGTCTCCGAGACCTGTGCCTTGGGCGGCATAGGGGCGAGTCCCACGTCCGTCGTGTCCGGGGCCAGAAGAACCTCCGTGTTGGCGAGGGCAGTCGCCAGAATGTCCTGGTCCTGCCCAGTCTGGATGAGGATAGGCTGGTCTCCGTCGGGGTTCGCTGACGCCAGAGCAGCGAGGATGTCCTGGGCAGTGCCCGGAAGGATCAGCTGCTGTCCGTCCTGCGTGATGATGTGCGGGGTTTCGCCACTGCCTCCCTGACTCGCTAGAGCCAGCAGGGCCTGCTGGTCCAGGATGATCTGCTGACCGTCTCCCGTGTTCAGGATAATGCTCTGGCTCTCCTCCTTCTCCTCGACAGGTGCCACGGGCACCAGCTGGTTCGAGGCGTCCAAGTACAGCGCTTCGTTGTTGATGGGCGTCAGGTTGCCGTCCTCCCCGGCAGTACACAGGTAAAATGCGCCCGTCGGACCCCCGAAGTTCTCGGCTGGCACTGCCAGAATCTGGTTCTGGTCCTGCACGTCCTTGCTGGTTGTTGCAGTCACAGAAGGTGCCACCACCGACGGCGTCGTGGCGACCGTTTCCTCCACCGTCTCTTCCTCTATCACATCCTCTGCGAAGCTCTCGGTCTGCGCCTTCTTCTGCGACTTGGCGACGTCCTTCCCGTCTTCCTCGTTGATCACGATGACGTCCGAGTTGCTCTGCGACGGTTTTCGCCGCACCGTCTTGAAATACGCACTGGTTGTTCCCTCGTCGCTCGCCGCGGAAGCCGTGTCCGAGTCGTTCGACTTGCGCACCGAAGTGACGCTAGATGGCGCTTTGGGAGGACTGAGGGTTGGTAGGAACTCGGCGACTCCGATGTCCGTCAGCACCTTCTTGTCCCCCCGTATCTCCACGTACCCGAGCTTCTCGGCCTCTCGGAACTGCGCCTGGGTCATCTTTATTGCTTTGGAAGTCCGCGGTTTCTCTTTGTTGCTAGCTGCTGCCGCCGCCTGAGACTGCTGATGCTGCACTATGAGCTCTTTCTTGCGCACAATCGCTCGTGACTGCTCGAAGGCGCTGCTGGTGTGGCTGATGGGGGGCTTTGACTTGGGCATGATTATTTCCTGAGATTGGACTTGGATGCGGGCCGGTGATTTTATCGACGGCGCTTGGGTTGTCGAGGAAACTGGAAAATTGTGAAAGAGATTTAGAACTCCGAGGTGAAAAATCAAAGGAAGTCTTCCTAGCAGTTTTTAGAAAACGGACGGCTGAATTTAAATGAAGCTTTAAATTTAGGACTTTTCCACCCCTTCAAGCTAGTGTTTCGAAAATTTTCAAGGATCTTTGTTCAAGGTTCCTGGTCCAGGTTTCAAGTCTACTACCCCCGAATAAGGAAAAAAAGTCATCAACATGCAAAAAATAAAAATTGACACCAACATTCTTGAGTCTCACCTGGTGACGTCGTCGTGATCATCGCGCCCTTGCTGGTGATGACGATCTTGTTGGACGGGGCCTCGACCATCTGACCCTTGGGTATCACCGTCCCTCGCGGAGGCACGGGCGAGCTCATCTTCTGCCTCGGTGGCGTCTTCTCGACCGCCCTCATGACCGTGGGCGAGCCTGAGGCAGGTCGCAGTACGATTTTCGGAGCCACTTCCTCCACGAGAGTCTGCCGCCCATCCGCCTCCCGGATAACCTTAAGAGTCTTGCGATGCGGTCCAATGGTCTCGCGTCTGATCGATTCAATAGTTCGCTGAGTAGGAGACGAGAGACGGCGGATCTCCTGCACTTTGGTGGGCGACCCAGTGACACTCGAGGGCCTCGAGATGACTTTGGGGATGCGCGAGGACAGCGGGATCTCTACGAGACTGCCGTCCGAGGTCTTCTTCGGGATGATGGTCTTCGTGGTCGTCGAGACGATCTGCTGCTGCTTCTTCTTGGCCGCCCCCGAGGAGGACGCGGGGGAGACGGGCGAGGAGTCGAACACGATGTCCATCTTCTCGATGTCAAAGAGCTCATCTGACGACTTGGTCTTAGCGGGTCTCTTCACCGTCACCTCCTTCACGACGTCCTCGTCCGGCCGCTTGCGGTGCAGGAACTCCTCGAACTCGTTCGTGTACTGGGGTTTGCGCTTCTTCGGGATGATCTTGCTCGACTGATGAGGCTCGTCGACCCTCGACCGCTTCGACTCCGTCTCGGACACGTCCGACTCCTGCCCGCTCTGACGCTTCTTGGGCGTCTCCACGTCCGTTTTGGCCGGACTTGGTTCCGACAGGTTGATGAGACTGTTGGCTGCGTCCTCGTCCAGGCTGTTGGAGGAGGCGTTCCGGGAAGCTGGCGTCTTTTTGGGAGAGAACTGGATCGCCGTCTGAGGAAGCTGCGTGAGCGTCTCGGCGATGAGCAGCTCTGACTCCGTCTTGGACGACTTGAACTGGCGCTTGCCGCGCTCTTTCGGAGTCAGTTTGATCTTCGGCTTCGGCTCCAACTCACTCGTCACGATCGGAACGGCTGTTTCGTTGAGTAGCGCCTCGATTTCCGCCTCCACGTCCTCGTTCTTCTTCTGTTTCTTCGCCGACTTGGGAGGTGCCTCCTCTGACTTTCGCTCGCGCTTGCCGACGGCCTTCTTGGTCTTCAACAGCTTTAACTCTTCCTGGGCCTCGATGTTTTCCACTACCTTCTCTGTCGTCTTTCGATTGCGCCGAGAGACCCTTAGGGCCGGCTTCTCTTCCGTCGAGGACTCCGCCGACTCTGTTATTTCCGCTTCTTCCGCCTTGTTCTCGTTCTTCGCCAAATTCTCCACATTTTCTACCGGAGTGACGCTCTTGGGTGTCGTCTTTCCTTTCCTTCCCTTTGCTCCTTTTTTGCCTGAAAAGATTTATATATCAGTGTTTAAAGCTTTAATGTTTCTTTCCCTAGTCTGACATTTTCATTCTTTTATTTTAATAAGGTAAATGCTGGATCATCTAGACTTCAAGCTATTCTCAACAACAAGATTTAGATACTGCGCTAGGCACATTATAAAATAGACAATACATCACCCTTGAGTATAGCAGTAGCCTAATTCAAAAGCTCTATGAATTTTTTTCATTTTTGATGTTAAGTTACTGGAAACCCATGCCAAATCCAGTTAGCGGTGAAAGTCAGGAGTCACGATCAACATAGAGACCGACGAACAAAACTTGAAGAAAAGCTCACCTTTGGGCGTCTCTTCGTCCTCCTTTTGCTCCTCTTTGGGTCCCTCTTCCGCGGGTTTCTCCAACTCCTTCTGCAGCTCTGCGCTCTCGTCTTTGGCTCTTTGCACCTCCGCCACCACTTCGGTCGCCTTTTTGCGTGCAGAGGCTCGTGTCGGAGGAAGGGAGGGTGTCTTGCGGTTCTTACGAGTCGACCGGGGTGTCTCTGACCGGTTCCCCTCACCGCCCACTTCGTCTAGAAGCTTTTCTAGCAGCTCCTCCTCCTCCTTTGGTGGCTCCTTCTCCTCCTGATTCTCGGATTTTTCGCCCTTAAGATCATCAAACGTGAAATCGCGCTTCTTCGGTATGTTGCGACACTTGACGGGAGGTTCTGGCTTCTCGGCAGCCTCAGGCTTGGCGGAGGAGGAGGCTGAGGGTGCGACTTCCTCGTTTGCCGCCTCGTCGTCGCTCCAGTCGGCCAGAAGGGAGCTCTTGATCTCCAGGTTGGGCTTCGGGGACGGCGGACTGGCGGTCTTCTTGGCCGAGGCCGCGGTTTTCGTCGCTTTGGCACTGGCTTTCGGAGTCCTCTTCGGAGTCACGCTCTTCTTGACGCTCTTGCGCTTCTTGCCCTTCGGAAGCGGGATCTCGTCCTCGGACACGACGTAGTCATCGATGATGGGCGCCTGCTTCACTACTCGCAGGCTCTTGGTCGTCGTTTTGGGGGTCGCTCGCTTCACCTCGGCGGGGACAGCAGCCTTCTTGGGCGACTGGAGCTCCTCCTTCGTGTGGTTCTTGTTGTGCAGAATGAAGACGTTCATGCGGCTCGTCGAGAAGCTGCACACGTTACACTTGTAGGGGTTTCCGCTGCTCCCAGAGGGAGTGACCGGGGAGGTGTTCTGCTCCAGGATCCGCACTTCGTGGTCGGACTTGCGGTGGGCCTGGATGGCTCGGGGCGTCCCGGCGCCCCTTTTTCCCGGTTTGGCGGGGCCCGCGAACAAGTCGCTCCACTTCTCCTTCTTCTGGGGCTGGAACTCGGGGTAGTTGATTATGTCGGGGTCCCCGTTGGTCATTTTCTCGGCCGTCACCACGTCCTCGGGGAACGTCTCCATCATCTTCTTCTTCGCCCGATGTCCATCTGGAAACAAACACTTGGGTTACGATCGCCATTTTGGCTCCGCCAGCGTCACTCACCGAGTCCTTTCTTTATGAACTGGTTCTTCTTCGAACTGTTATAGAGGCAAATATGGTCGATATTCTTCACATACTCGCTGAAATCGAAGCAGCTTTAGTAAAATCGAGCGGATCTCCTCGTGAACTTACTATGTGTCTTCTTGGAAAAAACGCACGACTGCGAGGGGCTTTTTCTTCATGCTCTCCAACAAACCCTCCGGAAGCCGAGACGGACCACAAACTTCGCCCGGCCACCAATAGCTACTCAGACGCACCCAAACTACGTCGCCATCCGAATACGTGATTTCCGTCAAATTGCTCATCATGATCAACTGAAACACAGAAACAACATCTATTGAGAAATGGGAATCCAAACTTTGTTTTTCCGAGCGCGTCGTGGCGAACCTATTTTCGGGATTTCCTCAGCGATTAAGCAACACCAGCCTCCCGATCACTTCTACAACATAGTTTTGCACCTCCCGAGTCTAGTCCTGCACAATTAAGCAATATCTTTCTACTCCTTCGCACAGAATTCGATAATTTTAAAAGTTATTTTGCGTCTCTCAAATTTCGATGCGCCACAATATCGTAGCGGCGAAATCCCCAAGCTTCAAACAAAGCCCTTCATTCTTTTCCGCTTTTCCAGAATTTTTCAGCCTCCGCCTCTCAATAAGCTGTCTCCGAAGACTTGAATTGCCTCAATCCTGGGTCTTGTTACTGAGAGGCATCCGAAAACATCGGCAAAACAAAAACTGGGTTTCGGTCATGAAAATCCTACATTTTGAAATATCTGGAAATGTATGCTGACCCGGACGCTGCACTTACGTTTTGTGATGTCTAGAACATTCAAACTTGCTCGTGAGTCACTTGAGAGACATGAAAACTAACGAAAATCACACAAAATCGCGGTAAATCTCCCAACTCCTTCTTCGTGTTTTGAAATTTTCGGCTTGCGTTCCGCATCTGAGGGAGATTCCGACTACGTCCACTTGGTGGCGCGTTCACACGCTCGCTGGCGCTGTATGCGGTGTTTTCCCAAAGCTTCAAAATGGCCGTAGCGCGATATTTTGGGGCCTTCTCATTTATTCGCTATTTGTACATTAAAAGTTCACATCGTAGTCTCTCATCTTGTCCTCCAGTACCCAGTACTTGTTCCAGAAGCCCACATCGATGACTCGCTGGTTGAAGGTGAGAAATTGCGGCGCCAAGTACTCGCAGTTGGCCTTGTAGAGTCCCGAGTTCTCGTGGAAATTGTCGATCCATATGAAGGAGATGAACCCCAAGGACAGCCTTCGTATCACCCCATTGTTGTACCACCGCTCGATCTGCCGAATATGTTCCTTCGCGACTGGGTTCTGACAAGCCTCTGAAACGAGTATCAGCTCGTTGGATTTGAGCAGGAACTGGTCTCTGAAGTCCTCGAGGCTCGGGTTGTTCTTGGTAGCTGCGTATGTGGCTGCTCCCACGACTCCATAAATAGTTGTTTTAGTGGGGTGGTCCTTCATGTGTTTGCCAGTATCCACAACCATGTCCTTGTAGTCGATAACAAGTTGCTTCCAGTACTTAGCCCACTTCTCTACTATTGTGCCCTTGAACCGCTCCGGCAACTGGAAGGCTGCCGAAGAAATTGAACGGCTTCTCAAGCCTCCGAAGATCGACATTGCTGTGGGTGTTTACATAATTTTCATTACAAACCGTTACAGGCAGTCACAGCTGTTTGATATCTGTAACGGTATGTAATGGTTCCGATAAAGAACGAAAAGTTGGCGTAAAATCGTTGAACAAAAGTCATTTAAATGGAGAAGACTGAACAACTCAGCTAAGGATGAGCACTTTCGGAGGGAAAATCCCAGCTTTCCCGAGCATTTCGGTGGACAACTTTGAAGGCGAAAATGTGAGAGATTCCAAGTTCTTTTTCCTGAGTCACTGCCACACGGATCACATGAAAGGACTCTGGAATCGGAGACTCAACGGCCCACTGTTTCTCAGTCCAATCTCAGAAGTTTTCGTGAACACTCAATTTCCTCTGGTGGAAACAAGAACTCTCCGAATCGGAGGTAAGAATTTCCCAACTATTGCAAGCAGTTTTTAAGAGATGTCCTTTTCAGATCCTGTCCAGCTGGAAGTCGATGAAGATCTCGTGGTCACGGCCTTTCCCGCCTACCACTGTCCCGGATCGATAATGATGGTTTTCCAGAACAAAAGAGGGACTGTTCTGTACACGGGGGACTTTCGGTTTCAGCTCCCAGAACTCCAGAAACTAACGTCGTTGAAGAGCTTCAAGTTTGACGAGATCTACGTTGACTCGACCTTCTTCAGCGAGGAGTACGAGGACTTTCCAACGCAGCAGCAGAGCATGGACGAGGTCTGCGAGCTCGTAAGAGAATGGCTCGGGGTTTCACCTCTCAACAGGTGCGTCATCAAGCAGAGCGCCAACATCGGCTACGAGTTGCTGTACATTGAGCTCCACAAGAAATTGGGGGAGAGAGTCTGGGTGCGAGATTTCGAGTTCCAGAAGTACCGAAGCATTCCAGAAATTGATGAAGCCGTCACTGACGACAGAAGTGCCCGCATAGAAGCCGGGTTCTCCGTTACGAGAAGGACAGACATGCACGTCCGATGCATCAGGGTGTCGGCTCTCAAGTGGCGAAATTGGTGTCACGATTCCCCGATCAAGGAAAACGACTATTCCGTTTGCTATTCGAACCATTCTAGCCACAAGGAAATCAGAGAGTTCCTGACCTGGCTGAGACCTCGCCGGGTCTTTCTCAACGTGGTTCCCGCAGAGGAAACCGACGAAGCCGAGCAGAAGCGGAAGAAAATGGCCGAGTTGCTCCGGAAAGTCATGAGAGATTTTGCAGTTGATGAAGCAGCTGTGGGGTGCGAAAAAAGTGACGTCCTCAGAACGAACTTTTCGGGACACAGGCGAGAACTAGAGCGTCAACTTCAACTGACACCGGTCAAGAAGCCAAAAGTAACCCAAGTTATAGAAAACATTTATTTTCAATAAATTCCCTTTGGAGGGGCGTTCCCGAAGAGATACTTCCAGGAAACGGGCATCTTGACCTTGAGCTCCTGCGTCTCGTCGAACATCTTCCTCACCTCGTTGAGCTTCTGCAGCATCTGCACGGCGTCCGGAATATTGTCCCCCTCTGAGACAAAGTTGAACATCAGGAGGGCAGGAATTTTGGCCTGCTCGAACCTCTGAAAAAGCTTGAGCCCGAACCCACCTCCGAGGATTTTGGGGTCTTCGAATCGGGGAAGGGACTCGGGGACTTCAAAGTGGCTGGACTTGCACCAGAAATTGGACCCCAGGATCACCTTTTTCTCGTAACCGTAGCTGCTGGTGAGGATCACGACTTCGCGAATCTTCTTGTCTTTTGAAAACTCCACGATTTGGTTGAAAAAGTCGCCCATGAGCGGAGCCGCCAGAGGTGTTCGTATCTGCAGCACCAGGAGCTTTGTTCTGAGGTCCTGGTACAGCTCGGCAGCCGTTGTGATGGGGTCCTTTATGTGGCTGAAGGCTGGGGCCCCGATTGCCGGTACGATTGCGGCATGGAAGCAATCTGCGATTTTCTCCATTTGCAGACTTTCTATGATCAGATCACATGTCAGTTGGCTTACGTTTCCCACGCAGGCACTCGGGATGACAAGGGTGAACCCCTCGAGGCTTGTGCTAGCTGCTACGTTGAACATTTCTAAGCAAACTTTGCACCAAGTCGACCAACCGCAGAAGCAAAACTGCTTGCTCACTGGTTTGTAAACAATACACACTAATACGGGGGAGTACGCAAGGGCGCAATTTTTAAATTGAAACGAATGCAGGCGCGAGTTTTGCAACCCATTGAAAGCCTCTACTAAGAAAGGTTCTTGGGGGCTAAAAAAAATCCAGATTATTAAAAATTCGGTGATATGGCTTATGGGTGCATTTTCTAAATGTTAAGAAGGGCTATTATTTAAAGTATTAAGATTTAAGTACTTAACCATTTTGAAATTTCACTTGTCTGTCTGTCTGAAATTTTATAACTCAAGAACCAGAAGAGCTAGAGAGCTGCAGTTTTTTGCATCGTGTAGGGTCTGGCCTAAAGGGGTGCAGGTTAACAATTTGAGACCGCTACCCCCTCTTGGGGGGGAATGGGGGGTGTTTTACTTTTGTATGAAAACTCCTTATATTACATCCGATTGAGCTGAAATTTTAGTATGTTGTAGTCTGTGTCAAATCTAGCAAATCATGGTACCACATGTATCCTCTTTTATGTACAGGGACGGAGATAGGGGCCCTCAAAGTTTGGTCTCTCGAAATCTAAATAGCAGGTTTTTTAATGAAATTTTTTTATTCAAGTGAACTTTAAGCAGAAGGAAATAAATTTTAGTTTTAGTTGAGCTGAACTATCTGGACCTGCTTCTCGAGCTTTTCCTTCTCCAGGTTCTGCAGCTGCTCCAGTGTTAGCAGAGACACTCCGAGCTGGTCCTCCCTCTCGAACGGCTGAGCCATCTGTCGGAGCCACCGCCGAGAAAGCTGAATGGCCTCCTCCGTGCTCAAATTACATAGATTATCGCTCAGGTGGTCCTGGATCCACTTCGGCAACTTGCTGCGCTTGTCCTGCCGAGAGAACCGTTTGTCTGCAAAGATCATGATGCCGTAGTCTGTCTTCCCGCGAATGGCCCGACCCACGCACTGGGCGGCGTGTCGGAGGGCATCGAAGGTGAGGAAGTCGTTCTCCCGGATCTGGAACATGTCTCGCAGAAAGTCGAGTCTGGCTTTGAGAACGCGTGACTGCGTGTAGACATATGGGACGCCGAACATGAGCACGGCTCGGCCCAGATGGTGGTCAAAGTCCACTCCCTCGCTCACTTTCCCCCGAGCCACGGCCAGAAGAACAGCTCCTCGTCCGCACTCGCAGGCCTTGACGTAGTTCATGAGGGCGTAGGAGGTCTCCGCGGCGTCTTGGGTCTCGATGAAAAGCAGCTTGTACCGCAGCAGGGTGTCGACGATGCCCTGGTCGTACCACGAGGCCACGACGGACTCCAGGTACAGGTAGGAGGTGAAGAAGCAGACGACCCCGTCCGGCACGGTCTTGGCTGTCTCAACCAGCAGCTGGCCGTAGTTGCGGATGACGGCAGTGTCCTCACGCGACTCGAACTTGGAGGACATTGCGACCTGGTCGTTTCCCTTCGCCACGACCATCGGCAGCAGACAGGGTCGGGCCAGGGTCATGGTGAACGAGGCCATAACCACCGGCTGGAAATCCAGGATCTTGGGGTACATTTCGAGGGGCGAGAGCGTACCTGAGGTTATCACTACACTCTGGAATCGGCCGAAGATCGAGCGCATGCAGATGGAGGAGTCGAGGCAGCTGAAGTGCAGAATGGGATTCGAGACGGTGGGCGTCTTGTCGTCGAAGGGTTCCACGATGATGGTGAAGCCCTGCGTGTACGTCGAGACCAGCGTGGCGAAGTGCGTAATGACAGTCAGAGCGCCGTACTCGTGCAGGTCCGTGATCTCTAGCGTTCGCATGAGTGACGAGAGCCGTTCGGCGCAGAACTTGAGGGGCTTCCGCTCGATGCAGACCTTCTGCTGGATGTCCTTGAGGAAGCAGGCGGGCGACTCCTGGACCACGTGACGCACTCGGAGACGCACTTTGATGTACTCGATGAAGCGACGAAGAAAGCTGAGGAAGTGGTCGGCGTTTCTGATGTTTCCAGGAACGACTTCTTTTAGAATGTCCTAAAATATATGACATTTTTTGGTTCGTAATTTTCATTTTGAGTCTCTTGTACAAAATAAACAAATCTATGGTCCTAAGAATCTAAATACTTTCGGAGGGGAAGAGTAACTATTGAAATTTTAAGGGCCCTCAGGAACATTTTGGGGGCTCTCTTAAATTTGGAAGGGGTCTCTAGAATTTTAAGGAGCATCTGTAGAATTTGGACCGGTGTTTTAATTTTTAAAAGGGGCTTCTAAAAATTTTCAGGGGGTCCAAGAACATTTTTGGGGCCCTCTTGAGTTCTTAAGAAACCCCTTTATACTTTAAGGGATCCTAGAAATTTTGAAGGGGCTTTACAATTTCTTAGATACTAGTAAAAAAAGATAAAAGTCCTTTCACTTTGTAGGCCTTGGATTCAATACTTCGTTTGACGATTTTTTAAGTTCTAGAAGTAGACTTCATCTTACCTGAGGTAAAACGGGATTGGCCAGCATCGTATCCGTCTCCCTCGACGCTGCGGCTTCCTTGAGACCCTGCACAAGCTTCTGGTACTCCTCCTTCAGCCTATTTGCGTCGTCTTCCTTGATCTCCTGCACGATCTTCTCCAGCGTGCTGAGGGCAGTTTGGCTCCTCTCGATCACCCTCTTGTTGATTTTCACGCTCATGGAGTCTATGCAGACGTTGTCAATGTTGTGAGCCTCGTCGCACACCACCACCGACTCCTTGGCCAGCTCCTTCGAGACTACTTCCGCCACCTTCGGGTCGAGCAAGTAGTAGTAGCTGTAGACTACCACTTGGGCGCTCAGTATCGCGTTTCTGGACAAGAAGTAGGGACACCAGTTGTGCTCCCTCCCGTAAGCCTTCAGGTCGTCGAGGCTGTAGATGCCGTAGGGCATCACCATCTCCTTTCCCTCCGCACTGAACCACTCGAAGTACTGACAGACCCCCGTGTTCTCGTCCACCGTGTGTCGGTCCCGCACGTAGCTGGCGGTGAGTCCGTAGCATCGGGCATCGACGAGCTTGCCCTCACGCTCCTTGCTGACCTCCGGGTGAATGCACAAGTTCTTTCGCGAACTGAGCACCACTCCGAGGATGTCGGGACACTTTCCTGTCTGCTTCTCGTAGTACTCCATCAGGACCTTCAGCTCAGCCATGACCTTCTCGATCTCAGGGACCGTTCGAGAGCAGTAGATGAGCTTCCGGAGGTCCCCGGGGTTCTCCAGCATGTACGCCACTATGAGAGACAGCAGAGTTGTCGTTTTCCCCGTCCCCGAGGGCATCTCCAACAGGCAGTGACCCTTGGCGTCGAGCGCTTTCTTCAGTTCCAGCATGTAAGCGAACTGTTCTGGGTAAATGTACTCGTACGGGAAGAAGACCTCCAGTCCGTCGACATCCACTCGCATTTTCCGGCCGTTTCTGTCCTGCTTTGAGTCTCAAATTCAATTTTCCACGACGATTTCGACAAATTGTGTTTTGCCGGCACGCAATATTTGTTGCGCAGTTTGGCGCACTTTGGCGCTCAATGTGCAAACAAACCCAGTTTTGGCCTCGGCACGTCAGCTGAACTGAAATAAAATTTAGGCAGTAAAAAATGACTTCTGATTTCGAGGACTCGTTCGAGAACGACATCACGACTCGCTCGTCCCAGGAGTCGAGCTCGGAGAGCCAGGAAAACAAGGCGAAAGGAGGGTCAATATTTTCCCTGGAGTTCTACCAGAGGTTCTTCGACGTAGAAACTGACACAGTTCTGCAGCGACTACTGGGTCTGACGCTGCCCAACCGGGCCTCGGGGATCATGGAGAAGACTGCGATTCACAAAAATCCGGATTTATATGGCAAGTTCTCCCAAAATCTTGTGGCAAGACTAAAGAAGAATTGATTGCAGGTCCCATTTGGACAGTGGCTACGTTGATCTTCATGATAGCCGTGTCGGGGAACCTGGCAGACTTCTTCCAGCACCAGGGGGCCCAGCAGAAGTGGCACTACAACTTTCACTTGCTCTCAGTGGCAGCCACTATCATCATTTCCTACGTCATTCTGGTGCCACTGGGAATCTGGGCCGTCCTGACCTGGTACCCGAAGCAGGAGCTCCCCATCGACAACATGGAGGCGGAAGAGCCGTCCTCCAAAACGAGCCTCCTTACACTAGTCTGCTGCTACGGCTACTCTCTGGCCATTTACATTCCCGTGTCCATCCTCTGGACCGTCCAAGTGTCGCTGTTCCAGTGGGTCCTGATGATCAGCGCAGCCACCGCCAGCGGGATGTCACTTCTCATAATTCTGAGACCCAGCCTAACCAAGTCCAAGTTCGGGTTTGGCCTGACACTGGGAGTCGTGGGCCTACACTTGCTTCTGGCAGCGGGATTGATGATGTACTTTTTTCACAGCTCTAGCGATAGTGCAGCGCCAGTGGAAAAGGCACCCGACCTGAGTCCCACCAATAAAACCGGATAGATGATGTATTTATGATATGTGTGGCTTTTAATAAAGGAATGTTACTTTAGAAGTAGACTTGAGTAAGATTTTTACTCGAAGCCAACACATTAAAATTATGGAAAAAAGCTCCAAAAACGATTAATAGTTAAAGTGGTGCTCCACATATTTGCTTTATTGTTAATCATTATGTCTGATACAATTTAAGTGTACAGTATAGATAAGACGAGATAACTGCCTCCCACAGTGTGAGGCCAAGGGCCGAAGCAACTTGATGTCAAACAAAGGTAATTCAATCTCTAGTTCGAGACCCAGATGACGAAGAACAAGAACGCAACTATCGCCACGGCGATGAGGATGAGCATGACCTTCTTCCTCCGGACCTTGTTGCGGTACTCACTGGCCTGACGAAGCTGCTCCGAGCCCTCCTGGACGAATACTGAAGTGTTCTCCACGGACTGCTCGATCGAGTCTATGGTGTGTCCCTGCTCGTACACCAGCGCCCCCAGCTTCTTGTAGATATCATTCACGCTCACAATGTTCTCCTCGAGCTCCCGAATCGACCGCTCCTGGTCCTCCAAGGCTTGCAGGTCGATCTCCTCCTGCGCCTGGATCTGCCCCGCCTTCACAAAGTTGTCCTCGAAGAAGCTCCCGCCGCCACTCGAGTTGGTGCTGTTGCTTCCGGGCGGCTGCTTCAGAGCCACCGGTTTGTTCTCGTAGGCCTGCCTCACGTTCTGCTTCTCGAGATCCACGAACTTCCGCTGGACTCCCTGGAATGCTGTTATGGCACCTGCGAACTCGTCCACCAGACGGTCCCTCTGGATCTTCAAGTGTCGCTCTCTGCAGTCCGCCAGGTCGTTCAGCAAGTTCCCCGTGTCCTTTATCAGCTGCTGGGTGTAAATGCGGATCTGGTGCAGCTGCTGTTTCAGTTCCGGATTATCCTGGGCCGTCCCGAGCTGATTCGTCATCCGCTGCATCGAGGAGACATTCTGCTGGATCTTCCTTATGCTCGTGCCGATTGTTTGGGCCAGCTTCTGGAAATCTGCCTCGTTCGTCGTTTCAAAAGACGCGTAGCTCATTTTGGTGATGTTTTTGGACGCTTATATCAAAACAAGATATGGCGTATTGTTTTCACTTCCAATGGAACGGCAATATGTAATTGAATTAGGGACTTATTTTTAGATTGCGTTGCACAAAATCAGCTTTGGCTGCCGAGGATGAATCATGCACCTGGTTCTGAGGTCTCGGAATATATTTTTGATGAGCCCCAGCTGCTTTTGAAGGAACAATGAATTGGAAATCCAAAATCCAAAACAAACAGCTGATATCTGTCAAGTGTACTGGTCTATAGTCGTACACGAAATTTTACGTACACGATATAAGAGTCAAAAGTTATGAATGAAAGTCTGGAAACAATAGACTGGAAGCTCGCCAAGGTCTTGGAGGGACTGGGATGGAGCTTAGACAAGACACTGAAAGCTGTAAGTTTTTTTAACTCGAAGCTCTGAAATGTGGTTGAAAAATTTAAATTTTCAGAACAATCAAATTCAAAAGCCCCCAATAGCCAACAGACCGGAGGACGTTGAGTTTCCCGAGTCGATTGATGAAAGCTACCCAGCCTCAGTGCAAGTCACCGACTCTTCCCTATCGAGTCTCCTTCAAAGACCGGCAAAAGTTCCCCAGAGCTGGAAAGAATCCATCCTGAGCTTGACCCCTTCTGAACGCCTGACTCTGCACGACTTCGTGATTTCTGAAACCGGCCACTTTAAGGAACCCGAAATGAAGATCAACTTTTCGTTCGACGAGAGCTCGAAGGTCCTCACGTTCGCCGAAATAATGCGGCTCCAGAAGAAGCAGAGGAAGAAGCGTCTCAAGTACAGGGTAGCGAAAGTCCCACCCACGACTCACACCGAAGAGCTCCGGAGTCTAATCGAGATGCAAATGGAGGCCTTTTCCAGACACGTGCAGGACTCTTTCCCCAGGCATAAAACGAAACGGCGATCCAGAAGCCCTCGAAGGCAGCACAAACGCAGGAGCAGAAGCAGGGACAGGAAGAGGCGACGCCGATCGAGGTCAAGAAGTCGAAATCGCTGACGAAATAAACGTGTTTCGTGTTTGTTTTAATTTTCCTCCGTTTCCTGCGACGGAAAATTATTTTCCATTGAATTGAGTCGCGAGTTCATCAAATCGTTGGCCGTCAAATCAAACATATTCGATTTTAAATGAACGGAAAGGGTTGCCAGCTTGGGTTGTAGTCGAGCCCGGAGGTAATATCAGAGCTTTGGGTGGTGGGGGGGGGGGGTGGTGGGTGGAGGGAGTTTGGCTGCTCAGTGATAGGCGGTACAAAGTCAAGTACTATTTTATGGAACAAACCGTGATAGAAGAGGAGATAGGGGTCTAAAATCTTGATTTTTATTGTTTCGTAATATTTTAACGATCCCTAAAATCCGTACAAAACCTGGTTAATTTTTACGACTCTGCAGAATTGTTTTTCAAAATATCACGAGTGAAAACACCGATCATAAAAATTCAGCAAACTCAGATACCCGAAAATGTTACCGGGCAAAACTCCGAGAGTTGGCAACCCTATAAACCCCATGAGTAGTAAACAAATTTCGCTCGATTCCAAAGCGAGATGGATTACAGCTCGGACAGCGACTCTCTGGCCACCAGTTCCACCTTCGACGACTCGTACTACGACCCTGCATCGGAGCTGGTAAGTGTCCCGAGCTGAGGTTTGAAGTTTCTTCTCAAAACCGCCTTTCAGAGCTACGAGTTTCGGCAGTCGGTTTCCTACAACTATCTCGCTGACGCTCAGCTCGCCATCCCGAACCACGATGAGATCACCATCGACAATGCCCTCGTTCTCAACTCCCGGTACCGGCAGCTCCTGGAGGCACTGCGGTCCAAGTTCGAGAAGATGCTGGAAAACGTAAAGGAAAAGTACGCCGCCAACGAGAAGCTCCTCGAGAAGCTGCGGGCCACGACAGGCGGGAAGCAGATCAGCATGCGTTTCTCGAGCGTCTACATATGTGGCGCCCCCTACTTCAAGGACGACCAGCTGAACCCCTCGCCCGCCAACGCAGATTACCTCTATCGCCGACACCAGCTGGGGGAGTTTTTTCCCATCGACGTGGACGGTCAGACGAAGCACATGTGGACGCCGGCCGACAAGGTGGACATCATCCTGGGAATCAAGGAGCAGGTGATAAACTTCCTGAAGGGGCAGCAGGGGACGAGCATCAGCGAGGTCCGGAGCAAGAGCAAGGCCTCGAGGTCCACGTCGAAGAGGATAGCGGTGATGCGCGAGTTCAGCACGGAGCTGGGGACGAAGCCGTTCGTGGAGCTCTTCGAGATGACGCGGGGGTCCGAGTTCAGCATCGACTGGGACCGGGTGTCGTTCAAGAACCTCGACAGCCGACACGGACCGAGGGAGTGCGAGGCCATGTGGAAGCACTACCTCCGGCCCGACCTCAACCACGAGGCCTGGACGCCCGAGGAAGAGGAGGTGCTGCTGAACGACGTCATCACGAACTCGCACCAGGACTGGGAAACCATTGCTAGACCCCTCATGAACCGCTCGGCCCTCCAGTGCTTCGTCCACTACCGCACGGCTCTCTCGGAGGCGGCACAGGTGAAGAAGAACGAGAAATTTGACAGCTTCGAGGACAGCCAGCTGATGGAGCTGGTACAGAAGCACAGCAACGGGGATGTCATTAACTGGAGCAAGGTGTGCCAGCAGATGCCGGGGCGGAACCGCTACCAGTGCTACCACCGGTACATGTTCACACTGAAGCCGGGCATCAAGAAGGCCCGGTTCACGGCGGAGGAGGACCTGCGGATTCTCACGTACGTCCAGATGCACGGTGAGAATTTCGGTAACATCCCCCCGAACCTGCTGCCGGGTCGGACGGGGGTCCAGATCCGGAATCGGTACAAAAACACGCTCCAGCATCGTGGCAACGACACCTGGAAGCCTGAAGAGGACGAGTTCCTGGTGAGTCAGAGTTTCAAATTTTGGCGAATTCTAAAAATAATTTTGAAAAAGCCTCATTTTTAAAAGCGAATTTCTTTCTCATGATAAGAAGACACAAGATGAAACACTTGGCCCAAAATGGGTTAAGACTAGAGAACTTTTCTGACCCGGAAACTCTTTTCTTTTAGTGGAACTTCGTGAAGGAGAATGGGTCCAACCAGTGGTCGAAGCTGGCGAAGCTCCTGAAGACCAAAAACCGCTTCGCCTGCCGATGTCGCTACCAGACGATCCTAAAGCACCTCGAACGCAATCCCGAGAGCACGATTCGGGACGTGAGAACCAAGACCAAGATGCGCTCGACGCCGCTCACGAAGGACAACTTTGAGAAGATGGTGGACAACATTCAGGACCCGGAGGAGGCTGCGAAAAAAATCGAGTCCAGCATGCAGGCCCGCAGGAGGCCGTCGAAGGAGACGGCGATGGCGAGGGTCCCGAAGAACGTGACGGTAGACGACGCCGCGCTCTTCCACTACCTCAAGTACAGCTTCAACTGGCACTACCTGCCCCAGCAGGCCTCCTTCCACTTTACCGAGGACGAGATCGAGCGCGACTACGTTCTGCTGCAGCTGCTGGAGTTCGAGCTCTACAATCTGGACTTTACGCGGCGCTTCAACTGCATGAGTCTGCGGGAGCAAGGCCACTTGGGTCTGGCGCTGCAGTTCCAGCCCAGCGAGGAGCTCGTCCAGGGAATCTTCATGGGGAAATACAAGGGGGCGAGCACCGAGGGAACCATCAGCATAGCGCCCAGCTGGAACACCGTCCTGGGTTACCGGGGGGTCCAAATCATGCTCTCCGAGGCCCCCACCGACGCCACTGCTCCCTTCTTTCCCGTCTCGCCCGAGCTCACCAAGTACATGAAGGTCTTCGAGCAGAGTCTGCTGCTCTTCAAGCGTCGCTACGTGCAGATGTTCTACTGGACGGCACTCCTGGCCAAGCTCCCGTTCAAGCTGGTGCAGGAGCACTGGCAGATGAGGTGCACGACCGCCATGCAGATCGTGGATGACCTGGAATTCACCAAGGAAGAGCCCTTCTCGCACGATGTCGAGCCCAACCAGTTGCTGGAGCTGAAGCTGGTGACGGTGCCACCGTCGATGACGGTGCAGGAACCAGAGAAGGAAGAGGAGGAGGACCCTGAGGAGGAGGACGAAGAGGAGGAGAACGCCGTGGACTTTATGCGTAGTCTGATCCAGGAGAAGCAGAAAGAGGCGACGACGAGCGACCGCGTCGTCGTGGAGGTCGAGATAGTGGACGAGCAAGAGGAGGAGTTTGACACGAACGAGCCCAAGCCCTCCATGCCCTTGACTTGAATTACGCTAGAAAAATGCTCTTACAATAAAAAAATTGGAGATTGAAAATTGGATCTGGAAATCTGAGGTCTGAGAGTCAATGTGGTTGATGTCTGGTCTATTTTATTCTGAGTCTGTTGCAACATTGAGTATTTTCCATAAAAAAAAAAACAGATTTATAGAAATCGCAATTTTACTTCAATTCATCAGTATGTACACGAATATCAAAACCTGCAACTAGGGAACTCACTGCAACATGGGGAATTGGGAGGTCGAGGGGACAGCGTGGTTGGGGTTGAGGGTGATGGCGGGCGGGGGATCTCCGCTGAACCAGTTGATCAAGTTGTGCTCCGGGAAGCGCATGCACTGGTACTGGTCCGTGAGGAGGTTCTGCGAGAACGCCAAGTAGCTCTTGTGCGCCTCGTCCTCGAGATTCCTGTCGTTCACCATCCGGTGGAGGTCCTTCAGGATCGCCGTACCCCACAGCTGCACATCGATGTCGGGTATCTTGGAGGCCAGCTGGAGCGCCGGGGTCACCATGTTCATGCTCTCTTTTTGGTTGTTGATGCTCAGGAACACGTGAGAGAGGAGGACTAATGAGCAGGACGTGAGTCGATTGAGATCTTCGGCGTTGGCCATCTTCAGTGTTTCCCGCAGGAACCTCTTGGCCTCGTAGAATATGCTCTTGTGGAATGCATTGAGACCCTGCACGTAGTAAAAGCTGCCCATTAGTGCCTGACTAATGCTGATGGCCTGCGAGATGTCGGTCTGGACCGTTTCGAGGATGCGTCGCAAGTCTACTTCTCGCTTCGTTCGGAGGTCTGCAAAAGTTCACTATGAAGGGAGAAACTTATGGGGAGAAAAAAAGAAGGTACTTACAGACGATTGCTAAATTCAGATTGGCGAAAAGCTTGAGGTCCCTCTCGGCGGCCTCTTGAATGCAGAACAGGAATTGCTTCTCGGCGTTGTCGTAGAAGTTGATTGACATGGCGTAGAGGCCCAGAAGACAGTGGAGCTGGGGCGAGTGGCGGCGCAGGAGGGCCTTGTTGGGGGACGAGAGACACACGTCCTTGGCCAAGGCGATCTCCTGGATGGCCAGGGTCTTGTTTCCCGTCACCAGGCGGCACATGATGATGTGCTCCTGCAGGATGATTTGGAAAACTGCCAGGATTGGCTTGTGCTCTTGCGCTGAAATTTGCAAAATCGGTCAGTAAAATGTAATTTCACTCAATGTTTTTTTTAACTCTATGGTTTTTTTTTTGAGACTTCTATTTTGAGCTGTAAGCTCTTTGGCTTCTATGGTACTTACAGCACTTCAGAATATCGATGTGGGTGAGTGCCTTCTCGGTGTACTTCTGAGCCTTGTCCATGTACCCGGCCATCATGGAGTGAGAGACGGTTACGAGGTACACCAGGATATAGAGCTGGTCCTTGGGAAGCCACATGAAGCTCTCGAAGGGCGTCTGGCCGAAGATCTGCTCGTCACTTGGCCAGTTGGCGGAGATCATGGTCTGCACGCTCTGCTGGAGCTGCTTCAGACTCGTCTTCACTGTCTTCACCTGTCCCATCTGAAGGTAGTGCCACACCTGGAGCGTCAAGTAGAAGACCTTCAGGTGCTCCTTCAGATGCACGTTCAAAATTGAGTTGTCTATGATGGCCCCAGCCTGCGCAAAAGCCGCGTTCACCTCCTGCGTCCGTCGTTCTATCATCAGGATCATGATGCGGGATAGCAGGAAGAGCGTCTTCAGATAAGCCGTCTGGTTGTCGTCGCAGGCGTCAACTCCCACCGCCAGGAGCGTGGAGGCGGACGAGTACTCCTTGTTGTTGGCGTGAATCTTGGCCAGCTGGAAGATGAGCTTGCAGTGCCAGAAGGTGTTGTGCTGCGACAGCTCCAGTGCCTTCCGCAGGATGGACTTGGCTGCCCCGTTCTGGTCCTGCTGCACGTAAAGCTGGGCCAGGAGGGTCGCCGTCTCGAACTTAACGTCGTCGAACTGAGTCACGTTCTCCGCTAGGTGCCACTGAAAATGGAAGGGACTTTCAATTATTTTATTTTCAGGGCTTTTTTTAGGGGTGGTCGAAAATAGAAGTTCTGGTCAATTAAATGAAAGTGATATAGGAGATAATTACAATGAAAAAAGTTAAGAGAGCAAGCCCCAATAAAAATTTAAAGCTCATCCAACTAGTTTTGGCCGAGCTCGCCCTACAAGGATCCCTCCGAGAAACTATTTTTGAACCAATTTAGCTCGCTGAAAGACTGTCCAAAAGCAGGCACCGAAACCAAATTGGGCCACGGGAACTTACGGCCTTTTCGAGGTGAGCCTTCGCCAGGTCCAGGCTCTTCGTGTAGGTCATGAGTATTTGGCCGATCTGGAGGTGTGTGCGCAGCTCCATCCGCTGCGGGGGCTGGAAGGTGAAGAGGGCTTGCAGGCACTGGATGGCCTTCTTGATCTGAGGAGGGTTCGAGACTCGGTAATGCTCCGCGAGGCCCAGCAGAGCCACGTAGCAGCGGTCTTGCGATGTGCTCATTGTCGTTCGAGTCTTCCGGCAACTGATTCCGCTTATGGTTTGCACGAAACCCGTCTAAATGTGGTAGAAAATAGGAGTTTTAGCAGCGACGCCGATGGTGTTTGTTTATTTTTTGAGAACTGTCATCTCGGCCCGCCCTAGACTCCGCAACACGCGACTTAGACCGCGAGACAGGTTGTTGTTGTGAGTAATTTGAAAAAAGGTCATTGTTTATAAGTCGCAATCAGGCAGAAATCTCGGAAAAGTCCCATTTGCAATCCTTAGAGGGAGTCAGAAGGCAGGCCTAGGCGATGGAGATTCCTTTCTGCTACCAGTTCAGACTGATATTGATCGGGGACTCGACGGTGGGAAAATCGAGTCTACTCAAGTCGTTCACAGATTCTAAATTCTCAGAAATATCGGATCCCACGGTGGGAGTCGACTTCTTCGCGCATCTGATCGAGGTCAGCGACGGGACCCGCATCAAGCTGCAGTGCTGGGACACAGGTCAGTTCTGTTACTGCGCGAAATCGCGACGATAAGCTGGAATATGTTTTGCAGCTGGCCAGGAGCGATTTAGGTCGATTACGAAGAGCTACTACAGGAACAGCGTGGGTGTCCTGCTGGTGTACGACATCACGAATCACGCCAGCTTCGAACACATACCGCTCTGGATGATGGAGGCGAAGCGCCACATTGAGCCCCACACCCCCGTCTTCTCGCTCATCGGGTGCAAGCTGGACCTGGTGGCGAGTGGGGCTCGAAGAGAGGTGTCCCAGGAGGAGGCCAAGTCGTTTGCGGAGCAGCACAACCTGCATTTTATCGAGACGTCTTCGAGGACGGGCGTGAACGTGCGAGAGGCGTTCCAGGCCGCGACGCAGGAAATCTACAATCGCATCCAGTCGGGGGAGTACAAGATTGAGGACGGGTGGGACGGAATCAAGGCGGGCTTCCCCAGACCCAACAGTCTCGACTTCAACTACGTGGAGGGAACGGCCGAGAAGTCGACGTGCTGTTGATTGGACTGATGAGAGAATTTTCTACGCGTTTTTAAGGATTTGACCCTCCGTTCTTTCCGTTATTCCTGTCCAAAATTTTGTAAAATATTTCGAGGAGCTGAGATGCAAAACCAAACAAGTAGCGTAAGTGTGTAAACGTTGGTTCTTGGTATTCACGAGGGCTCGACGAGCCGCCAGTCTGCTCCCAGGTGCCATGGAGAGGTGGCTGAATATACTTTGTAGCGAATAAATTGTACCTTTAGCACATAGTGACACCTTATATAACTGATAATATATAACATAATGGATCCATGATGTTCAATTCAATAAAGTTCGCAAAGACAGACCCCGATCGTTCTAATTTGATACGCACTTCAGCTCGTTCTGGATTAGCCATCGCTCAAATATTTGCTCGCGGGAGATAGCGCGGGTTCACGCGAAGCGAGTGCGAGTTCATCATGGGGTTTTCCGCCGGGAAAGCTGTCGCTAGGAAGGAGTCACGTGTTCTCCCATGCAGAGGTAATTGTGCCGAAGAAAAGCAATTATGGGCCGTACAGGTGTACTTGAGGTCTACTTCATGCATGATTACGTGCATTGGCCCGCTCTCTGCATACATTTTCTGTACGAGGCGCGAGTCGGTGGCGTCTCGTGGGGTTGTTTCTGAGGACTGAATCTCCACTTCTCGTTTGGATTTTTTTTGTAGACTTAAATTCAAAGGAACAACAGAAGATCTCTGTCAAAACCCCAGAAGTTGAGAGCCGGCATTTAAGAATATATAAGTACAATGAAGTCTCGCCTATTTGAGAACAGCTGAGTCCGTAGTTTTGTCTATGCTAAGCTTTATACATAGGATGTTTTGCGTTCTCTAGCATTATTGGCTAGTTATTTGATATGTTGTATTAAATATAAGAAATCAACAATCTGCATATCTTCTAAGAACTAAGAATTGGGTCAGTTTAGTATAATTGTGGCAGTGGAAGCAGTAAGTCTGAATTTGAAAAGCCTTCGATTTTGGCAGTACACATTAACAAAAGTTAGAGAAAGTTGAAAAATAACGACAGAACCTTCTAACCTTCTATAAGAAATTTTTCTGGCAATCAAAATATTTTTCTTTCACTTAAGAAATTTTTAAATTTAATAGAAAACCCAAAGTATTAACTGAAAATTTTGTAAGTGAAAACAGGAACAAAATTTTGAAATTCATTGTTTTAGCCGTTTTAGAAAATCAGAAAAAAAAGAAGAGTAGGAGTTAGTGTAGGCTTCTGGCTTAATTACTCCCCTTGAAAATTTAAAGAGCCTTTGAGAGAGTTTGAGCCTGATATCTTTCATGAATGTAGGGAGCTGTAGCAGTTCCCTTTTCGTAAAGAAGCGAGAATTGAAACTACAATGTCTGTGTTAGGGGGAAAAATTCATAAAGAAAAAATAAACTATGCATATTTCTATAAAAGAAACTGGTTACAGCCTCTGCTTCGGTAAAGATATGAAGTTCGCAAATCTTGGTTATTTTATCGGCCCCTTCAAACTTTTGAGCTGCGAGAAGTACTAAATCACCTGTCTTTACTGGATCGAGAAACTCAATCGTAAACATTTTATTGCTGATTTTATGTTCTCTGGCATTCTAAGTACATCGCAAGAGCTCTTCGGTGGCCAAATATTGCAGCCCAAGGTACAGCAATATGTCTAGACATGATTCATCAAAAAGAAAGCCCACCGGGATGTCTGGTTTTGTGCGCAAAATGGCGAAACTTTCCTCGTAAAAAATCTACCTCCCGCTCCATTTGCATTCAATCAAAATAATAAATTATTCGGCGTTTCTTTCGAGCCAGATTCGATCTGCGGTATCTGCAAACGTGCTCCATGAAGGACCTGGCGCTTTGCACCCGTAACTCCAAAGGGCAAGGACCATTGTGGCGCAGAATGCACTCTGCAATTTGCATAAAGCTGCAAGTACTTTTTGCACACCGGAAAAGCGTGTATAACAAATGGTTTTATTGTCGGTTCGGTCTACTTCGACGTTCCACCGCGAACCATGGGGCGGACCGTGCATTTCCGTTCCACATCGGCACATATTTCAGCGAGAGAGAGTAAATTGGGTAAAGTAAGACCATAAACTGCCTCGTCCTTCGTCCTCCGCTCCCCTCCAGCTCTTGTCGCCTCCTCCTCCGACGACGGTTCTGCTTGGACTAATCCGAAATATAGCTAACACGCGAGTGAACGGAGCCGCCAATCGCGCATATTCACCATTTTCCGTCTTCGGAGGGCTTCGTTGGGCTGCTGCAGGAGTCAAAGGGACATAAGATGCTCGCGAAAGACAAAGATCTTGATGTCACACGCCGCAAATTGAGTCGACACTTTCGCAGAATTCGCTAAATTACTCGTGACTTATGCAAGTGAGGGAGGAACGGCTCTTGATGGGAGACGTCTGGAGCCCCTCTGCCCAGCGGAAGAAAGTTATATCCGTTTGGACAAGTAAATTGGATTTCTGTCCTCGCAGGGGGAAAATCGGGCAGTAAAGTTAGGCGCGTAATTGCTCCTTTCCTCTCCTTTCGGCGGCTCGGTTCCGGCGACTGAGTTGCCCGAGGGGGAAAGTAGGTCAGTGATAACCTGCCAGCCAGAGCCAGCTTTACCCATAGGCACGTGCCTAGAGTCCCGAAAAATTCTCTTTTTAAATATTAAGTGACCTAAGTCCGGCTCTGCTGGCAGCTCAAAGATGAATGGCGGTGCGTGCGAAAAATTAAACATGAATGGACTGGCCCCCCATTTGCTCCAATCCTGACGAGCGAGTGAGTAATTGGGTGAGCAAATTAGGAGGTTGTTTGGATAATTTGGTGCCAAATATTTTTTATGGCGTGACGAGAGAGCAAGATTCATCGAGAGGCGCCAAGCTTGGGCGATGAAAATTCAATTTGGAGGAGCGCAGTGGTGTGCCAGGAAAAAAAGGAAAATACTTTAACTGAAATTTATGGTAGTTCGATGAGTTGGGCACGAGACTCTTTGGCTGCCCGGACCAGATGGCTCTCGCTTGCAAGTGTGCGGTCTGTGGCGAGTACGACAACAAATTGCGTTGACGAACACGCCGTTGGTGTCAAAATAAGGTCGAATATTGATGATATTCGATGAGTATCCCTTTCGGGGCAGATTGAGTCTTTAGGGCTCTAGAGACTCTAGATTTTTTCATGTTGTTTTTTGTAGTCTGAAATATTTGGTTATTTATCAGAATTTTAAAAAAATATTGGCGAATTTTCAAAAAATTTGTTCGAAAAAGCCTCATTTTTAAAAGCCTAAATAGCTAGTTTGAAGAGCCTCAAAAATAAATTTTCTTCTATGATGGGAAGACAAAAGATGAAATTTTACGACGTCAAAGAATTACCTTTCTATCTCTAACCGTTTGGCCAGAAAAAAAATCCAAAGTTGGCTCACAATTGTCTCAAATGGGTTAAGCCTTATCTACTTCAAGGACGGAGCTAGGGGCCCCAAAAGTTTGTCTGCCTGGTAGGTTGTACCTTTACATTGGCGTAACTAGAGCTCTCTTCTCGTGTGGTTGAAAGGGGGAGGATATTTTTAATGCCAAAGTAATGGATTATGCGTCGATAAAATGTTCAGAAAAACTGCCGCTCGCCGCCTTTGAAGTCTCTCAGGTGTAGGTGAATGAAAATGCGATAAACCTTTATGGTCGTTTTCGCAGAACTCTCGCGTTACTCAGAAAAGTCTGAGAAATCGCATAAATGCACCTCAAAGAGACAACGCGGCGTGTGATTGCATATATTCTGCGGTTGCGAGTTGATAAGAAGTGTAATAATTACACGCTCTTATCCCATTTGCAGTCAGCATCTGATCGTCGGAGAGTCAGAACGTGCAAAGTTTCGCGCGCGGGAATTTCATCATGAATATCATAATTGGAGCGCTACTGCTCCCCTTGGCCGTCACCCTCACGAGCCAGACCAGCATCACCTTCGTCTTTGACACCACCAGCTCCATGTCGGAGGTCCTCTTCAGCACCAAGAAGGAGGCCAGGAACATCATCAAGAGCGTGCAGGCCGCCGAGGGGTCCGGGAGGGGCTTTAACTACGTCCTCGTGCCCTTCAAGGACCCCTTCGTCAACGAGGCCCGCAGATACGACGACGTCCGGGACTTCCTGGACCACCTCAATCGCCTCCAGGTGTACGGGGGAGGCGACTGTCCCGAGCCAGTTCTCACCGCAATCTCGACAGCCGTGGATCTGTCGGCGCCTCGCTCGCACATCTTCGTCTTCACGGACGCCGACTCGCGAGAGAGACGAGTGCAGCACCGATTGAGGGAGCTGATTAAGCTGCGGGACCCGAAGATCTACTTTGTGATATCTGGATCGTGCTCCACCGGCACCGACCCGGTCTACGACGAGCTCCGGGACCTCACGGGCGGCCAGCTCTTCGACATCCGTGGCAAGGACATCCGCGAGTCCTTCAGGTACCTCGAGACCGTCATCCGGAGAGACTCCAATCTCATCGACCCGCCCTTAATCGAGGCCATCGGAGCTCCCCAGAGCCTCACGTATCCTCCGATAGCCATCAAGCTGGTCTCCGACGAGCCTGGCTGGGTCTACGAGTACGACACTTTCTCCATCGTCTGCGAGTCGCGATTCGTCGGCGACTTGGCGCTCCGGTGGAACGGGAGGGTGATCCAAGAAGGCTCGAGAGACGGCAGGCTGGCGTATGAGGTGAAGAAGGCTGAGAAGAGACACGCCGGACTCTACGACTGCGTGACGTCTAGACTCTCTGGAGCCGCTTCGGAGCAGATTAGCGTGAGGGGTAAGAGCATTTTTAAATTGGTGCGTGACATCATGGGCTGAGGAATGTCTTTTGTGGGACAATTGTCTCCGACCCAATTCGCAGTGTAAACAGATTCATCAGGTCAGTGTTCGCGGCGTCTCTTATCGATGAGTGCCCGGAAGCGTGTCAATGACGGGTTTTATCCTCAGTGCTACTCGACCTGGAGAATTTAAATGGGTACTCCTAATGGTATTTTATCGCTCATTCAGGCTTCATAAATTTTTGGAAAATCGCACAAATTTTAAATTTAAACTTTTGTCTTACTAAATTAAAAAAAAAAATTGTAAAAAATTTTCTACCTCCTTCCAGTCCACGACAGGATCGTCCGGCAGCGAACTCAGCAAGTGACCCTGCAGAGAGGAGATTCCACGGTCCTGAACTGTCCCCTGGAGGCCGTCAACGGCGGCGAATGCGTCCTGAAGTGGGAGAGAAACGGGTGAGTATCCTAATTCCTTGGCTAGCCACAAATTCACTTTCGATTTCGCTACCTGATAGTGTCGTGCTGGACGTAACGTCGAACATGCTGCCGTTATCAGCACGGGAGCTAGCGGTGACCTCCCAAGTAGCCTGCTTCTCGTACACTCGCTGCTCCAAAGTCGTGGACCGCATCGATTTTAATGTGGTGACTGCAAGTCCACCAACCGTCGACCAAGTGGTCATCGAGTGCCAAGAATATCAAGCACAAGTGACCTTAAGATGTTACGTAACCGCAAACCTGCTCTCATCGGTGCAGATTATGAACGACAAGCGCCAAGTCTTGCTCGATACAGCTTCTGACGGCAACCGCTCGTTGATACCACTTGCTGGAGACAGATATGAGGTCGTCTATCAGCTCACAGAACAAGATCTGGCTTCGGAATGTCTCATTTGCAGCGCCTCCAACTACTGTGGAGGAGACCGCAAGAGTGTCGAGTTGGGTCCCTACAGAGGTGAGAAGAAAGTCCCCAATACCCCAAGCAACAAATTTTTTTTTTTTGAAGTTTCTGAGATCTAATTAATTGATTATAATTTCGACTAAGCCAAGCTGGGGCCTTCAAGGGTCATTTTCTCCCAGTTACTTTCCGATTGTTCCTGATTTAGTTACTCTTAAAAATTTTGATAAGCCTCCAGGGGAGACTCCCAGAACTCTGGGACCCCGCAGATTCCAAGTCTGAACTATAGCTCGTGTATCCTTTGAAGAGTGTCCACAACTTTTAAGCCATCATTCGCCTTTCTACGTGGCCTGGGAGCTAAGATCAATGGACTTGACTACTCTTAGCGCCTTTAAGCTCCATGAAAGTCAAATTTAAATTTTTCTGAATTCGACCAAAGGAAGGGTTAAAACATGCAATCCTTTGTCTCAAGTCTCCAATTTACTCTTGAATGGGATACCAACAGTCAACCTCCACTTCTGGCTCCTTTCAGCTCAGGCGGCCAGTCGCCCCCCGTCCCACACCACGGAGAAAATCAGGATCTCCGAAGGACAGACGCTCAGCCTGACGTGCAGCGACAAAGAGGACAGAACGACGTTCGTGAAGTGGACCAAGGTACGGAGCAACACATTCCTTTCATGCAAACGTCTCCTTTGAAAGGCGTCGAGAGTGGTCGAGATATGAAAGCTAAGCCCGCATTCAAAGGATGTTTACAAAACGTTGCGGAAATTGGCTTAGCTGTTGTAAGACGACGTTTCTTTTGTCCCAAAATGAGGCAGGAGCGGATCTGGCTCATTAGCCGGCTCTCTCCACGCCCTTCATACTCGCAGTCTCTCACCCTCAAGTGCCGCTTATCTGCCTTTCCTTCGCTTTCTCTTCTCTAAGCCAGATAGGTCAACCCTGATTGTTATTATCCGAATATGAATCTGTTTTCTTGCCGCAGAACCGCCACCATTACCCGACTACCCGGCGCTACATTTACGTCCAGCAAGCTGTGACGAGCAACGCAGGCACTTACGAGTGTTTCGTGCACAGAAGGGGGGACCTCAGACTCATTCATCGTACGACATTCATCGTCGAAGTCACCTCTAGCTGCTGCTCGAGCTGGACCGACTGGACCCCGTGTGCCGGGAGGTGCGGTCAGGGCACCCAGAGTCGCAACAGGACGTGCAGTCTGAAGACGTGTGGGGGCTCCGGGATCGAGGTGCAGCCCTGCAAGCTGAGACCGTGCTCGCTGCGACCTCCCCAAGTGGAGTGGGTCTCGGCTCCGGGGGAAATTGCCTGGAACGGTGACGGCAACTTTCAGCACGAGACGGGCGTCGGGTACCCAAATGTCGTCGTAAATTGTACGGTCGGGTTCACCTGGGACCTGCTGAGTAATTCATGCAAGGACATTGACGAGTGCGCCATCAAAGGGACCTGTCGCAAGCGAGGGTGCGAGAACACTGTCGGGGGATTTAGGTGTGTCGAGTGCCAGAAGGGTTACGTCGGCATTAACAATCGGTGCATGGGTGAGTAGCACAGAGACACACAGACTAGAGGGGGTGGTCCTTTGAAGTCACTCTAGTCCATCAGTCTCTAAGTTTGTTGCCCAAAACTTTACTAAGCCATTTTTAAAAGTTAGAGGGATAACGTACTAGAGGGATAACGAATATTTTTCCTTAAAAAATAAGACCTTGAAAAAGCCTATATTTTTCCAAAAATCTCTCTAGTCCATCATCTCTATGGTAAGAAAAAGAGTTGTGGGAAAGCAAAGACCACTCTAGTCTAAACGTCTCTATGGTAAGAATGGACCAACCTTTAAATGGAACTCCTAAAAATCCTTCCAGACATCGACGAGTGCGTGATGGGCAAGCACAATTGCGGCCAGATCTGCAACAACGTCCCCGGGAGCTTCAAGTGCCAGTGCCAGCAGGGTTTCTCCCTCAACCCCGACGGCTGCACCTGCCGGTCTGCAAGCGGCATTTACTAGTTCCGGTTTTCATTTTGTATTCCAACAACAATAAATATATAGAGAGTTCGTAGAAGAGCAGGACTTTTTAATTAAGTTAGCAATTATGTAATTGGCAGCAACAAACTGGATTTCCTCCAAATGACTCCTGTCTGGGTCGAAAACGAGTTGGAAATAAATACCGAGTTAGTGTTTCTGGTAATCCGAGTGGCTTCATGTCCAATGACTTCTGGCCTAGTTGGAGTCAGGGACGAACCTAGAGGGGACTCCGAATACAGTTGGGGCCAAGGAAGGGATAGGAAGGGGCCAGAGACATACTGAAGGCCCAGGGTTCTCCATTCGTAGTCTATTGATTTCTTAAGCCTGAGACGTACCCTAGGGGGGTTTCTAAATTTTTTGAGGCGAGAACCAGCCCTGGAAACTAAAATTAGTGTCCTTAAAGATTATCCCGAGACACCAGACACGACTTTCTGCATCCTGATTGCCTCAAAGGGATTTGTAGTGCATGCGAAGCACGAGGAACAAGCTAATATGATATTCTCGAGAGATACCACTTGCCATAATTATCCGAGTAAACATCTGGCGATCAACAAGTGAGGACACTCGAGTAATCAGTCACCGTCCCGCACGGAGGAGCCCCTTGCAAATATTTACGCAACAAATCTGAAGCGCGACACATTAAATTTTCATGAAGAGGAACTGGAGCTTAACGGAAGGGGGTGGGGGGATTTTTCCGCCACGCGATGGTGAATTGACTGTGAAGTGGTCCTTGTCACATGAAATATTCATCATAATGTCAGCATGCATAAAAAGTGAATTGGTTTCGGATTTGATTTTCCAGTCAAACATCTCATCTCCAGTCACATTAGTTTCTCTGTTGAACTCTTGCTTCTGCATCTCCCAACGACCGTAACCCGAGCCGGGATGAAAGAAACTCACCACGGGGGTGGCGAACGTGGTGAGTTCCGCACGAAGCCCGAACTCTTCTGCATTCAGTTCACTCGCGTGCGGATTTTCCAATCGACTAGACGTGTTTTTCCGCGCCCATCCAAGTGCTAAAGTTTATATACCCTCTCTGATGTGAATGAGAGAAAAAGATTGCCTTCACCCAAATGGATTGAAAGAGTTTAAAACCCGAAACGCCAAAGGTCAGTGAGTTTTCGGGCCCGTACATCAAGTCCGGGTTCAGAGTGGGCGTAGAAGAAAGATCTCAAGAAGTTGAAAAGGAGCAAACTGTGCAAGTGAACGCCCTCGCTAGGCGATGAGTCACCATGAGGATAGCTTTCTTCTGTGTCTTACCTTAAGGTTGAGGAGAGGGTGGGGAGGAGGGGGAGGAAAAGCAGGGGTTCCCAGTGGACTCTTACTTACGCAATTGCGGGCGTTATGCAACGTGCACGTAAACACCGTGGCCTACTTTCGCACCCCCAACTGGCATCCAAAAAGGGTTTTCATGCGAGGGAAAAACAAAATGAAAAATTGCAATCCGTTCGGAGAAGTTGTCACATACGGAAAACCGTCCATGTCTTGCATTCCAAGTTTTGCCGTCTGCTCGGGATAGGGGATGGCTCTTGAGGCGGAGGGAGGCAGATTGTTGGCACAGCAAAGCAAGCGGTCGCGGAAGAAAGTTTCATTTTACAAATGGGGATTTTTAATGCTTTCGTTATGACAGAGTTGGCTCCGATGCGGAAAATGCCGTGTCGGTATCAAGTTTCGGTTGGAAACTTTCAATTCAGCTGCGCTGGCGACCGAGGTCGGTAATTGGAATATGCCAAAGTTGCATTAATCGCATAATGCAGATTTGGATTTCAAAGGCGGAAGCGGGGTTTTGGATGAATGGGGACGATTCGGTGTGCGTGGAGCCGGAAAATTGCTCTTTGAGGCAAATTATGGGGCTTCATTTCAAATGCTCATTATCAAACGGGTGCTCTCAAATTATTATTTTACACAAAACGAGCTTTCTGGTTCTCTTTGAGTCTGAAATCGGGTTTCATGGACATTTTCATCATTGAATCACAAACGTTTGAAGGCTCTTTGCGCCTTTTCTTTGGGAAATAAAAATAAAATAGTTTTAGGTTCTAGGATGCAAAAGTTTTGAAATTTTCAATAGTTTTCCCCAGATTTGTCAAATTTCTCAAACACAAACAAATTCCAAAACTGAGGTTTGACTGCTCTTTCAACATTTTAGGCTCATTAAAAGTCAGAACGGAGCCAACCCGAATTATCTAGGGGTCTTAGAAGGAAGTTAGAAGTCTTAGAAGGAAGGACTAAGAAAATGGTCTAAATATGTCCGTAGTTATGCCCCTGAAATTATCAAACTAGATCTAAGAATTGGAAAAGAATATAGAATAATTAAAAATGAAGTTTTTGCAATTGAATAAGTTGACACCCAAATAAATAAATGAAATATTTTTCCTCCTCCTGGGAAACGTCAGGTGCCTCATCTAGGTGCTCGCAGCTACGCAGGCTGTTAACTCGAAGCCACAGGCTGAATTGCAGCGCAGCAGTGGATGCTAATTAAGCATAATTAAATTGGCTGTGTAAAAATCACCCCGAGGAGGGAAAATATGTGCATTGCGCTTTCGTGAGAACAGCCAGAAATAACAAAAAGTGAAGTGAAAAACTTGCAAGAGTGAAATTCCCGGAAAATGGCTCAGTTTGTGACGCACATCCAGCCGACGCTGGTCGAGAGCCATTCCGGCCATACACCCCACCATCCGCACCACCCACACGCCCACCACGGGTCCCACGGACTCCATCACCTGCCGGGAGGGCACATCCACAAGGGGGAGCACCGGAAGCAGCATCGGGATAGCGCGGATCAGAAGCAGCGACCTTCAACCCGCGAAACGCCGTTTCCGTTCCCGTCTCCTCCTTCCCATCACGCCTCCCCCCACCACCACCACCACCATCACCATCACCACCAGCAAGGACATCATGTAAGTGTCGGAATTACATAGTTTTAAATAAGTTACGCGTCACATCGTGTCAATTTGCGCCGAGCATATGAGCCGTTTTGGCCATCTGACAAGTTGTCGGATTGCATTAGGGACAGAGTTGACATATTGTGACTCGGTGCAAAAGGGTGTGTGACGAGAAAGTTGGCGATGCAAATTGGCGCCTTACAGAGCGATACGAGCCAAGTTTAAACTGTTTCTCAACTCCTCTTCCGGCTCACTAACCAGCTTTTACTGGACTGAAAAGAGGCCAAGATAACCATCTCCTGGATTCACTTTTCTCTGGACTAGTCTTTTAAAATATTTTCAGTGGCTAATTGAGGGCTTTCACTCATTGGGCTGAAAAGGTAAAACCAAAAATTGACAAGTTTTCTCTCTTGACTCTTGAGAAACGAGTGTTGGTCAGGTGGCTAAAAACACTCAGAAGGGCTCAAATGAACTCATAGAGCTTGAAGAGGACTAAAAACAGGGCTCAGAACTCCTCAAAAATTTCTAGGAGGGACTCTGAAGTAATCAAAGATGTCAGGATAATTTAATAACGGGAAAAGAAAGTACTCAGAAGAATTCACAAAGGCTCATACAAAATCATATAGGCTTTAAACTCCTCAAAGGAACTCAAAGATGGGCTCTTAGGTTCCTTATGCTCTCAGAAATATTTTATACGTTTCTAAAGGGGGCTTATAATAACCTAGAAGGGCCAAATAAGAGAATGAAAGCTGAGAAGCAGTCAGGAGTCCAAGAAAAAAATTTAAAATGGAAAGGTTAATTTACAGCAAGAAGACTCTCCCCCCTTCATACGGCCCTGACTTTTTGCTCTCCACCATTCTGATATTGGCAAAATTTCCCGTTTGCTGCCCCATATTTTCCCGTAATCCCTTTTAAGTGCGATGATAACGCAAAAGTTTCCACAATCGCAGGTACAAACGCGTGCAAGCCCGCCTCCCAGCTGAGCTCCCAAATCCCCCTAACACACCGTGCCTAATCCGCCATAACCTGTAGACAATTGGAGCGGTGCTGAAAATAGCTAGGCGTGCATGGGAATGTGCAATCATACGCTTAACTTTACGTTTCATTAGCTAGATGAAATGCTGGCGTACGAAATACACTCCATTACTGCGGATGAGGCGAACGGGAGTTGTCGTCGGTGTGGCGGCTGGTGCGAGCTTTCGGGGGCGCACAAAGGGTTGGAGCGGGGATGGGAAATGTTTGCAAACAGGATTAAAGTAGGTCACTGAAAGGCACACACTCGCACACGAAACCATATAAAATAATTAAAAAGTGGGCGGCTGATGGAAACGTACATGTGATGGAAAGCGAAATTGATGGCGCTGATCGTGCGTAAACTGTGCTTACGGAGTAATTGGATATGTTCATTAAGAGTTGTTTGGTGGAAAATCAATTCAACACCCAGGCAATTTGAAAACTAATGAGACCGACCGTTCGTCCTTGAACCCGACTCCGAGGATTCCGCGAAGGAAAAACTCGAAGAGTAAATAATCCACGTTCGTAATTAAATAACCGTGTGAATGACTTCGTGTGAAAATAATTCCTCTCCCCCACTCTGCTCGCACTTCCCGACTGACTCCAGATGGTATAAAAAGGTTATACCAATCCGGATGCAGTTTACATTTCCTCGCAGGCAGCCTATGCACATTCGACGCAGTGCAGCCACGGAAAACGGATGCAAAACTATCGATAAGAAATTTTTATCTGCTGGAAAAATTTGCCAAAAGCTCTGGAAAAGTCTCTGGAAGCCCGGAAAACTCCCGAAAATGCTGCCTCAAAGTGCCACGAAGTGAATTTGCGTGGAAAAATGCCGAAATCTCGCGGATCAGTGCAGAAATAAGGAGTTGGGGCGTGTGCAGGGAAAATCAATTTTTCGCGAACTGAAAAGTTGGACTTTTGAGTGTTTTCATGGTGAAATCTGAATTTTCTTGTAGCAAGAAGAGAAACCAGTAGGTGCCCTTACATTTCTGTGAAAGCTGAGGACTCAGATGGACTTTGATCGAAGGAGATAGGATCTTACATAATCGATTAGGTGAAGGAAAAAAATTTTCCACGAAAGAAAAACGCACGGAAAAGCAAAAAGTTGCTGAATAGGAGGCAGAATGACGGATACTGCCCAACAAAAACTGGTAAGAAATAGAAATCTAGCGTCGCTTTAACCCGATTACGAAGCTCTTTTGGTGTCAAATGGCACCTTTGAGCCGATTGGACGGGCAAATCTAGGCTATCAAGTGTCACTGTGACACCGGAGCTCGACTTTGACGGACGGAAAGGCGTTTGGAAGCGCTAGCCGTGACACAGGTCGGAGACAATCTGGCGTCAGCCCGACTTGCTGTCTCGCTGCAGACTGCAACTGGGCGTGCGCCGATTCGCCTGCACTTTTATACCATTCGGGGGCATGTAGACGTGCATCATGCGCCTTGGGCTTGTTTACGTGTGTTGTGCCATAAACTGGCAGCCGGCTTCGTTATCATAATTGATGAAGGGAAAGTGGCGTGCGTCCACTCGTGAGAGGATATTGGCGATGTTTTCCACAATACCTGAGTTGGAGAGCTGGAAATTTTTTTTCCGGGAAAATTTTTTGATTTAAGTTTTTCAATGTTCTGAAGTTTCTTCCAAATAAGATTTGAGAAGCCAAATTTTTTTTTTGGGATTCTCAAAAATTCTCTTTAGAGCGTTTAGAGTTTTTTTTTTGAGTTTAGGGAAGCCAGAAAAAAGTTCAGACTCCCTTAAGACGGTTCTTAACGCTCGAACCCTTGCTAGAGAAAAGAAAAATTTTCCTAGGCTTCCAAGAGGCAGTTTTCTAGAAAGGCTGATTTTCCCGGGAAAATATCTTTTCCAGATTTGAAACATGAACCCCGGAATGGGACCTTTTCAAGCCAAATATTGAGTTCAAAAGAGACTTTTAGAGCCACTTCTTTGTTTACCTTCCGTTATATCATTCTTCACAGCTTCTGCAGTAAATCAAGCGCGAGATGAATTGTAAAAACAAACACGTGAGTCAACACTCAAAATCATTCATTTTTTTTGTGTTTAGAGACTGAAATACACACAAAAAAGCACGAGTAAACACTGGCCTTTCTCCGCGAAGCAAGCACGCGATCACTTTGATCATATTGGATATCGTCAACAGATCTCTCATGTATCACCCGAGTGGACTTGACACTGAATGGCGCAAGTGTTCAGTGATCTATGAATGATTCTACTTGTACGAGGAGCACGCGAGAGCGTAAGAAAAGTTAAGCCAGGTTTAGATATATTCGCACAGATACACGCGGGAGCACGATCGCCACTGTTGCCATTCTCGTGTCAGTTGAAATTCAGTTGGTGCCAGAGGCAGACGGCGTGCGTACAGAGAAATTTCCCTTGTGCGTGAGAATAGAAGAGCCAGAGGACAGGAAGTCTCCTTCGCGCGGAAAATTTTGGAGATTGATTGCGTGGAGAAGAGGGAATTGCGAGGAAACGCGAGACCAAGTGGAAGAAAAGTGGCTCGAAAATTAGCCCCGCAGACAAAGATTTTCAAGTTTGTTAAAAATAGTGTGTGAATTTCTGTAATTCTGTGGCCCAACCGCCGTACATATGCACCGCCACATATAAAATTGTGATGTTATTTTTAGTTAGACTAAAGGAATTAATATTTTCAACAATAGAAGAGGAAAAGAGTGTGTAGAAAAGAGAAATTACTGTTGAAATACTGTATTGAACTTTGCCAATAACGCAGCCAGAATGTCGTTGCTGAACTTGAAGAAGCGCTTTCCCTCGCTGTCGAGTCTGGGAGGATCTGTAAGTGGTCAATTTCGGTTCTATTTTCGGTGTCTGAGGGTTCGGGCCTTGACTGCTTCCGAGGTTTATTCTAAAGGGGCTTGAAAATTCTCTTCTCGATTTGCAGAGACTCTTACTCTTTTGGGACCTGAGATGCGAGATTCAAACCTGAGAAGAGTCAAGATTTAGAGACAATCGAGAGCTTAAAGTCTTTGAAGTACCAAAAAAGTCTCCAAAAATATACTTTCAGTCTAGGATTTAAGAAGATTCGGGAGTCAAAGCCTCTTTTCAGTCAAAAATTCGTGAAACTTCAGGGCCAAAACCCTCATAAGCCCCGAAATATCAACTCTAATAGTTCATAAACATCTCGAGCCAGAACGCTTCGGCTCATTTGTTGCAATTTTATGCTTGTAAACAACCTCAGAAATTTCTAATCTATTTTTAACCTCCCAACGTCGACGTCCGAGGCTGGCGATGCCCTTTATAGCTTACGTCAGAGCACGAACCGTCTTCACTGCTCTAATTATGTTTTGGCATCCACCGCGGAAACGATCACTATTGCGAGTCCGCGATGACAAACCCGATTTCCCTCATCTACGTGAAAGACTCAATCTGCAAGAGAGCCGGAGCTCATCATTCTGGGTCAGTGAGTGCGTGCAAATTGAGCTGTAGAAAATTAATTAGTTCAAAGTGTGAAGGCGCGCAACAGAACAATGTCGGAACGGGTGTTAGAGAGAACATAAAAAGACCATTAATGTGCTAGTAAATAAATAGGTTTCTCTCGCTACCAATGTCGATGACGGAGCTCTGGATACGAGGTTGAGGTGTCGAAGAGACGCAGTGAGGCGTGAAGGAATCTGCAATTTGTCTCGAGTGTTTTGTCTCTGCACCACATTGTGCTTCGGTCGTGACATTGAAATGCAGTGCATTCGGAGCCGGGAAGCTGCCGAGAGTTCCAACATCGCAATGCCGTGTGCGCAGACTCGACGAAGGCTCTCCAGTTGCCAAGGATATTCCTCACCCACTTTCACTTCCAAAACATATGATTGCCTTTTGCTATAATTCTTAAAATAGATTCGCCGCCACACTGCCTGTCAGCGCACGGCCAGCGTGGAGCCTGCTCGCATATGTGGGTTACGTCATCGAGAAAGTGTGACGTGGCATCGATTAGCTGTCGTGTCTTCGAGGGTTGGGGTAGGACTGGCGGATCCCAGAGACGTGTGTATTTTTGAGGCCAGTTTACCTCATTCAAGGTTTAAGATCTCGAAAGACTCATTGAAGCCTCGAAGTACTCTTCGAAGGACTTTGAAATGCAAAAAACTCCTTTTGAGACAACTAGAGGCCCAATATCAGGCCTATAGAGGAGCACTTCTTCATCTTAGACCCCTTTTAGGCCACTGGAAGCCTTTGAGGGACCATTTTAACTCTCTAACGTCTGGAAAAAAAAACGATCTGACTGTCTTGAGGACTCTTGGTAGACCCTTGAGATGAAAACCTTAGTAGAAACCATCAAAAACTACTTAAATAAAACCTTTTGGGCTCTTTAAAAAATTCTGGAAATTTTTGTTGAAAAACTATGAAGATAGATGGCCTTCTTTAATGGTCTAAAACCCTTAAAAAAACCCTTCATCGACCCTTAAATGAAATATCAAATTTTATTTCCAAAAAACTGTGCATTTTCTGCCTCAAGTTTGCTCAGTCGGGTACCTTTGAAGCCTCTGAGTGTAGCAAAAATGACTCTACTCGTCGGATTATGTCATTTCTGCGAAATAAATCGACTGACTTAGTCATCAGCTCATCAATTTGCTGTTTTATGGACACATTCAGTACACTGACTTCGCGTATTGGAGCTTTTTGGAGCAGACGTCCAGTTTTTACCGCAATCCAGAGAGGTCACGACCTCGTAGAAAACAGCAAAGGTCCCCCTAGTCGCTGCTCTGGTCATTAAGACACAACAATCTGTCACCGCTCTGGAAAAAATCACTCGTTTGCAATTAATTCGCACGCACCAACCGCGCCCTTCACACATTAACTCTATTTACTTTCATCACGGGTATTGTCGCGAGGGGTGCAGAGCGACGAACGAGAACGCGTACGAGGAGAAGACGAAGGAGCTAAAAATACACGGAGCACGACACGTGCGGAGAGTCATCAACCCCTGTGCCAAGTGCAGACCGGCATTCGTACGAACGTGGGGGTGCATTTCGTAATAAGGACATACCCTACACACAACCCCGATGTAAACAATGCTCACGGAATATGCGCACTTGCCCGCGCTCCCTAACGAAACACTTTATAGCAATTTCGGAGGGATGGAAATTGGACGAAGAAAAAATCGACTCAGTCTTCATCGCATTCTTGAAAGGAAAAGTTGGGAAACCAAACTCGAATAAAGTCAAATTTAAAAACTCTCAAAACGCAGGCAAAAACCCAGAATCCGCAGAGGAAAGTGATAGTTTTGTACTTTGGTATCGTGCGAGTGCAGATTCAGAGGTTTTGCGGATAAAGTGCATGGATTATTAGCGCGACCTTGAAATGGTCACCGAGAATGGAATACAGGTATTGCACAATTTCTGATCCAAAACCACTTAGCCGCAATCCAATTAGCAGCCCGAGGCGGCCCAGTCGTCTGAAAATAGCCCCCAGCTAGACTTTTCGCCGTTCCGAGAAAAATTTTCGTATCGATTTTCTCGATCCTCCATGTTTTTTCGGCACCGCCATGCTATCTGTGAGCGTGCCACGTACCTGCTGGCACTCTCGGGCCACACGGGACTTTTGCACCTGTCGGGGGGACCTTTCTGGCGGAAATCCCGTCTCCGGAGTCAGAGGGAGTCCCTTTCAGCTTTGCCGCATAGCGATCAATACTTTCTCGTCCCCTGCCAGGCTACATCATGTCTGACCCACGTACGCCTTATACAAATACCGGGGAGTATATGTGTGAAGGGATAAATAATATGAAATTTATGGTATTTCTCTTGCTGGGTTCTCGTATACATGCCCCGAAAAATAACTCCTCGCAACGGCATCAGGCACGAAAGGGCGCCGAGGCAAGAGAAATCCGAGTAGTTTTTTGTGAGAAGGTGAGCTCGCACGGAAACGGAGTGGGAAATCGATTGGAGCAGCCGCACCCAATGGCAATTTACATGTCTGAGTTTAACTTGGTGCTCGCGGAAGCTTGCGGGGTAATTTATTGCGAGGAGCCGTCCGGGGTGTCTAGGCCGAGTGAAATTACGTAATTCGGTGCCGGTCGCCTTCTGTTCCTGGGAAAGTGAAAGTCACGCACTGGCTTTTCCCTTTCGAAGTAGAGATTCGAGTTCCAGATGGGCATTTTCCCCGGACTTAACCCTTTATTAATCTTTTTTAAAATGACAATATCTTGGTTAATTTGAATTACTAGTTACAATAAATCAAACAATTAAATCTTTTTTGGTGGTCATTTTGATGAATGAAGTCCTGGTTTCAAACGAAAAATATTATTTTATTAAAACCAATTTTAAGAACACAACTTGATTTTCTCCTGGCTATTCCAAGGTTCGGAAAAAAAAAAATCTAACGTCATCAGTAAAAAACTGACCGATACAGGGTTAACTCCTAACCTTAAAGACAGCCTTTAAAGTTCTAACATGATTTTTGAGCGCTAATATTTTTTAAGGGAAAAAAGTAAAAACAGCTCAAAAGTCCAATTTTTGAAGGAAAATTGGTCGAGAAGGAAATTTTCTAGAGCACTCTCAGATATCGATTTTCCACATTTACTGCACTGTGCCACCACCACTCATCACCCCAAAAATGTCGACAGCACAAGTTTCCCACATACTTGCGAATTCGGACACAAAACCAATAAAAGCAGGGGGAAAGTCTTTTGAAAGTCATCGCTCATGTTTGCCGAAGATGATGGTGTCGAGGGGACTTGTTGAGGCCTTGGCAGAAGAAATAACGCGTTGTCTGACTCATGGTGGTCCTTGAAGTGAGTTTTTGGGGAAAGAGAACTCGATGAGTCATCGCTGAGTGAAACGAACAGGCTTTTGGTTGAAAATAGAACAGTTTATTGAAAATTTAATTCGCTACTGAGCAGCATGAAAGTGAAGCTGATTCTTCCCCGTGACCAAAGACAAGTCTGCGAGACTAAGTAACTCTGCCGCGATGGACGTTGGCAGGAATTTGGTGGCTTCCTCGTAGGCACAGCCAACGCAAAAACGGGGAGCTTGAACCAGAGCCTTTCGAATGAAGGACGCAGAGAGATTCTTGAGGGATGCATTCTGGCTTCTGCGAAGTGTCAGAGGCGGAAGCAAACCGTAAATATTGAAAATGTCGATGGGAACATTGGCGACATTGAAGTCGATAAACAGAGCTATGACCTCCCAAATCAAAGAACGGGAGTACTGCAGCAAGGAAGAGCTTCTTAATACGGAAATGTACAAGAAGCGTGGGGCTCGGGCGTTGAAAAGCATCGTAAAAAACTTGATGAGTCTCGTTTTCGCCCAGGGCACCCTAGCTGGCCAGTCTATGAAGTTTAGAGTCACCAACATTTGCCTTGTGATGATCATGCAGGTCGAAAAACACATAGAAGACGCCAGGTGATTGCCAATGGATAAAACAGCACTGTCGTAGACTGGTTCTGGTTCACTTATAAAGATGTTCAAAAAAATCTCTTTGAACCAGAACGAGCAGGTATTGGAGAGAATATAGGTCCTGCAGATCGGGTTCTCCCATAGCTTGCTTGCCATTGTCGGATCATTCGAAAGATGCCTCAAAGGCAACTGGATACGCTCCGCAAACTCCTGAAAAAGGCAATTTAAAGTTAAGGACTCCGAAGTCTGATCAGGCTGTAAATTTTCCTCCGAGGAACGAGTGTATTTTTAGGATGCCCTGTATTTTTTCAGCCCCCTGGTTACGCCCCTGGTTACGGTTTTTAGGGGAACCAACACAATTCGTCTACTCTCTAGACTACACATGACAACATGCAAAAGACAACATGTCTCTAGCTCTTATACTATCGGAGCCTTTGCAACTCAGACAGACGGACAAATCGGACACAACCATCAGTGATTTTTTTCCAAATTCACTAAAAAACCCCTCGCCTCGAAGAACAGAGAAAAGGAGGCTGTTTCTACTTACCTTGAAGAGGTGGAAGTGGCCCTTCGAAATCGCGATATCAAGGGGCTTTAGAGCCGCCTCAGCAAGCCTCGGCTTGGCCTCAATAATGTCGCCCACAATGTTGGGGTTCCCTGTGTCCAGACTGCAGGCCAGCGTGAGTGCCGTGTAACCTGTACTGCGCTGCGTCTGAGCCAGCGAATAGCTGCTGAAGTGGGCCAGAACAGCCTGCACGGCTTTGTGATCATTCATGAGCACGGCGTAGTGGAGTGGACTGAGATTGTCGTCGGCGATACGGGGCCCAACTTTTCGATCCTTGCGCATCTTCAGGATTGACAGGATGCAGTTTCGGTTGTTGTTGCGACAGGCGATGGCGAATCGACGAGCGATGGGCATAAGGGTCTCCTCTGGGGGAACTGAAACCGAGATTTGGATCTCTTTATTTTTTGTTGCTAAAAACGTATCGACTCACCATTTTCCTGGTTCTCATTGGGGTCGCTTGGTGCTGAAATGAAGGAAGGTGAGCTTGGTATTTTGAGGTTTTAGTGTCCTTGCCTCTTTGACTGGCCATTTTGCTCCAAATTTGGGAAGAAAATGTGGTAAAATACCGTAAAATTGACAAAAAATAGTAGAGCTGCTGTTGCAAAATCGGTTGTTGAGCTGGTGACGGAGAAGATTCCCGATAAACTCTCAGGTTAGGGTTGCCAACTCAGCATGAAGTCATTCCGGGAGATGTGTTGTTAAATTTTTTAAAAATGAAACTCCAAAGTTATTATCATTTTTAGATTGACCGTAAAAGTTAACAAACCCAAACTTCTTCATTTTTTATTATGATATTTGAATTAAAAATCGGGGAAAATATAATGTAAAAGCCCGCCACAGGCGCAAAATTTTTTAAAAACTAGCTATAAACTCCGGGATGCCTCAAATCCGGGAGACTCCCGGAAATCCGGGAGATCCGGCAACTCTATCAGGTCTGGCTGTTGCTATGGAACGAGCTTTGACAAAAATCTCTCGGGTTCCTTTGATGCGAGACTGCGAACTTGTTGAAAGGCATTCTAAAGTCAGTGACCCCCCCCCCCTTTGGAATGCAAAGTTGCATGCATTTTAATCATAATCGTCACAGACTGCAAATAATGAGCCTTCCCGTAGCTCGGGGTGTTTGCCCAGCCCGCCTTTGTTTGGCTCTCGAGTTCGTGGAAGCTCCCTGGAAGGTCTTTTTCAAGCGCACGCCCATTAAATATGCATTCCACTACTCAAACACTAGTCATATCTGCCCTTTGCTCTTTGAATCGGACCAAACGAGGAGCAAGCCGGGACTGATTACACCCACGGAGCACGGAAATGGCACAAATGGACGAGGTGGCTCTGTGACGGTGGCGAGGAAACAATGGGGTCTGCTGGCAATTATGTGGGCTGTCTCTCGGTACGGAGTATTTTTAGCTCGGGACAAGAGCGAGTGGAGGAAAGAAAGTTTATGACGTGCTTTTAAATTCTGTAAATAATGGTTACGCTCGCACTCGAGCTCCATTGCATTCGGCTGCCGGCGCGGCCCGCTAAAAATAGGCTAATCGATACGGAGACGAGCGAGTATCGTAAGAATGTGTTGATAGTCTCGGAATTGGTACAAATGGATTTTCAATTGCCTGTAATACTCTGTTGTACGGATAAGAGACACCGCACCTGGCCGACATTGTCTCCTCAGGCTTTAACCTATTTTGAACCAGGGTTACGTTTTGGGACTTTTGAACTTTGGGAAGATTTTTTTCCAATGAATGGGATTTGTGAGTGAGTTTTCCATAGTATGATAGCATGCAGAAATGTCTTCAAAGTGCTATTTCCTCGGTGGTAAGGTCCTCAAGCTTTGAGGCGTCTTCGGCCAAAATTCCTTCAGAAACCAGCTCAATAGTCAAAGTTCATAAAGCAGATACAAAATTGGCCGTCATTTTGGGCTTTAATTTTCGTTTGATTAAATTGAAATTTTTGATTAAGCTTTTTTATTTCCAACTCTTGAATATTACATGATGAGAAGTCCGGTATTTAATGGGTTAAAAAAATTTAGCTCGAAATCTCGTAAATTTATGGACGCCGTGGGAAATGGGGCGAATCATAAAAGCGCCATTATCATAAATCTTCACAATTGGCGACCGAATCAATTATCTCCTTGAACATCGGAAAACAATACGCGGAAGGGAGTGGCACTTTTCCATATTTTCCTCCGACATGACAGTCCTCACATGCAGAGGAATTTCTCCGGCCCTTGGGTAACTGACGTCTCGAAGCCTCTATTTGTCGCTCCTCCAGCCATAAATTCCCATTTAATATCCATCCAGTGCTCGCAAAATTAATGAAACCATGCGCATTGAATGCAGACCTCATACATATCGTACGCGTTTTCCAGTGCCCCGTACAGAGAGTAACAGACAAAGACAGCACGTATAGCACATCTTTGTGGCAGCAGTTTTCACCCATCGTCATTTCCCATTTTCTCTGGCTCCAGTTCAGACGCGAAAACCGAAAAGTTTTTTTTCCATCGCGGCGCCGAGTGGAATCGAGAATTCAGGAACCCAGAACTAATTAAATTTGCAAAATACACGAGTGTATCAAAAATGGATTAAATAAAATTGGCAAGAGTTCCGAGCATGAGACGTTGTCTGAAGTGTTTGGTAATTGAAATTGCTTATTTGTGCGCCCAGTATCTCTTGGAATCGGTGCCAACGGGGTTATATAAGTGAGATCGCACTTGGGAGATTAAACCTAATGTAAATAAAATTGCACACGCTGTGGAAAGTGAGGAAAAGGACGAAAAAGGGCGGAAATGTGCATAAAGTCGCCGAGTGAAGGAAAATCGATATTCTTGACGCTACGATAGCGCAACATGTCGGCACAAATCTGGCTCTGGAGGCGTAGTGAACAGAGTGGTGATGGGCTGGGACACAAGTTTGACCCTCAGGCCAGCGAGTTTCGGTCTTCTGGTGTTCCCTCAGGCGTGCACAAAGTTTTAATGGCTTCTGCAACTTTGGACAGGCCGTAGGAGCGATGAATCTCAATCGATAAGACGGCTTCCAGTGCGTAAAAGCACCAGATTGGCGCTAAAATTGTGCAAACATCTCGAGCTCTTAATGTCCCCCCTCTCGTGCCTCAAGTGCGCCCAAAATCGATCGTCACACAAAGTACCGTCATCGTGAGAGGAGCAATTTTCACATCCACTTGATTGGAAAATGGGAAAAATTGAATATTTAATTGAATTTTCCCGGCATCCGTAAGCTGTCACTCGCCTCACTCCCCCCTAGAACGCCGGCCCGCACGTCTGCGAGGCGAGTAAATATAGCATGCAGCAGTGGCCTCATAACACAACGCCACCGGCTAGTCGGAAAGGTCAAGAGAGAGTCAGAAATGCAGACACAATCAAATTCCCGGGCATGAGTGATTGATTGACTGGTTGAAGTCTCGCGCTACTGTACTTTGGACCCAGCTGCCGTTTTCACCTCTTTTCTATTTTCGCGTCTCGACGTGGCTTTTTGTTGACGCCGCTATTTGTGTGTCCTCCTTCTCAGTGGACGCACGCCGATTGCCAGCCCATGAATAATAGATCTAGCTCAATTTGCCTGTCTGGGGACACTCATCGCGCTGTGTCATATTTTTTGGGGACCTGCCCAAGCCCAAACTGCTCATCCTTGTGCAAGCCACACACACACACTGTAAACAAGTGGGCAGCTTTTGGAACCGATGTGACAACTTGACGATCATGTGTGAAGTGCTAATTTTTCACCCGTCAGTTTGAGAAGCGAATATATGAGGAGGGAACACGCGATATCTGACATGTGAGCCAATATTTGGATGCCGTGATTGACTTCCTGGGGATCGTCCCACTATCCGTAGCATTTTAAACCTGTATTGTTACATTTTTAAAAAGACGAACTAGGGGTTATGACTTGCCATGAAGGTCTGACCAGGTCTAGGCCTTCTCCAAGAATTTTCCACACTTGCAGACTTATCTTGTTTATCAAAGGCCCAAAAGGAAATTAAAGAATTTCAAGGAAAGTTTTCTTCTAGAATTTTTCCACGCAATTTCTCTACAGCTTTTACTGCCGCAAATCGGTTTGAATCATCTGAGAGCTTAAAAATGAGCTTGAAATAATATTTTCTGAAATCTTCATGAAAAACTGAATTTTTCACGTCCAACAAACTGGCAAAAATATTGTGAAAAATTTGACATTTGGAAGCCCTAAGAAAAGCCCAGCCAGTATTTAATGGGTTGGGCACATTCAGATTCCCCTAGGAGCAAAAGAATGGCCTAGATTCCAAGTTACGTAAATATTTACGCTGCATAGAGCCGGATGATGTTTTTAGGAAATTCCGCGCCCATTGGATCATTTATTTTCCTCCAAACTGCACGCCTGCAACCGAATCCAGACTCGTGGTGTAGGAAAAATAAACTTTGAATTGTAAATTCAAGCTCGCTTTTCTCTTTCTCGTTCCAGTCCGACGGAAACCAGTCTTTCCTTCGTGCTGCACGTGTCGGAAACCTTGAGAAGGTCTTGGAACACCTGAAAAACGGCATTGACATCAACACCAGCAATGCGGTGAGTTTGCATGTCGACCAAGTGTAAGAGGGTTTCCTGGATCAACCCACTTTTCCATCCCCAGAATGGCCTGAACGCCTTACACCTAGCTTCAAAAGACGGCCACATAGCCCTGGTGAAGGAGCTGCTAGCCAGGGGCGCCAATGTGGACGCCGCGACCAAGAAGGGCAACACCGCGATGCACATTGCTTCGCTCGCGGGCCAGGAGGAGGTCGTGAAGCTGCTCATCCAGCACAGCGCTTCCGTGAACGTGCAGAGCCAGAACGGGTTCAGTCCCCTCTACATGGCGGCGCAGGAGAACCACGACTCGGTGGTGCGACTCCTGCTCTCGAACGGCGCCAACCAGAGCCTCGCCACCGAAGACGGATTCACTCCCTTGGCAGTGGCCATGCAGCAAGGTAACTTGGCTCCGAGCCACACGACTCTCAGCACACCAACATGAATCGTATTCTAGGGCACGACAAGGTGGTGGCAGTGCTACTGGAGAGCGACACGCGTGGCAAGGTTCGACTCCCAGCCCTGCACATTGCAGCGAAGAAGGATGACGTCAAAGCTGCGACGCTCTTGCTGGAGGTGATTTGTCTCCCGTTGGGGTCTCAAGCGTTGCTCAAAAACGTTTCTTTCTTGCAGAACGACCACAACCCAGATGTCACCTCCAAGTCCAACTTCACGCCGCTGCACATAGCGAGCCACTACGGCAACGAGGCCATCGCCAATCTTCTCATCCAGAAGGGCGCAGACGTTAACTTTGCCGCCAAACACAACATCTCGCCCTTGCACGTGGCCGCCAAGTGGGGCAAGGCGAACATGGTCTCGTTGCTGCTTGAGAAGGGGGTAAGTTTTTTTATTACCAATTTTTTTGCGAAAATTAGAAATTTCAAAGGTTTTTTTTCGGTTTAAAAATGTCTAAAGCTCTTTTCTTAAGTTTTCAATGAACTAAAATAATTATTTTATATTTCACATGAACAATTTTTTTTTCTCCAAATTGCACTTTTTCGGCCAAATATCTCCGGAATCGTGTTTCTTAAGGTAAAACTAGTCGTTTAAAGGCTTCAGGGACGATTTTCTCGACAAAAAAATTTTGGCCAAAATTCCCAAATCCGAGGTCTCGTTAGCGAGCGGAGGTTTGGTCATTTTATGAATTTCACATGAAAAATTTTTTTTCTCCAAATTGCCCTTTTTCGGCCCAAAATCACCGGAAACGTGTTTCTTGAGGTAAAACTAGTCGTTTAAAGGCTTCAGAGACGATCTTCTCGACAAAAAATTTTTGGCCAAAAATCCCAAATCCGAGGTCTCGTTAGCGAGCGGAGGTTTGGTCATTTTATGAATTTCACATGAAAAATTTTTTTTCTCCAAATTGCCCTTTTTCGGCCCAAAATCACCGGAAACGTGTTTCTTGAGGTAAAACTAGTCGTTTAAAGGCTTCAGGGGCGATTTTCTCGACAAAAAATTTTTGGCCAAAATTCCCAAATCCGAGGTCTCGTTAACGAGCGGAGGTTTGGTCATTTTATGAATTTCACATGAAAAATTTTTTTTCTCCAAATTGCCCTTTTTCGGCCCAAAATCACCGGAAACGTGTTTCTTGAGGTAAAACTAGTCGTTTAAAGGCTTCAGGGGCGATTTTCTCGACAAAAAATTTTTGGCCAAAATTCCCAAATCCGAGGTCTCGTTAGCGAGCGGAGGTTTGGTCATTTTATGAATTTCACATGAAAAATTTTTTTTCTCCAAATTGCCCTTTTTCGGCCCAAAATCACCGGAAACGTGTTTCTTGAGGTAAAACTAGTCGTTTAAAGGCTTCAGGGGCGATTTTCTCGACAAAAAATTTTTGGCCAAAATTCCCAAATCCGAGGTCTCGTTAACGAGCGGAGGTTTGGTCATTTTATGAATTTCACATGAAAAATTTTTTTTCTCCAAATTGCCCTTTTTCGGCCCAAAATCACCGGAAACGTGTTTCTTGAGGTAAAACTAGTCGTTTAAAGGCTTCAGGGGCGATTTTCTCGACAAAAAATTTTTGGCCAAAATTCCCAAATCCGAGGTCTCGTTAACGAGCGGAGGTTTGGTCATTTTATGAATTTCACATGAAAAATTTTTTTTCTCCAAATTGCCCTTTTTCGGCCCAAAATCACCGGAAACGTGTTTCTTGAGGTAAAACTAGTCGTTTAAAGGCTTCAGGGGCGATTTTCTCGACAAAAAATTTTTGGCCAAAATTCCCAAATCCGAGGTCTCGTTAGCGAGCGGAGGTTTGGTCATTTTATGAATTTCACATGAAAAATTTTTTTTCTCCAAATTGCCCTTTTTCGGCCCAAAATCACCGGAAACGTGTTTCTTGAGGTAAAACTAGTCGTTTAAAGGCTTCAGGGGCGATTTTCTCGACAAAAAATTTTTGGCCAAAATTCCCAAATCCGAGGTCTCGTTAACGAGCGGAGGTTTGGTCATTTTATGAATTTCACATGAAAAATTTTTTTTCTCCAAATTGCCCTTTTTCGGCCCAAAATCACCGGAAACGTGTTTCTTGAGGTAAAACTAGTCGTTTCAAGGCTTCAGGGACGATTTTCTCGACAAAAAATTTTTGGCCAAAATTCCCAAATCCGAGGTCTCGTTAACGAGCGGAGGTTTGGTCATTTTATGAATTTCACATGAAAATTTTTTTTTTCTCCAAATTGCACTTTTTCGGCCCAAAATCACCGGAAACGTGTTTCTTGAGGTAAAACTAGTCGTTTAAAGGCTTCAGGGACGATTTTCTCGAAAAAAAATTTTGGCCAAAATTCCCAAATCCGAGGTCTCGTTAACGAGCGGAGGTTTGGTCATTTCATGAATTTCACATGAAAAATTTTTTTTCTCCAAATTGCTCTTTTTCGGCCCAAAATCACCGGAAACGTGTTTCTTGAGGTAAAACTAGTCGTTTAAAGGCTTCAGGGACGATTTTCTCGACAAAAAATTTTTGGCCAAAATTCCCAAATCCGAGGTCTCGTTAACGAGCGGAGGTTTGGTAATTTCATGAATTTCACACGAAAATTTTTTTTTCTCCAAATTGCACTTTTTCGGCCCAAAATCTCCGGAATCGTGTTTCTTGAGGTAAAACTAGTCGTTTAAAGGCTTCAGGGACGATTTTCTCGAGCCTTAATAAACTGAGTATTTTCCAGGCCAACATCGAAGCCAAGACCCGAGACGGCCTGACAGCCCTGCATTGCGCCGCCCGCTCCGGTCACGAGCAAGTGGTTGACATGCTCCTGGAACGCGGCGCGCCCATCAGCTCCAAAACAAAGGTGAGAACTCGGCGATGATGTAACGCAGTTTATTAACCCAATTTCGCGACACGCAATAATTTGTGTTCCTCTCTTTCTCTCTCCCTTTCCCTCGCAGAACGGATTGGCAGCCCTCCATATGGCGGCTCAAGGCGAGCACGTAGACGCCGCCAGGATCCTCTTGTACCACCGAGCTCCGGTGGATGAAGTAACCGTGGATTATTTAACGGCTTTGCATGTCGCTTGTCATTGTGGCCATGTTCGCGTAAGTATTTTCCATGAACCCATAGAAAATAGGTACTAGAGAGGCAATGAAAATTTTACCAATTTTTCCTCAAAATTAATGGAGATTTCCTTGAAGGTCGCCAAGCTGCTTTTGGATCGCAACGCTGACGCAAACGCTAGAGCTTTGAATGGATTTACGCCCCTTCATATTGCGTGCAAGAAGAACAGGATTAAGGTGAGTCTCGGGCCCATAAATTTGCCATCGTAAAATAGCGGTCGTGTTTTGTAGGTCGTGGAGCTGCTCCTCAAGCACGGAGCCAACATCAGCGCCACCACCGAGAGTGGCTTGACTCCCCTCCACGTCAGCAGCTTCATGGGTTGCATGAATATCGTCATTTACTTGCTCCAGCATGACGCCTCCCCAGACGTTCCAACTGTCAGAGGCGAGACCGCCCTCCATCTAGCCGCGAGAGCAAACCAGGTATGACGCGATGGCCCCAGAGTCATTAGCTAGGGTGGCCAAGAAAATTGGGTCTTTAAAACTAAAATTCAAAATAAAACTTAGTTATTATTTTTATCTATTTCTGGGCACCCTAGTCATTACTGAAATTGCCTACCTCATTTCAGACCGACATCATCCGGATCCTGCTGCGCAACGGGGCCCAGGTCGACGCCAGAGCGCGCGAGCAGCAGACGCCCCTGCACATCGCCTCGCGTCTCGGAAACGTGGACATCGTCATGCTGCTGCTCCAGCACGGGGCCCAGGTGGATGCCGTCACCAAGGACATGTACACGGCCCTGCACATCGCCGCGAAGGAGGGCCAGGAGGAGGTAAAGAGTCTCATTTTGAAGAAAATTATGGACCACATAGATACCGTTTATCTCATGCAATTGTTTTGGATAAGGCATAAAGAATATTTCATTTGAAGAGTCTTGATTTGTAGCTCATTTTGTTGATTTCTCATTGTTTCACGTATTACGGTTTTGTTGATGATAGATAAAAGAAAAGTTACCGCGCAAGAGTATATCGCAACCGTAGGAGCAAGCAGAAATGGGAATGTTATGAGGAATTATGATTTGTTATGGTTATTGTTTCCTCTCTGTCTTTAGTTTTGTTGGAAATAAAGCTCAATTGATAGACAAATATTTACGTTTACTTTGCGGGGAGGTCGACTCCCCGCCCCAAAAGACAATGGCAGGTTTGAGATGTTTGAGTTGAGCTTATTTTTAACAATCCACGCTGCTGTGAGCGAGTGGTTTCGTGTGACAACTAACGACCCATTAACGAGTTCAGTTTTCACTAACTTCCTCCCGAACCCGAGTGAGTTTCGCTTAACAATTTTGCTCTCTACAGGTCGCCGCCGTTCTGCTGGAGAATGGAGCCCAGATTGACGCCAAGACGAAGAAGAACTTCACGCCGTTGCACTTGACGGCCAAGTATGGGCACATTAAGGTGAGTTGGAGTTCCAAGTATGATGAATTCTCAGCTTTACCAAAAGACAGACTTAAACTTCCTACGGATGTTGGAGCATCGCTGGACCTTTCTAGATACTTTCTTTTCTGGTTCTTGCCATTTTTCTCTTTTTATGAAAATCTAGAAGGAATGAAAAATGATATAGAATGGCGTACAAATTGCCTGTTCTCGGCACCTAAAAATACTGACAAAAAATATTTCTATGAAATGTTTCATAATCAGGATGGCTCGAAAATTCTCGATAGTCCATTCTTGACCTTCCAAAAACTCCGGAAAGTAAATAATGGGGGTTCTTCATGCAGGTTGCGGAGCTTCTCTTGAACAAAAACGCCCCCATAGACGCTCAGGGCAAGAACGGCGTCACCAGCTTGCATGTGGCTTCTCATTACGATAACCAGAACGTCGCATTGCTGCTTCTCGACAGGGTAAGAGACCTGCATTCATCTTCCTTAGAGACTCTTGTACCAAGAATTCTTGAATTTCAGGGTGCTAGTCCTCACGCGACAGCCAAGAACGGCCATACTCCTCGTAAGTCACCCCAGAACCCCCCAAGGACGAAGCTAATCCTACTCTCGTTCCAGTTCACATCGCAGCCCGCAAAAACCAGATGGAGATCGCCACAACTCTGCTCGAGTACGGCGCCTCCGCCAACGCCGAGAGCAAGGCCGGCTTCTCGCCCCTCCACTTGAGTGCGCAGGAGGGTCACACGGACCTGACGTCGCTGCTTTTGGAACACAAGGCCAACCCGAACCACCAGGCTCGCAACGGTCTCACGAGCATGCACTTGTGCGCTCAGGAGGACAAGGTCAACGTGGCCCAGATTCTTTCGAAGCACGGGGCTGATTTGGAGGCGGTCACAAAGAACTTGTACACGCCACTGCACATCAGCTCCCACTTCGGGCAGGCCAACATGGTTCGCTACTTGCTCCAGGAGGGAGTTCAGGTCAATACGGCAACTACTTTAGGCTACACAGCTCTCCACCAGGCTGCGCAGCAGGGTCATTGCCACATTGTCCATCTCCTTCTCGAGCACAACGCAGATCCCAATGCCACAACTCAGGTACTGGCCTCAGAAAGTCTCTCGATTGGCGTCTCTAACGACGGAAAACTGTTTCAGAGTGGCCAAACTGCGTACAACATAGCTCAGAAGCTCGGGTACATCAGCGTCATGGACTCGCTGAAGTCCGTCACCACCACGGATGCTCCGATGCAGGCGTCTTTCACGGACGAGAAGTACCGCGTGGTGGCTCCCGAGGCCATGCACGAGACGTTCATGTCGGACTCGGAGGAAGAAGGAGGTGCGTAGATTTTTTTTTTTCGAGTGGCGTAACTTCTTAGTGGCTTCTGTCATGAGACTTGTGCTAGAGGAGGAACGAAGCATTTTTTTTTTCGACTAAGAAGTTTGGTGTCTGTGAGTCAAAGTCTTCCACAAAATGCAAAAGTCGAGTTTCTAGTTTCTTTCAAAATCCCGAAAAGGTCTCCCTCTAGTCTCTAGTTCTCAGTGAGCACAAGCCAAGTCTAGTTACGCCACTGAATCACCCATCACTCACCCACAAACTCATGCAAGAAATTCACGACTTCACCCCCCAAACTCCATTTGATTGGCTGACAATGAACACTCTCGTCATTCGCACCTGCATGACTAGAACTCGCTTCCTCACAGCTTTCCACGAATCAGACCTGGGCCTCTATCCCAGCCACCACTCCCTCATAGATCAGCAATCAAATGGTAGTATTGTCTATCTCGATTATCACAACGGTGAATGCATGATCTCGCGTAAGTGCTCGCCTCATCGCCATATCCTTAGTCCCCCTGTCAGACCCCCCAGTCGGGCTAACCTCCTGTCCCGTATTTTAGGCGAGGACACCAACCTATCGGACCACCCATATCGCTACTTGACGGTGGACGAAATGAAGTCCCTGGGCGACGACTCCCTCCCCATCGACGTGACCCGGGACGAGCGTATGGACTCCAATAAGATGATCACCAGCACGGACTCGGCCAACATGCATATTCACGAGGACTCCATAAGCCCCGCAAAGACCAAGCTGCAGTACGGAAAGTACGACAAGAAGGTCGACAACGTCTTTGTCGACCGCGTCGCGCCCCAGATCGGGTAAGTAGGGCTCTCTCGGTGACGGAACTTAGGCTAAAATTTACTTTTCGCACGCTGCAGAAAACTTAGCTGGAAGAAGTAAGTATGCTTTGGCTTGCTAGCGTAGAGACCGCCCTTTCCCCGGACCCCTCAAGCTCACCGTCTCTCGTTTTCAGCTTCCTGGTCTCGTTCCTGGTCGACGCCCGTGGAGGAGCCATGCGTGGTTGTCGCCACAGCGGCGTCCGCATCATCGTTCCTCCGCGTTCTCTGTCGCAGCCCACTCGCGTCACGTGCCGCTACGTCAAGCCGCAGCGTACCCTCCACCCGCCTCCCTTAATGGAGGGGGAGGCTCTCGCCAGTCGCGTCCTCGAGCTGGGCCCCGTCAACGGCAAGTTCCTCGGTCCAGTGGTCATGGAAGTTCCACATTTCGCCTCGCTGCGTGGAAAGGAGCGTGAGATTGTCATCTTGAGGTCCGACAACGGAGAGACTTGGCGCGAGCACACTATCGACAACTCGGAGGAGATTGTCCAGGACGTTTTGGGACAGTGCTTTGAGCCGGAAGGTGAATTTTATGCCGCAAAAGCTTCTATTTTTAAAAAATAATTTATTTTGCAGAAATTTCCCAAATGGACGAGTTGGGAGGAGGTCGGATCTGCCGCTTCGTGACCTACGACTTCCCGCAGTACTTTGCCGTCATCTCTCGCATCCGCCAGGAAGTCCACGCCATCGGACCTGAGGGTGGAATGGTTTCAAGCACCGTGGTCCCGCAAGTCCAGGCGGTCTTCCCGCAGGGCGCCCTCACTAAAAAGATTAAAGTTGGCTTACAGGTAAATTTATTCAAGCCCCGCAAAGGCGTAGCGCCCGAGAAACTTAAGAAAATCAGTGTCAATCATTTGCCCAAGAAGAAGCGTTTTTCGCTCATCTGGTAAATGGCAATACGAGTTCCGAATATTTCGAGCCAAAGTTTACGTAAATTTTCTTCACTCTCTGAATTTAACCCCCATAAATAATGATTATGTACCTCCCTATTATATACATACGAAAATTGTAGACGATCTGCGGTGTCTTGTTAGAAGATAGGAAAATTGGCTATTTTTGATTGGAGATGTAATAATTGGAGAAGTTGGAGAAATTGAAAATTTCAAAATTAAATGAGCAGATCAGGTAGTGGATCCGTAGTGGGAAACGTAGACGGTAGAAGCTCTTATTTCTAGATGCAAAGGCTAGGAATGTCTGAGGCCCCTTCGCAACTTTGACGCCCCCAAAGTACTCTGGCACTTTGTTGTAGTAACACAGGCACTAATTTATGTCCCACTTTAGAGACTAAAGGTGATGATAATAACTGCATTGCTGCACTTTCTACTTTTACATTGAATTACATGCGTTTGAATTACTAATATACATAACCTATCATATATAACACAGATTAATACTCGAACCCTAACAAATTTTGATCTCAAACAAGCCAAAGAATGTACTAACCGACCTTGCTAGTCCTCTCCGGAATATTTTGTGACACCTAGGAACTGCCATACTGATACTATGATATCTTCCATTATAACAAAATTTACATTTCCTCACAAGTATTAATGAACGATTAACAATGTGTACTACTCAATTATAATATTTTGCAAAATACTAGTTTGAGTGCCCAATAAATTTAGCTTATTCGAAAAAGTTGTGTATTCTTTGCCCAATTCATTTGAGGCAGGGTTCGAATTATGAAATTGATAGAAAGGCATAAGGCAAATGTACAAGTCTCATAGGCTATAGCTTAGCAATAATCTAAATTTATTGGGCGAAATGCTCATCTCATTTGTGTCTCAGTGTATGTTATTGTGATATCTTAAGCTGTGCTACCATTAGCTGCTTTTCTGTTTGCAACGACAACTCTCTGTCTCGCATTCTTTTTCTCACACTCACATCTCTTTAGTTGTCCAGAATTCTTTTCATTTGCACTTGAACTCTCTCTCTCTCTCTCTGTTACCTCCAAAATTGCTATCGTGTGTTATGCGCCAATATATCATTTTATATATTCGAGCCTTGCTTCATATCTTGTGACCGAAAAAAAATGAGAAAAAGTCCCGTCTGGTGAGAAGTTTGACTAAGATAAGTATAACTGCATGACTAATCCTCTACTTGTGGTGTTAGATTTGCTTTGTTCTGTGCTTCTTTAAGTTGAAACTACATTGACTCAAGAAGAAACATCACGAGATCCCCCTTCTCTCTTTTCTCCCTCTAGGCCCAGCCCATCGACCCCGACCTGACCGCCAAGCTGCTCGGACGAGGCGTGGCAGTGTCTCCCGTGGTGACCGTTGAGCCGCGACGCCGCAAGTTCCACAAGGCCATCACGCTCAGCATGCCTGCCCCCCGTGCCCACAGCCAAGGAATGATCAATCAGTATTCTGGCAGCGCTCCAACCCTGCGTCTGCTTTGCTCAATTACAGGTATGTCTCGAGTCGCTGTTTCCTCCCCAATTCGTGGTTTCTTATGATTTTCCTCGTTATTGTTTCTCATCCCGTTCAAATCGAAATTCGCAACTTGGTTCCACGCAAATACGATTCGTTTGACTTTTGGTTCCCCCCTTTTGGTTTCCGACATTTTTGGATTTTGAACGTGCTGACACGAGTACAAATGTAAATTGTAAATCTTACTGCTAGTTGGCCGATAGCTAGGTAGAATATTTTAGGCAGTTAATTACGATACTAGGTAGGGTAGCTCACTTTTGCGGCGCCAGACTTTGAATTTTGACTCAATATATTATCCGACTTTAACTGTAAATTTTTGTTATTATTTCCATTACAACCTTCATTTGTGTGTACTCATACTTCATGATACTCGTGAAACAAAATTACAATATCGAAATATATAAAATGCCTGTTATGCACGCATTCACTCTACTAATCTTCTACTACTCCACATCAAAGGTGTGTTTCGGAAAAGATCTCTGAAAGGTAACTAACAACAAAATGCAAGAGTTTAAATACTAAGACGAGTAACGTTTCTTACTACTATAATCATATGAATTCTTGTAATTACTGAATGAATTTGGATATTTTCTACAAATGCTTGGGCAATTTTGACTTTGGTTCTGTTGGATTTTCCTTGTTTTGGATGATTTTGGTTCCTTTTCCACGTCGCGACGAGAGACATGTATACTTTGTTTGTGTTTTTCCGTCTGTAAAGCATTGAAAAGTCACCTCTTAACGAATGTCTCAGAGAGCAAGATCTATGTCGAGAGATCATTATTATGATTATCTCTGCCTACATCAATTAACTACTCACACTGTTCACATTATTTGCTCTTTTGAAATATCTTGAGTTCTTTTGACCTCGTCATTGTTTCTTATGGTTTCGTTACCCTATGGTTTGGATACCTGCGAGACGAATTGGAACCACCTACCGAAAGACAATAGTGATAATCCTCCTAATTTTAATTATACCTCTACTACTGCTATACATATATTTATATCTATGAATTGTATAAGGACAAGCGAAGTTAGTTGCCCCATGAAGGGAACTTTTCTGAAACCGTTGCTAAAAGCCATCAAGTCATTTAAAACCATAAACAGTATTGATATTTTATTATGATTGTGAACGTGTACCAGATCGTTAGAAACCACCTCGTTTCCTCTCTTTCTTGGTTTTTGTGTGTTTACTTACTAACCCTATACTAAATGTTGTGTTTCTGTGCATGTATAAAATACCGACGTACAGATTTTGTGTTGAACCATCATCGTTGAACCAATTGTCGCTAGCTCTATGTGACCATAAGCAGTCCGTTTTCATTTTCATTATATGACTATAACCTATCTTATATATTAAAACATTAACCATTCTTAGATACCAAATGAGCACATACACAACCACACATAAAATCATGACAAAACATTCCGTAGAGATGCCATTTAGAGCTGCATGCCAAACACATTTTAAAGACATTGTATACAACGGTGGATAGTAATGGTTTCAAGCAAAATTTTTTCAAAGAAAATTCTCGTTCTCTTCAGTTGGTTTTCCTTTCCTTTCGTTTTCCCTCGTTTCCGCTTCTTCATCAAACTCTTCCGTTCCTACGTTTTCTGTTCGAGACCACAACTGCTTTGCGATGTTTCTTATCTATTTCATGCGCTGGGAGTCGATCTCATCTGTTTGTAGAAACTGTATATAAATTTCTGTAAGATGTGCATATTCTGTAGCTGCTTGTAGTTGTAGTTCCACCGTACTTTACACATCTTTCCAAACTTCCAAAATTTCAGCAACCTAGCACAAGTTCCAAATTCTCTGTTCGTCTCTGAAATTCCCATTTTCCTGTTTCTCCAGGAGGCACGACCCGAGCACAATGGGAAGACGTGACTGGCTCTACCCCGCTTACCTTCGTAAACGACTGTGTCTCCTTCACCACCACCGTGTCCGCCCGCTTCTGGCTCATGGACTGCCGCAACATCGCAGATGCAACCAAAATGGCAACGGAGCTTTACAAGTGAGTTTCTTTCTCCAAGCAAGTTTTCCAAAATCTAACGAGTTTTCTTTCAGGGAAGCGATCCACGTGCCGTTCATGGCCAAGTTCGTGGTCTTCGCCAAGCGCACAGACCCCCTTGAGGCGCGTCTCCGCGTGTTCTGCATGACTGATGACCGCGAGGACAAGACACTGGAGCACCAGGAGCACTACACGGAAGTTGCCAAGAGCAGAGACGTCGAAGTCCTCGAGGACAAGGTGCAGTTCATAGAACTAGCGGGCAACCTAGTGCCCATCACGAAGTCGGGCGAGCAGCTGAAGCTGTCGTTCAAGGCGTTCCGCGAGAACCGCCTGCCTTTCCCCGTGCGAGTCAAGGACCAGCACGCCGACACCGTGGGCCGAGCGCTCTTCATGCGGGAGCCCAAGATAGCCAAGGGCGAGCCACCACAGCAGCCAATCTGCATCCTGAACATCGTGCTCCCGGAGGACATTATCCCCGAGCAGCTGACGGTCCTGGATGAGGAGCAGGAGCGCACTCTGAACCTTCTGATGTCCCGCCACAGCTACAGCTACGTCAGCGACCTGCGGATCGTGGACATTTCGAACCTCCTGGGCGAGGACTGGGTCCGCCTGGCGCCCGAAATCGGCGTCAGTCAGACCGACATTGATGTGATAGTGGAGCAGAACCCCGCCAGCACCGCCAAGCAAGCACAAGCCATGCTGACGCTGTTCCAGAGCAGACCCAACAGCGACATAAACATACTGGAGCACGGCCTGAGGGTCATCCATCGAGACGACATAGTCAACCAGTGCATCAAAACGACGATTCTATCGAAGACGACGACCACCACCACGACCACGAAACGAATCCCGGGATACTCGGTGGTCAGCACGAAGACCACGAGTCTGGACATGGGAGGGGCCGACGACGAGCCGGACCTGATGAAGGACTCGGAGTCCGTGGAGGAGCTGAGGCAGGAGGACGTGAGGCACGAGCTGAAGTACTCCGTCGAGGAGAAGATAGTGGAGAAGTCAGAGTCCGAGGAGGAGGAAGAGTCGGCTCAGAGAACCGTGGCTGAGCGTCGGCAGCAGATCCAGAAGCGGCTCTCCACCGAGAAGAGCGTCCCCTCGACGCAGAAGAAGGAGATCCAGGAGGAGATCGTGGAGATCAAGCGCCGCAGTCTCATAGAAGAGACCAAGAGCAAGCACGAGGAGGAGATCCTCATGCAGAAGCCGGTCGACAACTCGTACAAGTCCGGCCCCGGTCTGCCGGAGCCCGTGGTGAAGCTGAAAACGTCCACGTCTCGCGACGGGTCGGGAGTGAGCAAGCTCGAGTTCGACCAGGAGCTTCAGGACAAGTTCAAGACGACCCTCAAGGACGTGGACCAGTACGAGCACGTCTCGGCCTTCTCGAGCCAGGAGAAGCAGGAGGTGTACGACATCGGCAGCGACCTGCTGGAGAAGGTGGCCGAGAGACCCACCGAGAAGACACTGCCAGCCCAGTTCACGTCGGAAGAATCGACCGAGTCCACGACCACCAGCAATGGGGAGAGCGTCGTGGCGCCCAAGAGCACAATTCAAACAATCACCACAGGAGACGCGGCCTTTACGATCCGCACAGACACCAAAATGGACTCACGCATGAGCTCGAAGGAGTCACGGGACTCGAGGGACGAGGAGTTCAAGGTGCTGAAGAAGGAGGCTCTCAGCAGCGTCGATGACGACCTGATGGCCAAGCTGTCGGCCCAGAAGGACCGCGTGGAGAGCACCACGGTGACGCAGAGCTTCCTGGAGGAGGAAAGCAAGGTTATCAAGAGCCTTAAGACCGAGTCGGTGGAGGAGAAGGACTTTTCGAAGTCTCTGTCGAGCTTCGAGACAGAGTCGCGGTCCTTCGAGAGGGCCGTGAAGGAGGAGGTGCACGAGGAGGTTGTGCCGGAGATCAAGCAGCTGGACGAGGTGATCCAGCAGGAGCAAGTCAAGGTCGAACGAAAGTTGGAGGAGAAGTTTGATGAAATCACCAAAGGCAGTCAGCTGATAACCCCTGCAGGTGAGTCGGCTCGGGCAGCGGCGTATCTAGGGTCAGAAGGCTTCACGTGGACAATTGGGGTTTGTGAGGGCTTCAGCTATGAAAGTTGAGAAATTTCACTTTATTTCCATGGATTAAAATTCCTAAAACGTGCGACGTGTCAACAACGGCTCAGATTGTTCTTTTATCTGAAAATTTTTTATGAGGAATTTTCAAGCAATACTCTTCATCCTTGAACATTTAGGGCTTTTGGAGAAAAGAAGGTACAAGAAGAGAAAATTTAGACTTGGGTTGTTTACGCCCAAAATCCAAATCCGAATCAAAGCAACTAGATACACCGCTGAGCTCAAGGTTCACGGGAACAAGCAAAACCTTGTTCAACGTGAGCCCCACTTACGCAAGGCCCCGACAGGCCCTAATTGGATTGGGGGATCGATCGCTGACGCGCTCTTCTGTGTGTGTTTTTTGCAGCCGCAAAGAAACTCATTTCATCGGGCATTCTGCCCTCGGGATCGGGAACTTTCGACGACTTGCACGAGGATGAAGTGTACGGCAAGAAGGAACAGCTGCTCGAGGACGAGCCGGAGCCGGAGAACCTCATGGAAGGTAGGTGTCGAACTCTGACCTCCCTTGCTGTATTTCCTGTGGAAACAAAATTACTGAAAATCCATCACTCAGTCATGATTCTGTCATATCTCATCATCAACATCATTGTTAACCGAAATTCGATGCTAAGATTTGTTTTTTCAAAATCTCAAAGTCGTCCTAGTTTTGTGTACATCACTCATACCCCATCTAGCACCCTAGACACACCTCATGCTAACTCGCTATTCATGCTGCTTCATGTTAGATTTTTTGCATCATGTGCTTGTTACAGTCGATCGAAAGAAATTCCAAATTGTGTAGCAGAAATCGAATTGGTGCTGGAATTGGCGTTAGTGTGCATCATTTGCTTCTCTAAAATTATGTCATTCAGTCATCATGTGAAACAAAAAAATTAATGAAACCAAGAAGGTTCAAAACGTAGGCGCGAAACTGAAAGTCACACACACACCTGTCACTGCTGCAAGTGTAAATAAGCAAGTCTTGTATGGTTTCTCCACCGACCTTTTTCATTTTCTCGTTTATGTCACCACCCTTAGTCTAATTTCATTATTACGATCCCTCACACCGCCGCACTGGGCGGTCTTAGTCCGTCACTGGCACTACCTCGTGCTGCAAGTTCTCACGATTTTGGCATTTTTCATTTGATTTTTGGCACCACCATGGACCCACTTTTGAGTTTGGATGACTTCGGATTTGTGACTTGTGTGTTTTTTGTGTAAATAATAAAAACTAAACATAACTAAACAATAGACAGAAAAATAACATATAACTTTAAAGTGGCAGTATTTAGAGATTTTTAGCGAGGAAAAGCACTTGTAAGAGTAGTATCTGGTAAGTGACAATAACTAGAACGTGGAGATCGTTTGGCAACCCTAGAGTTCGTGGAGTTGAGTTCAAGATTTCAAGTTTTGAGTGTACCAGCGCAGCCAGGCACTCAGTAGTTTTTCGAGCCATGTTTTGTTTTTCAATTTCAATTTGGAAGAGTTGAGTTTAACAATCAATAGAATGTGCGATATGGTATAAAAACACAAACAACACACAATTGACAATATGTGTGGAAGCTGAGTAGACTTTTCCGACCACCACACGATTTTCTTTGGTTTTTGGATATACATATGTACTCGCAACTGCAACTCATCCCCGGGCACATTCATGTTTGACACCAGAGAATCATTTTCCTTATGCTGTACATAAAAATATATATAAATATGTATGAAAGACGGTGTAAAATTTACGTTACGACTTCCTCACATTTTTCTGCACCACGTAGCCGTTTTGGGTGCGCCTAATGTCCCACACTCCGGCCCTTTTCCCATTCGATTTCGCCCATACTTACTTGGTTTCATGCGATATCACAGTAAATAAATGGTCTTCGTGCTCTGCATACGTTCGAATCGCTCCCAATTTGACCTTGAGACAACCTTGGATGTATGCAGTTATGGTGGAGGTTGCTTAGACACTCTGTATACGTAGATTTGGAGAGAGACAATGTAGATTTGGAGGACGTAATTAAGCGAGTCCTTGTATACATTTTTATATACATATCAAAAGCTATATATGATTGTTGCTATGCATGTCGCACAAGCTGTTGATGGTTAAACTAGCTGCCCATACCCTATCTATATACATTATACTTTTTTTTTCTTATTTACTTCTTCCGCTACATAATTGCCTGGCTGTGAATGCGAGAAGTAGCTATTGTATTAGCCGTATACGGTATATGACGTCGTGGAAACACTCAAAATGAATGAAATCTTGAAATGTGGCAGGGAAATGGAAATGCGTTCGCTCCTTCTGGTGTTGAGTTGGGAACTTGGAATGTGGCAAGGGGTATACCTGGTGGCTCACACACCACGACCTCATATATTGTATGGTAAAATGTGTGCGCTATTCTCCTATAAACCCGCACCTGTCCTCCCTCTAAATACTCGGTCATTGCTCACTCATGTCATTATACCCGATAATGCAAGACAGCTGACATTCCATAATAACTAACACTGTTCATTCCACGCCCGTCAATTGTAGAGAAGAAAAAGCACTTAGCTTCAACGGAGGACTTGGACTTGCTGAGCCCCGAGTCGCCCCAGCATGTCGCCTTCCCCCGTCCGAGACGAAGCCCGCGCCGCCCACGCTCAAGCTGGAGATCGGGGAGCGCGAGGCCCGCTCCGTCTCGACCATCAAGATCACGTACAAGGAGAAGGAGGACGACAGTACTCTGCGTTGATACCACTGCTTTCGGCACCTCCGCATCATCGAGGACGACAGTCCCTGCTCGCTCACGAAGAAGCTCCACTTGTACACCGCCGGATACGACAGCGAGTCGCCCGCCACCGACGGCAGTGGGTCGCATCTCGTGACGGACACTGGCATCTCGATGGCGCGGGGCTTCACGGACCCCACTATGTCGAGTCCCGGAGACCAGCCCTCGTCCCGCAGCAAGGAGTTCAAGAGGCTCGAGGTCATCACCGACACCGCCTTCGACGTGGAGGTCGAGGAGACGGAGCTCACGGATGCAGGGCTGAGTCCCATCCAGCCGGACGAAATGACGGTGGGGCTGGAGGAGGACGAGGCCCAGTTCTCGCACCAGGCCACGAGTCCCATGGAGACCGCCTCGGATGGCGGCGTGGAGACCTCCGACGCCACGACTATCACGGACAAGGTGGAGACCAAGGACGCCATTCTGAGTCCGGTGGACCTCGAGGAGAAGCGAGGAGTCCAGGAGCTCAAGAAGATATTCTCGCCCGAGGGGGATGAGAGCGCCACTCCACCGATCCAGACCACGATCGAGAAGATAGAGAAGAGACTGGCGGTCGAGGCGGGTCCCAGGACGCCGAAGAAGACGCAGAAGAAGCCCATCGTGGTCACGGACGTGGACATGATCGCCAGTCTGGAGTCCCAGATAATGGAGCCGGGCAAGAGCATCACAAAGAGGGCGGCCTTCGAGTTCAAGGAGGAGCCGGAGGAGTCGCCGCCAGTGGGCAAGTTCGAGGGGGCGCGCGAGCCGATCATCGAGGCTCACGTGAGGGTGAAGAAATTCGGACTTTTGACGGACTCGGGTGACGAGGCGGAGGAAGAAGTGGGAGAGAAAGTCGGCACCATTGAGTTACACAGAGTCGATGACGCAGCGGACGCGATTCCCGTTTCCACTGTGAAGAAGATGAAGGAAATGTTCGAGTCCTCGTCGGAGGAGTCGGACCTGAACATTCCCAAGACGGTGTCCCCGTCCGAGCTAGAGTGCATCGACACGACGGTCGAGACGCGCAAGAAGATCTTCGAGGGCGAGGGAGCTCCCTTCGACGAGACGACCTGCAGGACGCGCGAGGTCCTCGAGGTCCGCAAGTTTGAGTCCCTGCGCAGGGAGGAGCCCCAGGCTCCCACTAGGAAGAGTCTAACAAAGAGCGTGTCTGAGGAAGAGGAGCCCAAGAAGAGCTTGGCTTTCGCCATGGGCAAGGGCTTCTTCGCCAAGTCCTTCGACACAGTCACCAGTTTGGAGCAGAAGGCGTCCAAGATCCCGGTCAAAGTAAAGTCTGAGGTCGCTCAGAAGAAGCAGGAAGTGATGGAAACGGTCGAGGAAAAGTCTATCGAGGACAAGGTCTCGCAGGTGCTCGAGTTGGTCGAGGGAAAGTCGCGGTCGTTTGCTTCCAAGTCAGAAAAAAGCTTCGGTCTCGGGGGAATTTCTTTGGAGATGCCCAAGGCGCGCTTGGGCAAGCTCGTGGAGGCTTCGGCTTCGTTCGAAGAGGCTTCCTCCGAGCCTGCTGAGAAAACTGCAGAAAAATCAACTGTTGAAATTTCAGACGAGGCTTTACAGTTCGAGGAAATCAAGGCTTTGAAGTTCGCGGAAACGAAAGTTCTGAAACCAATCGAGCCCTTGGAAAAACAGGTCGCTTCAGTGACAGATTTCTTGAAGTCGGAAGTCGTTGCTGGCTCAGAAGCCATTCAGTCTGTCGAAACTGGCCTCCTGAAAACAGTCGAGACCAAAGTAACCGAAAGTGTCCACGTAGTTGAAACTCTACCTGAGAAATTTGGCACAAGGGGTGCTGAATTTAAGGGAGAAGTCTCTCAAGTCTTAACCAAGTCTCTAGAAACCAAAGTAGCCGAACCTTTGGAAGAGTTTGGGGCCCAAGCTTCAGATGTCTTAGAATCCAAGTTTACCGCTGGCTCTGGACTGTTGAAGTCCGTCGAGTCCAAGGTAATTGAAAGTGTCCAAGTAATCGAAACTCTTCCTGAAATGAAGGAAGAAGTCTCTCAAGTCTTGACCAAGTCTCTAGAAACAAAAGTAGCCGAACCTTTGGAAGAGTTTGGGGCAAAAGCTTCAGATGTCTTAGAATCCAAGTTTACCGCTGGCTCTGGGCTTTTGAAGACCGTCGAGTCCAAGGTAATTGAAAGTGTCCAAGTAATCGAAACTCTTCCTGAAATGAAGGAAGAAGTCTCTCAAGTCTTGACCAAGTCTCTAGAAACAAAAGTAGCCGAACCTTTGGAAGAGTTTGGGGCAAAAGCTTCAGATGTCTTAGAATCCAAGTTTACCGCTGGCTCTGGGCTTTTGAAGACCGTCGAGTCCAAGGTAGTTGAAAGTGTCCAAGTAATCGAAACTCTTCCTGAAATGAAGGAAGAAGTCTCGCAAGTCTTGACCAAGTCTCTAGAAACTAAAGTAGCTGAAACCACTAGAAGTGTTCGAAACAAAGGCTTCAGAAACTTCAGATGTCTTTAAATCAATGTTTAGTGCTGGCTCTGGGCTTTTGAAAACCGTCGAGTCTAAAGTAGTTGACAGTGTTCAAGTTGTCGATGATCTAAAATCTAAAACTGAAACTCTCTCCCAGGAAATTGGTGCTAAAGGTCTGGAAGTCGAAAAAGATTTCACTCAAACTCTGGCTTCGTCTATAAAAACTTACTGAGGTAGAAGAGCTCGGAGTCTCGGAGTCTCCAGCTTCCAATCTTTTGAAGTCAACGTTCGCTGCTGGTTCTGCAGTCATTCAGTCTGTTGGAACTGGACTTCTCAAGACAGCCGAGTCCAAAGTAATTGAAAGTGTCCAAACGGCTGAGAGTCTCTCAGAAGAAATGGGGGCTAACAGTCTTGAGTTCAACAAGGAATTAACCAAGTCTCTTGAAACAAAGGATAAAATTATATCTGAAACATTTGAACCTCTGGAAAAAGCAGTGGAGTCAATCACAGCAATCGAAACCTTACAATTTGTTGAGCCTGGATTACTGAAAACCACTGAAATCAAGGTGGCTGAAAGTTTTCCAAGCCATCGAGGATCTTAAAACCAAAACAAAAACCTCTCTTGGAAGCGTATCAGAAGAAATTGGTGCTCAAAAGTTCAAGTTGGAGGAAGAAGTGTCTCAAACCTTCAGCAAGTCTTCAGAATCTCAACCTCTTAACTTGCTTGAAAAAGTATTAGAGTCTCAAATTTCAGGATCAAAAGACATCAAATCTACTGAGTTGGGCATTTTTAAGACTTTTGAGTCCAAGGTAGCTGGAGGTACCCAAGTCGTAGATGATCTCAAGTCAAAAACAGAAACTAGTCTAGAAAGCATTTCCAAAGAAATCAGTGCTACAACTCTTGAATCTAAAGACACATTAGTTTCTGAGGCCGAGGAGTCTTTAAAGATGCTGGACACAAAAGCTTCAGAGACAGCAAGAACCCTTGAAAGTGAAATATTGTCCGTCTCAGATTTCCTGAGGTCAGAGGTGACCTCCAGTTCAGAAGTCGTTAAGACAACTGAGTCCACAGTCTCTAAAGGAGTCGAGTCGTTGGCCGATGAAAGCATCAAACTATTCAAAACCCTTGAATCTGAAGTCGTCAAAGATATCCAAACCGGTCTGGGTAGCCTAGTACTCTGCGTTGATACCACTGCTT